>CM076848.1:47396256-50189999 GCA_039519185.1 Astragalus membranaceus
GATGTGCTCCTATTTCCTGGGGACGTTAGGATATCCCTATGTGGCAGCAATGGCAGGGGCTGCATATCGGGACTTTGTAGATTTAATATCTGCTGGAGAAAGAATTAAGATGCTGACAAGAGCTGGAAAACTTCAGGCAGAGCAATCAGAAGGAGGGCAATCTAAAAAGAACTATACTCAAAAGAAAAAAGATCCAGAAATCAGTTTCATCCGAGCATCACCAAACATCACTCCCCAATAACCATACTATAACCGACCCCGCCTGAATACACCTTACACAATGAACCCAAACACAAACCCCTAACCCATACAAACACTCCCCGTAAACAACATCCCAGGAACCTACCCACAACCACTGCCAAACTACCAGCAGAACTGTCCAAACTTCCCACCATTCCCTAAACTCTCCATTACCAACACCGAACTGTTCCAACGATTAGCAGACGCCCGTTTGATTGCAGGAGTCCCCGTGAAAGATTGGGAGCCTCCATTTTCAGCATGGTATAATCCAAACTTGACTTGTAAGTACCACATGGGGGCCGCAGAACATTCCATTGAGGATTGTGAGGCCTTCAAGACGGCTGTAAGAAGATTGATTGCTCATGGGAAACTTGACATCCAGGAAGAGGCGGGACCAAATATCAACAGCAAACCTCTCCATAATCACGATGGAAATAGGGCAGTGAATATGGTGGAAGGAGACCAAAAGACTATCAAGAAGGTTTTGAAACTCCGGACTCCGATGATAGAAATATGGGAAGGATTACACCGGGATGGCTATGAAGTGTTGGCACCAATAAAGGAGGTCGTAAAATATGCCCTGTATAATGAAAAGAAAGAGTGTGTGTACCACCATAGTTGTGTAGGCCATGATATTGAAGATTGTTGGGACTTCAAAGCTCGAGTTCAAAGCCTAATGTCACTAGGAGTGGTGCAAGCTAGGGGGTCTATGTTTCAGGAGGAGATTGATGTTGTGGAACGTTTTGTGCTTAAAGTTCCACCGCTCAACCAACCTGCAGCACCTGAGAAGGTTGTAGTAACTATAAAGAAGCCCACACCCTTTGCTTGCAAAGATACTCATGCAATTCCCTGGAACTATGAGACCCGAGTCGAAGTTGTGGGAGGCACCGCTAAGAGTGAAATAAGCAAGAACGAAGGGGTTGAGGAGTCGGTGGACAACCTTGCGAGTGTTAGCGGAATAACTCGGAGCGGGCGATATTTCGGCCCGGAAGAATCCGAAAAGTAAAAGAAAGAGAAAGAGGCTGAAGAGCCATCGGAAGAAGAGTTCCTAAAAATCATGAAGCAGAGTGAGTATGATGTGACTGAGCAACTGAAAAAGACTCCAGCTCGGATCTCGTTGCTTTCTCTCATCCTCTCTTCCGAGATACATAGGAAAGCTTTGTTGAGAACATTGGAAGAAGCTTTTGTGAAACCTGAGGTCACCCCCCAAACAGTGGTCAACATGGTAGATCCAATGCAGCGAGTCAACCTGATCACATTTTCTGAGAATGAGGTACACCCTCAGGCAAGAGGAGAACACCGGGCTCTGCACATCACCTTGAAGTGTCGAGAATTCGTGATAGCCAAAGTACTAATAGATGGTGGAACGGCCCTTAATGTCCTGCCTATGACAACCTTAACAGCGCTAGGATTGGGGGGAAAGGTATTTGACCCCTCAAACTTGATGGTGCGGGCTTTTGACGGATCTAAAAGAAGTGTCTTGGGTGAAGTAGTGCTCTCATTGTAGATTGGCCCAAGTGTCTTCCGGGTACTGTTCCAAGTCATGGTTATCGATTCGGCATACACCATGTTATTGGGACGACCATGGATTCACGAAGCTGGGGCAGTACCCTCGACTCTCCACCAGAGGGTCAAATTTGTTGAAAATAGAAACATCATCACAATCCGTGGAGAAGAGGGAATGCTGGGCTCAAAACCTATGTCTCTACCCTATGTAGACAACACTGAAGAAGAAGCAACAAATATGTGCCACAGTTTCGAGGTGGATAAATCTGGAGTTACCGAAGGAGTCTCGTTGATTCGCAGCGTGAATCAAGTAGTGGTCCGGATAATGACCAAAAATGGCTATGAAGAGGGAAAAGGTTTGGGTCGTCACTTACAAGGAACTTGCACTCCCATAACCGTGAAGCAGAAGTCAGACACCACGGGAATTGGCTATGAGGGAAGCCTCGAGATGAAGTCAAAGAAACCAACAAGGGGTAAAGAGGGAATTCAGTTGATTCCACGCTTCAGCGACACTTTCTCGGCGCCAGCAAAAGTGCTAGCACCCGAAGATATAGAAGGCACTATGCACCGCCTTGTGATCAACATGATGGACAAAGATAGTTCGGAAGCGGGCGGCGTCGTTCTCCCTTACAACAATCAAGATTCGCTGAGCAATTGGCAAGCTGAACCAGTTGTTGATGTTGTTACTTTCATGTAATCGTCTTTTATTTTGTTGTTGTTTTTAGCCGATTAAGGCTATGAGACTTTTGTTATTTTGCTTGAGACAATAATTGAATTTGCATGCATTTCTTCCCATTTGTGTTGTTACATTTTTGCATTCTCACGCTCTATTTCACTTTCTTTCTTTTATCCTTTTTCTCTCTCGTCACTTATTGTGTTTATCCCCCTCCAACCTCGTTAACTACTCTCCAGGGATCCCGATTTCGCTGAAGATTTTCCCCATTATGAGAACGTCGAGAACCTATCATCTGATCCCCTCGCGAATTTTGGTGAAGACTATGTTGAGTCGGAAGAAGATAACGAAGCAGTTGATATTCTCTCTAAACTGTTGGGACACACCGAAAAGGAGTTTGGTTTGAACGACGAGACGAAAGAAATCATTAATATGGGGACTGAAGAGGATTGGAAGGAGTTAAGGTTTGTCGACAACCCCGAGCGGGAGGAGATGATGACCTTGTTTAAAGAATATCTTGATGTGTTCGTATGGTCCTACAAAGATATGCCTGGGATTGATCCAAAAACAGCAGCACATAATATTCCCCTCTTTCCGGATGTAAAGCCAAAGAAACAAAAGCTGAGGAAGATGCATCCGGATATGTCTTTGAAAATCAAGGAGGAAGTGACTAAACAATGGGAGGTAGGATTTTTAGAGGTCTCAGTATACCCAGAATGGGTGGCCAACATTGTCCCGGTGCCCAAGAAGGATGGGAAAGTTAGAATGTGTGTGGATTACCGAGATCTAAACCAAGCCAGTCCAAAGGATGACTTTCCTCTTCCACATATTGACTTGCTTGTTGACAATAGTGCCAAGAACCATAGATTTTCCTTCATGGATGGTTACTCTGGATACAACCAAATTCCCATGAATGCTGAAGATAAAGAAAAGACGACATTCATTACCCCATGGGGAACCTTCTGTAATAGGGTGATGCCTTTCGGTTTGAAAAATGCTGGGGCAACTTACCAGCATGCCATGGTCGTACTCTTCCATGATTTGATGCATAAAGAGATTGAGGTGTATGTGGATGACATGGTGGCAAAATCTCAAGAGCAAGAAAGTCACGTGGCAGTACTGCAGAAGTTATTTGAAAGGATCAGGAAATATAAAGTGCGGTTGAACCCCAATAAGTGCGTCTTTGAGGCATCTTCACGGAAGTTACTCGAATTCATTGTAAGTAGGGATGGTATAAGGGTGGACCCTGATAAAATAAAGTCTATTCAAGAGATGCCTACCCCCAAAAGTGAACTTGAAGTAAGAAGCTTTTTGGGGAGACTCAATTACATTGCAAGATTCATTGCCAACTTGACTAGTACATGCGAACCGATATTCAAGTTATTGAGAAAGAACCAACCAGGTAAATGGGATGATAAATGTCAAGAAGATTTTGATAGGATAAATGATTATTTATCAAACCCTCCTGTTTTGGCGCCCCCAACACCAGGGAGACCATTGATTTTGTACTTGACTGTGTTACCATCATCCATGGGGGCAATGCTGGGGCAACATGACACGTCAGGGAAAGAGCAGGCCATCTACTATTTGAGTAAAAAATTCAATGACTGCGAAACCCGTTACATGGCAATTGAAAGGACGTGTTGTGCCCTAGTCTGGACCTCCAGAAGACTTCACCAATACATGTTGTACTACACTACTTGTTTGATTTCACGATTTGATCCACTAAAGTACATTTTCGAAAGCCCCCACGTTTCCTTAAGGGTTTCGAAATGGCAAGTGATCTTATCGGAATACGACATCAAGTACGTGTCGCAAAAGTCTATCAAGGGAAGTACCATCGCCGACTATCTGGCTAATAACCCTCTCGCGGAAGAGAGATCTTCTAGTTTGGATGACATGGAAAGAGTCCAACTGTAACATCCTCAAAATAATTAATCGAATTATTTGGATGTCAACCCAATTGAATTAATTTGGTACTCAATTGGTAAAATTATTGAGTGCTAAAATTAATCATTGACTGTCACAGGATCGTTGACCGAATAATACGGATCAAGGAAGTTTCGAAATCGAAATAAGGGAGTCAGATCAATACGGTAATTGGACCACGCTGTCACTTATTTATTAAATTAAATATGTGTGTGTGTGTTGAAATAAGAAAATAAAAGAAAAGAAGGGAAAAGAGAAGAAGAGGCGTGAAGCAGAGAAGAAAGAAGAGAAGGAAAGAAAGAAGAGAAAGGGAAAGAGAGAAGAAGAAAGAAGAAGAAGGAGAATCATCACTTCAGCCCAACCTCTCAAATTTCATCACCATCATCCCCTCATCTTCCTCTACAAAACCCATATCTTTGGTAAGCCTCCCTTCCATTTTTCCCCCTTCTATTTAACTTCGAAAATTGAGGGTTTGTGGGGAGAATTTGTTGAAATCAAGGATTAATAGGTTGTGTGGGTGATTGGGTTATGCTTAGGATCGAAGCTAGGAGCGGATTGAACGCGATTGGAAGCTCGGAACGAAGTTAGGAGCGGTTCGGTGTTGTTTGGGTTCGATTCAGTGATTTCGACGTCTCGGCAAATTCGGTTCGATATCGGCTCTCGCTTCAAGGGTGAGTTTTACTCACGCTTAGGTTTATTCCGTTTTGATACAATTTGTGCGTTGATTGGTTCCGATAAATTTTGAGTCAAAAACCGTTATTCGAAAAATAGCGTTTTGGATAGAAATCCGTTTAAATTACGTTTTGGATGGAATTGATTGATTGTGTGATTTGTATTGGATTCATTATGCTGGTTGTTGGATCTGTTTTCAATCGGAACTGAAATCGGAATTGAGCGGAATAGCGGGTTTCGCGAAAATCGCAAAATCTGCACCAGTCAGACCTCCATCGCGTCGCGACCCGCAGGGCATCGCGTCGCGACCAAACACAGTTTTGTCACGCAAAATGTTTCTGTCGTTTTTCGCGTCGCGACGGTAGCAGTTCGCGTCGCGACGTTTTGCAGATTTTCAACTGTTCTTCACTGATTTTGTTTTCGCGATATCTTTTGATTCCGGAACCCGATTGGGGTGTTCTAAAATGCGTTGGAAAGCTTATTCAGAGGCCTAACTGAATATTCTATTTTTAAGGCAAAATGAACTATTTTTGATATTGAAAATTGTGTCGAAAAGTGGTCAACTAGATTGCGAGTGTGAACTTGGATTTTTATAAAACTGTGGATTGAAGTGTTTCATTGATTGTCTGATTGGATGGACCGTGGGTTCATAGTACTGTAGATATATATATTATATCGAGTTTGGGTGACGACCCATGTTGACATACTAGGAGGGGAAGTCATGAGCCCTTACCCTAGGCTCTGTGCCATTAGGAAACACTATTGGTTATGGGGTTCGCCGGGATTACCATGTCTGGGGTCGGTGGTGTGTCAAGAGTTGATAATGCGGTTCATCGGGATTACCATGTCTGGGGTCGGTGCCGTGTTATGTAGTGCGATTCATCGGGATTACCATGTCTGGGGCCGGTGTCGTGCTAGGTTAAATTGCGTGGTTTATAAATTAAACTTCGAGATAAAAGATTTTATAATTGGACCGAGAGTGATAGTAGGGGTCGCGGTAGAACTCACTGAGATTGTATCTCACTGTTTAAATGTTGTTGTTTTACAGATAAACAGGGACAGAAGAAACCTCAGAGGCACGAGTAGGTGGCCCCGGGTGATGGAGGATGACTTAGTTTATGTTTAAGTTTATTTTCCTTCTGTTGTCCATGTATTGCAACACTATGGCATTAGTGTTTTGTGTATCTTTTCCGCTTTCTTGTATGACTCTGACTACCATAGTGCTGACAGTTTATGGTCTGAGTACCGTATGGTCTTATCTGTAAATAAGACGGTTATGTTATATTTCAGCAAAAATTATATAATGGTATTCAGTGTCTAAACAGGAAATTATTATCTCTGATGTTTATATATTGGTACGCTTTGGTATATTTTACAAGTTAAATATACCGGGGTGTTACAGTTGGTATCAGAGCGGTTCGACCTAGTCGGACTTAGCTTTTAGGGTCTTTACTTTCTCTAGTCGTGATTTTCTTAGTATGCTATTAGACATTGAGCTTGATCAACTTAATACTTTGTGCATATTTCGCAGAATCATGGCCAGAAGAGGTAGAGGCGTTCCTCCTCCTGTTGATCCAAACTTTGAATGGATGCAGAACATCATTGAGAATCAGCAAAAGATGATGCAGGATATGTTGCAAATGCAGCATGACCAAATGGCTCTTCAGCAGCCCAATGTTCAACCTCATCAGGAAGATCCTAACCGGGCATATTTTCAATTTCAAAAGATGAAGACCCCGACTTTCAAGGGAGGATCGGATCCAATGACCGCCTACTATTGGATTGATTCAATGGAGAAAATTTTTCAAACCTTGCAATGCGGGGAAGAAGAGAAGGTAATATTTGCGGCAAATGTGCTCGATGAAGATGCCCACACCTGGTGGTGTAATGCAAGGCATATGATGGAACTCCAAGAAACTCCCCTAATTTGGGACAACTTCAAGGAATTGTTTCTGAAGCAATATTTTCCTTCGGTAAAGAAGCTGAGTAAGCAAGCAGAGTTTGTAAATCTTAAGCAAGGAGACATGTCGGTTGGGGAGTATGCTGCTAAATTTGAAAGACTGTCTCAGTTCTATGAGTTGGGGAGGTATGCCCCAAATGATATGTGGAAGATGCAAATGTTCAAAGAAGGTCTGCGAGCTGATGTGAGTCAAGGACTCAGTTCTTACACTCTGGTAAATTATCCTGCCTTAGTACAACAAGCATATGTTGCTGAGGAGGATCTGAGGAAAATGTATGCTGAAAAGAAAGACTATTGGAAGGGCAAGAGAAAGGTTGCTGAATCTTCTACTCCAAGCAGACAATTCAAGGGAAACAATTATAAAGGGAAGCAGGTCCAATCCTTTGATTCACCAAAGCCTCGCAGGTGTCCCAACTGTGGAAGACATCATTCCGGTGATTGTTGGCAGAAGCCTAATCGGTGCTATCATTGTAATGAAGAGGGCCACTATGCAAATCAGTGTCCGGCAAAGAAAAATCCCCAAGGAGCACCGAATGCACCAAGACAAGGACGAATCAACACATTAGATGCTCGAACCATCGCACCAACAGATAATCTTCTAAGGGGTACGGGATCTCTTTTTAATAACTCAGTCAATATTTTATATGATTCCGGTGCAACTCACTGTTTTATATCACAAGCATGTGTGGATCGGTTGGGACTAGCAATATCTGAGCTATCCGAACCGATAACTATTTTAACCGCTGCCAAGGGTCGTGTCCAGACCCAATCCTTGTGTGAAAATTGCCTACTTGTCATAGGGGACAGACAATTTGTTGTGAAATTTATTTGCTTGCCTATGAGGAGTATGGACATTGTCCTGGGTATGAATTGGATGGCTGACAATCATGTGACAATTAATTGTGCCGATCGGACCATTAGCTTTGCCTCCGAATCCGTAGGATTGACAAAGGCAGATTCTGAAGCGATGATCTCTTACACCGAAGCAAGCCAGTCATTATTCCAAGGTGCGGAAGCTATTCTTATTATGTTGTCTGCATCTACTGAAACGGGTTTAGACTTGTCATCTGTGCAAGTGGTAAATGAATTTCTAGATGTCTTTCCAGAAGAAGTTTCATCCTTACCTCCTGACCGAGAGGTAGAGTTCTCAATAGAATTGATTCCTGGTACAGGATCAATCTCTATTGCTCCTTATAGGATGTCTCCTTTAGAATTGAAGGAATTGAAGTCTCAACTTGAAGAGTTAATATCGAAGAGATTTATCCGACCGAGTGCTTCTCCATGGGGTGCTCCGGTATTGCTAGTTAAGAAGAAGGACGGAAGCATGAGGTTGTGTATTGACTACCGTCAACTCAACAAGGTGACTATTAAAAACAAATATCCATTGCCAAGGATAGACGATTTGCTTGACCAACTTCGAGGTGCAGTGGTATTTTCAAAAATTGATCTAAGGTCGGGCTATCATCAAATAAAGGTACGAGCCTTAGATATTCCGAAGACAGCTTTCCGTACGAGGTATGGACATTACGAGTTCGTAGTGATGCCCTTCGGTTTGACTAATGCTCCAGCGGTATTCATGGATTACATGAACCGAGTGTTTCACACGTACCTTGATCAGTTTGTGGTAGTTTTTATTGATGATATCTTGGTGTACTCTAAGACCATTGAGGACCATGTTCAACACCTCCGCATTGTTCTGAACGTACTCCGAGAAAAGAAATTGTATGCTAAGCCGTCGAAGTGTGACTTCTGGATGCCGGAAGTGAAATTTTTGGGACACGTGATTTCTCAATCGGGAGTTGCAGTGGACCCCAGTAAGGTGGAAGCGGTATTGAACTGGGAGCGACCAACATCTGTCACCGAAATAAGAAGTTTCTTGGGTCTAGCCGGTTACTACAGAAGGTTTATCCAAGGTTTTTCACAATTGGTTCTCCCACTTACTCGGTTGACTCGCAAGGCTCAACCGTTTATATGGGATACCGATTGTGAAGAATGTTTTCAAGAGTTGAAGGTTAGGTTGACTTCTGCTCCAATCCTAATTCTTCCAGATCCGTCTCTGGATTTTCAAATTTTCAGCGATGCTTCTGGGAAGGGTTTGGGATGTGTTCTCATGCAGAACCAACAAGTGGTAGCTTATGCCTCCAGACAGTTGAAGACTCATGAAGAGAATTATCCGACTCATGATCTAGAGTTGGCAGCTATTGTGTACGCACTGAAGATTTGGAGACATTACCTATATGGGTCTCGTTTCGAAGTCTTTAGTGATCATAAAAGTTTGAAATATTTATTTGACCAGAAGGAGTTGAATAACAGGCAGAGAAGGTGGGTGGAATTTCTGAAGGATTATGACTTCGAATTGAAGTATCATCCGGGAAAGGCTAATGTTGTAGCTGATGCACTAAGTAGGAAATCCATCCACATAGCAGAGTTTATGATGCATGAAATGGAATTGTTGGAATCCTTTAGGGACTTAAATTTGAATGCAAGATCAAGGAGGAACCGGTTAGTGTTGAGCCATATGAGGATCTCCAGTTCATTAAGGGATTCTATTCGCTTAGCACAGGAAATTGATGAAAAGCTACAATCGCAGAAACTGTTGCCAGATTTTATTGAAGATAGTGATGGACTGATTTGTTTCAATGGTAGGATCTGTGTGCCCGATAATACAGATATTAAAAAGCAAGTGCTAGAGGAAGCACACCGAAGTTTATTTTCTGTACATCCTGGATCCACCAAGATGTATAGGGATTTAAAGCAGATGTATTGGTGGCACGGAATGAAGTTAGAGATTGCTGAGTTCGTATCTCAATGCTTGACTTGCCAAAGGGTTAAGATAGAACATCAGAAGCCTGCTGGTCTGCTACGGCCACTAGATGTGCCAGTGTGGAAATGGGAAGACATTTCCATGGATTTTGTAATGGCATTGCCAAGGTCTCAAGCCGGTAACGACTCCATTTGGGTAGTTGTAGATCGGTTAACTAAATCAGCTCATTTTATTCCGGTTCGTACGAGCAGTAAAGTGTCCAAGTTAGCTGAGTTGTATTTGAAGAACATAGTGAGGTTACATGGGGTTCCTACCAGTATAGTGTCGGATCGAGATCCGAAATTCACTTCTCGATTTTGGAAAGCTCTGAATGAAGCATTGGGAACTAAAGTACTTCTTAGTACCGCTTATCACCCGCAGACCGATGGTCAGACCGAGAGAACTATCCAGACATTAGAGGATATGCTTAGGGCTTCGGTACTTGATAACGGGAAGAAGTGGGAGGATCATCTTCCACTGGTTGAATTCTCATATAACAACAGTTATCATTCCAGTATCGGAATGGCGCCTTTTGAGGCCTTATATGGAAGGAAATGTAGGACTCCATTGTGTTGGTGGGAAGTCGGTGAGAACCGATTGTTAGGACCCGAGATGATTCAAGACACTACTGAAAAGATCCGCCAGATCAGGGAAAGAATGAAAGCTGCTCAAAGTAGGCAAAAGAGTTATGCTGACAAAAGGAGAAGGCCGTTAGAATTTGAGTCAGGTGATCATGTGTTTTTGAGATTATCACCAACAATTGGAACGGGTAGAGCATTACAGGTGAAGAAGCTCAGTCCTCGGTATATTGGACCCTTCCAAATTATCGAGCGAGTTGGGCCTCTTGCATACCGCATCGCCTTGCCTCCTCCATTGTCAAGTTTGCATGATGTATTTCATGTGTCTCAGTTGCGAAAGTACATTCCCGATCCAAGTCAACCGTTAGATTTTGAAACGATTGACCTCCGACCGGATTTGTCTTTCCAACCTCATCCAAATTACATCATGGAACGAGGCGAGAGGACGCTACGGACGAAGTCAATTCCCATTGTCAAGGTGGTTTGGGATGGTTTTTCCGTCGAGGAAGCTACTTGGGAGTTGGAGGACGATATGCGGACTCAGTATCCGTATTTGTTTTCTTGAGGTATGTCGTGTCTAATTTTGAGGACAAAATTCTTTCAAGTTGGGGAGAATGTAACATCCTCAAAATAATTAATCGAATTATTTGGATGTCAACCCAATTGAATTAATTTGGTAGTCAATTGGTAAAATTATTGAGTGCTAAAATTAATCATTGACTGTCACAGGATCGTTGACCGAATAATACGGATCAAGGAAGTTTCGAAATCGAAATAAGGGAGTCAGATCAATACGGTAATTGGACCACGCTGTCACTTATTTATTAAATTAAATATGTGTGTGTGTGTTGAAATAAGAAAATAAAAGAAAAGAAGGGAAAAGAGAAGAAGAGGCGTGAAGCAGAGAAGAAAGAAGAGAAGGAAAGAAAGAAGAGAAAGGGAAAGAGAGAAGAAGAAAGAAGAAGAAGGAGAATCATCACTTCAGCCCAACCTCTCAAATTTCATCACCATCATCCCCTCATCTTCCTCTACAAAACCCATATCTTTGGTAAGCCTCCCTTCCATTTTTCCCCCTTCTATTTAACTTCGAAAATTGAGGGTTTGTGGGGAGAATTTGTTGAAATCAAGGATTAATAGGTTGTGTGGGTGATTGGGTTATGCTTAGGATCGAAGCTAGGAGCGGATTGAACGCGATTGGAAGCTCGGAACGAAGTTAGGAGCGGTTCGGTGTTGTTTGGGTTCGATTCGGTGATTTCGACGTCTCGGCAAATTCGGTTCGATATCGGCTCTCGCTTCAAGGGTGAGTTTTACTCACGCTTAGGTTTATTCCGTTTTGATACAATTTGTGCGTTGATTGGTTCCGATAAATTTTGAGTCAAAAACCGTTATTCGAAAAATAGCGTTTTGGATAGAAATCCGTTTAAATTACGTTTTGGATGGAATTGATTGATTGTGTGATTTGTATTGGATTCATTATGCTGGTTGTTGGATCTGTTTTCAATCGGAACTGAAATCGGAATTGAGCGGAATAGCGGGTTTCGCGAAAATCGCAAAATCTGCACCAGTCAGACCTCCATCGCGTCGCGACCCGCAGGGCATCGCGTCGCGACCAAACACAGTTTTGTCACGCAAAATGTTTCTGTCGTTTTTCGCGTCGCGACGGTAGCAGTTCGCGTCGCGACGTTTTGCAGATTTTCAACTGTTCTTCACTGATTTTGTTTTCGCGATATCTTTTGATTCCGGAACCCGATTGGGGTGTTCTAAAATGCGTTGGAAAGCTTATTCAGAGGCCTAACTGAATATTCTATTTTTAAGGCAAAATGAACTGTTTTTGATATTGAAAATTGTGTCGAAAAGTGGTCAACTAGATTGCGAGTGTGAACTTGGATTTTTATAAAACTGTGGATTGAAGTGTTTCATTGATTGTCTGATTGGATGGACCGTGGGTTCATAGTACTGTAGATATATATATTATATCGAGTTTGGGTGACGACCCATGTTGACATACTAGGAGGGGAAGTCATGAGCCCTTACCCTAGGCTCTGTGCCATTAGGAAACACTATTGGTTATGGGGTTCGCCGGGATTACCATGTCTGGGGTCGGTGGTGTGTCAAGAGTTGATAATGCGGTTCATCGGGATTACCATGTCTGGGGTCGGTGCCGTGTTATGTAGTGCGATTCATCGGGATTACCATGTCTGGGGCCGGTGTCGTGCTAGGTTAAATTGCGTGGTTTATAAATTAAACTTCGAGATAAAAGATTTTATAATTGGACCGAGAGTGATAGTAGGGGTCGCGGTAGAACTCACTGAGATTGTATCTCACTGTTTAAATGTTGTTGTTTTACAGATAAACAGGGACAGAAGAAACCTCAGAGGCACGAGTAGGTGGCCCCGGGTGATGGAGGATGACTTAGTTTATGTTTAAGTTTATTTTCCTTCTGTTGTCCATGTATTGCAACACTATGGCATTAGTGTTTTGTGTATCTTTTCCGCTTTCTTGTATGACTCTGACTACCATAGTGCTGACAGTTTATGGTCTGAGTACCGTATGGTCTTATCTGTAAATAAGACGGTTATGTTATATTTCAGCAAAAATTATATAATGGTATTCAGTGTCTAAACAGGAAATTATTATCTCTGATGTTTATATATTGGTACGCTTTGGTATATTTTACAAGTTAAATATACCGGGGTGTTACACCAACTTATCCTCGTTCTAACTTATGTGTTTTTTGCAGCTCAGGTGCGAGCTCAACTCTCAATGTGTGCTCACGGTGTATGTGTAGTGTGTGAAGGGAGCATACAAACCTCAAACCCTAAAATAAACAAAGAGCAAATAGTACCTGCAAAATAACCAGAAAAACACAACCAGGCAGCAATATTTAACGTCTCCTACCCTAGGGTTTATATACAACAAATAATAGCATAACTTATAAACATTTTGCACAAACAAGTTAAATAGGCTTGACTCTCACTGTCCCCAGTGGAGTCGCCATCTGTCGTGATCGGGGTCCCGACGTAGACGGCTCAACAATTGATTATTTCAGGGAGTCGCCACCCAATTTATTTAATAGGGAAATTGATGGGGATTATTTCAACAATTGATTATTTCAGCTGTATGCCGATAGGATCAATGCACCTCCATATCCTCTGCATAACCTAACGAGCCCTTGGCCATTTTCCATGTGGGGGATTGACGTGATTGGGCCGATTAATCTGAAGGCATCGAATGGGCATCGGTTCATATTGGTGGAAATTGACTATTTCACAAATTGGGTAGAAGCATCCTCATATGCTAGCATCTCCCAAAAGGTGTTTGCCAAGTTCCTGAAGAGGGACATCATCTGCCGATATGGAATTCCTGAAAGGATAATCATTGTTATATCAAAGTCGAATGGCCAGAGCCTTCAACAAGAAAGTTCGTCCAAGAGAGTTTCAACCTGGAGACCTGGTTTTGAAGAGATTACTGCCTCACCAAGAAGACGCTCGTGGTAAGTGGGCGCCCAACTACGACGGGCCTTACGTGGTCAAGCATGCGTTTCCGGGTGGAGCTCTAGTCCTGCTCGACATGGAAGGACGTGAACTTCCAAAGCCAATAAACTCAGATGCTGTCAAGAAATTTTATGCCTAAAAAAAAAGCCCTCTAGATTGAAAACCCGAAAGGGCGGTCTAAAAAAAATTAGGGATAATAAGGACCCGGTAGATTGAAACCCGAAAGGGCGGTCTGGGCAAAAGTTAGGGTCAACAAAAGTCTGCTAGATTGAAAACCCAAAAGGGCGGTCTAGGCAAAAATTAAGGCAAAGAAAAGAAAAAGGGCATAACATGGCAGACTCAAAAAAAGGACTCGCGAGCGCGCTTACACTGGGGCAATAGGGTTCTAATTACTGCATTGGAAAGGAGTCAGAATCAGATTCCACTCTACTAGTCGCATTAAGGGTTCTCAAGAGGATCGGCCGGTAGGGGATTGACCTAGTCATAACGGGGCAAAATCTATGTGAAGTTTCCTACTGGTGACCTTCCTTCCTTTCTGTACTCTTTCATCGTAGTCAATACCACATCAATCTTGCTATTTTTCATACATTTTCTATTGTTCATTTGTTCATGCATTCATGACCTATTCGCCTAGCTCATTTCCTTTATTTTTTCATTCATAATTGACTCATTTAATCTATGTCTCAAGTAAAATGGTTTAAGTCTGGCAAACTTCAAGACGAATGTGTGAGTAACACATTAATAACTGGAAAAAAAGAGAAAAGTCAGTTGACTGGGGAGAGTAGACCCACACTTCTCGCGAAAGCTCCCATAAAGAGCACGGAAGCTGGAAGCTTCGAGGTTGTCCCTAATAACTTTTCATTAGGTTTAAAGGGGGTGCTTTCAATCAGGTGAATAAGGGGATTGATGCTATGAAAGGGCGACTGCGGTTATAAGGAAGAGGTGAAGGCATGTAAACGAAAGTTTGATTGGTCGAAGATCCTTGGTTCGCATCAATGGTTCTAGCATCCACAAGTAAACATGCATTACATTACGTTTTTCATTTTTGCTCTCCCGCTATCGGTCTCGCCCTGGCAATTGTTTTTAATTTTCTACTATCGGTCTCGCCCTGGCATTTGTTTTTAATTTTCTGCTATCGGTCTCGCCCTGGCATTTGTCTTTAATTTTCTTGCTATCGGTCTCGCCCTGGTATTGTCTTTAATTTTGTGCTGTCAGTCTCGCCCTGGCATTGTCTTTAATTTTCATGCTATCGGTCTCGCCCTGGCATTGTCTTTAATTTTCATGCTATCGGTCTCGCCCTGGCATTGTGTTTAGTTTTGTGCTATCGGTCTCGCCCTGGCATTGTTCTAAATTTGGTGCTATCGGTCTCGCCCTGGCACTTTCTTTCATCTTCATGTTATCGGTCTCGCCCTGGCATTTGTTTTTTAAATTTCATGCTATCGGTCTCGCCCTGGCATTTGTTTTTAAATTTCATGCTATCGGTCTCGCCCTGACATTGTCTTTAATTTCATGCTATCAGTCTCGCGCTGGCATTGTCTTTAATTTCGTGCTATCGGTCTCGCCCTGGCATTGTCTTTAATTTAGTGGTATCGGTCTCGCCCTGGCATTGTCTTTAATTTTGTGCTACCGGTCTCGCCCTGGCATTGTCTTTAATTTTCCTGCTATCGGTCTCGCCCTGGCATTGTCTTTAATTTCCCTGCTATCGGTCTCGCCCTGGCATTGTCTTTAATTTTGTGCTATCGGTCTCGCCCTGGCATTGTCTTTAATTTTCATGCTATCGGTCTCTCCCTGGCATTGTCTTTAATTTTCATGCTATCGGTCTCACCCTGGCATTGTCTTTAATTTTCATGCTATCGGTCTCGCCCTGGCATTGTCTTTAGTTTTGTGCTATCGGTCTCGCCCTAGCATCGTCTTTAATTTTCATGCTATCGGTCTCGCCCTGGCATTGTCTTTAATTTTGTGCTATCGGTCTCGCCCTGGCATTGTCTTTAATTTTCATGCTATCAGTCTCGCCCTTGCATTGTCTTTAATTTTGTGCTATCGGTCTCGCCCTGGCATTGTCTTTGATTTTCATGCTATCGGTCTCGCCCTGACATTGTTTTTCAATTTTGTGCTATCGGTCTCGCCCGGACACTGTCTTTAATTTTCCTGCTATCGGTCTTGCCCTGGCATTGTCTTTAATTTTGTGCTATCGGTCTCGCCCTGGCATTGTCTTTAATTTTGTGCTACCGGTCTCGCCCTAGCATTGTCTTTAATTTTATGCTATCGGTCTCGCCCTGTCATTGTTTTTAAATTTTGTGCTATCAGTCTCGCCCTGGCACTGTCTTTAATTTTCCTGCTATCGGTCTCGCCATGACATTGTCTTTAATTTTGTGCTACCGGTCTCGCCCTGGCATTGTCTTTAATTTTGTGCTACCTGTCTCGCCCTGGCATTGTCTTTAATTTTATGCTATCGGTCTCGCCCTGGCATTGTTTTTAAATTTTGTGCTAGCGGTCTCGCCCTGGCACTGTCTTTAATTTTCCTGCTATCGGTCTCACCCTGGCATTGTCTTTAATTTTGTGCTATTGGTCTCGCCCTGGCATTGTCTTTAATTTTGTGCTACCGGTCTCGCCCTGGCATTGTCTTTAATTTTATGCTATCGGTCTCGCCCTGGCATTGTTTTTAAGTTTTGTGCTATCGGTCTCGCCATGGCAGTGTCTTTAATTTTCCTGCTATCGGTCACGCCCTGGCATTGTCTTTAAATTTGTGCTATCGGTCTCGCCCTGGCATTGTCTTTAATTTTGTGCTACCGGTCTCGCCCTGGCATTGTCTTTAATTTTCCTGCTATCGGTCTCGCCCTGTCATTTTTTTTTAAAGTTCATGCTATCGGTCTCGCCCTGGCATTGTCTTTAATTTTCATGCTATCGGTCTCGCCCTGGCATTGTCTTTAATTTTCATGCTATCGGTCTCGCCCTGGCATGGTCTTTAATTTCCTGCTATCGGTCTCGCCCTGACATTGTCTTTAATTTTATGCTATCGGTCTCGCCCTGGCATTGTGTTTAAATTTTGGGCTATCGGTCTCTCCCCGGCACTGTCTTTAATTTCCGTGCTATTGATTCAGCTCTGGCACTATTTTTACCTTCTTGCTATCGGTCTCGCCCTGACATGGTTTCTAAGCTTCGTGCGATTGATTGAGCCCTGGCACTGTTGGTATTTCTTGCTACCTAACAGTCAATAGACATTTGTGCATATTTCACCGATTAAAATTGAGGTTCATATCTGTACTTATTCCTTACTTTGATAATACAATAAAACATAGTTTTATGTATAATCTCGTAAGAAAGTAAGCACATAGGGGCAACTGTGAACACCCAATTTTAACTTGTACATTTTTACTTTTTCAAAAAAAAATCACAAAAATATGTTTTTCGCGTATATTTGATTCCTAATCCCTCGAATAGGTCATTTTGCGCTAATTTACTAATTTTGCGTTATTATTATTGTTATCTATTTTTAAAAATGAATTAAAACATCAATAAAAATGGCTTTGATCGAAATGTGCATCTTATCAAACCCGCAACCCGGTTAAGACGCCTGAGTTGTACAACTTGGTGATCTCAAACCCCTTCAAAAATAAAATCAACCAACCAACAAAATTTTCAAGGAAGAACTACGTGACTTTTGAGTTCCTCATTGCACCTGAGGATACGTAGGAGCGGGGCTTCCCCGTCAAGTCAAAATTAAACTTTTCTAAATTAATCCTTATTATTTTCTACTATTTTATTTTTGGGTAAAACAAATAATTTCGTAATATTTTTGCACGACCAAATTTAGGGTAACAGTCTTAGGACAGATGTATTAGGGGTGTAGTGAAATTAGGTTTTCGCCCTTCCCTTTGCATAACCGACTCCCGAATCCAACCTAGGTTACGCAGACCATGAATTAAATGTAGGTTTTTCTCAATTTCCCTATTAAATAAATTGGGTGGCGACTCCCTAAAATAATCAATTGTTGAGCCGTCTACGTCGGGACCCCGGTCACGACACTAATTACTTTGTACTTCACGGTGCCGCTAGACAGAAACATGGAGGAAAGGAAAAAAGCTTTGAGCATGGAGAGAGAGAGGAGGAGATCCGCGAGAGAGAAAGACTGAGAGGGACGATGGAGAGGGAAACGATAATGGGATGGGTCTGATGGTAGGGGAGCGAGGGTTTCGACGGTGGTGTAGGAAGGGGGTGAAGGTTCGCGGTGGTGAGAGAGAAAGTGGAGGTTTGCGACAGTGGGGGAGTTTTACGGAGGTGTCTGCGAGTGATTTTGTTTCCAACGGTGGCTTTTGTGTAGGGTGCGATTGTAGATTTGGAGGAGGTGGTTAGCGCGACGATGATGGTAACATTGAGAGACGGGGATGATTTTGTTGTGATCGATGGGTGAGAAATCGAAGGGTTCTGACGGTCGTTCCTGTGCTACAGTGGCGATCTACGGTCAACGAGCACTGTGGACGGTGGCCAGAATGTATAGAGGTAAATTTCAACTCCCTTTTTTGCTTTCCTCTCCTTCTACTCTCTCGCCTAGCTCTGATATGTGTTTCCCTCTACCTTGTTTCCCCACTTTCAATTCGGTTTTGGTTTTTGTGTTTCTAGTTTTGTGATTCTGTATTTCCCTAAACAATGAACAAATTGTTTATGACACACTACTAATTTTCTAACCTTAAAAACGTCCCAGACATTGTTTTCTTTCTCAGAACCGATTTGGGTCATGTTCATCCTTACCCCTATTGGCTCTACACATCTTTAGACCACCAAACACATATTTAATGGACAAAAATGACAATAAAACAAGCTTAATCTTACAAAACTTCATATTGTTCAGTATATAAACATCTAAAAAGAGATACTGGAGCATGACAGATTAAATATCTACATATTTTTAGATTTCGGATTATATAATGAAAGAAAAGAAAAAGGAAAACCTATTCTGCTTGCTGCTGCTTCTCTGTTACTGCTTTTTATTGCTATTGATGCTTCTGTGTTTCTCGGTTTCAAGTGTTTAATGATTAGGGTTTTAGTGTAAAAACCTAATCTTTGGCTCTGATTTCTGTGAATTTTTCGGTTTCTCTGTGTCTGTGTGTGTCCCAGCGTGTATCTCCCTCCATCTGTGTGTATTACTGTTCAGTATTTATAGGCATATTGGTGTGATGTAGGTGAGGTGCCGAGGAATCAAAAGGACAGCCTTTGGAGAAAAGACAAAAGGACTGGATGCAGCTGGGTGGGGCGCTTGGGAAGGACAGTAGGGTAGTGGGTGCTGGGGAAGGACAGCAGCAAGGGTGCTGAGGGTGCTGCATTATTTTGCCTAAAGTGGAGAAAGCAAAAGGATAGGGGGAAAGCAAATTGGACCCTTCCCAAAATAAATTCCAGCTAGGGCAGCTGCGCCCCCTCCCTCTTTTTTGAATTATTTTAAAATTTTGTACTATTTGTTATTTTTTGATTATATGTGTAAAAGTTGATCATGTAATGAAAAGGACTTTGGCTATTCAGTTCCTGAGTCTTTTTCCCATTGGGTTTTGGCTCAGGGAGGTTTTAAGGAGGCTCTCCCCCTTTCCTATATCTCCACTGTAAGGGTTGGGCACCCCTTGTGCTCCCTTCAATGAATTTTTTGCTGATCTAAAAAAAAACTTTTTTGTATATTTTTGCACCAATAACAATAGACTAACCTAATAATAATAAGGCTAAATAGCACTTTTGGTCCTTTTTGTTTGCTCTAAGTTTCACTTTGGTCCTTTATCTTTTTTTTGGTCCGTTTTGGTCCCTCATGTTTCATTTTTGTTTCATTTTGGTCCCTGACGTTGGTTTTGACTAACGGACGCCACGCTGGCAGTTAACTGCTGACGTAGCGTCCGTTATTCATTAAATGACGTGGCATTCATTAAATTAAACTAAATGACGTGGCGTCTTTAAATTAAAACAAAAAAAACCAAATTAAATTAAATCTGGAAAGAAGGAACATAATCAGATCTGGAAAACAGAATCAGATCTGGAAAACACACAGTTTTTAACGAAAGAAGGAACAGAATCAGATCTGGAAAACAGAAAGAAGAAACGCAGATCTGGAAAAATCGTTTTCCTTCTTCCAGCAACATTAAAATGAAACAAAAACCCAGATTTCGTTTTCGTTTTCCTCGTTGTTCTTCTGGTTCCCATCGTTTCAATAAACCTAGATTCGTTTTCCATAGTTTTCCTCTGGTTCCCATCGTTTCAGTAAACCCAGATTCGTTTTCCTCTGCTTCGATTTTCGTTTTCCTCTGCTTCGATTTTGCTTCTGATTCGTCTTTGATTCTGCTTCGTTTCTGATGTTGTTGCTGGAAATCGTTTCCTCTGCTTCATTTTCCTCTGAAGAAGATTTGAAATTGTTTCTGATGTTGTTGCTGGAAATTGAAACAGAAGAAGAATTGAATTCTTTTCTAATGAAGAAGATGAAAATGATTTGTTTTGTTCTTCAATGAAAAAGAATTGAAATCGAAACAGAAGAAGAATTGAAATCGTTGCTGGAAGATCTTCAATGAAAAAGATTTGTTTTAATTTAATTTGGTTTTTTGTTTTGTTTTAATTTAAAGACGCCACGTCATTTAGTTTAATTTAATGAATGCCACGTCATTTAATGAATAACGGATGCCACGTCAGTAGTTAACTGCCAGCGTGGCGTCCGTTAGTCAAAACTAACGTCAGAGACCAAAGTGAAACAAAAATGAAACATGAGGGACCAAAACGGACCCAAAAAAAGATAAAGGACCAAAGTGAAACTTAGAGCAAACATAAAGGACCAAAAGTGCTATTTAGCCTAATAATAACTAGAAAATAAAATAAAAACGAGCATCAAAACAACGTTGCACGAGAGTGCTAAAGACACGCGCGTTTAAAACGATACGTGACACAACGAGAATAAAAACTTTTTTGGATTTTTTTGATTAATCAGACAAAATTAGGGTATGACATATTGCATTGGGTATTGCAATAGATCACAAAAGTAAACTTATTTTTTCAAATAAGTATTAGAGTCACTATTTTCATGTAAATGTAATATAATAATTCAAATGAATTCTCATGTTATTCAGCTATAATAACTTTCATTTTAATCTGGTATATAAGAAAGTGCCATTTGACTTTTCTTGATTATAAACTGTAATAAAATGTATTTTCTAAACTGAGCATAACACACAAAGTCCAGAATAGTAGTATATCAGTTGATCATAAACCAACAATGAAAAGTAAATCTGTCTTAAATTAACCACAGATAAAAGCACAACTAAATGTAAAGACTAAAATACTCCTATTTCTTGGAACATGTAGTTAAAAAACCCATAGAAAAAGAAAATTGGTTTAAAGAACAATTGATTCAATATTCCAGTGCAATAATTGGTTTAAACTCCTTGTGTTGATATCACATGAAAAGAAATCAAAAGTAAAAAAATTGGTACTTGCAAGTGCTAAATACATTCTCTATAACCCACCTAAAAAACAGAAGTACCTGCAAGTGGTAAATCCATTCTCTGAAATCTTCTAAAATTTGATTGAAGCAACAATCTAGTAAAATACACTGCAGAAGAAAAATCGCAATTAATCATATTGCATTCTAAGTCTTATTCCTTAACAGGATCATATAGAATGGAAAATGATTTTATTGATTACCTTGAACTTAGTATCCTAATAGTTGCTGCCAAATATATGTTTCTATCAAAGTCACTACTACTCATGAAAATAGATAAATGTTGAAATATGTACAATAAACTCCATTGATTTTGGAGTTAAAAGCTTAATGGACTTAAAACCTAATAAACAATTCTTATATTGAGCCAAAGAAGAGATTACAACAGTAACGACATTTGAAAAGGAAACACATCCTAAATATTTGTTTAGAGGTTATAACATACCATGTAAATGCAACTCTCTCAAGGCATTACAGTGATTGTTCAAATTTCAGCCACGACATCATGCTCGATGTCATTATAACAACCAATTTATTGAATGCAGAAAGTACCCTTTACTCGCAACATTGCACACTTGGAGCCAAAAACGAATTCAAACACTATAATAAGAAATCAATTAAAACTCACAAAAAGGAATGTTGCTTACGACAAACATTTTTTTTGCAAATAACTTACTCCCTACTTTACAAAGACCATGAAATGGACCTAAAGACGAAGTTATAGGTCTTCTAACTATTTTTGAGGCGGCCATTGTTGACTTTCATGACGGAAGCAACAAGACAATGATGGGAAATTAAGTAGGGTGCGAGGGTGGCTTTTATGGTCCACCGATCTGACAATTGGTGTATTGTCCACGGATGCCCTTTTAGCCATTGATATAATATAGATATATTCAAGGGTCAAGATTTACAACCGGTTAACTCTTCGATTTTGCTTCTTTTAAAGTTTCCAATCTTTACATTTTTGACCCTAATGTTTTTTAAAATTATTTTTGTGTTTTTATTTCACCTAGAAGTTAAACTGCAGTTTTACTTTTTTTTTACCAAAAAGTACAGTTTTACTGTATTAACAAAAATTGTACCGATCCATAATCAACAAAAATCTCTTCTTCTTCTTCTTCAACGTCCCCTTCTTCTTCTTCTTCTTCTTCTTCTTCTTCTTCTTCTTCTTCTTCTTCTTCTTCTTCTTCTTCTTCTTCAATCTTCCCTTCTTCTTGAATCTCGTTCCCTTCTTCTTCAATGTTCTCCTTCTTCTTCTTCAATCTTCCCCTTCTATATCAAAATAAAAACTGAAAACCTAACCCTTTGACAATCCCCCTCAGCGACTGAAACGTCGAGAAACATAAAGGACGAACCTCAATACCACTAGAGCTCGCCACTACTCTCCGTAAGCTATCCGTAAGCTATCCAATTTTCACTCTTGGGAGCTCACCACTACTCTCTGTAAGCTATCCAATTCTCCCCTTTTTCGTTTTATTTACGAAACCCTTAATATTTCGTTTTATTTACAAAACCCTTAATATTTCCTTATGCCACTACTCTCCGTCCAATTTGGGTACTGTAATATCCCAATTTTGTCCGCCTAATTGAAAAATTGTATTTTTGTGAATGCCCAATTTTAACGGGTATTTTTCTTGTTTTTCAAAAAGCCCAAAAATATGTTTTGATGTGCTCACACATTTAGTTTCTAATCGTGTATGCGCGTCTTTGTAGTCGTTAGCAGTTTAGCGTTATTATTATCATTTAGCTATCATCATTATTAGTTGTATTTACTTATTAGTAGTCATCAAAAATAAGAGACATAATCAATAATCAAATATAATATTTTTATTTATTTAGATGAGTCCCTTTTTTACAAAAACAAAAAATAAACATAATAAAATGAAATGTTTGTTACTGGGACAAGCAAAAATGAAAAGGTCAAACAAAAAAAAGGGGATGTACGCCCTGCTGTTGTTGCTCAGAGAGGTAAATCAATTTGAGCTACAAGCTCCAACTTCCTTCTTCTTGTCTCCTTGGATTTTTCCTAATTTGCACAAGCAAAGCTGCTTTTGCAGCAGCAGCACCACCACCTCTTGGTGGTTTGTTTTGGTCTTCAGAAATCTGTCCCCTTGGATTGTAATCCACTGCTCATACACCCACACCTACACCACACCAAGCACTAGTATAAATACACACACAGCTACGGTAACAAGGGGGAGAACACTGAGTAGAAAACACAGCCATATACACACACAAACGAGAATACACACAATTTCTTTTTTTTTTCCAGAAGTAAGAGCAGTAGCAGGAGAGTAAAAGAGCAGCAGCAACAAGGGTATGCAGTAGGCAACAGAAGCAGTCAAAACAACATAGCAGCAGTCTCAAAAAAGGTCCTGAGTTTTTTTTTTATTATTTCGTTTTAAGCATATATCAGTATTTAGATTGGATGAGTTTTTTTAAAATAAGGTAGTCCAATGTCCCTGTTAGTTGGAAAATAGTTTTGAAACAGAACATAAAAATTTAGGGTTCATAGTTTATTGGCTCTAAAAATGAGAAATCAGTGTGTAAAAAAAAAAACGAGTTAGTTAAACAACAAGAAATCGAACCAGACAGCCACAGCAACACAGAAGTAAACATGCAGATAGAACAAAAAATAGAGAAGGGATGATGTACTGACCTGAGCCGCCGGAGGTGAACTCCGGCCGCCGTCCACGGTGGTCATTCCACGAAATCAGTCGAAACTTACGTGTCACCGTTACCCCGTCGTGGCTGTCCTCGCGCCTCATCGCCAAACTACCATCGAACCACCCAACAGCCACCACTGTGACCCGGAACCGACCACCACCCACGAACGGCCACACCCCCGCCTCCTTGTTTCCTCCACCAGTCGCAACCGAACCACCTCTGCCTCTCACCGCCGGCCACCAACACAGAACCACTCCGCCACCGTGGCTAACCCCTCCGTCCCTTCGCAACCACCACAGGAACAGAACGCCATCATCATCACCGTGAGATCGCCCTCCTCGCCGCGAGGTGAATCCAGATCGAATAAAAACGCCGCCGTAGGGGAGAAGAGGTGAGAGAGTTAGGCATGGCGGTGAGGAGAAGGGAGATCGAGAGAAGAAGAAGGTGGAGTCACGGTATAGAGAAGAGAAAAGGAAGCTGCGACTATGGGGAGGAGAGGAAAGCGAAATTTGGGGTAGGAGATGAGGGGGAGAGATGGATCGGCCGCAGCAAGCAAGGGAGGGAGAGAAAATTTTAGGTTTTGCTAATTTTGGGGTTGAGGCGCCGTGGAGAAAGGAAGGTGGAAATTAGGGTTTCCACTTTTAGGCTTTTATATTAGGGATCCAGGGGTATTTTCGTCCTTTCACATTTTTTTTATTTTTTTCAGATTGTTATGTGCACCCCCACGGTTTACTTCGCACGCCTCCCCCCTAAGCCCATCAGAAAATAAAAACGCAGCCCAGCTTGCAAAAACAAGCTGGGCTCACTATTTGCATTCCCATTTTAATAATACAGCCCTCCTTTTATTTACACCCTTATTTTACTACTACGCCCCCTATTTCTTTTTTTAAATTTCGCTTCTTTTCCCTAAGCGAGCGTTTTTTTTTACAAACCCTTTTTCCCAAATAATAAATTTTCTTTCCCCTAAACTAACTTTTTTTTTCTCAAACCCTTTTTTTTTAAATGGTAGATAAATGTTCCCCCGAACAAAAATCAATCCAATAGCTAATTCCTTTCATCACGACGTTCTCTCCAATTAAAACCAACGAAAACACTTTTCAAAAACAAATCTTTTCAAACGTCGAAATCAAAACTAATCATCACTAATGATCACTCGCGCCGTTGCCGTTTGATTGTGGGTGATGATTCCATTCCTGTGGGAGCTAGTGGTGTGGCCACTCTAAACCGTTGTTGTTTGGTCCTCACAAACGCTCTCCTTCAATTGCGAAAACCTTTTCAATGCTCAAAATAAAAACCGATTATCATTAATCATCACTCGCGCCGTTGCCGTTTGGTCGTTAATGATAATTCATTTTCATAAGAGTTAGTAGTGCGACCACTCTAAACCATTGTTGTTTGGTCACTGCGAACGCTCAACCCCTTTGCGAAAAACTCCAAAAAGATTAAAAAACAAAAACCCTTTTCAGGACAACCAAGAACTACGTAGCTTTGAATTCTCCATCGCACCAGGAGATACGTAGGAGCGAGAGGCCAACTCTCGTCAAGCGCCAAAAATAAAAATTTTCATTAAGTCTTCTCACTCCCTTTTCAATAAAGAGGCAAAATAAAAGCATTTTCAAATCACCACTTCAAACCACACATTTAATTAAAGGTTCCCTTTCGGTAGAAAGGAGGTACGGGGTGCTAATACATTCCCCATGCCTAACCGACCCCCGAACCTGCATCTCTAGTTTTCAAAAGACCATCCGCCTTGTATAAAAGACCTTTTTTCAATGTTTTGGTCTTAAAATTAAAATATTGGTGGCGGCTCCAAACTTTTTCCACGTTGTCAAACGAAAAGTCCCAAACCGGATTTTTCGGGCGCAACAGCTGGCGACTCCGCTGGGGACGTTTCCTTTTTAAGTGGGTCAAGCCTAGTTAATTAAATGTGTGGTTTGTGTTATTGATTTGATTTGGATACCTTGTTTGCTTCTATCCCTTTCGGTTTCCTTTTCTTTCTTATCATGTTGTATGCATGTGCATTTGTTTTCTTTTCTTCCATGTTTGTTTTTCCTTCCTCCTCCTTGCTTATGTGCTTAGTACCCTCATGCATTTCCTCAATCCCAATCATGTTCCCTTCTTCTTCGCTCCCTTTCTTCAAGGTAAGCTCATGCATTTCTCCCCAATCCTCTCATGATCCCCCTCTTCTTGGCTCCCTTTCCTGAGGTAAGCAATGCACTTGATTGTCGTTGAAACCCTAGGCTAGCTTATTTGATATTAAACCCTAGGATAGACAACATGTTATTGCTTGCTTTTGTCTGGACTGTTCTAGGTTTTCATTTGCAGGTGGGGTGATATGTGTTGGGTAGTTTTAGGTGGTATGTCCTTGCTACACACACTCACACCTCATACTCATTGTGCTTTGAGAGGGGCCTAAAACCCAAGGTCTGACAAAACTTAAGAGAGTGGAAATGAGTAGTGACTGGCAATTGGACCGTTGTCCTTCTGACTCTCACGAAAGTTTCAGCCAGAGTATGCTCTTTTATGGTACCTCACACCAGATGGCATTCCATCGTTGTGGGTGTTATCATGAGAGAGATTTAGCTCTGGTAGCCATTGTGAGGAAGTGTTTAGAACTACATGGGAGGATTCCTTTTGAGTTGCCTTAGAGCCTAGGTTCCCCCACCTTTTGTAGGACACAAGGGCATACAAATTGTATGTTGCATTGTAGTTTATGCATATCTTTCCTAAAAGAAAAAAGAAGAAGATTTTCAAAAGAGAAAAAAGAAGAAAGAGCTGCCGTTGTAGCCTTTCTTTTGCTGGTCCGTACGAAGTGACATATGGCCCACTCTTTTCAAAAAAAAGAGAGAACGAGCTGCCGTTGTAGCCTTTCTCTTACTTGGTCCATATGAAACCACGTACGGCTCGCATTTTTCAAAAAAAAAAAACAAAAAACTTGAACTAATGCCAATAAGGGTTTTGCCCTAGTCTCATATGCATAAAACATCATCATCATTTTGCATGCATCCTCGCATTGCATCCAACAGAAGCTTTTACAGTTCATGCATGCATCCTTGCATTTCATCAAAGTTTGTTTACCGAGAATCCCAAAGTGACAAAGAATCTTGTCATAGGCACGATGTGGAATCAAAAGTGAAACAGCGTATACTCCGAGGTGTGAGTTTGTGTAAGTTTGAATGCATGGAATGTGCTTTGTTTCGCTTATTGATTCTAACCTTGTTGTGTGTCAAAGAAAAAATAATCAAAATCCACCGTTAAACCTATGGCAAGACATAGTACACCGTGATTCCCGGCACCAAGACAAACATGAAATCATACATATTGCATTGCACTTGCATTCAAACAAGTATTAGTGCATACCGTCTTTTATAAATAAAAAAAACCAAAAATCAAGAAAAATCAAAAATTATTATTTTCCACAAGTTTTTTTAGAAAACATACTACATGCATTTTTTCTATGCATTACAAAAAATAAACAAATAAACATCTCATTTCGCATGCATAAGAATCATATCTTTCCACGCACTAAAAATAATTGTTAGTATCAGGCACTCCATTTCATAGTTTAAAAATATAACGAAAAGCAATCATCATCCGCACTTCGCATCATGGCATCATGCATTACATAAAACAAAATTCTGAAAAAAAAAAACAATTATCATCCCTATGGCATTTCATTCGCTCATAATCATGAAAAATCATCAAGTGATGCAATTTACGTTATCCTCATCCAAAATGCACATTCGTTCATTCATTCACCCACTCATTCCGTCGTCCATCCATATCACATCATCGCATTAATACTTTTCTGTGTCGCAAATCAAAAATAAGCATTAACGTCTCATCTCGCATGCATCTTCATTCAATATCTCCCACGCATTAGGAAAGTAATTGCAAGCATCACGCATTTCATTTCATTGCATAAGAAAAATGAAAACCAGAAGCATCTATCAACCGTGTCGCATTTCATTCATCCTTGATTATGCAAAAACTATCATCAAATAATGCGGACATCGCGTCAATGTGGCGCTCATGCATCATTTCATTAACCTCATCACTTTGTTCGAATACATCATTTCTCCCTGCATGCATCCTTTCGAAGCAAAGAAAATTTCTCATGTGATGGCTTAATGGATAGAAGCGCACCTTTGAACGACGAAGGGTAATGTCTCAAATTTGTTTGTCGACTACAAATTTGAGATGTTACTTTACGATGTCAGAGCACTTTGACCCAGTCGCACGTATTTTAATTTCAAGTAGGGAATTAAATTGAGTCAACTAATTGTCAAAACGTTTCAGTATATTGCGTGAAGTATTGAGTCAGGATCCACTCAATGTTTCAGGCAAGTTACTCAGGGTAACGACAATCAGTTGCCTCATATCACCATTCTTGCATCTCTCATCATTCAAAAAAGGGGCATTGGCATCTCGCATCTTGTCTCGCCTCTAAAAAAAAAAAAATCAAGAATCATTTGGAAAAAATGGGGGGCATCATTCTTGCATCATTCGCATTGCCATTCCATATTTTGTCTTGCATTAAAAACAACAAAATTATTTAGAATAAGCCACACTTTTCGGGTGGTCATCTCCACGCATTTGCATCATACTTGCATATCACAATTTGTTCATTCATTCATTGCATAAAATAAAAGTTGTGATGAGAAGCGAGACGTTCTTGCAAAACAATCATCCTTTTTGAAAAAGTTTATCCTTACTTGGTTGCAAACTCAAGGTGTTCCAAGGCACTCAGTTTTTCAAGTCAATAGCTCATTTGCATTTCTTTCAAAAGCACTGCATCCCATCCATTCCATGACAAAAGACTGAAGCAGCTCATCAAAAAAAAATCATTGTTCTAACTAATGTTGACTCTCTGTGAAGCATTCCTATAGTGAACGTGCACGACACGTGCAGTTTCTCTTGTTTGAGGCAGTCAGTTTCCTTCCTTGTCATCATCACCATCCCAGTCTAACCCCGCCCCGTCCATCCATAAGGCGCATATTCTCTCCCATCAGTGCATACTTGACTTTTTGGTTCATTCTCACTAACACTCTAAGTCCTCCATGCTGGGGCAATTCTGTGATCACTAACTTTCTTTATCGGCATTATATTCCTTTAGTGCAAGTCTTTCCAAAAAAAAAGAGAAAAGAAGAGATAAATGAGAAGAACAAGCTCGCTGGGTTGAAAACCCGCAAAGGGCAGCCTAGGCAAAAAGGAGCGCCCGGTGGATTGAAAACTCGCAAAGAGCGGTCCAGGCAAAAATTAGGGCATAAAAAAAATGCAAAGAAAAGAGCAAACACATATAGATAGATAAATTGTTGTCAAGTTTTATGAAAAAATAAGCAATCGGAATTTGAAATGAAGTTTGGCCATCCAGAAGTTCCCTTTCCTACCCACCTTAACCCAAGAAAAACCAAAATCCAAAAATCACCCTAGACAAGGATCACCTCAAATATCCAAAAAAAGTGCATCACTTTCTATCAGCTCACCCGAGTCAAAGAAGGAAAAGAATCATAAAACAAAAAAAAGAGAGAGAAAATCAAAAAAGGGATTCAAAAATGAAAATCCCAAAACAAAAGAAAATACAAAAGAAATGTAAGTGGTGAGCTGGTACATGTTACCACAAAACACAAGAGATCCTTGTCTCAATAACCTTCAAACACTTCATCATTCCCATACACCCCTCCTTCCATAAACCGCAAACACTTCCCTTTGACCTCGGTAGCCCGCCCTCCACAAACCCTTAGCCAAGAATAAAATTTCCAAACACCTCATCAAGCCAATTAACCATCATAAATCATCGATCGTCAGCCAACGCCGAATAAAAATCATCCTACCATTAGCCCCCAAGCTCTTCATTAAGCCCCATCATCCCTCCTCCACAAAACACCACAATCCCGAAAAGTCCATTCCGATCAATGACCGAATGCTGTTGTTTTCTCAAATTTTAAATCTTAGGACCACTAAGTTTATCTGTCTACAATGTGTTTGCTCAAAAGAAAAAACAAACGATCAGAAAAGAGAAAGCTGATCAAGGAAAAACAAACCCTTAGGAAAAAGAGATGAGGGAACAAAAATAAACAGTCGAAAAAAAAGAAAGCTGACGGAAAAAGGAAGACTTGCACTTCAAACGCATTCAAGTTGCATTAAAACAAGGTTTAGTGATCACCAAGTGAGGCTTCTTTCATACTAAAAGTCAAAACTTTCATTGCATTTGAGTTTCTCTTAAAAAGAATCAAAGATGTGTACTAGGGGACATTTCCTTCACCTCTCACTCCACTCAACCATGGGGAGATTTTGTTCGTCGTCTATCCCGTTCACATACCACCCTCCGTATATAACCGTCACCATGACTCTATCACCTTTTCACAACCTCACTCAAAGAAACCGTTTGAAATTTCATTCCAAAATGGGGCAAGTGCATTCCCATTCCTTCACCTCATTCATTCCCATAAGAACCTCACCGGGGCAATCTCTCAACTCACTATCCTAAATAAGGCCTCTTCATTCTAATTGGGGCAACTTTGTTTCGTCCTGACTGGTGTTGCGCCCGAAAAAGTCCCTGAGGGAATCTTTCTTCGTTTACAACTTTTTTTAAAAAATCAATGAAGCCGCCATCAATATTTATTAAGGAAAATATTAGGAAAACCTTTTTGGAAAACGATTGGTCTTTGAAAACTGAGAGTTTTGGGTTCGGGGGTCGGTTAGGCATGGGGAAGGTTTTAGCACCCCACGCCTCCTTTCTACCGAAAGGGAACCTTTAATTAAACGTGTGGTTTTAAGTGCTGATTTGGAAAATACTTAAATTTGCCTCTTTTTCCCGAAAAGAGAATGAAAAGACTTAATGAAAATTTTTATTTTTGGTGAGAAAGGAGGAAAAAGGGTTTTTAGAAGGAAGTGCTTGACGGGACATGGCCCGCTCCTACGTATCTCCCGGTGCGATGGAGAATTCAAAGCTACGTAGTTCTTGTTTGTCCTGAAAAAGGTTTTTGTTTTTTAATCTTTTTGGAGTTTTTCGCAAAGGGGTTGAGCGTTCGCAGTGACCAAACAACAACGGTTTAGAGTGGTCGCACTACTAACTCTTATGAAAACGAATTATCATTAACGATCAAACGGCAACGGCGCGAGTGATAATTAATGATAATCGGTTTTTATTTGGAGCATTGAAAAGGTTTTCGCAATTGAAGGAGAGCGTTTGTGAGGACCAAACAACAACGGTTTAGAGTGGCCACACTACTAACTCCCACGGGAATGAAATCATCACCCATAATCAAACGGCAATGGCGCGAGTGATCATTAGCGATGATTAGTTTTGATTTCGACGTTTGAAAAGATTTGTTTTTGAAAAGTGTCTTCATGGGTTTTAATTGGGGAGAACGTCGTGATGAAAGGAATTTGCAATTGGATTGATTTTCGTTCGGGGAAATATTTATCCATCATTGGGAAAAAAGATTTGTGAAAAGAAAAGAAAAAATAAATAAATAAGTTTATTTAGGGGAATAGAAATAAAATTTGAAAATAAAAACAGGGGGTGAAATAGTAAAATGGGGGTGCAAATAAAAGGAGGGGTGTATTATTAAAACTGGGGGTGCAAATAGTGAGCCCAGCTCGTTTTTGGTAAGCTGGGCTGCATTTCAAAAAAAAAAAAACATGGGCTTCAGAAGGGGGGCGTGCGGAGTAAACTGTGGGGGGTGCGAATAGAAATCTGAAAAATAAAAAAAAAAGAGAAAAGACCAAACTACCCTTGCTCTTATACTATAAAAGGAAAAAAACTAATTAGGGAAACCCTAATTTTGCTTTCCCTTCCACGGCGCCTCACCACCCCCAAATCGCCTAACCCTAAAAAAAAAATCCTCTCTCTCCCCTTTGCACCGTATCTCTCCCTCTCTCAACCTAAGTTCTTCCCCTTCTCTCCATCGTTCCTCTCTCCCTCGACCCCAACTTCAATTTTTCTCTCTTACAAATCCGTACCCGCCTCTCTCACTCTCCTAGCTTCGATTTTTCACTCTCCTCGCCGTCCTAATCTCCCCCTACCCTTTCATCGGTGACGGCGACGGACAACACGGGGAGAGAGAAGGTTTGCGAACGATGGAGGCCGTGGTGGAGGTTTTGGCTTACGATGGTGGTGTTGGGTTCGACTGTGGTGTTTGGGGTTGACGCGAAGGTGGTGGAGCGGTGGAGGTTCGTGGGATCGTGACTGTAGGATGGTGGTTCGGCGGTGTGCGATGGTGGCTAAGGGTGGCTGAGAGGTGAGTTCGCGAAGGAGGGAGGCCGTGGTGGAGGTTTTGGCCATTCGGTGGACAGTGGTGGTTGGGGGTTACGGGTCGCTTTGTGGCTGCGGTGGGCAAAATGGACGACGACGGCGCGGGATGGCAACGACCACCGTCTACGGTGGTCGGGAATGGTACGGTTCCGATCCCCCTTTTTTTTTTATCCCCTTTTTTACTGTTTCTGTTCCTTTCTTCTGTGGCTTCTGTTCCTTTTTTTTTTTGATCTCGTTTCCTCCTCCTCTTTAAAAGCAAAACCCTAATTTGTTTTTGTGGTCACCTCCAAACCTATTTTTTTTATTTGTATTTTATTCCTAATCTGTCCCTAATCTGTTATCTTAATCTATTGATAGCCCTAACTTACCATTATCAGTGTTTCTACAAAAAAAAGAATATAAACTAAACCTAAATATTTTCTTTAGTTCATACACACAGTTTGATGTTGATCTCAGAATAATAACAACTACATTTTTTGCAAAGTGACTTATTATATACTAAATTTGACAAAAAAAAACCAACCTCAAATCCAGCTTCTGTATAACCCCTTTATTTGCCCTGTTATCGTTTTTGCTGCTTGCTGCTTCCTACTGCTTCTCGCTTAAGAATTTTGAGGATTTTATTGATTAGGGTTTCAGTGTGAAAACCCCTAATCCTTTATCTGATTTCTGAGTTTTTTTGTGTATCTTGTTCTCCCTCTTTTACTGTTGGTGTTCACGGGTATTTATAGGCTGATTGTATGAACAGATGCACTGATGGGTCAATTACACTTTAAAAGAGATGGTTTTGCATCTTTCCAAAATATCACGTTTTGATGCTTAAAGCATTTCTTCAGAAAAAAACTTTCTCCCCAAGCTCTGTTGCATCACAAAAATAGCCTTGTTTGACTCTTATATGTTTGCCTAATCTCTTCCCTTGGTGTATGTGTGCAGAGAAAAATTTACAAGGGAAAAAGAGACCTCCTCTTTAGAGCTTTGGAGCCTAAACCTACTGCTGCTACATATTTGGCTGCTTCCTCTTGTCCATTCTGCTGTTTCTCTGACTTTTGGGTTGCTGTGATGCAGCAGGGGGATGGCAGCAGGGCTGCTGCCACTGCAGCAATGCTTTGTTGAAAATAGGAGGCAAGACCAAAGGGACAAGAAGAAAGAACTTGGGCCTTTAGCTTCATGAAGGGAGGAGGGCAGCAAGTCGCATATTGCTGTCTTGATTTTGCTTTATTATATTTTTTGTACTCTTTTTCTTGTTTTTTTTTAAATAATTTTGTACCTTTTGTATTTAATTTTTTTGTCTATATGTAAATAAAACAGCTAACCTTTTTTGTACAATTCTGCTTCTTTTTTTTTTTTAATGTTGTTTATATGTAAAAGGGGACAGCTAAGAAACTAATTTTATTTTACCATTTATTTATTATTATTATATTTTCTTTTTTTTTTGACAATAAAAGCGGTAAAAACAATGCACACCGACATAACGACTCGCGCACAACTCGAAACGAAACGCGCGCTCGCCTTAAGACTAGGAACTCGTACGCGATTTGAATACGCACGCGCGCACGTTTTTAAAACCGATTTCAATCTATTCTCACTTTTCTAAAAACGGTAAAAATAAATGCGCACCGACGCAATTACTCACGACTCGAGACGAAATGCGCGTTCGCGTTATTCATTATTTCATTATTATTTAATTTTGGATTCTTTTCTCTTTTTTTTTTTGAAAACAACGAGCGCCAAACAAAATCGTTGCACGAGAGTGCCAAATACACCCGCATTTAGAACAATATGCGAAGCGATAAAATTTTTGGGATTTTTCAATTAGGCGGACAAAATTGGGGTATTACAGCTGCCCCTCTTTATTTCACATCTCGCCAAGAAATATGAAGTGGCCTTTTCATATTTGTTGGTGAAATGGAAATAAAGATATAGGAATAATACTAATTTTGTCCGCTCCAGAAAAGCTCAAATTTCCTTTTTGTTATCTTCCTTTTGAGGAAGCGGGTCAACACTTGTCGCATTAACGGGAAAGCAGTAAATTGGGAAAAACGGTAAATTGGGAATTCGGAGGTTGCCTAAAAACCTTCTAACGAAACTCTGGTCGAGTCCGAGCTTTGGGGGTGGCCTTTTCGAGCGGCCGATCAACATCAGGTCCGGAACTGATTTGATCAATGGATTTACGCTATGCCTTAGGCTGACACAACTAATCCGAAGGACTTAACGAAGTCTGATGGATCCATCGCGTGCTCGTACACGATGTTGTGATCTGTGGAAGGAGTTCACTAACTCTGTGGGAGTTCACTAACTCTGGGTTGATGGAGTTTACTAACTCGGTGCTGATGGTGATTTTCTAAAAAATGAGATTTTTGGGACTCTCTGGTCCGAAGTAACTTCCCTCTTGGATGGTGCATGAAATGTATGCCCTTGGGCATTTGGATGCTCCTGGATGCAATGATTGATTTATGCGCATTTGAAAGTGTAATGCACTACCGTTCGATGCCATGGAGTGACGAATGGTATGTATGATATGAGAATGACGAATGATATGAAGATGTTGTGTTCTTTTTATGTTCCGTCTCTTGTAACTTTTTACTTTTTGTTTATTCTGTTTGTTTTCTTTAAGCAGCTTTCTTTTTTCTGCTTATTCGTTTTTTTTCTTCTTTGGCACTCTTTTTTTTTTGCTGGTTAAATCGATCTGCTGGACGGAGGCTGTTCCAGGACGATGATCCCTCGAGGATTGTACACTGGTTCGTCACGACTGTTTTTTTTTCCGCAATTTTATTCACTTGGGAAATCACTTCTTTCTGTATTTTTTCAAAGATTTCGCAATGATCCTGTAATGCTCTGAATGTGCACATGTTTTGCAGTTCAATTTCATCAATCATAAAAGTTATTATTTTGAAAGAAACAGAATAGATGAAAGCAGAGACACGAAAAGCACACATATGAAAGAAAAGTTGGACTTTTATTGATATAGAAATTGGACGTGCGGAAAGTCACGCCAATCGAAAGTGCATTGCAATCTTTCTTTTAAACTACAAGAAAATACAAGCAAAAAGGAACAGATCTCGTGATTCTATCTCTGAAGTAACGGTGCCCACCGTCCATACTCATAATACTGATCACCCCCTTATCCGAACCTTTGGAGCGCTGATTGCCTCTTTCTTTTCTCAAGCCCAAGTTTTCTGACCCTAATTTTTGCCTGGATCGCCCTTTGCGGGTTTTCAATCCACCGGGTCGCTCAGATTTTGCCTAGGTCGCCCTTTGCGGGTTTTCAACCTAGCGAGCTGATTTTTCCTTGGCTTATCTTTCTCTTTTTTCGTCTATTTTTCTAGGCATAATACTTCTTGACCACATCTGAGTTCACTGGATTTGGGATCTCATCTCCGTCCATGTTTGCCAGAATTAAAGCTCCTCCTGAGAATGCCTTCTTCACCACATAAGGTCCTTCATATTTGGGAGCCCATTTGCCCCTAGAGTCTGTCTGAATCGCCAAGATCTGTTTGAGCACAAGATCTCCTTCTTGGAATTCACGAGGACGGACTTTCTTGTCAAAAGCCCTCCTCATCCTCTGCTGGTACAACTGTCCATGACACATTGCGGCCACCCTTTTTCGTCAATGAGGTTCAATTGGTCAAGACGGGATTGAACCCATTCTGCTTCATCAAGTTTTGTCTCCATTAACACCCGCAGGGATGGTATTTCAACTTCAATGGGGAGGACTGCCTCTGACCCATAAACCAGGGAGTAAGGGGTTGCCCCTGTTGAGGTGCGTACTGAGGTTCTGTAACCATGCAGGGCAAAGGGGAGCATCTCATGCCAATCATTATAGGTCACGACCATCTTCTGTATTATCCGCTTGATGTTCTTGTTAGCTGCCTCAACTGCCCCATTCATCTTTGGACGGTAGGGAGAAGAGTTGTGATGCTGTATCTTGAAGTCTTTACACAAGTCTTTCATCATCCTGCTGTTCAAATTACTACCGTTGTCTGTGATAATCTTGTTTGGAAGGCCGTAGCGGCAAATCAAGTCTTTCTTGATGAACTTAGCAATCACTGAGCTCGTTACATTGGGATAAGAAGCAGCCTCCACCCACTTAGTGAAGTAGTCAATAGCGACCAGAATGAAACGGTGACCATTGGAAGCTTTTGGTTCAATGGGACCAATGATGTCCATGCCCCACATTGAGAATGGCCATGGTGCGCTCAAAACATTCAGAGACGTTGGAGGTACATGGGTGTGATCTGCATAGATTTGGCATTTATGGCATCTCCTCACAAAACTGTAACAGTCTCATTCCATCTGCAGCCAGTAGTATCCAGCTCTCAGGATTTTTCTAGCCATTGCGTGCCCGTTGGAATGAACCCCAAATGAGCCTTCATGAACATCTCGCATAATCTTTACTGATTCTTCTCCTGTTACACACCTGAGGAGTACCAAGTCATGGTTTCTCTTGTAAAGGACGTCTCCACTCAAGAAGAAACCTGTTGACAGCCTCCTGAGGGTTCTCTTGTCATTCTCTGTAGCTCCGGGAGGATACTCTCTGTTTGTGATATACTGCTTGATGTCATGGTACCAAGGCTTACTATCTGATCCCTCTTCGACTGCCATACAGTAGTGATAAGCAGGCTGTTCTCTGTGCTGGATTCTGACAGTCGTCAGACTTTTGTCACAGCTGACGTTGAACATAGAGGACAAAGTTGCCAAGGCATCGGCCAACTGATTCTCGCTGCGGGGTATGTGTTGGAAAATGATTTCCTCAAAGGGCTTGATTAATTCTTGAATGTAGTCACGGTAAGGAATCAAATCAGAATTTCTCGTTTCCCAGTCTCCTTTTACTTGATGGACAACTAGCGCTGAATCTCCGTACACATCGAGCCTCTTGACTTTCCGATCGAGAGCTGCCTGGATACCCAAGATACACGCTTCATACTCTGCAATATTGTTTGTGACATAGAAGCTTAGTCTGGCAGTGACTGGTATGAAGCGGTTGTCTGGGGAGATCAGCACTGCTCCGATCCCGTGCCCCCACATGTTAGAGGCACCGTCAAACAACACTTTCCACCTTTCATCATCTTGAGATTTCCCTGCGTCAAATAATGCCATAATGTCCTCATCCCGGAATTCACATTGCATCGATTGGTAGTCCTCAACCGGTTGATGTGCCAGGTAGTCTGCCAGTGTGCTACCTTTAATCGCCTTCTGGGTTACGTACACGAGATCGTACTCTGACAGAAGCATTTGCCAACGAGCAATTCTGCCTGTGAGCGCAGGTTTTTCAAAGATGTACTTGATTGGGTCCATTTTGGACACCAACCAGGTAGTGTGACTCAGCATATATTGTCTCAGTCGATGCGCAGCCCAGGCTAGAGCACAACAAGTCTTCTCCAATGATGAATACCTTGCCTCACAGTCTGTGAACTTCTTGCTTATATAGTAGATCGCGTGTTCTTTCTTTCCTGACTCATCGTGTTGCCCCAGCACGCAGCCCATAGAGTTGTCTAGCACCGTGAGGTATAGGATGAGGGGCCTGCCAGACACCGGTGGCATTAGGACGGGTGGATTCTGAAGATACGCCTTGATTTTCTCAAATGCTTCTTGACATTTATCATTCCACTTCATCTCTTGGTTCTTGCACAGCAGTTTGAAAATTGGTTCGCAAGTTGCAGTCAACTGGAAGATGAATCGAGAGATGTAATTTAGTCTTCCCAGGAAACCACGAACTTCTTTCTCTGTTTTAGGTGCTGGCATTTCCAGGATTGCTCGTACTTTGTCCGGGTCTACCTCAATTCCTTTCTGGCTAACAATGAAACCTAACAGCTTCCCTGACCTAACCCCAAAAGTGCACTTAGCGGGGTTCAACCTGAGTTTGTACTTTCTGAGACGCTCGAACAGCTTCTGCAGGTTAACCACGTGCTCTTCATCAGTTTTTGATTTGGCAATCATGTCATCCACATAGACTTCGATCTCCTTATGCATCATGTCATGGAATAGGGTTACCATCGCTCTTTGGTAGGTTGCCCCGGCATTCCTCAACCCGAAAGGCATGACCTTGTAACAGAAAGTTCCCCAAAGGGTTACGAAGGTGGTTTTCTCCATATCCTCTGGAGCCATTTTGATCTGGTTATAGCCTGAATATCCATCCATGAAGGAGAACATCGAATGCTGAGCAGTACTGTCCACCAAAACATCAATATGGGGTAGAGGGAAATCATCTTTAGGGCTTGCCCTGTTCAAGTCACGGTAGTCGACACACATTCGGACCTTTCCATCTTTCTTAGGGACTGGAACAATGTTTGCTACCCACTCAGGATATTTTGCCACAGCTAAGAACCCTGCATCGAACTGTTTCTTGACCTCATCCCTGATCTTCAAAGACATTTCAGGCTTCATCCGCCTTAACTTCTGTTTCACCGGGGGACATTCTGATTTCACCGGCAATCTATGTTCAACAATATCTGTGCTCAACCCTGGCATGTCCCGATATGTCCATGCGAATACGTCAGCGTAGTCGAACAGGAGCTGAATCAACTTTTTGCGCTCTTTATCCTCCATTGCGGTACCAACCTTGATCTCTTTTCTGTCTTCCTTAGTACCCAAATTGACCATTTCTGTAGACTCCTCATGGGGTTCGATGACCTTTTCTTCTTGTTCTACCATTCTCATGATTTCTGGAGGAGTATCCCAATCATTCTCAACATCTTCCTCGGCTTGATTAACCGGGTAATCAAAATCACAGTATGAGTTATGGGCATTATTATTTTCAGAGCTTATTTTTGATCTGCATTAGAATGGAGCGGCGAATAAAAACAAAGAAAAAGCAACACAGATAAAAGATGAAGACAGAAATTTTATTGAAAATTCAAAATAACACTTTATTGATTGATGATTTTCGACGAAAACATGTGTGCCCGAATGAAATATCCCAAGGCCTTGGGCAGAGCCGAGGGATCTGCATTACAATGATAATTACTTTAAATTGGAAAATACGGGGAAATCCATGATCTCCCAGTTTTGCAGCTTCTCTTCAACCGCACAGCAGCGCACCAGACCTTCAGCACGGCCACTTGAGCTTGATCCTTCTTCAACCATATTAACCTGGTCAGGGTTCAGCATACCAGCACTCCGGAAGTTGTCCTTAAGATTAGCGATGACTATTCTCCCCTGATTGGGTGCCCTTCCTCTGAGTTTGGCCAGCCATTTCTCCCTCCTGTCAGATGTCAGCCTCTCCCGATCAGCAAGACTTGGGATGTACCCAACACCGAACCTCTCAATATTACCCCTCAACTGGATAGGCATTACAATTCCTTGAGCAGCTTTTCCTAAGCCCTTACCAATCTGATACCCATGTCCCAGCATCACCTTTGCAGTCATCATGTCATCCCTGGACCACTTAGGCTTCCACCGAGGCTCCCCTTCGACGAAGACAGCGTTTGAAATCTCCAATCCCTGGAAAGCAGTCTCAAAGGACTCTTCTGCTGCTTCCACATAATATTCAGGTGGTGATCGATTTATCAATATTTCTTCCTCTCCGGAGATCACTATCAGCTTTCCCCTAGCCACAAACTTGAGTTTCTGATGGAGCGAGGATGGCACTGCCCCAGCCGCATGTATCCAGGGACGTCCTAGCAGGCAACTGTAGGATGAATTGATGTCCATCACTTGAAAGACGACATAAAATACTTCAGGGCCTACCTGCAGCGGCATTTCCACTTCTCCAAAAACTTCCTTCACTGACCCATCAAACGCCCTGACCAAGGTGGAGCTCGGTTTCAGATATGAACAGTCTACATCCAGCTTATCCATTGTAGACTTAGGCAGCACATTCAAGGATGAACCGTTATCAATAAGCACCCTGGCAAGTATATGGTCCCCACACTTGACTGAGATGTGAAGAGCTTGATTATGACTCTTTCCTGCCGGAGGCAGCTCAGTATCTGAGAAGGTCAAGTAATTGGAGGCTACAATGCTGCCAACAATACCATCAAGCTGGTTTACTGTAATGTCATGAGAGACGTGAGCTTCATTCAGGACCTTTAGCAGTGCAGCACGATGTGCCTCTGAACTAAGCAGCAAAGAGAGCATTGAGATCTTGGATGGAGTTTGATTCAGCTGGTCTACCACCCGATATTCACTCTGTCTCATTACTCTCAGGAATTCTTGAGCTTCTTTGTCCGACACATCCCTGACTTCTACAGCTTCCTTGTCTTTTCCTTTACGGGCCCTTTCTTCAGTTCCCTTGGATTGCTCTCTTCTAAGGTTTTCAGGAGTATACAACCTTCCACTCCTTGTGATACAACTACCTCCAGCAATGTTTGTTATATCCAGAGTGCCTTTAGGGACCTCCGCTTGCATTTGCACATTGCAGCTCCATGGAGTCATCCTAGTCTCCCCACTAGGGGCAGCAGCAGGTACTGGAATAACAACAGTCGAGGGTCTCGTCACAGCTAGGCTGGAATTCAGATTGCAGGGAATTTCAATTGGTCTCCTGAAGCCTCCATTGCCTGATTGCAAGGTAAATACACCTTCTTCTTTCTCCTGGATTCCCACTTGGACCAGGTGTCTGTCTAAGAGATCTTGGAGAATTGGTTTAAAGCCTTCACATGCCCCGATGCAGCGAGGATTATCACAGGCGTCTTTCCTAGCACAACCTTCTTTGATGACACCAAAACGGCATAGTTCAGCATGGATAAAATTCAAAGGCATCTGAATGCAATCAACTTTTCTAACCAAACACTGACCCTCCTGATGGCCAACGGCATTAATAGCAGATCCTCCATGCCCTGGCAACGGATTGGTGGCTACATTGGGTTGTTGAAATGATATGCTTTTCTTATCAAGTAATTCTTGCACCACGTATTTGAACGCTTTACAATCCTCCACCACATGTCCTACTGCCCCAGAGTGAAAGGCGTAGGTGGCATTTGCGTTGTACCCTCTGGGATAGGGAGGCTGATATGGCTTCATTTGACGAGTACTGATTATTTTGTTGGTGATGAGATAATTAAACAAGTCCGTGTAGGACATGGGAATGGGATCAAAGACAACAGGCTTCCTTTCATTATAGTTCCGGTACTGATAATTTGATTGAAAAGGCTGTGCCAGTGGTACCTGAGGAGGAACCGAAATAGCTTGCGGTGGATTGCTGTGCGACGGACCACTGGCTCCGATGACTGCATTAGTTTCACCTTCTTTCTTCTTATGAGACCCAAAAAGCGGCTTTTTTTGACTGGCAGGAGGTGTCGGACCATGAGCTATTCTTCCGCTGCGCATACCATTCTCTACTCTTTCCCCTGTGACTACCATCTCGGAGAAGTTTGAGGCTACGCTGCCAACCAACCTATCATAATACACCGCAGGAAGGGTTTCCATAAACATGTGGACCATTTCTTTGTCCAGCAGAGGGGGTTTTACTTGAGCCGCAAGGTTCCGCCATCTCTGAGCATACTCTTTGAATGACTCGTTATCCCTCTTAGACATGCATTGTAGCTGAGTTCTATCTGGAGCCAAATCATTGTTATACTGGTATTGACGCATGAAGGCATCCGCCATGTCTTTCCAGCAACGGATATTAGTTGGCTCTAACTGCATGTACCAGTCAAGGGGAGCTCCAGCTAAACTTTCTTGGAAGCAATGCATCATTAAGTTATCATCGCGGGCATAGGCAGTCATCTTTCGGCAATACATTGTCACATGGCTGACTGGGCAAGTTGTCCCTCTGTATTTGTCAAAAGTTGGTGCTTTGAACTTAGGCGGCATGACTAGATCAAGAACCAAGCACAACTCATGGGCATTCCTGGCTCGGGAACCTGCTCCTTCAACAGCTCTTAACCTTTCTTCCAGCATTTGATACTGACTTCTAGCTTCGGCGGGGTAATTCTGTGGGAAACCGCCGGCACCATAGTGAGGGTTATTCATCGATGCCGCGACCGGGGTCATGTGTTGGTGAGCAATATTCTGAGGGACTGGGCCCTGTACGTGTGGATGGACCATCATTGGTGAATTGAAGCCCACCGGAGTTCCTGGGGCAATAACAGGAATTGGGATCTGAATCTGGGCTCGATGCGTCCCTCTTCCCACTTCATTCACAACTGTATTAGGCTGAGCGTGCCCCGTGGTTCCTGAAGGATTTCCTCCAGGGTTTGCATCAGCGGCAGGAGGCGTATAGCCCAATGGGAGACCATAGGGAGGCCATTGCACAGCTTGAAGGGTTTGAGAGATCCCAGACCCAGGAAGGGGAGGAGGATTGTTCGTCCCAGCAATAGCAGTTTCAGTTGTGCCAACATCTCTTAAGGCACTTAGCACTCTTATGACCTCCGCCATTTGAGCCTTTAGGACTTCCATCTCAGCTTGAACGACTTGATTCTCCTGATTCTGACCATGCTGACCCTGACCATTAGGATCCAGGCCTCCTGGAATTCCATCATCCTGATGTGGCTGCGGATCGTTCTGATCAGTGTTGGCTTGATTGTTTTCCATGTTTCTTGCTTGCAGACGCGTCCAATAGCGATGATTAACCAGCTTGCCTAATTTTCTGTTGACGGAACACGCTTATGAACACAAGAACGAATAAATGAATGCAATGCGAATGAATGCGTGTTTAGTTTGTCTTGCCGAGAATCGCAATGTATTATGTCTTGTCATAGATACGCAGGTAAATCTTTGATTGTTTTTGTTATATCATTTTCTTTGGATCATACTGAAATTGGAATCTGGAAGCGAAACGGGTGTATTTAAACAAAATACTTCAAAATCTGAATCCGAAAGTACGACATTCTGATACAATGATTGAAAAAGGAAAGGTACAATAAAACAAAATGGAAAATTACAATAAAGAAGCTCAAATACAAATGGCTTTGACATTTCCACTCTTTTTCCTCTTGTTGTTGGTAGAGGTACTTCCGGCTTTTCCTTTGGCTTCCTCAACTAGGGCTCTGCAGTACTCCACAAATTTGTACACCTCAAGCGGGGTGTTGAGGGGATACATCTCAGTCTCAGCTTTTCTTAATCTCCTGGGCATATCCGCAAGAGCCTGGTTGACCAATTCTGATAGCTTGGAGAACCTACCCTTCCAGTGTTGAACCTCATCCCTCAGCTCTATGATGACTGCCTGCTCTTCAATCCTACCGAGCAGCTCAACATAGCGATGTTCCCAATACTGACTTTCATCCCTCACTTGCCGGTACGCATCACTGATGTGACAAAGACGCTCCTTCAACTCGTCAGAATCCTCTTGCTCTGCTCTTAGGGCCCGCTGATATTCCCTGAGGATGTTCTCAAAAGAGTCTCTCTCTTGCACAACATTGTCTAACTTACTCTCCCATTCAGCTCGTAACATGCGGGATTCTCTTTTTGACTTGGCAAGCAAGCTTTTCGCCGTTCTCTCTTCCATTTTTGCTTCATCCCATAACTCTTTCCACTGGTTGGCTTCTTCCAGGGCCTTCTTCTCTTTCAAGCTTCGTCTCTTGATTTCCTCCTTGGCTCCTTGCAGATACCTTTGAACTTCTAACTTGCTCTCCTCTTCCCCTTTTAGTTTCTGACTGAAACTCTCAATGGTAGCAGACTTCAGGGCATTTTCTTCTTTCAACCTCTTGTTCTTCAGAGCCATCTTCTCTATCTCAGCTTGCAAAGATTTCTTCTCTTCCTCTGCCTTCATCAGAGCCAACTTAACTTCGCCTAATTCTTCGACAACAGGGGCACTGGCGTCTACTACTTCCCTCTCGACTTGCAACTCTTTTTGGTAAGGCAGTTGAACATTCTGGATCCTTTTTCCGAGCCACTGAGCGAAGGTGATACCACTAGTCCTCTGAGCGAGCTCTACTTTTCCCATGCGAACCACCGTACTCCAGGCTTGCAAGACCTTTCTAAGCAAACTGTCATCTTTTGGTCCTCCTTCATAGATGTAAAGCGGGAATATCATCTCTTCAGTAGGCGAATTCCTCATCGGATACCCTAATTGCCTCAGAGTCAGAGACGGGTTGTAGTTGATGCATCCCTTAGTGCCCATTAGCGGGACATTTTGGAAACCACCACAGCGGAAGACTACCTTAGGCCTATCTTCCCAGCAAGATGAGAGATACCAACGGATTGAGTGCTCATCTAGACCCCCTAGAAACTGGATCCACTCTTGAATGCTGTTGCGCCCGAAAAAGTCCCCGAGGGAGAACCTTCCTCGTTCACAACTTTTTCTATGACAATGAAGCCGCCACCAATATTTATTAAGGAAAATATTAGGAAAACCTTTTTTGGAAAGCGATTGGCCTTTGAAAACTGAGAGTTTTGGGTTCGGGGGTCGGTTACGCGTGGGGAAGGTATTAGCATCTCACACGTCCTCTCTACTGAGAGGGAGCCTTTAATTAAATGTGTGGTTTTTATATGTTGACCTGAAAATATTCAACTTTGCCTCTGTACTTCTTATTGACAATGAATTTAAGAACTTAATAGATTTTTTTTTATTTTTGGAGAGAAAGGGAAAAAAGGGTTTTTAGAAAAAAGTGCTTGACGGGACATGGCCCGCTCCTACGTATCTCCCGGTGCGATGGAGAATTCAAAGCTACGTAGTTCTGGTTTGTTTGGAAAACGGTTTTTGTTTTTTATCTTGTTTAATTTGTGAAAATTGAGCTTTCATGATGATCAATTGAGCAAAGGCTCCAAGTGACCACCGTTAGCACTCCATTGTTAATAATCATGCAAGCAAAGGCTTCGCAAGACTACTAACAAAGTTTTTGATTTAGAGAGAATTTTTAGGAAAATTAGGCATTCATGATGATCAATTGAGCAAAGGCTCCAAGTGATCACCACTAGTACCTCGTTGTTAATAATCGTGCAAGCAAAGGCTTCACAAGACTATTAACAAAGTTTTTAATTTATGAGAAAATATTTTGTTTTGAAGAGAATTAAATTAAATTAAAAACGAGAAAAAAAGGGGGGTGAAATGGTAAAATGGGGTGCAATTTGCAAAAGGGAGCTGTACTATTAAAAATTGGGTGTGAAAAGCAGCAGCCCATTTTGTGGACTGGTCCACAAATTCATGGGCTTTTTCAGGGGGGAGGCGTAGTACGAAAATTAGGGGGTGCAAGTAGTAATCTGAATATTAAAGAAAATAAATAAATAAATAAATAAATAAAAACCTAACTATATAAGCCCAACCTAAAAAAAAACTAACCCTAATTCCCCAAACCCTCTCCACGGCGCGCCGCACTTCCCCCCCTTTCTAACCCTAATCTTCCTTCTTCTCTCTCCCTACGAACCGACCCCTCCTCTCTCAACCCCATTTCCGTTCTCCCTCTCAGCCGTTCGATCCCTCTCCCTCAGCTCAGGTTTCCTTCGTTTCTCTCCCCTCTCTGCCTCGTCGAGCCAACCTCTCCCCACCGTGACTTTGCCTCCTTCCTTCTCTTAACACCGTTCACTCTTCTCTCCCTCACCAACATCGCCGTTCTTCTTCTCCTCTAGCTTCGTTTTCTCCTCCCTCCTCGAACCACACCGATCTACAAAAACCCTTATCCCGATCTCCAGCTTTTTATCCCCATCTCCGTTTTCAGTAGAGAGAGGTGAGCGCAGGTGGGGGTGGTTGACGGCGGTGGTGCGACACGGCAGCAGAGCGTTGTGACTCCGGTCGGCCCCTCTTTGGTCAGCGATGGTGACGTGCTTGGAGCTGCTGTGCTCGCGGAGGATGACAACGGCGTGGTGACCACGGCTGATGACGACGTGGAGGACGGTTCAAAATGGGAGCGTGGCCACTGTACGATGGCGCGAAGGCTGGCGGCGGTTTGATGATCACCGTGAGCTCACGGTGGGGGGAAAGGGTGCTCCGACGGTGTCTTCTATCCAACGACCACCGTCTACGGTGGTCGGAATCTCAAATTCCAGCTTCTGTAAAACTGGCTCTGCTGCCTTTTCTTGCTTCTTCTTTTCCAGATTCTGAACTTGTTTGATTGCTGTCAGTCACTGCTACTATTACCCTGACTGCTCCTGCTACTTCTGCTTCTGATTCTTTAGTGTTTTGCGATTAGGGTTTCAATGTGAAAACCCTAATCTTTTGGTTCTGAATTTTATGTAATTTCTCTCTGAATTTTTAGGTGTGTCAGGGCTTGCTTATATAGGTAAAAACTAGGTTTTTTTTCTGATCTCTTTCCATTTCTTTCCATTTTCAGGTACTTGGACCTCTGGAGGAAACTTGCTCAGCAAGAACAGACCCAAGGAAGCTGTTGTTGCTGCTGTTATTTTTATTGAATTTCGTTTTTTTGATTTTTTTTGTATTTTTTGGTTATTTTCGGTTTTGTATATATTTTTTTAAATTAAATTTTTGGATTTTTTGGATTATTGTAAATTAAATTTTATTGATGATTTTTTTTGTTATATTTGTTATGGTCAGATTTTTGTTTTTGGTTGAAGTGGATGAGAATGATTAAATTGGGCCAAGCCCAATCAAAACCAAACATAGGCCCAACTTAGGAAAATGGCTGAAATGAAGCCCAATTAGAACGAACGCTAAAATCAAGCCCAATCGCAAACGCTAAAATCGGGCTCGAATTGAACAAATGCTAAAACAAAGCCCAAATTCAACAAACGCTAAAATAAGGCCCAAATTCACAAGCGTAGGACCAAATAAGAAGAGTAGGCCCCCAGTAAGCTCGAAACTAACTTAGTAAGAAAGAAGTAAAAAGAAGCGGACAAAATTGGGGTATGACAGCTGCCCCTCTTTATTTGGATTTTGACAAGGAATACGAATTGGCCGAAACATATTCCGAGGCAAAATGAAAATAAAGAATTCAGAAGTTATACCGATTTTGTCTACTTGGAGAAACCTGAGCTTTCTTTTCCTTTTCCTTCTTTTTTTTATTTATTATTTTTTTGTTATTTTTCGCTTTACCTGGATTTTAACAAAGAATATGAATTGGCCGAAACATATTCCGAGGTAAAATGAAGATAAAGAGTAGACACTTTCGTGTCGATGCAAAAACCGTAAATGAACACTAACGTGTGGGCAAAAAGGTAAAACGGGCACTTGGCGTGCGGAAAGCGGTAAATGGGCACTTGGCGTGCAAAAAGCGGTAAATGGGCACTTGGCGTGCAGAAAGCGGTAAATTGCCCAGGCTGCCTAAAACCTGTAATCCTTAAACGGACCCTTGACGAATCCGAGTTTGCACGTGGCTTTGAGGAGCACGCTTCCTGCTGGCCTTTTCGAGCGACCGGGGGGATCGTTATCAGCTCCGGAACTGATATACTGATCAATGCACGGCGTCCACTGTATCTTAGGCTGATACAACTATTCCGTTGAACCTCACATGGGGCTGCGGTCCATCGCGTTGCTCGTACACGACGTGAGACCTGGACAGAAGGGAGCGTTGAACTCTGACGAGAGCGATTTTGAACTCCAAACTGCAATGCACGCTTGAGCGCTGAACTAAAAAGCATTTGAACTCCGAACTAAGGGAGCATTTTCTGGGACCTGAGGGCGAAGATTAACACCGAAGTATTTATCCGTCCTTGTACCTGCAAGTGATAAGAACAAATGCATGCATGCAATGCAAATGCCATGATTGCTTTTTGATGGGATGAATGTGATGTGATGCAGGAGCTTCTTCTTGCTTGCATGAATTTTTTGTCTATGTTTGATGAATGCAATGTATGAGTTTTGTTCGTTTTATTGCTCTTTTGCTCTCCTCTTTTTTTTTAATCCCCTTTTTTATTGTTTTTCTTTTCTTTTCTTCTTATTTTTGTTGCTCTTTTGCTCTTTTGGCTTTTCTTTCACTGGTTCAACCAAATCGTAGAACTTGCGTCCCGAGGCACGATGATCGTCCATAATGGTGTCATGCTCCAGCCTTTTTTGTGAATTATTTTGACGCGCTCAGTGCTTTTGTCTGGCTTTTATGAATTTACCTGATTGAGAGATCATTTCTTTCCTCATGATTTTCAAAAGTTTCGCAATGAGTTTAATGCTCTGATTTATGCACGTTTTCATAATTCATTTATCATCTACCATAAAACATCATTTTAAAGCACAAATGAAAAGGAAGCAATTACAAAACAATAAGCAGACGAAGTGAAGAGTTTGGACTTTTATTCATATGGAAATCGAACGCGCAAAAGGTCGCGCCGACTGAAAAGAGTACATTGAGAACTTTGAAACTAAGAAAAAAAACAAGAAAAATGGACGCAACAGATCTTATAAGCGTTTTTCGTCTTTGGAGTGTTGATGCCAATCACCCATACTTATATCCTTGATCACCCTTTTATCCAAGCTTTTGGAGGCGCTGCTTGCCTCTTTTACCTTTTTTAAGTCCAACCTTTCTGACCCTAATTTTTGCCTGGACCGCTCTTTGCGAGTTTTCAGTCCACCGGGTCGCTCTTTTTTGCCTAGGCCGCCCTTTCGGGTTTTCAACCTAGCGAGCTAATTCTTGCTTGGCTCATTTTTCTCTTTTTTCTTTTTATTTTTCTCAGGCGTAATATTTCTTGACTGAATCTGAATTGACTGGGTTCCTGAGTTCTTCACCATCCATGTTGATGAGTATCAATGCTCCTCCAGAAAAGGCTTTCTTTACCACATATGGTCCATCATAGCTAGGAGTCCATTTCCCACGGGGGTCACTCTGAATAGGCAGAATCTTTTTGAGCACAAGGTCTCCCTCGCTGAATTCTCGGGGACGGACCTTCTTGTCGAAAGCTGTTTTCATCCTTTGCTGATACAACTGGCCATGACATAGGGCAGCAATTCTTTTCTCCTCAATGAGATTCAGCTGATCCCGACGAGCTTGGACCCATTCTGCTTCTTCCAACTTGGTTTCACTACAAGAAAACCGGGATTTCGCGTCGGTTAAAAATGGGGTTTAGCGTCGGTTACAACCGACGCCAAGTGGAATTCCGTCGGTTCCAAAACCGCCACTAAATATGGCGCCACTAGGCAGAACAGCGTCGGTTTAAGAGACCGCCGGTAGTCAACTTAGCGTCAGTTTCAACCGACGCTAAACCTGAAAGCTGACTGACATAATTTCTACTTTAGCGTCAGTTACAACCGACGGTAAATGTAAAAGGTGTCTGACGTTATGTCTACTTTAGCGTCAGTTACAACCGACGGTAAACGTGACAGTGGACTGACGTTATTTCTACTTTAGCGGCAGTTACAACCGACGGTAAACATGAAAATTGACTGACGCTATTTTTTCTTTAGCGTCAGTAACAACCGACGGTAAATGTGAAAGTCGACTGACGTTATTTCAATTTTTGCGTCTGTTCCAACCGACGGTAAATCCAAAAGTTGACAATCATTTTTCTTTTACTTTAGTGGCGATTTGAACCGCCAAGAAGCATTGTTTTTTAGTAATTATTTTAACGGTGGGTTTCAACCGCCGCCATACTAATTTGGTTTTGACGGCTGCTATTTTTTAATAAAAAAACCTGTTTTCAAGACAATAACTCAAATAGTCCTAACAATAACTCAAAGTAGCTCTTGAATAATAACATCATAACAATGTCATTGGTACCATATGAGTATAAGTAGAAGTTTTACAATATTAAAGTAGTCCTAACAAAATAATAACAATAGCTCTATAAAGTAGCTCTTGCTATAACAAGATAAAAAATTATCAAATAGCTTTCTAGAGTAGCTCTTGTTAACAAGATAACAATTGCACAAGTAGCTCTCACATATTACATAACAAAATAAGTATGTATTACATTGCAAAATAAGCATTAAACATAAAAGTCACTTCAAGGCTGGCTATTGTTGTTAGTTGATTATGAGGAGCGACCACCAGCACTTTGTTGTTGCTACAACAATAAAAACAAAAGAATAATTTGTCATGTAAAATAATTTATTAAAGAATAATTTATATAAGAATTAAAAGAAATCATGTAAAAGTGAGAGCATATTACAATAAAATTAAGAAGTGGAACAGGTACGGGCTCTGATGACTTTGTGAGAAGTCCAGCAAGTACTGATGCCATCATCTTCATGGTTTCATCTTTTATCTTTGATTCACTCCTCAACTCAACAATTTCATTTTTAAGTTGTTGCACTTCATTTTTAAGTTGTTGCACTTCACCTGTATTAAGGAAATATAGAAATATCAATACCACGTGCATTTTTCCAGCACATTAAAAGTCAGAGTACAAAAAGCTTTCCATCTATACAGAAGCTGAAAATAAAGGTGCTCTTCATGAGGTTGTGGGAATGTACCAAATTTCAAAACAGACCACACAGGATAACTATGAAATAATAAAAACAGGATCACCAATAACGAATCGAAACAGAGGATACGAGTTTACGTTCTTGGGAATGTACCAAATTGTATATGAATAGGGACAGTGTTGGCAGTTTGTAAATCATCAAGTGAGGGAGGAGTGGGGCTTCAAACAGACCACACAAATGTTTTGTAGCAACTCTATATGCATTTCCTTTTCTAAATTAAAATTCATTCACTTGCCTTTATTGTGGTTTTCTGCAATAAATGATTCTGGAATTTGTAAAAAATCAAATTTCCATGTTTCTCTGAACTATTAACTACTTGTTGAGTTGTGTTAGGTGCCAAAAAAAATACTTTTATGTGATTAATTTTGGACTTTTTAGATTTCTAATACCTGCACATATTTTTGGATATTTCTTTACAACTTGTTTAACTGATTTAAATGTTAACATTTCCAGGAAGAAACTCTCACAGTATGAGCTTATAGGGAGCAAAGCGTTACAATTCCTTGTAGTTTATTTGTTAGAGTTTACAAAGTGGTACTTTGCATGTGAGTCACCAGTGAAGATCACCAGCAATAATTGAATTAAAAATTTCTGCACCAATGCTGTTTGATCTTACCAATTTGGCTACCATCATTGTCTAATTCATAGTAGTTTATTAGAAAGCTGTAGCATCATTTTCATTAGCTTAATGTTAACATCAGATTTTATAAAAGTTTGGAAGATTTGTAGAGGTTTTACCAAGTCCTAAGATAAAACATAAAAGCCTTATTTTTCTTTCTCTCTAATAAAATAATACTGATAAAGTAATAACACAGGCCTTCCTGTTAAGCTAATGAAAATGATGCTACAGCTTTCTAATAAACTACTATGAATTAGACAATGATGGTAGCCAAATTGGTAAGATCAAACAGCATTGGTGCAACAACACTGGTGACTCACATGCAAAGTACCACTTTGTAAACTCTAACAAATAAACTACAAGGAATTGTAACGCTTTGATTGAAACTCTCACATATTTTTAGGGACAGTTCTTTGTTCTTGGGTTGTGTATGACTTAAAAGATACTAAGTATTTGTAGTATGTTTTGATGGTATTTTATATTCATGCATATATATATGCGAATATAGAAATTTCTGGACAATAAAACAGCCAAAAGAACTAACTTACACAACCTGGAACTAAAAGAACTAATCTTACACAACCTGGAAGAATTGGTCCAAGAGCTCAGGATACAAAATTCAAAGAAAAGCAGTGTTGTTGACTGAAAAATATGCTTATAATTTTCCCAAAGTTAATAAGCTTGTGCACTAATTAACTTTACTACTCCCTCCCAGCATGACTACCATAAATGCAGAAAAACATAAATGCAGAATATACTAAAGTAAAAACCATTGCTCACCTATATCAGTAGAAGGGCCAGAAAATTGCGGGTTACTTAATCCAAACACTTGAGAAGGGCAAAGTCCATCTCCCACACATCGTACTCGGCCTGAATGCTCTTTTCCTAATACTTGACCAAGAGAGTCATTAGGTGTGATTGCCACAGAAGCAGTTCCTTGGCTCTCAATTTCAGCAATTTTCTCCTACAATATTGAAGTTATATGATGTTACTAAAACATTAAGAAGAAGAACATGATACCAAAAGGCATACAAATATCGATATAACTTACACAAACAACTCTCGCATCTTCACTAATATATGTCCCATCAACTTTCTTATGAGTATCGATATACAAAACACCTCTGCTCACTTCCTTCCCAGTTTCATTCATCTATTCATGAAAATCACAAATTCAAATGTTAAGTATAAGATAAAAACAATACACTAAAGCTAAAATGTTCGTAAATACTCACAATCTCCACCTTCCTTCGTTTGAGCTTTTTAGCTCCCCCTGTATGATTAATTTTAAGCTTTGATCTATTTTTAGCATTCTTTTGACTTATTTCCTACAAACATAAAGAAAATATTATTAACGTGATTTTTTGATGAAAAAATTGCTTATATGATGTTCGTAAACCAATTTAAATATAAAAAGTAAAATACCTTAGTTTTTGGTCTCAATCTATAGTCCAAAAATGTTGCCCAGTCAATTGGAGTAATTGACAATGGAGGATTCTTCGTATTTTCATCACGACTCTTTGTCGGGTCATAATAGGTATTGAACAAATCTAACCTATGTTCTTTCCATTTCCTGCCAATGTCTTTCATGATATATGTTTTTGCATTAGCTTCATGGACCGGTTCCCACCATAACTTAGCCTAAAATAACTTATTGTTGTTAGTTATAACACTACATTACATGGTAATAAAAACAAGGCTTTATGGATAAAAACAAGAAAAACAGCACTTAAATACCTTAATAACATTATCCCAAGCTTTATCCTTGATGTCACCAATTACCTTTTTCCAACTATCAAATCCAATAGGAAACCATTTATGCTCTCGTGCCAATCGACCTAAAAAGCCTCCTAAAAGCCCATCGACATCGGTGGCACTTGGTGTATTTCCCTCAAAAGGAACAACAACTCTCACTCCACGTGGAAGTTGGTAAATATCTCTAACTTGCATAGCACGTTCTTCTTCTTCTCCTTTATCATCTATAAAAAGAAAGCATTAACCGACCATTTTATATCAGATATGTTAATGTATGAACATTAAATGACTTACTTCTTACTCGAACCATCCAACAAGTTCTTTTGGGTTTTTTAGCAACACGAAGTTCTGTATCAATTGGGGGCTCATGTAGGATGTCCTCAAGCTCATCACGTAGAAAAGACTCATCTTCAGATGTCTGGTGTTGCTCCATATGAGACAATTGTTTACCTTATCCTGGAACACTTTTAGCGTGTAAGCTGATTTATAGTGGACAAAGTGATATCAGATAAGTTAATAGGAATTGGTAAGACAGAGCGCAACTTAATTTGATTAAGGAAACACTTAGTTTCAGCTTTCTCAGCACTCATAAATTATTGACAGCTTTTACGAGAAAATACAGTCTATTAGCACATGATCAAACATGTTTCACGAATTGCACAGAAGGATCATTGTTCAGCTTTAAATTTTTGTTTATAGGTAGTTAAATCATGTTGTTGATCATAAAATTAACAGATTCCTGATGTCATCCCTTAATTAGTTAACAAAGCCAATTCTAAATTGCAAGCAATCAAAATTCCCAGCAACATTGCAGAAGTCCTGCATCTATATAACTCCTGACTGTCCATCTTCAGCAGTGTTGTCACTCTGGCCATCAAGATTGCCCTGGCCACTGCTACCGGCAGTGCCGTAAGAGCCATCATCAGCAGCGGTCTGCCAAACGGACTGCCACGCCTGAGAAGGAGGCTGAACATAGACACCGGTAGCGGGATCAACAGCAGGACGACTCTTCTAAAGAGTGCGACGCTTATTCTCCTCGGCATGAAGCCAAGAACGGATCGTAAGTTCAAGGATGAAAAAAGAGCAACATTACTCTTCCTTTCATTTGTATCAAAAAAAGAGCAACATCACTCAAGCTTAAAAGAATTCTGAAGCGTGCAGAGCGTGGCATAATAAGAAGGATAATTTGCATAACAAAGTTAGAATTAATGACTACTTACATTGCACCTAAAAGCATGTGGAACTCTATGTGGCATAACAAAGTTTTGATGCGAAATAATGCCAACTCAAGTGGACTTTAAAATAAAAGAGCTGTTAGGATACACAGTGGACAGAGAAAAAGAAAAAGATAAACAAAAGGTATTTCACAAAAAATCAAATGGAATCTAAGATCCTTACATTTGAAAAAAAAAAAGGAATTGAATGAATTGAATGAAGCATTGTCAACGTGAATGAGCTACATAACATTTCCAATAATCATTTAAACTGTTGAAAATAATAAAAGCTAGGAACAGAAATGACAATGAGTAAAATCTAACTTGAATTAAAGACCAAGGAACAAGGAGGTGAATTTATTTTTAACATCCTTGCCAATTCTAAACATGCATGCCAGTTCTAAACTTAATCAAATTCTACATGTACTCCGGGCCTTGACAATTGAGCTTCCGAGTCGTCATCTGACAAAAGCGACGTCAATTGTTTTCGATAGGGCTCACATTCATAAGCTATTTCCGTATTATCATCACCCATATCAAACAAGTCTCTTGGTTTTAGATGAACCGGGGTACACCATCCTTTGTCCATCTTATCAAACAAGTCTCTTGGCATCTTTTAATTGTAAAAGCATATTTCAAGCTATGAAACTGATCCTTTTTTGTAAACATTTCTTGCATACAGGTAGTGATTAAGAGTGTGACTATGCAAGAAACATAATAGGAAGTTCTTTGACTCTTCTCAGATTTAAGCTTCTTTTATTCTATTCTATTCTATTCACTCACTCTATTCTATTCTATTATTTTGTGAGTAATATTATGATTGATGTATATTTATATCTGTTTTTATATAGGAATATTTCAAGAGAAGTGGACAGATACCTGCGTTTGGAAACTGGTATTTCGCGAACGAGTTACCAATAACTCAGTATTTCGAAAGCGCAAGACAAGCCCGTGACAGTTCGTCTTCCGGTGAAACCGATCCTTACGTTCGTGCAAATGGAGATCGTGACCTTTACCCTTTTGATCATTTCAACAAACCAGTTTTCAGATTTCCAAAAGATTTTCAAGAACAGAAAATCTAGAAAGAGAAACCAAACAAAGACATGTCTAAAGCCTCTAAGTCAATCCTGCATGCATTTTTCTTTATGGTATCATTCAAAATGACTAATTCAAAAATGAGAATTTTCCGAAAAAGTTTTGTCCCTGGAAAGATAGTAATGGGGCTGATTGGTAGAAAGAAAATGTCCTAATTCAAAAATTGTCAAGAGAATAAGAAAAATAATCTTTGAAAAACCTGCAAAATCTGAAAGACCAACAGCATGCAAATTCAGGTGAGGCTATTCGAGGTGCTCAGGGCCTCCCAAGAGAAATAAACTTCCAAAACACTTGCCTAATCCTACACAAAACTGAAAATACAATATATTACAGCAACAGCAAGCCTGACAGACAGTAACTGCCAGCAGGTAACCGCGCCCTAGGCGCCTGGCAGTTACAGCGCCCACTACTAAGGCGCGTTGTCACTGGTAACTGGCGCCCAATCATTGGTAACCAGCGCCCCTGGCGCCCCATCAGTTGTAACCGCGCCTCTCCTATTTTTCTTTCTCAACAGTACAAACTCAGGTCTGATGTCAATTTTGGGTTTGAACACATCAAAGTTTTTTTATCTTGAAATTATAACTTTTTATTATTTTCACAGATTTTTGTACAATACTCGGAAAACAGGAAACAAAAGTAAAAATAAAGTGACATATTTGTAATTAAGATTGAAAACAAGAAATAAAACCAAACAGGCTCTCAGGAGCCATACAAGAGAATATTTGTAACTAAAAGAACGATTACAAAATTTTACTGCAATTTGTAATTTTCCAAACAGTATTGGCATCTACTTAATTTTTCAATCCAAATTTTAGTCGGCTCGGCTATGTTATTGGCTAATTTATTGCAGCATTCAAAATTTCAATTTACTCATGAAATTGGAAGTTGCAGGAATTTGGTTTGACTGTCGTAGCAAAGGCGATGTTTGCAAACATATGTTGAAGTCTGTATCCTATAGTATTCTCCCTAAACAATATTACCAGACTTGTTCACACTGTTTATATCGTTATCGATAACTTCAGAAAATATCATATTATCTGATAGATTTAAGAATGTATATGTTAGAAAGAAAAATAGGAGAGGCGCGGTTACAACTGATGGGGCGCCAGGGGCGCTGGTTACCAATGATTGGGCGCCAGTTACCAGTGACAACGCGCCTTAGTAGTGGGCGCTGTAACTGCCAGGCGCCTAGGGCGCGGTTACCTGCTGGCAGTTACTGTCTGTCAGGCTTGCTGTTGCTGTAATATATTGTATTTTCAGTTTTGTGTAGGATTAGGCAAGTGTTTTGGAAGTTTATTTCTCTTGGGAGGCCCTGAGCACCTCGAATAGCTCCACACAGAACAATAGAGAAGTGCATGAAAGGAGAAACCTCAACTTGGGTTTCTCCAAAATCAAAATCAGGAAAAAAATAAAATTATCCCAAAATGAAATTGATTTCTATCTACCAGTCAAAAGAAAAGGGTATCCCTCTAATTTAACCAAAAGCTCACTAGACCTTAGATAAATATAAACAAAGCCAAACTTAAGCATGTGACCAGACAAGAGACATCATATAATATTCAAAACTTGTAGTCTGTTTCGTAATATATGAATTGTAGTTAGGAGACAAAAATTACACCAATTTAACTAGTCTAGCTTGTGATGACTGTTTATGCAGAGACAAATGCTAGAAATTGGCAACTAGGGGTAGCAAACAGATCCAGCTGAGATGGGGTGACAATTCTGCGTCATTAATAGTTCATACTCTTACTAATCGTCAGAGGTGTGGTAAAACTAGTGGAACTAAATACTATTTAGTTTCCCAATAGGACTGAGTTTAGTCCACGTGATTTAGACGGATTTACTCCATTATGAGAAATTAAAGACCCTAAACCCTAAACTGCAGCTGAGAGGGCAATGGATACATATCGTTGAAGCATAACAGATCTAGCTTCAACAATACCCCATAATCATTTTTTTAATAAAAAATAAAAAAGATGCAGCTTTCCTAAGTACTAAACCTGACTTATCTTTTTTATTTTTTTCATCTTGAGTAATGGAATTGGTTCTGTGTTTCTACAATCAAAACTGTAGGAATTGACTGTGGAAGATTAATAGGTGAAGGAAGGTGATGCTGAGATTGCAGGGGAGCAGATACAGCTTGCTGCACAGGATCTGCAATTCCAGTAGTTTGAGTTTCTGATTGTAGATTTTCCAGTAGCAGCTGAGCTTGCACTATCCCTTGCTTGTCCTTGACTAAGCATTGATCATTTCTTGCAATAATCTTGGAGTTTGGAGTGCTTATTTGGTATGGGAAATCATTGCTTTGTATTTTCCTCTGTTTCTTTGTTTTTATATATAAAGATAAGTCAGGTTTAGTACTTAGGATAAATGGTCAAAACTCTGCATAAATAGTCATCACAAGCTAGACTAGTTAAATTGGTGTAATTTTGAACCACTAAATGCTTGCACTAAATGATCAGGTTTAGTACTATCCTAGATTATTGCACTAAATGCTTATGGGGTGGTTCAAGTGGGTGTTCATCAAATCAAAAAACTGAACCTGGTGTTCATAAGCATGCCCCATTAATCAAAAAGATGAAACATCAGCAAAAAGATGAAAGAAATCAGCAAAAAGAACCATGCCCCATTAATCAAAAACCAAAATTTTCAAACAATCAAACATCAGCATACATCAAATAACCAAAAAACTGAAATGGGTGTTCATCAAATCAATAAAAAAATAAACTTCAACAGAACATTGGATGAAAAAATGAGATCAAAATTGAAGGTTGTGAAGGAATTCAAAAACCAAAATTTCCAAACAATCAAACATCAGCAATGGTGAAGAGATACGGAGAGGGTTCATCAAAACAATAAAGATACGGGTGTTCATCAAAACATCAAACATCAAACATCAACAATCAAACATCCAGAATGAACGTTCACAGATAGAGATACGGAGAGGGGGAAAGAGATAGAGATACGGGTTACCAATGGTGAAGAACGGCGGAGAGCAAGAAACCACAACGGAGAGGCACAAGCTGGGAAGAGCGGTGGTGAGCGGCGGTGAGCTAGCCGTTTCTGAAACTCGGGGACGAATCAAACCTGGAAAGAATCTGAGTTTCTTTTAGGGTTTGAGAGATTTATAAAAGAATGAAATGGAGAGGGGGAAAGAGATAGAGATACAGAGAGGGGGAGAGAGTTACCGATGGTGAAGAACAACAGAGGAGAGCAAGAAACCACAACGGTAATGGCTGGGAAGAGCTGCGGCGAGCGAGCTTGCAGACGGAATCTGAGTTTGCGCGCAGAGGGAATCAGCGGGGAAGACGGAGAGCTAGGCAGTTTGTGCGATGAAGATGGAAAATTGGACTTCGTGCGCGAAACTGCACTAGATACGCGCGCAATGGAGAAAGTTAGTATGCCGTCGGTTGCCTGGATTTAGTGGTGGGTATTGACCGACGGTAAATTCCGGTTTTGAAACTCAAAATCCCTACTTTAGCGTCAGTCGTAGGCACGTGACGCCAACCAAGTGACGTAAAATTCCTTTTTTCTTGTAGTGTTTCCATCAGTACCCGCAGAGAGGGTATCTCAACTTCAATAGGGAAGACTGCTTCCGACCCATACACTAAAGAGAAAGGGGTTGCCCCGGTTGAAGTACGCACTGAGGTACGATACCCATGCAAGGCGAAAGGAAGCATCTCGTGCCAATCTTTATAGGTTACTACCATCTTTTGCACAATCTTCTTGATATTCTTGTTGGCCGCTTCAACTGCCCCATTCATCTTGGGACGGTATGGAGAAGAATTATGATGTTGGATTTTGAAGTCCTCGCATAATTCTTTCATCATCTTACTGTTCAAGTTGCTGCCATTATCTGTGATAATCTTATCCGGAAGCCCATAGCGGCAAATCAAATCTTTCTTTACAAACTTAGCAACCACAGAGCTGGTAATGCTGGAATATGAAGCAGCTTCAACCCACTTGGTGAAGTAATCAATAGCGACCAGGATGAAGCGATGCCCATTTGATGCCTTAGGCTCGATAGGACCTATGACGTCCATGCCCCACATTGAGAATGGCCAAGAGGCGGTCAAGACATTTAGGGAAGCAGGTGGTACATGAATATGATCAGCGTAAATCTGACACTTGTGACATCTTCTGACGAAACTATAGCAATCCGATTCCATTTGCAACCAATAATAGCCAGCTCTTAATATTTTCCTTGCCATGGTGTGTCCGCTGGAATGAACCCCAAATGAGCCTTCATGGACTTCTCTCATGATTTTTGTTGCCTCTTCTTCTGTCACACACCTTAAAAGGACCATATCATGATTTCTCTTGTATAGAACTTCACCGCTCAAAAAGAAATTCCTTGACAATCTTCTGAGGGTTCTCTTGTCATTCTCCGACGCTCCAGGAGGGTATTCTCTGTTCAAGATGTACTGCTTGATGTCATAATACCAGGGCTTGTTATCAGACTCTTCCTCGACGATCATGCAATAATGATGTGCTGGCAAATCTCGATGCTGAATCCCGATGTGAGTCAAGCTTTTGTCGCAGCTGATATTAAACATTGAAGACAAAGTGGCTAGTGCATCAGCCAACTGATTCTCATTGCGAGGGAAGTGCTGGAATGTGATTTCTTCAAAAGGCTCAACCAGCTTTAGAACGTAATCTCGGTAAGGGATCAACTTGGAGTCCCTGGTCTCCCAATCGCCGTTCACTTGGTGGACTACTAGAGCTGAATCTCCATACACATCAAGTCTCTTGACTTTCCAATCAATGGCTGCCTGGATACCAAGAATACATGCCTCATACTCGGCGATATTATTAGTGACGTAGAAGCTTAGTCTGGCAGTGAATGGGATGAATCGACTATCAGGGGAAATCAGCACTGCCCCGGCTCCATGCCCGTACATATTGGAGGCACCATCGAACACCATTCTCCATCTTTCGTCTTCTGGGGATTTCCCTTCTTCAAACAAAGCCATGATATCTTCATCAGGAAAGTCATACTGCATAGGCTGATAATCTTCAACAGGCTGGTGTGCCAGGTACTCAGCCAGCGCACTACCTTTAATTGCTTTCTGAGTGACATATAGGAGATCATATTCTGATAACTGCATTTGCCAACGGGCGAGTCTCCCTGTAAGTGCGGGCTTCTCGAAGATATACTTGATAGGATCCATTTTAGATACCAACCAAGTAGTGTGACTCAGCATGTACTGCCTCAAACGATGAGCAGCCCAAGCTAAAGCACAACAAGTCTTTTCTAGCAGCGAATACCTTGTCTCACAGTCAGTGAATTTCTTGCTCAAATAGTAAATGGCATGCTCTTTCTTCCCAGATTCATCATGTTGCCCTAACATGCAACCCATCGAGCTGTCTAGCACGGTTAGGTATAGGATCAGAGGTCTGCCGGGTACGGGAGGCGTCAAGATAGGTGGATTCTGAAGATATTTCTTGATCTTTCCAAATGCTTCTTGGCAATCCTCATTCCATTTGGTCTCTTGATTCTTGCACAAAAGTTTGAAGATTGGTTCACAAGTGGCAGTCAACTGGAATATGAACCTAGAGATGTAGTTCAGTCTTCCGAGAAAACCCCGAATCTCTTTTTCTGTTTTAGGGACTGGCATCTCAAGAATCGCACGCACCTTGTCTGGATCGACCTCTATCCCCTTTTGGTAGACGATGAAACCCAACAACTTTCCTGATCGCACGCCAAAGGTACACTTGGCAGGGTTTAATCTGAGCTTGAATTTTCTCAACCGCTCGAAGAGCTTTTGCAAGTTGACGATGTGTTCCTCATCAGTTTTAGACTTGGCGATCATATCATCCACGTAGACCTCTATTTCCTTGTGCATCATGTCATGAAACAACGTTACCATAGCCCTTTGATAAGTAGCACCGGCGTTCTTCAACCCGAATGGCATGACCCTGTAACAGAATGTTCCCCAAAGAGTTGTGAAAGTTGTTTTCTCCATATCCTCAGGAGCCATCTTGATCTGGTTATACCCTGAATACCCATCCATGAAGGAGAATAGTGAATGTTGCGCCGTACTATCCACTAAGACATCAATATGGGGCAGGGGGAAATCATCTTTGGGACTAGCACGGTTCAGATCTCTGTAATCAACGCACATTCTAACTTTCCCGTCCTTTTTCGGAACTGGCACGATGTTGGCAACCCATTGCGGATACTTGGCTACCGCCAGGAATCCAGCGTCAAACTGCTTTTTCACTTCATCCCTGATCTTTAAGGACATTTCTGGCTTCATTCTTCTCAATTTCTGCTTTACCGGAGGGCATTCCGGCTTGACTGGCAACTTATGCACCACTATGTCAGTATCTAAACCTGGCATATCTTGATAAGTCCATGCAAAGACATCAACATACTCATGTAGGAGTTCAACTAGTCTCTTGCGCTCACCTTCCTTCATTGAAGTACCCACCTTTACTTCCTTCTTGTTGTCCTCTGTGCCTAGGTTAATTATCTCAACGGACTCCCCATGTGCCTGGATAACCTTTTCCTCTTGTTCAACCATTCTCATCAACTCTGGAGGAGTTTCCCAGTCATCCTCAACATCTTCCTCAGCTTGGTTAACGGGGTGATCAAAATTAACATATGAATCGTTGGCATCGTTATTCTCAAAGATATTCATTTTAGATCTGCATTTGCGGGAATAGAAAGAAATGAACAAGCAAAAATAGAAACACAAGGTGGAGACGCATAATAATGAAAAGCAAATTTATTCATTCGAGAATCCAAAACAACGTTTTATTGATAGATGATATTTGAAGGAAAACATGCATGCCCTTATGGAATATCCTAAGGCCTTGGGCAGAGCCAAAGAATTTGCATTACAAAATCATTACTTTGGAATGAAAATAACAGGGAAATCGACGATCTTCCAATTATCAAGTTTTCCATCTGCAGCACTGCGACGCACCAAGTCCACGCCTTTGTCTTCCACAACTGATTCTTCCTCAATGACGGCCACCTGATCGGGACCCAGCATACCCGCATTCCTAAAGCTCCGAGAGAGATCATAGATAGGAATCTTCTTCAAGCCTGGCTCCCGTCCCTGAAGCTTAGCTAGCCTCCTTTCTCGCTTTTCCTCAGCCATTCTCTTCTTATCAGCCTGAGTGGGCCAATATCCTAACCCACGCCTATCCTTGTACTCCTGCAGCTGAACCGGCGTCAGAACTCCTTGCTCGTACTTTCCCAACCCTTTTCCGATCTGGTAACCATTTTGCAGCATGACTTTGGCTACCATGATAGCAGCGTCAGATATCTTTGGTACGGGCAACTGGGCCTCTTCCCCCACAAAAGCAGCATTTGCAATTTCTAGTGATTGAAAGGCAGATTCAAGTGATTCTTCTGCAGCTTCAATGTATTGAGATGGATGGGGCTTGCTAACGATGAACTCTTCTTCTCCAAAAACGACTATCAGCTTGTCGTCGACTACAAACTTAAGCCTTTGGTGGAGGGAGGAAGGAACAGCACCGGTAGCATGAATCCAGGGTCTCCCCAGGAGACAACTGTAGGATGATGCAATGTCCATGATCTGAAAATTCACATAGAATACTTCTGGCCCTATCTGCATCTGGAACTCCATTTCTCCTATAACCTCCTTCTTGGATCCGTCAAATGCCCTAACTAGTGTTGAGCTAGGCTTCATATATGAACAGTCTACATTTAATCTGCTCATAGTAGATTTGGGCATGACATTCAAAGAGGATCCATTGTCGATGAGGACCCTGGAGAGTGTATATTCACCACATCTGACTGAAATGTGAAGTGCCTGATTATGCCCCTTTCCCTCAGGGGTGAGCTCATCATCGGTAAAAGTAATATAATTGGATGCAACAATATTCCCTACAATGCCATCGAGCTGGTCAACAGTGATGTTCTGAGCTACATGGGCTTCATTCAATACTTTCATTATGGCTGCACGGTGAACCTCAGAATTGAGCAGCAGAGACATGATAGAGATCTTTGCAGGGGTGTGGTGCAGCTGGTCCAACACTTTGTAATCACTCTGACGCATGATCTTCAGAAATTCAGTGGCTTCTTGTTCTGACACTTCCCTACTTTCCTTGGGTTCTTGCGCTTTGCCTTTGCGAATTCTTTCCTCCTCCTCCTTTGAGGGACCTCCTTTCAGGACTTCAGGGGCATAAACCCGTCCGCTTCTAGTGACTCCGCTGCTTCCCGCAATGTTGGTGACATCGGGAACAACTTGAGGCGTCTGAATTGGAACTGACACCCCATAGCCCCATGGAACAGCATTGTTCTTTTGATGAGGAGCTGGGACAGGAATCACAATGGCCTTAGGTTTCTCCACGATCGGCTTTCGGCTATACGGGACCTCAATAGGTACCTGAACATTTCCATTCCTATCTGACTCGAAGGTCAGCACGTCTTCCTCTTTCTCTTGCACACCCACTTGGATTATATGACGATCCAACAGGTCCTGCAAAACTGTCTTGAAGGTCTCACATGTTCCGACACAATTATCATCAACACATACTTCTTTCTGAGCACATCCTCTCTCAATGACCCCGAACTTGCACAGCTTCGCATGAATGACCTCTAAGGGTGTTTGGATACACTCCACAGTTTTGATTAAGGATTGACTTCCCGTATCATGGATGGCATTGGTTGCATGTTTCTGATGACCAGGCAGCGGATTAGTTGTGATACTCGGGTCTTCTTGTTTGAAGGTTATCCCTTTGGCATCAATAAGATCTTGCACTACAATTTTGAATGCCTTGCAGTCCTCAACAGCGTGTCCTACTGCCCCTTCATGAAATGCACAGGTAACATTGGGATTGTAGCCTCGGAAGTAAGGTGGTTGAACTGGTCTCATGGGTCTGGTATTGATGAGTTTGTTTGTAGAAAGATAGTTGAAGAGGTCAGTATAGGACATGGGGATGGGATCAAAGGTGGTCTGTTTTTTGTCTGGGTAGCTTTTGTGGTAGTTATTTTGTGGTGGAAGGGTTGGTCGTGTTTGAGTGGGGACAGGGGTGTTTTGTGGTTGATAAGGTGGGCTTATGGTGATGACGTTGGTTTCTCCTTCTTTTTTCTTTGGAAATCCGGAGAATGGCTTTTTCTGGGTGATTATGCCTGTGGAACCATGGGCAATCTTGCCGCTTCTCATCCCGTTTTCTAGTCTTTCACCGATGATTACCATGTCTGAGAAATTGGAAGACACGCTACCAATCAACCGATCGTAGTATAACGACGGCAGGGTTTCCATGAACATGAAGACTAATTCTTTCTCTAACAAAGGGGGTGTTACTTGTGCAGCCAAAGCCCTCCACCGCTGGGCATACTCTTTAAATGACTCATTATCTCTCTTTGCCAGACTCTGCAACTGTGTTCTGTCTGGCGCCATATCCGTATTGTACTGGTACTGTCTGAGAAAGGCGTCAGCCAAGTCTTTCCAACAATGGATATGGGACGATTCTAGTTGCATGTACCAGTTGAGGGACGCCCCAGCAAGGCTCTCTTGGAAATAATGGATCAACAACTTGTCATCATGAGAATGTGCAGCCATTTTTCTACAGTACATGGTCAGATGGCTTTTAGGGCAAGTCACGCCTCGGTACTTGTCAAAGTCGGGTACTTTGAATTTGGGAGGTAAAACCACATCAGGGATGAGACACAGATCACGAGCTTCTCTTGCTCTAGAGCCCGACCCTTCAATCATCCTTAAGCGTTCCTCTAACATATGATACCTGTCTCTAACTTGAGGAGCTTCAGCAGGGTAGTTCTGAGGAAAACCATTCACACCGTAGTGAGGATTACTCATCGCCACTACGGCTGGGTTCACGTGTGGGTCACGTGAGTGAGTGATATTCCCAGGAATTGGTCCCTGAATTGGGGGATAGACCGTTACTGGTGAATGAAAGTCGAACGGAGTTCCCGGCGGAATAGGAATCTGAATTTGGCCCTGAAGCGCTCCCGTTCCTCCACCGTTTGTGGCTGAGATGGGTGGGACTTGTTCCGCAACACTAAGGGGATTACCTCCTGCATTAGCTTCGGCTCCCGGAGGTGTGTATCCGGATGGGAGTCCCCAAGGCATCCCATGCGTAACTGGTTGGCCCTGGTTATTGGTTCCTGAAGTATGAGCAGAGGTGTTAGTCTCGAGACTCGGAGGGGGAAGAGTGACAGCAACTCCGGTAGTGACGGCGAGATTTTCAGCGGTAGTTCTGTTCCTTAAAGCTTGTAATATGCTCATCATTTCCGTCATCTGTGCTTCTATTGCCCCTATTTTCGTTCTCAACTCCCGATTCTCTTGAGCCAATTGTTCTGTATTGGGAACCTCAGCAGAGGTGCTACCAAGGTCTGGTTCCCCACTTCCTAAGTCTTCAATAACAGGACCGCCCCGGTCATTCTGGTTAGTTGCCATGAGCCTTGCTTGTAGACGAGTCAGGTATCGATGTTGGCGAACCAGCTTGCCTTTTTCTATTGAGGGAATACACTTTATGAGCACGAGAATTTAAATAAACGAATGCAGATGCAATGCAATATGCATGATTTTATGTTTGTTTGGGTGCCGGGAATCGCGGTGTAATTCGTCTTGTCATAGGCGTGTAGGTCTAAAAATCATTTTATTTTATATATATATGTATATTTTTTATTTTGGCTATTATTTTTTGCAACGAAGTTGGAAACAATAGGCAAAACGAACACACTTTATTCAAAAGGAAAGAATACTTCAAACTTGAGAGAAAAGCAAAGTACAATATTCTGAGGACAAAGTACAATATTCAAAGAAAATTACAACTTTTTAGAGAAAATTACAATTTTCTAAGAATTATTGCAATGATCTAAAGTGGACTTCAGAGGCATATAGCCTTCAATTTCTCCTTCCTCTTTCTCTTCTTGCTTTCGGCTGCCCCCTTGGCCTTCTCCATGAGTTCTTCTGTCAGGATCTTGCAATACTCGACAAACTCACGCACCTTGGCCGGAGTGTTGCAAGGGTTCATTTCTGCTTCAGCTCTTCTTAGCTTCTTGGGAACAACTCTCACAGCTTGATTAGCTAGCCCTGCTAGCTTTGAAAATTTGCTGCTCCAAAGCCGAATCTCATCCCTTAGCTCCTTGATGACTTCTTGGTTTTCTATTTTGCCAATTAATGCCATGAAGCGTTCCTCCCAGTACCGGCTTTCTGCTTGCACTTGCCCATAAGATTCCCTTAGGTATTGGAAGTTCCTCTTCAATTCATCCGACCTTCCTTGTTCGAACTCCAAAGCTTGTTGATATTCTTTCAAGATCCCTATGATAGACTCTCTATCTTGCCTGATGTTTTCCACTTGGTTCTCCATTTCAAGCTTCATCCTTTGGAATCCTTCTTTTGACTTAGCTAGCGCCTCTCTAACCATTTTCTCATCCCTCTTTGACTTGGTATATGATTTCTTCCATTCCCTTGCTTCCGCCACAGCCTCATTCATCCTTGAGACGCACCTCTTTACTTCTTCTTTAGCTCCCTCCAAATATTTCTGAATTCCCCTCTTGCTCTCTTCTTCTATTTCAAGCTTCCTATTGGTTGCTTCAATAGCGGCAATTTGAAGAGCATTTTCATTTTCTAGCTTCCGCTTGTCTTGCATCACCTTTCCCAATCTGTTTTGCAAAGCCCTTTTCTCTTCTTCCGCTTTCGATAAGGCCAGCTTAACCTCTTCTAGTTCTTCAATCAGTGGAACATGGGGTTCTGGTATTTTCTCTTCAAGTGATGACATTCCTTGGTTGGATGATCGAGTTTCCTTAATCCTTTTTTCAAGCCATTGAGTAAAGGAGATAGCAGTGGTCCTTTTAGATAACTCGCCCTTGTTTTTCCGCACCACGGTTTCCCAAGCTTGCAAGACTCGCCGAAGTAAGTCCTCGTCTTTAGGGATCCCCTCATGGAGGTAAAAACGGAACAACATAGCTTCGGAGGGTGAGTCCCGCATAGGGTACCCGAGTTGTCTCAAGGCCAAAGACGGGTTATAATTGATGCATCCCTGTGTTCCCATGAGAGGAACGTTCTGGAAACTGCCACATTGGAATATCACTGAGGGTCTATCTTCCCAAAACTTGTGCAAGTACCACCGAACTTGAAGAGCATCAAGGTTCTTGAGAGTATCCTTCCACTCTTGAGGGCTCATAGTCTTCGGATTGCAACCCAAGGCGTAGGAAAGCAGGTCCCCAACTTCACTTTTGTTAATGCACACATGACTGATCAACCAAGCGTATAGCACAGGGAAGGAACAACACATCTTATCCTTTCAGAACTCATGATGGCGGGTGAAGGCGCGATAGGTCTCGGCGAGAATAGCGGGGACTGGGTTAATGAGACTTTTTGCACTCTTAAAAGCCATGAACACACCAATAGCGGTTTCATCTATATGTTTCTCGATCTGAGGGAAAAGAACAATGCCGAAGATGGTCAAAGCTAGTACTTGCTTGAAAGAAACCCAATCATTTGATGCTACATAGCTAGTCATCAAACTTTCAAAATACTCCTGAGGAAACCCAAATATCTTGTTACGCTTAACTTTGTGGGACCGCACGTCTTCTACACTGATTTGTAACAAGGAAGCAAACTTCTCATCTGAATAATACTGCCTCTGATACTGGTAAGGTCTAGCCTCTGAGCGATTAAAACCCAGAATCTTCTCATACTCCTCTAGGGTAGGTGCCATTTGGAAGTTCTTGAAAAGGAAACATCTAATCTCAGAGTCGTAGAACCAACATAGGGCGGCGATGGCGCTCTCTTGTACTTCTAACTGTAATAACTTGCGGATGTTCCCATAAGTCTTGTCGAAGGACCGAAGCTCAATAGGACCTAGTAGGGAAGCGTACTCCTTCAAACTAGTTACATCAATCTTCTTTACAATGGGGAACCTCGAATTGAATGCGGTTTTGCCTTTGGATTCCATGTTGCTTCTTACACACCTATGACAAGGTTCGATGTTACGTTGCGATCTCCGGCAAACAAACCTTAATGCATGAAGAATGCAAATGATGAGAGTTTTTCCTTTTCAAAATTTTGTTAGATGCAAATGCAATGGTGCGAAACGAGGTGAATGCGAGATGATGTGGATGCGAAATGACGTGGATGCGAAATGATGTGTCGTTTACATAAAAAGAGGGCAAGAAACTAAGGACATTATTTTCTACGATTTTGAAATAGAGTTTAAGAAAAAGGAATGCCTAAACTAATGCAACAAACAAAGGCGTGCCCCCGTGTCCTACAAAGGGTGGGAATCCTAGGGTCTAAAGTCGACGAAAGGGGTAATCCTCCCATGTAGGTTCTAATCACTTCCTTACAATGGCAACCAAGAGCTAAAGTCTCTCTCATGATGGCACCCACAATCGTAGAAAGCTACCGAGTGTGAGGTATCATGACAAAGCGCGCTCTTGGGCGGAACTTTCATGAGAGCCATACAGACAAAGGTCTACGAATGGCAGTCACTAATCGTTCCCACTCTCCTAGGTTTTTGTTCAGACCTTGGGTTTTAGGCCCCACTCAATGCTCACAAGTATAGGGTGTGAAGTGTGTGTTGAGGGCACAACACCTAGAAATAACTACCCTTCCCCACCTGTAAAAGAAAACACAACAGTCCAGACAAAAGCAAGCGATAACATGTTGTCTACCCTAGGGTTTAATATCATCAAATACAACTAATCTTGGGCGCCAACAACATTGCACTACTTACCTTAGGAAAGGGAGCAAAGAAGAAGGGGACATGATAAGAAAGGGGAAGAAATGCATGAAGGAACTAAGCAAAGAAGTAACATATTCAAATCAATCATGTAAACCACACACTTAATTAATTAGGCTTGACCCACTTTTAAAAAAAATGTTTTTTTTTGTGTCCCCAGTGAAGTCGCCAGCTGTTGCGCCCGAAAAAGTCCCCGAGGGAGAACCTTCCTCGTTCACAACTTTTTCTATGACAATGAAGCCGCCACCAATATTTATTAAGGAAAATATTAGGAAAACCTTTTTTGGAAAGCGATTGGCCTTTGAAAACTGAGAGTTTTGGGTTCGGGGGTCGGTTACGCGTGGGGAAGGTATTAGCATCTCACATGTCCTCTCTACTGAGAGGGAGCCTTTAATTAAAAGTGTGGTTTTTATATGTTGACCTGAAAATATTCAACTTTGCCTCTGTACTTCTTATTGACAATGAATTTAAGAACTTAATAGATTTTTTTTTATTTTTGGAGAGAAAGGGAAAAAAGGGTTTTTAGAAAAAAGTGCTTGACGGGACATGGCCCGCTCCTACGTATCTCCCGGTGCGATGGAGAATTCAAAGCTACGTAGTTCTGGTTTGTTTGGAAAACGGTTTTTGTTTTTTATCTTGTTTAATTTGTGAAAATTGAGCTTTCATGATGATCAATTGAGCAAAGGCTCCAAGTGACCACCGTTAGCACTCCATTGTTAATAATCATGCAAGCAAAGGCTTCGCAAGACTACTAACAAAGTTTTTGATTTAGAGAGAATTTTTAGGAAAATTAGGCATTCATGATGATCAATTGAGCAAAGGCTCCAAGTGATCACCACTAGTACCTCGTTGTTAATAATCGTGCAAGCAAAGGCTTCACAAGACTATTAACAAAGTTTTTAATTTATGAGAAAATATTTTGTTTTGAAGAGAATTAAATTAAATTAAAAACGAGAAAAAAAGGGGGGTGAAATGGTAAAATGGGGTGCAATTTGCAAAAGGGAGCTGTACTATTAAAAATTGGGTGTGAAAAGCAGCAGCCCATTTTGTGGACTGGTCCACAAATTCATGGGCTTTTTCAGGGGGGAGGCGTAGTACGAAAATTAGGGGGTGCAAGTAGTAATCTGAATATTAAAGAAAATAAATAAATAAATAAATAAATAAAAACCTAACTATATAAGCCCAACCTAAAAAAAAACTAACCCTAATTCCCCAAACCCTCTCCACGGCGCGCCGCACTTCCCCCCCTTTCTAACCCTAATCTTCCTTCTTCTCTCTCCCTACGAACCGACCCCTCCTCTCTCAACCCCATTTCCGTTCTCCCTCTCAGCCGTTCGATCCCTCTCCCTCAGCTCAGGTTTCCTTCGTTTCTCTCCCCTCTCTGCCTCGTCGAGCCAACCTCTCCCCACCGTGACTTCGCCTCCTTCCTTCTCTTAACACCGTTCACTCTTCTCTCCCTCACCAACATCGCCGTTCTTCTTCTCCTCTAGCTTCGTTTTCTCCTCCCTCCTCGAACCACACCGATCTACAAAAACCCTTATCCCGATCTCCAGCTTTTTATCCCCATCTCCGTTTTCAGTAGAGAGAGGTGAGCGCAGGTGGGGGTGGTTGACGGCGGTGGTGCGACACGGCAGCAGAGCGTTGTGACTCCGGTCGGCCCCTCTTTGGTCAGCGATGGTGACGTGCTTGGAGCTGCTGTGCTCGCGGAGGATGACAACGGCGTGGTGACCACGGCTGATGACGACGTGGAGGACGGTTCAAAATGGGAGCGTGGCCACTGTACGATGGCGCGAAGGCTGGCGGCGGTTTGATGATCACCGTGAGCTCACGGTGGGGGGAAAGGGTGCTCCGACGGTGTCTTCTATCCAACGACCACCGTCTACGGTGGTCGGAATCTCAAATTCCAGCTTCTGTAAAACTGGCTCTGCTGCCTTTTCTTGCTTCTGTTTTTCCAGATTCTGAACTTGTTTGATTGCTGTCAGTCACTGCTACTATTACCCTGACTGCTCCTGCTACTTCTGCTTCTGATTCTTTAGTGTTTTGCGATTAGGGTTTCAATGTGAAAACCCTAATCTTTTGGTTCTGAATTCTATGTAATTTCTCTCTGAATTTTTAGGTGTGTCAGGGCTTGCTTATATAGGTAAAAACTAGGTTTTTTTTCTGATCTCTTTCCATTTCTTTCCATTTTCAGGTACTTGGACCTCTGGAGGAAACTTGCTCAGCAAGAACAGGCCCAAGGAAGCTGTTGTTGCTGCTGTTATTTTTATTTAATTTCGTTTTTTTGATTTTTTTTGTATTTTTTGGTTATTTTCGGTTTTGTATATATTTTTTTAAATTAAATTTTTGGATTTTTTGGATTATTGTAAATTAAATTTTATTGATGATTTTTTTTGTTATATTTGTTATGGTCAGATTTTTGTTTTTGGTTGAAGTGGATGAGAATGATTAAATTGGGCCAAGCCCAATCAAAACCAAACATAGGCCCAACTTAGGAAAATGGCTGAAATGAAGCCCAATTAGAACGAACGCTAAAATCAAGCCCAATCGCAAACGCTAAAATCGGGCTCGAATTGAACAAATGCTAAAACAAAGCCCAAATTCAACAAACGCTAAAATAAGGCCCAAATTCACAAGCGTAGGACCAAATAAGAAGAGTAGGCCCCCAGTAAGCTCGAAACTAACTTAGTAAGAAAGAAGTAAAAAGAAGCGGACAAAATTGGGGTATGACAAATGCTCATAGCTTTCACCTCACAAGTTACAGCGTAACTAATCAACTTTTCCACTCGTGTTGGGTTGGTGAAGGCATGGATGAGAAGCCATGCATACAACAGGTGAGAAGAGCAAGAGATTTTCTTCCTTCTTAAGTCACAATGATGGGTAAAAGCAGAATAAGTGTCGGCAAGGATGGCGGGAATTGGATTAATGGGGCTCCTCTTGTTCTGAAAAGCTAGGAAAATACCAATAACAGTCACATCCACATACCTCTCAATCTGCGGAAAGAAAACAACCCCAAAAATTGCTAGGGCCAAAACTCGCTTGAAGACAACCCAATTTTTACTTCTAGCATAGGCTCCCATTAAACCTTCGAGGTAGCTCTGCGGGAAACCTATCACATTGTTTCTCTTCTGCTTTTGGAGCTTCAGATCCTCTACACTCACTTGCAATAATGCAGCGAACCCCTCATCTGTGTAGTACTGTTCTTGATACCGGTAGGGGACAGCTTCTGTCTGAGTGAAACCCAAAATCCGCTGATATTCCTCCAATGTGGGGGCCATTTGAAAATTTTTGAAAAGAAAGCACCTGATTTCTGGGTCATAGAATCTACTCAAAGCCGTGATAGCCTCAGTCTGCACCTCTAGCAACAACAACTTCCGGAGGTTCCCATAAGCATTGTCAAACGATCCCCTTTCAATAGGTCCCATCAGGTCAACACATTTTTTCAGACTAGTCACATCTACCTTGTTTACAACGGGGTACCTTGGAGTATACACCGTTTCCCTTCTAGATTCCATGCCGTATCTATGACAAAAATTTCTCATTACTTGGGGTTCTCGGCAAGCAAACCATGATGAAATGCAAAGATGCATGCGAAAATTATCGAAAATGTATGTTTTATGCAAAGGATGATGTGTAAATGATGATGATGTTCTATGTCTATGTAACTCAGAGACCAGTCCTTATTGGCAGTGATTCAAGTTTTTTTTTGAAAATGCGGGTCGTACGTTATTTCATATGGACTGGTATGAGAAAGGCTACAGCGGTAACTCTTTCACTCCCTCTTTTTTTTTAAAATAAAGTGGTTCATATGTCACTTCGTACAGACCGGCGAAAGAAAGGTTACAACGGCAACTCTTTCTCTGTTTTCTCTTTTTTTTTGAAAAATCTCCTTTTTTTTTGAAAACGTGCCTAGTTTACAATGCAGCACACAATTTGGTATGCCCCTTGTGTCCTACGAAGATGGGGACCTAAGTTCTAGGACAACTCAAGTGTTCCTCCCATGCGGGTTCTAGTCACTTCCTTACCAGGCTACCAGAGCTAATTCTCTTTCACAATAGCACCCACAACGATGGAACGCCATCTGGTGTGAGGCATCATGAAAGAGCATACTCTGGCTGAAACTTTCGTGAGAGTCAGAAGGACAACAGTCCAATTGCCAGTCACTACTCGTTTCCACTCTCCTAAGTTTTGTCAGACCTTGGGTTTTAGGCCCCTCTCGAAGCACAATAAGCATAAGGTGTGAGTGTGTGTAGCGAGGACAGACCGCCTAAAACTACCCGCATATATCCTCACCTGCGAAGGAAAACCCAGAACAGTCCAGACAATAACAAGCAATAACATGTTGTCTACACTAGGGTTCAATATCAAATAAGCTAGCCTAGGGTTTCAACAACAATCAAGTGCTTTGCTTACCTCAAGAAAGGGGGCCAAGAAGAGGGGAACATAACAAGATGGGGAGGAAAAGCATGAGGGTACTAAGCACATAAGCAAAGACGAGGCAAAGTAAACATGAAAGGAGAAAAAATAAATGCACATGCACGCAACATGACAAGAAGAGCAAACCGAAAAGGGATATAAGTAACAAAGTATCCAAATCACGTCGATAGCACGCTAAACCACACATTTAATTAGTTAGGCTTGACCCACTTAAAAAAGAAAAGTCCCCAGTGAAGTCGCCAGCTGTTGCGCCCGAAAAAGTCCCTGAGGGAATCTTTCTTCGTTTACAACTTTTTTTAAAAAATCAATGAAGCCGCCACCGATATTTATTAAGGAAAATATTAGGAAAACCTTTTTGGAAAACGATTGGTCTTTGAAAACTGAGAGTTTTGGGTTCGGGGGTCGGTTAGGCATGGGGAAAGTTTTAGCACCCCACGCCTCCTTTCTACCGAAAGGGAACCTTTAATTAAACGTGTGGTTTTAAGTGCTGATTTGGAAAATACTTAAATTTGCCTCTTTTTCCCGAAAAGAGAATGAAAAGACTTAATGAAAATTTTTATTTTTGGTGAGAAAGGAGGAAAAAGGGTTTTTAGAAGGAAGTGCTTGACGGGACATGGCCCGCTCCTACGTATCTCCCGGTGCGATGGAGAATTCAAAGCTACGTAGTTCTTGTTTGTCCTGAAAAAGGTTTTTGTTTTTTAATCTTTTTGGAGTTTTTCGCAAAGGGGTTGAGCGTTCGCAGTGACCAAACAACAACGGTTTAGAGTGGTCGCACTACTAACTCTTATGAAAACGAATTATCATTAACGATCAAACGGCAACGGCGCGAGTGATGATTAATGATAATCGGTTTTTATTTGGAGCATTGAAAAGGTTTTCGCAATTGAAGGAGAGCGTTTGTGAGGACCAAACAACAACGGTTTAGAGTGGCCACACTACTAACTCCCACGGGAATGAAATCATCACCCATAATCAAACGGCAATGGCGCGAGTGATCATTAGCGATGATTAGTTTTGATTTCGACGTTTGAAAAGATTTGTTTTTGAAAAGTGTCTTCGTGGGTTTTAATTGGGGAGAACGTCGTGATGAAAGGAATTTGCAATTGGATTGATTTTCGTTCGGGGAAATATTTATCCATCATTGGGAAAAAAGATTTGTGAAAAGAAAAGAAAAAAAAATAAATAAGTTTATTTAGGGGAATAGAAATAAAATTTGAAAATAAAAACAGGGGGTGAAATAGTAAAATGGGGGTGCAAATAAAAGGAGGGGTGTATTATTAAAACTGGGGGTGCAAATAGTGAGCCCAGCTCGTTTTTGGTAAGCTGGGCTGCATTTCAAAAAAAAAAAAACATGGGCTTCAGAAGGGGGGCGTGCGGAGTAAACCGTGGGGGGTGCGAATAGAAATCTGAAAAATAAAAAAAAGAGAAAAGACCAAACTACCCTTGCTCTTATACTATAAAAGGAAAAAAACTAATTAGGGAAACCCTAATTTTGCTTTCCCTTCCACGGCGCCTCACCACCCCCAAATCGCCTAACCCTAAAAAAAATCCTCTCTCTCCCCTTTGCACCGTATCTCTCCCTCTCTCAACCTAAGTTCTTCCCCTTCTCTCCATCATTCCTCTCTCCCTCGACCCCAACTTCAATTTTTCTCTCTTACAAATCCGTACCCGCCTCTCTCACTCTCCTAGCTTCGATTTTTCACTCTCCTCGCCGTCCTAATCTCCCCCTACCTTTTCATCGGTGACGGCGACGGACAACACGGGGAGAGAGAAGGTTTGCGAACGATGGAGGCCGTGGTGGAGGTTTTGGCTTACGATGGTGGTGTTGGGTTCGACTGTGGTGTTTGGGGTTGACGCGAAGGTGGTGGAGCGGTGGAGGTTCGTGACTGTAGGATGGTGGTTCGGCGGTGTGCGATGGTGGCTAAGGGTGGCTGAGAGGTGAGTTCGCGAAGGAGGGAGGCCGTGGTGGAGGTTTTGGCCATTCGGTGGACAGTGGTGGTTGGGGGTTACGGGTCGCTTTGTGGCTGCGGTGGGCAAAATGGACGACGACGGCGCGGGATGGCAACGACCACCGTCTACGGTGGTCGGGAATGGTACGGTTCCGATCCCCCTTTTTTTTTATCCCCTTTTTTACTGTTTCTGTTCCTTTCTTCTGTGGCTTCTGTTCCTTTTTTTTTGATCTCGTTTCCTCCTCCTCTTTAAAAGCAAAACCCTAATTTGTTTTTGTGGTCACCTCCAAACCTATTTTTTTTATTTGTATTTTATTCCTAATCTGTCCCTAATCTGTTATCTTAATCTATTGATAGCCCTAACTTACCATTATCAGTGTTTCTAAAAAAAAAGAATATAAACTAAACCTAAATATTTTCTTTAGTTCATACACACAGTTTGATGTTGATCTCAGAATAATAACAACTACATTTTTTGCAAAGTGACTTATTATATACTAAATTTGACAAAAAAAAAACCAACCTCAAATCCAGCTTCTGTATAACCCCTTTATTTGCCCTGTTATCGTTTTTGCTGCTTGCTGCTTCCTACTGCTTCTCGCTTAAGAATTTTGAGGATTTTATTGATTAGGGTTTCAGTGTGAAAACCCCTAATCCTTTATCTGATTTCTGAGTTTTTTTGTGTATCTTGTTCTCCCTCTTTTACTGTTGGTGTTCACGGGTATTTATAGGCTGATTGTATGAACAGATGCACTGATGGGTCAATTACACTTTAAAAGAGATGGTTTTGCATCTTTCCAAAATATCACGTTTTGATGCTTAAAGCATTTCTTCAGAAAAAAACTTTCTCCCCAAGCTCTGTTGCATCACAAAAATAGCCTTGTTTGACTCTTATATGTTTGCCTAATCTCTTCCCTTGGTGTATGTGTGCAGAGAAAAATTTACAAGGGAAAAAGAGACCTCCTCTTTAGAGCTTTGGAGCCTAAACCTACTGCTGCTACATATTTGGCTGCTTCCTCTTGTCCATTCTGCTGTTTCTCTGACTTTTGGGTTGCTGTGATGCAGCAGGGCTACTGCCACTGCAGCAATGCTTTGCTGAAAATGGGAGGCAAGACCAAAGGGACAAGAAGAAAGAACTTGGGCCTTTAGCTTCATGAAGGGAGGAGGGCAGCAAGTCGCATATTGCTGTCTTGATTTTGCTTTATTATATTTTTTGTACTCTTTTTCTTGTTTTTTTTTAAATAATTTTGTACCATTTGTATTTAATTTTTTTGTCTATATGTAAATAAAACAGCTGACCTTTTTTGTACAATTCTGCTTCTTTTTTTTTTTAATGTTGTTTATATGTAAAAGGGGACAGCTAAGAAACTAATTTTATTTTACCATTTATTTATTATTATTATATTTTCTTTTTTTTTTTGACAATAAAAGCGGTAAAAACAATGCACACCGACATAACGACTCGCGCACAACTCGAAACGAAACGCGCGCTCGCCTTAAGACTAGGAACTCGTACGCGATTTGAATACGCACGCGCGCACGTTTTTAAAACCGATTTCAATCTATTCTCACTTTTCTAAAAACGGTAAAAATAAATGCGCACCGACGCAATTACTCACGACTCGAGACGAAATGCGCGTTCGCGTTATTCATTATTTCATTATTATTTAATTTTGGATTCTTTTTTCTTTTTTTTTCTGAAAACAACGAGCGCCAAACAAAATCGTTGCACGAGAGTGCCAAATACACCCGCATTTAGAACAATATGCGAAGCGATAAAATTTTTGGGATTTTTCAATTAGGCGGACAAAATTGGGGTATTACAACTGGGGCAACACCAAACTCTGTGGGTTGAAACAAAACCCTTTTCATTCCACCTTTCATCCCAAGAGCCGAAGTGTTCCCAATTCATCATCTCCTACACCCCTAGTCATTATCACCACCAGGCAAAGGCAAGCTTATTCACTCATCAAAAGCCCGAACCGGGGAAGTCTTGCATCCCTTGGTCCCTCATGAGCGTCGGTAATAATCAGTCATTCACCCCTTCATGCGCCACAAATATCCTCACCCTAGGCCTTTAAAACCCCAAGTTAACTGACTCATTCATCTATACTTGCACTAACGTACGTCTTTACTAAACAATGCTTCATAGAGAAAGAACACAAGTTGATCATGTGATGCTAAAAATCCACTTAGGTAACTTTGTGGACATAAACTTCGGTCATCATGGGGCATCATAATGGAAGAGAAAAAGAAGCGAGCTTGCAAATATGGTCAAGTACCTTTTCATATCAATACCTGTAGATAACAACCTTGAGATTACCAAATTTTGAATCAAGCCTAACTTTCCAAGGGATAATCGCCTCCGCTTCTTACATATAAAGTCTCATGTCTCATCATTACCAAAAGAAATGTTCTATACTTCATATCATACCATCGCACCATGTGCCATAACATTTGCATCCAAGCATTTCATTCGCATCATATTCACATTCGCGTTTCATGCATTCATCATGTACCAAAAAGAAAAACAAAAAGCAACAAAAGAAAAGTAAAAAGGAAAAGTCATTCTGCATCCCATCAGAAAGCAATCATGGCATTTGCATTGCATGCATTCGTTCATCTCACTTGCAGAGTACTTAGCATGCCAGCCAAGTCCAGACTACCAGCCAATGCAACATAGATTTTCCTGATGAAGATGTCATTGCATTGTTTCGACGAGGGGAAATCCCAAGAAAATGAAAGATGGCGGATGATCTTCGACGGTGCGTCCGACATATGGGGGCATGGGGCAGATGCTGTGTTGATATTTCCTGACAACCACTTCATTCCTGTCACTGCAAGACTGAGCTTCTACGTCACAAACAACATTGCCGAGTATGAAGCATGCATCCTGGGCATGCAGGCAGCCCTGAAGTGGAAAGTCAAAAGGCTTGATGCGTACGGTGATTCAGCCCTGGTGATTCATCAAGTAAGAGGCGATTGGGAGACCAGAGATCCCAAACTGATCCCTTATTGTGACTATGTGCAAGAATTGATGGAGTCTTTCGACGAAATCACTTTCAAACACATCCCTCGAAGTGAAAACCAGCTGGCCGATGCCTTGGCAACCTTGTCCTCCATGTTTAACATCAGCTGTGATAAGAGTTTAACTCACATCCGAATCCCACATCGGAACCTGCCTGCGCATCATTACTGCACATCCATAGACGAAGAGCCTGATGATAAGCCTTGGCATCATGACATCAAGCGGCACATCATTAATCAGGAATACCCACCTGGGGCATCAGAAAATGACAAGAGAACTATCAGAAGATTGTCAAGGAATTTCTTCTTCAGTGGAGACGTCCTTTACAAGAGAAACCATGACTTGGTACTCCTCAGGTGTGTAACAAGAGAAGAATCAGTAAAGATTATGCGAGATGTTCATGAGGGCTCATTTGGGGTTCACTCCAGCGGGCACGCAATGGCTAGAAAAATCCTGAGAGCTGGTTACTACTGGTTGCAGATGGAATCAGGCTGCTACAGCTTTGTAAGAAAATGCACAAATGCCAGATCTATGCCGATCACATTCATGTACCGCCTGCTTCCTTGAATGTTCTGTCTGTATCTTGGCCGTTCTCAATGTGGGGAATGGATGTTATCAGTCCTATTGAGCCTAAAGCGTCGAACGGGCATCGCTTCATTTTGGTCGCCATTGACTACTTCACCAAGCGGGTTGAAACTGCCTCGTACTCCAGTATAACTAGTGCTGTGGTTGCCAAGTTTGTAAAGAAAGATCTGATTTGCCGTTACGGTCTTCCAAACAAGACCGTCACGGATAACGGCAGCAACCTGAACAGCAAAATAATGAAAGACCTGTGCAAATAATTCAAAATTCAGCATCATAATTCCTCTCCCTACCGCCCGAAGATGAATGGGGCAGTTGAAGCAGCCAACAGGAACATCAAAAGGATAGTGCAAAATATGGTGGTAACCTACAAGGATTGGCATGGGGGGCTTCCCTTTGCTTTGCATGGCTACCGAATTTCAGTACGTACCTCAATAGGGGCAACCCCTTACTCACTGGTTTACGGGTCAGAGGCAGTCCTCCCCATTGAAGTTGAAATACCATCCCTGCAGGTGTTAATGGAGACAAAACTTGACGAAGCAGAATGGGTTCGGTCCCGTCTTGACCAGTTGAACCTCGTTGAGGAAAAAAAGGATTGCCGCCTTGTGTCATGGGCAGCTGTATCAACAAAGGATGAAGACAGCTTTCGACGAGAAGGTTCGTCCCCGAGAATTCAGCGAAGGAGACCTTGTGCTCAAGCAGATCTTGCCGCTCCAGATGGACCCCAGGGGCAAATGGGCTCCCAAATATGAAGGACCATATGTTGTCAAGAAAGCTTTCTCCAGAGGAGCACTGATACTTACCAACATGGACAGCGAAGATCTCAAGAACCCAGTCAATTCAGACTCTGTGAAGAAGTATTATGCTTGAAAGAAATAGACAAAAGAGAAAGATAAGCCAAAAGAGCAAAAGTGCCAAAAAACAAACAAGCAGAAAAAAGAAAGCTGCTTAAAGAAAACAAACAGAATAAACAAAAAAAACAAAAGAGAAGAAAATCACAGAAGACGGAACATAAAAGAACACAACATCTTCATATCATTCATCATTCTCATATCATCCATACCATTCGTCACTCCATGGCATCAAACAGTAGTGCATTACCCTTTCAAATTCGCATATCAGAAAGAGCGAAAGAATAACAAAAGAAAAAGAAAAGAATGAAAATCAAACAGAAAGAGCATCCCACCCAAAATCAATCATTGCATTCATGTGCACCCAAATATCCAAGTGCATGCATTTCATGCACCATCCAAGAGAAAAGTTACTTCGGACCAGAGAGTCCCAAAAATCTCATTTTTAGAAAATCACCACAACACAGAGTTAGTAAACTCCATCAAGACAGAGTTAGTAAACTCCATCAACACAGAGTTAGTGAACTCCTTCCACAAATCACAACATCGTGTACAAGCGCGCGATGGATCCATCAGACTTCGTTAAGTCCTTCGGATTAGTTGTGTCAGCCTAAGGCATAGCGTAAATCCATTGATCAAATCAGTTCCAGACCTGATGTTGATCGGCCGCTCGAAAAGGCCACCCCCAAAGCTCGGACTCGACCAGAGTTCGTTAGAAGGTTTTTAGGCAACCTCCGAATTCCCAATTTACCGCTTTTCCCAATTTACCGCTTTCTCCAATTTACTGCTTTCCCGTTAATGCGACAAGTGTTGACCCCCTTCCTCAAAAGGAAGATAACAAAAAGAAAATTTGAGCTTTTCTGGAGCGGACAAAATTAGTATTATTTCTATATCTTTATTTCCATTTCACTAACAAATATGAAAAGGCCAATTCATATTTCTTGGCGAAATGTGAAATAAAGAGGGGCAGCTGTAATATCCCAATTTTGTCCGCCTAATTGAAAAATTGTATTTTTGTGAATGCCCAATTTTAACGGGTATTTTTCTTGTTTTTCAAAAAGCCCAAAAATATGTTTTGATGTGCTCACACATTTAGTTTCTAATCGTGTATGCGCGTCTTTGTAGTCGTTAGCAGTTTAGCGTTATTATTATCATTTAGCTATCATCATTATTAGTTGTATTTACTTATTAGTAGTCATCAAAAATAAGAGACATAATCAATAATCAAATATAATATTTTTATTTATTTAGATGAGTCCCTTTTTTACAAAAACAAAAAATAAACATAATAAAATGAAATGTTTGTTACTGGGACAAGCAAAAATGAAAAGGTCAAACAAAAAAAAGGGGATGTACGCCCCTGCTGTTGTTGCTCAGAGAGGTAAATCAATTTGAGCTACAAGCTCCAACTTCCTTCTTCTTGTCTCCTTGGATTTTTCCTAATTTGCACAAGCAAAGCTGCTTTTGCAGCAGCAGCACCACCACCTCTTGGTGGTTTGTTTTGGTCTTCAGAAATCTGTCCCCTTGGATTGTAATCCACTACTCATACACCCACACCTACACCACACCAAGCACTAGTATAAATACACACACAGCTACGGTAACAAGGGGGAGAACACTGAGTAGAAAACACAGCCATATACACACACAAACGAGAATACACACAATTTCTTTTTTTTTCCAGAAGTAAGAGCAGTAGCAGGAGAGTAAAAGAGCAGCAGCAACAAGGGTATGCAGTAGGCAACAGAAGCAGTCAAAACAACATAGCAGCAGTCTCAAAAAAGGTCCTGAGTTTTTTTTTTATTATTTCGTTTTAAGCATATATCAGTATTTAGATTGGATGAGTTTTTTTAAAATAAGGTAGTCCAATGTCCCTGTTAGTTGGAAAATAGTTTTGAAACAGAACATAAAAATTTAGGGTTCATAGTTTATTGGCTCTAAAAATGAGAAATCAGTGTGTAAAAAAAAAAACAAGTTAGTTAAACAACAAGAAATCGAACCAGACAGCCACAGCAACACAGAAGTAAACATGCAGATAGAACAAAAAATAGAGAAGGGATGATGTACTGACCTGAGCCGCCGGAGGTGAACTCCGGCCGCCGTCCACGGTGGTCATTCCACGAAATCAGTCGAAACTTACGCGTCACCGTTACCCCGTCGTGGCTGTCCTCGCGCCTCATCGCCAAACTACCATCGAACCACCCAACAGCCACCACTGTGACCCGGAACCGACCACCACCCACGAACGGCCACACCCCCGCCTCCTTGTTTCCTCCACCAGTCGCAACCGAACCACCTCTGCCTCTCACCGCCGGCCACCAACACAGAACCACTCCGCCACCGTGGCTAACCCCTCCGTCCCTTCGCAACCACCACAGGAACAGAACGCCATCATCATCACCGTGAGATCGCCCTCCTCACCGCGAGGTGAATCCAGATCGAATAAAAACGCCGCCGTAGGGGAGAAGAGGTGAGAGAGTTAGGCATGGCGGTGAGGAGAAGGGAGATCGAGAGAAGAAGAAGGTGGAGTCACGGTATAGAGAAGAGAAAAGGAAGCCGCGACTATGGGGAGGAGAGGAAAGCGAAATTTGGGGTAGGAGATGAGGGGGAGAGATGGATCGGCCGCAGCAAGCAAGGGAGGGAGAGAAAATTTTAGGTTTTGCTAATTTTGGGGTTGAGGCGCCGTGGAGAAAGGAAGGTGGAAATTAGGGTTTCCACTTTTAGGCTTTTATATAAGGGATCCAGGGGTATTTTCGTCCTTTCACATTTTTTTTATTTTTTTCAGATTGTTATGTGCACCCCCACGGTTTACTTCGCACGCCTCCCCCCTAAGCCCATCAGAAAATAAAAACGCAGCCCAGCTTGCAAAAACAAGCTGGGCTCACTATTTGCACTCCCATTTTAATAATACAGCCCTCCTTTTATTTACACCCTTATTTTACTACTACGCCCCCTATTTCTTTTTTTAAATTTCGCTTCTTTTCCCTAAGCGAGCGTTTTTTTTTTACAAACCCTTTTTCCCAAATAATAAATTTTCTTTCCCCTAAACTAACTTTTTTTTTTCTCAAACCCTTTTTTTTTAAATGGTAGATAAATGTTCCCCCGAACAAAAATCAATCCAATAGCAAATTCCTTTCATCACGACGTTCTCTCCAATTAAAACCAACGAAAACACTTTTCAAAAACAAATCTTTTCAAACGTCGAAATCAAAACTAATCATCACTAATGATCACTCGCGCCGTTGCCGTTTGATTGTGGGTGATGATTCCATTCCTGTGGGAGCTAGTGGTTTGGCCACTCTAAACCGTTGTTGTTTGGTCCTCACAAACGCTCTCCTTCAATTGCGAAAACCTTTTCAATGCTCAAAATAAAAACCGATTATCATTAATCATCACTCGCGCCGTTGCCGTTTGGTCGTTAATGATAATTCATTTTCATAAGAGTTAGTAGTGCGACCACTCTAAACCATTGTTGTTTGGTCACTGCGAACGCTCAACCCCTTTGCGAAAAACTCCAAAAAGATTAAAAAACAAAAACCCTTTTCAGGACAACCAAGAACTACGTAGCTTTGAATTCTCTATCGCACCAGGAGATACGTAGGAGCGAGAGGCCAACTCTCGTCAAGCGCCAAAAATAAAAATTTTCATTAAGTCTTCTCACTCCCTTTTCAATAAAGAGGCAAAATAAAAGCATTTTCAAATCACCACTTCAAACCACACATTTAATTAAAGGTTCCCTTTCGGTAGAAAGGAGGTACGGGGTGCTAATACATTCCCCATGCCTAACCGACCCCCGAACCTGCATCTCTAGTTTTCAAAAGACCATCCGCCTTGTATAAAAGACATTTTTTCAATGTTTTGGTCTTAAAATTAAAATATTGGTGGCGGCTCCAAACTTTTTCCACGTTGTCAAACGAAAAGTCCCAAACCGGATTTTTCGGGCGCAACAGGTACCAGTGGACTATCACTAGTTGCATTCTTTTGTTGCTGATAATATGTTTGATCTAATGCTAAACTTTAATATTTGGGTTTTACATTTGCCAACAAACAAAATTAGTTTTAGGTGATAGTTTGATTTGTGATAGTTTAATTTACTGAGAGATTTCTTTTTGATTGCTGTTTTGGAATCTTATGCAAATTCTTCTTACCATTTGTTTGGTTGTTTGGGAGATAGAGGAAAACATAATTAAGTATCTAGTTATTTATGATGGACAAATTTATATAATGCAACTATTGCTGGAATTCTCAAGCAATGTAAGCCTTTCAAACAAATTCATGTTCATTCAATGTACACATTTGAAAGATTTTGACAATTAGACATAGGAAAAGAACATGAATTTCAAAACATTTCAAATCAAGCACAATTTCATAAATGCATTTGGTATGCACTTTGTTTTGCATTTTGCTTATTGCATACACAATGTCATTTATGCAAATTTGGCAGCATCCTTTGGTACCAACACACTTCAATTTAGGCACACATTCAGTTTTTCACAACACACATCAGAATCAACAATGATATGCAGTTTTCAATTTCTATTCTAACATGAATCAAAACACACTCCTACTAGAAAAACTTAAAAACACAAAACTTAAATTGCAAGATAAAAGTTCAGAAAATTGGGTTGCCTCCCATTTGACTTGGTAAGTTAATTGGTTTCACTAATTGGATGAATTCCTCTTTTCTGTGCATTAGAGTGCATAATTGTTTCAACTCATTAGAGTTAAAGGTTTATTGTATATTAGTAAACACTTGTAATAGAGAATGATGATTAGATAAAACAAAAGGATAAAGGTTCATAGATAATCAGTTATTTATGATGGACAAATTTATATAATGTAAGTAAAACATAATTAAGTATCTAGTTATTTATGATGGACAAATTTATATAATGCAACTATTGCTGGAATTCTCAAGCAATGTAAGCCTTTCAAACAAATTCATGTTCATTCAATGTACACATTTGAAAGATTTTGACAATTAGACATAGGAAAAGAACATGAATTTCAAAACATTTCAAATCAATTTGACATGTATTTATTTGTTTCCACATCCATTCTATACATTTTAGTCATTACAAGAAGCATAGGATAGGAACACTTAGAGAAATTGCAAAATACATGTTACTGCATCAGGTCTCGCTGGACCAGGATTTTGGTTGCTGGACCCATATCAGATGCAGTTTCTGATCTGATATTTTACTAGTATTTGCTGGACAAGCTTTTTCGTTGCTGGACAAACTTAGTGCAGATTTTCAGTTTTTAACCAAATTGTCTCAGCTGAACTCCTCTATTTGATGCATTCCAGGGTAGGCAATGGCTAAGATCTCTTTCATTTCCACCTTTCGTCCGAATAGTGTAAGGTTTTTTCATTGACCTTATTATTACGTGTTAAGTATATTACAAAAAAAAATTATTTAATAGTTGTTACATTATTGAGTCTTTGATTATAGATCTGTTATGTTACAGGCGTATATTTTGGTCCCTCGCAAAATCTATGAATCACATGAAGATCTATTCCTCAAAAGTCGTATATTAATGTTAAAGTCCTATACTGGAAAATTACTCGAGACTAGCGTGTCTATTATGGGAGATAATAACCCATATTTTTACATTAACAACGGTGAATTTATGAATGTTCTCAGATTAGACAGTGACAATGCTACTGATATTCACTTTCAGTATTGCAACAAATCTGAGGAGTTCATACTAACCCCTTGTGTGGTGCTTGAATGATCAACCATTGAAAGAATCGAAGTGTATAACCAATGTTGTGATTGTGTTTTAATTATGTACCTAAAGTTGATGCTTTTAGTGTATAACCAATGTTGTGTAACCAATGTTTTGATTGTGTTTTAATTATGTATTTATTCAAATAAATTTTTTTGTTATAGTTTTAGTGATGCATCCTTTTAAAAAAGTTTGATCCCTAACCCCAGGTCCTATCCTTCCTAATAGCACATGTCGTACACTTCTATTAGTCTATACATGGCTATTTAGTTAGAGTTAGAACTCCTCTTCACATCTTGTATAAATATTACTGCAGTGCTCAATGTACCCAAAAAAAATACTGCTCAATGAGTGCAACGAAATAATAAATGAAATTTTGTCAAAAAGGAAATCATCAATGAAATAGGATTTAGTTTCTCGCATTAAATGTAGTAAACGGTACAAATTAGCATACGGTAAGATTTATCAACGGTCAGTAGTTATCCGCGTGACAATGATTTGTTTCGTAGCAAAAGTACAAGGCGAGGAAAATTAAAAAAAGGTGTCCAACTTAAGAGTCGAACACAGGACCTTGAATTGGGAAGTGACTAAGTGGGTTTGGTTATGCCGTTGGGGGAGGATCACATCCTGTTATAGTATTCGAAACCAATATTATATATTTAGTTTTGTATCAGTGTGTGAATGATTGTCTGTCACTCCTATGGAGACTTGGCCAACACTGTGAATAAGCATTGCATCTTCTTCATTAGGTAGTACTGTAGTAGGGACTGATATTGCGCTGCCATAGAAGCATCATCACCTAGAACCGAACTGTCTTCCACCACGAAGAAAGCCTCACTCCTTTTATAAGGAAATGGAAGGAAAGAAGTGAAAAAATTTTTATTTTATGAATTAATAAATTAGTAAACGCATTTTATTTTATTTTGAGCAACATCCACAATAAAACTAAATAACAGGAAAAAAAAGTAAAGTGCGGATCACATTATAAAATAAAGTGGAAAAAAACTAAAATAAAGTGCGGACCAAAAGAAAAATTAATTTCGTGTTTTCAAACAAAGGGAAAAAATTTGTTCATGTTAGGAGTTGAACCCGGGACATTGCAAAGGCAAGTGACTAAGTTGTTTTCATATACCGTTGGGGAGGATCAAATCCTGTTATTGTACTCGAAACTAACATTATATATGTTAGTTTTCTAAAAATTAAAGGGTATTTGAGATTGAAAAAGAGAGGAACGACAGAAGGTGCGGATCACAGTCTCCCACCCTTGATTAATTTTTCTAAAGATATCTCAACCACCCATCCATATTCCCTTTGGTTTCTTTGACTAGTGCATTTTATCCCAACGAATTAGTTGTCTCCCCAACTGTAACAAATTGGACAGTCTATAGTGTTTGAGAAAGAGATGTACAGTCTTTGGACAGCAAACAAAGTAATAGTCACGTGGGGTGGACCCGTGAATGGACAGTAAACGAGTCTTTGGTCCAACTTCCAAGTAGTGTTCCATGAATGGACCCGTGAATTATTACTACTGTCCCTATGCACCCGTGAGTGAATAAGGCGAATCAATAATAATTTCAATACACTGTAGTAATTAATATGCATTGACCAAACTGTCCCTATGCACGAATTATATAATTGTGCAACCACCATCCGAATTCATCTCATCATCTCATCATCTACTTTTTTTGACAATATCTCATCATCTACTTAAACACACGAAATCTGTTAACTTCGATTCCAGTTGATTACTAAAAAATGACTCTAATGTTGCTGAAAAAATGTTTCTTCTCCATGATTCTTTCTTCTCCCTTATCCACGTCAATGACTCTAATTGGAGCTACCGTACTAATTAGAGTCTCGGAGTGGATAAGGTGGGGGATGGGATCAGCTTTGATCGTCTTTCTCCGTTGTTGTTTTAGAGTTGTTGGCGTGGATAATTGTTACCGGACTCGTCTACAAAGTCTCCTCGAAGTGAAACCAAAAACTTGTGAGGAGGTGGCAGTGATTCGGTTTTTGCGATTGTATAAAGTTCCGGGTTTACGGTCCATTCTGTAATGAGAACAATAACAGTTGCAGAGAGAAAACCTCCTCTTCTGATCTTCTGACGTACCTCTTTGGACATCTTAAAATGGTCATTTGGGAAGAAATGAGAGCTGCTGGTCGAACTCTTGAGCAAGCATCAGAGTGTTTCATAATAGCAAAACAAATAAAATGGTCATTTGGGAAGCAAAATAAATTAAACAATCAAAATGACATAAGCAAAAAGGATTATATTAATTAAATGTACCCCGTGTTTTGAGGTATTAGTGACAAATATTTGTCGCATCTGTTTTAAATATTAATCGGTTTAAATAGTCATTAAAGTGTGTTGCCATTGTTTTGATTTTGTGATTAAAATGTATTGCCATTGTAGCCTTCGAATACTTCATTAAAAAGTGTTGCCATTGTTTTGAGTTTGTGCTTAAAATGTGTTGCCTTGGCATCCTTCCTTATTTTATTTGTTAAAAGAAAACAGATGAAGGGAAATGAGCCACTTTAGTTTTAATTTCGTGTTTTGGGCAACATCCACAATAAAACTAAATAACAGGAAAAAAAACTAAAGTGCGGATCACATTATAAAATAAAGTGGAAAAAAACTAAAATAAAGTGCGGACCACAAGAAAAATTAATTTCGTGTTTTCAAACAAAGGGAAAAAAAATTGGTCATGTTAGGAGTTGAACCTGGGACATTGCAAAGGCAAGTGACTAAGTTGTTTTCATATACCGTTGGGGAGGATCAAATCCTGTTATTGTACTCGAAACTAACATTATATATGTTAGTTTTCTAAATATTAAAGGGTATTTGAGATTGAAAAAGAGAGGAACGACAGAAGGTGCGGATCACAGTCTCCCACAGTTGATTAATTTTTCTAAAGATATCTCAACCACTCATCCATATTCCCTTTGGTTTCTTTGACTAGTGCATCTGATCCCAACCAATTAGTTGTCTCCCTGTAACAAGTTGGACACTCTTTAGTGTTTCCCAAGGCTTAAAAGAAAGAGATGACCTATGCATGTTCCATGGACAGTCTTTGGACAGGACATGTCTTTGGACAACAAACAAAGTAGTGTTCCATGAATGGACCAACTTCCAAGAAGTAGTCACGTACGTGGACCAACTTCCATGAATGGACCTGTGAATAATGCGAGTAGTTTCATTATTTGGTGGGACCCATGAGTGAATAATGGAACACTACCACGATCCAAATTCATCTCATAATGCGAGTAGTTTCACTAATTGAAATTATTATTGACCAAACCATCCCTATGCACCAATTATATAATTGTGCAACCACCATCCGAATTCATCTCATCATCTACTTTTTTTGACAATCCCATCATCTACTTAAACACACGAAATCTGTTAACTTCGATTTTGGAGGAAAAATGTCATATAGACACGTAAGGGTTCTGGAGTATATCATGAATATGGGTTTAGGTAATTGGAAATTTAGGCTATTGATTGCAAATTGAAGGGTTTATTCACATGTCATATGATATATTGTTGTTGTTGATAACATATTGATTACTAATTGATTGGTTTTAACATATATATTTTGTTTTGTTGTAGGAGGTGACTTCACAAGTGACACTAGAGACAATTTCTGCGTTGTTTACAAAACCCCCAACGATAATGAAGTCGTAAGAACACGTTTTTGTTATGTTCATAACATCGTTGACAAGGTTTTGAATAAGTTTTTATTAACATTTTCTGTTACTTTATTGTATTTTAACGTTGTTATAGGTTCTACCAGCTAAATACGTGGATGAATGGTGGGATACGTTGGAGTCTCCATTATACGTTGTATCAAGTTCTGGTGTGCACAATTGTGTTCAACTGTTTGTTCGAGGGGGAATGATGGTAATTAAAGGTGAAGAATGGGATGCATTTAAGTCATCTCATGAAAACGAGTTTAACCATCCTACTCATGTCTTATTTGAAGACATCGACGACCCTCTTTTCAGATTCAGAGTACGTTTTATTAGCCCGTATGGTATGGAGATAAGACCACACTGGATTGACGATGATCGTCAAGTTCCTATTAGGTTTTGCATCCCTTTTACGGGTGAATACTGCTATGATAGAGTCGTAAGTTTTTAAAATCTATACCCAACATGCATAAATGTTTTAAAATTCAAAAAAAATTGGCAAATTAATTTTTCTTGAATGTTTTGAATGGTTCTAAATTTTGCCATTTTTTTTTCGCAGTCGTTAGGTCGTAAGTTCAGTAGCTATGTTGACAACTATGTATATAGTAGCAACAATAACATGGCGACAATTACATACATGGATGGAACGGTCAACAAAGTTCAGTTGAAATATGAGTCTGGTCTGTGGTGGTTTTATAAGGGTTGGTTTCAGCTGACCCGTAATTTTGGACTGATTAGACCCGGTATTCTGTTTCTTGAATATATTGGGGGCTTAAAGTTTCAGATGAAGATGACTCAAGGTTATGGCAACCGTGCAGAACACACGCGTCTAAGTACCGACGACTTTGTCGAGCACTACTAGAAATTCGCTAAATAGTGACTGATTTAGCGACCAAAAAAAGTCGGTCACTTTAGCGACCGATTTAGAGACCGATTCAATAGGTATAAAATACTTTTTGCTTAGTGACCGATTTTTCGGTCGCTAGCTTTAGAGACCGCTTTTTCGGTCACTAGTAGCGACCGATTTAGAAACCATTTTATAAGTTTTAAAATACTTTTGGTTTAGCGACTGATTTTATGGTCGCTGGCGTTTGTGACTGATTTTTCGGTCGCTAACCTTCCACCAAAAAATTTCGTTCCCTCTTTTTTTTTAACCAAAAATATTATTTGTCACCATTTTTTTAACAAAATTCGGTTCCATCGTTTTCTTAATTTTTTTTTTACTTCCCACTATCCTCATTTTCCTCAAACATTTTTTTTTACTTCCCACTGCCCTCTTTTTTCCTCCAAAAAAAAAGGAATTAGGATTCATTAAGATTTGCTTCTCAAAAAAATTAGGAATTCACGCTGTGAGAAAAATTAGGAATTCACGCTCAGAAAAAAACTTTGCTTCTCAAATCCCTAACTTCTCTGAGCGACGTTTCTTCTCAAAAATATTAGGAATCCACGTTCTTCTGTTCTGAATCGCGTCTCTCTCCGTGAGAGCGACGTTCTTCTCTGCGTGTTATTCTAGCTCCTTAGTCCTTACAGGTAACATCTAAACCTGTTGTAATCTTCCGTTCTCCCCTTTTTCGATTTTATGAACAACTTACTACTTTATTGTTCTGTTCATTTTTTCCCCTTCTTGTTCCTTTTGTAGCCATAAGCTATTCTCGTTGCTATTTTGAATTTGTGGAACCATACTATTTCGTGCGCATCCCTTGTTCTGGACATCCATTGTTCATATGCCTATGTTTTGAGTTTTTATATCCCACTGTTCTCCTAATTGTTACAATTTTATACTGTTTAGGATCTTCTTTTGTTGATTACAATTTTATACTTTTCTTTCTAATATTGAAACGGTAGATGTTAAGATGTGGTAGTGTTTTTTATTGTTGTTTTCTTGAATCTTAAACCATAACAAGTGTAGTTGAGAAATATTATTGTCATAATTCTGAATGTCCTTTTTATAAATTCTTTGTGCACATATGAAGTTAGATCTTATAGATGTGTCAGCTTGTATCACATTGCAATCAAATGTGTTGAGTTATGAAGATGTTGTATCCTAATTTTCCCTCTCTGTTAGAATATCCCTATTCCCCCCTTTCCCTCTTCTTAGGTCAGATGAAGATGTTTTTATTTCCTCTTCTGTTCCAATATAGTTGAATTTTCATTATGGATTGCTATATGTAAACCCATGACATGATGTATGTGTGTTTGGCTTAATATGATGGTTATAATAGTATGATGACATTTAAAAACCAGAAGGTTCATATTAGCATTTAACAAATAAAGATAACTTTTATTAAAGAGACATAGCTAGGACAGTAGCATTTATCATAGAGATTGTTAAACACTACTTTTGTTGCTTGAACAACTTTTACACATATTGCTATCTCCATGATTTCCTAAATCGATTCTTCTCGTGGTTTTCTGACATTCAATTCAAGCTTTTTAATTATTCATGTGTATGGATTTTACGACAGCTACCAAAGAAGGTGCTTAGCTATTGAAGAAGAATACTCAAGTCCACTAAAAGGACTCACAAGTAAGTCTCTTTATATTCCTTCGATGGCTAGTTTTTATATTCCTTCCATGACTAGTTAGTTTGTTAGATTCTATTGCAAGTGAATATATGTGTTGCTGGTTAATGTTCATAGATTTGGGGTTGTGCTATTTTGTGATTCTAAATAAGAATTCTGATCTTGCAATGCCACCAAATTTTTGTGCATTGCAATTGAATTAATAAATTTTTTGAAATGTGGCCACCAAAAAAGTCTGATTTAGGTTTTCTTTTTTGATTAATTCTTTCTTACTAGTTGAATATATATATATATAGCATTAACAATCTCACAACATTATTAGTATTACCCTAGTTTCAACATTCCACTTTGAATAACATAATTTTTGTTTCCTCTTAGATTCTTGTATCCGTGTCAAGTGATGGGAATTTTCACTCTTCATTTTGTTTGATCACTTAGGAGACCGGCTACTAGAGGTCGGTAAGATTCTAGCTTTTCTCTACACTCCTTTATCATTTCTATTCTGGTTGCTATCGTTTGATTGAAAAATAGTGTCTTTATATTCCTTCCATGACTTGTTTGTTTGTTATATTCTGTTTTAATTAAATATATGTTGTTGTAAACGTGAATAAATTTGGGGTGTACTATTTTGTGATTATAAATGGGTCAAGAGTAAAAAAATGTTTATTGTAAGATCTTCGTTTCGCTGATTGGTGGGGATGTATTTTTTTGCTCTATCATGTCGCACCTCCACATGAGACATCTCATTTTGCAGCTCAACCTAGAACTTCCCATGCCAGGCCTTCAAATGGGACATCTCATGTTGCACCTCAATTTGGGGCATCTCATGGGACATCTCGTGTTAGAATTCCATTTGGGGCATCTCATTCTGCACCTCCCATTGGGACATATCATACTGCACCTCCAACTGGGACATCATACTTCACACCACCACTTGGGACATCTCATGTCACACGAGCACCTGGGACGTCACACATCACTCCTCCACCTTCGATAAGAGGAGTGGATTCACCATGCAATTCACAACCATCTTTTTCTAATGAAGAACTTAACATGGAAACTAGTGAAACTGCTGTTGCATCGGAGACACAGAGCAATGATGGCAAGCCAATTCTGTACCTTGAAGGAAAAGGGTATTAAATTATTTTTTCTAGTTATTAGATATTTGAGGAAACTATAAAAACTTGTAACCATTTATATGTATTGTTTGTAGATTCTTACCTTCACACACGGCTACTAATGGGATTGTAGAAATCCTCAAGAGTCATTTTACTGATCCATGGGTTTCATGGAAAAATATACCCGTCAAGACAAGAGATGAATGGTTTGAAGAGTTTAAGGTATGTTTCTTGTGTAATTACTAGGTTTAGTTTCGATATCTTGATTCATTTTAAATTTAGCTTACTTCTTTTTTCTTTTATACAGCTAAAATTTTCTATTTGTCCACCGGATGATTGGCGGGCAAGAAAGAACTTTGAGAGTCGAGGTGCGGCAATAATGAAAAACAATCTCAACAAGGCTCGTGCTGGTGGCACAATGAACAAACCGAGTTGGCTTGGAGAGAGTGTGTGGCTTAAATTATGGGATATTTGGCGAACTCCAACATTCAAAAAGAAGAGCATCCAAGCGAAAACAAATCGAGCATCTGATTGTGGAGGTTTAGGAGCGCCGCTTCACACTTGTGGCTCAATCAGCACATCTCAACATAGAGCTAATATGGTAAAGCTTCCATTTCTCAGTCCTATACCTTTTTATGTATTAGATTTAATGTCATGGACAAAGAGTGGACTAAACGCCCAAGATTTAATGAAGTTGCATTGACAGTTTAGTTTCTAATTTAGTTTCGTTGGCTGGATTTAGTTTCTGGTTAGTGTAAGAGAAAGCAATTGGAATCTGGTTTAGTTTCTGGTTAGTTGCTTGTTAGTTGCTGGTTAGTTTCTGGTTAGTTGCTGGTTAGTTTTTTGGTTAGTTGCTGGTTAGTTGATGGTTAGTGTAAGAGAAAACAATTAGAATACAATTTAGTTTCTAATTTAGTTTTTGGTTAGTTGCTGAGATTGTAACAGATTTGTAAATCCCAGTTAGTTAGATAACAATTGGAATCTGGTAGAGCAATGTAACTGCAGCATATATGAAGCTACTCTAATTAAAACCGAATTATTTAGAAAGCCAGAGAAATAGATAGAACCACATCATACAAATAAGCTGGGGATAAGGAAGAGAAAAATATAAGTAGTCGGTAGGACAAAGTAGTTCATATACTTCATAGGTTAAAAAAATAATATAAAAATTACACCCTGGCCATCAAATATTGCATAATTCACTACTCAAAATTGCAATAAGTCAATAAAATGATGCTTACATACACAAGATCCAAAATACTTGAAGTAGAGATTCAATTTAGAAATTAGAAAATGGCAAATTTGTGACTGCAACAAGTTGTGTGCTGCACCAACAGTTTATGCAAGCAGCATTCAACTGTAAAGCAAAATTTATAACCGGACAACTTACTTTTTGTTATAATCACAAAGCAGCAGAAGGGTTTTCATACAGCTAAGCCATTCATACGAATCCCAATCAACAACCAATATCATACCAAAATCATTCCTACAATGAGAGCAGGATTTCACCATATTCCATTCTGATTCATGACATAATGATTGAACTTTAAACAGTCTAATCCCCCAAATATAACCTTAGCATCTGACTAACTTGATAAAAAACACTGTATTATACTGGATACTACTATTTTGTCACCCCAGAAGAACTAACATTAACAACAATATGTAGCCAAAAATCAACAGCATATCACAAAAACCCAAGTATCACTTTCACTTCGGCAGTCAGCAGATCATCTGGTGCAATTCATACTCTAACTAGTATCACATATAGAACAGCTCTTCAAAACAAAATTTATCTCTTGGTGTATTTCTTTTCTTTTCAAAATTCTGAAAAACGTGCAAGACATGGGCATGGTTTTGACCGCATTCCTCTTGGAGATCATGCTTTCACTTCTTAAACATACCAGCTACCTTCTGTGGTTATTCTCCTCACCATATGCAAAATATAATCAATCTTATGCAGCAGTGTACAGAGCAACATGCTAGTCAAATGCGTATACTAATTATACTGCAATTATATGCCTAGCATTCTAACTAATTCTTCTGCCTCTTAGCTGACTTATAGATCACACCAGTGTTTAATCAACAAAATAATTCTCGTGCAAACACAATTCTTTATATAAAACTACATTGATAACCACATCATTTATGTTAACAAGATTTATTTTAATTACAATGGTTTGCTTCAGTGTATGAAAACTTCTCTGAATAACTCTTTTTTGCCTGAACTGATCTTCCATCACAGTTTATTTAACAATTTTTTGCTTCAGTGTATGTCAACAAGATTTATTTGCTTCGGTGTATGTCAACAAGATTTATTTGCTGTATGTCAACAAGATTTATTTGCTTCGGTGTATGTCAACAAGATTTATTTGCTTCGGTGTATGTCAACAAGATTTATTTGCTTCAGTGTATGTCAACAAGATTTATTTTAATTACAATGGTTTGCTTCGGTGTATGAAAACTTCTCTGAATAACTCTTTTTTTGCCTGAACTGATCTTCCATCACAGTTTATTTAACAATTTTTTGCACCTGATCTGTTAGCAGTTTTCTTTAATTTGTATCTTCTTTATGTTTAGACGAAGCTGAACGGAACCCCTCCAGAGCCTATAGATTTGTTTCGTCGCACACACCAGCATCAAAAGGATAACACTTGGGTGGATAGAAAATCAGAATATACACATGTAATGACCTATAAATTTTTATTTCTATTATGTTTCTTATGTTGGTTTTAATTTATTTGAGTGTCCTGAATATTAATTGGTCTTATATCCATATCAACAGGAGATCTTTACACGGGAATGGGAAAAACAGACCCAAACTGCATCTTTGCAAGGAGCTAATCCACCAAGTCAGATGGATGTATGGCGTGGTATAGTTGGAGTAAATAAAAACACGATGTATGGATATGGACTACATTCGACCGAAATGCTGAGACCTTACTATTACGGTTCAAGTTCTTCATCATCTGAGTGGGTGCAAAGGCAGGAGCTTAATGAACTCAGAAATCAGTTGGAAGAAGTGAGAACCGAAAGAGATGAATTTCGAATTGAAATGACAAATACCAAGAACACTTGTGAGCAAAATAACAAGATGATAAAAAAATTGATGAAAATGATGAAGTATCAACAACCTCCAACTAATGAAGAGCTGTATGACAAAGATGAAGACGGAGATAATGAAGAGTCTAATTCAGAGGGACAAAGTCGCGAAGAGAGTTAATCATTTTATGTTGTTATGACTTAGAAACTAATTGCTATGTTATGTAGGTTTTAATTTAAATTGACTATTATGTTTTTTTACCAAATACATTATGTTTTTTTTAATGTAATGACTATTATGTTTTTAACTAAATTTTTCTATCAGTTGCTATATTGGTTGCTAAAACTAGTCATCAAATAGTCCAAATCAGTTTCAAAAATTTGGTTGAGCAGTCATTAAAACAGTCAATAAATGGTATCGGTCACTAGCTGCAAATCAGTCTCCAAAACAGCTGCAAATCAGTCACCAAATCAGTCGCTAAATCAGTTACCAAAACAGTCTAAATCAGTCACCAAATCAGTTGCTAAATCAGTCACCAAATCAGTCACCAAATCAGTTGCTAAATCAGTCACCAAATCAGTGGCTAAATCAGTCACCAAAACAGTCACTAAATCAGTCACCAAATCAGTCGCTAAATCAGTCACCAAAACAGTCACTAAATCAGTCACCAAACTGGTTGCTAAATCGGTCACCAAAGCAGTCTCTAAATCAGTCACCAAAATAGTTGCTAAAACAGTCACTAAATCGGTCGCTATTTTCGGTCACAAAATCGGTCTCTATTTTCGGTCGCTAAATCGGTCACAATCGCAGTCACTAAATCGGTCACTAACGAAACAGTCACCAAATCGGTCGCCAATGGTTAGCGACCAGTGATTTAGCAACTGATTTTTTTTGGTCGCTAATTCGGTCACAAAATCGATTAGCGACCGATTTTTCCTGTTTAGTAACTGAAACATCGGTCACTAAATGACGTTTTTTTTTTAGTGGAGTATTGTTGGTATCCGAACATAACCGAAGCTACTTTTAGAGGGAAAACGCCACTCGTAAGTATTTTTTATTTCCTACTAATACCTTATGAATTATGGTAAAAGTTTATACATATCATTGACGTATTAAATTATACCTCTGTACCAGTATGTACCTGTAGATGCTATGAAGAGGTTGTTTGTCGTCAACCAAAAGCATGTAAATGTAATGCTACCATCCGGTGAAATGGAACTGTGGTTTTTGTTGTGGGTAGAAAACTCGGTTCGCGGACGAGGGTCTTCTAAAAATTTCTATATAGGCTTTGGTTGGTACGGTCTCATTGAAACCCTTCAAATTCCCTCTGCACACCGTCTTCGTTTTCGTAGCCAATCGAATGAAAATTTTGTACGTCTCGAGGTTGTTGAAGACGAAGTTGGTGAATGTGAAACCTAGAAATTGTTTGTTTGAAGGCGATAATTTACATTTTTAGTTTTAATATTTATTTATCAATTTTTTATTTGAAACTCCTTTTTTATCTACTTTATGGTTGCAAATTGAAGGGTTTATTCGCATATTGATTACTAATTGATAACATATGCGAATAACATATTGGTAAACTATCTCATTACAATTTCAACTGCTTAATGATGCCGAACATTAAAACAAAAATAATTCTTCTCATAAAAGAAAAATTATTTTTTAGATTATTTAAGTAAACAATGAAAGACAGTCATTCTCTTAGCTCAATCATCCATCACAATTGGATCTTCTGGTTTGGATCCTTGCATGTCATATTTGGGATGTTGCACTTGCAAAGGTTGAGGTTCATGACGCGTAGGTCTAGGACAAAGGCGATCAGCTGTCATGTGCATACTGATTACAAAGCGACCAGTTGACCTATAAGTCAACATAATTGATCTGAAACGTTGGGAGTATATACCAAAATGCTTCTTTGGGAGTATGACAGAGAGTGTGGGTTAATGAGAGAGAGAGAGTGTGAGAGAGTGAGGGAGAGTGAAAGTGACTGTGTCAAAAAGTAGTTGAAAACTAATAGAGAGTGAGAGAGTGAGGGAGAGTGAAAGTGACTGTGTGTGAGATAGTAGTTGAGAAACTGACAGAGAGTGAGATAGAGTGAGGGAGAGTGAAAGTGACTGTGTGTGAGATAGTAGTTGAGAAACTAATAGAGAGTGAGAGAGAGTGAGGGAGAGTGAAAGTGACTGTGTGTGAGACAGTAGTTGAGAATATGACAGAGAGTATGGGTTAGTGAGAGAGAGTGAGGGAGAGTGAAAGTGACTGTGTGTGAGATAGTAGTTGAGAAACTAATAGAGAGTGAGGGAGAGTGAGAGAGAGTGTAGGTTAGTGAGAGAGAGTGGGGGAGAGTGAAAGTGACTGTGTGTGAGATAGTAGTTGAGAAACTAAGAGAGAGTGAGAGAGAGTGACGGAGAGTGAGGGAAAGTGAAAGTGACTTTGTGTGATATAGTAGTTGAGAAACTGACAGAGAGTGTGGGTTAGTGAGAGAGAGTGTGAGAGAGTGAGGGAGAGTGAAAGTGACTGTGTGTGAAAAAGTAGTTGAAAACTAATAGAGAGTGAGAGAGAGTGAGGGAGAGTGAGGGAAAGTGAAAGTGACTTTGTGTGATATAGTAGTTGAGAAACTAACAGAGAGTGAGAGAGAGAGTGGGGGAGAGTGAGAGTGGGGGAGAGTGAAAGCGACTCTGTGTGAGATAGTAGTTCAGAAACTAAGAGAGAGTGAAAGAGAGTGAGGGAGAGTGAAGGAGAGTGAAAGTGACTGTGTGTGATATAGTAGTTGAGGAACTGACTGAGAGTGAGATAGAGTGAGGGAGAGTGAAAGTGACTGTGTGTGAGATAGTAGTTGAGAAACTAATAGAGAGTGAGAGAGAGTGAGGGAGAGTGAAAGTGACTGTGTGTGAGACAGTAGTTGAGAATATGACAGAGAGTATGGGTTAGTGAGAGAGAGTGAGGGAGAGTGAAAGTGACTGTGTGTGAGATAGTAGTTGAGAAACTGACAGAGAGTGAGATAGAGTGAGGGAGAGTGAAAGTGACTGTGTGTGAGATAGTAGTTGAGAAACTAATAGAGAGTGAGAGAGAGTGAGGGAGAGTGAAAGTGACTGTGTGTGAGACAGTTGTTGAGAATCTGACAGAGAGTATGGGTTAGTGAGAGAGAGTGAGAGAGAGTGAAAGTGACTGTGTGTGAGATAGTAGTTGAGAAACTAATAGAGAGTGAGAGAGAGTGTAGGTTAGTGAGAGAGAGTAGGGGAGAGTGAAAGTGACTGTGTGTGAGATAGTAGTTGAGAAACTAAGAGAGAGTGAGAGAGAGTGAGGGAGAGTGAGAGAGAGTGACTGTGTGTGAGATAGTAGTTGAGAAACTGACAGAGAGTGAGACAGAGTGAGGGAGAGTGAAAGTGACTGTGTGTGAGATAGTAGTTGAGAAACTAATAGAGAGTGAGGGAGAGTGAGGGAGAGTGAAAGTGACTGTGTGTGAGACAGTAGTTGAGAATCTGACAGAGAGTATGGGTTAGTGAGAGAGAGTGAGGGAGAGTGAAAGTGACTGTGTGTGAGATAGTAGTTGAGACTCTAATAGAGAGTGAGAGAGAGTGTAGGTTAGTGAGAGAGAGTGGGGGAGAGTGAAAGTGACTGTGTGTGAGATAGTAGTTGAGAAACTAAGAGAGAGTGAGAGAGAGTGACGGAGAGTGAGGGAAAGTGAAAGTGACTTTGTGTGATATAGTAGTTGAGAAACTGAGAGAGGGTGTGGGTTAGTGAAAGAGAGTGTGAGAGAGTGAGGGAGAGTGAAAGTGACTGTGTGAAAAAGTAGTTGAAAACTAATAGAGAGTGAGAGAGAGTGAGGAAGAGTGGAGGAAAGTGAAAGTGACTTTGTGTGATATAGTAGTTGAGAAACTGACAGAGAGTGTGGGTTAGTGAGAGAGAGAGTGTGAGAGAGTGAGGGAGAGTGAAAGTGACTGTGTGTGAAAAAGTAGTTGAAAACTAATAGAGAGTGAGAGAGAGAGTGAGGGAGAGTGGAGGAAAGTGAAAGTGACTTTGTGTGATATAGTAGTTGAGAAACTGACAGAGAGTGTGGGTTAGTGAGAGAGAGTGTGAGAGAGTGAGGGAGAGTGAAAGTGACTGTGTGTGAAAAAGTAGTTGAAAACTAATAGAGAGTGAGAGAGAGTGAGAGAGAGTGAAAGTGACTGTGTGTGAGACAGTTGTTGAGAATCTGACAGAGAGTATGGGTTAGTGAGAGAGAGTGAAAGTGACTGTGTGTGAGATAGTAGTTGAGAAACTAATAGAGAGTGAGAGAGAGTGAGAGAGAGTGTAGGTTAGTGAGAGAGAGTGGGGGAGAGTGAAAGTGACTGTGTGTGAGATAGTAGTTGAGAAACTAATAGAGAGTGAGAGAGAGTGAGGGAGAGTGAAAGTGACTGTGTGTGAGACAGTAGTTGAGAATATGACAGAGAGTATGGGTTAGTGAGAGAGAGTGAGGGAGAGTGAAAGTGACTGTGTGTGAGATAGTAGTTGAGAAACTAATAGAGAGTGAGAGAGAGTGTAGGTTAGTGAGAGAGAGTGGGGGAGAGTGAAAGTGACTGTGTGTGAGATAGTAGTTGAGAAACTAAGAGAGGGTGAGAGAGAGTGACGGAGAGTGAGGGAAAGTGAAAGTGACTTTGTGTGATATAGTAGTTGAGAAACTGACAGAGGGTGTGGGTTAGTGAGAGAGAGTGTGAGAGAGTGAGGGAGAGTGAAAGTGACTGTGTGAAAAAGTAGTTGAAAACTAATAGAGAGTGAGAGAGAGTGAGGGAGAGTGGAGGAAAGTGAAAGTGACTTTGTGTGATATAGTAGTTGAGAAACTGACAGAGAGTGTGGGTTAGTGAGAGAGAGAGAGTGTGAGAGAGTGAGGGAGAGTGAAAGTGACTGTGTGTGAAAAAGTAGTTGAAAACTAATAGAGAGTGAGAGAGAGTGAGGGAGAGTGGAGGAAAGTGAAAGTGACTTTGTGTGATATAGTAGTTGAGAAACTGACAGAGAGTGTGGGTTAGTGAGAGAGAGTGTGAGAGAGTGAGGGAGAGTGAAAGTGACTGTGTGTGAAAAAGTAGTTGAAAACTAATAGAGAGTGAGAGAGAGTGAGGGAGAGTGAAAGTGACTGTGTGTGAGATAGTAGTTGAGAAACTAACAGAGAGTGAGATAGAGTGAGGGAGAGTGAAAGTGACTGTGTGTGAGATAGTAGTTGAGAAACTAATAGAGAGTGAGAGAGAGTGAGGGAGAGTGAAAGTGACTGTGTGTGAGACAGTTGTTGAGAATCTGACAGAGAGTATGGGTTAGTGAGAGAGAGTGAGAGAGAGTGAAAGTGACTGTGTGTGAGATAGTAGTTGAGAAACTAATAGAGAGTGAGAGAGAGTGAGAGAGAGTGTAGGTTAGTGAGAGAGAGTGGGGGAGAGTGAAAGTGACTGTGTGTGATATAGTAGTTGAGGAACTGACTGGGAGTGAGATAGAGTGAGGGAGAGTGAAAGTGACTGTGTGTGAGATAGTAGTTGAAAACTAATAGAGAGTGAGAGAGAGTGAGGGAGAGTGAAAGTGACTGTGTGTGAGATAGTAGTTGAGAAACTAATAGAGAGTGAGAGAGAGTGAGGGAGAGTGAAAGTGACTGTGTGTGAGACAGTAGTTGAGAATATGACTGAGAGTATGGGTTAGTGAGAGAGAGTGAGGGAGAGTGAAAGTGACTGTGTGTGAGATAGTAGTTGAGAAACTGACAGAGAGTGAGATAGAGTGAGGGAGAGTGAAAGTGACTGTGTGTGAGATAGTAGTTGAGAAACTAATAGAGAGTGAGAGAGAGTGAGGGAGAGTGAAAGTGACTGTGTGTGAGACAGTTGTTGAGAATCTGACAGAGAGTATGGGTTAGTGAGAGAGAGTGAAAGTGACTGTGTGTGAGATAGTAGTTGAGAAACTAATAGAGAGTGAGAGAGAGTGAGAGAGAGTGGGGGAGAGTGAAAGTGACTGTGTGTGAGATAGTAGTTGAGAAACTAAGAGAGAGTGAGAGAAAGTGACGGAGAGTGAGGGAAAGTGAAAGTGACTTTGTGTGATATAGTAGTTGAGAAACTGACAGAGAGTGTGGGTTAGTGAGAGAGTGAGAGAGAGCGAGGGAGAGTGAAAGTGACTGTGTGTGAGACAGTAGTTGAGAATCTGACAGAGAGTATGGGTTAGTGAGAGAGAGTGAGGGAGAGTGAAAGTGACTGTGTGTGAGATAGTAGTTGAAAACTAATAGAGAGTGAGAGAGAGTGAGGGAGAGTGAAAGTGACTGTGTGTGAGATAGTAGTTGAAAACTAATAGAGAGTGAGAGAGAGTGTAAGAGAGTGAGGGAGAGTGAAAGTGACTGTGTATGAAAAAGTTGTTGAAAACTAATAGAGAGTGAGAGAGAGTGAGGGAGAGTGAGGGAAAGTGAAAGTGACTGTGTGTGATATAGTAGTTGAGAAACTGACAGAGAGTGTGGGTTAGTGAGAGAGTGAGAGAGAGTGAGGGAGAGTGAAAGTGACTGTGTGTGAGACAGTAGTTGAGAATCTGACAGAGAGTATGGGTTAGTGAGAGAGAGTGAGGGAGGGTGAAAGTGACTGTGTGTGAGATAGTAGTTGAAAACTAATAGAGAGTGAGAGAGAGTGAGAGAGAGAGTGAGAGAGAGTGAGGGAGAGTGAAAGTGACTGTGTGTGAGATAGTAGTTGAAAACTAATAGAGAGTGAGAGAGAGTGTGAGAGAGTGAGGGAGAGTGAAAGTGACTGTGTGTGAAAAAGTAGTTGAAAACTAATAGAGAGTGAGAGAGAGTGAGGGAGAGTGAGGGATAGTGAAAGTGACTGTGTGTGAGATAGTAGTTGAGAAACTACTAGAGAGTGAGAGAGAGTGTAGGTTAGTGAGAGAGAGTGGGGGAGAGTGAAAGTGACTGTGTGTGAGATAGTAGTTGAGAGACTAAGAGAGAGTGACTAGTGCAAAAAAGGGATTTAAAGTCAGGCGAAAAGGGGATTTAAAGTCAGGCGGGCGCTTGACTTTTATTAAGTCGACTTTGTATGTCTGGAGTTTTAAAGTCAAGCGATAGCCTGACTTCGTAAGTATATTTTAAAGTCAAACATTTATTGCGCCTGACTTCGTAAGTATGTTTTAAAGTCAAGCATTTATTCTTGCCTGACTTCGTATGTATGATTTAAAGTCAAGCATTTATTCTTGCCTGACTTCGTATGTATGATTTAAGGTCAAGCTTTTATTATTGCTTGACTTTAAATCATACTTACAAAGTCAAGCAAGAATAAATGCTTGACTTTAAATCATACTTACGAAGTCAAGCATTAATTCTTGCCTGACTTCGTAAGTATGATTTAAAGTCAAGCTTAAACTTGCTTGACTTCGTATGTTTGATTTAAGGTCAAGCTTTTATTATTGCTTGACTTCGTATGTATGATTTAAGGTCAAGCATTATTGCGCCTGACCTTAAAAGTTTTTTTTTTAAAATTTTTTGTTACACCCTGGTTATACTAAATTCATCACTCTAATCAAACATTTACATGCAGCCCTGGTTATACTAAATTCATCACTCTAATCAAACATTTACATGCACCCACTTACATTCATCAGTTTAAATGGATTTGGTCTGAACTGGTACGAACATTTCAACTATAATTCATCACCCTGGTTATTATACTAAATTCATCACTCTAATCAAACATTCATCATCTGTAACTTGGAATATGGCCAACAAAACAAACATTTCAACTATAATTGGTCAGTTTCTACATTCATCAGTCAAGATTCATCAGTTTAAGTACAAAATACATTTACAGCCAGTCACTTACATTCATCAGTTTAAGTACAAAAAAATACATTCTAGTCTCACAGTCACTTACATTCTACATAAAATCACTTAAGTTGTTTTCTTCGTTCTTCCTTTGAAGTGGGTTTACGCTCTGCATACAGCTTTATAAAAAACTCTGCCCAAACTTCTCTGACGTGTGTCAAGTCGTCATGCGTGAACGGAGAACTCGAATTAAACATCTACAAAAACAATTTAAATTAGATAATAAAGCAGATTGCATAATGAAGCAGATTTAAATCACTTGATAATAAAGCAGATTGGATAATATATGCAGGATAACTGATCTAACATACAGCTATTAAAATGCAGGATAACTGATCAAACATCTACAAAAATGCAGGATAACTTGATAATACAACTATTAAAATGCAGGATAACTGATCTAACATACATCTATTAAAATGTAGGATAACTGATCAAACATCTACAAAAACAATCAAACAGCTTCTAATATACAGCTTCTAATATAACTGATCTCTATACTTACCCTATACAGCTTCTAATCAAACATCATGCAAAACTCACAATCAAACATCTACAAAAACAATTTAAATTACCCTATACAGCTTCTAATATAACTGATCTCAATACTTAACCAAACAGCTTCTAACATAATCACCCTATACAGCTTCTAACATAATCAAACAGCTTCTAACACAACCAAACAGCTTCTAATATAACCAAACAGCTTCTAACATAATCACCCTATACAGCTTCTAACATAATCAAACAGCTTCTAACACAACCAAACAGCTTCTAATATAACCAAACAGCTTCTAACATAATCACCCTATACAGCTTCTAACATAATCAAACAGCTTCTAACACAACCAAACAGCTTCTAATATAACCAAACAGCTTCTAACATAATCACCCTATACAGCTTCTAAAATACTGATTACGTTTACTTAACAGCTTCTAACATAATCACCCTATAAAAGTTGAAAATTTATATTACCTTCTTCCAATTATTAGTGATAGTTGCGGAGACAATGGTCATCATATTTATCATCACATAGTGGCCACAAGAATAAGTATCAATTTGTTTCGGTCCCTATAAATGAATATCAAATATCAAAATTGAATATAATTTACGGTAACTAGTATAAAATGAAAATAAAAATTAATGTATTAAATACTTACTTTAAGTGTCACCCAGTGAGGTTTTGTTTTTCTTAAACCCTTCATCCTATTATATCCATCCAGAGCTCTGTAGGGTAACATCAAATAGTAAGTTACAAGTCTAAAGCATGTTAAATCATAAAGTTGTGAGAACAAATTATTAAAGAAAACCTACTTGTCAACTATTTCAACCAGGGTTTCGTTTCGAGGGCGGTGAAGCGAACACATCCAAACAATTGTATTAACAAAAGGACAGACGACAAACAATTGCCAATGGTTACTGCAGAATTGAACAACAATATGGTCAAGGTCAGCTAGCTCATCTTCAAATAAGATATGTCAGTTACATGATATGCTAAAATCAAATAAGATATGTCATCAGTTACATGATATGCTAAAATCACATTTATGCTATAAATTGCAGAAACTGTTGGTTATCTATATAGTAATCACAGTGTTGAATAACTCTTAACAAGAAAGCATGCTTTAATAACTCTGACATATCAATATGGACAAATTATACTTTACCGTACCTGAACAAATATGGCGCTAGAAAGCATGTTTTGTTCTGCTCAAATAGCTTATTCTGGATATATGATTGGACGGTCTCTTGTTTGTAGCCATAAGTACCACAAATTTTGTATGGATCTAAAAATCCATACATATCACTAATTTCCCTTGCTATACATTCGCGATGCAAATACCTAAGATATTGAAAACAAATTGTTCAGTATTTATAACTATTTATAATTGAAGTATTTGGAATAAGTTTTACAAATAACTAATAAATACTTACGTGCACCATATTGCCAAATGGCTCATCTCAAGTTCCTCATTACCTTGAACCATTTCTACAATATCTTTATATCCAATGTAGAAGTGTTCCTGGTGCTCATGGTCCAAGTCCAACTTAACACTTGTTGAAATCTCATAAGCTAAAAAATGCAACTCTTTCAACCAGTCATTCTTGGGCGGTTCCTCTACATGAGATGGTGAACAGCTAGCTTTAGATCCGATTGTATTTTTTTGAGATGGTGAACAGCTACGCAACGATCCCCACTTCTGCAAATCAAATATATTTATTAAATGTTATTCACAGATGGAGAATTCCTGCAGACAGTTCTATTTACATTGCTAACAAATCTGAATGATATCACTAGCCTTAACCCCCCTGTTTATTTATCTAACTAATCCTCTCAATATTATTAGCCAACAGCACTAACCATCCCTATCTTATTATTCATCCCTTTCTAAAAATAACAATCAGAAATTTCAGATAGAATTAAATAACAATCAGAAATTTCAGATATCACTAGCCTTAACCCCCCTGTACACAATCAGAAATTTCAGATAGAATTAAATAACAATCTTTGAGAGATTCAAAGGTCATAGTTTGATAAATTACACTGGTTGAGAATTGAGATCATTCTTACAACTAAATCTAAAAAATCCAGGCAAAGGAATCAAACCTTGTGAATTAATGTGCAAAAGGCTGACTGTCCAAGATAAGGCTGAAATGTTATAAGCATTTTCAGGATTGACACAAAATAAGAGTTTGGCCATCTTAATTACCTAACTGTCCAGGATTCAAAGGTCATATTTTAAAGCAACTATAACTATAACTTCATATCCATAACTATAACTATAGCTTCATATTCACAGAGTTACTAAAATCAATTCATAAACTATGTTAATGTTCATATATATACCTCTGTCAATGCTTCGACTATTTCTTTCTGTTTCTTTTCAAACTCCTGTGTTAACTCATCCTGTTTCTTTGCAAACTTCTCTGTTAACTCCTCCTGTTTCTTTTCAAACTCCTTTGTTAACTCCTCCTTCAACTCTTGCTTAATGGTAGCTAGTTTCCCACTATCTGAGGTGACGCTGGTACGTGAAGTAGGTCCAAAGTATTTTGATAGACCCACCCCTGTACCAACTGCTCGTACACGACCACGAGGATCAGGTTTTCCAATGGCTATAGTCAAGATATCTTGACGTCCATGTGGAACAAGTGTTCCCTGTTTGGCCTGATCAACTAACTCATCCTATAACAAAAACCATGTGCACTTTAGGCAACATTGTAAAATGTATTTCTTAAGGCGTTGGTGTTTGAATAAAAATTTTAACTTACAATTTTCGAAGCAACAGAAGCTGACTCATCCGTTGTAAAAGATCCTGTTTTCCTCCGATGGGCCAACTTAAATAACTCATGACGTGGAGGAGATGGAGGTTCTACTACTAATTGTGGATCACCGGACTCCTCACGCTTTGCTTCCACGTAGCTCTCTTTCCACTTGCCCTTAATCCTCTTATAGCCACCACGAGCGGATGTGTGGTAGAAGTTATTGTGGGCTTGAATTATTTTGGCTCTTTCTCTTTTAGTCTGTCATAAATACCAAACCAAATGTTATTAGTCATGACATATTAAAATAAGACAAAAATAAAAACTAAAAAAGACCAAGCATATTACCTGAAACTGTTCTTCCATGCGACTCTTTACGAACAACTCCCATGTTTCAGTTGATATGAAACTGTATATCTCACATGGAGTTCTGTCATCCTGATCCTCTTTGGGGCTAAAGATAAATTTTCTAGTGAGTGATGACTTAAATTGCGTCCAACGCTCACCGGCATAAGCAATCCATTTGTTCTTCAACCTCTCATCATTGGGAATGTCAAATGTTTCCTAAAGTATATATACAAAAAGGCAGTGTTAATATCACTCCGATATATCATTTGGGTGTATAGCACTCAATATGCAATGAAAAGTTAATACCAAGATATCCAGCCAAATCAAGTCCTTGACCGCGCCATCCACTTTTTCCCAAGTTTCTGATAATATGCTTGCCTTGTGTCATCCTAGCATAGACACATAACTCTTAAATCTGGCAGCCAATTTACCTAGAGGCTCTAGGTGTTCATCAAATTCAATCGGGTACCTATAACCTGGCGAGCGTCTAGACGTCAAATCCGGTAACGTCGTGGCACGTCTAGTCTTCTTCTTTGTTGGGGGGTTGATAGATAATTCAGCCATGATACCTATTTAAGAAAAACAAATGCAAGCAATCATCAGTATAACAAATCATCAGTATAGCAAAACATCAGTATAACAAACATCATCAATATTGCAAATTTATTCAACATATTATTCAACTTCTGCAATTTAAAACAAGTGTTAATTTGCTATAACACAACCAACTTAAAACAGTAGTACTAATGGCAAATTATTATTCAATCACGTGCTGTCAAAATAATGGCAAATTCTTAGTCAATCACCTGCAACTTTATTCAATCACGTGCTTGCCTTGATAATGGCAAATTCTTTTTAGGGGTCAAATTAAAATATCTTCCCATATCCCTTCATTATGATCATCACGAGTCGCACGTACACCGTCCACATCTATGTCCTCAATGAATATAGGCATTTCTGTAGTAAAAGAAGGAGTCTCAGAAATTTCAACGGATGAATCTCTGTCTTCACCATTACCATTCATGATTCTTCCTTGTAGGACTACTGACCATTTTTTGTTAGAAGGATCATCGACAAAAAAAATTTGTTTTGCTTGGTCAGCCATGATGAAAGGCTCATCCCCATAACTTAACTTGTCTAGGTCCACCAATGTAAATCCTAAGTCATCAGTTTGTACACCATTGTTACTGTTAACCCACTTACATTTAAAAACAGGCACTTTAAATTTAGAGTAATTGAGCTCCCAAATCTCTTCAATAACCCCAAAGTAAGCAATTGACGCAAGAACAGGGTTTTTATCATTTGCACTAGAGAAGTGCATTGCAGAAGCCATGACCATAACCCCACTATTTTGCACAGTGCTCTTATCATCTTGTGCCTTTGTAGAAAAAGAGAAATTATTTATATCGTACCCAGACCAACACATGACACTAAACATTGGTTCATTTGCTAGCCACTTTAGTGTATCAGAAGCACTATTATCCTTCATAATATTCTCTTTAAACCAGATTAAGAATGTCTTGTTGTGCTCTTTCAATAGCGTTTTTTCATTCATTTGAGGGTTTTTACTCTTGACAATCTTTTTATGAGTAGATAAATAAGGTAATACCTCGTCGGTGTTATTCAATATGTACAAATGTGCTTGCAACACTTCTGCTCTACCCATACTCTTGACCCTTGGACATCGTGTACCCTTACCTTGACACCTCCCTGTATGACGAGACTTGGGAAGCCCTATAGGTTTTGCTTCTGCCAAATAGTCTGAACAAAACTCAATAGCTTCTTCCGTGACATACCTTTCAACAATAGATGCTTCAGGACGATATTGATTCTTCACATAACCTTTCAAAATCTTCATGTATCGTTCAACCGGATACATCCACCTTAAATAAATAGGGCCACAGAGTCTAATCTCTCGTACTAGGTGAACAATTAAATGAACCATGATGTCAAAAAATGAGGGAGGAAAATACATCTCCAATTGACACAAGATAATAGCAGCCTCGTTTTCCAACTCATCCAATTTCTGAGGGTCGATGACTTTGACACATATAGCATTAAAGAATAAGCACAACCTAGTTATGTCATATCGAACACATTTTGGCAAGATGCCACGAATAGCCACCGGTAGTAGTTGTTGCATCAACACGTGACAGTCATGAGACTTTAAGCCAACTAATTTGAGATCTTTTATTGACACAAGCCTCTTAAAATTTGAAGAGTAACCTTGTGGAACTTTGATTCCTTGTAGACACTCGCACAAACTTATTTTCTCTTTTTTTGACAATGTATAGCATGCTGGGGGCAAATATGTACGTTCACCTTTTGGCTTTGGATGTAATTGTTCTCTTATGCCCATTTCGAGCAAATCTAAACGAGAATTTATACCATCCTTTGTCTGGCCTTTAATGTTGAGAAGCGTCCCGATAACACTATCACAAACGTTTTTCTCGACATGCATGACATCAAGACAGTGCCTTACATCAAGACTAGACCAATACGGAAGATCAAAGAACACTGACCTCTTCTTCCACTTGCTTTTCACATTGAGCTGCTTTTGATTTTTGCCAAATACAACTTTGATGTCCTTAACCACTTGGTAGACTTCTTCTCCAGTCAAGACATTCGGGAGAGTTTCATTCTCTTGGCACCCATTAAAAGCTTTTTTCATCCTACGGTATGGGTGATTACGTTTGAGATATCTCCGATGCCCAAGGTATACAGTCTTCTTACCATGTTTTAGTTGATGGTAGCACGTGTTTTCTGTACAAATAGGACAACCTTTATGTCCCTTAACACTATACCCAGACAAGTTCCCGTATGCTGGGAAGTCATTGATTGTGCAAAATAACATCGCACGCAGCTTGAAAGTTTCATTGGAATACCCGTCAAACACATTCACGCCTTCATCCCACATTTTTCTCAAGTCTTCAACCAACGGACTAAGGTAAACATCTATGTCATTTCCTGGCTGTCGTGGGCCAGAAATCATCATGGATAACATAACATACTTACGCTTCATGCATGATAAGTCATGTTTTAGTATGTTTTTAGTACTTATTTTAAGTAGTTTATTTGATGTTTTGATTCTAGTTTAGAGCTATTTTACTACAAATTGTTGGTTTCTATTCTTAGGTTATTATTGGAGCAATTGAGGAATTTTAATGCTTAAAGAGCAAAGGATAAAAAGGCAAAAGGATGGGGAGAAGAATAAGAAATAGAAGGTGCAAAAATCAGATTTTGGAGGGAAGTTGAAAAAAATGGAAGGAAGCTGAAAAAACCCTGAGCGCGATCCGCGCGCCTGGGAGGCGCGATCCGTGTGCCCTGGCGCGACCCGTGCGCCTGGGAGGCGCGATCCGTGCGTCCCTTCTGATGGCCAAAAATGTTACAACTCTTCCCATTCTGTCTTTATGGATTGTAATTGATATTTAGTGCTTTGTCTCTGATCTTGGCCTATAAAAGGACCCCCAATGTAGCTTCACAATCATCCTGGATCATTGTAATTCTCACTCTAAGTTTATGTTAAAGTTCTTGCAAGTTTTCTATTAAGGTTATTGTTATTCTGTCCTTTTTACAATTCAGTCTTTTACACGCTTTATTTTATTTCTCGCTATTTACATTATGTCCTTCTCTTCTACTCCCTTGTCTACAATGAGCTATTGTGAGTAGACTTCTCTTAGTCTTGGGATTATGGGAAACAATCCAATGATGGTCCCTAAATAATCCCAAAGCTAGGCCCTATCTTATGATTGCTTTGACTTTTAATCTAATTCCATTGTACAAATTTGTATAACCCAAATGTCAAGCGAAGTACCGAAAGGTGAAGCTTGACATTAGAACAAATGGAATTAGACAAAGTAACCAAAGCATGAGAATAGCCGAGGTGACTTTGGGACAATAAGGTTGTGCTTAATGGGTTTCGGCGATGATCAACCATGAGAATAGGCTTGATCATCGTTTCGAGACACGTTCTTGTTGTCCGAAAGGAAACTTGAATTAAACCGCAAGAATACCTTGTCCTTAAAACAAACTAAATTATAAGATAGAGAATAGCTAAAGGGTTTTTCTATTACCATGATTGTGATCTAACCATGATCCCAAGACGCCTTTTTATATTCTATATTAAAAATCAAACATTTTCCTACTTAATCATTCATTTTCAGCTAATCATCACTAAGAATTAGATTGGTAGTCACATATAACTCCCTGTGGATCGATATTATTATTACGCGATATAACCGTATACTTGCGGCATTATCAAGTTTTTGGCGCCGTTGCCGGGGAGTTAGTGATATTGATCAAAATTTTGGTACCGGTTAGACTGAAAATTTTTCCTTTTATTTTATTTTCTTATTCTCTTCTTCTTTGAATGCGAAGAGTCCGAAGTCTCGGAGAAATTGTTCAACCAATTCCTGAGATTGAGAGATTTCTACATACAAGAAGAAGAGAATTGCGCAATAACCAACAAATGGCAGCTAATCAAAATCGTACTCTCAAAGAGTATGCTACGCCTTCTACGGCAGAGCCCCATGGTGTTATTGTGCATCCCAATGTTGATGCAAACAATTTTGAGCTTAAACCGTCTTTACTATCTATGGTCCAGCAGGACCAATTTTCTGGATCAGCCACTGATGATCCAAACCTTCATTTATCAATATTTCTTGAATACTGTGGCACTTTGAAATTAAATGGAGTGACTCCTGAAGCCATAAGGCTGAAACTTTTCCCTTTCTCTTTAAGGGATAAAGCCAGAGCTTGGTTTCACTCACTACCCAATGAATCTGTCACAACATGGGATCAACTGAGGCAAGCATTCCTTGCCCGATTCTTTCCCCCAAGTAAAACTGCTCAACTGAGGAATCAGATTACAAGATTCACTCAGAATGATGGGGAATCTCTTTATGATGCATGGGAGCGTTTCAAGGAAATGCTAAGGCTTTGCCCCCATCATGGACTAGAGAGATGGTTGATCATCCATACATTTTATAATGGTCTGTTGTACACCACAAAAATGACTGTTGATGCAGCTGCAGGTGGTGCCCTTATGAACAAGAATATTGAGGAAGCTTACGCCTTGATTGAAGACATGGCGCAGAATCACTACCAGTGGACAAGCAAGAGGGCCGTCACGGCTCCATCTGCACACAAAAAAGAACCGGGTAAGTACGAAGTTTCTGCCCTTGATCATATAGCTTCTAGAGTAGATGCGTTGTTTGCTAAGTTTGATAAAATGAGCGTGAATGCTGTCTCTCCTACTACATCTTCTTCTTCTTGTGAAACCCTAGGGGCATCTATTGCTGGTTCTGAGCAAGCTAATTTCGCTCAAAAGGGGGATCCATTTTCAAACACTTATAACCCCGGATGGAGGAATCATCCAAATTTTTCATATAAAAATCCTCCATCAACTCAACCAGCAGTTGGAACACCCCCCCGGTTTTCAAAATCAAAGGCCACCTCAAAAATCCAACTTGGAAACCTTATTGGAAACTTTTGTGTTAACTCAAACTAAGCAAAATGAAGAGTTCAAAAACCAAAACTCATTTTTGAATGATACTCTTGTCAAGTTAACAACAAAAGTGGACTCTATCTCTACTCATAACAAAATGTTGGAAAACCAAATTTCTCAAGTGGCTCAACAAGTCGCTTCATCCTCTAGATCCTCCGGAACCTTTCCTGGACAGCCAGAGCCAAATCCCAAAGCTCAAATTAATGCTGTCATTTTAAGGAGTGGTAGACAATTAGAAGAGCCTAAGGGAACTAATGAGGATAGTGTGAGTGAGAATGAGAAAGAAAGAGAGATTCAAAATGAAAGTGAGAATGAGAAAGAAAAAGAGATTCAAAATGAGAGTGAGGTAACTGAGGTTGAAAAAGAGAAAGAACCACCTTATGTTCCACCACCACCTTACAAGCCCAAGATACCATTCCCTCAAAGGTTAGCCAAGTCTAAGCTAGAAGTACAGTTCAAAAAGTTTGTTGATTTACTGAAAAAACTTCACATTAACATTCCATTCACAGATGCCCTGTCTCAGATGCCATCATATGCAAAGTCTTTAAAAGAAATTTTATCCAAGAAAAGAAAAATTGATGACAATGAGACAGTAGCCCTGACTGAGGAATGTAGTGCTATAATTCTAAACAAACTTTCACCAAAGCTTAAGGACCCAGGCAGCTTTTCTATACCATGTGTGATAGGGAGAGAGCCCATAAACAAAGCCATGTGTGATCTAGGAGCCAGTGTGAGTTTAATGCCATTATCCCTTTTCAAAAGACTGGGCCTAGGAGAGTTAAAACCCACCAAGATGACCTTACAATTGGCTGACCGCTCCATTAAACATCCAGTTGGAATTCTTGAGGATATTCCTATTAAAATAGGAGAAATTTTTATACCAGCTGATTTTGTTGTGATGGAGATAGAGGAGGATTCCCAAGTTCCAATTCTGTTGGGGAGACCCTTCCTTGCCACTGCAGGAGCGCTAATCGATGTCAAGCATGGTAAGTTGGCCTTCAATGTTGGTGATGAAAAGGTAGAATTTAATTTATTTAAATCTATGAACCAACCTTCCTTTGAGGTCTCTTGTTGCAGGATTGATTTGTTAGAGGCAAGTGATGTTGAGGGTATAGCACCCAAGTATGAGAAAGAGATTCTTAAATCAAAATCTGACAATTTGAACAAATCACCACAAAAGATCAAGAGTAAAGTGAAAAAACGGGCTCGTCGAAAAGGTGTCTTCACAAAACCCACATGGGTAGATGATGTTAAAGGAAGAATGTCACATATAGGGGGGGAAATGAAGAAGTCAAAACCTCTCAAAGTCTGGAAAGTTAAAGGGACAGACATCCCTAAGTTGGATCCCGGATAATCACCATAACCGTCAAGCTAGTGACGTTAAAGAAGCGCTACGTGGGAGGCAACCCATTGGTTTACCTTTGTCTTGGAATAAGAAGAAAGCTACAAAGTACCAATCAATGTGAGCTTTCTTACCCCCTCTCATCTATTTTACTCTGTTTTACATTGAGGACAATGTCTAGTCCAAGCATGGGGGGTATCTTGCCCTGTTTTACTGTTTTCTTGTTTTTAATTTCTAGTTTATTTCAATAAATAAAGTTCATCTCCCCTTGCTGAAAGTCCTTGTGAGTTTTTGAAGCATGTTATATCTGATGAGGGCCTCTTTTGGATTAAATTTTTGAAATTCATAATATTCATCTGCTCTTTGGGTTTTCACGCACACACTGGAGATTTGTTTCTGGCTATTGGTATCTTTAGGGGGTTTAGAAAAGAAACTAGAAACTTAGTTCCCTTGGTGACATTCACCGGATGCGTGGTTACTGGAGAAAAACGTCCGAGTTGGGGTATCAAGCAAAAAGAAAGAAAAGAAAAATCAAGCAAAAGGGCTGACCACTTTAGTAAAAAAAAAAAAAAAAAAAATTTGTCATTTAAAAAGTGGTTGGCCCAAATCAAAGAAAAATCAAAGAAAAGGAAAAAGAAATATTGCTTGAATGCCCAACGTATAAGGACCCTCCTTTGAGACCCGATCTACTGAATGGAGGACCCAAGCTTAAGAATGCTGGGGAACTAGTTCTATGCTGACATTGACATCCCTCCTATTGTGATAGTACCTAAAACTTATCTCACAAATCACAAAAGCCCAAAGTTGTATGTCTCAAGTCAAAAAGTTGCAAAAGTTTACCCCAGTCGGCTTGGAGTTTTGTAAGGATTCAGAGTTTTTTCCAAAAGTTGGCCCAATGAGTTCTATGGTTTTGCTTGAGGACAAGCAAAGATTCAAGCATGGGGGAGTTTGATAAGTCATGTTTTAGTATGTTTTTAGTACTTATTTTAAGTAGTTTATTTGATGTTTTGATTCTAGTTTAGAGCTATTTTACTACAAATTGTTGGTTTCTATTCTTAGGTTATTATTGGAGCAATTGAGGAATTTTAATGCTTAAAGAGCAAAGGATAAAAAGGCAAAAGGATGGGGAGAAGAATAAGAAATAGAAGGTGCAAAAATCAGATTTTGGAGGGAAGTTGAAAAAAATGGAAGGAAGCTGAAAAAACCCTGAGCGCGATCCGCGCGCCTGGGAGGCGCGATCCGTGCGCCTGGGAGGCGCGGTCCGTGCGCCTGGGAGGCGCGATCCGTGCGCCCTGGCGCGACCCGTGCGCCTGGGAGGCGCGATCCGTGCGTCCCTTCTGATGGCCAAAAATGTTACAACTCTTCCCATTCTGTCTTTATGGATTGTAATTGATATTTAGTGCTTTGTCTCTGATCTTGGCCTATAAAAAGGACCCCCAATGTAGCTTCACAATCATCCTGGATCATTGTAATTCTCACTCAAAGTTTATGTTAAAGTTCTTGCAAGTTTTCTATTAAGGTTATTGTTATTCTGTCCTTTTTACAATTCAGTCTTTTACACGCTTTATTTTATTTCTCGCTATTTACATTATGTCCTTCTCTTCTACTCCCTTGTCTACAATGAGCTATTGTGAGTAGACTTCTCTTAGTCTTGGGATTATGGGAAACAATCCAATGATGGTCCCTAAATAATCCCAAAGCTAGGCCCTATCTTATGATTGCTTTGACTTTTAATCTAATTCCATTGTACAAATTTGTATAACCCAAATGTCAAGCGAAGTACCGAAAGGTGAAGCTTGACATTAGAACAAATGGAATTAGACAAAGTAACCAAAGCATGAGAATAGCCGAGGTGACTTTGGGACAATAAGGTTGTGCTTAATGGGTTTCGGCGATGATCAACCATGAGAATAGGCTTGATCATCGTTTCGAGACACGTTCTTGTTGTCCGAAAGGAAACTTGAATTAAACCGCAAGAATACCTTGTCCTTAAAACAAACTAAATTATAAGATAGAGAATAGCTAAAGGGTTTTTCTATTACCATGATTGTGATCTAACCATGATCCCAAGACGCCTTTTTATATTCTAAATTAAAAATCAAACATTTTCCTACTTAATCATTCCTTTTCAGCTAATCATCACTAAGAATTAGATTGGTAGTCACATATAACTCCCTGTGGATCGATATTATTATTACGCGATATAACCGTATACTTGCGGCATTATCAATGCACAACCAAGGAGATAAGTTGTAAATTATAAGGAGAACAGGCCAGGAGCTATGATTTGTACTTAAGTTACCGTATGGGTTCATCCCATCCGAAGCAAGCGCAAGCCTAAGATTTCTTGACTCGGCGCCAAAATCCGAAAACAAACTATCAACCTTCTTCCATTGTAGAGAGTCAGCCGGATGGCGAAGCTGTCCGTCACATTTCCTCTCATCTGCATGCCATCTAATGTTCTTTGCGTCCTTTGCATTAGCAAACAAGCGTGTGAACCTAGGAATTATTGGAAGGTACCATAAAACCTTTGCTGGAGAAATCTTTGAGTTATCATCATCGCAACTAGATTCACCAGTCTTTACTTTGTAACGTGACCTATTACACGTAGGACACTTATGCAGCTCCTCAAACTCATTCCGATACAATATGCAATCATTGGGGCAAGCATGTATTTTTTTATACTCCACACCCATCAGACACAAAATCTTCTTCGCTTCATACGTACGACATGGCAATGTGTTACCTTTTGGAAGCATGTCTTTCAACAACTCAAGCAACTCAGTGAAACTCTTATCAGTCCACCCATTCGTCGCCTTCAGATTGAACAATTTTATCACCGCAGCCAACCGTGTGAATGTTGTACATCCCAAATACAAAGGCTCTTCTTTATCTTTGCACAAAGTATCAAAGGCATGTGCTTGCTTAAACGACTCCGGCCCAATATCACGTATCATGTCTTCCATTCGATCATCCATATTTGAATCTGGGAAATTATCTCTTCCGGACACACTTGGGATATCTAACTTTTCACCGTGCCATATCCAAGTTGTATAACTACGACAAATCCCATCAACTAGAAGATGATCTCTTATTGTGGCAACTAGTTGTGGTATCCGGTTCACACAATTAACACAAGGACAGTCAAAAATTCCACCACAACCTTCAAGCTTTGTTTGAGCAAACTCTAGAAATTCTTCCACCCCTTTCGCATACTCGTCACTCAACTTGCTAGTTTGCATCCAACTACGATCCATGTAGCTACGCTCGAAAAATAAAAAATAACAGTTAGGGTAAACTGTACAATAGTTTCCTATACATTAGCTGTACAACTGGTGTAGTTCCATTCATTAAAAGTGTTAAATACTGATTAACAGTTAGGGTAAACTGTTAGGGAAAACTGACTTTAAGTCAGTTAGTGTAAACTGTGTTAGGGTAAACTGTGTTAGGGAAAACTGACTTCAAGTCAGATAGGGTAAACTGTGTTAAATACTGATTAACAGTTAGGGTAAACTGTGTTAGGGAAAACTGACTTTAAGTCAGTTAGTGTAAACTGTGTTAGGCTGCATGTGTATGTCACTTCACTTCACTTCACATTTTGAACTATCTAAATTACAAGACACTATCAAGTATGGACACATTTTCCAACTACTTTCCAATTTTTTGGGTAGAAATCAGATGGTAGGTTACGATTCAAGTAAAAGTTTCATCCCTCTTTCTCTAAATTGTTTGTTGAACAAAATTTCCCTTGTCTTTATGCCTATGCTTTTGATTGTTTCAGATTTATACTTCTATTTGCGTGAAATTTAATTCTGGTTTCTTCTATTCATTTTGCAATGTGTTCATTTTGGCTTCTTGTGCTCCTGTATCTCTATTCTTTTATCCATGATTTCTTCTTAAGCTACCCGTTTCTGATTTTTTTTATTCACTAATTCTTTCTCACTCTCTTTGAAGACTCTCAGTGAAGGTATCGGCAAACCCCCTGCATTTTGTTTCTTTTCTCTTATTCATTGTCTTGTGTTTGCTGTTTAATGTTTGATGATGTAACTAGATACTCATTCTATTATAACTTACATCAGCTCTATAATGTTTGCAGGGTTTTGTAATTGTTTATTCTTAAAATGTAATAAAGTGGTTGATGAAATGTAAATTTCACAAATAAATTAATGGTGCTTATAATTATTAGCTTAATAGCTAAAACTGAATGTATCAGTAGCCCACCAAGCCTAGTGGAAAAAACTTTGTTTAATGTTGTTGTTTTGGTATTGTTCGAAGATATTCTCAGAAAATCTGGGGATGGTTGGTTATAAGTTGTTCGAAGATATTCTCAGAAAATCTTGGGAACCCACATGGATTGATTAGGAAGTATGCTCTTATGTGCTGTAGGCATTGCCTCCGTAGCAATGCCAAGGAAATTGGTTTCATTAAGGTAAACAGATGGATCTGTTCTCAAATTGAATCTTCTTAATAAGCCAATGTGGGTTTCGTACAGTCCTCACTCGTTTTATTTTTCTTGCAGTACCGCTAATAGGTTATTGTCATCTGCTCAGCCATTATGAGGTTCTGGAATTTTTAGGATGTTTCGAGGATGTTATGTTTGAAGAAACTTGACTTTTTTTACATCTAGTATTCTAGTTAATTATCAGGCATGAGTCACCCTTTTGGGTTTAGATATAATATACTTTTAGCTTTTTGTTACGATGTAATAAGGTATAGCTAGTATATCTGCAGACTCTTTTGTATGTTCTAATTTTCAATGAATTCCCATTTCATTTGATCAGTTCTGATTATTATGAATTTTCTTTTCATCAAATTACTGTTTCATTGGTTTTCCTTCTTCATTTGTTCACTATGCGATTGATGAAAAATTAAGAACTACTATTATCCTAAAAATATGGTGAATATAAATTTAGTTGAATACTAATTGTGAAGAATAATATATGTATATGTAAACAAAAACCAAGTTTTTTGGACTATTTTCTTTCTTTACTGAGTTGTTTGGAACTGTGACTCTTTTTGCACTGCAAAAGTAATGCACCCACGTTGATTTCATGCTGCCAATGACTTTTAATTTTCTTTTTAAAAAAATAGTATTTGCTTGTGCCCTGTGCAAAACTTTGACCTGAGCTGAATGGTTATTAACTGGAAAATGATGGTATGCACGCCTGGGCATACTATAATTAATAATTCAACAGTACTGTTTTATTAATCCATGTTGATATGTGTATTGAACAATTCTGTAACTTAGAGGTATGTGTTGTTATGAGCTGTAACTTAGAACATGTGTTTTGAACAATTCTGTATGAATTGATTAATTTTAGGTGATAGAAGTAAATTCCTAGAAACCGCTTCTAATTGCCGCAAAATTATGTATATTAATTAATCCTTCACCTAATGTCCTAATCATGCTACATATACTACAATTTTATTGTTCATCGGGAAATATTCAACAAACCAATGGCATCAATTTACGAGTATCATAATATATAGGCTAATTCTAGCCATGAAGTAACTTAAAATGTACCTCAGATATTAGACTTTGGGTTGACTTGCTTTCAGTAACCTTTGGACTCCTATCTTTTGGAGTTTTACTTGCTGGGTTTGGAGATGATGGGTTCAATTTACGAGCAGTCCAAGGAGTTGAAGGAGATTTCCTTCGCGGAACTTCAGACGTACCAGCTCTGCTAACAGCCAACCATATGCCAATCAGCATGCATTAAAAAGTTAAATTCAGATTTAAAAGAATCTATGACTCCTCTAAAAGACAGAACCACTTGGATAATGTTAGATGAAACATAGGAATGCACTCTGTATATAGTTCTGTTTCTGTTCTGATTTAAAAGAATCTATGACTCCTCTAAAAGACAGTCTATACACATATTTAAAAAACAGTCTATACACATATTTAATACAGATACTGCAGTTGTGTATAGTCAATCAACCTATTTTTTAGACAGTCTATACACATATTTAAAAGACAGTCTATACACATATTTAAACAGAAACAGAAACAGAAACACATATTTAAACAGAAACAGAACAGACTGTCTTTTAAACTGTCTTTGTATATCTGTATTGTTGTCTTTTAAATATGTGTATATCTGTATGCACTCTGTAATGTTAGATGAAACATAGGAATGCACACATATTTAAACAGAAACAGAAACACATATTTAAACAGAAACAGAACAGACTGTCTTTTAGACTGGCATACACATATTTAATACAAATACATATTTAATACAGATAATACAGATACTGCAGTAACTGTGTAACGGAAACAGAAACAGAACAGAAACAGGAACTATGCCATACAAATAGACAGCTGCAGTATCTGTATTAAATATGGCATAAACTGTGTATAGTCAGTTAATCAGTTAGTTCAGTTTCTGTATTAAATATGATGGCATTTTAATACATTTCAATAATTCTTCTACACATACCATCTAATTCATTGATGCCTGAATGATAAAAAGGTTTAATTGCTACGTAAATAAGTAGTTACATATTGAAACAAGCAGATATAATCAAGCTAAGACTCACCCACAACATCTTCTCCAGGGACCTTAGCTTCATTCAAAGTACCAACAATCTTCTTCACCTCTTCACTGGTTCCATTCTGCAACAGAGTAAATTTAAAGCACCAGTTAACAATATGAATCACTTGAAGAAATATTCAGAACACAGTTGACCTAATTCCTTCTATAACATGATCAACAACAAAAATATCCGAGGAAAAGTAGGAAAACAAAAAAATAAAAACAAACAATTTTGTTAATAGCCAAATCAAATACCAAAATCGTAGTAATTAGCAAAAACCAGAATAGCAAAAGGCAATTAGCAAACAACTATATACAGATTTGTCCCAAAACAAAAACCCTAATACAGAGAAACTACAAAATCATTCCCAAATTATGTTTTAAAACCCTAAATCTGGGAATGATGAAGGAAAACGAAAACCCTAAACCCAGAAGATGAACCCAAGAAGAAGGAAAGGGAAACAGAAGTGAACGAGCGCAGTGAGAAGTAGTGAGACATTTCAAATCGTACATGGGTTAGGGTTCAAATCGTGCTTGGACCAGTGAGAAGAAGAAGCGATCCAGGGAGAAGCTTGGACCAGCGAAGAGAGAAACCGAAAAGGAATCGTTCCAGAAGAAGAATCTAGGGTTCGTGGTTCGTGGTTCGTGGTTCGTGGTTCGTGGTTCGTGGTAGAAGAAGAAGCAATCCAGGGAGAAGCTTGGACCAGCGAAGAGGAGAGTGCTCAGAGAGAAACAAAAAAGGAAGGGAAGCTAGGGTTCGTGGTTCGTGTGGTTCCTCTGAGAGTGAAGGGGAGAGTGCTCTGAGAGTGAGATTACGCTTTGAATTCGTAAAGACAGATTAGGGTTGTGAGAGTGAGACGCTTCGAATTCGTAAGTGATTGAATATTTTTTTCTATTTTTGGACTTTAGAGGTCAGGCGAGAATAGACGCCTGACTTCTAAAGTATTAGAATAGAAAGAAAAAAAATTCACCCCTAATTACAAGTTTGCCACCGTGTCACTTATGTAGTCAGGCGAAGACACGCCTGACTTCTAAAGTCTTAATTTTTCCCTATTTCTTCACTTTAGAAGTCAGGCGTGTATTCGCCTGACTGTAAAATTCGCGAGTTTTGCCTCTTAATTACAAGTTTGCCACCGCCTCAACATATAAAGTCAGGCATCTGAGCGCCTGACTTTAAATGTCCAATTCTTTTCCTGATTTTGCACTAGTGAGAGAGAGTGACGGAGAGTGAGGGAAAGTGAAAGTGACTTTGTGTGATATAGTAGTTGAGAAACTGACAGAGGGTGTGGGTTAGTGAGAGAGTGTGAGAGAGTGAGGGAGAGTGAAAGTGACTGTGTGAAAAAGTAGTTGAAAACTAATAGAGAGTGAGAGTGAGTGAGGGAGAGTGGAGGAAAGTGAAAGCGACTTTGTGTGATATAGTAGTTGAGAAACTGACAGAGAGTGTGGGTTAGTGAGAGAGAGAGTGTGAGAGAGTGAGGGAGAGTGAAAGTGACTGTGTGTGAAAAAGTAGTTGAAAACTAATAGAGAGTGAGAGAGAGTGAGGGAGAGTGGAGGAAAGTGAAAGTGACTTTGTGTGATATAGTAGTTGAGAAACTGACAGAGAGTGTGGGTTAGTGAGAGAGAGTGTGAGAGAGTGAGGGAGAGTGAAAGTGACTGTGTGTGAAAAAGTAGTTGAAAACTAATAGAGAGTGAGAGAGAGTGAGAGAGAGTGAAAGTGACTGTGTGTGAGACAGCTGTTGAGAATCTGACAGAGAGTATGGGTTAGTGAGAGAGTGTGAGAGAGAGTGAAAGTGATTGTGTGTGAGATAGTAGTTGAGAAACTAATAGAGAGTGAGAGAGAGTGAGAGAGAGTGTAGGTTAGTGAGAGAGAGTGAGGGAGAGTGAAATTGACTGTGTGTGAGATAGTAGTTGAGAAACTAAGAGAGAGGGTGAGAGAGTGACGGAGAGTGAGGGAAAGTGAAAGTGACTTTGTGTGATATAGTAGTAGAGAAACTGACAGAGGGTGTGGGTTAGTGAGAGAGAGTGTAAGAGAGTGAGGGAGAGTGAAAGTGACTGTGTGAAAAAGTAGTTGAAAACTAATAGAGAGTGAGAGAGAGTGAGGGAGAGTGGAGGAAAGTGAAAGTGACTTTGTGTGATATAGTAGTTGAGAAACTGACAGAGAGTGAGATAGAGTGAGGGAGAGTGAAAGTGACTGTGTGTGAGATAGTAGTTGAGAAACTAATAGAGAGTGAGAGAGAGTGAGGGAGAGTGAAAGTGACTGTGTGTGAGACAGTTGTTGAGAATCTGACAGAGAGTATGGGTTAGTGAGAGAGAGTGAGAGAGAGTGAAAGTGACTGTGTGTGAGATAGTAGTTGAGAAACTAATAGAGAGTGAGAGAGAGTGTAGGTTAGTGAGAGAGAGTGGGGGAGAGTGAAAGTGACTGTGTGTGAGATAGTAGTTGAGAAACTAAGAGAGAGTGAGAGAGAGTGAGAGAGAGTGAGGGAAAGTGACTGTGTGTGAGATAGTAGTTGAGAAACTGACAGAGAGTGAGAGAGAGTGAAGGAGAGTGAAAGTGACTGTGTGTGAGATATTAGTTGAGAAACTAAAAGAGAGTGAGAGAGAGTGAGGGAGAGTGAAAGTGACTGTGTGTGAGACAGTAGTTGAGAATATGACAGAGAGTATGGGTTAGTGAGAGAGAGTGAGGGAGAGTGAAAGTGACTGTGTGTGAGATAGTAGTTGAGAAAATGACAGAGAGTGGGATAGAGTGAGATAGAGTGAGGGAGAGTGGAAGTGACTGTGTGTGAGATAGTAGTTGAGAAACTAATAGAGAGTGAGAGAGAGTGAGGGAGAGTGATAGTGACTGTGTGTGAGACAGTTGTTGAAAATCTGACAGAGAGTATGGGTTAGTGAGAGAGAGTGAGAGAGAGTGAAAGTGACTGTGTGTGAGATAGTAGTTGAGAAACTAATAGAGAGTGAGAGAGGGTGAGAGAGAGTGTAGGTTAGTGAGAGAGAGTGGGGGAGAGTGAAAGTGACTGTGTGTGAGATAGTAGTTGAGAAACTAAGAGAGAGTGAGAGAGAGTGAGTGACGGAGAGTGAGGGAAAGTGAAAGTGACTTTGTGTGATATAGTAGTTGAGAAACTGACAGAGAGTGTGGGTTAGTGAGAGAGTGAGAGAGAGTGAGGGAGAGTGAAAGTGACCGTGTGTGAGCCAGTAGTTGAGAATCTGACAGAGAGTATGGGTTAGTGAGAGAGAGTGAGGGAGAGTGAAAGTGACTGTGTGTGAGATAGTAGTTGAAAACTAATAGAGAGTGAGAGAGAGTGTGAGAGAGTGAGGGAGAGTGAAAGTGACTGTGTGTGAAAAAGTAGCTGAAAACTAATAGAGAGTGAGAGAGAGTGAGGGAGAGTGAGGGAAAGTGAAAGTGACTGTGTGTGAGACAGTAGTTGAGAATCTGACAGAGAGTATGGGTTAGTGAGAGAGAGTGTGGGAGAGTGAAAGTGACTGTGTGTGAGATAGTAGTTGAGAAACTGACAGAGAGTGAGATAGAGTGAGGGAGAGTGAAAGTGACTGTGTGTGAGATAGTAGTTGAGAAACTAATAGAGAGTGAGAGAGAGTGAGGGAGAGTGAAAGTGACTGTGTGTGAGACAGTAGTTGAGAATATGACAGAGAGTATGGGTTAGTGAGAGAGAGTGAGGGAGAGTGAAAGTGACTGTGTGTGAGATAGTAGTTGAGAAACTGACAGAGAGTTAGATAGAGTGAGGGAGAGTGAAAGTGACTGTGTGTGAGATAGTAGTTGAGAAACTAATAGAGAGTGAGAGAGAGTGAGGGAGAGTGAAAGTGACTGTGTGTGAGACAGTTGTTGAGAATCTGACAGAGAGTATGGGTTAGTGAGAGAGAGTGAGAGAGAGTGCAAGTGACTGTGTGTGAGATAGTAGTTGAGAAACTAATAGAGAGTGAGAGAGAGTGAGAGAGAGTGTAGGTTAGTGAGAGAGAGTGGGGGAGAGTGAAAGTGACTGTGTGTGAGATAGTAGTTGAGAAACTAAGAGAGAGTGAGAGAGAGTGACGGAGAGTGAGGGAAAGTGAAAGTGACTTTGTGTGATATAGTAGTTGAGAAACTGACAGAGGGTGTGGGTTAGTGAGAGAGAGTGTGAGAGAGTGAGGGAGAGTGAAAGTGACTGTGTGAAAAAGTAGTTGAAAACTAATAGAGAGTAAGAGAGAGTGAGAGAGAGTGTAGGTTAGTGAGAGAGAGTGAGAAATGACTAACGATGTACATGTTAGGTAACTTAAAGGACTAAGTTGTTACAATAAAAACTTGAAGGATCAACTTGTTACAAACAAATAATTTAAAGGACCTCTAGTGTATTTTTGTCTTTTTTATATTATACCACACCTAAGTAAAATAAAATAGTGGGATGGCCGGATCCCACTCTCCTTCACTCTCCTTCACTTTCTATTTGTGGGATCCACACCATCCCATCCCAACCAATCACTTATGCTCCCTCCGCCCACCCACCCACCCACCAACGACAGCACCATCCCAGCCACTCACCTTTATTCGATTTATTGGTTTTAACTTTTAATAAAGAGTGAAGTTAATTTGCTGTCCTTGTACCTAGGCTAGTTTTTGGCATTTTGCTTTATGTCATTGTGATGATGTTGACTATTGCATAACACGAAAGTACAAAAAAAGACCACCAAGGCCGGCAACCCATGGCACTGTCATAGTACAATTTAATTTAACGTTATTAACAAAATTATATATTTTGCTTTCCCATTTATTTATTATATCACGAAATCATAAAACTATTTTTTGTTGAAAAGAAATGATACGTGTATATCACCTATTAGTATATCATATTTTTTGGGTAAACCCGGGTATCGACCGCACGGAGAGCAGTGACTAATCTCTCACTCATTGTAGGTGCCTCGAGGGGCAGCTCCGTACCCAAGGCGGGGATCGAATCCCCAACCCTTGGTTAAGGGAGGATCAACCTCAACCGTTGAACCCCACACTCTGGTTATTAGTATATCATATATATATATATATATATATATATATATATATATCATATGTATTATATATCATATATATAGTATAGAGTCGTTGAATATGGATATAGTTGTTACAACCATATGGATATTTAATACTCCACCAACATTATTGAATCACATTTATTGGACATATCATTTAAAGTTTGGTGCAACATACTAGTATCACTTTGAGGATGAACTCAAGCAACTCAACAACATAAAACCTTAGAAGCTTCAACCCATGGCTTCACGAAGTTACGGTTCGAACTCAAGAAGCTTCAATTCCATTTCAAGCGGACGTCGCTCAATTGAAGGACCTGCTTGTTGTTGCGGAGTTCAGACCGTTGTTCGAGTTGTGAGCAAAGAAGGCGTTAACAAAGGCAGGAAATTTTGGGGTTGCAGGAATTACGGGGTGAGAAAGATGAACTTATGTCCTTAACATTTTTATGAGTATCAAATTAGTCCCTTAACTTGTTCTGGTTTACCAAATTAATTATTATTGATTTAGGGTACTGGCGTCGAGCGTGGATGCAATTATCACATGTGGTATGAAGATTGGTTTCAAGATTATGTCACTGAAGAAGAATGTCTACGTTGCCGTGAAAAGGATATTGAGGTTCGTGGAAAGGATATGGAACTTCGTGAAAAAGATATGGAGCTGAAGTCATTGAGGAAAAATTTGGTTGAAATGCATGAACATCACAAATCAACTAAGGGCCAAATGAAGATTGTTGTTGTTACATGCCTAGTGTTAGGAGTGATATGTGCAATGGTTTTTTTCATGTTGTTGACTACTATGAATTAGGATTAGTTGATAGTTTATGATTACGGTTTAAAAAATATAAAACATTTCAGCTATTCTTTGTTATTAAATTGTTCATTTGTGCTCTAGTAGCGGAATTTAAGTTTATATAACATTATAATTATAACTTTTAGGTTTAAAAAAAATAAAACATTTCACATATGCAGATAGTAGTTAGCTCCCTCGGTTAGTTAGTTTGTTGAGATACTCACAATAATAAAAATTATATAGTTTTGGTAGTTGAGAACAAACCAATCCCTTAACCGTTAGGTTTACATACATTACATGAAACCTTAAAAAACCTTTTCCTACAACATTTAATGTGGATGTTGACGGCATTATACACTGCCCAAAGCATATTTAAAATAAAAAATGCTTAGTTTGTAAGCTTAGGGCCTTACACCGTGAAAACGCATACAGCAGGAAGCAGATTTGAACTTTTTTATTTTCTTGTTGCACAAAAATAGGAGATTTATCACTTCATTTTTCTGGTAATAGTCTACTGATTTTGCTCATTTGGTGCAACCTAGACCATGCATGCTCTGAAGCTCTTGATATGGTCACCATTTTGTCCACCTTCAAGGTCCAAGGATGACTTAAATAATCCCAGCTATTGGTAAACCACCACCACTTTGCTTCTTCATCCAGTCCCAAACTGTTCAAGTTTTTTCTGCTGAAAATGGCACTCATTTCACCTATGGAGAACACGGATGTTTGTGACAACAACCATGCAACTGAAACTGTACCTGAAACTGATTCTGAAACAGCACCATCAGAGCCTACATTGAATGATGTAGTTGCATCAATCCGTGAACTTAAGAATGGTCTCCAAGCTAACTTTCAAATGCTTCATGAACTAACTTCTGCGTCAGTTGCCATGCAAGCAACTCTAAGGAAGCTTGAGATTTTCATTGCCACCCCCAAACATGAAACCCCCACCCCCACCTATGAAACCCCAACCCATGAAGGAACATTAAAGAAAGGCATTTTTTCTGATAACAACAACAATGCCTTCAATGAGATGAGTGTTGTCCAAGATGCTGGGGACATCTTTGGATCTGCTGGCAAGAGGAAGGCATATGTTCCAGACTTCAGTGATGAAGATATCAGAAACGTCATTCTATCAATTACTGATGATGAAGAAGAAAATGCAGGAAAGAAATTTTGTCGCCCAACTGCTTCAAAAAAGACAAACAACATTCTGAGCATATGCAAACCAGACTTACCTAGCTCTTGGACTCGTAGTTCTTCTAAGGATAAGGGGAAATCAGCTGAGACATTGGTGTCTACTATTGAAAACAAAAGTTCACGTCACAAGGTAAGCATCAACAACTTAACATACTTTAAGCTTATACCATTATACCTTTTATTGTGCAATGCATAAATATTTTGTTATCACTTTCTTTAAAGGAACTTGTTCTTGGGGGGTCTTCACGTGTTGGTGAGGAACAACTTGCTAAGAAACTTTTTCAAACACCATCACCATCACCGACACCGACATCACTGTCTACACAACAACTTCAACAGCTAGCACTCAACAGTAATAGTAGATTACCTGAACCAACGGAAAGAAATGTTTTCAATGCAAGGACAAGGATAAACGAAGCAAAAATGGACAATACTAGTTCCATTCGGACAACCATTCCAAGGGTAATACTTGCACCATTTATGTTATACTTACAAATGTTATATATACCAAATATAGTTGTTAAAAGCATATTTAATAAGCATTTTATTAAGCATTTTAATAAGCATATTTAATAAGCATTTTATTTTCAATCATATCTGTTGCAGAGATTAATGTTATTTGAACAACTACATTGTTGGTTTTGTAGGGGCTGAAGCTAAAATTTAGGCCTACACATGATATGCACTTAGACCTTGCGGAACGAAAAGCTTGTGTGTATTTGTTTCACCCTGAGCAGGATATAGGGTAATGACTATCAAATATTGTGTTAAGTGTTTTTCAATAGAATAAGTTGTATATATATATATATATATCTGTTTTTCCATATGCAGCGAGGTGCTTGCCGTGTCTAGAGACCTTTATGCTACCAGGAGTGATTTTCTGAGCTTGTGCCCTGGAAAACATGTGAGCAGTGCAATGATAACCCTTGCTTGTGACAAGACTAGGTGGGTTCAAAATAATTACAACATCAAGACAGTATGGGCTCTACCACCCTCCTTTGAGAGAGATATTTTCAATGGAACTACTGGAACTACTATGTATCACATGTGTGAAAAGTATTTGAGGAGTTGGATGGAAGCATATCCAAAACTAAAATATGTGAGTGCTAGAATGAAATGATGGTATTGTTAGTTTTATTGTTATCCTTACAAATTATAACACATTATTATTCATGAAACAGATATATGTGCCTATGCAAAGTGGTGATCACCAGTTTTTGATGGTAATCTGTTGCGATAACCGTATCATTTACCATTTGGACTCATGGTGTCCTCTTGAGCAGATATACTATAGGCAACCTCGGATAGCGAAAGTGGTTAGTAATGCAACATAACTGTAGGCAATGAACATGTTACTAACTTTGGGCTGGACATAAATTAACAAGGACACTTTTCAGGCTGAGGTGCTAGCACAAATGGTGAGCCATTGCAACTACGGAGACACTTTTAGAGGCCGGTGTTTGAACTTTGATGATTGGAAAGTCACAGAGGCTAGGGGCATCCCAAACTGTGGGAAAAGGTAAGTTCATGACAATGATGTAAACTAATAGATTACATATTTTAGTATCCTTAGTTAATTACCCTATGCTTTTTATTGGCCAGTGTAAGCTCGGGCGTTTGGGTGCTCGACTGGCTTGAGATGGACAGTAACTTTGATCCAGAAATCAGTGGAGTGGTTTGTGTTGAACAGTTGATTTTTTTATACTTAACTATGTTTTACTTGCTTTATTAAATATGTCATTTTGTCCAATGTATCAGCTTGAGGAGAACTCTGTAAGAATGAGGATGGCGATGAACTTGATGCTAGGCCTTAACAATGAAATCAGGAAAAGAATCCAAGAGAGGGCTGAAGTGTTTTGGGATAGTCTGGGTCAGTGATGTGTTGTGTGTTTGAAGTGCAGCTACAAAGAGAATGTTATCATGTATTGGGATGTTATTTTGATGCTTAGTTATTTTATTTTGGGTGTCTTAGGATTAGTTAATGGCTGGGACCATTTTATGTTGGATTAAATCATGTTTTTTGGATGTGTTGTGGTCTTCTTGCGGAGAAGATGCAAGATGAATGACCAATATTTTGTTTAGGGATTATTTGCTTTCATGAAAGTGTAATCCTGATTATCTATGAACCCTTATCCCTTTGTTTTATCAAATCATCATTGTCTATTACAAGTGTCTACTTCTCTATTGTAAGTTACTTGAATAGTCTGGACTTGTGACTTGAATAGCTGATGTTGCTTGGCTTTGAGAGCCTGGTAATGGACTCTTGAATTTGATTTATCTCATTGATTAGTAGCTTGTTCTGATTCCGAATATTTTGATTCCATCTGCTGTATTCCCTATTTCATTGATCCATTCATATGAAATTCTCAAGGATTGTTTTTTCCATGAGAAGAGCATTTTCTCTAACATAACAAAACCTTTAACATGCATACACCTAATTCTAAAGAAGCAACAAAATTAAGCATGCATCACAATCGATGTCATGGTTTCAACATCTCAGCAAAAGTAATCAAGTTTTAAACATAAAACCAATGTCTAAGTAAACTGTCAGCATTAATGCTACATTACAACCATTACAACCAAAATAACTAAATTAGGCAACCCAATGTAAATTAAATATTAAATCAATTGTCAGCATCCATTAGCATGTTCTGCAAATCACTTTTCAGTTACCATCAGTTTACGTTCTGCAAAAAGAAATGAAAAATAAAATGTCAGTTTACACAGAAAATTGTTTTTTTAACCATTTATAAAATTGACTACTTCCATTAACTATATATAATCATATACAAATACTCTCCCTAGTCATTCATTATTACTATCTAAATTACTTTCTTAATACCTACAAATAACTCTAAATTAAAATACGTACCGTGTCAACATTGTCATAATCACAATCTTCAAACCCTTCAGTGTTGTTTGTATCACCACCATTGTTGCGGGATTCATCAAGCAATCTACATGAACTCTTGTTGTGACCTTTTCTACTGCATACACTGCATGTTGGTGGCTTCCTTGGTGTTGGTGGCTTCCTTGGTGTTCTCCTAGGCACACTTGGTGGCTTCCTTGGTGTTCGTACTCCTGAAGTATTAAATGGATCAAGATCTGTGAACACAACCTCCTCACCTCTGGCAGCAGCGTCCAACCTCTGACTGTGCACCATAACAATATCATAAGTCCTCTGAACCAACTCTGGCCTACCGCACTCCAACGCCTTTATGGCCATTTTATGGCAAGCGTCTACCATACCCTTGTACTGGCTAACTATCGTTGGGTCAACACTACCAGATTGGCTCAATTTTTGTAGGGGAATTGAATCTTTTGCAGTCTTTGTCCAACGTGTCTTCACTACACAATCAGGAAGTTGCACTATGTCCAAGTACCAAATAATGTATAGCAAATGTTCACATGGAATACCCAATGATTCCAATCTTTGACATGAGCACTTAAATTCCAACCTTATCGGAGAATAAGAAACATCCCGTTCATATCCCTCTTTGCAGGCCTTCACCACTGTGTAGATGAATTCAGATTCTGTTTTTTTAAACCCAGTAACCCTGCACAAATAAACCTTTTGAAGAATCGGTAGGAATAGACTAAAAATCTCTCTTGTATATAATTCAGCAGCCGATCTTTCTAGACACTTATATTGTGTTTGGAGCACTGGGTCACCATGTGATGAAAGAAAGTCGGCTTCAACTTCTTTATACCTCATATAGTTCAACCAACGAAAGAAGTGTTCTACGAATTCTAGCAAATTGTTTCTCACACTAACATATTTACCAAATTCTGAGTGTAAACCCTCACATCTTGAAGTCGTCCTAAACCCCGCAAAGAATTTTCCACGTATGTGTGTGGTAGCCCACATTTTTCTCTTCTCGTACAACTCTAAAACCCATGCATTCTCTTCCAAACCAAAATCAGCAACCAACTTATCCCACTTCCGTTCAAATTCCTCTACATCACAATCACCCAGCATACAAGGTTTCAACCTTGAAACAAACTTTGGATCTTTAACGTTACTTACTGCATTACGTAACAAGTGCCATGCACATAAACAGTGATGGGCATCTGGATAAACACGTTTAATGGCATTTCTCATAGGAAGATGACCATCAGTTATAACTGAGACCGGACTCTTGCCACCCATCGCGTCCAACAATGTTTCTAACAACCAAACATATGTTTCTTCAACTTCATTTGTCACAATTGCAGCTGCAAATATTACGCTCTGGTTATGATGATTTACTCCAGAAAATATAACCAAGGGACACAAGTATTTATTCTTCTTGTATGTTGCATCAAAAGCCAAAACATCACCAAATACAGAATAATCCCTCCTACAAGCACCATCACACCAAAAAAGTTTCTCAAGTCTTCCCTCTTCATTCACAGTATGCTTCCAATAGAAAAATTCATCCTTCTTTGATAGGCTTTCAAGAAAATCCAACACCGCTGTTGCATCAGATGTTTGGATTTTCTTTTGTCTCCATTGCTCGTTGTACATGTCCCTCTTCATAAACCCAACTTTATCAAAACCTCCAACCTGTGCGGCAAACAATCCATATATGTTGTTAGTCTTAATACCAACACTCCTCATCATATTCATCTGATATTTGTCATAGTCATTCATCTTTCTATGCCCCGGTAGCATGCCGGTCCACCTCTCTAACACAAGTGTGTGATTGTGTAAATCATTGAAATATTTTATGTACCATCGCCCGGACATTTCATCAACATGGACTTTAAGTTTGGCCTGACATCCACATCTAGTATCAGGTTTTGCTTTTCGGATTCTACCCTCTTTATTGTAGTGTTTTTGTCTCCTGTGACCTTCCTTGTGGCATACAAATGCCTGCTGAGTAATTTCACCCTTTGAATTCCTCATGACCTTACATTTTCTAGCAGAAAAACCTTTTATGCTCCCATACCAGTTATAGAACATAAATGCGACACCCATATCTGGAAAATGAAACTTAATAAAATACTCTACTGATTTCAGATCTGCCACATTAACTTTAACTAAATCCTCCTCACCGTTAATAGCTGTCTCGTCATCAAACTTAAATCCATCATCAGCGTTGTCATTGAAATGCACCTCATCTTCAATTGACATACTTTCATAATCATCCTCAGATGACATATCTTCCGAACCCTAAACATTTAACATAGGTTTCCTTCAAAATTTACTTCAACTAAAACAACAACTCATAAAAAAAATTACAAATTTAATGAGTGTTACAAAAATACCTGTGTTTCGTTCCTTTGCAAATTTTCAGCTGTCGAATCTACATTAACCATCTTTAGTGCGCTTGGAAAAGGGAATGCTTCAAAGTCAACAACTGCATTATACCAAGTTTTGACACCAACATCAAAAATATAATAGTATTCTAGACCATTTGCAATTGAGTAGAACCATCACCTAAGTGCCTGTGTGATACTTTGTGCACAAGACCTTAAGTTTATATACAATTACAACTTCATTCCTGTTCAATGCTATAATGGAAAATAAGGAAAGACACAGCAATGACATCTTCTTTTAACAAAGAAAAATAAGGAAAAAAATGAAAACATCGAGTTACTTAATGAAGGATTCCAAGGCTACAATGGCAACACATTTTAAGCACAAACACAAACTCAAAACAATGGCAACACATTTTAAGCACAAATACAAACTCAAAACACAATGCGATGAATCAGAAAAAGGAAAATACAGAAAATGCAACAACAAACTCATATTTTTGTATTCTTCAAAAGATGCAACAACAAACTCATATATTTCCTAACGGAATCAAACAATGCTAGACGAATACAGAAAATTGCGATGAATCAGAAAGAGGAAAAAACGGATCGAAAATCAGTGCGGTTAGATCTAATCGAAACATGAAGAGAAAGCGTGAAACGCGAAACGGAAACAGAAATTGGAAGAGATTTACAGATCTTACCGTTCTTCGTTGGCGAAAAACCCTAACTTTGCTTCAATCTCCCACTACCACGCTGGCTGTGTTCGATGGAAATCAAGAGCTGAATCACAATATGAGTTCGATGGAAACGAAGAGATGAATCTGGAAAATATGAACTTTAGGTTGGGTTTGATGAACTTCAACGACTCTCTCTTTTTACAGTCGATGAAAACGAAGACATGGTGAGAAAGAGAGTTTTGAAATGAAATGGAATTACAATGGTGAGAGTACAGAGAACAAAGACGATGACGGGCTAACAAAAGAGCTCAAACGAAGAATGAAAAGGCCTCAACCTATGGAGAGTTCGTTGTGGTACAGCTCGGCGAAGATCCCACCAGAACTATCAAAAACGGGTAGAGGCAGAAGGATCAGTGGCTTGTTTCATTTCCTGCAATCGTTTATGGCTTGTTTCGCTTCCATATGAGACAGAAACCAAATCACAAATCTTCGTTGTTGTTGTTGAAGAGAAGATGAAGCGATGAAAAAGAAGACATGGTGAGAGAGAGAGAGAGAGAGAGAGAGAGAGAGAGAGTTTTCTGAAATGGAATTAATTCTGAAATAGAATTAAAATGGTGAGAGTGAGTTGAATAATCAAGGTGGGGTACTAAATAGAAGAAAAAATTAAATTGGGTAAAATATGTAAGTCAAGCAAAATTTGGAAAAGTCAACTAAAATTGGGAAACCGGGAATAGCAGGGAAAAAGGGATATGAGTGTGGTACCCAATTTGTCAGATTGGAGGACCATAAAAGCCATCGGGTGCGAGGTCTGACATTGAAAATTTGAGAGAGAGAGAGAGAGAGAGAGAGAGAGAGAGAGATAAGAATTGAGAATGAGAGAGAAAGAGTGTGAGATTTGAAAAATTTTTGTTCAAAAATAAAGAGAGTTTATTTAATTGCTGAAACATTTCATTTCAAATAATTTAACAAAAAAATATTCTATTTCAAGTAAGGCAATGTGATTAATATATCTTTTTGACAATAATACTGTGATTAATACATTGATAGGTGGAGGATGCAGTATTCATTTTTTTAATGGTGTCAAGTCAATTTTTTTTCAACAACAAATAGGAAAAAAATGGTGTCAAGTCAATTTTTTTCCAAGTGGCCCAATCAGTTGGCAATATTTAGAGTATTCCTAAAATAGTTTATTCGTAAATGTATTATTTATAGATTATAGATATAGATTATGATTAGTTTCCATTTTGAATTTGAATAATTAAAATAATAAAAATTAAAATTCTATCATTTAAAATTGAAATAATACTCCTACATGTCTGATTTTAAGGCTTTCATTCGATTTTTATTTATCATTATTTTAACAATTAATCTCGAATACTAAGAAAAATGAAATAAATTTAGAAAAATTGTTAACTAATAGTTAGTAAAATATTAAAATTTTCACTTTGACATGAATAGGTTAACGCAATAAGTTGTGTATGGACTCCGAGAGCAAGTTTCAAACATGTTATATGCTCCACTTTCCCATTCGTCAATCTCGACCAATTAAGAGTGACAAATCTGTATCTAATCCGTAAGAAGTTGCATTTTTTTGGTCCTAAAAAATGTCCACCAGCGGGCCTTTTCCATTTTTGGTAAGTTTTAATAAAATATTATTTTTATTTTTCATTTTTATTATTATAAAATTCATTTTTTACTAAAAATAGTAAAGATCCACCGGTGGACCTTATTTGAAAGGTCCATATTAGATGCACAATTTTTAAGAGGCCTTATAACTTTATAAGTTTCACTACCTAACAATAGAATAGATTTTTTTTACATAACACAATAGAATGTATATATGAATTTGATAAAAGTCACAATAGAATTCTATTTTTTTGATAATTTTTTGTGTGAAAAACTCGATAAAATTCTTTAAGAAGCTAATTTGACTACTTATTTTAGTTATAAATAAATTATAAAAAAAATTTGGATACAAAAAAATTATAAATAAAAAAGGTACCTGGATACAAAAAATGTATTTTTTTGGTCTAGGGTCTTTGACCCGCTCCGATGTCTAGGGGAAATGGGCACTGAATAATCCGGAGTTTGGCCGAGAGGTAAGTAAAGTCTGGCTTTAATTTGTTCCATCGCCAGAGATCGAATCCAGGTATTAGCTGAGTCTACCCCTTTAGATGGAGTGCATTAACCACTTACACCCAAACTTAAAGTAAAAAAAAAAGGTATGGTAATAAAACTGTTTAGTTGATCAAAGATAATAAAGAATTTGGACACAAACAAACAATAAGGTATATAAGTATTTTAGTAATATTTTGGTAAAAAAAAGTATTTTCCTAAAATATATTTAAATAATTGTAAGGTTTTTTTTAATACAATTCTATTGTAAGTTTATTTTGGGCATATTAGTATCATGTTGTCAACATTTCAAAGAGAGATTCAAACTAGGGCCGGTAGTCCGGTTTGGTTCGGTTGGCTTCCTAAAAAAACCGAACCAAACCGAACCAAACCAAATCAATGCGGTTTGGATTGGTTCGGTTGGTTTAGTTTTTTACGAGACAACATAATTTAAAAATTTGCCATTTCTTTAAAGTTTATGACTGCCAAAGTCAATACTAATCGACCAAATTAAGTAGCCAAATACAATTAAAAATCTGCCAATGCATTAACATAATCAAAAGTCATACATAAAACTACCAAAAATGGTTGGTCCAAGTGGTAACTGGACTTGGATCCCACCCCAAGGTCTCGAGTTTGAATCTTAGGTGTGGCAAAAACTCTGTTGGGAGGGGAGAACCACACGGACCGGCAATACCGGAAGGCCTTTGAGGTTCCCCGGCGTAGATTAGTCACCAACAAAGCTGGTGAAAACTACGCACCAATGACATGGTAACAAAAAAAAGTCATACATAAAACTTGAAAGACAGTCTCCAAATCTCATCTAAAGTCATAACAGAATCTGCCAATACATTAAACAATAAAACTTCAAAGCTATTCTAATAGAATCTGCCAAAACTATAAAACAATAAAATTACTTATTATAATTGAATCAGTTAATGAGGAGTGAATTTTTTTTGTTTTACCCAGGGTATCCACCACCAACTGCAGTGACTAATCTCCTAGCTGAATTGTAGGTGCCTCAAGGGGCAGGACAGCTGGCCCAGAGTTTTAACACTGCTCCGTACCCAAGGTGGGGATCGAACCCTCGACCATTGGTTAAAGGAGGATCAGTCCCAACAGCTGAACCACATGCTCTGATTATACAAGAAAAATAATTTATATACATTGCATCAAGAATTTTCAAAACATGGCCATGCACTGTATGGTTAATCGTTTCTAAATAGAAAGACGTTTTGTGAAATTGATACAAGAACAATAAATTGATAAATAGAGTAGCTCCATTTATTATGTTTTGATTTTGATTAACGGAGTAGGTCATGAATCAACTTACAGTTTTATGCAGAAAGATTGAAAAACTAATGAATCATAATACAGATTGAAAATCATTTATGTCATATAGATTGAAAAGGAATCATAAGCAGATTGAAAATCATAATACAGATTGAAAATCATTTATGTCATATATATTTGCGATTTGGTTTGGTTTGTGTTTTTCTATTGGTTTGGTCCGGTTTTGAACACCCCTAATTCAAACCGTGAAATTTTGTAATTATGCTAAGTTTAAAAAAATCATTGCTTTTAAATACAATATTTAAATACCATAATGATTACGTAATAATTTGAATTTAGTTAAACTCGATCTTCAACTTAATGAAAGGTATAAATATATAAAGCCAATAGGTATCCACATATTTTATTTAATAAACATCAACTATTCATTCACTAAATGAATTATTAAAATATAGTGTATACCCGTGCATCGCCCGGGTCATGCACACTAATTGTATTAAAATTGGAAATAGATTCCTTGAACATTTGGTAACTTAGGTAAAGTTAGTATATTTTTAATCTCAAAAAAAAAGTTAGTATATTTTTTAGGAGAAAGAAATGATGATTAAAATAATACTATGCGGTGAAAGAGATTGATGAGTTAAGAGAGAGATATAGCTCAGTTGGCGAGCAAAAGAGCATGAATGAGTTGTAAGAAGGAGATCAGGTTCAAATCTTGAAAACTAACATTTTCTTCGTCCCTAACTAATTACTAATCATTAACAATATTTGCCTTAAAAAAGAGAGATATAGAGAAAAGTACCGGGTACTAAATGTTTAAGGTAAACAATCATTTCTTGTTAAAATTGCAGGGGATAAAATCGATAGTACATCAACTTCAGACTTATTTATAAGCAAAAAAAAAAATCTAACTTAGCGTAAATTTAGAAAGTTAGTTATATTCATTTAATATTATTGTGATTTCATAAAAAGATAAACTAGTTTTAGTTATAGACCCTTATTTTCTTGTGAATGTGTAAGGCTCTTAGGAGTAAACGTAGAATTAAATAAAAATATTTGTAGAATAATAACATTAAATGGAGTTGAGTTACTTGCAAAAAAGTTGTTATTTTTTTTGCTTACAAACGAGTCTAGAGAAGTACTAGTACTTTTTTTTTGACAAACTAGTACTTTTTATTGACAAGTGATGTGTCCATATTTGCATCTTGTTTTCATTGTTTTATGCATACACTTTTAGTTTAATTAGTCATGAATTCTTTAGTTTTGTTTAATTTTTATGTAGCTTTGGATAATTGCACGTGGTATGTTGTGTTTTGTAGGAAATGAATATTTTAGTGTTGGAAAGTGGCTTGGCATGAGTTGATATGGGGCTAGGACTAGGAGTCATTTTAGAAGAAATTGGATGAAAAAGAGAGAAACAGATCGATCTACCACTAGGGTGTGGTGGCTACCACGGGTGTGGATCGCAGCTTGCTGATTTCAATTGAGTGCTGTCGCGAAACACCACCTGGGTGTGTTTTGCGCCACGTCCTGCTGCTCCAGTTTCGTTTTTTAGCGTTTTTAAGCGTTTTTGGACAGTTTTGGGCCCCTTTTGTGCCTAAGTATAAATAGAAATTAGAGAAACTTGTCTAGGGTTCTGAACTTGATATTTTGAGGGGAGCATAGAGGCAAGAATCTTCATCTTCTTCCTTCTCCATAATTCGGTTTGAATGTTTCTTAACCTTTCCATGGATTATTACTTTGACATGTCTGAGTAGTTCTCCTTTTCTAGGATTGGGACATTCCTTGATATGTTTATGAGAATGAATTGATCTAATGTCCCCTTTTATTGATTTGATCTTTCTTTTATTCAATCCTTATTGCATTTTTTATACATTTCAATTTGTTAGCCGCTTGTTTACATTTCATAGATGATTGGGGAAGAACTAAGAGGTGAACATAATTGTTGGATCTATAAGGATTGAACTTGAGACCTAAATCACGAAAGTAGGTTTAGTCTTTCGAGTAACCAATGAATTATCATAAAGCTTAATGGGTTTAGTTTGTATTCAATTACCACGAAAGTAGGAATTGTTTCAATTAAGCACGATTTTTGTTACTTGAAAAAGAACATTAGCTTTCTTAGGATCAATTCACCTTCAAAGAGGATCAAAATTAATAAAAGGGAAAATCAATTTGCAATCATAAATAATCCCTGTGGAAATCTCAATCTTAGGAGCCCTTCTATCTTATAACAACAAACTCTATTTCTTGTCATTTCACGTTATAATTGATTTTTCACTTTTTCGTTATTACAATTTCTCTTCAAATTAATAAAACTTTGTTCTTTCTTAATTTAATTAGATTATAATTAGTTGATACTCAAAAGTCACAATCCATCTTTTTACTAGACGAAAACCGTACACTTGCAGATTTCACACATCAACAATCATAAAATTGATACTTGTTCGGGAGAATTGATTTTATCAAAATTTTAAAGGATTGTTAGTTTTACAATAGGTAAAATAGATTTGTCCTTTGGAGATCCAAAGTTCTTTATATTTTGCACATTTTTTTAGATAAGCAAAAAATTCATTGAAGGGAGCACAAGGGGTGTCCAACCCTTACAATGGAGATATATTATATTTTGCACATTAAATATGACTCGTCAGTTTACATCTGAGCAGTTGAGGTCATCCAAGTGAGTAAATTAAGACCATCTTAGAGCAACTCCAATGCAAGGATGATAAGTGTGTTGCATAAATAACTTTAAGTGAGCCTAGGTTGCCACAATGGATTTGAAACTTTTAACACAATTTTGGTCCAATGGTAGGTTGCTTAAAAAAACTAAACAATAGGACCCTTCAACACCACTACATGGAGAGGGAGAGAGAGAGAGAGAGAGAGAGAGAGAGAGAGAGAGAGGGAGGGAGGGAGGGAGGGAGGGAGGGAGGGAGGGAGGGAGGGAGAGAGAGAGAGAGAGAGAGAGAGAGAGCAACACCCTTTCAACTACTATTATTTTATTGCTTTAAATTCCAAAAATATTATTATTTTAATCATAAGCACACTATAGTACATTTGCTTGTAGAAACACACTATTCTTAACTTAAGCAAGAAAATGTGCCAACTAGACCAACTCCAATGATAGTACTCCCTCCGCTTTCAAATATAAGCAAATATATATACAAAGTCAAGTTACTAAATATAAGCAAGTCAAAAAAAATTTCCCCTACTATACCAAACTTACCCCTATTTATTACACTACTTTTACTTTTACCAATGCAAAAAAATAGTTTAATATTCTAATCTTTCTTTTCTTTTTTCTATGGAGATTTTTTCTAATAAAAAATTGAAAGGTTACTTTTGGAACTTCATCTCATTTTTTTAGCTTTTCTTAAAAACCATGCGGAGCCGTCTTTTGCTAATATTCAAAAATGGAGGGAGTATTTCTTATCTTTGAGCTTCACAACTTAAGCAACACTATAAGCACATTGCACTGTGTTGAGGTCATTTCGGTCAATGAGTTGAAAGTCATCTCAGTGGCTGCCTTGAGGCCATCCTGTAATTGAGTTCAAGTCATCTAATCGATCGATGAGTAGGGAATACAGTATTTATTACAAAAATAAAAGTGGATGCAATGAAATAATAAAGGCTATATTATAGATTTGGTCTTCCTATTTTCAAAAATTCAGGTATTTGGTCCCCCTATTTTAAAACTCAGAAATTTAGTCCCCCAATTTTAAAAAATCAAAGAGATTTAGTCCAAAGAGGGATTTTCAGTTTTTTTTGGCTGATTTGGCATTCAATTAAAAAAATTACTGACGTCAGTGACGTGGCACTCATTAAATGACTTGGCAGCTGACTCAGCTTGCACACATCATTTAATGATGCCACATAGACCAGCCACGTCAGATATAATATTTATATTAATTAATAACAAATTAAATAATAACAAAAAAAACATGAAATCAAAAATAGAAAGATCAGATTCAGAAACTGAACCCTAAATAATAAAAAAATCTTCTTCTTCTTCATGATTTCTTCTTCTTCTTCTTCTTCTTCTTCTTCTTCTTCTTTAATAATCGATTTCTTCTTGTCCTTCTTCTTCAATAATCCACTTCTTCTTCAAGCTAACAACTTCCTTTTCATGAAATTTGCTTTGAATCGTAAACCCTAAGTTCAGAACCGAAAATCCCAAATCATTGGAACCGTAAATCTGTGACGACGCGATGGCTAATACGTTGAAGATTCCACAGAAGAACACAAACACAAACAGCAGCAACAACCAGTATGAATGAATGAAAGGCCAGTGAAGCCTGCCACGTGACCCTGAAATTTTTCTGTTGTAGCGAATTCCTACGTTTGTAGATCCAGATCACGAAACCACTCAGATCCAGATCACGTTTGTAGCTCGGCGGTAAGCGCGTCCATCTTGTTCTCTGAGTCGCCGCCGGCGAACTCATCGGCGGTAGCGAATCCATGGAGATGTCGGCGGCTTGCGATCGATATTTCATCTGTCCTCAAACCCTGATTTCATTTTTTTACCCCTTTTTTTAAAACCCTCTGATCTGATCTGTGATGGCATCATCAACTCCTTTCTCCTCAAATTTAAAGCTTACATTTTTATGGGAAGATGTAGCTCTCTGAAGTATCATCATCCACTACAAGAAAAACTGATTTTTCCGGCCAGGACTTTCCGGCGGATTTTATCCGCCGAAACATTACCGGCGGATTTGTTGGATTTTTCGGCGGATTGTTTTCCTTCGCAACATTTCCGGCGGTTTTTTAGGTATTTCCGGCGGATTTGGGTCTACGAATTTTTTTTTTTAAAAATCCGCCAATAAGGTCATTTCCGGCGGATAGTTAAAAAACCGCCAATTTTGAATTTCGAAAATCCCCCGGAAATGCGTAAAAATCCGCCGGAAATGACAACCCGACTAAAATCCGCCGGAAACATCATTTCCAGCGGATTTTTTTTGAAAAAAGTGGGGGATTTGATTTTTGAAAATCCGCCAGAAATCCCCTGATTCGCCGGAAATCCCCTAAATCCGCTGGTAAATGACATTTCCGGCGGATTCTGCCTTTTGACTGTTTGACTTCGTTTCTTCTATATAAATCCCTTCTCCACTTCTTCTTCTTCACACCTCTACCAATACTCTCCTTCTCTCTACTAAATCTCTTCTTGAAATTCCTCTCTTCCTCCCTACGAATTCTCTTCTTCTCTCTACTAAATCTCTTCCTCTCTTTGGCAAATTTCTTCGATCTAAGGTATGTTTGTAACATGAGTTAATAGTTTTAGTTTTTGAATTATTTTATAATATGAGTTTGTTACTAATTGTGGTGTTGTTTGTTTAGGTATTGTTTGAGTTTGCGTTCCTCTTTTTTCCTCTTTGTTTGAGTTGGAGATACGCTTCAAGTCAGAGTCTTCTCTTCACTGCGGTGAGTTATCAAAGTAAAGTAATTAATATATCAATATATATGGATTTTTTGTTTTTAGTGTCTAACAATTTTTTACCAACGCTTATTGTCGATGATTTGAATACATGTTCCAGTGTCTCATTGTCGTGTCTTATTGGTTTTCTCAAATCACATTTTTGGTACAATATTAAAATTAATAAAATATTAATTACTTCACTATTTATAGTAAAATTTTGTTACAAATTTTGTTTGCAATAATAATACAAAATGATTTATATTGAAAAAACTTATTTATTAAGTTCACTTATAAATTTTATTAACAGATATTGTCTTATAAAAATTGAAATTTAAAATTAAATTTGCAATTATTATTTATAATGTTTAAATTATTAATATATAACATTATCTAAAAATTCATTGTGTTGCTGGTAATTGATGGTTTATTGATATATCAAAATAAAGTAATTAATATATCAATATATATCTAAATATAAAGTAATTGATAGTTTATTTGATAGTTTATTTCATTTACATTGTAGTGTAGTACATAGATCTTGAAATTATGGATCGTAGTTGGATGTATGATCGATTGTTTCCTGGAAGATCCGGTTTAAAGCGACGTTTTGTAGAAGGAGTAGAAGAGTTTATTTTTTGTGCTAAGTGTCATGAAGAATTTGCGTGACAAGGCGGTATTAGATGTCTGTGCTTGAAATGTTCCTTTCAATTTATAAAAAATGAAGAAGAAGTTAGACTTGATTTGTACAATAATGGGTTTAGGCCAAATTATTGGATATGGAGTCGTCACGGGGAAGTAGGACCAGGGGTAGCTGCAGTTCCTGCGGTTAATGTTCCGGTTGAAGTAGTAGCTCCCACTTCAAGTAGTTATCCAGCGACTACGACATCTGAAGGCCAAATTATACAACCGTTAGACGTTTATCAGGGAATGATATCTGACGATGTTGGAGTAAATTTGGATTTTGAAGAATCAGAATATGATGCTGAAAAAGTTCCAAATGAGGAAGCTCAAAGGTTTTACATGTATTTGAGTGAGACAAATAAACCATTATTTGAAGGATCTAAAGACTCAAAATTATCAATGTGTGTTCGGTTGTTGGGTCTTAAGTCTCAATTTAATGTTGCTGAGTTGTGCATGGAATATATGACCAAAATGATGTTGGATACAACCCCCATTAGAGGGCTTTTGCCGCAAAGTTATTATGAAGCTAAAAGACTGGTATCGAAGCTTGGCTTAAAATCTAAAAGAATTGATTGTTGTGTGTCTGGTTGCATGCTCTATTATATCAATGAGTTTGACATAAATGATGGAGAGTTGTCGGAATGCAAGTTGTGTGGAGAGCCACGCTATCGTGTCAGTAGGAAAGGGATGAGCAGAGGCAAACCGGTTCCACGAAAAGCCATGTTCTATCTGCCGCTTATACCAAGGCTACAGAGGATGTTTACTTCAATGGAGACTGCGGGTAAAATGACGTGGCACCATCAAAATAGAAATAATTCTGGTGAATTACGTCACCCATTTGATGGTGAAGTTTGGATTCATTTTGATCGCGTTCATCCAGATTTTGCCAGTGATCCACGCAATGTTCGGCTTGGTTTATGCTCTGATGGTTTCACACCATATATTCAAGCCTCGGCAACACCGTATTCATGTTGGCCAGTTATTGTTACCCCATACAACCTTCCTCCAGAAATGTGTATGTCTAAACCATACATGTTTTTAAATTCTATTATTCCAGGGCCAAGTAATCCAACAGCTGGTATTGACATATATTTGCAACCTTTGATTAATGACCTAAAAAGGTTGTGGAATGGTGTTTTAACTTATGATGCAGCACGCAAACAAAATTTTGTGATGGGGCGGCTTTGATGTGGACCATTAATGACTTCCCTACCTATGGAATGTTGTCTGGATGGGGGACACATGGTAAGATGGCGTGTCCGATTTGCATGGTTTACCCAAAGGCTTTTAGTCTTAAATACGGAGAAAAAACTTCATGGTTTCACTCGCACCGTAGGTTCTTACCTATGGATCACCCATTTAGAAAGCAGAAATATGCGTTCATCAGGGAAATGTTGAAACAACTGGACCTCCTCGTAAGTTGACACCAGAGGAAGTTTGGAATAGTGTTAGGGATATCCTTCCTGTGGAAGTCGTAGCGGGTGTTGTTTCTCGTCCAGATGGCTATGGACAATGGCACAATTGGACAAAAAAAAGTATTTTTTGGGAACTTCCCTATTGGAAAGATAAGCTATTGAGACACAATCTCGATGTCATGCATATAGAGAAGAATTTTTTTGACAACATATTTAACACTGTCATGAACGTGAAAGGCAAAACGAAAGACAATGAGAAAGCTAGGAAGGATATAGATCATTACTGTAGACAAAAGGATTTGTTGTTGGTTGAGCAAGGTACTAGGACTTTGAAACCCAAAGCCAATTATACTTTATCTACCGAACAAGCGAAAGCAGTTTATCAGTGGATAAAAGAGTTGAAAATGCCAGACGGTTATTCTTCCAATTTATCTAGATGTGCGGATGTGGATAATGGGACGTTGCATGGGATGAAGAGCCATGATTGTCATGTATTCATGGAGTGCTTACTTCCTATCGCCTAGTTTCTTTGATTCTATGGAGCATCTACCGGTGCATCTCGCGTATGAAGCTAAACTTGGCGGATCTGTCCAAGTTTAAAATATATGATTATTATGTTAATTAATATCGTTTTCTCTAGGTTCATGGGTGATTCAAAAAGATCGGTGAAAAACAAAGCTAGAGTTGAAGGATCGATATGTTCTTCTTACTTACACCGTGAAACAACACATTTTTGTTATTATTATTTCAAGAATGAGTTTGCTCCTGGAAGCAGTCGAAATGAAATGGATACTGAATGGCCTAGACATCATTTAGCTTTGTCTGTCTTTTGTCTACCCGGCCGTCCATCTGGGAAGGAGTCAATTTACTAGCAAACAGATGAAGAGTTAAGTTCAGCACATGTTCATGTGTTGATAAACTGTATTGAGGTCCAACCATTTATTGAGTATGTTCCTCAACATTAACTATCGATCTTAATTAGTTAATATAAAGTAGACAAATGCGTAACAATTAATTATTTCTTTTTAGGGAATTCTTGTCATCAGAGGACGTAAGTGAGCAACAATCTTCTGCTCATATTAATGCACATTTTCCAACGTGTTTTAGGCAACATGTTTATGCCCTCCCACCAACTCCTACCAAGCAACACTTGAGGAACATATCAGACGGTCCTCGAAGATGTGTTAAAGAATGGCACACATACTTTGTCAATGGATACAAATTTCACACCAATGAATGGACACAGGGCAGAGAGACAGTCAATAGTGGAGTGTGCATGAAGGGTGTCACTGGAGGAGGTGAAGATGATTTTTATGGTGTGGTTCAACACATATATGAACTTTCGTACCCCCATCTAGATTTTAGTCAGAAGGTAGTGGTTTTTTATTGTAATTAGTTTGATCCGTCTACTCGTGGAACAAAGGTGAATCTAAAGTCAAATACAGTGGACATTAAAATGAATGGTAGATATCAAATGTATGATCCCTACGTCATTGCACAAAATGTGAGACAAGTCTATTATGTCCCTTATCCATCAACGCGGACTGATAGGTGTGGTTGGTGTGTCGCAATTAAAACAAAACCAAGAGGTCGCATTGAGACAAATGATGACACGGTGGAAGGTGTGCCATATCAAATGGAAGAGATCTCTAATGTAAATGAAGTGATTCAAGTTGAACCCATTAGTCGTTTATGTGTTGAGCCAAACACCGGCGATGAAGTTGATGACGAAGAAGATGCTGATGAAGATGCAACAGACCACATTGGTGTATCAAGAATTCACTCATCTGATGATGATGATTTTGAGAATGAATGGGATTCCAATTAGTTATTTATGTTTCAACAATATATGTTAACCTATTTTTAATCAAGGATGTAATTTATGTTTGTTTAATTAGTATGTTTATATATTTTAAATTATTTAGTATATATGTTTATATATTTTAATTTGTTTTTAGTATGTTTATGTTAACCTGTTTAGTATATGTTTGTTTGTTTAAATGTATATGTCTAGATACAGTCATGGCATCTCACTCAGGATCCGATGACGACACATATGTTCCTTCACCTGTCACGGGTGATGCCGCCAGCACTAGCAAGCGGAAGACTTCTACTCGCCTAGGGCGTCGTGTTCAGCCTGCTCGTGTTGTTGTTTCTGGAGGCAGATATTTGCCACCACCTGGGTCTGAAGGTGCTAGTACTAGTACTGCAGGGGACCCAGTGATTCCTGCTGGTACTGAGGGCTTAGCCCCGACAGATGTTGATGCAGATGGGGCACGCACATTCACTGTTGACCGTGATGTGGTGAGGTATACAACTGATGGGCGTATCATATTGGAGACTGCTGGCGATTCGTAAGTATATATATATATATATATATATATATATATATATTATTTATTAATTTGTTTTTGTTGCCTTTTATATAACTTATATAATTTGGTGTAATAAAATTCATCTTTTTTTAATGCAGGTTCCTTCCTTCGAAGGCTACAGCTACCGCCATCACAAAAACAATCAAGGAAAATTTCACCAGCAGCTGGAAGAATTGGACGGCTGTTAGAAAAGATAAAGAGGCAATTGAGAGGATGTTAAAATCATTTTTGGTAAGTTGTTCTACGAAATAATTAATTTGGTGTATTATCTTATTGACTTGATTAATTAATTTGTCTTATAATTAACAACATTATTGTAAATTTCTTAAATAGGAAAAATGTACATGGTTACCAGAGCAGCAAAGAGAAGTTGAGAGAGTGTTCCATAAGAGATGTTCCCATCGCTATTCTGAATTACTGCGAAGGCGCGCGGTAAGAATGCAAAGCCATCTTATATGGGAGACTCAACTTGGGCTGGGTTAAAGGAGTACTGGCCAACACCAGAATTTAGGAATTATTGTGAGAAAGCCAAGAAGAACCGTGCTTCTGAAAAAGGTGGCTGCACACACAGGGGGGAATGTTAATACTGCAACGCATCACATGTGTTTGGTAAATTTATTACTTTATTACTTGATTAATTAATTATTTATAATTAACTAGTCATTTTCATGTGTATTAATTAATAATATGTATATATATATATATATAGGAGGCGAGGGAACAAAGGACAATCACTTTGCCTGAGTTGCATCGCTACCTTCATATGCGTGAGGACACTGGTGAGTTTGCTAAAGATCGGGCGAGGAATATTCAGGTAAAACTACTTTTACAATTATATATTAATGTTTATTATTTATATTAATCTTTATATCCGGCGAGGAATATTATATTAAAACTACTTTTGCTATAATTATTTATTTGTTGGGTTATTTTTTTCAAGAGAGCTTCCAGAGTGGGCTGGCTGAGTACCATGAGTCACAACAGAGCAGTGGGGCAGCTGATATCGATCCAGTGGAGGATGCTAGAGTAGCTCGTGATATTTGGGAGAGAACAGTTGGTCCCCAAAAGAGTAATCGTATGGAAGGATCAGGTGGTATTGGACCGGCTGCTTTCCGAACAAGCATTATTCTGAGTCTATCAGCTTCACATTCTAGATCCTCGAGTACTGGTCGCTCTTATGTTCCCAATGCTGGTGAGTTGAGTGTTGTTACGCAATTGACGCAGCAACTGAGCGAGGACCAGCGCCAGTTTGCCGAGCGGCAGGAGCAAAATGAACGAGAAGTGCAGGCGCTTCGGGAGAAAGCCGGGATAGCTGAGGAGCGCATGGAGGAGCAGGCAAGGGTAGCTGCGGAGCAGGCTAGGCTAAATGAGGAGTGCTTTAAGTTTTTGCAGGATTAGCTGATGTCTCAGCACTCGAGGCCATCCTCATCACATATGCCACCCTACCTATCGCAGCAGCCGCAGCAGCATTACGGCGGTGCATTTCAGTAGTGGCCTCAGCAGCAGTATGCACCCCAGTATTCCCAGCAGTATGCACCTCAGCCATAATGACGAAGACTAGTTTAGGCAACAATTCATAAATCAAGGCCCTACTGACATGGTAAATGACATGGACAGACCTCTGAGGGACTATGCTGTATTTGATCCACTAACAATGGAGACAAGCATAGCTAGGCCTGCTCTCCAAACAGTTCAATTTGAATTCAAACCCATGATGTTCCAAATGCTCCAAACAGTAGGTCAGTTTGGTGGTTCTCCCCAAGAGGACCCATACTTACATTTAAAACAATTTCAGGAAGTCTGCAGTAATTTTATCATTCCAGGAGTCAGTGATGATGCATTTAAGTTAAAACTTTTTCTTTATTCCTTAAAGGATAGAGCAAAGGCCTGGTTAACTTCTCTAGAGCCTAACTCTATCCATACTTGGAATGAAATGGCTGAGAAATTCTTGGCAGAATATTTTCCACCTAGTAAAAATGCAAGAACGAGGAATGAAGTTGCTGCATTCAGACAAAAAGATTCTGAAACACTGTTTGAAGTCTTGGAGAGATGGAAAGAACTGTTGAGAAGATGTCCCCATCATGGTGTATTAGTGATCTTTCAGATGGAGACCTTTTACAATGGATTGGATCCACATACCAGACTGATGCTTGATGCTTCTTCTGGGGGTGTACTACTGAAAACTTCCTACAGTGAAGCTTGTGAATTGATAGATGACATTGCCACCAATAGCTACCAATGGCCCACAGAAAGGCTAGCTCTTCAGAAAAAGGTAGCTGGTGTCCATGAAATTAGCGAAGTTTCAGCCCTGTCAGGTCATGTTGCTTCTCTCACCAATATGATAAGGAGCATGAGTACCTCTAAAGCTGCAGCGGTTACCGCTACAGCGCCAGTTGAGCCAACTGTGGCTGTTATAGAGCAAGCTCCTCCAGGTTCAACTAGCTGTGTTTATTGTGGAGGGGAGCATCTCTATGAAGAATGTCCAGGTAATCTCGTGTCTGTAAACTATGTGGGGTTCAACAAGAATAATAATCCCTATTCAAATACTTACAATCCTGGTTGGAAGAATCACCCCAACTTCAGATGGGGAGCTAACAATGCTACTGCACCAAATTACACTGCTCCTGTTATCCCACCAGGATTCCCTACTCAGAATTATCAAAGGCAAAACACCCCAGCCATGGATACCTATATGGAAAATCTGTTGAAAGGTTTCATGAGTGATTGTGAAACAACTTTAAAAACTCATGAAGCCTCTATCAAAAATCTAGAGATCCAAATGGGGCAGATAGCTAATGTTCTTACTCAAAGGACTAGTGGAGCATTACCATCCACTACTGAAGCCTCAATTTCTCATACAGCAGGGAAGGAGCATGTCAAGGCTATATCTCTGAGAAGTGGGAAAGATTTACAAGGGCCATCAACTAGTTTAGAAAAAGAAAAAGAAAAAAATTCTGAAAAAGAAAAAAAATTCTCAGGCGCTACAGTAGCTGGCGCTGTAGCAGCTGACAAAGCACAATCTCCAGTAACAAGGATTATTCCAGAATACCCTGAACCTCCCTATCCACAAAGGCTAAGGAAAGCACAAGAAGATAAGCAATTTAACAAATTTCTGGAAGTGCTAAAACAACTGCATATCAATGTTCCTTTGGTGGAAGCCCTCCAACAAATGCCAAACTATGCTAAGTTTATGAAGGATGTGCTCACCAAAAGAAGAAGATTAGGGGAATTTGAAACAGTAGCAATGACTGGGGAGTGCAGCATGATTATGCAGAACAAACTCCCAATGAAATCAAAGGACCCTGGAAGCTTCACAATCCCATGTGCCATTGGGAATTTCTACTCTGGCCGTGCCTTATGTGATTTGGGGGCTAGCATAATTCTAATGGCCCAAGTCCATATACAAGCAGCTAGGAGTAGGAACTTCAAGGCCTACCTCTGTTACTCTTCAATTGGCTGATAGGACTCTTGCCTATCCAGAAGGAATATTGGAAGATGTGCTGATCAAAGTAGATAAATTTGTTTTTCCCGTGGACTTTGTAATTCTTGACTTTGAGGTAGACAAAGAAGTACCTATCATATTGGGAAGGTCATTCCTAGCTACAGGCAAGACATTAATAGATGTGCAAAAGGGAGAATTGACCATGAGGGTTAATGACCAAGAAGTCAAGTTTAATGTTCTTAATGCTTTAAAGTTTCCTGATGACCACACATAGGAGTGCTCATTTGTAGCCATTCTTGACCAAGTGATTCAAAAACAGTTTCATAAAAACAATGACCACTTGGGGAAAATTACGAATAACCATGGGAAACTTGAACCTGATGTGCAAGAAGCAGAACAACCAGAACTAGCTGTGAAAGAAGTTTGGGCCAAAAGGTATGAGTCTCTTAAGCAGGAAAATTCAAACTTGAGAAAGAATGTTCCTTCCATTGAAAAACCACCTATCCTAGAATTGAAAGAGTTACCAAACCACCTTAAATATGCTTATTTGGGGGAAAACAAGACTTTACCGGTCATCATAGCTTCTGACCTCTCAGAGGAACATGAACATGATCTTATTGGCACCCTAAAAAGGCATAAAAGGGAAATTGGGTGGCAGATGTCAGATATTCAAGGGATTAGTCCAACCATCTGCATGCATAAAATTGTGCTGGAGGAGAACTCCAAGAATTGCATTGAAGGGCAGAGGAGACTTAATCCCATCATGAAAGAGGTGGTGAAAAAAGAGATTATCAAGTGGCTGGATGCAGACATTGTTTACCCTATCTCTGATAGTGCATGGGTTAGTCCTGTGCAGTGTGTTCCAAAGAAAGGAGGTATAACAGTGATAACCAATGAAATGAATGAACTATTGCCAACAAGGACTGTCACAGAATGGAGGATCTGCATGGATTATAGGAGACTCAACAAGGCTACAAGGAAAGATCATTTCCCTTTGCCTTTCATTGACCAGATGTTTGATAGGTTGGCAGGGAAGGAATTCTATTGCTTTTTAGATGGCTATTCTGGCTATAATCAAATAGCAATAGTCCCTTGAAGATCAGCAAAAGACAACATTCACATGTCCCTATGGTACATTTGCTTTTAGACGAATGCCATTTGGACTGTGCAATGCCCCTGCCACTTTTCAGAGATGTATGATGGCAATCTTCTCAGATTTCATTGAAAGATCCATGGAAGTTTTCATGGATGACTTCTCCGTATTTGGGGAGACTTTCCATCTATGTTTGTCCAACTTGGAAGAAATCTGGATAAGGTGTGAAGAAACAAACCTAGTGCAGAATTGGGAAAAATGTCACTTCATGGTACAAGAGGGTATTGTTTTGGGGCACAGAATCTCCAAGAAAGGATTGGAAGTGGATAGAGCAAAAATTGAAAGTCATTGAAAAGCTACCTCCTCCGACAAATATCAAGGGCATTAGAAGCTTTCTGGGACATGCTGGCTTCTACAGGAGGTTCATCAAGGACTTTTCAAAAATTTCCAAACCACTGTGTCAACTATTGCAGCATGACACCACTTTTATCTTTGATGAAGCCTGCTTGGAAGCTTTCAAGAAACTGAAGACAGCCTTGGTAACTGCACCAGTCATCATAGCACCTGACAGGAGAAAACCTTTTGAGCTTATATGTGATGCCAGTGACTTTGCCATTGGAGCTGTGATGGGACAAAGGTATGGAAAATATTTTCATTCAATATATTATGCTAGTAAAACACTGATAGAAGCTCAATTGAATTACACAGTCACTGAAAAAGAGCTATTAGATGTTGTCTTTGCATTTGATAAATTTCGATCATACTTGGTGGGCACAAGAGTTATAGTTTTTACAGATCATTCTGCCATCAAGTATTTGATCACAAAAAAGGATGCAAAGCCAAGGCTAATTAGATGGGTTCTCCTCCTCCAAGAATTTGATTTAGAAATTCGTGATAAAAAGGGGGTGGAGAACCAAGTTGCTGATCATTTGTCCAGAATTGAAGGAGAAAGTGCAGGTACATCAGGAGGAGAAATTAAAGAGCAATTTCCAGATGAGAAGTTACTAGCAATAACTACTGACACGCCAAGCGCTGTAGCGGCTGATGCTACAGCGCCTTGGTTTGCTGACATTGTGGATTTTCTGGTTAGCAAGGTAGTGCCTGCAGACATGAATTATCAGCAGAAGAGAAGGTTCTTCCATACAGTAAAGCAATATTATTGGGATGAGCCTTTTCTTTATAAGAAATGTCGGGATCAATTAATGAGGAGGTGCCTTGTAGAGGAGGAACAATATCAAGTGCTACAGCATTGCCATGCTGCACCTTGTGGTGGGCATTTTGGTGGAATCAGGACAGCTGCAAAAGTACTGCAGTCAGGGTACTATTGGCCTACATTGTTCAAAAATGATCAGGATATTGTAAGGAGGTGTGACAGGTGTCAGAGAACAGGGAACATTTCTAACAAACATGAGATGCCTTTAACCAACATTCTAGAGATAGAACTCTTTGATGTTTGGGGAATGGATTTCATGGGACTCTTCCCTCCATCTCATGGGAACCTGTATGTCCTAGTGGCAGTGGACTATGTGTCAAAGTGTGTAGAGGCCGTTGCTCTACCCAACAATGATGCTAAGTCTGTAAGCAAATTCTTACAAAAGAACATTTTTACTAGATTTGGAACTCCTAGAGCAATAATCGGTGACGAGGGTTCTCATTTCTGCAACAAACTGATTGAGACCTTCCTGGCTAAGCATGGAGTCAAGCATAAGATTGCTACCACTTACCATCCTCAAACAAGTGGTCAAACAGAATTGTCTAACAGAGAAATCAAAAGAATACTTGAGAAGATGGTAGGTCCAACAAGGAAGGAATGGTCACTACATTTAGATGATGCTCTGTGGGCCTACATGACAGCTTTTAAAACACCTTTGGGAATGTCACCCTATAGGCTTGTATATGAAAGGCTTGCCACCTGCCTATTGAGTTGCAGCATAAATCTCATTGGGCAATAAAAAGGCTCAACTTTGACCTTAATAAAGCAGGAGAAGCAAGAATGCTGCAGATGCATGAACTTGAAGAAATTAGGCATTTTGCCTATGAAAGTGCAGCAATCTACAAAGAAAAGACCAAGGCCTGGCATGACCATAAAATACAAAAGAAAGAGCGGAAGGAAGGAGGACAAGTGTTGCTATTCAATTCAAGACTGAAATTGTTTCCAGGCAAACTAAAGTCAAGATGGTCAGGACCATTCAGGTTGTTGAAACTGTACCCTCATGGTGTTGTGGACCTATTTGATGAAGGAACCAACACCACCTTCAAAGTTAATGGCCAAAGGGTAAAGCAGTACCTTGGTGAGAATGTGGTAAGGGACAAAACCACAATTGAACTTAAAGACCTCTAGTAAAAGAGGAAGTCTGGCTGATGACTAATAAAGCAAGCGCTCTTGGGAGGCAACCCAAGGTTTTTGAACTAACCTATATTGTGTTTATGTTAAATTTGTGCAGGTATAAGTATAAGGAGTTAGGAAGATACAGTCAGCTGCTGGGAGATAACATTTGGCGCTATAGCGTATGCTGTGTTCAAAGCGCTATAGCGGTTGCTGCTGGGTACAAATGAAAAAGTCAAACTTTGAAAACTGGGAAACAGGGCAGGGGTGATGTGGCATCTGGTAACCTTATCTCAACTGCTCTATGCTCAGTCCAGTCACGTCAAGCACGTTCTCTTTTCTCTCTCCATCATAACACTTGCAACGGTCACATCTTCCACGTTTTCCCAGTCTCAACTCCCCACGCACACACTCTCTTTCTTAAATTAAAACCCCCATTTCTTCACCGTCTCACCCACCATCCGTAACCGTCTTCTTCCTCTTTCCCAAACGGAAAACGCAGAAACCCATAACCTTCATACGTTTCATACGTTTTCAAAGCTAGAAAAATGACTAAGAAACAAGTAGCCCTAAAGAAGTCTGGAAAGGGAGCAAACGCTAAAGAAGGATCATCCAAAGCTGAAATGACTAACGTTGATCCCCAGAAATTCTGGAAAATGGAATTCATCGCTGAGAGAGGATTCAAAACTGATAAGGCCTCAGACGCTTTCACGGCAACTGTGGCAGCGCTGGGTTGGGAGCAATTCATCAAGCATCGCAAACGATACCTGGTGTCCTTGGTCAGGGAGTTTTATGCAGGAATTGAAGAACCCAAGGATGGAAAGCCTCAAACCTATTCTACGGTTAGGGGCGAAACCGTTTGCTTCAATGCAAGATCAATAAACGACATCTTCCGTCTGGGTTACCATGGAAAAGCATTGGAGAGCAAGGTCAAAACCTGGGGAAAGGCAGAAATGGCAGGTTGAAGAAGGCGTACTTGTGCGAAGAGGCAAACATGTGGTGCAGCTTTATCAAGCACTCCTTGCTGCCTACTTCTCACACTACGTTTTTGGAGAAGGAAAGGCTGATAGTAATTGATGCTATCATGGCAGGGGAGCAGATTGATGTAGGAAAGCTGATCTCAAGAGAAATAGAGAAGTGCAGAGTAAAAAAGGGAGGTAATATTTACTTTCCATGTCTAATCACTGAACTGTGCATTAATGCAGAAGTAGAGGTTGAGCCAAAAGAAGAAATGAGGTCCCCATTGGGAGCTTTCCCCACTGCGTTCAAGCAAAAGCAGAAGCCTGCCGCTGCAGCATCAGGTGATGCTGCGATGCTATAGCGCCTGGCGCTGCAGCAGCAGTCTCTCTGTCGCTTCGTAAAGGAAAAGTTTGAATGGGAGAAGGCCATGTATGCAAAGATCTCAAAGGGCAAAGCCACTATACAACCACCTGAATTTCCTGACTGGCTAATTGACGAAGAGCCAGGTAAAAAGGTGGAGGAAGAAAAGCACGTGGAAGAAAAGAAGAAAAAAGTGGGAAGCCCAACAAAGAAGAAAAGACAGAGTCCTGCTAAAAAGATGAAGAAGGTGATTCTGGAGGAAGAAAGCCTAGGATCTGAAGAGATGGAAGAAATCAGTGCGGAGGATGAAGAAGAAACAAAGGCAGTAATGAGGGAAATAGTGAGTGATGAAGAGGAGGATTCATCAGAGGAAGAAGTTGAGAGTGAAGAGGAGGAAGAAATATAGTGTGACCCAACCCCTAGCCCAAAGAAACCCGATAAGTCCCCAGCAAAAACTTCAACACCACCATCAAGCTCCACCACCAGCCCTGAACCACCCAAATCACCCATCAACCACCCAACAAAAGAACCAGAAGCAACAAATGAAGAGCAAGCTATTGAGCAACCACAACAACCAGCAGAGCAATCTCAGCAACAGCAGCAAGCAGCCAAGAAAAAGTATGTTCCATACCATGCAGCAAGGAGAAACCCTGGGATCAGGTTGGCAGATGACCCTCCGCAAGAAGAGGTGCCAGTTAGCGCTGTAGCGACAGATGCTACAGCGTCTAAAGTCAAGTCCCCACAGAAAGCTGCATCTGAGGAGAATACTCCTGATAATTCTGCGGAGAGAGAAGCAGCTGAAAAATTCGTTGAAATGGCAGCCAATAAAAAAGCAGAGGACCCTAAGACCAAGGCTACAGCGGCTACCGCTGTAGCGGCAGGAAAAGAAACCTCCACAGCCCCCCAAGAAAAAGAAGCCCACAAAAGCAGCCCCTGCCCCTTCAAGAGCAAGTAAGAGGCTCAAGAAGGAGTAGCAGGTAAGCGTTTCAAAAAAAAAAATACATGCTATAGTGTCTGCTCTTATATCTAACAAGCATGTTTAGGCTTGTACTTTTGTTATTTTTAATTTTGTTATGCTGTTGTCAAAGGAAACTCCCTTTAGAATGCATGAGCAGTGGGGACACTGCTAGGTTTTATGTTTGGGGGAGGGACCTTATGAAAGTTAATGTATGTTTTACTTATGAATGACAATATTATGTTTTGAAGGATTAGTTGCAAATTTTAAATTTTTCAGCAGTAAAAGTTGTACTTGCTTGGCTAAATTTAATGATGATTATGTGTTTTGAGTAGAGTAGCCTTGTTTGAACAATAAATGGTTTTATTGCTTCTTCTACACTTAAAACTCTAGGTTTAGCAAGGACCTAGTTAGCTAAGGATGATCTGATGCTAAGGTTAGTCCTGGTTAACTAAGGTTTAGTCAAATTTTTATTAAAACTTGAGAGTAGCTTTTGAAGCTAAGTTTGGAGGTGCATCGGTTATATTAAGGCTAGGTATGAAGAGTATATGATGGTTAGTGCAATAGGACCCAAAGTGAACAATTGGTCATGTGCAGTTACCCGAAACAAATGCTGAACTGTTCCAAAAATGCATATAAAAAGAAAAGAAAAGAAAAGAAAAATAAAAAGAAAGAAATGCAAATAAGGAGTTCAGTAGTGAGGCAGCTGCAGCTGAATCTATTTATCAAATTCACCAGTGCTGTAGCATTTAACGCTACAGCGTAAACGCTACAGCGTTGAGAAATCACCAAATCAATAGTTAGTGCACTGGCCAAAGATTTGAAATGCCTAATCAAGCCCTTTGTTGTGCTTTTAAGCCCCTCTTGTTTTGAGTGAAAGTGTTAGCCTACTCTCCTTTTTGAAAAATTCTTTGGCTGAACCAAAAGAAGACCACTCTTTCCAAGGCTAGGAAAAATGTTGAAAATATCTAGGAGCTAAACTAAGCCTAGTACACACACTCATAATTGAGCAGTAATAAGTCTATATGTTGTGAAAAGCAATGGCGTGTGTGTGTGTTGGATGTAAATCTGAAAGTTTGGCCTAATGAGAGAAATTTTTGAAAAACTGTTTGATTTAAAGGTGCAACTAGTTTGATTTTGATTTTCAGTTGTCATTCTGTCCTCTTGCTTTATTCAAGTGTCATTACTTGAGGACAAGCAATAGTTTAAGTTTGGGGGTGTGATAACTCATATTTATATGTGTTATTTATGCTCTTATCACTTTAATTAGGACAAGTTCTCAAGTAATATTAGTACTTTATTCTGTAAATATGTGATTAAAAGTATAAATGAGGCTGAGAGTTATCTTCCTAACATTTGGCACAAAGGGTGCCCTTTTTAGTGTTTTAATGTGTTGTTAGTGCTGCAGCGGTAAGCGCTATAGCGCTATATGGCGGTTGGACAGCTGGACAATATTGGAGCTCACCACTATTTGATGAGTCATCGTGTCAATCCTCTGCTGAAAGCCTGACACAAAATCTTCCAAGTGGGTTGAAAAGGACACTTGGCGTTTTCTCATTGAAGGATATTTGTTAGTTGGTGATAAGTGTCACTATCACCTTTTTGTAAAAGCTACTTTATGAGATTAGGATAATATCTAGATCTATCCTCTCCACACTAGATAATTCGACTCAAGGAGAGAGTTTTTGGAAGAAGACTACTTGACACATATCTTTCCTCCATTCTTGAAGCTTTTAGTTTAGTTTTATTTTTCTTATCCATACCTACGGTTTAGCCACGCCATAGCATCTTCCAGCCGTGCATGACTTGGAATCCTTGGAGTGCATCTTTTGCAACCATTCATCTCTTGTTCACTCACGTTAATGTAAGCTTTTTGGTTTATATTGTGTTGATGACGCTTGCCATGAGCTAAACACTTAGTAGTTGGATTAAGTCTAGTTTGTAATGAACCTTGAGTAATGTTAATATAATATTATGGCGTTTGCGTTTCAATCCTTGTATTTTAATACTTTCAAACTTGTTTTGGGATTGGCCAACTGAAACTAGTAGATTCGTGGGTACAGACATGGTCCATGATTCGAACTCAATGATAGATATGAATGAAAGGTTGTTTAAAGACATTTAAGCAATTTGTGATTAACCCTAGACATTGGGGAGCAATAGTTCATAAAGCAAAAGCTGTAGGTTCTTTATTATACAGGGGTGAACTTATTTAGAACCTAGACATAGGAGTCTTGTAACAAAACCCTGGCGACAGTGACTGAAAGGCACACCTCCATACGGTACAGCACTTAACGCTACAGCGTATAACGTTATAGCGCCTTACTCCTGGGAATTTACATAACGAAGAGTAATCCAACTCATTTTACAACTCACTTTATAACTCTCTGCATTTCTTACTGTTTTACCAACAACTGAGTATGTTCACACTTCAAAAACGTGCTATTGTTACTTTGCTCTTTTCATTAAATTGTTAACTACTTAAACTCTTAAATTAACATCAATTCTTGTGAGAACGATCTCTATTTATCATTATATTACTTGTTGCGATTGTGTACACTTGCACAAACTACTTTTCACACAACAGTCACCTCACCAGCCAAACCAGCCAAACCAGCACCCCCAGCCGCGGTCACCCCAGCAGCCCCACATCGATCTTAATATCGATGCGATTAGTGCTTTTCTTGCATCTGATGATACCTATTATCATGGTGATGACACAGACCAGCAGCCACCCCAGTAGCTTTGGATTATTTTATTTTGTTGTATGAATATTTTTTTTTATTGTATGGATATTTTTTTTGTTGTATGGATATTTATTTAAATTAATTATTAATTTTCATTCCTAATTTTTATTTTTTTAAATAGTAAATTAATTAATTATTAAATTTTATTTTTTATCAATAATTAAAATTTTTAATAAAATAATATTAATTTTTTAAATAAAACGATTTTTAAAAAAAACAATAGTTATTTTTTAAAAAAAATTAAGTTTTTTAAAAAAAACGGTTTTTCCGGCGGATTTGTGGACTTTCCGGCGGATAAACTCATGCGAATTTGGAAAATTTTTCGGCACCACGAAATCCACCGGAAATTTCCGGCGGATAATCCACCGGAAACCGTTTGCTGCGAGCTGGCTACCAGCGCCAAAAATCCATCGAAAAGTCCACATTTTCAGCGGATTTTTGACTTTTCCGGCGGATTTTGCCCACCGAAAAGTCCAATTTTTCATGTAGTGATCATCTCCACTCAAGGCAAATGGTGTTGAGAAATGCTAATCATGGATTTGTGAAGGCACCATCATCCCCTTCATCTTGTTATTCATCCTTCTTTGGTTTCACTAATTACGGACGTTGTGAACATTAATTGCTGCGTGATTTGCGATTTGTGTTTCCGTTATTTGGAAGAACACTAATTACTGCGTGATTGCCTGATTTCATTTGTTGTTGCTAATCATGGATCTGGATCTGTTGTTATTCACCCTATTTCATGTGTTAATTAATAATTAATAATAATAATAATATAGTTTATTTAATTATTTTAATTATAATAAAAATATAATCTGAAGTGACAATACACATGTGGCATCATTAAATGATGTGTGCAAGCTGGGTCAGCTGCCACGTCATTTAATGAGAGGCACATCAGCATTTTTTTTTGCAGAAGGTCAACTCAGTAAAAAAAATTGAAAAATCCCTCTTTGGACTAAATTTGCGGAATTTTTTAAAATAGGGGGGACCAAATATCTGAGTTTTAAAATAGAGGGACCAAATATCTCAATTTTTGATTTTTGAAAATAGGGGGACAAAAACTATAATTTAGCCAACAATAAATAAGGATTTATTAATTTCCAGAACTAAAAGCATACAAAAAGTCTTATCGTCCACTTAAAAAGAAACTTGTTTTTGTACCCAAAGAAAAGTGAAACGAGTATAGCCACGCATTTATGGTGTGTTGTCCTTTGGTATTTTAGTTGTCTGTGACTTACATTAGGATAGACTTAATAAGTCATTAGTTGAGTGTGGCATGTGGTTTGGCCTGTCATTGAGAGTGCAAAACCCCAGAAGGTTCCAGCAAGAGAGATAGATATACAGGCAGAGAAAGACCAACTTGTTGGATAGGGACATCAACACTCAACATCAACGTTCGCCAAACATGTTCATCCTTAATGTCTCAACGTTCGCCAAACATGTTCATCCTTAATGTCTAGGTTTAATTATAGTTTTGGTCCTTCTGTTTTCACTGATTTACGATTTTAGTCCCTCAAATTTTAATTTGACGATTTTGATCCCTCTATTTTCCCAATTTGAAAAATCATAGCCCCCTCTTAAATAAGTCAAAATTGAAACTCAATTTTGACTTATTATCCTACATGGCAGTCTACGTGGCACCCACCCCACCCCCCCCCCCCACAACCACACCCTCTCTCTCCTTCGCATCTCACCCTCCCCCCCACCGATCCTCCCTCGCTCACTGTCGCTCTCCCTCCTCTCTCAATCACCGACCCCCCTTTCCCTCTCACCACCGTCCCTCTCTTCCCCCTCGTCTTCCATCTCTCTCTTCGCATCTCTGGTTCGCTCGTCGCTCTCCCTCTCTCGCCGTTCTCTCGCTCGTCACTCTCGCTCGTCGCAGATCGCAGAGGAGGGGGGAGGGGTTCACGGAGGTCGCAGATCGCAGTCGGAGGGAAAGGAAAACGAGGTGGGTGAGAGAGAAAGGAGAGAGAGAGACTGACGGTGAGAGAAAAAGGAGAGAGAGAGATTGTGAGGTGGGTGGTGCGAAGGGGGTGGGGGTGGGGTGGGGTGGGGGTGGGGGTGGGGTGGGGTGGGGGTGGGGGTGTGCCTACGTGGACTGCCACGTAAGATGAGTCAGTCAAAATTGAGTCTTAATTTTGACCAAATTAAGAGGGGGATCAAATTCGTCAAATTGGAAAAATAGAGGGACCAAAATCGTGAATTGGTGAAAACAGGGGGACCAAAACTGTAATTAAGCCTAATGTCTAAGTTGATTATATTATATAACTTCTGAAATTAGGTAACAACAAACTCAGAGAAAAAAATATAAAAAACTTGATACCTCCGACTACGTACATTTTGGTTTTCTTTATTTTATTCTTCAAATTTGTTCTAGTAAATTTTAGGGTAAAATATGTTTTTGTCCCTACAAAATTCGGTTATTCTAAGTCTAGTCCTTACATTATCGAAATAGGCGTTTTGATCCCCAACTTATTTTTTCGTTTCCATTAGTGGACATGTTAGTGCCACGTGGCAGTGAAGATTTGGAGGTGATGACGTGGCGTGTCAGTGCCACAATGCCACATCAACAACTAATGGATAACTGCCATGTGGCGCAGGGCATGGCAATGTGAGGTACATTGTTACAAAAAAAATTAACAAATTTGAGGAACATGGGGATTGAACCCATTGACCTCAATGTGGTAAAGGCTCTAAAATACCACTAGGGCAACATCATGACTTGGTTAAATGTAGCCAACTCTAAATATATATTACATTAATTTAGATTAAAAAAACAAAAAAAAAATAAATCTTCATCTTCCACATCTGTGTTGTTTCCGTTTCCAGATCTGTTGCATCGCCCACCTCTGCATTTCCAGATCTTTTTCCCCAGATGTCAACGCCATCGCCCTTTTTCTCGCTGTCGTCATCAGAAGATCGACAAAGCACCAAAAATCATCGATCACCAAAAGTCAACACAATCGAAATGAAATCAGAAAACGAAATTAGAAATTGATTCAGAAACGAAATCAATCGAAACGAAATCAGAAAATGAAATTAGAAAAGAAATGAAACCGAAATCGAAAAAAAGAAAGGAAATCAGAAACAAAATCAGAAACGATTCAGAAATGGAATTAGAGACGCAATCCAAATCGAAAAACAAAGAACGATCGTAGAAATTAAAGATGAAAATGGGAGAGTGAGAGAACGATTGCAGATTGAAGAAATGGGGGATGTAACACCCTCAAAATAATTAGTAAAATTATTTGGGTGTTAACCCAATTAAACTAATTTAGTACTTGACGGGTAAATTTACCGAGTGCTAAAATTATTTATTGGTGGTCATTGGATCGTTAACCGAATAATACGGTTCAAGGAAGTTTTGGAATCGAAATAAGAGATTTAGATCAATATAGTAATTGGACCACTATATATTAATAAATATATGTATATGCGTATGTGTGTGTGTGTATAAGTGAAAAAAATTAAATAAAAGAAAGAGAAGAAGAAAGAAAGAAGCGAGAGACAGTGAAGAGAAATGAGAGAAAGAAGAGAAAGAGAAAGAATGGTGTGGAAGAAGAAGAGGAAAAAGGGGGTACTTCCGCTCATCAAAACGACTTCCTTCCAACACGAAAAACGTTCAGCGCTACTTCCTCTTCGATTTGGTACCAAGATCTTCATCATCAACTCACTCTCTCTCACTTTGCCATTTTCGAATTTGAGAGGAAAATTGGAGTTTTGATGGTTGTAGCTCAAGGGAAAGCTCAGGATGATGTTTAGGAGCGAGCTCAAGGTGGATTACTCGAGTATTGAAGATCGATTGGGTGATTTGGAGTTGAAAATCAAAGATTGGGGTTATGGATGAATAGTAGTCTTGGAGGTTGAAGATGATGAATAGTGTCCATGGAGGATTTCGAGGAATTTGGTATTTCGGTCAAAAGAGGTTTCGTGATCGAGTGGGAAGCTTTGGAAGCGGATTGGGTGTCGCCAGAGCGGGGAACGTTCGTGTGGCTACTCGGTGATTTCGGCTCGATCGTGGATCACGCGTCAAGGGTGAGTTCTCCTCACGCTTAGGATTTTACGTTTTGAATTTATTGATTAACCGCTTTATCGCTTTCGCTGGACTGGAATATTGTCTGGTGATTGAGTTTGAGAGATTTTGGGTCTAAAACCAATATTTGGAAAATACGTCGCGTTTTAATAAACTTCGATTTGATGATGAACATTGTTGTTTGAATATATTTTTGGACTGTTTTTATGTTGGGACTGGACTGGAACAGGTATCGGAATTGGTCGGAACGACGAAAAATGCGAAAACGGGATAAAATACAATGCTGTCAAAAGCGCACGACCCGTGCGTCTCAGGCGCACGGACCGTGCGGGTCTTTCTGGTTCTGTTTTCAAAAACGCATTACAGGGCGCACGACCCGTGCGTATGGGAGCACGAACCGTGCGCTGTGTTCTGTCCAAATTTTCCAAACTTGCCCGAAACGATCCCGATCGATTCCAATCTTCTCCTAATCCTTTCCTAACCATTCTATAATGATATTAGGCTTATAATGCCATGATTTTGGGTATGTTTAAAAAGGGTTTTATAAAATACTTTTGAAGTTGAAATTCTTTCGAAAAGCCGAACAATAGTACTCGTGTGCGGATATGTTTTATTGATAATAAAACGGACTATGAGTCCTACGTGGTATGGTATAACTGACGCGGGATGATTATTATTTATTCGTCTAAACCGGTCTACGATTCACGATATATATTATATCGACTATAGGAAACGGCCCAATGTGGGTATTATGTTTGATTAACGGTCAAATGTAGATGGACTAAATGTCCATTGAGTATAGGTGAACTAACAGGTCATCGAGTGTAGATATATTTAACATATATCGAGTTGGGTGACGACCCATGTTGACATAGTAGGCGGGGCAGTCATGATCCCCTACCCTAGGCCCTGTGCCATTAGGGAAAGTACTATTGGTAAGGGGGTTCACCGGGTTTCAGCGTTCGCGCAGGCGGTGTTATGTTAAAAAGTTGTTGTGCGATACACCGGGGTTAGCGTTCGCGCAGTCGGTGTCGTACTGAGTCATAACATGTACACCGGGTTTTAGCGTTCGCGCAGGCGGTGTCATGTTAAAAGTTTGTTGTGCGAAATACCGGGGTTAGCGTTCGCGCAGTCGGTGTCGTACTGGATTATAACACGTTCACCGGGGTTTAGCGTTCGCGCAGGCGGTGTCGTGTTGATTGATAATGCACGTGGTTATGAATTGAACCACGAATGAAAGAAAGTTCTATAATACGGTTCACCGGGGTTAGAGTTCGCGTAGTCGGTGTCGTGTAAGTTAAAAAGAATTCTTAATTGAACCGAGAGCGTAGATAGGGGTCTCGGTAGAACTCACTGAGATTGTATCTCATTGTTTATATGTTGTTGTTTTACAGAGAAACAGGGAAAGTGGAGATCAAGAGGCTTGAGTAGATGATTACTCGGGAGGTTGCTGAAGACTCAATCTACATTTTTTCATTGAAACACACACTAGCCGTAGCACCCGTGTGATGCACGGGATCCGCTAATTCTAATTGATGTAAAAAACGAAAGACTAATAATTGTTAATATTAATTACTAACTAAATTAGAGTATTGTCAAAGTAGGAACAAACGCCAATAAGAGACTGAAGTTGACAATCAATTGATAACAATAATAAAACAGACTAAAGAGTTCTAAGTATGGAGTATGTTCATCAAACATAGTTTCAACAACCTAATAGATAAGCTAATCAGAATCAACATTAGAGGCTCCTTTGGAACTTTTGGCTACTTCATCATCGCCACTATCATCGTCATTGTCGTCATCATCATCACCATCATCATCCTCATCATCATAGTATCAAAAACATTGATAAGGCTCATCTACACTGGTGAAGAAATAAGCATCAAGTAATCAATTATCATTAGAGTTGGATACCAATCCTTTGAATATTAAGGAACCATTTTCTTCGAAAATTAAAACAAAACTCGAAATCTGAGATAAAGTGATAAACTAAAAGTGAAATCTATATTTGTTGATGACCCCAATTTGCATGTCTGTATTGTTTTCCTTTATAGTCAAGCAAATTAAACAAACAGTTCAGAGATAATAGTTGAAACAAAGGATGACCAACAACTCACCTTGAAAACATTATTTTCTTCCTAAACCCTCTCTTCTTATTTCCATTGTGTTTCAGCAAAAGCAGTTTCTAACACTAAAAGAAATATTCTTGATTACTGAAATATGTTAAATATAGCCAAAAGCCAAAACCCAAAAATCTAAGAACCCATGATGATGATGATGATGATTTGCATTTCTTCTAACCTTTCATAAAATAGAATAAGAGAAGTTGACGACATTCCCAGATTGTAATTGAAGAATGACACGCCACCACCACCATTGTGAAGACCCAAAACACCCCCACGCTTATGCCAGACCACAACCCAGCGAACTATCTCCATGCTCCCTAATATGCAAATCTGCAGCAACATTTTTCTAATAGAAAACCATTTAAAAGAATATTATTATATTAGTTGGGAAAGAAGGAAAATCATTTTAATAGCCTGATTATTTGTTGCTGAATGTCTTCAAAACGTGTGGGAAAAAAAATCCAGAAAAAACATGAAGCGGTGAACAAAACTCAACTCACAAAACAATAATGTAAAAAGAGAAAGAGGAAAGTGAGCACAACTTGGGCATTGACGGCGATGAGGAGACAGAAGTGAGAAGAGGCGGCGGCGGAACCATATCAATCTTTCTTGTGGTTCCCGGAGAACTCCCTACCTTGAAGGATACCTACATTGACAGTGGCGTCGGCGTTGTTATCAATTTCTCCTCCGTAGCCATAAACCTCCTCCCTCGTCGATTTAATCAGTATCGAACCAAAACCCTCTCCTCTCTTGTATCATTCTCTCGCCCCCTCTCTCTCTTATTGCCCTCCACTGCAGCCTCATCCAGCTACACCACTGTCGTGGTGGTGTGTTAGCCCTCTCTTTCCTCTTGTGTCTTAGTCCCTCTACATTTTTCTCTTTCCTCGCAAGAAGTTTGACAAAGGCCATAGCAACACTCCTAGCCATGGAGGCCAAGAGTGTGTTGTGTCTTCGTGTTTGCCGACACCGAAGGTGTTCGTCACACCTCCCCTTTTCCCCTCTATGTTTCTCGCTCGACCCTTCTCTCATCTCTCTCTTCGTTTTTCCTAGAGTGTATAGCATTCCAATTTTAACTCTCCCACTATCACTAAAGAAACACATTGTCAGATATGTGTTGGGCATGTACAAAAGGAAGGGAAAGAACTATTTGTATGTCAGAATGTATGGGTGAATTGCCTAATTGATAATCAATTAAGAAAATTGCATGTCTGACAGAAGATGGAAGATGACAGAGGAGGATGGCTTAGCTCTTGAGGGTTTAAACCAAGGGTGATGGAGGAAAGTTAAATTGATCAACACAATAGATTGCAAACATGCATAGATGAAATAAGGAAGCAACACAGAGTAAGAAGGCTTGAAACAGTTATTTAACAAAAATAAAGCCAAGTGGTAAACATGCATGTGAAGGACTCGATATTTGTTGGAGAAATATAGGCCAAAATGCTGGCAAAAATGGTGTGGCTTGGCTCGAGGGAAGGCTTGTAGGAATAGCCATGCATTGTAATGATGAAGAACTTGACAATAAAACATACTACCTCCGTCACATTTTATAAGTTGTTTTAGCAAAATCAATTTGTCCCAAACTGATTGTTCAATGAAGCATTTAATATTTTTTTCCACTAATGTCATTCTTAATCATGACAACTTTTTACGTTTAATAAATAATTCACATTTATCTATGTAGAGAGATAAATGGTTAAATGGTAAATTAGACAACACTTTTTTTATAAAATCTAGACTACTAATCATTTTTCTTAATAGGCGTGCCAAAACCTTAAATAAATAAAAAAAGAAAACTGAATTTTTTTCTCCTTGATATTTTTATTCTTTTAGGGGTATATTAGATTTTAGAAAAAGTTTTACATCTACAAATAGACGTAGTTTGTTCCTCGGTAGTCGGACTGGTGAAAACGAAAATTAATTTCGTAATAGATTATATAAAGTGTGACGTTAGGTAGTTTGTTTTGGATTTGTCACGATTTTTTTCTCACCAAACCGGTTATTGAGGAACAAACTTTGCATATTTGAAGCGTTGAAATTTTTACCGAACCATAAAAGACACCAAAACACACTGCTTAGAATGTCACTTTATGTATTTTGGCATGAAATTGAATATGTAATTTTTTTTCGAACCGTAAATACTCCTTTAAATATGGAAAAGAAAAAAATAATAATAATAAAAAATGTTGAAGATTTACTGTTTATTAGATAAGCAAAAGGTAATGGAAGTATAAGGGTGATGTGGAGTGAGAGAAAATTTTTCATTGCCCAGTGAGTTGGTATGTGAGAGGAGATGAAGAGAGTATGAGTTTTGTAAAAGAGAGGAAAGTGGTATTTATGTGGGTCCTATATATTAGCATGTGGATATAATGGATTGGAAACAGCAATGAAGCATTCCCTCCAATTCCCAACTGAAGGCTAGTCTCGCTTAAAAGATAAGATACAGGGTATGCTAAAATTCCTAATTATACTATTATACCAAAAGAGACCTGACTTAGGCGTCATTGTGGATTTGTAGGTACACCGCAGAGGCACATCACCCCTAATTAGCAGAATCACCTTCATCATTATTTGTCTGAGGTATCCTCATGTTTCCACGCATGAATAACTTCCATAACATATTAAAAGTTGTTTCAAAAATTTATCACTAGACATTTGAAAAATCCAATTCTTTTGAAAAAAAAAGGACCGAACACACTTGCGGACCTGCCTTTTAGTAAGGGGGTGGTTCAACTCAGTTGAACCCCCTGAAAAAAAAATTGTACTTACCACATTATATAAATAGCCTAAATCTCCTGAAATTTTAATTTTGAACCCCCTGAAAATTTTAAATTGCACTAGTAGACCAAGTTTAGCACCCATTTAACACTGGCTTTAAAAAATTTGACACCCCTGACCCCGGGGTCCTGGGTCCGCCACTGCCGAACACCACTTAGGGGTAGCATTGTCCCTCACTGTTGGTTGTCTTGGCAATTTCAGCTACATGGGGACGTCGGTTTCCGGGTTCAAACTCGGGTGTGACCGGTGGTAGTGTGTGTGTGGTGTTTATTTGTCATTTCATCTAGTTGACCAAAAAAAAATTTAGGGGTAGCATCGAGGTTTAAGGAAAGATGAGATGAATTGAAAAAATTGAAAACTTGGGAGGAAAATTAAGAGAGGTATTAGATGTACTAGTGTATATGGTGCACTAGAGTGCACCACCCTGTATAGAATTACTGTTTCTGTAACTAACTGATCTAGAATCAGTTAGATTCTGTTAGTTTGTTGTATCGGGCTCTAATATATAAGTTAGAGCTACCATTGTATTCAGTTAACAAGAAATGAAAAGAACAATCAATTAGATCAGAATCTGAACCCTTAGGGTTTTCTAACAAGAGGGGAGGAAGAAATTGGAAGCAAAATGGAAAGGGGGTGGATGTTTAGAAAGGGCAAGTGGATGTCATGAAAAATATGGGTGTCACTATTAATAACCTAAACTCTATTTGTATCCAAATTAGGATGAGTCTTGGCCCATTCTTATTACATTCTCTCTCCTACTCACTAAACACTCCCCGACCATACAAAAATACAAAAAACCCATAAGGGCCTCTTTGGAAGTTTAGAGGGGAAGGGAGTATTGAATGTAATTGTAATTTCATTGCTTTTGAATAAGTCAATGCCTATGTGGATGATGATGTGGCATATTACTAAGACTAGTTGGCTGCCACTTGTATATAATACTTCACTCGTTAATTCATTTTAGTACACTGATTACACTTTACTTTGTGATAAGTTTCTGTTTTCGCTGCAATTCGTTTTCCCTTGTTTTGTTCATCTCTTTCATCTCTATCCCCAACAAATTGGTATAACAGAGCCAAGAAATCCAAGATTCATTAATCGCGACAAGAGATAATCACAGTATTCCGGCGAACCTTCCCATCTTCAACGGCAAGAATTATGAACGATGGTGCGCGCAAATGAATGTGTTGTTTCTCTATCAAGATGCTCGAAATAGTTAATGACGGTGTGCCACCGCTAGCAGCAAACGCCACCGAAACCCAGAGGAACCAGCATCGCGAACTACGGAAGAGAGATGGAAAGGGGCTTTTCTTGATTCACCAGAGCGTTGGCTCAAACATCATAGAAATGGTCATAGATTGTGATTCAGCAAAGGGTGCGTGGGATATTCTCAAGAATGCGTATGGAGGAGCAGATCGATTGAAGAAAATTCGATTACAAACTCTCCGGAAAACAGTACGAAGCACTGAAGATGACAGAACAAGAATCAATTGGGGAATTCATTACAAGGTTAGTAGCTTTAACTAATCAAATGAAGAGTAATGGTAAAATCGTATCTGAACAGAGTAAAGTAGAGAAAATTCTTAGATTTTTAACCCTAGAGTTTGACTATGTCGTCACTGCCATTAATGAATGGTGTATATAAGTACCACCAAAGATTCACCACAGATTGGGAATATTGTTCCAGTACAGCATAGAGATATTCTTAACAGAATTGGAAATATACTTGTAGTACTCTAGAGTAGTACAAGGTAACAAAGTGAATAACTAGCATAGTAAAAATTACTAATAACTGCAGTAACTAGGTAAAGGCTAAAATGGAGGCACACGAATTGAGAATTAGACAAAGAAGTTCAGAAAAGGAATCTGAACAAGCTTTGTTATCTCAATCCTCCAAGAAGAATTGGAAGTCAAACAATAAGAAAGAAAAGGGAAAATGGAAAGGTAAAGATAAAGAATCTGGTAGTAAGAAAAATGAACAAGGAAACCCTGATAAGAAGAAACCTGACTTGAGTAAGGTGCAATGTTATAATTGTCAGCAATTTGGGCATTATAGGAACAAATGTAAAAACAAGAAGGTTCCTAGGAATAAAGATGCTGAAGCCAAATTTGCAGATGATGAAGATACCAACTCTGACTCTGATTCAGAAGGACTAATGTTGATGGCAATAATAGATGATGAGGATGAAAAGGACATCTGTTATAATAAAATTGTTGCTGAAAAGTAGTGAGCAAGACAGTGGGAACACTTGTGAAGAAAGTGGAAACACTTGTCATGCTCAAAATACTAGTGCAATGTGTGTGGGGCAGGGCAGTGGTGACATTGGTGATGCCTCCAACATTGCTAGCAATAATGATGAAGAATTATCCCTCATGACAGCTACTGACACAGAGTTGCTGCTGTTGAAGGCAGATACAAATGAGAGTGAAGAAAAATCTGATGAATGGTATCTAGATACAGCATGCTCAAATCACATGTGTTGTCATAAGAAGTGGTTCATTGAAATGAAGCAAATTAGCAAGAGGATCAGGTTTGCAGATAACAGCAGAGTCATGGCAGAAGGCATAGGCACAGTGAAGATCTTAACAAAGGATGGAAAATGGTCCTATATCCAAGAAGTGTTCTATGTGCCAAAGATGAGAAGCAACCTGCTTAGTCTTGGTCAGTTGATAGAAAAGAAGTATTCTGTTGCAATGGAAGATGATCATCTCAGATTGTTTGATCCAAACAAGAGACTGATTCTCAAGGTTCCAATGCTGATAAACAGAACATTCAAGGTCAAGTTGCAAGTAATAGAAGAGCAATGTCTTTCAACCACAGTTGAAAGTGACAACTGGAGGTGGCATAAAAGACTTGGTCACTTGAACTTCAAAAGTTTGAGCCAATTGAAGGAAAAGAGCATGGTGCATGGCCTGCCAACCATCAAGGTACCTACTCGTGTGTGTGACAAATGCTGTGAAGCAAAGCAACCCAAAAATTCCTTCAAATCAGAAACTCCAAGCAGAGCAGAGAAAAAATTGGAGGTAATATTTTCTGATGTGTGTGGTCCTTTCGGAGTTACTTCACTAGGAGGAAACAATTATTTTGTCTCCTTCATTGATGAGTACACCAGAATGACCTGGGTGTACATAATCAAGAGAAAGAGTGAAGTACTAGATATGTTTAAGAAGTTCAAAGTAATGATTGATAAGCAAAGTGAGTGCTCAATTAAGATACTCAGGACAGATGGAGGTGGAGAGTACATCTCTCATGAGTTTGAGAACTTCTGTGAGAAGGAAGGAATAGTTCATGAAGTCACCTCACCATACACACCTCAGCATAATGGCATTGCTGAGAGAAAGAATAGGACCATACTCAACATGGTGAGGAGCACGATGAAGGAGAAGGGACTACCTCACTATCTATGGGGTGAACTAGTTTCAACTGCAGTGTATATAATCAACAAGTGTCCAACTAAGAAGCTAATTGGAAAGACTCCTGAAGAAGCTTGGTCAAATAAGAAACCAAGAGTGAAGCATTTAAGAATCATTGGATCTCTATGCTTCAAACATATTCCTGAACACCTTAGAAAGAAGCTAGATGACAGATCACAGCCTATGGTTCTTGTTGGATACCACCCAACAAGCGCCTATAAATTGTTTGATCCTATACTAAAGAAGGTTGTGAGAAGCAGCGATGTTGTGATAGATGAATCCAAATGCTGGAATTTTACTGTCAATGTTGAAGAAAATGACACAAGAACCACTGTTGTTGATCTAGAGGTAGCCACAGATGGTGAAGAACAGGAAGATGCACCTGTTGCCATAGAACCAGAGTTACCTAATGAGGAGGTACCAGTAAGAAGGTCACAGAGGAACAGGCTAGTATCCACAAGGCTTGAGGGATTTGAACTGTTACCTGATTCTGCCATCACTACAGAAGGTGAACTAGTTCACTATGCTCTATTGGCAGAAGCAGGGCCTGTGAGCCTGGAACAGGCACTCAAGCACGAGCAATGTAAGAATGCTATGCTTGATGAATTGAAATCAATAGAAAAGAATGACACATGGAAGTTAGTTGAGCTTCCAAAACAAAAGAAAGCAATAGATGTAAAATGGGTGTATAAGACCAAAGTCAATCCAAATGGTGAAGTGGCCAAGTATAAGGCCAGATTAGTAGCAAAAGGTTTCCTTCTAAACCTGGGTTGGATTTCAATGAAGTATTTGCTCCTGTAGCTAGGATTGAAACTATAAGGCTAGTAGTTGCCTTGGCAAGTCATAAAGGGTGGTCAATGCATCAATTAGATGTAAAGTCAGCCTTTCTCAATGGGCCACTCGAAGAGGAAGTATATGTTTGCCAACCACCTGGGTTTGAATTGAAAGGTCAAGAAGAGAAGGTGTTTAAGCTTAAGAAAGTCTTGTATGGGCTCAAGCAAGCACCAAGGGCATGGAACAAGAGAATTGACACATTTCTCTTGGCCCAGAAATTCACAAAATGCACCAATGAACATGGAGTATATGTAAAGAAGACTGCCACTGGAAATCACTTACTGCTATGTCTATATGTTGATGACCTGTTGATAACAGGAAACAACATGTCTGAAATAGATGAGTTCAAGAAGACCATGAGAGAAGAGTTTGAGATGACAGACTTAGGTCTTCCCTCATACTTTCTTGGCATGGAATTTGTGCACACTGACAGAGGCACCTTCCTGCATCAGAAGAAATATGCAGCAGATATATTAGCAAGGTTTGATATGGCTGACTGCAAACCAGTTACTACACCAATAGATGTAGGAACTAAGCTTGAGAAAAATGACAGTGAGAGTGAAGTTGATAGCACTCTCTATAAATAGATGGTTGGATCATTAAGGTACTTGTGTAATACCCGACCAGACATCATGTATGTAGTGGGATTAATAAGTAGATTCATGGAAAATCCAAGAACCTCTCATCTGGCTACTGTGAAGAGGATACTTAGATACATAAAGGGAACACAAGACTGTGGCATCTTGCTCCCTGGTTCTGCAGAAAACACTGAACCAGAAGTACTTGGATACACTGACTCTGACTGGAGTGGTGACAAAACTGACAGGAAAAGCACTGGTGGCTATGTGTTTATGTGTGGAAAGGCACCAATCTCATGGTGCTCGAAGAAGCAAAATGTGGTTGCTCTGTCCTCATATGAGGCAGAGTACATTGCTGCCTCATTTGCCGCTTGTCAAGCCTTATGGTTGAGCATGTTGCTTGCTGAGATTGGACTGCATAAATCAGAAGAAATGAAGTTGTTCATAGACAATAGATCTGCTATTGATCTAGCCAAGAATCCAGTAGCACACGAAAGGTCCAAGCATATAGAAACCAAGTATCATTTTCTTCGTGATCAAGTGAACAAAGGGAAGTTGAAGCTGGTCCACTGCAAGACAGATTTGCAGATTGCAGATGTTCTAACCAAGTCGTTGAGCAGAAGCAGATTTGAAGAATTAAGAACAATGCTTGGAATGAAATTTTTAAGCAATTTCAATTAGGAGGGTGTATTGAATGTAATTGTAATTTCATTGCTTTTGAATAAGTCAATGCCTACGTGGCTGATGATGTGGCATATTACTAAGACTAGTTGGCTGCCACTTGTATATAATACTTCACTCGTTAATTCATTTTAGTACAGTGATTACACTTTACTTTGTGATAAGTTTTTGTTTTCGCTGCAATTCGTTTTCCCGTGTTTTGTTCATCTCTTTCATCTCTATCCCCAACAGGGAGGAGGGGACATGAGACAAATAGTGTAAATTCTTTAGTGACGGGGAGAAAAATTATTCCCCTAAACCCTTAACGATTTGTCCTTTAGTTTTTTCAGTCCCCCATTCTTCTTTATCCTAGGTTGCTGATGTTATGACAGATTTTCCTATCTACAAACTTGTATTTTACCAGTCACTCTAATTCCTACTGTCTCTTTATTCTGATGCATACTGTGGGTTTTGTTCATTCATTCTATTTTTCAATTTCTGATGTGATTTGTTACAGTTTTTGCTTCACCGACAGGGAACGAGATTCTCAATGTTTTTGTACCAAGAATCAAATCATGTAAGCATTAATAATCTTGAGCATATGAGTCTGCCGTAACAGATGATTGTTTAATGCAATGAAGCGAACTATGTTATCAAGTATTAATGCAGATGGGAGGCAAAATACAGTTTGTTACTTTAGTATCGAACTTGTATTTTAAAATGCAAAATACCAATTTGGTACCAAAGTATGGAGCTGGTACGGTACTTTGGTAACGTATATTATTTTTGTAAACCCGGTATCAAAGTACCGTATATTATTCCGAGTAGATAGTTCAGTTGGCGAGCTAAGGGATATCGAAGGAGTGCACCAAAAGAGTGCAAGAAGGAGGTCCTGGGTTCAAACCCCGAAAACTAACATTCCCCCACCCCCACTAACATTGCTTATAAAAAAAAAGTACCGTACCAATTCGGTACTAAGGTACCGTACCGGTCCAAAATGCAGCGTGGGGGTGGGTTTGGGAGCGTGGAAGGGTGAGGGTATTTTTGGGATTTTTGGAAATTATGGGAGGTGTTTGAGTAGGAGGGTGTGTTTAATAAGAATGAGCCTGAGTTTTTTTTGGTAATGTGGGCCTGAGTTTTTCTATTGGCCCGATCTCAATTTCTAAAGCCCCCTCGCCCAAAACCGTTTCAATCAATAACTGAAGGTTTTTTTTACCCCCACAATACCCTATACCTCCACAAAATTTGATATTCCTAGAATGCCCCTAAGTATTATAAATAACGAATTTATCTAATTAAAAGATAAATCCGTTTTGGGAATAAAACCAAAAACATAAATCCGTTTTAGGTACAAGAATGACTATACTTTACCGTGATATTATTGACGGCTCTACAGTCAGTACACATCCTCCAAGTTCCATCTTTCTTAGGTACAAGAATGACTGGAACTGCACAATGACTTAGGCTCTCTTGCACCCATCCTTTTTGCATCAATTCTTCAACTTACTTCTGGATTTCTTTGGTCTCTTGGGGATTGCTCCTATAGGCTGGCCTATTGAGAAGTGAAACACCTGGAATGAGGTCAATTTGATGTTCTATTCCTCTTATAGGTGGAAGGCCGCGAGGTACCTCCTTGGGAAAGACATCTTCAAATTCCTGCAACAAAAAGGAAACTTCACAAGGAAGAGGGTTATTAGGACTTGCATCCTTTAATTTACTTTCCTTACTCAATAACAAGAGTATCGGCTTCTTCATATGCATAGCCTTTTTCACTTCTTTTTCTTTTATAAACAGATTTTGTGTTTTTTTTTCTTTCTTTACACTCTCATTTTCTTTTCTCTCTTTCCTTCCACTCTCAGTCTTTTCTCTCTTTCTTTTCACTGTCATATTCTTTTCTCTCTTTCTTTTCTCTCTTTTTTTCTTTTCTCTCTCATTTTTGATTGATCCTCACCAACCTCTCTTGGAGACAAAGGAGCAGGAGTAATTTTGCGATCTTTATGGACAAAAGAGAACTTGTTTGTATATCCCTCATGAATGACTCTCTTGTCATACTGCCATGGCCTCCCGAGAAGTAAATGACAAGCCTCCATTGGCACCACGTCACATAGAACTGTATCCCCATACTTCCCAATAGAGAAATCAACCTCCACTTGCTGACTCACTATCAACTCACCTTCCTCACTAAGCCATTGAAGCTTGTATGGTTGTGGATGGGGTTTAGTCAACATATTCATTTTTGAGACCATCCCCGCACTAGCAACATTAGTGCAACTTCCTCCATCTATAATTAAAGAACAAACCTTATCTTGGATGAAGCATCGAGTATGGAAAATGTTCTCCCTTTGACTTTCATCTAAGTCTCTTGATTGGCTTCCCAACATTCTTCTAACCATGAACAAGTCTCCTTCTGGAACTTCCTCCTCATTCTCTTCATCACTAGGTGGGGCAGAATCTGAAGATGAACCACTAGTAATCTCACCATTCTCCTTAAACAACATGGTCTTCTTGGTTGGGCATTCAGAGGCTATGTGACCCCTCCCCAAACATTTGAAACATTTAATCTCACTACTTCTTGTCTTCTTAGGAGCCTCATTAGACTTATTTTGTAACTTGGGAGGAACTGTCTTGGATGTGCTTGATGAAGAACTTCCCTCATTATTTCTATCCTTCCAACTTGGAGAATTAAAATTGTAGGAACTCTTTTTCATGTTACCTTTTCTTTTAAGTTGTTGCTCTACCTTGATTGCTTGATGCACCAACTCATCCATTTCAACATAATTTTGTAACTCCACAACATCTCTAATGTCACTATTCAGCCCATGTAAAAACCTAGCCATCGTTGCCTCCCGTTCTTCAGTAATGTTAGCTCTAATCAAGGCCACCTCCATCTCCTTATGGTACTCATCTACACCCTTGCTGCCTTGTGTAAGTCTTTGGAGCTTGTTGTGCAAATTCCTTTGGTGATGGGATGGGGCAAACCACCTTCTCATCAACCTCTTCATCTCTTCCCAAGTACCTACCAATTGATCTCCATATCTTGCTCTCTCCTTTTGTAATGTGCCCCACCAAATGAGAGCATAATCAGTGAATTCCATGGCTGCCACCTTTAACTTCTTCTCTTCGGTATAGTTGTGGCAAGCAAACAACTGTTCAATCTTCATTTCCCACTCCAAATAGGCCTCCGGATCACTTTTCCCTTTAAATGAGGGAATTTTTATTTTGACTCCCTCAATTCTGTCATCCCTTGTTTCTTCTTCTCCTTCTATCTTGTCTCCTTCTATCCTCATTTGGATCATTTTCATGATTATTCAACTGATTCTCTAGTTGCTCAATTCTTCCATAGAGTTCTTCATTGTTTTCCCTCATCATCCTTTGCATTTGGATAGTCATGACATCAACCAATAACCTTTGAGCTCCATCAAGATGAGGAGGATCATCACCTTCGATTCCTGCCAGAATTCAAACAAAGAACAAAACAAAAGTGAAAGGAAAAAAAAATGACCTCACCCCACTTCTCACGTGTTTACACTCTTAGTGATGTATCACTCGTGTTTGTTTCTCTCAAATTAGGCTTTTGTGTAATGTAACTCTCTTGCCTTTTCCCACTCAATTGCTCTCTTTGGGTTCTTAATTGAATCAACAAAAAAAAACTCTCAAGAGTGTTAAACCAGAAATGACACAAAACAAGACAAAAACAAGGGAGAAAAAGGAATGAAATGACTCAAGAAGACTCTTAGAACTTTCTCAAACAGATGGTATATAATGACTTCTAAGAACAGGATTGCTATGCTGGCCTTTTTTTTTAAAATACTCTTTCTACCTGATTTCAAGAAGCAACAACCACAAATTCAACAATTTCTTAGATAAATCCGTTTTTGTTATTTTTTAATAACGGATTTATCTATTTATTAGATAAATCCGTTTTGAAAAAATTCAAAACGGATTTATCTAATAAATAGATAAATCCGTTTTGTAAAATAATTAATAAATAAAAGTGATAAAAAATTAAAATTAATTTTTTTAATTAGATACTCGTTAACACGTGACGATGATGTACCCCGGATGATAATTTAGGCTAAAAAATCGGTTTTCGGGCAACCTACTCCGATTGTAATGAAACCACAGCCATTAAATCAGAAAAAATCAGGGATCATTAATCCCCAAAAAGGGGCTTCTTTCGGGACTGCGGGGCTCAAAATCCCAAACTCCATCGTTCACTATTTTTTATTAATTTTTTGAGTTTTTCATAATCTCCAAAAAATTTAAAAAAAATTGCTTAACCTTATTTTGGATTTACTAGATTTTTAGTGGCGTTTTATAATTTTTAGATTAGTTTTGACTTTTTAACGAATTTTTAGTAGTGTTTTTATAACTCTTTACGAATTCTGAATTTTATTTATTTATTATTCTAAAAATGGATTTATTTAATTAATAGATAAATCCGTTTGCACAAAATAACAAAAGGGAAGTATCTTTACCCAACATTATCAAAAACGGATTTATCAATCTCTATTGTATTTCCGTTTTGGTTTTTTAAACATAACAGATTTATTTCCGTTTTGGTTTTTTAAACATAACAGATTTATGTTGTTTTACTTACTTCAGTTATACAAATTTTTTTACGTACAGAATTACCTATTAAAATGTAAATCCATTTTTGGGTTTTTTTTTACGTACGAAATTACCTAATAATTTGGTAATTCCGTTAAAGACCAAATGTCAAGGGTATTTTTGGAATAAGAGAATATATGGGGGTATTAGAAGATATTGTGGGGGGTAAAAAAAACCCATAACTCAAACTAGCTCATATAACAGCCCACTGATCCCGAACCATTTGATCAAAAAAACTGCCCACTGATAACTGCGCACTCGGCTATGGCATTGAAAGTTAACTCACTTGGTCATCCTTCTGTTATGGGCTTATGCCATTAATTTATGCAACTTCACTGAATTCCGTTCAACTTTGTAGTCTTTTGGGAGTGGTAGACAAAAGATGGTCTCATTTCTGAATTTAACTGCTAAACTCGTAACGAGATATTTATAGAAAAACATTACCATACAAGAAGGAAATTCTGCTTATCCACCCTCCCTCGCATATTAAGATGAACAATATACCGAAATTCTATATATACACAAAGTCGTTGAGTGAAAAATACATTATCAGGAATCAACAATTTCTTGAATGGCTTTGGTGACAGCAGACAAGAACAGAAAGGTTACATGGAGGTGCGGGTAGAGAGAATGTAGCCAGAGATGAGTGAACTCATAGCAAAGGAAGCAAATGCAAGGAATGACATTCCAACTGAAACAGTGGCCATCTCTGTGAACTGATCTCTTCCCCAATTGGATTGCCAATCATCCACCCTTGTGGCTGCACAGGATGATGCTGATATCAGAAGATATGCCAGAACCTACACACATCATAAATCACACCAGATCATAAATATTCTCAATATCTATCTATCTAAGAAAGAAAGAAACCATTATGCCATTACTGCCATTAGGCTTAGAACTTGACTTGCCTGATCCATGAAGAAATCAAAGTGGCTGCGAAGATGGTGATTGATAATGTGTTTTTCTGTGGCAAGTTGAAACGCCAGACCACATGCTTGTAATCCTGAGTATGCAAATGCGATAACATTCACAGCTAAACAATACCTGCCACATCAGTAAGCTTCACTTAATGGGAGAGGGAGCATTTAAAATAACACAAGAAAAACTACAACCAAATCCGCACGGCTATTGGTTCCGCGAAACACATGGATAAGAGACTCGCCATGAAGGGAATCGGCAAGGAAAGGAAGTAAGTCGCTGTTTGGGAATCAACTTCAATATGGGGGAGAAGAGAAATGAAGCCGCTAGGCTAGCTTTAGACCATAATACAAGCTCCGAAGTTCAACATGGATACCAATGGAGCTTCTAATAGTGGAATGAAGTCTGTTTGAAAGTCGATGTGATATAGTCTGAAAAAATGTTAATAAGTGAAAAGTATCCCTCACCCTAAAAATTCACTTTACATGGTTGGATTATGTTTGACCCAAAATTCTAAGAAAGTGTTAGAGTCTATTAAAAATATGTTGGGTCACTCGCTATAGGTTCTCTCAGGTATCGCATCAGTCAAGTCTTAAGCATGAGGGTGTCTTGAAAGTCTCACACCAGATGTGGTAAGGCCTTATTTTATTTATAAGCGAGAGACATTTCTCACCTTAAAGTAATTGAGCACTAATATGTAGTGTTACTAGAAGTCTAGAACTATGAAAATTCAACTTGGATGCTAGTTTGCACACATTAACATGTGAATGGGTTAAAATAAAAGTTACATTAACAAAATAAAAATTCTCAAAATCCATAAGGAAAAATTACTTATAAATAAATAAATTATCTTTCTTTTATTTTAATTTTTTTTTAAAAAAATAAACAAAATTATGAGTGTGCTATCATTGCTCTGACGTATCTAATAGTGAGTGATTAGTACGAAACATAGATTTCATATCATAGGATACAGAGAAGAGAGTAATGGTGCTTCTTCATATCCGGAATTCATTAATAAACAAATAAAATAAAATTGTAGCAAAACATTGGAATTAATTAATCAATAATATACCTGTATTCTTTATAGCGATCATAGGAATCCCCACTCCAACCTTGTGTCTTATCCGAAGCCATAACCGAAAACGAAATCACACACACCACCACCTCGCACAGCCGGAACCCTAGCGCCGCTTTCCGAACTACATCCTCTGCAGTACGCCCGGCCGGAGGCGACCTAGGTCTCCGATCAACCCCTCTGCCATCGACCCCCACCTTCGTCGCCGGACGTTGGGGCTCTTCCCTCGCCGGTGGGTTGAAAACCGTTACCGCATGCTCCGGCGGCTTTTGGTGCTGCGTGAGTTTCTCGGGAGTAACCTGCTTCAACTTGTCGACAGTTACAACGGCCATTGAATTGTCTACCAGCTTTCCCGGCGAGTTTTCATGCGATCGGTATTCCGGAGAGTCGAGATGTTCAGCTTCGTCCCATCGCAGAGCAGGCGATCCGAACTGAGTCGACGAGTCGGAGCCCCTCGACCAAGATTTTTTCATGGCGGCAGTGCCTGAGTGGTGAGTTGCCATTCTGAGTTTTCAGTTTACGTTTCTTTGCCTTTGGCGGATTTTAAAAAGGGAGATAAATGAAATAAGAGAAAATAAAGGGAAAGAAAAATTTGAAAAGCAATAAAGGTTTGTTTGGGTGGTGAGTAAAGGAAAGAAAGTGATGAAGAAAAGCCGGGGGGGGGGGGGGGGGGGGGCTTTAATTTGGTTTGTGTCTATCAAATAGTTAGTAGTTGCTTACTTCACTTTCTTTGCATAAAGGATCCACTTACTTTATTAGTGTTTTTAATATTAGAATTAGAAATGCTTATTATTATTATTAGGCTTAATTACAGTTTTGGTCCCCTAGTTTCACCATCTCACGATTTTGGTCTCCCAAATTTTAATTTCACGAATTTGATCCCCCTATTTTCCCAATTTGTAAAATCATAATCCCGCACTATTCTGGTCAAAATTGCTTAGTGTTAGGAAGTATGGCATATTACCTTTTTGTATTAAGGGTGTACAAGTCAGAATCAATTTTGACCAAAATAGTGGGGGACTATGATTTTACAAATTGGAAAAATAGAGGGATCAAATTCGTAAAATTAAAACTTGGGGGACTAAAATCGTGAGTTGGTGAAACTAGGGGGACCAAAACTGTAATTAAGCCTTATTATTATTAAGAAATGAAATCACACGCAATACATTGGTCGGTTAACTTAACCCAATTAATAATTGAAAATTGATTTCGGTTTACTCTTGTGAGACTATATCCGTAGTCAACGCGGGACTTGCGTTTTTCTCAATAAGTATATTTGTTTTAAGTTTTTAATATACCGTTGATTCCCATTATCACTAACAGTATACCCGTGCATACGCAAGTGTGTTGTCGTGTTATTTTTATTAATAGATTTAGACATAATTTAATTAGTCCGAACATTACCCCGTGAAAATCAAAATTAATTTAAACTAGATAAACAAAAAGTTTTAAATTGTAATTGAGTTAGTCCAAACATTACCCCGTGAACATGTACCAACAATATGTAATATTTCCCGTAGAGATTAAGTAACAAAATTGTATTAAAGTTTCAAATTTTCCAAATTGTAATATTTCTCGTAGAGACTAAATATAACTTATTGATAGAGAAAAATGAAATATTAAAAATGAATGAGACATGTAGATGAAATTAAAAGTAGATATATTGTGAAAAATAGAAAAATGAGATAGAGTTAAAGGAAGAAAGAGGAGGAGAGAGTGAAAAAATGTGTGAGAAAGATTGAAAAAGTTTGAAAATATATATGAGAGAGAGTGATAAGTAATATTTTCTCTAGAGATTAGAAAACAGAATTGTAGTAAAGTTTCAAATTTTACAAATTGTAATATTTGCCGTAGAGACTAAATAAAACTTATTGACAAAAAAATGAAGGAGACATATAGATGAAATTAAAGTAGATATAGTGTGAAAAAAAGAAAAATGAGGTAGAGTTAGAGGAAAAAAAGATGAGGTGAGAGTAAAAAAATGTGTGAGAAATAATGAAAAAATTTGAAAAAGTATATGAGAGAGAGCGTGAAAAAGTTTGAAAAAAGTGTGAGAGAGGGTGAAGAATGCCATACTTCCTAACACTAAGAGTATGATTGATATTTTGTTAGTAGGTTAATATTAAAGATAGATAGTAGATTTATTTTAATCAAATGAATTGGCTATAATTAAACATACCAGGCAGTAAGTAAGTTAGGGGCTTTAATTTGTAAAAGAATGCACCACACCATTCTTAACATATCTTAACACTTTTTTGTCTTCTTTTCTCTCTCACCTACACTGCTCTATCGCCCTTTGCATGAACGGAAGCTTCATTGTGGTCTTCACTCAGTCACCACATCCATTTTTTTGCCACCAACATGTACCCTCTAGTCTCTCTCGTCCTTTGCTCTTGGCAGTTGGCACACCACCTAAACTGCGATGATGGAGGAGATGGGTTTTCAAATGCGATTTTTTGAATTAGACTATTTGATGACAATGAATGCTATGAAGAATTAAAAGAACATACATGAACTAGGGCATCATCACCGAACATAGTAAATAATCTCTTTCTCTCTTCTCAAACTCTAAGGGTCTGTTTGGGAGTTTGGAGGGGGAGGGGTTTGGACTAATAGTGTAAATTCTTTAGTGATGAGAAGAAAAATTATCCCCCTAAACTCCCCTAAACCTCCCTCCTAGTTTATTTTTGGAGCCCCTCCAAAACCCTCCATATTTGGGGGAGTTTGGAGGGGATCCAAAAATAAACTAGGAGAGGGGTTTGGGGGGTTTAGGGGGATAATTTTTCTCCCAATTACTAAAGAGTTTACACTATTAGTCTCAACCCCTTCCCTCCCCTCCCCTCCCCTCCCCTCCAAACTCCCAAACACACCCTAAGGGTATGTTTGGGAGGGGTTTTTGGAAGGGGAAGGGAGGGGAGGGCTTATTTTTCATTTCAAAATTGAGTAAGCTATAAAATGTTAACACGCATAAATGAAGTGTGACTAAAATTGTTATATTGTTATCTATCATGTTATTCGCTTATCTAAAAAAAAAATCTATCATGTTATTCTTTTACTTTTTTAAAATCTCAAATACATATTAAAATATAGACGGATCTTTTTTAAGCTCCCCCCCCCCCCTCCCCTCCCAAAACTCCCTTCCAAACATACCCTAAGGTTGAGTTTTCGTATAGACATGCCAACCAAGTTGTGCATTCCCTGTCTTGCAAGTTTAGTTTTTAATTAAGTCACGCAAATCATGGGATTAATTTGAGTCCTATAATGTAACCAAGTTTCTCAAGAAATTCACACCGAGTGCATTTAGACTCAATTTTAGGAGTATTGACGGTGGTTCCAGAGACATAAAATTAATTTTGGAGACATAAATCATTCATGTTCACCAAAAAAAATATAAATCATTCATTAAATTTTCTTTTATCATTCAATCCTTTTGCTTTTCGAACTTATAGTTCAGCTTTTAGAGTCTATTTTAAATTGAACTAGAAGTACACCCGTGCATACGCACGGGTTGTATCGTATTGCTTGCTATGAATGATTCGGAAATTGAATTTGCATACCAAAAGTAAAAATTTACGTAAAATGTTTTTCATTTTATGTGAAAGAAAAATATTTACTTACATTAAGTTTTTATTTATGAAAGGTATTTACAAAGGAGAAATACAAAGTTACATATAGGAATAACATGTAATTTTTCTCGTTTAGCCTTAAAAGCAAAATAGTTATTTACAAAATATAAATACACTCATGAAAGCAAAATGAAAAATTAATTATACCAAAAATAGGTAATATAAAATTTAAATAATTATACTGACAATGAAATTATATTAAAACCGTGCAGCATTTGAAATTAATTTTCTACGCGTATTGTTTCTTCGTTAAGACCTAAAATATACTAAAACATTTCACATATCAAAATATTCACTTATAAATTATAGTGAAATTCGAGAAATTAATATGTGTGCAAACACCATGTAATTTTTCCCTGTAGGGACTCAAAAGTAAAATAATTATTTATAATTATTAAAGATGTTTAGAAAATTGCCATGTACTCATCAAAATAAAATAATAATCATACATACGCACGGATAACATCATATTCTTTGTATAATTAGAGTCACAGAATTCAGTTACAATAAATTTGTCAAGTTGATAAGAAACGAAGTTACAAAACTTTAGACTATTCAAATGACATTTTTTATCATTATGAAACATATTTTATCATTTGTAACTTAAATGCAAAATATAAAATTATTATTATGACAATGTGTAACGTTCCACCATAAAAAAAGTTAATAGTGATGAATTTATAGCAACAACATGTAATGTTTAGCCGTTGAAACTAAAAAAAAGAAATATAAAAAAATAATTTTTTTCGACGATATCTAGTATTTTCTTGGCGCGGATCAAAAGAAGAAAGTCCATTTGTAAGAAATAAATACATTCATGAAAATAAATACAAAAAATGATTATATGGTAACTTATTACGTCTCCCGTAAGAAATAAAAAATAATGATATTATCCATTTATAATAGTAAAGATATTTTCCCATCTAATATTTTAGAAATGGGTAGTTTGGTATCTACTTTCTTCTACTTTCTATATAATCAAAACATATGCCAGCACATTTACATTTTTAGACATCACCAAATTTTGACATTTGTCACAATTTAGGGGCAAAATAGACAACTCACCACTTAACGACAAAATACTACAGTATCACTACGGTGCGCTACAGCGACATTTCTGACGCGCTACAGTTCCGCCTATGTCACTCTACAGTATACTACAGTGACGTTTCTGACGCGCTACAGTACCAATACAGTTTTTTTTAAAATTCAATTTTTTTTAAAAAAAAATGATTTTTTAAATTTTTTTTTAAAAACGGTTGTCAATATTTTTATAAAAACAATTAGTCACTATAAATCAATTTTCACTATTTTTATAATCTACTCAAACTACTATAATTAATAAAATAATTAGCCACTATCCATTGTCTAAAAACGAATTGTAAAAAACCTTTAACCCCTACCAAAAATTACAAAATAACTACTAAAACTAATCAATTTAACTACTTTTGTTAAAATCAATCAATTTAACCACTACAAAAAATTACCAAATAACTATTTTATAATTACTAAAAAAGAGTAAAATGTCAACGGGAGTGGCAATGAGAGCTCCAACGGGAGAGGCCACGGAAATGACAACGATAGAGGGACAAAAAAGTGAGGGACAAAAAACTGATTGAAAACTGCAATCAGAAGCTGCAACAGACGCAGCAAAAGGACAAAAAACAGCAGATTTTAAAACCAACTTTTTTCAGTTTTTTTTCCAATTTTTTTTCAGTTTTTCTTTCCATAAAAAATCACTTTTTTGTTGGTTTTTTTTTACTAAAAACCTAATTTTGTAACCATTTCTATAATTTACTCAAACTACTAAAATTAATCAATTTAACTACTACTAATTGTCAAAAAAAAAAACATACCTCTAACAATAGTTTCAAAATTATTTATTCTACAAAAATAAATTATTAAATTAATATCACACTCAATAATTAAATAATTTAAAATTTACTATTTACTATAATCTCTCTATTAAAACTACTAAAATCAATCAATTTTTCATGTAATAAATAAAATCAATCAATTTAACCACTAACAATTCTAGTATTAAATCATATAGAAAAAAGGAGAAAGCATGTGGCAATGGAAGCGGCAACGAGAGACTGACAACGAGATCGGCAATGAGAGCGGCAGCGGGAGTGCCAACAAGAGAGGGAACGAGAGCGACGGGGCTGCATATTTTACCTTTACTCCATTATTAATATTATAAGAAGATACCGATTTTTTTTCTTCATTTTTACTCCAACTAAAATTTATTATTTACTATAATCTCTCTATTAAAACTATTAAAATCAATCAATTTAACCACTAAGAATTATAAAAATACAACTTTAGCCACTACCAAACTTTACAAAATAACTTACTTATAATTAAACGAATATGATTTAATTAATATTAAATCATATAGAATAATATGAGTTAACATGTGGCAACGGGAGCTCCAACGAGAGACTGGCAATGGGAGCTGCAACGGGAGTGGCAACGAGAGAGGTAACTAGAGTGCCAACGGGAGTGCCAACAGGAGGGCCAACGAGTATGCAAACGAGAGTGTCAACGGGGATTCATATTTTACCTCTAATGTCCAAATACATTATTATGGATCAATGTAATTCTGATTGGCAATCTCCTTTATTTTCTTCGACTCAATATAATTTCATTTGTATCTTATATGACATAATACCTATCTCTTTCCACTTTGAATTTCAAATCATACATTTTGGACATTGTTCACAACTTATGATTATCTTCCAAATTACTATTATGACTTCATGGCAATACACCGACTATACAGTATCACCCGTGTGTATGCACGGGTAAAATACTAGTTTTTGGTAATGGTTGAGTTGAATAAATAGATAGTTGAAGATAGTTGATGAGTAGTTAAACAAATGAAATGTGGAGAGAGAGAGAGAGAGAGAGAGAGAGAGAGTAGACGGGGAAGAGATAGAGAGAAAATTGGGAAGAATAAGAGTGAGAGATAGTAGAAAAGTGGGTGTTAAATGTGAGAGAAAAAAATTCGAAATCATGTGAGAAAGTGAAACTCAAAAAGATAAAAATTGAGATAGAAGAATTAAAAATACATATTTGTTCTAAAAAGTTGAGTTTTTTGTTACACAAAAAAAAAGTAAGTTTTATAAATGAGTAGTTTGATATTTTTGATAGTGGTTGAATTGATTAAATAGATAAAAAGATAGATAGATAATCGATTAAATAAAAGAAATTAGTATCTATCTAAAAATGCTCACGACACTCTCCCTCTCTCTTGGCTCTCTCTCAATTTCGCTAAGCTCAAAGTAAAAATGAGGCAAACCCTAATTTTTTTGCTTCATATATGCCTAGGGTTTGGATAGTTGGGTCATGGGCTTTTCTCCAACTTAAGCCCTAATCTAATTAGATGTCACCACCAATTCTTAATACCACACCACCACTTAATTAATATAATTCTCTAATAATTTAATTATATCAATTAAATAAATTAAATACCTAAATACTTAATTAAATAAATTAATTAAATATTTAGGGTGTTACAATGACCAAGACTTCGACATATCATATGAAGATGTCGAAGAAGAGGTTAATGTGACAAAATTAAAGGCTGGACTTCCATATACGTGTAAATTATTGCAAAAACATACACCTTTGATGTCACATAATGTGACCAAATATTTTATCTTTTGGTGACTGATGGTCAAATTTTAGTGCCTAAGGGTCTAAAAATTCCACCATTAGAACAACAAAAGAAAAGAGGTTATTGCAAATTCCACCATTAGAGAGAGAGAGAGAGAGAGAGAGAGAGAGAGGAGATTGGTTTTGAAATATGAATTTCCAAATTGCCCCTCAAAAAGCAAATCTTTAAGAGGTCAATTTGGTAATTTTGTCGGTCCTATCTTTTCTTAATTTGCCCTTTCTTTTCTTAATTTGATTTCTTAATTTGATTAGTATGGTCTATTAACAACTCCAACTCTAGTGTCCAGGCCGAATCATCTATTCTTTGCGCTTTTTTTTTAAGAATGAAAGTCGCAAATTAAAATCTAGACGGCTAAATGATAAGGACAAAAATATCTCTAAAGTGAATTCATTTTATGTATATAACTAAAGTGAATTCATTTTATGTATATAACTAGTATTTTACCCGTGCAGGCGCACAGGTGATACTGTATGGTCGGTGTATTGTCATGAAGTCATAATAGTAATTTAGAATATATTCATAATTCATAAGTTGTGAACAATGTCTAAAATGTATGATTTGAAATTCAAAGTGGAATATGCATCCCCGTTGACAATCAGAATTACATTGATCCATAATAATGTATTTGGACATTAGAGGTAAAATATACATCCCCGTTGGTCATCCCGTTTGCATCATCGTTGGTCCTCCTGTTGGCACTCCCGTTGGCGCTCTCCTTGCCACTCCCGTTGGCACTCATGTTGGCACTCCCGCTCTCGTTGCCACTCCCGTTGACGCTCTCGTTGCCACTCCCGTTGGCACTCCCGTTGGCATTTTACGCCTTTTTAGTAATTATAAGATAGTTATTTGGTAATTTTTTGTAGTGGTTAAATTGATTGATTTTATTTTTTATGAAAAAATTGATTGATTTTAGTAGTTTTAGTAGAAAGATTATAGTAAATAAAAATTTTTAGATTATTCAATTATTGAGTATAATATCAATTTAATAATTTAGTTATTTAGAAATTTTAGTCTTTGAAAATTTTGTTAAACGTATAGGTTTTTCTGACAGTTAATAGTGGTTAAATTGATTAATTTCAGTAGTTTGAGTAAATTATAAAAATGAATAATTTTTTTTAAATAGTTTTGTTGAAAAAAGTTTAAAAAAAGTCGGTACTCCCGTTGGCGCTCTAGTTACCACTACCGTTGGCATTCCCATTGGCATTTTACTCCCTTTTAATAATTATAAAATAGTTATTTGATAATTTTTTGTAATGAAAAAAAATGATTTGTTTAGAAAAAAATTGAAGAAAAAAAAATGAAATTTTAGAAAAATAATTGAAAAAAAAATGAGGAAAAAAATTGGAAAAAAGTGATTTTAAAAAAGTGATTTGAAAAAGTGATTTTTAAAAAAATGAAAAAAAGATATTTAAAAGAAATCAGAGAAAAGTGTTTTAAAAATAAAAAAGAAAAAATTTAAATAAATTCTGACTTTTACTATTGCACACTGTAGCGCGTACTGCTGCGCACTGTTGCTCAATTTTTTTTTTCCAGCTTTTTTGACTTTTGCTGCTTGCTTTTTTTTTGATATTACATATACCATTTTGCCCCTATTTTTGGACCCCTATTTTTGGACACGTGGCAAGCTGGTAAACTAAAAATGGACATTTTTGTGGTATTGTTTTTTATTATATTGCAGTAGAGTAGATTAAGGACATATCGACCTTCAATTTAATATACTAAAACAAGCTTTTTCAAGTGGACTACCTTTAATGTAATAACGACATAAAGTCCTCCAAACTTTAACTTGGTGTCCACTGTCCACGGGAAAGGTTCATCCCGAGTATTTTTAATGCAATTAATTCATTAAATAATAAATTAAAAAACATCTATAGACTGGGAAGCAACCTGCTAAATAATGGAACTTGTTTTGAAGTTTTCTACAAGACACTTTTTATCTCTCCACATCACCAAAGGCATCATAGGTTCATATAAGAATCTATCAATATAGAGGCACCTTTTGAGCTGCCAATACCTTAACCACATTCATTCTTCAAAGCATACAACTTATTATTTCCTTTCTTTTCAGAGGAAATTATGTTAACACAGCTATAACACATAAAATGCATTTAAAAGAAAGACCTCTTTAAAGTCTTTCCAGACTTCCTAGCACACTATTTTGTCAATCAGCAAAATTTATATATACACAAGATGATAGCAAAGAGATGGGGTAAAAGGAACATCAAAAAAATGAACTCATAATAGGAATGAGAGGCTAGCAAAATTACAAGTGCCTGCCTGCACATTGGGTAAAGCTATCACTCAATGAGAAAAAAGGTAAGGTTGTACTCTCATTACTATTGTCAGAATCCTTCGTGTTCCAACCCACGTCAGGGGAGAAAGAAATTTGGAGGATTTTGTGGCTCACTCAGGTAGTTTCAACCGGTTAAATAGCACAAGAAAACTTTGCTCGGGCACGACATAAAGGAAACCAAGGTCTGCACCTTTCATGTATGGTCCCATGCCCTAAATACAGCAGAACACAATGTTAACATAAATTATACAACAAAGGTCTGTTGATTAAGACCAGTAATTATGGTTGTAATTGAAAAAAGGCGACACATCTGACTACTAATTTACCTTGCCATTAAGTTGAAGCAATTCCCCATCAACCCATTTTGGATTTTTGAAACCAAAATCTGCTATTCTTCCCTGCCCTTTATAACTTGCAACCTGTTTGCAAATGAGTGCAGAATTTAAGAAAGTTGCATCTTTCCAGAACAATCCTTGTGGCCACAGTGACATAACTCAAAAGAAAAGTCAGGCAAATAAGAAAACATGCAACTTTTTGAAAATGGTGGATTTGTTATCGTATGATGTTTCTTATTTTCATTGGAAATCAGTGGAGATGAAAACAGGAAACAAGGGAACGGAAGTAAATGGGGTCATAGGAATCCTTCAGTTTCAGAAAATATTTTCGGTTTTCGCTCTTAATTGCAAAATTTCCCCTGCTTTCAGTGTTGGTGAAAACAAGGGAAACGGGTAATTTTGCAAATGAAAAGTGAAAACAGCAAATAAAACCAGAACATTTTATCAAACCAAACAGGCCTCGAGTATTTAACAATAATGAAATATGCTTCTAAAAAGAAAACAATAATGAAATATTATAGGGGGGCATGGGAAGAGTGCCGCAGTGGCACAAAATAGGAATATCTAGTGCACATAGCGAAGCATGGAAGCGGATATGAGGTTATAAGATAAAAAATTGTTTGGAAACAAATCCAGCATGAGTTAGAAGGAAAATTGAAACATGTGAATATGCATATGCCCAGGCACATAGAGACATTCAATTGTATGGAGCATTTACCACTCCTAATTCATCGGGATACATCCCACGGTTGGCATTGCGGTTTACTCTGCCAATTTTAGCCCGGAATGTCACCTACAAACCAAAAAAAATTGCTTTCCTGTCATGCTCACATATAAACATCATATGAGTATATATTATAATAGGAAAACAAAAGCAATGTACAAGAGCTTGAAAAAGCATAAACCACCTGTCCAGCAGGAACATTAAGATCCCCAGTCAATTTCACAGCCTCTACATATTCAAAAAAATTCACATCGGAACTGCTGTTTTCATTGTCCGCATCATTCCAGTGTCCAAACTTTCGCCTCAATTGCACTATTTCAATGCCATAAGGGCCAAATGCACCAACATAGAGTCCTACATTTTAAACGGAAGAATCCATTCTCTAAGCTATTTTTAACCCAAATTCCAAATAACATTGTGGGCACAAAAAGCATAAGCAAGCTTACCATCGAAGGGATCAAAATCCCCTTTTGGACTAGTAATCCGGCTAAAATATGTATCTTCAGATAATTTACTATTCTTCTGTGCTTGACTAACAGCAAGTTTGACAATTTCACGCATGCTTTTGGAAACCTAAGACAAGTGAGGCATTAGTCAGTTCATTGACAAGAAAAGCACGGTATTACAAGTGATAGTTGAAAACCATGCAAGGGGTGCCACACGGACATCATGGTCTCATCTTTTCCAAAATATGCACAGGAACATACTTCGAGATTATGACATTTCTAACTGTTAGAATGTATACATTTATGTTAGAATATACACCCTCTAATCCTATTTATAAGAAAACGTTGCAGTTTTAGGTTCATTGAATAACTGATGTATCTAGTGTATAATATAGACCAGATACATCAGTTATTCTATGAATCTAAAATTGCAACTTTTTCTTATAAATAAATAGGACCGGGGGGAGAAGAGAACCTAATTTATGTTAATTAGATTACAATAATCAACAATCAACATTTAAGTTGATGTAGGTTGTGCCCAAATAGTGAGCTACACGGCCAACTAAAAATTAATGCTGCTGATGTTGTAGATAACAATAATTAATTACCGACTATTAGGTGAGATTCGATTTTGTCATCTGAGTTTACTCTCTGATGGAAAACCAATCAACAAATACGAGAGCATGAGTGCAGCCCAGTACACAGTTTCTCTCCGTAATTCTCTTTTCAGCAGTTACCACTCACTACCCCAAGCCATTTGAGGAAAGGAAAATCATTTTCTATGCATGCATTTGTCATATGTAACCATGAGAATAAGATTAGGCAATTTGGAAATAAAACGTGCCGAAAAAATAAAGTAAAACTTACATATCCATTATACATTTTAATTGGAAAATTATATATCTTCCCAGAGTAAATGAAGTATTACGTATTCAGTACTACAGTTCTCTATATAAGTAGTAGATCAAAAGTCAATAAAAGTTGAGCAAATTACGCCAAATATCTCTTGAGGTTTACAATACATAGTTATAAACTCAGTACCTCTAGTTTCCTATTATACTAATTGACTTTCCGGGGGTATGTGAGTGAGGTTAAAAATATAAATGCAAAAATTTAACCAGGTGTTTGGGGGAGATTAGTGTAATTCATAAAATAAAAGATTTAAAAGAAATAAACCCTTACCAAGTATTTGACTTATCATAAATAAAACATTGGTATTATCACCGTGACGATAACTGATTAACTGGTATTATTAATCCTTACCAAGTATTTGACTTAATAAAAGAAATAAACACGTAATTACTTTTAAAATAGTGATTAAAAATTACGTATCCCAATCTCACCTTAGAAGAGACTTTATCAGAACCCCAGAATGCCTTAGCAATATCAGAAGGCATAAGCTCTGACATTCCTTGTGCTGCCAGTGCTGCCACTTTGATATTGCGAACTTTATCTTCTCTCCTATCATAATCTAGATTTTTCTTAGGTATGTGAAAGACGAAAGAATCCCTTTCCATATTCTTTATTTCGGCTGGAAGACGTATAAATTCATCTTTAGCAGCACTTTCTTCGTTGTTGTGAACAACCCCACCAATAAAAAGCTTCATATCTAAATCCTTTTCTTCTTCGGAGGCGTCAACATCATCTTCTAAAGTAACCTCATCAGGTTCATCCAGATTATTAACTTCCTCTTCAGAATTCTCACTGGAGCTTGATTTACCATCTTCCTCCATGAATTGCTTAATAGAATCATTGCCCTCTCTCGCTTCCTCTTCAACATTAATGTTCATAACTTTGACTTTCAACCCTGGAATTTTTTCTTTGAGAAAATTTATGACACTTTTAATGCCCTCCTCAGTTGCTGCCTCAATATTACTACTTTTCTCATCACTTTTCTCCTCAACCTTCTCTTCGTGTTCCTGCACGTCAACTGAAGATGCATTCTCCATCTCAGGTTTGGGTAGGATTTTAGCAGGTATAGATGGGGGGTTCTTCATTGAATTTCTTTTGTCTCGTCGCAAATACACTACCTATAAAAGTGTTGCCAAATATGAGATCGTAAGCATCACACATACTACTAGAGTGAACTACTCAAACGAGTTTCTCCTTTCAGATTGACATAATTCAAAATCAACCATGATCCACAAATCAACATTTGAATTAATACTTTTTTCCCTGAGTGTTTCAATAAGTCACAAACAAACAAGCACAGTTTAGTTAGTAAATTTGAATATTACCTGCATATGATATGTGTCGTCCGCATTTTTCACCACATAAATTTCAAATATTGGTGTCCCGGTGGATGCTGAAAGCAACTGTCTGTAGCAAACAGAAATAAGCAGTGCTCCCCAATCACAAGAGGGAAAGATAGAAACTAGAAAGATTATACCTTGGACTGTAACTCTTGCCAACGAATCTACCCATACCAGGACTTATACGTATTATTCTACCAAAGGGGTTCTCTGAATCTTTTGAGTACCCTACCCACCAACCCACCTGCAGATAAAGGTAAAAATGGTCAATGGCATTAAACTATTAAACTAGTAAAGGAGTGTGATTCATAAAAAGACACTGAGGCCATTAGTACCATAGTCAATACTCATAAAGCTTAACCACCACTTGGTTTATATTACATGTCCATAATACAGATGTTGTCATCTATATCTTCTCCAACATTTTGTGTAGTGGATATTTTAATTGTCTTTCTCCAATGGATGTTGGAACATCCTGTGTGTTCCACTGTGTACATCGTGGGATTTTCCCAACCAATTATACACACATGTTTTGCTATCGTGAAAATGATAACATTCAATTACAGCAATTAGATTAAAACTAATAGTTCAAATTACATCACTAATTTCAAATCTCATGTGATCTTCAATTACATGGTACGAGAGAAGATCATGTGACTATTATAATTAACAATATGATTAATTTTAATCTAGCAATTGTAATTAGATGTTTTTGTTTCTCCCAATAATAACCGAGAATTCTCATTTGATATGTTGTATGTGTGTGAATCGAAAACTGCAAGAGCAATGCATGCTTATGAATAAAGGTTGACACAAAGTAGAAACAAAGACAGGTACCAGTCCACTTCCGGTGTATCTGCATAATTTTGAAGCATCATGGTAGCGCTCATCATCTATGGCATTCTGCAACATATAAAATCATCACTGGCCAAACCATAAGTAGGAAAATTAAGGGACTAAATAACAGACAAAATAGTATGTTCTGACCTTCAATTGAGACATAATTTCAGCAACACTGTCCTTTGATGTAGCCTCTGCTATAGCCCTCTTCAATTTTGTCGCTTCTTGAAAATCTTCCTTTTCAATAGCATCCTCAAGTTGAAACTGAAGTGTACAAAACAAAAACCATAAGTAATATAATATATATATATATAAACCACCCCACCCTCTATATAAGAGAACCCCTTAACAAATTTCCCATTACATTCCAAAAATTCTAAGCAAAAAGGGGTCACTTTATATGTTCCAAAAAAACATATTTACATTATAAAAAAAAGCAACTTTTAATAAGAAGAAAGCATGTTAAGAGGAAATAAGGAAGGGGGGCTTACCTTGAGAACAGAGGCGAAGCTCTCAGCCTGTTCAATTTCGGAGAAATGGCGGCACCATCGATTCCAATCCCAATTGAGAGAGGTTTCGTTGGAATTGGGGGTGCAGCGGCAACAGTGGGAGGTGCGGTTCCTTCTAGATGGGTTGGTTTGAAGAGGGAAAGGGGAACCCAGAACTAGAGATGTTGGTGGGTTCTTTGGGTGTAGATCGAAACGAGAAGGGGTTCTGGTTCTGTTTCTAGTTGCTCTAGTTTTACTGGTGTTGGAGAAAAAGATGGCTTGGGAGACGCCCACTGAAGCCACCACCATGTTTGTTTGTTTGTTTGTTTATTTGCTTGGTGTTTTGGGGAAGATAGATAGATATAGATGGAGGAAGTGAGAGAGAAAGAGAGAAGAGGACTTTGAAGATTGATAGCAATGTTGCTATGCTGTTGTTGGGATAAGAGTTTTCTGTTGGCTAATTGGCTTGGCACACGGACGGAGATAAAAATAAAATTCAGTAAAATTTTACACCATATATGAAATGAAATGAATTGGTAATTACGTTGTTTTGGTTTCATGATTTGCCAAGGGTCCCTGTCCCTAAGTCCCTTTATAAAATTATAAATAATTTGATTAAATTTAACTAGGAATCTATTCTTCTATTATTAAAAGATAAATATTGTAATGTTATGTTTAAAATTCACTAAAATTGAACCATTATTATATAAAAAAAATAAAATGGAACCAATTGAGTTTTATTTTGCGATTTTATGTCTCGGAAAAATTGAAAATAATTAACCAATGGTTTAAGTATGATAAAGAAAATAAAATTAAGTTGATCAAAATAAAATAAACAAAAGTGTTTATTGTGCCAACATTGAGTTTGTCCGGTGCAGAAGTCAAACCCGAGAGCACCGGGTCGATCCCCGTGTTCTAGGGTAGATTAAGCCACCGACCAAATGGTGTTGGTAGGTGACAAAAAGTGTTTATCGTATATGCATACTAGTATTTTACCCGTGCATACGCACGGGTGATACTGTATCTGTTATAATTTTCATTGAAATTATAAATACGTTGAAAGTTGTAAAATATAATAAAAAAAGGAAAAACTTGATAATGGATTAAAATTAAGAAAAAATGAATATGAGATTGTAGGTAAAATATGCATCCCCGTTGGCCCTCCCGTTTGCATCCCCGTTGGTTAACTTTCGAATTTGAGCAATGGACAGACCAAGTCTTTTTGCTAAAATACCTATGGACACATGCTCATTGGCCAGTATTTCTTGCTAGTTATGACTCACAACAGAGCTACCTTTCGATCCCTACAATGGGAGCATGATAGTATAAAGTGACATGCATGTAGAAATGGTCGTAGTTGATTCTAGTGACCAAATGAGCCAAATGAGGGAAATTCCCTACATTTAGTTTGAAAAATAAGAGCTGAAAAGCGAGGATTTGGGTTACATTATCAACAAAAAATACTTTTATAATTTCACTTCAATCAATATTGCAAGTAAGGCAATGAAAAATATGTTGGCAAGAAAGATGAAGGAAAACGCAAGGCGAGGATGCCTGACAATTTCATAAAAAATGTGAGCAGAACATGTCTTAGATTTGCACAGAACATGCCTAACAATCATTCATGTTTTGTATACTGTGACGAATTATACTTCAAGTGCTCATGGTTCTGCATAACTCTACTTGGGAAAAGATTAGCGTAAACACAATTAAAGATATACCTTGATAGTATTTAAGGCATCTTTTATTCTTACTTATTTATCCTTTAACTCATATTAAATAGAAACAGAATTTAAAATTCAAAATTATCAAGAGACAAAATATAAAAAATGAATGAAAAAGGAATGACAATGGGCCATTTATTACATACCATCAACTCGAACAAAATATTCCTAGGTAGTATGCTCCAGATCTGTTCCTCCAAACAGAAATCAAATGTTCTTGTGTTAAAGAGGGTGGGATAGAAATAAAATGAAACCTTTTGTAGTGAGGGAATTATTTGCTTGGAATAAAGTTTGTTAAGATGTTAAATTCACCTCTCAACAGAGTATTTGTTCAAATTACATATCTTGAGAAAAATCACTATCCATAAAATCCCTAAAATAAGTAAAAAAAACGTAAAACCCCTATTCCGAAAATCCCTAAATCAGTCATTAAGGCACCAAGCATCAGCAAGAAAAGGTAATTATCTATCATCTCTTTTGTCTCTCATCCAAACTGGTGTAAGAAATTAAGGCACCAAGCATCAGCAAGAAAAGGTAATTATCAATCCATCACTTAAACAAAAGAAGGAAAAGATAATATCAATATGAATTCCTTCAAATACATTAATGTTTGAACCAATTACAGCTGCAGCATGTTGGTGCCTATTCAACATAGTAGCTTACTTCATAGTAGCTTATAGAAACATTCAAAATCAAGACCAACATCTAAGACATTCAAAATCAGTTTATATGAACTGATGTTTTGCATAGTTTGGCAATTCAAAGGCCTTATCAGCTTCATCCATCTGGCATAGAGGGACACTGAAATATTTATCCCAAAAAAGTCAAACCAAGAGAGAAACTGAATACAAATAACACCCAACAATCAAAGACTCTAAAATTTATTTTTCATCACCTGCACAGGATCTCAAGAAAAATTAAATTCAAATTGTGTGCTCCCTTTTTAACCCCTGCATATGAATTAAAGCAAGAACACAAAACATTATTCTGATTCCTTTTTACTCATTCAATCATTCAATACTTCAACCGAATCAAACACCCCATTTCAGCAAAGAAATAAAAATAGTTAATGTGTCCCTTTTGCAAATCTCACCCACGTTGCAGTCATATCATCATATTGGAAAAAAAGTGGATATAATGTAGAAGGAAGAATGAAGGATGAAAAATAACATAATACCTTAAACCAAGATACTCAAACGTGATTTTTTTGTTGATAAAGAAATAAGGAGCTGAAAGCCTGAAACTATTACCGCAAGATCAGGAAGAAGAGAAAAACTGCCTGAAAAACAAAACAGAACCCTAACATCAAAAAGGTGAAAAATAACATCAAAAAGAAGAGAATCTTAACATCAAGAACATCAAATATAAGGGAACTAACCCTTCGAAGATGTAAAATAATATTGCAAAAAAGAACAACAACCTTAAAGTGGAATGCTTCTTGCCGTTTTCGCCGACTTGCAGTTTTTGCATTGCGTTGTGCTTCCCGCTATTCCTGCAAACTAAGGGCTTTAATCTCCGTTAAATGTTCGTTTTGCAAACTCAGTAAAGGGGTATTATTTCATCTCTGTTGAGTAACTGTGAAGAAGTGTCACCATTGTTGCTGCTGTAAGTATAGAGAGGGAGAGTTGAAGAAGGTGAGTGATGGAGATAGATAGATAGATATATATGGTAAGAGAAAAATTCTGAGCTGTGTAGGGTGCAGGAAGAAGATAACATGTGAGAGGGAAAAATGAAAAAGCATTGAATGAGGATGAGAAAGCCAAACTATAGAAATGAGAGGATGACAATTTCAATTTTCTTTTGAAGAGGGAGAGGAGATAAAAATTCAGAATCATTGGCAAATAGAAAGAGAAGAGAGAGATATAGAATGAAGAACAGCAATTCAAAATTCAAAAAGTTTTGAATTTGAGAGAGTGCGAGCGCAAAATTTAAGTTGGACACATTTGGGCAAATTTTTGCTGAGTTGTGAAAATTTGATTGGAGGGTGTATCTGTAATTTTGGTGGAGGGTTAATGGCAACTATTTATAGTAGATGTGTGGTCTCCATTTTAATTTTTTATTAAAAACATTAGTACATAAGCTTCTAATGGTTGATGCCGCGAGTGTTTATTATCGTATATGCAACTGTGGTCTCCTCGCCCTTCAGAGTTCATAAGCTTCTAATGGTTGATGCCGCGAGTGTTTCTTTTGTTAGGACTAAGCTCTTCTTTTTTTTTCTTCTTATCTACCTTTGTTTCAACAACAAAAAAGGAAGAGGTGAGGATTAAATTAGGGCTTCAGTATTATTTTGTTGTGGATAAAGAGGTGTAGATGTCAATGGCTATTTTGAGGAGCTATTCGAAGCGAGGCGAGGAACCTATAACCCTGTTTTGAATGTTGTCAATCCTTTTGAATTTATTAACCCTTTGATGATTTTTTTTTCTTTCAGGTGGCAAACAGAAATGAGGGTGGTGCAATTTGCAGAGTCCAATTCTCTGAAACTGGCCCAGCCCAATGATTTGCAGCCAAACAATCTTGTTTGGTGGATCTTGCGCGCCCGGACCCGGCTGTGTTGGATACGCACGCGGGTTGTCCCTGACCCGAAGTATATATGTTTGTTTCTTACTCTCTCCTCTTCAGAAAATCAAGAAACACTGTTTCCTTTCTTGATTTTTCGTTCTTCTTCTTCTCTGCTCTCTCTCTCTCTGGAACCCTAGAACAGTGTAGCTCTTATCACCACCATGTGATGATTGAAGCAGCACAGCTCTCTGGTTTGATGCTGATGATGATCTAGCAACGATGATGATGTAAACCTCTCAGATTTACACTGAGTTGGCACGATCTGAAGCTACGGTGAACTCTTCTCACTTCGCGATGAACTGAAAACCCTAAGTTTTCCAGAAACACTTGATCTGTTTGATCAAGCTCTTGATCCACCTTCCTTAAGGTAGATTTGCTTCTTCTCTCACACTTTCTTTGATTTTCTCTTTGATTTATGTGCTGAGAACGAAACCCTAATTTTTCTGTTTTGCTTTTCAGGTACAGGTTGCACAGTTAGGGTTCCAAACACCTCAATCAGGTATAAATCACAACTCTTCTTATGATTTACCTTGATCTCTTGGTTTGTTTCGCAAAACCCTAATGTTCTTGTAACTGTTATTCTGCAAAACTTCTTCTGCTGTGTTCTTGGAGTGAACACCCTTCTGTATTCACCAGAAACCTCTCTTAGGCTTCTCAGAACAGGTACAGCTCTTCTCTATTCACTTTTCCTTTGATCTTTTACTTTGTTCAGTCACTGAACATTACCCTAATCTGTTCTTTTCTGTTTATGCAAGGTACAATCTCTCACTGCAACTCACATACACTCAAAAACATAGAGAAAGAAAAACGTACAAAGGAGGCAGAAGAAAATAGAATAGAACTGTAAAGATTTTATTGATTGTGTATGAAATTACAACTGTACAAAATGTATGATTCAGTATTCCTTATATACACACTGTAGGCACCAGAATGTGGACATGTTAGTTGGAAAACTGTTAGGTAGAGCTAACGGTTTCTAACTAAATAAACCACTAGGATAGGGTCACAACAAACTTCTGTAACAAACTTCAACTAACTGATTTCTTTGAAAAACTGTTATTATTTTTTGTTGTAAATTAGTTGAAGTAGTTAGGCTGTTTGACTGATGGTGTTAACTGCCTTCTGTTTCTGTTTTATAAGGCAGTTAGCAAAATCCTAGGTTGTTGATTTGTTTGGATTACACCAAACTCAACATCCTCCCTTAAGCCAAACTAATACAACATAGGTGAGTACAAGAAACAAAAACATTACAGGACCTAAACTTAGGAGAGCAACCTAATCAGGACAAGCCCCTGTGTTAGCCTTAGAACCAAAATACTCAGAACATGCCTCTGAGCTTGACATTAAAAAATTGCCCTTTAAAGTTTAAAGGCAACTACTCCTAAATCTCTCCTTAGTTTAGAAAACTGCTCACCTTTTAGTGGCTTAGTAAAAATGTCAGCCAATTGTTCCTTTGTAGGACAATAGTCTAGGCATAGTTTACCATTAGACACTTGAGACCTTATATAATGAAATCTAGTTTCTATGTGCTTAGTGCACCCATGGCCAATAGGATTCTTAGCCAAGTTAAGGGCAGATTTGTTGTCCACCAGTAGCTTAGGAACCTGAGTTAGGGTAACTCCAAGTTCACCAAGTAAAGTTTCCAACCAAGCAGATTGAGTGGCAGCACTGCATGCTGCCACATACTCAGCTTCACATGTAGACAAAGCAACAATGCTTTGCTTTTTGGAGCTCCAGCATATTGGGGCCTCTTGAAACTTGAAAAAATAACCAGAAGTGCTTCTTCTGTCTAGCTGGTCACCACACCAGTCAGAATCAGAATATCCAATAAGCTCAAATCCTTTAGAACCTTTCTTAGGAAAAAACACTCCAAAGTTTGTGGTGCCTTGTATATACCTTAGTATACGTTTAGCTGCATTTAGGTGGATTTGCAGGGGTTCATTCATGAACCTGCTCACCATGCCAGTGGCATAGAGGATATCAGGCCTTGTATGGCACAGATATCTCAAAGAGCCAATGATTTGCCTATAGAGAGTAGGATCAACCTTGTTTCCTTTCTCACCCTCCTTCTTAGCTAGTATTCCTTCAGCTGGATTGAGTGCCACATTGCATTCATCCATCTTGAATCTGGCCAGAATTCCTTTAGCATATTTTTTCTGATGTAGAACTATCCCTTCAGGTTTCCATAAGAATTCAAGGCCCAAAAAGTAGGTTAGCTGCCCCAAATTGGTCATTTCAAATTCTGCTTCCATAGCTGATTTGAACTTCTCTATTTCAGCAACTTTACTACCTGTCACCAATAGATCATCCACATACAAACATATTAGTAACATATCTGAATCTAGGGTTCCTTTGACATAGACACCAAACTCAGTGGTGCATTTTTTGAACCCATTGTTTACAAAAAAATGTGTCAATTCGTTTATTCCAGGCCCTAGGGGCCTGTTTTAAACCGTATAGGGCTTTATGGAGTTTACACACCAAGTCCTCCTTGACTTTAATTTCAAAACCAGGAGGTTGAGAAATAAAAACAAGTTCCTCTAGAGGACCATTCAGAAATGCAGACTTAACATCTAAATGATGTAAGTCCCATCCCCTACTACAAGCCAAAGCAGTGACCATTCTAATAGTCTAATGCCTAGCTACAGGTGAGAAAACCTCCTCAAAGTCTATACCAGGCTTCTGTTGGAACCCTCTAGCAACAAGTCTAGCTTTATGCTTAACTATGTTGCCATTGGGATCCAATTTCAGCTTGAAAACCCATTTGACAGAAATGGCCTTTTTTTCCTTAGGTAAGACAGATAGTGTCCAAGTCTTATTCTTTTCTATAGAATTCAACTCTTCAACCATTGCCTTTTTCCAATTAGGATCCTTTAGAGCTTCTCTAAAGTCCACAGGCTCTACATCAACTAGCATAGCCTGGTGGATGAGGTTACCAGTCTCATCCACCTCATCATCATTAAACATTTCATAGTCTGCTAAGTTTCTAGGAGGCTGCCTTTGCCTATGACCCCTAGGAATTTCTTCCACATTAGGTACAATAGGTTCTGCATCACTCTCAGAACTGTCATCCTCCCTTACTGGAGAATTTGGAACTGTCTCATTGTCTATAGGCTCATCTTCCTCAGAAACATCATCCATAGGTGTAGTTTCCACAGAGATTTCATCATTCATAATGCCACTTTCTGCTAAACCACTGTCCCAGCACCATTGCTTGTCTTCTAGGATCACCACATCCCTAGACACTTCAATTTTATTATTGGTAGGATTAAGTAGCCTATAAGCACCAGTAGGATGGTATCCCACTAGGATTAGAGGTTTACTTTTATCCTCCAACTTAGTCCTTCTACTATCAGGTATATGACTATACACAATAGAGCCAAACACCCTTAAGTGAGAAACATTTGGAGTATCACCACTCCAAACACATTCAGGAACTTTTCCACTTAGGCCCTTTGTAGGACACCTGTTTAGTATATAAACAGAGGTAGTCACTGCCTCTGCCCATAACCAATTAGGTAGACCTTTAGCCTTAATCATACTTCTGGCCATGTCCAGAATTGTTCTATTTCTTCTCTCAGCCATACCATTATGCTCAGGAGTGTAAGGTGAAGTTACCTCATGCACAACACCATGAGTAGTGCAGTACTCCTCAAATTCTTTTGAGGTGTACTCACCACCCCCATCAGTTCTCAATACCTTGACCTTTTGCCACATTGAGTTTCAGCCATTGTTTTAAACCTTTTAAACACACTTAAAGCTTCTCCTTTAGTTTTCAACAAGTACAGCCATATTTTTCTAGAAAATTCATCCACAATAGTCATGAAATACTTTGTTGCCCCTCATAGAGGGTGTTTCAAAAGGTCCACAAAGATCTGAATATATAACATGCAAAAGATCCTTAGAATTATGTCCCATCTTAGTTTTAAAGCTCTTCCTAGGTTGTTTACCCATTAAACAACTAGTATAAGCCTCCTTACTAAGATTAAGCTTAGGTAGACCTATTACCAACTCTTTAGTACTTCGGTCACTTAGGCTTTTAGTGTTCAAGTGCCCATACCTTTTGTGCCACAGTATACCTTCAACATCAGCAGTGGCACTGAGACACTCAGTTTCAGTTACACTTATGCTGGTTTTGAAGGTTCTGTTGGAAGCAAGAGGTGTGGTCAGAATGAGCTTCTCATTAGCATCAAATAATTTTAATTTTAAATTTTTCATTAAAACTGAAAATCCTTTTTCAACAAGTTGTCCTAAGTTAATGAGATTACAGCTGATTCCTGGCACATAGAACACACCCTTTATTGTAATTACTTGACCATTTTCTTTAGTGAATTGTATGTCCCCTACCCCTTCAGATACTATTGATTGGTTAGAAGCACATCTTATAGTAGTCCTTTTACTTGAATCAAAGTTAACTAACCACCATTTATTACCTGTCATGTGATTAGAGCAACCAGAATCTAAATACCAGGTTTCAGTGATGGTCTTTCCATCACTGGTAGTAACTACTAGTACAACACAGTCCTCACTAAGAGTTAGATCAAGTTTAGTCATGACAGAGTCTTCCTTAGGCTCTCTCTCAGTAGCTTTATTAGTGACAAAGTCACTACTTGACTCTGTTTCTTCAGAAAACATAGAAAACACATGTTCATTATCTGAATCTGAATCTTGTTTTGCTATGTTAGCTTCATTCACATTAGATTTAGACTTAGGTTTAGTTGGACATTCATTTGCATAATGGCCATATTTATCACATCTATAGCATTGTACATTAGATTTGTCCTTTTTCTTAGAGTTGTCACTAGACTTAGAGTTCTCAGCCTTTCCCACAAAATTCCCAGATTTAGGTTTAGACCCCTTACCTTTACCTTGCTGGTTGTTTTTGTTAGAATTGCCCTTACCTCCTTTCTTCTTGGACTTCCCTTTAATGAAGAAAGCTGTGTCATCATCACTGTCATCATTCATTAGATTCAATCTAATTTCCTTAGCCTCCAATCTACTTTGAAGCTGTTCCACCTTTAGATCTTCTATACTTATAGTGTCTTCTAGACTGTTAACACAGACATAGAAACATTTAGTTAGAGATCTTAGGATTTTTCTACAGATTTCTTCATCTGTAAGACTGTGTCCATTTAGATTCATAGCATTAGTAATCTTTTTCACACGGCCACAGTATGTAACAACATCCTCACCACTCTTCATCTTAAGAGCTTCATACTGGGCTCTAAGGGCTTGCAACTTTTCCTTTTTTGCCTCAGTTGCCCCATTATAGTAGGAATCAAGAGTGTCCCAAGCACTCTCGGCACTCTCAACTCCCCTATCTCTATCAAAATTACTGTCATCTAATCCTATATGAATTAGATGTAATGCTTTCCAATCTTTCTGGATTTCTTCTTCATATTTTGCATTATCCTCTGCAGTAGCAGGGGCTGTTGGTGGTGTCACACCATCTCTAACAACTTTTAACACTCCCTGGCAGCCAAAGACTGCTCTCATTTGGTGGCACCATCTATCCCAATTCTTCCCATTGAGGATGGGAACCTGAGCCCCAAAGCTAGGGTGTGATTGCATATCTTTAGACATTTCAAACTACAACACAGACAACACTTCACACACAGTTAGTAATACCCACACACACAGTCACTGTGTATGTGTAAAACAGAGAGAAAGATTTTAAAGAAACTTAAAGAAAAAAACAGAGATTAAGAGAGTTTAGAAACAGGCCCTGATTGCAAACTAGCTCAATGATACCATTTTGAATTTATTAACCCTTTGATGATTCTTTTTTTTCTTTCAGGTGGCAAACAGAAATGAGGGTGGTGCAATTTGCAGAGTCCAATTCTCTGAAACTGGCCCAGCCCAATGATTTGCAGCCAAACAATCTTGTTTGGTGGATCTTGCGCGCCCGGACCCGGCTGTGTTGGATACGCATGCGGGTTGTCCCTGACCCGAAGTATATATGTTTGTTTCTTACTCTCTCCTCTTCAGAAAATCAAGAAACACTGTTTCCTTTCTTGATTTTTCGTTCTTCTTCTTCTCTGCTCTCTCTCTCTGGAACCCTAGAACAGTGTAGCTCTTATCACCACCATGTGATGATTGAAGCAGCACAGCTCTCTGGTTTGATGCTGATGATGATCTAGCAACGATGATGATGTAAACCTCTGAGATTTACACTGAGTTGGCACGATCTGAAGCTACGGTGAACTCTTCTCACTTCGCGATGAACTGAAAACCCTCAGTTTTCCAGAAACGCTTGATCTGTTTGATCAAGCTCTTGATCCACCTTCCTTAAGGTAGATTTGCTTCTTCTCTCACACTTTCTTTGATTTTCTCTTTGATTTATGTGCTGAGAACGAAACCCTAATTTTTCTGTTTTGCTTTTCAGGTACAGGTTGCACAGTTAGGGTTCCAAACACCTCAATCAGGTATAAATCACAACTCTTCTTATGATTTACCTTGATCTCTTGGTTTGTTTCGCAAAACCCTAATGTTCTTGTAACTGTTATTCTGCAAAACTTCTTCTGCTGTGTTCTTGGAGTGAACACCCTTCTGTATTCACCAGAAACCTCTCTTAGGCTTCTCAGAACAGGTACAGCTCTTCTCTATTCACTTTTCCTTTGATCTTTTACTTTGTTCAGTCACTGAACATTACCCTAATCTGTTCTTTTCTGTTTATGCAAGGTACAATCTCTCACTGCAACTCACATACACTCAGAAACATAGAGAAAGAAAAACGTACAAAGGAGGCAGAAGAAAATAGAATAGAACTGTAAAGATTTTATTGATTGTGTATAAAATTACAACTGTACAAAGTGTATGATTCAGTATTCCTTATATACACACTGTAGGCACCAGAATGTGGACATGTTAGTTGGAAAACTGTTAGGTAGAGCTAACGGTTTCTAACTAAATAAACCACTAGGATAGGGTCACAACAAACTTTTGTAACAAACTTCAACTAACTAATTTCTTTGAAAAACTGTTATTATTTTTTCTGTTGTAAATTAGTTGAAGTAGTTAGGCTGTTTGACCGCTGGTGTTAACTGCCTTCTGTTTCTGTTTTATAAGGCAGTTAGCAAAATCTTAGGTTGTTGATTTGTTTGGATTACACCAAATTCAACAAATCCTCGCATTACAAATAGTGGATAAGGAGTTGCTTGTTGTTCCTTACAATTGCACCATAATAAATACAATGAATAAACCTTCAATTTATTACTATAGTATCACTCCTTATTTAATCTCTAAACTACGAAAATCTACTAAAAAGTCCCTAAAGTTTATCTTTGTGCATCAACCTAGTCCCTAAAACTAGCCCCCTTTGACTAAATTGAGGAACACAAATAAACTTTAAGGATTATTTAATATGTTTTCATAGTTTAGGGACTAAAAGGTGAGAGATTGATACTTTATAAAGATTAGTCTTTATCATAGACTCAAGATATCCTGCCCCGAGTTAACCTAAATCAAGCTTTGGTGGTGAGAATTGATTGTGGAGAGAGGTTGTCTTGTTTCTAAACCCCAAATCTCATCGCAAAGCAGGTGGTGAGAATTGACAGCTAAATGACAGCTAAATTGTTGACGCTGTCACTACCAGTCATTATCTGAATATGTTTGACGATACGCTTCTAAGTGCTTTATGCCACGTAAATGAATGGGCGAAATCTGAAGTTCCATTTGGAGAGTTTATAACCCTTACAACAAACAGGTGGAATATTTCATGCATTGAAAATTATTACCAATTGTTACGGTGATTATACTGTTTACTATTTACACCCCCTCTCCAAAAGCCCAATTGATGAGAAGCTCAATCATATTGAGAGAGTCCAATCTTCAATGGCCAAGATCAGCTCGCAAGATCGGACGGCCCAAAAACGCCAACACAAACACATTCGAACTCTATAAATACCCCATTCAATGCTCATTAATGGTAAGCACTTTTCCTAACAAAACACTCATTCACTCAAATACTGACTTGAGCGTCGGAGTATCATTGCAGGTACAACCTCGCCCCTCAAGATCGGACGTCTCAAGATCGAACATCTCAACATCGCCTCTCAAGATCGAACCTCTCCAGGTCGAACAAAATCTTCTTCTCAAGCCTGAAGACAGAGACAGAATCAAGGACAAAATATCTACTAACTGCGTAATACCAATCTCTAAGATCGAAAGCACAGTACAGAACATTGGCGACCACAGTGGGAGAAATCAATACCCTATTTTTTCTCACCATCTCCTTGACACTTCTTAAAATGGCACCAACGCGCCGTTCAATACCGACTAGTCTCATGGCCGAACCTGAGCTCGGCCCTCAGCAAACCCCTGAAGGCCACGTCCAGGAACTCACGAATTCGTCGCAAACACGAAGCCGACTTCCCAACACGGGACCATCCCGAGCACATTCGGGCGCAGATGAAACGAGCCTACCATCTCCTCCTCAATTACTTCCGGCCTTGACGGGTGCGGTCCAACAGCTCGTTCAGCTATTGGCTCGGCAAGAAGCGGTAAATGAAGAAAGAAACAACCGCTTCGCTAACCTCGAATCCGAAGTAGCGAGACTGCAAGGTCGAAACGTTCAGGACTAGCAATCATCCGGGCAGAGCTCCCTGGAGGAACGACGCCCAACTCGAAGAAGAATTTTCCATCGATCACCCCCTCGGAGAAAGCTCAATCATCGTTCCCCTGCACGCCGTCAACGAGGAAATGGTTCCCGTTCTCCTCTGGCTCGACGACATAATGGTCTCAACGATCTTGACCTTTCCCCATACCCTCACCAAGGGAATGATTGTCGTTCTCCATCAGCTCGACAATATGACGATCTTGATGATCCTCATTCTCCTCCACGCCGCCACCGAGGGAATGGTTCCCGTTCTCCTCTGGCTCGCCAATTTGACGATCTCGAAGGCTCGACCTCGTCAAGGAGACGATCAAGGAGCCGTGACAACATTCAAAACAATCAAACGCGACGATACGGACATCCTGAACCTCGTCACAGACACCAACCACCGTCACGGGCGAATCAACCTGGGCGAAAAGGTCCTTTCACAAAATCGATCGACAACTTCCGGGTCCCCCGGTACCTCGAGAAACCACCTGGAGGACTGAAGACTTATGACGGGACGGGCGACCCCGACAGGCATCTAGACCAATTTGATACAACCATGCAGTATCGAAACGTACCCATGGAAATGAAATGCCGAATATTCCCGTTAACCCTGGACAAAATGGCTTCCGAATGGTTTCGGACGTTAAGGTCGAATACCATCTCCTCGTGGGACCAGTTAGCGAAACACTTCTCGGTGCACTTTGCCCATTCCAAGAGCAAACCCAAAAACAAAAATGTTTTAGCATCTATCGTCTAAAGGGGAAATGAGCCCCTGAGAGAATATATAGAGCGATTCAACATCGAGGCTCTTCAGGTTCGGCAGCTAGACGACGCTTTCCGAATCTTCTTCATGGCCCAAGGTCTGCTCCCTAGAAGCTCGTTCTGGAAGCACATCAACACCTGGGAACCTAACACCCTTCAAGAATTCCTCGAGCTATCCCAGTGCTTTATTAATGAAGAAGAAAATTCCAAAGTCGACAAAACATCATCACATACGGAACCGTCGAAACGCCACATCGAGATCGACCCTCGTAAAAATTCGTGGAACACCGGTAAAAAGAATCGCCACCAGGTATATACCGAACTCAACGTCTCCAACGCCCAGTTACTAGGGGAATGTTGGAACGTCGAATTCAGGGACGTCAAGCCTCCCAGGTCTTTACCTGTCCGGCCTGGGCAGAAAGCCAACAAATACTGCCGATACCACAGAAGCAATGGCCATGACACAAACCATTGCAACGCCCTAAAAGACGACATTGAAGATTTAATAAAACGGGGAAAGCTATCTTCCTATGTCAAAAGGGAGGGAGAACGATCTCACAATGTCGGAAGAGAAAGAAATGAAAATCCCAGGGAAAAAGGAAAAGAAGCGATCGACCCAGACCACGAAGAACTGGATAAAAAACGTTCGATTATCATGATGATAACTGGAGGGTTCGATCATGAAGGATCGGGAAAATCAATGAAAAGAAAATGGAAGGAACTGTTATGCGTGGCTTCAACATCAACAACCCCGATCAAGAGCAATCGACCTCCATTATCCTTTAGCGACGACGACCTTATTGACGGAAAGGCCAACAAACACGTACCTCTCTTAATATCGGCGATCATAGCGAATAAGGAGGTACGTAGGATCTTGGTAGATCAGGGGAGCTCATCAGACATCCTCTTTATCGATCTTCTGAACAAAATGGGGATCGACAAAGAGGAACTCACCCCTTATAGAGGAACGGCTCTGTCCGGCTTTAACGGATCTCGAACGAAACCCCTTGGGCATCTGGAGCTAATGGTTACCTACGGAACCGAACCAATGGTTCGAACCGTTAAGACCAAATTCCTCGTCTTACCTTGTGAATCCATTTACAACGGTATTATAGGAAGACCGACCCTCGGCAGGCTCGGGGCGGTTACATCCACGACATACTTAAAGATGAAGTTCCACTCTCTCTGCAACAGAGTTATCACTCTAAACTCTGACTTAGAGTCGGCCTCCAGGTGTTTTTTCCTATGGACAAAGAACGAACGAAAAGCTTCGGAGCATGAAGGGGTTCCCCCTTCGGAAGAACTGTCGACTCCCAAACTGCCAAAAGGTAGATCGACTGAAGTTAACGCCGCCACTAACGTAGAAACCGGCTGCGATCCAAAAGTCGAAAATCAGCAAGACGTCGACGAGCTAACCAAAGAGCTCAAACGAAAAATCAAAAGACCAGAGCCTGATGGAAAGTTCGCCGAAATACAGCTCGGTTCAGACCCTTCCCAAAATATCAAAATAGGGATCGACCTTCCAGAAAAAATCAAAATCGATTTGACCCAATGTCTTAAAGATTTCAAAGACATCTTCGCTTGGTCGACCGAAGACATGCCTGGGATCCCACCAGAGGTTGCTTGCCATCGACTCGCAATAAACCCAGAAGCAAAATGGATCGCCCAAAGAAAGCGGGCTCAAAGCAAAGAGAAAGCCATTGCTGCCACCTTAGCAGTAGACGACCTCATCAGAGCCAACTTTTTCTCCGAGGTTAAATACACGACTTGGTTATCAAACCCAGTCCTGGTGAAGAAATCTAACGGAAAATGGCGTATGTGTGTCGACTACACCGATCTTAATAAAGCTTGCCCAAAAGATGCTTTTCCGGTACCCAGCATCGATCGTTTGGTCGACAACGCTTCCGGTTTCCGGTTATTATCTTTCATGGACGCATACTCCGGATACAACCAGATCGCCATGTTTCCGCCAGATCAAGCAAAAACCGCCTTCATCACCGACCGAGGAAACTTCGCGTACCGCGTCATGCCATTTGGGTTAAAGAACGCTGGAGCAACTTATCAAAGAATGATGAACAAAGTGTTCCAAAACCAGATCGGTAAAAGCGTAGAAGTCTACCTCGACGATATGATCGCCAAGAGCAGAAGTGATGACGACCATATAAGCGATCTAAGAGCGATTTTTTGTGAGGTACGAAAGAATAGAATGAGATTAAACCCAGAGAAATGCACTTTCGGAGTTCGAGCAGGGAAATTCTTGGGTTTTTTCCTAACAGAAAGAGGAATCGAGGCGAACCCGGATAAATGTCGATCCGTCACAGAAATGCGAACTCCGACGTCCAAAAGGGAAGTGCAAAAACTCAATGGAATGATAGCTGCTCTATCTCGTTTCATATCAAATGCAGCATTCAAATCTCTTCCACTTTTTAAAATCCTCAAAAAAGAAGAAAGAGATTTCGAATGGACGCCTGAACAAGACGAAGCTTTGAAGCAACTAAAAAAATCTCTCTCCGAGCCTTCGATTTTAACTCGACCAAATGAAGGGGAAACCCTATACCTATATCTCGCGGTCTCGGAAGAAGCTTTAGCTGCCGTTCTGGTGCGCGAGCTCGAAACCGGGAAAAGCCCGATCTACTTCGCAAGCAAGGCTCTGCACGGAGCTGAAAGTCGTTATCAGAAAATCGAGAAAATCGCCCTAGCTCTCATTGTCGCAGCTCGACGTTTTCGAGCCTATTTTGTCGCCCACCAGGTAGTCGTCCGAACTAACTACCCCATCAGGCAGATACTCCATAGACCCGATCTGGCTGGAAGAATGATCAAATGGGCTGTGGAACTCTCAGAGTTCGGGATTAAATATGAAGCTCGAACAGCACTTAAAGCGCAAGTTTTGGTGGACTTCATCGCCGAAATGACGCCTGCTAACACCGAATCTGACATATGGATCCTGTATGTCGATGGGTCCTCAAATCCAAAAGGGAGTGGCGCTGGGATCATGCTAGAAATCCCGACGGGGGTCATTATCGAAGTTTCCCTTACATTCAGTTTTCCCACCTCGAACAACCAAGCAGAGTACGAGGCTTGCATCGCTGGACTTCGCCTGGCAATTGACCTCCAAGTCCAACAAATAAAACTTCATACCGACTCTCTTCTGGTGGTCTCCCAGATCGGAAGTAAATATGAGACCAAAGAACCGATCCTGCAGAAATACCTGCTTCAGGTACGGTCGCTAATGGCTAAATTTGAAACAAGCGAGATAGTTCATGTCCTAAGAACGGAAAACCAACGAGCTGATATCCTCGCCAAACTCGCAAGCACAAAAACCCCAGGGAACCAGAGGACAACCATCCAAGAAACACTACACAAACCCAGTGTGTCTCTCGAGCCTCTGTTTAACCCGACAATCTGTATGCTCGAAGAAACGGACAGCTGGATCACCCCAATTATAGAATACATCGTCAAAGGAACAGAACCCCTAGACAGGAACGACGCCAAATACATCAGGAGAAGGGCCTCGGCTTTTTCAGTCATCAACGGGACGCTTTACAAAAGAAGCCTCCCTTCCCCGCTAATAAAATGCATCGAGGGAGAAGAAGCGGCCTATGTGTTAGCAGAAATTCATGAGGGAATATGCGGCCAGCACATGGGAGCTCGATCTTTAGCACGGAAAACTCTTCGAGCCGGTTACTACTGGCCGAGCATGATTGGCGATGCTAGTGATCATGTGAAGAAGTGCAAGAAATGCCAAATCCACGCCAATGTCCACATAGCTCCCCCTACAGACCTCACAAGTTTATCCTCCACGTGGCCCTTCGCATGGTGGGGAATGGACTTACTCGGACCTTTCGCAAAGGCACCAGGACAAGTCAAATTCTTGATCGTCGCCGTAGACTACTTCAGCAAATGGATAGAAGCGGAACCCTTGGCGACCATCACTGCAAAAAACTGCATAAAATTCTTCAAAAAAAACATCATGAGCAGGTTCGGGATCCCCGAGGTAGTAGTGACGGACAACGGAACTCAATTCACAGACTCGGGATTTCGAAAACTAATTCTCGAGCTGAAAATTAAACACCATTTCACTTCAGTAGAGCACCCTCAAACCAACGGTCAAGCCGAGGCTGCAAACAAAGTAATACTGAACGGGCTGAAACGACGTTTGGACGATGCTAAAGGAAATTGGGTAGAAGAATTGCCTTACGTCCTCTGGGGATACCGGACGACCCCCCAAAGCTCCACTGGGGAAACACCTTTTAGGCTCTCCTACGGCAGCGAGACTGTCATCCCCGTCGAGATTGGCGAACTTAGTTGGAAAACGGCAAATCCCAAAACACAAAGCAATAACGGTCAAGCCTTAAGAGAAGAACTCGACCTCATCGATGAAATCCGAGGTCGGGCCTCGCTCCGAGAAGCAATCATCAAACAAAAGGTTGCAACCAGATACAACACCAAAGTCGTTCACAGAGATTTCGATCCAGGCGATCTGGTACTCAGAAAAGCTGACATCGGTCAGAAAAACGCCTCCCAAGGAAAGCTCGCCCCAAACTGGGAAGGCCCCTACCGAATTTTATCTAAAACCGGTACGGGAGCCTTTAAATTGGAGACCCTCCAAGGAAGAAAGATTGAGAGGACTTGGAACGCAACAAAACTGAAAAGTTATTATCCTTAGAAAGAAATCATGTACACCGATCTTATGTAAACTCGAAACAAATTATTAATCAAAAAAGAAACTTGACATTTCTTTCAAACGCTTTCGAAGCTTCTCAAAAGTTTTCACCAAGTCTCCACACATTCTTGATTTTCATCAAACAGAATGTAGGGACCAAATTCCCCCCACCGGGAATCAACTGGGACCGATCTTAGATGATCTCCCCAAAAGCGACCACCCAAGGTCGCAAACTCTTTGAGAAAACAGTTAAATCCGAGCCAAGTCTTGGCAAACTATCTCAAAGAGACCGGGTCTTCAAGGATCGAAACGTCCTAAGAACGACCATCGGCCACAGCTGCCGATACCCCTATAGGGCGAGTTAAACCTGGGTCGAGTCCTAGTAAACTGTCCTATAGGTTCGAACCGGTAAATCGAGTTCCTCATTTACCGACGTTCTTATATCATACGCAACGTGCAGAATTAAAAAAGCACTCGTTAAAGCTCGTAAAACGACATACATGACATGCGAAATTCAAAAGCATTCATTAAAGCTCGTAAAGGTCTGATAGACATATCCCAAAAAAAGATTACAAATATCTCCAGCTAGACCGAAAGAAGTTCCGGATCTATACGAAGACTACATAGGTAAAAGCATACACCAGGAACTTCTGCAAAAAGAAACGCTGTTAAAACATCAGGCAGTAGAGGTCGGAAAAATTACAGTTTTCTTCTCCGTCTGAGCATCGATCTTAACGATCATACCCCCTTCAACCTCGTGGTCGGCATCGATAATCGACCGATCCAAATTGATGGAAGGATTGACCAAAGCAATTTGCTCCTGGGCACACTCAAAACCCTCCCTATACAGCTCAATTGCAGAATTAGCGGCTTCACGAGCCTCCTTCCTAGCTTCATTCGCAATCTTTGTAGCCTCCTTAGCATTTTTTCTGCTCTGCTGAAGGGCTGCTTGAAGCTCCGCAATTCGAGCCTCTGCATCGCTGCTTGTTCCGACCCCTGCCTCGGATGCCTTCTTCAAATCATCTTCCAAACCGACTATACGAAACTCCAAACTTTTAATCTTCTGATTAGCCTCGACCAATTGCCCCTCCAAAACTCTTTTCTTTTCTTCCAGCTCCTTTACACGAGTTTCCGCGAACTCCGCCCGGCGTATAACCTCCCCTTGGCTTACCTTTAGAGTCTCAAGTTCTTGCTTTGTTCGAGCGAGCTCTTTCGATTTCGAAGACACATCTTCCACAAGCTTCACTCTTTTAGACTTCTCGAGCTCCAACAAAGCTGCAAGCACGAAAATAAGAAAAATCAGGTTGAGGGAAAAAGATCATAAAAGCAAAGAAACAAACAGGAAAACACCTACCCTTAGCCCGTTTCTCATATTTCTCTTTTTCGATCTTATGAACATCGGCCAAGTTCGCCAAAAGTTTAACAGACGCCCCGACAGGATCCTCCCGCCATTGGGCATAGTTTTGTTCCAAGAAGCCCTCCTCTAAAGGTACGACCTTGTTCTTATGCTTCGGTCTCCTTGAGGTTTTACTCCTCTTTTCCGGCATTTGCTCGCCACTTGCCTCGGTGCGCACCCTCTTCGCCGAGGTCCCTGCACCGATATCGGGAGCAGCCGGGGGAGGAGAACTGGAAACAAGATCGACCAGAGCCTCATAGGCAAGGTCCTCTTGGGTAACAGTGTTGATCGGGGAAGCAGCAGTAACCGTCCCAACGACAGTCTTAACCTGGGGAGACGTCGGAAGCGGAGCACCCACTTCCTCAGCATCGTCAGATATATCGACGCTCCTCATCGCCAGCGCCTTCATTACGGCGAGCTTCTTTGGGGCCATGGTATATGGAAAAGAAACAAAAATGGGTCATACAAACTACAGTCAAAAATATGCAAAAATCAAAACAAGAAAAACGAACTACCTAAGACAAATTGCACTCGTCTTCGCTTCCCAGCCTGAACTATCTTAGCCGCAGGGATACCCCGATACTTATGTTTTGAAAACGGAATGTTCTCAGAAATAAACATCAGGATCCTCTTGGTAAGAAGATCGGCAGCGTTCAGTCGATCCTGACCAACAGAAAAGGAATTGGTGGATCGTTCAAAATGGGCCTGACTCCAACCAATGGGAAACTTGGTGGACACCAAAGTCCGACCATCCTCGGAAAACTTTCCCACTCTCTCGATCGCTTCGTCGGTCACCGGTTCGACCCAGTAATATAACTCCTTCCAATTCCCCTTCAATGAGTCCGCATAAGCTTTGAAAATCTTGGCCCCTCGCCTCGAGCAAAGACTGACATGCTCGCGACCGGACTTATTTTCACTGCTGTTCCGGTTGATCTCAAACAAATGGAAAAAGAGCAACGGCGAGACCGGCCTCTCCAGGTGAAGGCACATTAGTTCGTAGGCTCGAACAAAAGCCCACGCGTTTGGATGCAACTGAGAAGGCGCAACATCCAAAGTCGCCAAAACCGTCTGCTCGAACCAGGTGAAAGGAGGCCGGATATTCATCTCATTTATCAGCATATGATACAAAGTAAACTTGAGCTCTCCAGGCCACAAAGCCACGTGCTCTCCTTTCTTCATTCCATCAACTCTCCAAATTCGCTTTGAATGACCGGAAGCTTTCCTCCCGACCATCTCCAAATTAAAACCGTGCTGGTACAACGATTCGATCTCCAAAATATTTCTGGAAACCCAATCATATTGGGAGACCTCTCGCACCGGTACATCGAGGTCCCCACAACCAGTACTCGAGTAGCCATCCAGAGAAGCAGCAGAAGCTCCTCCGGAACCTGGTTGACTCGAAGGGCGAGATTCAACTTGTTTTCCAACATCACCTCCATCGGACTCATCGCCAGGCTCGGAACTCAACACAAGGTCAACCTCGGAGCCCGTCCCAAGATCGACCTCGGAATTCTCTGATTCCTCCACTGGGATTTCTTCATCAGACTCAGAAGTGATGGCCATCACATCCACCAAGCAATCTTCCTCCACATCTTCAGGAGTACCGTCGTTTAGCTCATTAGCATCGGTTGCAGGAGAGGAACTTTCACTCTCAAAATTATCTTCCGCCTTGTCACTCATAGGGGCGGAAGCAGAATGCTCTTGCACGTCCGAGGCGGCGACTTCAAGAGGCTCGGTACGAACCTCAGGGACTTCGCCACCAGAAGCCATCGCGTTCGTGAACTCTTTCCGGTACTGAGTAACATCTCTCCGAGTTTGTTTCGTCCTCGCCAGAGCGAATCTACAGGAATGGGGGACGAAATGTCAGGGTTAAAATTCGAAAAAGGGTTCGCGAGCAAGTCGGAACCCGACCTGACGACCCCCATTCTGAGATCAAAGGGGACTGGGGGAGGTCCAGGCACAAACGAAAAGAAAAGTAAAGAAAAATCAAAAATAGACTAACCTCGGAACTAAGTCGCAAGTTGATTATATCTGGAAAAATACGGTTGTCGATCCACAGAAACCGACCTTAAAAGTACTTCGAAAAACTCTTCAAACTCGTTCACTTTAAAGAAGCTCGGGAGCTCTCGAAGATCGACAAATCCAAAACAAATGAACAGCAAGCAATAAATGAGGAGGTGAGACCCTTTATTTATAGCAAGGCGGATCTAATGGGCCTGGGCCGGGAAGTCGAAACGTCACGTCCAAACCATAGTCCATTAAAATCCGCACGCTGAAGAAAAAACGTCACCATCATGCGCCGCCACTGCGAAGAGACACCTTGTCAGAAACAGTAAAGATGACACTGATTCCAAGATTACACTGATTCCAAAGCAGCACTGAATTCAAAAAACCATCTACCTCGCTCGAAAGCTCAACGGACAGTTAACATCGCCCAAGAACCCCAGCCTCGACATAAGCTCGAGACCGAAGAAATCTCCACTCAACAAAAACAAGAATATGAGGCTACATCGCCCATCAAAGTCAAGATCGCCCCTCATAGCGACCAGACTTGGGGGGCCACTGTTATGGTGATTATACTGTTTGCTATTTACACCCCCCTCTCCAAAAGCCCAATTGATGAGAAGCCCAATCATATTGAGAGAGTCCAATCTTCAATGGTCAAGATCAGCTCGCAAGATCGGACGGCCCAAAAACGCCAACACAAACACATTCAAACTCTATAAATACCTCATTCAATGCTCATTAATGGTAAGCACTTTTCCTAACAAAACACTCATTCACTCAAATACTGACTTGACGTCGGAGTATCATTGCAGGTACAACCTCGCCCCTCAAGATCGGACGTCTCAAGATCGAACATCTCAACATCGACTCTCAAGATCGAACCTCTCCAGGTCGAACAAAATCTTTTTCTCAAGCCTGAAGACAGAGACAGAATCAAGGACAAAATATCTACTAACTGCGTAATACCAATCTCTAAGATCAGAAGCACAGTACAGAACACCAATATTCCAAAGTAGTTGTAGAAATTGAAATGGCAGGGGCCACCGATGAACCACCTCAAATGTCACAAGTTAAAAAGCACAATCATAAACTCACAAAAATTACATCCAGACATTAAGAGTCGTGCTCTTTCGTGAGTGCATGGTGTCACTGTACCGACACAGTCTCGAGAAACAAATGTCGATATCAAATCAAGGATATTTGAAGACCCTTTTCATACAAAGAATCACCCCCAGGACCCCAGCTTCGAAGTTAAAATTTCTTCCTGTAGTCAGAATTAGAGCTTTTGATACGGTGGAAATAAAGCCATCCGATCCCTGATGTTAAAAAAATAAAAACATGTCCCAAGCTGATATTGACCAAAACAATAAGACATGCATTCCCTCAACAACAAAAAAGACTTAACATGCATAGACATAGAGAAAAATATGACATTAACAAGTGCATAGCGCCAAATAAAAGGAGAAAAAAATGTGTATTTCATTTCCATATCGACTCACCGTGCAAAGTAAAAACAAAACTAGAAAAAAAAAATCAACAAAGACAATTGCACACCTACAGCTCTGGCCTATGTTAACAAGCAAAAAAGTATATTTTCATTTTTCAAGTCCTATTTATACAAGATCCCCTAAAAATTGTATACTATCTATATGGATCGATCCAGAAAGTTTCTTGTTAGATACCACATTTTTAAAGCTTGAGGTGATGGAACCAGGTATGGATATCTACCCTTCAACTTCTCAAGAATGGGTTAGGAATATAATAGTTCAGAAAGAACTCAAATAAGTCTACTTTTGTGTGGATAAAAGACTAACAGTCGTGCATTCCACAGACATAGCCTGGTATTAAGTTGACATAGTCGCAACAAGTTCAACATCATTTTCAGCATTTTCCAAAGCATTGCCTGTCTCACTAACCGGCAGGGCAATTTCAGCACATACTGAACGGGAGAAGTCCCGTCCTCTCAACAAGTAACTATGACTAGAAGATTGGCCTGTCACCTATCTGGTTGTTGGTGATAATACTAGAAGATGGCTGTTCAGACTCAGAACGGACATTAGACAGAGCACTGAGATCGAGATTTGGAAATACTGAGCAACGGCATCGAGGGCATTTCACATTTAGCCGAAGCCACTCATCAATGCATTCAAAATGAAAATTGTGAGCACAAGGAAGGCCACGGACCTGCACCACATATGTGTATTGCATCTCAACTACATTAGAAGATAGAACTTAAAGGTATAGAGCTGCAATAATTTGCAAAGATAGACAAAACTTGAAGATGGAAATCTACAGAAATGAATAACTTATGGAAAATGCATAGTGTGCATTGATATGCCCCCATATATAGTCCCAAGTCAGATGGGGTAAAATAGATATAAGCCTAACTAGGAGAAGCTATCCGGGTATACCTCATTCCCTACACGGAACTCTTCTAAGCAGATGAGACATTCACTGCAATCAGTAGGAACAGCCTTTAAACTGAACTTCGGGAGTTCCTGAATTAAAGCTTCGACTGCTTCTCTCTGCACCCAACCCAGACAAGAAACCCAACTATCATCAGTCAAACCGGCAATAAATATCCAAATGGACATGCACCCAATAAAAAGGGATATTAGAGTAAGAGATATACAAAATCCACAGCACCAATAATCCTAACAACCAATAAATTGTGGGGAAAAAAACATAAGATAATGGTGCGATGAACAACCCATGAGAGGAACCAAGCAATAGATTTCACTATCTACTGTTTGTGATGTGACAATAAAGTTTACTTTGCTTCACATGAGTTCCAATATGTGATAGAGACGTAAAGAAACATAAGCTTAGATAACCTCAGCTGGAGTTAGGTAAAGTCCAGGGTGATATGCAGCAGCATCTTGGCTCATTCCCCTTGATTCTAGACCTGCAGCTTCAAATGCCCAATCAGGGACTCGGATCATTTCAACCAGAACCTAACAAAAAATACTGATTGTTACCAAAACCATCCAATCGTCCAAAACTATGGAGAATAAAACAGAGGTGTACCTTGGGGGGTGTTTAGTTAGTTATCAGGTTTTCAATCTCAAGTTGTTATTTTCACCATTTCCTTAACAAAATTTTGAGACTAGGATAATTTCAGATTCTAATGAAAACAAACTAAGACCCTCTTAGAGTGCTAGGAAACTTAATGAACCCCATATATGCAACTTCTTTGAAATGAAGAAACACCATTAGAAACATAGTATTCCCTCAACCCTCAAGAGAAACGTGGCAGCAGATCATGGTAACAAACTAACAATTCATTCTTCAAAGCTTGAAGGAATACCACAAAAGTGTTTGATGCAAACCAGAAAAATTCACAGGACAATAATTGATTCTTAACTTAAGAAATGTAGGCTATCAATCGATTTATGGCTTAATAATAGTGACAATGAATTGATAGAATTGTGAACAAGAGAATGGGAAAGGAAACTTGCGAATTATATTACAAATTATAATAAGGATTACATCCAAACTACCCAAGAGCAATGCTCTTCTCAGAAGTTACAACTTCTGGCTGGCCAAGTTACAACTTCTGGCTGGCCAGAAACTTACAATAACTTCCCAAAAGCATAACTTCCTAAGAGAAACCAACCTATTTATATTCAAATACAAATAACTCACTTTCAAACATAACTTCCTAAGAGAAACCAACCTATTTATATTCAAATACAAATAACTAACTTTCAAACATAACTACCCACATTAACTACTTATTAATAACTATCCACAATAACTACTTATTAATTATTATTTATTCTTTTTGTTTCTCCTTTCATAAACCCTTCAAATGACGGATTTGCCCTTCTGGCTCTTAACAAGAGTAGATGCGCTATCACTGCCCGCCCCATGAGAAACAGCCTTGTCCTCAAGGCTGAGACTTGGAAATTGTGTTCCAGTAATGTCCATAATATATGCCATAAACATTCCTCCAAAACATGAAAACTGGGAAGAGCATTGAGTAAACCTCTGATATCTAGTAGTGCCATCTCAAATATATTAAGAAGAGTAAGTATCATTGAAAATGCAATAGCAACACCACCTAATAGCCTTGAGAGTAGACCCACATGAACATTTGGAGCCCATAACATTACCCAACCACTGAGGAGCAACATAATTGATGATGTTATTAATATTGAGCGCCTTCCTAGCATATCAGAAATTATGCATGTGAGAAATGACATTGATACTATTAATACCTCAAGTGATAGGTCAGCGACTGGTCCTTGCTTTTTAACCAAGTGTATTGCATGCTCCCGTTGTCTCAACACTGACTGCATCTCAATTTGCTGGCTCTTTGACACCACACCCTATTGGGAATCACACTATAACTGAGCCAAGCGATTATCATCCACATATAGCTGCAAGGATGCACACTCTCTACCACATACCCCTGAACCTCAACCATGCACTTTGGTAATCAAAACGCATTTTCTTTTCTATCCAATCTATCCAAGAAACTCCTATTTGCGTTAACCAAGCCATCCCCAACACTACGTCAATGCCATCCAAATCAAAGAGCATAGTACTAATCTCCCATGAGAGACCTTGGACATAAATTATAACACCATGACATTCTCCATGAGTCTTAGCAGTGAATCCATCTCCTAACTTGATAGGTCTAGGAGGAACTTCAGTGATATGTAATCCCATATCCATGGCCAAACGCCTCGACATGAAATTTTGAGTAGCACCACTATCAACCAACATCAACACAGGCACTTCTCCTATAGTTCCTGGGAGCTTTATTGAACTTAGTCTATCAATAAAATTCACCACCAGGCCATTGAAACTCATGACACTGAGTTGAAGTGGGATTTCATCATCACCTGAATCAGCCACTTCATCATTCATCACCCTCACCGCATTTTCTTCCTCCAACTCTTCGTCTGTCACCAACACACGCATATTTCTGTCCGGGCACTGATGTCTTGGGTGAAACGGACCTCCGCATTTGAAACAGAGTCCATTTTGACGCCGCTCCGCAACCTCTTGCGAAGATAAATTACAAACTCCTCTGTCACGCTGAACAGTCCCTGTTTTATCTCTGCCTGATGCTCCCCGCCACTGATTTCCACCCAGATTTCGTTCAATTCCTCCTGCACTGCGCTCGCGAACTTCTTTGGTGTCTTTGTCGAAAACCCAGTCGTTGTTGCGCAACTCAGGACCAGCGCTGGAACGGTTTCCAACAGTTACATAACTGGGCCGGGTTTGTGACCCAACCGGCTTGCGCACAACCCATTTTTTTCCCCCTTCGTCGCTCTCACGCTCAATTGCGCGTGCCACGTTCATAAGCTTTGGTCGCGAAACTGACCCCAGCACAATCAAACTTCTAACCTTGCCTTTGATGCTCTCCTTCAACCCATGGACAAAATAACCCACATACTGATCATGAGGAAGCCGCTGGATTTGGAAAATTAGCCTTTCAAAATCCTCAATGTATTCTTCAACCGCTCCTTCTTGTTGAAGAGCAGATAGTTGTTCAAAGATATTTCCATCACTAACACCCCCATATCTCTCCAACAACGCATCCTTCAAGTTCTCCCATGTCAAGTTCTCGTTCTCTTCCAACAAGCCCTTGAAGAAGTGAATTGTGGCCCCATCCATACATAACTGTGCCAAATTCACTTTGATTTCAGGACGAGTGTCTTGTACACGGAAGTATACTTCTGCCCTAGCAATCCATCCAACGGGATCATCACCCTTAAACATTGGCAGTTCCACTTTCTTCACAGACAACCGAAATTCATCAAGCGCATCACCATGCAATTCAGAATTTTTTTGTTTCGTACTTACAGACTCGTTGTTGCGTGATGATTCTGCCTGACCCTTCTCCTTACTCAAACTAAGTAGAGAGATGATTTTCTCTTGATTCTCCTTAGTCAGATTCTGCATTTCCTTCAAAGAAACTTCCATACTTGCGATTTTCCCCTCTAGTGCAGCAACCTTGGTCTCCATCTTCTTCGGTGGCATCCGGCAGGTCGGACCAATTTGATGCAAACCAGAAAAATTCACAGGACAATAATCGATTCTTGACTTAAGAAATGTAGGCTATCAATCGATTTATGGCTTAATAATAGTGACAATGAATTGACAGAATTGTGAACAAGAGAATGGGAAAGGAAACTTGCGAATTATATTACAAATTATAATAAGGATTACATCCAAACTACCCAAGAGCAATGCTCTTCTCAGAAGTTACAACTTCTGGCCATAAACTTACAATAACTTCCCAAAAGAATAACTTCCTAAGAGAAACCAACCTATTTGCCCTCCGTCATTTGAAGGATTTATGAAAGGAGAAACAAAAAGAATAAATAATAATTAATAAGTAGTTATTGTGGGTAGTTATTAATAAGTAGTTATTGTGGGTAGTTATGTTTGAAAGTTAGTTATTAGTATTTGAATATAAATAGGTTGGTTTCTCTTAGGAAGTTATGTTTTTGGGAAGTTATTGTAAGTTTATGGCCAGAAGTTGTAACTTCTAAGAAGAGCATTGCTCTTGGGTAGTTTGGATGTAATCCTTACTATAATTTGTAATATAATTCGCAAGTTTCCTTTCCCATTCTCTTGTTCACAATTCTGTCAATTCATTGTCACTATTATTAAGCCATAAATCGATTGATAGCCTACATTTCTAAAGTCAAGAATCGATTATTGTCCTGTGAATTTTCTGGTTTGCATCACTCTCCCACCAACGATCACTCTATTATTGGTTGAGCTAAGGGATACTGAAGGAGTGCAAGCAGGAGGTCTCGGGTTCAAACTCGGGAAACCAACATTTTCCCCTCCCCCCTAACTACTAACCACTAACATTTGCCTATAAAAAAAACTCTATTGTTGGTTGAAATTCATACAGGTCCCACTAAGTTAATACAAGCCATTTCCAAAGTTGTGGAACCCTAATGAATTTCAACCAATCATAAAGTGAGAAGTGAGTGTTAGAGAGAGTGTCAAAGAGAGTGTTGCTAGCATTTTTCGTAGTCAAAACTCATAATAACAAGTTGTTATGTGGTTCCAAAGTCAAAACAAGATTAAACAAAACACGAATAAAGTATCATAGACACCTTATAGTATATTTTCTCGAACAAGATAACGAAGAATTGCACTTTTTTTGTGAGCTAGCTCCTATAACATGTCAGATCACCAGATACTTTGAACATTTAGCAAATATTAGACAGTACAACTGCAAATTCAAGAAATGTAAAATAGGAGAATATTTTATTGAGAAGCGCTACCACTACACTCTCTAACACTTACTTCTCAATACACTCTCTGATTGGTGCAAATTTAAATGAGCCCCAATAAATCGTGTGGTTCCCTTATAAAAAATGGTGGGACCCATATGAATTTCAACCAATAAAAGAGCATGTGATGCTAGCATTTCTCTATTGCATTTTCCCCCTCCTTCTTATAAAGGTGAAACTGAAGGAAATTTCTTTCCGTTTCATTCAAGATAATATTCAGAAATACCAAACATAGGAGTGTCATTGCATCAAAGTTTCCATATTAAATAACACTCTCACACATGAAACAAAATAAAGATAAGGCTTACCCCATATTCAGATACAGGGAGACCTTGTTGGGCTCCTGACAAGTGTGCTTGTCTTCGTTTCAACCACTACAGAGAATTTAACAAACCAAAATGAAAACAGCATTGGAAGAGAGTAAAAGACATGAAACAATGAAGGAGAATAGTATTTTGAAAACGCACAGTTGATAGGTCGTTTATGCAGATTAAGAAGACTTCTTTTTACCTTAGAAAGTGGAAACAAGACATAGAAAGTATAAACATCTAATGGGTAACAACAGTGCACCACTAACCTTCCCCATTGACATGCCAGCAATACAAAGGAGTCCAGAGTAGCTAAAAACTAACCAGATGAGAAATCCCCATTTCTGACCCTCTCCAGGCAACTGCACGTAATCATTTGAATTCAATATCATACACTTGATCAAGAAAGTGCCAGTGACTAATAAATAAAAAGAAAACATACACAGATTTTAGCATTGCTGAACCATAGGGTACCAATTATTGTCCAAGCCCATAGAAATGGATAGAGAAGCAACACAAGGATTGAAAGCACAGCTATTCTTCCGCAGAAACGAGCATATCTTTGCTGCCACCCATAATCTCTAGAAGGATAGCAAAAGAGTGGGAAAATAAAAGCAACTGAAATTAGTAATGGGATTTGATAAGTTGCTAAAAAACCAGAGCCATTTTAGTGAAGTTTTATGCAATCAAATCAGAGAAGTCGCCGTGACATAAATGATTCCACACTCGAGTGCTTAACACTTGACAGTCGAGAAACGCTCAGATGAACCACGGAAACTTCATACTCCGTAATTTCAAATAAAATCATAGGACATAATAACAGTATGTAATTTCAAGATATTCTCTGCACACTTCCACATTACAAGTTTATCCTAAGACATGCCATCTATTCCAGGAACTGCTGCACCTTTTAATTCAATCAAATGACTACACTGCTTCAACAATCATTCCCTAATGGCTAATGTTAAAACCAACAAGTGCTATCATACTAAATACAATCACATTAGTTTATTCACTTTCATCATGTAGAACAATTCCACCAACAATCTTTTGTTCATGCCATGATTACCCTGGGACTGGGTACAAGAATCTTATTCAAAAAATACACGTTTCCACTTATTCAGAATTGACTAATTTCCAATCAGATAACATTATCAATTCACCACGATACTAAATACAGTCACATTAGGTTTTCACTTATTCGGAAATGACTAATCTCCACTCGGCTAATATATTACAGGAAACACATGAAACCGCTGAACCACCTCACCTCATCTATTAATATTATCACTTCACCATACTCTAACTTCACTAGGGCTTCCTATATTAATGCATACACATGCAGTCGATGCAAGTTATCTATATTCAAGTTGGAATAAGAAATTCAAGAAAACAAAATGCTCAGAAGTTGAAAGATTGGATGAAGGCCTTACAAGCCCATTCCCGATGCAAGACCATTATCCACAAACATCAAAACCCGGAAAGTAAAAACAGTACTGTAGTCAACCTGAACCATCGAAAGCAAAAAAAAATACATTATGAGTCAATTCTACCACATCAAGAAAATAGGAACTGCAATCTGAAAAAATAAATAAATAAAAAATCAGCAATATAAGAAACTCACCACAATCCAAATGTGCAAGGGGTAAGCACAAGAATAATACCGCTTCCAATTAATTGCCACAATTACTCTATAAATCAAATGGTCAAAGAAGACATATACTGCATAAATTTATGTTTTTCCTTTTAATTTCTCTTAGCAATTCAGAAGGCATGAATCATTGAAAAACTAGTAAACACGGTAGAAGGTGAATTGTGTAAGGATACAAGCTAGTCGCGAGCATCGACAAGAAAAAACCATCGTACCTGCAAGGAGCGTGATTTGCAAATGAAATTGGGATAAAGTTGGATGCTGCTAAGATAAGAGAATGAAGAGAGAAAGATCGAGACTAACTAACCACTTGAAATTGACGCCTCTAACGGCCATAGCGGTGGGAAATCCCTAGAACAAAGCGGCGTCGTATCCGATGATCGAGGTTTTGGGACAATGGAAAATGCATGGACCTTGTGAGAGAGCGGAATTGGAGTGAGGTGTTTCGTGAAATGAGTTGGCGTTGAATTTGAACATTGAAGAAGGAGAGAGAAAGAGATGAACAGAGAAATCAGTTAGAGACCTTAACTGAACTGTGCTCACTGTCAGGATCCGCTTGATTGGTATTTTTCCCCCTTTTTTCTTTTCTTCTTCCCGATTTGATTCGATTAACATCCCTAAAAAAATATTTTATTGTTTATGAGTTTTTTTATAATCTTTTATTGTTTATGAGCACTTCTTTTTTGGTAGTCGTTGACTATTTAATTACAAGTGATAAGTGATTTTAAGGGATCACCAATCACCCATGACTTGCAAATTTAAGGTCAATTTGGTAAAAATTAACGGATAGTAAGTAAGCCAGTGGATAGCGGAGAATTTAGCTTATAGCGAATAAATTAGGGAATTGAATTTAAAGTATTTGGTAAAACTAGCAATTGCATTGACTTATAAATATAAATGACGTAAATAAACATTTGTAATTAATGTTTAAATATGAGAAAGAATATTAATTTAATGAATGATAAATGATGAATTTAATTAAAGTAACACGAAGAAAAATGAAACTCTATGGGCAATAAGCTCAAACGCTACTTCAAATAGCGTTTCTAAAAAATGTTATAAGCTAATGAAAAAATGTTATAAATAGTCGGGTCAAACACTTACAAAGAGATCATTTGCTATATGTAAGTTATCAGCTATAAACTAGTGGATTGACTTTGTCAAATATAGCCTTAGTTCTAATTATTTATTTGACAACAATTAAAAAAGCTATCAGAAAATAATTGAAAAATCACTATATTTTTAACTAACTGTTCGAACCTGTGAGACTGCTTAAGATCCTGTTTAGATTTTAAGAAAGTAACTGAAACTGGACCGATATTCGAAGTTTACTAATTATGAATGTGAGGAGATGTTTCCTTGGCGGGTTCATGATGGATAGTGATTCCCTACAGTCACAATGTGACTGCAGGCCTGCATTCAGTGTAATGATCCAAAAAAAATAAAATAAAAAATAATAATTAATAAGGAAATGTCAAATATACCCTTAACAAAACACTAAATGCAGGGCCTGCAGTCACTATCCGTTCATGATCCTCTTGATTTTTATAAAAGACCTCTACACCTTTGTGGCAAATTTTTACTTGACTTATTACTCTATGTAGCACCCAAAATTTGTCCTAACTTTCCCTTTTCAATTTTGTTTTTATTTCATTTTCATTTTTCTTTTTGAGTTATTACTTATTTGGCCATTTTGAGACAAATTGTTGAAACAAAATTGATTGGAGTCATCTTTATTGGGCCGCTAGAACTCTGGCCTTGTTTTGAGAGTTCAAATAGTATTTTTTTTTGTTTTTTTTACCCCCACACTTTCTGTTATTCCAAAAATACCCTCAACATTTTGTATTTAACGGAAGTACATAACTAATAGGTACTTCCGTTTGGTGGAGAAACACAAAACGGAATTACCTTTTAGTTAAGTAAATCCATACGTTTGAAAATATGTGTAACGGAAGTGCGTCGAAAAAACTACTTCTGTTACCAGTAAAATTACATAACAGAAGTATATAAGAGATAGATACATCTGTTTTCGTTAATTTTTGCTAACGGATGTATCTACCAATATGGTACTTCAGTTTTGTTAATTTGAACTAACGGAAGTATCTATTAATTAGATAAATCCGTTATTAAAAAAAATCAGCCTTCTAAAATAAAATATAAGATCTAAAAACAATAAGGAATATTAATTAGAAAAAATTAGTGCCAAAATATTAGTGCAGCGTTAAACAGATTCAGAATCAGCTGTTAAGTCTACAGTCTTTGGCGGATGAGATGGTGGTTTCGGGACCGGAGCTAAAGACACTCATAGTTGGAAACGCCCCATATAAGGATCCAACCATGATTTGGCTTCATTAGATGAAAAGCGCTCTCATTGAAGACCAATTGGAGGTAATGGACACTCAGGCAAGAGCGCGATATGCACCCGGTGAATGCCTTTTACGTGAAGAATAGAGATGATGCTACGACTCTTAGTAGATGAATAAAAACCTCTTAAAGGCAAATAAGTAAATGAGAATTTCAAAGACAATTGAACTAGGGCGACATTATATTTGGTAGATATAATGTACCCCATCTCAGGCATGCTCAGCCACTTGTCCTCCTCCTGCCTCCCATAACCCCTAACAAATAGTGACTCCTTAATTTCTGCAAGTCTTTCAACCCCAAATAATACAGAATATAGATCATAACGTGAGGCTATTTCTTGAATTAGTTCTTGTCGAATTAACGGCCAACTTTCTTCACCATGACCAAGACCAATAGCAACTGATCGGGAGCCACAATTTCCATCCCTTCCACATCAATAATTTCTGCAACGTAAGAGTGGAAATGGAGAGGAACCCATTGTAATAGTCTTCTTGAAATCCCCTATGAGATCTGTTGTGATGGTTTATTTGAAGCCCTCTGTGAGATCTGATGTGATAGTTTATTAGAAGTCCCTTGTGAGATTTGCTGTGAGAGTTTATTAGAAGTCCCAGACTCTTGAGTATTTTTCACCGCCTCATTCACATGCTCCCAATAAGAAGGATCGCATTTCACACCATACATTTTTTTCTTCTTCTTTGGCACACGCTTTGTTTTAATTTTAAATGGTGGTGGAACCATTGAAGATGTGGAAGGAAATGCCAACTCATCAATTTGTTTCTTGAACACAAACTTCTCTTCAAGTGTCATAGAATTAAATCTCGCTTATATCATCTCCATAGAATAAGTAATGTCACATTCAGCATATTTCTCTTGAGACACATCCTCATCCAAACCATCCAAACTCAGCCTAGACCAATGATTGTCAACCTCCTCCAATGTAATAGAAGTACTTGAGACATGATAAACACCAAGCTGACAAGCACAAGGCAACCCATGTGTCGTTCTAATCACGCACCCACAACGAGCTTTGTCATACCCCACACCTGAGGTGGTTTTCTCATATTCTTTAGCAATATGTTTTAGGGCATTTAAAGATACCAGACCTCGTAGTTTTTTGTAGATTGGAGTATTGTGAGCAACTTCAATACAGTTGATACTTTTTTGGAAAGAGCCCACAAACTTATCAAAATGAATCTTAAGCATACCATTCATCGATTCCCAACACCTACACAGGTCTCCTCCAGAATTCCCCAACGCCCTCTACAAAGCCCAGTGGGCCGACTCAACCCTTAAATAAAAACAAAATTAAACATCCATATAAAACAATGTAAAAGTCAAACAAAATTAAGCATACATGTTGGTAGTTGTATTCCCCAAGTGTGTCACCCGGTTAGTCCATGCCAAAATAAATTTGTGCTTATGAGGAGTCAATCATGTGTCATGCAAGTACTTCATGAGAAGGGGCAAATCAACACATGAGTCCTCCAATATCTTCAACCTCTGTGAGTACTCAACCTCGTCAAGTGAATCAATAAGACTGTGCCAAAGAGAGATCACTGACTCTTGTCTATCCACGTGCACATGCTCTTTAAACTTTGCTTTGACATTCTTAGTTATGTGCCACACACAAAGGAAATTTACAGAAGACGGAAATGCTTCATGAATGACACTCATAAGACCAAGATCCCTGTCAGTCAAGAACACCTGAGGTTATAGGCCGTGTATATCGAACAAATCTTTCAACATCTGCAATGCCCGTGTAAAATGAGACTCACGCTCATGTGCCAGATATGCAAATGCAACCGTGTAGGTTATCTCGGTTGAAGTGACACACACAATCTCCAACAGAGGTATTTTGTATTTGTTGGTCTTGTAAGTGTTGTCTAGAATAAGAACCTTTGGAAACAATCTGAAAAATTTGATAGAAGTGGGGTGTGCCCACATGATGTCACTGACCACATCCGTGCCCTTAACTTTCCTGCTCCAACATAAAAACTTCTCAGCCTCTATCAATCTCACCAGCTCCTGAATATCAGTTCTAGGACCCTTAAAGAAAGACCTGAAGATGTAACGCTGCCTATATAATTGGGGCATAGAAGTCACATTACCCACAAATTTCTTCTTCAAAGCATTCATACAATCTTCTGGGGAAACCCCAATGCAGTGTGCTCATCAACCATAGACTTCTCCTCATTCGTTAAATGGCCAAACATTGAGGAGCCGGTTGAGGTTTTAAGCAGATCATGGGTGTGGAGTCCACATCTAACCCTCAAATATTAGCCCCCATCACGAACCGTATATGTAGCTCTCAACTTAAACGAACAATTGCGCTTCTTGGACCCAATGACTCTAGAATTATTGGTGAATTTGCCATCTTTCTTGCAGCCAAAAATAATTTTATCTCTGCTCCCCCTTTTTCCTCCAGCTTTGTCAGATCTAAATATGATAACGACAACTCCGATGCGCTTCCCAACGTCTCTGACCCGTACAACATCATCACGTGTTGGAAATTGCTACAAAATAGACAATTGTTAATTAGTTAATTGATTAATATTCTACAAAATAGACAATAGCTAAAAAATAATTAATTAAATATACCGCGTCCGTTATGAATGGCCCTGATGTATCTATCGAGAACGGAACCAACTCTCACTCTGTATCCATATCTGTTTCATTTTAACATATTTAAAAATAAAATATGTTTTTGGTCCCTACAAAATTGGGTCATTCTAACTTTAGTCCCTACATTAACGAAATAGGCGTTTTGGTCCCTACATTTTTTTTTCGTTTTCATTAATAGTCCCTGTCGTTAAATCCATCTGATTAGGCAACGGAAAAATGACATGGCTGTTACATGTGGTTTTTTTTAATCCCTGTGGCTTTTTTAGGGTAAAATATGTTTTTGGTCCCTACAAAATTGGGTCTTTCTAAGCTTAGTCCCTACATTAACGAAATTGGTGTTTTAGTCCCCATCTTATTTTGCCATTTTCATTATTAGTCCCTGACGTTAAATGGTGCTGAATGGGCAAATTGAATGTTGACGTGGCATCACCTAGGTGGCATTTTAATTGATATGGCAAGATGTGGCTTTTTTGTTTTATTATTTTTTTAAACACAACCCTATTATCAAAATTAAACTACAACCTAGAAATGCAGAAACGCAATCCCTTTTATCAAAATTAAACCATAACCCAGAAACGCAATCCCAATTCCAATCTCAATCCTCTTCCTTTCTTCTTCTTCACAAAATACCCAGTAGGTTGAGGGAATTTCAATGGAGGAAACAAAAAACCCAAAAACGAAGAAAGCAAACTCCTTGAAATCCCAGTATTCACGAATGAAGGTGTCTGAACATGATTTCATCATCAAAATCTTTCCTAAAGTAAGAGTACTACTACCCTTTGAAAACCAAAATTAATTACCGTTTCTTCTTCTTTTTCACACTGAACATCATCATCACTCACGATTCTTCTTCACACCCCATCAAAAATAATCAGACCTGTTGGAAGTTCCAGATTCTCTGGTTCACTCACACACACGCACACACTTGAGAGAGAGAGAGAGAGATAGGACATAACAGAATTCAGTTAGAGTGAAAACTGTAAATGTGTATACTATTCATTGCATCACTGTGATTGTATATATAGTACATTGAGTATGCTAGGTCAGCAATTAATGAAAGCATGAAAATCAAATCTAAAGAGAAACTTCGACACCCTCCACTTCGACAGACAAGTTGAGAGGGGTCGAACTAGCTTAGTCGAACTAGCTTGCTTATTCAACACACCCCCTTAAGCTAGTTACTAACGTAAGCAAATAACAACAAAATACAGTAAAATCTATCTACGTAAACTTATTACAATCAATCACATTCAGCATGCTCCTCAGCCTTTTGAATGTCTCTGCCTTCACTGCCTTGGTGAACAAATCAGCTGCCTGCATATCTGGTCTACAGTAGCTCAGCTTTAGCCTTCCTTTTGTGACTTGGTCTCTTAAGAAATGATAACGTGTCTCAATGTGCTTCGACCGTCCATCTGCCACTGGATGTTTCGCGAAGCTAATTGCAGATTTGTTATCGACATATAACTCCACAGCACCTTCCTTCTTGATCATTAGCTCTTGCATCAGATTGTCTAGCCAGATTGCTTGACATGCTCCCATTGAAGCAGCAATGTACTCAGCTTCGCATGAGGACAATGCCACTACTGATTCCTTCTTCAAACTCCATGAGATGGGACTTGAGCCAAGCAGAAACACAGATCCAGCAGTGCTCTTTCGATCAGAATTGTCACCTCCCCAATCAGCATCAGTGAAGCCATAGAGACGTTTCTCATTGTCTCTGCATTTACTAGGCAACAGAATTCCATATGCCATAGTGCCTTTGACATATCTTAGGATTCGTTTAGCAGCAGCTAGGTGCGATGTTCTAGGCCTATCCATAACTCTACTAATCATACCAACACTTAAGCTAAGGTCAGGTCTGGTGTTGCAGAGATATCTCAGTGCCCCAACCACCTGTCGAAACTCAATTGCATCCACTTCTGGTTCATCAGCATCTTTGTCGAGCCATAGCCCTACCTCTGCTGGTGTTTCGACGCTGTTGCAGTGTTGCATATTGAACCTGTGTAGTATATTAGAAGCATACTTCTTCTGTGATAGCAGCATTCCTTCACTAGTACTTCGAAATTCAATCCCTAGGAAATAGGAGATCTCTCCTAGGTCAGTCATTTCGAAAGTATTCATCATTCTCTTCTTGAATTCTGCCACTTTATTTTCATTGTTACCCATAACCAATAAATCGTCAACATAGAGGCATAGGATTATCACATCACCATTCACCACCATCTGACTTCACATACACCCCATGCTCAGAAACACATTTCATATACCCTATGTTGATCAAGCTCTTGTCTATCTTCTTGTTCCAAGCTCGTGGAGCTTGTTTTAGGCCATACAATGACTTTCTCAATCTCAGCACTTTGTTCTCACTTCCTTGTCGAATAAAACCTGCTGGTTGTTCGACATACACCTCCTCTTCTAATTCTCCATTTAATTAAGAAGGCAGATTTTACATCAAGTTGATGTATCTTCCACCCTTGCATACTAGCATGAGCTACCACAGCTCTCACAGTTTCAAGTCTTGCAACAGGTGCAAAGACTTCTTCATAGTTGACACCATACCTCTGTAGGAATCCTCTAGCAACCAATCTTGCTTTGTGCTTCACTACTTCACCTTTAGGATTTACTTTCACTTTGTATATCCATTTCACACCTATTGCTTTCTTTCCTTTGGGCAATTCGACCAATTCCCAAGTCATGTTCTTCTCTATAGATCTAATCTCCTCTTTCATAGCTTCCATCCACTTCGAATTCAGCATTGCTTCCTGCCAAGTCACTGGTTCTGTCTCAGCAAGAAGTGCAAAGTGCACTATATCACCTTCGTCATTGACTGCACTATCAGTCATCACTTCACAGTCACTTAGTCTTGCAGGAACCTGTCTTTGTCTCATTGATCTTCTTGGTATTTCTCGACTACCCTCTTCACCATCATTCTCTTCGACAGGCTCACTTTCACCTTCAAGTTCTGACTCTTCAACACCATCAGGTACGTCGAATAAATTCTGTTCGACAGCGGTCAAACTTTCTCCCTTGTCACTCCACTCCCATGTCTTCCCCTCATCAAACACCACATCTCGACTTATCACAATTTTATTATTCACAGGATTCACCAATTTGTAACCCCCGGTCGAGTGATAACCTATCATAACCATCACTTCTCCTTTATCATCTAACTTCGTTCTCTACTGATCAGGCACGTGTCGAAAACAAATAGATCCAAATACTCTGAAGTGCGACACGTTTGGCTTGACACCTGTCCAAGCCTCCTCAGGGGTGATGTCTTCCAATCTCTTTGTTGGACTTCGATTAATGATATATGCCGCAGTATTAACTGCCTCTCCCCACCATCTCTTAGGCATATTCTTACTCTTTAACATGCTCCTCACCATATTAAGTGTGAACACCCAATTTTAACCGGTACATTTTTACTTTTTCAAAAAAAAAAATCACAAAAATATGTTTTTCGCGTATATTTGATTCCTAATCCCTCGAATAGGTCATTTTGCGCTAATTTACTAATTTTGCGTTATTATTACTTTTTGTAGTGGTTAAACAAAAATTAAAAAAAAACATGCTTATTCAAAAAATTACAAAGTAGATTTAATTTATTTTTCTTGTTACAATATCTTTAATTAAAAAACGAAAATAAAAAAATAAAATAGATAAGAAATAATACAAATTACAAAAGAAATTAAAAAAGGGGGGTGTTAGTAGTATCAACCTTCAGGCTAACAAGTCTACTAGCCCAACAAGCCTATTTGCCTTGCTTGCCCAACAAGTTGACTTGCCCAACAAGTCCGCTTGCCTAACAAGTCGACTTGCCCAACAAGTCGACTTGTCTAGCAAGTCTCCACACCTAAACTTTCACCTATAAAAGCAGAGCAAAACTAGCAGTCAAGGGAGGAAGGAAAAAACACGAATTTCGAGACAAATAAAACACCAAAAAGGATTAGGGTTTTACACTGAAACCCTAATCACTGTGTCACTAGATCTGAAAATTTTAGAAAGATAGAAGTCAAGCAGTAGCAGCAACGACAAAGTATCACCAGAAACAGTAGACTAAGGAGCAGTAAGCAAAAATCTACATTCAGATCCGTTCTTATTTTCAGGAGACCAGGTTGGTTTTCTTTTACATATAAAATACAGAAATCCGAACGTAAAATCTCTTTCAGAAGCGTAAAACACCCCCCACATTTTCTGTTGTCGTCCTTTGTTTTAGTTTATTTCTTTTTTTTATTATCAGACCATTTAGTAAATATCACAAGCTGAACTACTAGGCATACCCCCACCCTATTACTTCGCTACACTCTCCCTTCAAGAGCCCATCCCATTTTTTTTTATTTTTAGCGCCTGGACCTCTTATTCGCACACACCCCTGTTTATAATACAGCCTCCCTGTAAATATTTACACCACCTAGTTTCTACTACAACCCCATTTCGTTTTTTTTATTATTTTACTATTCTTTTATTGTTCTCAATATTATTAAATGGTGCTATTCATTAAACCAAGTTTATTTCACTCCCAAAAAAACGATAAATAGGGTTTGACTTGGATGTACATCCTATCAAACCCAAAATTTTGATTTAAGGGTCCTTAGTTGTACAACTTGGACCTTAAATCTCTTTAAAATAAAAATCATAAAACTACCAATTAAATAGGATTTATATATAACACCTATTTTATAAATAAAAAAATTCAAAAAATAAATGGATTCGATTTGGATGTACATCCTGTCAATCCGGTTTAAGGATCTTTAGTTGTACAACTTGGATCCTAAACCCCTTTACAATTAAAATCAACCAACCAACAAATTTTCAGGAAGAACTACGCGACTTTTGAGTCTCTCATTGCACCGGAGAGTACGTAGGCGCAGGGCCTCCCTGTCAAAGTCAAATTAAAATTTTCTCAAATTAGTCCTTTGTAAATAATTGTTCTTTTTTTACTAAATCCCATTAAGTATTATTTTTCGGGTAAACAAATAATGAAACAACTTGTTAATTCTTGCGCAAATCAAATTTAGGGTAACTGTCTTAGGACAGATGTGCTAGGGGTGCAGTGAAATTAGGTTTTCTCCCCTTCCCTATGCATAACCGACTCCCGAATCCAACCTAATTACGCAGACCACTAACTCTTAGGTTAGGTTTTTCTCAATTTTTCCTATTTTTAATAAATTGGGTGGCGACTCCTAAAATTCATATTTTTGAGCCGTCTACGTCGAGATCTAGGTCACGACAGATGGAGACTCCACTGAGGACGGTGAGAGTCAAGCCTATTTAGTTTGTTTCTGCAAAATGATTATAAGGTACGCTTTGTTTAGCCCTCTTAATTTATTATTTTTTCTTTGTATATATTTCATTTGATATTTATTTGATATTCTGCTTGATATAAACCCTAGGTTAGAAAACGCATGATATTACTGTCTGGTTGTATTTTCTGGATCTTTTGCAGGTACAATTTGGGGGTTTTGTTATTTTGTTTTTAGGGTTCCTTTGCTCCCTTCACACACCACACATACACTATGAGCACAAACTGAGAGTTGGGCTTACACCTGAGCCTAAAAAAAAAACATAAGTTAGAGCGAGGTTGTGTAGTGGTAGTCATTTTGGATGTACATCCTAGTGGCTACCATGAATTCCTCATCTAGAGTACGATTCTTCTCTGCGGGTATCCACATCTGGGATGTACATCCTGGTGTGTTTACACTTCTAGAAGAGTACTTGACTCTAGAGACCTAAATTTTCCCTAGATTATAGCTGCTAACCGAGTGAGTATTCACAATAGAAAAACCTTAGATCCATAGGGTCTAAAGCCCAATAGCATGGGCCAACCAATTTAGGTTACAAAGGGAGCTACTCCACCTCTTACTTTATTTTTTCATAAAAAAAAAACAAAAAATATTTTTCCCATAAACAAACTTTTGGGTTCAGAAAATCACTCATTTTTTCCCCAAAGATCAAAATCATATTGCATTTCATGCATAAAAAGCATAAGGAAAAAAAAACATGTTGCCTTGTTAAAAACGTGCATTTCATGTAAAAAAATATAGAATTTAACCATTTGCATTTTTCATTGTATAAGTCCTTAGGAAAATTTGTTTTTTTCTGCATGTAGTGCATATATTCATTTCATTGTCAATCATCATTCATCATACTCATTTGTCAAAAATCATTCTTTATAAAGTTTCTCCATATTTCATTTTTTTTCTCTCTCTTTGCATGTATATAAATATCTTTGCATGTTATGCATACTTTCGTGAGTGAATAAAAAAAGTACATTATCATTTGTCAATCCTCATAGCATTTCCCTGCAAATGGGGCAAAAAAAAAATTGCACTTCATTTCTTGCATGAAAAGGATTAATAAAAAAGCCATTACAAAACAACGCATATTGCATTTTAACCATGCATTTCATAACATATTGGTCTCTTTGACTCCTTCTCATAAATTTTTCTTTAAGAAAATAACTAAAAAGAAGTTTGAAATTTTTGTGCTTGTGTTCCAATCAAGCTTAGACTCGTGGAATTGGATCATTCGCTTGAGAGTTGTTGGGAACATTAATCATTAGAGGTGTAGAGAAATAATGTGAGAGGAAAGATATCATGGGGCACAATACTTGGGGATATTGAAAAAAAAGGGAGACATAAGGTTGGTAATTGTGTTTTGCTCAAAAAAGAAGGAAAAAGATTATTGTAATTAGCACTTCTTTAATCATGTAGTTCGAAACCAAGTTGACTTAGTTGAAGTTTTGTGCTAATGAATTCGCATGGATTTAAAAACCCATTTCCATCATTTCTCACCCATGTTCCCTTAAAACAATAACCCCTTTCCGAGTTCTTGCCTCAAGCGATAATTCATAAAGCCCTTTTGGTTGTATCATTCAAGGGCGAACCTGTGAACGAATATCACATTTTGAAGGTCCATTCCCCCCCCCCCCCCCCCAAAAAAAAGCAAACAAAAAAAAGACAAAAAGAAGCAAAAGAAATAAAGAGCAAAGAATGTGTAAAAGAGTGAATGTTATTTCGAAATTAAAATTTTGAAAATGTGGAATCATGACTTGAAATGAAGATTGGCCATTTTTCTCTATCCCAAAAATGAACCCTTGTTGTCCCCTTTGAGCCTGTAATTTCTTTCCATTAAACCCTGGACAAGGATCTACCCTGCAGTGAAATTTAGTGCATTTAGGTTTCCAAAGGTACAATGAGATAAAAGAAAAAATGAAGCCCGCAAGACTGAAAACATGTATAGGCAGTCTTGGCAAAATTAGGGCGTAAAAGAGAGAGAATGAGAGTCATAAATGAAGAAGAGGTGAAGGATGAAATCAGCTATGCCAAATTAGAAAGAAGTGAAAAATAAAGAAAAAAAAAGGTGAAAAAGTAGAGATGTGAAAAAAATCAAAAATCATGTGAATGAGTGGGTTTTACAAGAAAAATGTGATGTCTTGGAAGCCGAATGCACTAAAGATCATTGGTCCATATAACCCATAAAACATTTCTTTGAGCCTTCTAATCATTTTTCTTCCATAACCCATACCCGTGAAACATTTCTTTGAGCCCTCTAATCATTTTTTCCATAACCCATAACCCATTTCCACATTACAAGTCTTTAAAAGTCCACTCTAATCGATGAATGATTGTTTTCATTCTCATAATATTAATTTTGAAATAAATCATTTGCTTCTTTTAAACTTTTCTTTGCTCTAAGAAAAAATGAAAAAAGAATGAGGCCCGCTAGACTGAAAACCTGTAAAGGTAGTTTAGGCAAATATTAGGGTTTTAAAAAAAAATAATAATAATAAAAAAAGACAAAGCCCGCTAGACTGAAAACCTGCAAAGGCAGTCTAGGCAAAAATTAGGGTACAAAAGGGGAATGAGACTTACAATGTTAATTTGTGTAGTTCACTGGAGTTCTCCTACTTATGCCGAACAGGAGTGCACATTGGGGCAATTTTGTCGAATGTAAGCTTGAGAGTGTCAAGAAATCCCACACTGGGGCATAATTTTGTAAGACCCTCTATGAGTCAAATATTTCTTTCTACACCAGTGTAGTATTCTCTCGGGGGAATATCTTTCACTAGAATGAGGAAGAAATCTTACAAGATCCTACATTGGCCTCACCTTTTACCCATCCTAGGAAAGAAACTTTTGCAAAGACCCTTCATGAGCCAAACTAGTTTTGTACACTAATGCATCCTTCTCCTGGGGCAATGCTTTCGACCAATACTGGGGGAAAAATTTGCAAGACCCATCATGAGTGTATAGTACACCAGTGCATCCTACTCTTGGGGGTTCCTTTTACCAATACTGGGGCAGAAATATTTGCATGATCCTTGATGAGTCAGATTTTGCTTGCTACACCTAGTAGTCTTCCCTCTATGGTAAAGCTTGTTTCCAATACCTGACCAATTTCCAGCAAGCCAGCTACCACAAATAAAAGAAATCCTCAATAGCTGGAGGTTACCACTAACCTTTTTCCCTACCATCTTGTGTCGTTTTGTCTTCCCTACGCCTTCGCTTTCCAAAAACCCTCCACTTCCAAACCTTCAAAATCCAAAACAGGAAAACCAAGAAACACAGAAAAGTCTAGCTTGTCAATACCCACAAATCCATGCATGCTCATTAAGTAATGCTTCAAAAATAGTCAACTTGGAATCAATGATATGATTTAGAGGGCTAATGACGATATATCTGTGAAAAAATATATAGAGAGAGGGTCAAACTTGAAAGTGTTTTGTTTGAAGAATGAGATGTGATCATAAAAGGAAGGAGATCTTAAAAAGCTAGCGAGGATGAGGATCACCTTCCATTTGAGAATCAGATTGATTGGGTTCAAATGAAGCATGCACAAAAAAGAAAATACTTTCGGTGAATCTAACTTTCATGACACGTGCATCTCAATTTTAACTCAAAGATCATGCATATTTCATACATTCCATGTCATATCATGCATACATTTCATATCCAACCATGCATCCCCTTCATGAATAGAAGCATGTGTTTTTTTCAGTCGCTTTGTGAAAATAAAAAAATAATAATAATTATTTAAATCAAGACATCCATTGCATTTTATGTTCATTTCAGTGTTATGGTCTAGCCCTGGCATTTTGACACTGCGTTTCCATGCTAACGGTTCAGCCTTGGCATTTGTCCTTTTAAATTTCTTGCTAACGGTTCAGCCTTGGCATTTGTCTTTTAAAAGTTCTTGCTAACGGTTCAGCCCTGGCATTTGTCTTTTTAAATTTATTGCTAACGGTTCAGCCCTGGCATTTGTCTTTTAAAAGTTCTTGCTAACGGTTTAGCCCTAGCATTTGTCTTTTTAAATTTATTGCTAACGGTTCAGCCCTGGCATTCGTCCTTTTAAATTCCATGCTAACGGTTCAGCCCTGGCATTCGTCTTTTAAATTTCATGCTAACGGTTCAGCCCTGGCATTTGTCTTTTTAAATTTCATGCTAACGGTTCAGCCCTGGCATTTGTCTTTTAGAAGTTTTTGCTAACGGTTCAGCCCTGGCATTTGTCTTTTTAAATTTATTGCTAACGGTTCAGCCCTAGCATTTGTCCTTTTAAATTTCATGCTAACGGTTCAGCCCTGGCATTTGTCTTTTAAAAGTTCTTGCTAACGGTTCAGCCCTGGCATTTGTCTTTTTAAATTTATTGCTAACGGTTTAGCCCTGGCATTTGTCCTTTTAAATTTCATGCTAACGGTTCAGCCCTGGCATTTGTCTTTTAAAATTTCTTGCTAACGGTTCAGCCCTGGCATTTGTCTTTTAAAATTTCTTGCTAACGGTTCAGCCCTGGCATTTGTCTTTTAAAAGTTCTTGCTAACGGTTCAGCCCTGGCATTTGTCTTTTTAAATTTATTGCTAACGGTTCAGCCCTGGCATTTGTCCTTTTAAATTCCAAGCTAACGGTTCAGCTCTGGCATTCGTCTTTTAAATTTCATGCTAACGGTTCAGCCCTGGCATTTGTCTTTTTAAATTTATTGCTAAAGGTTCAGCCCTGGCATTTGTCCTTTTAAATTTCATGCTAACGGTTCAGCCCTGGCATTTGTCTTTTAAAAGTTCTTGCTAACGGTTCAGCCCTGGCATTTGTCTTTTTAAATTTATTGCTAACGGTTTAGCCCTGGCATTTGTCCTTTTAAATTCCATGCTAACAGTTCAGCCCTGGCATTTGTCTTTTAAAACTTCTTGCTAACGGTTCAGCCCTGGCATTTGTCTTTTAAAATTTCTTGCTAACGGTTCAGCCCTGGCATTTGTCTTTTTAAATTTATTGCTAACGGTTCAGCCCTGGCATTTGTCTTTTAAAAGTTCTTGCTAACGGTTCAGCCCTGGCATTTGTCCTTTTGAATTCCATGCTAACGGTTCAGCCCTGGCATTCGTCTTTTAAATTTCATGCTAACGGTTCAGCCCTGGCATTTGTCTTTTTAAATTTATTGCTAACGGTTCAGCCCTAGCATTTGTCCTTTTAAATTTCATGCTAACGGTTCAGCCCTAGCATTCGTCTTTTAATTTTGATGCTATCGGTCTCGCCCTGGCATTGTCTTTAATTTTGTGCTATCGGTCTCGCCCTGGCATTGTTTTAAATTTGGTGCTATCGGTCTCGCCCTGGCACTGTCTTTAATTTTTGTGCTATCGGTCTCGCCCTGGCATTGTCTTTGATTTTCATGCTACTAGTTTCGCCCTGACATTGTTTTTAAATTTTGTGCTATCGGTCTTGCCCTGACATTGTTTTGAAACTTCGTGCTATCGATTCAGCTCTGGTACTGTTTGTATTTCTTGTTACCCATTTAACTTTAACCGTCAAAAGACAATTGTGCATATTTCACCGATTAAAATTGGGGTTCATATCTGTACTTATTCCTTACTTTGATAAAACAAGAAAACACAGTTTTATGTATTATCTCGTAAGAAAGTAAGCACAGAGGGGCAACTGTGAACACCCATTTTTAACCGGTACATTTTTACCTTTTCAAAAAAAAAATTCACAAAAATATGTTTTTCGCGTATATTTGATTCCTAATCCCTCGAATAGGTCATTTTGCGCTAATTTACTAATTTTGCGTTATTATTACTTTTTTTAGTGGTTAAACAAAAATTAAAAAAAAAACATGCTAATTCAAAAAATTACAAAGTAGATTTAATTTATTTTTCTTGTTACAATACCTTTAATTAAAAAACGAAAATAAAAAAATAAAATAGATAAGAAATAATACAAATTACAAAAGAAAATAAAAAAAGGGGGGTGTTAGTAGTATCAACCTTCAGGCTAACAAGTCTACTAGCCCAACAAGCCTATTTGCCTTGCTTGCCCAACAAGTCTGCTTGCCTAACAAGTCGACTTGCCCAACAAGTCGACTTGTCTAGCAAGTCTCCACTCCTAAACTTTCACCTATAAAAGCAGAGCAAAACTAGCAGTCAAGGGAGGAAGGAAAAAACACGAATTTCGAGGCAAATAAAACACCAAAAATGATTAGGGTTTTACACTGAAACCCTAATGTGATTAGGCCCTAATCACTGTGTCACTAGATCTGAAAATTTTAGAAAGATAGAAGTCAAGCAGTAGCAGAAACGACAAAGTATCACCAGAAACAGTAGACTAAGGAGCAGTAAGCAAAAATCTACATTCAGATCCGTTCTTATTTTCAGGAGACCGGGTTGGTTTTCTTTTATATATAAAAATACGGAAATCCGAACGTAAAATCTCTTTCAGAAGCGTAAAACACCCCCCACGTTTTCTGCTGTCTTCCTTTGTTTTAGTTTATTTCTTTTTGGCTAAATTATAGTTTTGGTCCCCCTATTTTCAAAAATTCAGACATTTGGTCCCCCTATTTTAAAACTCAGACATTTAGTCCCCCAATTTTAAAAAATCAAAGACATTTAGTCCCAAGAGGAATTTCCAGTTTTTTATGGCTAATAATCAAAGACATTTGGTCCCTCAATTTTAAAAAATCAAAGACATTTGGTCCCCCAATTTTACAAAATCAAAGACATTTGGTCCCTCTTTGGACTAAATGTATTTAATTTTTTAAAATTGGGGGACCAAATGTCTGAGTTTTAAAATAGGGGGACCAAATGTCTGAATTTTTTAAAATAGGGGGACCAAAACTATAATTTAGCCTTTTTTTTTTTTTTATTATCAGACCATTTAGTAAATATCACAAGCTGAACTACTAGGCATACCCCCACCCTATTACTTCGCTACACTCTCCCTTCAAGAGCCCATCCCATTTTTTTTTATTTTTAGCGCCTGGACCTCTTATTCGCACACACCCCTGTTTATAATACAGCCTCCCTGTAAATATTTACACCACCTAGTTTCTACTACAACCCCATTTCGTTTTTTTTATTATTTTACTATTCTTTTATTGTTCTCAATATTATTAAATGGTGCTATTCATTAAACCAAGTTTATTTCACTCCCAAAAAAAACGATAAATAGGGTTTGACTTGGATGTACATCCTATCAAACCCAAAATTTTGATTTAAGGGTCCTTAGTTGTACAACTTGGACCTTAAATTCCTTTAAAATAAAAATCATAAAACTACCAATTAAATAGGATTTATATATAACACCTATTTTATAAAAAAAAAATTCAAAAAATAAATGGATTCGATTTGGATGTACATCCTGTCAATCCGGTTTAAGGATCTTTAGTTGTACAACTTGGATCCTAAACCCCTTTACAATTAAAATCAACCAACCAACAAATTTTCAGGAAGAACTACGCGACTTTTGAGTCTCTCATTGCACCGGAGAGTACGTAGGCGCAGAGCCACCCTGTCAAAGTCAAAATAAAATTTTCTCAAATTTGTCCTTTGTAAATAATTGTTCTTTTTTTTACTAAATCCCATTAAGTATTATTTTTCGGGTAAACAAATAATGAAACAACTTGTTAATTCTTGCGCAAATCAAATTTAGGGTAACTGTCTTAGGACAGATGTGCTAGGGGTGTAGTGAAATTAGGTTTTCTCCCCTTCCCTACGCATAACCGACTCCCGAATCCAACCTAGTTACGCAGACCACTAACTCTTAGGTTAGGTTTTTCTCAATTTTTCCTATTTTTAATAAACCATCACTTCTCCTTTATCATCTAACTTCGTTCTCTGCTGATCAGGCACGTGTCGAAAACAAATAGATCCAAATACTCTGAAGTGCGACACGTTTGGCTTGACACCTGTCCAAGCCTCCTCAGGGGTGATGTCTTCCAATCTCTTTGTTGGACTTCGATTAATGATATATGCCGCAGTATTAACTGCCTCTCCCCACCATCTCTTAGGCATATTCTTACTCTTTAACATGCTCCTCACCATATTAAGCAATGTCCTATTTTTCCTCTCAGCCACTCCATTATGCTGAGGAGTGTATGGAGGTGTGATCTCATGTGTTATTCCTTCAACTTCACAGAACTCATTAAACTCAGTATTCACATACTCTCCACCACCATCAGTTCTTAACACTTCGACAGTCTGTCCACATTGTTTTTCGACTAGGACTTTGAATTTTTTGAATACTCCCAACACATCACTCTTCCTAATCAAATAAATCCTAAGTTTCCTAGTGAATTCATCAATAAATGTAACAAAATACTTGTTACCTGCAGGAGTTTCATGCACTATGGGGCCACACACATCTGAGAAAATCACCTGCAGCTTCCTCTTTGCTCTACTGGGCACACTTGGCTTGAAGGAACCCCTAGGCATCTTGCTCTCCACACACTCTGCACATACATCTTTTGGAACATGGATATGAGGCAGACCTTTCACTACTGTCTTGCTCTGCATCCTGTTCAAATCACCAAAATTCAAGTGTCCATATCTGAGATGCCATAACCACTCTTCCTTGTCGACTGCTGTGGCTAAGCACTGCTGCATCAACACACCTAATTCGATCTTAAATGTCCTGTTCTTGGAGAGAGTTGCATTTATCAACAGCCTCTGGTCAGTGTCATACACCTTCATAGCATTGTCTTCCAGCACCATCCTATATCCCTTCTCCAATAGCTATCCAATACTCAGCAAATTGCTCTTCATCCCTGGCACATACAGTACACCAGAAATGAAGCACAGTGGACCATTCTTCTTTCTTATCATTACTCTCCTCACACCTTCCACCTTCATGGTTCTATCGTCAGCAAACCTCACTCTGCTCTTGATCGAAAAGTCAAGTTCGACAAACCAATCTCTCCTCCCTGTCATGTGTTTCGAACAGCCCGTGTCTAGGAACCAATGCTCACCACTCTCACTTTCCTCCTTAGTTGTCACCATTTGCACTATTTCATCACTGCTCTCTGTCTCCTCAATCGCCATCAACAGAGATTCCTCCTTCTCTTCCTCTTCTTCAGTCATTTTAGCATCATTGCCATTAACATTATTGTAGCACTCATCAGCAAAATGTCCATATTTCTCACAGTTATAACACTGTATATGGCTCTTGTCGAATCTTTTCCCTCTTCCTCTATATCCTCTGCCACCTCTACTCCCTCTTCCTTTGTAGCTATCACCACTACCACTTCCTTGCTCATCACTGTTACTATTATCACTAGTGTTCGATTTGGAAGAGTTTGAGTTATAGAAATTACCTCTTCCTCTTCCTCCTCTGTAATTGTTTCTGCCTCTACCACGTCCTCTTTGATTTCCACCTGATTTGTTGCCTGTTTGCACTGCTAGAGCTTGCTCAGTGCCAGACTTCACCACTTTCTTCTCATTCATCCTCTGCTCATGCGCTTCAAGTGAGCATTGAAGTTCTTCTATCGTTATCGTTGATAGATCCTTCGCCTGTTCAATCGCCACCGCGATGTGATCAAAAAGCGAAGACACAGATCGCAAAATCTTCTCCACTACTGTTTCATCAGATATCGTTTCACCACAATACAGCATCTGATTCGTCATAGTTTGGACTCTAGTGAAATACGCAGAAATCGTTTCACTCTCCTCCATTCCTAGCAATTCATACTGTCTTCTCAGGGTTTGAAGTCGCACCTTCTTCAATTTCTGATCTCCGGCGTAGGAATTCGCAAGAATGTCCCACGCTGCTTTTCTTGTCTCCGATCTAGCAATTTTCTCAAAAATTGCAGGATTCACACACTGATGGAGGATGCACAATCCTTTCCAGTCCTTCTTCTTCGTTTCTCTGTAAACTGCTTGTTGTGCAGCAATCGCATTCGCCAGTAACGGAGTTACTCCGTTCTGCACTAGATCCCACACATCCTGAGATCCAAGGATCGCCTTCAGCTTCATACTCCACTGATCGTAATTTCTTCAATCGAGGATTGGAAAGTTCACCTGAAAATGTCCGTTCGTTGTCATCGTGATTCACTCTCACCGTTGAGACTTCACTCGTCTTCTTCACTCTAGATTCGCACTCTGAAACTTCAACAATTATGCTCTGGATACCATTTGTTGGAAGTTCCAGATTCTCTGGTTCACTCACACACACGCACACACTTGAGAGAGAGAGAGGGAATAACAGAATTCAGTTAGAGTGAAAACTGTAAATGTGTGTACTATTCATTGCATCACTGTGATTGTATATATAGTACATTACGTATGCTGAGTCAGCAATTAATGAAAACATGAAAATCAAATCTAAAGAGAAACTTTGACACCCTCCACTTCGACAGACAAGTTGAGAGGGGTCGAACTAGCTTAGTCGAAACAGCTAGTCGAGCTAGCTTACTTATTCAACAAGACCTCCATTTCCTTTCCCCCTCACAAAAACGCAGGCAACGTCATCAGCATAAACGCAGGCAACAAAATCTGTAACTAGACCCATATTGCAAATAACACAGGCAACAACGTCATCATCATCATCATACCCAATCTCGCCCAGAACCCAATCTCGCCCAATCTCAATTTTCTTCTCAATTTTCTCTGCTGTAAAAGGAGAGGGAAAGCGTGATAGGGAGAGAGATTGAGAGAGGGACCGAAATAGGGGGAGAAGGCAGTGTGCCGGTGGCGATGGGAGGATGCCTTTGGCTTAGTTCACGACGGTGTGGCCTGTGGTGGTTGAAAGGAGACTGAGTTTGTCCGTTTGGGGTTAAAGGGGGCGATGAAAATCAATGAAACAAAGCCACAATCGACGGAACCAAGGCTGTAATCGGAATCAGAGGCAAATTTCGAGTCAGTATGTGGAATTTGGGAGCTTGCTGTGGTGAGATGAGGGAGAGAACGTGAGTGAAGGTTTGGAGCTTCTAGGTTTTCCTGGCTGCAGCAGCATAGGGAAGAAGACGATGATTCTTTTCTAAAAAAAAACATAAAATTTTGGTAAAAAAAAAACAAAAAGTCCACATGGATAAAAAATTTGATGACACCTAGTTTAATTGTGCCACGTGGATTAAAAAAAACCACCCGTACATGACAACTCAAAAAAATGTTAGCCCAGTCAGCAACAATTAACGTCAGAGACTAATAATGAAAACGGTAAAATAATATGGGGACCAAAACGCCTCTTTCGTTAATGTAGGGACTAAGTTTAAAAGGATCCAATTTGTAGGGACCAAAAACATATTTTACCCTAAAAATAATTAAGTAAATAAAAATTAATATAATAGGTAACAGATTTATCTATTATACACATAAATCCGTTATGCTATTTTACAAAACGGATTTATGTGTATAAAGGATAAATCTGTTAACTATAACTTGAACTAATAGAAGTATGTTTTCAATACATAAATCTGTATTTACGTTTTTTGTAAAACGGATTTATGTATTTTAAACGTACTTCCGTTAGTTAAAAACACAAAAGACGGATTTACGTTTGAAAAGTTACTTCCGTTGTGAACACATTAAATGACAAACGGAAGTATCCTTTTGGATATAATTCTCTTGGTTAAAAAATGTCAACGACTGAAGTTATAGACTTAAGATGATGTTATAGGCATTAAACACTATATTTTTGTAGATTTATGATATAATATAATCTTTTGTAGATTTTGATTCATAAATGATAAAATTTTTAAAAAAGTATGTTCCGGATGTATTCCTAAACGATAAATCCGGATCTGAATCAGTTCCAGATTTATCATTTAATTAAGCATACATCCGGAAGCTTCTTTGTGGTCCGAAAACATCTTAAAAGAGATAAATTCGAAAGCCTATTTATGATCCGGATTTATCTCCTATGGATATATTCGGAGCCAAATAAACTTTCGGATATATCTCTTTTGACATGTTTTCAGAAAAAATAAACATTCGCACCTGAAAGTTAAAATTGGAAGTTTGGATAAAATGGGAGATATTTTAGACCAAAGATAAAATAGGGGATATGTAGGCTAATGGAGAGGGGCTACAAAAATCGCCGTCCTTTCTTTTATGGATTAGAAGGGAAATCAATCGATGTTTGCAACTTTAGCTCTAGAGAGCATAGTCATGCAATCACTAAACATATTTTTTTCATCCCTTTGCTAAGCCAAAATTAACTACGTCTTCCAACTTGCTTTTTGCTCCAAGAGCAGGTTTTACTAAGCAACTTAAAAAAAAATCGGATAGCTTGAAGACACTAAAAATAGAATGGAATCAATGAAGAAGGGGTGACTTTTTTCTTCTAAAAAATATTAACAGAAAACCCACACTCAATTGGATACTATATCTTGATAGCGAAAAATAACCTTCATCTAAACCACTCATTGTTCATAATTCTTTCCATAAAGAACCGATAGATGTGTCGGAAAACTTGCCATTATTGTTGTTGAGGAGGCCATCGCCACACCAGGATCAATTTAATTCTATGCTCTATAATACCAATTTGTTGTAGCAATTCGTGTTTCACTCACAAATTGAGAGGAAATCAGCGAAATTTTCCACACACTCACGCATAGAGAGATGAGCAAAGAAAAGGTAAAACAAAATTGAGAGGGAATTTTGTATATTCAATCAACTAACTTTTGATTACAGAGATTAGTCTTTTATACTAATTAAGGCTTTATTCAATTCAATACTTCTTCTGATGTTACTTAACTTTTATTTCCTCTCCTTTTTTCGACAATGTCAAACGCAAGTTAGAGTATCATCGTATATTGTTGCATGGTGATGAACATTATTGTCACTATAATAGTGTGAGAAGGTAGCTCAGTTGGCGAGCTAAGGGATATCGAAGGAGTGCACCAAATGAGTGCAAGAAGGAAGTCCCGAATTCAAACCCGAGAAACTAACATTTCTCCCACCCAACTAACATTGCCTATAAAAAAACATTATTGTAACTATAATAGTGTGATTATCTAGGTCAGAAATGTAATCCATTATTTGACCACTAATAATGATGGTCATTTGATGATCAATTCCAGCCTGCATGTACATGTGCCGCCCTAGCTGGCTAGCTCTATACCAACAAGGTTTGAGCACTACCACTGAAGTAAGTTAGTGGCCTTCATGTAGATGATCTTCTCGACTTTACTAAAATAATTAACTAAATTCAGTAAAAAAAATTATCTTGCGTTTTGGTTCATGTCCATGACTTCAGTACAATGTTTAAAAAACATTACAATATTGCACGCCTTGTTGTGGACTGACAACTTTTTGTAATCTATATTTTTCTAGATAAGACGAAAACATTAATGAATCATAATAACAAAACGTAGTTAGACGAGAGTTAAATTTTAAAAAAGACTTATCGGTTAATGAATAGCTAAAGTCAAAAGGGAAGCATCTATCTATCCAAGTTGAGAGTTTAACTATTGAAATTGCTATTACTAACAGTCCCATATGGTCCAACTCCATTGAATAATGTTAAGTCTGATTGCGGTTTTCAGCGTTTATTTGATTTGATTTGATTATTATAAACTCGATGTCGATCACTTGGTTATTTGAAGCATTTTTGTGGTCCACTAATTAATTACTGTCCAACCTAGCTAACCCCACCCACCACATTCAGCACACTTCTCGGCATATATCAGCACACTTCTCGGCATATATTAGATATTATTAGAATAATTGAAAATAAGAGATTTTATCTTATTTAGATTTTAAGGTTAGTTTGTTAGATCTAGGTTAAGATCAAAATAATCTTTTTATGGCTATATAAGTTCCTCTCTAGCTTCACTTTTGTAATCAATTCATTCTCCATCATTGATAAAGATTTTTCATTTTTTATTTTTTCTGTTCTTGTTCTTCAACACTATATTTCACTCTCTAAGGAGCAATTTTTTGGTTAAGAAATCAAGAGAGATAAATTTGTATGAAAAATTATATTAATAAGTTTAAGTTATATTATTAAGATAAATTTTCCGATTATTGATTAATAAGTCAATTCTCTTAGATTACTGGCTAGGGGCACCTTACATTACACATAAATATAAATATAGCCTTGCATAAATGAATATAAAGAACATAAAAGAAAAGAAAAGAAAAGGAAACTCCTACTTTTCCTAGTCATGGATACAATGCAGAGAAAAGCAGAGTATGTCTGGGGAAACCATAAAATTGTTGTCCCCCTGCCCCTAAGTAATCCATTACCCCTCATGTGCTTTTCTTATATATCACACTCACTCTATTCATTGGGCACGCAGGACACTAGTTCAGCACATCAAAGATGTGTATTCACTTCATCTTCTTGTTCTTGTCACTCTCTCATTTCCATGTAAGAACAACAGAGCCTGCCTATACACTTCTTTTAACTTCACTCCAATTCATAAAATGCATAACCTTACTACATTACATATTGCACTGCACTGCACTACCTGCACTGCATGATTCCTTAATCTCATTTATCATGTTGTTTCCTTTTGTGTAGTTTTAATGTTTACTAGTTTATTTACATGAATGCAGGTTTGTCTAGCAACAAGTGGCAACAATGAAATCACTCAAACACAAACACAAGATTATTCAAAACAGATCATAAACCCTTTCAGCCCCAAAGCCTCACTCATTCGTTACTGGAACAAACGCATATCCAACAAACTTCCCATCCCTCATTTCCTTCTCTCCAAAGCTTCCCCTCTAACTCCACACCAATACGCCATTCTCATAAACCTCCTCAAAACACGGAAAGAAAAACCATTCTCTTCAAAGTTCCATGATTCTCTCTGTTCCTCACCTAACTTACTCTGCTCCTTCGACCACCCAAACACACTTCACCAACTAACCACCACTACAAAACAAGACGACGCTAACTTCGCCGTTTACTCCAACAAACGCTTCGCAAACTACGGTTCCTCTCGACTCGGTGGAGTCGACTCATTCAAAAACTACTCCAACGGATTAAACACAAACAACGACTCCTTCAAGAAATACAGTGCAACCTCAACTCGTCACGGTGGTGAGTTCAATAGCTACGCAGAAAACGGCAATGTAGCTAACACTAATTTCACCAGTTACGGTTCCGGCGCCACCTCCGCTTCCGGCGACTTCAAAAGCTACGACAAGCTCGTCAATGTCCCTAACCTCGGCTTCACAACCTACGACTCCGACGCCAAGAATCACAAACTCTCTTTCTCAAGTTACGGTAACGAAACAAACTCTGGCTCCCAATCATTCAACAGCTACGGGAAACGAGTTCACGGTGGTAGCGGCGATTTCACAAATTACGCCGTTGGTTCCAATATTCTTCAATCCGCATTCACGAGTTATAGTGAGTTGGGAGCCGGAGCAGCAAACGATTCCTTCAGATCCTACAGTTTCAACGGAAATAACCCTAGAAACAGTTTCAAAGCATACGGTTCTGGCTCATTTTCCGGTTCCGATACTTTCGTCAGTTACCGGAATCGCGCCAATGTTGGTGATGACTCGTTCCAAAGCTACGCCACGAAATCTAATTCTGGCAGCGCTTCGTTTACGAATTACGGTCAATCTTTCAACGTGGGAAACGACACTTTCACTGAATATGGGAAAGGGTCGTCGGGTCGGACTGCATTCGGGTTTAAAATTTACGGGTTGGGTCGCGCGTTTAAAGGATACAACAAACAAGGCGTGACGTTTTCAGCGTATAGCAATTTCAGCGCGTCTAGTGCTAAAATCGTAAAAAGGTTTGTTGAACGAGGGAAATTTTTCAGAGAGTCGATGCTGAAGGAAGGAAATGTGATGATGATGCCAGACATTAGGGACAAAATGCCTTCAAGGTCGTTTTTGCCCTTATCTATTTCGAAGAAATTACCATTTTCATCGTCCAGGTTAGGGGAAATGAAGGAAATGTTTCACGCGCGGGAGGGGTCTGCGACTGAGCGCGTGATAATTAACGCGTTGGAAGAGTGCGAGAAGGTTCCAAGCCGTGGTGAGATGAAACGGTGCGTTGCATCAGCTGAAGCGATGATTGAGTTTGCTGTTTCGGTATTGGATTCCAATGTGGTAGCGAGAACCACTGAGAGTGTGAACGGGTCGAGAAGGAGTGTGATGATTGGAACAGTCAAAGCAGTGGACGGTGGAAAAGTGACCAAGTCAGTTTCGTGTCATCAGAGTTTGTACCCTTACTTACTCTATTATTGTCACTCTGTCCCCAAAGTGAGAGTCTATGAAGCTGATATTCTTGACGTCGACACCAAGGAAAAAATTAATCATGGGGTTGCCATTTGTCACCTGGACACGTCAGCATGGGGTCCATCGCATGGGGCTTTCTTGGCGTTGGGGTCGGGACCTGGAAAAATAGAGGTGTGTCATTGGATTTTTGAGAATGATATGACCTGGACCACTACTAATTGAGGAGAAATTCTTTCCTTCGGTTTTTTTCAGTTAGTACAAGAATTCAATGATTTTACATTGTGAAGCTACATTGCGTTTTATTTTAGAGTATGGGAATTCTGTTTTACCTTGTGTCGTATTCTAGTGGCCTGGATCATTGGTAGTCATGACTTTTTATTTTTATTTTTTAATTTGTCGTGCCTTTGAGCAATTTAAATGCTTATGTTATGTAAGACTGAATATACTCATTTTGGTCACTCCATTTTTAATATATAAAATAAAATCTAGTAGTATCGTTATATTTTAAAAGACACAAAGCTACTCAGGTGACAAAGTGGAGGACAAGGGAATCTTGCAGAATGTTACCCAATTGAGCTATTATGTATACAGTGGCATTTGACAGATTTGTATCATTGTATGGTGGTGGAATGAATGGTGCTGATGGTTACTGCACGCCTTGGCGGGGGAGCCTAGCTAATGCCATTATATATGTTCGTGCAATGCCTCATTTGATGTGTCAGTCTCTCAATTCATTGTAGGGTAAATGAGTAGTGTAGACAAAGCAGGGAGAAAGAAGGTGAAGTGCGCATCATGTGGTGGAGTGATTGTTGCGGTCTAAAGTGAAAGCATGCATGGCATGCAAAAGCCTGCAGCTTTAAGTGCAAATGAAGAAAGGGACACCATCAAAGGCTCAAAGCCATGATACGTTCATAGCTTATGATGGATGAGTGAGTCATAAGTGTGGTGACTACTGTACTACTCTTGGAGTTGGTGGTATATGACAGAGGCAGGGGAAAAATTAGGCAATGAGGACCCACCACCTTGGTTAACATGTTGGATTGGGCCAATTTGAGGAAGTGAATTGGTTTATATGTTAAGGTTGTGAAATCACGAAATGGACCGATGCAGTGTATATTCCTCAACAACCTGGCAGACGCTGCACCTAGAGTCTGTAGTCATACGCATACCCTTCTTAAGAAATTCTCAATACACTAATGAACTTTCCACCTCCACGTGGCATTCTAAAGATGGGACTAAAATTTATATTTACATACTCAGCAACGAGGAGTAAGAAGAATCAACAAAAAAATATCCTATCTGGACCGTCATGGACTTTTGGGCTCGGCACATCGCAAGTCGGACCATCTTCCAACTTTACATAAAGACCTCGGCCCAATAAGAGAAGAGGCCCGATGAACTGGACTAATTAAACAAGCCTTCAATATGCGACACGTGGAACTCGGCATGGAGGCCAACACATCGGATAAGGACGGCAGAACTGATGAGGTGTAAGGACCGACCATACACGTGGCAACACCGGAAGACTCCAAGGAAAACCGCCCAGAGAAGTTACAGCAAAGCTCGGTTATAAAAGGACAAGCCCCGTGAATGGAAGGGGAGGACAGACTTGTACAGAAAACACATGTAAACTAGGCACGCCGGCATAGCCAAAACGCTATCCGACCTCCATTGTAACAATCCGAGTTCATCAATGAAACTCTATACAAGAACACTATCATTTGTCCTTCCCTAAGCTACGATATAATCACTACTATCTATCTTCAGAGGGTGTGGTAAGCTATCATTTGTCGGGCAAAAGTTTACGATATTACTAAATTAATTTTAGCCACTAGATCCCTTTTTTATTAATCTAATTTGATCTAACGGTTGATTATGAATAATGGTGCTGCTGTCATTTTACATCCTATTAATTTCAGCTGTTAATCACGTCGTTGCAAACGGAACTTCCTTCTGGAATTTCTTCAACACGTTTTGATTCTATTCAAATTAGTTGTTCATATTACCGTTTAAATGATAAATCAAAGTGTTTGTAAATGTGAGTTGAAAAGTTGTAAACCATTTTTTATGTAGAGGATGATGATGATGATGATGATGTGTTAGCCTGCATTTTCGACAGGCTCAATTAAATGCAGTCAATGATGTTGACTTGTCATTTTAAAGAAGAGATGTTGATATTTGATATTGAGAAGGCGTTGTGAAGAGTAATTTCGACTATGCCCAAAGCTTAATGAAACTGAGAGTTTAAAGGCAAAGTTTCGACGAGAAAGACGTCAAGGAGTTTAGTCGAAGACCAGAGCAGTGACGCTGTCGAAAGCGTAGGCAGTTACATGTCAACAAAGTTTGACTCAATGGATTCAAGAAGAAGGACTAATATTTCGACAACGAGAAGCTGTGTACAGGGAGAATCAGCGTAGCACATAACTTAGCGAAAATTGGAGCTAAGGCCAATATTTCGACAGAAAGAAGAATGTTGGTCGAGCAACAAGCCAAGTCAAAGAGTATGTCGAAGGTTGAAGCAGTTAACTTGTCGAACTAGCAGTTATTCTATTTTAGAAAACCGCTGAGCAGTTAGAGTTTTATTTTTATTATAAATAGTAGTTCTCTCGTTGAGAATAATGTCGCACAATTCATTTCTACATAAACTTTCGCAAAACTCTTACTTCCGCATCAGAGAAAACAGAGTCAAAGGAATTCAATGTATGAATCTGCGCACCAATCTTTATTCAATGCAATGTTATTTACTTTCTTTTAAGATTCCTGCAATTTACTTGTTTTTGATCTTCTTTTCTTCTTTTTCTTTACAATTCCTGCACTTTACTGCATTTTTTCTTTAAACACTTTTCTCTTTTCTACTCCACTACCCATTTCGATAACACTTTTTCCTTCATTTCTCTTTACTGCAATTCATTATATTTCTGCATTTCTTTTCTTAAACACTTGTTCATTTCATTATCGTTTTCATTCATTAAAAAACGACTATCATCACCCTTTTTCATAACAAACCGCAAACATTAGTAAAAAATTTACCACAAATGTTCTGAGATGTTTCTAGTTGGTCTCGCAAGCAACACACACGTGTAACTAGCGGTGTTTACCAAAAATCGCGGTAAACATGATGATGATGATGATTTGAAAATCATTTTAACAAGAATCAGTTTGATTGAAAAACACAAAGCAAAATGCACTCTCTAAGATATCCAGAATTGTTTACAAACTGTCTCTGGCTAGTTTCAGAAGTATACTTCAAAATGAGATTCTTAATCAATAACCACAAATTAGTACCACAATGGCTAGTGGCCACTAACCACGGAATTGCAAAACACTGGTTAGTGGCCACTAACCATAGATTTGTACAATAGTGGTTATTACTTGTAAGATTGAAGCATGCATATAGCTTGTGGCCACTCTGTTTGTATTAGATTGAAACATTGGTTAGTGGCCACTCTATTTGTATTAGATCGAAGCATATAGCTTGTGTCTTAGATTGAAGAATTTAGCTTCTATATCAACAATGTGTTCAATAAAGGAATGCGTGAAGTCAGGAAATGGTCTATGGGCTGTTTGGAATAGCTTATTTTGGGCTTATCTTATGATACAAGCACTTATGCACCTATTTTGGGCTTATCTTATGATCTCCTCAAACTTTTTTTTCATTGCAGGTTATAGCTCGGTCCGCATAGATCTATGTTGCTCAATCATCAACCACCACAGCAACATGTTGAAGGATTCTATACATGGGGAAGCAAACAAATTTTGTGAGCAATTGAAAGCAAATGGAGGGAAAAAAAGGCTGCAGGAAAAAGGAGAAAAATATAGGAAAACTAGAACTGTTTTTTGCACTAACCGATGCATATGTAATTTTTCTAGATTGTCAGACACTAAAAGTGTAAAAATACTTCTATGTAATTTTCTTTTTTAATCCTAGTAATAAGCTCTTTTCCCACAATTACTACTAACCAAATTTGTGCATAACTGTGGTTAGACACCACTAACCACAAATGTGCATAACATTGGTTAGATGGGAAACCCATGCTTTTCTTTTTTTCTTCTTTTGTTAGAATATATATTCTACTTTTGGATCAAAATTAACCATCGGTATTCAGTTTCTTTTATGGTTTCACTCTAAATTTGCTCTTGATCATAATTTGTTTATTTAATTTTCACTGCTAACCAGATTTGTGCATAACCGTGGTTAGGCGCCACTAACCACAAATGTGCATAACATTGGTTAGATGGTATGTCAATAAATTAACATTATTAACTTTGTTGGTTATATTTATTATCAAAAAAAAAAATTCTTAGTTATATTTGATGCAGAGCCGTTGAATAAATAACAATAGGTAGCTTGACATTTGAACTAATCCCATTTCATATGATAATGATGGTGCCCTCCAATCCAATTCTGAACTGTCCAATGAAACACATTTCTATTTAAACCATAGCAATTGAGACAAAGAAGGAAAGTCTCTCTTAATTTCAGAAGTATACTTCAAAATGAGATTCTTAATCAATAACCACAAATTAGTACCACAATGGTTATTGACCACTAACTACAGAATTGCAAAACACTAGTTAGTGGCCACTTACCACAAATTTGTACAATAGTGGTTATTCCACTTGGTAATAACATACCCACCCTGCTCAACATCCATCTTAAGCTTCATTGTCGCCAAACAACTCGTCCGCGTATCTTTCCTTTTATTCAAAGCAGCCCCTGGAACCTCCTTGTGAACCATCTTCAAACCTTGTTTGTGACACATCATATTTAGATAGTTATGGATCTCAGTCTTTTTATTCTTGCTATCGCAATACACGTTTGCCTTCTTAATGGCATCTACAACGGTGATCAGATTGTTATGCATAATTGTGGCATCTAATCACCGTCGTCAAGTGCTCCGTCGTCTAAACTCGCTGTCGCCGTCGAGCCATAAGACATGAATAGGGAAACTTATTTTAGACCTTGTGTAGTTTAGAACTTTTATCCCAAAAATGTGTATCATAGGTGTAATTTGTTGATTTGTGGAAGTTCCTTTATGTAAAATTGTTTTTTTTTTTACAACAAATGTAAAATTGGTTTTGAAAGGTAATATAAGGTAGTTCATGAGTAAGATATAATCAGCACCTGTTCAAAGGAGATACCATTAATTCATTGCCAATTTGGGACCAATCTGTGAAAATTATTCAAAGAGATACTATTCATCATCCATGCAACCTATAATCAATATTTTGGTCATTGGTTGTTGATCTTCTCTATTATGCACAAATTGGCATAATAAGCTTGTTTTCCTGCTTGTCAATTCTTTTGCCACTTCTAGCATTAGTTTACATTATGTTTCTAGCAGAATGGAAGAATGTTGAAATGAAGCGAAGAGGCAACAATTCGTTTACATTAGCATTAGTTTACAATAGACCAAATTGTGTTCACAAATAGAGCTGAAATAGTAGCTGCAGTGACATGCTTGCACAAAGCATAAATTTAAGTGGCAGTAGTAAAGTAGGTGCAACAATGGGATTCTTAATCAATAACCACAAATTAGTACCACAATGGTTAGTGGCCACTAACCACAGAATTGCTCAACACTGGTTAGTGACAACTAACCACAGATTTGTACAATAGTGATTATTACATGTTAGATTGATATGGATTTTGATAATGAGTGCATATCAATAGAGCTTATGAAGTGGTTAGATGCAGTAGCAGAACAAACGGCAAGACCAGGCTCCGACGGCGTGACGGCGAGAAAATGTAGCAACACGTGAAGGCGCGAGACCCTGTAGCAGTTCGTGACGGTGATAATCTACACGCCGTGACGGATTCTATTAAGTTACACTTCATTTATTTATTTAATTGCATTTTACTAATTGTATTTAATTAGTTAGTTATTCTGTTTTTAGAGTTTGTTTAGAAGATAAAGGGTAGTTAGAGAAGATAAATGGTGCATTAGTATTATTTAAACTCAACTCCACTAAGGTTTTGCTGTACATTCAATTTCACTCACTTCATCAATCAATAAAATGAGACTTTCACTCTCAGTTCCCTGTTTCATATATAATTGACGCCACACTTTTAATAGATTCCCGCGATTGAAGGTTTCAGCAATGGAACGGTTCAGCGATGGAAGGTTTCAGCGATGGCGGGTTCAGCGATTGAAGCGTTTTCAGCGATGGAAGTGATTCATCATGATGGAAGGTTATCTGCGCTTTTTTTTATTGCCGGAAAGTGTATAAGGATACTGATTAACCGTTTTTCAACACGTTCGCGAAAAACTCTAAAGGATCCAACAAATACTTCCGCAATATCCCGGACTTCAGCCGTGAATCTATATACTGATCTCCGACGCGGTGCTCCGGTTACCGGAAGGCGGTCCGGCGGTGACTTTCAATGCAAACGCACCTCTGCGAGAGACGATCGATCAGTTTCAGTCGTGAATCAATTCAGAAGTTGAAAATAAAAGCCAATAGCACGAAATGGACGAAAGCGAATAACGTGGTTGAAGTTTTTTTAAGTTATTAGGGAATTTACTTATATACCCCTTTAGCAAGAAATACTAAACAATTGTTTAGTATTGTAAATCACACTCCATTTGTCGTATCAGGTTGAGTGAGATTGGGGGCGAATTCGTTTTTACATCTCACGAGTCTTCACATGATTGTAATTGTAAGTTGTAACTGTAATGTTGAACAATTGAAGTTGTGAAGTCCCACATCGAGCCTAACATAGTCAAGGCTCTGTTTTTCCTATATAAAAGCGAAGACAGACCTCAATTATAAGCATACATTTCTCGTCCTTTTGGCTAAGATCAAGTATAGTATCTGTTCTTATCAGTTTAATATCTGATATGTGGGCCATTGTCCCACGCGATATTAAATTACTTTTTTAAGGGTGTGGCGACCGAAAAATTAGAAAGAGGGATTCTTCAAAGTTTACAATCAAGTCGCCAACAATATTTATTTTTATGGAAAACATTGAAAAAACCTTTTAACTGAATAAGGGGGTTTTACGGACCAGGTTTTAGGTTCGAGAGTCGTTTATGCGTAGGGAAGGTATTAGCACCCTACGACATCCTTTCTAAGGAATGCTACCTTTTAACTAAATGTGTAAAAATTATTAATTTAAAAATATGTCTATTTTACCCTTATTTACAAATTAAAAAGAATAGAGAATTGATGGATATTTAAATGTTTTTGTTATTTTTTTGAAAGATAAGAAATAAGCAATTTACAAAAAGAACTAAAAGAAGGTTTTTATTAATGCACTTGACAGAGGTGGGCCCCCCTCTGCTCCTACGTATCTCCTGGTAGAGAATCAAAGGCTACGTAGTTCTTGGGTAGAAAAAAATTGTGTGTTTGGTGTTTTTTAATTATATTTTGATAAAAAAATAATATTTTTTGATGAGTATTAAAAAGGATAAAGAAAAGTAACTACGAAAAACAGAGTAGGTTGCAAACAGAGATAAGGGGGTGCAGTTAGCAGTAGATGTACTGTATTATTAAAACAGCAGGGTGCGGTTAGTAGAAATAGTCCAGTTTGCATTTTTTGTGTTTATTGGTTCTGACTACGAATTGGGCCTTTATAGAGAGTCTGTGTTCATTAAAAACGGGGGTGTGGCTATGAATCTGATTTTAAAGTTAAAATTAAAATAAATAAGTAAATAAAAGGGAATAAGTGACTTGAGAGAAACCCTAATCTTCACCACTCTCTCTTCCAGCGCCGTTTCTTTCCTTGCTGGAAAGAGAGAGAGGAAATGAAATTTCAGGAGAGAGAAAGGGAGGGACGGTGATGAAGATAGAGAGAGAGAGAGAGAGAGAGAGAGAGAGAGAGCGCGACGGTGATGAAGACCACCGTGACTGTGTTCGCAGCAAAGGGTTCGCGATGGTGATTGGGTGTTGATGACGGTGGTGCGACGCCAGAGAAAAACACGCACGACGGTGCTATGGGACGATCGGTGGCAGCGACGGCTTGGGCTGACTGTGGTGTTTCGACGACGGCGACCGTCGCCGGTGAAGATTCACGGTGGGGGTTCACAAGACAGGTTCGGTTTTGCCTTTTTTTATCTATTTCGGTGAAGACAGGTTCGGTTCTGCTTTCAAAAATTAAGCCATAACACTATTATTTCAATCTTCCTAAAATTTTTCCGTGAATGTTATTAGCAACAACAAGACCAAATCTCCTTATTTCGGATTTTGTAACTATTCCTAATTTTTTAGAAGAAACAGAATGCTAACTAGTTTATTATTATCAACCTATTTCAGTTTATTACTAATTTCCTGTCCTTCGGAACCAACTAAATATTAACACTAATAATTTTTCCTTAGCCATGATTCTGCTCTTGATCTCGTATTTACAAGCCTGATGATTTTTAAAAGCCCTAAATCAACATCTACAAATTCTGTTTGCGTTTTTTTTTTCCTGGAGAGATTATATGTTCAACTAGGGATCATATTTTAACAATATCAGGGTTTAACGAAAGGGATGCTCGTATGTTCTAAAAAACTAACAAACTAATATTAGTTTATAGAAGGACCAACCTTTACTCCAGCTTCTGATATTCACCTTTTGCTTGCTCTGTTATTGTTGTTGTGCTCTACTGCTACTACCCTTTCTCTGTTTCAGAAGTTTTTTGATGATTAGTAGTTAGGGTTTCAGTGTAAAACCTTAACGTTTTTGCTCTGAATTTCTCTGAATTTTTGTATGATTTTCTGTTTGAATCAAGCTGTTTATATAGGCAAATTTTAGGTTTGGAATCAAATTTCTGATCCTTCTCCATCTTTTTTTCCTATTTCAAGTATTTGGACCTGTTGAAGAGTCTTGCTCAGCAAGAATGGACCCAAAGAAGCTGTTGTTGCTGCTGTTTTTTTTGTATTTTCGTTTTCTGATTTTTTTTTGTATTTTTTGGTTATTATTTTTTGTATTTTGGGACTTTTTGGACAATTGTAATATTATTTTTGCAATTCTGGTTTTATTATTATTTTTGTGATTTTTTTATGGCTTTTTGTTTAAAAGAAAACAAAATTGAAATTGGGCCAAACCCAAGAATAACAACTGAGGCCCAATCGCAAATGCTAAAACACACCCAAACATGAACGTCAGGCCCGATTAGAACAAATTGTTAAAATTAAGCCCAAAAACTAACTCGCGGTAATTTAACGGGTAAATTAAACGAGTAGTAAAAAGAACCGGACAAAATTGGGGTATGACAAAGGGGAGGGTCCAATACAGTAGCTTGCTACCAGGGTCCTCATGTGTCTCCCATGCGTTGCACTACTACAGGGGCCAGGCGCACCCTCCATACTTAGTTCAAACGGTTTCAATTTGTTTTACAAGTAAATTTTACCAGTAAATACTAATGCAGGGGGCCTTAATCTTGTAAATTAGTGGTCCCGTATATTAGTATTGGGCCTCACTTGGAAGGTTCAGTTAAACTACAATCATGAGTTGCGTGCAATATATGTTCTTGACAGAGAATGTATCTATGTAACATTGATAATACTTTCACAGTATTTCAATTTCTTAAATGCGATCTGTCGAAACTGTATCTTTAGCAAGGTTTTTCTATGAGCACTGCTATCTAATAAGAATAAGAAATACACTAGAAACTAAATTATAGGGCACTAACTAACACTCCATATCAAAGTGTCTTGTTTTGTTATTTCTTTATTCTTACTTTGCTTTTCTTACCATCTCTCATTTCTCATTTCCTATACAATGTAGTAGTTACATTAAAAATGAAAATCATAAGCCAGTGAGGTAAAAAGCCCTTAGTCACTTGTAAGCGAAAAGATCAAATGACTGATTCTCAATGTACATAGCATTACCATGAACATGAGAGCCGGTTGAAACTTGGCATTACCATGAACATGATATACCTTTTATGTAAATGGGCTATGCATTACCTTTTGTGTATAACAATTGTTTTATCTGTGGCCCAAATTTTATTTAACACATTTTTGCTTCGGAAAAACAAAACAATTATTATACCAATTGCAACCTTTCTGTCTATTATTTATTTTAAAAAATTGTAGTACAATAACTACTCTTGAAAAAAGCTCGTTCATCCCACTCAATTGTTTTTTCTGTCACCTTTCTAGTTTTATTCATAAGCAAAAATTTATTCAAAGATGCGAGTATAAGGGGTACTCGAACCCATATACAAGAAATTCACATCATGTTTAGGCATGTTAATGGAGAAGAGCACCACTTAATGAAGGACATGTTAGATTTTTTTCCAACCCTCTCAATAAGCCGCAACCATGAAATACCCACTACTAGAATAAATAACACAATACAATTGACGGCCAAGCCTTTGAAAACTACATCATTTCTTGCGCCCCATAGTACCCATGTTGTTTTGATGTGAATTATTGTTGATAATCAGCTCAAAACATAGGATCTTTCCATAATCAAATAAATAAAGAGACGAATAAAATAGGAAATACAAGAAAGGGGAAGAAAATCAAAACGATGGAAGATGATAATCCTCATGTTTGGATTGCAACAAAAACCTAAGCTCTTGATAAAATCTCAAAGATGGTTCAAGAAAGAACCCTAAAGAGAGCACTTATGTTAATTTCTCTCAAATTCAAAATGTGACCAAAATGTTCTCACAATTTGCAAAACCACACGTATTTATAATAGCGAATGGGTTGTGGGCTCACTAAAGAGATAAACGTAACAACTAAAATCCCAAATGCAACCTCAAACTAAGCTTTATACAATTAGGCTTCTAAGAAAGGGAAACAAACCTGCTTAATTTTTTTTGGCTTATTACAATTATAAATTCCTATGAAATCTAAACTACAAGAGCATTTAAAAAACAAGGAACGATTTTAGAACATTTGCTATCATTAAGCAAATTAATCATTTTAGCTTTTCTCTTGTTATTGGTCCAAGTGTCAAGTCTTGAATCTCCATGCTCTTTGTGTCTATAACATTCCCTCCCTCTTGAAAAGAATTCGACCCAGAATTTGAATCTTCAATAAAGGTCCTCGTGTGCACCTACATCAAAGGGAGAGATGTCACTAACATTAAAAGTGACACTCACAATATACTCACAGGGAAAGTCTATCTTGTATGCATTATCATTGTAGCACTCCCAGACTTGAAGGTTACCCCTATGTTGGAGCTTGGACTTCCTTTGGAAAGGAAACATTTCCTTCCTAAAGTGAACCCAAACTCAATCACCGGGATCAAAAATCATTTTTCTCTTGCCTTTGTTGGAACTCCTAGCAGTTCTCAACCTTTCTCCTCAATATTTGCCTTGACATTGGCACATAGCTCTTGCACAACATTGGCCTTAGTTTTGGCATCCTCCTGGGAAACCCAAATTTCAATTTGGTCAAAATTTCTAAAATTTTCAAAATATGGGAACTAAAATTGCGAAAAAAATGGGGATCAAAATTGCAAATTTAATATATTATGAGGAGCAAAACTATAGTTAAGCCTAAAAAAATAAGAGATGATCATGTTAAAAGAAAGCGAAAAAAACTAAGAACGGATTACATGATGTAAATTATTGTTAATAATCCACTCAAAACATATCAAAGAAATAAAAACGACGAAAAGGACAAGAAATGAATCTATATGGTGAAGAGAAGCCACATCTTTAATAGAAAAATGCTTAAATATGTTTTTAACCCCTGCAAATAAGGAGTCATTTGGTTTTAGTCCCTCCAATTTTTTTTTTAAAAAACTCCTTGCAAATATTTTTTGCTTGATATTAGTCTTTCTGTTAAGTCTCTGTTAGTTGTTTGCTGAGTTGGCTAACAGAACTGACATGTGGCTTTGCCAAATCATTAATTTTAATTTTAATATTAGTGACATGGAAATATTTGATGAATTCCCAATTAAATTAGGGTCTCTCTCTCTCTCTCTCACACACACACACAATCTGAACCCATCCCTTCTCCCCTTCTTCTTCATCAACCATGACACTTCTCTCTCACATTCATCTGAACACCATCATCCTTCACCATCATCTTTCACTCTTCTAAACCACCAACACCCCAACATCTGAACACCATCGTTCACCATCATCGCTCAGAACACCATCAATCATCCTCGCCATTTTTCCACGACACCATTTTTCCCCAAATCGAAGCCACCAACAATGTTCGCCGTGAAACAAACCACCACAAAGCCACCATAACCACTCTGATCTCGAGCTCTCCTCCCTTCTCCATCTCACGATCTCTGCCACAGTCTAAACCCCACCTTTGGTTCCACTCTCTTCTCTGCGAACAGAACACTGGGTGAGGTTTTGAATCCCAAACAGATTTTCATTCCCACAATCACAAATTAACAACAACACACATTTTCAAGAAAAAACCCAAATCGCCAACAGTGTTGCTTCAGATCTGCGAATAGCTTCACTCCCCTCGCTGATCTTTCTCTCGCTGCCTCTCTCTCTCGCCAAGCTTTCAGATCTGGGTTTCGGGTTCCATTTGGAACCTGTATAACTGATAAACGTAGTAGATCTGTATAACGAAGGGGAATGATTGAAGATGACTCTGATTTTTTTGTTCTGGGAAACGTAATAGATCTGATAAATGTAACGTATCTGGGTGCTTAGATCTGATTCTGTAATTTTTTTTGTTCTGGGAAATGATTGAAGATGAACAATATGCTAAACAGTGAAGATGAAGATAAATTGATGAACCCTAATTTTTAATTTCAGAATTTATCTAAGTCAGCATTTAAATAAAATAAAAAATAATGATGTGTCGAATCCAAATATGATAGAAGTCTGCCACATCAGCATTTTAGTAACAGAAAAGTTAACAGAAGGGCTAACACCAAAATGGTGAGATTTGCAAGGTGTTTTTTTTAAAAAAAATTGTAGTGGGTAAAAGCAAAACACCCCCTATTTGCAGGGGTAAAAGCGAATTTAAACCATAGAAAAATGATAATATTCTTGCTTGGATTGCCACAAAAACCTAAACTCTTGATAAGAGCACAAAGATGGTTCAAGAAAGAACCTTAGAGAGGGCACTTATACTAATACCTCTCAAATTCAAAATATGACCAAAAGCTTCTCACAACTTCCAAAACCACACCTTTTATAGGGAATAGGTTGTGGGCTCACTAAAGAGACAAACATAACAACTAAAAACCCAAATTCAACCCCAAACTAGGCCTTACACAATTAGGCTTCTAAGAAAGGGAAATAACATGCTAAAAAATGTTTTACTTATTACAATTAAAAATTCGTATGAAATCTCAACTACAAGAGCATTTAAAAGACAGAGAGCAATTTTAGAACATTTGCTATCAATAAGGGCATTAATCATTTGAGCCTCCAATTGTTCTTTAATCTTCTTTGTTCTTCCTCTTGTTATTGGTCCAAGTGCCAATTCTTGAAATGCTCTTTGTGTTCATAACATGTTGTAAGCCATACCAAGTATGTCACCTTCCTTTTCTTCTTCCCTGTGATAAAGCGTCCAAATTGGATGAAATTCTACAGAGGATCAATATGGGAGAGATCATACACACCCAACCAAGCTAAGACTAAATACCATACATTAGACAAAGCTTGACAACCAAAAAACAAATGGCTAATTGACGCATCCTCCTGAAAACAAAATGGGCAGGTAGTATTATTTGTTGCCTCAATAATACCATGGTTCACCAACTCATCACAGGTTACTAGTCTACCTTGCAACATTCTCCCACAAAAGAGGGAAGAGTTGCGTACCTGAGTGAAAGGAAAGCGAAATTAGGTTAACTACGTATAACCTTTCTCTAAGTCACAGTGTTGGTTCGGGTCATAGCCCATTTCACCAAAGTGCACAATACCTGCGTAAGAGAACAATTGGGTCAGATTTGTTTTGCCAAATACTGGGCCTGTTTCGCTATCTACACCCCTGGAATTCAGTTTAGACACCAACAAAGTGGTATCTAAGAGCATCAGTTACGATCTTGGAATCAAGATTCTGAAAGAATTCAGTGTAAGTGTGCAGTGTGTGTTGTTGAAAGGTGTAGTTAGAGTGACAGACTATAGAAGGTGAAAAACAGTAAGAGAAACAGTTTTTCAAGAGCCAAGAATGGCAGCCAATAGTCTACCTGCAAACATACCAAAACTTACAAACAAGAACTATGATAGATGGTGTATTGAGATGGAAGCAATATTTGGCTTCCAAGACTTGCTTGAAATAGTCACAGATGGCTATGCAGAGTTGCCTGAAGAGCCTACAGAGGCTGTAAGAGCCAGTTATGCAGAAAACATAAGGAAATATTGCAAAGGGAAATACCTAATTCATCAAGGAAGTGATGAATCTAATTTTGACAAAATTAGAAATGCAAGAACCTCAAATGAGGCATGGGACATTCTAAAGACTAGCTTTGTGGGAGATGCACAAGTTAAGAAGGTTAAGCTGAATGCATTAAGGATGAAGTATGAGAGTACAAAGATGACAGATAAGGAAAGAATTACAGAATATGTGGCTAGGCTAAGGGTCATCACAAATGCAATGGCATTAAATGGGGAACAACTCACAAATCAACAAATCTGTGAAAAGATTGTTAGATCCCTATCACCAAGATTTGGCTTTGTTGTAAATTCAATCCAAGATACTAAGGGCCTCTCAACTATGACAGTTGAGCAGCTACAAAGCACACTAGAGGCCAAGGAAAATAACCTTGATGAAATGGAGGGACAGGTGAAGGAAAAGGAAACAGCTTTCCAAACCAAAACCTCCAAACCTAATTGGTCCAAAGGGAAAAAGAAGGGTAGCTGGAACCCTAACAAAGTCAAAGGCAAGGGATCTAAATCCTCCAAGGCAGGAGGGTCTAGTGGTTCCAAAGGAAAGAAGGAATCTACTGACAAAAAGCACATACAGTTAGAGCTGTCAATGGGCCGGGTTTGGGCCCGCCCGTCCCGGCCCATCGGGCCAAACAGCGTATACGGGCCGGGCCGGGTCGGCCCGATATTTTGATGGGCTGCAAAATTTACGGCCCGAGCCCGCTCACCACCAGCCCATGGGCCAACGGGCCAGCCCAATGGGCCAACCCAACGGGCCACAAATCATTGACTTTTTAGAATTTTGACAAAAATAGTTTTAATGTCTCGTTAAAATATGGAGTTGATACAATTTATGACTTCCACGGTGTAGTTTACAATTTCGCAGTACTTTAGTGCTTGCTAACTTTAATCAACCTTTTTCCTTTATTTCATTGGACATGACGGGTACAATACAAACAGAGAAATATTAGAGATTTACACAAAATTGCTTCATTTTCTTAAAAAAATTGCTCTATTTTCTTTACTTTTTTATTAGAGATTTACACAAACAGATGAATATTAGAGATTACACAAAATTTATTTACTTTTTTATTTTTTTTTTACTTTAAAAAATTGCTCCATTTTTTATTGGACCATATTTTAAAATTTTAAAACTAAAACAAAAAAGTAACGGGCCGGCCCGAAGCCCATTGGGCCGACCCGGCCCGGCCCAATACTATCATCGGGCCCATCGGGCCGGGCCAAAAAAGATACCGTTGATTTTGGGCTACTAATTTTAGAGCCCAGGCCCAACCAAAAAATCGGGCCGTTGGGTCGGCCCAATGGGCCGGGCCCAAATTGACAGCTCTACATACAATGCTGGAACTGTGAGAAGTATGGCCATTATGCCAGTGACTACTGGTCTAAAGGCAAGAAAGACAAAGATAAGGAAGAATAGGCAAATGTGGCTCAGGAATCAGACTCTGACTCTGACCCAATAGCCTTCATGGCTACAATCCATGACAAGACAGAATGTGTGGCATTCATGATTGCCACAAGTGATGGAAAAACAGTAGTTGACATATGGTACTTGGACACAGCATGTTCAAATCACATGACAAGCATCAAAGAATGGTTGATCAATTTTGATCCAACCAAGAGAACATCCATTAGACATGCTGATAATTAGAGTATGATGGCAGAAGGGATGGGTGATATACTCATCCAAAGAGCAGATGGTAAGACAGTACTAATTGAGAATGCGTGGTACATTCCCAAGATAAGAAATAACCTAATGAGTGTGGGACAGCTAATAGAGAAAGGTTTCTCTATTACTATCAAAGAAAACCTACTGAAACTCTATGACACTAAGGAGCAGCTGATCTTAACCTCTCCACTGTCTAAGAATAGAACCTTCAAGACAAGTCTTGAGGTTGCAGATGCAGAATGCCTAAATACTACAGAGACAGAATCAGTTAGCCTACTATAGTACTATGGCATCAAAGGTATGGCCATCTAAACTTCAGAAGTCTATCCTCATTGCATACTAAGGAACTGGTTCATGGATTGCCTAAAACCGAGTCACCTGAGAAGGCCTGCACAGTGTGTTTGGTAGGTAAACAACCTAGGCAAAAGTTTAAAACTGACTTAAAAGGAAGGGCCAAGGATGTACTTGATGTGATATATTCTGACATATGTGGTCCTTTTGAGGTTCAATCTATTGGAGGCAATAAGTATTTTATATCCTTTGTGGATGAATACTCAAGGATGCTGTGGGTGTACTTCATAAAGACTAAGAGTGAAGCACTTGAGAGCTTCAAGAGGTTCAAGGCCATGGCAGAAAAACAGAGTGGCAAGACTATCAAAGTTCTAAGAACTGATGGTGGAGGTGAATTCACTTCAAATGACTTTGAAGAGTTTTGTTCAACAGAAGGGATCATCCATGAACTCCTCCTTACACACCACAACATAATGGCCTGGCAGAAAGAAGAAATAGAAGCATTCTAGACATGGCTAGAAGCATGCTAAAGCAGAAACAATTGCCTCATAAACTCTGGGGAGAAGCTGTAATGACAGCTACCTACTTGCTAAACAAGTGTCCTACAAAGAAGCTTGAAAAAAAGGTGCCTGAAGAAGTCTGGCTAGGAAGAAAGCCAACGGTGTCACATCTGAAGGTATTTGGATCCCTATGTTATGGACACATACCTGATGCCGCTAGAAGAAAGCTAGAAGACAAGAGCAAGCCCCTTATCTTGGTTGGTTATCACCCTACTGGTGGTTACAAGGTGTATAATCCTACTAGTAATAAAGTAGAGATTAACAGAGATGTGGTTGTGTTGGAGAATGAATGTTGGGATTGGAACAAACCCAACCAAACTAGTCCTCAACCTACTGTACAAGTAAGCCTAGACCATATTGAGGTGGCTGCAGAACCTACAAATGCTCCAAATGATGACACTGATAATGATGACAGTGATGACAATGAAGAACAAGGTGAACCAGCACCTGTTCCTATAGACCACAGAGGCAGAGACAATTGCCCAGCAGATTCAATGACTTTGAGATAATCAATGATAATATAATTACCAATGATGGTGACTTAGTCCAACTTCCTATGTTGGCTGATGCTGAACCAGTCAGTGTGAAAGAAGCCTTGAGCAATAAGGCCTGAAAAAATGCAATGGAGGAGGAACTCAAGTCCATTGAAAAGAATGGGACTTGGGAGTTAACTAAACTGCCTAAAGGAATGAAATCTATAGCTGTGAAGTGGGTCTTCAAGTTGAAGTTAAACCCAGAAGGAAAAATAGTGAAGCACAAGGCCAGGTTAGTGGCAAAGGGATTTCAACAGAGAGAGCAGGTTTTGACTTTACAGAAGTATTCTCACCAGTTGCAAGACATGAGACCATAAGAATGGTTATTGCTCTTGCATGCAGCAAGAAATGGCCACTATTTCATCTAGATGTGAAGTCTGCTTTCCTCAATGGTCCACTTGAGGAGACAGTCTATGTAGATCAACCACCTGGCTTTGAATTCAAGGGCAAGGAAGACAGAGTTTTTCGTTTGCACAAGGCACTTTATGGTCTAAAGCAAGCCCTCAAGGGCTTGAAACAAGAGGATAGATCAGTTCTTCTCAGATCTAGGCCTCAAGAGATGCACAGTTGAATATGGCTTGTATGTGAAGCAGAAGCAAGTTTCTGATATACTAATAGTTTGCCTATATGTGGATGATCTACTGGTTATAGGAAGTAACAAAGCAGAAATAACAGAATTCAAACTGCAAATGCAGTCAGAATTCGAAATGACAGACTTAGGAAGGTTATCTTACTTCCTAGGGCTGGAACTACACTATACAGAACAGGGCTTAATTCTGCATCAAGCAAGTATGCTACAGATATCCTAAGGAGGTTCAACATGCTGGAATGCAATCCAGCAAATACACCTACAGATGGCAGCATGCAAGTAATTGAAGAAGAACATGAGACAGTGGATCCTACAATGTATAGAAGCACTATTGGCTCATTAAGGTACTTGTGTCACACAAGGCCCGACATATGTCTTGCTACTGGATTGGTAAGTAGGCATATGAACAAGCCTTTGAAACCTCATTTGCTTGCTGCAAAGAGAGTGCTAAGGTACATAAAGGGTACACTACACTATGAGATTTTGTTTCCTAGAGGAGAAAGCACTAAGGGATCCAAACTATTCAGACTGGTGTGGTGTGGCTACCTATTCAAGTTCAATGATGCTCCAATTTCTTTGAGCTCCAAAAAACAAAGCATTGTGGCTTTGTCTAGCTGTGAAGCTGAGTATGTTGCAGGCTCAGCAACTGCCTGTCAAGCAAACTGGCTTGAATCCTTACTAGAAGAGCTATGTCTAAAAGGAAATCAACCTATAAAGTTGCTGCTTGACAACAAGTCAGCAATCAACTTAGCTAAAAATCCCATTGCTCATGGGAAAAGCAAGCATATAGAGACTCGGTTTCACTTCCTAAGGGATCAAGTGACCAAACAGAAGATTCAACTAGAATATTGTTCCACCAAAGAACAACAAGCAGACATTTTCACCAAAGCAGTGAAGGGAGAACAGTTTATCAAGCTACGAAGAGACATGGGAGTTGTCAGCTTCGAGGAGAACCAGAATTAAGGAGGGATGTTGTTTTATTAATTCTGTTTCTATAGTATTAGTACATGTAATTAGGTTTGTTTGTAAAAATCTAGTTGAAACCCTAAACGAATTGTAAAAGGGTTAAACAATATTAGCCACAAGAATTGTGAGGATAGAAAGCAGTTAGTCGGTTAAGAGTTTGTTAATAACAAACTCAAATCAGTTTGTAAAGCATATATAAACAACTCATACAATCAATAAAAAGATGCAAAAAAAAGGTTTTACATTTCAATTGAGTAGCTCTTTGTTATCATCCTTCGCAAAAAACGTTCCTGTGTCTCTTCTCTCCTGCGTCTTTTTTTTTTTCTGTTCGCGAACAAAACCCAGCATCGTTCTTCTTCATCTTCGCAAAGGTCTGGTTCCCGTACGATCACCAGCATCTGAATCTTCCTTGACTCTGAACGTCTGTGTTTCCTTGCTTGTTGAAGCTTGTGAAACCTGCCATTAAGAGTGAGAAGATTAGATTGAAAGCGTTGATTAAAGAAGAAAGGATAAGGAATAACAGAGACGAAGAAAGAGGGAAGAGTTGCGTACCTGAGTGAAGGGAAAGCAAAATTTGGTTAACTACGTATAACCTTTCTCTGAGTCACAGTGTTGGTTCGGGTCATAGCCCATTTCACCAAAGTGCACAGTACCTGCGTAAGAGAACAATTGGGTCAGATTTGTTTTGCCAAATAATGGGCATGTTTCGCTATCTACACCCCTGGAATTCAGTTTATACACCAACACCGACTACAACAAAATTATTAGACAATTTTAGCAAATTCCATAACAGGATTTAATCGGAAAAACCTTTGGCAGGGCGCAATGCCCAGCACCACATGTCCGCCACACCAGCACGAGGGAAAAATCTAGACAGTCGCCCAACTAGCTCCTCGGCTAGAGCCGAATCGTTGCCCTGTAAGTCTTGACTCCAAGTCCACTGCAATGCCAACTGTAGCCACTCGTTGTCCCATTTCAAAAATAACCAAATCCCAAATTACAACCAGAGAGGGGTAGAGGTCCATGAGTGAGGAATTGCCTGCCAATTATGTTTCTAGAAGCTTGTATTACATCCATCACCAACCCTCCTTTGCACATTATTCTGAAACCTTCGGAGCTATTGTCACCGCAACCACGCCAAAATAATTCAGATTCAAGCTCAGTGTGACTAAATCTTTGTAGCAAACTATAAAAATAATACCAAGTAGCCTCTGCTTCATTTAATAACCTCCACCTCCACTTTACTAATAGTGCCTCATGCATTAATTAACACAACTCTAAATTTTCAACTCTCAATCCCCCACTCCATTTTGGCTTACATACCATGTCTCATTTTACCCACGACACAAAATTTTGATCAGCAATGCCTGATAGAGTAATAAATAATGAATCACATTGTAAACTAGAGTTGTAACTAGACTAGTTAGTATTTTACCACTTATGGTTAAACTAGTAACTAAGCCAGCTATTAGCTAAACTGCATATATATACATTCTGTGATGTAATAACTGATTAATTGGTTCCATTCATTTTCAATAAACAGTTTCTCTTCAAGATTCCAATGAATCCCTTTCTCTCTCAATGGTTCTCAACTGAATCCTTCATGGTATCAATCGCATTTACAGATCCTGTGGCAAGTTCAATGCTTCGCTGTTCATCATTCATTCTCTGTTACTGATTCACACAGAATCGCTTCTTCCCTTTTCTTTCCTTTTCATCTCAAATCCCTAAATCGCACTTTGCCTTCAACATCCCTCTTTCGATTTCCTCTTCATCTTCAACATTACAATGGCAGAAATTCCAGATTCACCTTTGCACGTTCCGTCCCCGCAGAGTGGCACAGAGACGACGGGCGATACTCCGGCGCCAGAGGCGTTCCGGTTCAAGAAAGCTCTGAAACTCTCGATCAAACTCGACGAGAAGAACTTTCTTCTCTGGAACCAACTGATTGAAGGCGTGGTGAAATCTCACAAGATCCAGAGGTTTCTTGTGAATCCAGAGATTCCACCTCAGTTTTCCTCCAACGAAGATCTTCGGAATGGTGTTATCTCCAACGCCTACGATGCGTGGCTGGTATAGGACCAAACCATCTTTACGTGGTTACTCTCCACTCTGTCTGACTCTGTTCTTCCTAAGGTACTCTCATGTCAACACTCTTGGCAGATTTGGGACAAAATCCATGGTCATTTCCAGGCGCATCTGAAGGCGAAAGCACGCCAGTTAAAGTCAGAATTGAAATCCACCAAGAAAGGATCACGACCCATTACAGAGTACGTTGCTCGCATTCACGCTCTTGCGGCTTCGCTTGCAGCAACTGGTTCTGTTGTGCCTGAATCTGATCTTTGTAATATAGTTTTGGACGGACTTCCTGAGGAGTTCAACAGCTTTGTCATGATGGTGTATGGGAGGCCTGAATCTGGTGATCTCACAACTTGAATCTTTGCTGCTTGTTCAAGAAGCACAGCTTGAGAAATTCAAGCAAGAATTAACTGTGGCAAATGTCTCGGCAAACATAGCTTCCAAGAATTTAGGAAACTCCGGCAACAATAGCTGGCGTGGCAACAGTAATTGGCGTGGTCGTGGCAGGTCTAACCGTGGTCGTGGCCGCACCAGAACCCAAAGTCGTAGCTCCGATGACTATCCTACCGGAAAGCGCCCAACCTACCGGCTGTGTGGCAAATACAGACATGTTGTGGCTGATTGTTGGCATCGTTTTGATGAACACTTTGTTGCGCCAGAACCTCAAGCAAACACTGCCTCTACTCAACAAAGTGACAAACAGCAAGATGCCTCAAAGGCAGAGGAAGATGCCCTGACTGCTTTCTTAGCCTCCACTGAAGGCTCAGGTAATTAACGCCTCTCAACACTTTAACTCTGAGTCCGAGAATTGGAAAATGGACACCGGTGCGTCACATAGTGTTACTCCTAAAGGTCACAATTTGCAAGAAAGTAAACCTTATGATGGAACCGAAAAGGTACATGTAGGCAATGGAGAAGGATTATCTATCCGATCCATTGGCTCTACTAATTTCACTACTAGTACCTCACCAAATAGAATTTTCAGATTGAACACCTTGCTTCATGTGCCCCATATTACACATAACTTGATATCTGCATCTAGATTTACTGCTGACAATGGTGTTTTCCTTGAATTGCATCCTACTAAGTGTATTGTGAAATCACAGGACTCTAGTGCACCTGTCTTGCTTGGCACCCGTGGAGCGGATGGACTCTACAACTTTACCGGTTTCAAACACTTACCAATGACTCATACCATCCCAAAGAATAAGAGACCCACTAGCAAATTCCCTATTATGTTGTCTAGTGTGCTCCAAACTCATTTTAATCATACTTGTAATTCTCCAAAGTATTCCTTGTGGCATCATCGTTTAGGCCACCCTAGTAATCACATTACTTCAATTGTGTTGAATACTTGTAATGTCAAAGTTTTGAATAAAGACACATTTGAGACGTGCCAATCTTGTTGTCTTGGTAAGTCACACCGGTTATATGCCCCGCCCTCTACTACACCTCATGATTCCCCATTTGAGCTTGTCTATGCCAACCTATGGGGACCCTCACCCACACCCTCTAGTTGTGGCTATTCCTACTATGTGGCATTTGTAGATGCTTGCACCAAGTATACATGGCTTTACCTCCTCAAACACAAATCCGATACCCTTCAAGCCTTTCTCCAATTCCAAAACCTTGTTAAGACCCAATACTCTTCCAACATCAAAGCATTACAAACCGATGAAGGGGGTGAATTCAAACCTCTTACCAAACTCCTAACCCAACAAGGTGTCCTACACTGTTTTACTTGCCCTCACACATCTCACCAAAACGGCACCGTGGAACGTAAACACCGCCATATAGCCGAAATGGGCCTAACCCTTTTAGCCCATGCCTCCTTACCCCTTACCTTTTGGGATCATAGCTTCACCACGGCCACTTACCTTATCAATCGTCTCCCTACTCTTACTCTTACTAGGTAAACACCTAACTACAAACACCTCAAGTCCTTTGGATGCCTTTGTTTTCCCCTATTGACTCCCTACAACCAAAACAACCTACAATTCAAAAGTACCTCTTGCATCAACCTTGGCCCTTCTCCCCAACACAAAGGCTTCAAATGTCTTAGCCCCACCGGCCGCATCTATATTTCAAAAGACATCATCTTTTACGAATCCAAGTTTCCCTATCCCTCTATCTTTCCATCATCTCCAAACACACCTCCTCCACCCGTTCAACCCGGTGTCTACCACCTCCCTACATTTGACACTCAAACCTTGCCCAACACAACTCCACCTAATCCACCAATAATACCTACTCCTCCTCCCAATCCCGTGGACCCCAACCCACCCACGGAACCCTCTCCTATTGTGGCATCTGAACCTATCCTCCTCCTATTCCACCTCAAGTGACTAACACCCACTCAATGGCCACACGCTCTAGAACCGGGAACCTCAAACCCAAAGTCTACCTAGCCCAAGTGGAACCCACTACGGTCAAACAAGCTCTAGGGGACCCCAATTGGCTTCAGGCCATGCAATCCGAGTTTGATGCCCTCACCAAAAACAACACTTGGACTCTTACAACCCTTCCCCCACACCGGAAAGCCATAGGTTGTAAGTGGGTTTTCAAGATTAAAGAAAACCCTGATGGGTCAATCAACAAATATAAAGCCCGTTTAGTGGCAAAGGGATTCCATCAACAACCGGAAAAGGATTTTGGTGAAACTTTCTCTCCCGTAGTGAAACCAACCACCATTAGGGTCCTTCTCACGTTAGCCCTTACCCAAAAATGGGAGATACAACAAATTGACATAAATAATGCTTTTCTTAATGGTTTTATACAGGAAGATGTCTACATGACTCAACCTCCTGGGTTCGTTGCTCAAGACAAGTCACTTGTATGCAAGCTCCACCGGTCGCTTTATGGTCTTAAGCAAGCACCACGTGCGTGGTATGAAAGGTTATATAAATTTCTCATCAAGGTTGGTTTCAAGTCAAGTTGTTGTGATCACTTTCTATTCATCTATCAAGATCATGGGATACGGTTGTACGCTCTTGTATATGTTGACGATATCCTCATCATGGGCTCCTCCTCTCGTTTAGTGCAAGCCATCATTGGTAAACTAGAGTCCACTTTTGCTTTGAAGCATCTTGGTCAACCCAAGTATTTCCTTGGCCTTGAGGTGGCTCCTCAACCAAATGGTTCCATCATTCTAACCCAACAAAAATATATCCGGGATTTATTAGCTCGTGTCAACATGACCGGGTGCAACGGAGTTGCCACCCCCATGCTTACTACAACAAAGTTGACAAAACATGGTCCGGATATCCTTGATGATCCTCACTTGTACTGGTCTATTGTTGGGGCACTCTAATACATCACTTTGACAAGACCAGAGCTCTCATATTGTGTTAACAAGGTATGCCAATTTCTCTCTAATCCGCTTTCCTCCCATTGGCTTGTTGTCAAGTGTATATTGAGGTATCTAAGTGGCACCATATCACATGGGCTTATTCTTCAACCGGCTTCCATGTCCTCTCCTCTTTCTCTAAGAGTTTACTCGGATTCCGATTGGGCTAGTGACCCGGATGATCGTCGCTCCACCTCCGACTCTTGTCTCTTCCTTGGACCAAACTTAATTTCATGGAGTTCCAAGAAGCAAACACTAGTTGCTCGGTCAAGTGCGGAGGCCGAATATCGTGGCTTAGCCAATGCCACCGCGGAACTTTTATGGTTACAATCTCTCCTCACGGAACTCAAGGTGCCAACTCTCACTCCTACCCTCCTATGTGTGGTACACATGGCTCACAATCCGGTTCTCCATGCCCGCACCAAGCATCTTGAACTCGACATACACTTTGTTAGGGAAAAAGTTGTTGCCAAGAAGCTAGAGATTCAGCATGTGCCTTCTCATGCTCAACTTGCGGATGCCTTCACAAAACCACTTCCTACAAGTGCTTTCCTTGACCTTAGAGGCAAACTCAAGGTTGTTCCATTGCCCCAACCATGCGTTTGAGGGGGGAATGATAGAGTAATAAATAATGAATCACATTGTAAACTAGAGTTGTAACTAGACTAGTTAGTATTTTACCACTTATGGTTAAACTAGTAACTAAGGCAGTTATTAGCTAAACTGCATATATATACATTCTGTGATGCAATAACTGATTAATTGGTTCCATTCATTTTCAATAAACAGTTTCTCTTCAAGATTCCAATGAGTCCCTTTCTCTCTCAATGGTTCTCAACTGAATCCTTCAATGCCTTCCCACAAAAAGCGTCTCTAAAGCTGTGTGATTTCCTTGATTACCTTCTTATCAGCTTTGTAAAACGAGAAAAAATATAAGGGATGAGAAGAGAGAACAGAATTAACGAGAGTTACCCTTCCTCCAATAGAGAGCATATGACCCTTCCACCCAACAAGTCTAGCTTTTACCTTATCTACCACCGGTTTTCAAGTGGTCGCCCTTCTCGGATTCACCCCGACTGGAACACCCAAAAATTTAAAGGTAACCGTAATGCTTCAAGAGAGGAAATGGGACGCTGTTCGTAATACATTCTCATGAATATTAATCTCCATTATACTATTTTTTGCAAAGTTAACACGAAGTTGTGAATTTCTAGCATATTTGAGTACATGTGATAAAATGATTGCAAGTGGAACTACTAAATTCTAATGCCGTGAAAGAAGATAAAACTAATCCAAGGTTTAGTGAAGTCTTTTAAATTCACATTTAAAAGTCCGTCTTCAAGTTCAGGATCGGGTATGGATGTTCTACCTTAGGGGGGGAAATGCACCTACCTTTAGGTGTTTTTAGGTATGGAGGGAAAAGATGAGAGAGATAGAGACAAAGGTAGGTGCATTTTCCCGCCTTCAAGGTAGAGAATCAATTTCCTTTAGGGTCCACACTAGTGGTTGACGGCATGTCTGTACACCTTGTGGTGACCGTCTGGTTTTCGGGAAGGCACTCAGGTAAGTTTTGAAAGAATGAACAAAAGGTTTACAGGAAAATGTTTTTATTGTCCACTAGTGGGGGGTTGTCAATGTTCACAAATCTACGAACAAGTTACCATGATCTCTTGTGAAATGAGTATTTTAAGGCAATTGTACTATAAAGTGTATTCAAATGTGGGACACGGGGTTTGACCCGTGTGAAATTTGATTATAAGTATTAGGGATGGCAAAACGGGTTTGGCCCGCCGGGCCGGCCCGCTGACCCGCCAAAAAAAGGCGGGTTGGGCTGGGGTATTGGGACCGCTGACCCGCCGAACCCGCCCCGCCAAAAAAAAAAAAACCGCGGGCTAAAGCAAAAACGGGGCGGGTCAGCCCGCCGGCCCGTTTTTTAAAAAAAAAAAAAAAATTTAAACAGAATCACTTTATGTTTTCAACTTTCCCCTTCTTTCACTTCTCACTGTACAAACAATAACCAAACACGCTCTTCTCCCTTCAACGGCGTCTCATCTCCTTTCAACGGTGTTCCTGAACTCTTCTTCTCTGCAAGATCGAACATCTGAATCGCGTTTTTGCTTTCTGGATTGCTGAATCATCCAACGCGATTTATCTCTAGAGCGTCTTGTGCAGCATCACGTTTTTCTGCTGAATTATCTCCTGAATCACGGTTTGTTCTCTGGATCATTTTTTTGTTCTCTGGACTGTTTTGTTCTGATTCACGTTTCCCTGATCGAATTATGGATTTGGACCTTTTGGTTGATGGTTCTAGCCTTTTAGGTGACATTTCTTAATGGTTAATCCTAGTAATTCCAATGTTATTTTTGTTTTATACTTTTAGCTGCTATATAGTTAATCCTAGTAATTCCAATGCTATTATTGTTTTATACTTTTATTTTGAATATGTCAAGAGTTTTTAAAGTAAAAATTTGTTAAAAATGCTTTATAAAAAATCTATTTTAAAAAGCAGGTGAAAAATCTTATTGAAATTGAAATGTTAAAAACATGTAAGTTTTTTGTTCAAAAATATTGAAAAAAAAAATTCAGACGGGCCGGACCGCCAACCCGCCAGCCCATCACTTAGCGGGCCGGGCCAGTCTTTTGAACTCGCCATTTTTGGCGGGCCGACTCGCCCCGCCCCGTTTTTAGCGGGCCGAAGGCAAAACGGGCCGGGCCGGGCCGGGCCGGACCGTTTTGCCATCCCTAATAAGTATGAGCGGAGATTAGTTTTTATTAAAAGCGTTGAGACCCGGTATTAGTTGTGTCGATTGGTTGATCGTGCCTCAACTCAAGAATACATATAGCTCCCATTCGAGCATTGAGCCAATAAAGCAAAAGCAATACGTATTAGTATTACGGTATTACCCAAGTGCTTCGACCTACTTATTCTTCCTGACGTGTTGTTCAGTCAGCTGTACGACTGTTAAATCTAGTATAGATTATATTATAAAGATTAAAGGAATAATTTCATCTGTTCCTTATAACAAGGACAAGAAGGTAGTATTTATTGATTTTTGGCACATGTAATGTAATTAATAAAACCCTGCTTTTACATGTTTCTTCGACAAGGATGTGATTCTAATCAATGTGTTGACCAGGTCTATATATATATATATATAGCTAGGTATAGCCGTACAGGCCTTTGTTGAAAAAAGGGACACTCGTGACTTTCTCTCAAGCGTTCAAACGTATAATTCTCAGCTTGCTAGCTAGTGGTGCAATAAACTCCCGAAGCCTATGATATATCCTCGTTGTTTCTACACCGAGTCTTGATATTTTAACCTGAGAGAATTAAGATATATAAGTCATCAAATTGGATTGAAACTCTTAGGTCAAATTTGAGTGTGACCATTGACACAGATATTCTATACTACATTAACTACTCGTGAGCATATGTTTAGTCAAAAATTTATAAATTATGATGATTAGTATTTTGAATATTAATTGTGTGAGTGTGAATGTTCACAGTCAAATTTGTACTACTGTCCTTCATATATGGCAAAGAGACACATAAGTATTTCTTTTTTTTTACCTGAGCATGAAGAGTGTAAAAAATCTTGTCGCCCACGGTTGTGAAGGTTGCAGTGACAACTTGGGCGCCTTCTTCCTCAAGGACACTAATTACTTGGTAGAACATGAAGGTCTTATTATTATTATTATTCAACCCAGTTACCAATACCACTTCAATGCAAGAACCAAAGTCTCGTAGCTCAAGTAGTGGCAATTGGGAGTTACTACTATTGAACATTTTCCTATTTATTACTAACGTCCTCATGGCTTGCTCCTTCTGCTTCTTCAATTTGTCTATTCTTTCTTTCATATGCTTTATGTATCTTGCTGCCAGACCCAGCTGGTCTTGCTGTGCTGCCAAGTACTGCAATATATATATATATATATTCATCAATTAATTTGAGAATCAGAGTGATCAATTAATGAAGAGTTCAATTAAGCATGTCAATAATAGTATTAAAATAACTTTTGCTAAGAAAAAATTATGATCAGCCAGTAATTAAATTTAATTAAAATAATAATAATAATAATATTAATATTAATAATAGGAACTTTAGAGAGGTGCATACCTTGGATTTGGAATTGGAAGGTTTGAAATTGGAAGGAATATGAGAAGCAAGTTGGTGGAAGAGAGTTTTGATGTGAATTCTACGGTTCCTTTCAATGGTTTTTCGATCGAGTTTAAACGAATCATTGCTGGTGCTTGTTTTCGTCATCTCTCGTATCACATGAACAGTACAGAGTGTCTCAAACAAATTTATAAAAAAGATGGCAAAGTGTAAGTGTTTATATAGACAAAGACAATGTAACCTAAAGCGTGGGGTTCAGCGGATGGGACTGAACCTCCCTTAACCAAGGGTCAGGGGTTCGATCCCCGTCTTGGGTACAGAGCAGCGTTAAAACTTTTGCCCAGCTGTCCTGCCCCTTCGAGGCACCTACAATGAGCGAGGGATTAGTCACTACTGTCCGTGCGGTAGATACCTGGGACTACCCGAAAAAGATAGACAAAAACAACGTACGGAAACAATCTTAGTTGCACGGTTTGCTAACCCCAATATTTTTGTTTCGTGGGTAATAAATAATAATCACGCGCAAATTGTTTTAAAAATTCATAATTGAGTAAATCCTTAATTTCTTATTTTCTCACCTAATTCAGCATTATAAAGGACTTTTTTTCGTTGTTTAAATGTATTCTCCTTACGTAATTTGGGAGACTAATAATAATAATAATGATGAGAGAGAAAACAAGTTCCACCAAAATTATCAGAAAAAATAAAGTACCACAAAAAAGGGGTGCTTCTAAGGTGAGAAAACAAATCAAATCTCTCACCGGTAAACCACTAAAATTGACCGTATGATATTGTGTAAAATATCATGAGTAGTTTAGATTGAATCAACATGAATTAAATCTCAACCGTTGATAAATTTTTATACTATATCCTACCGTCATATTTAATGATTCATCGCTGAGAGATTTGTTTTGTTCCCTCACTCTAAAAACACCCAAAAAAAATTGTCAAAAAAAGTTCCACCAAAAAAACGTGGCCGGTGAAAGCGCGGGTTTCTTATTCCCCATAATCTATGGTCAACAGGTCAACTCAAAACTTCAGTCCTTTTCTTTTTTGGCTTAAGGTCCTCGCAAATTTGGAAGTTGGAACTTGTTACCAATTTACTTTATTTTTAAATTAAATGCTTTAATAAATTTAACAAAAAATAAACAACTTTAATCACTTATAATTTCCATTTTGTTACAAAATAAACAACTTATAATTTCATAACATTTTTTTCTTTATGTTCGAAAATGGAGATAGGAGATGAGAAAATGTGACACCACTACCCCACTTGGAAACAAGTAACGTTAATTAGGAATTAATAAAAATCTTAGTTTATAGTAACGATGACAAAATAATGTGCTTTCATTAAAAGAGTAAAACTAATTTATACTAACGATGTAATGCAATTAAAAGAGTTTAATAAACATAACACTATTAATATAAACTAGTTTTACATTAATATCCAATGAGAAATCACCATATCAGTATAAATTAGTTTTACATTAATATCCATTGAGAAATCACCATATTGACACATCGTTCAGCTTTTCTAAGAGTATTTTAAAATTAACAGCTGAATACTAAGTTTTCATTACTTTCTCAAAAAAAAAAAAAGCAAGTTATCATTACAGTGTAAAACTAACTGGTTTAAACGGCTGTGCCCATTCCTTTTTCTCTTACAAAAATATATCTTTATAACGAGAATATCAAGGTTCCCCTTTCATATCTTAATTAAAAGGGGCCATTTTGCTCAAGCAAGGCACTGAAATTCTAATTTAGCAGAGTCCTCAAGATTGTATTGTACAGCATAAAAATATTCAATCAGTGTCTTGTATATATATCAAGAAACTCAGATAAACTGACCTATAATATTACGAAAACAGAGTTGGACAAGATTAGAAAAATTGCCGGTACAAAGTTGCTTTACTCACTTCTGATGAGCAGGAAGGAGCGGATTTGGCGAGGTTAGTGCGCATCACCCAGCTGAGTTCTCGTGCAGTAATACATATTCTCGGCTGAAATAATAAAACACACATTTCAGCAATAAATATGCATTTAGATAAAACAATAGCAGTATACATATCTCTGCAGACAAACGCATTATGTGCATCTTTGAGCGGTACAAAGAAATTTCTTGCATTTGTACCAACAAAAGAAAAAGCAAGAAAATTCATTGAATTAACATGCAGTATAGCAGATACTCCAGGCAGGAACATTTTCAGTCACATGACTCGAGACAATCTCCAAAAATCATGTCAGAAGGAGAAGTATTGTTTTACAATTTAAGGACCTCATTGGCTTCATACTTCTTACAACAAATGCTTGAACTCGGCATTACCAACAGTTTAGAGTTTAGTTATAGAAAAGGATTTTGTATAGTGATCTTTGAATCACCAAGACTAACACAGACACGGACACCAATAATAATTTGAGAAAATGAATATGATTGAAGTGTCGGTGTCAAACACTAAACATGTCTTCAATCTGAAGTATCCGTGGTGCTACATATATTAGTGAATAATGGAAAAAGAGGATCTTTGGGTGGAAAGGATAAGGAAATTTGGAAAAAAAAAATAGAACAATATTTGGGAGTTATATAAGATAACATAACACTAAATGGCTTCAACTCAGTGGCTTCAGACATCTTACAACAATGCTTTAATATCTACTAGTCACTTACCTACTATTACCAAATTTAATGGTGTCCTTCTCCCGAAGTTCATAATAACGTTGAGGTTCAATGGGACTATCCTGCAAACACAAAGCATCAGATATTCAATAACTCACATCTAACTCCAGCTCCATTGCTACCACAACAAATGAACATAATGAAAAAACTAATCCAAGACATTGAATAAGCACTCACATTAAGGAATGTTTTGTTTGTGCTTCCCAGGTCCATTATGTAAGGCCTATTGCAGATCAAATAGATGTTACCGATTATGTATTTAGAATCTTTGGGTGTATATGTCAAGTAAACCAAAAAAGGAATCAGGAATTACCTGATTTTCTTCAATAATGTACCATCAGGTTGCTCCGTTTCAACTTGCCTAAAGAAAATATGAAAAAAATCAGAAAATTCAGTGCGCAAACTTAAAACACCAATAAACAAATGAACCCCCATGGGAGCATTAAATTAAAGAAATACCGATATTGAATAACAGCGTGTTGCTTGCTGCAAGATGGGTGATCAGTTGGGATATCAGCAACCCTTCTTTCCCTTCCAAAAAGATAACAACTTTGGCGATGTATATACAGGGGCTCTGTCAGTCATGTAAATTTCTTTCAGAAGAAGTGGGTAGACAAAATTAAAGTGTCTTTAGAAGACAAAACATGGAATTCCATTTAGGCCCATCAACGAGGTAGAAGATTTTCAATTTTAGTAATTTAGCTGCAAGAATTACACGTCAAAATAAAGGAAATTGTACACATAAAAGCATAACATCAAAGAAGAAATACAATTAAACGTAGAGGTGGATTAGGAATGGCAACAGAGGACTCATCTAGTTACGAAAAGCTCACCCCCAATGGCTAAGGTATTAAACAATTAGAAACTGGTCTAATGGCTGCAATGAAAAATATATATTCAGTTTGATAACGAAAACTAAAACTAAATATCAAATTGGTCAGGACTGAGCAATCAGAGCTTATTCATAGCAGTTACACAAAAGACTGCTTGTACGACACAATTAAAAGTGATCAGGGCTGGGGGTTGATCATAATATTAAAAATAAAGAATAACATTAAGTTTAAGCAGAAGCCATAAACACTTGCCATTCAACACTTCACCAGCCTTGAAAACATAAAGCCTCCACCTCATATCAGGTTTTCGAGCCTCTTGTGGTTCATTGAACAACAGAGTAACACCTGAAAAACAAATACTGTTTATTAGCACACAATTAAATGAAAGATGAAGTCACCAGAAAAAACAAACAAATAATTCTATATGTTAAAAAATAATTAGAGTCTCTCACCTCTAAATCGATTTGTTTCAGCTGCAAGCTTTCCAGATAGTTCAAATGAAGGTTTTTGCTGCAAATGGCGGAGTATTTCAGAAAAGCCAACAGGAATAAATCACTCAAAATCTACACCCTGTTTTGTTTTTTTCCTTTTTTAAGCAATGTATATCCTCCTTTATACAAAAATAATAAATAATATTAGTTACCTTTTAATTTGTTAAAGCATGTTGTGTTTCTCTATTTTTCATTCAATTTCAATGCAACTCAAGTTAATATGGACACACTGAGCACGGGCACACATCTTATTTTGTATTCAGCTAACATTACCATAAATGCTGTCTCGGTGTTTTCTACTTTGATAAAATTTAAACATTAGTCCCCTCTATTATTTTCACCAGCACAGACCGGCATGCACTCCCATCTTTCGCTTTTTTTATTGTGTTTAGTTATGTATTCTAAGTAGTTTTTTTTTTTTTTTTGAGTGTTCACTAATAGAGGAAGTTTATGAGAAGAAAAGAAAACTGTCTTAAAGTTATGTTTAAATTCAAAAATACAGTTAAGCAAAAAGGCAAAATTGTATTAGAAAAGTGATACACCAAAAGAGGTCATGTGAGCTTGTTGATATGGTATTTGTTGTTGTTGTTAGACAGGTTGTGGTGCAGGTCTTGGTGGATATTGAGGTCGATACCATGTGTTCTGGTACATAGATGGATAGCCATAGGCATAGGGATTGGGAGCAAGGTTAGTGTATGAATTAGGTGAGGGTGCATAGCCGTGGAATTCAGCAGGTATAGGTGCCTGGAACTGCTGATTGAAACGGTGATAGCACATAGTAGCAAGATGTCCAAACTTAAAACAGACCCGGCACTGCACATTGCCAAATCTACCACGGCCACGACCACCACGGCCGTTGCGGCCACCACGACCACGAAAATTGCCAGAAAAGTTATTTGCAAAGGCATTATTATCAGAATTAGGGTTTGAAACATTGTTACCAGAAGTTTGTTGCGCAGAATCAGCACCTGAAGAGGAATTGCCAGCAGCAGTGTGCGTAAGGTTGATGGAGGCTACCTCGGCATCAGATTTCTTCTTAAACTTGTCACTACGCATCTCGTGCGCAGGGAGAAGAGCTTCTACTTCTTCGAGTTCCATCGTTTCGAACTTGCTTTCAATTACGGAGATCACAGGAGCAAAATCTTGAGGTAATCCTTCAAGAATCACATCGACGTGTTGCGCGAGAGGTACCGGATCACCAACGGAGGCGAGATTATCAATAATCGCCTTGATACGAAGCAGGTATTCCACCACAGTGCGAAAATCGAGCGTCGTAGCACGAAGTTCAGTACGAAGCTGACATGCTTTTGCACGTGAGTTTCTGGAAATGGTCATGAATCTGATCCCAGAGTTGAAAGGCGTGAACGCAATCGAGAACACGAGGGCATAATCGCGGCTGAAAGAGTCGATTGAAGCCACGACAGCAACCATTGATCTTGCTTGAGCCAGTTGCGATAGAGAGGATTCTCGCGTTGGGCGTCACGATCGGAAGCGGAAAGAAATTGTAGAGGAATTTCTGGATAATGAATAAAACTGAAGATTGTGCGCATTGATCATTGGTTCCACCTGCTGTCGCCATACGAGAAAGTTCTTCTCGTCGAGCTTATCAGAAATCTTCAAGGTGAAGGTGATTAACGATTGGATCGGAGGTGCGGTAGCGATCGTAACTGCGGTTGCTACCGGAGTGTGCGGCGGAGACGGAGGCGGAGTAGGAACGTGATGTTCTTCGCTCGCCATGGATCTAGAGGTCTACTGATACCATGTAAAAGCTAACAGAATTGTAAAGAGGAGAGAAGAGTGAAACTGAATTGTTCTCATTTCTTTCACTGAACTGTAATTCTGTTACAAGTTGAGGCTTTAAACAATTTGCTAACCTTCACTCAGCAGTGCCTATCCTGCGCACTGCTGTAACTAACTATAGCTGATTTAAGTCAGTCTTATACAGCTGTCACTACAAAGACCTAAAGTCACTAATAACTTGGTGACACAGCACCTAAAGTACAGCTGAACAAGTGAGCAATTATTATACACTTACAGCTACCAAGATGGAACTTCTTTATAGATAGTTATAGATTTTCAAAATCACCAGTCCGTTTTCCTTTTTGAATGGTGAAGTCTCAAACAAACGCAGTGGCACTATCTAGAGCCTGGATGTCTCCCTCTAAGCTCCATAAAGGAAGAGAACACCGGATTGAACATTAAGGTAACCATTTAAAAAAAACTGTAGCAACTAGCAAGCAATGCATAAAGCATCCTTGTTAGAGTTCTTTGAGAAGAATAATCTCTATACCATACAGTGGTAACCTTGGTTAAATAAGGTGACTCTTCCATAAAGATAAATGACCAACAAGATGGGGAAACTAAAGAGCGTTCACATGAAAAGATCTAACTTGCCAAATTAACAGTAGAAGCATCCAAAAGATAATAGCAAGACTCAACAGTATGAAGCTTAACAATAAAGTACAAGGGAGTACACGTGGTATACTTCCAAGAATAAATGCACAGGTTAAATCATCTGACAGGGATCATAATATTAATGAAGGCTGCTGAGGAGGTTCTGTGATAAACCCTACCCTGCCAACACAAGGGAGGGCTACATAATATTACAGGTACAAGATGCTACAAAAAATAAAGTGAATTGTTACCTTCTGTTTTTCTTCCAGAGCCTCCTCAGTAGCCATCATCTTATTAATGGAATCATCCTCATCATTCCTGCAAAAGCAATAATGAAATTGTCATCAGAAACAATACCACCAAATTCTAAACTATATGAGAACATAGCATACAAGGTTCCAAACTTTCAAGTAAATATAGATACCAGCAGGGGGTGTACGAAAGGATCTGAAGTCATGTAACGAGCTAATGTCACTTCAGTTTTATTACCATTATTTTAACAATTTCAATTTTGTTCAAGTGTATTAAGTAACATCAATATTATTATGGCTTAAAGGTCATTTTGGCCCCTGTAAAATACACATTAATCCATTTTCGCCCCTGCAAAATAAAAAACTTTAAATAAGCCCCTGCAAAATAGTTAGTTGTTCAGTTAAGCCCTCGCTGTTAGTGGTCCACTAACGCTGTTAGTTTTAAAGGTATTTTGCAGGGGCCAAAATGGATTAATGTGTATTTTGCAGGGGCCAAGATGACCTTTAATGTGTATTTTGCAGGGGCCAAAATGAGGGTTAAAAATAACAGCGTTAGTGGACCACTAACAGCGAGGGCTTAACTGAACAACTAACTATTTTGCAGGGGCTTATTTAAAGTTTTTTATTTTGCAGGGGCCAAAATGGATTAATGTGTATTTTGCAGGGGCCAAAATGACCTTTAAGCCTATTATTATTAACCAAACATGATAACACCGAAGCCAAATAACAGCAATAGACAGGGAGAGACTCAAAGAAAATGCCCAACAAACGAACGGGTATAGGGAAAGAAGTTAAAAGCTTAATATTCTACCAAACATTAATATTATTATGAATTGAACATGTTGAGATCCTTGATAACCCACATTAGTTCACAATACATTGGATTGTAATATGGCCAATAGCAGTTATACAACCCTGTCCCTCACGTGATGAGTTAGCTTCTGGGATTGAGCTTACCTCGTTTCAGCTCCTCTTGTGTTTGTCATCTGCAAAAATCAAACAGCAACCCAGATAAGCATCTATTCCAGGGAATATGAAAGACTAACATTCAAAGAAGCACAAAAGAAGAACAAAGAAACCACAATTGGGAGAAAATAGGGGGAAATGGATATTAAATGCAAACACTTTGGAAGAATAAATAAAATAAAATTTTGGGAACCAAGAGGCATGGAAGGAGAAAATCAAACTGCTCTGAAAACAAGTCAACAACAATAAATACTTTCCCCAATCATGTCACGAGGCCAATCAATAGTTTTTCTAAGCCTTCCTCTAACTCTAATTATTGGATTACCTTCCATTTAATCTATATTCCTCAAAGAAGCTTCTACAAGTCTGCTCTACAGAATCTACACAGCCCTTAAGGCAAGATTCTACCTTTTTTCCGCAACAATAGGTGTTATACTAGCTTTCTCCCTAATACATTTATTCTTAATTCTACCATGTCTTTTGTGTCAACACATTGACTGTAACATTCTCATATGTGCAACAATGAATTTTTTTTCTTGTCAGCTCTATAATGTCTAGCATTTCAATCATTTACATTGACACATGTCTAGCTGTGTGGTAAAACTTTTCCTAAAAATTAAGTGCTAATTTTCACGATTTGGAAGAAAAATCAGACATCGGATCTAAGAAAAGGTTCTTCCATGCCAAGATTCTACCTTTTTTCCACAACAATAGGTAAGATACTAGCTTTCTCCCTAATACATTCATTTTTAGTTCTACCAGTACCGTGTCTTTCGTGTTCACGCATCCAATGTAATATTCTCATATGTGCAACATTGAGTTTATTTTTTTGTCAGCTCTATTATGTCTAGCATTCAATCATTTACATTGACACATGTCTAGCTTTGCGGTAACACCTTCCCTAAAAATTAAGTGCTACTTTTCAAGATTTGGAGGGAAAATCAGACATTGGATCTAAGAAAAGACTCTTCTAAGAAAACAGTAAAACAGCTTAAAAAAGTCGTTCACTTATGGTTCGCTATAAGGAACCCGGGAAAAATATAATTGAAAGAAAGAAGGGAACTTTATTACTGAAAATCAATGTTATCAAAATTGAGATTTTTCAGGAGGGAGAATAGCAAGATCTTAACTTGTAAAATCCCAAGTAGAATCATAATATTCTGCCGAAGAAATTACGTAGGATCGGTAGGAGCCTAGGAGGTAGCAAGAACATAACTCGTAAAATCGCAAGTAGAATCGTAAGATTCTACCAAAACGAAAATATTAGTATAAGTGCCTATTTCTGCTCTGGAACTGGAAGCAGCAGATAGAGCCAGTAACCAAAGGACACTGCAACATTTTGCTGTTAATCCAGCAGTTCTAATGAGATTTCTGACAGAAGCAGATTGAGACTTGGGAAAAGGAAATGATGCCTACGAAACATGGGAGCAGTAGGGCCAGCTTTTACTCCTATGGCTGCAATCTTGTCTTTCATGTTTGCTCACTTGTTTCATGGGCTGCATCCATTCATGTCAGCTGTGGAAAAAGATACCCAACTATTTTCATGGTGAAATTAAGGCTAAGATAAGTAACTCCACAGAGCACAGAGACACAAAGAAAGGCTCTCGCACCATCTGAGAATCTTTGTTCCGAACAAAAACACCGGTTGACTGATCCTTCATCTCCATTAGAGATCCAGTCTGTGATCAAGAGCAACGGGATGTTAATCTTGAGGGTCAGCCTGAAGAGTATGACGCACTAAGAACCGTAATTACCCTAATCAGCTGTGAATTTGGACTCTATGAACAATGTTGATGATGTTGAATTTCTTTTGCTAGCTAGGGAGGCTCACACTGAAAAATCATATGCAGAATCTTTTCCTCCGCTTGAAATCATAGGCAGAATTTGGGCTTCTCTACAACTCAGTCAAATGCCTAGTTCAAGTGGCTCTGCAGCCAATTCTAAATGGTTGTCCATGCACAAGCTAACGAGATGATACCTTTCAGAATTTCCATAATCTGAGCCATTACCTCAAATTAATTAAATAACCACGGTAAAAACTATCATTGCAATAACAATCACCTTTCTTTTCCTCCACTTATGTAGTAACATAAAACATTTGATTCGAAACCTCCATCAGGAAGTCACCAGATAGCCAGATACTATCTTAGATCCTCAAAGGCAGCTGAAATAAAATATCCGCCACATCCTAATTCAAGTTTTTCGACCCTTTTGTTTGCCAAATAATCTGAACACAAACATCAGAAGCAGCCTTACATTTCTTAAATTACCTCCAAAGCTCCACTTATAACTAATATTCATGCCATATAACTATCAAATGTAGGACTCCAACACATAGATTCAATCAACATAAGGAAAAAATTCAACAATACTCATCCAATAAATTTCAACAACGCTCAATAACAATAATAAAATAATAAAATACACATAAAACAAAAAAAAACATAACACAATTTCTTAAACCACATCCCCATTCCTTTAATTCCAATAATAACAAATGAACATAGATACGCGAAAAATTTTCAATTCAGCAAAACAATATACATATACAAAACATAAATATATGAAATAAAAGAATGAAAAAAAGAAACTGAAACAATAGTTTGAACAAGGGTTGGATATCACCAGACACCTCATCACGAGGCTTTGAGTTTTCTGCAGAGGCATGATGCTGTGGAGACTGAGATCTGTGTCTGCTCCTCCCATTGTGGTGCCGCTCTGGCGACCTCTCATGCCTCGACCTCGACGACCTGCCATTCGTTCCACCATTATCATCATTCTCAACTCTCGTCTTCTCCTTTCGCTCAATAGCCTCCCTCTCGGAACCCCTCCCTCTGCTACCACCATGTTTCCTCTCAACCTCGTGCTCACGTTCAGGTTCGCGTTGCGATTGAACTCTTTTCAACCGCTTCGTTCGCGGAGAGGGAGAACGAGAGCGATGAGGAGGATCCGGTGAAACAGAACCCAACCGAACCGATCCACGACTAGAAGGTCGGTGCTTCACTCGCGGCGGTGGAGAGATGCTATGACGGCTCCGTTGACGGCGAGATGATGGAGAATGATTAGGCGAGGAGTGACGTCCCATGGTTGTGAGCAAACTATTTAAGTTCCATGTATTGCTGAATCAAAATTCAAACAAGTTGTAAACTCCAATAATAACACGCAATTCAAACAAGCATAAAACTATTTCATCATAGCTGGTGCAAGAAGCAAACCAAATTGAACCATATATATAATCCGGTTCAGTTTGCAAAATCGTTTTTGCAAAAAAAACAGTTTCTCTTCAAACCGGTTTAGGTTTGCTTCCGAACTAGTTTTGAACCAGTTTGCATTTTAAAAGCGGTTTTCCTTGCTCAAACTGTTTGAAAAATTGGTTTTCCTTACAAACCGGTTTTTTGGCAGAAATGTAGAAAAACTGTTTTTAGAATAAATCCATTGCAAATTACAAGTTACAACACATAATTTCCTGGTTTTGGGCCAAATTACAAATCTAATCACAACTGACGGAAAAAAAAAATTGAAAAAAAAAATTAAAAATGAGACTGAAACCCTTGGAGAGTTTCTGTTTCAGCTCACGTACTTCTATATTCACAAAATGAGAATTCGCACAATACATATAAATACTGAATAGTACTCCCCAAACAGAATTCTCAAAATTTTCAAAATTCAAACCATAGTCTAATAATACACAAGCAAACAAGTAATGTAATCACAATGAGAAATATATAGATACATTATACATACATGTAACACTATAATCTAAAATTTGGCTTTTGATCTCCATATCAGGAAACCAAAAGTGAATTGGCAATTAGACACAACAACAATATGTTTATTGATGATACCAAGGAATCTTAAAATAAAAATGAGACTTAGACACACTAGTTCTTGCAGATGCTTTCTTTTATCAAAAAAATGCAGACAAGTTATAAAACCAAACTGCTTTGTAAATACGGAAATACCCACACATGAAATGCACAATGACCCTGAGTGTACAGAAAATCACCACCCAAATAACAAGAAAGGCAGAGAAGAGCGGGTATTTACCTTAAAACTTCAATTGATCCAACAAACAAAAGTTTAATAGCACCCAATGAGTGACTGTACAGAAAACCACTGCCCTGTTTGAAAAAAACAGAGAGAAGAAAGAAAATCAGATATGAAAAGGGAAAACGCATGCCATTTGAAACGACGAGGAAGAAACACCACCGAGAACTCTCATGAAAGATCAATGACGAAATACCTGTGAGTTGCGATTTGCGAGCCGAGAACGCCCAAACTCGAAGTCGATTCTCGGGATTGGATGTGCGATTTGGGGGGTTTGGGGATTAGGGGGTTTAGGGTTCCCGCAAGTTAACCACACTATGTGCACAAACCCTGTTTTTTTTTTACAAGATGTGCACAACCCTATTAATGAGTACATAGTGTGGTTAACGGGGCATTAAGGGTTGTGCACATCTTGTTAAAAAATCTTGTTAAAAAATAAAGGTACCATGAATTTGTAAACATAATTCGATGTAAAAATAAAACAAACATATTTGTTTTATTTTTTTTATTAAATAAAATTTATGGTATTTTATTCAAAATCAAAGTAGCAATACAAGTAGGACCATAATAAAAAATGTGGGAGCTAGCATAATTCATTTATGCTCTAGCTAGAGTATGAGTCACAATGTTTACTTGCCGCCTGACAAAAGTAACTGTGTAGTTTTCTAAGACGATAATAAGTTACGACAAGTTCTAATAATAGAGTCATATTCAGTTACAAAGTTACACACACCACGGATTCCATCTACAACGCTTTGCAATCAAGCTCGATGGTGACTCGTTGAATGTCTAACACTCGCAACCAATTAACGGCTTCCAATAAACCCAAAGCTTCCGCTTCTTGAGGGTGAGGCTTGCCAATAAACCAAGCTGACTTTGCCTTCATGAGCTCACCATTCTCATTCCCGATACAAACCAACACCATTCCGACCATCATCAAAAAGAGTTGTGTCAACGCTGCATTTGAGACAACCAGGTTCAGGACAAACCCACGATATATCGTCTCGCCTGCTATTTGACGTGGACAACGGATCACGAAGCAATTTGGAGCGCTTCGCCTGTTGCCAACAATATAACAAGTCCAAAGCACACTGCACAGAAACATAGGTCGGCTTCTCCACATTCTCCCAAACTTCCTCGTTCCTCCGCTTCCAAAGACCCCAAATCAACATTGCGAAACACTTCCTGGACGCATCTGGTAATGAAGAGAGAATATTAAAGAAACTAACCTTATAACCCTCAGCATCATGAGCCACTGATTGTATGGAATTCCAAAGCACAGCTGAACGCCAAACCTCTTCCGTTTTGTTGCAACCGGAAAAGGTATGTCATTCATTTTCGTCAGGCAAATCACACATTGGGCATACTCCTGGACAGCCAACACCGCGCCTACGGAGATTGAGACGGCACGGCAAAACACCACGAGCAGCACGCCAAAGATGAATGTGAACTTTATGGGGTACCTGTAAATTCCAACGTTGTTTCCAGTCACCTGCAACACGCATCTCAGAGCTGTCTATTAATTTATTCATCGCCGTATAATATGCATATTTTACAGACATTAATAGTTGGGATTATGGCCCAAACGAGTCCCCAAGATTAATTCCTTTGATCCAAGGATCCCTCCAAACATTAATAGTAGTACCATTTCCAATTTTCCATCTTGCTCCAAATTTAACAAGTACCTGTGAAGTGTGGATGCTATGCCAAACATAGCTGGGATTGTGGCCCAAACGAGCCCCCGAGAAGTTCTCATTAGGAAAATATTTTGAAGACACGAGTAGCAATAGCATCTATGTTGGTGCTTAAACGCCAACCATGCTTCCCTAGCATTGCCAAATTAAAGCCATGAAAATGACGAAAACCCATACCACCAAATTCCTTCTCATGGTCAATTTGTCCCAATTCAGCCAGTTGATGCCCCTCCTAGAGCCACGATTTGAACCCCACCAAAAGGAATTAATCATTCTTTCCATCTCTTCCCAAAGTACTCATACAGTAAGCTGGAATGGCTTGTGTTACTGATTTCACTAAAACTTTTCGCCCAGCCTTTGAAAGATGTCTGCCTAACCAGTTGTTAATCCTGTGCCAAATCCTGTCTCTAAGGTATCCAAAGAGTTGCTTCTTACTTTGACCCACCATGGAAGGTAAGCCTAAGTATTTACCGGTACCTAGACATTCGATAACGCCTAAGTTAGCCACCACGCAATCTCGTAGAGTTGGGAAAGTGTTTCTGCTGAAAAAGATTTTTGACTTCTGTAGATTAATAAATTGCCCTGAAGCCTTCTCATAGGTCTCCAGTACTTCTTTTAATTTCCCGCTCTCAGTATCATCAGCCATGCAAAACAAAAAATAGTCATCTGCAAAAAGTAAGTGTGTCGGGATAGGGGCTCCACGACACACTTTAATTCCATGAATATCCCCTCGAGCCTCACATTTTTTAAGAAGAGCAGTAAGCCCCTCTGCACACAATATAAAAAGGTAAGGTGACGGCTTTCTCGCCTTTCATAAGCACTGAGTAGTGAACCGTTTCAACACCACGCAAATACCCCCAATCCACCCTGTCATACGCCTTACTTATGTCAATCTTCAAAGCAACCTCCCCAAATTTACCCTTTACCTTACACTTCATATGATGAATGACTTCAATAGCAACCATAACATTATCCAAGATGAACCTATTAGCCACAAAAGCTGGTTGCTCCATAGAAACGCATTTATGAATAACATTCTTAAGTCTATTAGCGAGAACTTTAGAGATGATCTTGTAAATAACATTGCAAAGTGCAATCAGACGTAAATCACGCATAGAAGTGGGGTTGTCAACCTTAGGGATTAAAACAATATTAGCATCATTCAACATAGGGGAAATTCACTATTATCTAACCAAGCCACCGCCGAGTGAAACAATTCTAGGCCACAAAGGTTCCAAAACCGTTTGAAGAAAGCAGGATTCAAACCATCGGGGCCTGGAGCTTTGTCAGAGTGCATTTGAAATAGAATCGTCTTAAATTCCCCAATATCAAACGGAGCCACCAAAAGATCATTATCCACCGAAGTCACCTTAGGATTCAAACACGCAAACACCGGCTCATACTGACCATGCACCCCCTCAAATAAACTCGTAAAATAAGTGTGCGCTACACTACCCAACTCTGCTTGATTCTCCACCACCGAACCATCCTCTCTAATTAAGGATGAAATAGCGTTGCGACGGTGTCTTGCACTTGACATTGCATGAAAGAATTTCGAGTTAGTGTCACCATCACGTAACCAATGCACTTTTGCTCGCTGCTTCCAAAAGGCTTCCTCTTGAGCCAGGAGAGCGCTCAAACGAGCATTCACCTCATTATATTGTAAGGTATCACTGATACTAGTGCCACCACGTAACACTTCAAACTCATCTTTACATCGCTGAATGTCCAACCTATAGCGCATCCTCAGTTTCCTCCCCCATACATCAATTGCCGCCGTACAACTCTCCACCCTACTCATGAAATCTTGCCCTTCCACCCGAGACCAATTATCACTAACCACAACCGGTAAATCGTCCTCCTCTAGCCAAGCGTTCTCAAACCGAAAGGGTTTAGGATACCCTCTACGTCTTCGTTCCCACAATTGGAGCCACAACAGAGTATGGTCTGGTCTATCAGCAACACCATTAATAAGACAGTTATTGGGGAACAAATAAATCCAAACTTGCGAAGCTAGTACACGATCCAACCTCTCCTCCATAAAATTATCAGTACCTCTACCCCTACTCCACATAAAAGGGTGTCCCTGCATAGGAATATCATTAAGTAGACAATCTTGAACCGCTTCTCGAAAACAACGTAAAAGCCAAGGCGCACGATCAGCGCTCCCTCTCTTCTCATCATTTGATAACGAAACATTGTAGTCACCCATAATGCACCATGGAAGAGAGTTATCTCTAGCCAAAGTACGAAGCAAGTTCCAAGATTATCTTCTACGCCCAGTCTCCTGATAACCATAAAATCCTGTAAGTTTCCAAGTAGGACAATTGATGCTAGACACTTCCACGTCAATATAATTCGACGAATAACTTGTTAACGTACAGTCAAAAGGATGACAAAAAGAAAAATTGTTTTACTTTTAAAATAACAGAAATAGAGTGTGTTGAAGCTGTAAAAAATAATTATATCAACTGTAACGAAGTTCTACCGACAATATAGATCTTAACTCAAAACAAAATATTCATTTACTAAAAGTAAATATGTTTATAAGAGCAAAACGGAAAAATAATTATACTAATACTAATAATATATTATTTTTACGATCAAGACTCAAAAGCAAAATAATAATTTATAAAAATTCTGGCCATTCATAAAGACAAAATATAAAATATAATTATATTGGCAATATGTAATATTTTCTCGTTGGGCTCAAAAGTGAAATATTCACTTATAAAACGTAAAGATATAAGGAAATGAAGTTGTAGCTAGGGGTGGGAATAAGATGGGTCGAGCTGAGCATTGCAAAGCTTGGATCTAACTTGCGTTAAAAGTATTAGGTCTGAGTCTGGCATGTGGCATGTCGTATGCCCACTTTTTAGGCCTGGCCTGACATTTTTGAAAGTCTCACAAGGCCTGAAAGCCTGTTTATTTTTTTATGAAATGCTACAAAAGCTAATAGGTCGGTGAAACTAAGTTTTATTTTATATGACATTCAATTTAAATTCTACTTTATAATAATAACTTCAAATGTAACATCCTCAATTTAGCTAATTTTATTTATTGAAATTAGCAAGAGGCCGAGATAATTAATTAGCATAATTGATTTATTATGAGATGATTGCCATGGGTTAAATAAATAATTGTGTGTTGTTTGTCTAACCATTTTGGTCGTAAGAATTATTGTTTGATTAAGTGATTAGAAATAAATTAAGTGGGGTTAAGTGAATGCTAGAGTGCCAAGGACAAGACAGTCAATTCACATATTTAAAATGTTTTCAGTCGGCCCATTACCCTCTCCTCACTCCCACAATAGACACACACACTTACACTTGAAACAAAAACACAATTTCAGAAGAAAAGAGAGTTGGAGAGGGAGAGAAAACTGTGAGAGGGAGAGGGGGAGAAGAGAGGAGATCTCCACCATTTCTTCATGCATGTCCACTATTGTTACACCATTGTAATCCTTACCTTCTCCTCTTCAAACTGATACCACATCCATCAATCACATTCTCCCCTCCATCAAAACGCCATTGATGAACCTCCAAGCTCCAAGTGTTAAAAATGGAGCCTTTAAGCCTTGCATGTTGTTGTAACTCAAATATCAGTTATTAGAGGACATCTATACTCGCTTAGGGGATTATTTTCGAATTATGACTTGTTTGTTCTGTTCCTGTTTTTAGTTTGCACGTTTCGTGTTAAAAATCGAACTTTGAAGCCGTAATGTTTGAAGTGTTCGAATGATTGGTTATTTGATGATATATGATTGCGTGGAACTAGTTATGTTGCTGTTCTGGACTGAATTAATGTATGATGATATTCGGGAACTGATCGGAACGGGTATTGGAACGATCGGAACGGCCAAGTTTCCATGAAAAATCACAGGTTTGGGCTACTGATGAACACGCACGGGTCGTGCGCCCCAGTGGCGCGGATCGTGCCTCCTGTTCGCAGGATGCCTGTAAAAATTTAAAGACATAGCACGGACCGTGCGCCCCTAGGGCACGGACCGTGCGTACTCTTCGTGTTCGTGTTCAAAATATTTTGAAAACATGCACGGATCGTGCGCCTCTTAAGCACGGACCGTGCGTAGGCTTCTGTTACCCAACTTCAAAATACGTCTTAGGCCAATCCGAAGGGTTTCAATTGTGTTCTAATCCTTTCTCAGCCCTACTAAATGATAAAATAACCGTAGTTCATTGGAATTGCCTATGTTTGGGTTGAATTGGGGAGAATTACCTAAGTTATAAGTAAGGTAATATGAATTGGTTAAAACATTGTTTTAGCAACGACGTGAGAGGAAAACCCTAAGGCACGATAATGAGATGGACAATAAGTTCATTAAAGCTAAGTTTAAGGTTATTATTAATGAAACATTATGTTCATACAAGTCAAGTTAGTTCCTTAAAGAAAAGAAAGATGGCATACATATAATTATATATGTATATCAAGGGTGACGACCCTAAGGATTACCATACTAGGGGAGGGGAAGTTATGAGCCCCAAAACCTAGGCCCCATGAGGTTTGCCCACTAATTAGTGGCTAGTGGATTGGGTTCACACCAAAAGCCATAGAAAAATAAAGAAAGTGGCTTGAGGTGTTGTGCTAAGTTAAAGGAAATGAATTGTACGTAGTCATCCAGAATTGGGCTATGGACAATAGAAGTGTAACATCCATGTTTCCCTAATTTCAGTTTACGAAATCAACTGGCAATTTATTATTCGATCAAATGATAAATTGAGTCATGGATATGATAATCTCGCGAAAGCAATATTGAATTGCTCAATTATATGAAATACACACAATTTATCTGAATTGTGTGAATCGTTGTGGGAATTAGAGGACAGGGGTAAAATCGTCATTTCGTCTCATAATGAGGAAGTATCATTGATGAAATAACGGATTGGGTCCTAGTCATTCTAGGATTATGGAAATGTTATTTAAATTGCTAAGTCACATGGATTGATGGGTATTTGATGGATTAAAATGGACCTAAATGGATACTAAGGAACCAAGGGCATTTTGGTCTTTTCCACATTCTTCAAATCATTAACCCAAATTACCTTCACCAATCATGCTTTTCAATTTCCCTAAGATCATAATCAAGGATTTTAATAAGGGATTATGAGTTAATTGTTGGTTAAGTGATGATTTGGTAATAAGGGCAAAATTATTTTGCCCTCATTTAAGAAACACATGACCAGCTCATCACTCTCCTCTTCCTCACTTTAGCAATATTCAAAAATTAGAAGATAGAGTGAGAGATAGAGGAGAAGGGGGAGAAAGAAGAGAAGGAAGGAGAAGAGGAGGAGACATCACCATTTTCATTGCATGTGAGTTTTCTTGCTACCATTCTTCTCCATTTTCTTTCCTCTTTCTAATGGTACAAGTTTCATGAGCTGAAACCCCATCATTCTCACTTCACCATTGTTGGTCTTTGGAGCTCAAAATTGGGTTTTCTCCATCTTGAAGGTTTGCATGTTAAATTTGAGCTAAGGAGAGTGAAATTGTGAAGCTACCTTGTTGTTTGGAACAAATTCAGCAACTACATTGGGAATTTGGGGCTCATAGAAGATGGTTGAGTTTCTGTTTTGAAGTCTCAAGAGTGTTGAATTCGAAGCTGGAGTTGTTAGTGAGTGAAGTGGTGTCAAATTCGTGGAGATGAGGTCTTGATGAAGGACAAGGATTGCTGGAGATTCTGCAGCAAACTCAGATTGAGTAGTCTCTGGTAATTTCGATATTTCTCTCACCACAGATATCATTTGAAGCTGATTTTTGATTCTTTAGAAACTAGACACAAAACCCTTCAGTTTAGGCACAAGAACCACTTGAATTGACTGAGTATTGAGGGAGAAATTTTAAGTACAAATTTCACGTTTGTCATAGTAATGTTTTCGAACCAGTTTTTGTATTTTAGCCGTAACTCCCTGAATACTCGTCATATCAGTGTGGGACTTGAACCATAGGAAAATAGACGAAATTCTCTACACGTTAGACACTTGTTTGAATGATTTTGGTTAAGAATTGAATTAGTTATGCCTGATACAAAACAGCTTGCAGATGCTGCCAAACCAATCTTGGAGTTAGTGGACGCGTTTCTAAGAGTCGGGGTTAGATCGGGATAGAACTGAACTTGCATTGAGGATTGAGGTGCATTTGGATGAGGTTCAGTAGCTTGTGGCACTGGAGTTAGTCTTGGGAGTGATTTCGAGTTCGTGGGAACATCAGAGTCGAATCGGAGACCGTTCGAGTGGATACTCGTCTTGAGCTTTGCGTGGAATTTTGATTGGTTGTGACTTCGTCATTCCGGGTGAGTTTTACTCACGTTAGGGTTTTATCTTATGGTTTTCAAACTTATTGCATTTTTGGTTCTGTGGCAATGATTCTGATTTCGAAAGATTATCGAGTCGAAAACCGTTTTTCGGAAAATAACGTTTTACAGTTTTTATAAAAATATATGTGTATCCTATGGATTGTTGATTGAAATATTTGGACTCGAATATTGTCTGGTATTATCTATTTTGAGGTTGGAATTGGATTGGATTATGGATTGGACGTGAACGGAGAGGCGGAACGAGAGAAACAGATGGTGAATTAAATTTGGTGCATCACGCACGGGTCGTGCTCCCCTAGGGCACGGGCCGTGCCTGTGGTTCTGTCTCGGGGTGCAAATTTCTCGTTTCGTCGCTCTTTTCGATTCCAAACCTCTTCTAATCTTTCTTCCAACCAATTGTGATGATATTACCTTGATAAAATCATTGTTTTGAAGGTGATCAACATGATTTTGAGAAAAGGTTTTGGAAAACTATAATCGTGTGAAAAACCGAAAAGTTGACCGCGTGTGAGTACATGTTTTTGAATAATAAAACGGATTACATGTCCAACTCGATATTGTATTATAACGCCGGATGTCTAGTATTGTAATCATCAAACGGGTTATAGAACAACAATAGATATAGATTATATCGAATATAGAAGTCGGCCCAATGCGGGTGTGATATATAGATTATATCAAGTCGGGTGACGACCCAACGATTAGCATACTAGGAAGGGAAGGTCATGAGCCCTCACCCTAGGCCCTGGAAACGTTATGGAATAGATACTAACGGGGATTCATCGAGATTGTGGTTGTGTGCACGGTCGATGTTATGCTACGGTAAGTAAAAGATTCATCGAGATTGTGGTTGTGTGCATGGTCGGTGTTTCGATTGGTAAGCTTGTAATGGTAAAGTAACTTACAAGGCTTAAAAATAAATGAATAGCACATTAGATGCCGAGATTGTGGCTGTTGCACGGTCGGCGATGGGGTACGGTTTTATGAGCAAGTGGTTTATAAATTAAACTATGTTGCAACGGTTTTATAATTGAACCGATTGATGTGAGGGGTTACGGTAAAACTCACTGAGATATGTTATCTCACCCTATCATATGTTGTTGTTTTTACAGAGCACAAGAAATAAGGATAGCAGGCGGCACGGTCAGTTGTCATGCTCGAGGAGAAGTTGGAGATTTAGTCTTTCATCCTTGTTTTTGATTTCGATGTTGTCTCTGTATTCGGTCTTGTGACTCGAATTTGATTAATGATGTGTAAGAGTTTCCGCTGTTTCTTGCAACGATGTTTATCTAAGCAGGAATTTTTATACTCTGATGTAAACCAAAATGTATGTTTAGGTAATTCCTTGTATTTCTTTGTCTTAGAAATACCGGAGTGTTACATTTGGTATCGGAGCAGTTCGGCCTTGTCGGACTTAGTGACCTTCTGGTCAAGACATTAGATCGAGTCAGCTAGGGACTTAGACAATTAAAATGTCAGAACCTTTCAGTATATTATGTGACGTATTGAGTCAGGATCCACTCAATGTTTAATGTAAATTACTGAAAATTATGACAGTTAGTTGCCTCAGCCCCGAAAATATCTGAAACCCTAAGCCATAGGGTTTCCATCCTTCTCGTTTCATCAGAGCGCGCAGCAGAAGCAGAGGGCTACAGATGACATTTGGGAACAATGATGGGCATCTGCGATGGTTCGAGGAAACTGTGGGCGACTGTTCAGTCAATGAATCTGATGCAACCAGTGAGTCGCAGCGTAAGACGTCGTAGGTATTACCGAGAGTACAAGCTAAGCAAAGCCACTGGGCAGTAGTGTCATACCCCAATTTTGTCCGGCTTAGGTCAAAACCCTAATTTTCCAAAAAATAAATAAATTGAAGAGCGAAGAGCCTTATGCACTACATTTCGGATCCTAGAAGGCATTCCAAGGTTCTTGAAATCGTTTTTAGGGTTGGAACGCACTTTTCGGGCAAATTAGGGTTTTAGAGCCAAAAAGGGTATTTTGGTCAATTATAACGGTTTTTTTTTTCAAAAAGACTCAAAAAAATATGTATAATTAAAAATATGAAATCTGAAATCAAAAATGAAAAATGAATAATAAAATATTATTGGATGTTTATTGTATTTTTAGAATTAGGGATAATTCCTTTTAGGTGCTTTTTGCTTTTATCCATTTTTGGCCAAAGTAAGCACCAATTTCACAAGCAAACAACCTCCCTCACTCCACCCTCATGCCCTTCACTTCAGCCCCATCAAGTGCACATCACAAAAAAAAAGCCTTTCATCATGACAAGCACACCTTTGAGTGCAATAACATTCAATACACAACATATTTTTACCTTCTTTCTCTCTACACCACAAAATACACACTAATTCCTTTACTTCCCTCACACAACCCTTAACCCATGAGAGCTTGAGGCTACTCTCATTCAGACCCTAGCACACAATACTCTCCTCTCCTCTCTCTCAAAAAACGAAAACCCTCTCCTCCATCTTCTCTACACAATTTCTTCAACCATAAAATAAAAAAGCTTGATAATCCTTCATCATTTTCAATAACTCTCCTTCCAAGCTTCCATAATCATCCAAGTTTCATCAAAATCCACCCAAGGAAGAGGATTTGCGTGAGGATCTAGATTGTTGGAGGTGTTCTTCAAGTGTTCTTGCTCCTATTTTACATCTTTATTCCTTTTCTAGTTATTTCTTGAGGTAAGCCTATTATCTCTTGCATTTTAATTATTAACATGTAAATCTTTCTTCTACTCCTCTTTCCTTTCTCAAAAGGCTTAGAGGACTTGTTTCCAACATTATGACAAGGACATTGGGAGCCTTGGGTGTTGGCAATGAGTCATTGGCCTTGAGGGGAATTTTCTTGTGTTTTAACCATGTAGTTTGTATTTTCACCCTCATTTTCTCACTTTTCCATAAATAGAGGGCTTTCACATATTATATGCATCTTCTTGTTCATATCATAACTTGCAAGTTGAATTTTGGCTTGATTTATGGGTGTAGGGGTTTCGGTTTTGAGCCTTAGAATTTAGGGTTTTTGTTGCTTTCTTTTCACTCCTTGATTTATGTAAATAAAATGCATGATGTGCTTGATTTGCATGATTTGTTCTATGTGTTGATTATGAGTTTTGGCATGAAAAATTTGGTGTTTATGCTCATATAGGGGTTCGGCCATAGAGCCCATTTTTGTGCATAGTTTAGTGCTCAAAATGTGTTGTTTGATCTTGTGTAGATAAGTGTAATTGTGTTAGTGTGTTTTTGACTTTTAACCACCTTTTTACATTTTTACCTCACCATTCCATTAAGTAATTACCATTCACCTTTTTACATTTTTACTTTACCATTTCATTAAGTAATTACCATTCACCTTTTTACATTTTTACTTTACCATTTCATTAAGTAATTACCATTTACCTTTTTTTACATTTTTACTTTACAATTTCATTAAGTAATTACCATTTACTTTTTTTTACATTTTTACTTTACCCTTTCATTAAGTAAATACCATTTGCCTCATGCATTTTTACTTTACCATTCACTAACTTTTTACTAAAAGTTTTACTACTTGTCAATTTGCAAAAATACCCAAAACATTTTCACACTTTGCATTTCATCACTTGTGTGACACATTCTTATGTTTGCACATTAATACTTGCATACTTTCATATGCTTACATGTTCATGCATTCATATATGCTTATGCCTCTTGCATTCTCATACTCTCTTACATGTTCATGCATCCATTAATATCATGTCTTGCATTCATTATCATATGATCATGCATTCATTAACATGATATCTCGCATTCATTTTCACATGTTCATTCACCTAACCTAGAATACTCTATGCCTATGATTAATTGTATTTCTTTGTTCTTGATGCCATTTGAATGTCTCGACTTAATTGTGCACAAACCCTTTTGCACAATCATGTGCCCTTATAAGACTACCAACATGTGTAGCATAGAGATATATGTGCCCCTCTTGAGATTGCTCCCAACTTGTGTAGCAATTCCCCTTCACACATAAACACAATTGTTTTGAGAACTTTGTCTCGCATCTTTGACAATTAAATCTCTTGATTATATCGGCATGCTTAATCTTAGTTGATGGTCAACATGTTCATGATTGCTTGATTAGTTGAATATGTTTGAACTTCATTCATTCATTTTGCATTTGGTTTTGGACATAGAATTCGATTGAAAATGATTTATTTATTTTCTAAAAAACTCTTTTCCAAACCCATTAATTTTCGAAGCATTTTCAATAAACAAAAATAAGCAAGTAGTGGAGGTCACCCATAACCTTTGTTAGTTTGATCTCTATGAACGGTCTTCAATTTCGCATGAGTACTTAGCGATGATTACCCATAACCTTAGTTAGTTTAATCATTCGCTAATGCTCGTCCTACTTCGAAAACCTTTTCAAAACCAAAGATCTAGAACTACGTCGCTTTGATTCCCATTTGGGATACGTAGGAGCGAGCCACGTCCTCGTCAAGCACAACAAACCAAAATTAATTCGATTGCGAAAGCCCTTTTTGATCATCTAAAATAAAAACTGATTATCATTAATGATCACTCGCGCCGTTGCCGTTTGGTTGTTAATGATAATTTCATTTTCAAAAGAGTTAGTAGCGCGGCCACTCTAAACCGTTGTTGTTTGGTCATCGCGAATCCTCACTCCTACTGCGAAAACTCATCTAAACAGACTAAAAAACAAAAACCTTTTTAGGACAACCAAGAACTACGTAGCTTTGAATTCTCCATCGCACCAGGAGATACGTAGGAGCGAGAGGCCAACTCTCGTCAAGCGCCAAAAATAAAAATTTTCATTAAGTCTTCTCACTCCCTTTTCAATAAAGAGGCAAAATAAAAGCATTTTCAAATCAACACTTCAAACCACACATTTAATTAAAGGTTCCCTTTCGGTAGAAAGGAGGCGTGGGGTGCTAAAACCTTCCCTATGCCTAACCGACCCCCGAACCCATATCTCTAGTTTTCGAAAGACCATCCGCCTTGTCTAAAAGACCTTTTTTCAATGTTTTGGTCTTAAAATTAAAATATTGGTGGCGGCTCCATACCTTTTCCACGTTGTACAATGAGAAGTCCGAACCGGATTTTTTGGGGTGCAACAAGTAGTAATGTCAGTGTCCTGAGATCTATTAGATTAGTTAACACTCGAAACCCTGACCATTGCTTAGTCAGCCTATCAGTTACCGAAATACTGTTTCACAGTAAATCTTACCTTCTGGCATGAACTAACCTCAGTTTAGGTAGCAGTTAAGGAAGTCCTTTTGGATAATCCCAAGCATAGATCCTGATTCTTCTTCTTTCGAGTCACAATGTTGTTAGACTATAGTATAACCTTAGAGGGGGGTGAATAAGGTTATGAGTAAATATGGATTCTTTTCGCAAATGATGATTATATTCTTTTTCAAATCGGATGCGGAAAATGTGATTTGAACTTTTGGATAAGAAAACAAGCAAGAGTTGTTTAAATTGTATTCAATATTTCCAATAAAGATATTATTAGAGATAATCAGGATATTGAATATATTAGATCTTAGAGAAGAGGAGTAGAAGATGATTGATGAGTATTGATAATATCACAATTAATATGTTTATATGACAGAGTAATTTAAGCACAGTAATATTAACAATAAACAGTGATAATGATAGTGATAATATCAATAAGCACAATAATATTAATAATAAACAGTTATAATAATAGTGCAAAATATAAAGAGAGAAGGGATAGAGGGACACAGATATTTAGCGAGGTTCGGGATAAAACCCCTACGTCCTCGGCCTTAGGCTTTTCAACCCTTGGACTTAGCAACCACTATATTGAAGAGAATTTAATACAAACAGTCGACTTCAACACTAGTGAATCTCAATTCCCCTGAACTGAGAACCCAAGCACCCGCTAAGGATTTCAAAACCAACTCAATCACCCGATTGAGAGACCCAAGAAAAACTCCCAGGATTTCAAAACCAAATCAATCACCCGATTGAGAGACCCGAGTAAAGCTTCTCAGGATTTCAAGAAAACCACTTAAAACAATATAAGGTTTACACAATTTGAGATCTAGAGATCCAATCACTTCTTAGAATGTGTCAGTTTAGAACTGAGAGAGATGAGTGATCTTAGGAAAATAGATGCTCTAAAATATGAAATCTTGTTTTTGCAAAAGCTTAAAGATTGATATGACAGTGGAAACTAGCTTTGCAAAATTATAAAAGCCTTTTAGAAAAGATTCTATGATTTTCGAAAACAAAAGACTTTTAACAAGATCAAAACAATGAAGCTCAAGATCTTAGATTTAGATTGATAAAAAAGCTTTTGAAGATAATATGACAATTTCGAAATCAAAAAGCTTTTTAACAAATAAAACAATGAAGCACAAGATCTTAGATCTAGATTTATAAAAACATAAAAGCTTTTGGAAATGATATGACAATTTCGAAATCAAAAGCTTTTAACAAAATAAAACTATGAAGCACAAGTATAGATCTAGAATCGTATAGAGAGAAATTGTGAGATGAAGAGATGTTGGAGGTGAAGCTCAACCCAGGTATTTATAGGCTTAGGCACCGTTGAAATTTTTGAAAAACATTTAATATAAGTGAAGAATCGATTCATTGATCAAGTCAAAATGTTGATGAATCGATTCATTGCCTTTAAAAAACAAAAGAATCGATTCATTGTTTAGTTGAAATAAGAAAGGAATCGATTCATTGATGTTTTGGAAAAAGAGGGAATCGATTCATTGTTTATGAAGAAAGGAGTGAATCGATTTTCAGGCCATATGGAGGTCCTGAGAATCGATTCTTAGTTCATTTAGAAGCATAGGGAATCGATTCTTAGTTCATAAAAAATAGGAGGAATCGATTCTTTGAATTAATAGGGAATCGATTCTTTTCTTTTTGGAAGGCATGGGAATCGATTCATGGCCCTTTGGAAACATGAAGGAATCGATTTTCAGGCCATATAGGAGGTCCTGAGAATCGATTCCAAGGCCTATGAAATGGGTTGGAAATCGATTCCAAGCTTTCCTAAAAATATATTTTTTTCAACTTGCCACCTTATGCATGCATGCAATTTTGAAATATTTTTTCAAAACTATTTTTATGCATCATGCATGTTTTGAAAAGTCATCTCTCTCAATAGCTAAAGTGCCACACACTTTAGGTGATAGGACCTTTACAAAGTGTCCTAAAAAGGCTTAGACACAATTTAGGGTTTTGAACTTCATATGTTGCTTCTTCTTCAAGCTTCTCTTCTTTTGTGTCTTCTTCTCTTTAAATTAAGTCCTGCACTTTGCTCAACTTGAAACATTAGTAGATATGATGTAATTTGTTATCATACAAAATAAAGGAGTGTTTACCCTTTGTTCAACAAACTCCCCCTTTTTGATGATAACAAATTACATTATGCATAGGGTTTGATAATAATGAAAATTCTTTTAAAAAAGCTCCCCCTAAGCATAAGCATATATTTTCTCCCCACATATAATAGTAACTTGCATATTTTTCTCCCCCTTTGTTTTCATCAAAAAGGAGGGGGGGGGGGGAATACATACAACATAAGCACTTTATAAACTTGCATAATAAATAAGCAGCATTGCATAGCATATGATATATCAAAAACAGTAGTTCATGCTATGCTCCCCCTTACTTGGTGATCCCCCTTAATAATTTTAGAATGCAAGGCTTTAGTAAAAAGAGGGTGGATCATCATGGTTTTAAAAATATGATACCCAAGATAATCATCCTTGGTTCAACAATATAGGTATCATTTTTAACAAAAAATATGTTGCATCACAAATCCAGCACAATAGAGAGAAGAAAAAACTTTGATGCACACAAAAAAAAATTTATTTCACAAAAGTGATAAATTATTCTTAAGGTGAATAGAACTTATCCAATCTAACCTTCACCGGTGATTCTTCCTCTATTGTTGATATTACTGGTCACATGACTGCTGTTTCTGAGTATTAAGAATCTTTTTGCGTCTCCAGTCATAGACTTCGAGTCTCTGCTATCAAGGTATTGATCTGACCCCCATACCCTGTAGCACACCCGCACTAGGATCAAGTAGAAAATTTTGGTACCCAATTCTCTTTGGGTCCTTTGGGGTTAGTCATCAAGGGGTTTGTTTTCACAATCCACCTTGGTTTCTCACAAGCAGGTATAAGGGTACCAAGCTCACATAATTTACGAATAGGGCATCTAGGTGAGCTATGGTTTCCCTTTTGACAGTAGGTGCATGAGAAAACAGTAGGTGTATAACTTGAAGTAGCAGCTACAAAAGTTATTTTCTTGTTCAAAACAGAGGAGGTGGAATTACCTTTGTACCCAATACCTCTCCTATCAACATATTCATGTTGGGAGTGAAGTAGCTTGGTCAAGGTCTTTTCACCAACCTCAAACTTTTTCAAAGATTCTTTCAAAAATTCATTTTCAACCTTGACTTTTTCAAAATTTTGTTTAAGCTCAAGAAATTCAAGTTTGAAAGGTTTTATTTCATGTAGCTCATTCTTCAACTTAACTACCTCATTTTCTAGAGTCTCAATTTGAGTGAGCATGCTTTTGTTACTCTTTGCCAATTTCTTAGATTTTAACAAAAGAGTTTCATGTTCAAAATAGAGAGCATCAAAAGCCTCACTCAATTCTTGACTACTACAACCATCATCAAGTAAATCATCATGCATAGAGGAATCAGAAAGACTAGAAGAGTTAAGGCTTACCTTATATGAGTCATTTGCCATATGACAAACACCATTTGCAATTTGCTCTTCTTCGTCTGTGTCACTATCAGAGCCAAGACAATCCCATATAGTAGCCTTAGGTGTTTCACATGCCGTGAGACAGATGGCATTTGCAACTTCCTCTTCTTCACTGTCAGAATAGTTGTTCCATGTAGCATTCTTAGCTTTCTTGGATTTCTTTGAGTTATTTCTCTTTTCAAGTTTGTTGAATTTCATGAATTCTTCAAATAATTCAGCCATGTCTTCATCATCAGATTCTTCATCAGACTCACTTTGTTTCCTTGCTACTTTAGGAGTTTTAGCAGCAAGGGCAAGAGATTTCACCACTTCCTTTTCTTGATTCTTTTTAGCAGCCAATACTACCTCAAAGGCTAGCAATGATCCAATAAGGTCTTCTTGAGGTAAAGTGCCAATGTCTTTGGCTTCGGTTATAGCACAAGTCTTAGGGAAGAATTCACCAGTTAAGGATTCAAGGATCTTTCCATTCAAATCCTTGTTGGTGTATTTCTTTCCTAAGGCCCTCAAGTTGTTTACAATTAAATTTAATCTCTGATGCATTGCTGCGACAGACTCACCTTCTTTCATTTTAAAACTTTCATATTCAGAGGTGAGAATTCTAATTTTAGTATCTTTTACCTGGCTTGTCCCGACATGAGTGGCTTGTAGGCAGTCCCAGATTTCCTTTGCACTTTGACACCCTTTTACTCTGCCATATTCTTCTTCACAGAGTGATAGATGAAGGATATTCATGGCCTTTGCATTTAGGGATATCTTGTCAAGCTCAGATTTTCTTAACTCACTCAGGTCGATGGTGTAGATGTCTTCCACCGGTACTTCTTCAGCTTTGCCGGTGGCTTGAATTTTTGAAGTGTCACCATCAGTATTACCTGGTTTTGTGATCTTGATCTTCATCGGGATTAGAGGACCATCCACTATGATTCTCCATAGAGTGAAGTCAATTGCCTGCACATGACATTTCATACGACTACTCCAGTAATCGTAGTTAGTACCATCAAATAGAGGAGGCCTATTAGAGGACATTCCTTCTTTCATGAAAGAACCCATAATTACAGATATGTAAAGGATAAATTTAGAATTGCGAGATGTAAAGCTCTAATATGCAATTCCTAGCTTTGATACCACTTGTTAGACTATAGTATAACCTTAGAGGGGGGGGTGAATAAGGTTATGAGTAAATATGGATTCTTTTCGCAAATGATGATTATATTCTTTTTCAAATCAGATGCGGAAAATGTGATTTGAACTTTTGGATAAGAAAACAAGCAAGAGTTGTTTAAATTGTATTCAATATTTCCAATAAAGATATTATTAGAGATAATCAGGATATTGAATATATTAGATCTTAGAGAAGAGGAGTAGAAGATGATTGATGAGTATTGATAATATCACAATTAATATGTTTATATGACAGAGTAATTTAAGCACAGTAATATTAACAATAAACAGTGATAATGATAGTGATAATATCAATAAGCACAATAATATTAATAATAAACAGTTATAATAATAGTGCAAAATATAAAGAGAGAAGGGATAGAGGGACACAGATATTTAGCGAGGTTCGGGATAAAACCCCTACGTCCTCGGCCTTAGGCTTTTCAACCCTTGGACTTAGCAACCACTATATTGAAGAGAGTTTAATACAAACAGTCGACTTCAACACTAGTGAATCTCAATTCCCCTGAACTGAGAACCCAAGCACCCGCTAAGGATTTCAAAACCAACTCAATCACCCGATTGAGAGACCCAAGAAAAACTCCCAGGATTTCAAAACCAAATCAATCACCCGATTGAGAGACCCGAGTAAAGCTTCTCAGGATTTCAAGAAAACCACTTAAAACAATATAAGGTTTACACAATTTGAGATCTAGAGATCCAATCACTTCTTAGAATGTGTCAGTTTAGAACTGAGAGAGATGAGTGATCTTAGGAAAATAGATGCTCTAAAATATGAAATCTTGTTTTTGCAAAAGCTTAAAGATTGATATGACAGTGGAAACTAGCTTTGCAAAATTATAAAAGCCTTTTAGAAAAGATTCTATGATTTTCGAAAACAAAAGACTTTTAACAAGATCAAAACAATGAAGCTCAAGATCTTAGATTTAGATTGATAAAAAAGCTTTTGAAGATAATATGACAATTTCGAAATCAAAAAGCTTTTTAACAAATAAAACAATGAAGCACAAGATCTTAGATCTAGATTTATAAAAACATAAAAGCTTTTGGAAATGATATGACAATTTCGAAATCAAAAGCTTTTAACAAAATAAAACTATGAAGCACAAGTATAGATCTAGAATCGTATAGAGAGAAATTGTGAGATGAAGAGATGTTGGAGGTGAAGCTCAACCCAGGTATTTATAGGCTTAGGCACCGTTGAAATTTTTGAAAAACATTTAATATAAGTGAAGAATCGATTCATTGATCAAGTCAAAATGTTGATGAATCGATTCATTGCCTTTAAAAAACAAAAGAATCGATTCATTGTTTAGTTGAAATAAGAAAGGAATCGATTCATTGATGTTTTGGAAAAAGAGGGAATCGATTCATTGTTTATGAAGAAAGGAGTGAATCGATTTTCAGGCCATATGGAGGTCCTGAGAATCGATTCTTAGTTCATTTAGAAGCATAGGGAATCGATTCTTAGTTCATAAAAAATAGGAGGAATCGATTCTTTGAATTAATAGGGAATCGATTCTTTTCTTTTTGGAAGGCATGGGAATCGATTCATGGCCCTTTGGAAACATGAAGGAATCGATTTTCAGGCCATATAGGAGGTCCTGAGAATCGATTCCAAGGCCTATGAAATGGGTTGGAAATCGATTCCAAGCTTTCCTAAAAATATATTTTTTTCAACTTGCCACCTTATGCATGCATGCAATTTTGAAATATTTTTTCAAAACTATTTTTATGCATCATGCATGTTTTGAAAAGTCATCTCTCTCAATAGCTAAAGTGCCACACACTTTAGGTGATAGGACCTTTACAAAGTGTCCTAAAAAGGCTTAGACACAATTTAGGGTTTTGAACTTCATATGTTGCTTCTTCTTCAAGCTTCTCTTCTTTTGTGTCTTCTTCTCTTTAAATTAAGTCCTGCACTTTGCTCAACTTGAAACATTAGTAGATATGATGTAATTTGTTATCATACAAAATAAAGGAGTGTTTACCCTTGGTTCAACAAATGTGACAGGTGATAAAGCCAATTGAGTAAAGATAGTTCATCGTCAGTATTGACTAGCAGAATCACAATGTGATCAGGTTAAGTCCCGATCAGGAATTATGAATCAAATCCTTTTAAAACAGGTTAGTATGTGAGATCGGTAGAAGTGACCTTATTTCAATCTGCTGATTAGAAGCATCCCGATCACGGTCTGTAAGAAATTCTCGTTAGTCTTCTGACTCATTTGTTCAAAACTTCTGCTCCGGAACTCCGATTTATATGTTCCGAGAAGCGTTGGAAAGCTAACGAAAATATCTACACCTTTGAGTGGGTCGTGAACCGTGTCTCCAATTATATTATGAAGTGTACCTCTAATTTAATCTAAACAGTAAACTCTAAAGCATTCGTGGAGTGTGAACCTCCCTGTTGTGCGGGAAATTGGAAAGGATTTCCAATCAGTCAGTTTAGACTCCTAAATATCGGTTCAGGATGATGTTTACTGTAAGTTTTTCCAAGAAACCGATTTTCCGGAAATTGTCAATAGTAGTGATAGACATTCAATCATTGGAAGTGGTTCCGAAGTCTTAGACACTAAGGCCTCGACTAACTGGTTGGAAGAACGAGAAGCTTAAGGTCACCTAAGTGGCGAACATGATGTTGTCATGGGAGTGGAACTCGTTCTGAAGCTTGATTGATTAACATGATCGTAATAATTATGTTTGAATAGTTACGGGAAATTCGGAAAGAAGCTGGGCCAAGGAAATTCTAAATGATGTATACTCATATTTTATGAATCAATACGAAGACACTTATGGTGTGCTCGTTTGATTCCCTAAATAACATTTTGTTTTCAAAATCCCCTTGGTGCCACCGCTGTTCCAATTTTGTAACTGATCTGAGAATATTTGCTACGCTAAAGTTAATCGATAAACCAAGGATTTCCTAAGATGACCCTAAATTTTACCTTCTAAGGAAAACCTTATGTCATTCTAGTAAAATTTCTAATACCGAAATTCTTATTCACTTAGAGTCTGAGTGATCAAGACCTAAGAAAGCATAGGTATCAAAGTTCTAGCCTGGTTGATCTAGAAAGACAGCCGAAATTGGATAAGTCGTTGACTTAGACAATTCCAAAGAAAAGCTATAGCCTGTGTAAGGGCATCAGGCTGTAGGGTTGAGCTCTGTGGACCGAGTTATAAGGGTAGAAAGACTCGCTCTTATTAGTATTTTGGGTTAGTTAAAAAAAACATCGTTTGTACCGGTGGCTGCCTGAAATGCTAGAAGTGTTCTTTTACTCAACCGACCATGTCTTTTTGAGACTTTCTCCAATCATCGGAACCGGTATTGCATTGCGAGCGAAGAAGCTCAGTCCTCGGTATGTCGGACCTTTCCAGATTATCGAGCGAGTTGGGCCGGTAGCATACCGCATTGCCTTGCCTCCAGAATTGTCCAGGTTACACGATGTGTTTCATGTATCGCAGTTAAGGAAGTATATTCATGATCCGAGTCAGCCGTTGAGTCATGAAACGATCGACATCCAACCGGATTTATCTTATCAGCCTATTCCAGTCGGGATCATCGAATGTGGCGAGAAAACGCTCCGGACGAGATCAATTCCTATTGTCAAGGTGCTTTGGGACGGTGCATCACCCGACGAAGCGACATGGGAAGTGGAGGAGAACATGCGGGTGAAATATCCCCATCTTTTCGATTCAGGTACGTTTTGTCAATTTTGAGGACAAATTTTTTAAAAGTTGGGGTGATTGTAACATCCCCTAATTAGCTAATTTAATTTATTTAAATTAGCCGAAAGGTTAAGGTGAATTATTGGCTAAATCGAATATTTAGCATAAGAGGTTATCATGAATCGATTAATTAGCATAATTACTAAATTATGCGATGTTGAAATAAACATTGTAGTCATGCATAATTAAAATAAGGTATTAAATTAGTAAGTTATGGAATAATTGAGGTATTAAGAGTAGTTTAAGTTAGCTGAAGGGTAGTAAGGTAATAACACCATCTTTTAAGTGAGTCAGCTGAACCAAACACACCCACCCAGCCAAAAACACTTCATTCATTTTCATATTTCCAGAATTGAAAAGAAAATAGAGGCTGAGAGAAAGAAAAGAGAGAGAGCTCGCGAGGGGGAGAAGAGAAGGGAAGGGGAGGATCCTCAATGCATGTTCCTGATTCATACTCCATTGCAATCCTTCCATCATCCTCTTCCTACTGATATAAAATTCGTCACCAGCATCTTCCTCCTCCATCAATTTCCAGTTCTGAAAACCAAGCTTCAAGTCCATAAAAATGTGTTTCCTTAGGTTGCATGTTCATCATTTTGCAATTTGGGGCTGTTAAGGAACCTCCACTTCAGCTTCCTTGTGATTTCAGAACCTTCATTTCGATCTAGAGCAGCTGGGGGAAGGGTTTGTGGTTGCTGGGTTCGAGTTGCCTAAGGATTGGTGTTCGTGAGAGCAAGAGGAAACCGTTCGAGAGGTTACGGTTCGGTCGTTTCGTGTGAGGACGTGATTTCTTGCGAGATCGTCAAAATGGTGAGTTCTATACTCGCTTAGGGATTGTTTTTCGAATCAAGGTTTTTCGCGTTTCGTTTTGAAAAGAATCGAGTCAAAAACCGTTTTCGGGAAAATGACGTTTTTACGGTATTTCAGTGAATATATATGTTTTATTTATTTGATTGATTTTAATGCTTTCACTAGAATATGACTGAATTGCTGGTTGGAATGTTTTTTTTTAAGTCACGGAAGTCCTAAAATGTCTCGGCACCGGATTGAAAGCGAAACGGAACAAAACGGAATTTGGAAAAATCATTTTTGAACACTTCTGCCAACGGTCGCGTCGCGACCCGTGGCCGTCGCCTCGCGATCAGGCATAAAATTGTGACAATTTTCGTTTCTGTAACTTTTCGCGTCGCGACGGAACCTGTTCGCGTCGCGACGCAGTGTAAATTTTCAGCAAGCTTTACCGATTTTGTTTTCGCGATAACTTTTGATCCGGGAATCCGATTGAGGTGTTTTCAGTTGCGTTTTAAAGCTTATTGAAAGGTCTATCCAGAGGTGTAATTCAAACTATAAAATGATCTGTTTTGAAAGTTAAAAATGTTGAAAAAACCGAACTATAGTGAATGCGAGTGTATACAAATCATGTTAAGAACACGGACTTCGAGTTCCATCATGTCATGACAAGTTAATTGATTGTAAGTCTATATAAGCTATATAAACTCTCAATCCATGTAAAAACAAACTAAGTTACTTTCCCAAGAGGAAAGGAAGATTACTTTCTCAAAAAAAAAAGGTAGATGGTATACACCAAATAAAATGTGTATATCTAGGGTGACGACCCTAAGTTATTTAGCATACCTAGCTGAGGGGAGTCATGAATCCAAAGCTAGGACCCTAGCATTATTCGGATAGAATTTCGAATTTGGGTTTCCATAGATATTGAGCAATCAAGATTGTCTAGCAGTATATCTCGGGTTGTGTTAAGCTAAAGAAAAGTAAAAGACAGGATGTGTGGGCGCTTATTGATAAGTCATGTTTTAGTATGTTTTTAGTACTTATTTTAAGTAGTTTATTTGATGTTTTGATTCTAGTTTAGAGCTATTTTACTACAAATTGTTGGTTTCTATTCTCAGGTTATTATTGGATCAATTGAGGAATTTTAGTGCTTAAAGAGCAAAGGATAAAAAGGCAAAAGGATGGGGAGAAGAATAAGAAATAGAAGGTGCAAAAATCAGATTTTGGAAGGAAGCTGAAAAAACCCTGAGCGCGATCCGTGCGCCCTAGCGCGATCCGTGCGCCTGGGAGGCGCGATCCGTGCGTCCCTTCTGATGGCCAAAAATGTTACAACTCTTCCCATTCTGTCTTTATGGATTGTAATTGATATTTAGTGCTTTGCTCTGATCTTGGCCTATAAAAGGACCCCAATGTAGCTTCACAATCATCTTGGATCTTTGTAATTTTCACTCCAAGTTTATGTTAAAGTTCTTGCAAGTTTCTATTAAGGTTATTGTCATTCTGCCCTTTTTACAATTCAGTCTTTTACACGCTTTATTTTATTTCTCGCTATTTACATTCTGTCCTTCTCTTCTACTCCCTTGTCTACAATGAGCAATTGTGAGTAGACTTCTCTTAGTCTTGGGATTATGGGAAACAATCCAATGATGGTCCCTAAATAATCCCAAAGCTAGGCCCTATCTTATGATTGCTTTGACTTTTAATCTAATTCCATTGTACAAATTTGTATAACCCAAATGTCAAGCGAAGTACCGAAAGGTGAAGCTTGACATTAGAACAAATGGAATTAGACAAAGTAACCAAATCATGAGAATAGCCGAGGTGACTTTGGGACAATAAGGTTGTGCTTAATGGGTTTCGGCGATGATCAACCATGAGAATAGGCTTGATCATCGTTTCGAGACACGTTCTTGTTGTTCGAAAGGAAACTTGAATTAAACCGCAAGAATACATTGTCCTTAAAACAAACTAAATTATATGATAGAGAATAGCTAAAGGGTTTTTCTATTACCATCATTGTGATCTAACCATGATCCCAAGATGCTTTTTTTATCCTAAAGTTAAAAACCAAACATTTTCCTACTAAATCATTCCTTTTCAGCTAATCATCACTGAAACTAGATTGGTAATTACATATAACTCCCTGTGGATCGATATTATTATTACGCGATATAACCGTATACTTGCGGCTTATCAAGTTTTTGGCGCTGTTGCCGGGGAGTTAGTGATATTGATCAAAATTTTGGTACCGGTTAGATTGAAATTTTTTTTCCTTTTATTTTATTTTCTTATTCTCTTTTTCTTTGAATGCGAAGAGTCCGAAGTCTTGGACAAATCGTTGAACCAATTCCTGAAATTGAAAGGTTCTTACATATAAGAAGAAGAGAATTGCAATAACCAAGAAATGGCTGCTAACGCAAATCGTGCTCTCAAAGAGTATACTACGCCTTCTACGGCAGAGCCACATGCTGTTATTGTGCATCCAAATGTTGATGCAAACAATTTTGAGATTAAACCATCACTTCTTTCTATGGTCCAGCAGAACCAATTTTCCGGTTCTGCTACTGATGACCCAAATCTTTATCTGTCTATTTTTCTAGAATACTGTGGCACTCTAAAACTAAATGGAGTGACTCCGGAAGCCATAAGGCTGAAACTTTTTCCTTTCTCGTTAAGGGATAAAGCCAGGGCCTGGTTTCACTCATTACCTAATGAGTCTGTCACAGCTTGGGATCAACTAAGGCAAGCATTCCTTGCCAGATTCTTTCCCCCAAGCAAAACTGCTCAATTGAGGAATCAAATTACAAGATTCACTCAGAATGATGGGGAGTCTCTTTATGATGCATGGGAGCATTTCAAGGAAATGCTAAGGCTTTGCCCCCATCATGGACTAGAGAGATGGTTGTGTTAGACTTAGAGTATAACCTTAGAGGGGGGGGGGTGAATAAGGTTATGAGTAAATATGGATTCTTTTTGCAAATGATGATTATATTCTTTTTCAAATCGGATGCGGAAAATGTGATTTGAACTTTTGGATAAAAACAAGCAAGAGTTGTTTTAAATTGTATTCAGTATTTCCAATAAAGATATTATAAGGGATATAGTATATCTTAGAGAAGAGGAGTAGAAGATGATTGATGAGTATTGATAATTTAAGCACAGTAATTTAATAATAAACAGTTATAATAATAGTGCAAAAATATAAAGAGAGAAGGGATAGAGGGACACAGATATTTAGCGAGGTTCGGGATAAAACCCTACGTCCTCGGCCTTAGGCTTTTCAACCCTTGGACTTAGCAACCACTATATTGAAGAGAGTTATTACAAACAGTCGACTTCAACAATAGTGAATCTCAATTCCCCGAACTGAGAACCCAAGCACCCGCTAAGGTTTTCAAAACCAACTCAATCACCCTGATTGAGAGACCCAAGTAAAACTTCCCAGGATTTCAAAATGACCACTAAAACAAAATAAGAACTACACAGTTGAGATCTATGGATCCAATCACTTCTTAGTAATGTGTCAGTTTAGAAACTGAGAGAGATGAGTGATATTAGGATTTTAGATGCTCTAAAAATATGATATGGAATATGATCTTGCTTTTGCAAAAGCTTCACAATTGATATGACAATGAGAGCTTAGATTTGCAAAAAAGCTTTTATGAAGATAAATATGATTTTCAAAAACACAGCTTTTGAGCAAGATTCAAAACAATGAAGCACTATATTCTTAGATCTATAATAAAATGAAGAGCATTCAAAATAATATGAAAATTATGAAGAACAATATTAGATCTAAGAATTTCGCAAGAGAGAGTAGAATAGAGAGAAATTGTGAGCAGTGGGTGTTTTGAAGGTGAAGCTCAACCCATGTATTTATAGGCTTAGGCACTGTTGAAATTTTTGAAAAACAATTAATATAAGTGAGGAATCGATTCATAGACCAAGTTAAAATGTGAAGGAATCGATTCATTGCCTTTAAAAAATAAAAGAATCGATTGTTTGTTTAGTTGAAATAAGAGAGGAATCGATTCATTGATGTTTGGAAAATGAGGGAATCGATTACAATGCTTATGTAGAAAGGCATGAATCGATTTTCAGGTCATATGGAGGACCTGAGAATCGATTCTTATCTATGTAGAAATAAAGGGAATCGATTTCATAAGCTAAGGAAATGGCTTGAGAATCGATTCATTAAGCTAAGGAATGACTTGAGAATCGATTCATTAAGCTAAGGAATGACTTGAGAATCGATTCCTAGGCTAAGGAAACCAAGAAGGAATCGATTCTTAGTATATGTAATGTAGTGAAATCGATTCTTTTGCTTCAAAAATATTTCTTTAGTTTTGGTTGCCACCTTAAGCATGCATGCAATTTTGTAAAATATTTTTCAAAACTATTTTTGTGCATCATGCATGTTTTGAAAAGTCATCTCTCTCAATAGCTAAAGTGCCACACACTTTAGGTGATAGGACCTTTACAAAGTGTCCTAAAAGGCTTAGACACAATTTAGGGTTTTGAACTTCATATGTTGCTTCTTCTTCAAGCTTCTCTTCTTTTGTGTCTTCTTCTCTTTAAATTAAGTCCTGCACTTTGCTCATCTTGAAACATTAGTAGATATGATGTAATTTGTTATCATACAAAATAAAGGAGTGTTTACCTTGGTTCAACAAACTCCCCCTTTTTGATGATAACAAATTACATTATGCATAGGGTTTGATAATAATGAAAATTCTTTTAAAAAGGCTCCCCCTAAGCATAAGCATATATTTTCTCCTATTTTCTCCCCACATATAATAGTAACTTGCATATTTTCTCCCCCTTTGTTTTCATCAAAAAGGAGGGGGGGTGAAAAAACATTTTATAAACTAGCATAATCAAGCATCCCTAGCTCTCTACGGATTTTACAAAAAGGAGCTTCGGCTAGGGGTTTTGTGAAGATATCCGCTAGTTGGTCATCCGTGCCTACAAATTTTAATGCAATGCTCCCCCTAGACACATGATCTCTAATAAAGTGATGTCTAATGTCAATATGTTTAGTGCGAGAGTGTTGTATAGGGTTCTTAGCAATATTAATAGCACTTGTATTATCACACAAAACAGGCACACTTTCAAAAATTAGACCAAAGTCTTCCAAAGTTTGTTTCATCCACAGAACTTGTGCGACGCAGTTTCCAACAGCCACATATTCAGCTTCAGCTGTGGACAAAGCAACACTGTTCTGCTTCTTACTAGACCAGGAGGTCAAACAAGGACCAAGAAAATGACATGTTCCACTAGTACTTTTTCTATCAAGAGTGCAACCTGCAAAATCAGCATCAGAAAATCCAACTAAATCAAACGTACTCGATTTCGGGTACCACAAACCAAAGTCTATGGTCCCTTTAACATATCTAAGAATCCGTTTTACAGCTTTTAAATGTGATTCTTTTGGACATGCTTGAAATCGAGCACACAGGCAAACAGCAAACATGATATCAGGACGGGAAGCAGTTAAGTATAAGAGACTACCTATCATACCTCGATACATAGTTTCATTTACCGGTTTACCTTGCTCATCCTTATCTAGTTTAGTTGTTGTTGCCATAGGAGTGCTGATTTCTTTTGCGTCATTCATGTTATATTTCTTCAGCAATTCCTTTGAGAACTTTGTTTGGGATATGAAGATTCCTTCATTTGATTGTTTCACTTGAAGTCCCAAGAAAAAGTTAAGTTCTCCCATCATACTCATTTCAAATTCACTAGTCATCATCTCAGAAAATTCCTTGCACAAATCATCATTAGTAGATCCAAAGATAATATCATCAACATAGATTTGAACTACTATGATATGTTTGCCCTTGGTTTTAAGGAATAAGGTAGAATCAATCTTACCCTTTTTGAAACCATTGGCAGTTAAATGTTTGCTTAATCTCTCATACCAAGCTCTAGGGGCTTGTTTCAATCCATAGAGGGCTTTGTCAAGTTTAAAGACGTGATCGGGATTTTTAAAATCTTCAAAGCCAGGGGGTTGTTTTACATAAACTTCTTCTTCTAAAAAACCATTTAGGAAGGCACTTTTGACATCCATTTGGTGTAGTTTGAAATCCATGTAGGAGGCAAATGCCAAAATTATCCTAATGGACTCCAATCTAGCCACAGGAGCAAAAGTTTCTTCAAAATCCACCCCTTCGATTTGATTAAAACCTTGAACTACTAGACGACTTTTGTTTAATAAAATTGTTCCATTTTCGTCAAGTTTGTTGCGAAAAACCCATTTAGTTCCTATGATGGTCCGATCGACCGGTTTTTCAACTAAGTGCCAAACTTTATTTCTTTCAAATTGTTCAAGTTCTTTTTGCATTGACAAAACCCACTCTGGATCATTTAAAGCTTCCTTGATATTATTTGGAACTATTTGAGAGACAAAAGCACTATGAAAGCATAAAAGATTAAGAGAAGAGCGAGTTGTTACCCCCTTTGATCGACTACCAATAATTTGCTCCATGGGATGATCTCGAACTGATTTCCATGTTTTGGGCAGATCATCGTGAGTTCTTCCATGGAGATGATCATCAATGTCTTGGGGCTCTCGTTCCACTATAACTTCTTCTTGAGGTTCAGCTTCCTCCTCGGCTTCTTCTACACTTTCACTGTTAGTTTCAGGTGATCTATTTTTGATCACTTCAATCACTTCATCCTCATCATCAGCAACTTTCTTATCAAAAGGGTTAGTTTCATCAAAAGAAACATGAATAGATTCTTGCATAGTTTTATCAGTCTTTTGCTTCAAAAATATTTCTTTAGTTTTGGTTGCCACCTTAAGCATGCATGCAATTTTGTAAAATATTTTTCAAAACTATTTTTGTGCATCATGCATGTTTTGAAAAGTCATCTCTCTCAATAGCTAAAGTGCCACACACTTTAGGTGATAGGACCTTTACAAAGTGTCCTAAAAGGCTTAGACACAATTTAGGGTTTTGAACTTCATATGTTGCTTCTTCTTCAAGCTTCTCTTCTTTTGTGTCTTCTTCTCTTTAAATTAAGTCCTGCACTTTGCTCATCTTGAAACATTAGTAGATATGATGTAATTTGTTATCATACAAAATAAAGGAGTGTTTACCTTGGTTCAACAGGTTGATCATCCATACATTTTATAATGGTCTGTTGTACACCACAAAAATGACTGTTGATGCAGCTGCAGGTGGTGCCCTTATGAACAAGAATATTGAGGAGGCTTACGCCTTGATTGAAGACATGGCGCAGAATCACTACCAGTGGACAAGCGAGAGGGCTGTCACGGCTCCATCTGCACAAAAGAAAGAACCAGGTAAGTACGAAGTTTCTGCCCTTGATCATATAGCTTCTAGAGTAGATGCGTTGTTTGCTAAGTTTGATAAAATGAGCGTGAATGCTATCTCTCCTACTACATCTTCTTCTTCTTGTGAAACCCTAGGGGCATCTACTGCTGGTTCTGAGCAAGCTAATTTCGCTCAAAAGGGGGATCCATTTTCAAACACTTATAACCCCGGATGGAGGAATCATCCAAATTTTTCATATAAAAATCCTCCATCAACTCAACCAGCAGTTGGAACACCCCCCGGTTTTCAAAATCAAAGGCCACCTCAAAAATCCAACTTGGAAACCTTATTGGAAACTTTTGTGTTAACTCAAACTAAGCAAAATGAAGAGTTCAAAAACCAAAACTCATTTTTGAATGATACTCTTATCAAGTTAACAACAAAAGTGGACTCTATCTCTACTCATAACAAAATGTTGGAAAACCAAATTTCTCAAGTGGCTCAACAAGTCGCTTCATCCTCTAGATCCTCCGGAACCTTTCCTGGACAGCCAGAGCCAAATCCCAAAGCCCAAATTAATGTTGTCATTTTAAGGAGTGGTAGACAATTAGAAGAGCCTAAGGGAACTAATGAGGATAGTATGAGTGAGAATGAGAAAGAAAAAGAGATTCAAAATGAGAGTGAGGTAACTGAGGTTGAAAAAGAGAAAGAACCACCTTATGTTCCACCACCACCTTACAAGCCCAAGATACCATTCCCTCAAAGGTTAGCCAAGTCTAAGCTAGAAGTACAGTTCAAAAAGTTTGTTGATTTACTGAAAAAACTTCACATTAACATTCCATTCACAGATGCCCTGTCTCAGATGCCATCATATGCAAGGTTTTTAAAAGAAATTTTATCCAAGAAAAGAAAAATTGATGACAATGAGACAGTAGCCCTGACTGAGGAATGTAGTGCTATAATTCTAAACAAACTTTGATAAGCTCCAATTTAGTGCAGTTTTTAGAGACACTTTTGAGTCATTTTTAGAGCAGTTATTATTAATAATATAAATTACTAACTTAATTTGCTCTTATTTTGCAGAAAGATAGAAAAAGACAAAAAGAATGAAAGTCCAATTTAAAGCTAATTTAAAGCTACACAAGAATCAAAATTATATGAGCTTGAATGAAAAGAAAAGATCAATTTTTATTTGGAGCATGGCTAGCAGCCCAACTTTGTCCACGGATCAATTGGAGGCCCACAATTGAAACCTAAATCTCATTTATAAAAAGCTTGCAGCATTCATTCATAAGGGGGCAGTTTTTCCTCTTGACGGGAGAATCACGTGCCGCACACAACCACAACACACCAAAGGAGACCTTTGATAATTAATTAATTCAAGGAACAACACACCAAAGGAGACCTTTGATAATTAATTAATTCAAGGAATTGAAAAGGAATTGAATTGGAGAGGAGAACCTGGGCGTGAAAGAAAAAGGCAGTGATATTGCATAATTAAAAGAAGAAAGAGCCGCGACAGTAACAGGAGAGACGTCGACGGCAACAGTAGTGCCGGCAAATAGTGGAGAGAGTTTTGGTACCCGTTCTTGACACCGTGAGAGAGCTCTGGAGCAGAAAAAGGAGACGAAATTTGCAGGATCAGAAATTTCTCTATCCGGGTTATTTTTATCTCTGTAATTTATGACTCCTAATTTTATTCCAATGTTCTTGACTAGTATGGATAGCTAAATCCTCTTCTAGGGTCTAGGTGGATCTTGCTTGATTAGAGACCTTTTTATGTTTTAATTTATACTTTGAATTCCTGGTTTTTATTTCAATTGATATTATCCTATTGCTTTTATCACATAATTAGGATTGACAACCTTTGCATGTTCATAATCAATTAGTTGATCAGCGACCGTACTGCAATTAGTTGGTGGACCTATAGGATAATTGAGACTATAATTAATGAATGACCAAACTTTAATTTAGTCTTCCAATCATTCAACCTTTTTGTACCTTATGCTTTCCTTCTATTTAAATTCTAGCATGACCAAACTAGGGTTAATTTAGGGAAAAGAATATTAATCGCGAATGACCAAACGGGTTAATAGCTTTAGTAAAGGGATTGGTAATTGAATAAAATAAGGGGATTCAGGTAGAATTAGACATAGAGGAATCGAAACTTGCAAGTGAAACCGTGACCCTAGGCTTCTCTCCATTGGTTAATCTTTACATTTTAATTCTTGCTATTTATTTCTTTTTATTTTAGTTTCTATAACAACCACACATTCGTTCGTCTAAATAATAATTAATCTTAAGTAGTTTGGTACTTGTTAATTAATCCCTGTGGAGACGATATCTTTTATACTACTTCTGCGAGAGAGTACACTTGCTCTAAGTGTGTTTTTAACGCAACAAGTTTTTGGCGCCGTTGCCGGGGATTAATTTAATAATATTAAATGAAAAAGATTTTTTATTGCTTTAGACATTTATTTTAATTCTTGTTTTAATTTAGAAAAAAAAAAATTTATATTTAGTTTTATTTTATTAGTTAGTTTTATTTTTATTACTATTACTAGTGCATGCTCACCCGCTCCCAGGAGCCTATTTTGGTTTTTGATCCAGAAATTGAAAGAACTGCTCGAAGGATAAGAAAAAAGACAAGAGTGATGGCTGCCAATCCGAGAAGAACTCTTCGGGACTACTTTACTCCCACAGCAAATATCACTACAAGCATAGTCAATCCACCTGTACAAGCTACTAACTTTGAGCTCAAACCCAGTTTGATTCAAATGGTTCAGAATTCGACTATGTTCAGAGGTGCACCAACAGAAGACCCACACACCCATCTTAGAAACTTCTTGAGGGTGGCAGACTCAGTAATTTGTAATGGTGTCACTCCTGATGCCATTAGAGTGAGATTGTTTCCATGGTCATTGGCTGACAAGGCATCTGCTTGGCTAGACTCTCAACCTGCTGAGTCCATTACCACTTGGGATCAACTGAAGCAAAAATTCTTGACCAAATATTTTCCTCCAGGTAAGACTACTAAGATCCGAGGTGCAATAATCAGCTTTGCTCAACTCGAGCAAGAATCTTTGCATGAAGCTTGGGAAAGATTTCAAGACTTACTCCGAAGTTGTCCACATCATGGATTTGAGAAGTGGCAATTGCTTGAATATTTTTGCAACGGATTATCTTCTCAAAATAGGGGAATTATTAATATGGCTTGTGGGGGCTCTCTAATGAATGGGGAACCTGCGACAGTATATGACTTAATTGCAGAGATAGCAGCCGATAATGCCCAATGGGAGACAAGTGACAGACACATTAAGAAATCAGCTGGGATCTACAAGGTTGAAGATGACACTAGTGTTAACATAAAGCTGGATGCTCTCTCTAAACAGATGCAATCTTTGATGAAGGTACAAGCTCAATCTACTCCAATAATTACCTCCACTAGTGACATCACGAATGACCTCTGGGGAGGCCTAACTGAAGAAGTCAACTATCTTGGTCAGAAGAAAGGTGAGTTAAGGCCTGGTATGCAAGATGCTTTAGTTAGATACATGGAAAAAGTTGGACACCCGTGTATGGGTGTTTTATCCAATTACATGGACAGGACTGATGAGAGGTTGCAATCCATTGAAGAACTGATAAAAGCACAGGGCCGGCCAACAACTTCAACTGAAGAGGCCAATTATGTTCAGAATTCCAACCGGACCCAAAATGACCCTTATTCAAACACTTACAATCCGGGTTGGAGAAATCACCCTAATTTCTCTTGGGGAGGACAACAAAAGGAGCAAAGCTCGAACTCCTATAAGCCTCCACATGTGCAAAGGCAAGAGGAGAAAAAGTTGGATACCAATGATGTGTTGACAAGGTTTATGCAGCAGACTAATGAAAAATTTGGAAGCTTGGAGGGAGCCATGAACAACGAATTTGGAAGCCTGAAGGGTCAAATCTCAAATCTCATTACTGTGTTGTCTCAAAGGCCTCAAGGCTCACTGCCTACCCAAACCGAGCCTAATCCAAGAAATGAGCATTGCAAGGCTGTCACTCTTAGGAGTGGCAAGGAGCTGGTTCAAGAAAACAATCAAGACGGGCGGGCGCCCCAGAAAGAAATACAAGCTCCTGCTGAGGGGAGCACTTCTGAGGAAAGCAAAAAGGAAAGGGAAAAATATGAGCAAGCAAAGGTAAATGTTCCTTATCCTCAAAGACTTAAAAATGAGCAGCATGATAAGCAATTTGCCAAATTTCTTGAAATATTTAGAAAATTGCATATCAACATCCCTTTTGCTGAAGCTATTGCTCAAATGCCTAAATATGCCAAATTTTTAAAAGAAATTATTTCTAACAAAAGGAAGTTAGAAGGCTTTGAGACAGTTAGGCTCAATGAGGAATGTTCTGCTATAGTTCTAAAAAAGTTACCACCTAAGCTTAAAGATCCAGGTAGTTTTACTATTCCTTGTACAATTGGTAACTCTCATTTTGAAAAGGCTTTATGTGATTTAGGAGCAAGTATAAATTTGATGCCTTTTTCTGTTTTTAGAAAGCTTGGTTTGCAGGAACCACATCCTACTAACGTCACTTTGCAGCTAGCTGATAGATCCATTGCCCACCCCCGTGGAGTGGTAGAAGATGTTTTAGTTAAAGTTGATAAGTTTATTTTCCCTGCTGATTTTGTTGTATTGGATATGGAAGAAGATGAGGAAGTCCCAATTATTTTGGGGCGTCCGTTCTTAGCTACAGGAAAAAGCTTAATTGATGTTCAGCAGGGAAAATTGACTTTAAGATTTGGAGATGAGGAAGTTGTATTTCAAGTCTTGAACTCATTAAAAAATCCCTCCTCATTTGCTTCTTGTAATTTTATTCAAGCTATGGATATTAATGATGTGGTTACCTCTGAAAGTTTTGATGATTTTAGAATTCAGGACCCTCTAGAAAAAGTACTTACTTTGCAGGGACTTGGCATATTGCAGGGTGGTGAGGAAGAAGAGTTCTTAATGTTTTTGCAGGCTCACCACCCTCAGAAAAACTGGAGTAACTATAGATTTGAGGAATTGGAATGGGGTAATACTCCAAATCCCAAACCTTCAATTGAAGAGGCTCCTGAGCTTGAATTAAAGCCTCTTCCTTCAAATGTAAAATATGCTTTCTTGCATCCCCCTTCCTCTTTGCCTGTGATTATTTTTGCAGATTTGACAGATACCATGGAGGATAAGCTTTTGAGGGTATTAAGGGCCAACAAAGAAGCCTTTGGATGGTCTATTCATGATATAAAAGGCATTAGTCCCTCAATTTGCACTCACAAGATTTATATGGAGGATGATTACCAACCTCGGGCACTACCTCAACGCCGCCTCAATCCTAACATGAAAGAGGTGGTCAAAAAGGAAGTGATTAAGCTTCTCGATGCAGGTATCATCTATCCTATCTCTGATAGTAAGTGGGTAAGTCCTGTTCAATGTGTTCCTAAAAAGGGAGGTACTACTGTGATGGAGAATGATAAAAATGAATTAATTGCAGTTAGGAAAACTACCGGGTGGCGTATGTGCATTGATTATAGAAAATTAAATGATGCCACCCGAAAAGATCACTTCCCCCTTCCCTTTATTGATCAAATGCTTGAGAGAGTGGCAGGTCATGATTTTTACTGTTGTTTAGATGGATATTCCGGTTATTTGCAAATACCAGTGGCTTCTGAAGATCAAGAAAAAACTACTTTTACTTGCCCATATGGAACATTTGCATATAAAAGGATGCCATTCGGTTTATGTAATGCCCCTGCCACTTTCCAAAGATGCATGATGGCTATCTTCTCTGACTTGGTTGAAAAATGCATTGAGATATTCATGGATGATTTTACCGTCTTTGGATCCTCTTATGAGGATTGTTTACATAACTTGAATTCAGTGTTGCAGAGATGCAGGGATACCAATTTAGTGCTCAATTGGGAGAAGTGCCAATTTATGGTACAAGATTGCATTATTCTAGGACATAAGGTGTCCACTAGAGGCATTGAAGTTGATCCTGCAAAGGTTGAGGTAATTGCAAAGTTGCCCCCACCCAATTCTGTTAAGGGGGTCCGTAGTTTTCTAGGCCATGCCGGATTCTATAGGAGGTTTGTTAAAGACTTCTCAAAAATTGCAAAGCCTATGACTGACCTCTTGGTTAAGGAGGCCACTTTTGATTTTTCCGACACTTGTTTGAAGGCTTTTAATTGTTTAAAGGAAAAATTAATTAGTGCCCCTGTTGTTGTTTCCCCCGATTGGTCGCTTCCCTTTGAAATTATGTGTGATGCTAGCGATACTGCTGTGGGGGCTGTTTTGGGGCAAAGAAAGAATAAGGTATTTTATACTATTTACTATGCTAGTCGTACTCTTGATGATGCTCAAAGGAATTACACTACCACAGAGAAAGAGTTACTAGCTGTAGTATTTGCATTTGACAAGTTTCGTCATTACCTTGTTCTTTCTAAAGTTATTGTTTATACTGATCATGCTGCCATTAGATATTTGCTTGGAAAGCAGGATGCAAAACCCAGGTTAATCAGGTGGATCTTGTTGCTACAAGAGTTTGACTTGGAGATTAGAGACAAGAAAGGCTCAGAGAACTTTGTAGCTGACCACCTCTCAAGGCTTGACCATAGTGTGATGCAGGCCTCAAATGATGGGGAGATCAAGGAGGTTTTCCTTGATGAGAGACTTCTAGCTATTTCTACTATTCCTTGGTTTGCAGACATTGTCAACTACTTGGTGGGTAAGGTTGTTCCCCCTGATTTTTCTTTTCAGCAAAAGAAGAAATTAATTTCTGATGCTAGGCAGTACTTATGGGATGACCCTTACCTATTTAAAGTATGTGGAGACAAGGTTATTAGGCGTTGTGTGCCTATGGATGAGGTAACTTCTATCCTTGAGCATTGTCACTCTAGAGAGGTAGGTGGCCACTTTGGCCCAAATAGAACTGCATATAAAGTGTTACAATGTGGTTTTTATTGGCCTACTATATTTAAAGATGCTCATGAATTTGTGAAAGCTTGTGATAGTTGTCAAAGGAGTGGCAACATTTCTAGGCGTCAAGAGATGCCTTTAAACAACATTTTGGTTTGTGAGATATTTGATGTATGGGGTATTGACTTTATGGGGCCCTTCCCTAAATCTTTTTCAAATCAATATATTCTTGTTGCTGTAGATTATGTGTCTAAGTGGGTAGAAGCTGTAGCCTTACCTACTAATGATGCTCGGGTGGTAGTGAGATTTTTAAAGAAAAATATTTTTACAAGATTTGGCACTCCCCGAGCAATTATTAGTGATGGTGGCACCCATTTTTGCAATAAACATTTTGAAAATCTTTTGAGCAAATATGGTGTCACTCATAAGGTAGCAACTCCTTACCACCCACAAACTAGTGGGCAAGTTGAAATTTCAAACAGAGAGCTGAAAAGGATTTTAGAGAAGACAGTTAGTGCATCAAGAAAAGATTGGTCTTTGAAACTTGATGATGCACTATGGGCCTATAGAACTGCTTTTAAAACCCCCATTGGGATGTCTCCTTACCGTCTTGTTTTTGGAAAAGCATGTCATTTGCCTGTTGAATTAGAGCATAAAGCACTTTGGGCTTTAAAATTTCTAAACTTTGATGCTCAGCTTACAGGTGAAAATAGGTTTCTGCAGCTCGATGAATTGGATGAGCTCCGTCTGGGAGCTTATGAGAATGCCAAGTTATATAAGGAGCGGACTAAAAAGTGGCATGATAAGCGCATCCAGCAGCGTGAATTCCATGTTGGTGAAAAAGTTTTAATTTATAACTCACGTTTGCGTCTTTTCCCAGGAAAGTTACGCTCAAGGTGGTATGGACCCTACACTGTTACTCAAGTTTTTCCTTATGGAGTGCTTGAGGTATCTCATGAAGATGGCACCATTTTTAAGGTCAATGGGCAGCGTGTGAAGCATTTTGAGGAAGGGTTGAGTCAAGTGAGCTATGTCACTGCCCTCAAGGACTGACTCTAGTACCGTCAGGCTCGGGACGTTAAACAAGCGCTTTGCAGGAGGCAACCTGTGTTTTATTTTCTCTCATTTTTGTTTTGTTTTGTTTTGTTTTTAGGAATAAGCTCAGACTGCAAGCTCTCTCAGGGAAGTCACTCTTACTCTCTCATTTATTTATTGTTGTGCCAATTTAATATTTTGCATTGAGGACCATGCTTTAGGCTAGTGTGGGGGAGTAGAGTTTAACTTTGTCAATTCATCTCTATTAATGCACATACCCACTGTATAAGTTGATAGCATTTTTTCTGGCTTATTTTAGCGGCTTATGCTTCAAGTTGAAAAAAAAAATATAGAGATTTTGCCTTTAGGGGATCCCATAATCAATTTACTTGACAGACTTGTGCTTAATTGTAACTGTGAGGATGTCCTTAGGAAGCTGATAATTAGCATTTGTCTCTGATGAGTACTTTTTGTGAACTAGCTTCTAAATGTGAGATCTGAGCCTTCATAAGGGGATTGATACTAAATCATAAATTTTTACCCCTTTCCTTTCTATGAGTGTGTTTCCCAATTTGCTACATTCTAGAATTTGTCTTTTGACCATTTCAAGGCAAAAATTGATTTGCATCATGTAAAAAGATTTGGGTAATTTAGGTATTTTTCTGGCCTCAGAGTTGTTTGTTGAATTTATCCCTTAGTTGCCCCCTTTGAGCTTAATTGTTATATTTTTTTTCTTTGGTACCCAGATATAATTTTTCTTTTTTGTGTGTGGTAACCATTTGGAATTAAATGTGGAGCAACTATTGAAAATTACAATTTCGTCCTATATTTTTAGTTGTCTATATTGTTAGGACTGAAACTTTGTCCTATACTTTAGTTGTCTATCTTGTAGGGATAAAAAAAATAGTGAATCATGTACCTACCTTTTCCTCCAAAAAAAAAAAAAAAACAAACAAAAATAGGAAGAAAATTTGAAAAAAAAGGAAAGCAACAAGGAGGAAAAGGCACATCAAAAGAATGAAAGAGCCAAAGGGCAAATCCAAAAAAAAAAAAAATAAAAATGAAAGGGCCTACTCAAGAAAAAAAAGGCAAATCAAAAAGAGTCTACTCAAGAGAAAAAGAGTGAAGATGGAAATGGAATTAATTTGGAGTTTGGGCAAAAATTGTAAAATAGATAGGAGCTCCATATTTGGTTTCAAAGGTTACTATTTATTTCTTTTTTTTTTGTTAGCCCTTTGATTATCCCTTTCTTCTTATACCCTACCTACATGAATTCACCCTGGCCCCATTACAACCCATAACACCCAATCTTTTGCATGCATGTGAACTATTTAGTGGAGATTTGGTCAAATTACAAACATATGGCAATGTGCATTTTGTTGAAACTTGAGTGTATATTTTCACTAGTCCCTAAACACTTAGAGAGATTGTGAGCGAGTGCCTTTGTTCACAGAAATGTGTTCTTCAGGGACTTGAGCCTCTAATTGGGCAACCTTTTGACACATCATATGTGCTATGTTGTCTATTGTCTGTCATTGTGCTTCTAATTTTGGGTCCCTTATTTGGCTGTCTCTGTTACTTTTTTTGAAAAATTATATAGCCAGGAAATTTGCTTGAGGACAAGCAAAAGCTAAGTGTGGGGGAGTTGATAAGCTCCAATTTAGTGCAGTTTTTAGAGACACTTTGGAGTCATTTTTAGAGCAGTTATTATTAATAATATAAATTACTAACTTAATTTGCTCTTATTTTGCAGAAAGATAGAAAAAGACAAAAAGAATGAAAGTCCAATTTAAAGCTAATTTAAAGCTACACAAGAATCAAAATTATATGAGCTTGAATGAAAAGAAAAGATCAATTTTTATTTGGAGCATGGCTAGCAGCCCAACTTTGTCCACGGATCAATTGGAGGCCCACAATTGAAACCTAAATCTCATTTATAAAAAGCTTGCAGCATTCATTCATAAGGGGGCAGTTTTTCCTCTTGACGGGAGAATCACGTGCCGCACACAACCACAACACACCAAAGGAGACCTTTGATAATTAATTAATTCAAGGAACAACACACCAAAGGAGACCTTTGATAATTAATTAATTCAAGGAATTGAAAAGGAATTGAATTGGAGAGGAGAACCTGGGCGTGAAAGAAAAAGGCAGTGATATTGCATAATTAAAAGAAGAAAGAGCCGCGACAGTAACAGGAGAGACGTCGACGGCAACAGTAGTGCCGGCAAATAGTGGAGAGAGTTTTGGTACCCGTTCTTGACACCGTGAGAGAGCTCTGGAGCAGAAAAAGGAGACGAAATTTGCAGGATCAGAAATTTCTCTATCCGGGTTATTTTTATCTCTGTAATTTATGACTCCTAATTTTATTCCAATGTTCTTGACTAGTATGGATAGCTAAATCCTCTTCTAGGGTCTAGGTGGATCTTGCTTGATTAGAGACCTTTTTATGTTTTAATTTATACTTTGAATTCCTGGTTTTTATTTCAATTGATATTATCCTATTGCTTTTATCACATAATTAGGATTGACAACCTTTGCATGTTCATAATCAATTAGTTGATCAGCGACCGTACTGCAATTAGTTGGTGGACCTATAGGATAATTGAGACTATAATTAATGAATGACCAAACTTTAATTTAGTCTTCCAATCATTCAACCTTTTTGTACCTTATGCTTTCCTTCTATTTAAATTCTAGCATGACCAAACTAGGGTTAATTTAGGGAAAAGAATATTAATCGCGAATGACCAAACGGGTTAATAGCTTTAGTAAAGGGATTGGTAATTGAATAAAATAAGGGGATTCAGGTAGAATTAGACATAGAGGAATCGAAACTTGCAAGTGAAACCGTGACCCTAGGCTTCTCTCCATTGGTTAATCTTTACATTTTAATTCTTGCTATTTATTTCTTTTTATTTTAGTTTCTATAACAACCACACATTCGTTCGTCTAAATAATAATTAATCTTAAGTAGTTTGGTACTTGTTAATTAATCCCTGTGGAGACGATATCTTTTATACTACTTCTGCGAGAGAGTACACTTGCTCTAAGTGTGTTTTTAACGCAACAAGTTTTTGGCGCCGTTGCCGGGGATTAATTTAATAATATTAAATGAAAAAGATTTTTTATTGCTTTAGACATTTATTTTAATTCTTGTTTTAATTTAGAAAAAAAAAAATTTATATTTAGTTTTATTTTATTAGTTAGTTTTATTTTTATTACTATTACTAGTGCATGCTCACCCGCTCCCAGGAGCCTATTTTGGTTTTTGATCCAGAAATTGAAAGAACTGCTCGAAGGATAAGAAAAAAGACAAGAGTGATGGCTGCCAATCCGAGAAGAACTCTTCGGGACTACTTTACTCCCACAGCAGGAGCGCTAATTGATGTCAAGCATGGTAAGTTGGCCTTCAATGAAAAGGTAGAATTTAATTTATTTAAATCTACGAACCAACCTTCCTTTGAGGTCTCTTGTTGCAGGATTGATTTGTTAGAGGCAAGTGATGTTGAGGGTATGGCACCCAAGTATGAGAAAGAGATTCTTAAATCAAAATCTGACAATTTGAACAAATCCCCACAAAAGATCAAGAGTAAAGTGAAAAAACGGGCTCGTCGAAAAGGTGTCTTCATAAAACCCGCATGGGTAGATGATGTTAAAGGAAGAATGTCACATATAGGGGGAAAAATGAAGAAGTCAAAACCCCTCAAAGTCTGAAAAGTTAAAGGGACAGACATCCCTAAGTTGGATCCAGGATAATCACCATAACCGTCAAGCTAGTGACGTTAAAGAAGCGCTGCGTGGGAGGCAACCCACTGGTTTACCTTTGTCTTGGAATAAGAAGAAAGCTACAAAGTACCAATCAATATGAGCTTTCTTACCCCCTCTCATATATTCTACTCTGTTTTACATTGAGGACAATGTCTAGTCCAAGCATGGGGGGTATATTGCCCTGTTTTATTGTTTTCTTGTTTTTAATTTCTAGTTTATTTCAATAAATAAAGTTCATCTCCCCTTGCTGAAAGTCCTTGTGAGTTTTTGAAGCATGTTTTATCTGATCAGGGCCTCTTTTGGATTAAATTTTTGAAATTCATAATATTCATCTTGTGGACTGGCTGGAAAAAAATAAAAAATAAAAATAAAAAAATAAAAAAATGTTTGTTTGTTGCTGCTCTTTGGGTTTCACGCACACACTTGAGATTTGTTTCTGGCTATTGGTATCTTTAGGGGGTTTAGAAAAGAAACTAGAAACTTAGTTCCCTTGGTGACATTCACCGGATGCGTGGTTACTGGAGAAAAACATCCGAGTTGGGGTATCTAGCATAAAGAAAGAAAAGAAAAATCAAGCAAAAGGGCTGACCACTTTAGTCCAAAAAGAAAAAAAAAATTGTCATTTAAAAAGTGGTTGGCCCAAATCAAAGAAAAATCAAAGAAAATGAAAAAGAAATATTGCTTGAATGCCCAACGTATAAGGACCCTCCTTTGAGACCCGATCTAGTGAATGGGGGACCCAAGCTTAAGAATGCTGGGGAACTAGTTCTATGCTGACATTGACATCCCTCTTATTGTGCTAGTACCTAAAACTTATCTCACAAATCACAAAAGCCCAGAGTTGTATGTCTCAAGTCAAAAAGTTGCAAAAGTTTACCCCAGTCGGCTTGAAGTTTTGTAAGGATTCAAAGTTTTTTCCAAAAGTTGGCCCAATGAGTTCTATGGTTTTGCTTGAGGACAAGCAAAGATTCAAGCATGGGGGAGTTTGATAAGTCATGTTTTAGTATGTTTTTAGTACTTATTTTAAGTAGTTTATTTGATGTTTTGATTCTAGTTTAGAGCTATTTTACTACAAATTGTTGGTTTCTATTCTCAGGTTATTATTGGAACAATTGAGGAATTTTAGTGCTTAAAGAGCAAAGGATAAAAAGGCAAAAGGATGGGGAGAAGAATAAGAAATAGAAGGTGCAAAAATCAGATTTTGGAAGGAAGCTGAAAAAACCCTGAGCGCGATCCGTGCGCCCTAGCGCGATCCGTGCGCCTGGGAGGCGCGATCCGTGCGCCTGGTTCGCAAAATGGAAGGAAGCTGAAAAGACCCTGAGCGCGATCCGTGCGCCTGGGAGGCGCGATCCGTGCGTCCCTTCTGATGGCAAAAAATGTTACAACTCTTCCCATTCTGTCTTTATGGATTGTAATTGATATTTAGTGCTTTGTCTCTGATCTTGGCCTATAAAAAGGACCCCAATGTAGCTTCACAATCATCTTGGATATTTGTAATTTTCACTCCAAGTTTATGTTAAAGTTCTTGCAAGTTTCTATTAAGGTTATTGTCATTCTGCCCTTTTTACAATTCAGTCTTTTACACGCTTTATTTTATTTCTCGCTATTTACATTCTGTCCTTCTCTTCTACTCCCTTGTCTACAATGAGCAATTGTGAGTAGACTTCTCTTAGTCTTGGGATTATATGGGAAACAATCCAATGATGGTCCCTAAATAATCCCAAAGCTAGGCCCTATCTTATGATTGCTTTGACTTTTAATCTAATTCCATTGTACAAATTTGTATAACCCAAATGTCAAGCGAAGTACGGAAAGGTGAAGCTTGACATTAGAACAAATGGAATTAGACAAAGTAACCAAAGCATGAGAATAGCCGAGGTGACTTTGGGACAATAAGGTTGTGCTTAATGGGTTTCGGCGATGATCAACCATGAGAATAGGCTTGATCATCGTTTCGAGACACGTTCTTGTTGTCCGAAAGGAAACTTGAATTAAACCGCAAGAATACCTTGTCCTTAAAACAAACTAAATTATATGATAGAGAATAGCTAAAGGGTTTTTCTATTACCATCATTGTGATCTAACCATGATCCCAAGACGCTTTTTTTATCCTAAAGTTAAAAACCAAACATTTTCCTACTAAATCATTCCTTTTCAGCTAATTATCACTGAAACTAGATTGGTAATTACATATAACTCCCTGTGGATCGATATTATTATTACGCGATATAACCGTATACTTGCGGCTTATCACTTATTAGGGCTACACCAAGAAATGTAATGCGTAGTCGCTTATCAGGGCTACAAATTACAAGAGGTAAAATATATGTCCACATGGTTGCTTATTAGGACCATGAGTTCAAGTTAAACAAGATAAACCGCTAGAGTTAGTAAGGGGTCTCGATAGGACTCACTGAGATAATGTTTATCTCAATATGGTGAAGGTTGTTTGGTTTGGAGCAGCTGGTGAAAGCCTGACATGGGAGCTGGAGGATAAGATGTGAGGGTTGTATCCAGAGTTGTTTGAGTCAGGTAAGAATTTCGAGGACGAAAATTTCCTAAGTGGGGGAGAGTTGTAACACCCAAAATAATTTAATTAATTATTTGATTAAATTATTTAAGTGTTGCAATATTATTATTATTATTATTGGTAATATTATTAGTATAAATTATTAATATGTTATTCTTATTTAAATTCGAGTCAGGGAGTGGTGTTGGTAATTCCTGCTGCCTTCTTTAATAGCTATTTGGGATGTCTGTCGAGTCGCTCTCTGATACTGTGACACCTAGGGGGCGTGGTTGAAGTTTGTTAATTAATTAACTAATTATTTAATGATTATGTCGATGATGTGAGACGTGTTTGAGTGGTATTAGTGAGTTATTGTTTTATTCCGCTGTGATGTGATTTTTGGAGTTTAACTTTCATGACGGGTGTTTTGTTGCACAAACCTTGATGGGTGCAGTTGATGAGTTTTGTTAATGACGATGTGGCATTTCTTTTCTACCAGTTAAATTAATATTTGCGAAAAAGAAATTACTCTGATAAATGACGTGTAAATTATGGGGTAGAAAAGGGGTGTTACATTAGTGGTATCAGAGCAGTTCGGTCTGTCCGGCCGGTGGTCGAGTCGTCAAGTTGAGTAGCATTTGAGTTTTGTTACTCGTTTCTGAATTCTGTTTTCTGTTGCAGTGCTAGAATGGCAGGACGGAACGATGCTGCACTTGCTGCTGCTTTGCAGGCTATAGCTGGGGCTGTGGGCAACATGCCAGGTGCTGGTGATGCTGGGACGCGCAGTTTGGCTACGTTCCAGCGAGAGAACCCTCCTACTTTTGAAGGCGGGTATAACCCTGATGGTGCCCTTGAGTGGCTGAGAGAGATGGAGCGGATCTTCCGCGTTATGGATTGTACCGATGCTCAGAAGGTTCGTTATGGTACGCACATGTTGAAGAGAGAGGCTGATGACTGGTGGATGGCGGCTAGGCAGAGGTTGGTGGTCGCCAATGAGGAGATTACTTGGGCTGTGTTCCAGAGAGAGTTCGGGAGGAAATACTATCCGGAAGATGTCCGCGGAAAGAAAGAGGTTGAGTTTCTGAGGCTTGAACAAGGTAACATGTCTGTAACTGAATATGCTGCAAAATTTACTGAGCTGTCCAAGTTTTATCCGCACTATGATGGAGAGGGTGCTGAGTGCTCCAAATGCATTAAGTTTGAAAACGGGTTGCGTGCCGATATTAAGAAAGCCATAGGGTATCAACAAATTCGTGTGTTCTCTCTGTTGGTTGATAGCTGCCGGATTTTTGAGGAGGACAGTAATGCCTTCTCCAGAGTTATGAAAGAAAAGCAAAAGAACTTCTCGAGTCGTGGTAAGCCATATGAGGTGCCTGCTGGTAAGGGCAAAGGGAAGTTTGTTGGTGGGTCTAAGCGAAGTGGGGGAGATGCTGCAGCCAGTATTACTTGTTACACGTGTGGGAGAGTAGGTCATAAGAGTCCAGATTGCCCAAGCGGGGATAAGAAGAGATGTTATCGGTGTGGGAAAGAGGGGCACATATCTTCCAGCTGTGATAAGAAGGAGGTGGTATGCTTTAATTGTGGGGAGGGTGGTCACATCAGTACACAGTGCTCAAAACCCAAGAAGGAGAAGTCTTTTGGGAAAGTGTTCGCCATGGCTGGGTCTGATGTGGTGAATGAGATTCGAGGTACGTGCTATATCAATAATTTTCCTCTTATTGCTATTGTTGATACTGGTGCTACCCATAGTTTTATTGCTGCCGCATGTGTTGAGAAACTAAGTCTTGTCTTATCTGATATGTTGAGAGAGATGGTTATCGATACTCCAGCTAAGGGTTCGGTAACTACCTCCGTTGTTTGTGCCAAATGTCCTGTATCTATATATGGTAGAGAATTTTTAGTTGATTTGATCTGTTTGCCGCTGAGTGGAATGGATGTCATTCTGGGTATGGACTGGTTAGTGGATAATCATGTACATATGAACTGTCGCGAAAGGTCCGTGAGTTTCGCTTCGCCTGAAGAGAGGTCTGGTTTGCTATCTGCGGGTCAGCTGCACAGGGTGATGAGAGAAGAGGTTCAGCTGTTTTCTCTGTTAGCGTCGTTGTCTGCTGAGAGCCAAGCGAAGATTGATGAGTTGCAGGTGGTGTGTGAGTTTCCCGAGGTGTTTCCTGACGAGATTCCGGATATACCACCAGATAGAGAGGTGGAGTTTACTATTGATCTGGTCCCTGGCACTAAGCCTGTGTCTATGGCACCATATAGAATGTCTGCGTCTGAGTTGGCAGAATTGAAGAAGCAACTTGAGGATTTGTTAGAAAAGAAGTTTGTAAGACCGAGTGTGTCGCCGTGGGGAGCTCCAGTGTTGCTAGTGAAAAAGAAAGATGGTAGTATGAGGTTGTGTGTAGACTATCGTCAATTGAATAAAGTTACAATCAAGAACAAGTATCCGTTACCGAGGATTGATGACTTGATGGATCAGTTGGTGGGTGCTAAAGTATTCAGCAAGATTGATTTAACGTCTGGTTATCATCAGATCAAGGTAAAAGATGAAGACATCCAGAAGACGGCGTTTAGAACAAGATATGGGCACTACGAGTATTCCGTAATGCCTTTCGGTGTGACTAATGCGCCGGGGGTATTCATGGGGTACATGAACCAAATCTTTCGCGAGTATCTGGACAAGTTTGTGGTGGTTTTCATTGATGATATTCTAATTTATTCTAAGTCAGAAGAGGAGCATGCGGAACATCTGAGGTTGGTGCTGGAAATTCTGAGGGATCGCAAGTTATATGCGAAGCTGTCCAAGTGTGAGTTTTGGTTGAAAGAAGTCAGTTTTCTCGGTCATGTGATTTCTAGTGATGGGATTGCGGTGGATCCTTCTAAGGTTGATGCAGTGTTGCAGTGGGAGTCCCCGAAGTCGGTTACCGAGATAAGGAGTTTTCTGGGATTAGCTGGTTATTATAGAAGATTCATTGAGGGGTTTTCGAAGTTGGCACTGCCGTTGACCCAATTGACTTGCAAGGGTAGGGCTTTTGTTTGGGATGACCGATTTGAAGAGAGTTTCAATGAGTTGAAGAGGAGGTTGACTACGTCTCCAGTGTTGACCCTGCCTAATCCGGTTGAGCCGTTTGTGGTTTATTGTGATGCTTCCAAGACGGGTTTGGGTGGTGTGCTTATGCAGAATGGGAAGGTGGTCGCTTATGCGTCGAGACAGTTGAGAACTCATGAAAAGAATTACCCTACTCATGACTTAGAACTTGCTGCTGTGGTATTCGCGTTGAAAATCTGGAGACATTACTTGTATGGATCGAGATTTGAGGTGTTCAGTGATCACAAGGGCCCTCAGTATCTGTTCGATCAGAAAGAGTTGAATATGAGGCAGCGCCGGTGGTTAGAACTATTGAAGGATTATGATTTTGAATTGAGTTATCACCCGGGAAAAGCTAATGTGGTTGCAGATGCTTTGAGTCGGAAGACTTTGCATATGTCGGCATTGATGGCTAGAGAGCTTGAGTTAATTGAGCAATTCAGGGACATGAGTTTAGTTTGTGAAGTCACGCCTCAGAGTGTCAGGTTGGGTATGTTGAAAATTGGCAACGATTTTATGGCTAGTATCCGAGAAGCGCAGAAGTTAGACGTGAAATTGGTTGATCTGATGGGTGGGATTGATCAGTCTGAGAATAAGGACTTCGAGATAGATGCGCTGAAATGTACTGAGATATCGTGGAAGAATTTGTGTTCCCGAAGATGAGGAAATGAGAAAGGCGATTCTCGAGGAAGGCCACAGAAGTAAGTTCAGTATCCATCCTGGAGCGACAAAGATGTATCAAGATCTGAAAAAGATGTTCTGGTGGCCTAGGTTGAAGCGCGATGTGGCGCAGTTTGTGTATTCGTGTTTGACCTGTCAGAAATCGAAGGTCGAGCATCAGAAGCCTGCGGGGATGATGCAATCGTTGAATGTTCCAGAGTGGAAGTGGGATAGTATTTCCATGGATTTCGTGACTGGGTTACCCAATACGGTGAGAGGGCATGATTCGATTTGGGTGGTTGTGGATAGATTGACGAAGTCGGCTCATTTCATTCCTATCGGCATTAAGTATCCGGTGTCGAGATTGGCAGAAATCTATATTCAGGTGATTGTGAAGCTGCATGGCGTTCCTTTGTGCATTGTGTCGGATAGAGACCCAAGGTTCACTTCGGACTTTTGGAGTAGTTTGCAGAAGGAGTTGGGTTCGAAATTGAGGTTGAGTTCATCTTATCATCCTCAAACTGATGGGCAGACAGAGAGGACGATTCAATCGTTGGAAGATCTGTTGAGGTCTTGTGTTCTAGAGCAGGGATGTGCTTGGGATACTCATCTTCCATTGATCGAGTTTACCTACAACAACAGTTATCATTCCAGTATCGGGATGGCGCCGTTTGAGGCGTTGTATGGTCGGAGGTGTAGGACTCCGGTGTGTTGGTATGAGACTGGGGAAAGTTTAGTACTTGGACCTGAGCTAGTCAGAGAAACTACTGAGAAAGTGAAGGTGATCCGGGAGAAAATGAAAGCGTCGCAGAGTAGACAGAAGAGCTACCATGATACGAGAAGGAAAGATTTAGAATTTGGAGCGGGTGACCACGTATTCCTGAGGGTCACACCTATGACTGGTGTTGGGCGTGCGCTGAAATCGAAGAAGTTGACTCCTCGTTTCATTGGGCCGTATCAGATTACGGAAAGAGTTGGAAGTGTTGCATATCGGGTGGCCTTGCCACCTAATCTTTCGAACTTGCACGACGTGTTTCACGTGTCGCAGCTTCAGAAGTATATTGCGGATCCGTCTCATGTGATTCAACCAGACGATGTGGAGGTGCGGGATAATCTCACTGTGGAGACTATGCCTGTACGAATTGAGGATCGTGAGGTGAAGACCTTACGAGGTAAGGAGATCAATCTGGTGAAGGTTGTTTGGTTTGGAGCAGCTGGTGAAAGCCTGACATGGGAGCTGGAGGATAAGATGCGAGGGTCGTATCCAGAGTTGTTTGAGTCAGGTAAGAATTTCGAGGACGAAAATTTCCTAAGTGGGGGAGAGTTGTAACACCCAAAATAATTTAATTAATTATTTGATTAAAGTATTTAAGTGTTGCAATATTATTATTATTATTATTGGTAATATTATTAGTATAAATTATTAATATGTTATTCTTATTTAAATTCGAGTCAGGGAGTGGTGGTGGTAATTCCGGGACGGTGTGACTGGCCCATGAAGCCCAAGCCCGTTAGCTTAGGCTCCAAAGGCGCTAGGGTCTTATGAATCGCATCACTTGTGGAGAAAAGAAAGAAAAAGCTTGCGAAGGGAGGGAGAGAAAAGAAGAGTGCGACGGCGCTGAGAAGAGGAAGGGAAGGAAGAGCTTTCGTGTTGCGGTGTTCTCGTACGTGATCATCTTCTTCGTGCTAGGGGCTTACGCATTCGAGGTAAGGGTGAGCGTTTCGATTTAATATAATTGAGTATGTGATTTGATGAATTGCGAATTATGATGTTGCGAAGTATGATGTTGTTATGAGAGTTGCGAATTATGATGTTGCGAATTATGAGAGTTGCGGATTATGATGTTGTTTGAGGAATCGTTGATGTTGTTATGTGTAGTTTCGTATGTGTGATGTTTGATGATGGTTGGGAAGGAATTATGATGTGATCATGCTGATTTTCGTGTAAAAAAAATTCTGCTGCATGTAAACTATTCGATGAAATGACCATTGTGTGCGCATGTGGGGTGTTTTGGGTGAAACTTCGAATTCTGGGCATATTTTACCGTGCCATCTTTTGCATTTGCGTGCCCAAATTCAATTTTAAACATTTTGGCTCGAGTGGTTTTATTTTTGCACGTGTCATTTTGGAGTTGTCCCGGTGGGTGTTGCTTGTGTGTGCGTATGGGGTGTTTTGGGTGAAACTTCGAATTATGGGCATATTTTACCGTGCCATCTTTTGCATTTGCGTGCCCAAATTCAATTTTAAACATTTTGGCTCGAGTGGTTTTATTTTTGCACGTGTCATTTTGGAGTTGTCCCGGTGGGTGTTGCTTGTGTGCGCATGTGGGGTGTTTTGGGTGAAACTTCGAATTCTGGGCATATTTTACCGTGCCATCTTTTGCAATTGCGTGACCAAATTCAATTTTAAACATCTTGGCTCGAGTGGTTTTATTTTTGCACTTGTCATTTTGGAGTTGTCCCGGTGGGTGTTGCTGTTGTGCACATGTGGGGTGTTTTGGGTGAAACTTCGAATTCTGGGCATATTTTACCGTGCCATCTTTTGCAATTGCGTGCCCAAATTCAATTTTAAACATTTAGGCTCGAGTGGTTTTATTTTTTTCACGTGTCATTTTGGAGTTGTCCTGGGGGTGTGTGTGTGGCGCTGCTGTGCGCGTGGTGCTGGGCGCTGCCTCTGGGCGCGCCTGGTGCGTGTGTTGCGTAGCGCTGGGCGCGCCTTGTGCGCTGCCCCGTGCGCCAAAAATTTTATGCCTGTGCCGGAATTTTACCGAGAGTCCGGAAATAATATTTTAAACATAAAAATGCTGCTGTTGATGAAATAAAAATGCTGCTGTTTCCTTAAATGTTAAGGTGTTGTTTTCTCAATTTAAATGTGATGTCTATGATGATGATGTGATATAATTGTGATGATTATGACGAGTACACTCTATGAGTGTTTTTATGACGACGATGACGAGGACTCCAGGTGAGTGATTGGGTGTGGCACATGTGTCCATAGTGTCTCATAGCATGTGCATATTATGACGAATAGGCTTCGGCCTCTTATTGACGTAAAACAGTGACGATGTGCCCATAGTGGCTTATTTATGACGAGAATGGTACCATCATGCATATACCCAGGCGTGGGTTGCATTTCCATGCACATACATGATTTATGACTTGTGGGAAAAAGTTGTGACTTGAGTTAGTGTTTAGTGACGATGATGTTGGGGTGATGACGATGTTGTATGACTGCTTTGTTCACATTACTCTATTATGTGCTTGATTATGTTTTGTTGAAATTCCCACCCCTTCTGCTTGGAATGTTGCTCTATTGTGGCAACGCTGCAGGTAACCGCGAGTGAAGGTCCTGCTGCCTTCTTTAATAGCTATTTGGGATGTCTGTCGAGTCGCTCTCTGATACTGTGACACCTAGGGGCGTGGTTGAAGTTTGTTAATTAATTAACTAATTATTTAATGATTATGTCGATGATGTGAGACGTGTTTGAGTGGTATTAGTGAGTTATTGTTTTATTCCGCTGTGATGTGATTTTTGGAGTTTAACTTTCATGACGGGTGTTTTGTTGCACAAACCTTGATGGGTGCAGTTGATGAGTTTTGTTAATGACGATGTGGCATTTTTTTTCTACCAGTTAAATTAATATTTGCGAAAAAGAAATTACTCTGATAAATGACGTGTAAATTATGGGGTAGAAAAGGGGTGTTACACTTATCATATGATGTCTCTTTATCCTGACCACTAGACGGACCCTAATACTCTTTTGCCATGTAATAAAAAACAAAATCACTGCGTACGGTATATAGTTGAAAACTCTAAATTTTATGTTTTTTGACTTAAAAAATATATATTCTATGTTAAAATGATATTAGTATGAAATTTGATAAAGATACATACCAAATTAAAGAGTAAGGTGATTGTCAAAAAACAAATGTTAAATAGTAGGTGCCTTATAAGGCGAGGGATCACCAAAGTCACTCACCTCTACGAGTCAAATTGACCGTATCATATAATACAAAATGCTATGAGTGGTTGAGATGGTATCAACCAAAATGAAATCTCAATCATTCATAATATTTTATACTATATCGATCATAAGGTCAATTTATTGGTACACAAATGAGAACCCCCGCTAATCCATCACCCTAAAATCCTCCTAAATATAGTAATATTATATCACTACAATAAAGAGTATATACATAAATAATCCTAACAAGGAATAAGATTGACAAAAGTAGTCGATAATATATGTAGATCGATCCACTATGCCTAGTGCAACACTATGTATAGAAATAATATAATTTTTATGTTTAAAATTATATTAATATAAAATTATGTTAAAATATATCTCAATAGTAGGTTAAATAGTAACCTTATGTCATTTAAATTATATTTGATTTAATAAAATTATATCTATATTTATAAGTTTTTATCAAACACTTCTTATAACATATTAAAGAAGAAAGTAATAAAGATTATATTAAATATATCATAAATATTGTATTCGAATATGCTTCATTAATTATATTTTCGGGTGCAAATGACCTTTATATCATGAATATTGATTACATATAATTTAAGTTTAAATACTATATCCCTAAACTATTTAGAAATTTCTAAACAGATTGTTAAACTAAAAATTTGTAATTGAGTTGCCCCAGTCCTTGAATTTGTAAGCACTTGTATTGTTCCATGCATACAAATTTATATTAAGAAATAATATTGATGCCAACGATGAGCTACATAATCAAAGCACATTATTTTTTTCACTGAAACAACACATTATTTTTTTTTGAGGTAAGCACATTATTTTACACATAAAAATTGTAACAACAAAATATTGCCGAATAAATGCCAATTGCCAACTTCCTTTTTTAATTCTCAAGTTTTTTTTATATAGATATAAGCAACAAATTATTCTATATCAAAACGCAACACGAGGAAACTATAGCTAAAAAAACCAAAAACAAATGAAAACATAATGCAGTGCCATCTTATTTTTATCCCAATCTCTTGATGTGTACATTTTATTCCTTCCACCATAGATTAATTCTATATATCATCCCAATATCTCGGAAACAAATAGCATACTCTCAGTGCAAAGGTTTGCATTGCTAAGGCACACAGTCTTTCTCCTTGAGATTTTACCGTTGGGCAGCACCCTTCCAACTAAGCCAATGATGTTTTTCCTCCCACTTTAATCATATATAGTGCCCCTCTTAACTAAGAAGGTTGTAGTGAGTAGAGTTGTAACTGTTGATGAGTTAATTAAAACCATGGACCTGGTCAACAAATGCTAGTGAGGTCCTTAGCAAGAACTTAACAGGAATCAATTTTGACAGTGAGGCGGAATTAGAAACTTGTGCAGGGCAGATCAAGGAGGTGAAGGTTTGAGAAGATCTCAGAGGGCACTAGTTAGTAGTTAGTTAGGTGTGGTGGCATTGCAGTTACCACAATTAATTGGTTTTATTTTTTTCTGTTTGGTGTTACTAAGTGACTTGTACCAAACTTGTATGATATATACTCATCAAAAATATGAGAGAGACAATTAATTAATCAATACATTGAGAATCAGATTGTGAACACATTTTCCTCTTGCCTTATTCAATTATTTTCTTGAATGTTTAATTGCGTTGCAACAAAATTGACACTTCTAACCTCATTTTCAAGAATGTCATATCTCGGGGTACTTTCGGCACTGTTCATCGTGGTGTCTATGATGGCCAAGATATTGGGGCAAAGAAGGGCATCCATCAGACCATCACACAGAAGGGCATCCATCAGGTCAGCATTCACAGAAGAAGTAGAACTTAAGTGGATGCATTTGAATAACCACTACAACATTTTTGGTCTTTGGCAACACATGTTTTTCCAATAGGTGAAAAATGTTGCTTAAGAGTTATTAGACAACATTCTAGAACTGTTGCCATAAAGTGCAAAAAAATGTTGCCATAGACAATAGGTAACACTAGCTAGTCTACACTTGGAAAATGTTGCCTATACTTTCGGGCAACATTTTTTTATAGTTCTGGCAACAATTTTTAAATGTTGTTAAAGACCAAAAATGTTGTAGTAATTAATTTCTAGCAAAACTTAAGTGGATGCATTAACATAATTATAAAGTAATTTGTGATTTGAGTATTGATGCTTTGATTATTTCATTAGGTTTCTGATTTAATCATAGAAAGAACAGCCACAAACTTACATGATCAAGAATCTTTCGAAATCATTCACACTCAACCAATAAATAATCTTATTAAGGACCATTAATTTGGAGTAGTACTGTATTGCATTATTGCTCTTGACTGCTTGATGGCTATTATCTCATCCAACCAAATTATTCTTGCCTAATTTGTTCCACTATAGTACAAATAATTCAACACAACATAAAATCAACATTAATATCAGATTAATATTTGCCACATTATATATTTAACTATCTGGCTACTTCATGGTAGTTAAATCGGGATACGTATCGTGTATCGTTTTGCCATTTTTTTGTATCGTGTATCGTATCGTATCGTGTATCGTAAGATACATGAACAATAAAAAAAAGACAAATTTAGTAAAAAATAAATAACATAAGCAAAACAATATGATATAATATATCATATATAAACTCCAAAATACTTCAAAACTCAATTCATCAATAAAAAACAAATGTTTTCAATCTTAAATAAGCTCTAGTTTCTAGTCTCATTGTGATCATCATCCGGTCCAAGATCAACATCACTTAATTCATCCTCGGCCTCAAGTATTTCTTCCTCTTCATCTTCATCTCCATCTTCAACAATCTCTTCAATTTTCTTTCCTTTCTTGTTTGCCTTATTCAAGTTTCTTGGACCTCTCTTTCTTTTATGAGGTTGAACACATTCACAATGGCTCCATGTGATATCAACTTCTCTCTTCGTTGGCTTCCCCATAAGAATTAAGAAGCAGAACTGCAGAAGCAGAAGTGGAGGAAGAAGAACAGTGAAGTTTCTGAATTCTGATTGCAGAAGCAGAAGTGGAGGAAGAGGAACTGTGAGGGAGGAACGATATTTAAACAGAAATGAAACGATTGAGGTGCTTGCAGAAGTTGGAACTCGCAAACGATTAATATAGTAGAAGTGAGGGAGAGGAAACGTTTCATTTCTGTTTGCAGGAAACGATGAAGTTTGCGGCCCAATTGAAAGCAAATTTGGAAAAAAAAACGTGAAAAAAAACCTTAAAATAGGCTCTTTTGGAACCGGGTTTGCGTGACCCGACCCAATTTCATGTGTGACCCGCGCCAGCCCTGTATCGTGCGATACACCTGCGTATCGCGATATCTCCGATACGGTTGCGATACGGGGCGATACGGATGCGATACAGATGCGTTTTCGATACACACTGGGATACGAATCGTTGGGGGGTGTTTTCGTATCGTATCGCGATATGTATCCCACGTATCGTACGATACTTACTACGCTGGGCTACTTCTCTCTAGGATAATTAGTTAAGTAAAATACAAATTAGTGCCAACTATTATGACTTTATAGAAATATATAAACAATATAGCTGTAGAAAACTTCAACAAGTTAATACTACCATATATATATATATATATATCCAAACTTGACATCACATTAATCACATATGTTTGCTGTTGTTTACTATGGTTTCCTTCAAACTCATCCAATGTTATTTGTTACTAGGTTATTAGTAAAGTCTATATATGGCATAAAGGCCTTAAGGAATGAGAGTTTAATATCAAATTTGTTGTTATATGCAACGCAGCATGTCACCCTGGCTCCTTGATGGACACATATCATATCATGTCGCTATTAAATTACAGTTTTATATTATTATAAGCGGTTAACTTGTTTTCTTTAGTTAACTTCCACACCAGCCGAATTGGGTCAGTGGATAATACTCAATTAATTCGTGGTGTAACGACTCAATCATAACAGAAAATTTCAGCTTTTCTGGGTATTATTCTGATTAAAAAAATAATAAAGAAAGAAAATACGTGACGAAGAGAGGAGCCAGGTAGCTTAGCGTTGCAACAATCTGTGTTTGGGCCCCTATTTTGTTGTCTTGTGTCTTTGAGGTGAGAGAGAGAAAGAGAAAGAGGAGCACAAAAATTTGAATTAAGAGAAGTTTGTGTTGTGGTTTTCTTCACTCACACTACTCAGTAGAATTAATTAAGTTATGGTGATGGAGATTGTCATTTCATTGATTATCTTGCTGGTGGGGATTGCTGTTTTGGTATCCATTCATTTCTGTGTCGTTGGGAGAGCATTCGGAACGGATAATAGTAATAATAATCATGGAGAAACTCAACAAGGCTACAACAATAGCATGAAAGGTGGTGGTGACCTGAAGAACCTTCCTTGCTTTGATTATGAGGAACCAGAGAAAGGAAACAACAACCTCGTCGACTGTGCTGTTTGCTTAGAGAGCTTTAAGGTTGGTGATGCCTGCAGATTGTTGCCAAATTGCAGCCATAGCTTCCATGTCCATTGTATAGATTCGTGGATTCTCAAGACACCATTTTGTCCCATTTGTCGAACATGCGTTCATCAAACTCCTCTTCCTCGTACTGTAGAAATTGAAATGCCATGAAGCAATGATATCCTTGGTGTGGTGTAATGTTTTTTTGGGTTTTTTTTTTACTACCCTTGATAACATAACATCAGTAAATATATTTCTTCAATATCTATCTCTCTATATATATTTTTTGACCAAATCTATCTCTATATATAACATCATTTCACTCATGAAAATCTCAACTGAGTAAAGATATCCGCACATATACGAGTTTTTAATGTTTAGATATAATATTATATATTAAATTAAGACGCTAATTTTAGTGGCAGGGAAGGGTCAAATTGGCTTGTACAAGGAAGGGATGAAACAACATTCTTTGTGGTTGATTCCTATGCAAAGCTTATCCATCTAGATTGCTGCTGCCTGCAGACCAATCAGTCACTACAAAAATAGTAGCTGTTTCTTTGCCTTTTCGTCCTACTCAATAGACACGAGTCTTGTGTTGTTGCCTGTTTGTGGTTTTCTCATTCAATCTTGTGTGCTGCCTAACCTTTGATGTGATTATATATACTAATAATACCAATACTTCTCGCCATCCCAACTATGAGTAGATATCAACCATTATCTTGTCTTTCTGGTAGTTTACAATATATAGGTATATGCTCTTTGCAAATATTCCTGAGAATGGTATCTATATCCCTATCCTGTGTGCGCATGTTTATTTGGTAGAGAAGTTCAACTAAACTAGTAACTTACTGTCTTTTATGTTATTGTGTTATTGGTGCGCAGTCTTCACCAGAGAACCTCATTGTTTCATATAGTTCTTCTCTCCCAACAAAATTTTTGCCACACCAAATATTTGAATCCGAACCTCGGGGCGGTAGTAATTTTCTGTTGATTGGACCTGTTTTTTTTTGTATTCATAAAAAAGCTGGCTCTTTGCAAATATTCCTGAGAATGGTATCTATAGGTAGTTTACAATATATTGGTAGTGCTGATCATAGTTCGGGATTCAATTTATTTTGAGAGCCTTAATCAAATTAATCATTTGCTTGGATTGATCTGCGATTCCGAATTTATTAATGTTCTCCTGTCAAGGTGTTTTTTTGCATGCAGAGATTATTAAAAAATAAACATGAGAAGTATCTTTAAGAAGCTAACAGGTTATCGTAACATAATGAGAAATTCATTGACATTTTCAAAAACTATATGATACCTTGCAACGGGAGCTTAAGAAAGGTCATCCAACATGATGAAGACTAAAGACCACAATGAAATATTATTATAAGTCTAAAAGGTTAAAAGAATCATATTTCTTACCTACAATTTTAAGCTTAAAGAAAACCTACATGTATAAAAATGTAAGGAGTAGGACCTGAGAAAGCTGGGTGACAAAATGTTATTAGACAGCGTCATAATTATGCAGGGCCTTCTCATGCATCTACATGACAGTTTGATCATGCATGCAAATTTTTTAGAGCTTATACAAAAGGAAGCTTTTGTTTTGTCTACAGGCTAACAGTTTGATCCAAAGCTCCAACAGCTAAATTTCAAAGCTTACAGAAGATCTCAACTAAAAAACTCAAAGGTTAAAGGCTTTAGCATCAATAGAACAATTATATGCAAAAGAGGTCTTCACAATTATCTTTCATCTATTACTCAAATGTGATTCAGAAAAAATAGGTGTTTATAGCTCCAATTCTTGCATAACTCCAAAATCTGACTCCAGCAGATTGACATTACCAAAGGATAAAAGAAAATAAAACTCAACTGGTTTCTCCATTTTTAGAACTCTGTTTACGTTGATATGGTTTGGTTGTTAAATCCTATTCAGAAAATCGGTTCAGTAAAAAGGAGAATTTGCAAGGCTTTTTCACTAAATCGTTCATAGAAAAAGCACACTCACCTAACTCCCGAATGAAGAAGACACATGGTAATTTGATATTGTGAGCCAAATTTAAAGCCAGACGCCAACTAATTCGACAGAATCAGAAAACACAGTTAAAGTACAAGCATTCAATAACTTCTATCCATATGTTCTTTAAGAAAGAACAAATTAATTCTGTCCTTATGTTATGTCTTCTTACTCACATTTCCTTCCAATCAAGGCATAGTTTTCATTTTTTTTGCAGACAACATAACACCCAGAGCTCAAAGTCTCAAACACCTAAGTCATAATAACACATGCTATATCAAGCAATGATAGCCAGCGAGTGATTTAATTCTTATCAGTATTGCTCTCCAATTCCCTTTTAAGTTGAACAGAGAAATCGTCACTAACATCATCATCATCCCAGTCGTCTTCCCACTGTTGAGTTACTTCTTTTCCTTCCTCCTTGTCATCCCACTCTGTAAGTTGTAAAATAATGAAGTGCAAACAAGAAACAGGAAGGTAACATTAGAATGTGAGTGCAAGGGAAGAAATCCTAAACGGCTAAACCTCCAAATACCAAGTCACCAGGCAAATCAAGTTGGATAGGCAGTGTATCGAAAGAACTTATAAATACCACTATTAGCAACAAAAAACTATAATTCAAAGAGATCAAAGCAACTAAAGAAATCCTATTATCTGTATCCTAAACGTGTTTATGACCATTGAAACAGGATCAACGCCATATGAAGCTAATTCATGACACACAAAAGTTTAGTTTGGATGTACTGAATTTGTGTTTGAATTAGCTTTTATTGACACCAACTTAGGACACTTGCAATTTCAATAACTCTTTGTAAAATGCAAATTTAATCCATCCAATCGCTGAATTATATTATGTAATCTTGATTATTGTGAATTCAAAACATCAGACAATTTGGATATTTTTAAGTATGTGATTTAGTTATAGATATAGATATAGATATTTATTTATATTTCAAAAAGCATATAATACATTAAAATAGAGTGGTGTAATGAAGTATCAGATAGGTTTCAATTCTATGATTGCATTGGTTAAATTTTCATAACAGCTTTTGAAAGAAAAAAGGTTATATCGCTAGATTAATTGAATGTCAAACACACAGTCTCACTCGAATGTGCACCAACACACAATGAAATCCCTAAGTTGTTATACAATTGTTTGTTAGATGCTACTGCTATGGTAGTGAAAACCTAAAGTAAAGACAAGGAAGGGAAGAGAAGAGAAAGCTAAGCTAATTGGAAATGGAAGATTTTTCTTCATTCATTGATTTCAATGATGAGACAGTGCTTATATAAGCTGGTGGATACACACAATAGCATTGTTTACTTAACGAATTAACAAAAGGCCTAAAAGATCCCTTCTAAAATAAACTAGGTGAGTCAGTATTCTCGTGACCTCAAAAGAATTTGGACAAAACTTAGCATTAACTAGGTGAGGCCAGAACAAGACAGATTTGTTAGTGCTGATTATAATTTGGGGCTCAATTTATTTTCAGAGCCTTATCTCAACGAAATCATTTTCTTGAGTTGATCGATTTACTTTTATTCCAGGGACCAAATTGAGTTCCAAAACCCTTTGAATTAATTCTTCCTACTGTTCTGTGACTTTAATGCTTGATTAGGTATACTGAAAACCATAGCCTAAAGGTTTATTTAGTGAAACTGGAACAGAAGCAAAGATAATTTGCATGAGCGAAAGGATGAAATTACTGAGTTATACCTTCGTTGATTTCAAACTCTTCAAACTCATCATCGTCTTCAAAGAGATCGATCTTGACATCCTCGGTGACTGCCTTTGCTTCGGTCGCCATAGATGAATCTGAATCTGCGGTTGAAAAAGACAGTGAAGAAAAAGAAAAAACCCTAAATTTGATAATCAGGAATAAGGGACCCATAAAGCAGAAGAACAAAAATTGGTAGAATTAATAATTGGAATGAAAGGAATAGAAATAGTTACCAGGTTGGGTAGAATGGAAACAACGATGATCCTGAGATTGTCTACTCGATGAGACTGGAAGAATCTTCTGCTTTCGAAGGAAGCAAGTAATTGTACTATAAGAGTGTAAGCGAGGAGGAGGAGTTTCTGATGTGAGGGTCCACGATAAGAGTGTAAGCGATAGACTAATCGAAAGGTCAATAAAGGTTATGCACGGTGAAGCACTTACGATGATGGTTCACCTTATAAACTACCTAATTACTCGATCCGCCCCATTTTAAGTGTCCTATTTGCAATATTTTTGCGTCTCAATTTATTTGTCGGTTTAGAATACCAATGCAAACCAACGTCGTTGACCTGGTGGCTGAATCTACCCTGGCACACGAGGGTCGACTCGGTGCTCTCGGATTCGATTCCTGCAGTAGGCAAACTCGTTATTGGCTAGTGCAGAATTTGATCCCAAACACGAGAGGAGATTAGTCTTTGTGCATGACTCAAATAAGACACTTTTTTTTATAAGCAAATGTTAGTGGGAATGGGGGAATGTTAGTTTCCGGGGTTTGAACTCTGTACCTCCTTCTTGTACATCATTCATGTCCCTTAGCTCGCAACTGAGCTACTTTCCCGGGACCTCAAATAAGACACTTAAAATGAGGCGGAGGGAGTAACACATTATGACTATGTTTGGCAAGACAAAATAATTAACAATTATACTCTCCCCGTCCTAAAATATTTGATATTTTGGTCATGGGCACTTGGACTAAGAAATCATTAGTATATGAGAACTGCTATATAGTACGATGGATTTTCCATACAAAATATCAAAAACGTTTAACTGATTAATAAAAAGGCCTTATAATAATACAGGAGCAGGTGTGCGGTTGAAAAGTCGGAGTAATAAATGGAAAATAGACCGATCAAAACCTTTCATTTACTTTCTCCACTTTCGTCTCGTACTACACATCATTTTCCTTAGTATATATGTAGATTGGAATACACTCATTTTTTACAATATGTTAATTTTTTTAGATAATAGTGGGTATTTTAATTGATGAAGAGTGAACTCTTGACTTGGGTATTGGTGCATAGTAAAGGTATGAAATATTGTCAAAAAAAAGAGGATTCAGTGCAGTCAGAATTTGGTGTAGTTGGTGCAGTCATAAGTGTGAGGCATATTGAACTGTATGCACAGTATCTAAATCTTCAAAATTCTAGGACAAGATTAGAAAGCTAAAACATCAAAAAAATTGGGGCAGAGGGAGTAGCAGTCTAGCAAATAAGCTTGTGGTATGCGTTTGATATAATTAGCTTATAGCATACTTTAGTTAGCTTATTGTGTTTTTCCATACAATACTTGGAGTAGTGTTTTTTATTTGGTGAATAGGTCTTTGACCCTGGTCTGGTATCTAGGAGAAAGGGGCCCTAACTAATCCAGAGTTCAATCGATAGGTAAGTAAAGTCTGGCTCCAATTTGTTCCATTTTTGGGGATCGAACTCGGGTACAAGCTGAGTCTGTCCCTTTAGATGGAGTGCATTAACCACTTGCACCCAAAATTAATATGATTTCTATTTATTTATTTTTTGCTAAATTATATATATATATATATATATATATATATATATATATATATATATATATATATTGTGATTTGAGTGCATTACCCTATATACACTTTAGAGTGAATTGGTGAGAGTGTGAGGAGAGGGTTGATGTTGATGATTGGATGCTCATGTTAACTTTTTTGCTTTAGCTTGGTTTGCTTGCCTGCAAGAGTTTTGGGCAGTTTGATTTCTTGAATGCACGGTGTTATGGAATACTTGAATGATGGCGATTTATGGAAATTCATTTGTTGAACTTGTGTTTTGATTCTAACCCAGTGCCCAATGTGAATTGTTGCTTGAGGACAAGCAAAGATTTAAGTTTGGGGTGGTGATAATTCTCTAAATTATCTAATTTTTCTAGCCTTTATGAAGGGAAAATTGTCATATACTCTAGACTTATAGTTTGCTTTTCTCTTAATTTGATGTAATTGGGCATGATTCATCTCTTAAAATATTTTGATGATTTTCCCAAAATTTAGTTGCAAATGTGAGCATAATAATCATTAGTTTAATTATTTATATTTGTATGTTCAGACCTTAATGCTAATTTTCATTATTTAGCCAACCAATTGGAAGAAGGAATTGAGGCAAAAAGAGATTTAAAAAGAGAAATAAAGAAAATGAGCTTTTAGAGATAAAAAGCATGAACTAAAATAGGCCCATTGGCTAATACTTGGAGCCCAATTGATTGTCAAGTCCATTAGAGAAATAATTGTCAAGTCCACGACACAGTACGTTCGGCGTGGCTCCAATTCTCCAATTCCTTCCTTTTCTCTTTTAGTGTTCCATCTAGGTATTTCTTTTTGGGCTCCAAGTAATGATAATGGGCCTTAATTATTCACCTCATAATTCTTTGGACCAGCTTGCTCACGATCATGGGCTAGAAGAAATAAGGTTGGGGTTTTTTTTTTATACCCCCATCAGCTTCCATGTACCCCCACCCAAAAACGTTATTCCAAAAATACCCCTGACATAAATTACAAAAATTGACTTTTGGAAGATTCTCTGGTGGGGGACCACTTAATCTGGAAATCGGATTTACCTAAATGGAAGGTAAATCCGATTAGCTTTAAATACGATTTAATTCTGAGGCGAAATATTTACAAATCGGATTTAGCTAAATCCGATGCGAAATCGGATTTAGCTAAATCCGCCTTTATTGTTTAACAAATCGGATATACCTGGATGAAGCTATATCCGATTTGTAAAAATTAGAAAGCGGATTTACGTTTGAAGTCACCTAAATCCGCTTTGTTTTTTTTATTTTTAATTATTTACTTTATAACTGTTGTTCTATTTTGAAACAGGTATTGTGAATACAGAGTCACCTAAATCCGCCTTTAATTATTTACTTTATAATTGTTATTTTAATTGGTTATTGTAGTTGGTTATGTTTTATCTTTTATCGCATGAAATTGAAATTATTTGTTTTATCCACAAATATAATAAACAAGAAATACTAATAATCAAGTAATGTGAAAATAGTTCAAGCATAAACAAAAAATACACAAAACCCCCTAGTCACGACGCCCCGGTGGTAGCCTATCCAGTAATCGGTAGAGGCGAGCGTATGTCTGACTACCCATTCTAATGTCTCCGCTCTCAAGCCCCATCCGAATCTCGTCCCCCACAATCTGTAGCAAATCGTGCTGTACTGGTGGTGCAGCTGGCTGCACTGGTGGTGGTGGTGGTGATGAAACCGGTAAGAGTCTAGGAATAGATGCTCTCACATACCAATGTATGTAGTCCGGAGCAACCTGACCCAACTCCTCAGCAGCATAAGTAGCACGCAAAACGTCCTGCACCACAGGCATATAATGTGCAATCCGAAAAATACAGTCTGCATGGCTCGGACGATCGGTAAGAGGGTGACGTGGGATGACCTGCACGTACCCAAACTGTCTGAGGCACCTATCGGGCATGTAGGGAACAGTGATGTCTCCCCAGCTGATGTGGCCCCTGTAAAATGAGACCATGTGAAAGTCTCTACCCTCCTCCCGGTGCTCCTCAAACGGTCGCCAGCAGACATCATCCGAGGTAAGTGCATCAATCCTCTGCCTGTATACCCCCAGCTTCACTCCATCTGTCTTCTTCTTCCTCCAACGCCCACACAGTGCTCCAGTCCGCAATCCACTCCTCCTCTCCACCAGCTGAGGGAAATACCATAAAATCCAGCTCTGAAAAAAAGAAGATAACTTAAAAATTATTTAACAGAAATTTAACCAAACTCGGAAAATATAACTTAAAATTATTACCTGTAAGAGGGTCGCATACCCTCCTAACTGATGCGCCTGATCCAAGCAGGAGTAGTTCAGCTGGTCATACATGAAAGCAAGCCCTGCTGCCCCCCATGCATATGATCCCACTCCAGCTTCACTGACATCCTCAAGTAGCAGCAGCCACTTAGCCTCAGCCCTGTCGCCGGTCTTGACCGTGAAGATGGACCAGCTCAGAATCAGAAGGATAAAGGCCCTGACAGCAGGACGCATGTCATCCTCTATGGACCCTCTAGTAACAATTTCCTGCAGCCACTCAAAACGGTAATACGGGCCAGATGAAGCTCGACACTCCAGCCCCGCCTCCTGTATAGTCACACCTAGATAAACATGTGCTAAGTGGATGGCCTGATCAGTGGTGACCGAGGTAGGTGGGGCTCTGAAGTAGTTCCCTGTAATGGGTAGATGCAGCAAACAGGAGACATCATCCAAAGTAATCGTCATTTCACCAAATGGTAGGTGAAATGACGATGTCTCTGAGTGCCACCTCTCAACAAAAGCAGACAGCAGCTCATGGTCCACCTTTGTATGACCGGTCGAGACAAGGAGCTAATCTGGAACCAGTGATAAAATCCCACATCCGGGTGTTTTGGGCAAACCCAAGCAATCTCTGAGCCAGCTTGTTACCATGGTTGGTAACCTTCAATTTACGCTCATATGTCTGCATTATAAAAAAATAAAAAAATAAGGCTATGTAAAAAAATTAAACTAAAAAGGCTACGTAAATAAATAAAATTTACCGGGTCTCTCAATATAATAGAACAGACATGAGATCCTAGTCCAGTGAATAGCTCATGCTGTTCCTCATGCTGCTCCTCATGCTGCTGAGGCTGATGATAGGGCTCCTCCTGGTACTGCTGCTGCTGATACTGGTGCTGATAATACTCCTGCTCAGCCATAGAATGGCCCTCGGACATAGAATGCTCATCAAGAGGATGCCCCTGCTGGCCCTCCTCATACTGATAGTCCGGGGCCTCCTCCACCTGCTGATACTGCTGCTGTCGCCTATGGCGGGCAGACGCATGTCCCGCAATCCTATGGCGGGTGCGTGTACTCGGAGCACCTGGTGATGCCCGAGACGAAGACTCCCCTCGATACCTGTTTGACACTGAAAAAACAAATTTTTAGAAAAATAAAAATCAAATCGGATCTACCTATATCCGATGGGAAATCGGATATAGGTATATACGATTGGAGAATCGGATTTACGTAATTCCGACTCACTTGTTTACGAAGCGGATGTGTGGATCGGATATAGCTACGTCCGATGCGTAAGTCCGATGGGAAATCGGATGTATCTCTGAAGGTTAAATCCGATAATCTCTAGAAAATTTCTGATCAAACGGATGCAAGTGATAAATAATAAATGTTTTGTAATTTTATCAAAATTTTAAGGGTATTTTGGTATTTTCATAGGGCTGATGGGGGTAGATGAGAGTTGATGGGGGTAAAAAAAAAAACATAAGGTTATGATGCTTGCAATGTTACTTCCTCATGCTACCAATGAGCCCAATTGATTGTCAAGTCTATTAGAGAAATAATTGTCAAGTCCACGACACAGTACGTTCGGCGCGCCAATTCTCCAATTCCTTCCTTTTCTCTTTTAGTGTTCCATCTAGGTATTTCTTTTTGGACTTCAAGTAATGATAATGGGCCTTAATTATTCACCTCATAATTCTTTGGACCAGCTTGCTCACGATCATGGGCTAGAAGAAATAAGGTTATGATGCTTGCAATGTTACTTCCTCATGCTACCAATAACACATGTCTATTACCAAAGGGAACCTGCAAATATATTAAATTTATAATTATTATGCTTAAAATTGGAACCCAATTCAACCATAATCATTAAAATATTTTAACAAACTAATCATGCCCAATTAACATTAAACTAAGACAAAAACAAGATTTAAGTCTAGAGTATATGACAATTTTTCCTTCATAAAGAATAATAAAAATAGATAATTTAGAGAATTATCACCACCCAAAACTTAAATATTTGCTTGCCCTCAAGCAACAATTCACATCGGACACTGGGTTAGAATCAAAACACAAGTTCAACAAATGAATTTCCACGAATCACCATCATTCAAGCATTCCATAACACCGTGCATTCACGAAACCAAACTACCCAAAACTCTTGCTAGCAAGCAAACCAAGCTAAAGCAACCAAAAATAACATGGGCAGCCAATTATCAACATCAACCCTCTCCTCACACGCTCACCAAAATTCACTCTTAAGTGTATATAGGGTAATGCACTCAAATCACAATACATGTATATCCTACCATAGGCTTGAACAAAGTTCTAAGAAAAACAATCACACACAAATACCACACACATCATGAGGACTTTATGAGGGTTGTAATGGGGCTTAGGTTAGGGTGGATAATTTTTTGGGATCTAGGCTTTCTTGATTGGAATTGAGAAATGCATTATTCACTCTAGATCATATCCTCACTCACCAAACTTCTTCAAAATAATTTGCCCACAAGGAAAAATTGTCCTTGTTATCTTTTCTAAATATTTGTTGTGCTTTTTTCTTTTTTTTTCCTTTTGTTTCTTTTTTTTTCTTGACATTTTTTGGTACTTGTCTTTTTTTCTTCTTTTTTTACAACTTATTTTTGGTATACCCACCCCAAACTTAGAACAATTGCTTGTCCTCAAGCAACCCCAAACTTAATTCATACCTAAGGATCCATAATGACAACACATTCCTCAATTCCAAACAAGTGGGACACTTGGTTTTTTAGTTAATGACTTGTAATGAGGTTTGTAAACAACAACAACAAAAAAGGATTGAATGCTCAAATGGGCTGCTCAAAGGTCAAAATTTAAGGGTAGGCATTTTAAGGCTCTAGCTACCAAGAAAACAGAAGTCCTCAATCATGTATGTGTGTGTATATGCGATGCAAAAGCAATCAAAAACTAAGTTCAAGTTCTGAAGAAATACACATGCACGGACACTCACAAATCAATGAATTAAGTGTTTAGGCTCAAAAGCTCACAGGCTGTCAGAGAGTCAAAGCAATGAAATGAATGCCCAATGTTTTCTTGTTATACCATGCTCAGTTTGCTAGGAATCAATTTTTTTTTGGACAGCTGAGTGTTCATCATGCACATGCTAACTTAACTTATTAAATGGTGATATGTAAGGAATTCAAATGCAAACAAGTGTTCAAACTCAATCACCCAACAACCCTCAAAGTCATTAATTAGCCAAGTTAACTAGAGTTATAGGGTGTTATTGCTCACACATCACACACAAGAGTAACAACAGTTCAACAATGCACAATACGAAAACTAAACAGAAAGAAGAGTACAAAATAAAATAATAAAAAAAAATGCAAAAGAGAAGAGATAGAATACTCCCTCGCATGGGTTGCCTCCCATGAAGTGCTTCTTTAACGTCACTAGCTTGACACTGGAGTGGTCCTTTAGATGGTGATCAAGTTGATGGACTCTTTTGAGCGATCAAGTGTACTGCCAAAGTAGTGTTTGAGGCGTTGTCCATTCACCTTGAAACTCCTATCCGAACCTGGGTCCTTCAGTTCAATTGCACCATAGGGGAATACCTTTTTGATTTCAAACGGACCTGAACACCGAGACTTCAACTTTCCGGGAAACAATTTCAACCTTGAGTTGAATAGAAGAACAAGTTGTCCTTCCCGGAATTCTTTCTTTTGGATTTTTTGATCATGCCACTTTTTAGTTCTTTCTTTGTAGATTTTGGCATTTTCATAGGCAAAAGTCCTAAATTCTTCTAACTCATGGAGTTGAAGAATTCTAGACTCACCAGCTTTGGCCAAATCAAAATTCAAATACTTTGTGGCCCATAGTGCTCTGTGCTCCAATTCAAGTGGTAAATGACAAGCTTTTCCATAAACAATTTGGTAAGGGGACATACCTATTGGAGTCTTAAAAGCAGTCCGGTATGCCCATAGTGTGTCATCAAGCTTTATTGACCAATCTTTTCTTGACGCACTTACCGTCTTCTCAAAGATTTGCTTGATTTGCCGGTTAGACACTTCCACTTGCCCACTAGTTTGTGGGTGATAGGGGGTAGTTATCTGGTGTTGCACATTATACTTCTTCAAAAGGGTCTCCATCTTCTTGTTGCAAAAGTGAGTCCCTTCATCGCTAATTAAAGCTCTAGGCACTCCAAAGCGTGAGAAAACATTTTTCTTCAAGAAACCCATTACCATTTGTGCATCATTTGTTTGAGTGGCTATTGCTTCCACCCACTTTGACACATAATCGACTGCAACCAAGATATACAACTTTGAGTATGAGGATGGGAATGGTCCCATGAAGTCAATCCCCCACACATCAAAAACTTCAACTTCAAGAACAGGATTTTGAGGCATCTCGTTTCTTTTTGAATTGTTTCCCGTTCTTTGACATCGGTCACACGTCTTCACATAGGCAAATGCATCTTTGAACAATGAAAGCCAATACAATCCGGACTGGAGGGCTTTTGCTGCTGTACGGTCTCCACTAAAGTGTCCTCAATAGTCCGAATCATGACAGTGCCAAAGAATCTTTTCTTGCTCTTCTTCTGGCACACATCTACGCAACAAACCATTAACTCCTCTTTTGTACAAGTATGGCTCATCCCAAACATAAAGTTTAGCTTCATGAAGAAACCTCTTTCTTTGTTGGGAGTTGAAATCAGCTGAAATTGCATTGCCCACCTTGTAATTTGCCAAGTCCGCAAACCAAGGTATGCTAACAATAGAGAAGATGTGTTCATCAACAAAAGTGTCATGAATAGTGTAACACCCCGTTTCTACCCCTTTAATTTGTACGTCATTATCAGAGTGCTTTCGTTTTCAAAAATAATAATAATATTAGTAGAAAAGAAATGTCACAACTTCATTGATGAAACTCATCGACTACGCCATAAACATTCGTGTAGGAACACATTCGTCTCAAAAATCGAACTTCAAAATTAAATCTCATCACAGCGGAAATAATAGCTCACCAAAAAGAAAATCGCTCAAACACGTCTCACACATCAATAAAATTATTAAAACAATTAATTAAACAAGTCATCAACTTTAACCCCGCCCCCTAGGTGTTACAATATCAGAGAGCGACTCGAACATCTCGACAGCTAAAAAGGAAGGCAGCATGTCCTTCAATCGGAGTCACCTGCAGCGTTGCCACAATAGAGCAACATTCCAAGCAGAAGGGGTGAGAACTTTCAACAAATTATAATTAAACATACAGCAGAGTAATATGAGCAAACCATCACACAACATCGTTACTAATATCAACCTCATCATCGTTACACACCACACCAAACAAAATCACAGTTCACGTCACCCGTCATAAAAAAAAACATGAATGTGCATGAAGATGCAACCCACACCTGGGCATATGCATGATGGTACCATATTCGTCATAATAAGCCACTATGGGCACACCGTCACTGTTTTCTCGTCATAAATAAGCCACTAAGGGCACACCGTCACTAAGAGGCCGAAGCCTATTCGTCATAAGATGCACATGCTATGAGACACTATGTACACATGTGCAATCACCAAAATTTTACTCACCCGGAGTACTCGTCATCACCACCATAAGACACTCATAGAGTGTATTCATCATCATCATCATATTAATATCACCACTCTTCATAAACAATCACATTCAAACATAATGTAACAACATCTTTAAAATTAGGGAATAAACATTTCACTCTACATTTTAAAATTATGGGGTAAACATTTCTCTTTCATACTTAGGAAGCGCCACAATTAAGTTTGGGAATAAACAATGGCATTTATGCGCAAAACAGTAGCAATCTTTCATCAAATCGGAACTGAAATAGTAGCCGTTATTTTCGCAAAGACAGTAGAATTTTTACATCAATTTAAAACTGAAAACAGTGGCCAATTAATTCGCATCACAGCAGAATTTTTTTCATCAAATTAAAACTGAAAACAGTGGCCAATTATTTGCATAACAGCAGAATTTTTAAGGCTGAAACAGCAGCAAGGACAGCGATTTTAATTTGCAACACAGCAGTATTTTAATTGGTAAAAACAGCAACATTTTATTGCGAAAACAGCAAACTTAAAATACAGCAACAGCAATGTTTAAATGACAGCAACAGCACAATTAAAATACAGCAACAGCAACAAAATAAATTCTGCAACAGCAATACATATTTAACAGCAACAGCACTAAAATTTCTGCAACAGCAATACATATACATTTTTAACGGCAACAGCACTAACAATTTCTGCAACAGCAATACATATACATATTTAACAGCAACAGCACTAACAATTTCTGCAACAGCAATACATATACATATTTAACAGCAACAGCACTAACAATTTCTGCAACAATTCATCTCCTCACACCATAATGCAAATTCGCATATCCACATAATAAATTCAATCTACCATTCCTCTTCCCTATAGTTTTCTAATTCAATCACTAACACAAAACTCACAAACCCTCTATATATTCAATTATATTAAATTGAAAACGCTCACCCTTACCTCTTAAACGTAAGCTCCAAGAAGACGATGGAAGTCACCAACGAATAACCACGGCAACACAACGAACGAAACCTTCTTTCTCCTTGTTTAACCTCGCGATTCCTCTCCCTCTTCTCTCCAAAAATACGAACAGCAAGGGTAAGGGATGAGGGATGGAGAATCGAAAACTAGAAAGAAAAGGAGAAGAATGGAGAAGGAGGGCTAAATCGAATTACCTATGGAAGATTTGAGAGGAACTCTTCTTTCTTTTTCTCCTTAGAATTGCGCACTCCCTCTTCTCTTTTCTCCAATCTCACGGCTCTCTCTCAATTTTCACTAAGCACCAAATGGCCAACCAAAACTCTAACCCTAACTCACTTAAGCGCTACTTCATGGATCATGGGCCTCCAACACAACTTAAGCCCTATTTAAATAGCAACACCACTCCCTAATCCAAATACAACACCCTTAATATAACACCACCTCCTAATTAAATCTCTCATATTTAATTATATCAATAAATAATTATTTCCAATATTAAAATAAACCCTTATAAATTAATAATTATCATTCTTACCACATAGGCCCTATTTGATTAATTATATAACTAACCACATATTTTTGGGGTGTTACAACTCTCCCCCACTTACAAGAATTTCGTCCTCGAAATTTTAACTACCTAAGCCAACACTCCTCCACTAACCAACTAACGACCCTTTAGACAACCAGCGCTAACCACCCCGCTGACTATTATTTCTTTGATTACCGGCGATAAGTGATTGGGCGGCCGTCCCTCCTACTTGTTCAGCCAGGTAATTTCAAGTAATAATAATCAGGCTCACTCTCCAGTACTCCTAGCTTTAGGCAATTCTATAACACCACAAGCACCACTAAAACAATCGTATCAATCAATATCAACAAAATAGCACCAACGTCAAATTTGGGTCATTCAGCGATACCCTTAACACAACAATTTGCATAACAGCACAACAACATCCAATCTCAACAACGGCCATAGGCCCACAATAGCAAATCAACAATAATAACAACAACAAAACCATGTGGGCCATCCAGCGGTACCCGGACAAAACAACAACACCACTTGGGCCATTCGGCGATACCCAAGACAAAACAACAATGTGGGCCATTCGGCGATACCCACAACAACAACAACAACATAACTTGGGCCATTCGGCGGTACCCAAGACAACAACATAAACATCAACATCATTAATACCAACATAATCGGCAACGCATCACTAACATCCATCAACATCAACATAATCATCATGAACAATAACTTAATCACGACAATGGGCGCTAATGCGCCAACAACCAACAACAGCAACAACAAATCAGCAATCAGCTGAACTCGCCACTCAGGCACATCAACGACGATAACAAAAACATCGTCATCATAACGACCACACAACACGACAACAACCAAAAATAGGCACAACTCATAAAAATAGGAGCAGTGCATAAAATTAGGGACGGTAGCAGTAAGCTTCAGAATACAGTAACAATTATTTTCGGAAACAGCGGTAGTAGTTTTCAGAAAAACAGTAACAATAATTTTCGGAAAACAGCAATATGAGATGTACATATTATTATTCATCAATCACACGAATTCAACAAGGCATCATGGTATGATTGTCAACTTAAGAAAGAATCATGGCCAGCACGTAGCAGTTACTAATCACAAAAGAAAGTGGCTTTTTAGAGTTAATGATAACCATCCATATAGTTCGGTGTAGGGAAATAATTTATCTCGTGGAAACAGTAGTTAAAGCATTAAAACAGCTAGAAGGGCCAATCCATGGAAACATCAATTCACAGCTAAAGGCAAATATACGAAAGGTTCAATCACATACATGCGCAACATACTTGTTTAGGATTCTTTCGACACGGGAAATAAAACATGTTATAGAAATTGATTTTCCTTACCAGACTGAACATCAGCTTAAACATTTTGGGATAAGACATCCTTAAGAACATACGGTAACAAAAGCTAACTCAAAGAAGGGCACAAACAGTGCAAATGCACATTTTAAATCCTAAGGTTCTTCACGATCACGTATGAGAACAAACGACAACAGGGTTAGTATTCATTTGTTGAAAATAAATCTAATACTCATATTAATACCCAACCCATAAAAATTGTTTTGTTAAAGGTTCACAAGCAGCCTCAAAAATCACTTCGTTTTTAAATTATAAATTCACCACGTATAAATATCAAGGTTCAAACGTTTTCGCTAATCTTCACAAACTCGGGTGCAGAAAATTCTGTAACTATGCGTCTACTTTAGTGAATTAATTGAAATAGCAAACGGTGTCGGATTTCGACAAATAAATACTTGTTGGAAAGCCCTCTGAGTGTAGTTTCTACCTATGGTTTTCGTCTTTTAAAATAAGCAGCCAATTGGTACAGTTTTTCAAAATACTACACGGAGGTACCAACTTGGACAGAACTTCTTACTCAACTTTCAACCAAATTATCTTTCTCATCTCTTAATGAAACTTTATGAAACCAGTGTCTAATTCGTAGAGAATTAAGTCTACTTTTCAAAGAAACAAGAATCATTCAAAACGGAGTTCATTTCATGACACAAAACCTACAAAAACCGAACATTACTCACAGTTTGATTCCTAAAACTTGACCTAACTTGAAGCAATCATAACTTGAGCCACACAGCTCCAAATTGAACGAAACCAGTGGCAAAACGACCGGCGTTAAATCTATTTTCAAAAACAATCAACCACATAATTTTTGATCAACTAAACGGTGCCAGTTTTTGAAAAACGAAGCAGTGTCCAGAAATGCACAAAACCGTAAACAAGTAAAATTCATCATGTTTAGTCACGAAACAATAATCTCAAACAACGCTCAAATTCAACAATTCATGTCATCAAACAACACTCGGCATTCAATCAACCTATCGACATTTGGTCAAACACCTGGTCTTATTCGACTCAACACAACAACAACAACGCTTTGGTCACATTGACCCAACAACAACAAGTGAATCAGAAAAAACCATTTTACCTATACAGTTATCCTTAACAGCAAGACACACTGCAAGAGAGTTTTAAGTAAGGCTTGGTGTCAATCAATTAAAATAGTTCAGCAATCAATACGCATGCGATCACGAAGCAGCGGGGCAGTTCATTTAACGACGTGCAACATGGAGGTCAACAATAAAGACCACACAACCAGAAAGTAAACAACAGGAACCAAAACAAAGAGACAGGGCTCACACACAGAATCACGGTAAAACACACAATACCAGCACACAACGCTAGTAGGGACATCTCCCCCACTAGTACTCTTACCATTAGCAATTTTTGTTTTACCTTCACCTGCAGAAGCGTTAGTACAACACAAACAACTGTTAGATTCAAAAGACGACAGTTGGTCGTACACCGACACAACGACTCGACGACTTGGCCGGACGGACCAACTGCTCTGATACCACTAATGTAACACCCCGTTTCTACCCCTTTAATTTGTACGTCATTATCAGAGTGCTTTCGTTTTCAAAAATAATAATAATATTAGTAGAAAAGAAATGTCACAACTTCATTGATGAAGCTCATCGACTACGCCATAAACATTCGTGTAGGAACACATTCGTCTCAAAAATCGAACTTCAAAATTAAATCTCATCACAGCGGAAATAATAGCTCACCAAAAAGAAAATCGCTCAAACACGTCTCACACATCAATAAAATTATTAAAACAATTAATTAAACAAGTCATCAACTTTAACCCCGCCCCCTAGGTGTTACAATATCAGAGAGCGACTCGAACATCTCGACAGCTAAAAAGGAAGGCAGCATGTCCTTCAATCGGAGTCACCTGCAGCGTTGCCACAATAGAGCAACATTCCAAGCAGAAGGGGTGAGAACTTTCAACAAATTATAATTAAACATACAGCAGAGTAATATGAGCAAACCATCACACAACATCGTTACTAATATCAACCTCATCATCGTTACACACCACACCAAACAAAATCACAGTTCACGTCACCCGTCATAAAAAAAAAACATGAATGTGCATGAAGATGCAACCCACACCTGGGCATATGCATGATGGTACCATATTCGTCATAATAAGCCACTATGGGCACACCGTCACTGTTTTCTCGTCATAAATAAGCCACTAAGGGCACACCGTCACTAAGAGGCCGAAGCCTATTCGTCATAAGATGCACATGCTATGAGACACTATGTACACATGTGCAATCACCAAAATTTTACTCACCCGGAGTACTCGTCATCACCACCATAAGACACTCATAGAGTGTATTCATCATCATCATCATATTAATATCACCACTCTTCATAAACAATCACATTCAAACATAATGTAACAACATCTTTAAAATTAGGGAATAAACATTTCACTCTACATTTTAAAATTATGGGGTAAACATTTCTCTTTCATACTTAGGAAGCGCCACAATTAAGTTTGGGAATAAACAGTGGCATTTATGCGCAAAACAGTAGCAATCTTTCATCAAATCGGAACTGAAATAGTAGCCGTTATTTTCGCAAAGACAGTAGAATTTTTACATCAATTTAAAACTGAAAACAGTGGCCAATTAATTCGCATCACAGCAGAATTTTTTTCATCAAATTAAAACTGAAAACAGTGGCCAATTATTTGCATAACAGCAGAATTTTTAAGGCTGAAACAGCAGCAAGGACAGCGATTTTAATTTGCAACACAGCAGTATTTTAATTGGTAAAAACAGCAACATTTTATTGCGAAAACAGCAAACTTAAAATACAGCAACAGCAATGTTTAAATGACAGCAACAGCACAATTAAAATACAGCAACAGCAACAAAATAAATTCTGCAACAGCAATACATATTTAACAGCAACAGCACTAAAATTTCTGCAACAGCAATACATATACATTTTTAACGGCAACAGCACTAACAATTTCTGCAACAGCAATACATATACATATTTAACAGCAACAGCACTAACAATTTCTGCAACAGCAATACATATACATATTTAACAGCAACAGCACTAACAATTTCTGCAACAATTCATCTCCTCACACCATAATGCAAATTCGCATATCCACATAATAAATTCAATCTACCATTCCTCTTCCCTATAGTTTTCTAATTCAATCACTAACACAAAACTCACAAACCCTCTATATATTCAATTATATTAAATTGAAAACGCTCACCCTTACCTCTTAAACGTAAGCTCCAAGAAGACGGTGGAAGTCACCAACGAATAACCACGGCAACACAACGAACGAAACCTTCTTTCTCCTTGTTTAACCTCGCGATTCCTCTCCCTCTTCTCTCCAAAAATACGAACAGCAAGGGTAAGGGATGAGGGATGGAGAATCGAAAACTAGAAAGAAAAGGAGAAGAATGGAGAAGGAGGGCTAAATCGAATTACCTATGGAAGATTTGAGAGGAGCTCTTCTTTCTTTTTCTCCTTAGAATTGCGCACTCCCTCTTCTCTTTTCTCCAATCTCACGGCTCTCTCTCAATTTTCACTAAGCACCAAATGGCCAACCAAAACTCTAACCCTAACTCACTTAAGCGCTACTTCATGGATCATGGGCCTCCAACACAACTTAAGCCCTATTTAAATAGCAACACCACTCCCTAATCCAAATACAACACCCTTAATATAACACCACCTCCTAATTAAATCTCTCATATTTAATTATATCAATAAATAATTATTTCCAATATTAAAATAAACCCTTATAAATTAATAATTATCATTCTTACCACATAGGCCCTATTTGATTAATTATATAACTAACCACATATTTTTGGGGTGTTACAAATAGGCCTTGTCTCATCATTCTCCTTCACCTTCTCCAAGCGAGAGAGGTGGTCCGCCACCGAGTTTTCTGAACCCTTCTTATCTCGGATTTCGAGATCAAACTCTTGAAGCAATAGGATCCATCTTAGCAGCCTTGGCTTTGATTCCTGCTTAGCAAACAAATACCTTAGTGCAGCATGGTCAGTGTAAACAATGACTTTCGAACCCAATAAATAGGAACGAAATTTATCAAAAGCATAAACCACAGCTAAAAGCTCTTTTTCAGTGGTAGCATAATTAAGTTGAGCAGGGTTTAAAACATGACTAGCATAATAAATCACATGCAACAACTTATCTTTTCTTTGGCCTAAGACTGCCCCTACAGCAGTGTCACTTGCATCACACATAATTTCAAAAGGTAAAGACCAATCAACGGCAGTGATAACAGGGGCAGTTACCAACTTATCTTTCAGAGTGTTAAAGGCATTTAGACATTCCTCATTAAACACAAAGGGGATGTCCTTCACAAGTAAATTAGTAAGAGGTTTTGCAATTTTTGAAAAATATTTTATGAACCTCCTATAAAATCCAGCACGGCCTAAAAAGCTTCTAATGCCTTTTTCATTGGTGGGAGGGGGAAGTTTTTCAATAACTTCTACTTTATCACGGTCAACCTCAATCCCCTTATGGGAGATGCGGTGACCCAAAACAATTCCCCCTCTTACCATAAAATGGAATTTTTCCCAATTTAGAACCAAGTTGGATTTCTTACACCTTTCTAACACAAGCGACAAATTAGGCAAGCAATTATCAAAAGAGTTACCAAAGACAGAGAAGTCGTCCATAAACATCTCAATATGTTTTTCAATCATATCAGAGAATATGGACATCATGCACTTTTGAAAAGTAGCCGGAGCATTGCAAAGCCCGAAAGGCATCCTCCGGTAAGCAAATATATCATATGGGCATGTGAATGCGGTCTTCTCTTGATCTTCCAGAGCCACAGCAATCTGGTTGTAACCAGAATACCCATCCAGGAAACAATAAAAATCATGACCCGCCAACCTCTCCAGCATCTGATCAATAAAAGGTAAAAGGAAGTGGTCCTTCCTAGTAGCCGTGTTCAATCTTCTGTAATCAATGCAAACTCTCCATCCCGTGACAGTTCTTGTAGGAATTAATTCATTTTTTTCATTCATGACTACAGTGGTCCCACCCTTTTTAGGAACAACTTGGACGGGACTCACCCAAGAACTGTCCGAGATGGGATAAATAAGCCCAGCTTCAAGAAGTTTGACAACTTCTTTTCTAATCACTTCTTTCATAGTTGGATTTAATCTTCTTTGTGGTTGCACCACCGGCTTATGATCTTACTCCATGTGGATCTTATGCATGCAAAATGAAGGACTAATTCCCTTCAAATCCTCAATGGACCAACCAATAGCACCTTTGTGCTCTTTCAAGATTCTAAGCAACTTTTCCTCCTGCAATTGACTCAAGTTAGAATTAATAATAGCAGGATACACATTCCCCTCCCCAAGGAACACATATTTCAAATGAGAAGGTAATTGCTTGAGTTCAACTACAGGGGCCTTCTTCACTTCCTCTTGGACAATTTTTTCTTCAACCTTCAAATCCTTCCACTTAGGAGGCGCATGGAGAGAATGAGATGGGGAGGAATCTAGCATGGCAATCACTTTTTTTACCTCAGAATCACACCCTTCTTCAACCTCCTCTTTGGATAACACAAGGGCTTTCTCAAAAGGTAAGTACGGAACTTATTCTTGAAATTCCTTATCAATGACGGAATCAAGAACTTCAATTCGGTAGCACCCTTCCTTCCCTTTTGGATGTTCCATAGCTTTGAGAACATTAAAGGTCACAGCTTCATCTTGGACTTTCAATGTCAAAGTCCCATCTGCCCCATCAATTATAGTACGATCGGTAGCTAGGAAAGGTCTCCCCAAAATCAACGGGATGTCTTCTTCCATATCGAGAACCACAAAATCCACCGGGAAGATGAATTTGTCAATTTTCACAAGGACATCTTCAACTACACCATATGGATGCTTCACTGAACGGTCAGCTATATGCAAACTCATCACGGTGTTCTTTATTTAACCAATCCCCAGCTTTTTGAAAATGGATAGTGGCATTAGACTGATACTTGCTCCAAGTTCATAGAGAGCTTTCCCAAAAGTTCTATCCCCAATATTGCAAGGAATGGAGAAATTTCCGGGATCTTTGAGTTTTTGTGGAAGCTTTCTTTGCAAAATTGCACCGCACTCCTCAATGAGCATTACTGTTTCGTCATCCACGATCCTTCTTTTCTTTGAAAGGATATCTTTCATGAACTTGGCATATGTGGCCATCTGTTCAAGAGCTTCTGCAAAAGGAATGTTAATTTGTAAGTTTTTAAAAACATCTAAAAACTTACCAAATTGTTTTTCATCTTGCTCCTTCTTCAAACTTTGAGGGAAAGGTAGTTTGATGACTGGCTTTGGAAGCTTAGACTCCTCTTACACAGTAGAATCCTCTTTCACCTTAGAAGATTCATCCACACCCAAAGAAACTTTATCATTAGACTCTGTAACATCTTCCGGGCTCTTCTTTGTCATAGCTTCAATCGTTTTCCCACTCCTTGTGGTCACGACATTAATTGTTTCATTACCCTTTGGATTGGGGATGGTGTCACTAGGAGGTCTTTGTGCAACTTGCTTGGCCAATTGTCCCACTTGAGTCTCAAGATTTCTGATGGATGCCTCTTGATTTCTAGAGCTAGCTTCTTGATTTTTAAAACCAGCCCTTGTCTCCTCCATGAATGAAGAGTTTGTGTAGCTAGTTTCTCAATGGCTATCTCCCAATCTGCTTTCTATTGAGGAGCATTTTGGCTTTTCCCTTGATCCTTCCAAGAGAAATTTGGGGGATTCCTCCACCCCGGATTGTAGGTGTTGGAATATGAATTATTTTTGACAAAAAATATCTTCTCTTGGACTGCTAGGGGAAGTTCACAGTCCTGGTTAGAATGTGGACCTTCACAGTAGTCACACTTCAAACTTGTCACAGCATTTACCTGAGCAGAATGGTGTTGCACATAATTCAAGTTTAGAGCTTCCATTCCTTTTTTCAGTTCTTCCAACTGTTGAGTGATTATCTTCTGTTGAGCCAACCCGGCCGTCTGAGCATCTAAGTCAAGGAGACCTCTTTTAGATGTACCTCCTCTATCATGAGCCGCCAAGGAATCATTTGAAACCATAAATTCAATTATTTGTCTTGCTTCTACCGCGGTCTTGAAATTCAAAGAACCACCTGCTGAGGCATCAAGCATCATCCTAGCATTTGGTCTCAACCCAGTACAAAAGATTTGCATCTGTTGATGATCATCAAAACCATGATACGGACAAGCCTTCAATGTGATCTTGAATCTTTTGTAAGTCTCATAGACCGACTCACCCTCTTTTTGCTTATAACTGTTGATTTCTCCCCTCTTCTTAATGAACATGGAAGAAGGGAAAAATTGTTCGAGGAATTTGTCTTCAAGAGCATTCCATGTAGTGATGCTAATTTTAGGTTGTGAATCAAACCACTCTTTGGCTTCATCCTTTAGAGAGAATGGAAAAAGCCTCAGTTTCTTAGCTTCATCAGTATTACCATCCACTTTCATTGTTTCACATAGTTGTGCAAAATTGGTGAGATGCTTGTTTGCATCTTCACATGGTCTTCCACCAAATTGCATCTCCCTTAATTCAAAGAACAGTCCCGGATTGATCTCAAACCTATTTACGGTTACTGGTTGATGAGTAATCGGTAACCTCTGCCTGTTTGTGTCACGATTCCCATAGTCTCCAAGAGTACGTCTCACTGGTGGGTCAGCCATATCTTCAATCACAGGAATCTCAGATACAATCTCTACTTCTCTTACTGCTTCTTTTCTTGGAGTTTCCTTTCTCTTGTAGCCTTTCGTTTAGCCTTTGCAGTCTTTTCAATTTCTGGATCAAAGAGAAGGTCAGCTGAGGCAGTGCTTCGCATAAACAAAGTTAGAGCAAAAGTAAGTGATTAAAAGATAAAAATAAAATAAAATGACAGAAATTAAAATTCAATCAAGAAATTAAAAATTAAGTTAATAAAAATTTGGCAGTCCCCGGCAACGGTGCCAAAAACTTGATGGGATCACGACAAGTGTACCGGATCGTTGCAAGTAATAGTGCGGAAAGACCGAGTGTCGAACTCAGGGACTGCGGTTAATTATCAGTTTAACAATTTAACTTCTAAATTGAAAATAGACTAATTTGGATTTGTTTGACGAGAAATTAAAGTGAAAAGCAACAATTTTTTTTTTTTACGATTTTTATTTATAATGATTACAAGAACACAAGTTGAATTTGTATGAATTAGAGAGCATTGGGGACGAGCTTCAATTTACTTCACTCTTATATCTAACGAATCAAACATATTATTGAACTTATTTTATGAGCTATGATCAAATTGCTATAATTATTCTAATCCTAATTCCTTAGGTAAAAGAACCTTTGTTTCTAATAAAAACCCCTAATTCCTTAGGTGACCTTAAAAAGAAATAAGCAGTAATAACAACAATTATCCTATGATTCTGAATACAAATGACTATTCCTAGACTAGAGATAAACAGATTTCAATTCTCAAGCATATGTAATTCAAACTTCCATTCATAATCACATATCATAAATCATCCTAAGAGTGATCAAATCCTAGAAAGCGTTAAGGACAGAGATTGAAATATAAATCATAACATTCATTCAAATAACAGATGTTTAATTCAAAGATATAAGAGATTCATAAATCGTTGCTCATCCCCAACAACGGGAAATTTAGCTAGACATAGAAATAGAGATAACAATTAAAAGAGAAAAGGGGAATGAAAATAACTCCATGAAAAGATGCAGATGATCCAAGTTCTGTCGGCTCCTCCGTTATCTCGCTCACGGTGATTGCTAGATTCCCAATTTCTACTAAAAAAACTGTAGCCGTCACTCCCTTCATGCCGAACGTACTATCTTCATGCCAAACGTACTGTCTTCTCTCTTCTCCACTCCGTGCGTCAATCCCCAATTCTCCAATTCCTTTCTTTTCTCAATTCTCATTCACCATGATTTTATTATCATTCATGGTTCCAAGGAAGGTCTGGGAGAATGCTAAGCTTCTCGGGGTACAAGGTAATTCGCCTGATGACAGATATGTTGATTTGATAGAGGATGGTGAGAGAAGAGATGAAGGTGAAAGCAGTAAGAGGGCGAATTCCACTTGGCCTTCATGAATATTTTATCTTTAAATATGAGAGGGTGGGGCGATCGTGGGAAGCGACGCCAGTTGGTGGCTCTTATTAAGTCAAGGTCATTTGATTTTGTTTGTGTTCAAGAGACGAAGAGGGAGGTGATGGTTGAGCAGGAGGTTGGTATGCTTTGGGGCAATCGTTCATTTCAATGGATTCATCAACCTTCCCGGGGTTCTTCGGGGGGTATTCTGTGTTCTTGGCTTGAGGGTGCATGTACGGTGACGTCGCATTTTTCCGGTGTTGGTTTTCTTGGGCTCAGTATGGTGTCTCGTGGTAAAGTTATTCATGTGGTTAATGTGTATGCTCCTTGTTCGACAGTATCAAAGAGAAGGGTTCGGGCTGAATTGGTAGAAGTTAAACAAAGGTTGGGGGATGGTGAATGGTGCATTGTTGGTGACTTTAATGCAGTGTCTTGCGCAAATGAAAGAAAGGGCAGAAGCGGGAGAACCTCAGAGGTGGAGATGGATGATTTCATTAGCTTTATGATTGACATGGACATAGTCGATGTTCCGGTGACGGGTAAGAAGTTCTCATGGTTTTGTTCAGACGGTTCTATGAGCAGGCTAGATGGTTCTTGGTTCAGAAGGGCTGGTATCAGATTGGGGAATCAAGGGCCAGTGGATTGGTAACCGGGACATTTCTGATCACTCTCCTATCTGGCTTTTGCGAGCATCGAAAGAATGGGGTCCAAAGCCATTCCGCTTCTTTAATGCTTGGCTGGAGCACAAAGATTTCTTACCTTTTGTTCACCGATGCTGGAATGAGGTTAACATATCGGGTTGTAAGACATTCGTCCTAAAAGAAAAGATGAAATTGCTTAAGCGGAGCATCAGAGGGTGGAACAAAGAGGTGTTCGGTAAGTTAGACTTGAATATTGATAATTTGGTCCGAGATCTGAATTCTTTAGATGCCATTCTTAGTGAAGGTTGGGATAGTGATGCCGTGGTAAGTGGGAAGGAAGTCTCCGCCTCGCTTTGGAAAGAAATTCGGGTGAAAGAGTCTTTATTGGCCCAAAAATCAAGAGCAAGATGGATTAAGGAAGGGGACATGAACTCGAAGTACTTCCACTCTCTCTTACGTTATAGAAGACGAAGATGTAATGTGGTGATTATTAGGGAGAATGGGAACTGATAACTCTATTTTTATATAGGTTATTTATGCTCTTAATACTTAAATCGAGCTCACTTCTCAAATAATTTCAATACTTAATTATGTGAATATGTGATTAATAGTGTAAAAGCAGGTTATAAGTCAATTCCCTAAATATTGGGCATAATAGGTGCCTTTGTGAATATATTGATGTTCTGCCTTAGTGCTGCAGCGGTATGCCATCAATGAGACGCTACAGCGTTATGAGGTGGCTGGCCATTGGGATATTTGTGTAACCACTTGTTGAAACGATGAGTCATCACCCTTATCTCTTATCCTCAGCATGACATTGAAGCCCAAGTGGAGTCAACAAGACAGTTGGCGCCTCCCAATTGATTCCCACTTGATAGTTGGTAATGATTTTAATCATTACCACTTTTTGTAAAGTAACTTTATGGATAATCAAGATATTATCTAATTAAGATATTATCTAATTAGGATATTATATATTAGGGATAGATCTAATCCAAGACACACAAGTAGTTAGATATTATTATTATCATTCCTATGTGAAGAGAGAGTTTTAACTTGGAGAAGAGCAAAACTTGACATTTTGGTTTTCCTCCACTGTTATTCCAATCTTGAAGCTTTTATTTGTAGTATAGTTTTTAGATTCCATAAGAGGTTTTGTTCAAACCATAACTTCATCTAACGTATATGACTTGGGATTCTTGGAGTGCATCTTTTGCAACCATTCTCCTCTTCTCTACCTACGGTAATATAAGCTTGTTTGTTTGTATTGCGATGATGAAGCTTGTCATGAGCTAAATCACTTTGTAGTTGGATTGTTCTTAGTGTGTAATGAACCCTGAGTAGCTTTTATATAATATTATGATGTTTGTGTTTCATTCCTTGTGTTATAATGCTTTCAACTTTGTTTTGGGACTGATCAACTAAAATAAGGGAGCTTTGTGGGTTCAGACATGGTTCACAAAGAGAACTCAAGGAATGATATGAATGAAAAACCCTTTAAAGACATTTAAAGGAAGTACTACTTAACCCTAGACATAGGGGAATAATAGTTCATAAGGTACATGCTGTAAGATCTTAATATACAGGGGTAAAACTTATTTAGAACCTAGACATAGGAGTCTTGTAACATAGCCCTGACGATAGTGACTGAAAGACACGCCACCATGACGCTACAGCGTCTGTTGATTCTGCAAGCACTACAACGCTTAACGCTACAGCGTCTAATATTATATAACACTACTCTTGGGAATTTACATAACTGCTGAGCTATCCAACTCACTCTTAAATACTTTCAATTCACTACTATTTTATCTTAAATCATTATGTTTACAACTCTACACTTTTATTTGTCACCATACTTGTTTCACTAAGTTGCTAATCACTTAAACTTCTTAGATTAATTCCAATCCCTGTGGGAACGAACTTTACTTATCATTATATTACTTGTTGCGATTGTGTATACTTGCACATCACCTTTTCGCACAACAGGAACCCAATGGAGGATGTAGATGAAGTGACACTACAAGAATTTAGGGTATTACTGGCTAACTCAATCCCCCAGTAATGGTTAAAATCGGCCAGAAATTGCACTTTACTGGCGGATTTAGTCCGCCAGTAATCAGCCAGAAAAACGGTCGCAGGTAACTGTTACTGGCTGATTTTCAGCCAGTAATTACTGGCGGATTTACTGGCCGAACTTCAGCCAGTAATTACTGGCCGAAATTCGGCCAGTAAATCCGCCAGTAATTACTGGCTGAAAATCAGCCAGTAAATCCGCCAGTAATTACTGGCTGAATATCCGCCACTAAACAACCAAATTCCGCCAGTAATGTATTATATATTTTTTAAAAAAAATATTTTGAAAATGCTTTTTTATATTTAAAATTCGTTGATTTAAATATTTAATTCATTTTTTTATTTAATTTCTTTAAAAATAATATTTTAATTCATTTTTTTAATTCAAAAAATAAAACAATACTTCTTAATCAACCACGTATGTTAAAAACAAAGAAAGTTAAAAATAAAGTGTTTTTTTTATCAGTTTTCTTTCTCTTGTAACCAAAAAAAAATAGTCTTCTTTCTCTCAATTCTTTCAATTCAATACACCGCTATTAATTGCTGCAGCCCCCCATTCATCAAGGACAAAGAAGCTTCACAAGATTCGTCTTTCTTCCATGGATGACGTCTTTGAGATTTCCTATGGATCTTGAACACCCCGACCTTGATCTTTTTCACATTCATGTTCCCAAATGAAAGTTGAGAAAATGGAGAAAATAAAAATTGAAAACTCAACAATGCATCAAAGATTTATCTAACAGAAAAACCAACCTTTTCAACAGAAACAAAATTAACCAACTCAAATTGTTGTCAGCAGAAACAAAACTAAAAAACACTACACCCACGGCAGAACCAGCGGTAGAGTTGACGGAGAGAAGAGAGATGTTTTTTTTGAGAAGAGAGAAAAGAGAGTTGGGTGTTGAGAAAAAATTGATTACCTTCCTTTCACAGTGAGAGAAAACACGTGCATCGATGAGAGAGTTGAGAGAATTGAGGCTGTAAAAGTTTTCAGAAAGAAAAAAAGTATACTCACTTTACTGGCGGAACTGTCACAGTTACTGGCGGATTGACTGTGACCCGTCATGTCACTGATTTATTGTCAGCAAATACTGGCGGAAGTGTTTTTTACTGGCCGAATTAATTTACTGGCCGAATATATTGGTCAACGCGCGCTTTTCAATGGCATTTTGTGGCTGAATATTCCGCCAGTAACTGCAATTACTAGCAGATGTATTTATTTATAAATTTTTTAAAATTTTTCAATTAAATTCCGCCAGAAATCACTACTAAATCCGCCAGTAAACATACTGGCTGTTTAAATCCGACAGAAATGTTATGGAATCCGCCAGAAACGTACTGGCAGACTAAATCCGCCACAAATCGCCAAATTCCACCAGAAAATTTACTGGCTGACTAATTCCGCCACAAATGTTTAGCCAGTAATGCAAGTAATTCTTGTAGTGTGAAGTTGTTCGTCAAGCATCATTTTGAGAACTGTTTTGTGGAGCCAAATCTCAATCGCTCAACTCTTGATGGCCTACATTTCAATCAATTATTGCCATCTGAGTCGGATCCCCTAATTCAACCTTTCTCCGAAGAAGAGATAAGGATGGGAGTGTGGGATTGTGATGGAGATAAGAGCCCGGGCCCCGACGGATTCAATCTCAATTTCATTAAGCGTTGTTGGAGTTTGTTGAAGGATGATGTTGTGGGTTTTTTTAATGAATTCTTTGAGTACGCCTATCTTCCAAAAGCAATCACAGCTTCTTTATTGCATTGATCCCTAAGAATGACAATCCTCAAGGTTTGAGTGAATTCAGGCCTATTTGTTTGATAGGGAGTTTATACAAAATTTTGGCCAAAGTGTTGGCAAATCGACTGAAGAAGGTGATGCCCAAAATTATTTCCAATCACCAATCTGCTTTCATCGGGGGAAGACAAATTTTAGATGGGGTCGCGATTGTCAATGAAGTGGTGGATTATGATAAGCAGGGTAAGGAAGAATGTTTGATGTTCAAAGTAGATTTTGAGAAAGCTTACGACTCTATTTCTTTATCTATATCTTGCAAAGAATGGGTTTTCCTAGTAGATAGATTTCTTGGATAAGATCTTGTGTGTGCACTAGTTCCATGTCAGTTCTTGTAAATGGTAGCCCAACGCAAGACTTCAATGCTTGTAGGGGTTTGCGACAAGGGGATCCTTTGTCACCGTTTTTATTTCTCATTGTCGCTGAAGGTTTGGCATGTTTAATGCGAAGGGCGATTGAGACTGGTTTATATCATGACTTCTTCATTTGCCAAGACATCCGTTTTTCTATGTTGCAATTTGCGGATGACACAATGTTGTTGGGCAAGGCCACTTGGGAAAATGCTTGGTGTATAAAGTTGTTGTTGAGAGCCTTCGAGCTTGTGTCCGGCTTGAGAGTAAATTTCCACAAGAGCAAGTTGATTGGTATTAACGTCCCGGATGGGTTTATGGATAGGGCTAGCGTCTTCCTCTTTTGTAGAACGGAATCAATACCGTTCAAGTTCTTGGGAATCCAAATAGGCGCTAATCCAAGGCGTGAAGCTACTTGGAGTTTGATTTTAGGGGGTATGCGTAAGAGATTGGCTTCTTGGAAGGGTCGTCTTCTATCCATCGGTGGCCGGGTAGCCCTCATCAACTCCGTCTTGAATAGTATTCCTCTTTACATGTTCTCCTTTTACAAAGCTCCGAAAGTGGTTATAAAGAAGATGGTTAAAATTCAGCGGGACTTCCTTTGGGGCATTAAAGAGGGTGATAATGGAATGTACTGGGTGGCTTGGGATAGAGTGTGCAAGCCAAAAAATGAGGGTGGCCTCAGTATTAAAAATCTTGAACTATTTAACATAGCTCTGTTAACCAAGTGGAAATGGAGGGCATTGACGGATTGTGATGCGAGCTGGAGTGGGCTGTTGCGGTATAGATATGGGGACTTTGCTTCTTGTTTCATTCACGACTCACTGGAAGGAATTTCTCGCCGGAATGTTGGTTCGATTTGGTGGAGAGATTTGATTGGCTTAGGTGTTAATTTAGAGGAGCAGAGGAAGTTTGCTTGGTGTGCAAAAAGTGGTTTGGGTGATGGAGCATCGATCCTTTTTTGGAAGGACCAATGGCTAGGCATTGAGCCTTTGTTCAAGGTGTTTCCGTTGTTATTTGCTGGAGTTGTTCAGCAACAACTTACTATTACTGAATTCGGTAATTGGACTGAAGAGGCGTGGCAATGGCTCAATTCATGGAATCAATATCAAGATCGAGTTCGCAAATCTGAAGGGATGATCTTGGACAGTATATTACAAGCAATACAACCAACTAGAGGGAAGCAAGATAGTTGGGTGTGGCCACACGATAATTCAAAGTGTTTTACAGTGAAGTCTTTTTATCAAAAGCTGATCTGCACAGATGCTTCTTCGAATGATTCGGCCCCGCAGCATTTTTTGGGAGAATTGTGGAAATCAATTGTTCCGTCGAAGGTTGTGGTTTTTGGCTGGCGCTTGTTGCTCAACTCTCAGCCTGTGCGTGACGCTCTTTTGCGCAGGAATGTTCTTCACTCTGAGCAGGAGGCGTCTTGCTCTCTTTGCAGCAACAACTCAGAATCGGTCAACCATTTGTTTTTTTCTTGCAGGTTCGCGCAAGCTGTTTGGCAGCAGATGGGGAATTGGCTCGGATTTTATTTTGATTTGTCTTCAGATATTGTTGATCTCTTTCTAGCTTGTGGTCGTTTATGCAATGGTAAAAAGGCAAAGCGAACGAAGCATATGTTTTGGCTAACAACTTGCTGGAGTATTTGGCTTGCAAGGAATAGCACTATCTTTAAGAATGAGGAACCAAGTGTCGAAGCAATAATAACCCACATCAATGTCTGAACAATATGTAATCTAGTAGGGGGAGAAACAGTGGGTTAGGTTGGTTGTCCTCACTGTAGTGCAGATTGTACGAGGTACTATTTTTCCTCCCTGAGTCTTTTTCCCAATGGGTTTTGGCTCAGAGAGGTTTTGAGGAGACCCTCCCCCTTTTCTTTTTCCCCATTGTAAGGGTTGGACACCCCTTGTGCTCCCTTTCAATGAAATTATTGCTTATAAAAAAAGGGATTGGCTATATTTTTAAAAACAACTTTTTTAAAAGGTAATAAAGAAAAAAAATCGGATTATGAACATATAAACACAAATCACAACACAAAGATTAAACAAATTAGAAAAAATAGCGAAAAGACAGGCATTATCGCGCCGGTGTGTCTGCTTTTCTATTGTGCTAACGTGGGTATTTATATTTTATTATAATTATTATTTAATGTTGATTTCGAGAAAATCGATATTACATATTGTTATATATTTATATGTATTAACCAATAAATCTAATCTATCTAATATCTATTTATACAAACAAACTTCCTATGAAATTACCAATTTGGATCTCTTATTAACAAGACACATCTAATTTAAGGGTAAAAATGTCATTACACTCATTTTTTTCTTTTTTTTTTCTCTTTCTTCTTACACTCTCTTTCTTACTTTTCACTTTTCTCTTACACTCTCTTTCTTCCTTTTTTCTCTTTCTTCTAACACAATCTTTTCTCCTTTTCACTTTTCTCTTACACTCTCTTTCTTCCTTTTTTCTTTTTACTTTACTTTTAATTTTTCCATAAATAATTATTCTCTTTCTTTTATCACTTCACTTTAATTTTTTTAACTAAATTTCTAAATTTATACAAACACTACTCTATTCAAATCTAATCTAATATTTATTTTAAGGGTAAAAATGTCATTACACTCTTTTTTTTTTCTTTTTTTTCTCTTTCTTCTTACACTCTCTTTCTTACTTTTCACTTTTCTCTTACACTCTCTTTCTTACTTTTCACTTTTCTCTTACACTCTCTTTCTTCCTTTTTTCTCTTTCTTCTAACACAATCTTTTCTCCTTTTCACTTTTCTCTTACACTCTCTTTCTTCCTTTTTTCTTTTTACTTTACTTTTAATTTTTCCATAAATAATTATTCTCTTTCTTTTATCACTTCACTTTAATTTTTTTAACTAAATTTCTAAATTTATACAAACACTACTCTATTCAAATTACCTATAAAAATGTAAATGAGTCACACTAAAAAACAAAACAAAACTATCACATTAAAATTTTAATTTTTCTCTCCGAAATCTGTATACACTCTTATTGATAATCTACTAACACCTCTTATTGATAATCTACTACCTATCTTTTAATATCTATTATAATCAACTAAAGAAATCAATTGAAACTACGAGATAACTGCAATGATATATAAAAATCACGGGATAACTGCACTGATATACAAAAAAACACAAGATTAATATTTGTCATTGATAATTAATATTTTTGAAGACTACTATAAACCTACTATCTAAAAACAATAATATTTAAAGACTATTTAAACTACTGATTAATATTTAAAACAGATATTTCTTATTGATAATCTACTATCTCTCCTTTACTATCTACTACAATATACCAATCAACTAAAATAATCAATTGAAATTACGAAATAACTGCATTGATATATAAAAAAAACACGGGATAACTCCACTGATATATGAAAAAAAACACGAGATTAATATTTGTCACTGATAATTAAATTTTTTGAAGACTACTACTACAAACCTACTATCTAAAAAATAAGAAGACTTAATGACTATGTAAATTAGTAATTAATATTTAAAACAAATATTTCTTATTGATAATCTAATATCTAACTTTTACTATCTACTATAATCTACTAATCAACTAAAATAATCAATCGAAACTACGAGATAACTGCACTGATATATAAAAAACATGGGATAACTGCAGTGATATATAAAAAACACGAGATTAATATTTACCATTGATAATTATAATTTTTGAAAACTACAATAAATCTACTATCTAAAAAAACAAGAAGGTTTAATGACTATTTAAACTGATTAATATTTAAAAATCACGTGACAATATTTGTCACTAATACCTAATTAAAAGAGAACAAATAATTGTTACTGATATATAAAAAAACATGGGATAGATATTTCCTATTGATAATCTACTATCTATCTTTTACTATCTACTATAATCTACTAATCAACTCAAATAATCAATTAAAACTACGGGATAACTGCAATGACATATAAAAAAACACGGGATAACTGCACTGATATATATAAAAAAACACAGGATTTATATTTGTCATTGATAAATAAAAATTTTGAAGACTACTATAAACCTACTATCTAAAAAACAATAATATTTAATGACTATTTCAACTACTGATTAATATTTAAGAAAAATATTTCTTATTGATAATCTACTATCTCTCTTTTACCATCTACTATAATCTACTAATCAACTAAAATAATCAATTGAAACTACGAGATAAGTGCACTGATATATATATATATATATACAATACGGGATAACTGCACTAATATATGAAAAAAAAAACACGATATTAATATTTGTCATTGATAATTAAATTTTTTGAAGACTACTACTACAAACCTACTATCTAAAAAACAAGAAGACTAATTAATATTTAAAACAATTATTTCTTATTGATAATCTACTATCTAACAAAATTACTATCTACTATAATCTATTAATCAACTAAAATAATCAAATGAAGCTACCAGATAACTGCACTGATTTATAGAAAACAAGGGATAACTGCAGTGATATATAAAAAACACGGGATTAATATTTTCCATTGATAATTATAATTTTTGAAAATTACTATGAACCTACTATCTAATAAAAGAAGAAGACTTAATGACTATTTAAACTGATTAATATTTAAAACACATGGGACAAATATTTGTCACTAATACCAAAAGAAGGACAAATAATTGTTACTGATATATAAAAAAAACACGGGATAAATATTTCTTATTAATAATCTACTATCTATCTTTTACTATCTACTATAATCTACTGATCAACTCAAATAATCAATTGAAACTATGAGATAACTGCACTGATACATAAAAAACACGAGATAACTGCACTGATATATAAAAAAAATACGGGTATAACAGCAATATATATATATATATATATATATATATATATATATATATATATAAACACGGGATAGCTGCACTAATATATAAAAAAACACGGGATAACAGCACTAATTTATAAAAGAACACTTCACTGATATATAAAAAACACGGGATAAATGCATGCATTGTTTTTAAATGATACTTTTACATTTTTAGATTTTAATATTTATCTATTTTTAATTTGAAACTCCTTTTTTATCTATTTTAAATTTGTCTCTATTTTCACGGGGTAATGTTCAAACTATTTAAATACTATCTAAGTTCATTCATAAAAATAACACGACAGCACCCGTGCGTATGCACAGGTATCCTACTAGTTATTCTATAAAATAAAAAACAACAATGACCAATGAACCAAACACGTGCCACTAAAAAAGTTAAATTATTCTTTAATATCTTAACAAGCTGATAATTTGAGTTTAACAATTCAAATTGATAATTTGAGTTTACAAATTCACATTATTAATTCAAAATGATAGTTTGTATTTATTAATATTTAAGTTTAGATAACAAATATTTATTTTAAATTTTAGTTGATTCAAGGACCAAAAGTTAGTTAATTCACCCATATAATGGTCTAAAAAAGTAGTACATCGAACCTTATCGTGTAAAAAAAAGCATAGGGTTCCAGGACCTCGAGTCAGGGGTCAAAATTATTAAAAACATGCATCTCTAAAAATATAATTAAAAAGAACTTCAATATATTTAAATAAATAAATTATACAACTCATAATTATCCTATACATGATTTCATATTTTGAAATCGTTGGGTCTTGGGTGTAATTGGGTCCAAAATTAGGGGTCTTGGGTGTGAGTTAGTTGAGTCTTTCGTGCAATTGGGTGAAAAATTAAGGGTCCTATAGTGCAAAATTATATTTTCAGGAGGGGTCAAATTTTATTTTATAGGGTGGAAAATGAAACTTTTTTTTTCCAGGGGATTCAAATGATTCCATACAGATCTGCCAATGTAGGACACAAAAGCAAGAAAACAAAAGAGTAGAAAAGGAAAAATTATACCTAGGTTCTTTAAGTTATTTGTTTGTAACAATTTGGCCCTTTTTGTTTTTTTTTGTACCATTTAGGTCCTTTAAGTTACATAACGTTTACACGGCTAGCCGTTTTTTTCCATATTCCATCAAACACCGTTAAAAAACACTTACGTGGCAGTTATAAGGCTGATATGACTTAATGGTGGTGATGTGTCAAGTCCAAATAGGTTTTTAAAATTTATTTTTTATTAAAATAAAAAATCTAAAATTATTGAAAGATTAGGGTTCATCTTCCTCTTCAAGAGTGTACTTTCTGCAACTGTCCATAGTAATTTCAAGGCTAAATATATACTTTGGCCCTTTATCTTTGGGGTTGTGGTCACTTTGGCCCTTTATCTTTTTTTTTTCTCATTTTAGACCCTCATGTTTTTTGTGTGAGTCATTTTGGCCCCTGCCGTTATCATTTTGGTCCCTTATGTTTTTAATTGATTTCATTTTAGTCCCTTATGTTTTTAATTGATTTCATTTTGGGCCCTTATGTTTTTAATTGATTTCATTTTCGTCCTTAAAAATTTGCCTAAAAAAACATAAACATAACGACAGGGGCCCAAAATGACACACACAAAAAACATGAGGGTCTAAAATGAGAAAAAAAAAAGATAAAGGGCCAAAGTGACCACAACCCCAAAGATAAAGGGCCAAAATATATATTTAGCCTAATTTCAAACAGGGTTGCTGCAATCTCTTCATCAAAACCACTTCGCTTAGCTTCAACATCTGAAAGGGGTGGTAACTCATCTCTAGCTATGGGACCAACTTCACCCTAAATTTGCAGGGAGAGGAATTTGTATGAAATATTAATAGATGAGAATATATGGAAGGAGAATTTGAATTAATTTTAGTTTATTAATTAAAAAAAGTTACAAATAACCCTATTTTTATGAATTAAAAAAAGGCAAACGATTTAAACGTTATCTAACTTAAAGGATTAAATTTGTACAAGAAAACATAAAGGACCGAATCGTTATAAATAAATAACTTAAAGGACCCCTGGTGTAATTTTGCCGAGTAGAAAACAAAAATTTAATGAGATTAACTACTTCTCTTAAAATACGTAAATTAGTTTTAATTTTATATTATTTTATTGAATAAGAGGTAAATATTATATGTATTAAATTAAATAAAATACTTATTTTAACATGCATATAGTTACATAGATTTTTTCTTCATTTTAGATTCTTACTTTTTGGCTAAAATATATTTTTAGTTAGTTATATTAATTTTTTAAGTTTTCTTTTACTACTATAACATCTAGAAGTTTCAATTGGGTCTCTTTTTTTTGTTACAAAGGCTCAAACAAAAACAAAAAAGGAGGCCTAAGGCCTTACAAAAATATTCTCCATTGCATTAGCTAATAACAAGGGATCTAGGTTCCTAGGAGGAAAATCCAAGATAACTAGATCATCAGTTGCGTGAGCACCCATTTTGGCCAAGAAGTCTGCACATTGCTTACCCTCTCTCAAAGTGTGAACCAATTGAAACTCTCAGTTCTTCGTTAGAAAACTCCTAATAATAGCAATCTCATTACCAAGCTTGTGGAAATCATGATTACCATGTGATACCAAATTTAAGACATATTGGGAATCCGTGTTGATGAGGACCTCCTAGCTCAAGGAAAGGAAACACAAAAAGGAGTGGTTACTAGAAGCAAAGCAAGGAAGCTTCAAGAGGACATGGAGAAGAGGATTAGCTCTTTGTTGATTCTCATTGGAGGAGAATCTAATGAAGACAAAATTTACCAAGTGCTATTCATTAGTGACTTGTCCTTATTACAAAAATATATTAGACTTGTTCTTTTCTATTTGTAATTTGTAATAATTGTACTTTGATGTATTTTCCTTTTAGAAGCCTAGTATTTGCTCTAAGGCATTAGGTTGTGATTAGAAACTTAGGGTGGTGTGCTTAGTAAATTGCCAAGAGTATATATTGGCAAACATAAAAATTTGGAATTAGACTTTGATGATATAGAAATTGATTTTTGAGAGCATAGAGTTTTCTCTCCCTTGGTTCTTGGAAGAACTCAAGTTGGATCTTATCAAGGGGCTATTCATATCTCTTGTGGCGATCACGCACCGATATTATCATCTATCCTTAGATGTGGCGATCTTCACTCCATCTCCACCTTCTTTCCTTTCCATTTTGTGAGTTTTACTTCCTTCATTGTTCTTAATTTTGGTTGATTGAGTCAAGAAATTGGGAATCTAATCATGGAAAAAGATCCTAATATTCAAGATTTGCTTGAATTTCACATCAATTGGTATCAAATTTAGGTCTTGTAATTAGCGTTTCTGTTTCTTGTTTCTGTTTACAGTTAATTGTTTTTTCTCTTTCTCGTTTCTGTTACGTTATTTTTTTCTTCTTTCGTTTCCGTTTTGCGTTCCTTTCTTTTCCTTCTTTCGTTGCTGCTTTCCTTCGTTTCACGGTTCTGTGCGTATTTTTTCTCCGTTTCTTGATCTATAGGTGATCTATCTTGGTTTTGATTTCGTTTCTGTTGCTTCAAGATTTCGTTCTTGATTGCGCTATGTGCGATTCTGTTCACGTCTCCGTCGTTTTGTTTCAGTGTGCATACTGTTTCTGATTGCGTTCTGATTGTGTTCAGTTTGCGTTCCGTTTCTGATTGCGTTTAGTTTGTGTTCAATTTGCGTTTCTGATTCCGTTTCAGTTCATGTGATTTGTGTTCCATTTCTATTTGTTTCGTAGATCTGTTACACGATTCGGCGGCATTTCTGTTTGCGATCTCTGCTATTTCGTTCTGGATCTGCGCTCCTTTTCTCAAATCAGTAGTTTCGTGGTTGTTGTTATTTCTCAGTTTCGTGTGTACTGATATTCTGAAGTTCTTGCTTTGATGCTGTTGTTGACTCTATGTTGTTGTGTTTGAGTCTTGTTCTTGGCTGATCGGTACAGACTTGAACTCTCTTTGTTGCGTTTTATTTTAACCCCCGTAGTTGATTGCTGGTTCGTAATACATCTGGTTGGTTCTGACTTCCGTGTGTGTATTTGTATGATTAGAATCTGTTCTTGTGATTCATCATTTGATTTTTTAATTCTTGTTGCAAATCTGATTTTGGGATTAATTCCTCAATACTTGCTCAAATCTGGATTTTCAAAAGCCAAAAAAAGTATAGGAAAAAAAAAGAGGAATCTGATCCTGCATAGAAAAAGTCAAGAAAACAGCTTATAAAAAAAAGTGATTCTGAAAAAGCAAAAAAATAAAAATAAAAAGTGCTTATAAAACAAAAAAGGCAAGTATTAAAAAAAAAAAAGAAGTGCAAATATCCAGATTTGAGAGATTGTTTCTTCACTCAATTTGCAATTGGTTGTCAAATTCTTCATGTGGATTGTAAGCTTTTAGCACCATACCTTCCACAATTTTGAATACATACACACATTTGTTCATCCACACATTTGCTACATATACACCTTTTGTTTCCTTTGATCACATACATTTTTTTTAATTGAGTATCTTGTTCAAGCACTATTTGTTTTAGCGTCCGTTTGTTTTGTTAGCTTTTCGTGTATTTCAATAAATTCTTTAGTTGTGTCTTATAGTCTCGTTTATCATTTTTTTGGCCTCTTGTGTGATAATTTCCTTGCGTGGTTGTCTCATTGGCTATGGTAGTAACATCAACACCTCGGTGATTGGAATCTACTTGAATCATTTTAAGAACCTATAGGAGGGAAATTTAGGGAGTGGAAAAAGGCTAGAGTGCATATTATAGAGAAAGCCAAAAAGAGTGTAAACACGAGTGACAATTTCAAGAGTGTAAACACTTAGTTGAGTGGTGAGGTCCATTTTTTTTTCTCTTTTTTTTATTCTTTTGTATATTGTATTGGTTATTTGCATCATGTCAAGTGTTCCACTATCACCAAGAACGGCTGCCCTCATGGCTCACATTACAAATCTTCAAAGAGAAACACAAACGGAGATTAGGAGGGTTAGTGAGGAGCTTGGGGAAAGAATTACTTTGGTTGAAAGGCGGGTTGAAGAACCTATTCCACATAATGAACTTGAGGAGGATGAGATTGAAGAGGAGGTACCTAGACAAGCAAGGAGGACAATGAGGCATGAGTATGAAGAGGATGAGGGTGAAGAGGAGATCCCTAGACAAGAAAGGAGACCAAGGAGGAATGATAGAAGACATAGACAATATGACAATGAATATGAAAGGAGGCACAGGCATCGCCATTATGGTGACAAACAACCTTTGGAAATTTCATCTGCCAACAAATGAATATTCCATGAAGAAGCCCCATGACCTCTCCATGCATCGCATTCGATATGCCAATAGATCCATAAAAACCACGAGTAAAAGTCCCATCACTATCACAGAGAACACCCCCAAAATCGGCCCTTCCCGGATTCGCTAAAGCGCTACCATCTACATTCAAACACACCCAACCTGTGGGAGGCTTAGGCCACGTAACAGATCTGGACAAAACTGTCCCACTGTCAACTTTATCAATCCCATAAGCCTTTCTATTATCATTGCACATCACTTGAGCATGAATAGACACTTGCATTGGTTGGTCTTGTTCACCATCAAAAACAAATTTGTTTCTACTACACCAAAGCTTCCACATAATACAAAGAGCAAGAACTCCATAATTATGAATAAAAACATGCAGCCAAGAAAGCAAATCAGTACCTGTTATTGGCAAATGCAAGGCTTGATTTAAACAATTGCTCCAAACTTCCTTTGCACGAATACAAGTAAAAAGACAATGAATGATAGTTTCCTCCGCAACTCCACAGAACAGACAAGTTGGTGAAATGTTTATCCCTCTAGCCACCAGTAAGGATTTAGAAGGTAAAGATGAATGACAAAATTGCCAAGCAAAGAATTGCAGATTAGCCGGCACTTTAAGTTTCCAAATCCAACCCCAAGAATTAGAAGGCAATGAGTTATCAAACTCCTCCCTCAACCAATTATACGCAGATCGCGTGCTGTAAACACCTGTAGGAGAATGAGACCAAGTCCAGTTATCTTCAATATCAACCACGAGCCTGGGCTGCTGCTCAAGGATCAGTTGCTTGACATTCATTGGAAGTTGAGTATATAGAACATTAAGATTCCAAATTCCATCATTATAGACATCCTTAATTCTCAAGTGACTATCACGAATATGAACAGCCCAAATAGCTTCATTAAGACTTCCTTTCAACACCCACGGTTTAAACCACAAGCTTGTATTGCCATTACCAAACTTAAAATTAAAACCATTTTGGAGCAAATTCAAAGCCTTCACCAGAGAATTCCAAACCGGAGAGCCTCTAACAAAATTATTAGCAAAGAGATTTCCATTCCTAATATAGATAGAACTGAAAATCGAGACCCACAATTTATCAGGCTGATGTAACATGTCCCAAACCAATTTTCCCAGTAAAGCAATATTCTGAAGCCGGGAGGTCCTAACTCCCAACACACCATTTTTCTTAGGTAACGTGACAACACTCCACTTCACCAAATTCATACCCCGGTTAGATGTTCCACGCCAAACGAAATCCCGAGAGATTCGATCAAGGTGATCACACACATTCTGAGGAAACCATTGAATTTGCATACCATAAGAAGGAATAGAGGACAGGACCGCATTAGTAAGAGTTAATCGCCCAAGCTTGTTTAGTAATCTTCCCTTCCAAGATGCCAATTTTGAGGTTACTCTATCAATCACTGTTGCGTTAAAAACACACTTAGAGCAAGTGTACTCTTTCGCAGAAGTAGTATAAAAGATTATCGTATCCACAGAGACTAATTAACAAGTACCAAACTAGTCGAGATTATTTATTGTTTAGACGAACCAATAGTTTGATGATTATAGAAACAAAATAAAAATAACTAAATAACTAGAATTAAAATACTAGATTTAATCGATGGAGAGAGGTCTAGGGTCATGGTTTCAGTTGCAAGCTTTGATTCCCCTATGTCTAAGTCTACCCGAATTCCTTTATTTTATTTAATTACCAATCCATTTACTAAAACTATTAATCCGTTTGGTCATTCGCGATTAATATTCTTTTTCTTAAACTAACCCTTGTTTGGTCATGCAAGAATTTAAATTTAAGAAAAGCTTAAAGAGCAAAAAGGTTGAATGATTGGAAGACTAAATTAAAGTTTGGTCATGCATTAATTATAGCCCCAATTGTCCTATAGGTCCACCAACTAATTGCAGTACGGTCACTTATCAACTAATTGATTAAGAACATGCAAAGGGTGATCAATCCTAAGAACGTGATTAAATTACTAGGACAATATTAATTGAAATAAAAATAGGAATTCAGATTAAAAATTAGAACATCAAAAGGTCTCTAATCAAGCAAGATCCACCTAAGACCCTAGAAGAGGATTTAGCTATCCACAGTGTTCAAGAACAATGAAATAAAATTAGGAGTCATAAATTACAGAGATAAAAATAACCCGGAATAGAGAAATTTCTGATCTTGAGAATTTAGTCTCCTTTTTCTGCTTCAGAGCTCTCTCACTGTGTCAAGAATGGTACCCAAAAACTCTTTTTCTCCTCTCCTGTACGTTGTCGTCACTACCGCTTCCTTCTGTTCTTGTTACTGTTGCGGCTGTGTGTATTGTGCGGCTTCTCCTCTCTATTCTTTTTGTGCGTGTGCGGCTCTGTTAGTAATTTATATATTTTGATTTGTGTAGTGTACGGCTCCTCTCAATCACATTTGCTTCCTTAAATTGCCGTCCTTTTTTTTTTATATGTGAAGCCTAGGTATTGTGCTTCATTTCTTTGTCTCCAAGTTTGTTCCATTAACCGTGGGCCATTATTTCAATTCATGGATTGCACTTCTCATTTGGGCCACATGGGCCATGGCTCTTTTATTTTGATTTCCAATTCCTTTAATTGGCAAACTCATAATTTAAGTGAGATTAAACTGGATTTTCAATCTTTTATCTCTTTAGCACTTATGCAAAATAAATAGCAAATTAAGTCAGTGATTTATATAATTGATAATAATTGCTCTAAAAATGCACTAAATTGGAGCTTATCAACTCCCCCACACTTAACATTTGCTTGTCCTCAAGCAAGTTTTCTGGCTCAATAAATTTTCAAAGAAGTAATAGAGACAGCCAAATAAGGGACTCAAAATTAGAAGCACAATGACAGACAATAGACAAATAGCAGATATGAGATGTCAAAAGGTTGCCCAATTAGAGGCTCATGTCCCTGAAAATTACATTATTGTGAACAAGGGCACTCACTCACAATCTCTCGACTTGGTATATACCACCTCAATGTTGAACTATTTAGTGGAGATTTGGTCAAATTACAAACATATGGTAATGTGCATTTTGTTGAAACTTGAGTGTATATTTTCCCTAGTCCCTAAACACTCATAGAAAAAAAAGGGGTAAAAATTTATGATTTAGTATCAATCCCCTTATGAAGGCTCAAAGCTCACATTTAGAAGCCAGTTCACAAAAAGTGCTCAACAGAGACAAATGCTAATTATCAGCTTCCTAAGGACATCCTCACAGTTACAATTAAGCACAAGTCTGTCAAGTAAATTGATTATGGGATCCCCTAAAGGCAAAATCTCTATTTTTTTTTTCAACTTGAAGCATAAGTCGCTAAAATAAGCCAGAAAAAATGCTATCAACTTATACAGTGGGTATGTGCATTAATAGAGATGAATTGACAAAGTTAAACTCTCCTCCCCCACACTAGCCTAAAGCATGGTCCCCAATGCAAAATATTAAATTGGCACAAAAATAAATAAATGAGGGAGAGTAAGAGTGACTTCCCTGAGAGAGCTTGCAGTCTGAGCTTATTCCTAAAAACAAAACAAAACAAAACAAAAAGAAAATGAAAATAACTGAAAATAAAACACAGGTTGCCTCCTGCGAAGCGCTTGTTTAACGTCGTGAGCCTGACGATAGTTAGTGCTTAATCAGGTGGCTCTCCAAGAGCAAATTTAATATCTAACGCAGTACACCTTCTTAACCTTCTAACCATGTGATTCACATTGTTCTTTCTTTTTCCACGTGGTGGATGAACTTCAAAGGATGGTGAAATTTTTATTTTATCTCCATCCACCATTATGCTAAGATCCTGCAAAATAAGACTTTTTTCCAAAAGGCCCTGCATCTTTAATTCACTAAAAATGTTAGTTTCAACCACATCATCAAAATAAGGAGAAGTTAAAGAAGAGAAAATTTCATTGGAATTTAAAGCTTTAATAACATCATCTTCTTTACCACTCCTCAAAGTTACCTTTCCCCCGGTGAACCTCAATCACAGCATCACCAATGGTTAAAACAATTTGCCCAAAAATTTGGGCTTTCTCCTCTTTCTTCAAATCAAAAACCAATGGATCTTTCTCATTCTCCTCACAACCGCTCTCATTAATAGGATCTTTTGTTTCAATATGACTCCCTTCAGTAGGAGCTACTATTTTGATTTGACTCCCTTCAGTAAGAGTCTCCTCATCTTTCTTGAGAGATTCTTCCTCCAAATTATATTCCATGGAGACAACTTCATCTCTTGTAGGAATACTTTCTTTGTATTGCTCAGCTTCTTTATTTTGGGTAGACTTAGTTTGTGAATAAAGAGTTTCTTCAGCCAACTGAGTTGCTACCATATCAATAATCTTTGACAATTGATTCTCCAGGCATTCAAATTTTTCATTTGTCTGCTGCATAAATTTGGTCAAGACCTCATTGACATCCGACTTTTCCTCCTCTTGCCCTTGCTCTTGTAGTGACTCATAATTATCCCGGTGGGAGACATAAGGAGGTGGCTCATAGTCATCCCAATAGTCTGAATAAGGTTCATAAGGAGGAGGAAATGGGATCTGACATTGAGGCATATACCAAAACGACTTCTCCAAATTCCTTTGTGCCCCTGCCTCTCTAATATAATCTCCAATTGTCTTAACCATGATTTAGACTTTTCTCTGGAAAATAAGGAAAATTGCAGCTGTAACACTCCATTTCTACCCGGTAAAATAATACAAAAAATCAGAGTTTATAAAAATTTCCAACAAATGAATGGAGTGCCACACTTTCTTCTTAAAAACAACAAACATGATTAATTCGCCTGTGAAAACAGATACATAACATTTTACTTTTGGATGAGCCAATAAATAACCTTTTAGTCTTTAAAAATAAGTCACCTTCATTACTACGCAGCGGATTCACAACAAAAGTCAATTCAAAATAATCGCGGCGTCTCTAACCAATTTGAGACAGCTCAAAAATAGCAAAATCCTTGATAATAACGACTTAAGTTTCAACAATAAAATAACCATAACAAAATAATAAGGAAAACACGTGTTCATCCCCCCCCGAGTGTTACGTATCAGAGCGACGACACCGACTCGATCAAACGAAGGTAAGCAGCCTTCATTCGTGATTATCTGCACGTTACCAACAGGAGGGTAACATTCAAACAGAACGGGTGAGATATCAAACCATATAATAGAACATATGAAAAACAGTATATTAGAATCAGAGGATATGAATTCACCACTTCACAGCCAACAATCAACTTCGATCAATCACAAGTCATCAACATAGACACTTAAGGGTGCAATATGAATGCGACTCGATACTATGCATATCCATGTGGTACCATCGGAGCAGAACTCCCAGCGTAAAAATCTGCCAATAAATAGAGGCATCAACAAGTTCAACATAATTTGCCAGTCCAGGCCAACGTGTTTTGAGCATAGCTCCAACGTAAAAATGCTATGTATGCGACGCGATGTGAATGCACAATCAATCAACAATGATTACATAGCAACACAACAACAACGGAATTCAACGTTGGCCATAGGCCTACAACATAACATCCTGCCAATAAATAGAGGCAATCCAACCAGATACACGTCGCCAACTTCACACAATGGTGATCACAACTAGGTGCAACATCATCAACAAATCAACAACTGAGCCAACAATTTTAGCAACTTAACGAGTTAACAGTTTCACAACTCAACCAACAGTTAACAACTCAACAAATTAATGATTAACAATTTAACGACTTAACCAACATTTAGCCAACCTTGCGCCTAATGCGCCTAAAGCGCCCAACAATCCATAAGACGGCGCCCAAATGCGCCCAGCAACCGAACGAGGCAGCCACACATGGCGCCCATGGCGCTCAGCAACCAGCAGACAACAAGCAACAGGCAGCCAGGCATGGCGCCCATGGCCACATAAACATAAACATAAGCCCATATAAAATAATATATTATTATTACTCTAATATTATTTTCCACACTTAATTAACCTATTAATTAAATAAAAGTCAACGTAGCAACTATACTAATAATTCTCAACTTCAACAATTCTCACACTTTATTATTGAATAAATTAATTAAATAATTAATTAAATATTTGGGGCGTTACAACTCTCCCCCACTTAGAATATTTTCGTCCTCGAAAATTTACCTGATTCGAACAACTCGGGATAAGATTCCCGCATCTTGCTTTCCAGCTCTAATAAGTAGCACCGGTCTCAACAACAGAAGTTAGAGGAATACTATTAATGAAGCATGTACCTCTAATAAGTCCATCTTAACGTATCACTACAACACAAACAATAGTTAGAACTAAATGACAATACTCGATCGTCAAATGACACAACAACTAGACAACTTGGTCGAACAGACCGAAACAGCTTTGATACCACTAATGTAACACCCTATTTCTACCCGGTAAAATAATACGAAAAATCAGAGTTTATAAAAATTTCCAACAAATGAATGGAGTGCCACACTTTCTTCTTAAAAACAACAAACATGATTAATTCGCCCGTGAAAACAGATACATAACATTTTACTTTTGGATGAGCCAATAAATAACCTTTTAGTCTTTAAAAATAAGTCACATTCATTACTACGCAGCGGATTCACAACAAAAGTCAATTCAAAATAATCGTGACGTCTCTAACCAACTTGAGACACCTCAAAAACAGCAAAATCCTTGATAATAACGACTTAAGTTTCAACAATAAAATAACCATAACAAAATAATAAGGAAAACACGTGTTCATCCCCCCCGAGTGTTACGTATCAGAGCGACGACCGACTCGATCAAACGAAGGTAAGCAGCCTTCATTCGTGATTACCTGCACGTTACCAACATGAGGGTAACATTCAAACAGAAGTGGTGAGATATCAAACCATATAATAGAACATATGAAAAACAGTATATTAGAATCAAAGGATATGAATTCACCACTTCACAGCCAACAATCAACTTCGATCAATCACAAGTCATCAACATAGACACTTAAGGGTGCAATATGAATGCGACTCGATACTATGCATATGCATGTGGTACCATCGGAGCAGAACTCCCAGCTAAAAATCTGCCAATAAATAGAGGCATCAACAAGTTCAACATAATTTGCCAGTCCAGGCCAACGTGTTTTGAGCATAGCTCCAACGTAAAAATGCTATGTATGCGACGCGATGTGAATGCACAATCAATCAACAATGATTACATAGCAACACAACAACAACGGAATTCAACGTTGGCCATAGGCCTACAACATAACATCCTGCCAATAAATAGAGGCAATCCAACCAGATACACGTCGCCAACTTCACACAATGGTGATCACAACTAGGTGCAACATCATCAACAAATCAACAACTGAGCCAACAATTTTAGCAACTTAACGAGTTAACAGTTTCACAACTCAACCAACAGTTAACAACCCAACAAATTAACGATTAACAATTTAACGACTTAACCAACATTTAGCCAACCGTAGGCCTAATGCGCCTAAAGCGCCCAACAATCCACAAGACGGCGCCCAAATGCGCCCAGCAACCGAACGAGGCAGCCACACATGGCGCCCAGCGCGCCCAGCAACCAGCAGAAACCAAGCAACAGGCAGCCAGACATGGCGCCCATGGTGCCAGTGCGCCCAACAACCAACAGACAATAAGCAACAGGCAGCCAGACATGGCGCCCATGGCGCCCAACAACCAACAGACAACAAGCAACAGGCAGCCAGACATGGCGCCCATGGCGCCCAGTGCACCCAGCAACATCAGCAACACAAGCAACGGGCAGCCAGACTTGGCGCCCTTGGCGCCCATGGCGCCCAGCAACATCAGCAACACAAGCAACGGGCAGCCAGACATGGCGCCCACGGCGCCCAGTGCGCCAGCAACAACAACAGGGCGGCCAGACATGGCGCCCAGTGCGCCAGCAACAACAACAGGGCAGCCAGACATGGTACCCATGGCTCCCAGTGCGCCAGCAACAACATCAGGGCAGCCAGACTTGGCGCCCAGTGCGCCAGCAACAACAATAGGGCAGCCAGACTTGGCGCCCATGGCGCCAGTGCGCCAGCAACAACAACAGGGATGCCAGACTTGGCGCCCAGTGCGCCAGCAACAACAATAGGGCAGCCAGACTTGCCGCCCATGGCGCCCAGTGCGCCAGCAACAACAACAGGGCAGCTAGACTTGGCGCCCATGCCGCCCAGTGCGCCAGCAACAACAACAGGGCAACCAGATTTGGCGCCCATGGCGCCCAGTGCGCCAGCAACAACAGGGGCAGCCACACCTGGCGCCCAACAACAACAGCAACGGCGCCCATGACTCCCAGTGACCCAGATTTTGCGCGTCATTGTGTTCAAAAACCCCTAAACTAATTTCAATCATCCACAAATACATTCAAACATCAACAATATAGTTTTCTAAACATCAACAATAGATCTCAAGGATTAAACAAACCCATAGGATCCCATATAAAGTCCTTCATGTACCCTGTAACACCCCCTTCTAACCAACTAGTATTTAATTAATAAAATCAGAGTTTTCGAAAATCCTTTCAGCGCAGCCCGAGAGGGTGCTACATTTTTACCAATAAAACATACGACAACACCTGAAGCTCATAAAACAGTAAAGCATGTGATACATAGCACTTGATCGGGACGAACCCCAAAAACATCTGTTTAATTACATCACAGTTTACATAATCACCACACAACAGAAAATAACATGTTTCGTAAACATATTTGAATACATTATCAAATAACTAGTTTTGAACAACTTTAATTAAAACAGCTACTAGACTGATCGCCCCCCGGTGCTACGTATTAGAGCAGACACAACCGACTATAAGAAGGCATGTGAATACCTTCACTCGCTATCACCTGCACGTTGCCGACATAAGAAGCAACAAAGGCAGTAGGGTGAGTCTCTTTACACAAATAATAATAATTAAGATAAGCATTATATTAAGGGAGGCAGCAAGCAACACCAAATAGTAACAACTCACCACATTATCAACAACAATCATCATATTCATAATTCATCCATAAACTCATCAAATGCTTGACTAATGCATGTAATGCAACATGCATGTGGATCCATCATCACCGCTATTAGCCTGGAGGGCACTCACCGCTTTGGCCGAAGCCACCGCACCGCTTTGGCCGAAGCCTACACACCGCTTTATGCAACATGAGTCATGTGACACTATGACTATGCACCACAACACCACACATAAGCCATAATAATTATTAAACTCACCGCTTTGCATTTCTCGATTTAATATCATCAACATATAGGCCTTAAGGTTACCACACCGCTTTGGACCGGAGTCCCTCACCGCTTTCACATCTCCAAATAATTACAACTCCGTACACACCGCTTTATATCCTTAGGCTAGTAATCTAATTTTTACAATTACACTTCCGCAATTACACACACCACAACTTCAACACTCTAACAATAATTTTATTTAACGATTCAACATTTAGTTCACACCGCTTCAACACCAATTCGATTGATTAATTATTAATTACAACGCAACCGACATATAACTACATTCTTTTCATTGAGGTAATTAATCAATTAACTTAAAGGCACAATTCCTACTATGTTCACTCTCACCTCACTCAACTTAATTTACCACATAAACTCATACTACAACAAGGCATCAACACCACAATTATTTAATGATTCGGTAACAATTATTTAACAATCCACTAGAACAACAAGGCAGCAACAATTCGACTAGAACACTAACCCAACAGTGACAATTATTTTACAATTCAACTAACTCATCAAAACAATCAAAATAGTAGCAAATTATTTAACATTCAAACTATAACAATGCTTAACAATTATTCAACTACAATAATGCTTAGCAATTATATAATAATGCTTAACAACAAGTTCAACATTTCGACTAGAACACCAACAGTAACATAATTTACACAATTTTAAACTAACTTATTTCATCCACATATATATTACACAACATTCACAAATCAACCCATCTCACTAAAACAACCAAAACAGTAGCCATTATTTAACATTCAAACTAACTTAATTCATCAATCTAACCTCCTACAACCAATCCTGCATATATCACCTAGCTTAAGCATTATTATAGGTATAAAGTAGAGCCCCCTAACCTTGATAAATCGAAGAATTCAGCCACGCCTAACCACCAAGAAAAACGCACCGCTCCTCCTCCTCTCCTCTTTGCGCAACCGTGGGGCTTCCAAAAGCCAAGGGGAAAACAACAACAAAAGGGAATGAGGGATTGAAGCTACAAGGAAGAAAAATGGAAGGAAAAGATCAAGGGAACTCATTACCTAAAGCTTGGATGAATGATTCCTCTTCTTCCTCCCTTGATGGAAGTCGCGACCCCCTAACCTCTTCTCACTCTCTCAGTCGCTGTTTCTTTCTTTCTTTTGGGTGGGAATGAAACTAAAATTTTAGGTTTTGGAGTCTTTGGAATGGGCTTGGGTCACTAAGTGACTTGGGCCCATTTTTACACCACCCCTATTAATTTAAATACCCCATCTATTATTCCCACCATTTAATTACTTGATAACACCACTCCATTGATTTAATAAAATACCTTATTATTATTTCTAATAATTTTCCACAACCTAACTCCCTTTAATTAATTCACTTGAATAAATATCGTAAGCCTTAAATAACTTAATTAAATAAATAATTAAATTATTTTGGGGCGTTACATACCCTATTATAGGGTTAGAACCCCACCCTTACCTGGGTTTTGAAGATTTCGCAGTCACCTCCCTATTTCTCACCAAAGTTGCGCCTCCCCCCTCCTAGGTTGTAGAAACTTGCGCAGCCCCCTTCCTTGGTTCTCTCTCAAATCCTTATTTTTTTTCTTCTGCTTATGACAACTTAACCTAATTTTTACTTACTTATACTTCTTTTTTTTTTTCTGATTAGTCTCATGGGCCACTCTTCACACCCCCTTATATTACTAATTCTAACATAAACATAAGCCCACATAAAATAATATATTATTATTACTCTAATATTATTTTCCACACTTAATTAACCTATTAATTAAATAAAAGTCAACGTAGCAACTATACCAATAATTCTCAACTTCAACAATTCCCACACCTTATTATTGAATAAATTAATTAAATAATTAATTAAATATTTGGGGCGTTACAGCAGCGGTCTCTTGGGAAAGTATTAGTAACTTTTTTTTATATATATTTTTTTGATAAAATAAAGAAAAATACAAAATAAATATCTCTAAAAATGACTCAAAAATATCTCTAAAAATGCACTAAATTGGAGCTTATCAATCACATCACCAAAATCAGCTTTGGTAATTCTCCCATTAAACATTTTCAACCCAAGATATTTGTCAATATGAGTTGTAAAATGCATGTTCATCACTTGAGTCAACCGAAGCCTCCTAGACCTCTTAACACCTAAAGAAGCAAACATCTTAGACTTTGCAATATTAATTTTTGGGCCATCTCTACAAAGTTTCATAGGAAGCCACTCTCCATTCCTAACTGCATCTGTAATCATCACCCCTAGTCTCTCCATACAAAGCACAAAAAGATAAGGTGAAAGAGGATCTCCTTAACGTAAACCCCTAGTAGGGGTAAATCTATCTGTTTTGCTCCCATTCCACAATAATGAAACCGATGAGGACGAAATACTGTGCATGATAAGGGAAATGATAACTTGAGGAAAGTGAAACATAACCAAAGTTTCCCTTAAGAAATCCCAATTGACCATGTCATAAGCCTTCTCAAGATCAAGCTTTAAAATTAGGTCACCATTTTTGCTCTTCTTCTTATTCATGTGGCGGATCATCTCCTGTAAAACAATGGCATTATCTTTGGTACTCCTTCCTGGGATAAAACTACTCTGCAAGGGGCTAATAATCTTATCCAGGAAAGGTCTCAATCTGTTAACCAGCACTTTTGAGATCAGCTTGTATATCACATTACATAGAGTGATGGGTCTAAAATCCTTAAAGGTTGTTGGGTTATCTCCTTCAATTGGGTCTCTAATCTTTATTTTATGTTTTGACGTTTCTTTTTGGGTCTTTTTTTTATACCTATCACCATATACTTTCACATAAAAGTGAAACCTGAAAATACCCCTCACTTAAAAAATTCGCTCGGATTTACCTACTAAAAGATAAATCCGATTTAGGTTTTTTCCCAAAATTGGATTTATCTTTTAGTAGGTAAATCCGATTTCCCTTAAAAAAAGAAAATCGGATTTACCCCCACCTAAGGTAAATCTGCTTTTGTTAATTTTAAAAGCGGATTTACCTTAGGTGGGGGTTAAATCCACTTTCTGTATTAAAAATACCTATTTTTTATTTAATTTTTTTAAAAAATGTTATAAAAATACTACTAAAAATCCGTTAAAGAGTCAAAACTAATCTAAAAATTATAAAAACACCACTATAAATCTAATAAAACCAAAATAACGTTATGCAAATTTTTTCAGATTTTTTGGAGATTATGAAAAATTAAAAAAATTAATAAAAAATAGTAAGCGAAGGAATTTGGGATTTTGAGCCCCCCTCTCTTGAAAGAGGTCACTTCTTAAGGAGTTGTGATCCCTGATTTTTTTTCAGATTTAATGGCCGTGGTTTCATTACAATCTGAGTAGGTTGCTCGAAAACTGATTTTTAGCCTAAATTATTCACCCGACGTACAACATTGTTATATGTTAACGAACAATACACTAAACAGAACCAAAAGACGGCCGATATTCATATCTATTTTATATTTCTACAAAAAAGTTAATTTTAATTTTAATTTCAAAATCGGATTTACCCCCACATTAGGTAAATCCGCTTTTGTTAATTTTAAAAGCGGATGTACCCCCACATAAGGTAAATCCACTTTGTTATTTAAAAATCGGATTTACCAATTGGGTAGATAAATCTTCTTTGGAAAATAACAAAGCGGATTTACCTATTGTGGGGGTAAATCCGAGCGAGTTTTAGTTTGGCAGAGGTATTTTCGGTTCATCAATTATGATGGGGGTATATGGTGATATGATGGGGGTACAAAAAAAATCCCTTTCTTTTTCAATTTAAATTGTTTTAGAAAAGGATCACATTGATATAACTTTTGTAAATTAAGACACTATTTTGAAAAAAAATAACCATAATATTGATATAGTTTTTATAAATTTATGGATAATTGAAACTAAGAAAATAGATAGAAAATTAACTCAATTGAACCTTTTAAAAGTTAAGAGATCGAACCGAAACTAAAAGATAAAATTGAAACTAAAAAAAAACTTTTGAGAATTAAATGTCAACGTAGACTAAAAAAATAAGACAAAAGACAAAAAATATATTTTAAAAAACAGAAGACTAGTCAAGGGAGTCCCCCTCATTTTTTTTGTCAAATTAAAGAATGGAAAAACTGTTTCTTTTTCTTAAAATATATATTTTTTTGTCTTTAGCATATAATGAATATTTCTTTTTCAAAAGATAATAATAAATATTTCTTATAGAATTTAATATATTATATATATAACAAGTACTTTTAATATATTAATATTTTTGGTCAAAGTTATATTAATCTTTAAAAGCATTTAATTTAATATATAATAACTATAGTATCTATAAGCATTAAGAAAATTCTCCATAGAGTATTAAAATGTCATAAATAGAACAATTTATCAAAACTTCTAATTACAATCAACAACCATATATGTGGTCATAATCCACATGGTAATTTTTTTGACATTGCAAGTTGTCAACCTATGATTCATCACCTTCTTCTTTAACACGTTATATGTTCTAATTAATTTCCATTGATCCCTTTGTCTTGCTTCATCATTCATTTGTATATATATACTAGAACATAACCAAAAATATTCCTCAACTACAGTTCTCTCAGTCTCCATTGTGGTTGCAAAACATCATGGATAAAACTGATTTCTCGACTCGAAAGATCACAGCTGCAGAAGGTGATAATAATGGAGAAGAAGGAAGTAATGTACATCCACATTTTCCTGGATGGTTTGCAGAATATTGTCCAATATGGCCAGGTTGGTTCACATGCATGATTGAGTTTAAAAAAAAAATCACCATCTTAAGTTGCTCCTTGTGAATGACTTATATATCTTGTTATATATCCTTTTGTATATGAGACAGGAACATGTTTCATTTGTTTAAAGAAAATGCAAGGGGAATTTAATTATATTATAGTTTTTAAGCTGAGCATTGTTTTTTTAAAATGCATTTGCTTAATTATATCCTTTGATTCTTAGATCGAAAAAGAAAATTGTAATCGGTAAGCACATCAAGTGAAAATTATGAAATATATTTGCTGGGCATTATCTGTCCATGCTTCTGGTGCAAGGGTAATAATATTTTTGTTATTATGTTGTGTGAAATACCTGCATGTCGAATAGTTCATATTTTAATTCTCCCTTAAAGAACAATTTCTAAAAGTGAATATATGTTGTCACATGGACATTACTCGAGTGTTAAAGGTAAAATATTGTCCTTATCATAGAGCTAAAAACAGATTTGATTTTCATGTAAATAAAAAAAAATGATGTGTCACTCCTCCAGCTGTGACACCTTTTAAACAAAATTATTGGATTGGAAGTACACAAAAAAAATTCTTTTTGTTAATCATGTTTTTCTTCTTTTACTGTATAAATGTTTCTAATATGCTTTTGTGATATATTGAAGGACAAGCACACTATTTGAAGATGGAAAATATTTGTTTCCAAGGAAGGTCTGAATATCAAGAAATGCTAGTTTTTCAGGTGATGAGAACCATAAAACATATTGTCTTAATTTTTTTATGATTAAACACATTGCCTTAATTACTTTATAGGTTTGATTTTAGATTAAAAATATATGAGTTGGTTCTTCTTATTGAACGTGGAATTTAATTGAATATTGCAGACATCAACATATGGAAAAGTTTTTATTCTGGATGGAGCGCTCCAACTCACTGAGAATGATGAATGTTCTTACCAAGAAATGATGACTCACCTTCCTCTTTGCTCTATCCCTAACCCAAAAAAGGTTTCTATACATCAAACAGCAAACTCAAATTATAGTCTTAAGTGTGTAAAACCATGAATTTGCTGAAATGCTATATTTATCATTGATATATATATATATATATATATATATATATATATATATAGGTGCTGCTTATTGGTGGTGGAGATGGTGGCATTCCTAGGGAAGTTTCCCGCCACTCATCTGTTGAAGAAATTGACGTATGTGAAATAGACACAATGCTAATTGACGTGAGTAAAATATTAACTGTTGACCTTTTTATATTAGTCGTCGTCAATGAGTCAACCTTTGACTTTATTATTGATTTTTGTGTTTTCAGGTCTATAAAGAATTTTTCCCAGATGTGGCTATTGGATACAAGGACTCTAGAGTCAAGCTTCATGTTATAGATGGTATTATATATATCCAAAAAATATAATTAATTATCTTATTGCTATATAGTTATTTTAGTTAATTGTGATGTGTAATGCAGGAACTGTTTTTCTGAATTCTGTTCCAAGAGGCACATATGATGCAATAATAGTAGATTGCTTTGACCCAATAAGTATTCCTCTCTTTTCTTCTATATGTTGCTTCTGAATTTTTATTCACTGATGATATAGTTAATTAATGTGACATATATATATATATATATATATATATATTTGTGGTGCAGGGCAAGATCATGAGATTTTTGAATCTGAATTCTTTGAACAGGTTGCAAAAGCTCTCCGTCCAGGAGGAGTGTTATGCATTCAAGCAGAGAGCTTTTGGTATGAGCCTCTAGATATTGAAGAACTAATCACCAAATGCCGCCAAATTTTTAAAGGCTCTGTTGAATATGCATGGACAAATGTCCCTACATATCCAGGGTAATTAACCACCATCCTTCTATATATATATATATATATATATATATATATATATATATATATATATATATATATATATATATATATATATATATATACCAATCAAGTGACAATGTTTTTTTTTATGTCTGAAAATACCAAACATAACTGACCAACAAATTATTTTGATTCAGTGGGGTCATTGGTTTCTTGCTTTGTTCAACCGAAGGTCCATATGTGGATTTCAAAAATCCAATTAACCCGATTGATCCAGAAACTTATGGTATATCAAAGCAACCCTTGAAGTATTACAACTCTGAGGTAATAATTAATGAATTATTTGGCACCATTTATTTGTCTGTTTTTTTAAATATTTTCGATGTTGGGTGTTCATTTCAGGTTCATTCAGCTTCATTTTGCTTGCCATCTTTTGCGAAAAGGTTGACTAACAACAAAGCTAAGAGTAATAGGCAAAAGGGTTTCGATGTTAGCGATCGAGACAGAGACATATGACCCTACAATGGTTGCAAAGCATGAATGATTATGATAGTAATCCCGACAATTCTGCATGCCTCTATTCATAACCCTTCTCACAATAATTATCATTGCCAAGTTTGATACCATTATTGTGTCTTTGAATAACGTGTACTTTGCTATATACTGAAAACTTTCTATTATGGGGTGCCGCCTTTTCAATAAATTTCGGTGTTAGCTCACCACCTGAGTTAATTAGGATATTTGTTTTTTAATATTGTTTTAGACATTTTGTCAAAAAAAAATATTGTTTTAGACAAACATGAAACCTTATAAATTTTATTGCTTTGGGTATATTAGTTTTTTTGTAGCTTTGGATATTACTCATTACATTATTGAATATTGAGATAATTAATTAATTAAACCAAACCGTAAAAATCATTTAAAATATCGATAGATTTCTTTTTAAAAATAGAGATAAATAAAACAAACAAGCGAGGACTCAAATAAGCATTTAGATTTCTGACAGCGTACCGCATATTGAAGTTAAGATGAAAAGAGGGAGGGATTGGGTGTACGTATTTAGGGCGGGAAAGACACCTATACCTTTAACCTTTTGTGTCTATCTCTTTCATCAAATATTTTCTCCCAAAAATGTTCAACTCCTCCCCACTTAAAGCATTCTTAATGGGGATTTTCTTACTTGTTAAGAGTTAAAATTTAATAGTTACTCTCGTCGGGGAGTACCTATTTAGAAGGAAATCTTGTAGAGGAAACCCCCTCTCTCCTCTGACGTGCAGACTCCACAGTTTCAACGTTAAAATGTAATGATAAAAGGTTATTAGTGGGACCCACTTAGTAAATTTGTTGAAGTTCTAGGTTGGAGAGATGAAGTACTTATTAAGTACTACTATATATTAAATTATAAAAAAGTGACGTGTACACGTTAGACCAATTTAAGTACTCAAATGAGAGTTTCTCCATTGTAGATGCTCTTATAATTTCTTGCATTTTCTTATATTTTTCTCTCTCTTATATGCTACATCTCTTCTAACACTTACTTTCTCCCATGCATATGAACATGCGATTTGTAGCATCCCTAATTTCGGTTAATTTCGTTTTATGAAATTAACTAGCGAATTGTTATTTCGATAAAATAATAATTCAAGTCATGGACATGTTAAAAGCGTGAAAGCAACATTTAGTTGCTAAAAATATGGATTATGTGATTGTTTTGAGGTAGAAATAGAATTATGTGAGGATTAGGGGACCAAGGGCGTTTTGGTCATTTCCATATCTTTCGAATCCCTAACCCAAATTACACGACACAAACATATTCCTTAACTCCATAAGACCACAATCACAATTTAATTAGAAGTTAATTAGGAATTAGTGGTTATTTAAGGGTAAATTAAGATGAGGAGCTAAGTGGAGGGCATTTTTTTCTTTTCCCATCCACTTAAAGCTTGGTTGAGCTGACCCAGCTTCATTCCATCCAGAAACCAGAAAATAAAAATTCCCGAATAGAGTGAGGGAGAGAGGAGGGCGAAAGGGAGAAGAGAGAGGAGAAGAGAGATTCTCCTTCAACCTTGATGCATGCAAGCAAAATTGGTACCAACCTTCCCCATTTTCTTTTCTCTTTCATTTGATACCAATTTCATCATCTCATTCACCCTCTTTGTCCATCTACCATTTTCGAATTTTGGAAGCTCAAAGAGAAGAAATGGAGCTCTGAGCACTTTGAAGCAATGCATGGCCAAATGGGAGCTAGCTTGGGGTATAACTAGTGATGCATGGTTGATTTGAGTAGTAGGAGAAGAAATTCAATAGCCAAGGAGCTTAGGTTCAGAATAGGAGCTCTTGAGTTTCGAAATTAGAAGTGTGGAAAATTCAGTTTCGAAGTCTAGACCCGTTTGGTGCGAGTTCGCGATTACGGGGATTGTTCGAGAGGTTACGGTTCGGTCATTTCGCGTGAGGACGTGATTTCTCGCGAGTTCGTCAAAACGGAGAGTTCTACTCACGCTTAGGATCATTTTTGTATTTCTGAAATGATTGTTATGTGACCGTTTTGTGGCTGTTCCGTGGTTTTGAATGTTTTAAGAGTCGAAAACCGTTTTCGGGAAAATTACGTTTTATGGTTTGTTTAACAAAATATATGTTAATATGTGAATGGTTGATTGCTATTGTTTGGACTGGATTGACTGGAATATTGTCTGTGTTTATGTTGGATTTTGATCGGAATACGGATTGGACTCGAACGGAATTGTGAAAATGAGAAAAACAGAATGAATTGGTGTACTGACAGAAGCGCACTAGTCGTGCGCCTATAACACACAGATCGTGCGCCAGCTTCGCAAATGGTTTTAAAAATAATGTTCAGTGCACACGGTTCGTGCGCCCAGAGCACACGGACCGTGCGTGAGCTTCTGTTACCGGACACCGAATTCTCGTTTCGTCGCTCTTTTCGATTCCAAACCTCTTCTAATCTCCTTTCCAACCCTTTGTGATGATTTTTCACTTTTAAGACATTGTTTTTGACATGTGAAAATCTCCCTCAAACCTATAAATGTGTCAAAAACCGAAAGGTAGTGCACGTGAGTGGACATGGGTTATGTTTAAAGTTATGGAACTATATGTTCGATCGAGTTTAGGTTTATGTATTAACATGAATGACATGTAATAAAAAGGGATGAATAAACATTTTCATCAAAGACTGTTGAGGTTTAAATATATAAATTATATTGAATACAGGAGACGGCCCAAAGCGGGTGGATATATAAATTATATCAAAAGGATGGGTGACGACTGGTGTGGTTTATTATATGCAAGTATACATAGTCACACAAGTAATAAAGTGATAAGAAAGGTCGAACCCACAGGGATTATGTATTGTAAATTTTTGTAGTTCAAAGTGTACACTTAGTGTGTCTACACTATTCAGTATTTTTGGTTTGGAGTTTTCAAAGTAAGTAAAATAATAATAAGCAATAAAATGTGTGAGAAATCAGTTGGAAAAAGTAGTTGAGATGTTTTCACCAAGTACTTTACTTCTAAGTGTCTTAATGGAGTATGTAGTGTGGAAACACTGGATATGGGTGCATCGGTTTGTGCCTGTCAGCACTTCTCTTCAGAGTTTCATTACAAGCTCTTATGATCTTTTTTTTTACAGTAAAGAAAGGTTTGTCAATTCCTCCCTTGCCTCCTAACAATGATCCAAGTTGCTAAATAGGTTCATTCTTGTAATTTTATTATCCTAAGGACTATGCTATCCTATGTCTAGGTGTTAGCATGTATTTAACAAAGTTTCCTTTATTAAATACTTGTCCCTATTAACTCTTGAGTTCATAAATGTAGCCCATGTCTGCTGCTACAAGTTTTTACCTATTCTAAAGTGATCAATTCCAGAATAAGTTGAAAGAAGTATTATGCAAGAGTTTAAAGTGTTTACACTACATAAACCATAATACATTTAAAAGTTCATTACAAGGTTAGAACATCTCAACTTAAGGGAATTTAGCTCATGTTACTCATGTTATAAAGCAAAGAATATGCTAAGAACATAAGTAAATGAATAATAAAGCAAAAGAACTTAAAAGAGTAGAGATTACTTGAATAGAAGATCTTTTGCATTAAGTTCCCAAGTTGAAGTACAATAAAGATTTCTTACACGAATTTCTTCAAAGTAGAAGTGAAGGGAATGGTTGTCAAGCACTTCCTCACCTTCCTCTCCTTAGAAACTGGAAATAAAAATAAACTATACCTAAACTAAACTAAAAGATGAAAGATTTAAAGATGTGAAAGATGATATATGATAGATGATAGATATGGCTTCTATTTATAGGCTTGAAAGCTTTCCTCTTGCAAGGGGTTTCCTTTGGCGTGAGAGATCAGCTGAGGGAACCGAACATGGTTAGTTTGTTGACAACCAATTAAGCAAGCTGCACAGGTTTGGTCGCTTGCATGCATAACAAAAGATGAGGTCCATTGGAGAAGTGCCACATGTCTTTTAGATAAGTTTGAGTCTTGCAACTTGATTTTTATGTGGATCGCCGATTTCAGCAAGTGGCTCAGCTCCAGGTGACTAGGCATGACGTCACAAATCAAGTGTGGAAGCATTGAAATGGTCTTTGAATGTTTTGGTATAAACTGCAGAATTTAGCAGGTGTTGGCAGTGTTTCCACTCCTAGTGTTTCCACTCCTGGTGTTGGCAGTGTTTCTACTCCTGCAGTAGCTGCACTGAACAAAAACATTAAACCTAACAAGATTTGTGTATTTTGCCTAGATCATTGCCCTTTATCCAATTTTGAATACTTAGAATGTTGTTCCTTGATAAATAAGCTATAAATATATATAAATGTTCTTGAAAATAAGCAATAACTCAAGCTTGATTGTATGAATAACTATATATAAAATAGAGTTATCAACGACCCAGTAGATTAGTATACTAGGGGAGGGGAAGTCATGAGCCCCAGAACCTAGGCCTCAGAGGTTTGAAGCTAGCGTAAGTTAGTGGAGAGGTTCGACGGTAAAGGCGTGGTCATTACCGAAGATGTACTATGGCATTAAAGGAAAAGATATATGCATGTAGGACCTATATGGACTATGATTAAAGGAAAAGGAATAAAAGGATCGAGAGTTATTGTGAGGGGTTACGGTAGGATTTACTGAGATAATGTTTATATCACCCTTTATATGTTGTTGTTTTACAGAGAAACAGGGAAAGAAGAAAGCGACGAGGCACGAGTAGGTGACGTGCTTGAGGAGAAGTTAGAAGACTTGGTTCTTTTATCTTTGATATTGAGTTCCCTTGTTGTCTTTGTAACTCGATAGTATGAATTGAATTTGTTTTAAGTTATGTAATCGTTTCCGCTTTTCTTGTGGTGGTATTGAACACTAGGTTATGAGGATAATTGATGTGCAATTCAAGCAAATCTTGAATATTAAGATCTTTTTCCATGATTAGGTTCCCAATTTCTTGACTCAATCAACCAAAATTAAGAACAATGAAGGAAGTAAAACTTACAAAATGGAAAGGAAAGAAGGTGGAGATGGAATGAAGATTGCCACATCTAAGGATAGATGATAAGATCGGTGCGTGATCGCCACAAGAGAGATGAATATCCCCTTGATAAGATCCAACTTGAGTTCTTTCAAGAACCAAGGGAGAGAAAACTCTATGCTCTCAAAAATCAATTTCTATATCATCCAAGTCCCTTCCAAATTGTTATGTTTGCCAATATATACTCTTGGAAATTTACTAAGCACACCACCCTAAGTTTCTAATCACAATCTAATGCCTTAGAGCAAATACTAGGCTTCTAAAAGGAAAATACATCAAAGTACAATTATTACAAGTTACAAATAGAAAAGAAAACAAGTCTAATATATTTTTGTAATAAGGACTAGTTACTAATGAGTAGCACTTGGTAAATTTTGTCTTCATTAGATTCTCCTCCAATGGGAATCAACAAAGAGCTAATCCTCTTCTCCATGTCCTCTTGAAGCTTCATTGCTTTGCTTCTAGTAACCACTCCTTTTTGTGCTTCCTTTCCTTGAGCTAGGAGGTCCTCATCACACCCTCCTTCTTTAGAAGAACTCGTCCTCGTCACCTATATCAAACAAAGTCAAATCACTTACATTGAAAGTTGCACTTACCACATAATTTTCGGGTAAATCAATTTTATATGCATTGTCCTCAATCCTTTCAAGGACTTGAAAGGGACCATCTCCTCTAGGTTGGAGCTTGGATTTCCTTTGTGAAGGAAACCTCTCCTTCCTTAGGTGTACCCATACCCAATCACCGGGTTCAAAGACAACCCTTTTTCTTCCTTTATTGGCCTTTTTTGCATAGGTCTCATACTTATGTTCAATTTTAGCTTTGACCTTTTCATGCAACTTTTTAACAAATTCGGCCTTAGCCTTTCCATCACTATGTATTATGGAAGAATTAATGGGCTAAGGCAACAAATCAATGGGGGTAAGGGGATTAAAACCATACACAACCTCAAATGGGGAATGGGAAGTGGAACCATGTGGGACTCTATTGTAAGCAAATTCAACCATAGGTAAACAATCTTCCCAAGCTTTAACATTATTTTTAAGAAGAGATCGAAGCAAAGTACCAAGAGTTCGATTTGTTACCTCGGTTTGTCCATCCGTTTGAGGATGACAAGAAGTAGAGAAAAGTAACTTAGTACCAAGCTTACCCCACAAAGTTCTCCAAAAGTGACTTAGGAATTTTGGATCCCTATCCGAAATTATGGTCCTAGGCACCCCATGTAGTCTTACCACTTCCTTGAAGAATAGATTTGCAATATGACATGCATCATCCACCTTGTGGCATGGAATAAAATGAGCCATTTTTGAGAAACGGTCCACCACAACAAAAATGGAGTCGCGGCCATTCCTTGTCTTTGGGAGACCTAGCACAAAATCCATAGAAATATCCACCCAAGGTGTAGAGGGAATAGGGAGAGGGGTATATAATCCATGAGGCATGCTCCTAGATTTAGCCTTTCTACATGTAATGCATTTAGAACATACTTTATGCACATCATGTTTCATTCTAGGCCAATAAAAGTGCTCATGCAACATTTCAAGTGTTTTATGCTCCCCAAAATGACCCATCAATCCCCCCTCATGCACTTCTCTCACTAACAATTCCCTAACGAAACATTTAGGAATGCAAAGCCTACTTCCCTTAAAAAGAAACTCATCATGCTTATAATGCCCCTTAAATGCACCATGATCACAAGATGTATATATATTGGCAAAATCAACATCACAAGCATATAGTTCTTTCAAATGTTCAAAACCAAGAATCTTAGTTTCAAGAGAGGAAAGTAAAACATGTCTCCTAGATAAGGCATCCGCAGTTACATTGCTTTTGCCTTTCTTGTGTTTAATCACATAGGGAAATTGCTCCAAAAATTCTACCCACTTGGCATGCCTTTTATTTAATTTTCCTTGGCCTTTAAGAAACTTAAGAGATTCATGATCACTATGGATCACAAGTTCTTTAGGAAACTAGTAGTGTTGCCAAGTTTGCAAGGCCCTAACCAAGGCATACAATTCTTTGTCATAGGTGGAATAATTCAAGGAGGCACCGCTCAATTTTTCACTAAAATAAGCAATTGGGTGCCCCTCTTGCAATAAAACCGCACCTATGCCAATGTTGGAAGCATCACATTCCAACTCAAAGGTCTTAGAAAAATTAGGCAAAGCTAAAATAGGAGCATTTGTCAATTTAGTTTTGAGTTCTTGAAAACCTTGCTCTTGCTCCGTTCCCCACTTAAATGCCACATTTTTCTTGACAACATCATTCAAAGGAGAAGCCAATGTACTAAATTTTTTAACAAACCTCCTATAAAAACTTGCTAGCCCATGAAAGCTCCTCACTTCACTCACATTTCTAGGGGTGAGCCAATCTTTGATGGCCTTTATCTTTTCCTCATCAACTTTCACCCCTTGGAAACTAACAACAAATCCCAAGAACACTACCTCACTTTTACAAATGTGCATTTTTCTAAGTTAGCATATAAGTGTTCTTTTCTCAAAACCTCCATGACACTTTTTAAATGATTAACATGATCTTCTAGTCTCATGCTATACTAGTACTATACCTGTGCATCCGCACGGGCCGATCGCGTTACGTCATACGATTACCTCAAATAGAAACGTTAGTTTGAAATCTCATTAATCTAAAATCAATTGTAAAATATAGAGGATGACTTGCATACTGACAGGTGCTGTCGTGTTTTTTTTAGGAATGAATTTAGACAGTATTTAAATAGTCTGAACATTACCCCGTGAAAATAAAGAAAAAATTAAAGTAGATAAAAAAGGAGTTTCAAATAAAAAATTGATAAATATATCAGTGTAAAAGTATCATTTAAAAACAATATGTGCATTTATCTCGTGTGTTTTTATATATCAGTGCAGTGTTTTTTTATATATCAGTGTTGTTATCCCATGTTTTTATATATATCAGTGCAATTATCTCGTGTTTTTATATATATCATTGCAATTATCCCCGTATTTTTTTATATATCAGTGCAGTTGTCCAGTGTATTTTTTATGTATCAGTGCAGTTATCTCATAGTTTTAATTGATTATTTGAGTTGATTTGTAGATTATTGTAGATAGTGAAAGATAGATAGTAGATTATCAATAACAAATATTTATCCAGTGTTTTTTATATATCAGTAATAATTGTTTGTCCTTTTTTAGGTATTAGTGACAAATATTTGTCGCGTGTGTTTTAAATATTAATCAGTTTAAATAGTCATTAAGCCTTCTTGTTTTTTTAGATAGTAGTTTTCAAAAACTATAATTATCAATGACAAATATTAATCCCATATTTTTTAAATATCACTGCAGTTATCCCCGAGTTTATTATATATCCGTGTAGTTATCTGGTAGTTTCAATTGATTATTTTAGTTGATAGTAGATTATAGTAGATAGTAAATTTGTTAGATAGTAGATTATCAATACGAAATAATTGTTTTAAATATTAATTAGTAATTTAAATAGTCATTAAGCCTTCTTATTTTTTAGATAGTAGGTTTGTAGTAGTAGGTTTCAAAAAATTTAATTATCAATGACAAATATTAATCTCGTGTTTTTTTATATATCAGTGCAGTTATCTCGTAGTTTCAATTAATCATTTTAGTTGATTAATAGATTATAGTAAATAGTAAAAGAGAGATAGTAGATTATCAATAAGAAATATTTATTTTAAATATTAATCAGTAGGTTAAATAGTCATTAAATATTATTGTTTTTTAGATAGTAGGTTTATAGTAGTCTTCCAAAAATTTAATTATCAATGACAAATATTAATCTTTTGTCTTTTTATATATTTGTGTAGTTATCCCGTGTGTTTTTATATATCGTTGTAGTTATCTCATAGTTTCAATTGATTATTTGAGTAGGTTAGTAGATTATTGCAGTTATCCTGTATTTTTATATTAGATTATTTGAGTTGATTAGTAGATTATTGCAGTTATCACGTGTTTTTTTAGATAGTAGTTTTATAGTAGTTTTCCAAAATTATAATTATCAATGGTAAATATTAATTATAAATTTGTCAAAAAAAATTATAAATATCAATGGTAAATATTAATCCCGTGTTTTTTTTATATATCACTGCAGTTATCCCGTGTTTTTTATTTATCAGTCCAGTTATCTCGTAGTTTCAATTGATTATTTTAGTTGATTAGTAGATTATAGTAGATAATAAAAGTTAGATATTAGATTATCAATAAGAGATATTTGTTTTAAATATTAATTACTAATTTAAATAGTCATTAAGTCTTCTTGTTTTTTAGATAGTAGGTTTATAGTAGTAGTCTTCAAAAATTTTAATTAAAGTACTGTTTGTATAAATTTAGAAATTTAGTTAAAAGAATTAAAGTGAAGTGATAAGAGAAAGAAAAATAATTATTTATGGGAAAAGTAAAGTAAAAAGAAAAAAAAAGGAAGAAAGAGAGTGTAAAATAAAAGTGAAAATGAGGAATGAGAGTGTAAGAAGAAAGAGAAAAAAAGAAGAAAGAGAGTGTAAGAGAAAAGTGAAAAGTAAGAAAGAGAGTGTAAGAATAAAGAGAAAAAAAAAAGAAATAGAGTGTAATGACATTTTTACCCTAAAAAATTTGAGGTATCTTTTAGATAAAAAGGGGGTATTGGTAAAATCATATGTGGTGAATTTGTATAAATCTATAGTAGATATAGTAGATATGAGAATGTCATCAAAATAGACCACCACAAATTTTCCAATAAATTGCCTTAAAATATGGTTCATCAAACGCATAAAAGTACTCGGGGAGTTTGTCAAGCCAAAAGGCATGACTAACCATTCATATAGACCAAATTTGGTCTTGAATGCCGTTTTCCATTCATCCCCTTCTCTCATCCTAATTTGATGGTAACCGCTTTTTAAGTCAATTTTAGAAAAATAGCAAGCACCATATAACTCATCAAGCATGTCATCTAATCTTGGGATTGGATGTCTATACTTAATGGTTATATTGTTGATGGCCCTACAATCCGTACACATTCTCCATGTGCCATCTTTTTTTGGTACTAAAATGACGGGCATAGCACAAGGGCTCAAACTTTCCCTTACCCATCCTTTTTCTAAGAGTTTTTGAACTTGTTTTTCAATCTCTTTTGTCTCTTCGGGATTACTTCTCTAAGCTGGCCTATTTGGTAATGATGCACTAGGAATGAGATCTATTTGGGGAACACATCCTCAAAATCCTTTAAGAGACTTTCAATACATTTTGGCAATTCAAGAGAAGAATTGGGCAAGGACAAATCATTATAATACAAAAAATATAGGGGTTGCCTACATGTTAAAGCTCTCTTGACTTCCTTCTTTCTCAAAAACAAGTTTTGTATTATTTTCTCTTCTTTTTTATCATTTGTCTTTTTATTCTTTTTCTTCTTTTTCTTCTTTTGCTCTCGGTCCTCACTTTTTTTGGAACTTTCTCCACTCATTTTTCCACTCTTTTGTAGTCTTTCTTTCTCTCTTTTGGCCTTAAGAGCTATTTGATCTTCACATACTTCCTTTGGACTAAGAGGTGATGAAGTAATTTTGAGCTTGTTGTGAACAAAAGTGTATTCGTTAGTAAAGTCATCGTGAGTGACTTTTCTATCAAATTGCCATGGTCTACCAAGCAAAATGTGACCGGCTTCCATTGGTACCACATCACACAAAATTTCATCTTTGTACTTGTGGATGCTAAAACTCACCAACACTTGTTTGTTCACAACAATTTCTTCATCCTCTCTTAACCATTGAAGTTTATAGGGTCTAGGATGAGCAATGGTACGGGTAGGTTAAGTTTTGTAACTAATCTAGTGCTAGCTACATTAGTACAACTACCACCATCAATTATCAAAGAACAAATTTGCTCATTAACTAGACACCTAGTGTGAAAGATATTTTCTCTTTGAGAGGAGTCATCTATCTTAAGGTTCACTCCTAGTAATCTCCTCACCATAAGCAAATCCCCTTGGAGGGGTTGTTCCTCAACTTCTTCCTCACTCCCACTAGAAGAGCTAGAGGAGGAGGTAGAGCTTTCTCTCTCGTTCTCGGTCACCACAAAACCATCTTTGATGACCAAAGCTCTTTTATTTGGGCATTGGGAAGCAATGTGCCCCCTCCCACGACATTTAAAACACTTTGTGGAAGTAGTAGAAGAACTAGATGAAGGAGTAGAGTTAGAAAGTTGCGTACCTTTGTGGCCATGTTTGGCCGACGCTTCATCATGTTTGGAGGGAGAGGACCCCTCCTTCTTTGACTTACCCTTATCCTTCCAATTTGAAGTCTTATGGTTGGAAGTGTAGTTGGAATTAGATCTCTTGTAGGAGCTCTTTCTTTCTAATTGTTGCTCCACTTTAGTAGCTTGATGGACAAGCTCCTCAAGGTCAATGTGGTCTTGTAACTCCACTACATCCCTTATTTCATAATTCAAACCATTCATGAATCTTGCCATAGCCACTTCTTTACTCTCCTCTACATTGGCTCTAATTTGTGCAACTTCCAATTCTTTGTAATACTCCTCAACACTTTTCCCATCTTGTTTGAGCTTTTGGAGCTTGTCATGTAGTACCCTAGTGTAGTGACTTGGTACATATCTTTTTCTCATCATAGCTTTCAAGTCTTCACAATATTCAATAGGCCTTGCTCCACACCTAGCTCTCTCCTTTTGTTGTTGATCCCACCATAACAAAGCATAATTCGTGAACTCCAAGGTAGCCAAACTAACCTTCCTCTCCTCCCTTACTTCATGACAATTAAAAATTTGTTCCACTTTGAGTTCCCAATCTAGATACAATTCCGGATCTCCTTTGCCTTGAAAATTGGGAATGTTGAGTTTCTTTTTCTTCCAATATTCTTCTTCCCACCTTTGCCTTCTATCCTCCTCATCACTATGATGCCTATGTCTCCGTTCATAGTCATAACCATATTGGTGATGCCTATGCCTCCTTTCATATTCATTATCATATTGTCTATGTCTTCTATCATTCCTCCTTGGTCTCCTTTCTTGTCTAGGGATCTCCTCTTCACCCTCATCCTCTTCATACTCATGCCTCCTTGTCCTCCTTGCTTGTCTAGGTACCTCCTCTTCAATCTCATCCTCCTCAAGTGCATTATGCGGAATAGGTTCTTCAACCCGCCTTTCAACCAAAGTAATTATTTCCCGAAGCTCTTCACTAACCCTCCTAATCTCCGTTTGTGTTTCTCTTTGAAGATTTGTAATGTGAGCCATGAGGGCAGCCGTTCTTGGTGATAGTGGAACACTTGACATGATGCAAATAACCAATACAATATACAAAAGAGTAAAAAAAAAGGAAGAAAAAAAAATGGACCTCACCACTCAACTAAGTGTTTACACTCTTGAAATTGTCACTCGTGTTTACACTCTTTTTTTGGCTATTTCTATAATATGCACTCTAGCCTTTTTCCACTCCCTAAATTTCCCTCCTAGAGGTTCTTAAAAGGATTCAAGTAGATTTCAATCACCAAGGTGTTGATGTTACTACCATAACCAATGAGACAACCACGCAAAGAAATTATCATACAAGAGCCAAAAAAGACACAGAGACTCTAAGACAATTTAGAAGACAACAAGAAAAGCTAACAAGAAAGAGACGCTAAAACAAATAGTGCTCGAACAAAATACTCAAAGAAAACAAAGGAAAACAAAGGAAAACAAAAAAAAAACTGTATGTGTTCAAAAAAAACCAAAGGTGTATAAGTGGTAAATGTGTGTATATAATTAAAATTGTGGAATCACTTTTTTTTTACTATGCCTTTCTTCTTCTTTTTTTTGCTATAAGCACTTTTTTTTTGGAATCACATTTTTTTTTCAGAATCACTTTTTTTACAAGCTGTTTTCACTTTCTTTTTTTGCAGAATCAGATTCCTCTTTTTTTTTTCTATACTATTTTGGCTTTTGAAAATCAAGGTTTGAGTAAGTATTGAAGAAATAACACTGAAATCAAATTTGTAATTACAACTAAAATCAAAGAGTATAGAGAGTTAGAGACAAAGCTTGCCAACAATAAACCAGATCAGCCACACACTAAATCAAGAATAAATAAACGAAAGCAAAACTATGCTCAACAATAAACCAGTATCAGCAGGACAGATCTCGCATCAGAATGCATATACGCAAAATCGGTACTTGCAAGAAACGAGACTGCACAATCGTTTAACATAGAACTGAAGGAACGAATTGAAAAACCAGAACAACACAACAGTGTCGCAAAATCGTATAACTACTGAATTGAGAAAAAAAAAACAAGAATCAAACATTCAAGATCCAGAAATGAAAATTCGTAAATCAATAAGGAAGAAATAGGAACGCCGAACTTACACAGATCAAGATCGAAACAATAGAAAGAAGAACAGAAATAAGACGCAAACGCACAAATTGAAGATGAACGCAGATTAATTCAAGATCGATCTAGTGATTCAATCGATTTATTTTGTGTTTTCTGTTTTAACTCTAACAATAACGAAGAAACTTAAAGAAAGAATTGAAAGAAAGAGACGCTGAAACAACACACACACAAAAAACGTGAACAAATACGAGAGAAAGGAACGCTGACAGAACAAGAAGAAATAAGGGAAAAAAATATTATAGGAACGCAACCGAAACTGAAAATCTAATCACAGTAACTAAATCTGATACCAATTGATGTGAAATTCAAGCAAATCTTTAATATTAAGATCTTTGTCTATGATTAGGTTTTCAATTTCTTGACTCAAGATGGAGTGAAGATCGCTAAGGATAGATGATAAGATCGGTGCGTGATTGCCACAAAAGAGATGAATAGCCCCTTGATAAGATCCAACTTGAGTTCTTCCAAGAACCAAGGGAGAGAAAACTCTATACTCTCAAAAATCAATTTCTATATCATCCAAATCCCTTCCAAATTGTTATGTTTGCCAATATATACTCTTGACAATTTACTAAGCACACCACCCTAAGTTTCTAATCACAACTTAATGCCTTAGAGCAAGGCTTCTAAAAAGAAAATACATCAAAGTACAATTATTACAAATTACAAATACAAAAGAAAACAAGTCTAATATATTTTTGTAATAAGGACTAGTCACTAATGAGTAGCACTTGGTAAATTTTGTCTTCATTAGATTCTCCTCCAATGGGAATCAACAAAGAGCTAATCCTCTTCTACACGTCTTCTTGAAGCTTCCTTGCTTTTCTTCTAGTAACCACTCCTTTTTGTGCTTCCTTTCCTTGAGCTAGGAGGTCCTCATCAATAATGAAGGACATGGAACCTATATGGTTTTTAATTAAGTTATGAATGTTAAGAATGTTGATGTTAATCATCGAAAAAAATTTTAGTTGTGTTAAATATCTAAACAAGAAATATTACTCTGATGTATGCTATTTCGTGCTTCTTAGCATTTCTATTTGATAGAAATATTAGTGTGTTGCACGATTGAGGACGGTCAACTTGAAATCTATAACGGCTGGCAAGGTTGATCTGTGACTCACGCTCAATGTTTCGATCGGATCAACATTCTTCATTTGTGATCACACCTTTCCCGTATTTTTCTCAGTGCATCACTATTTGGTGCAAATGTAAAATACGAAAGAGAAGAAATAACGTGTTTTGGCCGGTCAACATCTTTATAACAATATAAGGGTTTATTGGATGAAGTTGTTTGGAGCCACATGTATGTTTGTTTCTTCCATCATTCTCTTCGAAACGTTTAGCATTTTTGCTTTTCTTAACAATAAATGAAGCATGAACACCCATATGTATCAAATTGGTTGCATCTTGGAACCAAAAAGCGGTTCAACTATATGCATCTAATTTGGCATCTCGTAAATCCGCCAAACCGATCCGGCCCACCCGTGATGCATTTATTTTCCTCGGTTATGTCGGTTTGCGGACGGGTCAAACCATTTTGTCCTCCCCTAAGTTCAACTGATGTCAAAACTTTTTTTTCTTTTTCGTATACGCATTGAAGCACTATTTTCTAGGGATCGTGTTTTTATCAAACCCTAACCATTTTCGTCTTTGTCCCCCCACCTCAGTCTCACTATTCAAATTGTTGCTCATTGTCCTCATTTACGTACCTTGGTGCTCACCGTTGCTGGTCGCCCTCTTGATGGCCATCAATCACGTCCCTCAATATAGGTATGTTCACGACACCTCCTCATTTTTTCTACCTTATTGTCTCTGATGACGCACACAATTCGGTTCCCTTGTCAACGAACCTCAGATCTCCCTTGTCAACGAACCTCAGATCCTGCAATATCCTTTTCCTTTCCCTTGTCAATGAAAATGATACTTGGTATCTACAAACTCGTCTAAGACCTAATTTCACGATTAGTCCGGTATTAAACACTCATTTCCCACTGATATACAACATTGATAATGAATCGCAGGCATCATTCGATCTCTAATCATGTCATGATTTTTTTCTCCTTCCAAAAATTAAAAAGTTTTAGTTGCGGTGTCTTCATTTCTCCTATACAATTTTGGGCATTACATTCAAATTTGGTTCCACAATCTGTTGTTGTGATAAGACCATTGTAATACCCATGTGAGGTAGAAAGAGTGGGGGGTGATAGAGACAAACCTGATTTGGAGTGTTATTTTAGGTTTGAGCGTGCATTTGAGTGAGAGATTTTAACAAGGTCAATTTTAGAGGGTAATTCATATGTCTTAAATGAAATTAAATATGGAGAATTTTCAAAATTTAGGGAATTGGAAAAACCACCATACAAGTTGTTCTGTACTGTGCTTCCGATCTTTAGAGATCGGTATTACGCAGTTAGTAGATATTTTGTCCTTGATTCTGTCTCTGTCTTCGGGCTTGAGAGGAAGATTTCGTTCGACCAGGAGAGGTTCAATCTTGAGAGGCGATGTTGAGATGTTCGATCTTGAGGTGTTCGATCTTGAGGGGCGAGGTTGTACCTGCAATGATACTCCGACGCTCAAGTCAGTATTTGAGTGAATGAGTGTTTGTTAGAAAAAGTGCTTACCATTAATGAGCATTGAATGGGGTATTTATAGAGTTTGAATGTGTTTGTGTTGGCGTTTTAGGGCCGTCCGATCTTGTGGGCTGATCTTGGCCATTGAAGATTGGACTCTCTCAATATGATTGGGCTTCTTATTAATTGGGCTTTTTGGAGAGGGGGTGTAAATAGAAAACAATGTAATCACCATAACAGTGGCCCCCCAAGTCTGGTCGCTATGAGGAGCGATCTTGACTTTGATGGGCGACGTAGCCTTATACTCTTGTTTTTGTTGAGTGGAGATTTCTTCGGTCTCGAGCTTACATCCAGACTGGGGTTCTTGAGCGATGTTAACTGTCCGTCGAGCTTTCGAGCGAGGTAGATGGTTTTTTGAACTCAGTGCTGCTTTTGAATCAGTGTAATCTTGGAATCAGTGCCATCTTTACTGTTTCTGACAAGGTGTCTCTTCGTAGTGGCGGCGCATGATGGTGACGTTTTTTCTTCAGCGTGCGGATTTTACTGGACTATGGGTTGGATGTGACGTTTCGACTTCCCGGTCCAGGCCCATTAGATCCGCCTTGCTATAAATAAAGGGTCTCACCTCCTCATTTGTTGCTTGCTGTTCATTTGTTTTTGATTTCCCGATCTTCGAGAGCTCCCGAGCTTCTTTAAAGTGAACGAGTTTGAAGAGTTTTTTCGAAGTACTTTTAAGGTCGGTTTCTGTGGATCGACAACCGTGTATTTCCAGATATAATCAACTTGCGACATAGTTCCGAGGTTAGTCTATTTTTTACTTTTCTTTACTTTTCTTTTCGTTTGTGCCTGGACCTCCCCCAGTCCCCTTTGATTTCAGAATGGGGGTCGTCAGGTCGGGTTCCGACTCGCTCGCGAACCCATTTTCGATCTTTAACCCTGACATTTCGTCCCCCATTCCTGTAGATTCGCTCTGGCGAGGACGAAACAAACTCGGAGAGACGTTACTCAGTACCGAAAAGAGTTTACGAACGCGATGGCTTCTGGTGGTGAAGTCCCTGAGGTTCGTACCGAGCCTCTTGAAGTCGCCGCCCCAAACGTGCAAGAGCATTCTGCTTCCGCCCCTATGAGTGATAAGGCGGAAGATAATTTTGAGAGTGAAAGTTCTTCTCCTGCAACCGATGCTAATGAGCCAAACGACGATACTCCTGAAGATGTGGAGGAAGATTGCTTGGTGGATGTGATGGCCATCACCTCTGAGTCTGATGAGGAAATCCTAGTGGAGGAATCAGAGGATTCTTAGGTCGATCTTGGGACAGGCTCCGAGGTTGATCTTGTGTTGAGTTCTGAGTCTGCCGACGAGCTCGACAGAGGAAGTGTTGGAAAACAAGTTGAATCTCGCCCCTCGAGTCAACCAGGTTCCAGCCGAGCTTCTGCTGCTTCTCTGGATGGGTACTCTAGTACTGGTTGTGGGGACCTTGATGTACCGGTGCGAGAGGTCTCTCAATATGATTGGGTTTCCAGAAATATTTTGGAGATCGAATTGTTGTACCAGCACGGGTTTAATTTGGAGAGGGTCGGGAGGAAAGCTTCTGGTCGCTCGAAGCGAATTTGGAGAGTTGAGGGAATGAAGAAAGGAGAGCACGTGGCTTTGTGGTCTGGAGAGCTTAAGTTCACTTTGTATCATATGCTGATAAATGAGATGAATATCCGGCCTCCTTTTACCTGGTTTGAGCAGACGGTTTTGGCGACTTTGGATGTTGCGCCTTCTCAGTTGCATCCAAACGCGTGGGCTTTTGTTCGAGCCTACGAACTAATATGTCTTCACCTGGAGAGGCCGGTCTCGCCGTTGCTCTTTTTTCATTTGTTTGAGATCAACTGGAACAGCAGTGAAAATAAATCCGGTCGTGAGCATGTCAGTCTTCGTTCGAGGCGAGGGGCCAAGATTTTCAAAGCTTACGCGGACTCATTGAAGGGGAATTGGAAGGAGTTGTATTACTGGGTCGAACCGGTAACCGATGAAGCGATCGAGAGAGTGGGAAAGTTTTCAGAGGATGGTCGGACTTTGGTGTCCACCAAGTTTCCCATTGGTTGGAGTCAGACCCATTTTGAACGATCCACCAATTCCTTTTCTGTTGGTCAGGATCGATTGAACGCTGCCGATCTTCTTACCAAGAGGATCCTGATGTTTATTTCTGAGAACATTCCGTTTTCAAAACATAAGTATCGGGGTATCCCTGCGGCTAAGATAGTTCAAGCTGGGAAGCGAAGACGAGTGCAATTTGTCTTAGGTAGTTCGTTTTTCTTGTTTTAGTTTTTTGCATATTTTTGACTGTAGTTTGTATGACCCATTTTTGTTTCTTTTCCAGATACCATGGCCCCAAAGAAGCTCGCCGTAATGAAGGCGCTGGCGATGAGGAGCGTCGATATATCTGACGATGTTGAGGAAGTAGGTGCTCCGCTTCCGACGTCTCCCCAGGTTGAGACTGTTGTTGGGACGGTTACTGCTGCTTCCCCGATCAACACTGTTACCCAAGAGGACCTTGCCTATGAGGCTCTGGTCGATCTTGTTTCCAGTTCTCCTCCCCCAGCTGCTCCCGACATTGGTGCAGGGACCTCGGCGAAGAGGGTGCGCACCGAGGCAAGTGGCGAGCAAAGGCCGGAAAAAAGGAGTAAAACCTCAAGGAGACCGAAGCATAAGAACAAGGCCGTACCTTTAGAGGAGGGCTTCTTGGAGCAAAACTATGCCCAATGGCGGGAGGATCCTGTCGGGGCATCTGTTAAACTTTTGGCGAACCTGGCCGACGTTCATAAGATCGAAAAAGAGAAATACGAGAAACGGGCTAAGGGTAGGTTTTTTTCCTGTTTGTTCTTTGCTTTTATGATCTTTTTCCCACAACCTGATTTTTCTTATTTTCGAGCTTGCAGTTTTGTTGGAGCTCGAGAAGTCTAAAAGAGTGAAGCTTGTGGAAGATGTGTCTTCGAAGTCGAAAGAGCTCGCTCGAACAAAGCAAGAACTTCAGACTCTGAAGGAAAGCCAAGGGGAGGTTGTACGCCGGGCGGAGTTCGCGGAAACTCGCGTAAAGGAGCTGGAAGAAAAGGAAAGAGTTTTGGAGGGGCAATTGGTCGAGGCTAATCAGAAGATTAAAAGTTTGGAGTTTCGTGTAGTCGGTTTGGAAGATGATTTGAAGAAGGCATCCGAGGCAGGGGTCGGAACAAGCAGCGATGTCGAGGCTCGAATTGCGGAGCTTCAAGCAGCCCTTCAGCAGAGCAGAAAAAATGCTAAGGAGGCTACGAAGATTGCAAACGAAGCTAGGAGGGAGGCTCGTGAAGCTGCTAATTCTGCAATTGAGCTGTATAGGGAGGATTTTGAGTGTGCCCAGGAGCAAATTGCTTTGGTCAATCCTTCCGTCAATTTGGATCGGTCGATTATCGATGCCGACCACGAGGTTGAAGGGGGTATGATCGTTAAGATCGATGCTCAGACGGAGAAGAAAACTGTGATTTTTCCGACCTCCACTGCCTGATGTTTTAACAGTGTTTCTTTTTGCAGAAGTTCCTGGTGTATGCTTTTACCTATGTAGTTTTCGTATAGATCCGGAACTTCTTTCGGTCTAGCTGGAGATATTTGTATTTTTTTTTGGGATATGTCTATCAGACCTTTACGAGCTTTAATGAATGCTTTTTGAATTTTGCATGTCATGTATGTCGTTTTTGCGAGTTTTAACGAGTGCTTTTTTAATTCTGCACGTTTGCGTATGATGTAAGAACGTCGGTAAATGAGGAGCTCGATTTACCGGTTCGAACCTATAGAACAGTTTACTAGGACTCGGCCCAGATTTAACTCGCCCTATAGGGGTATCGGCAGCTGTGGCCGATGGTCGTTCTTAGGACGTTTCGATCCTTGAAGACCCGGTCTCTTTGAGATAGTTTGCCAAGACTCGGCTCGGATTTAACTGTTTTCTCAAAGAGTTTGCGACCTTGGGTGGTCGCTTTTGGGGAGATCATCTAGGATCGGACCCAGTTGATTCCCGGTGGGGGGAATTTGGTCCCAACATTCTGTTTGATGAAAATCAAGAATGTGTGGAGACTTGGTGAAAACTTTTGAGAAGCTTCGAAAGCGTTTGAAAGAAATGTCAAGTTTCTTTTTTGATTAATAACTTGTTTCGAGTTTACATAAGATCGGTGTACATGATTTCTTTCTAAGGATAATAACTTTTCAGTTTTGTTGCGTTCAAAGTCCTCTCAATCTTTCTTCCTTGGAGGGTCTCCAATTTAAAGGCTCCCGTACCGGTTTTAGATAAAATTCGGTAGGGGCCTTCCCAGTTTGGGGCGAGCTTTCCTTGGGAGGCGTTTTTCTGACCGATGTCAGCTCTTTTGAGTACCAGATCGCCTGGATCGAAATCTCTGTGAAAGACTTTGGTGTTGTATCTGGTTCCAACCTTTTGTTTGATGATTGCTTCTCGGAGCGAGGCCCGACCTCGGATTTCATCGATGAGGTCGAGTTCTTCTCTTAAGGCTTGATCGTTATTGTTTTGTGTTTTGGGATTTGCCGTTCTCCAACTAAGTTCGCCGATCTCGACGGGGATGACCGCCTCGCTGCCGTAGGAGAGCCTAAAAGGTGTTTCCCCAGTGGAGCTTTGGGGTGTCGTCCGGTATCCCCAGAGGACGTAAGGCAATTCTTCTACCCAATTTCCTTTAGCATCGTCCAAACGTCGTTTCAGCCCGTTCAGTATTACCTTGTTTGCAGCCTCTGCTTGACCGTTTGTTTGAGGGTGCTCTACTGAAGTGAAATGGTGTTTAATTTTCAGTTCGAGCATTAGTTTTCGAAATCCCAAGTCTATGAATTGAGTTCCGTTGTCCGTCACTACTACCTCGGGGATCCCGAACCTGCTCATGATGCTTTTTTTGAAGAATTTAATGCAGTTTTTTGCAGTGATGGTCGCCAAGGGTTCCGCTTCTATCCATTTGCTGAAGTAGTCTACGGCGACGATCAAGAATTTGACTTGTCCTGGCGCTTTTGCGAAAGGTCCGAGTAAATCCATTCCCCACCATGCGAAGGGCCACGTGGAGGATAAACTTGTGAGGTCTGTAGGGGGAGCTATGTGGACATTGGCGTGGATTTGGTATTTCTTGCACTTCTTCACATGATCACTAGCATCGCCAATCATGCTCGGCCATTAGTAACCGGCTCGCAGAGTTTTCCGTGCTAAAGATCGAGCTCCCATGTGCTGGCCGCAGATTCCCTCATGAATTTCTGTTAATACGTAGGCCGCTTCTTCTCCCTCGATGCATTTTATTAGCGGGGAAGAGAGGCTTCTTTTGTAAAGCGTTCCGTTGATGACTGAAAAAGCCGAGGCCCTTCTCCTGATGTATTTGGCGTCGTTCCGGTCTAGGGGTTCTGTTCCTTTGACGATGTATTCTACAATTGGGGTGATCCAGCCGTCCGTTTCTTCGAGCATACAGATTGTCGGGTTAAACAGAGGCTCGAGAGATACACTGGGTTTGTATAGCGTTTCTTGGATGGTTGTCCTCTGGTTCCCTGGGGTTTTGTGCTTGCGAGCTTGGCGAGGATATCAGCTCGTTGGTTTTCCGTTCTTGGGACATGAACTATCTTGCTTGTTTCAAATTCAGCCATTAGCGACCGTACCTGAAGCAGGTATTTCTGCAGGATTGGTTCTTTGGTCTCGTATTTATTTCCGATCTGGGAGACCACCAGAAGAGATTCCGTATGGAGTTTTATTTGTTGGACTTGGAGGTCAATTGCCAGGCGAAGTCCGGCGATGCAAGCCTCGTACTCTGCTTGGTTGTTTGAGGTGGGAAAACTGAATGTAAGGGAAACTTCGATGATGACCCCCGTCGGGCTTTCTAGCATGATTCCAGCGCCACTCCCTTTTGGATTTGAGGACCCATCGACATACAGGATCCATATGTCAGATTCGGTGTTAGCAGGCGTCATTTCGGCGATGAAGTCCACCAAAACTTGTGCTTTAAGTGTTGTTCGAGCTTCATATTTAATCCCGAATTCTGAGAGTTCCACAGCCCATTTGATCATTCTTCCAGCCAGATCGGGTCTATGGAGTATCTGCCTGATGGGGTAGTTAGTTCGGACGACTATCTGATGGGCGACAAAATAGGCTCGAAAACGTCGAGCTGCGACAATGAGAGCCAGGGCGATTTTCTCGATTTTCTGATAACGACTTTCAGCTCCGTGCAGATCCTTGCTTGCGAAGTAGATCGGGCTTTGCCCGGTTTCGAGCTCGCGCACCAGAACGGGAGCTAATGCTTCTTCCGAGACTGCGAGATATAGGTATAGGGTTTCCCCTTCCTTTGGTCGAGTTAAAATTGGAGGCTCGGAGAGAGATTTTTTTAGTTGCTTCAAAGCTTCGTCTTGTTCAAGCGTCCATTCGAAATCTCTTTCTTCTTTTTTGAGGATTTTAAAAAGTGGAAGAGATTTGAATGCTGCATTTGGTATGAAACGAGATAGAGCAGCTATCATTCCATTGAGTTTTTGCACTTCCTTCTTGGACGTCGGAGTTCGCATTTCTGTGACGGATCGACATTTATCTGGGTTCGCCTCGATTCCTCTCTCTGTTAGGAAAAAACCCAAGAATTTCCCTGCTCGAACTCCGAAAGTGCATTTCTCTGGGTTTAATCTCATTTTATTCTTTCGTACCTCACAAAAAATCGCTCTTAGATCGCTTATATGGTCGTCATCACTTCTGCTCTTGGCGATCATATCGTCGAGGTAGACTTCTACGCTTTTACCGATCTGGTTTTGGAACACTTTGTTCATCATTCTTTGGTAAGTTGCTCCAGCGTTTTTTAACCCAAAGGGCATGACTCGGTATGCGAAGTTTCCTCGGTCGGTGATGAAGGCGGTTTTTTCTTGATCTGGGGGAAACATGGCTATCTGGTTGTATCCAGAGTATGCGTCCATGAAAGATAATAACCGAAAACCGGAAGCGCTGTCGACCAGACGATCGATGCTGGGGACCGGAAAAGCATCTTTTGGGCAAGCTTTATTAAGATCGGTGTAGTCGACACACATATGCCATTTTCCGTTAGATTTCTTCACCAGGACTGGGTTTGATAACCAAGTCGTGTATTTAACCTCGGAGATAAAGTTGGCTCTGATGAGGTCGTCTACTGCTAAGGTGGCAGCAATGGCTTTCTCTTTGCTTTGAGCCCGCTTTCTTTGGGCGATCCATTTTGCTTCTGGGTTTATTGCGAGTCGATGGCAAGCAACCTCTGGTGGGATCCCAGACATGTCTTCGGCCGACCAAGCGAAGATGTCTTTGAAATCTTTAAGACATTGGGTCAAATCGATTTTGATTTTTTCTGGAAGGTCGATCCCTATTTTGACATTTTGAGAAAGGTCTGAACCGAGCTGTATTTCGGCGAACTTTCCATCAGGCTCTGGTCTTTTGATTTTTCGTTTGAGCTCTTTGGTTAGCTCGTCGACGTCTTGCTGATTTTCGACGTTAGTGGCGGCGTTAACTTCAGTCGATCTACCTTTTGGTAGTTTGGGAGTCGACAGTTCTTCCGAAGGGGGAACCCCTTCATGCTCCGAAGCTTTTCGTTCGTTCTTCGTCCATAGGAAAAAACATCTAGAGGCCGACTCTAAGTCAGAGTTTAGAGTGATAACCTTGTTGCAGAGAGAGTGGAACTTCATCTTTAAGTGCGTTGTGGATGTAACCGCCCCGAGCCTGCCGAGGGTCGGTCTTCCTATAATACCGTTGTAAATGGATTCACAAGGTAAGACAAGGAATTTGGTCTTAACGGTTCGAACCATTGGTTCGGCTCCGTAGGTAACCATTAGCTCCAGATGCCCAAGGGGTTTCGTCCGAGATCCGTTAAAGCCGGACAGAGCCGTTCCTCTATAAGGGGTGAGTTCCTCTTTGTCGATCCCCATTTTGTCCAGAAGATCGACAAAGAGGATGTCTGATGAGCTCCCCTGATCTACCAAGATCCTACGTACTTCTTTATTCGCTATGATCGCCGATATTAAGAGAGGTACGTGTTTGTTGGCCTTTCCGCCCAGGCCGGACAGGTAAAGACCTGGGAGGCTTGACGTCCCTGAACTCGACGTTCCAACATTCCCCTAGTAACTGGGCGTTGGAGACGTTGAGTTCGGTATATACCTGGTGGCGATTCTTTTTACCGGTGTTCCACGAATTTTTACGAGGGTCGATCTCGATGTGGCGTTTCGACGGTTCCGTATGTGACGATGTTTTGTCGACTTTGGAATTTTCTTCTTCATTAATAAAGCACTGGGATAGCTCGAGGAATTCTTGAAGGGTGTTAGGTTCCCAGGTGTTGATGTGCTTTCGGAACGAGCTTCCAGGGAGCAGACCTTGGGCCATGAAGAAGATTCGGAAAGCGTCGTCTAACTGCCGAACCTGAAGAGCCTCGATGTTGAATCGCTCTATATATTCTCTCAGGGGCTCATTTCCCCTCTGGACAATAGATGCTAAAACATTTTTGTTTATGGGTTTGCTTTTGGAATGGGCAAAGTGCACCGAGAAGTGTTTCGCTAACTGGTCCCACGAGGATATGGTATTCGACCTTAACGTCCGAAACCATTCATAAGCCATTTTGTCCAGGGTTAAAGGGAATATTCGGCATTTCATTTCCATGGGTACGTTTCGATACTGCATGGTTGTATCGAATTGGTCTAGATGCCTGTCGGGGTCGCCCGTCCCGTCATAAGTCTTCAGTCCTCCAGGTGGTTTCTCGAGGTACCGGGGAACCCGGAAGTTGTCGATCGATTTTGTGAAAGGACCTTTTCGCCCAGGTTGATTCGCCCGTGACGGTGGTTGGTGTCTGTGACGAGGTTCAGGATGTCCGTATCGTCGCGTTTGATTGTTTTGAATGTTGTCACGGCTCCTTGATCGTCTTCTTGACGAGGTCGAGTTTTCAAGATCGTCAAATTGGCGTGCCAAAGGAGAACGGGAACCATTCCCTCGATGGCGGCGTGGAGGAGAATGAGGATCATCAAGATCGTCATATTGTCGAGCTGATGGAGAGCGGTAATCATTCCCTTGGTGAGGGTATGGGGAAAGGCGAAGATCGTTGGGACTATTATGTTGTCGAGCCAGAGGAGAACGGGAACCACTTCCTCGTTGACGGCGTGCGGGGGAACGGTGATTGAGCTTTCTCCGAGGGGGTGATCGATGGAAAATTCTTCTTTGAGTTGGGCGTCGTTCCTCCAGGGAGCTCTGCCCGGATGATTGCTGGTCCTGAAAGTTTCGACCTTGTAGTCTCGCTACTTCAGATTCGAGGTTAGCGAAGCGGTTGTTTCTTTCTTCATTTACCGCTTCTTGCCGAGCCAATAGCTGAACGAGCTGTTGGACCGCGCCTGTCAAGGCCGGAAGTAATTGAGGAGGAGATGGTAGGCTCGTTTCATATGCGCCCGAATGTGCTCGGGACGGTCCCGTGTTGGGAAGTCGGCTTCGTGTTTGCGACGAATTCGTAAGTTCCTGGACGTGGCCTTCAGGGGTTTGCTGAGGGCCGAGCTCAGGTTCGGCCATGAGACTAGTCGGTGTCGAACGGCGCGTTGGTGCCATTTTAATAAGTTCTAAGGTGAGAAAAAATAGGGTATTGATTTCTCCCACTGTGATCGCCAATGTTCTGTACTGTGCTTCCGATCTTAGAGATCGGTATTACGCAGTTAGTAGATATTTTGTCCTTGATTCTGTCTCTGTCTTCGGGCTTGAGAGGAAGATTTCGTTCGACCTGGAGAGGTTCGATCTTGAGAGGCGATGTTGAGATGTTCGATCTTGAGGTGTTCGATCTTGAGGGGCGAGGTTGTACCTGCAATGATACTCCGACGCTCAAGTCAGTATTTGAGTGAATGAGTGTTTGTTAGAAAAAGTGCTTACCATTAATGAGCATTGAATGGGGTATTTATAGAGTTTGAATGTGTTTGTGTTGGCGTTTTAGGGCCGTCCGATCTTGTGGGCTGATCTTGGCCATTGAAGATTGGACTCTCTCAATATGATTGGGCTTCTTATTAATTGGGCTTTTTGGAGAGGGGGTGTAAATAGAAAACAATGTAATCACCATAACACATGTGAAGATTTCGAAATTTTATCCTTACTCTAACTTCATTTTTTTATTTCTTTTTTTTTCCTCAGTAATCCAAAGTATTATTGAAAAGAAAAAGTGAATAAAAAATACAACCACACATGGGGGCATAGAAGGAGGAATAACATTTGGTTCTGAGCTTTCTCTCTAACAACCTCACCACCAATGATAAAACTCCTATTAGCATTGTGACTATCAACAACATTGCTAGAAGAAAGATTTGAATTATAAACAACCAAGTCATTTACATGTGGGCTGGATACTATATCATCTCGAGTAGCATAATCTTTCTCTTTAACAACCTCATTACCGATGATAATACCTCTACTAATATGTTTTTTTTTAATCAAACAGGCAGTCAGCCCGAATTTATTAATAAAATAAAGAGAGATATAAAAAGCACAAGGGGGGACTAGACCAAAACCCTTGGTAATAAGGACAATAATAGAATGCCCAACAAGGCCTCTAAAATAAACAACCATAGAACTCTAATGGAAGAAATTCTAAGGCGAACAGAAAACCCGAAAGGAGGCAGGGCAACACCTGAGAGTCCCCACACAACCTCCACCCACCACCTCCTGAACTCACACTCCAAACCACAACAGCCTGCATCACCTCGCTATCCTCACATTAAGCACATCACAAAGCATCGAGGTTAGAGGTGGAGGCCCGGAGACGATTGGGAGGGGGCAAAGGGGGAGGAGCCCGGCGATCTGCAAACTGCAATCTGGCGTCCGACAAGGTACAAACTATCGAATCAGCACCCACCGACAACACACCCCCAGACATCCGGCGCCGTGACTCCATCCACCATCGCGAAGTCGTGCTACCGGCCAACACCACGACAACACCTAGCTTGATCGAGGTAGTCGAGCCACCAACCACCACCGCGGCCTTGCGCCCCCGGCCAACACCGTGGCACAATCAAGCAAAACCGCGAGCGACAGGGAGAAGTGCCCACGACAAACAGAGAGGAGGCGTGACTGCGGGTCCAAAGTCCGAAACGACAGCCACCATTGCGAACATCAGACAAACCACCGTGAACCACCGCGAAACACCGCAAAACACCGCATTAGAACCAACCCCTGCGCTAACAGAGCCACAAACCACCGCGAACAGAAGCACTCCATAGTACCTCCAAAAGCGCGCAGATCCACCAACAGGGAGATCCGACCATCAACGCCTCGGGGGAGAGGCCGTGGACGTCACAGAGGAGATCAGATCTGAGAAAAAGGGAGCCCCCAACGGCGGTTCCAACCCAAGCAGCACCCAACCCATTTTTATTAATTTACAGCCACCGAAACAGCCGAAGTCGAAGATCCAACCACGAAACGGCGACGGCGCAAGAACTTATCCAGATCCAGATCGCGAAGAGATCCAAAATCGCTTAACAACATATCCAACAGATCCAAAAGAGAAACACAGAGAAAGGGCAGATCAGAGGAACAGACTCAACCAGACCGAAGCCAATAGCGACAACCTCTACTAGTATGTTGATTATAAACAACCAAGTCATTAATATGCGAGCTAGGTTATGCATCAACTTGAATAACAATATCCTTACCTTTCTATATTGGCTTATGAACCGGACTCTTCTCTGAGCGATCGGTCCTTTTGTTGAAATAAATCTGTTTGTGCCCGTGCTGTATTGGGAGCTTGGTGTCAGATACTGAGGTCGTTCCTGTGTGTATGCTGGTCGCGTGCAGAGCTCCCTCGGGGTGTACCTGCGATGGCACTCCAACGCCCAAGTCAGTGGGGTGATTTTGTGTAGTAATATTGGTTAAAAATGTACCTTTCATATGATGTCAGGGTCTCGTTATATAGCACCTGGGTGCTGAGGGCGGCCGTTGGATCTGCGAGAATTCCTCTCCACCGTAGATCCTCCCATCGTGGGTATAAGTTGGCGCTGGTCATTGTTGGACCGCTCGCATAGGCCCAAACTTCTTAAAGGGTTGCGACCCGCTCCACAAGTCGTGTGATGCTGATTACGTACTGGGCCATCCACGTCGGCCCAGTATTCGTTATGGGCTGCGGCCCAATCCAGAACAGTTTCCCCCCAGGCCGAAGTCGTTCAGTAGAACGGGTTCAGGCCTAAGAGTCAGATTCCTTTCGGTGAGGCGGGCTGCCTCAACATTGGCCGCCTGCGCTGGCCTGCGCCGAGATGACCTGATCGTGTGCCCGTTTGATTGAGCCTGCTCGCACCTTCTAACGACGTGGTGTTCTGACAGATATGACGTTCTGAGAGGACAAGCGTGACGCTTCGATGGGACTGTCACCATACTTCACGCTTTTCAAGAAAGGGGGCGCTTGATGATGACGGTTCAATTTTCGAGGAAGATCATCAATTTAGAAGGGGAAGGGACGTGTCCCTTCGCGTTCTGGCTTTCCCTCCCTATAAATATGGGGCACCCTTATGTCAATTTGTTCACTTTCCGGATTTTTTGCTCTGAGGGCGACTTCCTTTCTCCGACGAGCGATCTATTTTCCGGCTACTCTGGCACGGTGTTTCCCGATAAGCGACTTCAAACTCCGGCGCGATCTAACTTCCGATCGCCTCATTCTGGTGATTCACAGTGCAACGAAACTGTATCCCGCTCCTGGTATGTAGTTTTACTTTTGGGCTTTAGTAATTTTAAATCGCATTTCTCTTCTTGTTAACATTAACATGGGCGAGGAGGGGGTGTCAGACCCGGGGTCGATCATGTCGCCCCTTTCCATAGGTCGTCTTCGATGGTCTGACTTTCAAGCTCCCTTCTTGCAGGTTTTCTTTCGTCATGGCGCGGACAAAGCTGACCGCCCAACTACCAGGCAGCCCGCCAGTTTCCTCCACCGACCCATCATCCAGTTCCTGGACGTCTACAGATAGGACGACTTCGGAGGGTGGGTTTACTTCTACGCCTCCTGCTGAGGGATCGGATGTTGCGACGCCCGCTCGCCCCGTATACTTCCAGACGAGGGAAAGTCATGATCCACCTTCTACATCCTCGGCCCCTACGGAGCGGGTAATCCAGCCAAACGCCGGGAGAGGGGAGGCCGATTGGAGAGACTCTCTAGGGGAGGATCTCTCTTGGATCTCGTCGGCCGTGCTAGGCCGGATTCCATCACTATTCAAACCTGGGGATCAGGTGTTATCGTATTTTGCCGGGCTGGTTGGCGCGCCGGACCAGGTGTGGGCGGTCGAAGGCCCTACTTCAACGGAAAACGTGGCTATGATCCCGGCCACCTTAAAATTCACCATGTATGCCACCGTCCTTCGCGACGTGGGGATTCGACCGCCATTTACATGCTTTCAACGCGGTATACTTCGTTATCTTGGGGTTGCACCCTCGCAACTGCACCCTAAATCGTGGGCATTTATCAAGGTGTTCGAGCAGTTATTGAGAGTGATGGGGCGAGAGTGCAATCGGCAAACTTTCTTCAAAATTTTTGAGACAAGCAGGCGACCAGAGCCGGGCAGCAATCGGAATCGGTGGGAGCATCTGAGTCTTAAGGCTCAGTCGGACTACAAGATTTTCAAGCCGTTTTCTGACTCGCTCAAACCCTGGAAGTCGTCTTTTCTATGGGTAGTCCCAGTTTGCGAGGCGTCTCAGCGGATGGTGGGGACGGTTGACTCCGGTGGGCGAGTAACAGGCATGCAATATCCTATAGCGTGGACGTACGCTCATTTTCGCCGCATGCCTGCCACGTACAGAACCCGTTGCCAACTTGGCGAGGAAAATACTGAGACTCTGAGGTTGCTTGAGAACTTGGCCTCTTGAATGGAGGAGGGTCTGATCAAATGTCACCAATTGGTGAAAACGACCGATGACAACGGTTTCAAAGTTGCTCTTGGTATGGGTAGTCGTACCCCGCCCCTTTTTTTTTAACCGTGTTCTTACCTTCTTCGCAGGTGAAATGGCCGGTCTAGGTTTTGCCGAGTTGATGAAACAAGCTAAGAAAGGGAGGAGGTCCCAGATCGGCCCGTCCACCCCTGCAGTTACTCTTTCCCCGGTTCCTGAGGGTTCTGTGGCTGCTGAAGGTAGCGAGAGAAGCCCGCCTGTTGCTGGGAAGAAGAGGGGACGTCCCCCTCCCACTGTCGATCTGACCCAGGATGACCATGCTCATAAAAAGTCCAGGGCCCATAAAGGACCTCAGAAGAGTTCGGCCCTGGCGGTCGATCTGGAGGAAATGACCGATGAGAGCATCATCAGAGGATTCCGTGAAGACCCCCTACTGTTTGCGGCCGAGGTGGTCAAGGCTGGGTCTCACCTGGTCGCGAAATTGAAACACGAAGAAATGGAGCGGACAAAAGGTAATATTCTCCTCGCCCAAAATTTATGGTTGGAGAGTGATAACTTAGACAAAACCGACAAGCTTAGCCGTGCTCATGTTTATATCTCAGAAGTTCGGGAGGAGTTGGAAGCTTTCAAGAAGAAACTGCAAGATTCAGAGGCCGCCCTTCAGCCTACCTTCGCTGCTCTCGACGAAACAAAGAAGTCGCTCTCCGTCGTCACCCAAGAGCTAGATGACGCCCAGGTCGCATTAACTGAAGCCGAGAAGAATTTGCAGCTTGAGGTGGGGAAGGTTAGCGATTTGACTGAACAGATGAGCGGCTTGAATCTGGAAGTTGCTGAAATGAAGTCGTCCATTGAAGCTTTGAAGAAGGAGCGGGAAGAGGCTTATGCCCAATATGATCGGCTCGTTCATTCCACTGTTTCAATTTGCAAGGAGCGGTTTGATGAGGCTCTGGCCCAGGTGCGGTGCGTCTACCCGGACCTTGTGCTGGACCCGGGTGTTATCAATTTTTCCCATTCTTATGTGGACGGTCGGATCATCAAGCCTGCTGAGGAGGACGAGGAAGGAAACGTCTTAGTGGAGGAAATGGTTGTTTTCGATCGTTCCAATTAGAATTTTTGTAATATGCTCCAAGTATTTGCCTTTTGTTTTTGGGCGGCTTTCGAGTCGCCCCACTGTTGTAATATGTACTATGCCTTTGACTTTGAAATCATTATTTTAATCGTTCTGTTTAATTCGTTTAGCCTTCGGGCAGTTTACTGGACCTCGTATCTAGATTTAACTTGCCCTTGGGAGTGCGACTTTCGGTTGTGAGCGCTTCGTTTCTTTTAATTCGTGTTTTTAGCCTTCGGGTCGTTTACCAGGGTTCGTCCCTAGATTTAACTCGCCCTTGGCGTTGCGACTATCGATTAAGATCGCTTCGTGTTACTTAGATCAACTAAGTACTGCTGAGCCCGCCCAGTGGTTTATCAAACTCGGTTTGATTTTAACCCGCCTGGCGGTTAATGGATCTGTATGGAAAACATAAAAGGATGAGACGACATATAAAAACATACCATCTGTCGTGATGGCCGGGCGGGCCTCAATAAAAACCCAGTGGGAAAAGAGTGTCCCGCCCGGTGTACTTACTTTATTCATTCAATAAAAACCCAGTGGTCAATGACAGAGTTACAATTGAATTTAGTCAAAAGTTTAAACAAAGTATCGCCTGAGGTTGGCCGCGTTCCATGCTCTTGGCACCGCCCCGCCTCCCATGGTTTGAAGTTGGTAGGCGCCCTTCCCCGTCTTCGAGACGACTCAGTAGGGACCTTCCCAGTTTGGAGCGAGTTTACCTTGAGCTGCGAACTTCTGTCCTATCGTTGCTCTTCTGAGTACGAGCTGGCCGATGGTGAATTCTCTAGGGACGACCTTTAAGTTGTGTCTCGTTGCCATCCCTTGTTTCACAAGTGCTTCTTTCAACGATGCTTTGGTGCGGAGTTCTTCAACCAAGTCGAGTTCCTCTCTGAGTCCCTAATCGTTCTCATTGGGGTTTTTGGGATATGCAGTTCTCCAACTGAGCTCTCCAACTTCAACCGGGATGAGTGCCTCCACGCCGTTTACCAACTTGAATGGACTTTCGCCTGTGGTGGAGTGTGGGGTGGTTCGGTATGCCCATAGTACGAAGGGGAGTTCTTCTGCCCACTTGCCTTTGGATTCGTCCAGCCTTCTTTTCAGCCCGCGCAGGATCACCCGGTTGGCGGCCTCTGCTTGTCCGTTGGTCTGTGGGTGCTCGACCGATGTGAAGCGTTGCTTGATTCCTAGTTCCGTCATGTATTCTTGGAAGTTTTTGTCCGTGAACTGGGTGCCGTTGTCCGAGACTACGACCTGAGGGACTCCAAATCGAACTAGTATATTTTTCTTGAAGAACTTCAAGCAGTTTTTGGAGGTAATAGTCGCTAAGGGCTCGGCCTCTACCCACTTGGTGAAGTAGTCTACTGCCACTATTAAGTATTTAAGCTGTCCTGGGGCTGCTGAGAACGGACCCAGAAGGTCTATTCCCCACCACGCGAACGGCCATGGAGCGGTAATGGAGTTCAATTCGACCGGGGGGCGATATGTATGTCCGCGTGCTTCTGGCACTTATCACATTTTTTTACTAGCTCGTTGGCATCACCCTCCATCGTTGGCCAATAGTATCCCGCTCGAAGTGCTTTTTCGGCTAGTGCTCGTTCCCCTAGGTGATTCCCACATATCCCTTCGTGGATTTCCCTCAACACATAATTGGCCTCTTGTGGTGTCAGACACTTCAGTAACGGTGTTGAGAGTCCTCGGCGAAACAATTTGCCTTCAACAACCGAATATGATGATGCCCGCCTTCGCGTGAGAGCAGACTTTTTTGGGTCGGCTTCCTCTTCCCCCAACACGATGTACCTTAGGATGGGATCGATCCATGTCATCCCTTGACCGATCATGCAGACATCGGTGATTGGAGCTGTTTCTAGTTGGACGCTGGGTTGAGGGAGTATCTTCTGGATTACGCTCCTGTGGTTCCCCGGGGTTTTTGTACTCGCCAGTTTCGAAAGTACGTCCGCCCTTCCATTTTCTGACCTGGGGATGTGTCAGACTTCTGCGCTTTTGAACTGATCGAGTAGCTCTCGTACCTTAGCAAGGTACCTCCGTAAAACTTCATCTTTGGCATCATACGTTTCTCCAATTTGGGACACTACTAACAGGGAGTCAGAACGGAGCTCGACCCGTCGTGCTTTGAACTCCCTGGCGAGCATAAGTCCTGCAATGCATGCTTCGTATTCTGCCTGGTTATTTGATGTAGCAAAGGAAAATGTCAACGACACCTCCACGGTCGTTCCTTCTGGGCTTTCTAAAATCAAACCTGCCCCGCTCCCTTTGCAGTTTGAGGAGCCGTCGACGTATAGCGTCCAGGTCGGATCAGGCCTTTCTTCCTGGATCGGGGTCATCTCGGCTATGAAGTCTGCCAGAATTTGTGCCTTTGTGGTCGTTCTTGTCTCATATTTCACGCCGAACTCAGAGCTCTACTGCCCATTTGATCATCCTTCCTGCTAAGTCGGGTCGATGCAAGATCCGTCGAACGGGCTGATCTGTTCTGAGGACGATTTGATGAGCCACGAAATACGATCTCAGTCTTCGAGCGGCCACTATTAGTGCAAAAGCTAGCTTCTCGATCCTTTGGTACCTGAGTTCTGGTCCCTGGAGTGCTTTACTCACAAAATACACGGGATTATGTTTCTCCTCGTCTTTCCGCACCAGTACGGCTGCTATGGCTTCATCACTGATGGAGAGGTATAGGTACAACGTTTCCCCGGGCTCTGGGGTGGTCAGGATGGGCGGTTGCAACAAAACCTTTTTCAGCTGATCTAGGGCCTGGTCGCATTCGACCGACCATTCAAACTTCGCCTCCTTCTTAAGTAATTTGAAAAGTGGGAGAGACTTGCTGGCCGCTTTTGAAATGAATCGCGATAGCGCGGCTATCATCCCGTTCAGCTTCTGAATCTCTTTTTTGCTAGTGGGTGACTTCATTTCTGTCACGGCCCTGCATTTATCTGGATTCGCCTCAATTCCCCGCTCTGTTAAGAAGAACCCCAAAAACTTACCCGCCCTGACTCCGAACGTGCATTTCTCAGGATTCAGCTTTAGCGAGTTCTTGCGGGCTTCCACAAATATCTCTCTTAGGTCGGCCACATGATCAATGTCTTGTTTACTTTTTATGATCATGTCGTCTAAGTACACTTCGACCGTTTTGCCGATCTGTGACTGCAAAACTTTATTCATCATTCTCTGATAGGTCGCGCCGGCATTTTTCAGTCCAAAAGGCATGACTAAGTAACAGTAGTTCCCTCTCGCCGTCATGAAGGCTGTCTTTTCCTGGTCGGGCGGGTGCATTGAGATATGGTTATAACCCGAGTAGGCGTCTAAAAACGAGAGTAACCTAAAGCCATTTGCGCTGTCAACTAACCGGTCTACGCTTGGTACTGGAAACGCGTCTTTAGGGCATGCCCGGTTAAGATCAGTATAGTCGACGCACATGCGCCATTTCCCGTTGGGCTTTTTGACCAGAACCACGTGTTATACCCCAGTTTTGTCCGTCTTCTTTTTCTAGTTTTAGTCATTTATTTTACTTAAATCGTGTTTTGAAGTCGCGTGATTACGAGAATTATCAGTATGGCGTCTCAGTTACTAACCCTAGCCAATTTCAATCACCCTGTTCAACTAAATCGAAATACCGTTGTTTTAAATTAGGCATGCACGCGAATGATCGATCTTTTCGTGCGTTCTTCAATTTAATCTTCGTATTTGGATTTAAGTCGAACCTAATTGGGACTAACAAAGTCATTTTTCTCGCGATTGGGCTTGTCGTTTCAATTTGGGCTTAAGAACGCGATTCTGAGATAATTTTAGCGTCTAGTGGTCAATGGGCTTATTTATTCTATTTGGGCCTCGTTCTCACACACTTGTCTAGTTGGGTCCGATATCGCTTTTGTATTTGGCCCAATTTCTTTTATTATTTTTACTTTGTCTATTCATTTATGCTGGGTAGTATATATAGTCTAAAAATGTCAAAAAAAATTCTATTTATTTTTATTTACAATTTAATAGTGTTTAGGAGTCCAAATGTCCAAAAAAAATACAAAAAAAATTAAATCAAAAAAGGCCCAAATGGCCAGATCCGAAAATACAAGTCATAGACAGCAAATTAGGGTTTCAGCAGGTCTCCCAAAAGCTGCTGGAACTGCTGGTCCTGGATCCAAAACCTGAAAAATAGCTAATTCAAATCAGCAGCTAAAAAGGGGGGAGGTGGAGTCAGCCCTGAGTCAGCTACTAGCTGTCCAGGAGACAAAGCCATTAACCAGTAATAATCAGTAATCAAAAAATTAATTTTCGGTTTCAAAAATATGGTTATAAAATGCTAATCTAAAAACCAAAGGAAGGAGGCAGGGATTCCACAGCAACTCTCACAGAAAATTCGCACACAGCAAATTCAAAAAAAGTAATAACAAGTTCGAAAATTCTGGAAGTGAAAAGAGTAGCAGCAATAAAATAAAGCAGCAGCAAAGAAAACTCATTTTTTTCGCCCAGCCATCAGGTTCCTTTTTTCGTTTTGTTCTTTTCGCCCTGTTTCAAATAGTTGTAATTGTTATTATAGTCGTAGTGCACCTATTATGGATTATTAGTGATAAACCTGGATGATTTAATATTGTAACTTGTCAAAATGTGAGAAGCCTGGATCATTAGTTATTATCAACAGACTCTGTTCAAAGTTTGAAATAAGGCAAATAGATCTAAGGTTTAATTTTAGACATGAAATAGGTCAAAAAAATATAGAAGAGGAGCAGAAGAATGAAATCAGGAGACTGAGGAGAGTAGTAGAGATGAATTAAAAGGAATGAAAACAAGAAAAAAATGAAAACCGAAACTAAGAATAAAAAAAATTAAAAAAAAACTGACCTTTGAAGTTTCGCCTGAGACTTCGTCTTCTCCGGCGAAGCTCCGACGAGCCACCAAACCGAGCCAAACCGAGCCACCCCCATCTGAAATCACCATCGCGACCACCCCCATGGCCTTCGTCGTCGTCACTGTCGCACCACCACCACCCATCGCCGTCTTCTCTCACTCTCACCCTCTCCCTCTCGTTCGCGGTCTCTCTTTCTTTTCTCTCTCTGCTCGCGAAATCTTCCTTCTTCTTCCTTTCATTTTCAGAAAACAGTGTTAGGTTTAGGGAAAGAAGGGACTAGGGTCAGTGAAGAGAGGGGGGCGATTGGCTTGCTAAGAAGAGGAAAAGATTCGTTTTAATGGAAAGAGAGGAGAAAGTCGAAGCTAGAGGAGAGGAGGGGAGAGGGCTGTGCCGTGAGAAGCAAAGTCAGGGTTGGGAAGGAGAGGGAATGGGGGTTGCGGCGCCGTGGGAAGGAGAAAGATTAGGAATTAGGGTTAGGTTAAAATAAAGGGCCCTTATATAGCTACCCGTTTCAGACCCCTTTTGTTTTTTTTTTCTTTTCTTAGTTTTCAGATTACTTCCCACACCACTCTGTTCTTGATAATGCACCCCCATGCAACCTTTTTTTTGAAAACGTAGGCCAGCCCAAAGCAAGCTGGGCCCTTTTTTTTGTTGCACCCCACCTTTTTATATTTACAACCCCTGTCTCTAAACACACCCCTGCGTTTTACTCCGCGTGTTCCCCTTCTGAAACCCATGGTTTTGCTTTTTGAAACGGCCCATTCCTTTTTTTTTCTGTTTTAAAAAAAAGCGCAGCCCAGCTTACAAAAACAAGCTGGGCTCACTGTTTACACCCCAGATTTTATAATACAGCCCTCCTGCCACTTGCATACCATTTTACTACTACACCCCCTGTTTCTTTTTTTAATTTTGTTTCTTTCCCCTAAGCGAACTTATTTTTTTTCACAAACTTTTTTTTTCCAAATAATGGATAAATATTTCCACGAACAAAAATTAATCCAATTGTGAAAACTCTTCAAAATCAAACTTTGTTAATAGTCTTGTGAAGCCTTTGCTTGCATGATTATTAACAATGAAGTACTAGTGGTGATCACTTGGAGCCTTTGCTCAATTGATCATCATGAATGCCTGAATTTTCCTAAAGAGTTTCACTAAATCAAAAAAACTTTGTTAATAGTCTTGTGAAGCCTTTGCTTGCATGATTATTAACAATGGAGCGCTAGTGGTGATCACTTGGAGCCATTGCTCAATTGATCATCATGAAAGCTCGATTTTCACAATTAAACAAGATAAAAAAACAAAAAAAAACATTTTTCAAAACCAGAACTACGTAGCTTTGAATTCTCCATCGCACCGGGAGATACGTAGGAGTGAGAGGCTAATTCTCGTCAAGCGCCCTCTTCTAAAAAAAAAACCCCATTTTTCCCCCTTTTCATAATAAATAAAGATTTTTACTAAGAATTTTTCAATAAGAAGTAGGGAGGCAAAATTAAATATTTTCAGGTCAACATGCAAAAACCACACATTTAATTAAAGGTTCCCTCTCAGTAGAGAGGATGCGTGGGGTGCTAACACCTTCCTCGCGCGTAACTGACCCCCGAACCCTATTCTCTAGTTTCGCAAGACCAATCGCTTCCCAAAAAAGGTTTTCCTAATATTTTCCTTAATAAATATTGGTGGCGGCTTCATTGTCTTAGGAAAAGTTGTGAACGAGGAAGGTTCTCCCTCGGGGACTTTTTCGGGCGCAACAGCTGGCGACTCCACTGGGGACACTAAAAAAACATTTTTTTTAAAAAGTGGGTCAAGCCTAATTAATTAAGTGTGTGGTTTATATGATTGATTCGAATATCTTGTTTTGCCTCTCTTCTTCTTCCTTTTTCATAAGCACATTACATCCATGTGCATTCTTCTTCTATGTTTGCTTTTGTTTAAAGCAATAGATAGTTACTTCTTTGCTTATTTCCCTCATACATTTCTTCCCCTTTCTTATCATGTCCCCTTCTTCTTTGCTCCCTTTCTTGAGGTAAGTAGTGCATTGTTATTGGCACCCTAGATTAGTTTATATTGGATCGATATTGAACCCTAGGATAAACAACATGTTATTTGTCTGGACTGCTCTGGATTTTCATTTGCAGGTGGGGAAGGGTAGTTATTCCTAGGTGTTGTGCCCTCGACACACACTTCACATCCTATACTTGTGAGCATTGAGTGGGGCCTAAAACCCAAGGTCTGAACAAAAACCTAGGAGAGTGGGAACAATTAGTGACTGCCATTCGTAGACCTTTGTCTGTATGGCTCTCATGAAAGTTCCGCCCAATAGTGCGCTGTGTCATGATGCCTCACACTCGGTAGCTTTCTACGATTGTGGGTGCCATCATGAGAGAGACTTTAGCTCTTGGTTTCCATTGTAAGGAAGTGATTAGAACCTACATGGGAGGATTACCCCTTTTGTCGACTTTAGACCCTAGGATTCCCACCCTTTGCAGGACACGGGGCACGCCTTTGTTTGTTGCATTAGTTTAGGCATTCCTTTTTCTTAAAACTCTATTTCAAAAAATCGTAGAAAATAATATCCTTATTTTCTTACCCTCTTTTATGTAAATGACACATCATTTCGCATCCACATCATTTCGCATTCACATCATTTCGCACCATTGCATTTACATCTAACAAAATTTTGAAAAAGCTTTCATTCTTCATGCATTAAAGTTTGTTTGCCGGAGATCGCAACATAACATCGAACCTTGTCATAGGTGTGTAAGAAGCAACATGGAATCCAAAGGCAAAACCGCATTCAATTCGAGGTTCCCCATTGTAAAGAAGATTGATGTAACTAGTTTGAAGAAGTATGCTTCCCTATTAGGTCCTATTGAGCTTCGGTCCTTCGACAAGACTTATGGGAACATCCGCAAGTTATTACAGTTAGAAGTACAAGAGAGCGCCATCGCCGCCCTATGTTGGTTCTACGACTCTGAGATTAGATGTTTTCTTTTCAAGAACTTCCAAATGGCACCTACCCTAGAGGAGTATGAGAAGATTCTGGGTTTTGATCGCTCAGAGGCTAGACCTTACCAGTATCAGAGGCAGTATTATTCAGATGAGAAGTTTGCTTCCTTGTTACAAATCAGTGTAGAAGAAGTGCGGTCCCACAAAGTTAAGCGTAACAAGATATTTGGGTTTCCTCAGGAGTACTTTGAGAGTTTGATGACTAGTTATGTAGCATCAAATGATTGGGTTTCTTTCAAGCAAGTACTAGCTTTGACCATCTTCGGCATTGTTCTTTTCCCCCAGCTTGAGAAACATATAGATGAAACCGCTGTTGGTGTGTTCCTAGCTTTCAAGAGTGCAAAAAGTCTCATCAACCCGGTTCCCGCTATTCTCGCTGAGACCTATCGTGCCTTCACCCACCATCATGAGTTCCGAAAGGATAAGATGTGTTGTTCCTTCCCTGTGCTATACGCTTGGTTGATCAGTCATGTGTGCATTAACAAAAGTGAAGTTGGGGACCTGCTTTCCTACACCTTGGGTTGCAATTCGAAGACTATGAGCCCTCAGGAGTGGAAGGATACTCTTAAGAACCTTGATGCGCTTCAAATTCGGTGGTACTTGCACAAGTTTTGGGAAGATAGACCCTCAGTGATATTCCAATGTGGCAGTTTCCAGAACGTTCCTCTCATGGGAACACAAGGATGCATCAATTATAACCCGTCTTTGGCCTTGAGACAACTCGGGTACCCTATGCGGGACTCACCCTCCGAAGCTATGTTGTTCCGTTTTTACCTCCATGAGGGGATCCCTAAAGACGAGGACTTACTTCGGCGAGTCTTGCAAGCTTGGGAAACCGTAGTGCGGAAAAACAAGGGCGAGTTATCTAAAAGGACCACTGCTATCTCCTTCACTCAATGGCTAGAAAAGAGGATTAAGGAAACTCGATCATCCCACCAGGGAATGCCATCACTTGAAGAGAAAATACCAGAGCCCCACGTTCCCCTAATTGAAGAACTAGAAGAGGTTAAGTTGGCCTTATCAAAAGCGGAAGAAGAGAAAAGGGGTTTGCAAAACAGATTGGGAAAGGTGATGCAAGACAAGCGAAAGCTAGAAAATGAAAATGCTCTTCAAGCCGCCGCTATTGAAGCAACCAATAGGAAGCTTGAAATAGAAGGAGAGAGCAAGAGGGGAATTCAGAAACATTTGGAGGGAGCTAAAGAAGAAGTAAAGAGGTGCGCCTCAAAGATGAATGAGGCTGTGGCGGAAGCAAGGGAATGGAAGAAATCATATGCCAAGTCAAGGAGGGATGAGAAAATGGTTAGAGAGGCGCTAGCTAAGTCAAAAGAGGAATTCCAAAGGACGAAGTTTGAAATGGAGAACCAAGTGGAAAACATCAGGCGAGATAGAGAGTCTATCATAGGGATCTTAAAAGAATATCAACAAGCTTTGGAGTTTGAACAAGGAAGGTCGGATGAATTGAAGAGGAACCTCCAATACCTAAGGGAATCTTATGGGCAAGTGCAAACAGAAAGCCAGTACTGGGAGGAACGCTTCATGGCATTAATTGGCAGAATAGAAGACCAAGAAGTCATCAAGGAGCTAAGGGATGAGATTCAGCTTTGGAGGAGCAAATTTTCAAAGCTAGCAGGGCTAGCTAATCAAGCTGTGAGAAATGTTCCCAAGAAGCTAAGAAGAGCTGAAGCAGAATTAAACCCTTGCAACGCTCCGGCCAAGTTGCGTGAGTTTGTCGAGTATTGCAAGATCCTGACAGAAGAACTCATGGAGAAGGCCAAGGGGGCAGCCGAAAGCAAGAAGAGAAAGAGGAAGGAGAAATTGAAGGCTATATGCCTCTGAAGTTCACTTTAGATCATTGCAATAATTCTTAGGAAACTGTAATTTTCTCTAAAAAGTTGTAATTTTCTTTGGATATTGTACTTTGTCCTCAGAATATTGTACTTTGCTTTTCCCTCGAGTTTGAAGTATTCTTTCCTTTTGAATAAAGTGTGTTCGTTTTGCCTATTGCTTCCAACTTTGTTGCAAAAAAATATATAGCAAAAAAAATAAAAAAAAAATATATAAAAATAAAAAATATATATATAAAAATAAAAATGTTAGAGCTTTAGACCTACACGCCTATGACAAGACGAAATACACCGCGATTCCTGGCACCCAAACAAACATAAAATCATGCATATTGCATTGCATTTGCATTCATTTATTTAAATCTCGTGCTCATAAAGTGTATTCCCTCAATAGAAAAAGGCAAGCTGGTTCGCCAACATCGATACCTGACTCGTCTACAAGCAAGGCTCATGGCAACTAACCAGAATGACCGGGGCCGTCCTGTTATTAAAGACTTAGGAAGTGGGGAATCAGACCATGGTAACACCTCTGCTGAGGTTCCCAATCCAGAGCAATTGGCTCAAGAGAATCGGGAGTTGAGAACGAAAATCGGGGCAATGGAAGCACAGATGACGGAAATGATGGGCATACTACAAGCTTTGAGGAACGGAACTGCCGCTGAAAGTCTCGCCGTCACTACCGGAGTTGCTGCCACTCTTCCCCCTCCGAGTCTCGAGACTAACACCTTTGCTCATACTTCAGGAACCAACAACCAGGGCCAACCAGTTATGCATGGGATGCCTTGGGGACTCCCATCCGGATACGCACCTCCAGGAGCCGAGGCTAATGCGGGAAGTAATCCCCTTAGTGTTGCAGAACAAGTCCGACCCATCCCAGCCGCAAACAGTGGAGGAGCGGGAGCGCCTCAGGGCCAAATTCAGATTCCTATTCCGCCGGGAACTCCGTTTGACTTTCATTCACCAGTAACGGTCCATCCCCCAATTCAGGGACCAATTCATGGGAATATCACTCACTCACGTGACCCACACGTGAACCCAGCCGTAGTGTCGATGAGTCATCCTCACTACGGTGTGAATGGTTTTCCTCAGAACTATCCTGCTGAAGCTCCTCAAGCTAGAGACAGGTATCATATGTTAGAAGAACGCTTAAGGATGATTGAAGGGTCGGGCTCTAGAGCAAGAGAAGCTCGTGATCTGTGTCTCATCCCTGATGTGGTTTTACCTCCCAAATTCAAAGTGCCCGACTTTGACAAGTACCGAGGCGTGACTTGCCCTAAAAGCCATCTGACCATGTACTGTAGAAAAATGGCTGCACATTCTCATGATGACAAGTTGTTGATCCATTACTTCCAAGAGAGCCTTGCGGGAGCATCTCTCAACTGGTACATGCAGCTAGAGCCGTCCCATATCCATTATTGGAAGGACTTGGCTGATGCTTTCCTCAGACAGTACCAGTACAATACAGATATGGCGCCAGACAGAACACAGTTGCAGAGTCTGGCAAAAAGAGATAATGAGTCATTCAAAGAGTATGCCCAGCGGTGGAGGGCTTTGGCTGCACAAGTAACGCCCCCTTTGTTAGAGAAAGAATTAGTCTTCATGTTCATGGAAACCCTGCCGCCGTTATACTACGATCGGTTGATTGGTAGCGTGTCTTCCAATTTCTCAGACATGGTAATCATCGGTGAAAGACTAGAAAACGGGATGAGAAGCGGCAAGATTGCCCATGGTTCCACAAGTATAACCACCTAGAAAAAGCCATTCTCCGGATTTTCAAAGAAGAAAGAAGGAGAGACCAACGCCATCACCATAAGCCCACCTTATCAACCACAAAACATCCCTGTCCCCACTCAAACACGACCAACCCTTCCACCACAAAATAACTACCACAAAAGCTACCCAGACAAAAAACAGACCACCTTTGATCCCATCCCCATGTCCTATACTCACCTATTCAACTATCTTTTTACAAACAAACTCATCAATACCAGACCCATGAGACCAGTTCAACCACCCTACTTCCGAGGCTACAATCCCAATGTTACCTGTGCATTTCATGAAGGGGCAGTAGGACACGCTGTTGAGGACTGCAAGGCATTCAAAATTGTAGTGCAAGATCTTATTGATTCCAAAGGGATAACCTTCAAACAAGAAGACCCGAGTATCACAACTAATCCGCTGCCTGGTCATCAGAAACATGCAACCAATACCATCCATGATACGGGAAGTCAATCCTTAATCAGAACTGTGGAGTGTATCCAAACACCCTTAGAGGTCATTCATGCAAAGCTATGCAAGTTCGGGGTCATTGAGAGAGGATGTACTCAGAGAGAAGTCTGTGTTGATGTTAATTGTGATGGGGCATGTGAGGCTTTCAGGACAGTTTTGCAGGACCTATTGGATCGTCATGTAATCCAAATAGGTGTGCAAGAGAAAGAGGAGGATGTACTGACTTTCCAATCAAATAGGAATATAAATGTTCAGAAACCCATTGAGGTCCCGTATAGCCGAAAGCCGATCGAAGAGAGACTTAAGACCATTGTGATTCCTGTCCCAGCTCCTCATCAAAAGAACAATGCTGTTCCATGGAGCTATGGGGCGTCAGTTCCAATTCAGACGCCTCAGGTTGTTCCCGATATCACCAACATTGCGGGAAGCAGCGGAGTCACTAGAAGCGGACGTGTTTATGTCCCTGAAGTCCTGAAAGAAGGTCCCTCAAAGGAGGAGGAGGAAAGAATTCGCAAAGGCAAAACGCAAGAACCCAAGGAAAGTAGGAAAGTGTCAGAACAAGAAGCCGCTGAATTTCTGAAGATCATGCGTCAAAGTGATTACAAAGTGGTGGACCAGCTGCACCACACTCCTGCAAAGATCTCTATCATGTCCCTACTGCTCAATTCTGAGGGTCACTGTGCAGCCCTAATGAAAGTATTGAATGAAGCCCATGTAGCTCAGAACATCACTGTTGACCAGCTCAATGGCATTGTAGGGAATATTGTTGCATCCAATTATATTACTTTTACCGATGATGAGCTCACCCCTGAGGGAAAGGGGCATAATCAGGCACTTCAAATTTCAGTTAGATGTAGTGAATATACACTCTCCAGGGTCCTCATTGACAATGGTTCCTCCTTGAATGTCATGTCCAAATCTACTATGAGCAGATTAAATGTAGACTGTTCATATATGAAGCCTAGCTCAACACTAGTTAGGGCATTTGACGGATCCAAGAAGGAGGTTATGGGAGAAATGGAGTTCCAGATGCAGATAGGGCCAGAAGTATTTTATGTGAATTTTCAGATCATGGACATCGCATCATCCTACAGTTGTCTCCTGGGGAGACCCTGGATTCATGCCGCCGGTGCTGTTCCTTCATCCCTCCACCAAAGGCTTAAGTTTGTAGTCAACGACAAGCTGATAGTCGTTTTTGGAGAAGAAGAGTTCATCGTTAGCAAGCCCCATCCTTCTCAATACATTGAGGCTGCAGAAGAGTCGCTTGAATCTGCCTTTCAATCACTAGAAATTGCAAATGCTGCTTTCGTGGGGGAAGAAGCCCCGTTGCCCGTACCAAAGATATCTAACGCTGCTATCATAGTAGCCAAAGTCATGCTGCAAAATGGTTACCAGATCGGAAAAGGGTTGGGAAAGTTCGAGCAAGGAGTTCTGACGCCGGTTCAGCTGCAAGAGTACAAGGATAGGCGTGGGTTAGGATATCGGCCCACTCAAGCTGATAAGAAGAGAATGGCTGAGGAAAAGCGAGAAAGGAGGCTAGCTAAGCTTCAGGGGCGGGAACCAAGCTTGAAGAAGGTTCCTATCTATGATCTCTCCCAGAGCTTCAAGAGCGCGGGTATGCTGGACCCCAATCAGGTGGCCGTCATCGAGGAAGAATCAGTTGTGGAAGACAAAGGCGCGGACTTGGTGCGTCGCAGTGCTGCAGAGGAAGAGCTTGATAATTGGAAGATCATTGATTTCCCTGTTATTTTCATTCCAAAGTAATGATTTTGTAATGCAAATTCTTTGGCTCTGCCCAAGGCCTTAGGATATTTCATAAGGGCGTGCATGTTTTTCCTTCAAATATCATCTATCAATAAAATGTTGTTTTGGATTCTCGAATAAATAAATTTGCCTTTTATTATCATGCGTCTCCATCTTGTGTTTCTATTTTTACTTGTTCATTTCTTTCTATTCCCGCAAATGCAGATCTAAAATGAATATCTTTGAGAATAACGATGCCAACGGTTCATATGTTAATTTTGATCACCCTATTAACCAAGCTAAGGAGGATGTTGAGGATGACTGGGAAACTCCTCCAGAACTGATGAGAATGGTTGAACAAGAGGAAAAGGTTATTCAGGCACATGGGGAGTCCGTTGAGATAATTAACCTAGGCACAGAGGACAACCAGAAGGAAGTAAAGGTGGGTACTTCAATGAAGGAAGGTGAGCGCAAGAAACTAATTGAACTCCTGCATGAATATGTTGATGTCTTCGCATGGACTTATCAAGATATGCCAGGTTTAGATACCGACATAGTGGTGCATAAGTTGCCAGTCAAGCCAGGATGTCCTCCGGTAAAGCAGAAACTGAGAAGAATGAAGCCAGAAATGTCTTTAAAGATCAAAGATGAAGTGAAAAAGCAGTTTAACGCTGGGTTCCTAGCGGTAGCCAAGTATCCGCATTGGGTTGCCAACATCGTGCCAGTTCCGAAAAAGGACGGGAAAGTTAGAATGTGCGTTGATTACAGAGATCTGAACCGTGCTAGTCCCAAAGATGATTTTCCCCTGCCCCATATTGATGTCTTAGTGGATAGTACGGCGCAACATTCACTGTTCTCCTTCATGGATGGGTATTCAGGGTATAACCAGATCAAGATGGCTCCTGAGGATATGGAGAAGACGACTTTCATAACTCTTTGGGGAACATTCTGTTACAGAGTCATGCCATTCGGGTTGAAGAACGCCGGTGCTACCTATCAAAGGGCTATGGTAACATTGTTTCATGACATGATGCACAAAGAAATAGAGGTCTACGTGGATGATATGATCGCCAAGTCTAAAACTGATGAGGAACACATTGTCAATTTGCAAAAGCTCTTCGAGCGGTTGAGAAAATTCAAGCTCAGATTAAATCCTGCCAAGTGTACCTTTGGCGTGCGATCAGGAAAGTTGTTGGGGTTCATCGTCAGCCAAAAGGGGATAGAAGTCGATCCAGACAAGGTGCGTGCGATTCTTGAGATGCCAGTCCCTAAAACAGAAAAAGAGATTCGGGGTTTTCTCGGAAGACTGAACTACATCTCTAGGTTCATATTCCAGTTGACTGCCACTTGTGAACCAATCTTCAAACTTTTGTGCAAGAATCAAGAGACCAAATGGAATGATGATTGTCAAGAAGCATTTGAAAAGATCAAAAAATATCTTCAGAATCCACCTATCTTGACGCCTCCTGTACCCGACAGACCTCTGATCCTGTACCTAACCGTGCTAGACAGCTCAATGGGTTGCATGTTAGGGCAACATGATGAATCTGGGAAGAAAGAGCATGCCATTTACTATTTGAGCAAGAAATTCACTGACTGTGAGACAAGGTACTCACTGCTAGAAAAGACTTGTTGTGCTTTAGCTTGGGCTGCTCATCGTTTGAGGCAGTACATGCTAAGTCACACTACTTGGTTGGTATCTAAAATGGATCCTATCAAGTATATCTTCGAGAAGCCGGCACTTACAGGGAGACTTTCCCGTTGGCAAATGCAGTTATCAGAATATGATCTCCTATATGTCACTCAGAAAGCAATTAAAGGTAGTGCGCTGGCCGAGTACCTGGCACACCAGCCCGTCGAAGATTATCAGCCTATGCAGTATGAATTTCCTGATGAAGATATCATGGCTTTGTTTGAAGAAGGGAAATCCCCAGAAGATGAAAGATGGAGAATGGTGTTCGATGGTGCCTCCAATACATACGGGCACGGAGCCGGGGCAATGCTGATTTCCCCCGATAATCGTTTCATCCCATTCACTGCCAGACTAAGCTTCTACGTCACTAATAATATCGCAGAGTATGAGGCATGTATTCTTGGTATCCAGGCAGCCATTGATTGGAAAGTTAAGAGACTTGATGTGTATGGAGATTCAGCCCTAGTAATTCACCAAGTGAACGGTGATTGGGAGACCAGGGACTCCAAGTTGATCCCTTACCGAGATTACATTCTAAAGCTGGTTGAGCTTTTTGAGGAAATCACATTCCAGCACCTTCCTCGCAATGAGAATCAGTTGGCTGATGCACTAGCCACTTTGTCTTCAATGTTTAATATCAGCTGCGACAAAAGCTTGACTCACATCGGGATTCAGCATCGAGATTTGCCAGCACATCATTATTGCATGGTCATCGAGGAAGAGTCTGATAACAAGCCCTGGTATTATGACATCAAGCAGTACATCTTGAACAGAGAATACCCTCCTGGAGCGTCAGAGAATGACAAGAGAACCCTCAGAAGATTGTCAAGGAATTTCTTTTTGAGCGGTGAAGTTCTATACAAAAGAAATTATGATATGGTCCTTTTAAGGTGTGTGACAGAAGAAGAGGCAACAAAAATCATGAGAGAAGTCCATGAAGGCTCATTTGGGGTTCATTCCAGTGGGCACACCATGGCAAGAAAAATATTAAGAGCTGGCTATTATTGGTTGCAAATGGAATCAGATTGCTATAGTTTCGTAAGAAGATGTCACAAGTGCCAAATCTACGCTGATCATATTCATGTACCACCTGCTTCCCTAAATGTCTTGACCGCCTCTTGGCCATTCTCAATGTGGGGCATGGACGTCATAGGTCCTATCGAGCCTAAGGCATCAAATGGACATCGCTTCATCCTGGTCGCTATTGATTACTTCACCAAGTGGGTTGAAGCTGCTTCATATTCCAGCATTACCAGCTCTGTGGTTGCTAAGTTTGTAAAGAAAGATTTGATTTGCCGCTATGGGCTTCCGGATAAGATTATCACAGATAATGGCAGCAACTTGAACAGTAAGATGATGAAAGAGTTATGCGAGGACTTCAAAATCCAACATCATAATTCTTCTCCATACCGTCCCAAGATGAATGGGGCAGTTGAAGCGGCCAACAAGAATATCAAGAGGATTGTGCAAAAGATGGTAGTAACCTATAAAGATTGGCACGAGATGCTTCCTTTCGCCTTGCATGGGTATCGTACCTCAGTGCGTACTTCAACCGGGGCAACCCCTTTCTCTTTGGTGTATGGGTCGGAAGCAGTCCTCCCCATTGAAGTTGAGATACCCTCTCTGCGGGTACTGATGGAAACCAAGTTGGAAGAAGCAGAATGGGTCCAAGCTCGTCTGGATCAGCTGAATCTCATTGAGGAGAAAAGAATTGCTGCCCTGTGTCATGGCCAGTTGTATCAACAAAGGATGAAGACAGCTTTCGACAAGAAGGTTCGTCCCCGAGAGTTCAGCGAGGGAGACCTTGTGCTCAAGAAGATTCTGCCTATCCATAGTGACCCCCATGGGAAATGGACTCCTAGCTATGATGGACCATATGTGGTAAAGAAAGCCTTTTCTGGAGGAGCATTGATACTCACCAACATGGATGGTGAAGAACTCAGAAACCCAGTCAATTCAGATTCAGTCAAGAAATATTACGCCTGAGAAAAATAAAAAGGAAAAAGAGAAAAATGAGCCAAGCAAGAATTAGCTCGCTAGGTTGAAAACCCGAAAGGGAGGCCTAGGCAAAAAAGAGCGACCCGGTGGACTGAAAACTCGCAAAGAGCGGTCCAGGCAAAAATTAGGGTCAGAAAGGTTGGACTTAAAAAAAAAAGTAAAAAGGCAAGCAGCGCCTCCAAAAGCTTGGATAAAAGGGTGATCAAGGATATAAGTATGGGTGATTGGCATCAACACTCCAAAGACGAAGAACGCTCATAAGATCTGTTGCGTCCATTTTTCTTGCTTTTTCTTAGTTTCAAAGTTCTCAATGTACTCTTTTCAGTCGGCGTGACCTTTTGCGCGTTCGATTTCCATATGAATAAAAGTCCAAACTCTTCACTCCGTCTGCTTATTGTTTTGTCATTGCTTCCTTTTCATCTATGCTTTAAAATGATGTTTTATGGTAGATGATAAATGAATTATGAAAATGTGCATAAATCAGAGCATTAAACTCATTGCGAAACTTTTGAAAATCATGAGAAAAGAAATGATCTCTCCATCAGGTAAATTTACAAAAGTCGAACAAAAGCACTGATTGCGTCAAAATAATTCACAAAAGGCTGAAGCATGACCCTCACACCATTATGGACGATCATCGTGCCTCGTGGCGCAAGTCCTACGATTTGGTTGAACCGGTAAAAGAAAAGCCAAAAAGAGCAAAAGAGCAACAAAAATAAGAAGAAAAGAAAAAGAAAACAATGAAAAAGGGATAAAAAAAAGGAGAGCAAAAGAGCAATAAAACGAATAAAACTCATGCATTGCATTCATCAAACATAGACAAAAAAATTCATGAGAAGAAGCTCCTGCATCACATCACATTCATCTCATCAAAAAGCAATCATGGCATTTGCATTGCATGCATTTATTCATATCACTTGCAAGTACAAGGACGGATAAATACTTCGGTGTTAATCCTCGCCCTCGGTTCCCAGAAAATGCTCCCTTAGTTCGGAGTTCAAATGCTTTTCAGTTCAGCGCTCAAGCGTGCATTGCAGTTTGGAGTTCAAAATCGCTCTCGTCAGAGCTCAACGCTCCCTTCTGTCCAGGTCTCACGTCGTGTACGAGCAACGCGATGGACCGCAGCCCCATGTGAGGTTCAACGGAATAGTTGTATCAGCCTAAGATACAGTGGACGCCGTGCATTGATCAGTATATCAGTTCCGGAGCTGATAACGATCCCCCCGGTCGCTCGAAAAGGCCAACAGGAAGCGTGCTCCTCAAAGCCACGTGCAAACTCGGATTCATCAAGAGTCCGTTTAAGGATTACAGGTTTTAGGCAGCCTGGGCAATTTACCGCTTTCTGCACGACAAGTGCCCATTTACTGCTTTCTGCACGCCAAGTGCCCATTTACCGCTTTCTGCACGACAAGTGCCCATTTACCGCTTTCTGCACGCCAAGTGCCCGTTCTACCTTTTTTGCCCGCACGTCAGTGTTCATTTACTGTTTTCGCATCGACACGAAAGTGCCTACTCTTTATCTTCATTTTGCCTCGGAATATGTTTCGGCCAATTCATATTCTTTGTTAAAATACAAAAAAAAAAGAGAAAGAAAAGGAAAAGAAAGCTCAGGTTTCTCTAGGTAGACAAAATTGGTATAATTTCTGAATTCTTTATTTCTATTTTGCCTCGGAATATGTTTCAGCCAATTCATATTCCTTGTCAAAATCCAAATAAAGAGGGGCAGCTGTTATACCCCAGTTTTGTCCGTCTTCTTTTTCTAGTTTTAGTCGTTTATTTTACTTAAATCGTGTTTTGAAGTCGCGTGATTACGAGAATTATCAGTATGGCGTCTCAGTTACTAACCCTAGCCAATTTCAATCACCCTGTTCAACTAAATCGAAATACCGTTGTTTTAAATTAGGCATGCACGCGAATGATCGATCTTTTCGTGCGTTCTTCAATTTAATCTTCGTATTTGGATTTAAGTCGAACCTAATTGGGACTAACAAAGTCATTTTTCTCGCGATTGGGCTTGTCGTTTCAATTTGGGCTTAAGAACGCGATTCTGAGATAATTTTAGCGTCTAGTGGTCAATGGGCTTATTTATTCTATTTGGGCCTCGTTCTCACACACTTGTCTAGTTGGGTCCGATATCGCTTTTTGTATTTGGCCCAATTTCTTTTATTATTTTTACTTTGTCTATTCATTTATGCTGGGTAGTATATATAGTCTAAAAATGTCAAAAAAAATTCTATTTATTTTTATTTACAATTTAATAGTGTTTAGGAGTCCAAATGTCCAAAAAAAATACAAAAAAAATTACATCAAAAAAGGCCCAAATGGCCAGATCCGAAAATACAAGTCATAGACAGCAAATTAGGGTTTCAGCAGGTCTCCCAAAAGCTGCTGGAATTGTTGGGCCTGGATCCAAAACCTGAAAAATAGCTAATTCAAATCAGTAGCTAAAAAGGGGGGAGGTGGAGTCAGCCCTGAGTCAGCTACTAGCTGTCCAGGAGACAAAGCCATTAACCAGTAATAATCAGTAATCAAAAAATTAATTTTCGGTTTCAAAAATATGGTTATAAAATGCTAATCTAAAAACCAAAGGAAGGAGGCAGGGATTCCACAGCAACTCTCACAGAAAATTCGCACACAGCAAATTCAAAAAAAGTAATAACAAGTTCGAAAATTCTGGAAGTGAAAAGAGTAGCAGCAATAAAATAAAGCAGCAGCAAAGAAAACTCATTTTTTTCGCCCAGCCATCAGGTTCCTTTTTTCGTTTTGTTCTTTTCGCCCTGTTTCAAATAGTTGTAATTGTTATTATAGTCGTAGTGCACCTATTATGGATTATTAGTGATAAACCTGGATGATTTAATATTGTAACTTGTCAAAATGTGAGAAGCCTGGATCATTAGTTATTATCAACAGACTCTGTTCAAAGTTTGAAATAAGGCAAATAGATCTAAGGTTTAATTTTAGACATGAAATAGGTCAAAAAAATATAGAAGAGGAGCAGAAGAATGAAATCAGGAGACTGAGGAGAGTAGTAGAGATGAATTAAAAGGAATGAAAACAAGAAAAAAATGAAAACCGAAACTAAGAATAAAAAAAATTAAAAAAAAAACTGACCTTTGAAGTTTCGCCTGAGACTTCGTCTTCTCCGGCGAAGCTCCGACGAGCCACCAAACCGAGCCAAACCGAGCCACCCCCATCTGAAATCACCATCGCGACCACCCCCATGGCCTTCGTCGTCGTCACTGTCGCACCACCACCACCCATCGCCGTCTTCTCTCACTCTCACCCTCTCCCTCTCGTTCGCGGTCTCTCTTTCTTTTCTCTCTCTGCTCGCGAAATCTTCCTTCTTCTTCCTTTCATTTTCTGAAAACAGTGTTAGGTTTAGGGAAAGAAGGGACTAGGGTCAGTGAAGAGAGGGGGCGATTGGCTTGCTAAGAAGAGGAAAAGATTCGTTTTAATGGAAAGAGAGGAGAAAGTCGAAGCTAGAGGAGAGGAGGGGAGAGGGCTGTGCCGTGAGAAGCAAAGTCAGGGTTGGGAAGGAGAGGGAATGGGGGTTGCGGCGCCGTGGGAAGGAGAAAGATTAGGAATTAGGGTTAGGTTAAAATAAAGGGCCCTTATATAGCTACCCGTTTCAGACCCCTTTTGTTTTTTTTTTCTTTTCTTAGTTTTCAGATTACTTCCCACACCACTCTGTTCTTGATAATGCACCCCCATGCAACCTTTTTTTTGAAAACGTAGGCCAGCCCAAAGCAAGCTGGGCCCTTTTTTTTTGTTGCACCCCACCTTTTTATATTTACAACCCCTGTCTCTAAACACACCCCTGCGTTTTACTCCGCGTGTTCCCCTTCTGAAGCCCATGGTTTTGCTTTTTGAAACGGCCCATTCCTTTTTTTTTCTATTTTAAAAAAAAGCGCAGCCCAGCTTACAAAAACAAGCTGGGCTCACTGTTTACACCCCAGATTTTATAATACAGCCCTCCTGCCACTTGCATACCATTTTACTACTACACCCCCTGTTTCTTTTTTTTAATTTTGTTTCTTTCCCCTAAGCGAACTTATTTTTTTTCACAAACTTTTTTTTCCAAATAATGGATAAATATTTTCACGAACAAAAATTAATCCAATTGTGAAAACTCTTCAAAATCAAACTTTGTTAATAGTCTTGTGAAGCCTTTGCTTGCATGATTATTAACAATGAAGTACTAGTGGTGATCACTTGGAGCCTTTGCTCAATTGATCATCATGAATGCCTGAATTTTCCTAAAGAGTTTCACTAAATCAAAAAAACTTTGTTAATAGTCTTGTGAAGCCTTTGCTTGCATGATTATTAACAATGGAGCGCTAGTGGTGATCACTTGGAGCCCTTGCTCAGTTGATCATCATGAAAGCTCGATTTTCACAATTAAACAAGATAAAAAAACAAAAAAAAACATTTTTCAAAACCAGAACTACGTAGCTTTGAATTCTCCATCGCACCGGGAGATACGTAGGAGCGAGAGGCTAATTCTCGTCAAGCGCCCTCTTCTAAAAAAAAAACCCATTTTTCCCCCTTTTCATAATAAATAAAGATTTTTACTAAGAATTTTTCAATAAGAAGTAGGGAGGCAAAATTAAATATTTCCAGGTCAACATACAAAAACCACACATTTAATTAAAGGTTCCCTCTCAGTAGAGAGGATGCGTGGGGTGCTAACACCTTCCTCGCGCGTAACTGACCCCCGAACCCTATTCTCTAGTTTCGCAAGACCAATCGCTTCCCAAAAAAGGTTTTCCTAATATTTTCCTTAATAAATATTGGTGGCGGCTTCATTGTCTTAGGAAAAGTTGTGAACGAGGAAGGTTCTCCCTCGGGGACTTTTTCAGGCGCAACACCACGTTAGATAGCCAGGTCGTGTACTTTATTTCTTTGATGAACCCGGCTTCCAGCAAATCATCGACTGCCTTACTGGCGGCTTTCCCTTTCTCGTCACCCTGCACCCTCCTTCTTTGGGCGACCCATTTTGCGGTGGGATTAACGGCCAGGTGGTGACAAGCTACCTCTGGTGGGACGCCTGGCATGTCCCCGGCACTCCATGCGAAGACATCAGCGTGTTCCCTCAAGCATTGGATTAACTGATCTCATATCTCTGTGGGAAGGTCGCTTCCCAATGACACAGTCTTTTCTGGGTCGTTCCCCAGTTGTACTCGGGCGAGTTCCCCGTGTGGCTCAGGTCTTTTAATTCTTTTCTTGAGCTCTCGGGTAAGGTCATCATCTCCTTCTTCAGGTTCACTATCCGGGTCGTAGCGGGCATCCAGATCAGCCACATTGACTTGCCTCCCGCCCTTATTCACGGCATTCGTCTTTCTCGTTTCATGCTCTCCTTGTTCCTTCATGCTCATGAAGTGGCATCGTCGAGCGGCTTGCAAATCTGCCGGGACGGTGACAACCTCATTACTGTCCGAATAGAATTTCATCTTTAGATGGACGGTCGAGGTCACGGCTTCCAGCTTTCCCAAAGTGGGACGACCGATGATACATTGGTATACCGATTTGCATGGTAATACCAAAAAATTTACTTTCACAACTTTGCATTTGGGTTTCTCCCCGCTGTCGTCCCCGAAGGTTACCATAAGTTCCAGCATCCCAAGAGGTGTTGTGGATGATCCATTGAAACCTATCAGGTCAGATCCCCGATAGGCCGTCAACTCGCCCATTGGTATCCTCAAGATGTCGAGGAGGTCTTCAAAGATGATATCAGCCGAGCTTCCCTGGTCGACCAGGATTCTTCTGACCTCGACATTAGCCATTACCGCGGTGACGATTAGTGGGACATACTTATTAGGCTTCCCATCGAGCAAATCGTCGTCGCTGAATGCCAAAGGCGGCCTTTTTGAGGGGCGACCGGCCGTGGAGGTCGAGGCGACGTTCATTATTTCTTTCCAGCGTCTTTTCGATGATTTGTTCATTTCTCCTCCTTCCATAGGGCACCCTCCAGTAATCACCATTGCAACCGCGCGTCCCCTTGACCTCCTGTGGTCGTTTCTTTCTTCACTGTATTCATCCTCGTCTTCCTTTGAGCCTTTCCCAACTTCATTCACGATCGCCTTACCCTTTCGAGGGGACCGCTGTCCTTCTCTTCTGGTTTCTCTGTAGGCCCTTTCTTCACGTACTGGGTTAGCTTTCCCTTTCTGATCAGTTCTTCGATGTCGTCTTTCAGGGCCATGCAATTGTTGGTGTCGTGTCCGTTACTTCTATGATAACGGCAGTACCGGCGAGACGGGCGTTGTCCTTCTTTAAGGACTAGTGGTTCGGGCCTCTTAATATCTTTGAATTCCGTGTTCGCGCACTCGGCCAAGATCTGGGAGTACGAGGTATTTAGTTTGGTCCGGTCAGAGAATTTCTTCTGCCTGAATTCCCTGGATGGTCCTTCTCTGTCTCCTCTATCCCTCCTGGAGTCTTGGACCCGGTTCGATTGGAGATCCTTCGCTTGCCCTGCGACGGCTTGGGTTGCCATCGCTTTTTCCTCATAGTTCATAAATCTCTGCGATCGGCGTAGGAAAGTTTCGAGGTCTGGCGGCTCGTTCACACCAACTTCTATCTCAAATAAACTGCCAGTTCGGAGGCCGTCCCGGAGAAACCATAGGCGCATATCGTCCTCCAGCCCACGGACATTGGAGGCTTCTTTGTTGAAGCGCTCAACATACTCACGGAGGGATTCATCCGGGCCCTGCCTAATTGCTTTCAAAATGGCATGTGATTTAGGCTTCACCCTTGATGCGGTGAAGCGTGCACTAAAAACTCGAGCCAATTGCTCCCAGGACGAGACACTGTTGGGCCTTAATTCAGTGAACCACTCCAGAGCGGGTCCCTCTAGGGTTAGTGGAAAGATTTTGCATTTAACCGGCCCGTCTGCCCGCCTATACTTCATTACCAAGTCAAAATATCGTAGGTGGGCATCGGGGTCCTTTACCCCGTTGTACATCCTGAGATCAGAGGGTGGCTTCTCCAGTGCTCGCGGGATAGGGTACTCGTCGATTCCCCGGGTGAAGGGTCCCAGGCCGTCATTGCCCGTCCTCCTACGAGATGGTCGGTCCTCGGGGTAGCGACCCCGATGACCACGTCGTGGAGGAGGTGATTCATACCTATGAGCCCGTGGAGGAGGCGCATCCCAGTAGGGACGAGGGAATCTTTCCTGTGATCTACTTCTGGACCGAGTCAGTGACCCAGAGGAGTCGTACGAAGATTCTTGGTAGGACTTTTCCTCGGGTCAGTTGAGGAAAGGGAGGTTCGTGGTTGTTGCTGGACCAGTCCTCGTCTTCTTGGGGGCGATTGGTGTACCAATTGCCTTCTCGGGGGAGATCTATGTCTTCTGGAGGGATTGCCTCTTGGTCTCGACGATTCGTCGTCGCGGCGACGCTGTTCAGGCGCGGTGTACGCTCTTCCAGCGGCGACTGGGTCGGCGATGTTTCCGTTCCTAGCTCTCAACAACTCGCGTAATTCTTGTAGTATCTCGTTTGGCAGCATGACGCTTGTATGGCCGGGAGTAGCCCCTTGTGCACTGGACGCAGTATCGCCTACATCGGCAGCGTCGCCCTCCGGTGTTTGTTGTCGCTGAGGAATTGCGGTGATGTCTCGTGGATGCGGGGCGCCGCGTGGTCTGCCTCGCGGAGCCATGTCTATTGGAGGGGGGGTGTTCGCTCTCCCACTGTGGTCGCCAATGAACCGGACTCTTCTCTGAGCGATCGGTCCTTTTGTTGAAATAAATCTGTTTGTGCCCGTGCTGTATTGAGAGCTTGGTGTCAGATACTGAGGTCGTTCCTGTGTGTATGCTGGTCGCGTGTAGAGCTCCCTCGGGGTGTACCTGCGATGGCACTCCAACGCCCAAGTCAGTGGGGTGATTTTGTGTAGTAATATTGGTTAAAAACGTACCTTTCATATGATGTCAGGGTCTCGTTATATAGCACCTGGGTGCTGAGGGCGGCCGTCGGATCTGCGAGAATTCCTCTCCGCCGTAGATCCTCCCATCGTGGGTATATGTTGGCGCTGGTCGTTGTTGGGCCGCTCGCATAGGCCCAAACTTCTTAACGGGTTGCGACCCGCTCCACAAGTCGTGTGATGCTGATTACGTACTGGGTCATCCTTGTCGGCCCAGTATTCGTTATGGGCTGCGGCCCAATCCAGAACAGCTTATCTTCCAAAGACTTATTTAGGGTTGCAACAAAATCCTTCGAACTATAAGTGAAATCTATGGGACGATAGATTAACTCCTCCTTATCCTTCTTGTTAGGCCCACTGATATAAAGAGGTTTACCCTTATCAATAGGGTCTAGAGGTTTATTAGTTTTACCCTTGTCAATATTATCCTTATAATTTTAATTCTCTAGAATTTAGAATTACCTCGTGCAATAACAACCCCAAGGGTATTTTGATGTTTTATGTGGAAGAGGTGTTGGAATTAATTAGGCGAGGGGAACTTAACAAAGCCCATAATTTTCAATTTTATCTCTTTTTTTGTCAAATTTTTTCATACTCAGTTATGTCTTGCATGTTCTAACTTCGACTAATACCTTCGCCACCCCCAAAATTTGAGGTTCAAGCCCCCTTACATGAAAACCTCCAAAATACCCTCAAAAAAAAAAAACAAACCTCACCCCTTTAAAACACTATATCGTAAATAGTTAGTTACTGTTCTGTATCGTATTTCTAAACTTGTATCCGATCTTAGATATGATGTCCGATCCGAGATAGTTGATAGATGAAGTCCTTGATCGATCGTTGTCCGATCCGAGGTGGGGTGTGGTACCTACAAAGATATTCCGACGCTCAAATCATGGAGGTAGTTAGTTGTAGATAGAAATTAGGGTTAGATTGCCTACCATTAATGAAGCATTGAATGCTTATTTATAAAGTTTGGTGGTGTTTGACCTGATGGATCTGGACCATCCGATCTTGCGTTGCGATCTTGGCCATTGATGAGTGGATCTTGTTTTCTTGAATGGGCCTCTTACAAATGGGCCATGGGGGTGTAGTTAGTAAAGACCCTATCTATAACAGTTACAATGTGATATTTTGCAAACAACATATCGTAAATATACTATTTACAGTATTGGGGGTTTATAAAACAATATATTGTAAATAAATACTTATGGAATAATGTTTTACAAAATACCATAAATAAATTTGATTTACGGGATTGACTTTTTATATGTTTTAATTATTTTTCAGTAAATAACTAATCGATAGATGGCAACTTGAAAAAATCAAAGAAAATAGTTGACATTAAAAAAAATAATTAATAACCAAAAAAGTAAACACAAATATAATGTCAATAGTTGATAAGAATATACTTTTTTAGCATGGACCATTGCTGGCTACCCGACCAACACCGAGTTTGTCCACTGTGGAAATCGAATCCGAGAACATTGAGTCGACCCCTATGTCTCAAGGTAGATTAAGTCATTAGATCAACTGTTGGTTTGACAAGAATATACTAAACGCAGTACATTCGACAATATCAAAAAGGGTTAAATATGTTTTTGGTCCTTATAAAATTTGGGTTTTCGTTTTTTGTCCCTACATTAACGAAATAGGCGTTTTGGTCCCTACATTTTTTTTTTCGTTTTCATTAATAGCCATTGTCGTTAAATCCATCTGATCAGTCAACAGAAATGTGACGTGGCTAATAAAAAGATAGAGACCAAAACACCTATTTCGTTAATGTAGAGACTAAACTTAGAATGACTCAATTTTGTAGGGACCAAAAACATATTTTACCCTAAATAAAAAAAGCCTAATCAGATGGATTTAACGACAGAGACTATTAATGAAAACAGAAAAAAAATATAGGGACCAAAACGCCTATTTCGTTAATGTAGGGACTAAACTTAGAATGAGTCGATTTTGTAGGGACTAAAGACATATTTAACCCTATCAAAAATAAACTACCATATTAAAAAAAAGTCATATTGTCATCTACAGCATCATCATTATGAAAATTTATTTAATCAAAAAATTATGAACATTTACATAACTTCATCATGCTCACTGTCTACTTCAACCATGTCATAGTTGATCTATATTCATCTCCCGTGCGGACCCTAGGCCGAGGGTTGCAAATTTTTTCAAACACACGCATTGGTACAAATATAATAAAGGCTAAAGTGCTCCCGGAGTCCCTTATCTTTATTTAAAGTAACGAATTAGTCTTTTATGTTTTTTTTGTCCCAAATAAGTCCTTTATCTTTCAACTTTTTGACACATAAATCTTTTTCCGTTAACAGTGCTGATTTATGTGTCAAAAAAAAGGATTTATCTGTTAAAAATTTGAAACATAAATGACTGATTTGGGACAGAAAAGGATTTATGTGTCAAAAATTTAAAACATAAAGGATTGATTTGGGGCAAAAAAAAGATAAAGGACCAAATCGTTACTTTAAATAAAGATAAGGGACCCAGGGAGCACTTTAGCCTATAATAAAAGTAAGACTTTAATAGGTTCACAATTAACGAATTATTTAAAGTAACGATTTGGTCCCAAATAAGTCCTTTATCTTTCAACTTTTTGACACATAAATCTTTTTCCGTTAACAGTGCTGATTTATGTGTCAAAAAAAAGGATTTATGTGTTAAAAATTTGAAACATAAATGACTGATTTGGGACAGAAAAGGATTTATGTGTCAAAAATTTAAAACATAAAGGATTGATTTGGGGCAAAAAAAAGATAAAGGACCAAATCGTTACTTTAAATAAAGATAAGGGACCCAGGGAGCATTTTAGCCTATAATAAAAGTAAGACTTTAATAGGTTCACAATTAGTGTTACACTAGACCAACACAAATTAAATAGCACTAACAAGTTCTTAAATACAAATTAAAATTGTGAGAATGTGAATGATTGTGTGAGTGTGATGCACCAGAGTGGTGCAAAACTAGTGATTTTGCAAAACTACGGACTTAAGTGCAAAAAATATTTTTCAGGGTGTGCAAAAACATTTTCCTAAGGTATCGTTGCTAGTTTTATTTTTCCAGGGGGTTCGTTTGGACCCCCTGAATAACACCTAGGTCCGCCACTGCTCATCTCTATTGTCAGTCTTCAACCTCTTCTTAACTCTTAGGCTGTGTTTGGCAATGCCAATCCACTAGCTTATAGTGGATGAGCCTTTGACAAATGTTTGACAACGGTAGCTTATAGCATTTTTAGTAGCTCATTGTTGTGGATTTTACAAACAGATGCGCAAGTGTACGCAGTCGCAACAAGTAATACATTAGAAATACAGGTCGAACCCACACGGATTGTATTTAATTTACAGTTGTCATAACTTAGCAAATCAGTGTGTAAAATAAAAACACTATTTGAGGGTAGTAAAATAAAGGTTTGGTTTGCAAGGAAATAAAAAGGGAAACTATATGATGAAGACTAGTTGGATTGCTTTCACTAAGTAACTTCTCTTCTGTGTTAGTGCTATAACATTAGATGCTATAGCATCGAGTGCTGTAGCATATGTTGCGTGCCTTTCGGTCACTTTCTCTAAGGTTTCGTGACAAGATCCTATGTCTAGGCTTCAAGTAAGTTCACCTCTGTATTTTAAAGACCCCACAGTATTCACTCTATGAACTAAGCCCTCCTATGTCTAGGTTTGGGAAATGATTGTTCTAAGTGCCCTTAAAACAACCACTCACTCACATCAATCTTTGAGATCGAATCATGAACCATTTCTGAACCCATGAATGCACTTGTTCTAGTTAGCTAATCCCAAAACAAGTTTGAAAGCATTAAAACACAAAGATTGAAATGCATACATCATAATGTTATATTACTAACACATAAAGAGTTATTACAAAGCTTAAGCAATCCAACTACAAGATGTTTAGCTCATGTTTAGCAATATCAACAACTTACAAATAATGGAGTTCATGTCACCAAACAGAAAGTAGAAGAAGAATGCGCAAAAGATACACTCCTCCAACTCCTACGCATGAACTGGTGTGCTGACAGTGCTATAGCATGTACCGAACACGATCTTCTATTGGATTTCTATGATGGATTTTGAATGGAACTAAGAGGACAGCTTATCACTGTATTTTTCCTCTAGAACCAGAGAAGTTTAAGTGCTGGAAGTCCATTTTCAAGTGCAAAAGTGAAGCTTTCCTTTATAGAGTGGTTTTCCCTCCTCTTTTGCAAGTGGGGGAGACAAGTGGGTCATGTTGTCCCATCCATGTTTGCCAAGTAGTCATGTGCAAGTGGTAGGAGGGTGGCTGGATCAGCATAGGCTGTGCCAATAGGGAGGCGCTGACTGGACAGATTCAGGATTTGCTGTAGATCTGTTTTCTGCTTTTGTCTCCAAGTGGACCCCAACTCTACTGCGCACAGGGTGTTATAGCACCTGATGCTATAGCACTTAACAGAAACATTAGAAATTTCACAAGGGCACCAATTGTGCCAAATTAATTCCATTTCAGTTCTTGACTCCATTTTCCTTGATTTAGCACAAATATTCACATAACTTCTAGTCTAAGCATGCAAATTTACAATGATTTAAGAGTAGAAATGCGTAGATAACTCTTCTAATGGAGAGTTATCACTTATAGCATTTTTTTGAAATGATACTTGAAGTGGCGTTTGAGCATATAGCTTATAGCGTTTCATTTTTTTCTCATTTTTACCCTTGCTACTTTAATTAAATTCCTTATTTATCCTCCATTAAATAAATATTCTCTCGCATATTTAAACAATAATTACAAATGTCTAATTATGTCATTTTATATTTATAAGCTAGTTCAACCGCAAATTTTACCAAACACTTTAAACTCAATCCATCCGCTATAAGCTAGTTTATCCGCTATCTGCTAACTTATCTGCTATCCGCCATTTTTGTCAAACATAGCCTTAAATCATTGTTTGTTGGCTTATTCTCCAATTCTTAACCATTATTTAAGGTATGCATAACCTGAATCGACCATTCCCCGTATATCTATGAGATCATTGTCACAACGGACAATGATCTCATAGATATAATTTCCGAGTTAGATTATAATTAAGATCATGATGGACAACTTAGACACTAATAAAGTAGATGCCATCGAACTTGGATCGATATATTATTATTAAAGAGGAGTGTAGGCGTTTTATGATTTTCCGAATTGTATTGAACACTTGATTTTTAATGATAAGAATTAAATTTATTTCATGAAAAAACAAATAAGGATTAAAATCAATTTTTTTATGGGAAATGAAATATAGTACGGAAACGAAAATGCATAATAGCCTATTTTCCTTTTACAATTCTCACCACCCGTGCCATGTGTTGTGTTAAGGAGACTATTTCATACATTTTGTTTAGTACGAAATAACACTGCTGTTTTTTTTATCAATTTTATTCGGTCAAAAATATATTTAGCTCAAAAAAAAGTTAAAGGACAACATTATGAATGTGCAAGCGCGTTGTTTGATTTTTGGTTCTAAGTTGACGTCAAAGAAAACGAAAATGGATAAGAGTGGAACTCCCCAATTAATACCATATTCAATGACCTTTTAACGGATAAGGACCGTGGAGATTGCACTCTCCTTGCTACCCATTTTCCACCCACCACATTCCAAAAATACATTAATTGTATGAAACATGTTGACAAAAAAGAATACAATTGTTTGGAAGATGACCCATATCCATATCAATATCCTATTATCATTAAACTCGATCGTCTTCTTTGCATTTCCTTGCAAGATACCTTTTCTTGGGTTGTAGGGTACCAAACACTATCCCACATCATAGTATTGGTTGCAAATTCATTGCCACACAATCCCAGGGTTTCGGTATTTCAATCTAAATCCCACACCCTCGTATCCCATGTTTCTTCTTCTTCAGACATATATTTATTATAATATATCAAATTCTATAATTGTGGGCTTACTTTTAGTCAGTTCCTGTCTCCTTATAACATAAAAATAATGAGGAAATGATCACGTCAAGCACAATTAAATATGAGAAATTAATAGTATTATAGTAATTTGTTCAAAAAGATTGAGATAAGCAAGTGATCAAAAAAAAGAAAAAGGATTGAGATAAGCATTGTTGACCCAAAAGGCCAAAAACATGCGAAATTGTTAGTTAAATATTCAACAAAATACTAATTGCCGACAGGGCCTTGATCAACAGATTTTACTAAATTATTGTAAAAATAAAACAGATTTTACTAAATTAATATATAGGGCTGAAAAGAGTCAAACGCATGGGTTGACATTTATGCAATTACAAATATATGCTTTACTGTGTGCAAACACAACTTTTATGTGATACGCATCGCTCATATAATGTAATCTATCAGAATGTGTTTAAAATTAAGTTAGATATGCATCAATGGAATTATTTCATTTTCTATTTTATTTTAATAAAAAAAAAATTCCCCCTCTTGGGGTTTTGGTTTGTATAAATCAATTTTTATACTCTCGTGTCTTGTGTTTGTCTCCAGTTGTATTATAGGCATTTGGTGTATTTTTATCTAACTTTTGTGCAACCATTTATAGAAGGTGGGTAGAGCATTTTCACGGTGGTGCTCAAGCTAGATGTTCTCAATGAAATCTACTTATAAAAATAGTAGAAATAGAAATAGAACTTGATACCTTGGAGTGTACAACACTCACACATTCTGTGCACCAAACACTTGCGCTAAACTCCAGACGTCCAAGCAATCCAGTATAGAGATGACAGTAGGTAATTAATGCTTACATTTTAGTGAGCACTGTAAAAAAAATATCCACAATACTTCGGGTAATTATCTACAAAAGTTATAGGTATTTTTTGTTCAAAAATTTTATCCTAGCATTTGATAGTTGTTTAAGAATTATGTTATTGATTGCATTTAATAACCTTATTTTTTTGTATTGTAATTTAGTGAACTAATTTTGTTCGTAGTGTTTTATAATTAGTTTAAAATATTTTTAAATAGCTTTTGAATTAAAATTTTAATTTATGAGTAAGGGTAACAAGTAAAAGTATGGATGTCATGGTTTATTTTTTGATAGGAACGGATACTAGTTTCTACCCGCACGTGTACAAGTATTTTTTTGAATGTACGTATTGAGATATGTATATAGTAGATCCCTTCCCCTTAGTAAAAGGGATCGCCCTTAATTTGCCAAATTCTCCTTGTTACCTTTTTTGCATGTGCTCCTTCTTATGGAAGGATTCTCTCTTCTTTCGGCCAGGCTTATCTTTTTTGGACCTGGTCACAACCTAACCCCCCATCTTTTTTAGATTGAAAATTAGTTCAAATAGCGTACACATTATAACAAGGAAGTTCTAACCATGCTAAGACTTAGGTTAATAACACACTATTTACAAAATTGCATGAACAAAAGCCTCTATCTTAATAACACACTATTTATAAATTGACAGCAACTCCCACATAAATTAATAACACACCACCTACGACAACTCGGACCCAATTATCTAGTGTCATAGTGCAATACTTCCTATCACCAAATATGAAATTATCTAAATTTTAAGGCTTAAACATCATTTACCCCCTGCAAATATCACGTTTATCCATTTACCTCCTGCAAAAAAAACTTTTAAACCAAACCCTGCAAAATATAATTGTATCCAGTTACTCCCTGCTGTTAGTTTTGGCTAACAACTTTAAGTCTAGGCTGACTTGGCTGACATTTGGGATCTAGTTAACCCTCTGCAAATATTAAGTGTTTCTAGTTACCCCCTGCAAATATTAAGTGTTTCTAGTTACATCCTACAAATATTAACGCTGTAAGCCAAAACTAACAGCAGGGGGGTAAGTACTGGATACAATTACATTTTGCAAGATTTGTTTTAAAAGTTTTTTTTGCAGGGGGTAAATGGATAAACGTGATATATTTGCAGGGGGTAAATGATATTTAAGCCAAATTTTAAATACAAATGTGATTTGAGTATGATAAATATTTTTTAAAAAAATTACCTTTTGTAGTACTATATTTGGTCCTTTTTATAAGAAATAAAATATTAAATCACAAAGATTAAGGATTTGTATTAATTGAAAGATTAAATTTTTATTACAATTTTAAAATTTATTCTAAGAATATTCTTTGTAGTCATATTATATTATTTTTATATAGAAATTTTGTAAATCTCATTTCACAATAAATAAGGGTATAAAAGAAATTCAAGTTTGCTAATATTAAAAATCAATTAGTGTTTCTTATACTTGAGATACAAATAGTATATCACTTTATTGTATTTTATATTGAAACTAGAAGTATACCCGTGCAATGCACGAGTAATGTCGTAATTTTTATAAATAGTATCAAACATAATTCAATCACAATAAATCTTTTAAATTGATAAGAAATGAAATTTCATAACTTTAGAATATTTTCTTCTATTGACATTTTGTATTGTTAGGTAATTATGAATTATATAGCAAAAATGTAGCTCTCATGGCGAATAAATATACCAAATATGTATATTTTTTTTCGGTAAGCAATGTTGCATTATAAGGAGCACCGGGGGTGCTCAAAACCACAAATACAATGATGAGATCACAGGTTGTTTCACTACAAGAATAAGCCTATATTGCTACGAAAGTTTCCCACGGACAACTACCCGTCGCTAATTTGCGACGGGTTTGCGACGGCAAGTGAAATTGTGCACTGGCGGTAACAATCCCGCTCATAATTTGCGACGGGAAGACATGTTCGTCACTACTTTGCGACGGAAGATGACGTTGGTCGCTAGTTTGCGACGAAGGCTTTGTCGCAAGCCCGTCGCAAATTCAGAATCCCAATTCATTAACGCAGGCACTCTCGTTCCTTTCTATTGTCACTCTCGTTCTTCCCTCAGGCGCTCTCTCGCTCTCCCCAGGTGCTCTCTCTCCAGGTGCTGTCTCTCTCTCTGGCGCTCTCTCTCTCTCGCAAGCTTCCCTCTCAGTCGCGAGCTTCCCTCTCTCAGTCGCAAGCTTCAGCTTCCCTCTCTGGCTCTCTCGGTCGCGTTATTCAGCTCACTCTCGTTCTCTCACTCTCGTTCTCTCTCAGTCGCGTTATCGCCCTCCATCGCCGTCTACCCTCCATCGCCCACCATCGCCGTCCACCCTCCATCGCCTCCCTTCCTCTCCAAACCAAAAGCCCTAATCCCCAATCTGTAAATCTGCAATCGCGAGCCCTAATCCCTAATCTCTTCCTCTCCAAACGCGAACCTATCGAAGAGTGCAATGGTAGAACCCTAATCGAAGATTGCAATGGCAGAATCGACCACATTCAGGTAAGCTTCTTCACTGTTTTCGAACACTTCATTTTGTTAGAGTTGTGGCTTATCATAAGTTCATATTAGAAAATTATTTCTGCTTACTTTTTTTCTTTGAATTTTTCTTGACAGAAACATAGCTCAAATAGTTTTGTTTCATCGAAGTTTGACGATCTGCCTCAGTTTGTTGCTGAAGTTCTTTCTTCATACTGTTTATCTGCCAAGCGCCATAGATTCGATTGCCTTTACTAAACATCTGTATAGTGATGTCATGACCGCAAATCCGAAGGTCCAGATTACTGTTAACTAGGTTGTGGTAGTTCGTTTTCTTGGAATCTATTCTTATATGTCATACTGATTTGGTAGGTGAGAGAGATAACTTCGATATGGCAGACCGATGAGCTTAGGCGCCATAAACCCACTCCAGTTGATGAAGCTAGAGCTGGTAAGTTGCTTCAGTATTACTAAGTACTATATATGTCAGCTCCTCTGGTTCACAGTAAAAGAAAATAAATAATTATTTGGTGAATAAGAGCTGTATGTTTTTTTCTTCCCAGGTTTGAATATAGTGGAGCAGTCGCTTTGGAAAGCCATTCCTCATTATTTACGTCGAGTCAGCAATGCTTTAAAGAAGGTCTATCATCTTGAATTCTTGGTCATTTATGCAATTATTCAGTAGTGGGTGGTTGGTAGCAGTGGACTGCGAGTAAACTTTACCTGCATTGTGTGAAATTCGAATCCTGGAGTTATAACTTGGAGAGAGATTTACTTGATCATCTTTAGTGAAAGATTAATTCGGTAGCTATGCTTGCAGTGTTTGGGGTTGTTGGTTCACGACTGCAGTCTTTATGGACCTTCTCTTGGGTCTGGTTAAATAAACTGAACCCAGCAACAATGATTTATTTGAAAATAAATATCTATGTAAATTGTGAATTTTGTGTTTTCAGGCTCTAATTCTCTCCCCTTTTTCACCAACACTAAAAATCTTTTTTTTGAATACGTGCAAATCATCTCTACCTTACGTGGTCTTAGGGAAATTTCATTAATAGTCACGAAAGGCGTAACAATTTATCTTCATTATCAATTCCCTTTTCTTCATTGATGGCCTTTGTTAAGCTCAATCATCCAGTGATTTCCTTTGCAGGATCAGATTGTTAGATTGAATAAAGAGAATGGATCAGATTGTTAGATTGAATAAAGAGAATAGGAAGATTGACTGTTAGGTGATGTCATTTATATGCTTTGTCTATATTGGTTATTTATAAATTAATTTCTTGATTTTGTCCTATGTCTGTCTGATTTTCATTTATATACTTTGTTTATATGTCATTTAAAGAGAATAAAGAGAATGGATAAGCTTTAAGCTTTGTTATACATATATACAGGTTGAACAATTGCACAAAATCTTCAAGCTTTGTGGCTCTCCACCTGAAGAATACTGGAAAAAGAGCAGACTTCCTCATGCAACTTTGTTCAAGCCACAACAACCATATCATAGTTGTCTCCAAGACACATTTAAATTTTTTCTGGAAACCAGTGTTCATCTGTTGCAGACCCTTCTTTCTGTTGAACCAAATAAACGTGGCACTGCCTCCTCTGCTCTGTCATTAGAGGTACCTTAGCAGTGTTGTTTTTGTATTTGTGAAAACATAGGCACACAAATGTCTTCTTCTAACTTTATGACTTTGTGATGCATGGATGGATTCACAATCTGATTTTAACATGACTTGTAGTCCAGAATGGATGGTAATCACACTTTGCATATTATTCCAGATTCTAGACAAGTGAAGGTGGAGGAGTTACAGCCTGGTGTCTGCTACCTTCAGATTACTGCAGTTGATCCAGTCATGGAAGATGAAGATTTAGGAAGTAGAAGGGGGAGAATTTTTTCTCTCTCTACTGGAAGTGTCCGGGCTCGTGGATTTGACCGTTTTTTGCAGTACAGGTATGTTGTAGTATTGATTCGTTTTCCCTATGTTTGAATGCTTAATTTTTTGTCTCAATTCTTACAGCACACTGTTTTTTGTACAGGTGAATAGTGGAGTTTTGAGTGTTTGCACAGCCTTCTTGTCTGGGGAACCTGCTACAAGATTGCGGTCGCAAGAATTGCAGCAACTTATCGCTGCACTTCTTGAGTTCATGGCTGTTTGCAAACGTGCCATACGGGTACATTTCAGATTGATAGGTGAGGAAGATCAGGATTTTCATACACAACTTGTAAATGGATTTCAGTCTCTGACAGCAGAGTTATCCCATTACATTCCTGCCATTCTCTCAGAGCTATGACACTTGCACAAGTATTTGTTTTTTTTGATATTGCTTCCTTGTGTTCATATATACAGTTTTTCCTTCCACTCCCACTAACCTCCCTCTTTTCTTGCTTGCAAAGATGTGTAATTGTATTTGTATCATGGTTCGCATGTTAAGATAGAATTATGCGGACTAGCTGATTTATTCTCACTATTAAATGATTGTATAATAGATATAACTTAGTCAATCAGAAATGATTGTATTATAGATATAACTATTAAATAGTATTTTGGAGGTATAATTTAAATTTTTTTTTAATTTTTTTTTAAAATTTCCGACGGATTTGCGACGGCTTTGTGACGAAAAATTGTTAGAGTTTGCGACGACTTTGCCACGGATATATGCGACGGCTTTGCGACGGACAATTTGCGACGGGGAGTTTCGTCGCAAAAAATTTGCGACGAGCTGTTTTGCGACGACTTTTTGTCCGTCGCAAATGCCGTCGCAAAAGCGAATTTGCCACGGAAAAAAGCCCATTTGCGACGGAAATTGCCGTCGCAAATGAGCGATTTTCTTGTAGTGTTTATACATGAAAGTGCATTATTCCACCATAGTGATGGAATACAACAAGAATTCCTTCCCACCCCGTAAATGAACCAGCCCCAAGATAAGAACTTCACCTAGGCCACTATCGAGTCTACATTTGGCTCTACCCCTCTAAAACAAACACCGTTACGAGATATCCAAAGACACCAACAAGTTGTCAACCAAATAAGATGCTTGATCCTCTTCGCTTTCTTACCAGTACAAAGGTCGCCATAGCGTAGAAAATGATCAATTAAAGTAGATGGACAAGGCACTTGAACATCCAGCCAACGACCAATCTCGCCCCACACCCTCAAAGGAAAATCGCAAGCCAAAAACAAGTGATGAGAATCCTCAATGTGAGACCTACAAAAAACGCAGACCGCATCCTCCTCCAAGTGAATAACATGTCGTCTAAGTAACAGGGACCGAACAGGTATAGAAATGTTGAATATACGCCAACCAAACAACAAGATCTTGGCTGGAATACGAGTCTTCCATAACGCTATCAAGTCAGATTTTTACAGAGTCGAAACTGGCCTGCTGCTGTCCACGGCTGAAAGTTGATTGGCTTGCAAAAGATATTGGTAACAAGACCGAACCGTGAAGGATTTTAGCGGATCAATAAACCAACACCATCGGTCAGCAACTTCACAGGCCATATGAACATCACGCAGAATCGTCAACAACTCATCAACTTCATCACCGAATGCGGATCCAGCACCTGCGAAAAAAGAAAAATTCCACTGCCAATGATCATCACGCCAAACTCCTAGATCCGCCAGTCTCACAGTTTTATTATTACAATTGTTGAAAATGTTGCCAAACTCAATCTTCAACGGATGTTGCCCAAGCCAATGATGATGCCAAAAATCCACTCTGCTGCCATCCCCCAACCTCCGTCTTACATTTGATTCGAACCAACCCACTGAGAATCTCTCCTCCCCCACACACCTAAGATCGCGCCACCACAAAGAATCTCCCCTTCTATGCACCGATGTTGAACCATTGAAAAAAATAGACCCCAAATAACCATATCTAACAACATGTAATATATTCTCGTTGTAACTCAAAGCATAATATAAAACAATTATTCTGACAATATGTAAATTTCCACCATAGAGAACTAATAATAATAATGTGAGAAAGTGGGACCCGTAAAAGATAAAAACTGAGATAGGAAAATTAGGAATGGCATATTTGTCCTAAAAATGGGTGGTTTGATATTTTTGGTAGTGGTTAAATTGATTAGATAGATAAATAGATAGTTGATTGATGAGTATTTTGATTAAATAGATAGTAGATAGATTAAAAAATATGAAATGTGAAGAGAGAGAGAGAGAGAGAGAGAGAGAGAGAGAGAGAGAGAGAGAGAGAGAGAGAGAGAGAGAGAGAGTAGAGGGGGAGAAAAGAGAAAAATGGGTTTTGAATGTGAGATAAAAAAGTTAAGAGATGATGTGAGAAAGTGAGACCCACAAAAGATAAAAAGTGAAATAGAATAATAGGAATGACATATTCGTCCTCAAAAAGTGAGTTTTAGAAATGAGTAGTTTGGTATTTTTGGTAGTGAAATTACACCAACAATACGAAATATTTTCCATTGAAACTTAAAAACCAAAAAAATACACTTATGTAGACAAAATCTAAAAGTACTTATTCCGACAATAAGTAACGTTCTCTCGTTCGGACGCAATATAACGACTTTGAAAAAAAATGGTTATATCGAAAACATATAAGTTTGCCAATCAAGACTAAAAAGAAATTAATTATTTATAAAAAGTAATGACAATCATGAAAACAAAACTTAAAAAATAATTATATCAAAAATAGTAAAATTTGACCGACTATATGTAATATTTTCACGTAGGTACTAAAAAATAGTCAAACTATTTATAAATTTGATATTTTTCAAATCTACTACGATATAATAAAAACACATACCAGCAAATTTACATTTATAGACATCACCAAATTTTGATATTTGGCACAATTTAGGGGTAAAATAGACAATTCACCACATAAAGACAAAACACTACAGTATCGCTACAGTGCCGCTACAGTACCACTTCTGACACGCTCCAGTTCTGCTACAGTCCCACTACTGACCCGCTACAGACCACTTTCAAATTTCTATTTTTTTTTTTAAAAACTGAATTTTTTAATAACTGAATTTTTTTTAAATTTTTTTATACACTGTTTTTTTAAAAACTGTTTTTCTTATAAAAGTCTTTTTTCCATAATTTTAAAATTTTAATTTAATTAATTTTTTAAAAACTGTTTTTTTTAAATTCGTTTTTTTAAAAAAAAAGCTGATTTTTTTTAAAATAACTACTAAAACTAATCAATTTAACCCCTACAAAAAATTACAAAATAACTACTAAAACTAATCACTTTAACTACTTTTGTTAAAATCAATCAATTTAACCACTACAAAAAATTACCAAATAACTATTTTATAATTATTAAAAAGGAGTAAAATGGCAACGGGAGAGGCAACGAGAGTGGCAACGATAGAGGTAGCGAGAGCGCCAACGAGAGGGACAACGAGGATGCAAACGGGAGGGTCAACGGGGATGCATATTTTACCTCTAATGTCCAAATACATTATTATGGATCAATGTAATTCTGATTGTCAATCTCATTTAATTTCTTCGACTCAATGTCCAAATAACTAACTTCATGATAATACACCGACCATACAGTATCACCCGTGCGTATGCACGGGTAAAAAACTAGTAAGAGAGAAAAGTTAGAAAGAAAAAGATATAAAAAAGTAAAGTTGGAGAGAGAAATTGAAAAGTAAAGGTGGAGAGAGAAATAGAAAAAATAAAAAAAATAAATATAGAGAGAAATGCAAAAAGTAAAGTTATTATGAAAATTACAACAATGCCCTTAAAACGGTGAGATAGATGTCGAAGATGTAAATATCCAAATTTGTAATTTAAAATGGCCATTGGTTTCATATATTGTAAGAGCTCATTGCTTTCAATATTATAGTTGATTGATTGCTTTCATATATTCTAGATGAAAACTTGACAGGAGATGATGACGTCCTAATCTAAAAGAGGGAAAATCTTTGGATTCTTTGTCCATTTATGCAATAAATTACATTTATATTCTTTTTAGAAAACTCGTAAGGACTAGAACCATCTCACTTTCTACTTTCTTTTTTTCCCATCACTTTTCTTTTCCTTACAGTTTTTCCCTCTCACTTTCTTATGTGATCCAAACAAGGGAAAGTCTTATCATTTTCTTTCTTAAAAACACTGACCGGAGATATTGCGTTTTCACTAGAAAGTAGAAATAAATAACGTCATGCTGCATCGGTGAATACTGAATATCCATTATCCAAATGGATGATAGACAACAAGTGTGGGAAACATGGTCGAGAAGCCGCGTGCACTGTCCGAATGTCTTTTTCCCCCATTTTCATTGATAATACAAAATTAGTCATAATTGTCACAAAGCAATTTTAAGCGATTACTATTACTAATAGGTATCAGAATAAATAATAAATGAATTTGTTCTTGATTTGTGCTGTGTTTTATGTTATTTTTAAATTGATGTTTTTGGCTTGTGTAAAAACAAATTGATGTTTTTGGTTTATTATTTTCAATCAATATATCCTATGACCTATATCCTAACTTTGTAGCCAGCCAATCAATATCCTTAAGATACCTATTAAAAATATCTTTATTTACAAAACGAATTTATCAACCTAAATTTAAAGTCAAATGTAAATCAAAGAATCGCTATTCATAGGTTCATTTATTATTTTCCGAAAAAAAAAATTCATTTATTATTTATTCTGTTAATGAAGACTTGTAGTTCCACATGTTAAGGCTAAGTCGTCCAAAAAGATATGCATTCCAACAGCGCCCATTGACCCATTTCCAAGCAGCATCAGCACCCCTCATCATCTCCCTCAATGTTGTTGGTCATTTATTTTCTTTTGTTGGAACGACTTTGCTAAATGCCTATTTTACCCATTTTGCCCTTCTTTTTCTTCTCTATCAACTAAAAGAATAGCACATTAATAATACTAATAATAATAATAGAAAATATGTATACACAAATATACATATTACTAATAAAAAATATGTATATAAATATATTTCTAGTATTTCCCTTAAATATATGTCAATTAATCAGGATCGTCCCAAACAATTTAGAAGCTCTGTTCAAATCTTAAAAATTGGGCCACTAATTGGGGCTCTATTTTATCAAATTGAACCTCACAGATTACTCAATTTTTTAAGATAAATTAAAATCCGTATAATAAATTTATCTACAAGTTGTTTCCTTGAGTTAATTATTTTATTAACAAGATTAACATTGTTCTTGTGCCATGGTAAAACGAAGACAAAGTGTTAAATATAGTTACTTTTGCAGGTTTTAATTGTAGTCCCGCATCGAGAAGCTAAATCAGTTGGATGAAAAACAGTTATTATAAAAAAAACTTGAGAGGCTATTTAAATTTTAAAGAAGAACGTTGACCGAGGACATAATATGTTTTTGTCGACTGATCCACATATCTTTTCTTGAATAAAAGTAGTATGTTAAAGTTTGTTTTTTTTAAATTGTATTACATTCACTCTCAATCTTTATTACTTTTGGCTTGTTATACACAAATTAAGGTACAATTAATTTGTGTTAGCTAAGTTCTAAAATACCCTCTTTGTAGTTGTCTTGGGATAATTGAAATCAAAGGGTATAATGGAAAAAAGTGGTAAATTGTAGATTGGGTTTTTGAAAGAATTATTGTTTTGGGAGAAAAATAAAAGGCTAAAAATACCAAATATTAGAAATCAGAAAGCAGTATATTTTTTGGGCCATAAAAAGTGGCATTGGGTTGGGGCATGTGCGGTAGCACAACCCGCCCATGCTTATGGGTGGCTCTGCTATTAATAAGTGTTATTTATATCAATATAAAATATTCGCGTGCAAAAATTTAACCATGTGTACTGGACATAGGCAGGTCGCCCGCAAGCGGCCCAGCAACGTAGATTCACTGCACTCAGTGTGGATGACTTGGATCGATTGAGACTCAACTCACTGAGGTTGGAAAGCTAACTTAGGTGGCTTCTGCTATAAGGCGTCATTCAGACGCTCTCACCTATTGGAAAAAACCCCTACAAAAGGACTCCCTTGCTGGAGAAAGACTCACTTCATTCTTACACAATCTTAGCCAGCTAAGAAGTGTGTCTCTCCACTTCTACGCAAGTATACTATGTAATAATTTAGACTTAATTAGCCTAATCGACACATATAGAAGAGAGTAAATGGCATATTTGCTCAAGAATATTTATCTAATAATGAATAATTAGTAGTTTCTACAAAAGGCAATGAAAAGAGATAGGGTAGAAGAACTTGAAGGGCAATTGTGGCAAAAACGTCAGTGTCGAGCGTCACCAGATCCAAGTCCAACTAAGAATATGATAGTAGCTAGTTTATTTCTACATAACTTCTCTTTTTCTGACTTTATACGTTTCCCCAATCCAATCTGTCTCCGCAATCCATTGTTGAACCAAATCTTTTCAACTTAACAAAAATAAAAACCAAACCAAACGAAACCTCGGAAACAAACCAAAAAATCCCCAACATTATAGTAATGTTTTCCGCTTAATAACTCCTATTTATTATTATTAAAATTAATATTCTTTTTTCGGTCGGTTTCGATTCCATAAAACTCCTCAAATCCTACCAGCTTCGAACCTAACACACTTATCCTATACTATTTCATATTTATCTCACAAATTTTTTCATTCTTCCTTAATTCTGTTCATAGAATCATAGTTCATTCATATCATACATGTATATTCATATTTCAGTATATACTCGTTGACGACGAAAGGTCTTTATTGGTTGTTGGTTGTTGTGGCAAAGAAGGAGAAGGTAAAATGACTATGCTTCATTGACTACTTTTCCTTTTGTTTTTTAGTCATTTATCTTCTCACTGATAATAAAGATAAACAACTTTTCTTTTCAATTTCGTTACTTCCTCGTCGATCAAAGCGGCATGCGTTTCCATCTCCATATCTGACTTTCTTTCCTCTCTCTGTTTCTTCCAAACAGGGTGGTGATTGATTTTCTGTACAGTGACTCATAGGGTGCTATTGAAATTTGTTTGTTGGATCAATTGAAGTTTTAAGGTAAATGCTTGTTCTTCTCTCCCTTTCTTGCTATTTGGGTCTTGAGGGTTTCGTTTATGTTTGAATTTAGTTCTGTTTGTTTGTGGAGAAAATATCTTGCTTAGAAAGAAATCAAATGTATAAAGTTTGATTTGATTGTTGCATGTACGTGAATGTGATGTGATGATGCTGCGTATTGTTGAAGCTGGCAATGGCAGGGGTACAAACAAAATGGAAAATGCAATGTGTGAACAGAAGCCTAGTTTGGATTAGTATCTAAATTATGGGGTTTTTTCAATTAAAATCAACTTATGATTCTTCCTTGACGAAAAAATGTTGTTATTATAGAGATGTTGAACAAGAGAGCTTATAAAAAAATTGAGATACTTTCAATTAGCTTTAACTTATGTTTTAGTTCTTATAAGATTCTGTTGATATTCCTTTTTCCATAAGTGTTTGTAGTGATGGTTATCCAAACTTGTTTTGGCTCTTTGGTTGAGATTTTTCTCATAGCAAACAGGTAATTACGACAAACTAAATCCTTATAAGTTTATAAGACGCCTCCCAAGTCGGAAAAACTCTGTATAAGGTTTAGAAGTATTTATAGAGAAGTTAAACGAGGGAGCTTATGAACAAAATTGAGATATATGTCATAATTTTAAGAGAGATGATATTTGGTATGAACGTTTTTTTGATGAAACGTAAGAAATGTATGTGTGGAATGGGTAAACACCGGTTTTGAAACGAGTCATTCTTTAGTATCACTTTGATATTGTCTAGTTATTATGAAATTTTTTGATATTTTTTCTGTGAGTGTTAGCGGAGAAGTTTATCCAAACCTGTTTTACCTGTTTGGTTGAGATTCTTCCGATGCAAACAGGGTAATTGCGCTTGTCGATACACTATTTTCACTTCTCAGGGTACCTTTTACCGAAGCAAGTTTTTCCCGCTTCCAATGGAATTGCTTTTGAAGCAAAAACAAACAAAGCCCTTCAAATAATTTAGCTTAGCTTGCAACTCACGAGTAATGCATTTGCGCTTCCAATTTCCTTACATGATTTGCAAGGAACCAGTTTCAAAAGTTTTTAGCGTAGTGATAAATTAGCTGTCCTTTGTCCGTTCACAGTTGTACTAGTTCAAATAATTTTGCCGGTATTTCGATATGATTCATGATGAAAGATTACAGTGTCGTTTTGTTTATGTAACCGGTCTGACATCGTAGTAAAAGACTTTGGTTGTTTGTATGATTCCATTTTTAATAATTAATTTTTTTGTGTGCCGGTGTCCTTTCATTTTCTGATATTTTTGGCTGAATTTTATTTCCATATTTGAAAATTCGAATAACTTATTTAGTTTCCTTATTGCGAAAATCAATTAAAAAGTTTTTACTGAATTTAAGTGATATATGTATAATGGGAGAGTGAAGACCTACACATGGTAGAACTGCTTAGCAGTTTTTACGTCATCGAGGTTAACGCCATCTCGTTCACAGCCTTCACATGATAAGTAGAGTGATACCGCGTGAAACGCCATTGACTGAAAAGGAATGTTCATTAGTATGCTTCCAGTTTTTCTATATATATGCTTCTTGATTGTGTATAAGAAGACTCCTCGTTTTATGATCGTCATTCTGCGTTTCCAGTGAAGTATGACTGTGCTTCTATAGAATTGGGTGGTGATTCAAAGATCAGGTATGAAGCGATATCCATGATAGTAGTCATTAGCTAAGTTAAATCTAGGTAAAAGTGGGTGAGTTTTCTTGTATGAATTATAATCTGTAATACTTTTAAGTTTTATTTCAATGATTATGGTATGTATTTTCCATTGAATCTGTTGAAATCTATTGTTGGATCCCCTTGGTTGGGATATCTGTGATCTGTTCAAATTTTTTTGAAGAGAAAATCCGATTTGTTTTACTTCGAATATTATGAGGTTTATAATAAAATTTATCCTCGAAAAGATCATAATTTTAATTGCGCATCCCGGAATCAATGATTGGGGCTTTATGATTCTTGGCAGATAGTTAAAGGTATAATGCTTTTAGTGCAGGACAAAAGTGCGGGCGTGTGTCTAGTAAAACCACTTTGACGCTCAAGTTAGAGATGGCACAGTAGCAAAATCATGAGGGGATATATTTTGTACTTGAGGGTTAAATCCTGTTTATATAATAGTACTTGATCAAGGAATAAAGAGGGTGATTCCTTCATAATCTCATCAGATAACCCTAAAAGTTATTTTGTTGATTTAGGGATGGAGAGGCGTGATCTCCTTTTGACGCGGTCTTCTAGGAGATACAGCGGTTTTTGGGTTGGATTGAGATAACCACTTGTTGGATTCATGCCTCTTAATGAGGATGTGCCTCAACTTGACATTTTAGTATAGAACGCGTTATCCGGCGATGATAGTTATGAGCGTTGTTTTCTCATTCTTTAACTTTGGATAGTGACACAATTCGGTCGAAGTACTATTACCTTGGACAACTTGATTCTTCTAGTTAGTAACTGAGAATCAAGTCGATGTTTTTGCATTTTTATGTGATATATAAACGGTTAGGAATTTCTTTCACTAAATTTAATGATTGCTAAATGCTAATTACTGGAAAAGAAAACTTGAGGAATGTGTAAGTATTGATTGGCTAATGCTGATCTCATCATGTTAATTATATAGGTTATACTTACGACGATTTCTCTTCTATCTCTGCAGGTCGTTGCTTTTCTTTGAGTTTTATTCAACATCGTTTCAGTTGTGGACACCGGGAACTCAAGTAAATATGGTGGCGAGATCATACATGAATTTGTTGGACTTGGTGTCGGGGGATATGTTTAATTACTCTGAAACTCCTGGAGCTCTTCCGCGAGTTATGACTGTTCCAGGAATTATGTCTGATGGAGATGGTAAACAAAGCAATGATGATGATTCAAATGCTTTCTCTTCAGAACACCGCCGCAAGATTATTATAGTAGCAAGTTTTCTTCCTATCAATGCTGAAAAGGATGAAGTTTCTGGCAGATGGTGCTTTAGTTATGATGAAGATTCAATTTTTTGGCAGTTGAAGGATGGTCTCTCTTCTTTTGCTGATGTTGTTTATGTCGGTTCTCTGAAGGTTGATGTTAATCCCAGTGAGCAAGAGAAAGTTTCACTTCAGTTGCTGGAGGAATTCAATTGCTTGCCTACTTTTATTCATTCGGAAATTTATAAACAGTTTTATGATGGATTCTGTAAGCAGTATTTGTGGCCTCTATTCCATTCCATGGTGCCTATGGATCCAGGTCATTGCAATGGCTTCGACAGGTCACTCTGGCAGGCTTATGTTTCTGCTAACAAGATTTTTGCAAACAAAGTCATGGAAGTTCTTAATCCAGAAGAAGATTATGTATGGGTTCATGACTATCATCTTATGGTTCTTCCGACTTTTTTGCGCAAGCGGCATAGCCGTGTCAGGCTAGGCTTTTTCCTCCACAGTCCATTTCCTACATCAGAAATTTATCGAACACTGCCTGTTAGGGATGAACTTTTGAAAGCACTGCTCAATTCTGATCTAATCGGCTTTCACACCTTTGATTATGCTCGCCATTTTCTTTCCTGCTGCAGTCGAATGCTTGGCTTGGAATATCAATCCAAAAGAGGTTACCTCGGGCTTGAATACTCTGGTCGTACAATACTCATTAAAATATTGCCTGCTGGGATTCACATGGGTCGCATTCAATCGGCCTTAAATCACCCTTCCTCTTCAAGCAAGGCTAAAGAAATCAGCGAAAAATTTAAGGGGAAAAAACTTATTATCGGTGTCGATGATATGGACATATTTAAAGGTGTAAGCTTAAAGTTCATGGCCGTGGAACAACTCCTGCAGCAATATCCAGCACTACTGGGTCAATTAGTACTGGTCCAAATTTTAAATCCTCCAAGTGGTAGTGGCAAAGATATCGAGGAAGCGATGGAGGAGGCCTACATCACCGCCAAAAAGATAAATGAAAGGTTTGGTTTTCCAAGTTATGAACCTATCATCATCATTGACCATCACATTTCTTTCTATGAGAAGGCAGCCTATTATGCTATGGCAGAATGTTGCATAGTGAATGCGGTGCGGGACGGTATGAATTTGGTTCCATACAAGTACATTGTATGCAGGCAGGGGAGTTCTGAAATGGACAAGACCTTAGGAATCGCTTCCGACTCCCCTCGTACAAGTGCACTTGTTGTTTCCGAGTTTATAGGTTGCTCACCATCTCTTAGTGGGGCAATCAGGATAAATCCATGGGATATTAATGCAGTCGCTGAAGCACTAAAATTGGCTTTCACAATGTCCAATGGAGAGAAGGAGTATCGGCACGAGAAACATTATCGATATGTCAGTTCTCATGATGTGGCTTACTGGGCCCATAGTTTCGAGCAGGACTTAGTGTTCGCTTGTAAGGATCACTATAATAATCGTTGCTGGGGTATTGGCTTTGGACTGAACTTCAGAGTTTTATCGCTCTCTCCCAATTTCAGGAAGCTGTCGATAAACCACATTGTTTCTGCGTATAAAAGGACAAACTGCAGGGCAATCTTTTTGGATTATGATGGTACAATTGTACCTCATGCTTCCATTGATAAAACCCCCAATGCTGAAGTGATATCTGTACTCAACAATCTCTGCAGTGACCCTAAGAACACAGTGTTTATTGTTAGTGGCAGGGGGAAAACTCCATTGGGTGAATGGTTTGATCAGTGTGAGAATCTTGGTATAGCAGCTGAACATGGTTATTTCATGAGGTTAGTCTTTTCATGCTTGGTTATGTGCAATTCAGCTGTTTATTGTGTGCTCTGTCTATAATGATTTTCTTTCTTCTTATAATATAGTGGTTGTTATCTCTGTAGCACCGACACTTCCAGTTGAAGACGTATCGTGTCGGACACCGACAATGACACTTCAATTGTATTTTTCAAATTAAAACTGGTGTCTACGTATCCGTGTCTTTGTCATGTCCGGTATAGGTTGTTATGTTACTGATGCCATATTTGTGTGGTCTTTGCAATAGGTGGGGTAAAGAATCAAGTTGGAGAATGAGTCATGTAGTGACAGATTTTCCATGGAAAAATATCGCTGAACCTGTGATGAGATCATATACTGAGGCAACAGATGGCTCTTATATAGAGACCAAGGAGAGTGCCTTGGTATGGCATTACTGTGACGCTGATCCGGGTTTTGGATCTTGGCAAGCCAAGGAACTCTTGGATCACCTTGAAAATGTACTTGCAAATGAGCCTGTAGTTGTTAAAAAGGGACAGTTTATTGTTGAAGTCAAGCTTCAGGTACATACCTAACTACCCACCCTTTCCATCTCTCAACTTATTATTGCTCTCAAAAGCTAATGTTGGTTAATTAATATTTTTCCAGGGGATTACTAAAGGATCAGTTGCCCAGGAAGTTCTGTCTACACTAACTCGGGACGGTAAGTCGCCAGATTTTGTTCTGTGCATTGGGGACGATAGATCCGACGAGGACATGTTTGAAAGCATATTAACCAAACCTTATGGAGCAAGTTCAAGCTCTTCCTCAACAGCAGAAATATTTGCATGTACTGTTGGACAAAAGCCAAGCAAAGCTAGATACTACCTGGATGATTCTGTGGACGTGATGATGTTACTTCAAGGCCTTGGTACTGCTTCTGAGTCCAAAACAATATATCCTACTGAAATTACCCCTTCTGCTACCATAGAAGGGTGTTTTGAGAATATTGTTTGAAATGTGTTCCTTTTAGCTGTCTAGGCAATAACAGCTTAGGATATAGACACAGTGGTTTATAGTTTTGATAATAATTTTTTAGCTCATATCTAAACAAACATTCTTCAGGGTTATAGTTTCAGAGTCAGACTGTTTTTTCATTGTAGAGAATGTTGGGGGCTGCGGCTTTTGGTTCATTAGAATGATTGGTTTATATTGGTTTATTGGGGGAAATGGATGTATCTATCTATTGGCTTTAGCTGTGCCTTTGAAATGATGCTGAATCTAGACATTCTAGTTGAATGACCTATGTTTTTTTTTTTGGTTACAGAATGACCTATGTTTATAAATGAATGAATGTCATTCAGAGAATCTCAAACCCTCTATCTTTTTACCCTTTTTTTTCGGTTGGGGGATATGGTTATTTTGTGAAATGAAAGTGGGAGGGGTGCGGTTGATAGAAGGGGGCGCTATTAGTAAACTCCATTAGAGGTGTGTTGTATTTATTTTGTATGTTGTTTTGGGATGGAGGTCAATAATACCAGAGAAGGGAGGTCAATAATTATTTGAACCCAAGTACCCAATGTTCAAAAAAAAAACCCAACTACTCGCACCCCCATTTTTTTAAGTACCCTTCCACCTTTTTTTAAACGAAATTGCTAAACTACTTACTTTTCCTCCTCCAATCTTTTACCTCCCCAGCCCTACTCCCCATAACTTTGGATCAATCGGAGAGTGGGGACTCCTAGTGAATTAGCAGCAACAACATGTTTGACACCATTTCGGGGATTGTCAAACCTTAATAACCCCCCATCTAAGTTACATCTAGGCTTTGGTTTGCGCGTCTCATCCGCTAGCGGATAGCGGATAAAACTAGCGGGTGAACAATATATACATGTTTAGTAAGCTCTAGCGTTTAGCATTTTTTGGGTAGCGTTTAGTGTTTTTTCAAACGCTAATTCAAGTAGCATTTTTTCAAACGGTAGCGGATAGCGTCTCACTTTTTTTTGGCATTTTTGCCCTTTTTATTTTTCTTAAATTTCTTCTCTATCCTAATTAAATAAATGTAATCATTAATTAAATAAATATATCATTTTATGTAATTTTACATTTATCATCTAGTTCAACCGCTAGTTTTACCAACACATTAATTACTATCAGCAAATTTATCCGCTATCCGCAAGCTCATCCGCTATCCACTATCCACTACTTTTTACCAAACAGAGCCCTAATAGAAGCAAAACCATTAGCTCCTTTGTTTGCTTCTCTAAATAACATCTTAATTATATATTGCTTAAAATTGCTAACGACTTATTTTTCCTTTGAAACATATTGGATTAATTATGTTTTCTTTCCTCCTATTAAAGAAAATGTATGGTTTTAGTCTCTAAATTTTAAGAAGTATTTTTTCATCCCCAATACTTTTAAATGTGCTACAATTCATCTTTGTTATTTTGTTTTAATCCCTATTATTCAGGGATTAATTGACCACAAATGAATGGGTTAAATATTTTTTACTCCATATACAATACAAGTTTTCATTTTTAATCCTCGATAAATTTTTCTTCAATTTTTGTTCGCTACTTATGTCTCATTTGCAATTTTGGTCTCTGATAACTGTTTAATGAACTACCACGTTTACACATGCAACACCACATCACATTTTTTAATGACTAATATGTAAAATTACCTCCCTTTGACGATAAGTTGGTGCTCAGCTGGCTAACGAGCATGCATCACACCATGCTTTTTAATGTCAAATCATCTTGGCATCCCAGTCGTTTAACTGTGACATGCCGGGTTGATGAGGACCAAGAATGGAGAATAAAAAGAAAAATAAGGATAATTTTAAGCCATTGATTTTAGGATAAATTTAGTTGTTAATTTTCAGCTTAATCATTTGTAATAAGCTTAGAATGACTTTAGTAGCTTGTGGGTCAACTTAGGGACCAATTGGTGCAATTTTGGCACTAGATCCATATCATTAGGCTTTGAATGTGATAATGGACCTTTGTGTGTGTTAGGGCCAAATTGGGCTTTAGTCATAGGATCCATTAGCAAGCCTATATATGGCTTTACTTTCACATGTTGTAAAAAACTTTTGATGCTAATTGAAAATTGGCACAAAGTGTATGTGAGAGCAAGTGAGTTCTCTCTCAAATTCTTGGATTAGTACTTCTTCCATTTATCTCGAGGTTTGATCGACATCAAGTGGCGTGCTTTCTTATTTTCTTCCCTAGAATAAGGGGCAAACTTCCTTCCCCTTCCATCTCTAATCTCTTCATTGTTGTGTTTTCTTCAATTTATTCATGTGAGTTTACTTTCTTTCCTTTCAATTTGTACGTGTTTTACTTTGTAGATCAAGAATTCAATCATCATCTCTTGTTTTATGAACATGAAAATACATCACATGTGCCCCCATAGCATTCTATTTACTAAAAGTTCAAACAGAGATATGAATGGGGACCAAGAGTTGAAGGAAAACTTAATTGGGACTAAAATTGAAAACCTTATATTTTATATGACTAAGAGCATATTTAACTCTAAATAAAATATCCAAAGATTATAAATGAGAAACATCATAGGGATTTGATTAATAAACATCATAGGGATAAAACAAAACAAACAAAGACTAAGCAAATATTGAAGAAGAAATTTACTTTTTTTTTAATTTGGAGAGAAAAATCAAACACTTACAATAATTGAGGGGATAAAAACATTATTATCTCAAATATGAAAAAAGAGGACCACACATGCCTACATTCGTCTAATATGTCTTAAAAATAATGCAAGAGCATAAGATTAGAGTGCACAGCATATTCTGTCACAAGTGTCAACCAAGCAACCAACCAGTGCAGCATATTCTGTCAACATCAAAATAAAAATTAAACAGTCAACACTTCAACGGCTCCAAAAGACGAAAACACTCCGGATACTCAAGCCCAATCACCTATGGAATCACCGAATCTAATATCTATTTATACAAATAAGTTACCTATAAAATTATCAATTTCGATATCTTATTAATAAAATACACATCTAATTTAAGAGTAAAAGTGTCATTACCATCTTTCTTTCTTTTTCTTTTTACACTCACTTTCTTCTTTTTTTTCTTTTTCTTCTTACACTCTCTTTCCTCCTTTTCACTTTTCTCTTACACTCTATTTCTTTCTTTTTTCTTTTTACTTTACTTTTACTTTTCCCATAACAATTCTTCTATTTTTCTTATCATTTCACTTTAGTTTTTTTAACTAAATTTTTAAATTTATACAAACACTATTCTACTAAAATCTAATCTAATATCTATTTATACAAACAAACCTCCTATGAAATTACCAATTTGAATATCTTATTAACAAGATACATATCTAATTTAATGGTAAAAGTGTCATCACCATCTCTTTTTTTCTTTTTCTTCTTACACTCTCTTTCTTCCTTTTTTTCTCTTTCTTCTTATACTCTCTTTCCTCATTTTCACTTTTCTCTTATACTCTTTTTCTTACTTTTTTCTTTTTACTTTACTTTTACTTTTCCCATAACAATTCTTCTATTTTTCTTATCATTTCACTTTAGTTTTTTTAACTAAATTTCTAAATTTATACAAACACTACTCTACTAAAATTACCTATAAAAATGTAAATGAGTGACACGAAAAAAAAAACTATTACCTTTTTGGAAAAAGTTATCATCTTAAAATTTTAATTTTTCTCTCTAAAATCTGGTTATACTCTTATTGATAATCTATTATCTATCTTTTACTGTCTACTATAATCTACTAATCAACTAAAATAATCAATTGAAACTACGAGATAACGACAATGATATATAAAAAAACACGAGATAACTGCACTGGTGTATAAAAAACACGAGATTAATATTTATCATTGATAATTAAAAATTTTAAAGACTACTATAAACTTACTATCTAAAAAACAAGAAGATGTAATGACTATTTAAACCTCTGATTAATATTTAAAACAAATATTTCTTATTGATAATCTACTATCTCTCTTTTACTATCTACTATAATCTACTAATCAATTGAAACTACGGGATAATTGCACTGATATATAAAAAACACAGGATAACTACACTGATATATAAAAAACACGGGATAACTGCACTGATATATAAAAAACATAAGATTAATATTTGTCATTGATAATTTTTTCTAGCTCCGGTATCCAGGGGAAAGGGGCCCTGAATAATCCAGAGTTCGGTCGGGAAGTAAGTAAAGTCTGGCTCCAATTTGTTCCATCGGCGGGGATCAAACCCGGGTACTAGCTGAGTCCGCCCATTAAGATGAAGTGCATTAACCACTTGCACCCAAGCTTGGAGTTATTTGTCGTTGATAATTAAAATTTTTGAAGACTACTACTACAAACCCTACTATCTAAAAAACAAGAAGACTTACTAATTAATATTTAAAACAAATATTTCGTATTGATAATCTACTATCTCTTTTTTACTATCTACTATAATCTACTAATCAACTAAAATAATCAATTGAAACTACGAGATAATTGCACTTATAAATAAAAAAACACGGGATAACTGCAGTAATATATAAAAAAACATGGGATTAATATTTGCCATTGATAATTATAATTTTTGAAGACTACTATAAACTTACTATCTAAAAAAATAAGAAGGCATAATGACTATTTAAATTGATTAATATTTAAAACACACGTGACAAATATTTCTCACTAGTACCTAAAAAAGGACAAATAATTTTCACTGATATATAAAAAAAACACGGGATAAATATTTCTTATTTATAATCTACTATCTATCTTTTACTATCTACTATAATCTACTAATCAACTCAAATAATCAATTGAAACTACGAAATAACTGCACTGATACATAAAAAAACACGGGATAACTGCACTGATATATATAAAAAAATACAGGGATAACTGTAATGATATATATAAATACACGAGATAGCTGCACTGATATATAAAAAAAACACGGGATACCAACACTGATATATAAAAAAACACGGGATAAGTGCACATATTGTTTTGAAATGATACTTTTACATTTTTAGATTTTAATATTTATCTATTTTTGATTTGAAACTCATTTTTTATCTACTTTAAATTTTTCTTTATTTTCAGGGTGTAATGTTCAGACTATTTAAATACTGTCTAAGTTCATTCATAAAAAGAACACGACAGCACCCGTGCGTATGCACGAGTATCCTACTAGTAGTAGTAAATGAAAAAATATGCAATCGCCATTTATAGGACTAGACTCTCACCCGTGCTCTGCACGGGGTCTTAGTTATTTTCATAAAATATCATTACTCATTTTTGCATTTTTCCCGAAATGATTTATCTCTTTTTTTATAAAAACTACAAAAATGCCATTATATTTTTTTGTTTTTATCTATAAATAATTGCCCTAATTTTTTATCAAAACTACAAAAATACCAATACTTTCTTTTTGTCTTTTTCCGGATATGATTGCCCTTACTTTTTTATCAAAACCACAAAAATGTCATTACATATGTTTGTCTTTTTCCCAAAATGATTGCCCTAATTTGTTATCAAAACTACAAAAATTCCATTACTTTTTTTTGTCTTTTACCGGATATGATTGCCCTCATTTTTTTTATCAAAACCACAAAAATGCCATTACATACGTTTGTCTTTTTTCCAAAACAATTGCCCTCATTTTTTGTCAAAACAACAAAAAATGCCATTACTTTTTTTTGTCTTTTACCAAAAATGTTTGCCCTCATTTTGTTGTTAAAGCTACAACATTTGTCTTTTACTGAAATGATAGCCCTCATTTTTTTATCAAAACTACAATATTAGCATTACTTTTTTTTGTCTTTTACCATATATATTTGCCCTCATTTTGTTGTCAAAACCACCAAAATGTCATTACTTTTTTTGACTTTTTATAACTACGTATTTTTTTTGGTCAAATGTGTAACATTTCATTGAAACGGGCAAGGCCACGAACATTACACACAAAGTGCGAGCATCAAGCTTACAAGTAAGGCATCTAACAAATCTGAAACAGGACTGCAACCAAATCAGGTATATGCTGAGACTCCTAATAATAAACATTAAGTCTAAGAGTAGCACCTGAACAATCTAGGATCCTAATGAAACTAACAAATCCGAAACATAAATGCATCCTAATACAACCAAATGTAGCCAATTCTCAAAAACACAGGGCAGATCCTTCACCGTCTTTACCGAAAGATCGGAGTCAGCTTCACAATCTGCATCCGTTCAACAAGTTCCACCACCGAGAGAGCACAAGGCATCACAGAGTAACATTGAAAGGTCCCACGCAGTTGGTGTAGTCGAAAAAATGGAAAGTCCGGAATCTCCCCGTATTTGAAGGCCAAATGACCCCGAGAACAATGCAATGAACCTGTAGGACCAAAAGATAATGGCAGAAAATGTTGTAACATATGACAGATAGCAAAAAACCAGAACCATAATGCGGATTTGTTACCCGGCTTCACCGTCGGATCAGAAACGACTTTACAAACAAGCAGTACCCACAGACCAAGTTCCATCACTAAGAAAAACCACAGACTCCACAATGAAGCAACGCAATATTCCACGAATTTGGTGTAGGAAGAGAAGCGGAAAGTCCAAGATCTCCTCGTATTTGAAGGCCAACTGGCCCTGAGAACAAAGCGTTGAAACTGTAGAGCCAAGAAAGATGTGGGCAGAGAAGGGTTTAGGTTACTAAATCATGAAAACCGAAGAGGAATCTGACAGTGAGGAGAGAATAGTAGCAATAGAGGTAAATCAGATCGCGAAAATAGGTGAGGCAACGTAGAAGGTAATGGTGAGAGCGCAAACAACCGTTGAGAAGAGTGATTAGCCATATCTGGTGGGTCTGGCGGGTCAGGCGGATCTGGAGGTTCAGGGAGTGGGTGAGTAGGTTCATGTTCAGTATAAGGAGCAGCTGAAGGGTTAGGAGGTTAAGGTGGGGGGCGCGGCGGTGGAGATTAGAGCACCGATCGAGGAGGAGAGTGGTGGTTCAAAGAAAGTGGGTCGGGGGAGATGAAAAGTGAGAAACACATCATGAGGGGGAGGGTTAACGAAGATGAACAGAGCTTGGCCGCTCAGCTAGCGGAAACAGAAGCCTTGGAAAATCCAGACAACAAAAGGCGCCTCAAGCACCAACAAAACCCTAGCGCTCTTTGTTTGGTTGCATATAACTACGTATTTGTATACGTATAATACGTATAGCATAAAGTTGTTTTTGCGAGGGTTTTGGCCCAACAACCTTATATAAGTAAGGATTAGGAGGAACTTCACTCACAAACAAGATAATACCAAACCCACCCACTGAACAGTTCACGGTTGTATAGTTGGCGCTGACCGAATCGCTGAAATATGGCAATCATTGATTGGGGTTAGGAGAGTAATATAATATCCGTTGCGTTCCATATAAATTAGTACTACACATTCACACTGTTGTAAAACTAAAAACAACACTCGCAAAGAGCGAAAGCATAGGGTCGGCTCTCATAGCATGGAACTCGATTCAACTCCCAGCACCGGTGGTGAAGACACCTCAAACCCTCTCTCCACCAACACGCGCTGCACCTTCTGCTTCCCCTGCTTCGGCTCCCGTCGTTCCAGCACAGTTGGCTTATCATGGTGGGAGCGCGTACGGTCCCCGTCTTCATCTGAGACGCATCCGATTACCGCCGGTCGCCGTTGGTTCATGAAGGTGCGCGAGTGGTCGGAGCTCGTGGCAGGGCCGCATTGGAAGACATTTATTCGGCGGTTCAACCGAAACAGGAGCGGTGGTTTCAGGCATGCGGGGAAATACCAGTACGACCCTTTGAGTTATGCTTTGAACTTCGATGAGGGACCCTCACAGCACGGGGATTTTGAAGATGATGCTCCTGACGGATTTCGGAATTTCTCGGTCCGTTACGCCGCAGCTCCTCCTCCTCCTAAGTCCGTTTCGACGGATTTGGGACAAGAGGTCGTCGTTTCTGGCTGATAATAATCAGAAGAAAGAACACAACAGAGATTGCAAGCAGGAAAAGTAGGGTATTGCGCCGCCGATTACGCGAGGCTACCGTGATAGGAAGCGTGACGTCATTTTTTTTTCATTTTTTTGACAATGTTTTTTCATTTTTAAAGAATTCATTTTTTAATGGTAAATTTGAAGAATATTGCCGTGTATATATATTCTCTCTCATGTGCATTTTCATCGGGCTTAATTACAGATTTGGTCCCTCTATTATGACCAACTTACGATTTTGGTCCCAAAGTTTTAATTTGACGATTTTGATCATCTATTTTCCTAATTTGTAAAATTAAGGTCCCCCTTTTAATTTGGTCAAAATTAAAACTGACTTTGACCAAAAATCCTACATGGCAGTCCACGTAGACTGCCACGTAGGCACTGTTCATCTCTCTCTCTCTCTCTCTCAGGGGGAGGTGCGAAGGGGGGAGGGGAGGGGTTATGGTGGGGGGAGGGGGCTGTGAGAGAGAGGAGAGAACAGTGCTGAGAGAGAGAGATGAACAGTGCCTACGTGGCAGTCCACGTGGACTGCCACGTAGGATTTTTGGTCAAAGTCAATTTTAATTTTGACCAAATTAAGAGGGGGACATTGATTTTACAAATTGGGAAAATAGGGGAATCAAAATCGTCAAATTAAAACTTTGGGGACCAAAATCGTGAGTAGGTCATAATAGGGGGACCAAAACTGTAATTAAGCATTTTCATTAGGAAGTACTCACTCCGACCCAAAATATAATGTCTCATTCCATTTTTCACCGTTATTAAGAAAAGTTGTTCATGTAATTAATATGTTAAAATTTTGTATGACTATTACTAAATTACCCTAATATTTAATGTTAACTTTTCATATACCAACACAATTTAGTACTATTAATAAGGATATATTTGAAAAAGAGTAATAAATGTATCAAAAAAGTTGTAGGGAGCCTTATATTTTGGGACAGGTAAAAATGAAAATGGGGTCTTATATTTTGGAACGGAAGGAATATCTATCTTTTTATGGATTTGATTATTATATTCTGAAGATTTTTTACAAGAGTAACTAATTAAAATTTGACAATGTGAAAAATGGGTGTTTCAGGTGAGAGACTAAATCAAATCATTCACCGGTGAACCACTAATATTGACCGTAGGATATTGTGTAAAATACTATGAGTGATTAATATTGAATCAACCAATATTTAATTTCAACCGTTGATAAATTTTTGTACTACGTTCTACGGTCATATTTAATGGTTCACTGGTGAGGGATTTGATTTGCTCCATTACCTTAGAAGATTCCGTGAAAAATCTTTTTTTTTGGTAAACCCGGGTATCCATCGCACGGACAGCAGTGACTAATCCCTCGCTCATTGTAGGTGCCTCGAGGGGCAGGACAGTTGGCCCAGAGTTTTAACGCTGCTTCGAACCCCCGACCCTTGGTTAAGGGAGGTTCGGCTCCAACTGATGAACCCCACGCTTTGGGTTACGTGAAAAATCTTTATGTACGTACATATTAGTAAAATCATTTTTAATGAAAATCCCGTTATACAAAATGTTTTTTCAGTTAATTTTCGGGATTTCTTATTCTATATAATTTATTTTTGAATATCGAAGAATATCGTGCTTGATTTTTATAGGGCGTGTACATTACAATGTGCTGATAAATAATAGGAGCGCCCACGGAACGGAATGTGAAGTGTGAAACTTGGATTGCGATTCTGATCATATCTTTTTTGATTGTATGTTATTTATATTTAGACTATCTACAATGATTCCTAAATTCAACACCCTACTTTTCACTTTTTAACACTCCGCATCATCTTCTCTCTCTTCCACCTAATAATTCAACACTCATTCAACTTTTACTCACTACAATGGTTTTGTTTAATAAAATTCAACACCCTACCCCACCACTTTTATTTCATATTCTTATTTTTTTTTATGTTTTTGTTTTTGTGATTACATATTAATAAAAATTATCGATTGAAATTAAATTAAAATAATTAACAGTTAAATAAGTAATTTTAATTTTTTTTAACTTAATAATTTATTTTTCTAATTTTATATTCTTAATTAATATTTTTCTTGCAAGTAATAAAGACGAGATATAGGGATAGTCATTATTAAAACAATTTAAATTACAAAAAACTTAAAATGCAATACAATACACTAAGCACACAACACACATAAACGAAACACACATAACTTAATTAGTACAATAGACTCGACTTAGAAACAATCTATTTAATCACGAAACATTCCGAACTTTGCCCATATGTGTTTGACTAGATCTGCTTGCAATTCCTGATGTACATTTGAATCACGCATCACAGATCTAGCACGCACATGATTCGCAAATGCAGGTAGCACCTCGGTTGAGAATGGCTCCGGTGTACTAGACCCACTTGCCTCAGATTGATCATAATCTGTCCAATGTTGAGCATATGTATCTCGTTCATCCTCAACAATCATATTATGCAATATGATACATGACCTCATGATGAGAGCCAAATCGGCTATGTCCCACAAACGGGCTGGTTCGCGAATGATTTTAAATCGCGCCTGCAACACCCCAAATGCACGTTCGATGTCCTTTCGACATCCCTCTTGATATTTTGCAAATAACTTATCTGGTTCACTTTGAGGAAGTCTAGTTGATTTGACGAAAGTCGGATAAGAATGGTAGATACCGTCAGCAAGATAGTATGCCATATTATACGGACGTTGATTCACAAAGAAGTTCACTCTTGGAGTATTTCCTTGTTCAACATCATCGAACACGGGTGAACGGTCTAGAACGTTTATATCGTTCAGTGTGCCTGGACATCCAAAAAAGGCATGCCAAATCCATAAATCATAAGTTGCAACTGCTTCAAGAATAACAGTAGTGGTTCCCTTATCTCCCCGAGTATATTGACCTTCCCATGCTGTAGGGCAATTTTTCCATTCCCAGTGCATGCAATCAATACTCCCAATCATCCCCGGGAACCCCCGCATCTCACTAACATGTAGTATTCTTTGCAAGTCATCTTGAGTTGGGGATCTAAGATACACTGGCTCATACAATTGTATGATTCCTTTACAGAATCTACGCAAGCACTCCAATGTTGTAGTACATCCTATTTTGATGTATTCATCGACCGCATCGGCCGCCACACCATATGCTAACATTCGCATGGCCGTGGTACATTTTGCTAATGGAGATATACCTTCTTTTTTGGCTGCGACTCTTTGGGTGAAGTAGTTGTCATTGCTAGATAGGTCCCCAACGATCCGAAGGAACACATGTTTCCGCATTCGGAATCGCCGACGAAACATTGCATCGTCATATGTAGGTTGATCTGCAAAGTAGTCGTCAATCAGTCTTTGGTTTGCCTCTGCATGATCTCTATTGAGATATTTTCTCTTGCCACGAGGTGTATATTCTCCCTCTATTTGGTTTCGTCGCTCCCTGAACCGGTTGACGATATACCTCTCTTCGATTTCAGATTGCTTTTTGTAAGCTTCAATATCAAAAGGAAATTCTGAAGGATCCATTGATATTTTTTTGGTAATATGAGATTTTTAGGTTGATACATCAATGGAAAAATGAGGGTCCATTTATAAGAAATTGAGTGGGTGAAATGGACGGACTCCAAACAAATAATGCAATGGAGTTAAATAATAGATATAGATAGAAATCAGATTGAGTGGTTGAAATGGACGGACTCCAAACAAATTATGCAATGAAGTTAAATAATAGATAAGGGATAAAGTGACAAAATATGACTTGACTTAGCTTCGTAAACTAATTTCCAAACAGATCGCGAGCCAACTGTTCCAACATCTCTTTGCTCCGGTCATCGAGATGCTCCTTTGAACTTAGCTTCATAAACATCTTCATCTTCTTAGCCTTAGTCCTTTCTTCATACAATTGGTTAGCTTCCTTTTGCGCCATGGCTATTTTCTCCAATCGTTCCAACTCTTTCTCCTTAAATTGTTTGAATTCATTCCACTCTTCATTGACCGATTCCAAGGCTGCGCCCTTGCCTTTCTTCTTACCCTTTTTTAGCAGCATCCCTCCCCATTGGGCGAGCACTAGATCCTACGGAGTTGGAATCACTTGCATCACTCTCGCGGGCTCTCTTAGATCCACTACTTTCAGAGCCAGTATTTCCTCCTATCTGACTACCATAACGTGGTTGATCACGGACAGCGAGCCATTCTGACATTAAATTGAAACGTCCACCATTAGCACTTGAATATAATTCATGCGCTTTTGCCAAGACATCATTCTCCGACCACCCGCTTTGTTGCATACGCTTAGCGTTATCATAAGCGCCAATCCATTTATTAAGTATTTTGTTCATGTAGTTGTAATGATTTCTGCATGCAACTCCATCATGGGGAGGATCAAATGAGCAATGGTCATTACAGTAATCAGCAATTTTACCCCAGTATGAATCACTTTTTTGGTTTCTCCCAACAACACTGTCTGTTCCATATTTAATCCACCCACTAATTAGAACCAAATTTTGCTCAGTGGTCCATTTGGGGCTTTTCAGGCGAGCAGGAGTTGAATCCTCTGCATTTGGATGATATGACATCATTGCTCCATAATATGGATGATAATTTGGATTAGATGAAGGCATGATGAAATTTGGAGGAAATCCATAATTTGGTATATTTTGGGGACCTTGTTGGTTGGAAGATTGATTTGGAAATCTATAGTTGTTGGGATTTGGGTAGTTGAAAGGGTAATTAGTAGAATTTTGAGTGTTAAAAGGGTTATTGTTGGGATCCATTTCACTAACAAGATGTTTAGAGCTACAAACAAGAGTTGAAAGAAGGCTAAATAGAAAAATTAGAGGAAAAATGTCGAATTTTTTTTGTGTCCAAATCAAATGAACCAAGTCTCTATTTATAGAGAAAAAAAATGATGAATTTTGGTAAAAAAAAATAAATAAATTGATTTACTATAAAATAATTGACCCCAAATAATTAGGATGAGATAAAAATCTCAAAAATCTCAACAGCCAATCAGAATCTCACACGCAGCCTTTTTTATTTCTCTCTCTTGCTTCCCTCATCTCCCACGCGCTCCCACTCCTCATGCACTTCACCTCCACCACTTCAACCAATCAGAGCGCGCCACTGCATCCCCAACTCTTCCGCGCGGACCCCACCATTTACCCTTTCAACCCTTTGAATTTATTCAACTACAATGAATCCACTTCAACTTCAACACCCTATTCAACAACACCATTAAACCAATTAAACTATTGAATAAAAAATTCAACACCCTCATTGTACATAGTCTTATAAGACTAAATATCACTTTTGGTCCTTTATCTTTGCTCTTGGTTTCACTTTGGTTATTTATCTTTTTTTGGTCTGTTTTGCTCTCTCATCTTTCATTTTCGTTTTATTTTCGTCTCTGCCGTTAGTTTTTTCTAACGGACGTCACGTTGGCATTTAACTGCTGACGTGGCGTCTTAAATTCATTAAATGACGTGGCATTCATTTGCATGTTATCCCGTGTTTTTTTTATATCAGTGCAGCTATCCAGTGTTTTTATATATATATCATTGCAGTTATCCCGTATTTTTTTATATATCAGTGCAGTTATCCCGTGTTTTTTTATATATCAGTGCAGTTATCTCGTATTTTTTATGTATCCGTGCAGTTATCTCGTAGTTTCAATTGATTATTTTAGTTGATTAGTATATTATAGTAGACGGTTAAAGATAGATAGTAGATTGTCAATGATAAATATTTGTTTTAAATATTGATCAGTAGTTTAAATAGCCATTAAGTCTTCTTGTTTTTGAGATAGTAGGTTTGTAGTAGTCTTCAAAAAATTTAATTATCAATAACAAATATTAATCCCGTGTTTTTTTATATATCAGTGTAGTAGTCTTCAAAAATTTTTAACAAATTCTGAAATATGAAGAATGTGAATCAGTTTTTGATTGATTTGGAATAGAGCATGATGCTCTATTTATACAAGAAGAGCCGGCCATTCAAATTCTACATAACTAATGCTGGCCTTTCTTATTCTATAGAATTAAAGTTGGCATTTCATATCCTGAGTTAGTGCTGGCATTTCATATCCTTAGTTACAACTGAAAATTAAATCTAGGCTACAGCTTTACTATTATAAGGTGAAATAGGAGTAGAACTTGTATTCTCTATTAATTTTAACTACCAATGACAAATATTAATCCCTAAAGTGAAGTGATAAGAGAAAGAAGAGAATTGTTTATGAGAAAAACAGAAGAGAGAGAGAGAGAGAAGAAATGAAATAGAAAGATGATATGTGGGATATAAAGAAAAAGAAGTGAAGTAAAAGTCAAAATTTTGTGAAAGGTAATAGTAAAGTAAAAAGAAAAAAGGAAGAAAGATAGTGTAAGAGAAAAGTGAAAAGGAAGAAAGACAATGTAAGAAGAAAGAGAAGAAAAAGAAAGAAAGAGAGTGTAAGAAGAAAATGTAAAAAAGAGAGTATAATGACATTTTTGCCCTTAAATTAGATATGTGTCTTGTTAATAAGAGATCCAAATTGATAATTTCATAGGAAATTTGTTTGTGTGTATATATATATATATATATATATATATATATATATATATATATATATATATATATATTAAACTAGTACTATACCCGTGTATCCGCACGCGCCGTTCGCGTTATGTGATACGATTACCTCAAATAGAAACGTTAATTTGAAATCTCATTAATCTAAAATCAATTTTAAAATATAGAGGATGACTTGCATACAGACAGGTGCTGTCGTGTTCTTTTTATGAATGAATTTAGACAGTATTTAAATAGTCTAAACATTACCTCGTTAAAATAAAGAAAAATTTAAAGTAGATAAAAAAAGAGTTTCAAATAAAAAATTGATAAATATTAAAACTAAAAATGTAAAAGTATCATTTAAAAACAATATGTGCATTTATCACGTGTGTTTTTATATATCAGTGCAGTGTTTTTTTATATATCAGTGTTGTTATCCCATGTTTTTTTATATATCAGTGCAACTATCCCGTGTTTTTATATATATCATTGCAGCTATCCCTGTATTTTTTTATATATCAGTTGTCCAGTGTTTTTTTTATGTATCAGTGCAGTTTAATTCATAGTTTCAATTGATTATTTGAGTTGATTAGTAGATTATTGTAGATAGTAAAAGATAGATAGTAGATTATCAATAACAAATATTTATCCCGTGTTTTTTATATATGAGTAACAATTATTTGTCCTTTTTTAGGTATTAGTGACAAATATTTGTCGCGTGTGTTCTAATTATTAATCAGTTTAAATAGTCATTAAGCCTTCTTGTTTTTTTAGATAGTAGTTTTCAAAAATTATAATTATCAATGGCAAATATTAATCCCGTGTTTTTTATATATCACTGCAGTTATCCCCGTGTTTTTTATATATCAGTGCAGTTATCTGGTAGTTTCAATTGATTATTTTAGTTGATAGTAGATTATAGTAAATAGTAAATTTTTAGATAGTAGATTATCAATAAAAAATAATTGTTTTAAATATTAATTAGTAATTTAAATAGTCATTAAGTCTGCTTATTTTTTAGATAGTAGGTTTGTAGTAGTAGGCTTCAAAAATTTTATATATTTGTGCAGTTATCTCGTAGTTTCAATTGATTATTTTAGTTGATTAGTAGATTATAGTAGATTATTGCAGTTATCCCGTGTTTTTATATTAGATTATTTGAGTTGACTAGTAGATTATAGTAGATTATTGCAGTTATCCCGTGTTTTTTTAGATAGTAGGTTTATAGTAGTTTTCCAAAATTATAATTATCAATGGTAAATATTAATTATAAATTGTCAAAAAAAATTATAAATATCGATGGTAAATATTAATCCCGTGTTTTTTTAATTATAAAATGTCAAAAAATTATAAATATCAATGGTAAATATTAATCCCGTGTTTTTCTATATATCACTGTAGTTATCCCGTGTTTTTTTATTTATCAGTGCAGTTATCTCGTAGTTTCAATTGATTATTTTAGTTGATTAGTAGATTATAATATATAATAAAAGTTAGATATTAGATTATCAATAAGAAATATTTGTTTTAAATATTAATTACTAATTTAATTAGTCATTAAGTCTTCTTGTTTTTTAGATAGTAGGTTTATAGTAGTAGTCTTCAAAATTTTTAATTAAAGTAGTGTTTGTATAAATTTAGAAATTTAGTTAGAAAAATTAAAGTGAAGTGATAAGAGAAAGAGAATAATTATTTATGGAAAAAGTAAAGTAAAAGAAAAAAAGGAAGAAAGAGAGTGTAAAAGAAAAGTGAAAAGGAGAAAAGAGAGTGTAAAAAGAAAGAGAAAAAAAGGAAGAAACAGAGTGTAAGAGAAAAGTGAAAAGTAAGAAAGAAAGTGTAAGAATAAAGAGAAAATAAAAGTAGAAATAGAGTGTAATGACATTTTTACCCTAAAAAATTTGAGGTGTCTTTTAGATAGAATTGGAGTATTGGTAAAATTATATGTGGTTTAGTTGTATAAATATAAATATAGTGTAGATGTAAATTAGATTTCAGATTGGGGTTTCTTGTTTTTTTTAGCTTTTGTTCCACTTGTCTTTTTGACAAAAAAAACCTATCTTTGCCTTTTAAAATATTTTATGTCATTTTCATGAATAAAATATTGTTGGATAATTCTCTAGTTTAAATATTTGCCTCTCAATCAGTGGCATGTTTATGCATCTATTATCGCTACCATTCAAGATTTGATGAAGCGGCCTTCGCAGGTTACTATAATTCATACTCTTCGAGAAGGAAACATGTGTGCTGACATATTAGCAAAGATGGATCCTCACCAAGTTTTGCTTATGCTAGAGTCCCTTACTCTTGACCAACTCCCTCTACAGGCGGATGTTTGGAGATTAGAATTTTTGCGTCCTTAATTTTGTTTTTTTCCTTTTCCTTTTTCAAAAAAAAAAGGTTAACATGCTTTTTGGTTGTGACTTGGGGCAAATCGATATGTCCCAGCTGCTTGCTTTGTTACCTTCTAATAGCATCTCCAATCTCCAATACATACAAAATAAAAATCCATTTTGGTTCCAGAATCATTATAATAGGTCTCTACATGTGCACATCATTTTTAAGCAATTTATCACATTTTACTACAGTGATAAAAAATTAATCAACCTTCAAACGTGAACTCACTTATTTTATTAAAATATTTGCACATATTTTCATCTACCCCACTCACACTTATGACTTCATGGAAAAATTAGTTTTGGAAGTATCGGTGATACATGAGTCAACGTATTGGATATCTTGTTTGGTGTCATGTATATTCATTCTACTAGTATTTTACCGGTGCGTAACCCGTGCATACGCATGGGTGATACTATATGGTCGGTGTATTACCATGAAGTCATAATAGTAATTTGGAAGATATTCATTAGTTGTGAACAATGTCCAAAATGTATGATTTGAAATTCAAAGTGGAATATGCATCCCCGTTGACAATCAGAATTACATTCATCCATAATAATGTATTTGGACATTAGAGGTAAAATATGCATCCCCGTTGGCCCCTCCCGTTTGCATCCTCGTTGGCCCTCCACTTGGCGCTCTCGTTACCTCTCTCGTTGCCACTCTTGTTGCCTCTCTCGTTGCCACTCCTGTTGCAGCTCCATTTGCCAGTCTCTCGTTGTCGCTACCGTTGCCACATTTTAACTCATATTTTTCTATATGATTTAATATTAATTAAATCATATTCGTTTGATTATAAGTACGTTATTTTGTAATATTTCGTAGTGACTAAAGTTGTTTTTTTTTTACAATTCTTAGTGGTTAAATTGATTGATTTTAATAGTTTTATTAGAGAGATTATAGTAAATAATAAATTTTAGATGGAGTAAAAATGAAGAAAAAAGAAAATAAGATTTTATGAAATATGCATCCGCGCTCTCGTTGCCTCTCTCGTTCCCACTCCTGTTCCCGTTGTCGCTCTTGTTGTCGATTTCATTGTGAGTCTCGCATTGCCGCTCCCGTTACCACGTATTATGACTTATTTTTTCTTTATGACTTAATATTAATTTAATCTTATTCATTTATTTATAAAAAAGTTAATTTTAAACTTTTGTTACATGTACGTCTTTTTTTGACAATGGATAGTGGTTAAAATAATTAATTTGACCGTTATAAAAAATTAATTAATTTTAGTAGTTTGACTAAATTCTAAAAATAGCACTACAAGAATAAGCCTATATTGCTACGAAAGTTTCCCACGGACAACTACCCGTCGCTAATTTGCGACGGATTTGCGACGGCAAGTGAAATTGTGCATTGGCGGTAACAATCCCGCTCATAATTTGCGACGGGAAGACATGTTCGTCACTACTTTGCGACGGAAGAGGATGTTGGTCGCTAGTTTGCGACGAAGGCTTTGTCGCAAGCCCGTCGCAAATTCAGAATCCCAATTCATTAACCTAGGCACTCTCGTTCTCTCCCTTTCTATTGTCACTCTCTTTCTCTCCTGCTTCCCTCAGGCACTCTCTCTCTCTCTTGCGCTCTCCCCTGGTGCTCTCTCTCCAGGTGCTCTCTCTCTCTCTGGCGCTCTCTCTCTCTCTCGCGAGCTTCCCTCTCAGTCGCGAGCTTCCCTCTCTCAGTCGCGAGCTTCCCTCTCTCAGTCGCAAGCTTCAGCTTCCCTCTCTGGCTCTCTCAGTCGCGTTATTCAGCTCACTCTCGTTCTCTGCTCCTTCACTGCTCTCAATCATCGTCCTCCATCGCCCACCATCGCCCTCCATCGCCGTCCACCCTCCATCGCCTCCCTTCCTCTCCAAACCAAAAACCCTAATCCCCAATCTGTAAATCTGCAATCGCGACGACTTTGCCACGGATATATTTGCGACGACTTTGCCACGGATATATGCGACGGCTTTGCGACGGACAATTTGCGACGGGGAGTTTCGTCGCAAATAATTTGCGACGAGCTGTTTTTCGACGACTTTTTGTCCGTCGCAAATGCCGTCGCAAAAGCGAATTTGCCACGGAAAAAAGCCCATTTGCGACGGAAATTACCGTCGCAAATGAGCGATTTTCTTGTAGTATAGTGAGTAATTATTTTTAGTAAAAACATGGTAAAAATTTTAGTGAGTAACTAATGGATAGTTGCCGGTATTTCTTATAATGTTAATAATGGAGTAAAAATGAACAAACTCCCATTGGCACTCTCGTTGGCCCTCCTCCTGTTGGCACTCCCATTGGCATTTTACTCTTTTTTAGTAATTATAAAATAGTAAATTGGTAATTTTTTGTAGTGGTCAAATTGATGGAGTAGTTTTAATAGAGAGACTATAGTAAATAATAAATTTTAGATTATTTAATTATTGAGTATAATATGAATTTAATAATTTAGTTTTATAGATTTTTTTAAAATATTTTGTTAAAGGTATGGGTTTTTTTGACTATATTTTTTTTGACAAAAGATTTTTTTTTTGACAATTAGTGGTGGTTAAATTGATTGATTTTAGTAGTTTGAGTAAATTATAAAAATAAATAAAAGATTTAGTTTTTTAAAATAGTTGTGTTGGGAAAAGTCTAAAAAAAGTCAGTACTCCCGTTGGCGCTCTCGTTGCCACTTTTGTTGCCACTGTCGTCGGCACTCATGTTGGAAGTCCTGTTGGAAAAAAGTGATGAAAAAAGATTTTTGTTTTAAAAAAAAAAACAGATTTTAAAATATTAATTAAATCATATTTTTAAAATTATGAAAAAAGACATTTAAAAAAAAACAGGTTTTAAATAAAAAAACTAAAAAAGCAGTTTAATTTTTTTAAAAAAAAACGGTTTTAAAAAAAATAAAAAAAAACGATTTAAAAAAAACAGTTTTAAAAAATAAAATAAAAAAACATTTTTTTTAAAAACTGATTTTTTTAAAAAAAATAAAGAAGAAGAAAAAGCTGACAGCGTGCCGGTTTTAATTTTTTTTTTATTTTAAAAAATGAAAAAGCTGTTTTTTTGTCTTTTAGTGGCGAAATGACAATTTTACTCCTAATTTTTGACAAATGGCAAAATTTTAAGATATCTAAAAATGTAAATGTGCTATCATTGGTTTTTATTATAGTAGAGCTGATTGATTGCATCTTATAGCCAATTTTTGCTTCTTTGGAGTCCTACATGGGTAAGAATATGCAACCTATCGATGTACTTTTTTTATGAGTACTTATCAATGTATCTTTCAAAAGGCTAGTAAAGTAAACAAATGTTAACGGATTACATGTCAATTAAAATGCCATGCAAGTCACTTTATGTCTTCATTTATTTTTTACTTTAAAAACTACCACATTAGAAATACATATTTACATGACAACCGATAACAACTTTTAAACAGAAAAACACAATAGTGTTACTTGACGGCAAACATGATTGACACGTGATACTCATGCATGATAACAAAGTCGCTCTACCTTACAAAATATTATTCATTCACCTCTACTCCCTCTTTAACTTGCTAAGTCTCCCTCTTCCTTCTATTCTCATTATCTTCTCTTTTATATTAAAACTAGTGTGTGACTCGTGTATTACCGGTATATGGAATGTTATTTTCTATTTTATTGAGAATAAGTTATTTTTGAATAACAATGAAAAATAATTAGTTTTAAAGATAAACTTCCAAAAATATATATTTTCCTATACTGAAATATATTAATAAATATTGAAATTAATTTTTATTTTTTATGAGATATATTTATCGAAAAATAAAATAAGATTTAATAAAATTGATTAATATTGGCAGATAGATATTCACATAGTATTATGGCATTTAATAATAGCACCAATAAATTTTAGATTAAAGGATATTTTTGGTCTCCGGTTTTCAAAAATCCAAACTTTCAGTTTTTAGACGTTTAATCCAAGTGTTTTATAATTATGGCATCATTTTATTGGTTCAGGCATTCAAAATCTCAAGACCGGCTTTTAGTCCTCCTTTCAAGTGGTTTATACTTTATACTTTAGGACTTTTCTCTTGGCCCCGTGGGTAATTGCCAAAGAGCTATTAGGCGTTTTTAGACGTGATTATAATTTACAAAATGCACGTAGGTCTATATTGTTAAACTTTGAACCATTTTATTCAGAACTGACCAATTGATATTGTTTCACTGCAAGTTGCCAAAAACAAAATACTGGGGTGCAAATATCAGAATACCCAGGTGCTTGCCCAGCCCACAATTAACCAACACAGTTGCAAACAAAAAACAAAATGGATCTTGCGGAGCTGATCGGATCCTTCTACGGGTCAACACGGACCTGACTTCTTGCCCGGAGTATTTAAGCGCAAACCCTAACTTCTGCCACTGTTTCAAGAACTTGTCTCTCTTCTCTTGATATTCCACCGTTCCACTTCGTCTTCTCCACAACCCTCTCTGCTAGGGTTTCGTTCTTCACCACTGATTTTCACGAATTGAAGCCTCAGATTGCTTCAATCTTTCAGTAAGAATACTCAGCAACTGGTAAGAATCAAAAATCCTCTACTTTACGCTTTCAATTTTCTGTTTAATCTTCTCCTATTCACCAAACAGTAATACAGTGTTGTTCCGTTGTTGTATGTGCGAAACTCACCAAAATGATGATCTATTCACGCAAACAACCACACATGAAGGTATAACACTCCTTCACCTTCTTCTTTCTGTTCGTTGTTGATTTTATGAACCCTAATCTGTTCCTGTTTCTCTTTCAGCGTTCTTGGTGCTGGGTTTTTCAACGAACACCTCTATGAAGGTAATACAACCTTCTATTTGCTGTTTTCTTTCTTGTTTGAATCTTTCTCACTTGTTCAACACAAACCCTAACAGTTTGTGTTGATTATTTGCTGCAAGTACCTTTCAAGCACTGACTGTATACGATTCTTCACCACCTGTGAAGATTGCAATGTTTCACGAACAAAAGAAGGTATAGTCTCACCCTCTCACTTCACTCTCTCTTGTTTTTTCTGTTTATAACTAACACTCACACTCACCGTTTGTCTTTATGGTGCATGCAAGTTACACTCTACCATGGCAATGTCTCACCAAGCTCTCACTTCGCAGAATCACAGCATATCAAGAGCACAGGGTAATAGAAGAAGAACTGAAGATAGAATGAATTCCAATGTAAAATTCTTTTGTGATTTGTAAATTGTTTTTTCTCTGTAAATTATGTACATGCTTATAGGTCTATTTATACAAAATAAAAGACCCTTCTAAGGGTTTGTTAGAGTTGGTTACATAGATTATAACTGACTTTAATTACTTGTAACTAATTAAACAGATAACAGAATCTGTTTTGGAGTGCCGGGGTAACAGCTATCTGTTTGTATTATATAGCTGTTACCAAATCCAGGGGGTATTTTTAGGTTTTTTATTAAATAAACCAATATCCTCCCTTAATACAAAACCTAAAAAACACTTAGGTTAATTCTAGGGTAAGAAGGAAATTAGAAATCCGGGACATTCCCCTGGTATAGCACTCAAAACAATCTTCTAAGACAAGCCCTTAGGAATAACTTTTAGACATGGTTGCTTTCTTTAAGACTTGAAAGCAACCAGGCCAATTTCCCTTCTCAACCTAGTAAACATTTCACCTTTTAGAGCTTTGGTGAATAAATCTGCCTGTTGTTGCTTTGTAGGACAGTAGTCCACAATCAGTTTCCCAGTAGTCACCTGATTCCTTATGTAGTGAAACCGTGTCTCTATGTGCTTGGTTCTGCCATGACCCATAGGGTTTTTTGGCAAGGCATAGGGCTGACTTGTTCTCAATCAGAAGCTTAGGAATTTGAGTTAAAGTCACACCCAATTCCCTAAGTAAGGCTTCCAACCATGCTGCTTAAGTGGCAGCACTGCAGGCAGCCACATATTCTGCCTCACAGGAGCTAAGAGCAACAATTTGTTGCTTTTTGGAGCTCCATGAAACAGATACACCTTGAAACTTGAACAAATAACCTGAGGTACTCCTCCTATCAATGTGGTCTCCACACCAATCACTATCTGAGTACCCTAGGAGCTCAAACTTCCTTAGGTCAGCCCCTTTATGAAAAAACAGTCCATAATTCAGAGTACCTTATATATATCTTAGTACTCTCTTTGCTGCATTTAGGTGTATTTCTAGTGGTTCATTCATGAACCTACTAATCATACATGTGGCAAACCGAATATCTGACCTGCTGTGGCACGGATATCTCAAAGACCCCACAATTTGTCTAAAATAGGTAGGATCCACCTTAGAGCATTTTTCTCCTTCCTTTTTACACAAATAGCCTTCTGCAGGGTTGCTGACAGCATTACATTCTGCCATTCTGATCCTTGCAAGCAGCCTTTAGAGTATTTAAGCTGATGTAGGATGATTCCTTCAGGTACTCTTAGAAATTCTAATCCCAAAAAGTAGGTAAGATGTCCCAAGTCTGTCATGTCAAACTCAGCCTTCATAGAGTCCTTGAACTGCTCAATCTCCTTAGTACTGCTACCTGTTACCAATAGATCATCAACATACAAACATATTAGTAATAGGTTAGTATCTAAGGAACCCTTCACATATACACCAAACTCATTGGTGCATTTTGTGAAGCCACTTTCAACAAAGAAAGTGTCAATTCTTTTATTCCAAGCTCTAGGGGTCTGTTTTAAACCATAGAGTGCTTTATGCAAGTGGCACACTAGGTTTTCCTTTCCTTTTTCCCCAAAACCAGGAGGTTGTGAGATGAAAACAGTCTCTTCCAAGGGTCCATTCAAAAATGCAGACTTAACATCTAAATGATGTAAGTCCCAACCCTTACTGTAGGCCAAGGCAGTGACCAATCTAATGGTCTCATGCCTGGCCACAGGTGAAAAGACTTCTTCATAATCTATCCCTTGCTTTTGTTGGAACCCTCTAGCAACAAGTCTTGCTTTATGCTTGATTATTTTGCCACTGGGGTCCAACTTAAGCTTAAAGACCCATTTAACACTTATTGCCTTCTTTCCTTTAGGCAAGATTGTCAAAGACCAGGTCTTATTTTTCTCAACACGGACCCGACTTCTTGCCCAGAGTATTTAAGCGCAAACCCTAACTTCTGCCACTGTTTCAAGAACTTCTCTCTCTTCTCTTGATATTCCGTCGTTCCACTTCGTCTTCTCCACAACCCTCTCTGCTAGGGTTTCGTTCTTCATCACTGATTTTCACGAATTGAAGCCTCAGATTGCTTCAGTCTTTCAGCAAGAATACTCAGCAACTGGTAAGAATCAAAAACCCTCTACTTTACGCTTTCAATTTTCTGTTTAATCTTCTCCTCTTCACCAAACACTGATACAGTGTTGTTCTGTTGTTGTATGTGCGAAACTCACCAAAATGGTGATCGATTCACGCAAACAACCACACACGAAGGTCTAACACTCCTTCACCTTCTTCTTTCTGTTCGTTGTTGATTTTATGAACCCTAATCTGTTCCTGTTTCTCTTTTAGCGTTCTTGGTGCTGGGTTTTTCAACGAACACCTCTATGAAGGTAATACAACATTCTATTTCCTATTTTCTTTCTTGTTTGAATCTTTCTCGCTTGTTCAACACAAACCCTAACTGTTTGTGTTGATTATTTGCTGCAAGTACCTTTCAAGCACTGGCTGTATACGATTCTTCTCCACCTGTGAAGATTGCAATGTTTCACGAACAACAGAAGGTATAGTCTCACCCTCTCACTTCACTCTCTCTTGTTTTTTCTGTTTATAACTAACACTCACACTCACTGTTTGTGTTTATGGGGCATGCAAGGTACACTCTACCATGACAATGTCTCACCAAGCTCTCACTTTGCAGAATCACAAAATATCAAGAGCACATAGTAATAGAAGAAGAAGAACTGGAGATAGAATGAATTGCAATGTAAAATTCTATATTGATTTGTAAATTGATTTTTCTCTGTAAATTCTGTACAAGCTTATAGGTCTATTTATACAAAATAAAAGACCCTTCTAAGAGTTTGTTAGAGTTGGTTACATAAATTGTAACTGACTTTAACTACTTGTAACTAATTAAACAGATAACAGAATCTGTTTTGGACTGCTGGGTAACAACTATCTGTTTGTATTATATAGCTGTTACCAAATCCAGAGGGTATTTTTAGGTTTTTTTATTAAAAAAAACCAATATAGATAACGGGCTGAGTGTTTTAAGTAGCTTAGGCAATTGAATTAAATTGATTAGCATTTTGTACCGAAAAGATTGACACTCTAATATGAAGTAATTCATGCAGGGATAGATCTAGATAACGGGCAGTCATTGATAGACAATGTTAGTGGGGGTGGGGGAAATGTTAGTTTCTAGGGGTTGAACCCGAGACCTCATTCTTGTACTCTTTTTGGTGCATTTCTTCAGTATCATTTAGCTCGCCAACTAAGCTACTCACTTGAGATTTCTACTTGCCGGGTAATTGATGGTGGCATTCCTAAAACCGAAATAAAATGTATGATAGAGAATAATTATTCCCAATTCTTAAAAAACGAAATAATTATTCCCAATAATGGGTATCCAAATTAGCTTGTTTCAGTTCTTCAATTGTTTGAGTTCAAAGCAAGTTTGCTTATTTGTGACACATGTAATTATGTAAAAAGCACAAATGTCACGGCAGGGATGCAGGCCGCGATGATAGATAAGCCGTAGAAAATATAAAACCAGTCCCTACATTACGCTTTTGGTAATAAAAGTCTATGGTCATGTTTCAAAAGATATGGATTTTTCTTCTTCCTCTTTCAATGCATTTGTGATAACCGCCACTTGACTCATACTTAGCCTATCATTTGGAGATTGATTTATGCATTTTAATGCTACCTGCAACAAGTTCATCATCCTCTCTTCAGAAACACCTAGTTGTGACATTATGGCCTTGTCAAAAACTTCAGCCGTCCATTCCTCTTTAACCACAGAGTTCACCCATTTAACAAGATCAAATCCATCATTTTTAACTACTTTCCCTGTCAGCAGCTCCAGAAGTATCACACCAAAGGCATATATATCAGCTTTGAATGTAGCTGCAATCAGATTTCTGTTTTTGAGGCTTTTGATATGAGAACGGTGTACACCTTGATTTTCAGCCACCATCAGACCATATTCGCTTATTCGTGGATCCATATTCTTGTCAAACAGAATGTTACTTGATTTTAAGTTACCATGTGCTATTCCACTCTCTTGAAGCTCCTCATGCATATATGCCAATGCCTCAGCCATCTTAGCAGCAACATCTAGTCTGCTTCTCCAGTCAAGTGAGTGGCCACTTTGTGATCCTGAAATCATTAAAGGTTAATACAATTTTTTAGTTTTGATTACAAAACTAAACAAGTTATTTTTAACAAAAGAAAGGGATACGGATCTTGTTAAAAACATCAAGAAGGAAAAAGAGTATTCTTAAATTTTATTGATAAAAAAAAGAAAGAGAAGTTTCATACTATAAAAACCAATTATATGCAATGCATTAGACCTCATCATCTCGGACTTGTTTACTTTTTTCTTGGCCTAGAGGTCTTCGACCTCATTTCAGTGTATAAGGGAGAGGCTCCTAACTAATCTGAAATTTGGTTGATAGGTAAATTAAATCCGACTCGAAATTGTTCCATTGTCTGGAATCGAATTCGTATACTAGCCAAATTCGTGCCTTTAGATGGAGTGTAGAACCACTCACACCCAACATTGAAGTTTTAGGACTTTTTACTTTGTGAAAAGATTTTCTGCTTTTATAACCAGGCACCTTTCAATGGATGTAAACATTTTCTATTTATGGAATCATTTAATTTGTATGTCAAATTAGGCACACTAGCTTATTATTTTGTATTTCAATGGATGTAAACTAATAATGAGACCTTAGTTAGTAAAAAACTCACCATAGAGCAACATGAAGAGGCTACCATTAGGCTGATATTCATAAGCCAGGAGTTTCTCTTGCTGTGAGCAATAGTAAGCAACAGGTGGCATTACAAGTGGATGCTTGATTTCAGCTATCAAATTCATCCTTCTCTCAAAATCATTCTTTGAAATTCCCCAATCCTTGATCCTCTTAACAGCCAACAACACTCCATTGTCAAGCATAACCTTGTAGAGACTTCCATGCTTTCCTCTCTTAATCAATTCAGCAGGAGCACTTAACAAGTCCTCAAATTGCAATCCTCTAAGCCTTCTACTTGAAAGAAGAACAAGACCCGATTTAGTCATACTCATCCCACTTTCCATAGATGTCAAAGAATTCTCTGGTCTATTAATCCCAATTCCATCTAACCAATTCTTAGACACAACAATAGATTTTGAAATCTCACTAGTAGTGCCTTTTTCCATGTCCTTCTTTTCAACATTTAATACTTTTTCTTTGGTCTTACTCTTGCATTTACTTAACAATTTGTAAATCAAGAAAAGCAGGAGAATTAAACCAACAACTATGTAACCAGAATAAATAGCAAAATTATCAATAAATGTTTTTTTGTCTTTCTTAACATGAGGTGGTGGAGGAGGTGAAGGAGGACATGTGTTTGAAAGTGGTTTTCCACATAAATTAGGATTACCATAAAAACTGTTTCCCTTAAATCTACCTTTGACATCAGGAACAGGACCCCATAAATGATTGTTGGAAACATTAAAAGCATCAAAATTGGAAAAGTCAAAAGGAGGAACTTCCCCAGTGAAGTAGTTATTTTGAGCTAGAAAAGATAATAAGCTAGTAACACGAAGCATGTTAGGAAGCTGTCCACTGAATTTGTTGTCAGAAACATGAAGCCTTTTCATGTTGCTAAGTTTAGCAATAGAAGTAGGAAGATAGGAAGAGAATTTGTTCCCACTTAAAATCAAGTGAGTTAAGAACCTGCAGTTTCCTATATCTTGTGATATAAAACCGTGTAAATTGTTGTTCCTGAGGCTCAGAATTTGAAGAGACTTAGCCATGCAAAGAGAACTGGCGTCTAGAACACCGGTTAAATTGAGTTCATCAAGAACTATACTTTTCACGTGTGGGTTGTCTGAATAGCAGGTTACACCATGCCACTTAGCAGTGCAGGGATCTGATGTGAGGTTCCAACCCCATTGAATTGAATTTGTTTGGTTATTTGTAGGTGCAAGTTTATTCATGAACGTGACTAGGGAGTTTCTCACCACTTGTTCCTCTGAATTGGACATTACTATGAGAATAAACAAAACTAGAAAGGTGAGTTCCCATACCCGGATATGTTTTAGATTCATTTTTGCAGCTGCAGAAAGTAGTCTTGTGTTGTGTGGACTGTTGGGTTGCTCTTGAAGTTGAAGTTGGAGTGAAATGAAATTAGGTGAGTACTGAAACTGAACTTATATAGTGTAGTGTAAGTATAATAAAAATAATAAGGAATAAAAAAGGCCAAGGTTCATTATTGTTATAATTTGCCAAATGGGCGATAGAAGGAGAATAATATAGTGTGAAGGGCTTATGGCATTGAGAATGAGAAACCGTGGGAAGGAGCCAAAGGGCAGAAAGTAACAATAGGAGGTTTAAGCAGCTGCCGGCAATTTGAAATGGTCACACGGTTTGTTAAGTAGCATGTCTTTCTCAATCGCGCCTTCTCTCCTTTCTTTACCAACCAACACTTCTGTCAAAGTGTACTCGCAATTTTTTACTCACTTCCTCCCATTATAATTTAAGGAGAAAAAATTAGTACTACATATGTGCTATTTTATCTTTTTAATATTAATATTAATTATTCTTATTTATATTCTCAAATGAATTAATAATGATCACATCACTCACAAGTCATTATAATTTAAGCAAAACAATTGTAGCGGTCTTTTTAAGTTATTTTAGTATACCAGATTAGTCTTAAGTTAGGGTTCTTCAAAGACCTCAAAAATCTTTCCCCTAAATTATGACTTGCAAAAAATTAAAATCATTACCCATGTGGGTATTACAGACTGAGTTTCTACGAATCTGATGGAATAAGTTCCATGAATTTTCGTTGACAATAAAAGGAGAAAGGTGATGAACACAGTCAAGGAACATGCAAGTTTGCATTGTATATGCTGAAAGGTTGAGGGACGAGATCAACCGTTTTTGACACTTAAAGTCCCAATTTGAGAAGAAAAAACTTAAAGGAATAACTATGTAAGAAAAAATAGCTTAAAGGACCTCAATAGCTATTTTGCTAATTAATCTTCTTCTTCTTTCTCATGCCTATCATGAGCCCTAAATCTTTCAAATCAGAGTTCTTCCTTCCTATGTCTAACTTTCATTGCATTTTTTAATCATTTCTCCATGTTTCATCTTCTAACCAAGGCTCCAAAAGTCCAAAAAGGAATTTTATATGTAATTTTGAATTTTTTTCAGGTTCCATGTTGTAATTGGAAATGGGTTCTAGCTTCAATAAATGACTACATTTTAACATAGTCTAATCCCTCGAGTCGGGTAGGATCACAGTGGTCGGAAAAGCTCTCTCTCAAGAGATTTAACACTACTATTCCCAAGTGCTATTTACCTCCCTAATATATCTGTTGCCAAGTGGCTTCAGTCTCAAGAGGAACTTTTGAAAACTTTTTCCCCTTTTCAATGACTTAGATTAATTTTCGCGCAGGTTAAATGGAAGCGAAGGAATTAGAAAATAAAGCAATAAAGAACACAGCAGATTTATACTGGTTCGGTCACCTCCCAGTGACCTACGTCCAGTCCTCATACCCTTGTGAGATTTTCCACTAACACAACAAGGCTTACGGGTGCTTGGAAACCTTTACAGACTTAGGCACTCTCCTCCTAGGATACCCCACCTATGAAGAGCCCTCAAATCTATTACAACAATAACAAGAGATACCCCACCCCTGTTACAACCAGCTGCCCCAGAAAGATACCCCACTTCCTAGTACAAACAGCTACCCTAGAGAGATACCCCACTCCCTAGTACCAAATACAACAATAAAACAATTTCAAATGTAAAGACCAAAATACCTCTAATGTAGGCAGATATTACAACTTGAAGATTCCAACCCCGACTAACCCTTGCGAGAGATCAGCTCTGACGGACCAACAATGCGTGAAGAGCAGAAATGAAAATGTAAAGGGTTTTTCAAATGATGCGATTTATCGTGAAAATGGGTTGTGTGAAATGTGAAGTATGAAGCCTCTATTTATAGGCTATGAGAAAAATATTAACGTTGAAACAAATATGGAAATGTTAGAATCGATTATGTGCCTGAATGAACTAAAGATGATAATCGATTATCTACTTGAATATATCTAGGATGATAATCGATTATATGCTTCCTTAAAGCATGAGGAAATCGATTATGTGCTTCATAGGGAATAACAAGAATCGATTATGTGCCTGAATTATTATAAAGTGATAATTGATTCCTTGCTTTGTGAAAATAGGTGCAAATGGATTATATACTTGGTAAAAACAATAGGAATCGATTCTTTGCTTTGAAAGGGAGTTTAAGAATCGATTATATACTTTCATATTGAGTTAGAGATCGATTTTGATGTTTAGTTAAAAGTAGTGAATCGATTTCTTTCTTTTTCAAAATGGATTTTAAGTTTACGTGTGCATGCATGCATTTTGAAAATCATGGGACTTTGGTCACTTTCATCAACTTTGACCATCAACTTTGGCTTTGGCTTTTTCATCATCAAAATCTGACCTGAAATATAAGTTGCCTGCAGTACAAGATATCCACAATATCGTTGGCTGAAATTTTGTTTGGTGTAGAAATGATATGTATAAAAATACATCATTAATGACACATGCACATCAGTATTAAGTGGAAAGTCAATACCAATAGACCCAATCATAGTCTATCGGTACTAGGTGGAAAGTCAGTACCGATAGTCTATCGGTATTGTTAAAAGATGTTGTACCTTACACCTCACTTTTTCCCCTTCAAACTCAAACTCATTTATTCTCATGAAAATCCCAAAATAACCTTATCACTCCAATCTTAACCCAAATTCCCACCAAACACCCCACCCACCCCACCACCACAAGTAACTACCCAACAACACTCCAATCACGGTTCGTCGCTATCTGTTGTCGTCCACCGCCAGACCACCGACACAACACCTCATGGCTCTGACACCTCTCCCCTCCCCACCCCACCCCCACATGTAAGTAATCCCACCTCTCTCAAAGCATAACCACCCTCCACCGCCTCACCACTACTATCCACTGTCGCCACACCTGAAACAGCACCGCGCCACCATCTCTCCCCTCCACAACCACTGTGCCCCACCATCACCCACTGGAGTTGCAAAATCATAGGTGTTGTGGTTTCTGGAAACTCAGTTTTCGAAACACTTGTAGTTTGAGTAGATGATGAACTCCATGATGAGTTTAGTCCACGTTCGGAAATTAAATTTCTCTATGTATAAATTAAATAGTCGGCCGAAAACTAAATTTACATAAACTCAATTGATTTATATAAAAGTCAATGTTAAAATTATAGATAAAAAAATTATTTTTTGATGCAAATTATCAAAATAATCGCCAAAGGCTTCTTAATTTCATTAAATATAAAATGACATAAAATAAAAAATCTTGAAAAGTACAATGTAAGCTTGACATTATATCAAAACCTTTTTTTTTAACTTAAAAAATAAATGCCTTGCAATATTGTTAAAGTTAGATGAAAAGTTAAGTGCAATTGATATTGTTTCCCAATCATGCACAATGCATGGATTAGTTATTTATATTATATTTTAGTTACTTTTTAAAAACTAATCCATATATTATACCGTGATTAGAAAACAATATCAACTACACCATAAAAAAATATGTTGTGAAACGTCTCCTTGATAATTGTTGTAACAGCAACAGTAAACAAAGAAATAATAATAGACACCAAAAACAGAAATAGGAGACACGATAGGCCACGCAGTTCGGTCAATCTTTGCCTACGTCTGCGACTACAGAGCAGCTGTAGTTCCGTCTTATTACTTGAATGAATTAAGGTTTCGGTGTTACAATAGGTACTTATAATAACTTAATTAAGGTTTCGGTGTTACAATAGACGAGCCTTGAACTTTTCCCCTTCTTTTTCTGTTACTGCTGGTTTTCTCTTGTACACCCACTTGCAACCGATAGCCCTTTTTCCTTTAGGAAGCTGAACAAGATCCCATGTCTAATTTTTCTTCAAGGACTCTATCTCCTCCACCATAGCACCCATCCACTTATCTTTCTCCTCGCTAGCTATAGCCTCTCGAAAAGTGGAAGGATCTCCAGAACTAGTAAGAAGTGCATAAGCTACTGGTGTGCGAAAAAGATAATGTGCAAGTATACACAGTCGACAACAAGTAGTATAAAGAAGATGAGATCGTACCCACAGGGATTGGATTAATTCTTAAGGTTTAAATAGATAGATAAATTACTATTAAGTAACCAAGTAACAAACAATATTGATGATGTGGAGACAGAAGGTAAACAAACTAAATAAATGGAAAATGTAGTCAAGTGAGAAAGATGTTGAACCAAGTAGAAACACTCTTTGTTTTGTATGATAACAAATTACAATCTGTCGACTGATGGTTCCAGTTGTATAAAAGTACAGGACATGAATCAAAGAGCAGGATATCTTAAAGTGTAGCGGCTTGGAGGAGAAGCTATCTTAGAGTGCAAGACCTAATTGTTTATATGCTTTTGATAGGACACAGTGTAAGATCCTATCACTTAAGTTCTATAACTTTTAGTAGTTGAGAGATGAGTTTTTAAAAAATATAAATGTTATGAAAAAAATATTCTATACAAATGCATGCATGCATAGGGGAGGCACGTAACATAAAAACATTTTTGTGAAAGTAAGAAATCGATTCACACTATTTTCTCTAATGTTTAAAATCGATTTCCAACTCCCTATGAAAGAAAGAAATCGATTCACAACATCTTTCCTAAAGCAAAGAATCGATTTCCAAGATGTTTCAAAAAGAAAGAAATCGATTCCTATTATTTTCACTAAGCACATAATCGATTTCTAGCCTATTTTTGGAAGCACATAATCGATTTTGTAAGGCTCCTTCTCAAAGGTATAATTGATTGTTAGCCTATGATTTTTAAAGGAATATATTTTGGAAAGAAAACAATCGATTATCTACTTCGTTTTTCAGAGCACAGAATCGATTATCACCTTAGTTTATACAGGCACAAAATCGATTATCATCCTAGATCTAATCAGGCATATAATCGATTTTCATTCCTAGTCTATTCAGGCACATAATCGATTTCCTCAAATGTGTAATTCACTCAACGGTCATTTTTTTACGATCCCTATAAATAGGGACCTTGACTTCACAAACTCTCACAACCAACAATACACGATTTCCATATCACAAAAAGAGAAAAAAGAACTTTTCTTTGTCAAATTATTTTTCAAGTTCTTCATTTCCAAATCACTCATCTCTCTGAGCTACTATATTGTTATACTGCTTGAGTGATTGGATCATAGTTTCTCTATTGTAATCATCTATTGTTTGGTTATTGCGAAATCCTGGGAGGTGTTCTTGGGTCGTTCAATCGGAGAGATTGAAGTGGTTGCGAAATCCTGGGAAGTGTTCTTGGGCCATTCAATCGGGGAGATTGAAGTGGTAGCGAAATCCTTAGCGGGGGAGCTCGGGTTCTCAATTTGGGATAATTGAGATTAGCTATAGGGAAGTTGCCTGTTTGTAAAACATTGAAGAGGTTCTTCTCATATAGTGGTTGTCATCAAGTCCAAAGATTGCAAAGCCGGAGGCCGAGGACGTAGGGCTTTTATCCCGAACCTCGTAAAATCACGGTGTATCTCTTTCCCTTCTCTTTACTTTCTTTATCGTTTATATTTATCTATTGTTATATCATTGCACTGCATTCAATATAAATATTTGTTTATCGTGAATTTTGATAATAGTAGCGTTAGCGTAATTTTGCACTGTGACTGGATTTTGTGTTAAGTATAGCTTGCTTAGATATAGCATATCGTTTAAATCCTAGTTTCTGCATTTGATTTAAACGAGCATTGTTAATGTTTTGAAAATTGAAAAGAATTCATTTTTAGGCATATAACCTTATTCACCTCCCTCTAAGGTTATCATATAGTCCAACAAATGATAGTTGAGATATTCTTTACCAAATAAGTCACTTTCAATAGTTTTGTGTTTATATATGATGCAGGTGCACTGAATGCTGTTGCATTAGAAATGTGCTTTTCAGTCACTGTCTTTAGAGTTTCATTACAAGCTCTTATGTCTAAGTTACTAAATAAGTTCACTCATGTATTTTAAGTACCCACAGTATCACCCTATGGACTATGCTATCCTATGTCTAGGTTTTAGCATGGTTTTAACAAAGTTTCCTTAATTAAAACACTTACCCATATTAGTTCTTGAGTTCTAAGTATAAACCATGTCTGTATTTATAACTCTACTTATTCTAAGTGATCAATCTCAAAATAAGTGTTGAAAGAAGTATAAAACAAGAACTAAAATGCACACATCACATATGATCACAATAACTTATTTAAAAGATCATTATAAGGTTAGAACATCCCAACTAAAAGAGTTTTAGTTCATGCTAGACATTACAATGCATATATAAACAGAATAAGTCATATTCATATATTTGATATCACAAAAGGAAAACAACAAGGTAAGAGTTACACGGTTGGAGTTTCTTCGCATGAAGTTGCCAAGCAATGCAGGAGCATTCACTTCACTGCATTCAGCCAGCACTACGTGATTGTATGTAAGTAAAGAAAGAAGTTATCAATTCATTTCTTGCCTTCTTACAAGAGAATGAAAAACTAAATTTAAAACTATATATATTGGTGTACGGAATGAGAGATGATTTTTAAGTGAGAGATGGAGGTCTTTATATAGGCTTCAAGTGGAGCTTTCCATCACAAGAGGGTTTACTTGATAACAAAGTTAGGGCTGCCTTTAGTCACTTCGGCCTAAAAAGTAATGCAAATCCTCCACTCAACCAAGAAGGGAGGTCCTCTAATGGATGGCCAAGTGTCCCTAGGTGAGTGACTCTTCAAATCTATCTTTTATGGTAGGCGCCGAAATTTGTGATTTGCATGTGCTTTCATGACTAAGCATGACATCACCAGCTGAGTGCTTGAGTATCTTGATGTTCTAGGATTTCTTCAAGCATTGTAGTCTGTTTTGAGTGCAGGTGCATCTAATGGAGGTGCATTATTGAGTTGCTAATGCAGGGGCATCATATGCAGGTGCATTGAACAAACACATCAAAAATACCAAAATATATGCAAGATGCTAAGTTATATGCATAACCCTCTTTTAACTTTGAATGTTGTTATTTTATTTATAAAACTTTATTTACTATATATTTTAACTTAGAACAAAGCAATTATTTAGGTTTAGATGCGTAAATAATTCTATATAAAATAAAGTTATCACACCCCGAAACTTAAACCATTGCTTGTCCTCAAGTAATGACAAAGAAAATCACAAACAAGAATTGCATAATTAAGAAGAACAAATCAGCTAATTTCTTTCTAAAAAATGATTTTTCCAATGATGCACTCTATGAACTTCATTTTTCAGGAATTTTTCTTTAAGTCTTTGTTTTCAAAACATCCAAAGTCATTATCGCTCATTTGTGTGAGTGTGTGCCCACTGAGTCTAGATTAGTTCCAAAACTAAGTAAAAAGGTTCTCTTAGCCTTTGAAAAATTTAGTTCATGTTTGGTCAAGCTAAAGATTTTTCAAAAGATAGAATAGACTAACAACTTTCTCAAACTTTGGGGGGGGGGGGGGTTCTAAGCACAACATATGGCTTTGATTTGAGTATTTCAAAACTGTTGAGTCAATGCACTATTTCCTATTTTTTGTGGCTTTTTCTTGATGCAGATGCATTGAGTGCAGGAGCATCGTATTTCTGTAATGCATGAGCATTGAGTGCTCATGCATTGAGACTACATACCTGACTTTTTAGCTTATATTGCCCTCCTCACTGACCCCCTTTTGCATACTTTTTTTTAAATGCATTATTGGAACGGGTACGGTTTATGTTTTAGGCAAATATATCTATTTACAACAATTTAATATTTTGTAGTACATTTTGATAACCTATGGCATTGACTTCTCTAAGTTCTTTATACTCAGCCTTAATTTTCATTGAAACACCCCCAAACTTAATTCTTTATGCTATTTTAAATTTTTAGTAAAAATTTTAGCATTGACCTTAGCTTACTAAAAATTCCTCTTTGCATCAGGTTGCTTTTCAAATAGCAAGGTTCTTTTTTAAAACTCAGTTTTGACGTGTAGAAGCTATAATAAAGTTGGTCATTTGAGAAAAACAAAGGCTTCTTTCTTTTTCTTTCTTTCATCATTAAAAATCAGATCAAAGAGATGCATTTGTTTTGTTGTGAAAGATTCTAAGCTGATCATGCTTCAAAACTATCAAATCCTACTTGAACTTTTTATACTAAAACAGAATTCATACACCTACTATTTTTGAAAAGAGAAGTGTCACTTTTAAAAATAGTTAAATGCATTTCATTCTACTTTGTTAAGTACATCTAATACTAATAATTAACTACATCTATCATATATTCGAACAGATAAAACACATATCTAACATCAGATATAAAAACAAACACACATATATATAAACTACTCCCCCCAACTCAAAGTTGAGCAGTGTCCTCACTGCTATTTGAAGTTCAAAACAGTTTTTCAAAAATGGGGAGAGGGGTTAGTGACAAAGTAGGATAGTGCAAAACATAATAACCTATAGTAATAATAGCAAAATACTTATTACAACATCAAAAGTTTACTGTTTCTTGGCTCCACTCCTGAGCCTTGAGCTTGACCTCACTGGCATGTGCGTGACCTTCTGCTTCTTCTTCTTGCATCAGCTACTTCTGTGGTTGTTGCTGGTTCATCAGGTTTTTGCGATGCAGGTGCATTGGGTGCTCCTGCATCAATCTTCTTTGCAACAGTTTGCTCAACAAATGGTTCTTCTTCAGTTGGGGTCTCCATGACAGATGTGGCAACCTCAGCAGCAATCTTCACTGTACCTGCAAATGATGTTTGTGTAGCCATTATTTCTTCACGTCTTTTGGCACCAAGTTGTTCTAAGAAAAAATTTCAGTGTGGCATCTTTGTTGGCAGGGATGATAGTAGCAGTTGGGATTGGCTGGGATGCACCTGCATCAAATGCATGTGCATCAGTTGACATTTGTTCAGGTTCTCCTTCTGATGTCTTTTCACCAGAGTTTGTCTTTTCTGCTTCTGTTTGTGGTTCTTCTTGAATGACCTGCAAAGTTTCATTCAAACTAACAAATGTAGTGTTAGTAGGAGCAATAATGGGTTCATTAGCAGCAGGTGGTGATTTTGGTTGTTTTTCTGGAACTGTAGCGGATGGATCACTGGTGGTGGTTCCATGTGTTGGTTCTGATTGGGTGGTATGGGGTGGTGGTGATGGTGGGGTTGGTGTTTTGGTAGGTGATTTGGGTGGGGAATTAATTTGTGGGATTGATTATGGGGTGGTGTTGGGGATTTGGTTGGGGCCTCTTGCTGGTTGTGGGGATGTAGGGATGGGTGTTTGTGATGGTTGGTTGGTGGTTTCAGAGGGAGGAGTTTGTATTGTGGTGGCATACTTCTTTCTTGGAGTATCCTCCATGATCACATCTCCTTCTTCAGATTTATCACTCTCCTCCTCACTCTCTGTTTCATCTTCCTCAACATCCTTATCTATCTCCTTGACTGCCTTATTAGCCTCTTCATCCTCCTCACTATCTTCTAATTCCTCACTCTACAGTTCTGGTTGTTCCTCAAATAACTTTCTCTTCCCCCTTCTTCTGTTTCTTACTCACTTCCTTTTTATTTGGTCTTACCTCTTTTTCCACAACCTCTTCTTCTTCAAATTCTTCTTCCTCAAATTCTTGTTCCTCTTCCCTGTCTGATATTTGCAGAACCCAATTAGGAAATATTGGAGCTTCAACATGTGTTTCCACATTAGAACATAGGCTTACCTTCCTTAGGGCCAGGAATCCCAGCATAGAATTCCCTTACCACTTGTTCCACAAATGATCCTCTATGTTGAATGAATGAGTCCCATTGAAGATTTGCTACAGTTGATGAGAATGATGGATGAGCTTTCTTCATATTGTAGTCTCGTTCTGGCAGTAGCTCCATTTGCCAGAAATGTGCATTCTCAGGGGTTACTGATGCAGGGATATTAGTGGTTTTCCTTGATGCTTGCCTTGTTGATGCTCCAGCACTGATTGAACCCTTGCCAGAATTTTTGCTTGCAGCTTGTTAGCGTCCTATTTCTGCGTTTGATTTCTGAAAATGTCACTTTGATTTCTGAGGTTGAAGACAAATGCTTAGTTTTTGGAAATTTTGGGCTTTGGGAAAGTTTGTTGTTTGAGAGAAAGTTTAATTGTGAGAGAAACGGTAACTTGGGTTTAAGGGAAATGGAGGTTATAGGTTAGTGGGTGGATAAGTTTGAGTGGGTTTTAATTTGATGGTTAAAAATGACCGTTGTGGCTAAGTGGTATCGCATGCATGTTGACACGTGCAAACTTAGGCAAGACAGCGCACTTCCTTAGCCTTAACTCCTTTGATTACGCCTTGATGCGCTGGCAGTTGAAAAATTTTCATCTAAGTGTGATGTTGAGTTGATGCAAGAGCATTGGATATAGGGCAATGCAGATGCACTGGATGCAGCTGCATTAGAAGTTCCTTTGCCCGTTTTCCTAGAAAACACTTCAAAACATAAGACTGAACAAAAAGAACATAATTAATAATTCAAAATCACGGATTGCCTCTCACAAGCGCTTGATTTAAGAGTCTTTCAGCTTGACTATCTCTTTGAATTAGAGATTTTGAAGATGTGTGGTGACTTTACCTCTCACCATACGTTCACCATAGTACATTTTTACTCTCTGACCATTTACTTTGAAGGTGGTGTTTGTTGTTTGGTCAAACAAATCAACTGCACCATGGGGATACACTTTGACTAGCTTAAATGGTCCTTACCACCTTGATTTGAGTTTACCAGGGAACAATTTCAACCTGGAATTGTAAAGTAGGACCATTCCTCCTTCCCTAAGTTCTCTTCTTTATATTCTCTGATCATGCCAAGCTTTTGTTCTTGCTTTGTAAATTTTAGCATTCTCATAAGAGAATTGCCTTATTTCTTTTAATTCATTAAGTTCCAAAAGCCTTGATGCACCTGCTTTATTAAGATCAAAATTGAGCTTTTTGATAGCTCAATATGACTTGTTTTCTAACTCCACAGGCAGGTGGCATGCCTTGCCATAGACTGTCCTATAGGGAGACATACCTAAGGGTGTCTTGTATGTTGTCCTATATGCCCACAAAGCTTCATCTAAATGTAAAGACCAATCCTTCCTTGTGGGGCTAACCATCTTTTCTAGCATTCTTTTGATTTCCCTATTTGATAATTCAGCTTGTCCAATTGTTTGAGGGTGGTAAGCTGGAGCAATTTTATGTTTTACCCCATATTTAGCAAGAAGGTTTTCAATAAGTTTGTTACAAAAATGTGAACCTCATCATTAATGATTGCTCTTGGGGTACCAAATCTAGTGAAAATGTTTCTTTGAAGGAATTTGCTCACAGATTTGGCATCATTATTTGGTAATGCTACTGCCTCTACCCATTTGGACACATAATCCACAGCTACTAAGATATATAATTTACCAAAATAGGGTGGAAAAGGTCCCATGAAATCCATTCCCCATACATCAAAAAGTTTAATTTCTAAAATATTGGTTCTCGGCATTTCATGTTTTTTCAGAAATATTTCCTACCCTGTGACATTTATCACAGTTTTTGACCAAAAAATATGCATATTTAAATAAAGTTGGCCAATAACTTGACTGTAATACCTTAGCTGCTGTTCTGGTGCTCCCAAAGTGTCCTCCATTTGGTGCAGCATGACAGTGCAGCAACACTGACTGTTGTTCTTCTTCTGGAATGCATTTCCTCATTAGTTGGTCTGCACACATTTTGTAAAAAGTGGATCATCCCAATAGTATTGTTTGACTATATGGAAGAATATCCTTCTTTGTTGATATATCATGTTCACTGGCACCACTTTACTTGCAAGGAAGTTTACTATATCAGCAAACCATGGTGCAGCTGCATTTGATGCACCTGCATTGGGTGCAGAGGCATTGGTTGCTGTAATGGTAACTGCTAACAATTTTTCATCAGGGAAACTTTCCTTGATCTCACCTTCCTTTGTACCTGTAACTTCACTCTTAAGTCTAGATAAATGATCAGCAACTTGGTTCTCTACCCCCTTTTTGTCCCGAATTTTAAGATCAAACTCTTGAAGGAGGAGAACCCATCTTATTAACCTTGGTTTTGCATCTTTTTTTTGAAATTAAATACTTGATGGTAGAATGATCTGTGTAAACAATTACTTTGGTGCCAACCAAGTAAGATCTGAATTTATCAAATGCAAAACCACTGCTAATAATTCTTTTTCAGTAACAATATAATTCATTTGAGCCTCAATTAATGTTTTGCTAGCATAATATATGGAATAAAATACTTTGTCATACCTTTGCCCTAGGATAGCTCTCACAGCAAAATCACTAGCACCACACATTAATTCAAATGGCTTGCTCCAGTCTGGTGTAACAATCACTGGTGCTGTCACCAATGCTTTCTTGAGTTTTTGAAATGCTTCCATGCAAGACTCAAGAAGCCTGCATGGCCTAAGAAGCTCCTGATACCTTTAACATTTGTTGGAGGAGGTAATTTCTCAATCACTTCAATCTTGACTTTATCCACTTCAAGGCCTTTCTTTGATACTTTGTGGCCAAGCACAATGCCTTCTTGCACCATAAAATGGCACTTCTCCCAATTTAGAACCAAATCTGTTTCCTCACATCTATTGAAAATTTCTTCCAAATTTGATAAACAAAGCTGAAATGTCTCTCCAAATACTGAGAAATCATCCATGAATACTTCCATTGATTGCTCAATGAAATCTGAGAATATTGACATCATGCATCTCTGGAATGTTGCAGGTGCATTACACAATCCAAATGGTATTCTTCTAAATGCAAAGGTGTCATAGGGACATGTAGAAGTTGTTTTCTGTTGATCTTCAGGTTCTACTGCAATTTGATTATAGCCTGACTAACCATCTAAGAAACAATAAAACTCCTTGCCTGCAAATCTATCCAGCATTTGATCTATGAATGGTAAAGGAAAGTGATCCTTTTTTGTAGCCTTATTGAGCTTTCTGTAATCCATACATATCCTCCAACCTGTGATAGTTCTAGTAGGTATCAATTCATTTTTTTCATTGGCTATAACTGTCACACCCCCTTTCTTTGGTACACATTGTACAGGGCCAACCCATGCACTATCTGATATGGGGTATATTATGCTAGCATCTAGCCACTTGATGATCTACTTCTTTACTACCTCCTTCATAATTGGATTCAGTCTTCTTTGACCTTCTATGCTGTTTTTGGAGTTTTCCTCCAAATTGATTATGTGTATGCATATGGAAGGGCTGATTCCTATCTGACATCTGCCACCTATTGCCTTTGTATGCTTTCTCAGGGTATTAATAAGATCATGCTCCTGCTTTGAGAACAAGTCACAAGCTATGATCACAGGGAGAGTATCATTCTCCCCTAAGAAAGCATACTTGAGATGTTGGGGGTAATTCCTTCAATTCAAGTTTGGGAGGTTTTTCTATTGAAGGTAGATTCTTCTTGAGGTTTGGATCTTCAAGATTTAGAGATTCATAGTTTATTGCCCATACCTCTTTAACTGAATTTTCTTCTGGCAGAATTTCATTTTCCAATGCACCATGTCTTGACCTAGCAGTGAAGGAGCATCAGATGCAAGAGCCTTGATCAGATAATTCCTGTTGTTTGTGAAATTGTTTCTGCACTAATTGATCCAGAGAGATTATGGCTGAACACTCCTCATTGTCCTCTGTAGGATATTTTAATGCATTCATCACATTGAATTTCACCTCTTGATCATTCACCCTCACGGTTAGTTCACCTTTTTGTACATTAATGAGTGTCTTTCCAGTTGCCAAGAATGGTCTTCCAAGGATGATTGAGACTTCTTTATCTGCATCAAAATCAAGAATAACAAAATCTGCAGGAAACACAAATTTGTCAACTTTTACCAAAATATCTTCTATAATTCCTTCAGGATATGCTATTGATCTATCTGCTAATTGAAGTGTCACAATTGTAGGACTGACATATCCAATTTCAAGTTGTGTAAATATTGATTTAGGCATCAAGTTGATACTTGCACCTAAATCACATAATGAACGACCAGTGTAAAATTTTCCAATTGAAAATTAAATTGTAAAACTGCCAGGGTCCTTCAACTTCCTAGGAATTTTGTTTTGCAAGATTAAACTGAGTTCTTTTGACATAGTAACTGTTTCAAACTCCCCTAGTCTTCTTCTTTTTGTTAGCACATCTTTCATGAATTTTGCATAATTTGGCATTTGTTGAAGTGCTTCAACTAAGGTTCAACTAAGGGCACATTGATGTCTAGTTCCATCTTATTACTTGAATGAATTAAGGTTTCGGTGTTACAATAGGTACTTATAATAACTTAATTAAGGTTTCGGTGCAATAGACGAGCCTTGAACATTTCCCCTTCTTTTTCTGTTACTGCTGGTTTTCTCTTGTACACCCACTTGCAACTGATAGCCCTTTTTCCTTTAGGAAGCTGAACAAGATCCCATGTCTAATTTTTATTCAAGGACTCTATCTCCTCCACCATAGCACCCACCCACTTATCTTTCTCCTCGCTAGCTATAGCCTCTCGAAAAGTGGACGGATCTCCAGAACTAGTAAGAAGTGCATAAGCTACTGGTGTGCGAAAAAGATAATGTGCAAGTATACACAGTCGACAACAAGTAGTATAAAGAAGATGAGATCATACCCACAGGGATTGGATTAATTCTTAAGGTTTAAATAGATAGAGAAATTAGTATTAAGTAACCAAGTAACAAACAATATTGATGGTGTGGAGACAGAAGGTAAAAAAAACTAAATAAATGGAGAATGTAGTCAAGCGAGAATGATATTTGAGATGTTCTTTACCAAATAAGTCACTTTTAATAGTTTTGTTTTTATATATGATGCAGGTGCACTGAATGCTGTTGCATTAGAAATGTGCTTTTCAGTCACTGTCTTTAGAGTTTCATTACAAGCTCTTATGTCTAAGTTGCTAAATAAGTTCACTCCTGTATTTTAAGTACCCACATTATCACCCTATGGACTATGCTATCCTATGTCTAGGTTTTAGCATGATTTTAACAAAGTTTCCTTAATTAAAACACTTACCCATATGAGTTCTTGAGTTCTAAGTATAAACCATGTCTGTATTTATAACTCTACTTATTCTAAGTGTTCAATCTCAAAATAAGTGTTGAAAGAAGCATAAAACAAGAACTAAAATGCACACATCACATATGATCACAATAACTTATTTAAAAGATCATTATAAGGTTAGAACATCCCAACTAAAAGAGTTTTAGTTCATGCTAGACATTACAAGGCATATATAAACAGAATAAGTCATATTCATATATTTGATATCACAAAAGGAAAACAACAAGATAAGAGTTACACAGTTGGAGTTCCTTCGCATGAAGTTTCCAAGCAATGCGAGAGCATTCACTTCACTGCATTCAGCCAGCACTACGTGATTGTATGGAAGTAAAGAAAGAAGTTGTCAATTCCTTTCTTGCCTTCTTACAAGAGAATGAAAAACTAAATTTGAAACTATTGGTGTACGGAATGAGAGATGTTTTTTAAGTGAGGGATGGAGGTCTTTATATAGGCTTCAAGTGGAGCTTTCCATCACAAGAGGGTTTGCTTGATAACAAAGTTAGGGTTGCCTTTATTCACTTCAGCCCAAAAAGTAATGCAAATCCTCCACTCAACCAAGAAGCGAGGTCCTCTAATGGATGACCAAGTGTCCCTAGGTGAGTGACTCTTCAAATCTATCTTTTATGGTAGGCGCCAAAATTTGTGACTTGCATGTGCTTTCATGACTAAGCATGACATCATCTGCTGAGTGCTTGAGCATCTTGATGTTCTAGGATTTCTTCAAGGATTGTAGTCTGTTTTGAGTGCAGGTGCATCTAATGCAGGTGCATTGTTGAGTTGCTAATGCAGGGGCATCACATGCAGGTGCATTGAACAAACACATTAAAAATACCAAAATATATGCAAGATGCTAAGTTATATGCATAACCCTCTTTTAACTTTGAATGTTGTTATTTTATTTATAAAACTTTATTTACTATATATTTTTACTTAGAACTGAGCAATTATTTAGGTTTAGATGCGTAAATAATTCTATATAAAATTGAGTTATCAGCTACCAAGTCTTCATACCCATATTTATCTGGTGGATTGATCTGACGGCGCTCTCTGTCTCGTACTAGAGAGTAATCATGAACTCCACCTGAATCTTCAGGTCCATGTTCAATTTCAGTATCAGAGTCTGGTTTGGCTTGTGGTTCAAGTACCGACCGCATATTGCTCGCTGGTGACGGCTCAATATGCACCTAAATCACCTTATTGTTGGAAGTTTCCCCTTCAGATGCTGATGCATCTGTTGCAACCGACTGCTTCAACATGGACTGCTCATCAAACACAACATCTCTACTGAGTACCATCTTCTTTGAAACTGGATCCCATAACTTGAACCCCTTTACACCTTTTGAGTAACCGACGAAGACACACTCCTTTGACTTTGGATCAAGTTTGGATCGATCTTCACTGGATATATGCACATAAGCTGGACACCCAAAAATCCTTAAATTGTCAAGATCAATAGGATTACCTGTCCATACCTCATCTGCAACCTTCTTGTCCAATGAAGCCCGTGGTGACCTGTTGATAAGATAACATGTCATGTTAATTGCCTCTGCCCATAAACCCTTTGATAATCCAGCATTCAACCGGAGACATCTTGCCTTTTCAGTTAGCGTCCTGTTCGTTCTTTCTGAGACACCATTCTGCTGTGGTGTCTTTCGAACTGAAAAATGCCTCTGAATACCATGTTCTGCACAAAGTTTCTGGAAGTTTGAATCAGTATACTCAGTCCCATTATCTAACCGCAAATACTTGATTTTTCTTCCCATTTGATTCTCTGCTTCTACCTTTCACAACTTGAACTTGTGAAATACTTCAGATTTATGCTTTAAAAAATACACCCAAATCTTGCGAGAAAAATCATCGGTAAAAGTCACAAAATATCTGGCACCACCCATGAAGGGCTCTTTGTTGGGCCCCCACATATCAGAATGCACATAGTCCAGGATTCCCTTTGTTTTGTGTTTCCCTGTCTTGAACCGAACACGACATTGTTTCCCAAGTACACAATACTTGCAACTACGAACACCCTTCAATAGATTTCTCTTATGAAGTTCCATCATCCCACGTTCACTAAGATGACCCAAACGCATGTGCCAGAGCATAGTTGCATCATTATCAGACTCAACTGACGCAACATCACCTACAACAGCACAGCCCAACAGTTTGTAGATGTTACCTGCAGTCCTCTTTGCTCTCATCATTGTCAATGCACCCTTGCTGTCCTTCATGATGTCCCTATCTCCATCAGACCTGTAGGCAAAAACATTTGCCTGTAGAGTACCTAAAGAAATCAAATTATTTCTCAATTATGGAATATATCTGACATCGTTTAACATTCGCACGCCACCATCGTCCATAGCAATTTTGATTTGTCCCATTCATGTGATAGCACAAGCTTTATCATCACCCAAATAAACAAATCCAAAATCACCTGACCTGAATGCTGTAAACCACTCCCGGTGCGGCGTCATGTGATAGGAGCATCCAGAATCAAGAATCCTCGCATCTGTGCACTTGCTAGATGAAACACAAAGAACATCCCCTTCACTGCCAGAATCATCGGTTTGAACCACGTTTGCAGAGCTCAATGCGCCCCGCTTGCTGTTTGGACAGTCCCTCTTCCAATGCCCAATCTGTTTGCAAATATGGCACTCTGATGTTTTTCTGTTCTTGGATTTAGACCTTCTCCTTCCAGAACCTGCTTTACCCTTGTTCCAGCCACGATCTTGACTCTCCTTCACATACAAACCCTCACCTTGACTTCCTTCCTCTACACTTTGTCTTCTTTGAGAATGAGACAATAGTGTAGCAGTAATTGTATCAAGGCTGATAGTGTCTTTCCCGTAGGTAAGAGTAGTCACCAAGTGGTTGTAAGAACCTGGTGTCATACCCCAATTTTGTCCAGCTTAGATCAAAACCCTAATTTTCCACAAAAATAAATAAGTTGAGGAGTGAGAAGCATCATGCATTGCATTTTGAGTCCTAAAAGTCATTCCAAAGTTTCTAAAATCATTTTTAGAGTTGAAATGCACTTTTTGGGTAAATCAGGTTTTTTTTTGAGTCCAAAAGGGTATTTTGGTCATTTCACAATAAAAATGATAATTCCTCATGAAGGTCATTGAGCATGCATTCTAAGATTCTAGAGGTCATTTCTAGGGTTATAGATTCATTTTTGAAATGGAAACGCATTTTTGGGCAAATTAGGGTTTTAGCGTCAAAAAGGGTATTTTGGTCAATTGTAACGGTTTTTTTCAAAAAGGCTCAAAAAAATATGTATAATTAAAAATATGAAATCTGAAATCAAAAATGAAAAATGAATAATAAAATAATATTGGATGTTTATTGTATTTTTAGAATTAGGGCTAATTCCTTTTAGGTGCTTTTTGCTTTTATCCATTTTTGGCCAAAGTAAGTACCAATTTCACAAGCAAACCATCTCCCTCACTCCACCCTCATGCTCCACACCACCCCTCACTTCAGCCCCCATCAAGTGCACATCACAAAAGCCTTTCATCATGACAAGCACACCTTTGAGTCCAATAACATTCAATACACAACATATTTTTACCTTCCTTCTCTCTACACCACTAAATACACACTAATTTCTTTACCTCCCTCACTCCATCCTCATGCTCCACACCACCCCTCACTTCAGCCCCCATCAAGTGCACATCACAAAAGCCTTTCATCATGACAAGCACACCTTTGAGTCCAATAACATTCAATACACAACATATTTTTTACCTTCCTTCTATCCACACCACTAAATACACACTAATTTCTTTACTTCCCTCTCACAACTTTAAACCCATTGGATCTTTGAAATTCAATAAGAACAACTCACTCCTCTCCTCCCAAAGGGGACCAAGAAATTCGTAGCCCCCCTCCTCTTCCTCACTTCCTCTTGTTTTTTCTTTCATCTCAAAGGAACCTTCTCATTTTCTCCTACACCAAAAACCCTAACAAACCACTCACCTCATTTTGCATCCCTCTTTCACATACTCCCTCCATTTCTCATTCAAAGTTCAAGCATCATCATCAAGTAGGTACTTCTTTGAAGGATATTGGAGTTTTGTTGATTGGTGACTAGCTTCATCTTCTCATCTCACTTTCTAGCTCAAAGCTAAGGTAATCTTTAAAACTTTGCATCATCTTTGAGTATTTCCTCAAAATATAAAAAGCATTCATCATATCATCTTCATATTCCCATATTGTTGATTGTCGTTGGTGAGGGGTGTCATAAGCACTTTGACAAGCACTTAGGGAGGCTTGGGTGCTTATGGTGCTTCTCACCCTTTAATAAATGTTGATTTGTGTTGATCTTAATCCTTGCCTTTCATGAAATAAAATGTTGTTTTATGGCATGTTGTATTTCGCATACTCTCATAAAAGTGTGATTTGCTAGTTGTTGTTGTGTTTTCTCACATTTCCTTGCATATTCACTCATGTTTGCATAACTTTCACAAAAATAAGAAACCCATTTCAAGTATGATGACATTCGGCCATGGGCCTAGGTTTAGGGTTCTTGAATGCTTTTGTTTATTTCATGATTTGGGGATGAATAATAGTTGATTTAGGGTATGTATGCTCCTAGGTTTTAACATAAAAATTAGGGTTTGGGTTTGCTTTAATAAACTTGTTTTTGTTGATGATTGGCAAGGTGATTCACACTTGTGCACTTGTGCACTTAATCTTAAGTGTGAGGATTGACCAAAGTGATTCAACATTCTTTGATACTTTGGTTGCTAAATAATTTTCTTGCTTATGCTTGCCTATGATCATGATGGAGGCGACTCTTTTCCTTAAGCTAACAATTTCATTGTCCACTCTCATATAAAAATATCATCAACACTTAGATAGGTCAACTCCATACATTGCATCTTCCACTAGATATGCATTTAGGTTCAATCTTGCCTATTCTTGTATTTTTGCTCAATGCCCAATTCAAGTTCCTTCTTTGCCTATTTATGTGTTGTGGTCTAATATGTGTAGTCTAGGCTAATATTTGCTCAAGAATTCAAACGAGATTGTTGTTTGCCTAAGGATTCGACTTGCATTCATTACTTTCTTTTCTAAAGGGCCTAGCATGAAAATGGTGACTAGCGACAATCACCCATAACCTTTGTTAGTTTGATTGTCCTAAGAGCCTAAGTTTCAAAAAGATGTTTTCATATGCATGAGCTACTAGTGATAATCACCCATAACCTTTGTTAGTTTGATTATCATGAATGCTTTCAATTTCCAAAAATATTTTCTTAAGCATCAAAAGTCATAGCAAGTGTTAATGATGACCACCCATAACCTTTGTTAGTTTGGTCATCATGAAGGCTTTCATTTTTCAAAAGAGATTTTTACATGCACTTAAAGGGGTTTTAGTAATGATCACCCATAACCTTTGTTAGTTTGATCATTATGAACCCCCTTCACTTTTCAAAATCAAAACAAAAAGACTTTCATTTTCAAGGCTCTAGAATTACGTCTCTTTGATTCCCATTTGGGATACGTAGGAGCGAGCCACGTCCTCGTCAAGCACAACAAACCAAAATTAATTCGATTGCGAAAGCCCTTTTTGATCATCTAAAATAAAAACCGATTATCATTAATGATCACTCGCGCCGTTGCCGTTTGGTTGTTAATGATAATTTCATTTTCAAAAGAGTTAGTAGCGCGGCCACTCTAAACCGTTGTTGTTTGGTCGTCGCGAACACTCGAATCAAAAGCAAAACCGATTATCGTTAATGATCACTTGCGCCGTTGCCGTTTGGTTGTTAATGATAATTTCATTTTCAAAAGAGTTAGTAGCGCGGCCACTCTAAACCGTTGTTGTTTGGTCATCGCGAATCCTCACTCCTACTGCGAAAACTCATCTAAACAGACTAAAAAACAAAAACCTTTTTAGGACAACCAAGAACTACGTAGCTTTGAATTCTCCATCGCACCAGGAGATACGTAGGAGCGAGAGGCCAACTCTCGTCAAGCGCCAAAAATAAAAATTTTCATTAAGTCTTCTCACTCCCTTTTCAATAAAGAGGCAAAATAAAAGCATTTTCAAATCAACACTTCAAACCACACATTTAATTAAAGGTTCCCTTTCGGTAGAAAGGAGGTACGAGGTGCTAATACCTTCCCCATGCCTAACCGACCCCCGAACCCATATCTCTAGTTTTCGAAAGACCATCCGCCTTGTCTAAAAGACCTTTTTTCAATGTTTTGGTCTTAAAATTAAAATATTGGTGGCGGCTCCATACCTTTTCCACGTTGTACAATGAGAAGTCCGAACCGGATTTTTTGGGGTGCAACAGCTGGCGACTCCGCTGGGGACTTTTCTTTTTTTAAGTGGGTCAAGCCTAACTAATTAAGATGTGTGGTTTAATGTATTGTTGATTTGACTGATACCTTGTTTGCCTTCATTCTTTTTCCTTTCTTTCTTATCATTAATTGTAGGCACACGCATTTGTCTTCTTCTATGTTTGTTCCCTATCTCCTTTTCTTTTATTGCTTATACTCATGCATTTCTCCCCAATTCTATCCGGATCCCCTCTTCTTGGCTCCCTTTCTTGAGGTAAGCAATGTACCTGATTGTTGTTGAAACCCCAGGCTAGCTTATTTGATATCGAACCCTAGTGTAGACGACATGTTGTTACCTTGCTTTTTCTGGACTGTTCTGGCGTCTCACTTGCAGGTGGGGTAATATGTGTCGGGTAGTTTTAAGTGGTACGCCCTTACCACACACACTCACACCCTTATGATTATGTGCTTTGAGAGAGGCCTAAAACCCAAGGTCTGACAAGACTTAGGGGAGTGGAAACGAGTAGTGACTGGCAATTGGACTGTTGTCCTTCCGACTCTCACGAAAGTTTCAGCCAGAGTATGCTCTTTCATAATGCCTCACACCAGATGGTGTTCCATCGTTGTGGGTGCTACTGTGAAAGAGAATTAGCTTTGGTAACCTGGTGAGGAAGTGACTAGAACCCACATGGGAGGAACATTTGAGTTGTCCTAGAACCTAGGTCCCCACCTTCGTAGGACACAAGGGGCATACCAAATTGTGTGTTGCATCGTAATATAGACATGTTTTCAAAAAAGAGCAGGAGGTTTTTCAAATAAAAAGTAGAGAAAGAGCTGTCGTTGTAGCCTTTCTTCTGCCGGTCCGTACGAAGTGACATATGGCCCACTCTTTTCAAAAAAAAGAGAGAACGAGCTGCCGTTGTAGCCTTTCTCTTACTAGGGCCATATGAAACCACGTATAGCCCGCATTTTTCAAAAAAAAACAAAAAGAAGTATCTTGCATCCTGCATCATTGCATCATTACATCATTGCGTCATTTGCATTAAATAAAATTCCCATTTTGAAAAGAATCATTCATCTTGCATTCCCTTTCATTACATAAAGATAAAACAAAAAACAATTATCATCTGCATAGCATAAGCATTTCATTTATAATCATGCAAAAAATCTTCGTCAAGTTCATCCAAGACGAGGCATTCATACATAAGCATTATTTCAAAAAAGACACGGTAGAACTACGTACGCTTTGATTCCTCATCCCAGTGAGGATACGTAGGAGCGGGTCCGCCCCGTCAAGCATAACAAATGAAAAAAGCCATTTTGAAAAAGCATCATTCTTGCATTCAAAAATGCATTGAAATTTTGTATTTCATCTTGCACCAAAAAAAAAACAATTTTTTTTATTTTTTAGAATAAGTACACTTCTCAAGTGGTCATTTTTCCATGCATTTGCATATCATGATCTGTACAATAAAGGTTTTGATGAGAGACGAGACGGTTTTGCAAAATAGTCATTTCCCAAAAAAAAAAAAAAAAAAAAAACTCAAGGTGTTCCAAAGTGCCCAGTTCTCGAGTCAGCAGCTCATTCACATAACTTCAAAATTTTTCCATCTCATCCATCCCATGATAAAAGATTAAAATTGTTCATAAATTTTTTCTATCATGTGAAGCATTCTTCTAGGCATGCACGCCATGTGCAGTCGCCCCTGTCCATGTCCGTCAGTTTCCCTGCTTTATCATCATTTCCCGTCCTAGTCTAGCCCCGCCCGTAAAGCCTAAAGTGTCGCATGCATTTGTTCAGTCATTCGTTCTTGCGCTTATGTTGTGTGCCCTGTTATCTCTAGAAAGAGGCCAACTGGTTTGCCGATATCCGCTTCAGACTCAAGATTCATGGCGACCAATCAAGGAAACCTAGTGATTGAGAATCCCGGCAATTCAGGTCTAGATAATCCGATTATGGAAGTCCTCAAGCAGCTAGTCCAAGGGAATCAGGCACTAGTCCAAGAGAATCAGGCGTTAAATAATAAAGTCGGGGTGATAGAAATGCAGATGGATGCGATAAGAATGCAGATGACTGAAATGATGGGCACCCTGCAAGCTTTGAAAAACGGGACCACTACCGAAGATACTGCTGTTGTAAACCCAGGTGGGGCCGCAACCATCCTTCCTACCTCGGGACCCGCTGAAGCTGTGACTGTTATTCCCCATCCGGGATCTGGGGTTAATTATCCTGCTCACACCCTGGGAGGTGCTGATCCACATGAGGTTTCTCTTTTCAATATGGATAGTGATCCTCAAGGTCACCTATTTGAGAACTCTCAACCCAGAGATCAGTTGCATGAGTTGGAAAAGCGTTTGAAAGCCATAGAGGATTCAAAGACCAAAGCTAAAGACGCCCGTGATCTATGTCTTGTTCCAGACTTGGTTATTCCCCCAAAGATGAAGGTGCCAGTCTTTGACCAATATTGTGGTACCAGCTGCCCAAATAGACACGTAACCATGTACGCCCGAAGGATGACCGCATACAATCACGACAAACTGCTCATCCACTACTTCCAGTACAGCCTAACTGGGGCATCTCTGGATTGGTACATGCAGTTGCAGCCTTCCGACATCCACAGTTGGAAGGACCTTTCTGAAGCTTTCTTAAAGGAGTACGAATACAACAAAGACATGGCTCCAGATCGGATTCAGCTGCAGTATATGAGCAAGAAAGATCATGAGTCCTTTAAGGAATATGCTCAAAGATGGAGGAGCATAGCTGCTCAGGTGAAGCCACCATTGACTGGAAAGGAGATGGTGTACATGTTTATGGAGACTCTCCCAGCTGTTTTCTATGAACGTCTGGTTGGAAGTGGGTCCTCAAGCTTCTCAGATGTGATCAAAATAGGGGCAAGACTTGAAGTCGGGATGAAGAGAGGAAGAATCCCCTGCAATCCTACTGGCGCCGACAATGCTAGTGATTTGCCTGCAAGGAAAAATGGAGAAATCAATGCTATAATGGGACAAGGAAAGTCACGTCAGTACGACCCCATTCCTGTGTCATACACTGATTTGTGCAGCTATCTAATCAACCATAGGTTGATCTCTCCTCGTGGGATGAAGCCAGTCCAACCTCCGTTCCCAAGAAGGTATAATGCAAAGGCTACCTGTGAATTCCATTCTGGGGCAATTGGTCACTCTACTAAGAACTGTCATCCTTTGAAGCAGTCGGTTCAGGATCTTATTGATACAAAACAGTTGACCTTTGATGAGGGAGGTGAAGGACTAAACCCTTTGAGATCAGGGCTGTCGGGCCGGGATGGCAGTAGTTGAGGAGGATCGAGGTGTTGATCGTCAAGCATTTGTGTCTTCGTCATGCATTTTCATGTAGTTTTCAGTTCAAAGCAAATTTTATGTAATGCAATCCTCTGGCTCTGCCCAAGGCCTTAGGATATTTCAATAAGGGCACATGTTTTCTTTTCAGCATCGTCATCTATAAAAGTTACCCTTTTCAGTCACTTTTGTTCAAGATCGTCATTGCCCTGTTTTATCATAAGTCCATCAGTGCATATTTGACTTTTAGTTCAGTCTAACGCTTTAAGTCCTCCATGCTGGGGCAAGACTGTGATTACTAATTTTCCTTGTTAATATCATATTCCTTCAGTGCAAGTCTTTCAAAAGATAATAATAAACAAGAAAATAAGCTCGCTAGGTGGGAAACCCGCAAAGGGCGGCCTAGGCAGAAAAAAAGCGCCTGATGGATCGAAAACCCGCAAAGGGCGGTCCAGGCAAAAGTTAGGGCATAAAAAAAAAGAGAAAAAATGCAAAGAAAGGAGCAAACACATATAGATAGATGAACCGTTGTCTTGTTTTACAAAAATAAATAAGCCATCGGGATTTGAGATGAAGTGTGGCCACCTCCCTATACCCTCAAGAACCCAAAATCCCAGAAAGTCCCTTTCCTACCTACCTTAAGCCAAGAAAAACCAAACTCAAAAATATACCCTCTAATCACCCTAGACAAGGATCACTTCAAATATCAAAAACAAAAATAGTGCATCAGCTCACTCAACTCAAAAGCAAAGAAAGAATAAAAGTCCGAAAAATGAAACAAATGAGTCAAAAAAAAAAATCAAAAAGACAAAAAATAATAAGTTGTGAGCTGATACATGTTGCCACAAAGCACAAGAGACCCTTGTCTCGATAAATCTTCCAACACCTGGTTCCATAAACCTTCAAACACTTCCTTTGGCCCCAACACCAAACCCCTCAGCCATTCTACCATGAGACACAAATTTTCCTTAACAAAGCCCAAATAAGCCCAATAACCATCTCCCTCATAGACCGTTAACCGTCAACCAACGCCGAACAAAACTCATCCTCCCATTAGCCTCAAACACTTCATTAAGCCTAACTATCCTTCCTCCACAAAACACCACAATCCTGAAAAGTCCATTCCGATCAATGACCGATTGCTTTTGTTCTCTCGGATTCTAATCTTAGGACGAACAAGCTTATCTATGTACAATGTGTTTGCTCAAAAGAAAAAACAAACGATCAGAAAAAAGAAAGCTGATCAAGAAAGAATAAACCCTCAGAAAAAAAGAGAACTGAGGAAACAAAAACGAACAGTCAGAAAAAAGAAAGCTGACAAAATAAAAAAAAAGAGGGACTTGCACTCCAAAACACACTCAAGTTGCATTAAAACAAGGTTTAGTGATCACCAAGTAAGGTTTCTTTCATGCCAAAAGTTGAGACATTCACAGAGAACCAAAGATTTGCACTGAGAACACCACTCAGATCTAAAAGTTGGGGTATTCTCTTCACCACCTGCCCACCCTAGTCCAGGGAGAGTCTGTTCAGTGTCCATCCATGGCCATTCATCCTTTCACCCGGCGTCAGCCATGGCACTAGTTCCTGCGTATTCGCTCTTTCACTCCGCTTCCTTTCACACTCCGGACAGGGGCAAGCCATTCATTCACAGTCGCCGAAGGCCCGAATTGGGGGCAGTTTGGCATTCATCCTAAACACTCACCTGGCGTCTGCATGTTCATGTGTGTTCACTTGGCAATGTTTCATAGAGAAAGCACAAGATTGTTATTGAAGGTTCAGTTATCATGGAATGGAGGAAAACATAAATGGGTTTGATGTAAATAATAACCTTGAGAACACTGCGGTTTAAATCAAAACTAGTTTTTCCAAAGAAAAAGGATGATCAAATTCACCCCCACTTTTGCATCCAAAGTCTCGCGTCTCATCATTATGAAAGTATTCACAAAAAAAGTATTTGAATACCCCAAAAAATTTTGTCATATCATGCATCAAAATACTGCATTTGCATCCTCATATAGCAAAAGGACAAATAGGAAAAATTCTTTAACCAGCTATCTCAGCACATGAGGGGGTCGCCTAAAGTTGGCCGCTTGTAGGGCTTTAGTGCTCGCCTTAACCCTTAGGGATTAGGTTGTTATTTTGTAGGGCTTCAGTGCTCGCCTGGACCCTTAGGGATTAGGTTGTTATCTTGTAGGGCTTCAGTGCTCGCCTGGATCCTTAGGGATTAGGTTGTTATCTTGTAGGGCTTCGGTGCTCGCCTGGATCCTTAGGGATTAGGTTGTTATCTCGTAGGGCTTCAGTGCTCGCCTGGATCCTTAGGGATTAGGTTGTTATCTTGTAGGGCTTCGGTGCTCGCCTGGATCCTCAGGGATTAGGTTGTTATCTTGTAGGGCTTTGGTGCTCACCTTAATCCTTGGGGATTAGGATGTTTACCTTGTAGGCACTTGAAGTGTTGATCCTTAACCAAAATAAAAAGGAAGAAAATCAAAAATAGCATCTCATAGCATCCATCATTCCATTGAAATCATCACATCACATACACTTTGCATAACATACATTCACACTCCATTTACATGATATCTGCATTCCATAGAAAAAAAGAGCAAATAAGAAAGGAGAGAAGAAAATCACAGAAGACGGAACATAAAAGAACACAACATTTTCACATCATTCATCATTCTCATATCATCCATACCAGTCATCACTCCATGGCATCAAACAGTACATTACGCCTTCAAATTCGCATCTCAGAAGAGCGAAAGAATAACAAAAGGAAAAGAAGAGAAAAATCAAACAGAAAAGGCATCCCACCAAAGTCAATCATTGCATTCATGTGCACCCCAAACATCCAAGTGCACGCATTTCATGCACCATCCAAGAGAAAAGTTACTTCGGACCAGAGAATCCCAAAAATCTCATTTTTAGAAAATCATCAACCCCGAGTTAGTAAACTCCATCAACCCTGAGTTAGTAAACTCCCTCAACACAGAGTTAGTGAACTCCCACAGAGTTAGTGAACTCCCACCGAGTTAGTGAACTCCTTCCACAGATCACAACATTGTGTACGAGCACGCAATGGATCCATCAGACTTCGTCAAGTCCTTCGGATTAGTTGTGTCAGCCTAAGGCATAGCGTAAATCCATTGATCAAATCAGTTCCGGACCTGATGTTGATCGGTCGCTCGAAAAGGCCACCCCCCAGAGCTCGGACTCGACAAGAGTCCGTTAAAAGGTTTTAGGCAGCCTCCGAATTCCCAATTTACCGCTTTCTGCACGCCAAGTGCCCGTTTTACTTTTCTGTATGCACGCAAGTGCCCATTTTACCTTTTCTGTCTGCACGCCAAGTGCCCGTTTTACTTTTCTGTCTGCACGCCAAGTGCCCGTTTTACTTTTCTGTATGCACGCAAGTGCCCATTTTACCTTTTGTGTCAGCACGTTAGTGTTCATTTACTGTTTTCGCATCGACACGAAAGTGTCTATCTTTCCAAAAAAAAGAGGGAGAAAATTCGGGTTTCTCCAAATAGACAAAATTGGTATAATTTCTGAATTCTTTATTTCTATTTTACCTTCGAAATATGTCTCGCGCAATTCATATTTCTTGGTAAAATCCAAATAAAGAGGGGCAGCTGTCATACCCCAATTTTGTCCAGCTTAGATCAAAACCCTAATTTTCCACAAAAATAAATAAGTTGAGGAGTGAGAAGCATCATGCATTGCATTTTGAGTCCTAAAAGTCATTCTAAAGTTTCTAAAATCATTTTTAGAGTTGAAATGCACTTTTTGGGTAAATCAGGTTTTTTTTTGAGTCCAAAAGGGTATTTTGGTCATTTCACAATAAAAATGATAATTCCTCATGAAGGTCATTGAGCATGCATTCTAAGATTCTAGAGGTCATTTCTAGGGTTATAGATTCATTTTTGAAATGGAAACGCATTTTTGGGCAAATTAGGGTTTTAGCGTCAAAAAGGGTATTTTGGTCAATTGTAACGGTTTTTTTTCAAAAAGGCTCAAAAAAATATGTATAATTAAAAATATGAAATCTGAAATCAAAAATGAAAAATGAATAATAAAATAATATTGGATGTTTATTGTATTTTTAGAATTAGGGCTAATTCCTTTTAGGTGCTTTTTGCTTTTATCCATTTTTGGCCAAAGTAAGTACCAATTTCACAAGCAAACCATCTCCCTCACTCCACCCTCATGCTCCACACCACCCCTCACTTCAGCCCCCATCAAGTGCACATCACAAAAGCCTTTCATCATGACAAGCACACCTTTGAGTCCAATAACATTCAATACACAACATATTTTTACCTTCCTTCTCTCTACACCACTAAATACACACTAATTTCTTTACCTCCCTCACTCCATCCTCATGCTCCACACCACCCCTCACTTCAGCCCCCATCAAGTGCACATCACAAAAGCCTTTCATCATGACAAGCACACCTTTGAGTCCAATAACATTCAATACACAACATATTTTTTACCTTCCTTCTATCCACACCACTAAATACACACTAATTTCTTTACTTCCCTCTCACAACTTTAAACCCATTGGATCTTTGAAATTCAATAAGAACAACTCACTCCTCTCCTCCCAAAGGGGACCAAGAAATTCGTAGCCCCCCTCCTCTTCCTCACTTCCTCTTGTTTTTTCTTTCATCTCAAAGGAACCTTCTCATTTTCTCCTACACCAAAAACCCTAACAAACCACTCACCTCATTTTGCATCCCTCTTTCACATACTCCCTCCATTTCTCATTCAAAGTTCAAGCATCATCATCAAGTAGGTACTTCTTTGAAGGATATTGGAGTTTTGTTGATTGGTGACTAGCTTCATCTTCTCATCTCACTTTCTAGCTCAAAGCTAAGGTAATCTTTAAAACTTTGCATCATCTTTGAGTATTTCCTCAAAATATAAAAAGCATTCATCATATCATCTTCATATTCCCATATTGTTGATTGTCGTTGGTGAGGGGTGTCATAAGCACTTTGACAAGCACTTAGGGAGGCTTGGGTGCTTATGGTGCTTCTCACCCTTTAATAAATGTTGATTTGTGTTGATCTTAATCCTTGCCTTTCATGAAATAAAATGTTGTTTTATGGCATGTTGTATTTCGCATACTCTCATAAAAGTGTGATTTGCTAGTTGTTGTTGTGTTTTCTCACATTTCCTTGCATATTCACTCATGTTTGCATAACTTTCACAAAAATAAGAAACCCATTTCAAGTATGATGACATTCGGCCATGGGCCTAGGTTTAGGGTTCTTGAATGCTTTTGTTTATTTCATGATTTGGGGATGAATAATAGTTGATTTAGGGTATGTATGCTCCTAGGTTTTAACATAAAAATTAGGGTTTGGGTTTGCTTTAATAAACTTGTTTTTGTTGATGATTGGCAAGGTGATTCACACTTGTGCACTTGTGCACTTAATCTTAAGTGTGAGGATTGACCAAAGTGATTCAACATTCTTTGATACTTTGGTTGCTAAATAATTTTCTTGCTTATGCTTGCCTATGATCATGATGGAGGCGACTCTTTTCCTTAAGCTAACAATTTCATTGTCCACTCTCATATAAAAATATCATCAACACTTAGATAGGTCAACTCCATACATTGCATCTTCCACTAGATATGCATTTAGGTTCAATCTTGCCTATTCTTGTATTTTTGCTCAATGCCCAATTCAAGTTCCTTCTTTGCCTATTTATGTGTTGTGGTCTAATATGTGTAGTCTAGGCTAATATTTGCTCAAGAATTCAAACGAGATTGTTGTTTGCCTAAGGATTCGACTTGCATTCATTACTTTCTTTTCTAAAGGGCCTAGCATGAAAATGGTGACTAGCGACAATCACCCATAACCTTTGTTAGTTTGATTGTCCTAAGAGCCTAAGTTTCAAAAAGATGTTTTCATATGCATGAGCTACTAGTGATAATCACCCATAACCTTTGTTAGTTTGATTATCATGAATGCTTTCAATTTCCAAAAATATTTTCTTAAGCATCAAAAGTCATAGCAAGTGTTAATGATGACCACCCATAACCTTTGTTAGTTTGGTCATCATGAAGGCTTTCATTTTTCAAAAGAGATTTTTACATGCACTTAAAGGGGTTTTAGTAATGATCACCCATAACCTTTGTTAGTTTGATCATTATGAACCCCCTTCACTTTTCAAAATCAAAACAAAAAGACTTTCATTTTCAAGGCTCTAGAATTACGTCTCTTTGATTCCCATTTGGGATACGTAGGAGCGAGCCACGTCCTCGTCAAGCACAACAAACCAAAATTAATTCGATTGCGAAAGCCCTTTTTGATCATCTAAAATAAAAACCGATTATCATTAATGATCACTCGCGCCGTTGCCGTTTGGTTGTTAATGATAATTTCATTTTCAAAAGAGTTAGTAGCGCGGCCACTCTAAACCGTTGTTGTTTGGTCGTCGCGAACACTCGAATCAAAAGCAAAACCGATTATCGTTAATGATCACTTGCGCCGTTGCCGTTTGGTTGTTAATGATAATTTCATTTTCAAAAGAGTTAGTAGCGCGGCCACTCTAAACCGTTGTTGTTTGGTCATCGCGAATCCTCACTCCTACTGCGAAAACTCATCTAAACAGACTAAAAAACAAAAACCTTTTTAGGACAACCAAGAACTACGTAGCTTTGAATTCTCCATCGCACCAGGAGATACGTAGGAGCGAGAGGCCAACTCTCGTCAAGCGCCAAAAATAAAAATTTTCATTAAGTCTTCTCACTCCCTTTTCAATAAAGAGGCAAAATAAAAGCATTTTCAAATCAACACTTCAAACCACACATTTAATTAAAGGTTCCCTTTCGGTAGAAAGGAGGTACGAGGTGCTAATACCTTCCCCATGCCTAACCGACCCCCGAACCCATATCTCTAGTTTTCGAAAGACCATCCGCCTTGTCTAAAAGACCTTTTTTCAATGTTTTGGTCTTAAAATTAAAATATTGGTGGCGGCTCCATACCTTTTCCACGTTGTACAATGAGAAGTCCGAACCGGATTTTTTGGGGTGCAACACCTGGCAATGAGCACAACAGAATTATTGTCTTCGTCATCGATCTTCACCTCTAGTCTCACCAAATCAGTGATTATGTTATTGAATGTATTGACGTGTTATTGCAAATCAGATCCTTCCTACATCTTCAAGTTGTATAGTCGTTGTTTCGCAAACAACTTGTTCATCAACGTCTTCGACATATACTGACTCTCCAATTTATCCCAAACTGCCTTCGGAGTCGTTAGGTCCAGGATATGATACATCACTTCGTCTGAAACACATAGACGTATCAGTCACGCAGCATTCTCCTTCATCTCGGCCCAATTGTCGTTCGCCATGTCTGCCGGTTTCGTCTCACGCAGCGCTTTCTGTAAACTTTGCTGAGCCAATAGATCCTTAACCCTCCTTTGCCATAATCCGAAATTGTCCGTCCCGTAGAACCTTTCCACTTCAAATTTCGAACCAGAGTTAGACATCTTCTGATACCAATTGTTGTAACAGTAACAGTAAACAAAGAAATAATAATAGAAACGAAAAACATAAATAGGAGACACGATATTGGTCACGCAGTTCGGCCAATCTTTGGCTACGTTTGCGACTATAGAGCAGCTGTAGTTCCGTCTTCTTACTTGAATGAATTAAGGTTTCAGTGTTACAATAGGTACTTATAATAACTTAGTTAAAATTACAACAATACCCCCGAACCCTATCGTGGTGGGCTGATGCCCCCCACACCCCAGCACACCCCCAAACAGTTTGGGCCAAGCCTAATATGAGCCATACTCAACAATAATGAATTTTCATGTAAAATTTGAATTTTAGGGACCATCTCCAAGGTGAAAATAACCAAGTCACAAGCACACGGTAACCCACGTTTAACTTAAATTGTGTTTACCGAGGCCATACCCATCGGTTTTTATCGATACCCACAAAATACTTGGTTCGATCAAATTCATTAGCAATAAGATTCGGTGTGTTTACCGAGACCATGCCGCATAGCTTCTTAAAGAATGGAGTGTTGTGCCGGATATCCACGTGGTTGATACTTTTTTTGGAAAGACTCCACAATCTTATCAATAAGCATACCGTTCATCCCCTCCCAGCATCTACACAAGTCTCCTCCACTAAAGCCCAAGGCGGTCTTCAACGCCTAATGGGCCGACTCAACCCTAATATGAAACCAAAGAAAAATAAACACATCTCGTAAGCATATAAAAGTAAACCAAACAAAATACATTTAATGAAAGATAATTGCAAATTAAATGATGTACCTATTTGTAGTGGTACTTCCAAAGTGTGTTACCCTATTAATCTTCGCCAAGACAAAATTCTCCTTATCAGGAATCAACCATGTCTTATTCACGTAATTCACAAAATTTGGTATATCGATTATAGTACTCTTCATCGTCAGTTGAGTCAACAATACTGCTCCAGAGATCCATCACTGACTATTGTCTATCCTTCATCACACATTGTTTACACCTAGCACTCACATTCTTGCTTATATGAAACCGGAAGCAAATTCAGAGTGGACAAAAACACGACATCAATGGCATTCGTCAATGCAATATCTCCGTCGGTGTTGAACAAATGAGGAAGTGCAATACCCACCACCATCAAGTCTCTTAACGTTTACAATACCCATCTAAAATTGTCATAATGCTCTGTCAACAAGTATGCAAATGCTACCGAGAATGTCAACTCGGTGAAAGTGAGGGGTGAACCAAGTGTTCTTCACATAAGTAATGAAGTTTTCAAATGGCGCCGAAACACTAAAAGTTTTGTAAACGCCTGCTCAAACTCATTCGGATTGGCTGAATGGACAATTTTTTGAAATGAATCATCACGACGTTAATTATGTCCATCAGATGCTCATACTCATCCTCGTCTGTCCCCATGTGATGCACACACATTCTAGCTTTGGGCCTAACGTTCTTTTTAATGTGAAACTGGCACAACAAGTATGCAGATATTGGAAATACCATAGCCACAACATTCATCGTAGCAATGTCCCTGTCAGTAACTATAACTTGTGGCAAATCATCCAGCCTTTTAAATAGACCCCTCAGTGTTTCCAGAACCCATGCAAAGTAATTCAAATTCTCCCCCTGGACATATGCAAGTGCAACGGAGAAAGTCATCTTCATTGAGGTTACACCGACGACCTCAACCAATGGATACTTATACCGGTTGGTCTTATACGTGGAATCAATCAACAATATAATGTGGAATGTATTTAGAAGCTCAATCGAGTTCAGATGTGCCCAAAACATGTCTTTGACAATCGAAGTCCCATGTGCAACTCTCTACCAATACACGTATTGATCACCCCCCAAATAAGTCATCAATTGTTGGAGTTCAGTCCTACCCTGATGTAGACTCGGTTGTAACCTTGAACGTGCATTGTGTATTTGTTTCAGAACAATGTAATTATATTTAGGGTACATACTTTTGATTTCAGCCAGGATGCGATTAGGGGGAATCAAGTTCTTAGTCATTCTAGTAACTACATCCTTTTGTTCAACCGTTAATCTAGCATTGAATGGGTGACCTTCACCGTAAGACAATAATGCGTGGTTATGCGTTCCACACATAATACTCAATATCCATCCTCGAAGCTTCTTAATAATTTTACCTTTCAGCCTAAATCGACAACAACATTTTCTACTCCCGGTTGGAAATGAGCGTACTTGTACTTTCTGGCTTTTTCACACACCAAGACACAATATTCTTTCCCCGACTTCTGTCCGTTGTCAGATCTAGATATCACAATCATCATCCCAAGAGACCGGCCGATAGAACGTACCCACGCCTAGGTCATCACGAGTAGCAAATACATGTTTAGTTGTGAACTAACTTCTATAGTCCACAATCATTGAGTCGCTTGGGATGTCATGTCCTCCTGAGGTTGTACCATTTTCCGCCATTTTATGTTCCTGAAAATGTTAAAAAACAGAAGAAATATGTTAAAAAACAATTGTTGTTGAATCTGGTAAACTGATAAAGGTTCAGTATTAAACCACCGAAAAGTTCAGTAATTTAAAACCGTACGTGTATTTTAAAACATGTACAGTATTATAATACCGAACCAGTTCGGTAGTCTAATACCGTGGCTACTGACAGACAGACATCCCGTTTTACACATTTTAATAGGTACGGTAGTTTATTACCGAATAGGTTTGGTACTATAATACCAAATCAAGCGCGACCAAGAAAAATTAAAACGAACACAATCACAGTTTCTGTGTGAAACAAAGGAAAGGGTTGGAAGGGATCATAGGGGTTCAAATGTGGAGATGATGGCTACAATGTCAATGAAGTTCGAATCTTAAAAAGGGAGATGGAGTTATTTGATATGTTCATTGTGGATGCAACTTTGCTATATTTTCTTTTAAAAGGAAGAAAATACATCTGGTATCTACAAGACAGATTTTGCATGAGCTGCATTGGTATCCTATCGAGAGAGTCGGTGAATACTTGGCCCAACTCATTACAATGGGGCTTGGAATGGGGATAGAACTTTATTATCATTGTTCGCTAACTAAAGAAAAGAGTGATAATCGGGACCGAAACCGTTTAGGATGCTGGAATGTTAGGGTGAAATGGAGGGATATCATTCCTTCGTGAAGAACAAATGGGAAAAGTTAATTGTGGATGGGGTAACGACATATACCCTCAAGGACAAATTGAAGATGATCAAATAAAGTTTGAAGGAATGATGTCGTACTCATGTGGGAAACTTATGTGAAAGGATGAAAGAATTTAAGGACAACGTAAATGTTGAATTTTCTCACTATTTGATTGATTTTGCTTGCAGGCTGTATGAAGAACACTCTGGGTGCAACCAAGCTCATTGGTCCTCGTCGACAATTCCTCCAACGCCTTAAAACGTTTGGACTTCTCAGCCTCCAGCATCTCTATAGATGTGCCAAGAAAAACGGTCAATACGAAGAGGAATATCATAAACAAATAAACAAAACCAACAAAATTAAGAAAGAAACTCACCTTCAGCTCGCCTCTCATACTTCGCTTTTGCAATCTTGTACATCGGTGAAGTTTAGGAAGATTTGGGCTGATGCTAAGATTGGATCCTCCCTCCACTGCTCAAAATTTTGCTCCAAAAACTTCTCATCCAGGGGCATAGCCTTACATTTGCGCTAAGACTTTTTTCCAGTCTTTGCTTTCTTAGCCGATCCCGACTCATCATCGGCTTCACGTCCCCTTTTTACGGAGGTCCCAGCATCGACCCTCTTCCCCCTTTTTTCCTCAGCTCGGGCCAGATCTTTTTGAGTAACCATGTTAACCAGTTCAGCATTGATGGCGACCTCTTCAGCCTCAACAACGGGTCCAGTTTGGGGAAATATTTGCAAAGGTACCCCTGCTGGCTCGACACCAGTAGGTACCCCTATTGGCTCGACACCAGCAGATTGCATCGCCAGTTTATTCAAAAATGCAAGCTTCTTAGGCGCCATCGTATCTGAAAAAACAACGAAAATACGAGTTATATAAACTCAAAGAAAAATCAAAACACGTAAAAAATCCACTATTGAAAAACAATCTACCTAGAACCTGTTGCACCCGCACACGCTTCCCAGCCTGGACTAAGCGATCCGTAGGGATACCCCTCTACTTATGTTTTGAAAATGGAACCCTCTGGGAAATGAAGATCAATATTGCTTTGGTGAGACGATCTTCTGCGCTCAGACGATCCTCCCCAACGGTATAGGAATGGGAAGATCGATTGAAATGACTGTTACTCCAACCTATAGGAAACTTGGTTGACACCAGAGTCCGACCATCCGCTCCGAACTTCCCCACACTATCGATGGCCCTATCGTTGACCGGTTCAACCCAATAATTGCTTCCATCTTCCCCTCAAGGAGTCCGCATAGGCTTTAAAAATCTTCACACCTCGGCTCGAGCGAAAGCTGACATGCTCGCGACCGGACTTATCCTCCCCGCTGTTCCGATTGAGCTCGAACAAATGAAAGAATAGTTGGGACGACACCGGTCTCTCCAAGTGAATACACATCAACTCAAAAGCTCGAATGAAGCCCCACGCGTTGGGTGTAGCTGTGACGGTGCTACATCAAGCTCTGCCTGAACGGTCTGTTCGAGAGAAGTAAAAGGAGGCCGGATATTCATGTCATTAATGATCACATGGTAGATAGTGAACTTAAGATCTCCTGCCCAAGAAGCCACATGCTCTCCATCCTTCATGCCCTCGACCCTCCAAATGTTTCTCTCAGAACGCCCTGCAATTTTTCGTCCAACCAACTCCAGGTTATGGCCCGAACGATATAAAGACTCGACCTCCAGAATCTTGGCAGAAACCCAATCATAAGGTCGAACCGGTGCTGGAATAACCGTCGGCTGAAGATTTAGAAGCTCGGCTAGTACTTGGCTGCTCCGTCTCATCAGCACCATCCTGATTTTCTGATGTCGAGCTTCTCCCAAACTCAGGGTCGGAGCTCTCCGATTCAACAGTGTCCGAGCTCCCCTGTCTTCCCCCAGATTGTGCACTCTCATCGGAGTCAGAAGAAAGAGCTACCACTTCAATCCTGCAATTTTCCTCCACTGCTTTCACAACATCCGCATCGTGTCCTTTAACATCGTCAGCCGGAGATAGAGTTTCAATGTCGACGTTCTCCTCCGCCTGTTCTTTGGTAGGAGCCGAAAGCGGATGGTCTTGTTCATCTGAAGTACCAACCATCATCTAATTGTCTTGATCTTCAGGAACGACACCACCAGAGGGCATGATCTTAACGAACTCGTTTCTATACTCCGTTATATCCCTACGGGTTTGTTTTGTCCTCACCAGGTCTTAAAAGCTGTAGAAATGGGGGACGAAATGTCAGGACAAAGAAGATCGCAAATGGGTCCGCGAGCAAGTCGGAACCCGACCTGACGAAACAAATGCAGATGAGAAGCTTGGATCTTTTTGTCAACCTTACAATCAAACGCCTTGCCCGCCTCGCTCAAAGGAAACCCCGACGCCTCAATATCGGTGATCAGAGCAGAAAGAGTTACGCAGCAACAAATGAATGGAAGTGACCCCCTATTTATAGTGGGCCAGAAAATCGTGGGTTGGGCCTGGAAGTCGAATCAACGCGTCCAATCGAAGCCCAAAAGTCAGGCACTAAAAAACAAAAACATCACCATCATTAGCCGCCATTGTTATACGCACCGTGTCAGAAACATTTAATGCTTGGCACTGATACTGAGGCGTTGGACCCCTTGGCTCAGAAAGAAAGCTCGGAACATCTCAAAATCGTTTGAAGCTCAGTGTGTCTCGAGCTCCTCAAAAACTAAGCTCGGTGCATCATATGATCGACAACGAGAGCTACCGTCAGGCCAAGATCACCCTCGGTAAATTTCAAGATCGATTAATGCTCGGTACATCTTGAGTCCCTCAAAAAGAAAGCTCGGTGTATCCTCAACTCCTAAAAAAGAAGGCTACCGTCAAGCCAAGATCGCCCCTTAGGCGACCAGACTTGGGGGGCCACTGTTATGGTAACTAGTAAAAGGCCTAAACTGATATTTACACCCCCAATAAGGCCCAATAACCAAACCAGCCCATATCCAGAAAATCTAGTCCAATTAATCAATGGTACAGATGCCTCTATAAGATCTAACGGCTCAGGTTCGACAAAACAAACATCACACAAACTCTATAAATACCACACTCAATGCTCATAAATGTAAGCAATTTCTAATACAAAACACTGACTCACTCAGATACTGACTTTAGCATTGGAGTATCATTGCAGGTACAACATCGCCACCACAAAGATCGAACATCGGCATCTCAAGGTCGAACATCGCAGATCAATGACAACTCCTACCAACAGTTTCAGACAACCCACTAAAGTCGGAAGCACGGTACAGAACACAACCAAACACGGAGTATAAACTATTACGATTAAATTAAACACATATAAACGTAAAAGAGTGTTGTTTTTTTATGGGAAGAGACGAAGAGTGTTGTTTTTTTATACAACTCGATTTTATACTTCGTATCTTACACCGTATAAAATATAGTTAGGTTTAGTGTATGTGGAATTCATAGGAGGGAGAAAAAATTAATAACAAAACAAAATCGCATGCAAATGAGATACAAATACAATATAGGTGCAAGTTTTGGGTGTAAAAAAAACATGGCTAAAGTGCTCCCGGGGTCCCTTATCTTTATTTAAAGTAACGATTTGGTCATTTATTTTTTTTTGTCCCAAATCAGTCCTTTATGTTTTAAATTTTTGACACAAATCCTTTTCTGTCCCAAATCAGTCCTTTATGTTTCAAATTTTTAACACATAAATCCTTTTTTTTGACACATAAATCAGCACTGTTAACGGAAAAGGATTTATGTGTCAAAAATTTGAAAGATAAATGACTTATTTGTGACAAAAAAAACATAAAGGACTAATTCGTTACTTAAAATAAAGATAAGGGACCCCGGGAGCACTTTAGCCAAAAAACATTTATGAACATAAAAGTTATCCTAAAGTGATGGGTTGAAATTAGGGATGGCAATGGATACCCTATGGGCAGGGTACTATAGTGCCCGTACCCAAAACCCCACGTGTATGGGCAGGGCACTATAGTGCTCGTCCTCGTACCCTCTGGGCACCAGGTTCCCATGGGCATGCCCATTACCCGTACTTTAATAACAAAAAATAATAAATAACATAAAAAAATTTATAATTTAATTTAAAAAGTCATTATTTAATTTTTCCGTATCTACTAATTAAACATTACAAATGATAGTATTTAGTGGATTAAAAACATCCAAAATATTAGTAGTTTCAAGTTATTATTTTAAAGTTTGATTTACTTAGAATTGTAAAAATAGTAATTATATATATATATATATATATATATATATAATATAAACATACAAAATGTTAATCAATAGTTAGATTTAGTGTTTTACGAAAAAAAAATCATTTCATTTTTGTAAAATTGTAAAATTTGTAATATATATGCGGGTTGGGGCCCGAAGCGGGCTGGGCACTATAGTGCCCATACCCGAGCCCGCATCTAACGGGCATATGCGGGTGCGGGCCCGTTGCGGGTAATTTTTGCGGGTACCCAATGGTCATGGGTTCAATTGCCATCCCTAGTTGAAATTTCACTCATTTTGTTTTAATTACTTTTTTCTAAGTTTTCGTCGATGTTAACTTTTTTTTGGTGTTATTGGTGTGTAGTTTCCACCGGCTTTGTTGGTGACTAATCTACGCTGGGGAACCTGGCTGATCACGACTACCCGGTTTTGCCGATCCGTGTGATTCTCCCCTCCCAACAGAGTTTTTGCCACATCTAATATTCGAACCCGAGACATTGGGGTGAAATCCAAATCCCGATACCACTTTAACCAACTCATGTTGGTTTCGTCAATGTTAACTACTACAACTAATAATTATAATAATAATAATAATAATAATAATAATAATAATAATAATAATAATAATAAATGATGCAGGAAGTACTTTTTTGAGTGATGATGAGTTGAATTTTCACTACTTTCCTTTTTTGTATTTTTTTGTTTTGCTTTCTCTTTTCTTTTGTAAAAAAAAAAAATAAGGATGCATTAGTTTGCAGAGCGGTTTGGAGTTTGGACCACCAAACACTCTTGTTATCATGGGCCTGCGCAACACATGACTAATAAATGCGGGGATTTTTTTTTACCCCCATCAGATGACAATCTACCCCATCGACCCTACGAAAAGACGCAATTGGCCTTCACAAAATTTAAAAATGTAACACCCCGGTATTTTTATCTGTTAAAAACACCCAAGTGCACATTAAACACACATCAGAGATAATATTTCCTGCTCAGACACTGAATACCACTATAAAATTTTTGCTGAAATATATCATAACTGTCTTATACACACTTAAGACCATACGGTTCTCAGACCGTAAACTGTCAGCAACTGTGGTAGTCAGAGTCATACAAGAAAGTGGAATGAAAGATAAATGTGACACTAATGACATAGTACTGTGATACATAGTCAACAGAAGGAAAATAAACTTAAACATAAAGCTAAGTCATCATCCATCTCCCGGGGCCACCTACTCGTGCCTCTGAGGTTTCTTCTGTCCCTGTTTATCTGTAAAACAACAACATTTAAACAGTGAGATACAATCTCAGTGAGTTCTACTGAGACCCCTACTAACACTCTCGGTCCAGTTTTAAAACATTGTTAACTCAACACGGCATCGACTGCGCGAACGCTAACTCCCGATGAACCGCATTATTTTACACATAGCATTTCTCCGACTGCCCCAAGACTAATCCCGGCGAATCTGCTATAACTCAGTGCGTCACCGACTGCCCCAAGACTAATCCCGGTGAACCACACTACAGAACAACAGTAACGTACCACCGACTGCCCCAAGACTAATCCCGGCGAACGTTACTCAATACTCTTTGACACACCACCGACTTCCCCAAGACTAATCCCGGCGAACCCCTTACCAATAATAGTTTCACTATTGGCCTCGGAGCCTAGGGTAGGGGATCATGACTGCCCCTCCTAGTATGTCAACATTGGTCGTCACCCAAACTCGATATAATATATATCTACAGTACCATGAACCCACGGTCCATCAAATCAGACAATCGATGAAACACTTTAATCCACATTTTATAAAATCCAAGTTCACACTCGCACTCTAGTTGACCACTTTTCGTCACAATTTTTAATATCAAAAACAGTTCATTTTCCCTAAAAAAATAGAATATTCAGTTAGGCCTCTGAATAAGCTTTCCAACGCATCTTAGAACACCTCAATCGGGTTCCGGAATCAAAAGATATCGTGAAAACAAAATCAGTGAAAAACTGTTGAAAATCTGCAAACCGTCGCGACGCGAAAGGATACCGTCGCGACGCGAAAAGAGTCAGAAACATTTGCGTTGCCAAAAATACACTTGGTCGCGACGCGATGCCCTGCGGGTCGCGACGCGATGGGGGTCTGTCTGATGCAGATTTTGCGATTTTCGCGAAATCCGCTATTCCGCTCAATTCCGATTCTCGTTCCGATCGAAAACAAATCAAACAACCAATACAATGAACCCAATACAAACCACACAATCAATCAATCCAATCCAAAACGTAATTAAACGGATTTTATCCAAAGCGTTATTTTTCGAAATAACGGTTTTTGACTCAAAATTTCTCGTAACCAATCGACGCACAAATTTTACCAAAACGGAATAAACCTAAACGTGAGTAAAACTCACCCTTGAAGCGAGAGTCGTTGCCGAGCCGAAATCACCGAGATGTCAAAATCACCAAATCGAACCCAATCAACACCGAAACCGCTCCTAACTTCGTTTCGAGCTCCCAATCGCGTTCAATCCGCTCCTAGCTTCGATCCTAAACATAACCCAATCACCAACACAACCTATCAATCCTTGATTTCAACAAATTTCCAACAAAAACCCCTAAATTTCGTAGGTCACAAAAAGGGGGAAAAATCAGATAAAATCTTACTTAGCTCTTGGGTTTTGGAGAGGGAGAGGAGATGATGATTGTGCTGAATTTTGGAGGGATGGGGTTCACTTCTCTTCTTCCTTTCTCTTCTCCTTTCCTCTTCTTCTTTCTCTTCTTTTCTCTTCTTTTCTTTCTCTTTTCCTCTTCTGTTCGAATCCTCTTCTTTCTTTCTTTTCTTTCCTTATTCAACACACACACACACACATATTTAATTAATAAATAAGTGGTAGCGTGGTCCAATAACCATATTGATCCTAATCCCTTATTTCGATTCCAAAACTTCCTTGATCCGTATTATCCGGTTAACGATCTAATGACATCCAATAAATAATTTTAGCACTCAATAAATTTACCAGTCAAGTACTAAATTATTCCAATTGGGTTAACATCCAAATAATTCGCCTAATTATTTTGAGGATGTTACAAAAAAACCCGAACGTATCCTGATTTTAATTATTTTTTTGGAAATCGGATTTATGTATCTGTGAGGTAAATCCGATTTCCACTAAAAATTTTAAAAAATTAAAAGCGGATTTATTTAAGATGGGGGTAGATCCACTTTTAAAAATAACAAAGCGGATTTACCTTAGGTGGGGGTAAATCCGATTTTGTCATTTAAAAGCGGATATACCTGGTAAATCCGCTTTTAAAAATAACAAAATCGGATTTACCCCCCACTTAAGGTAAATTCGTTTTTGTTAACCTAATTAATAAATAAATAAATCAGTTAAAAATTAGATACGAATTTCGACCGTCTTTTGGTTCTGTTTAGTGTGTAGTTCGTTAACACGTGACGATGTTGTACGTCGAGCGAATAATTTAGGCTAAAAAATCGGTTTTCGGGCAACCTACTCAAATTGTAATGAAACCACTGATATTAAATCCGAAAAAAATCAAGGATCAAGACTCATCAAGAAGATACTTCTTTTAGGACTGGGGAACTCAAAATCTCAAATTCCATCGTTTACTATTTTTTATTAATTTTTTTTTAATTTTTCATAATTTCCAAAAAATTCTAAAAAAAATTGCATAAACTTAGTTTGGTTTTATTAGATTTTTAGTGGTGTTTTTATAATTTTTGGATTAGTTTTGACTCTTTAACGGATTTTTAGTAGCATTTTTATAACTTTTTAAAAAATTTAAATAAAAAACAATTATTTTTAATAACAAAATTGGATTTATCTACCCACTAAGTAAATCTGATTTTAAAAATAACAAAGCGGATGTACCCCCATTTAAGGTAAATCCGCTTTGTTATTTTTATAGTCGGATTTACCTATTGGGTAGATAAATACGATTTGAAAAAATAACAAATCGGATTTACCTTAAATGGGGGTAAATCCGAGCGAATTTTAATTGGGCAGGAGTATTTTCGTGTTTTAGAAATTATATGGGGGTATATAGAATGTGATGGGGGTACCAAAAAATCCCTAAATGCACCAACTTTACACCAAATCCTTAACCATAGAGACCCAAAATAATAAAAATTTGCACTATTCATTTTTTATTTATTTTTTGTTAAAGTAGTGTTTTAAAAGTTAGTCTCCGTGTAAGAATATATATGTTGTATCATCATTTATTTGATTAGAAAAACAATTTTCATTAGGGCTAACTCATCTTCACAAAATCAAATTGTAAGGTGAGTGATATCTCTCTTATAATTTTTTTTCCAGGTCATATCACATCTAATGTGGGACTCTCAACACCCCTTTACACCGACAATTGGAGCGCGGTCCAAGTGGCCCAATAGCGTGTGGCTTAACGAATATTGGATAAACTCTAACACCATCTTAAATCTAGATTTATGGCTAACTCATCCCTACAAAATTGATTTGAAAGGTGAGGGATGTCTTCAACTTATAAAGTTTTTCAAAGCATGTCGCAATAGATGTGTCTCAACGATTTTCAACACTCAAAAATAAAGAGTGAAGTCTCAACCACTCTTTTTTGGTGTATTAGGTTCTTATTAAAAAAATTATAAGCAAATGATTGTATTAATTGGAGTACAAAGAGTACTCCAATCCGCACAATTACCTTGAGGCCTCATTAAAATCTCCCTGAGCAAAACATCGTGAGAAAAAGACCCAAGGAAGAAAAAGAGTGCCCTAAAGAGAACAAGGCAACAAAGCCAATTACACTGGTGAACAAATGCCCAAAAAATAGCATCAGCGAAAAATAACAAACAACACATAACCAACGACAGCAATGCTAAAGAACAACGACAGCAACCAGCACACAACCAGATAGCAAACAGCAACATCAGTGCTGCCAAACCAGCAACATCAACACAACAAACATGCCGAAACCACTACAACAGCTTGACAGCAACACTAGACACAACTAGACAACAAATAACATTGATGCGCAACCAACAACAACAACACAACAAACCTACCCAAACCAAAACAACAGCTAGACAGTAACACAACGACCGATGCGAGGAAGTATTGGTGGTATTCTAACCACAAGCACCAAGTGTCTCCTAACCAAATAAGATTATTCGCACGAATAAATCATTTCCCTTTAATTAAATTACCATGGACAAGGAAATCATCCGGCCCTTCTAACCCAATCACCTCTTGAACATCCACCCACCCACAAATATCCTTCTACAGATCCACCACAACCTGACATCTGAAAAAGAAATGAGAATTTGATTCCTGCTGGTGAATGCATAATGGGAAAATTGTATCATGAACACTGTTGATACATCCTCTCGCTTCGAGTGCATTTCTAGTAGGAAGTCTCCCAAGGAGAAGGGGCCACCCAAAAATACACTCGTTTGAGAGAGGAGCTAAACACCAAATAGCTTTCATACCTACTTTAAGATTCTCCTCAATTTTAACTGGTCGTACCACCCCCGATGGATAGTTGCTAGATTATAGGTTTTTATTAAAAAAATTGGTTGGATTGGATTTTGATGGCTCACTAGCATTAGGGTAAACTTCATAACTCAAGTAGTATTTATAGATATTTAAAAATTACACACCAATGAGACCTTGCATTATCGGAGAGATGCAAACTCACAGCTTATGAAATATAAATTGAACTAGTTTTTAGTGGCCGCCCGAAACACTTGCTGTAAAAAGAACAACTAGCGCTGGACCCGTGCGGTGCACAGGGCCAAAGCTTTAGCGAGTACTTAATTGTTGTGATATTAAAATTTGATGGATAAATTAAAAATCAGCACACGAATTAACGGGAATTTATAATTCAAACATAAGTAATAGTCCATAGAAATAAGGTAGCATAGTAATTTATAATTCAAACATAAGTAATTCAAACAGTTAATTTTTTTTTTTAAATCAGTACACAAAGGAAATTGATCCATTAAAATATAGACAACAAATGATAATCAAATAACTTTAGTTTAACGCATTATCACATTACATAAGATCTCACAGAACAACACACTACATAACATATTTGAATAGATAAATTTTTTTACGAACACTAAAGTATAAAAAAACACCCTACTTAGCATTGAACTTTACATATTTTGTTTTGACTTTGTTTTCACCAAAACAAATTTTGCGCATTCAAACAATTAATTTTCTTTTTGATATTGAGCACTGAACGTTGAGCATTTGAACGGTTAATTTTTTTGTGAACACTAAAGTATAAAAAAAACACACTAATTAGCATCAGACTTTACATATTTTGTTTTGATTATTTTTTTCACCAAAACAAATTGTTGCATTCAAATAGTTATTGATGCGTTTTCATCTTCACTACTTAGCACAAACTTCACCTAAATTTTCATTAGCTTTATGGTTGACATGGACTTAGTCGATGTTCCGGTGACGGGTAAGAAGTTCTCATGGTTTTGTTCAGACGGTTCTATGAGCAGGCTAGACAGGTTCTTGGTTTCAGAAGGGCTGATATCAGATTGGGGAATCATGGGCCAGTGGATTGGTTACCGGGACATTTCTGATCACTCTCCTATCTGGCTTTTGCGAGCATCAAAAGAATGGGGTCCAAAGCCATTCCGCTTCTTTAATGCTTGGCTGGAGCACGAAGATTTCTTACCTTTTGTTCACCGATGCTAGAATGAGGTTAACATATCGGGTTGTAAGGCATTCGTCCTAAAAGAAAAGATGAAATTGCTTAAGGGGAGCATCAGAGGGTGGAACAAAGAGGTGTTTGGTAAGTTAGACTTGAATATTGATAATTTGGTCCGAGATCTGAATTCTTTAGATGCCATTCTTAGTGAAGGTTGGGATAGCGATGTCGTGGTAAATAGGAAGGAAGTCTGTGCCTCGCTTTGGAAAGAAATCCGGGTGAAAGAGTCTTTATTGGCCCAAAAATCAAGAGCAAGATGGATTAAGGAAGGGGACATGAACTCGAAGTACTTCCACTCTCTCTTACGTTATAGAAGAAGAAGATGTAATGTGGTGATTATTAGGGAGAACGGGAACCCAGTGGAGGATGTAGATGAAGTGAAGTTGTTCGTAAAGCATCATTTTGAGAACTGTTTTGTTGAGCCAAATCTCAATCGCCCAACTCTTGATGGCCTACATTTTAATCAATTATTGCCATCTGAGTCGGATCCCCTAATTCAACCTTTCTCCGAAGAAGAGATAAGGATGGGAATGTGGGATTGTGATGGAGATAAGAGCCCGGGCCCCGACGGATTCAATCTCAATTTCATTAAGCGTTGTTGGAGTTTGTTGAAGGATGAAGTTGTGGGTATTTTTAATGAATTCTTTGAGTACGCCTATCTTCCAAAGACAATCACAGCTTCTTTTATTGCATTGATCCCTAAGAATGACAATCCTCAAGGTTTGAGTGAATTCAGGCCTATTTGTTTGATAGGGAGTTTATACAAAATTTTGGCCAAAGTGTTGACAAATCGATTGAAGAAGGTGATGCCCAAAATTATTTCCAATCACCAATCTGCTTTCATCGGGGGAAGACAAATTTTAGATGGGGTCGCAATTGTCAATGAAGTAGTGGATTATGCTAAGCGGGGTAAGGAAGAATGTTTGATGTTCAAAGTAGATTTTGAGAAAGCTTAGGACTCTATTTCTTGGGGTTTTTTAATCTATATGTTGCAAAGAATGGGTTTTCCTAGTAGATGGATTTCTTGGATAAGATCTTGTGTGTGCACTAGTTCCATGTCAGTTCTTGTGAATGGTAGCCCAACGCAAGACTTCAATGCTTGTAGGGGTTTGCGACAAGGGGATCCTTTGTCACCATTTTTATTTCTCATTGTCGCTGAAGGTTTGGCATGTTTAATGCGAATGGAGATTGAGACTGGTTTATATCATGACTTCTTCATTAGTCAAGACATCCGTTTTTCTATGTTGCAATTTGCGAATGACACAATGTTGTTGGGCAAGGCCACTTGGGAAAATGTTTGGTGTATAAAGTCGTTGTTGAGAGCCTTCGAGCTTGTGTCCGGCTTGAAAGTAAATTTCCACAAGAGCAAGTTGATTGATATTAACGTCCCGAATGGGTTTATGGATAGGGTAGCGTCTTCCTCTTTTGTAGAACGGAAGCAATACCGTTCAAGTTCTTGGGAATCCCAATAGGCGCTAATCCAAGGCGTGAAGCTACGTGGAGTTCGATTTTAGGGGGTATGCGTAAGAGATTGGCTTCTTGGAAGGGTCGTCTTCTATCCATTGGTGGCCGGGTAACCCTCATCAACTCCGTCTTGAATAGTATTCCTCTTTACATGTTTTCCTTTTACAAAGCTCCGAAAGTGGTTATAAAGAATATGGTTAAAATTCAGTAGGACTTCCTTTGGGGCATTAAAGAGGGTGATAACGGAATGTATTGGGTGGTTTGGGATAGAGTGTGCAAGCCAAAAAATGAGGGTGGCCTCGGTATTAAAAATCTTGAACTATTTAACATAGCTCTGTTAACCAAGTGGAAATGGAGGGCATTGACGGATTGTGATGCGAGCTGGAGTGGGTTGTTGCGGAATAGATATGGGGACTTTGCTTCTTGTTTCATCCACGACTCGCTGGAAGGAATTTCTCGCCGGAATGTTGGTTCGATTTGGTGGAGAGATTTGATTGGCTTGGATGTTAATTTAGAGGAACAGAGGAGGTTTGCTTGGTGTGCAAAAAGAGGTTTGGCTGATGGAGCATCGATCCTTTTTTGGAAGGACCAATGGCTAGGCATTGAGCCTTTGTTCAAGGTGTTTCCGTTGTTATTTGCTAGAGTTGTTCAGCAACAACTTACTGTTGCTGAATTCGGTAATTGGACTGAAGAGGCGTTGCAATGGCTCAATCCATGGAATCAATATCAAGATCGAGTTCGCAAATCTGAAGGGATGATTTTGGACAGTATATATTGCAAGCAATCCAACCAACTAGAGGAAAGCAAGATAGTTGGGTGTGGCCACACGATAATTCAAAGTGTTTTAAAGTGAAGTCTTTTTATCAAAAGCTGATCTGCACAGATGCTTCTTCCAATGATTCGGCCCCGCAACATTTTTTGGGAGAATTGTGGAAATCAATTGTGTCGTCGAAGGTTGTGGTTTTTGGATGGCGTTTGTTGCTCAACTCTCTGCCTGTGCGTGACGCTCTTTTGCACAGGAATGTTCTTCGCTCTGAGTAGGAGGCGTCTTGCTCTCTTTGCAGCAACAACTCAGAATCGGTCAACCATTTGTTTTTTTCTTGCAGGTTCGCGCAAGCTGTTTGGCAGCAGATGGGGAATTGGCTCGGATTTTATTTTAATTTGTCTTCGGATATTGTTGATCTCTTTCTAGCTTGTGGTAAAAAGGCAAAGTGAACGAAGCATATGTTTTGGCTAACAACTTTCTGGAGTATTTGGCTTGCAAGGAATAGCGCTATCTTTAATAATGAGGAACCAAGTGTCGAAGCAGTAATAACCCGCATCAAAAGCTTAACTTGGAGTTGGTGTGTTTATCATTTGAATTGTTGCTCATTTTTTCAATTTCAATGTGGTGGTCTAATCCACTGCAATGTCTGAACAATATGTAATCTAGTAGGGGAGAAACAGTGGGTTAGGTTGGTTGTCCTCACTGTAGTGCAGATTGTACGAGGTACTCTTTTTCCTCCCTGAGTCTTTTTCCCACTGGGGGTTTTGGCTCGGGGAAGTTTTGAGGAGGCCCTCCCCCTTTTCTTTTTCCCCATTGTAAGGGTTAAGCACCCCTTGTGCTCCCTTTCAATGAAATTATTGCTTATCAAAAAAAAAACTTCACCTAAATTTTAATGTACTCTTAAAAATGAAAATATGAAAAGAAAAAAAGGGGGTGAAAATGAAAATATGAAAAAAAAAAAAGGGGTGGGGGGGATAAAAGCTTCATTTAACACATAAATATTATAACATTGTATGAGTGAAGATAAAATTAATTATATATTGTAGAAGTATGTTACAATGTAAATCATAATTAAAAATATCATTTTTAATTAACAAACACATTGAAATTAAACATTTATAGGCAATAAGAAGAAAAAGTCTAAAAAAATTTAATAACATAATTCATATTCATCTAATGTAAATATAAAAATTTACCTCATAATTAGAAAGAAAAGAAGACAACACAATTAGAAAGTGAAAAACGTGGGTATCATACAGGGTTGGATGCAAATCACCAATAAAATGGAAGCAACTATACAAAGTTGAAGGAATATGGTCTTTAAATTTTTTTTTTCCGAAGCATCTTTAAATTATTTTTTTAAAATCCAGAAAAATATGGTCCTAAAGAATATAAAGAGAAGAAGTAAAAAAATAAATTGATTTTTAAATCAGTTATCGAGTAACAAACTTTTAGTATTTGAACAGTAATATTTTCCGAACGCAAAAGTACCCACAAACACACTACCTAGCATCGTACTTTACGTATTTTGTCACGAAATTATTTTTTTAAACAAACTTTACGTATTTGAACTATTAAAAATTTTGTCGAACGCTGAGTAACCCAAAACACACCAAAAAATTAATTTTTGATATGACCAAACCAATTGTTGAGGAACGAACTCCATGTATTTGTATATCTAATTTTTTTTTGAATCCTAATTAAAGCACCAAAAACACACTACTTAGCATCATATTTTATTACAATTTTTTTTAATAAAATTAATTATCGAGTAACAAACTTTGCGTACTTAAACAATTAATTTTTTTTCCGGATCTTAAAGTACCCCAAACCATATTGTCTAACGTCACTCTTCACACAATTTGTCACGAAATTAATTTTCTTTTCGACTAATTCGATTATGTAGGAACAAACTTCATGTATTTGAACAATTAATTTTTTTTCCATATCTTAAAATACCCTAAAACGCACTGTCTAGCGTCACACTTTATGTAATTTTCCACGAAATTAATTTTTCTTTTCAACAATCTAGTTATGAATGAACAAAGTTCACATATTTAAATAATTTAAATTTTTTTAGACTCAAAATTACTTAAAAAATATAAATAAATAAAAAGAAGAAAAAGGGAAAAGATAAAAGAAATAAAAAAATGGAAAAAAAAGGGAGGGGAGCTTGGCCCGGACGTATATTTAGAAATAACTTTTACATATATTCTCTCAACTCAATCTTACTTGAGAATAATAATTAACAATGTTTTTTTTAGAGCAATCATTAACGATGTTGGGATTGTGAGAGAATAATTTTACCGTTGATAGTCGGAACAAACATTTTGAATCCACCAATTTGTTTCCAAAATTAAAGAAAATAAAACTTATATTTTTGTTTGAATTTTAGAAATAAATCAATATATCACTAGAGGCCACTATGAGTTAATAAACACATACAAGTTATGTGATGTACGATTTTAACATAACTAGACTCAAAAATAGTCTGTTTCTAAATTTCAGAAAGCATGAAAACTTCTTTTTCTGTTTTGAAAATATATAAGAACTACTCAAACAGAAGGGAGATTAAGGTGATGTGTGAGTCTTTGCTTTTTAACCCAAAATAGGAAATTGTTAAAACTTAAAAGAGTTGTCATATTGGCACTTTTTATATACAGTAACTTTTACTTTTCTTCTTTTTGTATTAAAACACTTTATGCTTTCTATTTATTCTTTTTAATATTTCTTGTTTTCCTCTCATTTTTACATGTTTTTTTTTCTTACACTTTTTATTTCTCAAAACAACATTTTTGAAATAAAAAAACTAGAAAAGTGCACAAATGGATAAAATTAAATATTTTTCTAGTAGAATTGATAAGAAAAAGCTGTAATTTTTATTATTATTTAATATGAAATAATTAAATTATTTCTTTTAATAACTCGGGGACTAAAATAAAAAATGCATATGGAAGGAAAAAAAATTAAGAAAAGAAATAAGGAAGAAATGTAATTAGAGGCAGGTACAGCAAGAAGTGAATGAGTGAGAATCATGTGAAGTGCCGCCACACACACAAACACTCTCTCTCCTACCTTTGGGTCAATCAAAAACAAAAGCTTTCAATCTTTAAAATCTAACAAAACACCCCACTTTTTGTTTGGCTTTGTGTTTTTTTCTTTGTCTAAACTACTCTGAGAGAGGTTGAGGTTGTTGTTTGTTGTGTTTTGTTCCAAATTCCAATGGCTTCAACTGCCTCAAAGTTCATCAAGTGTGTGACAGTTGGTGACGGAGCTGTAGGGAAGACCTGCATGCTCATTTGTTACACTAGCAACAAATTCCCCACCGTATGAATTCTTTCTTCCTTATATTTTCTCTTTAACACATCAATTCAACTCTTTCACATTTTCCCATCATTTATTATAATTATTACTTAATTTTGATGGATCAATATGTATATGTATATGTATATGTATATGTATATGTATATGTATATGTATATGTATATGTATGTGCTTCCTTAATTCTCTATTTTGTTGGGGTCATTGTAATTTGGTTAAAAACCAGTTATTTATTTATGTACTTTTTGTGTTTGTGGAAAAGACAGAGAGAGTACTGTAACCCAATAGTCTTTTTTTCTCATTGGAATTAAGTATGTTAAATGCAGGATCAACCTATTTGATGCTTCTGTTGAGTTTTTTTTTCTCTGGTTGAGTGTTGTATTCTGATTTTGGTTTTCCCTTATGTTGGTGATCAGGACTATATTCCCACGGTGTTTGATAATTTTAGTGCAAATGTGGTCGTTGAAGGCACAACTGTCAATTTAGGCCTCTGGGATACAGCTGGTATGGTAACTGAAACTTGTTGTGCTGCCTTTCTAATTTCATTATATAGATAAAACTGTGGCTAATTTAATTTCTGGTGTGGCTGATTATGTCAAAGGGAACGAGTTGTTATGTTATGTTTGTTTACAATGTAATTTTCAGGGCAAGAGGATTACAATAGGCTGAGGCCATTGAGTTACAGGGGAGCAGATGTGTTTGTGCTAGCTTTTTCTTTAGTTAGTCGCGCAAGCTATGAGAATGTGTGGAAGAAGGTATGGTTTAATATGTTTGTCACTGAATTGGCACTTTGATATGTCTTGCCTATTTTCTTTTGTTATCTGATTTGTTACACTGTACAGTGGATCCCTGAACTCCAACATTTTGCCCCTGGCGTTCCAGTGGTACTGGTTGGAACCAAATTGGGTAAGTCGCCAAATATGGAACTTATCTATTCCCTTTTGATAGCAGAAACCATAGCAACTGATAAGTATTCATTTAGATTAGAATCTTAAAGTTGTGTTTGTTATATTGAAATATATGCTCTTTCTGGATAGCTTTATTGATCTCTTTCACAACATAATTCATTGAAAATATGCACAAAGTTAACCAAACTATACATACTTTTTTAAAATTTTACAAACTCATTTATCACAAATGTTGTCTAAGTTGTCATTCAAGTTAAATGGTCATATAATCTCCGGGCAAAAAAACCTCCAAATTTGTCGAACATATGTCTGTTATAGTGAAGACGCGGTTTATGTTACATCTGCTTTATCACATGTTAGTTATCCATTAAGGAAGTTTTATCCACAGAAAACATTCTACTGCAACAGTTTCTTACTCATTGATGATGCTTACTTTTATTAGAGTAAAGAACAAATCCGACACAACTAGCTTGAAAAAATATTCTCATAGTGTAGATCGAATATTCTTGTCCCACTTTAGTTATTGATTCCTTGTATGATCATCTCCCTCACACAATGGAAGTCCAAGCTTTTTCACCTAAATGAAAAATTCAAGATGGAAATTTAGATCATGAGGAGGAAGCTTCATAGCAACATTATAGAAAAAATTCATGAAGGACTCTGTTGTGGAAGGCACATATCTACTGTTACTCAAACAGTTTTCCTATTTTTGACTTCATTATATCCCAAAAAATTGAAGTGACATGGCTTCTATTTTGAGAAAATATTTCTCTTGGAAACATGGTGCAATGGAAAATTAGTATATATCTGTGAAATAATGACCATCAATAGTCTTCATTTAAATGGAGTAAAAAAAAATACTTTTCATTTAAATAAAAAAATACCACTTTGGAAATCTGTTTTATGTTGGCGATAGTTCTGATGTCGATTATTACTAACCTCTCCATGTAATATTGTGTGTTTATGACGAGCATACAGATCTCCGAGATGACAAGCACTATATGGCTGATCACCCCGGCCTGGTGCCGGTGACTACTGAGCAAGTACAAATCTTCTTTTAATAGCTCTGTATTGAACTCAACATGCTGTGTTTTTCTGAAACTGTTGGCTTTTGTTCATAACTAGGGTGAGGAACTACGTAAACAAATTGGAGCAACCTATTATATTGAATGCAGCTCAAAAACTCAGCAGGTATGTTTATTCTGCCATTTTATTCTTTCAATTATTTATTTTTTGAAGTTGTATATGGAAAAATACCACTCAGTGTCATCTCAAGAGACTCCATACTAGCACTACAAAAGGGAATCATCCTTTATATTTTATAATATGGTTTATTACTTGACTCAATATGCAAAAGATGCAAATATGGACATTCAATAATGAGGCTGTGCAAAATGCCAATACAGTTTTAGTTCATTTGCTTGCCCACATCACTTTGGATTCGATCTTACCCGATCCGTTAATGTCTCCATTATTTTTGCAGATAAATACTTGACCCTTTTTCGAAAATTCTCCCAGAAATTAATGTATTGCTACTACAATTGCAGAACGTGAAGGCAGTTTTTGATGCTGCAATCAGGATGGTCATCAAGCCTCCACAAAAGCAACATGAGAAGAGGAAAAAAACTAGAGGCTGTTTCTTGTCAGTACACTCTTTCTGTATTATATCTAACAGCTTTTTGTATTGTAGTATTTTGTTACATGTTGAAATTTTCCATACACACCATTTTATTTCCATGTCAGCAATTTTATATTTTTGTTGACAAGTTCCTCTGGTTGTCAAATATTTTATTAGCTGGTGGCTGTACTTGCTCCCACTAGTAAGATATTAATAGCTAGTTAGGTTTGGATAATGATACTGATAAAGAAAAGTAATGGATATGGTGACAACACAAATTAAACCAACTTTATAAAAGGTGTATATACTCATTAAGTGACAGTTCTGGTGTATGCTGTCTAGCACTATCAATGAAAAACATCACATTAGAACACCAAAAAAGTTGTGTACAAGATGGCGTTTTGCTTTCAGCATTTAGTTACTATCACGTGTCATTATTAGCTTCTAGTTGAAGATTATAACTATTTTTTGTTGTCTAATTATCTATCTGTTTGAAAATGCAGAAATGTCCTCTGTGGAAGGAATATTGTTCGTCATAAATGAAACATCACTATTTCTATCCAATGGATTTACGTGCTATGAGGGAAGCATTTACGGAATATTTAACTGGACATAAAATCACTTCGCTGGAGTTTGCAGTATAGCTACTTACAATTGGCCGTTTTAAACTGTTTCTTGATAGGTTTATTATATGACTTGAGGAATTATGAAATATTTACACCTGATGTATTGTAAAGAAAGGGCATAGTTTCCAGCATTAAAAAAAGAAAGGACAGGCTACCACTTATTTTGCTTGCATGTGATCTAAATAGTGTTGTCAAATGGCGGCGCCATGGCAGATTGCGGTGGCGGATTTCTTAAAACCGCCATGGCCAATTTGTGAAGGATGGCAGTTTATGGCGGCCTAAAATGGCGGATTTTTGGCTCTCCGCCATAAACCGACATCCGCCATTAACAAAACTAGATCTAATTACAATGTACATAGTATGTACAGCATACATGAGGGAGAATTATCTGAGGTTTTATGTCCCTTGTGCAAACTGCAAAGTTAGCAAATGTTTGGTTCAGAGTAATTTTTAACAAGCTGTTTATTGTTTGGTAATCTCCGAGTAGTATACTATTCCCTTCATCATCAATAAAGAACATACATAGCAGGTTATCATTTTTCAGCTAGTCTGCAACAAATCAGCAGCTTACATTGCCAGTGTTTTGTTGAGAAATCCATAGATTTCTGGCGATCATAAAAAATTGTGGGAATCTCCGATTTCCAACCCCTCAAACACATCCTAAACGAAAATTGTACTGTAAATCTTCATAGTACATTAGTCAGTATTTCTACAGTAGCCATAGAATCAAGTTGCTGGCAGGCATTGATGTTGAGGAACAAAACTTCTTCCATAGTTTCTACAGCTTAACATTAAGAACAAATTTTAAACCTGACATAAATTCCTATTCAAAGTCCAGGATCAATAACCAGAATCAGTATGTCACGATTCACTCGCCTACACCCTGGAAGGTTCAAGTCACGGAGGGAGGGAGGGAGGGAAAAAGTGAGAACTACTTTTGATCTCCCTTTATAAAGAAAAAAAAATGAATACATTGATTAGATTAGCAATTACACCCTTCTGCAAACCCGATTCAATAAAGTTAAATGATTGAATATGGAGGAAACTGACTGGCATTCGACATATTTTATCAACCACGAGAGGAAGAAAAATTTCTGCTGCCAAAACTTGTTGGTCTTTCCGCTAGTATATCTCATGAATATACATGAGCAATTAAAGCAAAAAGAAAAGAGAACTCTAATTAGCATTTTAACACAAAGGAAAGTCTACCTAAGCAGTTCTACAACCCAACGTGCATGATTAGAAGGGCTGAGAACGGGAGGTTTTAGGTACACTAGATATATATATATATATATATAAAACAAAGAATGCAATTATGCATCCCTAGGAATTTTACATATTTAGGTACCGCAGAATTCAAGCCTTTCCAAAGTTCAAGTATCTACAAAGGAAAAAATAATGTGCGCCCATATAGAACATATTTTAGGAGCAAGCAACTATTTGACGCAGAAAGACTACTTTAAAATCGAAGGGATTGGCCAGCGTTACTAGCATAATCAGGCTCTCACTTACCACCCAAGTCTCCCAAAAGCATAGAAACTAGATGAAGATCTCCGGCAGATGATCATTGCCCATCCTCAAATCACTGAAGACAAGACACTTATTACACAAATAATTATTATAAGTGGCATCAAAACAATTAATTGGAAATCACCAAAGAAAGATAAATAAGAATCGAAATTAGCAAAAATAACGAGAATAAAATGAAACAATAGATAAAACGTTAGCTGGCAAAAGGAAGGATTTCTCAACGAAAATTGAACAGAAAACCCACAGAGAAACTGCAATCGCACTTATTCCATTATAACTTAAATATATTTCTTAATTAAAAAAAAGGCACCCCCCTTCACTAAATTACATCAGCACGATACAGGATATATTTTCAAATATCCTGTCCCTCGAGTGATTACATGTTACAAACAAGAGTTCAATATACAAAACTAACACTTACAAAGCACTTCTGGGCATCGGATTGTATGATTATAGATTGCTATTGCCATGAGGATTGCTTGTTGTAGCCATCCCACCCACCATCAGGCTCCTTCCTCTTATGAACACTACCGGTCTGTTGGATGCTTGCATGCTCCTTAGCTAGGGCCTGCGAACTGGCAATGGGAAGTTGCCTAGATGGAAGGGGTGAACTCTCATCTCTCCCCTCAATGTCTGAACCTCCAGGTCCAGCATTAAGATCTAAACTCTGTCTTGCCCGTTTCCTACAGATCTCAGCACTACTACTACTGCCACCATCTGGAAGACCAACAACATAAGGCCTGGGGTAATTGGATGAAACTGTGCTGGCAGGCCCCATTAACTGTGAATTTACTGCAGGGAAGCAAAGCCGACTACCTGACGTTGAATATACATAGGTAGAAGATCCAGCAGAAAATGATGCTGATGGGAGAGGGAAGCTGGAATTAAAGGGGAAGACGGGGTATTCAAATGGAGCAGATGGGTAAGACACTGCAGGAGAAGACGACAAAACAGGCCCCCTATAAATATCAGCTCCAAATGGATTGCCACTGGTGGCAGGACTCAAATATCTTTGAGACCCATTAGGGGCAACAATTGAAAAGGGATGATCCCCTCTGTCAGGCATAATTGAAGATATCGCGGCAGCAGAATAGGTGTTGCCACTGGAAGGAAGCCATGAAGAGAAGTTCCCTAGTTCTGCAGTACTCATCCTAAGTCCAGAAACAGGTTGTTGAGCTGGCACACTGCTCCTTGCATGCTGAGAGAACAACGATGGTTCAGTGGTGACTTCATCAACCAAAGGTCCATTGTTCAAATCAAAGTCCCTGTAGGCATTCAATTCTTTGTTTGGAGGACCACCCAATGACGATTTCACCAGCATATGCGGTACATCTATTTTATGACTACTGCTTGTGGAGAAGTTGCCCACATCAGAAGCGTCATCCACTTGGTTCAAGTCAAGCCCAAGACCTCCAGAACACCGCGCAAGTGAGGCCTTTTTACTGCATACTGGATCGTGACCACTGGCTTCAAGAGATGCAGCATCCATGTGACAAGCACAAGAGTGAGAAGAAATATCATCCTGTATTTCATCGGCAACATTCAAGTCAATATTCAATGCTAGTCGACTCTGCTTTCCAGCTGCAGTATCGGGAACAGAGGTAGTTAGTGTACCAAGAGGCGTTTCCAAAGCTTTCCTAGGCTCGGCTGGCCGGAATGCACTGGTGGCTGCTGATCCCTTCCAACCAAGTCCCCCTTTACTTCTCAATAAATCATCAGGCGGCACAAAGGGCCCCTTTGCAGCAGCAGCCACGGTGATTGATACAGGAATACCACAAGACATGGATGAAGCAGGAAATGGCACAGGACTGATCAATCGGACAGCCGGTGTACATCCAGAAGTGGGAATGCTGTTGAACTCACCACATTTTCCATCATCTGCATTGAACCCTTCATTTAAGTCAAATTCAACCTTTGCATCTGCATCTGACACAGCAGCAGCAGACATGGAAGAAGCATCTGCAGTGGTAGAGGTGCATTCCTCAGCCTCCTCTGCTTCAGTGGCATTCAATTTTGATCTTGTAGAATCCAGTTGCTTATCCATTTCTTGTGAACGGAAGCTAGATGAAGCTTTGTGAAACATCTGTCCGGCAACTTGGTCATGAATCTCTTTTACTTCTGAATTCTCCTCCACACGTTCAGCAGCAGAACCAGTCACACTAGAACACAAACCTCTATTCCCAGGCACTGCCAAGACATTGTTTTCACACTCAATTCTTTGCATTTTGGACTGACTAGTATGGTTCCCGACAGCTGTTTCACCGATTTTTCCATGTTCCCGTTCATTTAGGTCTTCAGAACCCTTATCAACACAAGAATGGAGTACATTATTGTCTGGTCCTCTTGCTGAATCAGATTGCACGTGAATAGTATGAGATTTCTGAGTTGTGTGTCCACCAATTGATCTTTCAGCACTGTTATCACCCTTTGCATCAACTTCCACAGAAGTATCTGACAATTTTTCAATTGCTTCCACCTCAAGTCCCGCAACACCACTGACCTTAAGACCAAGAGTTTCACCAGCATTAACTACCCTAACAATCTTCTCCTGGAGCTGCTCATTACTGTCACCATCTCTAGCTTCTTGCACTTCAGCAAGACCACCCAATGAAGTAGGAACAGGCTTTTCAATTGATATTCCTTTGCTTTCTAAGTTAGTTTCAGTAACCTGTTGCAAATCCATACTACATGCATTAATAGGCTTATTTATCTGTCTGGCGGCTTTCACTCCAGATGCCCGACAACTAGAATCAATATCATCATTCGTCTCACCAGACATAAATCCCCGATTCTTATTTTCAACATCCAGTCCATTATTTGAGTAGCCTTCATCCTGCACAAAATTTTCTTCAGAGGGCTTGACTACACCACTGCCTGTGCATAACTGTTCAACAGCATTAGTGTTTCTTTCCGGGGATTCAGCTGGAGTCAATAACTCAGACTTTAAGATCTCTCCAGTAGCCACACTAGCAAGAAGATTCATGCCAACATCATCAGCTTCAGAGTACTTAACACCTTCAATTAAAGCATTTATGGAGCTGTAAGAGGCGTCCCGCAAATTACCGGGCTTATTTTCATTTCCAGATGATGAGGAAGCAACTTTTGATACCTCCGATGTTTTCTTACAATCAACGCCAACTGCAGCAGGTGATCCATCGCCTTCATCTGAGCCAGTCAATACATCTTTGAAATCATTACTCTGCCAAGATTCAGTATTAATATCTGAGCCAATATTGGCTCGATAAAAGTCACTCTTTCTCTTTGACATGTGATCAAACTGGTCATGCTTCTCTGAAAGTACGGGAGAAGTGGCTCGGCTGTTCATGATCGTAGGATCATCAAAAGAAGCAGCATTGGTCCTCTGAGCGGGATTTCTACCTTGGTTTGGAATTTTAACAATCAGCTTCGGAGTATTCCCCTCAAGAGAAGTTTCAAGTGCTTTTTCCACTAACCCAGATTGCGACATTCTCTCTGAAGTTAAACTTCTGTGTAAGGAGGAATTCCTACTTGACCCTGTTTCCCTTTGCCCTCCGGGTGGAGTTGAACCTAAGAGTCCATTGATAGATTTACGATGTCGTGAAGAGCCACCTGATTTCTTATTTGCACTCATTGCAGTAGAGCTTCTGGCATCCTCCTTTGCTGAAAGACCCCCAGTTCTAGCATGCTCGCTAGAACAAGATTGACTGTTGTTGTGAGATTGACTAGAACTACTACTTTTGTCATCCCTTGCATTTGCCATAGGAAGATCAGAACTGCCATTGACAACAGCAACACAGGGTAGTGCATCTTTTAAGTTTGTAATTGCGGATGCAGGTGAGGGCGCTGATTTTCCGGGTCCTGGAGATGCTGATGTTGATGCATATCTAGTAGTGTTTTCACCCTGGATCATCTTAACCGATGAAGTTTTAGATGCAGAAAACTGGGTAACTGAACTCTTCATGCCAACATCAGATGATGCACCTGAATGTCTATTTCCACATTGACCAACATCAGCAGCTCGTGCTTTGGCAGGCCAGGAGGAAGTGGGACCAGAACCTGACTTTGCATCATTTATATTCATTTCAGCTTCAACACGTTTCTTCCATGTGTCAACTAAACCTCTTGCTTTCTTCTGAATTTCAATGTTTTTATGGGTTCGCAAATGATTCACAGATTTACCAATGTTGCACATCTGTAGAGCCTGAAGATTCACCGGAAGCTTATCAAGTGCCCGAAGTAATACAAGGAGAAATTCATCTACAGATTTATCACCATCCCTAGACCCAATACCATCACCAATCTTCCCTTTATGGACCTCCTGGAGCCATTCATCAAAAACAGGTAAACCCCTTAGCTGCACAAACTGACTAAGACAATCAAATTTATCTGTTGCTGCAATAACAGCTGCAAGTAATGACCGGCTAGCTAAATCTATTTTCTTTTCGTTTCTATCGGGAACCATCAGCTGCACTAATTTTGCAACTCCTTCAGTATCAACAAGCCCTTCCTTTTCTGTAATTTTGGAAATCTCTGCCTTCAAAATGTTATCATGCTTAAAATTACCAGAATCCCCATCCTCAATTTTCATCGAACGTTCTCGCTTGATGGGCTCAGAGCCTTGCTCCATTCTCTCCCTTTTCCTCCCCTTAATGTGAGAAGGATAGGAAGAAGCACTGTTCTGGACACTATCTGAAACTGATTTTACCTGTGATGTTGATGTTGGACTACTTACTGGCTTAGGAGATCGGCCGCCTGGCTGCATCGTCACATTCATTTCTACACGAGTCCTATGTAATAACTGATGTACTTCTTGGCAATCCTGGGGAAAAAAGAGGTGAAAAAATTAAGCACCATAAAAAGATCATTCGAGAGTGCAACATAACAGTGTTGTCAATCGCGAATTGCGGAAAATAGCGGTTTGCTCAAATTCCGCTATGCTATAGCGCCACTATAGTCGCTATTTGACAGTACTTATGAGCATGTTGCGGATTGCCGACAATAGCGGTTGGTTCAAATTCCACTATGCTATAGCGGTATAGCACCGCTATAGCCGCTATTTGACAACACTGCAACATAAGACATCAGAGACTTACATTAATATGATCTTGATCACTTAACCACCGTAAACGCTTGCCCGCTGTGTCATAAACCCTTCTACACACAAATGATGAAACCCCTGACGGAAGTTCTACGCCTTTAGGAAGAAATGAAACTTTACAAAGATGAAGTATCAATTCAGCATCAATCTCATCCTTACGAAAGGAGTAGAAAATTTCGTTTGGAGCAGCCTTCAATGACTCTCCCTTGCCGAGTTTTACTTCAACTGGCCGATGAAGCCAATTAACACCTAACTTCAATTTATTTTCTTTACCAAGCGTCAGACAACGAATTATTCCAATAAAAGGTGGGCGACCTTGAGATGGTTTGAAGAGAGCACAGTCACCGACACTAATTATGCGACCATCCTATGATTTGAAAAGAAAGAAAATAATCATTAAAGTCCAAATCAACAGAATAACTTTGTACTTCACATTTTAAAAGCACTCTAATGAATCATAATTCTTTTAACAGATTCAACAGCTGGTGCCTTCAAAAGACTATTCTGTGGTGCACATTCTTCTTTGGCAATAGAATAAAAACGGTTTATTAAAGAAATGAGAAAATCACAATAAAAGTAAACCTATATTTAGATTTTAAATAAATTTATAAGGACTGATTCACACAAGTTCCAGGCATTATCAAACGAGAGAAAGTAATCAATGCTAAAAAGTCCTCACAATTGATTCAATGAAGCACCAAGAAATAGGTAAATTGAAGAGCCCTAGAGGTGGAATCGTCAATTAATAATTTCACGTGGATACAATTACCATTTACAATCTAAGCATTCTATGCATAAAAGTAGCTTTTTTAAGCCAGTGTAATGTAGCCAGGTTTGGCTCCACTAATTGAAGTGAGAGATGCACTTTAAAGACAAAAGTGCAAAATTATAACCAGCGATTAGAAAATCAGTGGTTGAGAGATTGTGATGACATACATGCGCATGCATACCACATTATGGAGTTGTTGAAACCTACTCTTTAATTTTGAAATACATGGTTGTAATGCCATACTTGCACAAAGCTTAAGAAAGTCACTATATGCCCACAATTTTAGAAAAACATCACCACATTCGACTTTATCGCCTTTCACTAATGGTTAGAATATGAACGGTCCCGTCTAGTGAGTATTCGGGATCCAAGTTCAGTTCTAAACTGGATTCAGTGATTGGTCCTTGTTATGATTTCACCAATGAAGGTTGAAAGTCACCATCTCCACTCCCTGCGACCTCCAATAATTCAGACCACATCTGTTCCCACAGACACTCCCTATGGTCAAGCCTATCAGTTTGCAACTTTCACTCTCTAATTACACATAGTGGAAATACCAAAAGAAAATAATAAAATTAAATCTTATCATTGCCATAAGACTATAGAACCAGAGATTAGTTAAAGGGAAAATTAAGCTATGAAGCACTGACACGGACACCAGATACGACACAAACACCGATTATAATTTGACGAAATGAAAGTGATGAAGTATCTGTGTCCAACACGAGACCACCCACCTCAAGTCTCGGTGCTACATAACTAAGCTTCTTGGAACTTTTCCAACAGCCTTATTTAGCAGTGCCTATTAAAAAGTATTTATATATCCTTCAACAATTGATCATAATTATTTTTATTAAAAACACATCAAAATGCACTGTGGTTCCCAATTTAGCAGATTCTGTATTAGTCATTTCTTAATCCCTGCACCTACGGATAAATATTCTATACTCCACTCTTACAGAAACTCAAATTTGTTTTTAGACAACTACGTAGAACTCTTCTATTACAACAAATCCTGCAAAGGAAAAATCGAAAGCTTCAAATACAATCATAATCCCAATACCTTACGGAACGACTTAGCTGGAGACGAACACAACGAAGTAGGGGAAGTAACATCCACGATTACAGATGATTCACCACGTGTGGGAGGTTTCCACATACGCCGAGTCCTTTTCCCCTCGTCACCTCCAACCCCATGCATAGCCTTGCATTTTCCCCAATCCCAGCCTCGATCCCACCTTCACACCTTACTACGAGTATCATCAAATGAAATCCTTCCTTAATTCATAAACAAAAATACCTCAATTCACGTGTAACGCCTCCACGAAACCCTAATTCCACAAAAACCCTATCTCCTGAATCATACTTCAGACTGGAAGAGAACTCTGAAACCCTAATCTGGTGTGAACTCGATTATTCGAAATCCCTGTACGAATAAGGCTTTTCCGCACCGCGATAATCAGATCCGCGAGAGATTACGAAGATGAATTTGAAAGCCGCCTTTCGATCTTGGAAGAGAGTACGATAATCTAGAGAGAGAAAAAACGGAAGAGAGGGAGAGAGAAAAAGAGGGAGACAGTGGCTAAAGGGAAAGGTTGTGTTTGCTTGGCACTTGGGTTGGGGAAGTGAGGAACGGGCAGTTCGGGCAGTTCGGGCAAGGAGAATGATAACGTCACAGGGAGGTGAGGCAACGTGTGAAGAATGTGACTGCGGATTGGTGCATCGGGAAATGAATAATCAGCATTGACTGGACCATCTCCATCGCATTTATATTTGACTTTTATTTTTCGTCCCCTGACAATGCCAGTTTTTTTGTTTTTTTGTTTCTTCCTCTATGTTTTTCCTTTTTCATTATTTTTAAGTTTTATTTTTAGGTTATTTTCTTTTCCGGAAACAAGTGGGGTTCCCTTACGTCACCTGAATGAGGTGCTTAATTCATTTCTCCCCGGGGCAGAAGAGTAATTTCGACAACTAACAGTTCACATGAGATGAGATGCTTGTAATTTAAGGTTGTCTTCAAACCAGTGTTATCCGACCCGGATCGGCCATCGACCCGGTCAAGGCACTGGGTCACTGGGCCCGGGGTCGGACCGGCGGGTCTCTAGTCGGACCGCATGACCCGGTCTATTTTAAATAAATTTAAAAAATTATAATATATACTAAGAAAGTATTTGTATTTATAATTATAAATATATTGTCTTGTATACATTTATTAATATAGAAATTTTATTATAATTTGTATTTATAATTATAATTATAAATATAGATATTTTATTTCCGACGACCAACAACTATTGGACTATTGTAAAAAAAAACAACAATTGGACTAATAGTAGTTAAATATTAAACATAATTATTATTGTTATTTAAACCGGCTATTGTATTAAAAATAAAGAAGCATTGGTAATGCATAATATTAATATATAAGCAAGCCAAAGACGATGAAGGAATAAAAAAATATAAGCAAACAAATATTAAGTGCAGATATTTTTAGCGCATTGTATATATAATATAAAAGCAAATCTTTATCAACAAACTGTTTGTAGTGTAGTGGTAATGCTTGCTATTACTCACCTACAGGTCTCAAGTTCGATTCCCACTTTGGAGATTTTTAAGTAATAAAAAATATTTTGTTTCATTTCTAAACTAGAAGCTTAGAAAAAAATAAACTAAATTCTGCGAAAATGGGAGGTTCCAACCAAAAAAAAAAACTAAAATCAGCGAACATGCAACCCGGCCCGGGTCATGTGACCGGTCGGACCACCGGGTTTATCATCGACCCGGCCGGGTCATCCGGTCCAACTGCATATCCGGTTCTGCACACTGTCCGGCCCGGGAAGGGCACCGGGTCCCGGTCCGACCGGCCGGTCCGGTCCGGTTCTGATAACTATGCTTCAAACTAGTATCTCATATTATAAGCGAGGCGAGTCCTTCGGCATGGACCGGCGCGCTTTTTTCCCCCTCCCCCCTTCCGTTTTTTTATTACCTTTTAGCCCCTTTTTTTCTTCCTTTTTTAGCTTTTAGGGCTTATTGGACTTTTTTAAAAATGTCTATATGAAAAATATGATTAGGTAGAAGTACTTAAGTTGTGATGCTAAGTAGTGTGTTTTGAGGTGTTTTAGAGTTCAGACAAAATTTTAGATGTTTAAATACATGGAGTTCGTTTCTCAATAATTAGTTTGGTAGAAAAATATAGTTTTATGACAAATTTTGTAAAGTGTGATGCTAAGCAGTGTGTATTTGGGTAAAATTTTATATGTTCTAATATGTGAAGTTCGTTCCTCAATAACAAGTTTGGTGAAAAAAATCATGACAAAATATTTAAAATCTTAAATTTACCCTCTCCCTCTGTTTTTCCTCTCTTTTTATTTATACTTTTTTTAGTAAAAATCCACGCGTACTTAAATTGTGATGTTAATTAGTGTGTTTTTGTAAGAAGCAAAATTGATAAATGACAAAATTGCATTGAGTTTCATTGATGGATGCTTTTATACATTGTTCAATTGATAACAGCCTCTTAACTGAGACTCAACCAACAAGCTGAAAACAGCAACTAAACGGGTTACAAACTAAATGGGCTAACTAGCTTAAAGCCCAACAAGCCCAAAGCTTATTACAAATTTACTAATACATCCAACAAATCCTCCCCTAAACTCAAGTCTACTAGGCAGCTGAGTTTAAAGATTTGAACTGTCCTTCCACTATTCTGCTCATGCCCAGATCATATCTCAGCTTCTGAAAGTATCTGTTTTGAGAGGCTTAGTCATGATGTCTGCTACCTGCTGCTTTGTGTTGCAATGGACCAACTCTATGACTTCATTCTTAGCTAGCTCACGAAGGAAGTGGAACCTTATATCTATATGCTTGCTCCTACCATGGAGCACAGGATTCTTGGACAGCTTAATGGTGGAACTGTTATCACAGTAGAAAACAGAGGTTCTGTTCTAAGGAAGCCCCAACATTTCTAGTATCCTCCTTAACCAAATTGCTTGACAGACACAGCTAACAGCTGCAATAAATTTTGATTCAGTAGTGGAGAGGGTCACAACTGGCTGCTTCTTAGCAGACCATGAAATTGCTCCTGAAGCCAGCAAGAAGACATAACCGAATGTGCTTCTCCTATCATCAATGTCACCTGCATAGTCACTGTCAGTATATGCAGTAAACTCAGTCTCATCAGTCCTCTTATATAGAATCCCCAGTCCAACAGTTCCCTTAATGTATCTGAGAATTCTTTTAGCAGCTTGTAGGTGTAAGTCAGCAGGTGATTCCATATATCTACTCAGCAAAGACACGGCATAAGTCAAGTCAGACCTAATTGCAGTCAAGTACATAAGGCTGCCAACTAGTTGCTTGAAATTGCTCACATCTACTTTACTACCTTCTCCTTCCTTTGTTAGCTTAGAACTAGTGACTATAGGACTGTTAACAGGTTTACAGTCACTCATTCCAAACCTCTCTAATACTTCAGCAGCATATTTTGCTTGACAAATTGAAATTCCTTGAACATTTTGACACATTTCAACCCCCGGAAAGTAATTCATTAGGCCAAGATCAGTCATGTCAAAATTCTTTTGCATGGAGGACTTAAAATCATCAAACATTCTCTTACAGTTTCCAGTGAAAATCAAATCATCAACATAAAGACTTACAATCAAGATACTCCCTGATTTGTCAGTCTTCACAAACAATGTGTGTTCTGATGGGCTCTTTTGGAAGCCTTCCTTTACAAAGTAAGCTTCAATCTTGCTATACCAAGCTCTTGGAGCTTGCTTCAATCCATATAGGGCTTTCTTCAGTCTATAAACCTTGTTTTCAGTCCCTTTTACTTCATAGCCATGTGGCTGTTCAACAAACACAGTTTCATTAAGCTCTCCGTGAAGAAATGCATTTTTCACATCAAGCTGAAAAATGTTCCAGCCTTTGAGAGCAGCAAGAGCAATTACTGTTCTTATGGTGTCCCATCTAGCCACTGGTGCAAACACCTCTCTATAGTCTATGCCTTGCTTCTGTGAGAAACCCTTAGCAACCAACCTCGCTTTGTGCTTTTCAACCTCACCCCTTTCATTCAACTTGGTTTTGAATACCCACTTGACTCCTATCTTCTTCATATTCTTAGGTAGAGTGACAAGTTCCCAAGTTCCATTCTTTTCAATGGCTTCTATTTCAAGATCCATTGCTCTTCTCCACTTGCTGCTTTTTACAGCCTCTTCAAAATTCAGAGGATCTTCTATCTGAGTGATGATGGATAGATTGAGTTCTTCCTCAGTCTCTTGATCATGTAGTTCAACATAGTTGGTGGAGTAATCATCCAAGTACCCTGGTTTCTTGCTTATTCTCTTCTGTTCAGCATTATTAATTTCACTCTCTGTATTATCATCATCTTCTTGTGACTGTTGGGGCTCACTGTTTGAGTTAATATTTGTTATGCTGTCACCTGCTGTATTGACTTCTGTGGGCTGTTCTGTGTTGGAAGTCACTGATTGTTCCTGCTCACTTTCTCCTAGATCAATCAGCTCTGCCCTTTGCTTTTCTTTCCCTTTGCTCCAATCCCATTTCTCTTCTTCTGAGAAGATAACATCTCTGCTAATGTATATCTTCTTTGTTTGTGGATCCACCAACCTATAGGCCTTGGATTCCTCACCTAATCCCAGCAGCACACATTTAATGCTTCTACTGTCAAGTTTCTTCCTTAAAGCCTCCGACACATGCACATGGCCAATGCAACCAAAGACCTTGAAGAAGTGAACAGATGGCTTATTTTCACTCCACTTTTCTTCTGGTGTAATCTCTGCCACTGCTGTGGTTGGACTTCTATTGAGCAAAAACACTGCCCATCTCACTGCCTCAGCCCAGTATTCCTTAGGTAGGCCTTTCTCATTCATCATTGATCTTACCATATTCATTATAGATCTGTTTTTCCTCTCTGCTACTCCATTTTGTTGGGGAGTATAAGCAGCGGTGAGTTGTCTATTCACACCATTCTTAGCACAAAACTCATTAAACTCAGTGGAAGTGAACTCACCTCCCCTATCAGTTCTTAAGCATGCAATCTTGTTTCCAGATTCATTTTCAACAGCGATTTTAAACAGTTTAAATGTTTCTAATGCAGCTGACTTTTCAGTGAGAAAGTATACCCAACATTTTCTACTAAAGTCATCTATAAAAGTGATGAAGTACCTTCTCTTGGTGTTTGATTCTGGCTTTATTGGCCCACAAATGTCTGCATGAACAAGTTGGAGCTTCTTCTCTACTCTCCATGTGGCTGCTTTTGGGAATGGCTCTCTATGTTGCTTGCCACTCATACAATCTTCACAAATCTTGCTACTTTCTTCTATCTTTGGTAGGCCTTTAACCATTGTCTTCTGGCTCAATTCTCTCAAGCTACCATTGTTCAAATGTCCATATCTTCGGTGCCAGAGGTGAGTGGTGTCATCTGTTGTCACTTTACAGCATGATGGTGTTATTATGTTAGGAAGAACAGGGAACATTCTATTCCCTGTCATTTTGGACTTGAACAGCAGCCCTTTTGTATCATGATACACCATGCAGAAGTCATCTTGAAATTGAACAACCAGGCCCTTCTCTTGCAACTGACCAATGCTAAACAAGTTGTTCTTCAATTCTGGAATCCAGTACACATCAGTAACCACATGAACATTGTTTCCAATTTCCAGTTTCACATTCCCTTTTCCCTTAACTGTCAGTTTCCTATCATCACCCAACTTCACTGTGGTTGTAAATGTTTCATCCAATTCACTAAACCATTCCTTAATTGCACACATATGATTGCTACACCCAGAATCTAATAGCCATACCTTGTTAATGGATGTTTTCTTTTCTTCAGTTTGAGCCATCAACAGTATTTCTTCTCCGTGTTCAAATTCAGTGAAATTCATGCTATCTTCCAAATTAGGGCACTCAGATTGATAATGACCTAGTTTGCGGCAATTGTAGCATTCCACAGTCTCTTTGTTCCAAGATTGTCTTCCACGACCTCTGCCACCACGCGTATTGGATCGTCCCCTTCCTCTGTTCGCGTCTCTTCCAGCGTTTGTGACCTTCAACACTTGTTCTTCCTCCTTTTGACCTTTCTCCTTTTGACCTCTCATTCTCTGTTCTTCAACCATAAGTGTGCTCTGCAATTTGTCGATGGAGAGAGTTGATACGTCGTTTGCTTGGTCAATTGAACATGTTACGTAGTTGAATTTTGGAGTTAAAGATCTCATGATCTTGTCAACAACCATTTCTTGGCTCACTTGTTCCCCACACATCTTCAATCGATTCACCACGGCGAGAGTTCTTGCGAAGTATTCGTCAATCGAATCACTTTCTTTCATTCCGAGAAGCTCAAATTCTCTTCGCGCTGCTTGCAGTTGAGATTTCTTCACCTTCGACGAGCCCTCATATTTCTTCTTCATAGAGTCCCAGATTTCCTTCGATGTGTCTTTGGTGAGAATCGTCTCCAAAATGCTGCGATCAATTGCCTGGAATAGGTAATTTTTCACTTTCAAATCTTTCAACCTACTTTCTTCTCTCATCTTCGTGTGCTCAGCCGTCGCATTCGCCTGAAGTTGGTAAACACCGTTCTCCACCAGGTTCCAGTACTCCTTGGAGGGAAGGAGGTTCTCCATTAGCATAGCCCAGTGGCTATAGTGTCCGTCGAATTTAGGCACTGAAGGTTGCATGTAGTTACTCTCCTTTTCCGCCATTGTTGCTCAACGAAATTCTGTTACACGCTTTCAAGAATGCTCACGATGCTTCTTGATTAGGCCCCAGAGGAGCTGTGATACCAAATGTAAGAAACAGAATTGATAAATGGAAAAATTGCATTGAGTTTCATTGATGGATTGTTTTATACATTGTTCAATTGATAACAGTCTCTTAACTGAGACTCAACCAACAAGCTGAAAACAGCAACTAAACGGGTTACAAACTAAATGGGCCAACTAGCTTAAAGCCCAACAAGCCCAAAGCTTATTACAAATTTACTAATACATCCAACAGTTTTGAGGTGCTTTATAGTTCGGACAAAATTTTAGATGTTTAACTACATGAAGTTCGTTTCTCAATAATCGGGTTGAAGTTATCAACCACCGCATACGGAGTGAATTTAATACTAACAAACTTTCCCTATCCCTCTTTTTTTGCCGCCAAACTTTCCCTCTCCCTCTTTTTTTTCCTCTCTTTTTATTTATACTTTTTTAGTGAAGATTGTGATGTTACGTAGTGTGTTTTGAGGTGCTTTATAGTTCAGACAAAATTTTAGATGTAATAATCAGTTTGAAGTTGGCGGATTGAAGGGAAAGTAGTCTTGCAATATATTATGGGGCCAAAGGGTATTTTTGTGATTTTCTCACAACCTTTTTATGCATGTCGACCAAGTGTGTCTATTTTTCTTCTTCTATTTTGATGCATCTTAGCCAAGTGTGTCTATTTTTCATGGGTATTTTCGTCATTTCGGTTCAACTACTCATTGCATGTCAAACACATCCCACTTGAGGTGCCTCTCTTTCATTGGTCCTGTTTTCTTACATCCTCACATGTCTCTCTTTTACTTCCATCCGGCACATGTCACAAACTATCTATGTAAAACAATTCTAAGTAGTGCATGTAAGACACATGTTCTTCACTTCATTAAACAAACATGTCTTTCTTTTTCTCCCATCTGCCACATGTATCAAACTATATATGTAAAGCAATTCTAAGTAGTGCATGTAAGACACATGTTCTTCACTTCATGAGACATCAGTGTCACATTTCCTTTTGATGCATGTCAGTCACGGAGCCAAAATTTGGCGCCAAATTTTAGGAGTATTTTCGTCATTTCGGTTCAACTACTCATTGCATGTCAAACACGTCCCACTTGAGGTGCCTCTCTTTCATTGGTCCTGTTTTCTTCCATCTGCCACATGGCTTATTTTTCCCCCATCTACCACATGTCTCAAACTATCTATGTAAATCAATTCTAAGTATTGCATATAAGACACATGTTCTTCACTTCATGAGACATCAGTGCCACGTTTCCTTTTGATGCATGTCAGCCACATTTGGCGCCAAATTTCAGGGGTATTTTCATCATTCAAAGAAAAAAAATACAAAGTTTGTATTGCTGCTATATTGATATTTCAGCTGAGAAAGATAAATTAACCTATCTATATAGCATCCTATATTTCGAATATCTTAAACTCATGTAACTGAGTCGTTACTAGCGCTCCCCGTGCATTGCACGGGCATTGAGACTAGTTCTATTTATGTTTGAAAATGTCAATCTTTTTATATAATCAAGTTATTTTAATAATATGGATAGTTATGGAATAGAAAATAATAAAATTAAAAATAATAATCATAATAGAGATAATAAACAAATAAATAAAATTGAACAAATTTGGTGAAATGAAAAAGAGTAGCTCACAACATAGACCCGTGAAATGGAAGCAAAAGACAATAAAATGATAGAACTATTTTTTGGTATTTTATTTAAAGCTTAGGCAAATTGTAAAATTAAACCTTGGTAATGAATACAAAAAAAACGATTTTCCTAAAACTATTTATATTTTAATTGTTATTTTTGAGTTTGCATGGAAAGACAAAAACAAACAGAAAATAATTCAATATAGACTATAGTTTAATTAATTAAGTAAGTACAATTAATATTCTTCAATATAAAAATTCATCACTTTTTAGAACGTGACATTTCAAAATGATTCACATAAACCAAACCCAGATTTCTTCGACTATTCCTTGGAATGTCAATGAGGAGGAGCTGAGACGGGGAATACTCCCCCTCATCCCCGTCCCCAATTCTCATCTGGGGGCGGGTTCCTCCCTCACCCCTTCCCTACAGATCCCCGCTAGGGCTGGAAATGAGTCGAACTGAGTCGAATTTGTGTCAGCTCGACTCAACTCGATAAGATTAAGGTCAGCTCAAAACTCGACTCGAGTTCGAGATGAACCTATTTCTTCAGCTCGAGATCGAATCGATTCAAACTCGTTAGCAACTCGGCTCAGCTCGTGAGCTCGAAACACAAAGATATTATAATTATTCAAATCAAAATATTTATATTTTATATAAAAAATCCAAAATTTATCTATCTGATATATTTATATAAACTAATTTAATATCAATAACTAATAAGAGTATTAATCATATATCATATTAATCATAATTAACCAATTCGTATTAGTATTAACTAGTTGTTGAGCTACGTTTCTCTTTTATAACACACATTGTTCGTTCCTTTCCTTACTACAAACGATGTGGGACTAGCTTACATAACTCAAGTCAAATAGGCAAATAGCAACATGTTACGTTCCGATCACTATCTCCACCCACTCTCCACCATTTCTTCCAGCTTTCTCCTTTGCTCTTGTATACTATGTCGAAAACTGTTCCCACTTATTTCCATTCCCAAATGCTTTTCACAGTTCTTTATTTTGTAATTGTTATTTGCTACTATTATTTTCAATATTTTATGCATATTATACCAATTCTACACTCATATTATGTGTACGACTATACCAGGCTACTAAAATATGTATCATAATATATATATATATATATATATATATATATATATATATATATATATATATATATATATATATATTATCGAGTCAGTTCATGAACCAAACGAGACGAGTCATACATGGCTTGAGTTCAGCTCATTTATTTAACGAGCTCAACTTTCAGCTCAAGTTCAGCTCATTTGGTTCATGAACCAAGTTCAAAGAGTCCATTATCGAGTCGAGTATCGAACTATTTTTGAATTGGTTCAGTTCATTGCCAGCCCTTTCCCCACCGTCCTTGTGGAGATGCCATAAATTTATTAAAAATTAACAAAAATATGAATTGAAATATAATCAAATGGAAAAAAAATATAAAAGTAAGACTAAAAAAATTATAAGTTTCACATTTTAATATAGAAAATATAAAAGTTACTCCTACTTTGATATTATTTTTTGTTACAAAAGAGAAAAAAAATTATGCTTTGATATTTTAATATTTAAAAAATATAAAACTAAGAATAAAAATATAAAATTCGCACACAACTCAAATTTTTATTATTTAATATTAATAATTAAAAACACATACAAAAATACTAAAACATCAATTACTTATAATAAAATATATATCTATAATCTATAATAAATGTAATATATTCAGGGCAGGGATATGGTCCCTATCCCCAACCCCAAATTGAATGTGGGGGGATTTTCTCCCATGTCCTCGTACACACGGGAAAAAATTCCCCACCCGTAGGGCTCCAAATGTAACACCCCTAATTTTTAAAATAACATTTTAAGTGGATTTTATATAATTGCTAGTCGAAAGAATTAATAATTCGCAATTCGGAATCGGCCGAGTCGAGAAATTTTACGCCAAGTAATAAACCGTAGAATTAGTGGGGGGGGTCTTGGCCTAAAAACCTTGAGTTAATGAACTAAGGGAATTATGGTCTTTTCCCAACCATAACACCCTCAGCCCTTACACCCTCCAACTGAAACCATCTCATCACTTCCAGCAACTTTCAGAAAACAAAACACAGATAGTAGAGGAGAGAAAAAGGGGGGGGGGGATAGAAGAAGGTGAGGAAGTGAAGAGCATTTCAGATTTTCTGGTTGCATGTAAGTAACTTCTATACCATTGAACTCCATTTTTCTTCCTTGTTCTTCTGGTATAATTTTTACAAGCTGAACCAAGCTACTTCCCTTCTTCCCATTTTCAAATCCTTAAAGCTCCAAGTGAGGAGAATTGAAGTTTTGAGCAAGAGGACACCTTGCATGTTCAGTAGGAGCAAAGGAGAGAGAGATTCAGAACCAACATTGTGGATTGGAAACTAATTTCGAAGTGGAACTGTTGCTGGTGCGAATTTGGGCTGAGTTGTGAGTTCATCTTGGAACGGTTGAGCCAATTCGGGGATTGTTCGTGTAATAACGGTTCGGTAGCTTCGTACTTCGGCTCAACTCGCGTGACTTCGGCATTCGGTGAGTTCTACTCACGATTAGGGATATAATGTTGTTCTGGACAAATTGTGTTTTTGTCTCACGACAAAGTTTTGGGTCCGAGGCGTTTCACCGAGTCGAAAACCGTTTTCGTCGAAAAATGAAATTTTACGGTTTTTACGAAATTATATATATCTATATGCTGTTTGTGTACTGGAATATGGTCTGAATTATGCTGCTAAACATCTGTTTTTAAGCTTCGGAAGTCATGAAATGTCTCGGTGACAATTTGGGAGCGAATTAGGGAAAAACTCGATTTTAGAAAAGCTGTTTCCAACCTATCTGTCAAGGGTCGCGACCACAGTTCATTTTGTGACGCAAAAGTTTCTGTCACTTTTCGCGTCGCGACGGAACCAGTTCGCGTCGCGACGCTTTGCAGTTCTTCAGCAAAACACACTGATTTTGTTTTCCCAATAACTTTTGATCCGGGAACCCGATTGAGGTGTTCTCAGGTGCGTTGGAAAGCTTATTCAAAGACCTATCTATAATTATATAATTTGGTTTGGAAAATACACTGTTTTTGAAGGTCAAAGCTGTTTTCAAAACCGAATTGTAGACCGCGTGTGAGCATATGTTTTCGAATAACAAAACGGATAACCAACTGGACTATATGTCAAATTTGTGATATGATTATAATGCCGGATGTCTAACTTTGAATTCATAAAAACGGGTTATAGATCAACATTAGATATTGATTATCTAGAACTTAAGAGACGGTCCAATGCAGACATGATGTATATTTTATTATATATCGCGTTGGGTGACGACCCGACAAGTAGCATACTAGGGAGGGAAGTCATGATCCCTTACCTAGGCCCTGGATACGTTTAGGCGTGGTCAATTCGTGGGTTTTCGGGATTGTGGCTGGTTTGCAATGCCGATTTATGCTAAGTTAAGAACACAATTCTCCGAGATTGTGGCTTGTATGCACGGTCGGGTTTCGTTTGGTAAGCGAATGGTTATAAATCAATCAATGAAGCTTAATAATATATAATATTACTTCATTACCGAGATTGTGGGTTTGTATGCACGGTCGGTAATTGGACTAGTTATATATGTTGACGCAAATAGTGATAAACATACTATGTTGCAACGGTTTTAAACTAAACCGAAAGATAGTGAGGGGGCACGGTAGAACTCACTGAGACATGTTGTCTCACCCAATCATTGTTGTTGTTTTTACAGAGAAGCAGGGCAAGAGGAAGAGTAACCGGCACGGATGGGTGACGTGCTCGTGGAGATGTCAAGGATTGATAGTCTTGATGTTTATTTCCTATTATGTTGTCTCTGTATGGTTATATAACTTGTAGTTGTTATGAGTTGTATGAACCCCTTTTGAATTATGTTTATTAAGTATTGAGCACGGAGTGGTATTCCTTTTTGGATCTTGGATTCGTGTATGGAATTAAGACGGCTTAGTCTGAAGTATTACGTTTTAATTCGGAAAAAGTTTGTACGTTCAAAACTTAAGCAGGAATTGTGTCCTCTGAGTATTGCTATAATTGTGCATTACGGTATATCTACATGTTAGAAATATCTGGGTGTTACACCAAATGGGACAATCCTCGTAGGGATCCCGCTAATAATTCTTTAAAATTATTTATTAGATTTAAATAAATATAAATTATATTTTCATAATCAAATAAATCTAATAGCTACCTTAGTAATTAATAAAAAAATAATGATTTTTCTAAAACTATTAATAATTAAATTGTTATGTTTGTGTTTGCATGAAAAGACAAAAACAAACAAAAATAATTCAATATTGACCATAGTTTAATTAATTAAGTACAATTAATATTCTTCAATATAGAAACTCGTCACTTTTTACACTGTGGCATTTCAAAATGATTCACATGAACCAAACCCAGATTTCTTTGATTATTCATTGGGATAACAATGGCGAGTAGCTGAGGCAGGGAATACTCCCCATCACCGTCTCTCAAATCGTTACTTTAAATAAAGATAAGGGGCCCCGGGAGCACTTTAGCCTATTAAAAATTAGCAAAAATCTGAATTGAAATACAATAAAATGGGAAAAACTATAAAAGTAAGAGTAAAAAAATTAAAAATTTCACATTTTGATATAGAAAATATGAAACTTACTCCTAATTTGATATTTTAATATTTAAAAAGTATAAAAGTAAGAATAAAAATATAAAATTAGCACAGTTCAATATTTTATTTATATTTTTAATAAAAATACATATAAAAAGACTAAAAAAACCAATTACTTATAATATAAAATATATCTATAATAAGAATATTTATGTAATATATTCAGGGCAGGGATATGGTTCATGTCCCCAACGCCAAATTGATTGTGTGGGGATTTTCTACCCCGTCCTCGTACCCACGGGAAAAATTCCCCACCCGTTGGGATCCTAATGGAACAGTCCCCGTAGGAATCCCACTAATAGGTAGAAATTGCCACCTCTAATTATGCCCACATTTCAATCATTATTCAAGTAGATTTTCTTGTTTCATTGAAGAGAAAGATGAATAATATTACATGAAATTGAAACTTTAACTCAAAAATGGATAACGACGCCAAACATAAAATTGCCAAGGCTGTATTTCAAAATATTATTGTTCCTCTGCCTATTTCTACCTCTAAGCAAGTGGTAAGTATGATAAAAGGCACCCCCCATGAAACCCCATCTTTGCCATATTCGATATTAAGAAAATAAGAAAGAAACATACACAAGAAACCGGTCAAATAGTTAATGCAAATGTAGAGTTAAGTGTTTTATTCTTTAACCATTGAGCCTTGATACCTACTACAAAATAGATTGTTTTTCTATAACTTTCCGTCGGAAAATATAAATAACTATAATAAAAATTCCAAATTTGATAATATACATTCCCTAATTTGCCCATTAAACATATAAATTAAAGTTGTATTCATTGAGACGTGTATCATGTCTCCATGCAAGACATACAGATGCAAGGATGCCTTATAGTCCATAAGGACGAATTGAACCGAATTTTTTTTCGTGATATCCGTTAAGTGTCATGCCAAAAACTTTCTAAGGGTGGAATTCTGAAAAAAGAAGAAAGACAAAAGAATCAAATTTCAATAACTAAAAGAGGAATAGAAATAAGTAGGCATCTGAAGGAAAACAAAAACGATTACAAAGAATGTTCTAAAATTCACGTACATTGTATTTTCTAGCAGCTTTGACTCATCATAAGTCACAAATTTGTTCCCAAATAGAAAGAATCATTTTTTCACCTTCACTCTCAAAAATCTATTTACCACTTACCAAATAGAAATAATTAATTTTTTGTGTTCGATGGTTTGGAGATTATGTTTCGAACTCTTTAAATAGTTGTTATAGCCTATAGGAGCGGTTTGTTTGAAAACTTTGAAATGCAGTGAATATTGATTCAAATAAGCCTTAATTAGATTAATTTATGGTATATACGTTACTTATTTTTAATTGAAAAATATATGTTACTTATTTATTGTAAGCAATCAAAACATTATTTAGTGATTTGGAACTAAAAAATGATTAAATGAGAAAAGGCTAAGGAGTTGACATGTGGCAATATATTTAATAAGATGTTGTTATCTACAAACAAATCTTTCGGCTTTACATGTGAAAATTTAAAGCCATTTTCAATTCTTTGTATGAGAGGACATTTGTATTCTATTGTATTCTTTATATGAGAGGAAATTTACATCTAAAAAAATAGTTAGATAGCATATTTCATATAGTGTGTCCGAACATATTGAATCTTTAAAATTTTAGCCGATTTCTTAAGAGTGACCTCTATATTTCATGATTTATTTTCTTATTTAATTTGGATTGGGAGAATAGCGGTATAAAATAGGATTTTGATGCCTTTTGACTATAATTAAAGCTATGTTACTAAAATTAAAATATTTTTATTCATTTGGCTGATTTTGTAATTTTCTCAAAGAGACTATATATAGGACTAATAAGCATAACATGTCTAAGACTAAAAAGAATCAAGGGTTGTTGGAATAACATTATCATTTTTATAAAAAAAAGCATAGAAAAGCAAAAAAAGAGGCTTGAAAAGGAAAATGGCGTGTAGGTCTTCGTTTGTTTAGTCTAATAAGGCTGTAAATGGGCATTTTCATGTCCTTGCCGGAAGACCTGAGTAGTGCTCAATGCCCAACCCAAAAATTGTAAGCAAGACACAACGAAAGGTCATTACTTCCTACACCCTCCCTACTCACCACACATCCCCTAACCCTATGAAAAGATATAACTACCCTTAACATTCCTAAAAAATACCCCCTATCCTTCCTCCTTCCTCTTCTCCTCCATCTACTACACACCCCTCCTAAACCCTACACCCCCACACCTCCCATCTCTCCACTCCAAACCCTACCCACCTCACCAACTTCATTGACATTGTAGCCATCATCCCCACATTCGCAACCCTATTAAGGTATGATCCATTTCAACCCTTTCCTTTTTTTCACACAGAAACTGTGATTGTGTTCGTTTAAATTTTTCTAGATCGCTGATAACTCATATTTATATGAGTTATTTATACTTATTCAAAGTTAAATCATGCAAGTTCTCTGGCAATAGTAGGTTGTTTCTATTAAGTTTCTGTTAGTTTATTACTTTTTAGTTAGAAATGGGCTAAATTACAAGTTCTAGGCATATTGGTGCCAATTGGCATCTTTGTGAGCGTTTTGATGCTTCTTGTGTTTGTGCAGTAAACTGAGCGTGGCAACGTCCCTCATCACGTCTGAAGAAGGGCAGCAGAGCAAGAAAGAAATATCTTATTTTTGGCGCGCAAGAAATGATGGCCAAAGATCTAGAAGTGCAGAAGATCTTCTCTCTCCTCAGCGCTGACGCGGCTGACGCACTGTAGCAGTGCGGTGTCACTTCAGGGCAGAGTCAACTCGCAAGCAAGCTTGGAAGGTGGGGAATGACATCAGCAAGCATGTGACCCTCTTTTGACCATGGCTATTCTCTCTCTACAAAAGGAAAAGGGGGCATCATGCGGCATCATCGACGAATCCGTTCATCATCCACCTTCCTCCATTTTCAGAGATAGTTTTTCTAAAAGAAGTTCTGGACACAGACTTCTTCATTTTTAAATTTTCTCAAGCTCCAATTTTTATTTCCATTCGCAACCATTACTGTGAAGCTCAGACGTTGTAACGTCTTTACAGCGTGCATGAAGGAAGGCCACTTAGGCGTATCTTTTGCGTTTAGTCTCATTTTCTCTATGTACGGTACTTGGATTTTAACTCCTCTTATTTTTGTAAGGATGCTCAGCATGAGCTAAACATTTGTAGTTGGGTTGTTGTTTTGCATATAATGAACCTCTAGTTTAATGATATGAAGTACTGATGTTTATGCGTTTTAAATCTTTGCATGTTAATATTTCCAAACTTGTTTTGAACTTGGCCACTTAAAACAAGTAGATTCATAGGTACAGACATGTTCTATGAAAAGAACTCAAAGATTTATGTGAATGAAAAGGTGCACTAAAGACATTTAGGCATTTTTATCTAAATCTAGACATAGAATGGATAATAGTTCATAGGACATTGCTGTGGGTACTTAAAATACAGGAGTAGGCCTACTTAGAACCTAGACATAGGAATTCTAGTACTTGAAGCTCTGACGTTTTGTGACTGAAAAGCACAGCTCTTTTGCAACAGCGTTCAAACGTTATAACGTCTATACAACATAGCATTTGTACGTGTTAACGTGTAAACGTTATAACGTCTGACTAGAGGAGATTTACTTGCATGCAGCAGTCCAACTCATACTCTTCCATATTCACAACCACTTCTTGTTTACTTGCTTTATTTATGTTACTAGTCGTAATACCAACTTTTAGTGCCGATTTATTACTTATTTCACTTGTGTTTTAAAGACTTGAACTTTGAAAGTAAATCAATCCTCGTGGGAACGATCTCTTACTTCTTATCCACTTTATTACTTGTACGACGTGTATACTTGCACTAATATTGCGACTATAAAACACACGATCGCAACAAGTTTTTGGCGCCGTTGCCGGGGATTGAATTTAACTTTTATTGCTCAACAAGAATTAAAACACTAGGTGAAAGAATTCTGCTGTGTTGTTTGTTGTTTCTGTGAGTGAACAGGTAAACGTTACAGCGTATGCTTAGTTCCAGTTCAAGCTCTAGTTCAACTGAACCAGGGAGTGGATCTGAGCCTGAATTCTATCCAGAACCTGAAAGAATCTTCAGGCGACTAAGGAGACAACAAAGGTTAAGAAGGCAGCAACAACACCAGCAATTTCAGCCACCAATCATGTCTGAACATGGTACTGGTGGTAGAAGCTCTAGAGGTGGACGTACTCCAAGAGGTGGAAGGCACTCTGATGCTGGAGGTAGAGAACGTGGTCGTGGACCACAGACTCATACAGAGACATATGTTGATGATGAACACTGGCAGAGACAGCAACTCATCAATGCAGGGCCACAAGACATGGTCAATGACAGAGACAGGCCTATGCGTGATTATGCCGTGCTCAATCCTGCCCATTTACAAACAGGCATTGCAAGACCACCCATTCATACTGGTCACTTTGAATTCAAGCTAATGATGTTCCAAATGTTGCAGACTGCAGGGCAATTTGGGGGTTTCCCTCAAGAGGATCCCTATGCACATTTAAGGCAATTTTTGGATGTGTGTAGCAACTTTGTCATCCCTGGAGTCTCAGAAGATGCCTTCCAATTGAAGCTATTTCCATATTCTCTCAAGGATAAGGCCAAATTGGTTGAACTCCTTAGAGCCAAATTCAATTCACACTTGGGACGAGCTAGCTGAGAAATTTCTAGGAAAATACTTCCCTCCCAACAAAAATGCCAAGTTAAGAAATGACATCACTTCCTTCAAACAAAGGGAAGGGGAATCATTGTTTGAGGCTTGGGAAAGATGGAAGGAATTACTGAGAATGTGCCCACACCATGGTATACCCGTGGTTATTCAAATGGAGACTTTCTATAATGGTTTAGATCAGCCCACCAGGCTCATACTTGATGCTTCATCCGGTGGTGTCATATTTAACATGTCTTTCTCGGAGGCATGCAGGCTTATTGAAGACATAGCCACTCATAATGCCCATTGGCCTTCTGAAAGATTCACTCCCGGAAAGAAGGCTGGAGTCCATGAGATAAGTGAAGTAACTGCTCTTTCTGCTCAGGTCGCTTCCTTGACCAACATGATTAAAAACTTGAGTACTCCAAACGTGGCAACGTCTGAAAGACAGACTGCTGCAGCTGTTGAACCAACACCATCTGGGGGAGTAGTGTGTGTCTATTGTGAAGAAGGGCATGTCTACGAAGAGTGTCCCCATAACCCTCAGTCTGTAAACTTTGTATCCCATAACAAAGGTAACAGTCCTTTCTCCAACTCTTACAATTCAAATTGGAGAAATCACCCAAATTTTGGTTGGAAGAACAACAATTCTTTGAATGCTAGCAATACTGCTCCTGCAATACCCCCAGGATTTCCCCCTCAACAACAAAAGCAGTATACGCAGAATAACAACAACAGCAATTTGGAAGCCTTGATGAAGACTTTCATAAGCGATTGTAGGGCAACCTTACAGACCCATGAGTCTTCAATCAAAACCTTGGAGAACCAAATTGGGTAGATAGCCTCAGCTCTCACTCAAAGACAGAATGGATCTCTTCCATCCACAACTGAAACACCATCTTCATCTAAGTCAACTGGTAAAGAGGTGGTGAATGCACAGGTAAATGCTATCTCTTTAAGAAGTGGAACTGAGTATCCTGACCCATCTATGTCTAAGGAACCCGAGGTGCCAGAAGAGGAAAAGGAGAAAAACAGAAGTGGAGAAAAAGAGAAGATTATTCCAGATACTGTGCTGTCTAAACCAGACGTTACAACGTCTAGTTCTGAACCAGGAATCAAGACTGTTCCTAAGATTGTACCTGAATATCCTCCTCCACCCTACCCTCAAAGACTAAAGAAAGCTCATGAAGACAAGCAATTCATCAAGTTCATGGAGATGCTCAAACAGCTACACATAAACCTTCCCTTGGTTGAAGCTCTACAACAGATGCCAAACTATGCCAAGTTCCTAAAGGATATCATCACCAAAAGAAGAAGGCTAGGGGAGTTTGAAACTATTGCTTTAACTGAAGAATGTAGCTTAATTATGCAGAATAAACTCCCTAGAAAACTGAAGGATCCTGGCAGTTTTACTATACCATGCTCCATTGGAGATTTTTACCTTGGCAAAGCTTTATGCGACTTGGGGGCAAGTATTAACTTGATGCCCAAGTCCATTTATGAAAAACTTGGTATAGGAACTGCCAGACCTACTTCTTTAAGTCTTACCTTAGCTGATAAAAGTAGAGTTTATCCTGAGGGCATATTAGAAGATGTTTTGATTAAAGTTGACAAATTTGTTTTTCCAGTGGATTTTGTTATTTTAGATTTTGATGCAGATAAGGAAGTTCCTATCATCTTGGGGCGACCATTTCTGGCCACTGGAAGGACACTCATTGATGTGCAAAAAGGAGAATTAATCATGAGGGTCAATGACCAAGAAGTCAAGTTCAACGTCCTCAACGCACTCAAGTATCCAGAACCTAACACAGAGGAATGTTCCTTTGTGGTTGCCCTTGACCATGTGGTTCAAAAACAATTCAATAAAGATAATGACCACCTGGAGAAGATTCTGGGCAATGATGAGATTCAAGAGTTGTTAACAGAAGAAGCTGCTCCGTCAAACGTTACAACGCCAACTATAGACGTTGTCACGTCTGACTCCCCTGTACCCAAGGCGTGGACAAAGAAGTATGAATCTTTGGGGCAAGAAGACTCCAATCTCAAGAAGATAGTTCCTTCCATTGAAGAGCCACCCACATTGGAGCTGAAGGTGTTACCTGATCACCTGAAGTATGCCTTTCTAGGGGAAAATGATTCTTTACCTGTAATCATTTCTTCTAATCTCTCACAAAAGCAGGAAAGTGATCTCATTAGCACCTTGAAAAGACACAAGAAAGCCATTGGTTGGCAAATGGCAGATATCAAAGGTATCAGTCCCACAATCTGTATGCACAGAATTGTCTTAGAAGAGAATGCAAAGAACAGCATTGAAGGGCAAAGGCGATTGAACCCGATAATGAAAGAGGTGGTCAAGAAGGAAATCATCAAATGGTTAGACGCAGGAATCATCTACCCAATCAGTGACAGTTCATGGGTGAGCCCAGTTCAATGTGTACCAAAGAAGGGTGGAGTTACTGTGGTGACCAATGACAAAAATGAATTGATTCCAACAAGGACAGTGACTGGATGGAGGATATGTATGGACTACAGGAAGCTGAACAAAGCAACTAAGAAGGACCATTTTCCTCTGCCATTTATTGACCAGATGTTGGATAGACTTGCAGGCAAAGAATTCTATTGTTTCCTTGATGGTTACTCAGGATATAACCAGATAGCTATTGTGCCTGAGGACCGAGAGAAGACCACATTCACTTGTCCTTATGGTACCTTTGCCTTCAGAAGGATGCCATTTGGGCTGTGTAATGCTCCTGCAACATTCCAGAGGTGTATGATGGCTTTATTCTCAGATTTTATTGAAAAATCCATGGAAGTTTTCATGGATGACTTTTCAGTCTATGGAGACTCATACAAGGCATGCTTGGATAACTTAGAATGAGTTCTAGTAAGATGTGAAGAAACCAACTTAGTACTCAACTGGGAGAAATGCCACTTTATGGTTCAAGAGGGAATTGTTTTGGGGCATAAGATTTCAAAGAAAGGGTTGGAGGTTGATAAAGCAAAAATTGATGTTATTGACAAATTACCTCCACCTACCACTGTCAAAGGTATTAGAAGTTTCTTAGGGCATGCTGGTTTTTACAGAAGGTTTATCAAGGATTTCTCAAAAATTTCCAAACCTTTGTGTCTGCTGCTGCAACGTGATAACGTCTTCAACTTTGATGAGCAATGTCATGAAGCCTTCCAGAAATTGATGACTGCCCTCGTAACAGCTCCTGTGATAGTCACTCCTGACTGGTCCAAACCATTTGAATTAATGTGTGATGCGAGTGACTACGCTGTGGGAGCTGTAATGGGTCAAAGGTATGGCAAAATTTTTCACTCTATCTATTATGCTAGTAAAACCTTAGATGATTCCCAATTAAATTATACTGTAACTGAGAAAGAGTTACTGGCTGTTGTATTTGCTTTTGACAAATTTCGATCATATTTGGTGGGTGCAAAAGTTATTGTTTTTACTGATCACTCAGCCATCAAGTATTTGATTGCTAAAAAAGATGCAAAGCCACGACTCATCAGATGGGTTCTCCTCCTCCAAGAATTTGACTTGGAAATTCATGATAAAAAGGGGGTGGAGAACCAAGTTGCTGATCATCTTTCTAGGCTTGAGAATGTTGATGCAGGTACAGGTGCAGAAGAGATAAAAGAAAATTTCCCTGATGAAAAGCTGCTGACAGTAGCCACAGTAGCTGAAGACGTTACCACGTCTATGGCAATTTCTTCAAACGTTATAACGTCTGATGCTACTGCACCCTGGTATGCTGGTATAGTCAACTTCCTAGTCAGCAAGATTGTGCCTGTGGATTTCAACCATCAGCAAAGAAAAAAGTTCTTCCACACCGTGAAGCACTATTTTTGGGATGAGCCCTATCTGTATAAGATGTGTCAAGATCAGTTGCTTAGGAGATGCCTTGCTGAAAAAGAACAACTTCATGTGTTACAACAATGTCATGCATCACCTTATGGAGGACATTTTGGAGGAACCAGAACTGCAGCAAAGGTGCTACAGTCAGGATATTATTGGCCAACACTCTTCAAAGATGCTCATGAATTAGTGAAAAGCTGTGATAAATGCCAAAGAAACTGGAAACATCTCCAACAAGCAAGAAATGCCATTGACAAATATCCTTGAAGTAGAGCTGTTTGATGTGTGGGGAATGGACTTCATGGGGCCATTTCCTATGTCTCATGGAAACTTATACATTTTGGTAGCTGTGGATTATGTATCAAAATGGGTGGAAGCCATTGCATTGCCCAATAATGAAGCCAAATCAGTCAGCAAGTTCCTTAAGCAAAACATCTTCACAAGATTTGGTACTCCAAGAGCTATAATCAGTAATGAAGGCTCTCACTTCTGTAACAAGCTAATTGAGAATTTATTGGCTAAATACGGAGTGAAGCACAAGATTGCTACAGCTTATCACCTACAAACAAGTGGTCAAGCAGAAATTTCCAACAGAGAAATTAAAAGAATACTTGAGAAGATGGTTGGTCCAAACAGGAAAGATTGGTCCCTGCACCTTGATGATGCATTGTGGGCGTACAGGACAACATTTAAGACACCACTGGGCATGTCACCATACAAGCTAGTCTTCGGAAAAGCTTGTCATCTACCTATTGAACTCCAACACAAAGCTCACTGGGCACTGAAGCAACTGAACTTAGATCATTCAAAGGCTGGAGAAGCAAGACTCCTTCAACTAAATGAGCTAGATGAATTCAGGCACACTGCCTATGAGAATTCAGCAATGTATAAGGAGAAAACCAAGAAGTGGCACGATCAGAAAATTCAAAGAAGGGAGCTAGTAGAGGGACAACCAGTTTTGCTGTTTAATTCAAGGTTAAAGTTGTTCCCTGGGAAGCTAAAATCAAGATGGTCAGGACCTTTCAAGCTGGTAAAAGTCTATCCTCATGGTGCTGTGGACCTGTTTGATGAGAAAACTAATTCCATTTTCAAAGTCAATGGCCAAAGAGTGAAGCATTACCATGGAGAACATGTGGTTAGGGACAAGACCACAGTGGCTCTCAACAACCCCTAAGTTCAAAAGGGAATAGTCTGGCTGAAGACTCTTAAAGCAAGCGCTCTTGGGAGGCAACCCAATGGTTTTAACTAACCAGCAATTTTGTGTCTTTAAATTTTTGTTGTGTGCGGGAATGGGAGCTGAAGTACGGTGAACGTTATAACGTCTTTGCGTGTCTAGGATGTTGTCACGTTTGCTGCCTGGGTAAAGTTTTAAATGAAAAAAAAAGAAAAGAAAATGAGTCAAGCAGTTTTCAAATGAAAATTTTTTTAAATGAAAATATTTTTCAAGGACGTGACTGCCAAAGTAACCATGACGTCACTTCCAACGGTTACCCCTTTTTCCCAAGCCCACGCCACCACCTACTTCTCAACTTCCCATAAAACCTCCCCAATAAACACTCACCAGTTACAATCATCAAAACCACCTTCAGACACTTTCAGAAACCGCAATCTTATCCCTTCCCCCAAATCTCAAATCTCAAATCCCCCACTCTCCAGAAAACTCATTCAATCACCATGACAAAAGCCAAGCAAGCTGCAGTAAAATCATCTGGTAAAGGAAAGAATGTTAACCCAAGTTCTTCCTCTGTTCCAATTCCAGAAATCCCCATTCCTTCAAAGAAGAAAGCTTTGCTACCAGAAAGGGGCTTCAGCTTGGAAAACCCAAATCCTGATTTTCTCGCAACAGTGGCAGCATTAGGATGGCAGAAATTTGTAGTTCACAGAAAGGAATACATTGCAACTCTGGTGCATGACTTCTACAAAGGAATCGTTGAAAGAACCGATGGAAAACTTTCAAACACCTCCATCGTTCGCGGTGAAGAAGTCAAATTTGGTGTAAGAGTCATAAATGACTACTTTGGGCTGGGTTACTATGGCAAAGCAGTTGAGGTAAAGCAAAAGACTTACGGAGTGGCAGAGATGACTGAAATCAAAGAAAGAATATGTGTTGAAGGAGTTGTTTGGGAGCGAAGAGGAGACCATGGGAATGAATTCAAAATTTTGAAAAGATACCTTTGTGATGAGGCCAGTGCTTGGTTTCATTTCATTAGGCACTGCTTGATACCCACTTCTCACACTCTCTGGGTTGATAAGGAGAGGCTGATTGCTATTGATGCGATTATGTCAAGAGATAAGATTGAGGTGGGAAAGCTCATCAACAGGGAGATAAACAAATGGCAGAACAGGAATGATGGATACCTATACTTCCCTTGTTTAATCATTGATCTCTGCATGGAGGCTGGAGTGGAGATTGAAGCATCTGAGCTACGAGAGGAACCCCAATGGGCATTCTCTACAAAGTTCAAAGCTAGGCAGAGAGCTGCAGATGCTACCACGTCAGTAGATGCACAGACGTTACAACGTCTGGTTGACCAGCAAAACAGCCTAGCCAAATTTGTCAAGGAGCAGTTTGAGTGGCAAAAGAAGGTGAATGCACAGACAACAAAAGGCAAGATGGTGATTGAAGAACCAGTACTTCCAGATTGGATGCAAGGGGAAGATGAAGACAATATACCCCTGTCAACAATGAACCTCAGAGCAGTGCAAAGATTCCCCAAGAAACTGAAGTCTCAGTTGATGCTGGTGATGGTGAAGGAGAGAAGAAGAAGAAGGAAAAGAAAAAGAAGACTGTTCAAGCAAGCATCCCAGCTAGACAGAGTGGAAGGCTCAGGTCTAGTGCTCTGAACAAGTAAGTTAGCCCTCTTTTTAGCAGTAGTATAATTATAGTTTGTAATTTCAGTACGAATAAAAAGCTGTCCATACGTGACAACGTTTGGATAGTTAAGTAGTCAGTAGTCGTTTGTTTCTGTTTTGTGTGAATGTTTCTCCTCCATTTTTCTTAATCAGTGAGTAGTGAGGACACTGCTCATCTTTCTGTTTGGGGGGGGAGGATCATTTTTATGTTTTGTGTATGCATAAAATCAAATGCAGTACTCTAGTAATCATCAAAAATGTTTCTCGTTGGGCTAAATCTAGGAATGACTGTGTGTGAATGTGTGTGAGTAGCTGATGCATGATTAAATGAATAGAATTGATTACTGCTTCCACACAAACTCTGTTTTGAGGAAAACCTAGTTAGCTAGGGACTATGTGATCCAAAAGCTAGTTTTGGTTGACTATGGTGATGGTAAAACTTGATTAAAAACTTAGAGTAGCAGTAGAAACTAAGTTTGGGGGTATATCAGGTTGTACTAAGGCTGAGTGCAAAGACTGTAGGATGATTAGTGCTTGTGTAGTGTGAGTGCAACGTTGTAGCGTCTACCCGTAACGTTATAACGTATGTCGTGTGTGTTTTCGTGTTGTGTTATGAAACGTTGTAGCGTCTCACCTATAAACGTTATAACGTCTGCTCCAAAAAGACCAAAAAGAGTGTGTTGTTTCAAATAAGTGGAAAAATCCACATGTCCTCTGTGTTGGCTGCAATTTCCCGAAACAAATACTGGGTACCCCAAATATCTCAATCCTAAATTGTCAAATCCAAAGGATCAAAAAGGAGAAAATCACAAAAACTCCAAACCAAAAGTAAAGTGAATCAAATGAAGGTTGCTCAGTAATGAGGGGTTGCAGTCGTCTGTGTGTGTTTTGTATTGTGTGAGTCAGAAAAGTAGTTGCACTAATCTAGTCCTAGCACCCAAATTAAGACCCTTTGTCGTGCTTAAAATAACCCCCATGTCTTATGTGAAAATGTTAGCCTACTCTCTGTTTTGAAAGATGTTATACTCTCACCATATGGAAACCACTCTTTCATAGGCTAGGGTAGCTTCTGAACCTAGCTAGGAATAGAATTGATACAGAGATCACACACTCACTTTGGGCAGTAATGAATCTAGAATATAATTGTGCATTGGTGCGTGAGTGTGTAGTGCAAGTCTGAAAAAGTAGCCCATTGAGAAATTTTTTTGATCAAAATGGATGAACAGGGTATAAACTGCTGGTGTATTTAATTTCATGCATCTTTTCACATGTTGTATTTCAATTACTTGAGGACAAGCAATGGTTTAAGTTTGGGGGTGTGATAACTCATATTTATATGAGTTATTTATACTTATTCAAAGTTAAATCATGCAAGTTCTCTGGCAATAGTAGGTTGTTTCTATTAAGTTTCTGTTAGTTTATTGCTTTTTAGTTAGAAATGGGCTAAATTACAAGTTCTAGGCATATTGGTGCCAATTGGCACCTTTGTGAGCGTTTTGATGCTTCTTGTGTTTGTGCAGTAAACTGAGCGTGGCAACGTCCCTCATCACGTCTGAAGAAGGGCAGCAGAGCAAGAAAGAAATATCTTATTTTTGGCGCGCAAGAAATGATGGCCAAAGATCTAGAAGTGCAGAAGATCTTCTCTCTCCTCAGCGCTGACGCGGCTGACGCACTGTAGCAGTGCGGTGTCACTTCAGGGCAGAGTCAACTCGCAAGCAAGCTTGGAAGGTGGGGAATGACATCAACAAGCATGTGACCCTCTTTTGACCATGGCTATTCTCTCTCTACAAAAGGAAAAGGGGGCATCATGCGGCATCATCGACGAATCCGTTCATCATCCACCTTCCTCCATTTTCAGAGATAGTTTTTCTAAAAGAAGTTCTGGACACAGACTTCTTCATTTTTAAATTTTCTCAAGCTCCAATTTTTATTTCCATTCGCAACCATTACTGTGAAGCTCAGACGTTGTAACGTCTTTACAGCGTGCATGGAGGAAGGCCACTTAGGCGTATCTTTTGCGTTTAGTCTCATTTTCTCTATGTACGGTACTTGGATTTTAACTCCTCTTATTTCTGTAAGGATGCTCAGCATGAGCTAAACATTTGTAGTTGGGTTGTTGTTTTGCATATAATGAACCTCTAGTTTAATGCTATGAAGTACTGATGTTTATGCGTTTTAAATCTTTGCATGTTAATATTTCCAAACTTGTTTTGAACTTGGCCACTTAAAACAAGTAGATTCATAGGTACAGACATGGTCTATGAAAAGAACTCAAAGATTTATGTGAATGAAAAGGTGCACTAAAGACATTTAGGCATTTTTATCTAAATCTAGACATAGAATGGATAATAGTTCATAGGACATTGCTGTGGGTACTTAAAATACAGGAGTAGGCCTACTTAGAACCTAGACATAGGAATTCTAGTACTTGAAGCTCTGACGTTTTGTAACTGAAAAGCACAGCTCTTTTGCAACAGCGTTCAAACGTTATAACGTCTATACAACATAACATTTGTACGTGTTAACGTGTAAACGTTATAACGTCTGACTAGAGGAGATTTACTTGCATGCAGCAGTCCAACTCATACTCTTCCATATTCACAACCACTTCTTGTTTACTTGCTTTATTTATGTTACTAGTCGTAATACCAACTTTTAGTGCCGATTTATTACTTATTTCACTTGTGTTTTAAAGACTTGAACTTTGAAAGTAAATCAATTCTCGTGGGAACGATCTCTTACTTCTTATCCACTTTATTACTTGTACGACGTGTATACTTGCACTAATATTGCGACTATAAAACACACGATCGCAACAGTCGCGCTTGGTTCGGTACTATAGTACTGAACCTATTCGGTAATAAACTAATGTACCTATTAAAATGTGTAAAAAGGGAGGCATGTGAGTCAGTAGGCACATTATTAGACTACTAAACTGGTTTGGTATTATAATATCGTACCTGTATTAAAATACACGTACAATGTTAAATTACCGAACCTTTATCAGATTACCAGATTCTGCAGCAACTGTTTTTTAACATTTGTCTTCTGTTTTTTTTTTACATTTTTAGGAACATAAAAAGGCGGAAAATGGTACAACCTCAGGAGGACATGACATCCCAAGCGACTCAATGGTTGTGGACTATAGTAGTTCGTTCAAAATTGAACAGGTATTGGCTACTCATGACGACCTGTTGGCGTGGGTACGTTCCGTCGGCCAGTCTCTTGGGATGGTGATTGATATATCTAGATCTGACCTCCAACAATTGATGACTTATTTGGAGCGTGATCAATATGTGTATTGGTAGAGAGTTGCACATGGGACTTCGATTGTCAAAGACATTTTTTGGGCACATCCAGACTCGATTGAGCTTCTAAATACATTCCCCATTGTATTGTTGATTGATTCCACGTATAAGACCAACCGATATAAGTATCCTTTGGTTGAGATCGTCAGTGTAACCTCAACGGAGAAGACTTTCTCTGTTGCATTTGCTTATGTCCAGAGGGAGAAATTGGATAACTTTGCTTGGGTTCTGGAAAAACTGAGGGTTCTATTTAGGAGGCAGAATGATTTGCCACAAGTTATAGTTACTGACAGGGACATTTCTATGATGAATGTCGTAGCTATGGTATTTCCAACATCTGCAAACTTGTTGTGCCAGATTCACACTAAGTTGTATTGTGGGATGGGTACACATAGAGATCTCAGATATAATTGGATGACTGTCCCAGAGGCAGGTTATTTGATCGCAAACAGATACAATGTCATAGTTGTTTGCTGGTCTGTTAAAGGATCATTCACAATTTTTCTATTTCATGTTGCACCTTTCAAAAGTGCTCATGTGTTCAACATTTGCTTCACAAATGATCACTTTTTACAGGTTGGTAAACCACATATTATAAACCATGTCTATATTTTAAAATGTTAGGTAAAATAATAACAATGTTGTACTTGTAGGTATTTATGAAGAAAGGAAGTCTAATACCCCCGACCAATTATTACTGGATTAGACACAGAGCTGACATAACAAAGGACTGGGACAAGCCATTTACGGGACGCATGCAACAGTGGAAGTCGAGCCAAATAACCATAGTTAGTAATAACTCAAAGTTCCCAATTCCATAATTTGCTAAAGATTCAGCTTCACTTTTAATTTGGATCATTATCTTGTTTAGCTAACTAAAGTAAGGATTCTCTTATGTCTGAAGCTTGAGTTTTAATTGCACGTACACTATTTACATGACTTTCCCTACGTGTTTGTGACAACGGTTTGACAGTCAAACCTTTCACATTATCTCTTAAAATTTTCCAACGCTTTGTGTAATGAGAGAATATAGTGTAAATACGTTGTGGCACTCCAAAAAAATCTTTAGCTTTAGAACAATAATTTGCAATATCACAAAGTATCAAGTTAAGACTATGACAACCACATGGGTGTACAATGCTCTAGGATTTATGGCTAAGATTTTTTTTTTTCATACCTTGATGTTTTCATTTCATATTTGATCCATTGTCATATCCTTGTCCTCTCACATTATTAATATCAAGGCCAAGAGTTTCTAAAATACTTTGTAATTCTTCAAACAAACCTTGGCCTACTGTATCATCTACTTTCTAAAGTTCTAAAAAAAACTCTTCTATCTTTATTGGACTTGTAGAAACATCACACAATGTAGTATGAGGCCTACATCATGAGTACAATCAAGTTTCACAGAAAAGTATTTTGCTTCTTTGATTTTTTGAATTATTGCACTTTTAACTTCATTACCTAACATATTAATCAATTCATTTTGGATCTTATTACTAAGATAGTAATAATGAATTTCATTGTGCTTGATACGATCAAGATGCTTTTGCATGATAGGATCCCATTTAGCAATCATCTCAATAAGAGAAAAAAAATTCCATTATTGTCTACAATATTGATCCTAAATAGGTTTCTATTTTTAAGGACTGGATGAAATTTAAGTTGAGATTTTCATATAATTATTTTAATTTAATTATAATTTATTATATATATATATATGTGTGTGTGTGTTTTTGGTTACTATGTCATTGGTGCGTAGTTTCAACCGGCTTTGTCGGTGACTAATCTACGCCGGGGAACCTGGCTGGCCACGAGTTTCCGGCTTTGCCGGCCCGTGTGATTATCCCCTCCCAACAGAGTTTTTGCCACACTAAATGTTCGAACCCAAGACCTTGGGGTGGGATCCAAGTCGAGTTACCACTTGGACCAATCCTTATTGGTTGTGTGTGTGTCTATTTGTTAAGTTTGATAATTTTTTTTTATCGGTCTAAAGTTTATTTAAAAAATAGGTATGTTAATTATATAATACTTTAATTTTATATATGTATATATACTATATAAAAAAATTTAGTGCCCCTAAAATTTTGAGGCCTCCCAGACACCTCAAGCACCGCACTGACCACATTTTTTGTGAAAACGCAAATATTTTCAGTAAGCCTTGGTAATTTCAACTATTGTAACATCATCAAACAGTATAAGCAGAACTAGTCTTTTAGCCAGTTTTGGCGCCAATGATTCAGCTTTGAGTGCCAGCAACTACAAGGGTATTTTTGTAAATTAGATACTAACAATTGTTGCATGTCATACATGTTTTGTTTTCTTGCTGGCTGCTACACTGACTTCTTCTTTTTGCTTTTCTTCCATGTGTTTCTTTATTCCTTATTCTCCTTATGTCAGACATGCAAAGCTCCTAATTTGCTATCAATTTGTCAGTCACATTAATATGCAAATCGCTTCACTTCACTCTAAGCGAGAGAAATATGAGAAAGCCGTGGAGGGAGAGAGAAAGAAGAAGAAGCCGAAATGGGGGATGCGGAGGAGTGCAGAGCAACGGCGGGAGAAGTGGAAGGGAAAGTGGCGGCGCAATGGCTTTGCGGCGGTGTCAGCAAACCTCCAACACCTAAAGCAACCACCGTCTACGCGCTGAGCAGATGAAAGATGAAAGGGAAGAGGACGGGTATCTTCTCTCCCTCCCTGTCTACAACCACTATCACCCTTCCCTCCACTACTCACTCCTTACTAATCTAGAAACAAAAGATGAATTTGGGATTGAAATCCCTAGAACCGTAACACCAACACATCACGAGAGACAAGATGAGAAATGCGATGAGAGAAAGAGAATCGAGAGAAAGAACTGAGGGAGAGAAACACAGGGCGTGAGAGAGCTAGCTTCTGCCGTGAACGGAGTTGAAGACCGAGAGAGCGTCGGTGGTGGTTGCGGTTGACGGTAAGGGATCATCTTTGTCCTTCTCTTGATTTTTTTTGAATTGTTCCTTTGCTTGAAATTCATCTAGGTATCTCAGTTACTCGCATTCCTCATCTCGCTCTTTTTCTATTAATTTCGTTTTTCATCTTCATCTCTTTCTCTCAAGATTTTTTTCCATTTTCCTCACCGTTCCCTTTCCGTTACACTCTTGCCGGCGATGTATTTGATTGGTGAGAGAAGGGAAGAAGAAAAAGAAGATAAAAGGAATTCAGAGGGAATGTAGAGAAACAAAGCCTCCTCAGTTCGGTCGCTATCACCTACCTACCTGTAACACGTGATGTGACTCGACTGCATTCCCTACTCTCTCCGCCAGCGAGCAACGACTCAAAACAGCAGCGATTGTGCGTGGAGAATGAATAGAACAACTGAGTGTATGACTTTCACCGTCGCCACTGCCTACAGTGGCTGGAAAGCATCTTTGCCCTCTCTATCTCTTTTTTTTGTTCCTGAAAAAAACATTCTCTGCCCTCTATTTCAATATTCATTCAGTACTTTATTTATCAATCAATCGTTTTTCTTGAATTAACTGAGGAAATTTTGTTTTTATTTGAAATGTTAATTGGTGTTTACCTGTTTGGGTTTTGTAATTAACATGTGATTGTTTAGTATATTCTTCTGTTAGTAATATACAGTGAAATATGTTCAGTATTCTCTAAAAGGTTTTTCAGGCATCCTTCATCAACAATTGGGACAAATAGAATCTCCTTTGACTACAAACTTGGAATACACCTAAGTTCCATAACAGGCTGGAATTCAGGCATTATGTTCATTGCATGAAGCCTTAGAAAAAGCCAAAAATGTTCTTCAAGATTGCTCAGAGTGCAGTAAACTTTGTTTGGTATGATTCATTTCTTTTGAAGCCTCATTTGCTCATTAAATAGTTATTTGTTGTTGGTAGGAAGTTATTTGACCTGAAGTACTCTTTGCTCAATATCTGACATTTGACGTTAATTATGGTGACACTGCCAAGGTTGAAATCCAGGTTATTATTGGTAATTGTTTGATTTAAGCTTATATTTTAATTGGTATGTCTTTTTTATATATAATAGGCTAAATTATAGTTTTGGTCCCCCTATTTTCACAAATTCAGCCATTTGGTCCCCCTATTTTAAAACTCAGACATTTAATCCCCCTATTATTAAAAATTCAAATATTTAGTCCAAAAGGGGGTTTTTCATTTTTTTTGGCTGATTTGGAGCCTTGTCAAAAAAAACTGATGTGGCTTTCATTAAATGACGTGGCGGATGACATAGGCACTACACATGGCTGCCACATCATTTAATGATACACATAAGAGTGCCATGTCATTATTTGATTAAAATTAAAATATTAAAACTAAAATCAATCTATTTCTACATTCTGGTTTTCTGTCTTCTCTCTCGTTTCCTTTTTTTCAATCTCACCACAAAATCAATCTTTTTCCTTCTTCTTTGAAATGCAAAATAACAGAGATCTTCTCTCATTCTTCTTCCTCCATCTCTCTTCTCTCATTCTCCTTCCAATCAGGACAAAATCAAATCTGAAATTGACTCAAGCAAAAAGGAGTTAGGGCAAAATCGAATATGAAATCAAGGAACAATTTCTGAAAGCAAAGCAAAATCGAATCAGAGATGGAAAATAGGATTTGATTGCATCAACAGTACAGAGAACTAAGAAACGAAATTAGTTCAAGATTTGAGGATGATGAACAGAATCGAAGAGAAGAACGATTTTAGTGTTTAATGAAATCAAGTGGAAAGGGGAAAAACAAAATTAGAGCACACACAGAATCGCACAAGGAAAGGAAAACGAATCAGAAGAAGAAAACAAATCAGAATCGAACCGAAGAAGTGATTGTCGTTGCGTTTTTGTTGTTCTTAATTCCGAAGCGATTCTAGAATGCGTTTCCGTTGTTATGCACAGAAGCGATTGTTGTTGTTGAAAAGGGGATTGGGAAAGAGATGGAGAACCTTGACACAAGCGATGGTTGCTGTTGAAAACCCGATTGTTAATCTTGATTTATTCATGATATTTTTTTTTTGAAGCGATTGATTCATTCATGATGTTGTTGAATGTTGTTGCTGGAAGAAAACAAGCAATTTTTATTTTTTAGTTTTTTAATTTTAGATTTTTTAAATTGTTTTTATTTTTAATTTTTTATTAAAATAAATAATGACATGGTAGACACGTGGCTCATTAAATGACGTGACAGCCATGTGTGGTGCCTATGTCAGCCGCCACGTCATTTAATGAAAGCCACATCAGTTTTTTTTGACAAGACTCCAAATCAGCCAAAAAAATGAAAAACCCCTTTTTGGACTAAATGTTTGAATTTTTAATAATAGAGGGATTAAATGTCTGAGTTTTAAAATAGGGGGACCAAATGTCTGAATTTGTGAAAATAAGGGGACCAAAACTATAATTTAGCCTATATAATATATAGTTTTCAACATGTTGATGGCCTAAGAAATGCTGGTATTTTTATTGCTGTGTTGATTGTTTATTTTGCATACTTAAAGAATGTTACTGCTGCAGATTGAGTTATACAAGGAAAAGAAAATTCTATCTATTTGAGACAGAGGTATTGGTTTGACAACAGAGGATTTAGTAAAGAATTTGGGAACATAGCTAAATCTGAAACTTTGGGATTCCAGCTTTGCTGCATAGTATGTTCATGTTGTATAGTATTGCTGTTTGTGTTTAGTTTTAGACTTATTCTGTTACTTTCACTTATAACATTGTGTTTCTTTCCATTTTATAATTAGCTTTTTCATTTGTATTAGTTGTTTTTGTATAATTTGGTCTTAGCTTACTCCACTTTGTTCTACAGGTGGAGGAAAGTTTAATGCAGTGATTGGTTATCATAGTGTAAGCAACAAGTCTTTATTTTCTTATCTGATTTGTTCCTTTTTATCTCATCTTTTACCTGTTATTTGAATATTTATTTTGTTTGAATTTGAATATTTATTTTGTTCCTGCCTTGCTTTGTATGTCTTGCATGTCTTGATTCTAAAGAGTTTTTTGCATGATATAGCCCACAGTACATTATCAGAAAATATAGCATCCTGGTAAAGAGATGGATATTCAATCTTTTCTCTATCACTATTTCCTTTCTTATGATGTCCCTGTAATGATCAGTTGCAAGTTGCAGGAGAAGGCAATGCAATGGTCTAAGTGATTTTAAGGAGGTTCCTTAAAATTTCGACTCCATTGAAAATCTGCCATTGATGCTGTCAAGGCACCATAATCACTAGCTTCCGTCATTAGTAGTTTAGAGAATTGTTTCTGCATGGCTTTGTGGAGTATTTCTTTGGGCAGGGCCTTCTTCAATATATGTATCAACATAGGCGTCATAGCAAAATAAGGAAACCTGTTGTGTGTGCTACTACTGCGTGTAAGGGACAAGGAACGGATTATAAGCCTGTGAGATCCATTTGGTGATGTAACACCCCGATATTTTTATCGAGTAAAAATACCCAAGTGTACCATCATAAAATAATCAGAGATATAAAATTCCTGCATAGATACTGAACACTACAATATAGTTCTCGCTGAATAACAACAAAACAGTCTTAAATACAAATAAGACCGAACAGGTTCTCTGACCATAATCTTCAGCAAACTATAGTGCTCAATATCGTACAAGAAAGCGGAATAAAGTCATAACATTAATACATAGAGTTGTAGTACACAGACAACAAAAGGAAATATAAACTTTAGCATAACGCTAAGTCTTCAGCCACCATCCGAGTACCACCTACTCGTGCCTCTTGGATTTCCGCTGTCCCTGTTTCTCTGTAAAACAACAACATATAAACAATGAGATACAATCTCAGTGAGTTCTACCGTGACCCCTACTAACGCTCTCGGTCCAATTATGAAATCGTTTTTACTGTATACGGCATCGACTGCGCGAACGCTCCAAACCCGATGAACCGCATTATTTAATCTTTGACAGGTCATCGACTGCGCGAACGCTACATACCCGATGAACCTGTTACAATCAAGTACGATACCGACTGCGCGAACGCTACATACCCGGTATACGCACAACAAACAATTCAACACACCACCGACTGCGCGAACGCTACATACCCGGTGAACCACCTTACCAATAGTACTTTCCCTATTGTAAGAGGCCTAGGGTAAGGGTGCATGACTACCCCGCCTAGTATGTCTACATGGGTCGTCACCCAAACTCGATATAATATATATATCTACAGTACTATGAACCCACGGTCCATCAAATCAGACAATCAGTCAAACACTTTAATCCATATTTTATAAATTCCAAGTTCACACTCGCACTCTAGTTGACCACTTTTCGACACAATTTTAAATATCAAAAACAGTTCATTTTGCCTTAAAAATAGAATATTCAGTTAGGCCTCTGAATAAGCTTTCCAACGCATCTTAGAACACCTCAATCGGGTTCCCGGATCAAAAGTTATCGCGAAACGAAAAACAGTGTTTGGTTGCTGAAATTCTGTCAAACTGCGCTGAAGTCGCGCTGGAGCGCAAGTTAGGCGCGAACAGGCAGAAAGTTCTGTCAAACTGCGCTGAAGTCGCGCTGGAGCGCAAGTTAGGCGCGAACAGGCAGAAGGGGGGGTCTGTTAAGGGCAGATTTTGGCGGTTTCGCCCGAAAATCGCGATTCCGCTTAATTCCGATTCTCGTTCCGATTGTAAACAGTTTTGACAACTATAAAAACAGTTCCAATCAAAGTCACACAATCATTCAAGTCAATCAAAAACTCATTCAAAACGGATTTTATCAAAACGCGACATATTTTCCAATTAACGGTTTTTAAGTCAAAACCTTTCGAAATCAAATCACCAAAAATTCCATTTCAACGCGACACAACTCGAGACTCGCTCCGATCGATTCCTAATCCGAAACAGACAATATCCAGAAATATTCCAGTCCAGCGAAAGCGGTAAAACAGTTAATTAATTAATTCGAAACATAAAATCCTAAACGTGAGTAGAACTCACCTTTGACGCGTGATCCACGATCGAGCCGAAATCACCGAGTAACCACACGAACATTCCCCGCTCCGGCGACACCCAATCCGCTTCCAAAGCTTCCCACTCGATCACGAAACCGCTTTTGACCGAAATACCGATTTCCCCGAAATTCTCCACGGACACTATTCATCATCTTCCTCCCCTAACCTCCATGACACTATTCACCAAAACCCCAAATCACCCAACTCGCTTCCAATCTTTCAATCCAACCTCAATCAACGATCCATCATCCTTGGGTTCGCTCCTAACCGAACCTAAACCTTCAAAACCAACCCAAAATCGGATTTCCCACAAAAGCTCCAAAAAAAACGAAAATGGCCAAGTGAGAGAGAGTGAGCTGATCGTCACGAAATTGGTACCAAAACGAAGAGGAAGTAGCGCTGAACATTTTTCGTGTTGGACGGAAGTCGTTTCGGTGAATTCTCCTTCCTCCCTCTTCTCTTCTCCCTCACGCCATCTCTCTCTTTTCTTCTCCTTTCCTTCTCTGTTTCTCTTCTCTCGCTGTTTCCTTTTCTTTTTTTTTTCAATTCATCCCTTTCCTTTCTTTTAATAACACACACACACTTATATTTAATTAATTAATTAATTAATTCTTTCTCTCTTCACTCACACACACACACACACGTATACATATAGATATTTATTTAATATATTTGTTGTAACGCGGTCAAATTACCATATTGATCGAAATCTCCTATTTCGATTCCAAAACTTCCTTGGTCCGTATTATCCGGTTAACGATCCGATGACCACCAGTAAATAATTTTAGCACTCAATAAATTTACCAGTCGAGTACTAAATTAATTTAATTGGGTTAATATCCAAATAATTCTATTAATTATTTTGCGGATATTACATTCTCCCCAACTTAAAAGAATTTTGTCCTCAAAATTTCGTCAAGTCTTACGATTGACTAACCGAGAACAGACATTCTCAGAAAGGTCCAAATTTTGCTGGAAAACATTCCTGAATTAACGAAATGAGTGCAGAAAGTCTTCCTAAGTTGGCACATCAATCTCTAAGTATGATCCACTATTACCTTGATACGAACTCTCTGGTTACAAATCAACACGAGAAACTCATCATTCGCCTACATAGGCTCGGCACCGCGTTTGAAAACACTTCCGAACTTCATTCCAATTATCCTCGTTTACTCCCCAACTTTGATTAATCTAAATCAAAGGGTTTAATACAAGACACTTGATAGACGTACAAGTTGAAAACGAGATCCACAAACTGGTACTCCTCGGCAAAGGTAAAAAAAACAACCACAATTTCTTCGAAGGGAATAAACACGTTCTCAACAAACCTTCTAAAATCCATAACAGTTCTTGCGCACATTGAAAAATGTGACGGAAGGTCATCTGTGAAACTTCTTGGCTCGCCCCCAAGATTTCGAGACAACACTTTTCAAAAGAAGATGAAATGAGGATTTACCAGAAACGTTTATCTTAAACGTAGAAATAAACCACGGGGACATCAAATAATTTGAACGTAATGAAGGTCACCTCAGTTGTTCTCCAAACAACTATCAAACAGAACTCAGAGCTCCTTTCCGAATTAGTCAATAGAGTTGAGAGTTTTCCCTCAACCTAAGTAATCCTCTTGATCCATTCCCAAAATTAACTTTAGCATGCGGGTTTTAACAAAAAAAATGATTTTTCAAAACTATCATGCCGCACACCAAGCTTCATTTCGGAAATTTCACTCGTTTGTAAGCAGATCCATCAATTAATTCTTTGATGGTTATTCGCAACGTGAAAACAGTCAGCAGTTACCTCATTTACATATTCGTATTCACGTTCGACTTGTCAAACGGAATCTCATAATACTATCTCATTGTTAACCTTCACAAAGGAGAGGTTAACAAACTAATACCTCGCCACTAATACATCTGCTTTATATTCTGTACACCCAGGAACAGAATATAAACTTCGTTGTTCTTCCTCTAACACTTGCCTTTTATTGTTCTCATCATCGGGCGTACAGATCCTACCGTTGAAACAACTGACTCCATCACTATCCATGGTAAAATCTGGAAATACCTTTTGTGATTGTAACTTCACATCAACTTCCTATGCTAAGCGTATAGAATCCCTTAGGGAACTAGAGATCCTCATATGGCTCAACACTAACGGGATTCTCCTTGATCTTGAATTCAGATTTAAGTCTCTGAAAGACTCCGATAATTCCATCCCATGCATCAGCTTCAACATTGGAATTTCCTGGATGATACTTCAACCCGAAGTCATAATCCTTCAGAAATTCTACACACTTCTCTGCCTGCTATTCAGTTCTCTCTGATCAAACAGATACCTTAAACTCTTGTGACCACTAGAGACTTCGAAACGAGACCCATACAGGTAACGTCTCCAAATCTTCAGTGCATACACAATAGCTATTAACTCCAATTCGTGAGTTGGATAACTCTCTTCACGAGACCTTAATTGTCTGGACGCATAAGCGACCACTTGTTAATTTTGCATTAGAATACATCCTAAACCCTTCCTTGAAGCGTCATCGAAAATTTAAAATTCCAATGACGGATCCGGAGGAATCAGGATTGGAGCAGAAGTCAACCAAACATTCAATTCTTGAAAACATTCTTCACAATCAGCATCCCACGTAAACGGATGACCCTTACGAGTTAACCGAGTAAGTGGACAACTAACTGTGAGAACCCTTTAACGAACCTCTTACAGTAACCGGCTAGATCCAGAAACTTTTGATCTCTGCGACTGACGTTGGTCACTCCCATTCAACACCGCTTCCTTCTTGCTGGGATCTATAGAAATTCTCGGCTTGGAAAATTACATGTCTCAAGGACTTTACCCCTGACACCCAAAAATCACACCTCGAAGGTTTCAAGTACAACTTCTTTTCTCGGAGTACACTCAGAACAATGAGGAGATGTTGGACATGCTCCTCAATGGTCTTCGAGCACATCAAGATATCATTGATGAAAACGACTTCAAACTGACCCTAATACGTATGAAAAACTCGGTTCATGTAATCCATGAATACCGCTGGAGCATTAGTCAAACCGAAGGGCATCACTACGAACTCGTAATGTCCATACCTAGTACGGAAAGCTGTCTTTGGAATATCTAAGGCTCTAACTTTTATTTGACGATATCCCGACCTCAGATCAATTTCTGAAAACACTGCAGCACCTCAAATTGCTCAAGCAAATCGTCTATCCTTGGTAAGGGATATTTATTCCTGATCGTCACTTTGTTGAGTTGTCGATAATCAATGCACGATCTCATGCTACCATTTTTCCTTTCGATTAACCACACCAGAGCACTCCTTAGAGAAGCACTCGGTCGACAGAATTTCTTTAACATCGACTCTTCAAGTTGAGACTCTATTTCCTTTAATTCTCAAGAAACCTTCAATAAGAAACAATAGATATTGATCCCGTGCCAGGAATCAATTCTACAGTAAACTCTACGTCTCGCTCTGGAGGTTCAGAAGAAACTTCATCGTGAAAAACATCCAGAGAACATCCAAAAAGTCATTCACAACTTGTACAGATGATAAATCTAATACTAGTTCCAGTGGATGCAGATAACATACTAACATGTGCTTCCGCACCTTGGAATGAGGATTGACCGTCTAAGGTGAACTGGGTAACCGCTTCAGAATTTGTCTTAGACAATTCAACTGATTCTGAAGAGAAACTGGTAGTTGATTAACACAGTCGATTACAACATGATTTGCAGTCATCCAATTCATACCCAAAATGGTGTCCACACTTCTCACAGGCAAACAAATAATCCTTCCTCGAAATTTCTGTCTCCTATAACACGTAGGCAATTCCGACACAAAGATTGGGTCTGGACACGACCCATAGCCGCAGTTAAGATAGTTATCGGTTCGGATAGCGATGATAAGGCTAATCCCAACTGATTCACACGCGATCGGGATATACAGCAATAGGTTGCACCCGAATCATATAATATACTGACAGAGTTATTGAAAACTGATCCCATACCCCTCAGTAGATTGTCTGCAGTCGTAACTGTCTAAACATCCCGAGTGTTGACTCGTCCTCGTCTTGGAGCTGCTTGTAACCCCTTGGAGCTCGTCCTTACAGGTCACTCTATACCATAGTGACCCTCTACATTTCTATAATAACACCGATTAGATCTTCGCTTGCAATCACCGCTGTGAGGCTTTCCACAGTTAGAACATCTTCTGACCTTCGAAGAATCAAAGAATTGCATCTGCTTTTCCTTTGATGAAATTATCTTAGGACTTTGCATTCGGAATTGATATTTCAACTACCTTCTTTCCTTCCCCATATTTCCTATGAGATCACCCTCGGCGACATTAGATGATTGCACCAAGGCAACATAATTGGTAGCAGTATAAGAACTGAGACCATAAATCATAAAAGCACTTATGCCCGTCTTATTCTTCTGCATTCTCCGTTCGTCATCCGAAGCTTACTTTACCACTTGGTAAAACTGAGACAACTTCTCAAACTTAGCGGTGTACTCTTCCACCGTCATGTCACCTTTCCTGAGGATGCACCGGTTGAAGATTCCGATTGTGGTCGAGGATTGCATCTTGATCATCCAGTCATAATTCCGCTTATGATGCACTAAGTATTAAGTTGATCAGGCTCAATGTCTCTTAGCATCACAAGTGTAATTACAAAAAGGACTAGCAAGGAATCGACTCAACCCTAAACTAAGTCCGACTAGGTCGAACTGCTCTGATACCAACTGTAACACCCCGATATTTTTATCGAGTAAAAATACCCAAGTGTACCATCATAAAATAATCAGAGATATAAAATTCCTGCATAGATACTGAACACTACAATATAGTTCTCGCTGAATAACAACAAAACAGTCTTAAATACAAATAAGACCGAACAGGTTCTCTGACCATAATCTTCAGCAAACTATAGTGCTCAATATCGTACAAGAAAGCGGAATAAAGTCATAACATTAATACATAGAGTTGTAGTACACAGACAACAAAAGGAAATATAAACTTTAGCATAACGCTAAGTCTTCAGCCACCATCCGAGTACCACCTACTCGTGCCTCTTGGATTTCCGCTGTCCCTGTTTCTCTGTAAAACAACAACATATAAACAATGAGATACAATCTCAGTGAGTTCTACCGTGACCCCTACTAACGCTCTCGGTCCAATTATGAAATCGTTTTTACTGTATACGGCATCGACTGCGCGAACGCTCCAAACCCGATGAACCGCATTATTTAATCTTTGACAGGTCATCGACTGCGCGAACGCTACATACCCGATGAACCTGTTACAATCAAGTACGATACCGACTGCGCGAACGCTACATACCCGGTATACGCACAACAAACAATTCAACACACCACCGACTGCGCGAACGCTACATACCCGGTGAACCACCTTACCAATAGTACTTTCCCTATTGTAAGAGGCCTAGGGTAAGGGTGCATGACTACCCCGCCTAGTATGTCTACATGGGTCGTCACCCAAACTCGATATAATATATATATCTACAGTACTATGAACCCACGGTCCATCAAATCAGACAATCAGTCAAACACTTTAATCCATATTTTATAAATTCCAAGTTCACACTCGCACTCTAGTTGACCACTTTTCGACACAATTTTAAATATCAAAAACAGTTCATTTTGCCTTAAAAATAGAATATTCAGTTAGGCCTCTGAATAAGCTTTCCAACGCATCTTAGAACACCTCAATCGGGTTCCCGGATCAAAAGTTATCGCGAAACGAAAAACAGTGTTTGGTTGCTGAAATTCTGTCAAACTGCGCTGAAGTCGCGCTGGAGCGCAAGTTAGGCGCGAACAGGCAGAAAGTTCTGTCAAACTGCGCTGAAGTCGCGCTGGAGCGCAAGTTAGGCGCGAACAGGCAGAAGGGGGGGTCTGTTAAGGGCAGATTTTGGCGGTTTCGCCCGAAAATCGCGATTCCGCTTAATTCCGATTCTCGTTCCGATTGTAAACAGTTTTGACAACTATAAAAACAGTTCCAATCAAAGTCACACAATCATTCAAGTCAATCAAAAACTCATTCAAAACGGATTTTATCAAAACGCGACATATTTTCCAATTAACGGTTTTTAAGTCAAAACCTTTCGAAATCAAATCACCAAAAATTCCATTTCAACGCGACACAACTCGAGACTCGCTCCGATCGATTCCTAATCCGAAACAGACAATATCCAGAAATATTCCAGTCCAGCGAAAGCGGTAAAACAGTTAATTAATTAATTCGAAACATAAAATCCTAAACGTGAGTAGAACTCACCTTTGACGCGTGATCCACGATCGAGCCGAAATCACCGAGTAACCACACGAACATTCCCCGCTCCGGCGACACCCAATCCGCTTCCAAAGCTTCCCACTCGATCACGAAACCGCTTTTGACCGAAATACCGATTTCCCCGAAATTCTCCACGGACACTATTCATCATCTTCCTCCCCTAACCTCCATGACACTATTCACCAAAACCCCAAATCACCCAACTCGCTTCCAATCTTTCAATCGAACCTCAATCAACGATCCATCATCCTTGGGTTCGCTCCTAACCGAACCTAAACCTTCAAAACCAACCCAAAATCGGATTTCCCACAAAAGCCTCAAAAAAAACGAAAATGGCCAAGTGAGAGAGAGTGAGCTGATCGTCACGAAATTGGTACCAAAACGAAGAGGAAGTAGCGCTGAACATTTTTCGTGTTGGACGGAAGTCGTTTCGGTGAATTCTCCTTCCTCCCTCTTCTCTTCTCCCTCACGCCATCTCTCTCTTTTCTTCTCCTTTCCTTCTCTGTTTCTCTTCTCTCGCTGTTTCCTTTTCTTTCTTTTTTCAATTCATCCCTTTCCTTTCTTTTAATAACACACACACACACTTATATTTATTTAATTAATTAATTAATTCTTTCTCTCTTCACTCACACACACACACACGTATACATATAGATATTTATTTAATATATTTGTTGTAACGCGGTCAAATTACCATATTGATCGAAATCTCCTATTTCGATTCCAAAACTTCCTTGGTCCGTATTATCCGGTTAACGATCCGATGACCACCAATAAATAATTTTAGCACTCAATAAATTTACCAGTCGAGTACTAAATTAATTTAATTGGGTTAATATCCAAATAATTCTATTAATTATTTTGCGGATATTACAGGTGATTTCGGTGCAATAGCAGTATTTTACTGCCGAAAAGTTCTCCAAAAGGATAATGAGAAAGCATACCATAATTAGGTGTTACTCTCTATGCAAATTTTTTGCTTCCTCTTTGTTACTCTATTTGTGTTTGATTTAGTTCACTTTTGGTTGAAGGAGAAAAGATTACAATGGAAACTGGGCTTGAATGAACTAAATCAGCATTCAGGTGCATATTAGCTTTTTTAGTAGTGTTTTTTTTAATAGTAATATTTTAATGAATTGAAATTCAAGAAGGACATGATTTCAATTTTTGCTCTTCCAGATTATTTGATTTGTGGCATTTTAAAATCTTTGAAATTTACAAAATCTAGGATTTTTACTAGAGAAGTCTTGGATGATCTCAATATTTAAACTTTCTATTAGAATTTTTTGTTTGTGGGAGAGGATTATTGTCATTTTTATAGAAATTTGAATTTTTAAATCACGTTTTATTTAGTACTATAACCGTTATTAAATAAGTTTCTTCTAAAGTGTACAAAGTTTCTTCTAAAGAAACTTTTTAAAATTTGAGTCTAGTACTTTGCTACACTATTTGAGGTGTTTGAGAAGTAGTGCAATGAACTTTAGCTATTTTGAATATTTTCTTTGGTTCACTACAATGTCTAGCAAGACAAACTCTTTTATTTTGTTTTTGGTGTGTGAATGAGTCCTCTCTATTGCTATAAGCACATGCACGACAAAAAAATGAGATATTACTATATTAGTCAACTTAAAATTGCACTTTGTTGTATTATTTGGATCAGATTCCAGTAAAAACTGTAACACCCCGGTATTTTCATTTAGTAAAAATACCCAAGTGTACCATCCCTAGAACATCAGAGATATATTTCCTGCTTAGACACTAAATATCACTATAATTTTTCCCTGAATATAAACCAAACAGTCTTATTCACAAACAAGACGATACGGTTCTCAGACCATAAACCATCAGCAACTATAGTATTCAGTATCATACAAGAAAGCGGAAGAAAGATATGACACTAAAGACATAGTGTTGCAGTACATAGACAACAAAGGGAAACATAAACTTAAGCATAAAGCTAAGTCATCAACAACCATCCTAGCTAAACCTACTTGTGCCTCTGTGGTCCTCTCTTTCCCTATTTTCGTGTAAAACAACAACATATAAACAATGAAATACAATCTCAGTGAGTTCTACCGAGACCCCTACTAACACTCTCGGTTTAATTATGAAACCTTTTTGACTCAACACGGCACCGACTGCACAAACGCTAACTCCAGATGAACCGCATTATTTTACACATAGCATTCCACCGACTGCGCGAACGCTTCCAAACCCAGTGTATCGCACAACAAACAATTTAACAGAACACCGACTGCGCGAACGCTTCCAAACCCGGTGAACCGCACAACAAACAATTTAACATAACACCGACTGCGCGAACGCTTCCAAACCCGGTGAACCCCCTTACCAATAGTACATTTCCCTATTGGCACGGGGCCTAGGGTAAGGGACCATGCTTGCCCCGCCTAGTATGTTAACATGGGTCGTCACCCAACTCGATATATGTTAAATATATATACACTCGATGACCTGTTAGTTCACCTATACTCAATGAACATTTAGTCCATCTACATTTGACCGTTAATCGAACATAATACCCGCATTGGGCCGTTTCCTATAGTCGATATAATATATATATTGTGAATCGTAGACCGGTTTAGACGAATAAACAATAATCATCCCGCGTCAGTTATACCGTACCACGCAGGACTCATAGTCCGCTTTATTATTAATAAAACATATCCGCACACGTGTACTATTTTTCGGTTTTTCGAAACAATTTCAACCTCAAAAACAGTTTATTTTACCTTTTTAAATTGTATATTCAGTTAGGCCTCTGAATAAGCTTTCAAACGCATCTTAGAACACCTCAATCGGGTTCCCGGATCAAAAGTTATCGCGAAAACAAAATCAGTGTACAGTTGCTGAAAAACTGCAAAGCGTCGCGACGCGAACTGCTACCGTCGCGGCGCGAAAAGAGTCAGAGACATTTTCGTTGCAAAAACAAGTCTGGTCGCGACGCGATTGGGACGGGTCGCGACGCGACTGTCTGCTGAAAGATGCAGATCTTGCGGTTTCTCGCGAAATCCGCTATTCCGCTCAATTCTGATTCTTGTTCCGATTAAAAACAGTTCAAACAACCATAAAAACAGATTCAATTCACATCACACAATCAATCAATTCAATCAAAAACTCAACGTAAACGAATTTTATCAAAATACGATATATTTCGAAATAACGATTTTCCACTCAAAATCTTTCGAAATCAATCAACGTAAAATTCATTGTAAAACGAAATAATCCTAAGCGTGAGTAAAACTCACCAATTGTGATGAAAATCACAAATAGCCGAGACTTTCCGCGAAATTGTTTTCCGTCATAACCACACAAACGCTCCCCGAATCAACTCCTCGTTCCGACGACGCCCAAATCCGCTCCCAAAGCTTTCCACTCAATCGCGAGACATCTTTGAAGCACTATTCATCATCTTCAACCTTCAATCACTATTCACACATAAACCCCCAATTTGAACCCTAACCTCTTGATTCTTCGAAAACCCCAAATCGGACTTCAATATTCGCATAATCCACCTTGAGCTCGCTCCTAAACGCCATCCTAAGCTTTCCTTTGAGCTTGAACCACAAAAACCTCCCTTTTCCTCTTAAAATCGAAAATGGTGAATTGAGGGAGAGTGGATCATATGTTGTGATGTTTGTATCAAATTGAAGAGGAAGAAACGGTGATCATTTTTCGTGTTGGAGGGAAGACGTTTTGAAGAACCTAGGTGACCCATTTTTCCTCTTCTTCCATCAAACCCATTTTTTCTTCTTTTTTCTTCTTTCTCTCCTTTCTCCTCTCTGTCTCTCGCTTCCTTTCTTTCTTTCTTTTAATTCTTTTCTTTTCTTATATATTAAGTGGTAATGTGGTCAAATGACCACATTGCCCTTAATCTCTAATTTTGTTTCCAAATCGTCCTTGCCCCGAATTAACCGGTTAACGATCCTAAGACAACCAATAATTAATTTTAGCACTCAATAAATTTACCAGTCAAGTACTAAAATAATTCAATTGGGTTAACATCCAAATAATTCTATTAATTATTTTGGGGATGTTACAAAAATTAAAAACAATCTAATAGCTACTGAGAAGTTTCTAAAAAAAGATTGTATCAAAAAAATAATGAGAGAAAAATTGATAATTCTCTACTTTGTGCAGCTAGAGTGCAATGTTAGGGTATGTTGTGACTCTCTGCCTATATTGAGAGCAACGATTTTTCATGGGACTGTCCTAAGATATTGGCCAAAGCAATATACTCAAACCAATGCGATTGTGTAGGTAAGAAAATATTAGAAAATGTTACACAGAGTCATCGGTCTCTGAATTCTGGTTTGCTTTAAGACATGACCAAATAGTATGTCCAAATCATTTGATCTAAATAAAATTTGAGTTTTATAAACTTCATATGCAATTTTGGATTTTCCTGAAAGGCTTTATACTAGACATTTTGAATAGGAGAAAGAAGTTGGAAGATTTTTTCATTTCTTGAATGGCAAATTGTTTTATTTGATAATAATTACATTAATTTTGAAACTAAATGTTGCGTCAAAAACACACTTAGAGCAAGTGTACTCTCTCGCAGAAGTAGTATAAAAGATATCGTCTCCACAGGGATTAATTAACAAGTACCAAACTACTTAAGATTAATTATTATTTAGACGAACGAATGTTTGGTTGTTATAGAAACTAAAATAAAAAGAAATAAATAGCAAGAATTAAAATGTAAAGTTTTAACCAATGGAGAGAAGCCTAGGGTCATGGTTTCATTTGCAAGCTTCGATTCCTCTATGTCTAATTCTACCTGAATTCCTTGTTTTATTCAATTACCAATCCCTTTACTAAAGCTATTAATCCGTTTGGTCATTCGCGATTAATATTCTTTTTCCTAAATTAACCATTGTTTGGTCATGCAAGAATTTAAATTCAAGAAAAGCATAAAGAACAAAAAGGTTGAATGATTGGAAGACTAAATTAACGTTTGGTCATGCATTAATTATAGCCCCAATTATCCTATAGGTCCACCAACTAATTGCAGTATGGTCACTGATCAACTAATTGATTATGAACATGCAAAGGTTGTCAATCCTAATTATGTGATAAAATCAATAGGATAATATTAATTGAAATAAAAAAACGGAATTCAGATATGAAATTAGAACATAAAAAGGTCTCTAAACATGCAAGATCCACCTACGACCCTAGAAGAGGATTTAGCTATCCATACTAGTCAAGAACATTGGAATAAAATTGGGAGTCATAAATTACAGAGATAAAAATAACCCGGAATAGAGAAATTTCTGATCTTGAGAATTTAGTCTCATTTTTCTGCTCCAGAGCTCTCTCACGGTGTCAAAAACGGGTACCCAAAACTCTCATTTTCTCCTCTCTGTGTAGTGTTGCCGTCCGCGTTCTTCTCAATTCTTCAATTCTTGCGTTTGCGGCTATTGTGTGTTCCTTCCTTGTGTTGTTCCTTTTTCTCCTTTTTATATTGCCAAGTCTAGGGATTTAGCAATCCCTATTTTTATTCTCTCACACGCTGAATTCCTTCCTTCTATGCACATGGGCCTTCTTTTCTTTTAAACCAATGGATTACTTTTGTAATGTTTCAATCCCAACTCTTTTGTGCCAACCATTTCAAGCCCAATGCTTCTTTTGCTAATGACACCCCCATTTTGCTTTAAACAACTCATTGAAACAACTTCTTTATTTATCTTCTTTCCTACAAAATAAATAGCAATTTGAGTTACTTATTTATTTAGATAATAATAATTGCTCCAAAAATGGCCCAAAGATATCTATAAAAATGCACTAAATTGGAGTTTATCAACTCCCCCACACTTAACTTTTGCTTGTCCTCAAGCAAATTCTCTGGCTCAGCAACATTTTCAAATAAGGAATAGAGACAGCCAAATATGGGACCCAATCAGAAGCACAATGACAGACAATGGACAATATGACACATATGAGGTGTCAAAAGGTTGCCCAATTAGAGGCTCATGTCCCTGAAGAATACATTTCTGTGAACAACGACACTCACTCACAATCTCTCTAAGTGTTTAGGGACTAGGGAATATATACACTCAAGTTTCAACAAAATGCACATTCCCATATGTTTGTAATTTGACCAAATCTCCACTAAATAGTTCACATGCATGCAAAAGATTGGGTGTTTCATGGGTTGTAATGGGGCCAGGGTGAATTCATGCAGGGTAGGAAATAAGAAGAAAGGGATAATCAAAGGGCTAAAAAAACAAGAAACAAATAGTAACCTTTGAAACCAAATATGGAGCTCCTATCTATTTTACAATTTTTGTCCAAACTCCAAATTAATTTCACTTCCATTCTTCGCTCTTCTTTTTCTATTAAGTCGACTCTTTTTTATTTGCTTTTTGCTCTTGAGTAGACTCTTTTTTTTTTTGGATTTGCCATTTGGCTCTTTCATTCTTTTGATGTGCATTTTCCTCCTTCTTGCTTTCTTTCTTCTTTTTTTTCAATTATTTTTTCATTTTTTTTTGGAGGAAAAGGTAAGTACATGAAAACTCATATTTTGTTTCCTTTGTAGGAGAATATTCTTGTAACCACATGATTCACTCTTTTTTTTTCCTCACAAGATAGACAACTAAAGTATAGGACAAAATTTCAGTCCTAACAATATAGACAACTAAAAATATAGGACGAAATTGTAATTTTCAATAGTTGCTCCACATTTAATTCCAAATGGTTACTACAAACAAAAAAAGAAAAATTATATCTGGGTACCAAAGAAAAAAATATAACAATTAAGCTCAAAGGGGGCAACTAAGGGATAAATTCAACAAACAAATCTGGGGCCAGAAAAATACCTAAATTCCCCAAGTCTTTTTACATGATGCAAATCAATTTTCGCCTTGAAATGGTCAAAAGACAAATTCTAGAATGTAGCAAATTGGGAAACACACTCATAGAAAGAAAAGGGGTAAAAATTGATGATTTAGTATCAATCCCCTTATGAAGGCTCAGATCTCACATTTAGAAGCTAGTTCACAAAAAGTACTCAATAGGGAAAATTGCTAATTATCAGCTTCCTAAGGACAACCCCACAGTTATAATTAAGCACAAGTCTGTCAAGTAAATTAATTATGGGATCCCCTAAAGGCAAAATCTCTATTTTTTTAACTTTAAGCATAATTCATTCAAAACAAGCCAGAAAAAATGCTATCAACATATATGGTGTGTAGGTGCATTAATAGAGATCAAGTGACAAAAAATAAACTCTCCTCCCCCACACTAGCATGAAGCATGGTCCTCAATGCAAAATGATCAAATAGAAACCAAAAAGAAATAAATGAGAGAGAGAGTAAGAGTGACTTCCCTGAGAGAGCTTGTAGTTGGAGCTTGTTCCTAAAAACAAAACAAAAGAATACAAAAATTAGAGAAAATAAAACACAGGTTGCCTCCCGCGAAGCGCTTGTTTAACGTCCCGAGCCTGACGATACTTGGGTCAATCCTTGAGGGCAGTGACATAGCTCACTTGGAGTAGCCCTTCCTCAAACTGCTTCACACGCTGACCATTGACTTTAAAAGTGGTACCATCTTTATGAGATACCTCAAGCACTCCATAAGGAAAAACTTGAGTAACAGTGTAGGGTCCATACCACCTTGAGCGCAACTTTCCTGGAAAAAAACGCAAACGTGAGTTATAAATTAAAACTTTTTCACCAATATGGAATTCATGCTGCTGGATGCGCTTATCATGCCACTTTTTAGTCCGCTCCTTATATAACTTGGCATTCTCATAAGCTCCCAGACGGAGCTCATCCAATTCATCGAGCTGCAACAACCTATTTTCACCTGTAAGCTGAGCATCAAAGTTTAGAAATTTTAAAGCCCAAAGTGCTTTATGCTCTAATTCAACAGGCAAATGACATGATTTTCCAAAAAACAAGACGGTAAGGAGACATCCCAATGGGGTTTTTAAAAGCAGTTCTATAGGCCCATAGTGCATCATCAAGTTTCAAAGACCAATCTTTTCTTGATGCACTAACTGTCTTCTCTAAAATCCTTTTTAGCTCTCTGTTTGAAATTTCAACTTGCCCACTAGTTTGTGGGTGGTAAGGAGTTGCTACCTTATGAGTAACTGTTGACTCTCTGTCATATGTAATAAGTTGTGCATTTTTAGAACCAAAACTGCAGAGATTTGATTGTAATTCTGTTGATTGTCGGGGAATTAGCTTAGTTTAGATCAATGTATTAGGATTCATTTTGTAAGCTAATTCTCTCACTCCTGGTGCCAATTGCAATGGAAGACCTTCAAGTTGTCATAGCATCAACTAGCGAACCAGACATTTGCCTAGTGGTGCAATAGGAAGCTGAAGGAGACATTCTGACACTTTTCGCGTCGCGACCAGGAGGCGTCGCGTCGTGACGCAGCGAAGCCTTTTCACAGGAGAACATTCTGACTCTTTTCATGTCGCGACGGGCTCGTGTCGCGACGTGATGATTTACTGAAGTTAGGGTTTTTATGCCCAGTTTTGCGTGTTTGGAGAGGACTTGATCATTGGAGCGTGGTGAGGGTTTTGAGCAGCTGGGAGAGGCGAATTTGGAGGCATCCAAGCACTTGGGAACAAGGGTTTGAAGGTTTCCATGGCTTCCTTCACTTGTATCTTCTCTTTTACTCTAGTTAGCACTTCTCTTATCATGTGTAACTAAACTTCTTTGATTAGGAAGAGATGATTCTCCCCAAACCTATCTATTGAACACTTTGCTATGGTTAATTCAGTTATTTGTTTGATTTATCATATTCTAGACCTCTATGTTTAATGCTTTATTACTACATATGATAGTTTTAATGATTTAGGGTTTGTGATCACCATAGGGATATGGGTTTGCATACTTGATATGGGGTTTAGATCACTTACTTGAGGAGCATAGGAATATGAAATTAAGTTTGTGAATTCTCTAGTTCTAGGGTTTAATGCTTTACCTATTGGCATGAATCACCTAAGTTATTAGGGTATCTCAATTAGGTAAAAGGGGTTTTGAAGCAAGGGATTGTCCTTAACCTACTTTAGTGAATTGAATCTGATATCTTGGATAAATAACTTGAAATTAACTGAAGGTTCATATGATAGGTGAGGGGAGAGGATTTGATCCCTAATCGCTTTTCTTGCTTTATTAAACAACCTTTTTATTTCGCGTTACTAAATTCCGAAATTATTCCAATTTTCCCATCTAAGAATTGATAAATTTGCATTTGTTAACAACGCGCAATCCCTGTGGATACGACCGGTACTTACCGTTTTCTCTATTACTTGCAACGTTTCAGTACATTTGCTGAAATCTTAACAGTGACACCATATTTGCTCAAAAGATTTTCAAATTGCTTATTACAAAAATGAGTGCCACCCTCACTGATAATGGCTCGGGGAGTGCCAAATCTGGAGAAAATGTTTTTCTTTAAAAACTGCACCACCACCCGAGCATCATTAGTGGGTAAGGCTACAGCTTCCACCCACTTAGACACATAATCTACAGCAACAAGAATATATTGATTTGAAAAAGATTTAGGGAAGGGCCTCATAAAGTCAATACCCCATACATCAAATATCTCACAAACCAAAATGTTGTTTAAAGGCATCTCTTGACGCCTAGAAATATTGCCACTCATTTGACAACTATCGCAAGCTTTCACAAAGTCATGAGCATCTTTAAATATAGTAGGCCAATTGTCGTGACCGGGATCCCGACGTAGACGGCCCAAAAATATGAATTTTAGGAGTCGCCACCCAATTTATTAAAAATAGGAAAAATTGAGAAAAACCTAACCTAAGAGTTAGTGGTCTGCGTAACTAGGTTGGATTCGGGAGTCGGTTATGCGTAGGGAAGGGGCGAAAACCTAATTTCACTGCACCCCTAGCACATCTGTCCTAAGACAGTTACCCTATATTTGATTTGCGCAAGAATTAACAAGTCGTTTCATTATTTGTTTACCCGAAAAATAATACTTAATAGGATTTAGTAAAAAAAAGACAATTATTTACAAAGGACTAATTTAAGAAAATTTTATTTTGACTTGACGGGGAAGCCCCGCTCCTACGTATCCTCCGGTGCAATGAGGAACTCAAAAGTCACGTAGTTCTTCCTGAAAAATTTTGTTGGTTGGTATTTTTTAATATAGGGGTTTTAGGATTATTGAGCTGTACAGCTCATCCATCCTAGAACGCTGACTGACCCGTCTGTACAGTCAACTTAGTCCCCTATTTTATAAAAATGGAGTTTTTGGAGTTTTGGAAAATGATTTTATGTGTGTTGGTTTGATTTTATTTGAATAGGGATTTTAGGACTCTTGAACCGTACGGTTCATTTATCCTAGAATGCTGACTAACCCGTCTGTACAGTCGGCTTAGTCCCCTATTTTCTAAAAATGGAGTTTTTGATTTATGGAAAGAAATATGTTTGTGTTTATTTTGATTTAGAAATTGTTTGTTTTAAATAGGGATTTTAGGACATGATCCGTAACGGTTCATTAGTAACCTAAAAAGCTGACTAACCCGACTGTACAGTCGATTTAGTCCCCTATTTATATTTTTTGAAAATGAAATATTTATCTATTTATTTTTATAGGTTTTTTGTAAAAGGAAATAATAAAAACGAAAACAGAGGGTGCAATAGTAAAATGGGGTGCAGTTTGCAAAAAGGGAGTTGTATTATTGTTTGCTTGAATGCAAAAGTATTAAGCTCCTTTGTGTCCTAGAGGGGTCCCTCTGGGAATAGATCTAAGGCTTTTTCTATCAAGTGAACCTCTCAAAGGTAGCTCTATAGAGCCCTAAATAAGGTTCCTAGAGCCAACGACCCCAATTAAGAACACTGATCAACAACAATAGGCAAGCTATTAGGAGTGCCAGCATTCTCAAGAGGGACCAAACTCTAGGTGAGACTTTCGTGACCACCCAACAGGACGCACATCCAGTAGGCCATCACTACGCAGTCTCGTTCTAACTTAGGTTATTCTCCAGTCCGGGTACAGGACTATTCTCACGTGTGTGCAGAAGTGTGATAGTGGAGTGTGTGTAGGAGCAAAATGTTAAATATACCCCCTAGTTGCAAAACAAACAAACACATATACAGAAAATAATAGTCTTCTACCCTAGGGTTTATATCAAGCATAAAATAAAGATATACAAAAAAAAACTAAAGAAATAAATAAATAATCAATAAATCAATAAATATGTACATAAATAAATAAATAAATAAACAAATAGATATAAATAAATAAATACAAAACTAACCTCAAGCTGATGAACGCGAGGAACGCCGAACCGGACCGAGCAGTCTGACCAAGTCAACTGCGAATCGGACTGCTTTGAGAACCGAAAAAAACCGATTCAACAAAAAAAATTACAAACTAATCAAAGACAGACTTTTAGTGTCTGGACCGCAAAAGGCTAGCCCAAAAGATCACTTAATCTGCCAATGACTCCTCCTCTAAATCCTTCACCTCTCAACCTCTTTTATAGTCAATTGCTATAGGGTTGTTGTTTCTTGCAAGCAATGTGGGACTAAAACAAGATAGAGAAAGCAATTCCCACTTAGAGAACACAATTCTCGTTTTTCTCAAACCTGTCACCGTAAAAGTGCGATTCCGGATTCGTTAACCGTTGGATCGTCTTTGTTTTTTGACAGCAGGTTCGTGAGACATATATCTTCACTTTCACCGTTCGGATCGTCGAAACGAGATCTGAGGAGAGAGAAATTGCCTTCGCAATAGCTGCAGTTTTTGGTCCGTTTTTTCTCAAACCTCTCACCGTAAAGGTGCGATTCCGGATTCGTTAACCGTTGGATCATCTTTGTTTTTTGACAGCAGGTTCGTGGGACATGTGTCTCCACTTTCACCGTTGAGATCGTCAAAACGAGGTCCGAGGAGAGAGAAATTGCTTTCGCATAGTAGCTAAAAACTAAAACCCGAAAATACCCAAAAGCGACTACTTTTTGTAATAATAATTTTTTTATTGCACCTCCCCTTTTTTATTTTCTTTTGTAATTTGTATTATTTCTTATCTATTTATTTTTTTATTTTCGTTTTTTTAATTAAAGATATTGTAACAAGAAAAATAAATTAAATCTACTTTGTAATTTTTTGAATTAGCATATATATATTTTTTTTTAATTTTTGTTTAACCACTAAAAAAAGTAATAATAACGCAAAATTAGTAAATTAGCGCAAAATGACCTATTCGAGGGATTAGGAATCAAATATACGCGAAAAACATATTTTTGTGATTTTTTTTTGAAAAAGTAAAAATGTACCGGTTAAAATTGGGTGTTCACAGTTGCCCCTCGGTGCTTACTTTCTTACGAGATAATACATAAAACTATGTTTTCTTGTTTTATCTAAGTAAGGAATAAGTACAGATATGAACCCCAATTTTAATCGGTGAAATATGCACAATTGTCTTTTGACTGTTAAAGTTAAATGGGTAACAAGAAATACAAACAGTGCCAGAGCTGAATCAATAGCACGAAGTTTCAAAACAATGTCAGGGCAAGACCGATAGCACAAAATTTAAAAACAATGTCAGGGCGAAACCAGTAGCATGAAAATCAAAGACAATGCCAGGGCGAGACCGATTGCACAAAATTAAAGACAATGCCAGGGCGAGACCGATAGCATGAAAATTAAAAACAATGCCAGGGCGAGACCGATAGCATGAAAATTAAAGACAATGCCAGGGCGAGACCGATAGCACAAAATTAAAGACAATGCCAGGGCGAGACCGATAGCATAAAAATTAAAGACAATGCCAGGGCGAGACCGATAGCACAAAATTAAAGACAATGCCAAGGCGATACCCATAGCAGGAAAACTAAAGACAATGTCAGGGCGAGACCGATAGCATGAAAATTTAAAAACAATGCCAGGGAAAGACCGATAGCATGAAAATTAAAGACAATGCCAGGGCGAGACCGATAGCACAAAATTAAAGACAATGCCAGGGCGAGACCGATAGCATGAAAATTAAAGAGAATGCCAGGGCGAGACCGATAGCACAAAATTAAAGGCAATGCCAGGGCGAGACCGATAGCATGAAAATCAAAGAGAATGCCAGGGCGAGACCGATAGCAAGAAAATTAAAGACAATGCCAGGGCGAGACCGATAGCATGAAAATTAAAGACAATGCCAGGGCGAGACCGATAGCATGAAAATTTAAAAACAATGCCAGGGCGAGACCGATAGCATGAAAATTAAAGACAGTGCCAGGGCGAGACCGATAGCACAAAATTAAAGGCATTGCCAGGGTGAGACCGATAGCATGAAAATTAAAGAGAATGCCAGGGCGAGACCGATAGCACAAAATTAAAGACAATGCCAGGGCGAGACCGATAGCATGAAAATTAAAGAGAATGCCAGGGCGAGACCGATAGCACGAAAATTAAAGACAATGCCAGGGCGAGACCGATAGCACGAAAATTAAAGACAATGCCAGGGCGAGACCGATAGCATGAAAATTAAAAACAATGCCAGGGCGAGACCGATAGCATGAAAGGTAAAGCAGTGCCAGGGCTGAACCGTTAGCACGAAATCTAAAAGACAATGCCAGGGCTGAACCGTTAGCATGAAAGGTAAAGTTGTGCCAGGGCTAAACCGTTAGCACGAAATTTAAAAGACAATGCCAGGGCTGAACCGTTAGCATGAAAAGTAAAGCAGTGCCAGGGCTGAACCGTTAGCACGAAATTTAAAAGACAATGCCAGGGCTGAACCGTTAGCATGAAAAGTAAAGCAGTGCCAGGGCTGAACCGTTAGCACGAAATTTAAAAGACAATGCCAGGGCTGAACCGTTAGCATGAAAAGTAAAGCAGTGCCAGGGCTGAACCGTTAGCACGAAATTTAAAAGACAATGCCAGGGCTGAACCGTCGGCATGAAAGAATGTGCCAGGGCTGAACCGATAGCACGAGGATGAGAAGGGAAATGCCAGGGCTGAACCGTCGGCATGAGAAGTAAAGCAGTGTCAATGCACGTCTTGCTTTGGAGGACTCTTTTTTTATTACTTTATTTACAAAGTACTGAACACAAATGTATGATTCTAATCAAGAAGTGGAATGCATGGATGGACATGAAATGTATGCAAACTATGGCATGAAATGCATGAATTATGCATGATCTTGAGTTGAAATTAAGATGCACTTGTCTTGAAAGCTGGATTCACTGAGAATTTTTTTCTTTTTGTGCAGGCTTTATTTGAAACCAATCAAGCTTGTCCTCATATGGAAGTTTATCCTCAACACAGCTAACTTGCTTAGGCCCTTTTTCTCTTTTTATGACCACTTCTCTCCTTTCAAGCAAATCACCCTCAAATTTGACCTTCTCTCTCTTTTTTTTATTGTCATTAGCTCTCTAAATCACATTACTGATTCCAAGTTGACTATTTTTGAAGCATTACTTAATGAGCATGCATGGATTCACAGGTATTTAAGAGCTGGAATTTTTTTGGGTTTGGATTTTTGGTTTGAAAGTGGAGGGTATTTTGGAGGGAAAACATAGGGAAGACAAAGGCGACACATGATGGTAGGGAAAAAAGGTATTATGGCAACCTCGAGTTTATTGGGGATTCCATTTACTTGAGGTGCCTGACTTGCTGGAAATTGGCTGGGTATTGGAAACAAGTTTTACCATAGAGGAGACTTCCAGAGGTAGCAAGCAAAATCTAACTCACGGTTATGCACACACTTTTGCCCCGGTGTTAGTAGAAGGTATTGCCCCAAGAGACGGCTACACGGGTGTACCAAACAAAGTTTGACTCATGAAAGGACCTGCAAAGATTTTGCTTCAAACAGCTCAGGTGTGGAAAAGAAAGTTTTGACTCATGACGGGTCTTACACAGGTTTTGCCCCAGTACTGGTGAAAGTTGTTGCTCACAAGAGTGCACTGGTGTGGCAAACTTGACGGATGTAGGGTATGGTAAGGATTTTGCCTCATTCTGGTGAAAGCATTTGCCCTGAGGGAATACTACTTGATGTAACAAGAAACATTTGACTCTTAAAGGTCTTACGAAACTTGCCCCAGTGTGGGGTTTTCTCGAGACTCTCAAGCTTATCCTTCACAAAGTTGCCCAAATGTACACTATTGTGTGGCCCAAGTAGAAGAAATTTCCCAGTGAACTACATAAGCTTCTCATTGTAAGTCTCATTCCCCTTTTGTGCCCTAATTTTTGCCTAGACTGCCTTTGCAGGTTTTCAGTCTAGCGGGCTTTATTTTTCTTTTATTCTCCCTAATTTTGCCTAGACCGCCCTTTCGGGTTTTCAATCTAGCGGGATTTTTTTTCACTTCCTTTTTTATTAGAGCAAAGAATAATTTAAAAGAAGCAAATGATTTATCTCAAAACTAACATTAAGAAAATGAAAACGATCATTCATCAATCAGAGTGGGATTTTGGAGGCTCGTAATGTGACTATGGGTTATGGGTTATGAAAGAAAGACGATTAGAATGCTCAAGGAAACGTCTTACGGGCATGAGTTATGGGCTATGGAAGAAAGATGGTTAGAAGGTTAACGGGCATGAGTAACAGGTTATCGGGATGGATTGATTGGGAGGCTTAAAGGAATGCTTTACAGGCATGGATTATGGGTTATGGAAAGGAAATGAGTAGAAGGTTCAAAGAAATGTTTTGCGAGTATGGGTTACATGCTATGGGAGACAAATGAATAGAGGGCTCAAAGAAAGGTTTTAGGTTATGGGTTATGGGAATGGATCAAGGATCTTTAGTGCATTCAGCTTTCTATTGTGTTCCCCAGACCTCATATCATTCACTTTTTTTTTTGATTTTTATTACTTTTTTTCACCCCCTCTGCTTTTTGATCACTCTTTCTTTTGTGCCCTAATTTTTGCCAAGACTGACAATACTTGCTTTCAGTCTTGCGGGCTTTATTCATTTTTCTCTTTTTCTTTTCTTTTGAACTTTTTCCACCATCTCTTTGATTTCATAACTTTGGAAAACTGAATGCACTAAATTCTATTGTAGTGTCGATCCTTGTCCAGGGTTTAGTGAAGGGACGTTACAGGCTCAAAGGGGATGGTAAGGGATATATTTTGTTTGGGGTAGAGAAAGACGACCACTCTTCATTTGAAATCATGATTCCACGTTTGCAAAATTTTAATTTTGAAATAACATCTACTCTTTTACACATTCTTTGCTCTTCATTTCTTTTGATTTCTTTTTTGTTTTTTTTTTCTTTGCTTTTTTTTTTGGGAAATGGACATTTGATATCCGATATTCGCTCACCGGTTCATCCCTGAATGACGCAACTAAAAGGGCTTTAAGAATTATCACTTGAGGCAAGAACTCAAAAGGGGTCGGTGTTTTAAGGGGACACGAGGAGAAAGGATGGAGATGGGTTTTTAAATACATGCAAATCCATTAGTGTAAAGCTTCAACTAAGTTAACTTGGTTTCAAGCTTACATGACTAAACAAGCGCTAATGACAATCATCTTTTCCCACTCTTTTATTTATTTATCCGAGAACTGATTGCCAACCTTATGTCTCTCTTTTTCTTTTCATCTTTCCCAAAATGCCCCAATATAGTGCTCCCTGATATCTTTCCTCTCACCTTACTTCTCTAATCCTCGAATGACAAATCTTCTCAACAAGTCTCAAGCGAATGATCCAATTCCACGAGTCTAAGCTTGATTGGAACACAAGCACAAAAATTTCAAACTCCTTTTTATTTATTTTCTTAAAGAAAAATTTATGAGAAGGAATCAAAGAGACCAATATGTTATGAAATGCATGGTATGTATGCAAGCATTCACCCTAAAATGCAACATGTGTTGTTTTGTAATGGTTTTTTTTTTTGTAATCCTTTTCATGCAAGAAATGAAATGCAAATTTTTTTTTGCCCAATTTGAAGGGAAATGCTATGAGGATTGACAAATGATAATGTGCTTTGTTTTATTCACTCACGAAAGTATGCATAACAAGCAAAGATTTTTATATACATGCAAAGAGAAAAAAAAAATGAAATATGGAGAAATTTTATGATGAATGATTTTTGACAAATGAGAATGATGATGCACTACCCGCAGAAAAAAAACAAATTTTCCTAAGGACTTATGTAAAGAAAAAAGCAAATTTTATTTTTTTTACATGAAATGCACTTGTATTTTACAATGCAACATGTTTCTTCTTATGCTTTTTATGCATGAAATGTAATGCAATTTTTATGTTGTTTATGCATGAAATGCAATATGATTTTTAATTTTATAGAAAAAAAAGAGTGATTCAAAAGTTTGTTTATGGGGAAAATATTTCTTTTTGTTTTTTTTTTTGTATGAAAAATAAGGTAAGAGGTGGAGTAGCTCCCTTTGTAACCTAAATTGGTTGGCCCATGCTAGTGGTCTTTGGACCCTATGGATCTATGGTTTTTCTATTCTGAATAGTCACTGGGTTAGCAGCTATAACCTAGGGAAATTTTAGGTCTCTAGAGTCAAGTACTCTTCTAGAAGTGTAAACACACCAGGATGTACATCCCAGATGTGGATACCCGCAGAGAAGAATCGTACTCTAGATGAGGAATTCATGGTAGCCACTAGTATGTACATCCAAAATGACTACCACTACACAGCCTCGTTCTAACTTATGTTTTTTTTTTTTAGGCTCAGGTGTAAGCCCAACTCTCAGTGTGTGCTCACAGTGTATGTGTGGTGTGTGAAGCGAGCATAGGAACCCTAAAAAATAACAAAAACCCCAAATTGTACCTTATAATTACTTTGCACAAACAAATTAAATAGGCTTGACTCTCATGTGTCCCCAGCGGAGTCGCCATCTGTCGTGACCGGGATCCCGACGTAGACGGCCCAAAAATATGAATTTTAGGAGTCGCCACCCAATTTATTAAAAATAGGAAAAATTGAGAAAAACCTTACCTAAGAGTTAGTGGTCTGCGTAACTAGGTTGAATTCGGGAGTCGGTTATGCGTAGGGAATGGGCGAAAACCTAATTTCACTGCACCCCTAGCACATCTGTCCTAAGACAGTTACCCTATATTTGATTTGCGCAAGAATTAACAAGTCGTTTCATTATTTGTTTACCCGAAAAATAATACTTAATAGGATTTAGTAAAAAAAGACAATTATTTACAAAGGACTAATTTAAGAAAATTTTATTTTGACTTGACGGGGAAGCCCCGCTCCTACGTATCCTCCGGTGCAATGAGGAACTCAAAAGTCACGTAGTTCTTCCTGAAAAATTTTGTTGGTTGGTATTTTTTAATATAGGGGTTTTAGGATTATTGAGCTGTACAGCTCATCCATCCTAGAACGCTGACTGACCCGTCTGTACAGTCGACTTAGTCCCCTATTTTATAAAAATGGAGTTTTTGGAGTTTTGGAAAATGATTTTATGTGTGTTGGTTTGATTTTATTTGAATAGGGATTTTAGGACTCTTGAACCGTACGGTTCATTTATCCTAGAATGCTGACTAACCCGTCTGTACAGTCGGCTTAGTCCCCTATTTTCTAAAAATGGAGTTTTTGATTTATGGAAAGAAATATGTTTGTGTTTATTTTGATTTAGAAATTGTTTGTTTTAAATAGGGATTTTAGGACATGATCCGTAACGGTTCATTAGTAACCTAAAAAGCTGACTAACCCGACTGTACAGTCGATTTAGTCCCCTATTTATATTTTTTGAAAATGAAATATTTATCTATTTATTTTTATAGGTTTTTTGTAAAAGGAAATAATAAAAACGAAAACAGAGGGTGCAATAGTAAAATGGGGTGCAGTTTGCAAAAAGGGAGTTGTATTATTGTTTGCTTGAATGCAAAAGTATTAAGCTCCTTTGTGTCCTAGAGGGGTCCCTCTGGGAATAGATCTAAGGCTTTTTCTATCAAGTGAACCTCTCAAAGGTAGCTCTATAGAGCCCTAAATAAGGTTCCTAGAGCCAACGACCCCAATTGAGAACACTGATCAACAACAATAGGCAAGCTATTAGGAGTGCCAACATTCTCAAGAGGGACCAAACTCTAGGTGAGACTTTCGTGACCACCCAACAGGACGCACATCCAGTAGGCCATCACTACGCAGTCTCGTTCTAACTTAGGTTATTCTCCAGTCCGGGTACAGTACTATTCTCACGTGTGTGCAGAAGTGTGATAGTGGAGTGTGTGTAGGAGCAAAATGTTAAATATACCCCCTAGTTGCAAAACAAACAAACACATATACAGAAAATAATAGTCTTCTACCCTAGGGTTTATATCAAGCATAAAATAAAGATATACAAAAAAAAACTAAAGAAATAAATAAATAATCAATAAATCAATAAATATGTACATAAATAAATAAATAAATAAACAAATAGATATAAATAAATAAATACAAAACTAACCTCAAGCTGATGAACGCGAGGAACGCCGAACCGGACCGAGCAGTCTGACCAAGTCAACTGCGAATCGGACTGCTTTGAGAACCGAAAAAAACCGATTCAACAAAAAAAATTACAAACTAATCAAAGACAGACTTTTAGTGTCTGGACCGCAAAAGGCTAGCCCAAAAGATCACTTAATCTGCCAATGACTCCTCCTCTAAATCCTTCACCTCTCAACCTCTTTTATAGTCAATTGCTATAGGGTTGTTGTTTCTTGCAAGCAATGTGGGACTAAAACAAGATAGAGAAAGCAATTCCCACTTAGAGAACACAATTCTCGTTTTTCTCAAACCTGTCACCGTAAAAGTGCGATTCCGGATTCGTTAACCGTTGGATCGTCTTTGTTTTTTGACAGCAGGTTCGTGAGACATATATCTTCACTTTCACCGTTCGGATCGTCGAAACGAGATCTGAGGAGAGAGAAATTTCCTTCGCAATAGCTGCAGTTTTTGGTCCGTTTTTTCTCAAACCTCTCACCGTAAAGGTGCGATTCCGGATTCGTTAACCGTTGGATCATCTTTGTTTTTTGACAGCAGGTTCGTGGGACATGTGTCTCCACTTTCACCGTTCAGATCGTCAAAACGAGGTCCGAGGAGAGAGAAATTGCTTTCGCATAGTAGCTAAAAACTAAAACCCGAAAATACCCAAAAGCGACTACTTTTTGTAATAATAATTTTTTTATTGCACCTCCCCTTTTTTTATTTTATTTTGTAATTTGTATTATTTCTTATCTATTTATTTTTTTATTTTCGTTTTTTTAATTAAAGATATTGTAACAAGAAAAATAAATTAAATCTACTTTGTAATTTTTTGAATTAGCATATATATATATTTTTTTTTAATTTTTGTTTAACCACTAAAAAAAGTAATAATAACGCAAAATTAGTAAATTAGCGCAAAATGACCTATTCGAGGGATTAGGAATCAAATATACGCGAAAAACATATTTTTGTGATTTTTTTTTGAAAAAGTAAAAATGTACCGGTTAAAATTGGGTGTTCACACCAATAAAAACCACATTGTAAAACTTTATATGCAGTTCTATTTGGGCCAAAGTGGCCACCTACCTCTCTAGAGTGACAATGCTCAAGGATAGAAGTTACGTCATCCATAGGCACACAACACCTAATAACCTTGTCTCCACATACTTTAAATAAGTAAGGGTCATCCCACAAGTAGTGTCTTGCATAAGAAATTAATTTCTTCTTTTGCTGAAAAGAAAAATCAGGGGGAACAACCTTACCCACCAAGTAGTTGACAATGTCTGCAAACCAAGGAATAGTAGAAATTGCTAAAAGTCTCTCATCAGGGAAAACCTCCTTGATCTCCCCATCATTTGAGGCCTGCATCACACTATGGTCAAGCCTTGAGAGGTGGTCAGCTACAAAGTTCTCTGAGCCTTTCTTGTCTCTAATCTCCAAGTCAAACTCTTGTAGCAACAAGATCCACCTGATTAACCTGGGTTTTGCATCCTGCTTTCCAAGCAAATATCTAATAGCAGCATGATCAGTATAAACAATAACTTTAGAAAGAACAAGGTAATGACGAAACTTGTCAAATGCAAATACTACAACTAGCAACTCTTTCTCTATGGTAGTATAATTTCTTTGAGCATCATCAAGAGTGCGACTAGCGTAGTAAATGGTATAGAATACCTTATTCTTTCTTTGCCCCAAAACAGCCCCCACAGCAATATCGCTAGCATCACACATAATTTCAAAGGGAAGCGACCAATCGGGGGCAACAACAACAGGGGCACTAATTAATTTTTCCTTTAAACAATTAAAAGCCTTCAACAAACCTTCTATAGAAACCAGCATGGCCTAAGAAGCTACGAACCCCTTTAACAGAATTGGGTGAGGGCAACTTTGCAATTACCTCCACCTTTGCGGGATCAACTTCAATGCCTCTAGTGGACACCTTGTGTCCCAAAATAATGCAATCTTGCACCATAAATTGACATTTCTCCCAATTGAGCACTAAATTAGTATCCATGCATCTCTGCAACACTGAATTCAAGTTATGCAAACAATCCTCATAAGAGGATCCAAAAACAGTAAAATCATCTCTCAATGCATTTTTCAACCAAGTTAGAGAAAATAGCCATCATGCATCTTTGAAAGTGGCAGGGGCATTACATAAACCGAATGACATCCTTTTATATGCAAATGTTCCATATGGGCAAGTAAAAATAGTTTTTTCTTGATCTTCAGAAGCCACTGGTATTTGCAAATAACCGGAATATCCATCCAAACAACAATAATAATCACGACCTGCCACTCTCTCAAGCATTTGATCAATAAAGGGAAGGGGGACGTGATCTTTCCGGGTGGAATCATTTAATTTTCTATAATCAATGCACATACGCCACCCGGTAGTTTTCCTAACTGCAATTAATTCATTTTTATCATTCTCCATCACAGTAGTACCTCCCTTTTTAGGAACACATTGAACAGGACTTACCCACTTACTATCAGAGATAGGATAGATGATACCTGCATCAAGAAGCTTAATCACTTTCTTTTTGACCACCTCTTTCATTTTAGGATTGAGGCGGCGTTGAGGTAGTGCCCGGGGTTGGTAATCATCCTCCATGTAGATCTTGTGGGTGCAAATTGAGGGACTAATGCCTTTTATATCATGAATAGACCATCCAAAGGCTTCTTTGTTGACCCTTAATACCCTCAAAAGCTTATCCTCCATGGTGTCTATCAAATCTGCAGAAATAATCACAGGCAAAGAGGAAGGGGGTTGCAAGAAAGCATATTTTACATTTGAAGGAAGAGGCTTTAATTCAAGCTCAGGAGCCTCTTCAATTGAAGGTTTGGGATTTGGAGTATTACCCCATTCCAATTCCTCAAATCTATAGTTACTCCAATTTTTTTGAGGGTGGTGTGCCTGCAAAAATATTAAGAACTCTTCGTCCTCACCACCCTGCAATATGCCAAGTCCCTGCACAGTAAGTACTTTTTCTAGAGGGTACTACATTCTAAAATAATCAAAACTTTCAGAGGTAACCACATCATTAATATCCATAGCTTGAATATAATTACAAGAAGCAAATGAGGAAGGATTTTTTAATGAGTTCAAGACTTGAAATACAACTTCCTCATCTCCAAATCTCAAAGTCAATTTTCCCTGCTGAACACTAATTAAGCTTTTTCCTGTAGCTAAGAAAGGACGCCCCAAAAATAATTGGGACTTCCTCATCTTCTTCCATATCCAATACAACAAAATCAGCTCGGAAAATAAACTTATCAACTTTAACTAAAACAACTTCCACCACTCCACGGGGGTGGGCAATGGATCTATCAGCTAGTTGCAAAGTGATGTTAGTAGGATGTGGTTCCTGCAAACCAAGCTTTCTAAAAACAGAAAAAGGCATCAAATTTATACTTGCTCCTAAATCACATAAAGCCTTTTCAAAATGAGAGTTACCAATTGTACAAGGGATAGTAAAACTACCTGGATCTTTAAGCTTAGGTGGTAGCTTTTTTAGAACTATAGCAGAACATTCCTCATTAAGCCTAACTGTCTCAAAGCCTTCTAACTTCCTTTTGTTAGAAATAATTTCTTTTAAAAATTTGGCATATTTAGGCATTTGAGCAATAGCTTCAGCAAAAGGAATGTTGATATGCAATTTTCTAAATATTTCAAGAAATTTGGCAAATTGCTTATCATGCTGCTCATTTTTAAGTCTTTGAGGATAAGGAACGTTTACCTTTGCTTGCTCGTATTTTTCCCTTTCCTTTTTGCTTTCCTCAGAAGTGCTCCCCTCAGTATGAGCTTGTATTTCTTTCTCGGGCGCCTGCCCGTCTTGATTGTTTTCTTGAACCAGCTCCTTGCCACTCCTAAGAGTGACAGCCTTGCAATGCTCATTTCTTGGATTAGACTCGGTTTGGGTAGGTAGTGAGCCTTGAGGCCTTTGAGACAACACAGTAATGAGACTTGAGATTTGGCCCTCCAAGCTTCCAAATTTGTTGTTCATGGCTCCAATTTGGCCCTCCAAGCTTCCAAATTTTTCATTTGTCTGCTGCATAAACCTTGTCAACACATCATTGGTATCCAACTTTTTCTCCTCTTGCCTTTGCACATGTGGAGGCTTATAGGAGTTCGAGCTTTGCTCCTTTTGTTGTCCTCCCCAAGATAAATTAGGGTGATTTCTCCAACCCGGATTGTAAGTGTTTGAATAAGGGTCGTTTTGGGTCCGGTTAGAATTCTGAACATAATTGGCCTCTTCAGTTGAAGTTGTTGGCCGGCCCTGTGCTTTTTTCAGTTCTTCAATGGATTGCAACCTCTCATCAGTCATGTCCATGTAATTGGCTAAAACACCCATGCACGGGTATCCAACTTTTTCCATGTATCTAACTAAAGAATCTTGCATACCAGGCCTTAACTCACTTTTCTTCTGACCAAGATAGTTGACTTCTTCAGTTAGGCCTCCCCAGAGATTATTTGTGATGTCACTAGTGGATGTAACTATTGGAGTAGATTGAGCTTGTACCTTCATCAAAGATTGCACCTGTTTAGAGAGAGCATCCAACTTTATGTTAACACTAGTGTCATCTTCAACCTAGTACATCCCAGCTGATTTCTTGATGTGTCTGTCACTTGTCTCCCATTGGGCATTATCGGCTGCTATCTCTGCAATTAAGTCATATACTGTCGCAGGTTCTCCATTCATTAGAGAGCCTCCACAAGCCATATTAACAATTCCCCTATTTTGAGAAGATAATCCGTTGCAAAAATATTCAAGAAATTGCCACTTCTCAAATCCATGATGTGGACAACTTCAGAGTAAGTCTTGAAATCTTTCCCAAGCTTCATGTAAAGATTCTTGCTCGAGTTGAGCAAAGCGGATTATTGCACCTCGGATCTTAGTAGTCTTACCTGGAGGAAAATATTTGGTCAAGAATTTTTGCTTCAGTTGATCCCAAGTGGTAATGGACTCAGCAGGTTGAGAGTCTAGCCAAGCAGATGCCTTGTCAGCCAATGACCATGGAAACAATCTCACTCTAATGGCATCAGGAGTGACACCATTACAAATTATTGAGTCTGCCACCCTCAAGAAGTTTCTAAGATGGGTGTGTGGGTCTTCTGTTGGTGCACCTCTGAACATAGTCGAATTCTGAACCATTTGAATCAAGTTGGGTTTGAGCTCAAAGTTAGTAGCTTGCACAGGTGGATTGACTATGCTTGTAGTGATATTGGCTGTGGGAGTAAAGTAGTCCCGAAGAGTTCTTCTCGGATTGGCAGCCATCACTCTTGTCTCTTTTCTTATCCTTCGAGCAGTTCTTTCAATTTCTTGATCAAAAACCAAAATAGGCTCCTGGGAGCGGGTGAGCATGCACGAGTAATAGTAATAAAAATAAAACTCACTAATAAAATAAAACTAAATATAATTTTTTTTTTCTTTTTATTAAATTAAAACAAGAAATAAAATAAATGTCTAAAGCAATAAAAAATCTTTTTCGTTTAATATTATTAAATTAATCCCCGGCAACGGCGCCAAAAACTTGTTGCGTCAAAAACACACTTAGAGCAAGTGTACTCTCTCGCAGAAGTAGTATAAACGATATCGTCTCCACAGGGATTAATTAACAAGTACCAAACTACTTAAGATTAATTATTATTTAGACGAACGAATGTTTGGTTGTTATAGAAACTAAAATAAAAGAAATAAATAGCAAGAATTAAAATGTAAAGTTTTAACCAATGGAGAGAAGCCTAGGGTCATGGTGTCACTTGCAAGCTTTGATTCCTCTATGTCTAATTCTACCTGAATTCCTTGTTTTATTCAATTACCAATCCCTTTACTAAAGCTATTAATCCGTTTGGTCATTCGCGATTAATATTCTTTTTCCTAAATTAACCCTTGTTTGGTCATGCAAGAATTTAAATTCAAGAAAAGCATAAAGAACAAAAAGGTTGAATGATTGGAAGACTAAATTAACGTTTGGTCATGCATTAATTATAGCCCCAATTATCCTATAGGTCCACCAACTAATTGAAGTACGGTCGTTGATCAACTAATTGATTATGAACATGCAAAGGTTGTCAATCCTAATTATGTGATAAAATCAATAGGATAATATTAATTGAAATAAAAAAAACGGAATTCAGATATGAAATTAGAACATAAAAAGGTCTCTAAACATGCAAGATCCACCTACGACCCTAGAAGAGGATTTAGCTATCCATACTAGTCAAGAACATTCGAATAAAATTAGGAGTCATAAATTACGGAGATAAAAAGAATACGGAATAGAGAAATTTCTGATCTTCAGAATTTAGTCTCATTTTTCTGCTCCAGAGCTCTCTCACGGTGTCAAGAACGGGTACCCAAAACTCTCCTTTTATCCTCTCCGTGTGTAGTGTTGCCGTCCGCGTTCCTCTCAATTCTTCAATTCTTGCGGTGTCCCTTGGGTTTGGCAAGTCTCTGAGCATAAGAAAAGTAGTGACCTAGGAACAGCTCCTTAAAGTTATCCCAGTTAAGAGGTGTCCCTTGGGTTTGAAGCATCCTGCGTGCATTAGTCCACCAGGTATGAGCATCTTCATCCAGAGCATTGGCAGCACAAATTACTTTTTCCTCTTCATTGCATTGCAATGTCAGAAAGATCCTTTCCATGGCATCTACCCAGAAATGGGCTTTCATTGCATCGGATCCTCCTTTGAAGGTTGGGGGTTTCATTTTTAGAAACCAGAAATACATCCTATTAGGATCCTCAGGTTGTGGTACATTGACTGGCTCGTTTGGTTGTGGTTGAGGCACTTGATGCATCTGCTGCATTTGAGCCATTTGAGCCATCTGTTGCTGTTGCATTAGCATCATGTCATTCATCATCTTCTGCTGAGTTTCAATGACATTTTGCATCCATTCCTGATGAGGATCAATAGGTGGGTTTCTCCTACCTCTTCCAGCCATGATTCTGCGAAATATGCACAAAGTATTAAGTTGATCAGGCTCAATGTCTAATAGCATACTAAGAAGAATCAGACTTAGAAGACGTAAAAGACTCTTAACATCTAAGTCCGACTAGGTCGAACTGCTCTGATACCAAATGTAACACCCCGATATTTCTAACGTGTAGATATACCGTAATGCACAATTATAGCAATAATCAGAGGACACAGTTCCTGGATAATTATTGAACATATAAATTTTTCAGAAATTAAACATAATATTCGGAACATCCCAACTTCATATAATAGAAGTTACTCGGTCCACAGCCGAAAGGATTTCAACATCCGAGTTCAATAACTAAAACAGGAAACACAAATACGGTTCATACAACTCATAAACAATACAAGTCATACAACCATGACAAAGACAGCAAAAGGAAACATAAGAGGATCAAGACTAGGTCCTTGACATCTCCAAGAGCATGTCACCTACTCGTGCCTGACAGTCTTCTTCTTTCCCTGCTTCTCTGAAAAACAACAACAATGATAGGGTGAGATAACATATCTCAGTGAGTTCTACCGTGCCCCCTCACTACCACTCGGTTTATTTATAAAACCATTGCAACATAGTTATATTTATAAGCTATTTGCGTCAATATATACCTAGCCCATTACCGACTGTGCAAAGCCCACAATCCCGGTTTTTTTTAAGCAATAGGCCAGAGGCCCGAATTTATTAAAAAAATAAAACAATACAAAAAGCACAAGGGGGGACTGAACCAAAACCCTTGGAAAAAGTACAATAAAGAGCGTCTAACAAAGACCTCTAAACTAAACAAACTTAGACCACACTCGAGTCATCACACTCCAGACCACCGGCGGCGGGACCCCAGCCATCATCGCGAAGTCGTGCCCCCGGCCAACACCGAGACAGCACCTAGCTTGATCGAGGAAGTCGAGCCACCAACCACCACCGCGGTATTGTGCCCCTAGCCAGCACCGAGGCACAATCATGCAGAACCGCGAGCGACATGGAAAAGGCCCGCACCGAAATGGGGGGAGGCGAGACTGCGGGTCCAAATTTCGTGACGACAGCCACCAATGCCAAACCAGAAACAGTCAGCATCTACTAACCAACGAAACAGTCCCAAACCAGAAACAGTCAGCAACAGAGCAATCCGAACAGCAACCAGAAACCCATGACCCGAACCCGAACGCAACGCCACCCAGAGCATCACCCCGAACGACAGCCCAAACCACCCCGGACCCTACCGCCGCAAACAGTCCCACACGCAGCCACGCAGGATCCGAACCAGACGGCCGAAGGAGGAGGCTCAGGCGGTGGTGGGGGAGGAGCAACCACCGCAGGAGGAGAGACCAGCAGCAACAGGGCCGAAACCGAACCAGAAGCACAGCCGAACCAGAACTCCATTTGGCGGTGGGTCAGGAACAGGATCCGAACAGATCTCACAAAGACAGACCTCACAGAACGATCTGGAACATCAGATCTCACACGAGAAGCCTCTCCTTTGGGATCCACCCAGCCCGCGACCAGCGCCGAAGATGAGCCAACCACCACGGTTCCAGGAAGCTGAGCAATCGCCGGGGGAGGGACGACGACCACCGCCGCCTCCGGAAAAAGCAGTGCATCGCGAGCAACGGCAGACTCTTGATCCACGGGTGACCTCCCTAGCAGTTGAAGCAGATCTGCAGGTGGAGCCACGGCGGCCGCAGCGGCACTACGGGAGCCTAGGAAGATCAACCCTACACGCGGGTTCTCAACTTCTCTCTCTCGAGAGAGGAGCTGTATCACATCCATCCAGCCCACAATCCCGGTAAATGAAGTGCTATTATATATTTTTAAGCCTTGTCAATTAATTTATAATTACAAGCTTTTCAAACGAAACATCGACTGTGCAAAGCCCACAATCCCGATGAGTCGAGAACATAACTTAGCATAAATCGGCTGTGCAAAGCCCACAATCCCGATAACCCACGTTAGACCATACCATAACGTTTTCCGGGCCTAGGGTGAGGGCTCATGACTTCCCTTCCTAGTATGCCAATTCGTCGGGTCGTCACCCAACGCGATATATAATAAAATATACATCATGTCCGCATTGGACCGTCTTTCAAGTTTTAGATATCTATATCTATTATCGATCTATAACCCGTTTTGATGAATTCAAAGTTAGACATCCGACGTTATAATCATAGCGTCGAGAAGGATCCACGGTCTGGTTTGTTATGCCAAAAACATTATCTCACACGCGGTCTAGGTTTCGGTTTTGAAAACAGTTTTGACCTTCAAAAACAGTGTACTTTCCAAACCAAATTATATAATTATAGATAGGTCTTTGAATAAGCTTTCCAACGCACCTGAGAACACCTAAATCGGGTTCCCGGATCAAAAGTTATTGCGAAAACAAGTTCAGGGACTTTTTAGTGAAAACTGCAAACCGTCGCGACACGAACAGATACCGTCGCGACGCGAAAAGTGACAGAAAATTTTGCGTCACAAAATTCACTAGGGTCGCGAGGCGATGGACCACGGGTCGCGACGCGACCCTTGACAGATAGTTTGGAAACCGCTTTTCTAAAACCCCGTTTTTCGCCAATTCGCTCCCAAATCGTCACCGAGACGTTCTGTGACTTCTGAAACTTAAAAACAGATGTTTAGCAACATAATTCAGATCATATTCCAGTACACAAACAGCATATAGATATATATAATTTCGTGAAAACCGTAAAATTTCATTTATTTGGCGAAAACGGTTTTCGACTCGATAAAACGCCTCGGACCCAAAACTTTGTCGTGAGACCAAAACACAATTGTCCAGAACAACATTATATCCCTAATCGTGAGTAGAACTCACCGATACGCCGAAGTCCGAGAGTTGAGCCGAGAGACGAAATCACTGAACCGAAAACACACGAACGATCACCGAAATAGCTCAAACCGCTCCAATGCAGCAACTCTTTCACTGTTCAACTCGAATTCCAGAACTCAGCAACATTAGTATCCTCAAATATCTTCTCTAACTACAATGTAGGTTTCGATTTGTCTTCCTCCTAGTTCCAAATGAACATGCAAGATCATCTACCTCTCAAGACTTCATTTTTTCACACTTGGAGCTTCGAGGATTCGAAAATGGAAGGAAGAGAAATAGTTGGTTCAGTTCACAATGGTTACATCAGAAGAACAAGGAAGAGAAAAGGAATTCAATGGGGGAATTATCACTTACATGCAAAGGGTGATGAATTCAGCCCAAGCTTTCTTTCCTCCCCTCTCTTTCGCCCTCTCCTCTCTTTTCTCCCTTCTGTTTTTGCTTTCTGATTTAGTTGGTAAGTTTCTGAAATGAGGAAGTGTGGGAGTGAGTGAGACTAAAGTGCTCTGAGCAGCTGAGGGTGTTATGGTTGGGAAATGACCATAATGCCCTTAGCTCATTAAATCCAGGTTTTTAGGCCAAAACTCCCCACTAACTCCACGGTTATTTACTCGGCATAAAATTTCTCGACTCAACCGATTTCGAATTGCGAATCATTAATTCCTTCGACTAGCAATTATATAAAATCCACTTATAATGTTATTTTAAAAATTAGGGATGTTACATATCCCCTTGCTATTTCGCACACAGGCAACGCATCAAAATTGGAAACAGCTTGTTGGTGAAGGCTTCCCTGATACGGCAAGTATTTTCTTTCCTCCGTAACACCACCCTCTTCAACCCTCGATCTTTCTCCATAAAGCGCCCTTGATCTTCCTCACTCTGTGCTACCGAAGATGAACCCATCACATAGCACACAAGACCAAGATCAGAGATCATCAAGAGAGGCTTCTCCACTCCCTTCAAGCATCAATTTTCCATCTTGTCAACCAAGGAGGAAAATGGAATCCAGGATCCGATCCTCCATCCTGCAAAGGTCTTCTACAGCAGATCTCCAATTTGTGCCCTAATTTCTCAGAAACGGAGATACCACTCTTAAGGTACTAATTGAGCATTCTTCTCACCTCCCCTGTTTTGTGATCAAGACCGAATCTTTTCACCTCCATAATGCTTTTGCATCGTGAACCAGGGCACTGCGCAGAAGATCCAGAGGGCAGGACGTCCAGGATCCAGTGAGACGATTGTTTTTTGCAAGATTGGCTATGGCATGAGCAGATCGGTTGCCTTCCCTTTTGACCCAGGTAAATCCAGCGCTATTAAGTTTTGATTTGAGGATCCAAATGTCTTCAATTATAGTTTTGATCTCTCCCCTAATAGTATTATTCCTGCAGGCTTCCACCAAGGATTGGTTATCTGATTCAAAGGTGGCAATAGATACGTTGAGATTGATGGCAAGAGACACTGCGCCCCTCATAGCCAAAGCTTCACCCACAAGAGGAGAGCAGGCATAGATTTGCCTAGATATTGCAGTAAGAACATCTCCTTGAGCATTTCTGCATATTACACCTGTATTCCCTTTCCCCGTATCTATATCATAGGCTGCATCGCAATTAAATTTGACACAGTTTGGCTGGGGAGGCCTCCAGGTCACTGGATACTCCTTTACCCTAGTGTTTGTCTCATTGACTGAGCCAGATACTCCATTAGGATTAGTATTAGAGGAAACAGTAGATAGGAATTCAGAGCACTAACTTTTAATCTTGTAGAGGATGCTAAGGGGATTAGGGTTTACATTATTGAAAACCTTGTCATTCCTAGCCATCCAAATGTTCCACAGAGAGAAGAAGGCCCATGATGATAGCTGCAGGGATTTATCCAAGGGCGGGTCCAGGGAGCAAAGGATCCAAGCTTGGACAGTGGAGATACTCGTTGGGGAAGGAGGGGAGACCAGCTGTAATCCAAACCATAAGGGTTGAGTCCAAGGACATAGAAGGAGGATGTGTTCAACAGTTTCAGGAACCTTCTCACAAATGGGGCATAAGATAGAAATAGGGATTCTTTTCTTGACAAGGTTTTCTCTAGAGGGAAGGATATTATGGCAAGCTTTCCAGATAAAGTGTTTTATTTTGTTTGGTACTTTTGTTGACCAAATCAGTTCGCATAAAGCCTCAGGGTATGAGTTGGAAGTAGATGGTCCAGAGACATTACCTGGGTTTAGGTCAAGAAGAGCCCTATAGCCAGACTTGACTGTATAGATTCCTTCCTTGTTGTAGGGCCAAGAGATACAATCAGTAGAAGCAGACCAAGAGATGGGGGGTTTTGACAGCTTCAATAGCACTCCTAGGGGTAAGGTTTTGCCTAAGGAGATTAATGTCCCAATGCTTGTTGTTGTCAATAAGCTCCCCGACATTAATGACTATGGCTCCAGGATTTAACCTTGCTTTCTCACCAGATGCTAACCAGTTGTCCTTGGTAATATTAATGTGGTGACCTGTACCAATAGCCCATCTGCCAGAAGAACTAATGAATTCCCTGCTCTTAAGGAAGCTTTGCCACACCCAAGATGATCCTCTATGCTTGTTTGCTTCCCATAAGTTGCAGTTGGGAAAATAGATTGCCTTGAGAGTTCTGGCCCAATATGCATTAGGATCATTTGCCAGACTCCAAACCTGTTTAGACAGGAGGGCAGTGTTCATTTTGTTAAATTCTTTGAAGCCAAGACCACCCTTGCTCTTGGGGGAGCAGAGGGCCTCAAATATCTTCCAGTGTATTCCATTGAATCTACCATTAGATTTCCACCAGAAGTTTGCCACCATAGAGGTTAGTGAGTCACAAAAGGTTTTAGGAAGAGTGAGGATAGACATGATATAGCTTGGCACTGCTTGAATCACAGCTTTAATTAACACTTCCTTGCCAGCTTGATTCAGCAAGTTTCCTTTCCAGCTTCCAAGTTTATTGCTCACTTTATCCTTTAACCAGTTAAGGCTTTGAACCTTTGATCCTCCCCATTCAGCAAGAACTTCTAAGTATTTACCAGGATTAGACCAGATAGGAATATTAGAAATAGAGGAGATCCTGCTTCTGATATCCATAGGAACCTGACTACCACAAATAATCCCAGATTTAGAGAGATTGGTTTTCTGACCAGATGCACCTGTGAAAGTGTTTAAAATCTTGATGATTTGATAGACATCCTCAGTAGTGTCCTTAGTAAACAGAATGGCATCATCAGCAAAGAAGAGATGGGTGAGAGATGGGGCCTCAGCAGTGTCATACCCCAATTTTGTCCGGCTTAGGTCCAAACCCTAACTTTCAACACAAAAATTACATACTAGATTTAATTTATTTTTCTTGTTACAATATCTTTAATTAAAAAACGAAAATAAAAAATAAAATAGATAAGAAATAATACAAATTACAAAAGAAAATAAAAAAAGGGAGGTGCAATAAAAGATTATTATTACAAAAAAAAAAGGAGAATGTCCATGTACATGACTTGGCCCAAGAATGTCAAAGTTACAAAAATACAAAAATAAACCAAGTACCCAAAACTGCAGCTACTTTGCAAAGGTGATTTCTCTCTCTTCGGATATCATTTCGACGATCCGACCGGTGAAAGTGAAGATGGATGTCTCATGAACTTGGTGTCAAAAAACAACGATGATCCAACGGTTAACGAATCCAGAATCGCACTTGTACGGTGGCTGGTTTGAGAAAAATGGGAGTGGTTTTTTCTACTTTTGCGAAGGCAATTTCTCTCTCCTCAGACCTCGTTTCGACGATCCGAACGGTAGAAGTGAAGATGGATGTCTCATGAACCTGGTGTCAAAAAACAACGATGATCCAACGGTTAACGAATCCGAAATCGCATTGTCAATATGGCTGGTTTGAGAAAAACGAAAATTACTTTTCTATGTTGTTTTAGTCCCACATTGCTTGGGAGAAACAAGAACTACCTAGCCTTTGGCTATAAAAGAGATGGAGATGCAAAGGCTATGGACATGGGTGATTGATGGGGTAAGTGATCTTTTGGGCTAGCATTTGCAGTCCATTAGATTAAAAGCCTGTCTTTAATTCTTTTGGACTAGCTTTTGCAGTCCGTTAGATTAAAAGCCCGTCTTTAGTTATTTTTGGGGTGGCCGTTGAGGTCCTTTACTTGGTGGTTTTCGGAAGAAAACGGACCAGATAGGAGTCCGGTTCGCGGTTGATATGGTCAGATTGCTCGGTCCGTTTCGGCGTTGATCGCATTGATCAGCTGGAGGTTAGTTTTGCATTTATTTATTTAATTTATTTATTTATTTTTGTATATATTTATTTATTATGTATACTGTTTATTTATGTACATACTTATTTATTATTTATATTGTTTATTTATCTATGTAAATAATTATTTATTATTTATTCATTTATTTATTTATATGTATAGTTATTTATTTATTAACTTTACGCTTTATTAATTGTTAGTGTCGTCATTAATTTTTTTTTTTTTTAAATACACAAATTATTTTATAAAAATTTCAAAAATATAAATAGGGGATTAAGTCGACTGTACAGTCGGATTAGTCAGCTTTTTAGGACTACAAATGAACCGTTACGGATCATGTCCTAAAATCCCTATTTAAAACAAACAATTTCTAAATTAAAATAAATACAAACATACTTCTTTCCCCTAGGTAAACCTTTTTCTCACCAACCTTTTTTTCAAAATAACAGATTTTCTTTTCGCTAAACGAGAATCAATCCAATTGCGAAAACTCTTCAAAATCAAACTTTGTTAAGTAGTCTTGCGAAGCCTTTGCTTGCATGATTATTAACAATGAGGTACCAGTGGCGATCACTTGGAGCCTTTGCTCAATTGATCATCATGAACGCCTAATTTTCCTAAAGATTTTCACTAAATCAAAAACTTTGTTAGTAGTCTTGCGAAGCCTTTGCTTGCATGATTATTAACAATGGAGTGCTAATGGTGGTCACTTGGAGCCTTTGCTCAATTGATCATCATGAAAGCTCAATTCTCACAATTAAACAAGATAAAAAACAAAAACCGTTTTCCAAACAAAGAAGAACTACGTAGCTTTGAATTCTCCATCGCACCGGGAGATACGTAGGAGCAGGGCCACGCCCCTGTCAAGCGCAAAAACAAATAATTTCTAAATAAAAAATACAAACACATCTCTTTCAAAAATCAAAAATCTTATTTTCAAAGTAGGGGATTAAGTCGGTCGTACGGCCGGGTTAATCATTGTTTTAGGATAAGTGAACTGTGGTCCTTCAGAGCCCCAGCGCTCCTTCAGTCCCCAGCGGCCCTTCAGACCCCCAGTGGTCCTTCAACACAGATCACACAATCCTAAAACCCCTATATTAAAAAACACCAAACACACAAACATTTTCTACACCCAAGAACTACGTAGCTTTGAATTCTCCATCGCACCGGGAGATACGTAGGAGCGGGCCATGTCCCGTCAAGCACTTCTTTCTAAAAACCCTTTTTTTTTCTCTACAAAAATAAAAAATTTTATTAAGTTCTTTAATTCATTTTCAATAAGAAATAAAGAGGCAAATTTGATATTTTTCAAATCAACATTTAAAACCACACATTTAATTAAAGGTTCCCTCTCAGTAGAGAGGACGTGTGAGGTGCTAACACCTTCCCCGCGCGTAACCGACCCCCGAACCCAAAACTCTCAGTTTTGCAAGACCAATCGCTTTCCAAAAAGGTTTTCCTAATATTTTCCTTAATAAATATTGGTGGCGGCTTCATTGTCTTAAGAAAAGTTGTGAACGAGGAAGGTTCTCCCTCGGGGACTTTTTCGGGCGCAACAAGCAGCAAGTTTGATGCCTTTCAGGATGTTATTATCAGCAACTTTTGAGATCATTCTTGAGAGGACATCAAATACCATGATAAAGAGATGGGGGGAGAGAGGATCTCCTTGTCTGAGACCTCTTCTTGGAATAACTTTCCTAGATGGGTAGCCGTTGATTTGATAGGAGTATGACACTGTATTCACAAGAGCCATAACCAGTTTAACCCAACCACTGTCAAACCCTAATGCTAGTAAAGCAGCCTTTAAAAAATCCCAATTCACTCTGTCATAGGCTTTATTCATATCAATTTTTATAGCTATCCCTTTTCCACCTGAACCTAGCCTCTTTTTTAAGAAATGAAAGGCCTCACGAGCAACAATTAGGTTATCTTGGATCAATCTGCCACCCACAAATGCACTCTGTTGTGGGGATATTATTTTATCCATAATAGGCTTCAGTCTAGCCACAAAAATCTTAGCTATGACTTTATAGATGAAAGTACAGCAGCTTATAGGTCTAAGTTGTAAGATTGATTCAGGAATTGGTACCTTAGGGATGAGAGCCACATTAGTTAAGTTGATATCCTCACTCAAGACGCCATTCGTGAATGACCACATTAGTCAAATGACCACATTGCCCTTAATCTCTAATTTTGTTTCCAAATCGTCCTTGCCCTGAATTAACCGGTTAACGATCCTAAGACAACCAATAATTAATTTTAGCACTCAATAAATTTACCAGTCAAGTACTAAAATAATTCAATTGGGTTAACATCCAAATAATTCTATTAATTATTTTGGGAATGTTACAAAAACTAAAAACAATATAATAGCTACTGAGAAGTTTCTAAAAAAAGATTGTATCAAAAAAATAATGAGAGAAAAATTGATAATTCTCTACTTTGTGCAGCTAAAGTGCAATGTTAGGGTATGTTGTGATTCTCTGCCTATATTGAGAGCAACAATTTTTCATGGGACTGTCCTAAGATATTGGCCAAAGCAATATACTCAAACCAATGCGATTGTGTAGGTAAGAAAATATTAGAAAATGTTACACAGAGTCATCGGTCTCTGAATTCTGGTTTGCTTTAAGACATGACCAAATAGTATGTCCAAATCATTTGATCTAAATAAAATTTGACTTTTATAAACTTCATATGCAATTTTGGATTTTCCTGAAAGGCTTTATACTAGACATTTTGAATAGGAGAAAGAAGTTGGAAGATTTTTTCATTTCTTGAATGGCAAATTGTTTTATTTGATAATAATTACATTAATTTTGAAACTAAATGTTGCGTCAAAAACACACTTAGAGCAAGTGTACTCTCTCGCAGAAGTAGTATAAAAGATATCGTCTCCACAGGGATTAATTAACAAGTACCAAACTACTTAAGATTAATTATTATTTAGACGAACAAATGTTTGGTTGTTATAGAAACTAAAATAAAAAGAAATAAATAGCAAGAATTAAAATGTAAAGTTTTAACCAATGGAGAGAAGCCTAGGGTCATGGTTTCATTTGCAAGCTTCGATTCCTCTATGTCTAATTCTACCTGAATTCCTTGTTTTATTCAATTACCAATCCCTTTACTAAAGCTATTAATCCGTTTGGTCATTCGCGATTAATATTCTTTTTCCTAAATTAACCATTGTTTGGTCATGCAAGAATTTAAATTCAAGAAAAGCATAAAGAACAAAAAGGTTGAATGATTGGAAGACTAAATTAACGTTTGGTCATGCATTAATTATAGCCCCAATTATCCTATAGGTCCACCAACTAATTGCAGTACGGTCGCTGATCAGCTAATTGATTATGAACATGCAAAGGTTGTCAATCCTAATTATGTGATAAAATCAATAGGATAATATTAATTGAAATAAAAAAACGGAATTCAGATATGAAATTAGAACATAAAAAGGTCTCTAAACATGCAAGATCCACCTACGACCCTAGAAGAGGATTTAGCTATCCATACTAGTCAAGAACATTGGAATAAAATTAGGAGTCATAAATTACAGAGATAAAAATAACCCGGAATAGAGAAATTTCTGATCTTGAGAATTTAGTCTCATTTTTCTGCTCCAGAGCTCTCTCACGGTGTCAAGAACGGGTACCCAAAACTCTCATTTTCTCCTCTCCGTGTGTAGTGTTGCCGTCCGCGTTCCTTTCAATTCTTCGATTCTTGCGTTTGCGGCTACTGTGCGCTCCCTTCAATTCTTCAATTCTTGCGTTTGCGGCTACTCTGCGTTCCTTCCTTATGTTGTTCCTTTTTCTCCTTTTTATATTGCCAAGTCTAGGGATTTAGCAATCCCTATTTTTATTCTCTCAGGCGCTGAATTCCTTCCTTCTATGCACATGGACCTTTTTTTTCTTTTAAACCAATGGGTTACTTTTGTATTGTTTCAAGCCCAACTCTTTTGTGCCAAGCATTTCAAGCCCAATGCTTCTTTTGCTAATGACACCCCCATTTTGCTTCAAACAACTCATTGAAACAACTTCTTTATTTATCTTCTTTCCTACAAAATAAATAGCAATTTGAGTCACTTATTTATTTAGATAATAATAATTGCTCCAAAAATGGCCCAAATATATATATATATATATATATATATATATAAATGCACTAAATTAGAGTTTATCACTAAACAATTGGACCAGGTTGAGCTTCATGACTCGGAGATGGATGAAGCTGAAAAGTACAATTGTAAACAAGATTTTTGTTCTGATCCAAATTCCTTTAGCTTATACATTGTAACATCCAAATTCCTTTTTATTTCATATTCTAAATTGAGATGTTACAATACATAGGGGTCTCAATTTTTAGTCAAATTGAGCAAATGTGGTAACAAACTATAAATTAAGTTATTGATATATTACAAACTTATCATAGTAGCATTGAGTACTAAAACTTTATTATGCATGTTTAAGACTTTGTAGCGTACTGTTTTTAATATCTATAACTCTAAACTTTTATGCACTTTTTATATCGTTTATCTGATTCCTAATTATATTTTACTTACTATTATTAAATATTAACCTAGCGTATTTAGATCTGTATGTATTATCTTAACTTCGATCCATCAATACTAGCGTATCCCGTGCATTGCACGGGTAACGAGGCTGGTATTAATAATACCCATATTTTTGGTTACGGGGAAAATGTAATAATTGACACCTATATGATTTTGACATGTCTTTAAGCGCAAGAAAGGTGATATAGACATTCATAAATGTTGTTAGGAAAAGGACAATGTTAGGCATCTCAATTTCTATTATCTCGCTCCCAAACTTCAAATCAAATGCAAACCTTTTTTGCTTTTGTCTATTAGAAACAAGCTGTCAGGGGACCCGATCAATATTTTCAGCTAATCTTTCAACTTGACATAATTGAGGCAATCATGTAGGATGAGAAATTGTATATTTGTATTTACACAAGGGTACAGTGCGCACACTGGCTCTTTTGGAGAAATGAAAATTCATTTTTGTAAATTTTTTTATCAATAAGGGATAAGTCAAGTTTGATTCAAATCATGAATGATTAAAATTATTGTCAATGGATCAATGACTTATATAGCTTCACATTCGCAATTACAATCTTACTCCAGCAGGTTTATACATTGATTAATTAATAATTAATTGAGAGGATTTTTCTTATGGATAACAAATTTAATGCCATTAGATTAATCTGCATTTCCAACAGATTTCTTATGGATCACAAATTTATGGGTGTTAGTGGTGCGGTTTGGTCCGATTTTGAGCTTAAAAACCATCTGAACCGCAAGGTAAATAAAGAAACAGTTTGGTTTGATTCAGTTGGCTTATTAAAAAAAATCCGAACCAAACCAATGCGGTTTGAATTGGTTCGGTTTTTTTTCAGACAAAACATAATTTAGAATAGTGTTAAAATTAACTAATTTAATTCAAAATCTAAATACTACTACTTTTTTTTATCTAAGCAAAAGAAACTATTACAACCACCTTAGGGCCATAAGGCCCGTGAGTTCACATGATTACCACCAATAAGTTGATAAGACCCGTGAGTTTAAACTTTAAAAAAAAACATAACATTTTCACTAACAATAATAAATTAAATAGTAAATTAGAATAAAATAATTTAAAAAATTATACTACATCAATTTTATTTATAACTGTTGAAATATAGTATAAAATTAACATACTTGCGGTTCGGTTTGGTTTGGTTGGTAGAATAAAAACCACGAGTCGAACCACGCGGTTGGTTAAAAAAATAAATCGAATAGATGTGATAAATATTGATTTTTTGCGGTTTTCGATTTGGGTTAGTTCGGTTTGCGGTTTTCTATTAGTTTTGTTCAGTTTTGAACACCCCTAGTCGTGAACGTTAGAAAGACTCGACAGAATTCCACGAATCAAATTGTAACACCAAGCGCTTCACTTAGAGACAAACTTTTTGTGTTAGAAAGCTTTGAATAAGAGTCCGACTGGAATGTTTTTACACCTTTTCCCGACTCTAATTGTCTACATTATTCCGGTCTCGACTCAAATTGGGCGAAATGCACCAATGTCTTTGCGTTGTACCGAGAAGGGAAGGAGCAAAAGGCAACGACTCAAAAGTTGGCACATTGCCTTAAATTTTAATTTCGGTAAAGCATGTAGGGTTAGTACCAACGCTGACCTAATGGCACCAAGAGTGCAAATGGCAACAACGCCGAGATCGCCGACCTCACATCGCCAAAACACCAAGAAACCCTCTTGTGGGCGGCGCTAGGAGAGAAACCCTAGCAATCTGAGAGGAAACCCTTGGACGAGCACTGTGTCTAGAGAGGGTGATGGTAGTTGGTTTTAGTATTCATTTTAGTTGCCTCATTTTTTAATGCGATGCAAATGAAAGCCTAAAATACTATAGGTGTTTATGTCACGACATGAGCTGATTCATATAGTTTACATTGTGAGGCATGCCTAACCGGATGGGTCGACTTGTATACCTAGCTCTAGTCCCGCTAACTTCCACATGCAGGCCTAAATGGGGTGAGTTAGCTTGTATACCTAGTTTTAATCTCACCAGCTTCCATATGTGAGCTCATCTTCCCTCCTAAATATATGAATTGTTTACTTTCCGTTGATTTCCTCAGATTTTTCTTACCTTGCAAGGTGTTTTAAACAAGGATTGTATAAGGTTATTAGAGTCAACTCACAATGGGTTGTGATTAACACTAACTCTATTGTAGATATCTTTCTTGTCAAGCTACTTCTTAAACTTTAGTAATCTTTATTTCTTTCTACACCATTTCTTCTTGTAGAAGAAATCCCTTAACTCCATATAATATATCTTTTTGCTTATAAAAAAATATCTCATCACATGATTTTCACACTTTACATTGCTCATGAATTTTAATAGGAGGGCGGGTTAAATGTGGACCCAAAGATGAATCACATCCTTGAACCTTTTTTTTCCAATAACCAGCAAATCATATCCGTTCGGAAAAACCAGAGCATCAACACAACTAGAAATACTATTGATTTATTGAGAGCAAAAAAGTTTGATGTGATGCTGCTAATGTTAAAATCAATATTGTTTAATTAGGAGAATAAGTAGAAAGGGATTTGCACTTTATCTTTTTGCTAAGTTGCTCACTCATTTGTCATCATATTAACAACCAAAGGTGTAATAAACTAAATTATGTTATTCCTTTATCGATAAATCTCACATTGATACTCTCATCATTTGCAACTAGAATATTTACTATCATATATTATGTGCCTGTGATTGAGAGAGTCACATGATGAATGCGAGATTATTATAAAGGTAAAGGCTGTCTAAGACATGAGTCAGCTGACTCCTAGCTCCTTAATATTTTTAAAACATTATAAAAAGTTTTGTATAATTTACAATTTAATCATTTATCTCTCAATTAAATAAACACAATCATTTATTAGGCTAAAGTGTTCCTGGGGTCCCTTATCTTTATTTAAAGTAACGAATTAGTCCTTTATGTTTTTTTTTGTCCCAAATAAGTCATTTATCTTTCAAATTTTTGACACATAAATCCTTTTTCGTTAACAGTGCTGATTTATGTGTCAAAAAAAAGGATTTATGTGTTAAAAATTTGAAACATAAAGGACTGATTTGGGACAGAAAAGGATTTATGTGTCAAAAATTTAAAACATAAAGGACTGATTTGGGACAAAAAAAAGATAAAGGGCCAAATCGTTACTTTAAATAAAGATAAGGGACTCCGGGAGCACTTTAGCCCATTTATTACACGTATAAAATTGTCGTAAAAAAAGTATGAGTGAAAAAATATTAATTGTTTTTTATATAAATATTAATTATTTTATTAAAATGTAAACTAACGATCAATTTGAGACAAATCTATTTTACTAAAATAACAAACAAAATATGATGGACAAAGTATATTTTTTATCATATCATATCATAATCATAATCATAATCATAATTATATACAATCAGGAATAGTACATGTCACATGTCCATGTCAATAAATCAAAAAGCCACGCAATACTTTATAAAAATAGGTGGCGTCCACCTCAGTCATTTGTCTAATTTGAAAGGGTATTAATCAAAGTTGAAGCTGAGTCACAATCTGGACGGCTGACAAGCCACAAAATTGCGGCTGCCATTTTGTTGTGCAAAAACGGAAGTCAACACACATGAAATATAATCTGAATGGCTAAAATCAATTGTTAGGCATTCTGCTTAATCTATACGGTCCTGGAGCTTCAAAATTGCGGCTCTTTATATAGGAAACAAACGGAAGTTACTATATGGTAATAATGACACTCATAAAAATACCATTAAAATTCAAAGCAAATATTAAACAGCATGGCACATAGCATTCATTGCAATCTAAATTCATGGTCTTAAAAAAAGGTTAATAATCAACGTATTTTCAAAAAAAAAAAATCATACAGATATAAACCTCATTAATTCGACAGCCATCTGCATCAATAATGAATTAAGTTATCATCATCATCATTACCGTTTCAAATTGAATCAATAATCAATCGAATAATTTAAAAAATTCAAAATCACCATCATATGGACACACTACCACCATCCTATTAATTTAAAAAAAATATGGTATTCAATCAATTTAATGGTATTCCAGGTTGCTACGCATAATGGGTGCCAATTCATCAATTGGACCAATCTGGAGCGAACTTAAATTAGCTTGAATCAAGGAAGTTAAACGAGGGAATCAAAATCGTATATGCCTAATTCAAGTCCGCAAGTTTTGATACGTTTCCAAATTCTATTGAATTCAGATATTTGACTCGAATTGTATGAATTCAATTTAATGTAAAATTTCAAGCATATCAGAACCAATGTCGAATAGCAAATATTTAACGCATATTTAACGCATAATAACAAATATTTAACGCATAATAAAATTTCAAGCATAGTTCTATTCAATTCAATTTTGAATATCAAATATTTAGCTATGTCAGCCACGAGTAGCTTATAATGCATAAGGATGAAATCAAAATGATTCAGACTTTGTCATTGAAGGAAACGCAATGACAAAGAACATGTATACTCGTGCATCGCACGAGTCATACACACCAGACACCACGCCACTTTCTGAAATGGATGATTCAAACTTTGTCATTGAAGGAAACGCAAAACAACCTTCACGTGTCCCTCTTGCTGATATACATAATGGTATTTTATTGTTTGTCTTACAACAAAATTTCGTTCATAACACAATTAATATAAGTAAATAAGTTCTTATAAAAGTGTATGACTTATTACCAGTTAATGTGCAAAGACGGCGAGGTAGGCCAAGGAAGACCCCACTGGTGGATACTCTGACAGACTCACATTCTTCAGCAAAACGGTCAAACAGCAAAAGATTGTTGTCAGAGACTGAGAATAGCGAACCATTCACACTGGAAAACACTAAACGTATTATGCAGCCCGCGCACAAAACCAACATCTCTAATGTTACAAATGGTAATAAGTGACATCTAATATCATTTTGTAATGGATACGAAATCGCACTAATAGTATACAATATGCATACATAACATATGTTTTGCTATATCATTCAGTAGGTACTTCAAGTCACCAACCATTATCCAGGGAATTGGATGGACATACAAAGGACAACAATTCTTTACACACGCCGGATGTCCATAGCGAACAACCGTCTATGTCGGCATGTATGATTCATATATATTAATTTCATTATCGACACATAAAGTTGTTATGTATTACATTAAAATCATGTGGCCTGTCTAAAACCGATACACAAATCTAAGTTGTTAACATCAGTTGTCTAACGAACTTTAAATCAGTCGATGGCATATCGGGTAAAATACAATCTGAGTTGACACATGATGAAGTCAGACTTAGTACAAGTTGTGGAACAACAAATCATGGAACAACACCTGTCATTTTACCAATAATCAGACTTGATTTTGACATGGAAGATCAAACCAACTCAGACGACACAACAGATAATAATTCAGGTAATATGTATTCAATTTAGATATTGTTGGATAGTGTCTTACTTATTAAATATTAAATCTATAGCAGTGGTTTGGATATGTGACACGTTCGCCTTTGACCATTGACATCCGCAGTTACTCAACCACAAGAATCTGCTAATCGTTCCACTCTTTAAGACAAATATGAGTTTCAACGTAAGTTATTTACTATTTTGCTATATAGAAAAATAGAAAGATATATATTTATATAGGTATCTTTTCTATATGTATGTGCGTTAGAAATGGTTATTGTAATTGGAATCACCACACTAATAATGGATGTACAATTCATTCCAAATCACAGCTGCTCTTGACTTTCGTCTTCCAGCTCATCAATGTCGTGAGTGTCATGCGTTATTTTGGTTTCAAGAGAGGGCAGTAAAAAGCAACCGTTCAAGTAATCCTGATTTTTCTATGTGTTGCATGAAAGGGTAAAATATTGGCAACAAAAAATTTATATAACATGTCTACAAAGCTAAGGGAACTCACAAGTAATCTTTTAGTATATACCTATTATTAAAATAAAAAAATTATTGATTATAAGAATTAGTTACGTATCTTAATAAACTTGGAACAAATTACAAAGTCGCTCAACTAAACAACCCTTTTTGATTTATGCAATATTGTATTTCTATTTATCAATATCTGGGAAAATAAATTATAAATTTGCAGAAACTTATTCATCCCCACTACGTAATACTGATTAGTTGCTAAAAATGCCTTTATATTTTAAATAAATTTTTTTTTCCAAATTTTTATTCATCCCCACGACGCACCAAAGTTTTTATAATTTATGTTTAAAAAAATGTATACCCGTGCAGCGCACGGGTGATACATACTAGTATTTACTTATTGAGAAACATGCTAAAATGTGGGTACATTAACCCAATATGTGACCAATAAAATTGGTCACGTGTAATCCACTGTATCTGTGAGCCACACAATCATTAACCCAAAATATTGAACTTTACATATTTTGTTTTGACTTTGTTTTCACCAAAACAAATTTTGCGCATTCATACAATTAATTTTTTTTGATATTGAGCACTGAACGTTGAACATTTGAACGGTTAATTTTTTTTGTGAACACTAAAGTATAAAAAAAACACACTACTTAGCATCAGACTTTACATATTTTGTTTTGATTATTTTTTTCACCAAAACAAATTTTGCGCATTCAAACAGTTAATTTTTTTCCGATATTGAGGACTGAACGTTGAGCATTTAAACGATTACTTTTTTTCCAACACTAAAGTATTTCAAAACACACTATTTAGCATCACACTTTACATATTTTGTCACGAAATTATATTTTTTTTCACCTAACCAAATCGATTACTGAGGCACAAACTTTGTATATTTGAATGTTACAATATATAATTTATGTATTTTCATCTTCACTACTTAGCACAAACTTCACCTAAATTTTAATGTACTCTTAAAAATGAAAATATGAAAAAAAATGGGGGGGGGGGGGGGGGAATGAAAATATGAAAAAAAAAAAAGGGGGTGGGGGGACAAAAGCTTTATTTAATACATAAATATTGTAACATTGTACGAGTGAAGATAATGTTAATTATATATTGTAGAAGTGTGTGACAATGTAAATCGTAATTAAAAGTATCATTTTTAATTAACAAACACATTGAAATGGAAGCAACTAGAAAGAAAAGAAGACAACACAATTAGAAAGTGAAAAACGTGGGTATCATGTAGGGTTGGATGAGAATCACCAATAAAATGGAAGCAACTATACAAAGTTGAAGGAATATGGTCTTTAAATTCTTTTTTTCCGAAGCATCTTTAAATTATTTTTTTAAAATCCAGAAAAATATGGTCCTAAAAAATATAAAAAGAAGAAATAAAAAGATAAATTGATTTTTAAATCAGTTATCGAGGAACAAACTTTTAGTATTTGAACAGTAATTTTTTCCGAACTCAAAAGTACCCACAAACACACTACTTAGCATCATACTTTACGTATTTTGTCACGAAATTATTTTTTTAAACAAACTTTGCGTATTTACACCAAGAAATTAATTTTTGGTATGACCAAACCAATTGTTGAAGAACGAACTCCATGTATTTGTATATCTATTTTTTTTGAATCCTAAATAAAGCACCAAAAACACACTACTTAGCATCATATTTTATTACAAAATTATTATTTTTTTAATAAAATTAATTATCGAGTAACAAACTTTGCGTACTTAAACAATTAATTTTTTTTGCGGATCTTAAAGTACCCCAAACATACTGTCTAACGTCACACTTCACACAATTTGTCACGAAATTAATTTCCTTTTCGACGAATTCGATTATGAAGGAACAAACTTCACGTATTTGAACAATTAATTTTTTTTCCATATCTTAAAATACCTTAAAACACACTGTCTGGCGTTACACTTTACGTAATTTGCCACAAAATTAATTTTCCTTTTCAGCAATCTAGTTATGAATGAACAAACTTCGCGTATTTAAATAATTTAAATTTTTTCTAGACTCAAAATTACCTAAAAGATATAAAAAAGAAGAAGAAAAAGGGAAAAGAATAAAAGAAAAAAAAATGGATAAAAAGGGAGGGGGGAGCTTGACGGGAGTCTTGGCGCCAAGACTCCTCCGGATTTATATTTTAGGATGGGAAGGAGATCAGCACAACCAACAAATTCTTTTATCCCGAAAATCACTGAATGAGCGGTGTTGTATGTCCTTTATTGACTTACAACTGACACTGTCTGCATTCTGCTTAATGATTAGTCTATTTGCTTTCTCTTCTTATTTCGAGTAATGTTATTCGGCCAAAGTTTTCCAGCAAAAAATAACAAAAAACCACTTTACAACACCAATTAACCAAGTTTTTTAAGCCATTAACCAACCTACTTTTTTACAGTTTTTAGTCAATGGCCTAGAAAACTGTGAAAAAGTAAGTTGGTTAATCGCTTAAAAAACTTGGTTAATTAGTATTGTAATGTGCTTTTTGGGCTATTTTTGGCTAGAAAATTTTGGTTAAATAACATTACTCATTTCTAAAACCTATTACTTTCTTTATTCAAACTTGTGACCTACCAAAACTATCTCAAATGTAACACCAATGTAATGTTACCTTGCCCAAGGCCATAGATGGGGCAAGGCCGCAAGACACATAATTAAGGCAAACAGCCTTATACCCCCTTTTGTCCACTTCACCATTAATAAATTTACATTTTTTTTATAAAGTGAGTATAATCTGCGCGTAATTGCAGAGACTAATCCCTTGAGTCGAATAAAACCACAATGGGCGGCAAAACGTTCTCTCAAGAGATGCGCAGAGACTAATCCCTCGAGTCGAGTATGACCACAATGGGCGGCAAAACTCTCCCTCAAGAGATTTAACACTGCTGCATGCCCAAAGCTGGATTCAAATCCAGGACATTGGTTAAGCTGAAAGAGACTCCGATCATCTCATTCAAGTGCTATTGGGTAATAAATTTACTAATACTAGTATTACTTCATAGTCTCAAAATAGAAAAATATATCATATATACTCTAGTTTGTTTTATATTTATTTTTTAGTTATGTCTTTTATTTTTTCGAATAACATTCTTGTGTATGTAGGGTTGGTGGTGTGTTTTTGAATGGCTACAAATTTTTAATTTAGGTGTCTGTGCTCTGTACCGGTACAAATTCTTAAATTTGAAAGAAGATTTGTTACCATCGTTAACTTTTTTTTGAGAGAAGCAATTTTTTTTAGATATGCAAAGTGGTTAGTAATTAGTGTGTTAGTTGTTAGAGGAGGAGGGGGGAGCAGGGTTCGAACCCCGTACGCCCACGTTTTTCCACCAACGATGTCCCTTTTAGTTAACCATGTGGGCTACCCTTCTGGGACTTGAGAGAAGCAATTGAAATTAAGGTGACTATTTTATCTTATGCAAATACGTAATAATACCAATGCATTAATATTTTTTTTTGATCAATAAGAAAATAAACCAATGCATTAATATGTTTTGCTTTTCAATAAACAAATTACTTCTTACTTTTTACTACTCTTACAAAAACCTAATATTGAAATTAATATTGAAATTACGTTAACATAAATTTCAATATTTTTATTATTTTAACACATCATGTCTTTGTATTAATTGTGTCTAAAAATACAATACAAGAAATACACAATTTACCAACAGCGAGGGACCTTCCACACCACTATCCCCCAAGGAGGAGTAGGTAGCTCTGCATAGTTGGAAGAAGTCGGTTGGAGGGAAGTATAAGGGTTGCCTCTATATGGTGAGAGACCCGTGCCTCATTGATACGAAGAGGGGTCAATCGCATTGATACTAGAGGAGCATCTACCAGTCGACCTCCTCCTGTAGAGAGCTCAGCCGAGGTAGCGCAGCTTAAGATGAAGATGCAAGCCTAGCAGAATGAGATAGCAGCTTATTAGGATCACACTCAGGATTGGAGGTGGATATTGAGAAGATGCACCGAGAATAGGCAAAAAATGATGAAGATGTGGAGAAGGGTGAGCAGTTGCCTCTCCGGCTAGAGTAAAGTGATCAGCCCTTTGATGGTTATGAGTCAGGCTCTGATGGTAATCTGTTAGAAACAGTTGATTACCAACGATCTTTGCGGTAATTGGTGTTTTTATTGTAGTGATAATACATATTTAATTTGACAACAAATTGTTGCCATGAGGATTTGGTGGCTTGGGTGCCGTCAAGATAACTCTTTTCTCAAAACCTCAACAATAACCTTTTGAGTAAAATTGGTAATGGATACATGTCAATATAGTGATTTTATTGATCTGAATCAGTTTAGTATGAAAATATTGGGCTTGTTCGATCATTGGTTAAGTTCGGTTTTCATTTTTCCAACCAAATGGAAGAGAACTTTGAAATAGGTTTTGAAAATCAGACTTCTACTTTTGGTTATCATCCAAACACAGTAAATAAATCTCTTTTTGTCAATGCTCACTAGCAGGAGGACTCAGAGTTCACCAAGGTGGTATCTAAGTCTCATAGGAAGAAACATAGACAACAAGTTAATACCTCTAAAGTGTAAATCTTGTGGATAAGCCACCCCTATGAGCCACCCCAATACATGCATGGAATGAGGATTTCTTCGCATCATTGGCACGTAAGTATGGTGATTTCCTTGGGGTGGACGATGCTACAAGGTTGAAAACATCCACGGACATGGCGAGAATAAAAATTAGAACACGTATTTATGACGTATTCAACATGGTGGTCGTAGCCAATATAAACGAATCCTTGTTCAAGATCAAGATGGTGGAGGAGTGGTGTAGTCCCCAACAATGTATTAGCCATTCTAATGGAGTTGTTAATGAAGCTGGTGGGTCGTAGGAGGAGAATGAATCAATGGATTCAGGTTTCTCAGATGAGTCAGATGATGAATCTGCGATAGGGACAACACTATCAACAGCGGTGGTCGGTGGTTTTACGGTGTCAGATACGGAGGAGGAAGGTGAGGAGTTACCGGAAAGAAGCCGTGGTGAGGATGCCGAGGATGGATTTATTGTTAATGAAACGGTTGAGAGTTACGAAGGAACGAGGCGTGATTCTCAGCATTATGGTGATGATTGTGTGGGGATCGGTTTGTCTCCCACGTTTCCTTTGGTAACAAATTGCAACAATCCTATTGGTGGAAAATTAGAAGCGCAGCCGTTTTTGCAGCCGAGTAATGAGGACTCTTCACGAGAGTCAATAAATAACGGCAAGGATGGGACCCAGAATATTAACAGTCCAAAGAGGGGTATTTTTGATGGAATTTTTGAGAAGGGATGTACCAGTAAGGTTGGGGGGTGCAAGTCTAAAAACAGTCCAGCAAAAAACAACAAAAGAAAGAGAGTGAGGAAAAGAAAAAAAAGGCAAGCCCAATACTTAGAAGGTTGCGTTAGTGGGAATGGGCCGGACCAGGGGAAATCTTCAAACGTTATCACAGTAGCAACACAGAAGACGAAGGTGGACGAATTCTTTTCGCGCGAAGCACCTTTGAATCTACAGACCTGTTCAGGCGTGATGCGTAATTCAGCTCGATCCTGTTCTTATTATCAGGCAAGCCTAATGGCGATGGGTCTACAGTAAAAGACAACTCCGTGGGAGACTCAGGAATTATGATGGGGAATGTTAGGTTTGGAAAGGACCATGATAACATGATAGCAGGTAAATTGTGGAAGATAGCAACTGAAGATTTGGGGGTTACAGGTGAAGGAGTAGAAGAAGTCTACATTGAGAGGATAAAAGAAATGGAGGCCAGAGATCAGCTTGGGGTAGGAAGGAAGGGGAAAAACTCAAGTAAGTCTAAATGAAGATCTTTTCCTTTAATATGAGAGGGTGGGGAGGAGCGGAAAAGAGAAGGTGAATTAAACAATGTATCTCCTCCGGTAACTTTGATCTATGTATGTTCCAAGAAACCAAGCGCAGTGGTCTTACAAAGAAAATGGTAGCCACTATTTGGGGCAGGGATGAATTTGATTTCTTAAGTAAATATGTTGAAGGACAATCCGGTGGCTTGTTGTGTGTGTGGGTCCGTGGACTATTTGAAGTGCAGTCAGCTATTAATGGGAAGCACTTCTCTAGTATTACAGCAAAGTTCCATGATTCTGTGTGCCACATGGTAAATGTTTACTCGCCTTGTAGTCTACCTGGTAAAAGAAGGATGTGGGATGAATTGCGTAGATTGAAGGATGAGGCGGTGGATGGGCAGTGGTGTCTCGCAGGGGATTTTAATGCAGTATTAAGTAGGGGGGAGAAGGGGCATTTCAGTTAATAATTACAGTTCAGAAAGGAGGGAATTTAACACGTTTGTGGAAGATATGGCACTCATTGATGTACCCGTCCTTGGAAAGAAATTTACTTACTTCGCTCCTGATGGTGTATCTATGAGCAGGATTGATCGTTTTTTTGGTATCAGATGGATTTATTGCTAGATGGCATATAACAGCACAATGGGTGGGTGATAGGGATGTATCAGATCATTGTCCAATTTGGTTGATAAGCTCAGTCACAAATTGGGGTCCAAAACCATTCAGGTTCAATAACTGTTGGTTAGAACACAGTGAGTTTATGAAGGTGGTGAGTGATTGTTGGTCTTCAGATACTATTCATGGGAGACACTATTATATTCTTAAAGAGAAGCTGAAGAAGTTGAAAGATCACTTGAGAAGGTGGAATAAGGAGGTGTTCGGATATAGGGACTTGTGCATAGATAAAATTGTAAAAGATATGAACGAGGCCGAAAACTTGGCAGCTGAGGGTGGCTCTCCAAGAGCTGAGCTGAGAAGAGTGTTGAGCACAGAGTTCTGGAAGGAGTTGCAAATCAAAGAGAGTCTCCTTGCACAGAAATCAAGAAGTAAGTGGGTAGCGGAGGGCGATGCGAATAGCAAATTCTTCCATGCTTGTATTAAAAGTAATAGGCGGAGACTACAGATCGTTAAGTTACAAGTGGGGAACCAATGGGTTGATGATGTGGATGGTGTCAAGAGAGAGGTGAAGATTCACTTCGAGAATAGCTATAAAGAAGAGGTATTCCATCGGCCAACCTTGGATGGGGTAGAGTTCAAGCAAGTGAGTATGGAGAATAATGATTTGTTGACATCCCCGTTCACTTTGGAGGAAATAAAGGAAGCTGCATGGGAATGTGATGGTAAAAAGTGTCCGGGGCCGGATGGTTTCAATTTTAATTTTATCAAGAATTGTTGGGAAACTATAAGTCCGGAGATACTCAATTTTTTCGGTGAGTTTCATTCCTTAGCAAGACTACCTAAGGCCGTGAGTGCCTCGTTTATGACTTTGGTACCTAAAAACAAGAACCCCCAGAAGCTTGAGGAATATAGACCCATATCCTTGATTGGGTGCATGTATAAGTTGTTGGCTAAGGTATTAGCGGGACGGTTGAAAAGAATTATGGGAAAGTTAATCTTGGCAAATCAAAATGCTTTTCTTGGTGGTAGGAATATTCTTGATGGTGTTGTTGTAGTGAATGAGGTAATTGATCTAGCTAAGAGATTTAAGAAGCAATGTTTAATCTTGAAGGTGGATTTTCAGAAGGCGTACGACACGGTGAATTGGGGGTACTTGGAGTATATGTTGGGGAGAATGAGGTTTAATCACATATGGAGAAGGTGGATGCGTGCATGTTTCTCCTCAAATTCTATTTCGGTTCTTGTCAATGGTAGCCCCACGGAGGAATTTACGGCTAAAAAAGGGATCAAGCAAGGTGATCCATTGGCTCCATTTCTCTTCTTAATTGCGGCGGAAGGACTAGCCGGGTTGGTGAGAAAAGGTGAGGAGGCCGAATGTATTAGGGGGTTCAAAGTTAGTGATAACTTGTCCGTGTCAATGTTGCAATTCGCCGATGACACTATCTTCCTATGTGATGGTAAAGATAGGAGTGTGTGGGGTTTGAAGGCGATACTAAGAAGTTTTGAGATGGTCTCGGGGCTTAGGGTCAATTTCTCTAAGAGCAATGTAATAGGGTTGAATATGGAGGGAGAGTGTAATCAATGGAATCTCATCATTCTTGGCTTGCAAAGTAGGTTCGGTACCATTTAAATTCTTGGGGGTTCCGGTTGGGGCAAATCAAAGAAGGGCATCCACTTGGCAACCCGTACTTGACTCAATTAAGGCTAGGTTGTCTCTTTGGCGTAGTTCAAAATTGTCCATTGGTGGGAGAATAACACTTATCAATTCGGTGCTCTCTTCCCTCCCATTGTATTTGTTCTCAATGTCCAAGGCTCCCAAAAAGGTTTTATGTGAAATAAAAAAGAATACAAAGAAGATTCTTATGGGGAGGGGATGATGAAAAGAGAAAAATGGCTTGGGTTAAGTGGGAGTTGGTGTGTCAACCGAAGCATTTGGGTGGCTTGGGGGTGAAGGATCTCGAAGCATTTAATGTAGCTTTGCTAGCAAAGTGGAGGTGAAGGTTATTGGAGGAGGATGATCCCCCTCTGTGGAAGCAAATATTGAAGGCTAGATATGATGTATCATGCTCTTCGACAGGGGTGCTGCCCAGCAATACAATAGCAAGTAAATCTTCATTGTGGTGGCGTGATTTATTGCTTCTAGGGGACGGTATGCAGCTGGGTAGAAACAGGTTTAATAATGTGATTAAATTGAAACTAGGAAACGGTACCAAAGTTAAATTTTGGACAGATTTATGGGTAGGCACAGAGACTCTTGCTGCGTTATATCCCACGGTTATGACAGCTTGCGATGGGAGGGAACTTACGGTGGCGGAGATGGGTTCGTGGGACATCTCGGGTTGGCGTTGGGATTGGAATCGGTTTGCATCTGCAGTTACAGCAGAGGCCGATGCTGTGAGAGAGCTGACAGACCTGCTAATTGGTGTCCAGCTGCTGCACAATACTCCGGACAGGTGGATTTGGCTTCCGGATGTGATTCGAGGCTTCACGGTTAAGTCTTGTTACGATTGGATTGATAATGTTCAGCGTGGCAGCAACCATTTACAGGAGGATCCTATAACAGTGGCGTGTAGATCATTGTGGAAAAGTGATTTGCCTTCAAAATCTTTAATTTTCGGATGGAGGTTGTTGCTCAATAAATTGCCAACTCGTGAAAATCTTCACGTGAGGGGTGTTTTGAATTCAAGATTCGAATTGAGTTGTGTATTTTGTTTTCAAGAAACAGAATCTGCGATACACATTTTCTGCAGGTGTCCGGTTTTGGTACCGGTGTGGCGTGGCATATTCGGCTGGTTGAGCATCGAAGGTGGCGTGGGGTATGAGGTTCTCTCAATTTTCCAGCAACTCAGTAAAGTGGTAGTTGGGAAGAAGTTAAGAAGAGTTCAACATATCTTTTGAGTGGCATCTACATGGCAAATATGGTTAGCAAGAAATAGGACAATATTCCAAGGTGTAGTGGCAAATGTAAATTCTATTATAAATTCCATCAAATATGTATCTTGGTGTTGGTTTGTTGCTAGGAAGGGGAGAAATAGCGGGGTAACGTATTCCGATTGGTGTAATTGCCCTTTGGGGTGTCTATCATCTTTGTAAGCTCCCCCTCTATTTGATGTGCTCTTTTTCCCTGCCTGGGTCTTTTTCCCAAAAGGTTTTGGACCAATGAGGTTTTAATGAGGCCTCTCCCCTTCCCATTCCTATGTAAGGGTTGGGTGCACCCCTAATACCCCCTTCAATATATTGCTTGCTTATCTAAAAAAAATCCTAATGTTACTCATAATAGGAATATACTCACCGAGTTTTGGGGAGATGAGCATTAAGATGACCTGAATGACCATGTCTCAACAGAGCATATGAGTGATAAAGTTGTCAATGATGATTCTTGTTTCACAGTGGTGCTTACGTTAAAGTCTCATAGGTATATCATGAAAAAGAATAAAAGAAATAATGTGAGGTTTGAATAATTGTTGTTTTCGTTATCTGTTTTGACACGATTTTGGTTTATGTCCTCCAACAATTTTATTTGTTTGTCTTTTTTTTAATAAATTTACGTGACATAAAATAACCAATTTGTTTAAATTTTTTTTTTCAAACCATATATGTTTGGTTTTGGCACTAGGATGGAAAATATAAACTCAATTAACTCATACTAATCCATAAAAATTCTAATTTGTATTACGGTCTTACTGAAAATGTTATTTCATGTTATAAGAATAGATGTTTTGGAGATAACAATTGTAATCTCTCATTTTATTTTAGAGAGAATTTTAATTTTACATTGGATACTTGCATACGTTAGAGATTGAATAAAAATTAGACATCAAGTAAAATTTTATTTTTCCCTTTAATATTTTTTCCTACTTTTATTTTTACTCAATCTTTAGTAATTTCAATATTAAACCTAGTGACTTGATACATATCAGTCCAAATGTGATTGGGTTGCTTTGATTATCCTGTCACTCGTTTTAAATATTTTAAACCAAATCAATCAAATGTAATTACTTCAAAATCCATGTTTTATTTTACATGAACCACTCCGACATGTGAACATGTTTAGTTTTTAGGGCATCATTGATCGTTGTATTCACATTGAAATGGTGTGTGCTCTGCTCTAATTCTTTATAAGTTTCTTCCATTAACCCAAGATGTTGATTCATTCGTTAAGGTACGTGTGGTATGAGCAGGTACTTGCAAAGTTACTATCATACATTCTTGATGGAAATCATCTTGGTTTATTTGAGGTGAATTATCGAACTTGGTGATTCTCTCATCTTGAAAACCACACATTTTATAAATTCTTTTTTTTGGTACAAATAGAACACATATTATGAATACTTATAGATTTACAGTGTAAAGAATCTTTACACTACATGTCATTCTAATTAAACTCTTATAATTATCATAGTTATAAAATAAAACACAATTTTTTGGTAGATTTCTCAATAGATACACAAAAATATAAATTGCAAATTAAGTGTATCTTATTGTAACAAAAAAAACTGTTTCTTCTAATATTATCCTATTTTAAATTTTTGTAGTAATTAATATCGTTTTATTATTTATTAAAGTATTAAAGTATTATTTTTCTTCTTCTTTATCCATGCAAACGTTTCCAATAAATACCAATGGCTAAGAGGTGGCTGTCCCCACTCCCTAGTCCCTACTCTCAGTACTATACAGATATACGCTCCACCGCATTCCATTGCCACGGGATTGGCTTCATCTGTAGTACACACAATTTTAATTTTGTTAAGTTCATTCAATTAACATTAAATATGTATTAAGAATTTAAGATGGTTAGTGCGTTACTACATTAAAACATAATTACACATTTTAGCCGTGAAGAAATAAGCATAGTAGGACTAAATCCCAATTAGGTAGCTCAGTTGGCGAACTGAGGGATATCGAAAGAGTGCACCAAAAAAGTATAAGAAAGAGGTCTCGAGTTCAAACCCCGAAAACTAACATTCCCACTCTTCACTAACATTGTTTATTGTTTATAAAAAAAAAGTATAGTAGTACGTATATGATGAGAGTGGCTTGGCACCTATACATTCCTATACAAAAATTTGTCACAACACGAAACGAAACAATAAATGTGAGCAATGTTTGTTGGAAAGTGAATTAGGCGCTGAGAGAGAGAGAGAGAAAGAGAGAAAAGGACATTGCATTGTGGTGTAGTGTAGTATCACACACAAGTGAGGTAAGAGAATCTTCATTCATTTTTTCTTTCTGTATACACCTTTATCGTTTCTCACTGCATTTGAGTCACCTTTACTCCACAAAAAAATAACAAACATCTGGGTTTCCTTTCTCTTCTCTTTTTCACTCTTCTTTTTCCTTTTTGTCACTGTGGGGGCACCTCATTTTTGTTTTTCACTTCATTTTACTCGCTCTAAAACAAACTTCGTTTTAAAAGGTGCTTTTTTCCCTTTGTCAAATTGCACAATTATTGCTATCATTTAATTTCATTCACTTAACTCTATAGCCACACTATTACTTTCTGCTAAGCTCATTGTAAGGAAGCTAGTTATAGCTCCTTCTATTGAAGATCTCAGATTTGGGTTTATAGATTCATTGATTTTTTTGTTGTTCATTGTTCAGAACAAGTAATGGCAGGAGGAGCAAAGTCAGATGAACCACAACCACACCCACCAAAGGATCAGCTTCCCAATATTTCTTACTGCATTACTAGTCCTCCTCCATGGCGTTAGTTTCCCTTCTTATTATCTTAGATTCTAATGTTGAAAAAATCTTTTTATTTTATTAAATAAAATAAAGTAACTTATTCTTTAAGATTGTTGAGAAAAATAAATAAATGGGAAAAATAAGTAGAGCTACTTTTTCTGGGTTGATTCTTTCAGGAATCATGGTTCTTTTAATTTTTCCACTTTTGAATTTTTTTTCTCTTCCAAGTATCTTTACTTTTTATGTGACTGGAGTCAATTTATTGAGATCTTTTTATATATTTTTTCTCTTTTTATCTATTGTGGTTGTGTATTTATATTAAAGTCCTTACCGGTTATTTCTAGATCCGGATTGAAAACAATTTGATTGTTACTTCTAAATTTGTCCAATGATGTAAACCAATTTTAAATATTTTAATAGCTATTAATAAGCTTTTTTTTTTCTTAATTGAAAAACTATGTTATTTGGGTTGTTTTCTTTTGGGGTGTTTGATAAGATAATACTACTGACTGAGACCATTCAGACAACAATTGTAATTGAAAAATGAAGGAAAGGAATTTTAAGTAAATGGAATATTTGGCCTACTCAAATGACATTTGTAGTTTATTTATTCTAAAATTTTAAGAATATTCACTATGCTTTTAAAATTTTGTTTGTTTCCCATGATCTGATGAGAAATTTGGGGATATTCTGATGCAGCTGAGGCCATTCTTCTTGGTTTTCAACATTTTCTTGTGATGCTTGGGACAACTGTGCTTATTCCCACAGCTCTTGTTCCCCAAATGGGAGGTGGAAATGTAAGGAGTAAGATATAAATGTAGTGCTTAAAGCATCCAACTTTTATATTTTGATATGGAATATTATGAATATCCAACCATATGCTGTATTTTCCTCCTAGCTAAAATTTTGTATGAACAATATTTCATTTTTGTAGGCGGAGAAGGCCAAAGTTATCGAAACACTGCTTTTTGTTGCTGGTATTAACACATTGCTGCAAACACTCTTTGGAAGTCGACTACCTGCAGTAATTGGAGGGTCTTATACCTATGTGCCAACCACAATCTCAATTATTCTTGCTGGTCGATTCAGTGGTGAACCAGATCCAATAGAGGTCTTGTGATCATAAAAAATCTAACTATACTAAATGATGCATGGTTGATTTGCTTGCTATATTACTTTATGTAGTTATCAAATGCTGTTTAACCTAAATAGAGACTACCAAATGTTCTGTAATCATATTGTTTATCAATTTTTTTACATGATGTGTGTAATTACATTGGAGCATAACTTTGATTTAAACACCACATTAGGACATTAGATTTTTGTGCTAGTTTGATTGGAACTGCTTGATCACTTTCTTCTTTCTTTCTTTTGGCTTTAATTCAGAAATTCAAGAAGATAATGAGGGCAATCCAAGGTGCTCTTATTGTTGCTTCAACTCTTCAAATAGTACTAGGCTTTAGTGGCCTCTGGCGTAATGTTGCAAGGTTGGTCTCTCTTTCCTACTAAGTGGCTGCATTGTGCAGATTTGTAACTCATGTTTTTTTTCTAGAATAGATTTGTCTTTATCTGTTATGGGAAAGTGGTTATGAGTATTAGTCTATACAATTCATATTTATTCTGTTGTATGATATTCATAACAAAATAGTATTCGGTAAAATTCCTTTTCAAGTCTTGCTCTGTCTTTGTAGCTGGATCTGGGAATAATATTCCCATCTGATGTAAGTTTGTTTTTTTCTTCAGGTTCCTAAGCCCACTCTCAGCAGTTCCTTTGGTATCTCTCGTTGGGTTTGGGTTGTATGAGTTAGGTTTTCCTGGGGTAAGCCTTCAACTACCTGTTTACAGTGGTCCCATGTAAAAATAACTGACTAAAATTTCAACATTGATGCTTGTCTTGGGTGTAGGTTGCTAAGTGTGTAGAAATCGGACTGCCAGAGCTTATATTGGTCGTATTTGTTTCACAGGTAGATCCTTAAAGTTGAATAAACCTAGTGATTTTTAATGTTTCTAAATATCAGCATTATGATATTAGTTCATTTTGTTCTCTTGATTTCTTTACTCTTCTAACATCACGGTTTCTATAAATAAGAGTTTGTTAACTAGTTAGTGGTTGTTATGCAATCATGCAGTATGTGCCCCATGTGCTACATTCCGGGAAACATATCTTTGACCGCTTTGCTGTTATATTTACAATTGTAATTGTGTGGATATATGCTCATCTACTCACTGTTGGAGGGGCCTATAACAATGCTGCACCAAAAACTCAGACATCCTGCCGCACTGATCGTGCTGGACTTATAAATGCTGCTCCTTGGTTAGTTGTGTGATTTCATTGAATTACCCGCAACAGCAACTTTTTTGAAGCAACTGTGTTGACCTCTGTGGTTTTACCATGCTTCCATATTGATCTTGTAATTTTGAACCTTCTGATTAGTCCCCTGCCACGGTTGTCTGCTGTAAGGCATTTACTGAAGTTTCAATCGGTAGTGACAGCCAATTTTGCATTTGTGAATTAGAGGATGTCCATATCAGTCATGTCACAGTGCTCTGGTGGGACTGTTGCAGATGTGACAGGCAGTGATGGATTGACTGGCTGGTGGCCACCATCTAATGCACTGCCAAAATGGTCTCCACACTAAATTAACTGCTTTTGGTCATGGCGGGGACCCAGTTAATTTTTTTTTTTAAACTAACTTTAAAGCTTGGTAAGATTATATTCTGTGTTCATTAGCAAATGAGACCGAATTAACAAAAAAAATTAGACTGAATTAAATCAATTCAGCATTTTTCTCTTCTTTTCAGAATGTTCTTGTTATTTCAACGCAAGTTTACCATTTTGACTAGAGTGATTTTTTTGCCCTTATTGGGGAAGGTTCCTTTTACTGATGTGGATATATGTCACATGTGTCACACTCACTCCAATCTTTTGTAACTCTTGGAACTGTTATAAACCTTAGAGCATAAACAGAATTGACGTTTCTCAACTCTCAACTCTCAAGTTAGATTCAATTGGATCCTTGTGATATTGTTCTTCTTAGTTAGCGATGATCTATTATCTCGGCTTAGCTTTGTGAGTTGAAACTTGTTAAAAAGAATGTCTTGGATTTTGAGTTTGCAGGATAAGAGTCCCATATCCCTTTCAATGGGGAGCACCTACATTTGATGCAGGTGAAGCATTTGCCATGATGATGGCATCTTTCGTTGCTCTTGTAGAGGTAATTTCTTTCTTTAGATATTATCTTATTCCTTTTTAAATTGGAGTACGATTTCGTTTCTGTTTATTAACTGTTATTATTTCTTGTAATAAATTTATTTTCTTTTACTCTAAGTTTATCAATTTAATTTCAAAATTCTGAATAATTTTATAAGTGCTTTGGAGCTAGACACCTATATAATAAAACATATCATTCTTACATTTTACATCCCTCTGTACCAGTTGACCTTTATTGAAATTATCGATTTCATTACATCCCTCTGTACCAGTTGACCTTTAATGAAATTATTGATTTTTAAAAATAATAATTTTTTTGACACATTTTTAAAATTGATAACAATAGTAGCTTAGTATCATGACTGAGTTTTAAAAACTGCTGGTAATGAAGTGAGGATTTTTATCCTGAAAAAACCTTTTAGTAATAGGTCGCGGTTTGTCATACAGAATGGCTCTCTATAAGGAATTTAACAACATGAAAATGATTATTGAACCGGGGCGGTCCAAATTTGTTCAAGTAATATATAACCATTTATCACACTAATTCTACAAAAACCATTTATTATACTAAAAATTTAACCTGCAGGTAATAGTGTGTTGGGACCCAAAGAATTGAAATGGTAGAAGACAAAGAATCACAATAGCAAGAATGTATTATTGAGAACTGAATGAAAATGTACAATATAATTCCCCTAAGATTTCCCCTCCAAAGGATTACTCCTTTCCCATATAAACTACTAAAATGTTCAGAGTCCCCTCTTCCATTCTTATTTATCCTCCTATGTTAACAATATAGCTTCTCTAGGCTCTAACTACTTCACTTTACTTACTATTTGCCTAACTATCCTTAACCTATTTTCCCTTTGCCCCTATCCTAACATAGTGTCACCGTGCGCATGATGATGTTCTTGGGATTATCTGGCTTTTATACTTTTGATTAAGCTCAAAATTAATGTTACATAGTTGCTAATTTTCATTGGGCTAAAATTAAATTGTCTACTCACATGTTTCATTTGGTACAAACAGTCCAGTGGAGCTTTCATTGCCGTATATAGGTATGCAAGTGCAACACCATTACCGCCTTCTATTCTTAGTCGGGGTATTGGTTGGCAGGTATGCAGATGTCTAATACTTCAATATTTAAATATCAGAAAAAGAATTCTTGCTTTTATAATTAATATTCATAATAGTGATAAAAGGTTATTGATTGAGATGATGATTTTTCACAAAGCAGTCAAGTATAATTTTCAAGTATAATTCCTCATCCAACTTATGTATTATACTTGTTAGGGAGTTGGCATTCTGTTATCAGCATTGTTTGGAACAGTTAATGCATCGTCTGTTTCTGTGTAAGATTGAAATTGTTTTGTTTGTATTTTTTACTTATTAAGAGGAGATATCCCTTGTTGACAAAGGTGATTTACTTGGTTTCCCTACAGAGAAAATGCAGGTCTTTTGGCTTTGACCCGTGTCGGCAGTAGAAGAGTTGTGCAGATATCTGCTGGATTTATGATTTTCTTTTCGATTCTTGGTGAGTCAATAAAGCGTGATATGTTCTTCATTTGTTTATCTACTTTGCCATATCAAATACATTTTCTTATCTTTTAAGATTTATCCAACGTTTCTTTCACTGTAGGAAAATTTGGAGCAGTTTTCGCTTCTATCCCACCCGCCATTATTGCTGCATTGTACTGCCTATTCTTTGCATATGTTGGTATGTTTGATTAAGATAAACTGGTACATATAGTTTGATTTTTATTTGTTATGATACTTACAAGAAACACCATGTAATGTTCCACTTTTGCTCATCATTGTAGGTGCTGGAGGTCTTAGTTTTCTTCAGTTCTGCAACCTAAACAGTTTCAGAACGAAATTCATATTAGGTTTCTCTATCTTCTTAGGCTTGTCTATTCCACAGTACTTCAATGAGTACACAGCTATTAATGGTTTTGGTCCAGTCCACACAGGCGCTAGATGGGTATGGATAAGATTTATATAATAATATATACTCCCTCCGATCCCATATATAAGAGACAAATGCATTTTTTAGGTTCATTGAATAATTGATCTATCTAATCTTTGTTATAAATCAGATACATCAGTTATTCAGTGAACCTAGAAAGTGCATTTATCTCTTATATATGCTTATATATGGGATCAGATGGAGTATTTGTAAACCATGATATGTTCTATTACTTGAGTTTGCTTACACTCATATTGTTCTGAACTTGGCAGTTCAATGATATAATCAACGTACCCTTCCAATCAAAAGCATTTGTTGGTGGTGTTGTGGCATTTTTCCTAGACAATACCTTGCATAAGAAAGATTCAGCTATTAGAAAGGACAGAGGAAAACATTGGTGGGACAAGTACAAGTCCTTCAAGGGTGACACAAGAAGTGAAGAGTTTTATTCACTTCCCTTCAATCTAAACAAGTACTTCCCATCTGTTTAATTGTGCACAACAGCTCAAAGATAAAGTGGTTTCATCTTCACCGGAGATTAGTTCTAATATCAGATTGAATCTTATTACACGCTATATAGCCACATCAGTAGCCCTTCCACTCTATTATAGCATTTTGTAAAACACTTATTTTACTCCCCCTGTTTGTGTAAATTCTGATCAAGAAAGTGGATTCAATTAGTAATTGTGCATGCTCAATTTGTCTTTCCTTTTTTTTTTGTCAAGAATTTGTCTTTCCTTTGATTTGTCATTTTCTTTTCAAATTTCCCTTCCCCATCATGATTCATGCAATGCGTTTTCTATCATCATTTGTTAAATTATACTCCCTACGTTTTTCTTTTCCAATAAGCAAAGATTTCATTGATTGGAGCATTAGGGGTGCTCAAATCCAATCAAGAGCGGAGAATTACATATTGTTAAAGGGCATTATTCCACCAAGAGGATGCGGAATACGAAGAATGTCTACCAACCCTATAGATAAACCAACTCCAAGACAAACTTTAAATACAAGATACTGTATCCCTCTCCTTAAATAAAATGTTATTCTTTGCTAGCCAGATACTCCCTACGTCGCTTAATATAAGACCCTTTTACACTTTTTACACATATTAAGAAAAATAATTGGTAGTGTAATTTTGTGTTAACTTTTTATATACCAAGATAATTTAGTTAGTATTAATAAGGGATATATTTAGAAAAAAAAGTAATAAATGCACTTAGATATTTGTAAAGGGTCTAATATTTAGAGACAAGCAAAATTGTCAAAATGGTTTTATAATTAGGGACGAAGGGGGAGTAGTATGTTATTAATAAAAGTTTTTACCCTTCCACATAGGTTTCTGAACATCCTTCCTCCACACTCACAACTAACAAATGAATTAGGCAGATAACTCTAATTAGTTATGATAATTCATAATATACTTTTTTTTATACATAAAGCAGGTTTGGTAAAAAGTATTGGATAGCGGATGAGCTTATAGTAGATGAACGTAAAGCCGATAAATGATAGTGGATAATAAGATTGTATTGTAAATTCAAAGTGATTAGTACAATTAGCGGTTTAACTAACTTGTAAATATGAAATGACGTAAATGAGCATTTTTAGTTAGTGCTTAAAATGGGAGGACCGTTGATTTAATACATGATAAATAGAGAATTTAATTAAAATAATAGGAGTAAAACAAGAAAAGAAAAAAGAAATACTATAAACTTAAACATTACTTCATGTAGTGAAAAAGTATAAACTAGTGAAATAACATTATAAGCTAGTTGTTTTCAGACATTTCTCTTTTCTACGAGCTTATCCGCTAAACGCCAACTATTTGGCCTTGTCAAATATTAGCTTAAGATATATTAATTTATATTCATTTATTTTATATGCAGATCATAATTTATTTTCGTTAAAGTTGGAGGGTTGCTTCTTGCATCTATTGAATTAAATTCTTCAAGTCATATTCTCAATTCAACACATTAGTTTATAAATGTAGAATTTACAGAAGAAAATGATGTATAAACTTCATTTTAGGAATAATCTCATTTCCTCCACTGAGATTTATTACGATTATTATTTTAACTCAATTTCAAATTTCAATTGTATAGTTTCATTGTCTTATTTTGCTTTAAAAAACTCATCTTATTCATCTCCCACTAACTAGTTCTTCTTTTGGTCAAACCCACTCACTAATTCAAAAAACAAATGTTAGTTGTTATTAGAGATATTTGTTAGTAGTTAGTGAGTGCCTATAAATAAGTTTGATGTAATTATTTTAGTTAATCTTTATCATTTTGTTTTACTTCTACTTTGATCAATATAAAAGTCTTTTAAGTTTTTTTCTCTTACCTCCCAGTTAGTTAGCACAAAGACCCTCCAGAGATTGGAAGCTGAAGAACACATTTAATAGAAGGAATTATATCACCCACATTTATACTTAGTCCTAGTCACCTGCACCCAAAGATCATTAGATATAGTGCTCACCTCCAAAGGCTGGTCTTTTTTCTTTTATCAGTAAGAAAACATAAAAACAGACACTAAACAACATTAAATCTAAATACATTTTCATCTTGATTGACACCAACCAAATTTACACCAAAGTATTGACTAAGACATAGCTTGTCAAGACAATGGGGCAAACGTTAAACTCAATAAAGCTTTCATCTTGATTGACACCAACCAAATTTACACCAAATTTAGCAAGCCAAATCATAGTAAAATTGCCTTCTCAAAGAGTGTGATTGAACTAGGGATGACAATTGAGTCCATATCAATTTGGCACTTGCAAAAAGTATCTATGAGGGGCGGAGGGGCAGATAATTACTTGCAGAAATTGGCGTGGGCTCGGGTACGAGCACTATAATGCCTACCCCGCCCCACACTCGCACCCGCGTGCGCGCCCGCGCACACACACATATATATAATTAAATAATTTATTTATTAAGCATTAAATCTAACTACTGAAATTTATATTTATATATAATTATTTAATACTAGTTACTATGATTACAAATTTAAGTATATTCAACTTTAAAAATATAAGTTCATCAAATATATACCTAATTACTAATATTTTGAATGTTTTTATTTAGCTAAGTACTATCGTTTTTATATTTTAATAAGATTTGACAAAAATGATCATTTTTTAAATTGAATGGTGACATTTTTTACGGTAAGTATTATTTTTTCGTAGTTAAAGTGCGGTTAGGTGGTGCTGATACGGGCACTATGGTGTCTAGTGGTACCAGGACAAGCACTAAAATTATTACCCATGCAATTGCGGGCTCGAGTACAGGCACTATCGTACCCCGCCAAAGATGCTCATTGTCATCCCTAGATTGAACGAAAGCATTCACTTAAAGGTCTTGAACTTTCTAACTTGATCAATAATAGTAGCAAACAGATGGGTTGGAACGTGGGATAAGTCTCAAGAGGCGGATCGACATACATTCAAGTGGAAAATTGCCCCCCTTCCTCAAGAAACAATTAGTTAAGTATGCTTAAACTTATTTGTTTCCATATTAAAAGAAGAGGCGTCCCGTTAGTCAATTATTTTTTAAATGAACGTACAAAATTATAAGAAATAAGAGAGAATAAATGATACTAATTTTTATTATTTAATTTAAGTCTCTTCTAATATTAAATATACACTCAAAAAGTTTCAAAGTTTTGGTTTTCTAGGAAAAAAAGGTCAAACAGATTTTTTACAAGAAAACATAGGTGTATTTGCTCTTTAAGAAATGAAAAGTACTAATTTGATTAGTAAAAAATATAGTGACTAGTCTTTAAGGGGGAATATGATGTTCCTAAAATTATTGTAGAGGGACTAATTTAATCAATATTTGAAGATCAAGTTGATATTTTTCGGTTCTTAGAGACTAAATAAGTCTATTTTTTCTAAAGTAATAGTTTTGGTGTTTACTTTTTTTTTCGTGAGATTATGTATTCCGTAAATGCTTGTAATACTTTTTCTAAGAAAATACTCCCTCCGTCTCATATTATATGTTGTTTTGGGTCATTTCACACATATTAAGAAAAATAATTAAGTTTGTGTGGTAAAGAAAAGTTGTGAGTTAGTTTACCAAATTAACCTTCATTAATGATATTGAGAAGATAAATTAGTAGAGTTATGAAAGAGATATTATTAAATAATGAAGGGTATGGTAAGAAAGAAACATTAATATAAAACGGAGGGAGTATTAGATTAGCTTTTTCCCCACCGTAGAAAACTTATAAATTCGCCGTGACAAGTCCCTCTTTAATTAATTAAATAGCATTATTGGAATCAAACTCACAAGAAAGCTCTCTCAAACTCGTGGTCCAACCCAAAGCAAAACCATGTGCTATAGCTTGGAGCTCAATACACGACTACTACCTGCCAAGCCAAATAGCCACTTCCCATTACAATTCTTAATTGCCAACAGAAATACCAGCAACACTTTCTTTAACACTCTTCTTTCAAATACACCCTTCATATGATTGGCTAAAATTCATGTGGGTTTCACCACTTTGGAAATGAGGCCCAATAATTTAGTGAGATTCACATGAATTTTAACTAATCATAGAGCGAATGTTGGAGGGAGAGTGACAAAGAGAATGTTGCTAGCATTTCTCTTGCCAAGACACTCAGATCATCTTGGGTTATCAAAAAGGGAAACAGGTAACGGCCCAACCACATTTAACTACGGAATTCTTATAGGAAGTAACCAATACATTAATATATTGTCACACCTAAAGACAATAGAGAAGAAATTAGAACAACGTGAATCTAAGTGTGCCTTAAACAAGAAAGGAGGCTTGGACCACAAATGCATGCTTGTTCTTTTGTAGCGTAAATCGGCTTAAAAGCCCAACAATGCGACAACCACTCATTATGTAAGTGTCGTCTCAAAATTTCGGTGATGGTCTCTACCTGGACCACACAGGTAAGGTAACCAAAACAACACCTTTCACATTTTCAAATGAATAATAATTCTAGTAATGATTAATGAGAGTTGCATTGCAGAGGCACATTCCATTCCACCGCCTGCTCCAACCTCGTGCTTAATCACCACTTTCTGTTTCGTTATACGTTAACATAACAGTCAGAGGAGCAGGTAGAGGAGTAAACTTCTGGATTTGGTAGGGTGCTACGCCAGCGAAGACCGTCTGATCTCCTAGATCGGACAGTCCTTGGACGGTTCTCATTGGTGCAACACCATACTGTGACAGTAGAGGATCTGTGTCAGTAAACTTCCTCTATAGTATAGTTGCTAGATCCCACCTACCTACGGAGTGTTTGAACGCTTTCAACGAAAATTTCCGCTCTTGTTTATGATCAAATTTCGCATTGACCAACACTGAGTTTGTCCACTGCGTGAAGCACCGGGTCGACCCCTCTGTTTCAAGGTAGATTAAGCCACTGGGGCAGCGGTGTTGGTTTAAATTGAACAAATATTAAATATGAGAGTATCATAATTTAGAATATATATATACCTAAATGCAAAAAAAAAATACATTTGAAGCAGCCTTAGTATACCTAAATGATTTGGTCAAAAACAATGAGATTTGGTTTCCTATTGAAAGAATTTAGGAATATTGGATAAGTAGCTATAAAAACAAAAACATATATACGTTAGGTCGAATTTGGATACACTGAATTACTCTTTCTTCACTATGACACCGAGATTCATCTCGTTGCTTCAATCTTAACAGTTATATTCTGATTCCAAGGAGGTCATTATGAAAAAACATGGAAAAGTAATCGGAGTCTAAAGAGTAGTGATGAAATTCTGAATCCTCATGCAATATCCAAGATTTGAGGATCATGATTTGCAGTGATGGTTGTAAAACATGGGATCATGCAAGTCGCTGCTGATTATAACCATTTGACCACGAGTAGATGAGACCAAAAGCAGTAAGCAATTGATAATAATGCCAATATTTTATTCAGTCCCTGTTGGAATCGGTTGAAAGAAGAATAGATTATCATTTCAAAATCAGCCTCATGCGTAAGTAACCTCATCAATTATCTATCAAATTGCGTGCAATTTCCTGTGCTAGCTTGATGAGATAAAAAGAGAATTTACTATCCACTAAAAAAACACAATCATATAGAATAACAATTAAATCAAATTATTATTATTATTATTATTAGTAAACATATACATAAAATGCGTTTAAACTTGTCCAAATTAAAGAGGGTGCAGTGAGAAGCACGAGTCAGAAACGCAACCGACAAACGAACAGGTCTTAGGTAAGTGAGGTGATCAAATCATGCATGTCAATTACTCTCTGAACTCTGAACAGAAACATCTCATCATTTTTTACCCCCAAAAAAAAAAACAGGTAGACCCAAAGAGAATGTAACGTTTGAGACCTGCATGCACATCACATCATTTCAGCTGCCACGGTTCCCTCACTTCCTCATCCATCCAATCTCTACTTGCCACGTGTACTCCGTTTTGATAGCGTCCCACTTATCTTCTTTTCTTCCCTGTCTCGGTCTAAATTGAAAATTGACACACCCTTCTACCCTGTTTTTCAGTTACAAATTCCATTTGTTCTGTTTCTTAATTTCCACTCTTCATAATTTAAGGTAAATAATTAATAATAATATTAATTAAAAGTTCGGGGCTTATAAATTCGTGTTTCAACATTCTCTTTGTTAACTTTCCTCTTGTTGGTGTTCTATTAGATATATAGAAAGAAGAAGGAAATGGGAAATTGCCAAGCAATTGATGCAGCAACGCTAGTGATACAACATCCAAGTGGAAAAACAGAGAGATTTTATTCACCTATGAGTGCGAGACAAGTTATGAAAACAAACCCTGGTCATTGTGTTGCTCTTCTCATTTCCACCACCACAATGTGTCCAAACAAGGACATTGAAAATTATAAGAGTGATACAAACTCCAATACAATTCGCTTAACTCGCATTAAGCTTCTCAAGCCCACTGATACCCTCCTTCTTGGTCATGTTTATAGACTCATCACAACTCAAGGTTAGTTTAGTTGGAATTTTATGTATGCTTTCATTTCATGTGCTTCTTCCAAACTTTGAATTTGAGCCTTGTTTCTTGTGTTTGCGTTCAGAGGTCATGAAGGGTTTGAAGGAAAAGAAACAAGCAAAGATGAGACAGAACATATCAGATTCAGCTCATAAGCCACATTGGAAGAAAGCAACTAGAAAGTTTGACTCACCGGACAATCAGGTAAATCTAAGTTTTTTTTTTTTTGTTTTCCAAATATCATTCTAAGGGTGTAACTGTAAAGTATTACATTTTCATATGCTTATCTGTAATTGGTGTTGTCACCAATATAATTCTTAATTTTTTGTGTCTTTTTTTCAGGCAATAAAAATGGAAAGACCTCGACCAAGGACCACAACATCAAATAATAATGCTGCCAGTGTCACAGCTAAGACAAGATTTTGGCAACCCTCTTTACAGAGTATCTCAGAGGTAGCTAGCTGATCTGTGTTTTTTGATCTCATTCACATGTGGCGTGGGAGACAAAAGAGCAAATTTGAGCTAAAATCAATAAAAAAAAATCATCCATGATTGCCTAGCCATGTTGAAAATATTGTTCATTGAGCTGCAAACAATTGAGAGATGATAAAATTGTCTTATGGGTTCATCCATAATTGTGTATATCAGTTGATGTAATTAACCTTCACCATCACCATCACAAAATCTGTTTTACTCTTCTTCTGGGTTTGGGTTTTAACTTTTAATGGCTCATAAGATTAAAAAAAAATGGCTAAACATCATTTAAAGGTTGAAGTTTTTTTTCTTTCTAATCCACGTTAATTAGAGTCTTTGACTTCAAGTACTCACTTCACGTATTCTTGACGCTTAGACCTTTTTAGTCTAATACAGAACTACTTCTCGAGTCAGTATTCTTGATGCTTAGACCTTTTTAGTAGTGAGGCATCTAGAATTCTAGACTTTTCACACAAAATTTTAAAGATTTCTATTTACACTTCTATTTACTGAGTTCATTGATATATATATAGAGTGGACACCCACCGTCAAACTTATCATTCAAAGATATGAAAACCCCAAAATACCCCCCTTAATTTTTACTCAATCGTATTTACCTTTAAATAGGTAAATCCGATTTGAGATTAATCAAAGGCATAAAAAATACTAAACACGTGTCAAAAAAATTTAAACTACGATAAAAATACTAAACACGTGTCAAAGTACCTATTGGTGGTCTGATTCCCGAAGTGTGGGATCTGGTTTGTCCATGCCAAGATAAATCTTTCTTTATGCTTTGTCAACCACGTGTCATGCACATACTTAATAAGAGCGGGAAAATCAACGCAGGAGTCCTCAAAAATCTTCAAGTGAGCTGAGTACTCTGACTCGCCAAGTGAATCAATAATGTTATGCCAAAGAGAGAGGACGCCCGTTTACCTATCCACGTGCACCAACTCTTTAATCTTCGCTTTCACATTTTTAGTCACGTGCCAAGAACATAACAAATTTGTAGCCGAAGGAAAGACATCAAGAATACCGGACATAAGACCAAGATCTCGTCAGTCAAGAATACTTGAGGCTGAAGCCCGTGCAAGTCAAATAATTCTTTTAGTTGCTGCAATGCTCAAGTAAAATGAATTCCAAGCTCGTGTGAAATATAGGCAAAAGCAACCGAGAAAGTTAACTCCGTTGAAGTGACTCCTACAATCTCCAATAGAGGTAGATCGTATTTGTTGGTCTTGTAGGTGGTGTCAAGAATAAGAACCTTTGGAAATAACCGGAATAACTTAATAGAAGTTGGATGCGCCCACATGATGTCACTGACCACATCGGAACCCTCAACTTTTCTGCTCCAACATAAATAATTTTGCGACTCAATCAATCTCAAAAGCTTCTGAATGTCCGTTCTAGGACCCCTCTTAGAAGATCTATAGGCGTAACGCTGCCTATATATTTGAGGAAGAGAAGTGACGTTGTCCGGATAATGGTTCTTCAAAGCAGTAAGACAATCTTTCGGGGCAACATTCAGATCAGTGTGCTCATTAACAAAAGCTTTCTGCGGCTTAGTTAAACGACCAAAAACTGTCGACCCGACTGGGGTAGTAAGCAACTCATGTGTGTGAAGACCACACCTAACATTCACACGCCAACCCCCATGACGTATTGTACAAGTAGCTCTCAATGTAAACAGACAGCTTCTTTTCTTAGACCCGAAAACTCTAGAATCATTAGACCACTTTCCTTGCTTCTCGCAACAAAAAATAATCTTATCTCTAGAACCCCTTTTAACTCCAGCTTTGTCAGATCTTACAATGATAACCACAACTCCAATACGTCTCCCAACCGCTTTAGCCCACTCTTCTACATCCTCGTGTGTAGAAAATATCTACAAAATAGAAAAAATAGAAAAATATTGCGTACTTAATTAATTAAATATCTACCAAACTTTGATTAAGAAAATTAGTTTGAAAAATATACCCTCTCCGTCCAGAATGCCTCTGTAGTGTCTACCACGAAAGGAACAACCTGTGACTCTGTATGCGGGTCAATATCTGTTTCAAAATAGAACAATAGTTATATAGCAATTAATTTAAAAAAAAACAAATCGGATTTACGTACCCCAAACGTAAATCCGCTTTGTATTTTTCAAAATCGGATATCCCCCATCCAGGTAAATCCGATTCATTAAAAGACATAATCGGATTTACGTTTTGGACAGGTAAATCCGATTGCGCATCAGATTTAGCTATATCCGTCAGGACAAAATTTCGCTTTCTATACTGAAATAAATGGTCAAATCGGATTTATCTGTCAGTTTGATTCATCCGATTTGACTTATGCGTGTGTATTTATTACGTATTTAAAGCTAATTGGATTTACCTTGAATTTAGGTAAATCCGATTACCAGATAAAGTGGTCCCCCACCAGAGAATATTCAAAAAGTCAATTTTTGTTAATTATATCAAGGGTATTTTTGGGATTACAATAATATATGGGGTAGAAAGGAGTTGACGAGGGTATAAAAAAAAACTTGGTCCTTATACCGAGCTAAAATTGATAGTTCTACTTGGGCGCCTACGCCCTCTACCTTTCTTGCCGGCAATTGATTGTGTGTTCGTACACCCATATTGAGGCAACCACGGGCCTGCTGAGCCTTGTTGCACGCCTTCCTTAGTGTTCTATTTTTTTATTAATGACTTTATTTGATCCACTACTTTTAGAAATCTTAAATATATTATATATATATATATACTCTTTTTAATAAAAAAAATCAATTTGCGTTGCCCCTTTGGATCCGCTGTGAGCATCAGAGTGGTTACAACTTACAAGAACATATTTGTCCCGAATTATTGCATGTTCCCAGCCTGCAGTAAAAAATAAAACAGAAAAGATACCAAAGGAATTTCCTGACGCAAAAAGGCCTGCTTTTCAAAACACTAGAATCAAAGTGGCTGTGTGGACTTAGGAGTCTATCACTTTAAACATCCAGGACGGTGAATCCCTATGGATGTATATCTTTCTATTCCCGTGATTTTTTTATAAGTAAAAATTGGTCAATAGAAATTGTTGTTTTTGAGTTTTAGAAAAGTATTCTAGAAAATCAATCATCGAAGAAATTACTGAGTTGAGTTGCGGACTGGGTCGCTCTCTTTAAGACGTTTCGTGGCACTGCTCAAAATTGTGCAGGCAGGCTATCAACCACGACGTCCCCAGGATAAAACAGCCCAGTCAAAACTGTTACGAAATATCAATGCACGGTGAAATTTCGCTCAAGAAATATACCTTCATATTATGGTCCGAAGACCACTCAAATATGGTACTAAGACCACTCTAATATGGTACGAATACCACTCTAATTTAAGAAGAAAGGAAATTGGGGAGGGAGAAGAGAAGAAAACTCGGTACTACTTCGAGTTTTCGGTGCAAAGAATAAAGTGAGGAAAAATCCTATTTATAGGAAAAAACTCGACTTGCTGCGCAAGTAAGTTGTTGGAGAAAAATCCTCAACAGATAAGAATGGCCTACTTGCTGCACAAGTGAAGTTGTTGGAGAAAAATCCTCAACAGCTAAATACGGCTAGTTCAGTGTATCTGGTCAGTTCAACAAATCTGGACAGTTAGCGAGCGACGCACCAAAATAAAATAAAAATAATTATTTTTCGCAAAGAATAAATTACACCTCACAGCCCAAGCCCACGCCTAGGCCCGACCGGGCGATCCAGCCGAACGGCGCGCGCGTGTGTGGTGGTCAGTTAGTGTGCGTACTCTCCCTTTTACAAAACCGGGTACCCCTTGGGCCCCAAACCAATGTGTGAAGTCCACACTTATAAGCACTCTTAAAGTGCCTAGTCTTAGCAATGTGAGACTTTTTCAATTCACCAACACCAAGGTTCCAACAATCCCCCACTTGAATTTAAAAAGAAGTTTCAGAAGTAGCGTCAAACGCCTCCATAAGATTGTGCATAAGCAGAGGTGTCATTCCACTTGAACATTTGCATAGCGGTTAAGATTTAGATTCAACAAGAGTGACTCTTAGTCTTGAACTCTATCTCTATTCATCAAAACCACACACAACCTTTTCCATAGGTGTCTTCTCAAAAGTCCGTGCTTTTATGGCCCTGTACGTCTATCCCAGTTTAGTGAACGCTCTAGGAATTTCTGCCAAGAATTCCATAGGAAGCGGCCCCACTTCCACATTCACAAAGGTGAGTCTATCAAGAGTACTCCTGTAGCTAGGTACTCCACTCCACATAGAGTATAGATCTCATTAAGAGTTTCTATTACCTCAACCTTACATCGCTTCAGGAATCATGCTTCTTTACTTATAGTAGCATGTTCATCTCCTATCACTTCACAACTTGTTATTACCCATTGAACCTAATTCTTGGGATCTCCAGTCTTTTAGGTCGGGTTACCATCGTGAGTGACTCATGGTTTTAATGGCAGTAGTCTCATCTTTTGAGATGTATTTTGGACTTTCTTTTTGGCTAATCCTTTCGTCAAAGGATCACCTAAGTTCTAATCAGTGCGTACATGATCCACTCTCACAGCTCCTTTTGAGAGAATTTCTCTAACAATATTGTTCCTACGACATATTTGTCGCCTTTTATCGTTGTAATAACGATTCTTTATTTTGCAATAGCCGCGGTATTATCGCAGTGGATCAACACAACTGGCGTCGGTTTTCCCATAAGGAATCTCTGCTAGTAAGTATCTCAACCAACTAGCTTCTTCACTAGCGGTTGTCAACACTATCATTTCAGACTCCATAGTGGACTGAACCAAAATGATCCATTTCTTGGATTTCCAGGAGACAATACCACCATATATACTAAATATATAGTCACTAGTTGCTTTGGAATCATCTGATAGAGTATTCCAATCAGCATTACTGTATCCTTCAAGTACAACTGGAAATCTCTGATAATGTGATCCGAGATTCATGGTCCTTTTAAGGTATCACATGACTCCCTCAATAGCGTGCCAATGCTCTATACTAGGTCGACTGGTAAACCTGCACAGCAATACCACGACATAGGCAATGTCGGGTCTAGTACAATCAGTGGCATACCTTAGGCTGCCAATGATGCTCGCATATTCTGTTTGTCTAACACTGTTACCAGTGTTTTTAAAAAGTTTGACAATTGGATCGTATGATGAGCAAGAAGGTTTACAACCAAAGTAGTTATATTTCTTTAAGATCTTCTCAATATAATAAGTTCGATTCAAATAAATTCATTTCTCGGACCTAGTATTCTTAATACCAATTATTACAATTGCTTCTCCGAGGTCTTTCATATCAAAGTTGTTGCACAACAATGATTTCACTTTATTTATAGCATGAATGTTTGATCCAATTATGAATAAGTCGTCTAAGTAGAAACATATGATAGTGCAAATGTCATTTTCAGCTTTGTAATAAATACATTTGTCACTTTCATTCACTTTGAACCCATTCAATATAATTAGATAATCAAACTTCTCATGTCACTGTTTAGGAGCTTGTTTAAGACCATACAGAGACTTATCCAACTTACAGACCTTGTTTTCTTGCCCAAGAATTTCAAAAACTTCAGGTTGCTCCATATAGATTTCTTCTTCCAATTCACCATTTTTAAAAAATCAGTTATGCATCCATTTGGTGTACTACTAAATTAAGAACACGGCCAAAGAAATTAGTACCCTTGTGGATGTATTTCTAGTTACAGGTGAACATGTGTCGAAGAAATCTATATTCTCTATACATGTCAGGAAGGATACCCAGATTTATGTTGATGAGCGCTCGAGGACCACTCAGGTAAATATACAACTTGATTTGTATTATATAATGTTTTATTAAAATGGAGCACTTATTATGCTATATTTTGTGGTTATGCAAAACAGGAGAAACATGCTGAAACGATGTTTGAGGCGACTCAGGGGAGCTGGAACCCTGAGTCACTTGGTCCAATGTCTCCTGAGATCATGGCTTTGACGGAGAAGTTGGTAGGGCGGATGTACAAGAAACATATGTATGGTACGGGGCCCTTGGCTCCAAATTTGAGATTTGAGGATGATCAGTTTGACACCAGCGGACCCTCCTATAGTAGTCGACCTCCTCGTCCTTCAGGTCAGACAGAGCAGCTCAGGCAGCAGATGGAGGAGATGCGTGCTCAGCACCACCAAAAGATACAGGAGATGCATGCTCAGCATCAGCAGGAGCAGCAGAAGCAGAGTCGGACTCTGAAAGATATGCAGACAGACTTCTTTAGGTTTGCACGTCAGCAAGAGAAGCTGTTAAAGTACTATAAGAGCATGAAGCCAGATGCCTCTGAGTCTGAGGAGTCCGAGTCTGATGATGGCTCGTTTTAGTATTATGTTGTTATTTATTGGTTTGGACATGTTTAGAATTTGGATTGTTATTGCTGGTTTGAAGTTGTTTAGGATTTGGATATTTGGTATTGTTGGTTAGTTTGGATGGATTTTATTTGAGTATTCTCAAAATTTTGGATATTTGGTATTGTTGGTTAGTTTTTATATATTTGGTACTAGTTTGGATGGATTTTATTTGAGCATTCTCAAAATTGTGCTGCATTTGATATATATTTACTAAAAGAAAAAAAGCAGGTTTTCAAATTTGAACACGTGGCATAAAATAAAGCAGTTTTTTTTATAAAAAAATTAAATTAGCGACGGATTTACCCTCACTAATTTCCCTCGCTAATTAGCGAGGGAAAATCCGTCGCTAACATCCCTCGCTAATTATTAGCGACGCCCTTTTTAGCGACGGAAAAGTTCTGTCGCTAATTCCGCCGCTAAACCACTTTAGCGACGGATTTTTGAGGTTTAGCGACGGAAATTTCTGTCGCCTATCCTGCTTTTTTTGGTAGTGTTTGACAGAAGAATTTAGTGCTATCATCCAAAATAAATTGCCTCCTAAGCTGAAAGATCTTGGAAGTTTTTCCATTCCATGTGTGATTGGGAGTGAGAGTATTGAGAGAGCCATGTGTGATTTAGGAGCTAGTGTGAGTCTAATGGCCCTATCCATTTGTAAGAGACTAGGCATAGGTGAACTCAAATCCATAAAGATGACCTTACAATTAGCAGACCGTTCCATAAGATACCCAACTGAATTTTAGAGGATGTTCCTATCAAGGTAGGACAATTGTTTATACCAGCTGATTTTGTGGTGATGGAAATGGAAGAGGACTCCCAAGTTCCAATTCTCTTGGGAAGACCTTTCCTTGCTACAACCGGGGGCCATCATTGATGTTAAAAATGGTAAACTTGCTCTTAATGTGGGTAAGGAGAAAATTGAGTTTGATTTTGCTAAATTTTTGAAAAGTCCTTCTCTTGAGGATTCTTGTTGCAGGACTGATATAATAGATTATGGTGTGGAAGAATGTATCCTAGAGCCATTTTCAAGTGATGGATTGAAAGTATGTTTCATTGAAAGCAAGAATAAAAATGTGGCTAAGAAAAACCAAGGTGATGTCAAATGGTTGGATGGAAATCCTTTCATTAAAAACTTGGGCATTGAAGCCTTGGTTGCAGAAAAATTAGCACCTCTTGCGAAAGAAGATCCAGGTTGAAGTATTGAAAGATAAGCGTCAAGCTAGTGACGTTAAAAGAGCGCTGCGTAGGAGGCAACCCACGGGTTTACCTTTGCTTTGTTTTGTTGGAATAAGAAGAAAAGCTACAAATGGAATGTGAGCTTTCTTACCCCTCTTATATATTCTATTCTGTTTTACATTGAGGACAATGTTTGGTCCAAGCATGGGGGGTATCTTACCCTTTTTACTGTTTTTCTTGTTTTTTGTTTTTATTGAGTCTAGTTTGCTTTGAATAAATATCACCTCCCCTTGTTACAAGTCTTTGTGAACTTCCTAAAAGCATGTTTTTTTAAAAAGGCCTCTTTTGGATAAATATTTGAGCTTCATAGCATTCATCTAGGTGGACTGGCTGGTAAAATTAATATAATTGTTTGTTTGTTGCTGCTTCTTGGGTTTTCACACACACACACACACACCCTTGAGACTGGTTTTTGGTATTAGTACTATTAGGAGGATTGAAAAGAAACTAGTAATCTAGTTCTCTTGATGACATTCACCGGATGCGAGATTACTAGAGAAAAATGTCTGAGTTGGGGTATCAAGAAAAAAAAGAGAAAAAGAAAAGAAAAAAGTGCAAATTAGTACATCAAGCAAAAGGGGCTGACCACTTTAGTTCTGACTGAAAAATTTAAAAATTAAAAGTAGCTGGCCTGCATGTGAAATCAAAGAAAAAGAAAAAAAATGCTTGAATGCCCAGCGTATAAAGACCCCCCTTTGAGACCCGGTCTAGTGAATGGAAGACCCAAGCTTAAGATTGCTAGGGAACTGGTTCTATGCTGACATTGATATCCTTGCTAATGTGTTGATACCCTCAAACTTTTCTCTTAATTCACAAAAAACCCAAGTAGTAAGTCTCGAACCAAAGAAGAAGCGTTGAAATTGATCGTCGGTTCACTTAAGATCTTTGTATGAATTTAGAATTTTTCCAAAATTGGTCTAATGGGTTTTCATAGTTTTGCTTGAGGACAAGCAAAGATTCAAGCATGAGGGAGTTTGATAAGTTCATTTTAGTTGTCTTTTTAGTATCTATTTTAATTAAGTTATTTGGTACTTTAGTTTTATTTTAGAGCTATTTTACTACCTTTTGTTTGATGGGTATTTTCAGGACAAGTATTGAGCAAAGAAAGATGAAGTCCCAAGGCTAAAGGATGGAAAGAAGTATAAAAAGAACCAAGAAATTACCCAAAGTGATTTCTCATTATAATCAAATTTTGATTTTTTTTTATATCTCGATTATCTCTAAAATTTCAAAAAAGTTAAATATAAAAACAAAAGAATGATTATTTTCTATAGATAATCCTAACCAAAAAACAAACAGGCTCTTTAGTTTTATAATTTTTTACGGTTCATAACTTTTTGATTCAGTTTTTAATATCTTTTTTTTTGACAATCAATACTTTTTTAGCATAATTAGTTTTTTTAAGGGCGCATAGCTAGTTAATTACTATGTTGATTCTGCAAAAAAAAATTGACAGAAAAATAAATCTTATTAAAAAAAGGAAAAAAAAACAAAACCATGGGGGACAAGAAACCAACCCATACAAAAAGACAAAAACAAACTAAGAAAAAAAAAGAAATCAAACATATCTATTTTGTCATACCCCAATTTTGTCCGGCTTAGGTCAAAACCCTAATTTTCCACAAAAAAAAATAAAATAAAATAAGTTATGCATTGCATTTTGGATACTAGAAACCATTCCAAAGTTTTTGAAATCATTTTTAGGGTTAGAATGCACTTTTTGGGGAAATTAGGGTTTTAGGGTCAAAAAGGGCATTTTGGTCATTTTTCGCAAAAAGATGATTTTCTCGCCAAAAATGCATATCCACAAAAAGTACATTTTTATTCTATCAAGGATAATTTTTGTACAATTTTTAGAAAGAAAACCCTAGTCAAAAATAATTAAAAATGTATTTTTCCATTTTTAGTGCATAGAAAAATAAAAAAAAAGGACCATTAAATATTCCTCAATTCTTAAGTGACAATTTTTATTGTCATGGGTGACTAGAGGGAATATTTTATGGTGCCCAAAAAAATATGTGACACATTTCCAATAGGTGCACTTTTATTCCCATGACCAAAATTCAAACTCAAAATAAGGAAGTGTCCTCAATAAGACAAAAGACCAAAAACAAGTTTTTTTCTCTCTTCTTATCCTCTAAATTTCGCCCCCCTCTCTATCTCTCTCTCCAAACCCTTCCACACTCTTCCATTTTGTACTCATTGCCCTCTTTGGTAAATTACTTCACCCACTTACACTAACATATTCCTAAGAAAACACAAATTTCCCTCTTTGATCACAATTCTTCCCTAGAATGCCCTTAACCCTACCTCACATAAAATATCTCTTCGAAAATAAGAAAATTCATTTTTCTTTTCCTTTTTTTTTCCTCCTCACTTTCGCCCCTCTCTTTCTCCCTCACTCTCATTTTGTGCTTCTTCAATACCCTTAATCCATGTGAGGATTAATCTCAACCCTCCATTCAAAATCAAAGTTCAATCCTAGAGCACCTCTCAAGAACAATGACCAAAGTGACCCCTTTGCTTGGTGCCCAAGTTCAATTATTTTATTTTCAGCTGAATATTAATTCCCTTTTATTGTTTAATTACCATTTTAACCCTAGCTCTTCACCAATCCTATAAATACCCTTTCATTTTCCACACATCACAACTTTTGGCTCATTCTCTCCTACACTAAAAATTAGCACACCACTCTCCTCTCCTTCCTCCTAGCTTGGCCGTAGCCTTCACCCTCTCCCTCTCCTCCATTTATTTCATTTTTCTTCATCCAAACACCACCAATCCATCTCCCCTTCATCCTTCTCTCACATACTACTTCCATTCTCCACTAAAACTCAAGAACTTTGATCAAGTGATCTTCATTTTGGGGCGTGGTTTCTTTGTTGTTGTCCTTGGTTGATTTGTGTTCTTGATCTCCATTTCTTGCATAATCTAGCTAGGATCTAAGGTATACTCTCAAACCTTTGCTTCATCTTCAACATTTTTGCATTAAAACCATTTTCCCCTTCACTCTTCATTTCGCATATCACCATTATTTTGTTTAAAATGTAGTTTGTTGTTGTTGGTGAGAGGAGCCTTAAACACTATTGACAAGCACTTAGGGAGGCTTGGGTGTTTAAGGTGCCTCTCACCCTTGAATAATTGGTTTCATGTTGTTTTGTGTTAATCTTTTGTTTTTTTTTTTTGTAAAATAAAATGTGAATCCATGCTTGTGCTAATTTTGTTGTTCCTCTTTGCTTGATGATGTACAACCTTGGCATTGGTATTTGATTTTGGTGTTAAATGTTATTTTCAACATATTTCACTTGTAAATAATTTGTTGATGATCTAGCAAGTTGATTCTCACTAGTGCCTAGTGCACTTTTCTTCAAGTGAGAAAATTGCTAGATGTGATTCAACTTTGTTTATGTGTCCTTTTATTTAGTCCTATTTTAATGTGCTTGCAAATAATTTGTTGATGATCTAGCAAGTGGATTCTCACTAGTGCCTAGTGCACTTTTCTTCAAGTGAGAAGATTGCTAGATGTGATTCAACTTTGTTTATGTGTCCTTTTATTTAGTCCTATTTTAATGTGCTTGCAAATAATTTGTTGATGATCTAGCAAGTTGATTCTCACTAGTGCCTAGTGCACTTTTCTTCAAGTGAGAAGATTGCTAGATGTGATTCAACTTTGTTTATGTGTCCTTTTATTTAGTCCTATTTTAATGTGCTTGCAAATAATTTGTTGAAGATCTAGCAAGTTGATTCTCACTAGTGCCTAGTGCACTTTTCTTCAAGTGAGAAGATTGCTAGATGTTGTAGCGACCGAAAAATCCGGAGGAGGGATTCTTCGAAGTTCTTGAAATGAAGCCGCCACCAAAGTTTAGTTTAAGGGCAAACATTGGAAAATCCCTATTGAGTGGATACGGAGGTTTTACAGACCAGGTTTAGGCTCGGGAGTCGTTTATGCGTAGGGAAGGTATTAGCACCCTACGACATCCTTCCTAAGGAAGGTTACCTTTTAACTAAATGTGTAAACACTTATTAATTCAAAAATAATGATTTACCCTTATAATAATAAAAAAAAGACTCACTAAACGGTTAATTATTTTTTGTACTTTTGGAGAAAAATGAGAGAAATGAATTAAAAGAGAAAAAAAAAGGTTTTTTATTAATGCAATTGACAGAGGTCGGCCGCCCTCTGCTCCTACGTATCTCCTGGTAGAGAATCAAATCACACGTAGTTCTTGGTAGAAAAAGTTTGTGCGTTTGGTGTTTTTTAATTATTTTTGAAATCGAGAGAGGTATTCGTAACGACCAAACAAGTAAAACTCAGAGTAGTCGTCACTCGTAGCTCGTTTGAAAATTAAAGCTGTTATTAACGGTCGAACAAGCTAAGCTCAGAGTGACCATTAATAGCAAACCATTTTAGTGGATAATTGTTAAGAAAACTGGTTTGGAAGCGTTATGATGTAAATAAAAAACTAAGTGAGTTGTAATAGAAAAGGAAGTATAATTAACACGGGCGTTATGTTATAAAAAGAGGGGTGAATAGCAACAGAGGTTGTATTTTTAAAAGAAAAGGGGGCGATTAGAAACAGGGGTTGTATTAGTAAAAAGGGGGTGCAGATCACTAGAAGGCTGTATCATTAAACAGGGGGTGTGTTTAAGAGGATCCAATTCAGTTTTATTTTATTCGTGGGCTTCCAAACAAACTGACCCACGACATTGGGTCTTAAGCGTGGGGAGCGTATTGTTAAAAAAGGGGGGTGTAACTATGAATCTGAAATTAAAATTAAAATAAAAAAAAGATAAACAGACTATAAAAGGTTAATGTGAAGTAAACGAAACCCTAAATTCTAATTTCCTACCTCTAAGCGCCGTTTCTTCATCAACAGAGAGAGAGAGAGAGAGAAAAATTTTGTGAGGGGGGAGAGAAGCCGATCGAGGGAGAAAGAAAGAAGGGAAGAGAAAACGGGGAGAGACGGAAGAAAGGGGACGAACGGCGATTTGCGACGGTAGGGGGAAAGGACGCACGAAGAGAGAAAGGGAGAGGGAAAGGCGTGAGACGGTGGAGAGAGAAGATGCGACGACGGAGGGAGGGAGAGGTAGGCGTGAGACGGCCAGGGGGTGCAAAGAGGGGCGATGTCGCCGGAGGGAGAGCCATGGTGCGGCGCCGGCGATGACGTCAGTGAGACGGAGAGAGAGGGTAATGAGAGAGGGGCGAACGAAATACGGAGGGGGAGAGGAAAGGAAACGAAGCGATGGCTGTCTCTGGTGAACGGTGAGGGTGAGGGAGATGGGGTGTGACAGTGAGGGTGGTGTGGCCGTGGTGGGGGGTTTAGTGTAGCTCACGGTGGTGGTTATGAGGATGGAGGAGGGTTGTCATGGTGGTTGTTGGCGAGATAGCGTGAGAGGGTTTGATAATGGTTTTGGAGGTGGTGGCCGGTGCGGTGTAGTTGCTGGTGTTAGGATGGTCACGTTTTTTTGGTTGTGGTGGTGCGATGGTTTGGGGTGGTGATGGCTATGGTGGCTGACTGCGGAGGGAGGGGCGTTCGGTGACTGTTTGGTGGAGGAAAGGGGGCGCTGTGGGTGGTTGTGTTGTTAATTAAATTTCCTTCGTTCCTTCCAGTGCCCCTTACAGTTCAAAAATCCCCCCTGTTTCTGTTTCTATATTTTTTTATAGAGGATGTAAATCAATGAGACAAAAATGTGCTGCTATGCTTTTGCAGAGAAGGCAGAGTAGTGGAGCAGAGGGGTTGTATTGCTGTTTGCAAGGCCAGCATTGTTGGTGCCAAGAATGGGAAGACAATAAAGAGGGTGAAGAAATGGGCTTTGGCATAATGCTCAAGAGATTTTCAGCAAGGACAGCAGCTTGTGCTGCCTTGTTTTTTTTTTTATTTAGTTTTTGCTTTTTAATTAATTTTTTGTACTATTTTGTATTTAATTTTTTGTCTACATGTATGTACTAAAGTTGACTTCTTTATTTGTAAAAAAAAAAACTGATGATAGTAATAATAATAAAAAAGCAATTATTCAAAACTGATTTTTATTAGATTTTTATAACAAAATTAAACCGATAACAACGACGAAAAACATACGTACGCGACGAGACGCGAACGCGCGTCCACAACGAGAATACGTGAATTCGCGTACTAAAATAAACAACCGTATACAACGAGACGCGAACACGCGTCCGCAACGAGGACAAAAATGTGTACATTATTAAAACTCGCACGCGCGCACAATGAGAAGCAACACGCCTATACACGACTGGGAACGACACATATAAACGACAAAAACAATATTTTGGATTTTCTAGTTTTAAATTGGCCGGACAAAATTAGGGTACGACAGATGTGATTCAACTTTGTTTATGTGTCCTCTTATCTAGTCTTATTTTAATGTGCTTATTGTTAATTTGTTGATGATCTAGCAACATGATTCCCACTAGTGCCTAGTGCACCTTGATCTAAGTGGTGAAGATTGCTAGAAAGGACTCAATTTAGTTTATGTGTTCATTTACCTTTTGTGTCTTAGTTTGATTATTGTAAATTGTTGATGATAGGCAAGTTGATTCTCACTAGTGCCTAGGGCACTTTTCTCAAAGTGAGAGGATTGCTCTATGTGATTCAACTTAGTTATGTGTTTATTTAATCTTTGTATTTTTATTTGCTTATTGTTAATGGTTGATGATAGGCAAGTTGATTCTCACTAGTGCCTAGTGCACTTTTCTCAAAGTGAGAGGATTGCTCTATGTGATTCAACTTAATTATGTGTTTATTTAATCTTTGTATTTTTATTTGCTTATTGTTAGTGGTTGATGATAGGCAAGTTGATTCTCACTAGTGCCTAGTGCACTTTTCTCAAAGTGAGAAGATTGCCCTATGTGATTCAACCTTCCCCTTTTAACTTCTTAATGAATAAAAGATGAGATAGTTAGGTTTATGGTTTAAGGTCCATGGGGTATTGCGAAGGATAGGTTACCCAAAACCTTGATGCTCCCTCCTCTTTGATTGTGTTATTAGCCTTTGGGTACTTATTCATGAATGCAAAGGATAGGCCTACCTTAGCCTTGATGCAATTTCTCCTTTTGTTCATGTTATTGAGAAATCGTTGCTCATATGTTTCTTAGTTTAATTAAGACAATTCTATGCCTATGATCAATTGCTTGCTTGTTTTTGATGCATTTTAAATGTCTTGATTCAATTATATGCCATTCCATCCATGTGTATGACCTCCTAATGAAGACGTAAGTCTACATGCATGTTGTAGCATAGAGTCATTAGGGTAAATACACCCCTTCCTACACACACACATTTGCTTTGAGAACTTTATCTTGCATCCTTGATAAGTGGATCTTTTGATCATATTGGCATGTTTAGTCTTAATTAATGTTCAACATATGCATGATTCCGTGATTATTGAATGTGCTTGAACTTTGTAACCAATCATTGATAATAACTTCACCCTTTTTCCAAAAATCTTTCAAACTCTTTTCCATTTAATGCGAGTTATTAGTGACTATCACTCAAAGCCTTGGCTTGTTTGATTGTCATGAACGCCATCAAGGGTTATTAGTAATGATCACTCAAAGCCTTTGCTTGCTTGATCATTATGAAAGCTTTTCCTTTTTCCAAACCCTTTCAAAAGCATTCTCATTTTCAAATTAGAACTACGTCGCTTTGATTCCCATTTGGGATACGTAGGAGCGAGTCACGTTCTCGTCAAGCGCAACAAATAAAAATCCTTTTCGCAACCCTAAACCAATCATTTTCACAAAACAAACCAAAAAGTCATTTTCAAACCCATTGTTATTAGTGACTATCACTCAAAGCCTTGGCTTGTTTGATTGTCATGAACACTATCCAGAGTCATTAGTAATGATCACTCAAATCCTTTGCTTGCTTGATCATTATGAAAGCTCTTCTCCTTTTCAAACATTTTCAAAACCAAAACACCAAGAACTACGTAGCTTTGAATTCTTCATCGCACCGGGAGATACGTAGGAGCGGGCCATGTCCCGTCAAGCACTTTTTCTAAAAACCCTTTTTTCCCCCTTTCTCGCCAAAATTAAAATTTTTATTAAGTTTTCCCATTCATTCTTCAAATAAATAGGCAAATCTAGATATTTTTCAAATCAAACGTTAAAACCACACATTTAATTAGAGGTTCCCTTTCGGTAGAAAGGACGTGCGCGGTGCTAACACCTTCCTCGCACGTAATCGACCCCCGAACCGATATCTCTAATTTTCAAAAGACCATCCGCCTTGTTCAAATGACCTTTTTTCAATGTTTTGGTCTTAAAATTAAAATATTGGTGGCGGCTTCAAAATTTTTCCACGTTGTACATTGAGAAACCCAAACCGGGATTTTTCGGGGTGCAACAGCTGGCGACTTCACTGGGGACCTTTTTTTAAAAGACGAGGATCAAGCGTAACTAATTAAAATGTGTGGTTTAATGTATTGTTGATTTGATTAATACCTTGTTTGCCTTTCTTTCTTATCATTGATTGTAGGCATATGCATTTGTCTTCTTTGTTGTTCTCTATCTCCTTTTCTACTCCTTTTCTTTTATTGCTTATGCCCATGCATTCTTCCAATCCCCATGATCCCTTCTTCTTCGCTCCCTTTCTTCGGTAAGTTCATGCACCTTTCCCCCTATTCTATCATGTCCCCTCTTCTTGGCTCCTCTTCTTAAGGTAAGCAATATCCTTGTTTATAGATATCCTAGGTATGGAACCCTAGGGTAGATAACTTGTTATTGCTTGCTATTGTCTGGACTGCTCTGGTTTTCATTTCAGGTAGGGGTAGTGCTAGGGAAAATGCCCTTGACACACACTACACTTATACCCTGTGACTATGTGTTTTGAGTGGGACCATAACCCAGGTCTGCAAAAACTTAGGAGAGTGGATTCGAGTAGTGAGAGCCCATCAGGACCTTTGTCCGTTTGGCTACTTGCGAAAGTTTCAACCAGAGTTGTGCTCTTTCATGATGCCTCACACCTAGCAGTTTGCTGCATTTGTGGGGAGTTTTGTGAAAGGGACTGTAGCTCTGGTGGCCTTGTGAGGGAGTGAATAGAGCTACATGGGAGGATTACCCTTTAAATTGCCCTAGATCGTAGGTCTCACCTCTTCTTAGGTCACAAGGGCTTTTCCAAAATTGTGTGTTGCATTATTACATCTAGTTTAGTTCTTTCCCTTCAATGATTTTCGAAAAAACAACAAAATCAAAAAGAATATATTTTTCCTTCTCTTTCATAAATACCTATATGAGGTGGCATATAGGGTATACTGCCCTAAATTTTCAAACCTCCACCTGTAAATATCTTTCTTTATGTAAATAACATGAAAAAGCATCCTCATCATCCGCACTTTGCATCATAACATCATGCATTACATAAGCAAAATTCTGAAAAAAAAACTTCGTGCAGCATTCCTCATGCATCTAATTTGTTTGCCGGTAATCTTGGAGTAATTTGGAATCTTATCGTAGGCGTGAAAAACGAGACAACATGGGATCAAGAAGCGAGGGTATGCTAAATTCGAGATTTCCAGTAGTAAAGAAAGCAGATGTGGCCAGTTTGATAGAGTGCGCCTCTCTAATGGGACCGGATGAGCGTGGGTTATTTGAAAAGGCTTATGGGAATATTCTTCGGTTGCTGCAGTTGGATCTTCAAGAAAATGCTGTGAAAGCCCTCAGTCAGTTCTATGATCCGGATATCCGCTGTTTCATCTTCAAAGATTTCCGACTCTCACCAACTTTAGAAGAGTATGAGCAAATTTTAGGTTGCTTTAAGTCAAAGGCGACGCCTTATCAGTGCCAGGGGCATCAATATTCAGATCAGAGGCTCTCTTTGCTACTGCAAGTTGGAGTGGGAGAGTTAAAGCTTCGAAAAGAGAAAAAGAACCGTATAATGGGGTTTCCACTGAGTTACTTTGAAGACCTAATGAAGTCCCATGCTCAAGCCAACAGATGGGGTCCCTTTAAGCAGTTGCTGGCACTAACCATCTTTGGGATTGTCCTCTTCCCACAAGTTGAAAGGTTCATTGATGAGGTTGCCATTGGGGTGTTCTTAGCCTTCATAAGCAAGGATAATCCAATTAACCCAGTACCAGTCGTACTCGCAGACACTTACTACTCCTTTACGCATCATCGAGTGTTGGGGAAAAAGAAGATTGCCTGCTCCCTTCATGTACTATATGCTTGGCTCCTTAACCACGTCATCGCTCACAAGAATCAAGCTACAAATCTGTTGGCTTATGCCTTGAATTGTGAGGTAGAGGTCAAAAGTGCTCAGGAGTGGGTGCATACCTTAGGGAGTCTTAATGCCCTCAAGGTCCGATGGTACACTCCTTCATGTTGGAAGAACAGACCCTCCGTTGTGTTTCAGTGTGGAGACTTTCAGAACGTGCCCCTAATGGGTACTCAAGGCTGCATCAACTATAATCCTTCCTTGATTATCCGACAGCTTGGGTACCCTATGAGGAATATGCCTACCAAAGACATGCTGACTCCCATTTTCCTTGACAGAGAAGATCCAAAGAACAAGGGTTTACTTCGAAAAATCTCAAAGGGATGGGAAACTGTGTTCCGTAAAGATAGAGATGAGCTCATGAAAAAGGTTGGCGATGTCACTTTTTACCAATGGTTGCATGAAAGAATTCAAAGTGCTCGCCCACCTTCCCAAGAGGCACTGCCAGTCGAGAAAGAGATGCCAGAGCCTCGCCTTCCTACCCCTGAGGAGTTGAATGAGGTTAAATCTGCCTTAGCAAAAGCGGAGGAAGAAAAAAAGGCATTGCAAGAAGGGTTGGAGAAAGTAACCCTACAAAAGGAGAAGTTAGAGGAAGAGAACAAGATCAAGATGATAGCTGTTGAGGAGGGTGTCAAGCGATTCAAAGCGGAAAAGGAGAGTAAACTAGAAGCTCAGAAATACCTAAAGGGGGCTAGGGATGAACTCCAAAGGTACAAGCAGAAAACAAGAAAGGCCCTTGAAGAAGCCAAAGAATGGAAGATTGTGGCGACTGAGCCCAGACAAGAACCTCACTTGGTGGTGGAGTTGAAAAGGCAGCTGAAGACTCTTGAACAAGAAAGAAATTCCATTGGGAATGTTCTCATAGAATATCAAGAAATGCTGAGATATGAGCAAGAAAGATCTGATGAGCTGACAAGGAATCTCCGGTACCTAGGGGAGTCTTATAGGCAAGTGCAAGCGGAGAGCAAGTACTGGGAGCAGCGCTTCCTAGCACTGATTGGCAAGATAGAAGAGCAAGAGATTGTTAAAGAGCTAAGAGATGAGATCCGACTTTGGAGGGGTAAATTCTCAAAGTTGGCATGGGTAGCTAATCAAGCTGTAAGGGATGTCCCCAGAAGGCTAAGGAGGGCCGAAGCTGAGATGCTCCCCTTCAATACCCCAGTACATGTGTATGAGTTTGTGAATTTCTGCAAGGCCCTGACTGAGGAGCTCATGGAAAAGGCTGAAGGAGCCACTGCTGCAAGCAAAGAAAGAGAAAAGAAAAAGAAGTTGAAGACCATATGCCACTAGATTTCAGTGCATTGTAATTTTCTTTTTAGAATGTTCTCTAGGAAGTTATAATTTTTCTTTAGAATGTCGTAATTTTCTAAGAGCATTGTATTTTTCTTTGAGAGATATTGTATTGCACTCTTAATAGTATTGTACTCTCTTTTCTTTCTTATGATTGGCTTAAAACTCGAAGGAAGTATGCCCTATCGCTTGTTGATCCCAATGTTCGTCACGCTCTTAGAATGTTTCGATGTTTGCTTATGACAAGAGCGAGTTATCTCACGATTCCTAGCGCTAAACACAAAAATAACATAAGGCCATGTGCATATGCATTGCATTCATTTACGCATTCATACTTGTACTCATAAAAATGTTCTACCAACAGAAACGAAAGGCAAGCTGGTTCGCCAACACCGATATTACACCCGTCTACAAGCAAGATTGATGGCTAGCAATCAGCATCTCGGAGATGAGGACCACCTGAGTCAAGACGAGTTGGGTGTGGAGATTCTTAACCCTGAGCAACTGGCTCAGGAAAATCAGGCCTTGAAGACTAAAGTTGAGGCTATGGAAACACAGATGGTCGAAGTAATGAGTATGCTACAGAATCTGAGGGGTGGAGCCGCTGCTGGGGCCGCCGCTGTTGTAAATCTTGAAGGAGTTGTTACTTTCGTTTCTCCTCCGGTGTCCGCTGAAGTTACAACTACTCACACTTCTTATGGACAAGGGGTCAGTCACTTTTCCCATTCTCCAGGGGCGAGCGGACAGGATCATCTGAATGCGCAGATATATCCTTGGGGGATGCCAATGGGTTATATGCCGTCCGTTCCTGAAGCTATTCCTGTGGGGTCGAGTCAACCTGTCATGACTATACCTAGTGGAGCTGCTATGGGACCACAAATTCATACTCCTAGTCCTGGTATTGTGCTGCCAAGAAGTTCACCTACTCCTACTCCGGGAGTTGTTGTGAATCCTCAGAATGTTGTCCATCATATGGGAAACCCTGCTCAGTATGGGGGTTATTATCACAGTTCGGGGAACTATCCACAAGGTCATTTGTTTGAGAGCACTCAGCATGGGGATCGGTATCACTTGCTTGAAGAGCGTTTAAGAGCTGTGGAAGGATCGGGTACTAGAGCCAGGGATGCCCGAGAGTTGTGCCTTGTCCCAGATGTTGTCATTCCTCCTAAATTCAAAGCCCCTAACTTTGATAAATATCGCGGCACCAGGTGTCCATCTAGCCATTTGACGATGTATGTTAGAAAAATGGCCGCTTATGCTCATGATGACAAGGTGCTCATTCACTATTTTCAGAACAGTCTGACTGGGGCATCGTTAGATTGGTATATGCAGCTGCAATCCTCCGACATTCACAGTTGGAAAGATCTCTCTGAAGCATTTCTGAAACAATATCAGTATAACATGGACCTTGCTCCCGACCGGTCTCAATTACAGCACATGAGTAAAGGAGATAGAGAATCATTCAAAGAATATGCCCAAAAGTGGAGGAGCATAGCTGCTCAGGTGAAACCGCCATTGACTGAAAAGGAGATGGTGTACATGTTTATGGAAACTCTTCCAGCGCTATATTATGATAGGTTGGTGGGGAGTGTTTCATCCAGTTTCTCGGATATGGTTGTCATTGGGGAACGATTAGAGCATGGATTACGCAGCGGGAAGATTGCTGGGGTTTTGGTAGTTCTAGTGGACAAAAGAAGCCCTTTTCCAATTTCCCCAAGAAGAAAGAAGGGGAGACCAATGTTATTACTGGGGGGAGAAGCCCGTCTTTCAGTTCTCCACCGCAAACAATGCCATTTTCTGTTCCAGCTCAACCACAACAAACTAATTCTGGTCACAGAACCCAGAACTATCAAGAGAAGAGGCGTGCTAATTTTGATCCGATTCCAATGACCTATACTGAGTTGTTCAATCACCTTGTCTCAAAGAATTTGGTCAATACCCGTCCCATGAAGCCTATGCAACCTCCCTTTCTTAGGGGATACAATGCTGATGCTACCTGTAGCTTTCATAGTGGAGGGGTCGGTCACACGGTGGAAGACTGCAAGGCTTTCAAATATGTAGTCCAGGATTTGATTGATGCCAACTGGATCTCTTTCAAGCCGAACAGTCCAAGCACAACTACAAACCTCCTACCGGGACATGGGACACCATCCGCTAATGCAGTAGAGGATTCTGTGGGACAGACAATGATAAAAGATGTTAAGTGTATCCAGACTCCTCTGGAAAATATACATGCTGAGTTGTGCCGTTGTGGTGTTATCAAGAAGGGCTGTGTATGCGCTGATCCTTTATGTGTAGGTGCCTGTGAAGTTTTCAAGTCAGTTCTGCAAGACTTGATGGATCGTTATGTGGTTCGAGTGGGAGTAGTTGAAAAGGAAGAAAGTGTGCTGATGTTGCAATTCAATGATGGTAAAGAGGCTAGGAAGCCAATTGAGATATTGTACAATCCAAAACCAGCCCAAGTCAAGCCTCAGCCAGTGGTTATTGGAATTCCTGCTCCATTCCCATATGAGAGGGACAGTGCAGTGCCATGGAAATACAATACATTGCCTCCAGTAGAGAGTTCTCCAAGCACCTCTGTTGTTACCAATATAACTGGAGTAAGTGGAATGACAATGAGTGGCCGTATGTATGCTCCTGAATTCGTTCGAGGTGAATCGTCCAAAGCAGCTGAAGACAGGGCTCGCAAAGGGAAGGATAAAGAAGTGAAGAATGCTCAGAAAAAGAAAGTGGCAGAACAAGAAACTGATGAGTTCCTAAAGATTGTAAGGCAGAGTGACTATAAGGTGGTTGACCAGATGAATCAGACCCCAGCAAAGATCTCAATGCTGTCATTGTTGCTAAGTTCAGAAGCGCATCGAGCTGCCCTAATGAAAGTACTGAATGAGGCTCATGTTGCTCAGAATATTTCCGTGGGCCAATTTGACGAAATAGTCGGGAATATCGTGGCTGCGAACCATATGACTTTTGCTGATGACGAACTTCCCCCAGAAGGAAGGAAACACAACCAAGCCCTACACATCTCTGTTAAATGTGGGGATTTCGTGTTAGCTCGTGTGCTGATTGACAATGGTTCTTCTCTGAATGTGATGCCAAAGTCCACTGTAAACAAGTTGGATGTGGATTGTTCTTTCATGAAACCTAGCTCGACATTGGTGAGGGCGTTTGATGGATCGAAGAAAGAGGTAATAGGGGAGATGGAGTTCCCCATTCAGATAGGTCCTGAGACATTCTGTGTTAACTTTCAAATCATGGACATCTCCTCGTCCTACAGCTGTGTGCTTGGAAGGCCATGGATTCATATGGCGGGAGCCATCCCTTCCTCTCTGCATCAGAGAGTCAAGTTTGTGGTCGATGATAAAATTGTGGTAGTGTTCGGAGAGGAGGAAATGTTAGTCAACAAGCCTTCCCCCTTCCGTTATGTGGAAGCGGCCGAAGAATCCCTGGAGACTTCCTTCCAGTCTCTCGAAATTGCCAACACTGTGTTTGGAGGGGGTGAGCCGTCATCACCTGTGCTGAAATTGTCGAAGAGCGAAGAAATGGTTGCAAGAATCATGATGGATCAGGGATACCAGTTGGGACGCGGCTTGGGAAAGGCTGGACAAGGAATTCTTGCTCCTATCCAGTTGAAAGAAAACAAAGATCGTTGCGGGTTGGGATATTACCCAAGTGAGGCTGAAAGGAGGAAGTTGGCTGAAGAGAGAAGAGGTGAATGGTTGGCCAAGTTGAGAGGCCAGGATCCATGGTCAAAGAGGATCCCCATCGGCGACATCAGTCAGAGCTTCAAGAGTGCAGGGTTGCTAGATCCAGACCAGATCACTGCTATTGAGAATGGTTCAGAGGATGAAGAAGGCGGTACCAGTCCAGTCCGTCGTTGCCTTGCTGGAGAGAAACTCAAGAATTGGGAAGCTGTCGACTTGCCCGTCACTTTTAGTCCAAAGTAATGAATTGTAATGCAATCCTTTGGCTCTGCCCAAGGCCTTAGGATAGTTTGTTAGGGCATGCATGTTTTTATTTTCAATGACACCATCATCAATAAAAACGCTTGTTTTGAATTCCATCAATAAAGTCTCTTTTCTTCATTTATCTTTTCTTTCTTTTCGCTTTATTTTGTTTGTTTCGCTTTTCATTCTACTTTCTGCTTCTACGAATGCAGATCAAAAGTAATTATCTCTGAAAATAACAGTGCCAATGATTCCTATTATGACTTTGATCATCCAATTAACCAAACTGAAGGGGATGTTGAGGATAACTGGGAAACTCCTCCAGAATTAACGAGACTAATAGAGCAGGAAGAAAAGATCATTCAGCCTCATGGAGAGTCGATTGAGATAATAAACTTGGGTACAGAAGAGAATTAAAGGGAGGTTAAGGTCGGTACCGCCATGGAAGATAGTGAACGCAAAAGGCTAATCCAACTCTTGCGTGATTACACTGATGTCTTTGCGTGGTCGTACAAGGATATGCCAGGGTTAGATACTGATATTGTTGAACACAGGTTGCCCGTGAAGCCAGAGTGTCCACCGGTCAAGCAGAAATTGAGAAGAATGAAACCTGAGATGTCATTGAAGATCAGGGATGAGGTAAAAAAGCAGTTTGATGCGGGGTTTCTAGCAGTGGCCAGGTATCCACAATGGGTAGCAAATATCGTCCCTGTTTCGAAAAAGGATGGCAAGGTCAGGATGTGTGTCGATTACAGGGATCTGAACAGAGCTAGCCCCAAAAATGACTTCCCTCTGCCTCATATTGATGTTCTGGTAGACAGTACAGCCCAACATTCTTTATTCTCCTTTATGGATGGTTATTCAGGGTACAATCAGATAAAAATGGCTCCAGAAGATATGGAGAAAACCACCTTCATAACTCTCTGGGGAACATTCTGCTACAAAGTGATGCCTTTTGGACTCAAGAATGCCGGTGCGACTTATCAGAGAGCAATGGTGACATTATTCCACGACATGATGCACAAAGAAATTGAGGTGTATGTAGATGACATGATTGCAAAATCCAAGACTGATGAGGGGCACATTGTTAATCTGCGAAAACTCTTCGAACGTCTACGGAAGTTCAAGCTCAGGTTAAACCCAGCAAAAAGCACCTTCGGTGTGAGATCCGGAAAGTTACTGGGATTTATCGTCAGTCAGAAAGGGATAGAGGTCGATCCAGACAAAGTCAAAGCAATCCTTGAAATGCCAGCACCAAAGACTGAAAAAGAGGTCCGTGGTTTCCTTGGGAGACTGAACTACATCTCAAGGTTCATATCCCAATTGACCGCCACTTGCGAGCCTCTCTTTAAGCTGTTGTGCAAGAACCAAAGATTAGAGTGGAATGATGACTGCCAAAGAGCTTTTGAAAGAATTAAAGATTACCTTCAAAACCCACCAATTCTGATGCCGCCAGTGTCCGGAAGACCGCTTATCCTGTATCTAACCGTGTTGGACAATTCAATGGGGTGTGTGCTGGGGCAGCATGATGAATTAGGAAAGAAAGAGCATGCCATATACTACTTGAGTAAAAAATTCACTGACTGTGAGACGAGATATTCAATGCTAGAAAAGACTTGTTGTGCCTTAGCATGGGCTGCTCATCGTCTAAGGCAGTACATGCTGAGTCATACAACCTGGTTGGTATCTAAAATGGATCCAATCAAGTACATTTTTGAAAAGCCAGCACTCACAGGACGGATCGCTCGTTGGGAGATGTTATTGTCAGAGTATGATATCCTGTACGTCACGCAGAAAGCGGTCAAGGGCAGTGCACTTGCCGAGTACTTAGCATGTCAGCCAATTCAAGACTACCAATCAATGCAGTATGATTTTCCCGATGAAGACATCATGGCACTGTTTGATGAGGGAAAGTCTCAAGAAGAGGAGAGGTGGAGGATGATATTTGATGGCACATCCAATGTGTGGGGGCACGGAGCTGGGGCTGTGCTAATCTCCCCAGATAACCGTTTCGTTCCGGTCACTGCCAGATTGAGCTTTTATGTCACTAACAACATCGCAGAATATGACGCGTGCATCTTGGGGATTCAGGTAGCCTTTGAATGGAAGGTTAAAAGACTCGATGTGTATGGTGATTCGGCTTTGGTTATTCATCAGGTGAGAGGTGATTGGGAGACCAGAGATCCTAAATTGATCCCTTATTGTAATTATGTCCAGGAATTGATGGAGTCTTTCGACGAAATTACTTTCCAGCATATCCCTCGAGGTGAAAATCAGTTGGCCGATGCTTTGGCAACTCTGTCGTCAATGTTCAACATCAATTGGGACAAAAATCTAACTCATATCAGAATCCAACATCGGGGTCTCCCGGCACATCATTACTGCACTGCAATTGAGGAAGAGCCTGATAGCAAGCCATGGTATTATGATATCAAACAGTACGTCATCAATAGAGAATATCCCCCCGGGGCATCAGAGAATGACAAAAGAACGCTCAGAAGATTGTCGAGGAATTTCTTTTTGAATGGTGAAGTTCTCTACAAAAGAAATTATGATATGGTCCTCCTGAGGTGTGTGACAGAGGAAGAGGCAGCAAAAATTATGAAAGAGGTCCATGAAGGGTCGTTCGGGGTTCATTCCAGTGGGCACACCATGGAAAGAAAAATCTTGAGAGCCGGCTATTACTGGTTGCAGATGGAAGGTGACTGCTACAGCTTCGTCCGAAAGTGCCACAAGTGCCAAATCTACGCTGATCATATTCATGTGCCACCTGCCTCTCTAAATGTCATGACTGCATCTTGGCCGTTCTCAATGTGGGGCATGAACGTCATTGGCCCTATAGAGCCTAAAGCATCAAATGGACATCGTTTCATTCTGGTTGCAATCAATTATTTCACCAAGTGGGTCGAAGCTGCTTCCTACTCCAGTGTAACCAGTTCAGTGGTCGCCAAATTTGTGAAGAAAGACTTGATTTGCCGTTATGGTATTCCTAACAAGATCATCACTGATAACGGCAGCAACCTGAACAGCAAAATGATGAAAGACTTGTGCGCAGAGTTCAAAATCCAGCATCATAATTCTTCACCCTATCGGCCCAAGATGAATGGGGCAGTCGAGGCAGCTAACAAGAACATCAAGAAGATAGTGCAGAAAATGGTGGTAACCTACAAAGATTGGCACGAGATGCTTCCTTTCGCTCTACACGGCTATCGTACTTCAGTGCGTACATCGACCGGGGCAACCCCTTTCTCTCTGGTATACGGGTCAGAGGCAGTCCTCCCTATCGAGGTCGAAATACCCTCCCTGCGGGTACTAATGGAAACTAAGCTGGAAGAAGCAGAGTGGGTACAAGCTCGCCTAGATCAGCTAAATCTCATTGAGGAGAAGAGAATCACAGCCTTGTGTCATGGGCAGCTATACCAGCAAAGGATGAAAACTGCTTTCGACAAGAAAGTTCGTCCCCGAGAATTCAATGAGGGAGACCTAGTGCTCAAGAAGATCCTGCCTATTCAAAGTGATCCCCGCGGAAAATGGACTCCCACCTATGAGGGCCCGTACATAGTCAAGAAAGCCTTCTCCGGAGGAGCGCTGATACTCACTCATATGGATGGAGAAGAATTCCGAAACCCAGTCAATTCGGATTCTGTCAAGAAGTACTATGCCTAAGAAAAATAAATGAAAAAAGAGAAAGATGAGCCCAGCAAGAATTAGCTCGCTAGGTTGAAAACCCGAAAGGGCGGCCTAGGCAAAATCTGAGCGACCCGGTGAATTGAAAACCCGCAAAGGGCGATCCAGGCAAAAATTAGGGTCAGAAAGCTAGGGCATGAAAGCAAACAAAGGCATACAGCACCCCCGAAGGTCTGGATAAGAGGATGGTCAAGGTCATGAGCATAAGTGTTTGGCACTGTTCCACAGAGATGGACATTCCGAGATTTGCTCCTCTTTTTCTTGTCTCTTTGCAGTTTAAATTTTCAAATCTATTGAATAGTCGGTGTAACCTTCTGTACAATCGACTTCTATATCAATAAAGTCCAACTTTTTCATATCTCTTTGTCTTCTATTTTTGCTTTTTCTACTCAAAATAAACGTTTTATGATGATGGTAACATTGATCTGTAAAACATGTGCATAAATCATAGAGCATCACAATCATTGCGAAATTTCTAAAAGTCATGGGAAGGAAACAACTTCTCAGAGCGAATTAAGCTTACGAGAAAATAATTGCACTCATAGGCCATTTCAGATGGCAAATCACAAGACAATCGGCACTTGGCTTATACGCCACCACAATTCTAATCGGTCCCTCAGTCTTGTCGCGGGTTGATCGAACCAGCAAAAGAAATAAGCCAAAAGAGCAAAAGAGCAAACAAAAAAAGAGATGATCAGAAAAAAGAAAGCTGATCAGGCAAAATCATTCAAAAAAAAGAGCTAAAGGAAAAACAAACGATCAGAAAAAAGAAAGTTGATCAAAGAATGAAAAAGCAAAGAAAAACAAACAGTCAGAAAGGAGAAAGCTGACAAAAGAGATGAAGAATCAGGAATAGCATTTCACCACATTCATCGTCACACCAAAATCATAGCATTGCATGCACATGCATAACATGCCCTTGCATAACATGCACCCATACTCCATGCACTATTCCTTGCATCAACTGACGTATGCAGGTACCTCAATTCAGTGCGGCAACATTGACCATTTCAATCAATCAATCAACAGGATTTGCGAATCCCTTCAGGACCCATGTGTCCCTTCAAAAGCAGACTTCACCTCGTATTCGAGCGACGGGTAAGTCCTTCAGACCCCGAGTGGTCCTTCAGACTAGTTGTGTCAGCCTAAGACACAGTGGACGTCCTTCATGGTCAACATATCAGTTCCGGATCTGATCTTGACCCATCATGGCCGCTCGAATACAAAGGCCCCCTCAGACCGTTTTGCTAGTACCATAGCTAGTAGCGCTCCTTCAGACCACGATGGTCCTTCAATTAAGGCCTAGGCAGCCTTCCAGACCCTGAGTGGTCCTTCAGAGCCTTAGTGCTCCTTCAGACCCTGAGTGGTCCTTCAGAGCCTTAGTTCTCCTTCAGATCCTGAGTGGTCCGTCATTTTCTCTCTCGGTTAATGCGCCAAGTGTTAACCGTTCCCCGCTTGTTCTCAAGCCCATCTATTCAAAAAATAGAAAGAGAAAAAGAGGAAAATTCGGGTTTCCCCAAGTAGACAAAATCGGTATAATTTCTGAATTCTTTATCTTCATTTTGCCTTGGAATATGTTTCGGCCAATTCATATTCCTCGTTAAAATTCAGATAAAGAGGGGCAGCTGTCATACCCCAATTTTGTCCGGTTTAGGTCAAAACCCTAATTTTCCACACAAAAAAAAAAATAAAATAAGTTATGCATTGCATTTTGGATCCTAGAAACCATTCCAAAGTTTTTGAAATCATTTTTAGGGTTAGAATGCACTTTTTGGGGAAATTAGGGTTTTAGGGTCAAAAAGGGCATTTTGGTCATTTTTCGCAAAAAGATGATTTTCTCGCCAAAAATGCACATCCACAAAAAGTAAATTTTTATTCTATCAAGGATAATTTTTGTACAATTTTTAGAAAGAAAACCCTAGTCAAAAATAATTAAAAATGTATTTTTCCATTTTTAGTGCATAGAAATAAAAAAAAGGACCATTAAATATTCCTCAATTCTTAAGTGACAATTTTTATTGTCATGGGTGACTAGAGGGAATATTTTATGGTGCCCAAAAAAATATGTGACACATTTTCAATAGGTGCACTTTTATTCCCATGACCAAAATTCAAACTCAAAATAAGGAAGTGTCCTCAATAAGACAAAAGACCAAAAACAAGTTTTTTTTTCTCTCTTCTTATCCTCTAAATTTCGCCCCCCCCCTCTCTCTCTCTCTCTCCAAACCCTTCCACACTCTTCCATTTTGTAATCATTGCCCTCTTTGGTAAATTACTTCACCCACTTACACTAACCTATTCCTAAGAAAACACAAATTTCCCTCTTTGGTCACAATTCTTCCCTAGAATGCCCTTAACCCTACCTCACATAAAATATCTCTTCCAAAATAAGAAAATTCATTTTTATTTTCCTTTTTTTTTCCTCCTCACTTTCGCCCCTCTCTTTCTCCCTCACTCTCATTTTGTGCTTCTTCAATACCCTTAATCCATGTGAGGATTAATCTCAACCCTCCATTCAAAATCAAAGTTCAATCCTAGAGCACCTCTCAAGAACAATGACCAAAGTGACCCCTTTGCTTGGTGCCCAAGTTCAATTATTTTATTTTCAGCTGAATATTAATTCCCTTTTATTGTTTAATTACCATTTTAACCCTAGCTCTTCACCAATCCTATAAATACCCTTTCATTTTCCACACATCACAACTTTTGGCTCATTCTCTCCTACACTAAAAATTAGCACACCACTCTCCTCTCCTTCCTCCTAGCTTGGCCGTAGCCTTCACCCTCTCCCTCTCCTCCATTTATTTCATTTTTCTTCATCCAAACACCACCAATCCATCTCCCCTTCATCCTTCTCTCACATACTACTTCCATTCTCCACTAAAACTCAAGAACTTTGATCAAGTGATCTTCATTTTGGGGCGTGGTTTCTTTGTTGTTGTCCTTGGTTGATTTGTGTTCTTGATCTTCATTTCTTGCATAATCTAGCAAGGATCTAAGGTATACTCTCAAACCTTTGCTTCATCTTCAACATTTTTGCATTAAAACCATTTTCCCCTTCACTCTTCATTTCGCATATCACCATTATTTTGTTTAAAATGTAGTTTGTTGTTGTTGGTGAGAGGAGCCTTAAACACTATTGACAAGCACTTAGGGAGGCTTGGGTGTTTAAGGTGCCTCTCACCCTTGAATAATTGGTTTCATGTTGTTTTGTGTTAATCTTTTATTTTTTTTTTGTAAAATAAAATGTGAATCCATGCTTGTGCTAATTTTGTTGTTCCTCTTTGCTTGATGATGTACAACCTTGGCATTGGTATTTGATTTTGGTGTTAAATGTTATTTTCAACATATTTCACTTGTAAATAATTTGTTGATGATCTAGCAAGTTGATTCTCACTAGTGCCTAGTGCACTTTTCTTCAAGTGAGAAAATTGCTAGATGTGATTCAACTTTGTTTATGTGTCCTTTTATTTAGTCCTATTTTAATGTGCTTGCAAATAATTTGTTGATGATCTAGCAAGTGGATTCTCACTAGTGCCTAGTGCACTTTTCTTCAAGTGAGAAGATTGCTAGATGTGATTCAACTTTGTTTATGTGTCCTTTTATTTAGTCCTATTTTAATGTGCTTGCAAATAATTTGTTGATGATCTAGCAAGTTGATTCTCACTAGTGCCTAGTGCACTTTTCTTCAAGTGAGAAGATTGCTAGATGTGATTCAACTTTGTTTATGTGTCCTTTTATTTAGTCCTATTTTAATGTGCTTGTAAATAATTTGTTGATGATCTAGCAAGTTGATTCTCACTAGTGCCTAGTGCACTTTTCTTCAAGTGAGAAGATTGCTAGATGTGATTCAACTTTGTTTATGTGTCCTCTTATCTAGCCTTGATGCAATTTCTCCTTTTGTTCATGTTATTGAGAAATCGTTGCTCATATGTTTCTTAGTTTAATTAAGACAATTCTATGCCTATGATCAATTGCTTGCTTGTTTTTGATGCATTTTAAATGTCTTGATTCAATTATATGCCATTCCATCCATGTGTATGACCTCCTAATGAAGACGTAAGTCTACATGCATGTTGTAGCATAGAGTCATTAGGGTAAATACACCCCTTCCTACACACACACATTTGCTTTGAGAACTTTATCTTGCATCCTTGATAAGTGGATCTTTTGATCATATTGGCATGTTTAGTCTTAATTAATGTTCAACATATGCATGATTTCGTGATTATTGAATGTGCTTGAACTTTGTAACCAATCATTGATAATAACTTCACCCTTTTTCCAAAAATCTTTCAAACTCTTTTCCATTTAATGCGAGTTATTAGTGACTATCACTCAAAGCCTTGGCTTGTTTGATTGTCATGAACGCCATCAAGGGTTATTAGTAATGATCACTCAAAGCCTTTGCTTGCTTGATCATTATGAAAGCTTTTCCTTTTTCCAAACCCTTTCAAAAGCATTCTCATTTTCAAATTAGAACTACGTCGCTTTGATTCCCATTTGGGATACGTAGGAGCGAGTCACGTTCTCGTCAAGCGCAACAAATAAAAATCCTTTTCGCAACCCTAAACCAATCATTTTCACAAAACAAACCAAAAAGTCATTTTCAAACCCATTGTTATTAGTGACTATCACTCAAAGCCTTGGCTTGTTTGATTGTCATGAACACTATCCAGAGTCATTAGTAATGATCACTCAAAGCCTTTGCTTGCTTGATCATTATGAAAGCTCTTCTCCTTTTCAAACATTTTCAAAACCAAAACACCAAGAACTACATAGCTTTGAATTCTTCATCGCACTGGGAGATACGTAGGAGCGGGCCATGTCCCGTCAAGCACTTTTTCTAAAAACCCTTTTTTTCCCCCTTTCTCGCCAAAAATAAAATTTTTATTAAGTTTTCCCATTCATTCTTCAAATAAATAGGCAAATCTAGGTATTTTTCAAATCAAACGTTAAAACCACACAGTTAATTAGAGGTTCCCTTTCGGTAGAAAGGACATGCGCGGTGCTAACACCTTCCTCACACGTAATCGACCCCCGAACCGATATCTCTAATTTTCAAAAGACCATCCGCCTTGTTCAAAAGACCTTTTTTCAATGTTTTGGTCTTAAAATTAAAATATTGGTGGCGGCTTCAAAAATTTTCCACGTTGTACATTGAGAAACCCACACCAGGATTTTTCGGGGTGCAACATGTAACAGCCCAGGTCCAACGCATTGGCCACCCCAGCACTATTACATCACGGTCTTCTCTACCCCCCTTGTAGAATTTTTGCCTTCCGTGGGAATCGAACCTTGCACCTGAGGCATAAGTGCAAGTTAAACACACCTCCCACTACCAATTGAGCGTGCGCTCAATTGGTAGTGGGAGGTGTGTTTAACTTGCACTTATGCCTCAGGTGCAAGGTTCGATTCCCACGGAAGGCAAAAATTCTACAAGGGGGGTAGAGAAGACCGTGATGTAATAGTGCTGGGGTGGCCAATGCGTTGGACCTGGGCTGTTACCCTTCTCTTGAGGATTCTTGTTGCAGGACATATATAATAGATTATGGTGTGGAAGAATGTATCCTAGAGCCATTTTCAAGTGATGGATTGAAAGTATGTTTCATTGAAAGCAAGAATAAAAATGTGGCTAAGAAAAACCAAGGTGATGTCAAATGGTTGGATGGAAATCCTTTCATTAAAAACTTGGGCATTGAAGCCTTGGTTGCAGAAAAATTAGCACCTCTTGCGAAAGAAGATCCAGGTTGAAGTATTGAAAGATAAGCGTCAAGCTAGTGACGTTAAAAGAGCGCTGCGTAGGAGGCAACCCACGGGTTTACCTTTGCTTTGTTTTGTTGGAATAAGAAGAAAAGCTACAAATGGAATGTGAGCTTTCTTACCCCTCTTATATATTCTATTCTGTTTTACATTGAGGACAATGTTTGGTCCAAGCATGGGGGGTATCTTACCCTTTTTACTGTTTTTCTTGTTTTTTGTTTTTATTGAGTCTAGTTTGCTTTGAATAAATATCACCTCCCCTTGTTACAAGTCTTTGTGAACTTCCTAAAAGCATGTTTTTTTTTAAAAAGGCCTCTTTTGGATAAATATTTGAGCTTCATAGCATTCATCTAGGTGGACTGGCTGGTAAAATTAATATAATTGTTTGTTTGTTGCTGCTTCTTGGGTTTTCACACACACACACACACACCCTTGAGACTGGTTTTTGGTATTAGTACTATTAGGAGGATTGAAAAGAAACTAGTAATCTAGTTCTCTTGATGACATTCACCGGATGCGAGATTACTAGAGAAAAATGTCTGAGTTGGGGTATCAAGAAAAAAAAAAGAAAAAGAAAAGAAAAAAGTGCAAATTAGTACATCAAGCAAAAGGGGCTGACCACTTTAGTTCTGATTGAAAATTTTAAAAATTAAAAGTAGCTGGCCTGCATGTGAAATCAAAGAAAAAGAAAAAAAATGCTTGAATGCCCAGAGTATAAAGACCCCCCTTTGAGACCCGGTCTAGTGAATGGAAGACCCAAGCTTAAGATTGCTAGGGAACTGGTTCTATGCTGACATTGATATCCTTGCTAATGTGTTGATACCCTCAAACTTTTCTCTTAATTCACAAAAAACCCAAGTAGTAAGTCTCGAACCAAAGAAGAAGCGTTGAAATTGATCGTCGGTTCACTTAAGATCTTTGTATGAATTTAGAATTTTTCCAAAATTGGTCTAATGGGTTTTCATAGTTTTGCTTGAGGACAAGCAAAGATTCAAGCATGAGGGAGTTTGATAAGTCTATTTTAGTTGTCTTTTTAGTATCTATTTTAATTAAGTTATTTGGTACTTTAGTTTTATTTTAGAGCTATTTTACTACCTTTTGTTTGATGGGTATTTTCAGGACAAGTATTGAGCAAAGAAAGTGAATTTGAGCTTATAATGTATGAAGATGAAGTCCCAAGGCTAAAGGATGGAAAGAAGTATAAAAAGAACCAAGAAATTACCCAAAGTGATTTCTCATTATAATCAAATTTTGATTTTTTTTATATCTCGATTATCTCTAAAATTTCAAAAAAGTTAAATATAAAAACAAAAGAATGATTATTTTCTATAGATAATCCTAACCAAAAAACAAACAGGCTCTTTAGTTTTATAATTTTTTACGGTTCATAAGTTTTTGATTCAGTTTTTAATATCTTTTTTTTGACAATCAATACTTTTTTAGCATAATTAGTTTTTTTAAGGGCGCATAGCTAGTTAATTACTATGTTGATTCTTCAAAAAAAAATTGACAGAAAAAGAAATCTTATCAAAAAAAGGGAAAGAAAACAAAACCATGGGGGACAAGAAACCAACCAACCCATACAAAAAGACAAAAACAAACTAAGAAAAAAAAAGAAATCAAACATATCTATTTATAGCATGAATGGTTGATCCAATTATGAATAAGTCGTCTACGTAGAGACATATGATAGTGCAAATGTCATTTTCAGCTTTGTAATAAATACATTTGTCACTTTCATTCACTTTGAACCCATTCAATATAATTAGATAATCAAACTTCTCATGTCACTGTTTAGGAGCTTGTTTAAGACCATACAGTGACTTATCCAACTTACAGACCTTGTTTTCTTGCCCAAGAATTTCAAAAACTTCAGGTTGCTCCATATAGATTTCTTCTTCCAATTCACCATTTTTAAAAAATCAGTTATGCATCCATTTGGTGTACTACTAAATTAAGAACACGGCCAAAGAAATTAGTACCCTTGGGGATGTATTTCTAGTAACAGGTGAACATGTGTCGAAGAAATCTATATTCTCTATACATGTCAGGAAGGATACCCAGACTTATGTTGATGAGCGCTCGAGGACCACTCAGGTAAATATACAACTTGATTTGTATTATATAATGTTTTATTAAAATGGAGCACTTATTATGCTATATTTTGTGGTTATGCAAAACAGGAGAAACATGCTGAAACGATGTTTGAGGGGACTCAGGGGAGCTGGAACCCTGAGTCACTTGGTCCAATGTCTCCTGAGATCATGGCTTTGACGGAGAAGTTGGTAGGGCGGATGTACAAGAAACATATGTATGGTACGGGGCCCTTGGCTCCAAATTTGAGATTTGAGGATGATCAGTTTGACACCAGCGGACCCTCCTACAGTAGTCGACCTCCTCGTCCTTCAGGTCAGACAGAGCAGCTCAGGCAGCAGATGGAGGAGATGCGTGCTCAGCACCAGCAACAGATACAGGAGATGCATGCTCAGCATCAGCAGGAGCAGCAGAAGCAGAGTCGGACTCTGAAAGATATGCAGGCAGACTTCTTTAGGTTTTCACGTCAGCAAGAGAAGCTGTTAAAGTACTATAAGAGCATGAAGCCAGATGCCTCTGAGTCTGAGGAGTCTGAGGCTGATGATGGCTCGTTTTAGTATTATGTTGTTATTTGTTGGTTTGGACATGTTTAGAATTTGGATTGTTATTGCTGGTTTGAAGTTGTTTAGGATTTGGATATTTGGTATTGTTGGTTAGTTTGGATGGATTTTATTTGAGTATTCTCAAAATTTTGGATATTTGGTATTGTTGGTTAGTTTTTATATATTTGGTATTAGTTTGGATGGATTTTATTTGAGTATTCTCAAAATTGTGCTGCATTTGATATATATTTACTAAAAGAAAAAAAGCAGGTTTTCAAATTTGGACACGTGGCATAAAATAAAGCAGTTTTTTTATAAAAAAATTAAATTAGCGACGGATTTACCCTCACTAATTTCCCTCGCTAATTAGCGAGGGAAAATCCGTCGCTAACATCCCTCGCTAAAATAAAAAATTCCGTCGCTAATTATTAGCGACGCCCTTTTTAGCGACGGAAAAATTATGTCGCTAATTCCGCCGCTAAACCACTTTAGCAACGGATTTTTGAGGTTTAGCGACGGAAATTTCTGTCGCCTATCCTGCTTTTTTTTGTAGTGTTTGACAGAAGAATTTAGTGCTATCATCCAAAATAAATTGCCTCCTAAGCTGAAAGATCTTGGAAGTTTTTCCATTCCATGTGTGATTGGGAGTGAGAGTATTGAGAGAGCCATGTGTGATTTAGGAGCTAGTGTGAGTCTAATGGCCCTATCCATTTGTAAGAGACTAGGCATAGGTGAACTCAAATCCATAAAGATGACCTTACAATTAGCAGACCGTTCCATAAGATACCCAACTGAATTTTAGAGGATGTTCCTATCAAGGTAGGACAATTGTTTATACCAGCTGATTTTGTGGTGATGGAAATGGAAGAGGACTCCCAAGTTCCAATTCTCTTGGGAAGACCTTTCCTTGCTACAACCGGGGGCCATCATTGATGTTAAAAATGGTAAACTTGCTCTTAATGTGGGTAAGGAGAAAATTGAGTTTGATTTTGCTAAACTTTTGAAAAGTCCTTCTCTTGAGGATTCTTGTTGCAGGACTAATATAATAGATTATGGTGTGGAAGAATGTATCCTAGAGCCATTTTCAAGTGATGGATTGAAAGTATGTTTCATTGAAAGCAAGAATAAAAATGTGGCTAAGAAAAACCAAGGTGATGTCAAATGGTTGGATGGAAATCCTTTCATTAAAAACTTGGGCATTGAAGCCTTGGTTGCAGAAAAATTAGCACCTCTTGCGAAAGAAGATCCAGGTTGAAGTATTGAAAGATAAGCGTCAAGCTAGTGACGTTAAAAGAGCGCTGCGTAGGAGGCAACCCACGGGTTTACCTTTGCTTTGTTTTGTTGGAATAAGAAGAAAAGCTACAAATGGAATGTGAGCTTTCTTACCCCTCTTATATATTCTAATATAATTGTTTGTTTGTTGCTGCTTCTTGGGTTTTCACACACACACACACCCTTGAGACTGGTTTTTGGTATTAGAACTATTAGGAGGATTGAAAAGAAACTAGTAATCTAGTTCTCTTGATGACATTCACCGGATGCGAGATTACTAGAGAAAAATGTCTGAGTTGGGGTATCAAGAAAGAAAAGAGAAAAAGAAAAGGAAAAAGTGCAAATTAGTACATCAAGCAAAAGGGGCTCACCACTTTAGTTCTGATTGAAAAATTTAAAAATTAAAAGTAGCTGGCCTGCATGTGAAATCAAAGAAAAAGAAAAAAAAAATTCTTGAATCCCCAGCGTATAAAGACCCCCCTTTGAGACCCGGTCTAGTGAATGGAAGACCCAAGCTTAAGATTGCTAGGGAACTGGTTCTATGCTGACATTGATATCCTTGCTAATGTGTTGATACCCTCAAACTTTTCTCTTAATTCACAAAAAACCCAAGTAGTAAGTCTCGAACCAAAGAAGAAGCGTTGAAATTGATCGTCGGTTCACTTAAGATCTTTGTATGAATTTAGAATTTTTCCAAAATTGGTCTAATGGGTTTTCATAGTTTTGCTTGAGGACAAACAAAGATTCAAGCATGAGGGAGTTTGATAAGTCCATTTTAGTTGTCTTTTTAGTATCTATTTTAATTAAGTTATTTGGTACTTTAGTTTTATTTTAGAGCTATTTTACTACCTTTTGTTTGATGGGTATTTTCAGGACAAGTATTGAGCAAAGAAAGTGAATTTGAGCTTATAATGTATGAAGATGAAGTCCCAAGGCTAAAGGATGGAAAGAAGTATAAAAAGAACCAAGAAATTACCCAAAGTGATTTCTCATTATAATCAAATTTTGATTTTTTTTTATATCTCGATTATCTCTAAAATTTCAAAAAAGTTAAATATAAAAACAAAAGAATGATTATTTTCTATAGATAATCCTAACCAAAAAACAAACAGGCTCTTTAGTTTTATAATTTTTTACGGTTCATAAGTTTTTGATTCAGTTTTTAATATCTTTTTTTTGACAATCAATACTTTTTTAGCATAATTAGTTTTTTTAAGGGCGCGTAGCTAGTTAATTACTATGTTGATTCTTCAAAAAAAAAAATTGACAGAAAAAGAAATCTTATTAAAAAAAGGAAAAGAAAACAAAACCGTGGGGGACAAGAAACCAACCCATACAAAAAGACAAAAACAAACTAAGAAAAAAAAAAGAAATCAAACATATCTAAAATTACGTTTTCTATTCATTCACAATTTATACTTCTCAACTTTAGATTTGACCACCGTAAAATCAGAATCAAGCTTATCAGGGGTATCAACAATCTCAAGGTTATTCTCTCCAACTCCTTCTTCTGCCCAATATTTTTGTAAAATCTTTAAATCGGATTTCACACTGTCGGGAAAAATTGAATTAACTAAATCATCACAAGTGCAGAAAAGACATTTAGCGTCAGTTATTTTGGACATTTAGCACCAGTTGTCGCCCGACGCTAAATGTTGCGATGCTAAAAGTGAGACATTTAGCATCGTTAAATAACCGATGCTAAATGTCACATTTAGCATCGAGTGTTTAAATAGCCGATGCTAAATGTCTATTTCATCACTGTTTATGATGTCTGAAAATGACATTTAGCATCGGTTATTTGAAACAACCGATGTTAAATGTCCTGAAAATGACATTTAGCATCGGTTACTTGAAACAACGGGTGCTAAATGTCCTGAAAAATGACATTTAGCATCGGTTATTTGAAACAGCCGATGCTAAATGTCATTTATTGATACATTTAGCATCGGTTGTTTGAAACAATCGATGCTAAATGTAATTTTCTTGATAAAAAAAATGACATTTAGCATCGCTTGTTTGAAACAACCGATGCTAAATGTCTAGTTTCTTTTTATATTTTGTTGAAATCCCAACAAACAAGCGGCATGATTCACACAATTTGGTTCAATATCAAGCTGCTTTTACAATTATCAATCTTAGGGCCACGACACACATAACAAACTTTAAAAACAAAAACAAAGATAACAAAAATTCATAGATTATAATCTTAACTTAAACAAATTATTCAAACACAGATTACATCAAAATTCAAAATTATAATCTTAACGTAACCAAATTGGTTGCTGAAAACATTATTGAAAGGATAGCATAACTAGAGTTCTACTTCCCAAGAATTCCGGCCAGCGCGCCCATGGCTTCATTTACAAAGATACAAGCTTCAAATACCTCACCGAAAAGACCAAAACATTTACATGTTGATTACCATCTTTATCAAATCAATCAAAGCTTCAGCTAAATGAACATAGCCATCAAAATATGAGGTAAAGTTCAATTTGAAGCTAAATGAACATAGCCATCAAAATATGAGGTAAAGTTCAATTTGACCAATACATCATATGGGTTGCTGATGTTATATACAAAATTCTGCTCGGTGGTGCTTGCTGAAGCCTGCATCAGTAACAAAATCAAGGCTTATATATACTCTCACCACCCGTGGTTTTTTTATAAGTAAAAATTTGTCAATAGAAATTGTTGTTTTTGAGTTTTAGAAAAGTATTTTAGAAAATCAATCACCGAAGAAATTACTGAGTTGAGTCGCGGACTGGGTCGCTCTCTTTAAGACGTTTCGTGGCACTGCTCAAAATTGTGCAGGCAGGCTATCAACCACGACGTCCCCAGGATAAAACAGCCCAGTCAAAACTGTTACGAAATATCAATGCACGGTGAAATTTCGCTCAAGAAATACACCTTCATATTATGGTCCGAAGACCACTCAAAAGACCACTCTAATATGGTACGAATACCACTCTAATTTAAGAAGAAAGGAAATTGGGGAGGGAGAAGAGAAGAAAACTCGGTACTACTTCGAGTTTTCGGTGCAAAGAAGGAAGTGAGGAAAAGTCCTATTTATAGGAAAAAACTCGACTTGCTGCGCAAGTAAGTTGTTGGAGAAAAATCCTCAACAGATAAGAATGGCCTACTTGCTGCACAAGTGAAGTTGTTGGAGAAAAATCCTCAACAGCTAAATACGGCTAGTTCAGCGTATCTGGACAGTTAGCGAGCGACGCACCAAAATAAAATAAAAATAATTATTTTTCGCAAAGAATAAATTACACCTCACAGCCCAAGCCCACGCCTAGGCCCGACCCGGCCCGACCGGGCGACCCGGTCAGACGGCGCGCGCGTGTGTGGTGGTCAGTTAGTGTGCGTGCTCTCCCTTTTACAAAACCGGGTACCCCTTGGGCCCCAAACCAATGTGTGAAGTCCACACTTATAAGCACTCTTAAAGTGCCTAGTCTTAGCAATGTGGGACTTTTTCAATTCACCAACACCAAGGTTCCAACAATCCCCCACTTGAATTTAAAAAGAAGTTTCAGAAGTAGCGTCAAACGCCTCCATAAGATTGTGCATAAGCAGAGGTGTCATTCCACTTGAACACTTGCATAGCGGTTAAGATTTAGATTTAACAAGAGTGACTCGTAGTCTTGAACTCTATCTCTAATCATCAAAACCACACACAACCTTTTCCATAGGTGTATTCTCAAAAGTCCGTGCTTTTATGGCCCTGCACGTCTATCCCAGTTTAGTGAACGCTCTAGGAATTTCTGCCAAGAATTCCATAGGAAGCGGCCCCACTTCCACATTCACAAAGGTGAGTCTATCAAGAGTACTCCTGTAGCTAGGTACTCCACTCCACATAGAGTATAGATCTCATTAAGAATTTCTATTACCTCAACCTTATATCGCTTCAGGAATCATGCTTCTTTACTTATAGTAGCATGTTCATCTCCTATCACTTCACAACTTGTTATTACCCATTGAACCTAATTCTTGGGATCTCCAGTCTTTTAGGTCGGGTTACCATCGTGAGTGACTCATGGTTTTAATGGCAGTAGTCTCATCTTTTGAGATGTATTTTGGACTTTCTTTTTGGTTAATCCTTTCGTCAAAGGATCACCTAAGTTCTAATCAGTGCGTACATGATCCACTCTCACAGCTCCTTTTGAGAGAATTTCTCTAACAATATTGTTCCTACGACATATTTGTCGCCTTTTATCGTTGTAATAACGATTCTTTATTTTGCAATAGCCGCGGTATTATCGCAGTGGATCAACACAACTGGCGTCGGTTTTCCCATAAGGAATCTCTGCTAGTAAGTATCTCAACCAACTAGCTTCTTCACTAGCGGTTGTCAACACTATCATTTCAGACTCCATAGTGGACTGAACCAAAATGATCTATTTCTTGGATTTCCAGGAGACAATACCACCATATATACTAAATATATAGTCACTAGTTGCTTTGGAATCATCTGATAGAGTATTCCAATCAGCATTACTGTATCCTTCAAGTACAACTAGAAATCTCTGATAATGTGATCCGAGATTCATGGTCCTTTTAAGGTATCACATGGCTCCCTCAATAGCGTGCCAATGCTCTATACTAGGTCGACTGGTAAACCTGCACAGCAATACCACGACATAGGCAATGTCGCCCGACGCTAAATGTCATGATGCTAAAAGTGAGACATTTAGCATCGTTAAATAACCAATGCTAAATGTCACATTTAGCATCGAGTGTTTAAATAGCCGATGCCAAATGTCCATTTCATCACTGTTTATGATGTCTGAAAATGACATTTAGCATCGGTTATTTGAAACAACCGATGCTAAATGTCCTAAAAATGACATTTAGCATCGGTTACTTGAAACAACGGATGCTAAATGTCCTGAAAAATGACATTTAGCATCGGTTATTTGAAACAGCCGATGCTAAATGTCATTTATTGATACATTTAGCATCGGTTGTTTGAAACAATCGATGCTAAATGTAATTTTCTTGATAAAAAAAATGACATTTAGCATCGCTTGTTTGAAACAACCGATGCTAAATGTCTAGTTTCTTTTTATATTTTGTTGAAATCCCAACAAACTAGCGGCATGATTCACACAATTTGGTTCAATATCAAGCTGCTTTTACAATTATCAATCTTAGGGCCACGACACACATAACAAACTTTAAAAACAAAAACAAAGATAACAAAAATTCATATATTATAATCTTAACTTAAACAAATTATTCAAACACAAATTACATCAAAATTCAAAATTATAATCTTAACGTAACCAAATTGGTTGCTGAAAACATTATTGAAAGGATAGCATAACTAGAGTTCTACTTCCCAAGAATTCCGGCCAGCGCGCCCATGGGTTCATTTACAAAGATAAGCTTCAAATACCTCACCGAAAAGACCAAAACATTTACATGTTGATTACCATCTTCATCAAATCAATCAAAGCTTCAGCTAAATGAACATAGCCATCAAAATATGAGGTAAAGTTCAATTTGAAGCTAAATGAACATAGCCATCAAAATATGAGGTAAAGTTCAATTTGACCAATACATCATATGGGTTGCTGATGTTATATACAAAATTCTGCTCGGTGGTGCTTGCTGAAGCCTGCATCAGTAACAAAATCAAGGCTTATATATACTCTCACTACCCGTGGTTTTTTTATAAGTAAAAATTTGTCAATAGAAATTGTTGTTTTTGAGTTTTAGAAAAGTATTTTAGAAAATCCATCACCGAAGAAATTACTGAGTTGAGTCGCGGACTGGGTCGCTCTCTTTAAGACGTTTCGTGGCACTGCTCAAAATTGTGCAGGCAGGCTATCAACCACGACGTCCCCAGGATAAAACAGCCCAGTCAAAACTGTTACGAAATATCAATGCACGGTGAAATTTCGCTCAAGAAATACACCTTCATATTATGGTCCGAAGACCACTCAAATATGGTACTAAGACCACTCTAATATGGTACGAATACCACTCTAATTTAAGAAGAAAGGAAATTGGGGAGGGAGAAGAGAAGAAAACTCGGTACTACTTCGAGTTTTCGGTGCAAAGAAGGAAGTGAGGAAAAGTCCTATTTATAGGAAAAAACTCGACTTGCTGCGCAAGTAAGTTGTTGGAGAAAAATCCTCAACAGATAAGAATGGCCTACTTGCTGCACAAGTGAAGTTGTTGGAGAAAAATCCTCAACAGCTAAATACGGCTAGTTCAGCGTATCTGGACAGTTAGCGAGCGACACACCAAAATAAAATAAAAATAATTATTTTTCGCAAAGAATAAATTACACCTCACAGCCCAAGCCCACGCCTAGGCCCGACCCGGCCCGACCGGGCGACCCGGTCAGACGGCGCGCGCGTGTGTGGTGGTCAGTTAGTGTGCGTGCTCTCCCTTTTACAAAACCGGGTACCCCTTGGGCCCCAAACCAATGTGTGAAGTCCACACTTATAAGCACTCTTAAAGTGCCTAGTCTTAGCAATGTGGGACTTTTTCAATTCACCAACACCAAGGTTCCAACAATCCCCCACTTGAATTTAAAAAGAAGTTTCAGAAGTAGCGTCAAACGCCTCCATAAGATTGTGCATAAGCAGAGGTGTCATTCCACTTGAACACTTGCATAGCGGTTAAGATTTAGATTTAACAAGAGTGACTCGTAGTCTTGAACTCTATCTCTAATCATCAAAACCACACACAACCTTTTCCATAGGTGTATTCTCAAAAGTCCGTGCTTTTATGGCCCTGCACGTCTATCCCAGTTTAGTGAACGCTCTAGGAATTTCTGCCAAGAATTCCATAGGAAGCGGCCCACTTCCACATTCACAAAGGTGAGTCTATCAAGAGTACTCCTGTAGCTAGGTACTCCACTCCACATAGAGTATAGATCTCATTAAGAGTTTCTATTACCTCAACCTTATATCGCTTCAGGAATCATGCTTCTTTACTTATAGTAGCATGTTCATCTCCTATCACTTCACAACTTGTTATTACCCATTGAACCTAATTCTTGGGATCTCCAGTCTTTTAGGTCGGGTTACCATCGTGAGTGACTCATGGTTTTAATGGCAGTAGTCTCATCTTTTGAGATGTATTTTGGACTTTCTTTTTGGTTAATCCTTTCGTCAAAGGATCACCTAAGTTCTAATCAGTGCGTACATGATCCACTCTCACAGCTCCTTTTGAGAGAATTTCTCTAACAATATTGTTCCTACGACATATTTGTCGCCTTTTATCGTTGTAATAAAGATTCTTTATTTTGCAATAGCCGCGGTATTATCGCAGTGGATCAACACAACTGGCGTCGGTTTTCCCATAAGGAATCTCTGCTAGTAAGTATCTCAACCAACTAGCTTCTTCACTAGCGGTTGTCAACACTATCATTTCAGACTCCATAGTGGACTGAACCAAAATGATCTATTTCTTGGATTTCCAGGAGACAATACCACCATATATACTAAATATATAGTCACTAGTTGCTTTGGAATCATCTGATAGAGTATTCCAATCAGCATTACTGTATCCTTCAAGTACAACTAGAAATCTCTGATAATGTGATCCGAGATTCATGGTCCTTTTAAGGTATCACATGGCTCCCTCAATAGCGTGCCAATGCTCTATACTAGGTCGACTGGTAAACCTGCACAGCAATACCACGACATAGGCAATGTCGCCCGACGCTAAATGTCATGATGCTAAAAGTGAGACATTTAGCATCGTTAAATAACCGATGCTAAATGTCACATTTAGCATCGAGTGTTTAAATAGCCGATGCCAAATGTCCATTTCATCACTGTTTATGATGTCTGAAAATGACATTTAGCATCGGTTATTTGAAACAACTGATGCTAAATGTCCTAAAAATGACATTTAGCATCGGTTACTTGAAACAACGGATGCTAAATGTCCTGAAAAATGACATTTAGCATCGGTTATTTGAAACAGCCGATGCTAAATGTCATTTATTGATACATTTAGCATCGGTTGTTTGAAACAATCGATGCTAAATGTAATTTTCTTGATAAAAAAAATGACATTTAGCATCGCTTGTTTGAAACAACCGATGCTAAATGTCTAGTTTCTTTTTATATTTTGTTGAAATCCCAACAAACTAGCGGCATGATTCACACAATTTGGTTCAATATCACGCTGCTTTTACAGTTATCAATCTTAGGGCCACGACACACATAACAAACTTTAAAAACAAAAACATAGATAACAAAAATTCATATATTATAATCTTAACTTAAACAAATTATTCAAACACAAATTACATCAAAATTCAAAATTATAATCTTAACGTAACCAAATTGGTTGCTGAAAACATTATTGAAAGGATAGCATAACTAGAGTTCTACTTCCCAAGAATTCCGGCCAGCGCGCCCATGGGTTCATTTACAAAGATAAGCTTCAAATACCTCACCGAAAAGACCAAAACATTTACATGTTGATTACCATCTTCATCAAATCAATCAAAGCTTCAGCTAAATGAACATAGCCATCAAAATATGAGGTAAAGTTCAATTTGAAGCTAAATGAACATAGCCATCAAAATATGAGGTAAAGTTCAATTTGACCAATACATCATATGGGTTGTTGATGTTATATACAAAATTCTGCTCGGTGGTGCTTGCTGAAGCCTGCATCAGTAACAAAATCAAGGCTTATATATACTCTCACTACCCGTGGTTTTTTTATAAGTAAAAATTTGTCAATAGAAATTGTTGTTTTTGAGTTTTAGAAAAGTATTTTAGAAAATCAATCACCGAAGAAATTACTGAGTTGAGTCGCGGACTGGGTCGCTCTCTTTAAGACGTTTCGTGGCACTGCTCAAAATTGTGCAGGCAGGCTATCAACCACGACGTCCCCAGGATAAAACAGCCCAGTCAAAACTGTTACGAAATATCAATGCACGGTGAAATTTCGCTCAAGAAATACACCTTCATATTATGGTCCGAAGACCACTCAAATATGGTACTAAGACCACTCTAATATGGTACGAATACCACTCTAATTTAAGAAGAAAGGAAATTGGGGAGGGAGAAGAGAAGAAAACTCGGTACTACTTCGAGTTTTCGGTGCAAAGAAGGAAGTGAGGAAAAGTCCTATTTATAGGAAAAAACTCGACTTGCTGCGCAAGTAAGTTGTTGGAGAAAAATCCTCAACAGATAAGAATGGCCTACTTGCTGCACAAGTGAAGTTGTTGGAGAAAAATCCTCAACAGCTAAATACGGCTAGTTCAGCGTATCTGGACAGTTAGCGAGCGACGCACCAAAATAAAATAAAAATAATTATTTTTCGCAAAGAATAAATTACACCTCACAGCCCAAGCCCACGCCTAGGCCCGACCCGGCCCGACCGGGCGACCCGGTCAGACGGCGCGCGCGTGTGTGGTGGTCAGTTAGTGTGCGTGCTCTCCCTTTTACAAAACCGGGTACCCCTTGGGCCTCAAACCAATGTGTGAAGTCCACAGTTATAAGCACTCTTAAAGTGCCTAGTCTTAGCAATGTGGGACTTTTTCAATTCACCAACACCAAGGTTCCAACAATCCCCCACTTGAATTTAAAAAGAAGTTTCAGAAGTAGCGTCAAACGCCTCCATAAGATTGTGCATAAGCAGAGGTGTCATTCCACTTGAACACTTGCATAGCGGTTAAGATTTAGATTTAACAAGAGTGACTCGTAGTCTTGAACTCTATCTCTAATCATCAAAACCACACACAACCTTTTCCATAGGTGTATTCTCAAAAGTCCGTGCTTTTATGGCCCTGCACGTCTATCCCAGTTTAGTGAACGCTCTAGGAATTTCTGCCAAGAATTCCATAGGAAGCAGCCCCACTTCCACATTCACAAAGGTGAGTCTATCAAGAGTACTCCTGTAGCTAGGTACTCCACTCCACATAGAGTATAGATCTCATTAAGAGTTTCTATTACCTCAACCTTATATCGCTTCAGGAATCATGCTTCTTTACTTATAGTAGCATGTTCATCTCCTATCACTTCACAACTTGTTATTACCCATTGAACCTAATTCTTGGGATCTCCAGTCTTTTAGGTCGGGTTACCATCGTGAGTGACTCATGGTTTTAATGGCAGTAGTCTCATCTTTTGAGATGTATTTTGGACTTTCTTTTTGGTTAATCCTTTCGTCAAAGGATCACCTAAGTTCTAATCAGTGCGTACATGATCCACTCTCACAGCTCCTTTTGAGAGAATTTCTCTAACAATATTGTTCCTACGACATATTTGTCGCCTTTTATCGTTGTAATAACGATTCTTTATTTTGCAATAGCCGCGGTATTATCGCAGTGGATCAACACAACTGGCGTCGGTTTTCCCATAAGGAATCTCTGCTAGTAAGTATCTCAACCAACTAGCTTCTTCACTAGCGGTTGTCAACACTATCATTTCAGACTCCATAGTGGACTGAACCAAAATGATCTATTTCTTGGATTTCCAGGAGACAATACCACCATATATACTAAATATATAGTCACTAGTTGCTTTGGAATCATCTGATAGAGTATTCCAATCAGCATTACTGTATCCTTCAAGTACAACTAGAAATCTCTGATAATGTGATCCGAGATTCATGGTCCTTTTAAGGTATCACATGGCTCCCTCAATAGCGTGCCAATGCTCTATACTAGGTCGACTGGTAAACCTGCACAGCAATACCACGACATATGCAACGTCGCCCGACGCTAAATGTCACGATGCTAAAAGTGAGACATTTAGCATCGTTAAATAACCGATGCTAAATGTCACATTTAGCATCGAGTGTTTAAATAGCCAATGCCAAATGTCCATTTCATCACTGTTTATGATGTCTGAAAATGACATTTAGCATCGGTTATTTGAAACAACCGATGCTAAATGTCCTAAAAATGACATTTAGCATCGGTTACTTGAAACAACGGATGCTAAATGTCCTGAAAAATGACATTTAGCATCGGTTATTTGAAACAGCCGATGCTAAATGTCATTTATTGATACATTTAGCATCGGTTGTTTGAAACAATCGATGCTAAATGTAATTTTCTTGATAAAAAAAATGACATTTAGCATCGCTTGTTTGAAACAACCGATGCTAAATGTCTAGTTTCTTTTTATATTTTGTTGAAATCCCAACAAACAAGCGGCATGATTCACACAATTTGGTTCAATATCAAGCTGCTTTTACAATTATCAATCTTAGGGCCACGACACACATAACAAACTTTAAAAACAAAAACAAAGATAACAAAAATTCATACATTATAATCTTAACTTAAACAAATTATTCAAACACAAATTACATCAAAATTCAAAATTATAATCTTAACGTAACCAAATTGGTTGCGGAAAACATTATTGAAAGGATAGCATAACTAGAGTTCTACTTCCCAAGAATTCCGGCCAATGCGCCCATGGCTTCATTTACAAAGATAAGCTTCAAATACCTCACCGAAAAGACCAAAACATTTACATGTTGATTACCATCTTCATCAAATCAATCAAAGCTTCAGCTAAATGAACATAGCCATCAAAATATGAGGTAAAGTTCAATTTGAAGCTAAATGAACATAGCCATCAAAATATGAGGTAAAGTTCAATTTGACCAATACATCATATGGGTTGCTGATGTTATATACAAAATTCTGCTCGGTGGTTGCTTGCTGAAGCCTGCATCAGTAACAAAATCAAGGCTTATATATACTCTCACTACCTCCAAAGTTAAACAGAAAATGAAGAACATGAGTGAAGGGGAATCACTTCTGGAGGTTAAAGTAGCGGATACAATTTTGCCGCAATACAAGCAGACCTGCAGAACATGAAACAAAACTCATTAACCAATATTAGTTGAAATCCCTCAACATGATATACTTCCACTCTAAACAATCTGATGCTGAGAGAAAGGCTACAGCAAAGGCAAACTGTAAACATAGGAAATGAATATGCTGCAAGGTAAATGGGTTTTGGAATTTGGACTAGTTCTTTATTCAGAAAAAGAAAAGAAGCTGGAATCTGAGCCTCATTACAAATTAGAAACACACAATAGTTGAAAGCAATCAACAATGCAAAATTACTCTTGACAATCTAGGATTCTAGAGTTTGTGAATAAAAATGCAAAATTACTCAGATAATTTTGACTGACCTGTACCCTCCTCGTAGTTGGATCTAGAGTTACGAACAAACAAACAAATAAAATCCGTGGAGAACACAATCAATTGACATGAAAACCTAATGAAGGAGGAAGAAACAAAATTAATACAAGATGTACATGTTAAAGAATTAATACAAATATTTTTCTGCAACAAGGTGTCCAGGAAAACCACCAAGAGGCCACTGGGTATCTTTCTGCAACAAGGTGTACATGTTAAAGAATTAATACAAATATTTTTCACTACAATGATAGAATCAATAGCATCATATGATATAATTATAAGAGTAGGAACAGAAAATATCATTTATAAGAATAGATTTGACAAGCAAGCTACATATGCAATTAAGATGACTAGGTAAGAAAAGTAAATGGAAAAGCAAGGATAGTTTGAATACACCCAGCTGGCAAGATTAAGCAGTATATGCCTCCTCGTGTTTGGGTAGTTCCACCTTCATCAGCATGAACTTGGATTCCTTCTACCTGCAATTAGACTAGTGTGTGTGAGGTGAGGACCATAACTGTATGCCTATATTGCGTACAAATCTATATCAGCTCAGGGCTTTCAACCCTTGGAACTTGAATACTAAGAAGAACTTGTAACCTAAGATATAATGAAAACAATTTAAATGATATTTAATGATCTAAACTTATTTATGGTTTTAGTCCTGTTGTTAGCCTGTTACATTACATTTGCTAAACAACATAAATAACAAATAAGAGCCGAGTCAAGCATAGCAGACAAGTTCAGGAGAGATGATTGTGATTTGTGTACAATACATATATAAAAGTAGAAATATTAAGGTGTTGAAAGGAAGAAAAGAGGTTGTTGTTAGTTCTTACTTACATGACCACAAGTAAGTTTACAAGTAATAGCATGGCTTGCCTCGTGAAGAAATACGGTAACAAGCTTAAAGGGTCTTAGTAACACTGTTCTCCACAGCTGCAAATAAACACAACCATTCATATCTTCAAGAATTGCAGTAGTAATGATTCTGCAGAATGCAAAGTTGTATCTAGCCTTTTTGCTTCATGCGACACTTGTATCTTATTCCCTAAAGCTCCTACAAGTAGAAGGTGGCAACAAGTTTAATGTAGACTTCTGAACAAAGTTGAAAAATGATTATTGTAAACTGATGACATGTTTTTTGCAGCATATCAACAATATAAGAAAATCGCATTAAAATTAACAAAACTGTTATGAACATAAATGGTTCCTGTAGGCAAATAATAGTGTTATAAAAATATATACCTTGATCATGGAAGCCAACAACTGCTCTTAAGTTAACAGGGTATGGAATGCCATTTCCATACCTTCCCATTTCAAAACAAGTTGTAGAGTATAATGCTATTGCTGCACCCATGCTGAAGCCTCTAACACCAACTTTAACTGTTATATATGAATGAATATTAAATATATCAATTAGATGAAGAACAATTCATTTTTAATGTAGAATGATATCATGGGTCCTTGTAGGATTGCAAAGTTTTGAGGTCCAAATATTAATTTATATCATTAAGGCTTGAAATTTAAAGTACCATCAGCTGGCTCTGTTGACAACAAGTTAGCAATATGTGCTGCTGAAGCATCTAAACCTTCCCAGTCATCTGGACCATCTTCTGAAAGTTCTCCCACATCAAACCCTGTTTCATATTCAATCACTTACTTAGACTTCATTTTTTTTGACAGTAAAAGTTTTAGCTTACATCGTAATATCATTTAATTTAATTAATAAAGAAGGATTTTATATTACATGCAGCGCAGGGAAAACCACCAAGTATTGCCACAGGCCGGGTAGGAGCATCTCTTCAAAAACATCATATTATAGCACTCTTCAAAATATATTATTATTTAAGATGATCTAAACTGATTGAAGGTGTAAATATTCTCACATTTGGAAGTGGAAGGGACTCCAGCAACTGAGATGAGCTGTGACAAAACAAAGCACAAAATCAGATACGCACGGATGAAAGACGCGAGGAGACGGCGTCGAATATAAGAACGGCATGAAGGAGGCTTCGAATAGAAGAACAGCGTGAACGGCGTGAATCCAGATCTGAGAACGAGAACGAGACACGGCGTCGAATAGAAGAACGGCGTGGAGGAGGCTTCGAATAGAAGAACGACGTGAACGGCGTGATTCCAGATCTGAGAACGGCGTCGAATAGAAGAACGGCTCGAACGGCGTGATTCCATATCTGAGAACGAGAAAGAGACGGCATCGAAGAGGAATCTTTAGCGAAGATATGCGATGTTCAGAGAGTGAGAGATATGCGATGATGTTCAGAGAGTGAGAGAAGAGATATAGAAGGTTCAGAGTGAGAGAAGAGATCGTGAGAGATAGAGATATGCGATGGAAAATTAGAAAATAAAATGGACTTTTAGCGTCGGGTGTTTAAACACCCGATGCTAAATGTCTAACGCAGATACCTTTAACATCGGTTGTTTAAACAATCGATGCTAAAAGTAGGCGCGAAAATTGAAATCTTCCATTTAATTGCAAAATTGCCACCGCGTCTACATTTAGCATCGGGTGTTTAAACAACTGATGCTAAATGACGCTTTTTAAAGTTAATTTTCCACCGGTGCATTTTCGAGGAAGTCAAAGACAACTTTATCTATTTCATTAGAATGAACATCTTTTGAAGATTCATCATTCTCTCGATGCACTACTTCAAAAGCATTTACAACAACATGAGGGATCTCATTGTTGTTTTGCAACTCTTCTATATCCACAGAAGCTTCCTTCTGAAAAACAAGAGTCTCAACATTTTCTAAGTCTTCAATTTAATTTAGTTTTCAATTCAATCATTTATCATTCATGTATCAAATAAGTCTTATATATTAATAAATATTTATACAGTCGGCCAAAACATGAATTTTGTTAAGTGCACATATAGTTGATTATGTGATTTCTAACCCAGTTCACCTTCTTTCTCATGCAATGGAACTTAGGGTTCATCCTCTTCTTTGAAACTGGTTACTTAATGCTCATAGTTCCCAATCCTTTTCCCATCAATTCGTATATAAGTTTTAAATTCATCCCATCAAATAAAGTATTCATGCCAATACTTTTTGTTCCGGACCGGGCCCGGAGCCCAACATTGTCATAGGGCCGACCGAAAGCGACCCAACTAAGCAAAACAGAGAAGCTTGACCTAGATCGCAGGTTCAACGGCCCTGATCAGGCCATATGCAATCCGACGGTCGCCCGCAGAGCCCCTGACACTATATATAGAGGTCTGACCTCAGCTGACAGGTACACTTTTTACACATAACGTTACTCTGCTCGAATATTACCCCACTGAGTTGGGCGTTGGAGTGTCTTCGCAGGTACACCCCGCCGGAGCTCTGAACACGATCAGCAACTATTCAGCTCGACTTCACCCACTACAAGAATTTCGGCGATTTCCGGCGGACAAAATCCGCCGGTAATGGCCAAAATCCGCCGGAAATTGGACATTACCGGCGGATATTTTTCGCCGGAAGTCCGCCGGTAATTCGTCCGCGGGTAACGGTTATCGGCGGATTTTCCGCCGGTAATTTCCGGCTGACTTTCCGCCGGAAAATCCGCCGGTAATCACCCAAAATCCGCCGGTAATTAATTTTTTAAAAAATATTTATTTTGAAAAATCCGCCGGTAATTTATTATTTTTTTAATTTTTTTTTAAATTAGTTAATTTAAAAAATTAGTATTATTTAAAATTTTTAATTTATTTATTTTTTAAATTCGTTTATTTTAATTTATTTCTTATTTAATTTGTTTCTTTTTTTAAAATCCGTTTATTTAAAAAATTAATATTATTTTAATTATTTAATTATTTCAGAAAAATGAAGTGTATGTATGTGAGAAGATTTGAGAAGAGATTGAATGAGAAGGAAGAAGAAAGAGGAAACAAAGATTTGAGAAGAGATTGAGAAAAATGAAGTGTATAAATGTGTGAAGATTTTGAGAAGAGATTGAGAAAAATGAAGTATATGTATGTGAGAAGATTTGAGAAGAGATTGAATGAGAAGGAAGAAGAAAGAGGAAATAAAGATTTGAGAGAAAGAAGAAAGAGAGATATGTAGAGAAATTTATGGAGATTCGAGAGTATGAGAAGGAAATAAAGAGAGAAATAAGAGAATGAGAAGAGTGTAGTAGAAAGTTTTATTTATAGGAAATGAGAAGAGTGTAAAAAAATTAAATAAATAATTTTTTGAAAAATCCTCCGGAAATGTGCATTACCGACGGAAAAATCTGCCGGTAATGTACATTACCGGCGGACTTTTTTTAAAAAATAAATAAAAAACATTTTAAAATCCGCCTGTACCGGCAGATTTTTCCGCCGGTAATGCACATTTCCGGCGGATTTGTTTTAAAAAAAATTTTTTTTTTTTAAAAGTCCGCCGGTAATACATAATTCCACCGGAAAGCCTAATTAATCCGCTGGTAACGTACATACGAACTAAAATCCGCCGGAAATAATTGATAAATCCGCCGGTAATTTACTGGGGGATTAAATCCGCCGGTAACACCCAAAATCCGCCGGTAATATACCGGCGGACCAAAATCCGCCGGAAATGGGGGAAATTCTTGTAGTGACCACCACCTTCACTCAAGCAGCAAGCGACTTCAGCGAGCCAGTAACATGACCAAGCAACCCAAATCAGATTGATCGCCCTCATTGGGCCCCAGATCATTGGCGACCACAGTCACTACAAAAAAAACATGAATTAGCGACGGATTTTAGCGACGGATTGACAATCCGTCGCTAAAATCAAAATTAGCGACGGAAATGCACAAAATTAGCGACGGATTGAAAACAAGGTATTTAGCGACGGAAATTGGCTAAATTAGCGACGGATTTAACATGGCGCGAAAACTGAAAAAAAAAATTGAATTAGCGACGGAAATCCGTCACTAAATCCGTCGCTAATTTTTGGAATATTGTGCCACTGACCGTTGGAGTTGATTTGACACGTGACCAGAGTTAGCGAGGGAAATCCGTCGCTAAATCCGTCGCTAACTGTTAATTTTTTTTTATAAACCCGAATTCTTTCTTTCCTCTTTTATTTCTTCCTCTTCCTCTTTCATTTCTTCCTCTTCTCCGTTTTTTCCTCTTCCTCTTTCATTTCTTCCTCTTCCTCTTTCATTTCTTCTTACCACCACCACCATCATCTTCTCCCTTCAACACCACACCACCACCACCACCACCACACCATCCTCTTTCATTTCTTTCTCTTCCTCTTTCATTTCTTTTCCTTCTTCATTTTCCTCTTCCTCTTCATTTCTTCTTACCACCACCATCATCAACTTTTCCCTTCAACACCACACCACCACCACCACCACCACCACCACGACACCATCCTCTTCCATTTCTTCCTCTTCCTCTTTCATTTCTTTCCTTCTCCATTTTCCTCTTCCTCTTTCATTTCTTCTTACCACCACCATCATCATCTTCTCCCTTCAACACCACACCACCACCATCACCACCACACCATCCTCTTTCATTTCTTTTCCTTCTCCATTTTCCTCTTCCTCTTTCATTTTTTCTTACCACCACCACCACCATTATCTTCTCCCTTCAACACCACACCATTTTTTTCTTCCCTTATCTCCCCAACCCCTAATCTCTCCCTCTTTCTATCTGAGAATAGCTTTTTTTAAAAAAAAATGAGGTTAGCGACGGATTTTAGCGACGGATTTCCGTCGCTAACTTTGGTCAGTGTCAGTGTCAAATCAACTGCAACGGTCAGTGGCACAGTGTTTTTAGCGACAGATTTTAGCGACGGATTTTCCGTCGCTAATTTTAGCGACGGATTTTATTCCCTCGCTAACCATTAGCGACCAGCTTTTTAGCGACGAAATTGGTCCGTCGCTAATTCCGTCGCTAACAGTCATTAGCGAGGGAAAAACAGGCATTAGCGAGGGAAAAATCCGTCGCTAATACGCTGTTTTTTTGTAGTGAGTGGGAGCTACTGTCCCACCCTCATCTGATATGCCGCCACGGGGGAGACCGCGTGGGGCCCCGCGCTTGCGAAGCATAGCAGCAATCCCCGAGCAGCGACCGCTCGGCCACGAGGACCAAGCCGCCGACGTTGAGGACACGGCTTCGAGCTTTCAGGCGGACCCGGCACAGCCGGCCAATGTGGTGTTACCAGGCGCAATTGTGCAAGAATTGCACAACCTGCTGCACGTGAGGGACAGACATATCGAGCAACCGGAAGAGCGACTCAATTAGATAGAACAGCTAGTTACTTCTGGAAGGGCGTATACTGCGCCCAAACAGCGTCGCCGCGACGACGACTCTCCCGTGCACATGGGTAACCAGTCTAGGAGGCATCGATCGCCCCGAGAAGACGCCTGGTACACCGATCTCCACCCAGGCGGGCGGTGAGAGGGGCTTCCCAGGAGCGGCTGAGGGTGTCGCTTTCCTCGACCGACCCAACCTACTGGCCCGAAGAAGAGTGTTGCGTTAAAAACACACTTAAAGCAAGTGTACTCTTTCGCAGAAATAGTATAAAAGATTATCGTATCCACAGGGACTAATTAACAAGTACCAAACTAGTCGAGATTATTTATTGTTTAGACGAACCAATAGTTTGATGATTATAGAAACAAAATAAAAATAACTAAATAACTAGAATTAAAATACTAGATTTAATCGATGGAGAGAGGCCTAGGATCACGGTTTCACTTGCAAGCTTCGATTCCCCCTATGTCTAATCCTACCTGAATTCCCTTATTTTACTTAATTACCAATCCCTTTACTAAAACTATTAATCCGTTTGGTCATTCGCGATTAATATTCTTTTTCCTAAATTAACCCTCGTTTGGTCATGCAAGAATTTAAATTCAGGAAAAGCATAAAGAGCAAAAAGGTTGAATGATTGGAAGACTAAATTATGGTTTGGTCATGCCCTAATTATAGCCCCAATTATCCTATAGGTCCACCAACTAATTGTAGTACGGCCGCTGATCAACTAATTGATTATAAACATGCAAAGGGTAGCTAATCCTAATCACGTGATAAAAACAATAGGACAATATTAATTAAAATAAAAACAGGAATTCAAACCAGAAATTAGAACATAAAAAGGTCTCTAATCAAGCAAAATCCACCTAGACCCTAGAAGAGGATTTAGCTATCCATAGTGTTCGAGAACAATAAAATAAAATTAGGAGTCATAAATTACAAAGATAAAAATAACCCGGAATAGAGAAATTTCTGATCCTGAAAATTTAGTCTCCTTTTTCTGCTCCAGAGCTCTCTCACGATGTCAAAAACGGGTACCCAAAACTCCCTCTCTCCACTGTCCGGCGCTACTGTTGTGCGTTCTTTTTTTTTTCTTCGGCGTCACTGTTTCCTTGAATTCCTTGAATTGATTATCCAAGATCTCCTCTCCCCCGTGTGCGGCTGATTTTGTTCTTTTAGTAATTTATCTCATTGGCTTTTTGCATACCCTTTCTTTCTCTCCAAGCGTATAATCTCCATTCAATTCAATTCATGGGCCTCGGCTATGTGGACTTTACTAAATTTATAGGCTTAGTCCTTTGATCTAAATAAAGTGGCTTTAAAATGGACTATTTATCTTTTCTATATTTTCTTCATTTCTACAAAATAAAGAGAAATTAAGTCAGTAATTTATATTATCAATAATAATTGCTCTAAGAATGATTTAAAAACATCTCTAAAGATGCACTAATTTAAAGTTTATCAACTCCCCCACACTTAACTTTTGCTTGTCCTCAAGCAAATTTCCTGGCTCAATAAATTTTTCAAAAAAGTAACAGAGACAGCCAAATAAGGGATCCAAAATTAAAAGCACAATGACAAGAAATAGACAAATAGCAGATATAAGATGTCAAAAGGTTGCCCAATTAGAGGCTCATGTCCCTGAAAATTACATTTTTGTGAACAATGGCACTCGCTCACAATCTCTCTAAGTGTTTAGGGACTAGGGAAAATATACACTCAAGTTTCCACAAAATGCACATTACCATATGTTTGTAATTTGACCAAATCTCCACTAAATAGTTCACATGCATGCAAAAGATGGGGTTTCATGGGTTGTAATGGGGCCAGGGTGAATTCATGCAGGGTAGAAAATAAGAAGGAATGGATAATCAAATGGCTAAAAAAATAAATAAATAAATAAATAGTAACATTTGAAACCAAATATGAAGCTCCTATCTATTTTACAATTTTGCCCAAACTCCAAATTAATTCCATTTCCTTCTTCACTCTTTTTCTATTGAGTAGACTCTTTTTGATTTGCCTTTTTTCTTGAGTAGGCCCTTTCATTTTTTTTTTGTATTTGCCATTTGGCTCTTTCATTCTTTTGACGTGTCTTTTCCTCCTTGTTGCTTTCCTTTTTTTTTTTCAAATTTTCTTCCTATTTTTTTCTTCATTTTTTTTTTGGAGGAAAAGCTAAGCACATGATTCACTCTTTTTTTTTCCTGACAAGATAGACAACTAAAGAATAGGACAAAATTTCAGTCCTAACAATATAGACAACTAAAAATATAGGACGAAATTGTAATTTTCAATAGTTGCTCCACATTTAATTCCAAATGGTTACCACAAACAAAAAGAAAAAATTATATTTGGGTACCAAAGAAAAAAATATAACAATTAAGCTCAAAGGGGGCAACTAATGGATAAATTCAACAAACAACTCTGAGGCCAGAAAAATACCTAAATTCCCCAAATCTTTTTACATGATGCAAATCAATTTTCACCTTGAAATGGTCAAAAGACAAATTCTAGAATGTAGCAAATTGGGAAACACACTCATAGAAAGAAAATGGGTAAAAATTTATGATTTAGTATCAATCCCCTTATGAAGGCTCGGATCTCACATTTAGAAGGTAGTTCACACAAAGTACTCAACAGGGACAAATGCTAATTATCAGCTTCCTAAGGACATCCTCACAGTTACAATTAAGCACAAGTCTGTCAAGTAAATTAATTATGGGATCCCCTAAAGGAAAAATCTCTATTTTTTTTTTCAACTTGAAGCATAAGTCGCTAAAATAAGCCAGAAAAAATGCTATCAACATATACGGTGGGTATGTGCATTAATAGAGATCAAGTGACAAAATAACTCTCCTCCCCCACACTAGCATGAAGCATGGTCCTCAATGCAAAATGATCAAATAGAAACTAAGAGAAATAAATGTGAGAGAGAGAGAGAGAGAGTGAGTGACTTCCCTGAGAGAGCTTGCAATCTGAGCTGATTCCTAAAAACAAAATGAAACAAATTAAAAGTAAAAATAACGGAAAATAAAACACAGGTTGCCTCCTGCGAAGCGCTTGTTTAACGTCATGAGCCTGACGATAGTTGGTGCTCAATCTGGGGGCTCTCCAAGAGCAAATTTTACATCTAACGCAATACACCTTCTTAACTTTCTAACAATGTGGTTCACATTGTTCTTTCTTTTTCCACGTGGTGGATGAACTTCAAAAGATGGTGAAAATTTTATTTTATCTCCATCCACCATTATGCTAGGATCCTGCAAAATAAGACTTTTTTCCAAAAGGTCCTGCATCTTTAATTCACAAAAAATGTTAGTTTCAACCACATCATCAAAATAAGGAGAAGTTAAAGAAGAGAAAATTTCATTGGAACTTAAAGCTTTACTAACATCATCTTCTTTACCACTCCTTAAAGTTACCTTTCCCCGGTGAACCTCAATCACAGCATCACCAATGGTTAAAACAATTTGCCCAAAAATGGGCGCTTTCTCCTCTTTCTCCAAATCTAGAACCAATGGATCTTTCTCATTCTCCTCACAACCGCTCTCATTAATAGGATCTTTTGTTTCAATATGACTCCCTTCAGTAGGAGCTACTATTTTGATTTGACTCCCTTCAGTAGGAGTCTCCTCATCTTTCTTGAGAGCTTCTTCTTCCAGATTATATTCCATGGAGACACCTTCATCTCTCGTAGGAACACTTTCTTTGTATTGCTCAGCTTCTTCATTTTGGGTAGACTTAGTTTGTGAAGGAGTTTCTTGGGCCTCTTGAGATAACAAAGCAATGAGAGTTGAGATTTGACCCTCCAGGCTTCCAAATTTGTTGTTCATGGCTCCAATTTGACCCTCCAAGGTTTCAAAATTTTCATGTGTCTGCTGCATAAATCTGGCCAAGACCTCATTGACATCCGACTTTTCCTCCTCTTGCCCTTGCACTTGTAGTGACTCATAATTATCCAAGTGGGAGGAATAAGGAGGTGGCTCATAGTCATCCCAATAGTCTGAATAAGGTTCATAAGGAGGAGGAGGAATTTGAATCTGGCATTGAGACATATACCAATATGACTTCTCTAAATTTCTTTGTGCCTCTGCCTCTCTAATGTAATCTCCAATTGTCTTAACCATGATTTAAACTTTTATCTGCAAAAAAGGTGAACTGCAGCGGTCTCTTGGGAAAGTATTAGCAGCTTTTTTTTTGTATTTTTTTTTCAATAAGATAAATGAAAAAAATAAAACTAGTGCATAAAAAAAATATCTAAAGCAATAAAAATCTTTTTCGTTTAATATTGCTAAATTAATCCCCGGCAACGGCGCCAAAAACTTGTTGCGTTAAAAACACACTTAGAGCAAGTGTACTCTTTCGCAGAAATAGTATAAAAGATTATCGTATCCACAGGGACTAATTAACAAGTACCAAACTAGTCGAGATTATTTATTGTTTAGACGAACCAATAGTTTGATGATTATAGAAACAAAATAAAAATAACTAAATAACTAGAATTAAAATACTAGATTTAATCGATGGAGAGAGGCCTAGGATCACGGTTTCACTTGCAAGCTTCGATTCCCCCTATGTCTAATCCTACCTGAATTCCCTTATTTTACTTAATTACCAATCCCTTTACTAAAACTATTAATCCGTTTGGTCATTCGCGATTAATATTCTTTTTCCTAAATTAACCCTCGTTTGGTCATGCAAGAATTTAAATTCAGGAAAAGCATAAAGAGCAAAAAGGTTGAATGATTGGAAGACTAAATTATGGTTTGGTCATGCCCTAATTATAGCCCTAATTATCCTATAGGTCCACCAACTAATTGCAGTACGGTCGCTGATCAACTAATTGATTATAAACATGCAAATGGTAGCTAATCCTAATCACGTGATAAAAACAATAGGACAATATTAATTAAAATAAAAACAGGAATTCAAACCAGAAATTAGAACATAAAAAGGTCTCTAATCAAGCAAAATCCACCTAGACCCTAGAAGAGGATTTAGCTATCCATAGTGTTCGAGAACAATAAAATAAAATTAGGAGTCATAAATTACAAAGATAAAAATAACCCGGAATAGAGAAATTTCTGATCCTGAAAATTTAGTCTCCTTTTTCTGCTCCAGAGCTCTCTCACGATGTCAAAAACGGGTACCCAAAACTCCCTCTCTCCACTGTCCGGCGCTACTGTTGTGCGTTCTTTTTTTTTCTTCGGCGTCACTGTTTCCTTGAATTCCTTGAATTGATTATCCAAGATCTCCTCTCCCCCGTGTGCGGCTGATTTTGTTCTTTTAGTAATTTATCTCATTGGCTTTTTGCATACCCTTTCTTTCTCTCCAAGCGTATAATCTCCATTCAATTCAATTCATGGGCCTCGGCTATGTGGACTTTACTAAATTTATAGGCTTAGTCCTTTGATCTAAATAAAGTGGCTTTAAAATGGACTATTTATCTTTTCTATATTTTCTTCATTTCTACAAAATAAAGAGAAATTAAGTTAGTAATTTATATTATCACTAATAATTGCTCTAAGAATGATTTAAAAACATCTCTAAAGATGCACTAATTTAAAGTTTATCAAAGAGCTTTACCGAGAATCCTCGTACAACTCGACTAATTCGTTAACCCGGTCAAGGAGTAGATCGTTTGATAGATACACTCACTTACACCCCGAGGAGCCTCCACCCAACCGATATCGTCGTCCCAACTGCACCCCAGAACCCGGAGAGGCGTTATATCTGTATCTGTCCATCAGTGATGAGGCTTTAGCGGCCGTGCTAGTACGGGAGGACGAGGCAAAACAGAATCCCATATATTTCGTGAGTAAAGCGCACCAGGAACCAGAGCTCAGGGATCAAAGAATTGAGAAGTTAGCCCTGGCGCTGATTGTGGCAGCCCGAAGGCTGAGATCGTATTTCGTGGCCCACCAGGTCGTCCTCAGAACAAACCAGCCCATCCGACAGATCTTGCATCGACCTGACCTAGCCGGAAGAATGATTAAATAGGCGGTGGAACTCTCGGAGTTCGGCATCAAGTATGAAACCTGAACAGCCACTAAAGCACGAATCCTGGCAGATTTCATAGCTGAGATGACCCCAATCCAGGAAGAAGGGCTTGAACCGACCTGGACACTGTATGTAGATGGCTCCTCCAATAGCAAAGGGAGCGGGGCGGGGGTGATCCTAGAAAGCCCAGAAGGAATGATGGTGGAGGTCTCTTTGACATTCTCGTTTTCCACCTCGAACAACCAAGCAAAATATGAGGCGTGCATTGCTGGACTCGTGCTCGCTCGGGAATTCAAAGTGCAAAGGGTAGAACTCCACTCAGACTCTCTGTTGGTAGTATCCCAGATTAAGGAGGCGTTCGATGCAAAGGATGAAGTGTTAAGGAGATACCTGGCCAAAGTAAGAGAACTGCTCGAGCAGTTCAACCATGCAGAAGTACTACACATTCCCAGATCAGAGAATACAAGGGCTGATGTGCTCTCGAAACTGGCCAGCACGAAAACGCCGGGAAATCACCGAAGTGTAATTCAGAAAGTCCTTCCCCAACCCAGCGTCAACCTGGAAACATTTCCAAACGCAGATGTTTGCACAATCAACATTGACGAGACATGGATCGATCCCATTCTAAAGTATATCAGGGACGGGGAAGAGCCAAACGATCCGAAAAAGGCGGCCTTGACGCGTAGACGAGCATCGTCTTACTCTATCATCAAAGGTAGATTATTTCGAAGAGGATTCTCTACGCCACTGCTAAAGTGCCTAACACCAAATGAGGCCGATTACGTTTTGAGGGAGATCCATGAAGGAATATGTGGAAACCACCTGGGAGCACGAGCTCTAGCCAAGAAGGCACTAAGGGCAGGATATTATTGGCCCACGATGGATGAGGATGCGAGCAATTTGGTTAAAAAATGCGACAAGTGCCAGAGGCACGCTAATGTACATATCGCTCCTCCAGTTGAGTTAAACAGCATGACCGCCCCAAGGCCGTTCTCCTGGTGGAGGATTGACCTTTTGGGTCCATTCACGGTCGCCCCGGGACAGCTGAAGTACCTAATTGTCGCAGTAGATTACTTTACCAAGTGGATTGAAGTCGAACCTTTAGCAACCATCACGTCCAGAAACTGTTTGAAAATATTTAAGAAAAATATACTGGTCCGGTTCGGGATCCCAGAGGTATTGGTCTCAGATAATGGCACTCAATTCACAGATAAAAATTTTCAAGAGTCCATGGTAGAACTAGGAGTGAAGCAGCGTTTCACCTCCGTTGAACACCCACAGACGAACGGCCAAGCAGAGGCCGCCAATCAAGTGATCTTACGTGGGTTGAAGAGAAGGTTAGATGAAGCCAAAGGGAGATGGGCAGAAGAACTCCCACTCGTTCTGTGGGCGTACCGGATGACCCCCCCCCCCATTCAACGACGGGCGAGGCCCCATTCAAAATGGTCTACAGGGTAGATGCACTCATTCCGGTGGAAATCGGAGAGCTTACTTGGAGGACGGCCAACCCAAAGTCACCCGAGCAGAACGACCAAGAGCTCAGAGAAGAGCTCGATCTAATTGATAAGCTGCGCACCAGAGCCTTACTAAGGGAAGCACTTGTGAAACAGGGGATGGTAACTAAATACAACGCCAAGCTCGTTCCAAGAGATTTCTCAGTTGGCCAACTCGTCCTAAGAAAGGCGTCCGTAGGACAAAAGAACGCAGCTCAGGGAAAGCTCGCCCTGAACTGGGAAGGGCCCTATCGAGTCGTCTCGAAGACGGGTAAGGGTGCTTACCAGCTCCAGACCATGAGCGGGAGAATAGTGCCAAGGACCTGGAATGCTGTAAACCTTAGGCGTTATTTTGTTTAAACTGTATCGTTGACAAAGCTCTTGTAACACGTTTAATCAAGGCAACCGGGCGGGACACTCTTTTTTCCCACTGGGTTTTTATTGAGGCCCGCCCGACCATCAATAAAGATGGAATATTTTCTTATGATCGTTCATTCATTGACATTCTGTTCATAGTAAGTAAAAAACTGACGGGCGAGTTAAGTTCAAACCGAGTTTGATAAACTACTGAATAAAGTCAGGACGTGCTTAGTCGATCTAAGTTACACGCGACGCGACTCCAAGAGATGGTCGCACCCCTGAGGACGAGTTCAATCTGGACAGAAGTCCAGTAAACTGTCCAAGGAACAAATACCCGAAATAAAAAGAAAGAAAGAACGATCATCAATTATCAATACGGTCAACAAATAAAGCATAAAAAAACAAAGACGAGCAGAATAAAGTGCATAGATAAAAGGGGCGAGCCCCAATAAAGTACATATTACATCAAAAAGGGGCGCCCAACAGGCTGCCCCCAGAAAAGAGTACAAAGAAAAAATTACAAAGGACGCTCATAGACAATCACTTCATCTTTCACAATGTTACCCTGCTCGCCCTCCTCAGCAGGGTAAACGATGCGACCATTTTGATGGGAGTGGGAGGAGTTGATGATGCTGGGGTCGATCTCCAGAGCGGGATAGACGCGTTGCACCTGGGCCAGAGCCTCTTCAAAACGCTCCTGGCAAATAGCAAGGGTTGACTCAACCACCCGGTCACACTCCTCCTGAGCCTCGTCCCGCTCTTTTTCCAGGGTGCCGACATTCTCCTTGAGCTTAGCAACCTCTTCAGCCAACCCCTCAACCTGACCAGACAACTCGTTCCCCCTTGACACTTCCAGCTCAACCCTACTCACGACCTCAATTTTGGCAGTCAGCGCATCGTCCCGCTCTTTGGTCACAGTGGAGAGGGTCTTCTTAGTTTCATCAAGGGCATCGGCAGTAGGCTTGAGAGCGGCCTCAGATTCCCGAAGCTTCTTCTTGGTGGCCTTCAGCTTCTCCCGCAACTCTGAGATAAATCCATAAGCACGGTTTAGCTTATCATTGTTGTCTAAGTTATCACTCTCCAACCACAAGTTTTGGGCGAGGAGTCTATTACCTGCCGTCCGATCCGCCTCCCCTTGCTTCAGCTTAGCGATCAGGCGAGATCCAGCCTTGGCCACATCTGCCACAAAGAGAAGAGGGTCTTGACGGAAGCGGTCGAAGTCCGCCTCAGAGACGTCCTCCAAGTCAAGGCCAGACCCCGGTCTCCTCTGGGCCCCTTTTGCAGCCTTGCTCCTCTTCGATGGAGGGTCGACCCCGGAGTCGTCCCCAGTGAGATCAACAGCGGGAATAGAGCGATCCCTCTTCTTCTCAGAGCTGGGGTGGGCAGCGGCGCTGGTTCCCGCCTTATTAGCGGCATTGGCAGCATCACCAATCGAAGGGGGTGGTTCGATTGGGGTAGATGGAGCGGGTTGAGATTTTTTGCCTTTCCTGGCCTTCCTCATATCCCATGCCCGCCAATTCACCTAAAAAGAAGAAAGAACGGTCAGTAAAAAAAACGAGAGAAAGAGTAGAAGAAGTAGTAGCAGTCGCACCAAGAGCGACACGGAAACTAGAGTCGTCCCGTGCCCGTATCAGCCGATAGCACTTTATCAATTCCTCGTCCATCCAGGAAGCCATGTTCTCGAGCAGCCTCAAGGTTTCCAGATCGCCCTTGCTAAGTTTGCAGCGTGTTCTGTAAGTGCCCGGGGGACGACGAAAGTGTGCATACGTCCATGCGATGGGAAACTTGTAGCCGCTCATTTGCCCCCGAGCGTCCAGAGACCCGACCATCTTACAAGACTCCTCACAAACGGTTGCAACCCACATGAAGGAAAGCTTCCAGGGCTTCAGCGAATCAGAGTAAGGTTTAAAAAGTTTGAAGTCAGACTGGCCCTTGATACTCAAATGCTCCCACCGGTTTCTATTGCTCCCTGGTTCCAGCCGCCGACTCATCTCGAAGATTTTGAAGAAAAGAGACCGAGAGCAGTCACGCCCCATGACTCTCATCAGCTGCTCGATACCTTGATGAAGGCCCACGAGTTGGGGTGCAGTTGGGACGGTGCGACTCCAAGATAACGAAGAAGGGAACGTTGGAATGAGGTAAACGGGGGACGAACCCGCATGTCACGAAGAATGTTCGCATACATGGTAAATTTGAGAGAAGAGGGGACGGCGGCCACATGCTCGTACGAAGAAGGACCTTCCACCGCCCATTATTGACCGGGATCGCCTACCATGTTCGCAAAATATTGAAGTACCTCATCCCCAGGGCGAAGGATCGAAGGTACGTTGTTGAGCACGGTCGAAGAAATCCAAGAGCGGTCTTCGCCAATCACGCCTCCCCAGTCGGGATCCTCTACCCCATTAACTGGTCGTAAGTCCCTTTCCGAGCGAGCTAAGGTACTAGCAACATGAGCAGGAGTATTGGCGGCCTCTGATGGTTCAACAGTGTCCTATGATCCTCGAGAATAGGAATGCGCAGGGTTACCCATTGAAACGGTCTGGTCGGAAGACGTGCTCTCACCAGACAAATTGGCAGAAGAAGTGGGCGGATGAGCTCCAGATGGAGTTTCGATCATGGCTCCGCTCGAAGCGGGGCGAGTACAAATTTCGGCTAGCCGAACAGGAGGACTGCTGGGAATGCGGGCAGTTTGCTTTGTCCACGCCAGATCCAGATCCTGCAAGAAGGGTGGAAAGAAAGTCAGACCACCTATAGACGACCTACCGAAGGGGGCGACAAGGTCGACCCCGGATCTGACGCCCCCTCCTCGCCGACGATGGAATGAAAAGGAAAAATAAAAATCAAGGCTAGAAGTTAATGAGACAACAAGTACCTGGAGTTGGAGATAGGTTGGTCGCACTAGCAATTACCAGCAGAAGGCGGTCTGGAGTTGAATCGCGCCGGAGCAAGAAGTCACTCACCGGAGAACACCTCGCCAGAATATCACCGGAAACCTGGTCGCCCACCGGAGAATGCAAGTCGTTCTCAAAGCAGAAACACGAGGAAGCGAAATGAGAAATGAAAGAAGGGTATCCCATATATAGGGGAAGCAGACCAGGAATTGAAGCGACATGACCCTTCGCTTCCAGCAATAATGACGCCCCTCGAAAATTGAACCATCATCATTGCGCGCCCCCATTGGGAAACGCAAAAGGTCACGGCTGTCACCTCGAAAGGTGAAGCGTCACATCGGTCAAACGCAGAACGCCACGTCACTAAAAGACCAGAAAGAACCCGTCACTCGGGCATTAATACAAGTCGCCTCAGCGCAGGCGGCCACACAAAGGCAAAGTCGCCCATTTGGGGGCAATCGATCTCAGGCCTGAACCCGCTCCTTCTGGATGGCTTCGGCCTGGGGGGCAACTGTTCCGGACTGGGCCGGAGCCCAACATTGTCATAGGGCCGACCGAAAGCGGCCCAACTAAGCAAAACAGAGAAGCTTGACCTAGATCGCAGGTTCAACGACCCTGACCAGGCCATATGCAATCCGACGGTCGCCCGCAGAGCCCCTGACACTATATATATAGAGGTCTGACCTCAGCTGACAGGTACACTTTTTACACATAACGTTACTCTGCTCGAATATTACCCCACTGACTTGGGCGTCGGAGTGTCTTCGCAGGTATACCCCGCCGGAGCTCTGAACACGATCAGCAACTATTCAGCTCGACTTCACCACCACCTTCACTCAAGAAGCAAGCGACTTCAGCGAGCCAGTAACGTGACCAAGCAACCCAAATCAAATTGATCGCCCTCATTAGGGCCAGGTCACTTTTCATGTTCACCTTCTTTGCTCATATTCTATTACAATCTAGAGGGCTCAAATTTACATATATTATGGGAGTATGTCATGAACTTTATTGTTTGTGTGCATTAACTTATTCTCACGATAAATAAAATTAATACTTAGAAAAATGACATAAAAACATTTTGTATGGATAAAATTAATTACAAATAGTGTGAAATTTCCATTACTTCAAAGCCATCCTAACATTCATATAAACAAAAAACCATCCTAAATTCCTAATATATTATCTAAAGAATTAGAAAGATTTTACTAACTTTCGTACCAAATAAATTTAATATTGTGTAAGATATACAAAATTCTTTATATTTCACACATCAAAATAACTCTACTTATTTTTTTATAAGTATATTTTTAAAATATCAATAGGCATTACAAAATTAATTTTTTAAACTCTATTTTTTAAAATCAATTATTTTAACGTTATTCCTTGAAAATGAATTCTATCAAATTTATAATAATCAAAAAGAATTGTTGTTGTTGTTGTAATTTGAAGGCTCGTATGAATGAGAGTAGGAGTAAGGGGAATAGTTACGACGGGTGACCCCAAAGTTGCCACGTATTGCGAGCGGTTGCGGTTAAGAATGAAGCGCGAGTTTTTGGTTTCTTTTAACAGAAGAAGTCAGAAACCTCTACCTAACATCTCCAAACCCAAAACAGAGGAATGGCTTTGAGAATCGCAGCAGCTTCTGCATCACCACGTATTATTGCAAGGCCCCATAACTCGTCATTCTTTTCATCTCCAATCCACAATCTCACTCTCAAATTCCATGTCCCTCCACGTCATCCACACGCCAATGCTTTCCCACCACTTCCGATTCGCACCAAACCCGGTACGGTTCTCCTTCTTTGTTTCTTTTTCTCTCTCTCTCCAATACTATTACTTTTTTTATTTTGATCCACTCCTCATTGTAAAAAGATTTTTGGTTTGGTCTTTAATCGTTTTTGCAGGGTCTCAATGCTACAACATTCGAGCTATTAGTGAGTCAGCCGTGGAACCTGCAGTTTCTAAGAAAGAAGAGGAAGAAGAGTGGCCTAATAAAGATTGGAAAATTAAGATGCTATACGATGGAGACTGCCCACTCTGCATGCGCGAGGTTCAATAAAAATTAACAACTGTGCTTGGTTGATTGCTACTAATTCTTTTGGCATATATATATATATATATATATATATATATATATATATATATATATATGTCACTGAATTGATAGTCATTTCTGTGTTGTTGTTGTTAATTAGGTGAATATGCTACGAGAGAGGAATAAGAGTTACGGCACTATCAAGTTTGTTGATATAAGCTCAGATAATTACTCTCCACAGGAGCATCAGGGCCTCGGCTATGAAACTGTTACTTTCTACTCTACTCTCTATGCTTTAAAGCTCACTTGGGCCTTGCCTCCTTTAAAATAACCTCTCACTCCAGTAGTTAGTTGATCACCTTAATGGCTATTCTTTTAAAATTTATGGGTTTCAAACTTAAATTACTTGACCTTTCTTTGTTTCTAGTTACAGTATAATGATTGTTTGTTTCCCCTTATAATAGGCAATGGGAAGAATTCATGCTATTCTATCAGATGGAACTGTGGTTACCGATGTTGAAGTATGCCTTCTTTCCTTATCTTCATTTCTATACTAGGATAACTGTTGCCACTTTTCTCACTCCTGCTTCACTAATATAATAATGATCTGAATACGAGTGTTTTTTGCTTATATGTTTCATTTCTAAGTTCATATTTTTTGTGTGGAATTACTGATAATTAAGAAATTAGAACGGTAATTACAGTTATATGATTCCCATAGTTCATTCCCACTTACAAAATGCGCATACTAGTGCAGTAGTAGGGTAAGACTTAAATATCAATATCCAGTTTCATGTTTCAACTTTTTTGTAACCCCTGAGTAGCTGTTTGTACTTGTGAAATCGTTGTACCCCATGACAACTCAAAATTCAGAGGATTTATATTTTTTGAGGGATGAATCTGTTTAGTGAAATGTGTTACTTGTTCCAGTATTTTTTACTTCTTTTGCAATACAAATTTATATATTTATATATGTGTTTCATGCTGGAGTGGCACTTTGCAGGCCTTCAGGAAATTATACGAAGAAGTTGGTCTAGGTTGGGTTTATGCCATTACAAAATATGAACCAGTAAGTCTTCCTATCATATTAATGATTTATAAAACAATGCTGTACAGTACATAGAAATTACGGCAGAAAGGATAGCTTATTTTATTACATATTATGTTATTGATGGATTTGAAATCAACATTCACAGATTGCAAAAATTGCTGATTCCATATATGGTGTTTGGGCTAAATACCGTCTTCAAGTTACAGGTAAATGCAGAGCACAAAAATAATTTTGCACCAAATTTTCCATTAGTTACATTTATAAGCCCGAGAACCATTGAATTACTGAGATAGGGCCATCCCCTAATCTTTAACTTCACCACAAAATCCGTCCAACATAAGACTATCATTTTTAGTTGCAATTTTCATTTCTACTATGTTTAATTATCGACTAAATTATACTAGAGGTCCTTTAAGTTATTTAATTGTAACAAGTTGGTCCTTTAAGTTTTTTTTCGTACCACTTAGGTTCTCTAAGTTATTTAATTATAACAAGTTGGTCTTTTAAGTTTTTTCGTACCACTTAAGTCCTCTAAGTTATTTAATTGTAACGATTTGGAGCTGAAAAATGTAAGTTATTCAGGATTTAAAAGTTACAATTAAATAACTTAAAGGACCAAATTGTTGTAATTAAATAACTTAAAGGACCTAAGTGGTACGAAAAAGACTTAAAGGACCAACTTGTTACAATTGAATAACTTAAAGGACCTAAATGGTATGAAAAAAACTTAAAAGGACCAACTTGTTACAATCAAATAACTTAAATGACCTCTGGTGTAATTTAACCTTAATTATTAATGTGTTAAGGGTTTTCACTACTTTCAGAGCTAGATCTGTCTCTGGTTATGCTAACTGGAATGATTATGCCTACTTCCTTTCAATTTATGTGTTAATTGTCCATTTTATTTCCAGGACGGCCTCCTATTGAAGAAATACTAGAAACTCGAAGGAAGAAGGTACTCATATTCAACTACATAAAGTATCAAGTTGAATTTAGCATAGAATGTATCTGCAGAATAAAACAGGAAAATGGAATATCGCAAAGAAAATTGAATGTAAACGAAATATCAGTGATGAAGAATAAGCTAAACTTTAGAAGACAGGGATTATTTAATTTCATATACACTAGAATATATTTGACATTGAAATTATGCTGCATTGCCTTGATTTGTCTTTATCGCTTTTATTTGAGGTATACTTGACCTTATGTTATGTTGCAAATGAACAAAATTAGCATTCAATGCATTAAGTAATTATTTTATTAGTCTAATGAAAAGGCAAAATGCTAAAATACAGTATATATCAATAGGCATATTAATTACGGTTCTTGAATAATTTGACTCCATTCAGATATTTATTATGGCCATTGTTAATAAGCAGCTTTACTGACATATATTGTTCACTTTAATTTGCCTAACAATATAAATTTTGAGTACTGCTTGGTGCTGATTTGTATTTTGTTGTTTTTTTTCCTGTTTTTTCAGGGTGAAGTATGCAAAGACAACAATGCTTGCAAGATGTAAATTTCCACAATAGCTAACAGGTGTTTCAAAAGGCTTGTTACATGATTTGTCACCAAAATTGATACTCATCCTCTGAAGTGGATATTTATATCTACAAAGCGCAGCCAATATACTCATCCTCAGTATATACATTTCATATACATAACCTTTTCCAAAGGTGCAATGGATCTGTCATAAGAAATGGAAGTTTGAGTAAAATGTCTAGTATGTAATTTCTTTTTTGCTTTTGGTTTTTCATCCTGTTAGTCTCCCTTAAGTGAAGTCTTTGGCAGATTCTTCAAGATTGTATTACACAAGTTACATGATACCAACATCCGCTGATTCACTGAATTAACAATATGTATGGATTGGTACTTGTCACAACTGAGACAGCGGAGACATAATAAATTTTTTTTTTTGAGATTAATAAAAAGTTTTATTTGCATATACATAACACATACATACACATATAATATAAAGACACACTTTTTGTGCATACTTCCCTCCGATATATGAACTGCTTGTTGTTAGAGAATAGAGTTAGACTAAACATATTTTTGTTGCAAAATGTATAAAGGATAGAATAGGCATTAGTTAACCATTGGAAGGGTATATTTGTAGTTTCCCAAATTGACCACTTGGAGTCAATTTGGCTCTCAGCTTTTCGTTATTTTGCTGATGCTATATATACTATAGCTGAAGCAATCATTTGTAACTTTTTGGAAAATAAATCCACAATGAAAATGATTCAATAGAAATCAGTTAGCAACAAACTTCTTCTTCATTACTGAGATAGTATTTTAACATGGTATCATCGGCCGGTGAAGGAACGCCGACCTCCTCCGCTGCCACCGGCGACGGCGTCAATCAACAACTTGATTTGATTTCAGCGAACACAAAATCGTTCGCCTCCATCTCTGAGAAACTTGATTCTCAGAATTATCTGCTATGGATTCAACAGGTGGAACCGGTGATCAAAGCTCACCAACTTCATCATTTTCTTGTTAATCCTACGATTCCGCTTGAATACTTGTCCGTCGCCGACGCTACGGCGTCCAATGTCAATCCTGCTTTCAAAAAATGGGAACAGCAAGATCAATTGCTCCTAGCTTGGTTGCAATCGACGATGTCGCGCGAAATGCTCACGCGAGTCATTGGATCGAAGCACGCTCATCAACTTTGGGACAAAGTGCATGCCTATTTCCAGATCCACACTCAGGCGAAGTCGCGTTCTCTTCGATCTGAACTTCGCTCTACTACACTCGAAGGAAAATCGATCTCTCAATTTCTCCAGAAAGTACAATCTCTGGTTGATTCTCTTCAAGCTATTGGTGAACCGGTTTCGTCACGAGAACACCTTGATATCATCATCGAAGGTCTACCTCAAGACTATGAGTCAACAATCTCGCTTATCTGTGGTAAATCATCGCAACCTTCAATTGAAGAAGTGGAAACTCTGCTGCTTGGACATGAAGCTCGTATGGAGCGTTTTCGCAAGTCCACGGTTCCAACGGTGAACATGACTACGGCGTTTGGTACTGCGAACCAGTCGCAACCTTCGCAAGGTGATTCTTCTCAATCCCAGGATGTGAACTCTGGTGCGATGCGTGAATCTCAGTATTCTGGTGACCGTGGTGGTCGTGGAGGCGCACGTGGTGGCCGTGGCCGTGGTTGCGGTGGCCGGAGTAATGTTCAATGTCAAGTTTGCCTCAAGATCGGTCACAATGCCTTTGAATGCTATCATCGCTTCAAACGCGACTTCGTGCCTCAGGCACCACCAGGTACTATCAATCCTGCACCTCCTTCACCATATGTCGCTAATTTTGCTCAACCCTATGCTGCACCTACACACTATGCTCAGCCCTATGCACCACAATTGCCACCACCACGCTCACCACAGCCACTTTACCCTGCTGCACCGTGGCACGATTACATATGGAACCAAATGTTGAATGCTAGACCTGCACCTATGCCTCAAATGTATCCATATTCACCACTGCCTTCACCGTATGGTTCCCCTATGACACAAATGGCACATGTTACACCTGGAATGCCACAAGCACGAGCTTATCTCACTGTTGCTACACCTGTGGCCACACCGTCTGCAAATTACACTGGTGACACGGCTGCATCTCACCATGTGACACTCAGTTCACAACAGATTCAACAACTATCTCCATTTGAGGGTCCTGATCAGATATTTGTTGGAAATGGTCAAGGTGTGAAAGTAGCTTCTGTTGGTAATTCTGTCTATCAATCTCCAATTGATCCAAAAAAGGAATTTATCTTGAAAAACCTACTACATGTGCCAAATATCACCAGAAATTTGTTGAGTGTTAGTAGGTTTGGACGAGATAATAATGCCTTCTTTGAATTTTGGTCTGATTATTGCTTGGTTAAATCTCAGGACACCAGGGAGGTCATGCTTGAAGGTTTCACTGGTGCTGATGGTCTCTATGAATTTGCTGGCTTACAACACAAGGCTATCTCTAAACCTTCAACTCTTACCAAAGATATATGTGTTACACCTTCTATTAACATAGCATCCACTTGTAATAACACTTTTTCTACTTGGCACAATAGACTTGGTCATCCAAGTCCAGCTATTCAAAGAACAATTTTAAAGAGTTGCAATATTCCATGTGTTAATAAAGACAATGTTGATTTCTGTGCATCCTGTTGTTTGGGAAAGGCCCATAGATTGCCTTCACACACCTCCACCACTGTGTACACTACACCTTTGGCACTCATCTACACAGATTTATGGGGACCAGCTCCTATGCAATCCTCCACTGGTTTCTACTATTATATGTCATTTGTTGATGCACACACTCGGTTCACTTGGATTTATTTGCTTAAACGAAAGTCAGAAGCCTTAGTCACTTTTCAACACTTCAAGGCTTTGGTTGAGAAACAATTTCCTCACACCATCAAAGCTGTCCAATCTGACTGGGGTGGAGAATTTCGACCATTCTCTAATCTGCTCCAGCAACTTGGCATTGAGCACAGGCTCATTTGCCCTTACACTCATCACCAGAATGGGGTAATTGAGCGCAAACATAGGCATATTGTGGAGCTCGGTCTCACACTACTTGCTCAAGCTAAGTTACCCTTCAAATTCTGGGATCATGCATTTATTACAAGTGTATTCCTCATCAACAGGCTGCCTACTGCCTCCTTGAACTTTGACATTCCCTATGTCAAATTGTTCAAGTCTACACCTGATTATAACTCACTGAGAGTGTTTGGGTGTGCATGCTTTCCATTGCTAACTCCTTACAATAAGAATAAACTACATTTCAGATCCAAGGAATGCATCTTTTTGGGATATTCACCTGCTCACAAGGGATACAAGTGCCTGGCACCTGATGGACGCCTATACATTTCCAAAGATGTTGTCTTCAACGAGATAAGATTTCCTTTCCCTGACTGGCAGTCACCTACACCTTCTACTACATTACTACCAGCTCCAATTTCCTCTTCCATTCCCTTAGTTGCCTCACCTTCCCCTATTGAAGTACCAACTGGCACAACCCCCTCCAATACATCTGTTCCAGCTACTGACTTGAACTCTGCTACACCAGAAGCCACAAATCACTGCTCTGCATCACTGTCTGCCAGTAACACTGCTACACCAGCAACTTCCAGTCACTGCACAAATCACTGCACTGCATCACTGTCTGCCAGTAACACTGCTACACCAGTAACTTCCAGTCACTCTGCTATATCAGTTCCTGCAACTCCTGTGCCTGCACCACCCCTTACACACAATGATCATCCAATGCAAACTCGCTCCAAGTCTGGTATTGTGTGCCCTAAAATACACCCAACCTTGCTTCTTACACATGCTGAACCAAGCACGGTCAAACAAGCCCTTGCTAGTCCAACTTGGCTTGCTGCTATGCAAGATGAATATAATGCATTATTGAACAACCAGACCTGGTCACTTGTCCCTCTCCCACCCAATAGAACACCAATAGGTTGCAAGTGGGTGTTTCGCATCAAAGAGAACCCGGATGGCTCCATCAACAAGTACAAGGCTAGACTAGTAGCCAAAGGGTTTCACCAACAATTTGGCACTGACTACACCGAAACATTTGCACCAGTCATCAAACCTGTCACCATCAGGACTATTCTCTCCATTGCTCTCTCCAAAGGTTGGCCTCTCCAACAACTTGATGTGAACAATGCTTTTCTCAATGGTTTACTAGAGGAGGAAGTGTACATGGTTCAGCCACCTGGATTTGTCTCTTCCAATCCCAACCTAGTGTGCAAACTCAACAAAGCCCTTTATGGGCTCAAGCAGGCGCCAAGGGCGTGGTTTGACAGACTGAAAACTACCTTACTACAATTTGGCTTTTCTTCTAGCAAGTGCGATCCTTCCTTATTTGTCTACACCAAAGGATCAACACAAATCTACATGCTAGTTTATGTAGATGATATCATAGTGACTGGCAACGACACACAGGTTATTCATTCTGTCATACAGAAACTCAATTCTGTGTTCTCTCTCAAAGACTTAGGTTCTCTTGATTATTTCTTAGGCATTGAGGTCAAACCTCAACCTAATGGCTCCCTTTACCTCACTCAAAGCAAGTACATCAGAGACCTCCTATCCAAGACAAATATGCTCTCTGCCAAGCCTCTCCCTACTCCTATGGTACCAAGCTGCAAACTCACTAAAACAGGATCTTCTCCTCTTACTGATGCCACTGAATACAGGTCTGTTGTTGGTGCATTACAATATGCCACCATCACTCGCCCAGACATTACATTTGCAGTTAACAAAGTATGCCAATTCATGGCATCTCCACTTGAGTCACACTGGCTTGCAGTCAAGAGGATATTGCGCTATTTGAAAGGCAGTGCTAACTGGGGTATTATGCTTAAACCGAATTATCACACTCCAATGTCACTGGTTGCATATAGTGATGCGGACTGGGGGTCTGATCCTGATGACAGACGCTCCACATCCGGTGCCTGTATCTTTCTAGGTGACAACTTAGTATCTTGGTGGGCAAAGAAGCAACCCATTGTCTCAAGATCAAGCACTGAGGCTGAATACCGTAGTTTAGCACTTGCCACAGCTGAAGTACTATGGATTCAATCGTTGCTCACTGAACTTGGTGTTCCTTTCAAGACTCCAACTGTACTCTGTGATAACATGAGTACTGTCTCTTTGGCTCATAATCCTGTCCTCCATGCTCGCACAAAGCACATGGAGCTTGACCTGTTTTTTCTCCGAGAAAAGGTCCTTCAAAAGCAACTGCAAGTCACTCATGTACCTGGCCACTCTCAACGTGCTGATGTTTTAACAAAACCGCTTCCAGGCCCTCAGTTTGAAGAACTTCGCAGCAAACTCACTGTTGTTTCCACACCCAGCTGAGTTTGAGGGGGCATGTTAGAGAATAGAGTTAGACTAAACATATTTTTGTTGCAAAATGTATAAAGGATAGAATAGGCATTAGTTAACCATTGGAAGGGTATATTTGTAGTTTCCCAAATTGACCACTTGGAGTCAATTTGGCTCTCAGCTTTTCGTTATTTTGCTGATGCTATATATACTATAGCTGAAGCAATCATTTGTAACTTTTTGGAAAATAAATCCACAATGAAAATGATTCAATAGAAATCAGTTAGCAACAAACTTCTTCTTCATTACTGAGATAGTATTTTAACACTTGTGGTAGGCAATTTTGTATTACCAGAAACTCCGGTACCTCTGATAGTAGATATCAATTATCTTTCCCTGTTCAATCCTAAAAACTTTTGCAAACTCGCGGACATTTTTCTCCGATTTCCCACCTAGACTAGCAGCTCTTGCTGCACTTTCACTCCAGTTAAATGCATTCCTCTTAATACTTAACTTTTTCCTCCATCCATAAGATCTCTTATACTCTTGTCCAGTTAGATCTCATCTGAGTCCCTTTTAGCTCTTCATCTTACTCCACACAACTCTTCTACAAGCTTATTAGCATTTGTAGGTACTGCGCCACTTCCACCATTGGCATCCCAATGCTCAATTCTCCAACAGAGCTCCATCTACAATGTGTTAGAAGCACTTCACTGCACTGCACTGCAGGGTGAGCCATCACCTCCAATTGGTTGCACCAACCCACCGCCAACCAACCCCTTATCACCTAGTCCAGTTAGAAATTCTTTTGGCAATCTCCCCTCTGATATATGAACTGCTTGTTCAATGGCGGATCTTAGTTAGGGCCCAGGTGGGCCACGGCCCACCCCAAGAAATAATGTGAAATTACTATAATACCACCTATTTAAAATAAAGGTTAATCATTATATATAAATGTTGCGCGAATGTTTATCAAATAGTACTACGTCGTAGTGGTTCATCAGCCTTTCTTTTAACTTCATTTCCCGTGTTCAACACCCAGATTTTACACTTTTGTTTATTTTTGGTTTTTAGTATCAGCGGCTCAGCACGTATTGAGCATTGATTTATAAGGCCACAACAATAATGAATATGTTTTATTATAAGAAAGTTAATTTATATACATTAATTCCATATAATAATTTTATGTTTATTTATAGTTTTAATTTTAATATTATATAATACAATTTTTTTTCACATATCTTATATTAGAGTTAGGACTTATAAATCAATGGTTGATCATTTTTGAAATTTTTTTCCAGTATTTTAAAATAAAAATCAAATTATCTTTTTACAAACAACTTTAATCGAGTGTCTATGTGAAATCAAAATTACTTTTTAGTTAATTAATTTTTTTTATAAATAATTATTAATCTATATTTATCTATTTTAATCGTATTTTCCCCCAGCTCCACCACTGCTCTAACGCGACCTTCCCTCTCTCTATCTCATCGTTGTCGGTCTCTCCATCCACATTCCTCGTTCGTCTTGCTTCCCATCACTGTTGTTGTCTTTGATTCGTTAATTAATTTTCTCTGCATCGTCTTCCGACTCTCGGTATCGTCTTCTTATCAAGGTAGAGTTTTTGCGTTTTTGCGTCTCTATTCATGCGATTGAGTTTCATGTCCCTTTCATTAGCGGCCCACCCAAACATTTTAGTCAAGATCCGCCACTGTGCTTGTTGCTAGCCTTCGAGCCCCTTAGTTTCTTGGTTTGTTCAGCTGTAGTGGTTCCCATGCTAACAAATGGTACATATACTACTACTACTGACCTTGGTGATTGTATATCTAAAACCTTTTCAAGTAGTTTTCCCTCATTGGTTTCCACAAGCTGGCTCCATGATATATTAAGACGTGCCAAAGACCGTTCCAGGTCCTATATGAGATATTAGGTTCCATGTGCGAATCAAGAAATTAGTGTGTCCAATTTTTTATAAGCTGAATGCATATAAAAAGTCGATCACTAATTGTTTTGATGCAACCTTAAGAGAAATATCAATCTCATGATATAAAACCATGTGATGTTAGGTTTTATGTGCTAACCAAGAAATTTGTGTCTTATTTTTTGATAAGCACTATCAAAAGCACACAAGGGGGTGTGCAAAAAACTGACAATTAATTGTTTTGATGCAACCTGAAGCGATATAAAATACTACCGAAGTGTAGAAAAAAAATTATACTAGTAGCAAACTACAATAGAATTATAGCAAAAATAGTTCTACTTATAATTATTTATCCTAAAATGTTGCAACAGCATCCCTAAACCAACACTATCCTGTACTAGTAGTGAATGAATCACAAGGGCTAGTAGAGAAAGAGATCAAATTGAAAGAAGAGAACACCTCGTGGAAAATAGCTGCTATAATTTGTATGCATTTTAATTTTGAAACGAAATTCAGATTGCATAGGGAACATGAGTAAACAATACACTATACAGGTTGCAGATCTCTGTTTTTTGGTGTAAACCAAAAGTAAACAATGTAGTAGTAGGTGTAATTATAATTATATGTACACACAAGCGTACAACCATTCACGCAAGTCCTAAACCCTGATTACAGACTAAAATTACCAAACATAAGCTAGAAACAAAATGAAGCAGAATAACAAAGTAACATGGCCACCTCCATTACTTACACCCCAAGCAAACCCAACAACACCATATAAACTAATTCCCATTTCAGAACCATCCTCCTCTTCAATTCCTTTCAACTACTTATACATTTCATCAAATAGCAATTTTTGACAAACAATTCATCCATTTTCCTACAGAACCTAACCCAACAAATTTAAACTGTTGAAAAATATTTAGGGGAGAAGGGTCAAAATGTTGTAAATCCGAAACTTAAAATGTGGTGGAGTTGACATGATTAGTATCCCTGGCACCAGCAACTCGGTGGCGAGTTCGCGTCAACCCAGCCGATTCATAAAGGCTATCAAACTCAGACCCTTCTTGATCATCACCATCTCCCAATGCCTTCATCATCTGCAACACCCTCCTAGCCTTCTCCTTCGCCCTCTCCGTCCCCGTTTCCTCAATCTCCCTCAAAACTTCCACAGCCCTTGCCTCTTTCGCCAACCCTTTGAATCTCAAGCTTCCGTGACTCAGCGCATACAATGCCGCCACACAATTCTCCCGAGTAGCCTCCGAGTCCAACTCGTTCCCCCTCAACAAACTCACTAGACACTCCACTGCATTGGCGTCCAGCATAGCGGTCCTTCCCTCCACACACATTGCCAGGTTGCAGAGAATCAGAAGCACACGGCTTGCCAAGTTTCCCGTTCTCACCATCGAAAGCAGCGTGGGGACCACCCCAAGTTTAACGAGCTTGACTCGGTTGCTCTGAACCAGTGTCAAGTGGTACAACGCGAGTGCCGAGTCATGCCGAGTTCGCTCAGAATCGGACCTCAACGCATGCATAAGTGGCTGCAACGCGCCGAGAACGCCAATCGCCATCTTGTTATCGTCGTCAAGTGCCAAACTGAAGAGCGCGCCCGCAGCATGTTCCTGCGACTCACTGAATCCTCCTTTCAACACGTCTACCAGAAAAGGAACAAATCCTGACCTCACGATTCTCACCTTGTTCGATTTCTCCAGTGAAAGGTTGACCAGAGAGGCTACAGCGTTGACCTGAACAACAACGTAACGCGATGAGATCAAAGAACGCAGCGCTGAGAGAAGCCGCGGCGTGCAAAACGAAACCCTAGCGTTTTCACTGTTCCTGGTGATGCTCCTAAGAGAGACCACACCTTCTTCCTGCTCGAAAACCTCGTTACTTTTTAGCTTCTTAAGCAGCTTATCTTCTTCTTCAGATACAGGGACGTTAGGGTTTAGTACTTCGATCTCGCACGAGGAAGATGATGATGGAGAGAAGCACGTGGGGCGAAGCGTGAATGGCAACGGTGTTCCGGGACTCGCCGCAATGATGACCGATTCTTCAGAAGACGATCCTGAGTTGAAGTGATCGACTCGAGGACCTAACTCGGTGGCGGCGTGAGAGAAAAGCACTTGCGGGTTATCCGCAACGTGTTTGAGCAACTCCTTTTCAGAAACCCTAATTAGTTGTTCTTCCTTCTCGATCTCTTTCTCTCCCGCGGCCACCATTGCTTCTTTAACCAGCTTCTCAACAGAGGCGTAATCCGGTGGGGGCGGGTGTTTGGTGCGGGATTTATTGCACCAATTGAGGATCGTCGTTTTGATTGCCAAATTGGGGATGACTGTTGAGAAATCGGGTCTCGACCCGTCTTCTAGGTTGGGAGAGAACTTTAAATCAGTGCAGGCTTGTACGGCGATGCGTTCGAATGTTTGACCCGAAGTGACAACAACCGGGTCGGACATTAAAGACCCGGAAATTGGACATATGAACTCCTTGGGAGGTTCCAGCTTTGAGTTTGAGCGAGAGGAAGAACGATGAAAGGAGATTTTCCATCTGTGCTTACCATTACCACCCATAATTTATGATATAGCTGTTGAAAGTTTCTTCTTGGTTTGGTTAGAAATATAATAAGCATAAGCATGTGAGCTTGCACGAATACTAGTTACACTTGCACTCGTTGGTTGGGGAAATAAGACTGGATCTTGAAAGGAATTGCTAGTCTTCAAAACAACGTGAGGATTGAATGAGAATAAGAAGAGACTACAATCGATAGAAAACAAAAACTATTGGCAGTGGCACCATCAGAGTTGAGAAGCTGGGGTCGACTGCGGCTGGGATAGTAGATACTGGATGAGGTTTTTTCTTGCCTTTTTTCTTTTCCCACTTTCAGGTCTATTTCCTACTCCATTTACATGCTTTCACGTTGTTCTCATCTTCGTGAGTTATGAAAATTGACCGTTTATTGATTTCTCTTTATTGACAGCTATTTTTTTACTGTATGTAACCATATACTCTGAATAAGTCATTGCTCGAACGCAACTAAATTACTAATAGTAGAAAGAAAAAAGTAATTTCATTAAAAAGTAAGAATAAAAAATTAGGCAGTCTTGGTCAAAAAAAAAAATTAGGCAGAGGAATATTTTTGAATCCAATTATAAATCCTTAAAAATTAATCCCATTATAAATAGAAAAGCATTTTTTAATAATTATGAATATTTTTTTGTCGGCCCGTGTGGTTCTCCCCTCCCAACAAAATTTTTATCACACCCAATATTTGAATCCAAAATCTTAGAATGGGATCTAAGTTTACCACTTAGACCTTGTTGGTTATTTTTTTGACATAGCGTATATTAAATACTTTGTAGTTACGGTTTTTTTATTTACAACTCATGAAGAAATAAGAAAGTGAGTCAAACAATTTTACCCAGTGAAGGCACCTCGACATGATTAATCGCCTGGCGTGTCATGTACTCATAATAATTATTTTCCAAAGCCCAGTCCTCGTGCTCCAGGTTTGGTTTCAAAAGCAAAGATATTTCCTTGATCCAGTATTATTACTACTATCATATCATAAATTAAAATACTAGTATGTAGTTTCGTGAAATGGAATCTTCACCCCAATATATGATAGGATAAATTTTAAGCTTGAGTTCTTATTCATATTCTTTCTCAGTAAAATTCTTTCTCAGTAAAAATACTTTATAACTAGTGGCATAAGTTATTTCAAGGGGTGTCAAGAAAATTATTGTTTAGTGAAATAAACTGCTAGTTTAGTGAAACAAGTTGCCACTTTTGAAGGTGGGTTAACTATGAAAAGATCATTTGAAAGTTGGCCCATTATCCCACTCTCTCCCTCCTACTCACCACACACCCCCAAACCAAAAATATTTTCTCCCTCTACTCATCACACACCCCCAAACTTAAAATATTCTAAAATTACTCATCACGCTGTATTTTTGAATGGTAAGACACATCAATATCGAATTGGTACGGTACCAAAGTACCGAACCAGTTTGATTAGTACCGAACGTGAGCCATCTCTGATGGTTCATTCATAGGAATTATAATTATAGGAATTCATAGGAATTATAGGGGTGTGGGAATACCTGAGACACGACCAACTAGGGGTGGACAACAATAGAGAAACCGGCCCATCCGATAGTTAACCGGGACAAAAAAAAGAAGGCCGGTCGGTTTTGGGCCATTATCGGGTATTTGGAGGCCCAAAATGGTTAAGGATGGATTAATTTGGTCGGAGGCGGTGGGCTCAAGGGGATCCGGCCCAAACCGAACCCGACCGACCCAAGGTGACAGTCACACGCTCGCAATCTCGCATATATCACAATTTCACAAACACTCAAACAGAAACACGCCAAATGAAACCCTAGCAGTGCGAATGCGAACTGCGAAGTGCGAACCCTCTCCACGCCGCAACTCAACGTCTCCCTCTCCCACGAAACCCTAGCAGTGAAGCTCCCCTCTCCCACGAAACCATCACCGTAACTACAACGAAGCCATCACTGCAACTCACTCACAGTGTACAGGAGGGTTCTCAGTCTCTATTTTCGTTGGCTTCATTTGGTTCTCTTGCAAGTGGTAAGCTTTCTTTCTTCGATTTTATTCTTCTCATCATCTCGTAGTTATTTTGATTTCAAGTGTTTCATTTATTTTCATTTATTTAGGGTTTCATCATCTCGTAGTTATTCTTCTCATCATCTTCGATTTTAGGGTTTCATTTATTTTCATTTCAAGTGTAGCAGCAAAGGAGCTTCGTTTCTCTTGTTTGTGTAGCAGCAAAGGAGCTTCGTTCTCTTGTTTCTGTAGATCCATCATTTCGTTCGTTTTCCAAGTGGTAAGCTTTCATTCTCAGATTTTCTTCTTTCCATTATCTGTTTGTTCTTTCCATTCTCTTGTTTGAGTTTCAAATGGATTCACTCTATTTTCGTTTTTGTGGTGTTTAAAATTTTTTAGGGTTTCAAAATTGTTGGCTTAAAATGGTTTCTAAGTTCCTTTATCTTCTCTGTTTTAGGGTTTCGAAAATTTTATGGATATTTTGTTTCAAATGGGTGTTTATATCCTGTTTATATTAGTCATACATGTCATATATGCTATTTATATGTGATGTTTGTTAGTGGTTTCTTGATGCTTGTTAGTTTCTGTTTGTAAAAAGAAATTGAATTGGGTAAATCTGTTTGTAAGTTGCTGGTTTAACGGTCTATAAGTTGCTGGTTTAATTGGTAAATTTGTGATGTTTGTTTGTAGTTTCTTGATTCTTGTCTATAAGTTGCTGGTTTAATTGCTAAATCTGTTTGTAAGTAATGCGTTTAACAATTTTTGTATTGTATGATCTGAGTTTCAGGAATGGAAGCTCAAAACCCCCCTCAAGCTGCCACTGGCCAAGCTACCACTGGGCAACCAGCAGCTGCTGCAGCTGTAGCTACTGCGAAACCGCCGCTTGGAAAGAAGAGGAAGCCAAATGCAAACAAAAAGAGGGAAAGGTCTATAGCGTGGGATCATTTCGTTAGATTACCGGACGAGGAAGAACCTATAGCAGCTTGCAAACACTGCCACATAAAGTTCCGATGCGACTCCCAGATTCACGGTACGTCTAACATGAAAGCACACATCACACGTTGTCCTGAATATCCGTATTCTCTTATTAATGACCCCAATCAAACTACTCTTAACTTTAAACCTGGGGAAAAGTCTAGTTTAGTCAGCACTAGCACTAGATTTGATGCTGATAACTGTAAAAAGGCGGTTGCTATTTTTGTAATAGTTGATGAGCAACCATTCAAGGTGGTAGAGGGTGATGGGTTTAGGTACATGATGAGTCAAATGCAACCCCAATTTACTGTCCCATCTAGGAGAACTATTGCTAGGCACTGCTATCAACTCTATCTTGAAATTTAAACACATCAACCTAGATGAAGAGTTTGAAGATTTTGATAACATTGTGGCAGGTATAAATTAAATGATTTCTGGTCTTTTGATAATGTTAGATTTCTAATTCTATATAAGCTAATATGTTTTTTTTTTATGTTCTACAGAATTTCAAGGAGGGGTATTTGTGGGTGACGGAGCTGCTGGAGTAAGCTCATCATCTCAGTCACAGCCAATTAATATTGGCAGTGGCTGATAAGAAATTCTGGTATTTGATATTTTTGAAATTTTGGGGTCACATGGCTCACATCTCAACTAAATGGCAACACCTTTTGGTCTTTTGGAGTCTTTAATGACTCACTACGGTGTCCAATGATCCATCTTCATGCAAGGGAACTTTTGTGTTGGGTATGGATGAAGGTAATGGTTTCCTAAATACTCTCTAATATTGTTTTGCATTCTGTTTTATATATTAATTACTGTCTGTGGCTCTTTCTGTTTCAGAAATGAAGTTCAGTTGAAGTCGGTCCGCCGCTGGAACTTAAGACCGGAACTGATATTAAAACTGAATCTGCTATTAAAACTGCTGCTGAATCTGCTGCTGGTAATATATTAAAACTGATATTATTCATACTGATATTAGTCATACTGAATCTGCTGCTGGTAATATATTAAAACTGATATTAGTCATACTGAATTTCTTGCTGTATATGTTAAAAAAACAGATTTATGATTATTCTTTCCTTTTATAATTGGAATTTGGAAGTTAGTTTCTTAATCCTGTATGATGTTGTGATATTTGCATGCAATTTAATGAAGCCTTTCTTTACTTCATTTCAAAATTTAGTGATCTTTCCTCAATGCATACTAGTACAAATCTTTGCTGGTAGTAGTAATCTATACACTTTTTTTGAATTAGTCATACTGAATTTAGTGGAATCCGTTGTTTATGTACAGTGTGAATGATTGCTAGTCCAACTGATGCATATGGAGGGTATGAGATACTATTTCAACACACATTTGGGGTAATTGATATTTCAAGTGTGAATGAGTTCTTCATAACATGCATACATACTAGTTGGAAATCTGCTATCTGAAATTGTATCTTATTTTATTTTGCAGGTTCAAATGGATGCCACTCTTGAGTTTCTTTGCTTCTTGAAGAAGCTTGAAATTCCCCCTTGCATGGGTGTAAATTGTAAATTAGACTAATTTACTAGTTGGAAGTTGGAACACTTCTACACTTATTAACTGTTGGTTGCTTTAATTAGGTGTCTGTGAAATTGATTGATGTAGAGCCTGTGATGTTAAATTAGTTACTGCTTGTTTGTTTAAACTTAAATGAGAAGCAGTAAACTTTAAATGTTTTAGTTTCAATTGGGTTTGTGTTGTATGGCCTATGATTCTAATGTGATATTGTGTTAACTGTGTGCTTTGACAGCAACATTAACTTAAATGTATGATTTGAACTGATAATCAGTCTATTTGAACAGGAAAAAAGTGTTGTTGATTGAGTTTCAAATCTGTTTTAGTATGATAGTGTGTTAAATGTATGCTTTTTACTTTGTTATTCTGTTAAAAAAATATCAGGTTTAACATGTTTAAAAAAAATTAAAAAAAAAGTTTTTTATCTTAAAATCACACAAAAAGTACACAAAAAGTACTGGGCCGCAGAAGGCCCAAAATGTAAACATTTTTAAAAAAAATTGTTTTTTTTTCTTCTGAAATTAGACAAAAAAACGAATTGGGCCAACGAAGGCCCAAACCGTTCTTATCCATCATCTACCCGCCCAAAACCGCCCAACCCGAAACCGCCCAAACCGATTATTTTATTGGTTACATTTGGGCCTCCATATTGCATCCGCGGTTTGGGCCGGATTGGTGTCAATGGGCCCGTACCCGACCGGACCCGACCGCTGTCCACCCCTACGACCAACGGCATCATGCAAAACATGAATTTCAATTGCTTGAATTTTTTAGACAAAACCAATCCTCTTCCTAGTGCCGTACCAATTCAGCCTCCCAATTGCTTGTTCAATGGTGTTATGCATTTGCAGAATTGAAGCATACTTACGGCACTATGCTGTCGTACCAGTTCGACATCATAGTGCCGTACCTGTTAAAAATCACCCAACGGGGGTGTATGCTAAGACACAAGTCACGACATCATGCAATTGTACCAGGTTTCGTACGTCGGCGCCGAACCGGGGAAATCTAAAAAAAAAAAGACGTGCTGGGAACATTTTTATTCATTAAGGGTTGTTGTTCCTTGGTTCAAACTCTTAGAGCCCGGCCAGGGTTTTGAGCAAGTTCTTTGATTCCTCTGTTCTTCAAGCGATTGCGCCAAGGAGGGAACTCTGCTCCTTGACTGTGGGTATCCTGACTCCTCTAGAAAGGGCCAGGTTAGGTGAGAGGGGACTGCGAGTGTTGGATTATACTACTGGCTAATGCATAAACGTAAAGATAAATGCGATAAAGAAGATAGGTAAAAAATAAACGTAGAGTTTGATTTGATTGATGATGTCCTTTCTGTACAATTACTCTTCTATTTATATACATAAGCCCTCGTCGGCCACTAACACAGCCAACATTTGCCTATCGTTGGATCAATCTAAGATCAACGACTATCACTGTGCCTAAGCCCTAAAGAGGTGGAGTAACCACCCACGATCTCACTAGCACGGTTAGTGGGGTGAACTCCCTCACTCCGCTCTTCAAACCTTCGCTTCTTCGCTTGATCTTCAACTGCTCCCACGTTCTATCTTCGTGCATGTCTCTTACGTGCCTTCCAAGTAAAACCGCCTTCCCTCAGCCACTTGGTTTACTCAGCTAACCTTCATCCTCAGGCAGTAACTCAGGCACCCGAGCCTACCCTGGCTGTGGCACTCTATAGGTTGCGGTTGTACTCTCCCTCGGTCTCGCTCATTGCTCCTCGGGCTAACCCCTTCCTCAGGGAGTTGTCTAGTGATATGCCCCGAGGACTTCCCTTGATCATTTCTCTCAGGCAATTATCTCCAAAAATCCTTGTCTAGTGACCGGCCTCAGTACTCCATCTCCACTTCCATCTTCCTTCAGTCCTCGGCCAATGAGCTAATTATTTTTGGATGCTAACAAGGGTATTTTGGAGATTTTGTAGTGTTTGGAGGTGTGTGGTGAGTAGGGAGAGTTGGATAAGCACAGGCCTTGAAAGTTAGTCTCTAGGGAGAGGTATTTGGGAAAAGTATACAAATTAACTTGGGGGATGTATTAGAAAAAAAAGGGGTGCAAAAAGATCTCGAAAGGGAAGCCTGTCTGGTTTAGGATTGATCATGATGGGCTTCAAATCAAGATGCTAAATTGTGCATTGGGGGTGTCTTTTTGCATCCATTTTCTTCATGCACCCACCCTCTGTTGTAAATAATTTTTGCCCAAAATACTCCCATCTTACAATTCTTGATTCAGGATTTACAAAGTTGCCAATTTTATGTCCAATACTTAGTCCAAAACCACTTTTTTGTATACAAGTTGTGATCCAAGCATACAATATCTTTGAGCCATAATTTCTCCATCAAGGCTTACATCATCCTAAATGAAGAAAGGAAATGGCAGAAGAATTTGTAGATCTTTACTCAACATTACACAGACACTACATCCACTTCCTGTTCGCAAGGCCTGCGAAGGCCATACATAGCCACGATCACGCGAGACGTTTCACTTTTGAAAAACGCTTTGCTTCCCCTGTATTTCTTTCTTTACGAGACAACACTCTTTATCTCCATTGTTATCACCACCACTTCCCGCCATGTCCTCAAACTCAGACTCTCAAAACCGTGGTCATAGTTATGGCGGAACTAGTAGCCAATCAAATTCTTCTTCTTCTGGCCCTTCTCCAGCGACCGCTCCCCCTGAGGTTTCCCCACGGGATGTCGCCGTCCCCGGCGGAGTCACAGTACGGCCTACCACCTCTTTTGTCGGAGAAGGCTCAACACCTTCAAGCAAATCTTCGATACTTCAGCTTGTCCCAGTATACCGCTCACCCGAGATCGGTTCACCTGCACTTAATGCTCCTGCACTGAAAACAGATTTCAAATGCAAGAAGCACCGTAAAACCATACCAATGCACCAGCACTTCATTGATGACATCATGCTTAGTCATGGATCACATGGAGCACATGCAACTTGCAAATTTCGGCGCCCACCATAGAAGTTAGCTTTGAAGAGTCACTCACATTGGGACACTTGGTCATCCATTAGTGGACCTCCATTTGTGTTTGAGTGTGCAATTCAATCTACTGTCTGAAGTTCAGAAACTTAACCATAGTTAACTTCTCAATTTAACTTAATCTCCAAGGAAGTCTCACTTTTTGAAGGCTATAAAAGGACCCTCACTTCTCATTTGAAAACACACCTCAAGATATCAACAAGATATCCTTAGAATTAGTTTTAGATAGTTTTTAAGTTTCAAGAAGGTAAGAAATGAATCGACAACTTCTTTCTTCACTTCCGCGTAGTACTAGCTAAGTGCAGGGAATCAGTGCACCTGCATTGCTTAGGAAATCATGCAAAGGAACTCCAACTTGTGTAACCTTTACCTTGTTGCTTTCTTTTATGATTCCACTTATATAAACATGTTCTATTCGGTTTACATATGTCTTGCAATGTCTAACATGAGCTAAATTTCTTTAGTTGAGATGTTCTAACCTTATAATGATCTTTTAAGTAAGTTGTTGTGCTTTTATATGATGTATGCATTTTAGTTCTTGTGTAATACTTCTTTCAACACTTGTTTTAAGGTTGATCGCTTGAAATAAGTAGATTTGTAAAAGCAGACATGGTTTATAATTAAGAACTCGAGAACTAATAAGGGTGAGTGTTTTAATAAAGTCTTTGTTAACTTGTTTTAATAAAGAAACCTTTGTTAATTCTATGTTAAGTCCTACACATAGGATAACATAGTCCTTAGGGTGATTCAGTGGGTACTTAAGAGACAGGAGTGAACTTATTTAGCATGCCTAGACATAGGAAGCTTGTAATGAAACTCTGAAGAAACTGACTGAAAAGCACATACTGAGGGGGATGTGGAGCGCCGATCGGTGTTAGCTGAAGAGGAGACCACCAGGCGCCGAATTGAAGAAGTTGAATCTCTTATGATAGGGCTCCAATCAGAGTTGCAGGCTTTGCGCCCTAAGCGGGAGGAGACTACCAAGAATCTGGCCCTGATTACCGCGGAACAAGCTCGTCTGTACAATCAGAGCAAACCCTTGGATCAACTCATTAGGGAGCTAGAATCCCAAAAGGGGGTCTTTTTTTTTACGATAAGGAGCGCGGCCAAAATGAGGTATTATCTGCAATTGCTTCCTAGGAGAGGCTTCGAATTCGCTTGACAAATTCGTTTCTGCTATGCCTGCTTCAGCTGTCCGCCCTTCTGATCAGGAGGCGTCCGAATTCGTGGAGGGGAAAGCATCGCGCCCCAGCATTTAATTTGTTTCCTCACTAGGCCGCCGGTGTGTGGCGAGCCACCAAGACAATGATTTCTTTTTGCATCTACTAACTTTCTTTCCTTTGCATATTTTCCCAAAGAGTAGGATAATACGCCTTGAGATATTTGCCATTGATTTTTGTTTCGATTTCTTCGCCATCGATTGTAATTAAACCGGTATGCGCCACCGTCGTATACTTCACTTACGATATAGGGCCCGCCCCAATTCGGGGACCACTTGCCAAGCTGGGGATCTTTCCTTCCAAGTGGAAGAATGGCTTTCCACACTATGTCACCCTCAACAAACTTCTTGGGTTTGATGTGTTTGTTGTAGGCTCGGGCTGTTCTGGCTTTATTCATTTCAATTTTGCTGAGGGTCGCCAGCCTGTCGTTGTCCAACGAGTCCAACTCCATTAACATGGCTTGTTGATATTCATCCATACCGAGGGCATACTGCCGAGCCACCCTCAATGATGCCACGCTGATTTCCAATGGTAGAACGGCATCCTGCCCATACACTAGATGACAGGGAGTTACCCCAGTGGATGTGGACTTAGAGTTCCCCATTCCAATGGACTTAGGGGTTTGAGCAAGTTCGTTGATTCCTCTGTTCTTCAAGCGATTGCGCCAAGGAGGGAACTCTGCTCCTTGGCTGTGGGTATCCTGACTCCTCTAGAAAGGGCCAGGTTAGGTGAGAGGGGACTGCGAGGGTTGGATTATACTACTGGCTAATGCATAAACGTAAAGATAAATGCGATAAAGAAGATAGGTAAAAAATAAACGTAGAGTTTGATTTGATTGATGATGTCCTTTCTGTACAATTACTCTTCTATTTATATACATAGGCCCTCGTCGGCCACTAACACAGCCAACATTTTCCTACCGTTGGATCAATCTAAGATCAACGACTATCATTGTCCCTAAGCCCTAAAGAGGTGGAGTAACCACCCACGATCTCACTAACACGGTTAGTGGGGTGAACTCCCTCACTCCGCTCTTCGAGGCTTCGCTCCTTCGCTTGATCTTCAACTGCTCCCACGTTCTATCTTCGTGCATGTCTCTTACATGTCTTCCAAGTAAAACCGTCTTACCTCAGCCACTTGGTTTAGTCAGCTAACCTTCGTCCTCAGGCAGTAAATCAGGCACCCGAGCCTACCCTGGCCGTGGCACTCTATAGGCTGAGGCTGTACTCTCCCTCGGTCTCGTTCAATGCTCCTCGGGCTAACACCTTCCTCGGGGAGTTGTCTAGTGATATGCCCCGAGGACTTCCCTTGATCATTTCTCTCAGGCAATTATCTCCAAAAATCCTTGTCTAGTGACCTGCATCAGTACTCCATCTCCACTTCCTTCTTCCTTCAGCCCTCGGCATACCACTACAAGAAAAACACGTATTTCCGACGGATTTTTCCGGCAGATATTTTCCGTCGGTACATTTCCGGCAGAAAAAATAGTCTTTCCGGCGGATTTTTTTCCGCCCATACATTTCTGGCGGATTTTTAACATTACAGACGGATTTTAAAAAAATAAATAAATTTGATTTTATTTTTAAAAAAATCCGCCGGAAATTTTAAAAGTCCGCCGGAAAATTTCGGAGGGAAAAAATCCGCTGATAAATAAAAATTTCTCCTACACTCCTCTCATTCTCTCATTTCACTCTTTTTTTCCTTCTCATTCTCTTCTACATTTTCTCTATCTTATCTTTCTTCTTCTTTCTCATAAATTTAAATTTTTGCTTTTTTTTAGAAAAATCCGCCGGTTATGTGCATTTCCGGCGGATTTTTCAAAAAAAAAATCTAAAAATCCGCCGGAAACATCCATTACAGACGGAAAAAATCCGCCGGTAATGTGTGTAATGTGTGTTTCTGGCGGTTTTTTTTTTCTAAAATCCACCGGAAATCTGAAAAATCCCCAGCAAATTACCGGCGGATTGTCCGCCGGTAACCGTTACCTGCGAACGATTTTCCGGCGGAAAAAATCCGACGGAAAGCAGCATTTCCGACGGATTTTAGGCTTTACCGACAGATTTTTTCTGTCGAAAATCTGCGATTTTCTTGTAGTGTACGATCTAATTATTTTTGGGTGTTAACAAGGGTATTTTGGAGATTTAGTAGGGTTTGGAGGTGTGTGGTGAGTAGGGAGAGTGGAATAAGCACCTTGAAAGTTAGTCTCTAGGGAGAGGTATTTGGGAATAGTATACAATATAACTTGGGGGATGTATTAGAAAAAAAAGGGGTGCAAAAAGATCTCGAAAGGGAGGCATGTCTGGTCTAGGATTGATCATGATGGGATTCAAATCAAGATGCTAAATTGTGCATTGGGGTTTCTTTTTGCATCCATTTTCTTCATGCACCCACACCCTCCGTTGTAAATAATCTTTGCCCAAAATACTCCCATCTTACAATTCTTGATTCAGGATTTACGAAGTTGCCAATTTTATGTCCAATACTCAGTCCAAAACCACTTTTTTTTTATACAAGTTGTGATCCAAGCATACAATATCTTTGAGCCATAATTTCTCCATCAAGGCTTACATCATCCTAAATGAAGAAAGGAAATGGCAGAAGAAATTGTAGATCTTTACTCAACAATACAAAGACACTACATCCACTTCCTGTTCGCATGAAGTCCATTGGGTGTTGATGGATCTTTTGGGTAAAATATAGAGTGGGTGGATCTTTAATTTTGACTAATATAAAGCCTGATTGGTCGGCTAAGGAATTTCTTAACAAGCTAGAATCGAATTTTTAAAACTTTTGATCAGTAGCAAAAATGGCTACTGTGAGGATCCTTTTATCATCGATTTCTCAAAGAAAATGGCATTTATAACTACGTCTAGTCATAATCAATGTCTTATTCAATGGAGAATTAACATGAGAAATGTAGACGAAATCTCCTAAAAGATATCCAATCTAGGGTGAGAACATGTGTGTTTGTTGACTAGGTCATTAGATGGGTCCAAATTGGTGTTTAATAAATCCTTTGTTGACCATTCACTTTTTGCCCTAGGCTTGAGATTGTTATTAGTCATCTTGTTGGGCAATGTAGACTAAATGCTAATATTTGGTCCAACGTCATTCATATCCATAGAGTACAATCCATGTTAGAGAATCATTTTAGGCTAAAAAATTGTGGGGATTTTAGATACTTTCTTGATCATATATTGTCAAACATGATAAAAGGGTATAATTCTGTGAAAGAAAGTAACTTTGATAATTTTTTACATAATACAATCACTCTGTAAGAACTAGACTCTACCGATGGATCCTAATGTGTTGCTCAACAATCTTGGTGGTGAATTGCTCTTTGATGTAACCATTTACAGAAAACTCATAGAGAAGTTGATGCACCTAACAATATTAAGACCAGATATTACTTTTGTAGTTCATTACCCCAGTCAATTGAAGTCAGCTGCTCATATATAGTTATCGTTTATATGTTTGTCCATTGCCTTCTTGCACAATCTTCAATGCATTTGTTGGCTTATTATAGATGCTGATTGCTGATTGAGACAGTTGAACGATGATAATGCAGGGAAATAAAATTTGAATAAGACTAGGAAAAAACTTCCTAGAAATAATAAACTAAGATAACATTGTTTTGACTTGTAAGATGTGAGAAATGGAGGCCCTTAGCCTGGGAAGGAAACAAGAGGACAAAACGGTTTGTATCAGGTATTCCTATGATTTAAATATTACATTTTAGCCCCAGAATTTCCATGATTAAAACAATAAACCCTCTGCCATAATCTGTCTTTTATTGGTGTTGCAGGTTTTTTAAAAGTTATCTCTGACATGGTTAAAATATTAGTTTTATGTTTTAAATGCAAGTTAAAAAACAAATTGATTGTGTTATTGTCATTACCAACGGAAATATTGGGCATGTCATTCTCTGTTCTCCGTTAAACCATGTTTCTCTCATCTCATTCGTCCCTATCCTAAGATCTCACCACCATATCAACGCCGTCCACCGCCGAAGCGTCGATTGTACGTTGGAACAAATGGAGCATTGCTCAATGGCAGAGAGAGAGAGAGTAGAAGAGTGAAACGGGTGTAATAGAATTGTGTATCGTATTGATTGTAAAATCAGAATTACAAATGGGTATTTATAGCTATCCCAAATTACAAGCAAACCGTAAATTGTAAACTAGCTATACTTGTTACAAACTTAAACTATAAGTGAACTTACAAACAAAGGGAACTAATATACGGGCACCAACACAGCAACACAAAGGCGCCCTTCACTTCACAGCAACTTGATATTACTCACTGAACTTGATTGCCTTCAACACTCCCCTGCAATTCAAGCATTCAGTGATACTAAGTTCAAACATTTCCTCATTTCTCTAAACCTGTCACCATTCAAAGGTTTAGTAAAGATATCAGCAACATTTCCAGCAGTGTTGCAGTAGCCCATTTCAAGTTTTCCCTTGCTAACTTGATCTCTAATGAAGTGGTATTTTGTCTCAATATGCTTACTACGACCATGAAGCACTGGATTCTTGGCTAATATTGAAGACTTGTTATCTACCTTCAATTTCACAGGTTTCTGGTGTGCAATTTCCAGTTCACTCAGCAATGAATCAAGCCACAAAGCTTGACAGGCTGCTATATATTCAGCCTCACAAGATGATAAGGCCACAACATTTTGCTTATTGGAACTCCATGAAATTGGAGCACCCAAGAATCTGAACCAGTACCCAGAAGTACTCTTCCTCTCCACCTTATCTCCACACCAGTCAGGCTTCAATTTCTGGTGTGCTGACAGTTCTTCCCTTTGGAAACAGCAGAGCTAGCTGCTGTGTACCTTTAAAGTACCTCAAGATCCTCTTAGCTGCCACCATGTGTGACACTCTAGGATCATTCATAAAATGACTAACCAATCCCACGCTGAATGTTACATTAGGTCTGCTATGCCAAACAAATCTCAGAGAACCAACAATCTGCTTGAACAGAGTTGGATCCACTGTCTTCTTAGTTTCTGCCTTGGTCAGTCTCACATTTGATTCACAAGGTGTGGCTGCAGCATTGCAATCTTGCATCTTAAATCTAATTAAGACATCACTGATATACTTCCTTTGATGAAGAAGTATTCCACCTGCAACATGAACAAACTCCATGCCCAGAAAGTAGCTGAGAATGCCTAAGTCAGACATCTCAAATTCTGACATAAGCTTTCTCTTGAACTCTTCAATCTTTGCTTGATCATTTCCTGTCACTAGGAGATCATCAACATAAAGGCATATCACTATCACTTCACCATTGTCTTTCCTCTTGAAGTACACACCAAACTCAACAGAGCATTTTATAAAACTATGTTTCTGCAGGAAGGCATCAATCCTTCTGTTCCAAGCTCGTGGAGCTTGTTTCAGTCCATACAAAGCTTTGTTCAGCTTGTACACCTTGTGTTCTTCACCTTTCAGTTCAAACCCAGGTGGCTGCAGCACATACACCTCTTCCTCAAGCTCACCATTGAGGAAATCAGACTTTACGTCAAGTTGGTAAAGTGACCAACCATTAAATGCAGCAAGTGCTACAACAAGTCTCACAGTTTCTAGTCTAGCTACTGGAGCATAGACTTCAGAGTAGTCCACCCCTTCCTTTTGCAAAAATCCTCTTGCAACAAGCCTTGCCTTGTACTTTGCAATAGACCCATCAGGTTTCAACTTCAGTTTAAACACCCATTTCAAGTCTATTGGTCTCTTGGAACTTGGCAGCTCAACCAAATCCCATGTGTGATTCTTTTCTATTGCTAGCATCTCTTCCTGCATAGCACTCTTTCATTATTTCTTTTGAATAGCTTCTTGCCACTGAACTCGCTCTAATTCAGCAAATAAAGCCAACTGCAACAGCTCACCATCACCTTGTATGGTGTCATCAGAAAAAACTTCATAACCAGCAAGTCTCACAGATGGAAAACACTGCCTCTGTGATATTCTCTGTAGCTGCTCCACCTCAGTGTTTGCCACTGGTTCAGTAAGAGATCCCTCTTCATTATCAAAAGGAATTGTCATGTTAGTGACTGGGCTGTTTTCCCAGTTCCATACAGCCGTCTCATCAACCTTTACATCCCTACTAATCACCAATTTCTTTAGCTTAGGATCATAAAGTCTGTATGCTCCTGTTGGATGGTAGCCAATCAACACAAGTGCTTCACTTTTATCATCTAGTTTCCTTCTTCTCTCATCAGGAATATATCTGTGACAGACAGAGCCAAAGATCCTGAGGTGTTTCACAGTTGGTTTACTACCTGTCCAGGCTTGTTCAAGAGTCATATTATCCAATCCCCTTGTTGGACATCTATTCAAGACATAAGCAGCTGTATTTACAGCTTCTCCCCAGTAGTTCTTAGGCATTTTCTTCTCTTTCAGCATGCCTCTTGCCATGTCCAGCAGAGTTCTAATTCTTCTCTCTGCTAGACCATTGTGTTGAGGGGTGTATGGAGCTGTCACCTCATGTGAAATCCCTTTCACTTCACAGAATTCTTTGAACTCATTCGAGTTAAATTCCCCTTCACCATCAGTTCTCAATATCTTCAATTTATTGCCACTCTGTCTCTCCACAAGAGCACAATACTTCTTGAATACTGAGAATACTTCTGACTTCTCCTTCAACAGATACAACCATATCTTCCTAGTGAATTCATCAATGAAAGTTAGGAAATACCTGCTGCCACTGAAAGTCTCTTCTTCAATAGGACCACACACATCAGAGTACACTACCTCTAATGATTGCTTTGCCCTTTTTGGAGCATGAGACTTGAAGTTGTTTCTTTGTCATGAAGCGATTTCAGGCTTTTGAAATTGAGATGCCCAAACCTGTAGTGCTACAACCATCTCTCCTCATCAACAGTTGTGTTGAACAGGCACTTCACTTCTGCTGCCTCCAAACTTACTTTGAAGGTTCTATTCTTGCTAACAATTGCCTTAAGCAACAGTTTTTCATTAGAATAAAAAACCTTGAGATAGTTCTTCTTCATTTCAATGGAGAATCCCTTCTCAAGGAGCTATCCAACACTTAACAAATTGCTTTTCATGGAAGGAACATACAGCACATCTGTAATAAATGTAGGTTTGCCATCCTTTCCCTTAATCATTATTTTTCCCTTACCTTCTACTGCCACACCAGTATTATCAGCAAACCTAACTTTATTTTTCACACTATCATCAAAATCAAACAGCCACTCCCTATGTCCAGTCATATGATTGCTACATCCAGTATCTAGGTCCCAATATTCACTGCTACTGCCATCAAGTTCAGTGTTAATAGTTGTAATTAGTGTTACCTCAACAGCAGCAGAAGTCACTGTCTCCTCTGTACAGGCTGCATCTTCATCACTGTCATGAGTTGTAGCCATCAGCAACACTTGTTCAGAATCAGAGTCTCCATCTTCAGCAACTAGAGCCTCATAATCTGGCTTAGAATTCCCTCCCTTATCAGCAGTACACTCATCTACAAAGTGACCAAAACGATCACAATTATAACACTGGATGTTCTTCTTATTGAACTTCTTCTTTCCTCCCTTATTATGACCAGATTTCCACTTCTTTGAAGAGCCTTCTGGTTTATCAGAATTGTTCTGATTCTGACCAGAATTGTTGCTGTTTTTCTTCTTATTATTCTCTTTCCACTTAGCTTTCCTCTCCTTCCATGTACCTCCACCACTCTTCTTGTTGTGTTGAGCAAACAAGGCTTGTTCACTAGCCTTCTCCTTCTCAGATCCTCTCTCAGTCACACGAATTTCATGCGCTTCCAAATTGCCTTGCAATTCCTCAATTCTCATCGCACTTGTGTCCTTTGATTGCTCAATCGCAACAACTATGTAATCAAACTGAGATGTGAGAGATCTGAGTACCTTCTCAACGATTGTTTGCTCGTTAATCGTTTCTCCACACGCTTTCATCTGATTCGTAATTGTAATCACACGCGATAAGTAATCGGCGATCTTCTCGTCTTCATCTGAAGATTCTCGTACTGCTTGCGAAGCGATTGAAGCTTCACTTTCTTCACCGTCGCGTCACCGCCGTAACACCGCACCAACGTATCCCACGCTGCCTTCGTTGTGATCGCCTCAGAGATCTTCTCAAAGACCTTCACATCAACGCACTGGTGGATGAAGAACAGTGCCTTCTGATCTCTCTTCCTTACTTCGCGATGCGCATTTCTCTGAGCTTCAGTTGCGTTCTCAGCTAGCGCAACAACACCATTGTTGACGATCTCAAGTACATCTTGAGCACCAAACAAAATTCTCATCTGAATTGACCAGCGATTCCAGTTCTTTCCATCGAACATTGGCAAGTGCGTGTTGAAACCTCCGTTTCCGTTCATCGTGTCGCTCTCTCTGCAAATCACTCACTGAATTCCTCACTATCACTCGTGTTTCCCAACCCTAGGAATCAAAATGAGATTCCACACAGATTTCGAATTGCAATTCGATGCAAACTGCAAAATCAAAATCGCACACAAGTCTCACAGCAAGATTCACGATCTTGTACACTCGTGTTTCCCAGAATCCCTAAAAATGGAAGCTCTAGATACCAATTTGTTGGAACAAATGGAGCATTGCTTAATGGCAGAGAGAGAGTAGAAGAGTGAAACGGGTGTAACAGAATTGTGTATCGTATTGATTGTAAAAACAGAATTACAAATGGGTATTTATAGTTATCCCATATTACAAGCAAACCGTAAATTGTAAACTAGCTATACTTGTTACAAACTTAAACTGTAAGTGAACTTACAAACAAAGGGAACTAATATACGGGCACCAACACAGCAACACAAAGGCGCCCTTCACTTCACAGCAACTTGATATTACTCACTGAACTTGATTGCCTTCAACAGAATGCTGGTAGGGTAGGATCTGCGACCTGTATGGTGTTGAAACGATACAATTTGGGGCTTTTTTGGTTTCAACACAAAAAAAACCTATTTCAAACCTTTCATTTACCGTGCGATTTATCAGCATAAAGTACAATTCTAATATTTATATAATTTTTTAAATTTTTATTGGATGACCATTTTATTAAATACCACAAACATCTAGGGGAATCAGTACGGCAGGTAGCCTTTCATATCATCTTCCATTAATTTTTTTTTAAACATATTCAAGGGTGTTAAACTCAATTTTCTCATGGACACAAGTTTACAACTTTCCCAGGTTAATAAGTGCCACGGTGAGAAATTATCAAGTATCCAACCTTCTACATGGTACAAAGCGATATTTACAGAAAAACCAAGAAAGAACTTCCTAGTTACATGCTTGGGACGTATACAAAGGTTAAATTTTACGTACCAATTACCAAACCTTTATTTTTTATCCTATCACCTAGGGATGATCATAACCATTACTGCCAAAAAATAACTTCTTCCTTAGTTTCCAAACACTTCAACAGTTAGCCGATTTGCATGTGTTTAGTGACTTTAGAGGCATTCTCGTTGTCTTTGATAAGTGCAAGATTTTTAACCATATACTGCCAAAAAATAACTTCTTCCTTAGTGACTTTATCTTGATCGACAAAACTTGTCGAATTTTCCTTAAGTTCACCAAAAACTTGTCCTTTGCACACATTATAATGTTTTGTAGCTATATTTCTTGACGGACAATTGTACCTTTTTTTTTTGACAAAACGGACATTTGTACCTTTGGTAGGCTATAACTTAGCCAATTTGTCTTGTCATTAAACTTTATCAAACTAAAAAAAATTGTAGCCTAACACTAGTCAATGATTAGTCTACTTAGTAAAGATTTGACTCATATTCCACAAGTATGAGTCTCACCGCAGTGAGTGAGGACTATGAAGAACTCATTTGAGATACTTTTAAATATAAGTGCAAGATTTTTAAGATTTTGTGAGTAATTAAGGTGAGTGTGGAGACCAACTCACCTAAATTTTTTCTTCATAAAATATAAATAAATAAAGATCACTAGTACCAACGGGAGGAGGCGAAAAATAAAAAATCAGGGGGTGTATATAGAACTAGAAAGGGAGTCGGTCAGACAGTCACTCTCATATATAGAAGAAAAAGAAGTGGCCAATATCTTCCCCATTAACATCGTAAAAAAAAGTGAAAAAGAAGAACTGTCGACCTAGAATTCAGTCACACATGACATAGCAGGAACAAAAATCTGCCAAACCTTAACGTCGCAGTCCAAGCTGCCACTATAGACTAGAAAAGATGCTTCTGACTCCTCCGATGTTGGGTTACAATGTTCAACCACTGCACTTAAGCACTTAATCGAACCCATATGTCCTTGCAAAACAGCCAAACAACAATACTCCCTATCAACACCTCTCCAAATTCTTATTGTTTTATCAGCAGAACCACTACACACCAAATCCAACACAACATCCAAACACAAAATCGAACTTGTGTGTCCCCTCAACGCACCCACCACAACCATTTTCACACCACCATCATATTCATCACTTTCTTCCTTCTCCCAAACCAATATAGACCTATCACAAGCACCAGAATATAACACAGTTTCATCACTACTCAAAACCAAAGCATTGACTCCAGAATTGTGTTTCTCCAAAGTGTCCACCAAACAATGTTTCTTTTCCCCTTGATGTTTTTTCCACACCTTAATTCTCTTATCAGCTGATCCACTGTAAACAGTACCATCGTAAGAAACTGCAACCGCGTTTATAGCATCATCATGTGCGTTGGTTATAGATTCCAAACACGTGAAATCTCTAGTTCGCCAGATTTTGATTGTTCTGTCCCATGAAACGGAATACAACAAGGTTCCATCTTTAGACAGAGCAAGTGAAGAAACAGTGTCAACGTGATGGACCCACGTGCATTTTTTGTGTCTTCGAATTTGAACATGGTTTTTTGGGATTAAAACTTTGGAGGCACGATCACCTAATGTTGGAAGTGTAGCTACATGTGTATACTTTTGATTGTCGTTGTCGATTTTCCAAACACGGATTTTGTGGTCTTGATGGGCACTGAAAAGTGTGTGTGTCTCGGGTTGAATTACTAGGGACTTAACCGCACCTTTGCCGGCGACAACCTTGTTAGTTGTTGTTGAATTTTCTGTTGAGGTGCGGTTAAAGGATTTGATTTCTCTGTCGGATGAACCGGTGTAGAGGAACTTGCCAGAGAGGGTGAGAGAAGATGTGTAGGATGTGTGGCCTTTAAGGGTTGTGAGACAGTGGTGGTAAGTGGTGGTGGAAGGTTGGGGGTGTTGATGGTAAGATTGGGAGGTGTTATTAAGAGAAGGAATTGAGATGAGACTGCGTTGTGAAGTGAAGGAAGTTGACCCTGTGTGTTGAAGTTGAAGGTGGGAGTGGTTAGAGTTAGATGAGGAAGAGGCACTGTAACATTGTTCGTAGTGGTATTCCATGATTAATCATTCACATGGTATGAGAAGGTGAGAGTGAAATTGGTATAACAGAAAGCGATATGAACTAATATTATATATATGGAGGTTGGATATTACATCATTCGCTTAGACTGGTGCATTTTTAGATGAAGTAAAGGAGGTATATATATATTAGTTGAATTGATTCAAAAAATCAATAGTAAAGATTTAAATTAATTCATGATTTATTTCATATATTCATGTATTTATTCCTACTTTCCTAGTTTAGAGGTATATATCAAATTAATGGAGAAGAATTATACTAGTATTACTATTATGTTTGTACTATTATGTTTGTCCAGTTATGTCGGAGCTTGGTTTGTGGGGTCTGCGGATTTCAAGGACATGGTGGGGAACCTAGGATCCTTGGTCCTCTAAGACAGGCTAACCAAGCTAAGACACGCTGACCAAGGTCACTTAGACGAGATGACATGAGTCACTTCCAACTTAACCAATGTCCTTTGAATCCAACATTTGGCAGTGGCAGACCCACTCACAGCTAAGGGGGTTCAGTTGAACCCCCTGAAAAAAAAATTGCACTTACCACCCTATATAAATAACCTAAACCCCCTGAATTTTTTTTTGAACCCCCTGAAAATTTTAAATTGCCCTAGTAGACCAAGTTTTGCACCCATTTGACACTGGCCCTAAAAAATTTGACACCCTGACCCCGGGGTCATGGGTCCGCCACTGACCTTGGGCATGCAGCATTGTTAAATCTCTTTAGAAAGCTTTGCCGCCCATTGTGATCCTACCCGGCTAGAGGGATTAATCTCTACAAATGCTTGCAGAGAATACTTGGTTTATACCTCAAGTTAAGGTTATTATAAAACCTGAGAATTCAGTCAAAAAATAAAATAAAATAAAACATGAGAAGGGCTTTTTTAAAAAGTAAGGCTAAAAATACCATGTTTTTTAGTTCATTCGAGAAAATCTTTTAAGGTTACCCGACAGACTTTAATTAAGTAAACATAAACAATAAAAAAAAATTATTGTCATTTTTACTATATTAAATTATTTATTTATAATATATTTCACCTACACTCAAAATATCGCGAGTTTACCTTAGTTTTTTTCGGTGTTTCTTTTTCATTTCTTGTTAATAAAAAACGATCGTGAGTTTAACTTTAAGTCCAAGAGGAAATGAGGAGTCATGTTGATTAAAGAAATGTTTAAATACGTTTTTACCTCCTGCAAATAGGGGGTGTTTTGCTTTTACCTCCTGCAATTTTCTTTTAAAAAAAACACCTTGCAAATGTCACCATTTTGGCGTGAGCCCTTCTGTTAGTTCATTTGTTACGGCTGTGCCTACGTGTCAGTGAACAATCTGATTTGGCATTTTTAATTGCCAAATGGGTTTGCCACGTGTTAGATTATAAGTCACTTTCAATTAAAAAATGAAAACTAAAAGAAAGAAGAAACAGAGTGAGAATGGAAATGTGGTTTCTGAGTAGAGTGTAGAGAGTGAGAGTGAGAATACAGTGAAACGAAGTAACAACGAAGACGAAGCAACAACGAAGACGAAGTGACAAGGAAGACGAAGTGACAAGGAAGACGAAGTGAAACGAAGCTCAGAAGTAACTTTTTCTGTGGTTTACTTGGTTCGTTGATGTGTTTTAGTTTAGGGTTAGTGAAATGCATTTGATGATGTGTTTGTGAAGCTCAGAAGTAAGTTTTTCCGTGTCTCGGTTTGAAATGCATTTGATGCTGTGATTGTGTCGTTTTTGACTCCTGTTGCTGTATTGTATAGTGATTGACTTACCAATGTGTCTCTTTGTGCTTTATTTGACTTGCTTGGGACCACAATTGTTTGTTTTTGACCCCTGTTGCTGTGTTGTGTATTTAAATGAGGGGCCTTTGTGCTTTATTTGACTGAGCAGTTTTCTTTGATAAATGAGGGACCTTTTTCAAAAAAATATATATTTGAGGGACATTTTTTAAAGTTTAAAATGTTTGGATTTTTCTAGGCATGAGTTTCAGCATCATTATTCACCATGGGGGTAAATTTGAAGTTGGGGAAAACACTGGCTACAATGGTGGGGATATTGCTGTTGCCAACATCAATGATGTTGACAAATGGAGTTTCTTTGAAGCTGTTGACATTGTTAGAGACTTAGGATACAAAGAAGAGGTTCTCCTATGGTGGATGTCTGATTCACCAGACTATATAGGTGGTTATAAGTCACTTAAGGTAGACAGAGATGCACTCCAATGTTCTGATTTTGCAATCAAGCATAACTGTGACATACACATGTATGTTGAATCACTGGTTGGGGAGAAGATTGATGGAGATTCCAGTGGCAAGGGTTTTGAGGAGGAGACTGAAGGAGCTACTGAGGATGAATCTGAAGATGATGCTAGAGGGGTTCATTTTGATGACAGTGAAGAAGAAAGGGCAAATGCTGTTGATGATGGATTTGAACCTGAGGTACCTGCTGAAGAAAATGTTTCTGTCAAGAAAGGAAAAACTAAGCTTAATTTGGTCTACTCGTAAGGTGATGTCTCCTGCAAAAAGAGCTGCAGCAGGAATAACTTTAGATACATCAAGTGATAAAGAGGAACAAGTGATGGAAGAAAATTATGACAGTGAGGAGTTATATAGCACATGTTCAGAACCTGAGGAAGATGATATTGGGCACAGGGGTATGAGGTACCCTGTTTTCAAGAAAGAAGAATTAAATAGGAATTATAAATTCAAGCTTGGTTTGGAGTTTAACTCTATTGCTCAATTTAAAGAGGCTATTTTGGAACATGTATTAAATGGCAGGGAGTTAAAGTATTTAAAAAATGAAAAAAATAGGGCAAGGCTTGTGTGTAAAAGTAAATGTGGGTATCTGGCTTATTGTAGTCAAGTGGGTACCACTCACACGTATAGGTTAAAAACATACAAGGGTAAGCACACGTGTGGGATGGGTTTTAATAATAGAAATGCCAACTCCAAGTGGGTAAGTAGACTTGTGGCTGAAAAGCTTCGATCAACAAGCAAGGTTAAAATATCTGAAGTCATGTTGGAGATCAGAAGGAAGTATGCTACTGGTATCACTGTCAATAGGGCTTGGAAGGGAATCAAGATTGCAAGAGATCTTGTTGAAGGTGATGCAAATAAGCAATACTCTCAGCTTTGGAATTATGCTGGAGAGCTTGTGCGGGCAAACCAAGGTAACACTTGCAAAATCAATGTTGATAGAATTCCACCCAGTTTGCAAGCCAGATTTGGGTCTTTTTACTTCTGTTTCAATGGCACAAAGAGAGGATTCAAGATTGCATGTAGGCCCTTTATTGGGGTTGATGGATGTCACTTGAAGACAAACTATGGGGGACAGCTCTTAATAGCTATTGGAAGAGACCCAAATGACCAATATTATCCACTTGCATTTGGAGTTGTTGAAAATGAAACAAAGGAATCACGGAGATGGTTCTTGACATTTCTTATGGAGGACATTGGTCAAGAAAGTAGATGGGTTTTCATTTCAGATCAGCAAAAGGTATATTTCTTTTACACATTCAGAGTATATTGTTTAATTTGTTGCTGTGTTTGTTTAATTTTTTGGCAATATAGGGTTTGGTTGCTGTGTTTGAAGAGATAGTTGATTCAGTGGAACATAGGCTTTGCATGAGGCATCTATATGCCAATTTCAAGAAGAAATTTGGAGGAGGTACAGCAATGAGAGACCTAATGATGGGGGCTGCAAAGGCTACCTACTATCAAGGATGGGAGGAACAAATGAAAGCGATGAAGAAGCTGGATGTTAAAGCGTGGGAGTGGCTCATGGGTGTTCCTACCAAGTTATGGTGTAAGCATGCTTTTAGTTTTTATCCCAAGTGTGATGTTTTGATGAATAATTTAGCTGAAGCTTTTAATAGTACAATTCTGGTTGCTAGAGATAGGCCAATTATTTCTATGTGTGAATGGATTAGAACATATCTAATGGGTAGGATAACTGATTTAAGGAGGAAAGGTGGTAAATGGCAGTTTTCCATAATGCCTAAACCCATGAAGAGATTAGATAGAGAGATAGAACATAGTGGGAATTGGTTACCAACATGGTCTGCTGAAGAACAGTTTGAAGTAGAACACACGGCATTTGTAAATAGGTTTGTAGTGGACCTATCTAAAAGAACCTATAGTTGTAACTACTGGCAGTTGATAGGGATACCATGTAGACATGCAATAGCTGGGATGTCTTATAAGGGTTACAAACCTATGGACTATGTTGATGAGTGTTACAGCAGAGAGAAATATTTGGAATGCTACAATCATGGTATAAGCCCCATTAATGGCCAAAACATGTGGCCTACAATATCGGAGGAGGAAATGTTGCCTCCACAATATAAAATAGGTCCTGGGAGGCCCAAGAAGCTTAGAAGAAGGGAATTTGATGAAGACCCTAATGCAACCAATTTGAAGAGGCAAAATACCAAATATAGGTGTACCAAATGCAACAAAATTAGGACATAATGCAGGGGGATGCAAGAGCACAGAAGTAAGTGCAGAAACTCAGTCAAGGAAGGTATAACTTTACACTAATTATGCCAACTAATTTCTGTTTTTATAATTTATGTTGTAACTTCAATTAATTTCTGTTTAATTACTTGCTGCATTTTAGAGGAACCCAAAGAAACAGAGAACAGATGCAGTCCCTGATGCTGCTGCACAACAAGTGCCTAATGCTGCTGCACAACAAGTGTCAAATGCTGATGCACCAGTCCATATTGCTGCTGCACCAGTCCTTAATGCTGCTGCACCAGTCCATATTGCTGCAAAGGTAAGAGGAAGGAGTAAACAACTGTAACGCCCCAAAATTTAATTAATTATTTAATTGAATTGTTTGGGAATTTAATTGGTAGAAAAATAATAAAATAATAATAATGCTAGTATATGTGGGCCTATTGTTAGGGTTGGGAGTAGTAAAATGAGAAGTGTTAGGGAGGCCCATGATCTAATTCGATTTAGCTAAGGAAAAAGCCCATAAAATTAACTAAAGTATAAATAGGCATTAGTTAGGGTTTTGCTCATTTGGAAGGAACAAAAAAATTAAGAATTAGAGAGAAGAGAAGAGAGAGGACGGCGCGAAGAAGGAGAGAGAGCTAGGACAAGCCAAAGACTTCGAATTCTTTAAGGCTAAGGTAAGGGTGGGGTTCTATCTCTATAATTGGGTGTATAAATGGCTCTATGTAGGAAGGTTATGGAACCCTAGGTGTATTAAGTTTAGAAAACCCTAGTTGTAGGAATTGAACTTTAAACGATGATGCTAATTTCGATTGATGATGATTGTTGCCATTTGACGATGTGTGATCATGCTTGTTGATGTTTTGGAAACCAAAATTCTGTGCATGGCGCCATGGGCGCCGTTTTTGATCCTGCCGCAGGGCGCCATGGGCGCCGTTCCATGTTTGTGTTGCTGGGTGCCTTCCTGGGCACCATTCAGTGTGTGTTGTGGTCTGGCGCAGGGGCGCCAAGGGCGCCAATGTTGTGGCTGCCCAGTTGCTGTTTGCTGTGTTGTTCTGGCGCAGGGGCGCCAATGTTGTGGCTGCCTAGTTGCTGTTTTCTGTGTTGTTCTGGCGCATGGGCGCCAAGGGCGCCAATGTTGTGGCTGCCCAGTTGCTGTTTGCTGTGTTGTTCTGGCGCATGGGCGCCAAGGGCGCCAATGTTGTGGCTGCCCTGTTGCTGTGACTGTGTTGTCCTGGCGCATGGGCACCAAGGGCGCCAAAATCTGGCTGCCCGTTGCTGGTTCTGGGCGCTTGGGCGCCAAGGGCGCCAAGATTGGCTGCCCAATTTCTGTTGTTGCTTGCTGTGTCTGGCGCAGGGGCGCCATGGGCGCCAAAATCTGGTTTCCTTGTTGCTATGTCTGGCGCAGGGGTGCCATGGGCGCCAAAATCTGGCTGCCTTGTTGCCGTGTCTGGCGTAGGGGCGCCATGGGCGCCAGAATCTGGCTGCCTCATTGCTGTGTTGTGTTCTGGCGCTGTGGGCGCCAGTGTGGCTGCCTGTGTTGCGTGTTGTGTTGCTGGGCGCCATGGGCGCCAAGGGCGCCAGTTTGGCTGCCCCAAATGTGAATTTCACATTTGATGCTTGAGACGATGTGTTGATGTTGGATATGTAATTGGGCCCAAAGTTGCCATAATATTGGAAGTTACTAAATTGTTGATGTGTTGCCAAAAATATTGGAAGTTGCTAAATTGTTGATGTGTTGCCAAAAATGTTGAAAGTTGCTAAGTTGCTAATTAGTGTTGATGATGGTGTACTGGTGTGATATTTTAATATGCAAGTATACATAGTCACACAAGTAATAAAGTGATAAGAAAGGTCGAACCCACAGGGATTATGTATTGTAAATTTTTGTAGTTCAAAGTGTACACTTAGTGTGTCTACACTATTCAGTATTTTTGGTTTGGAGTTTTCAAAATAAGTAAAATAATAATAAGCAATAAAATGTGTGAGAAATCAGTTGGAAAAAGTAGTTGAGATGTTTTCACCAAGTACTTTACTTCTAAATGTTTTAATGGAGTATGTAGTGTAGGAACACTGGATGTAGGTGCATCAGTTTGTGCCTTTCAGCACTTCTCTTCAGAGTTTCATTACAAGCTCTTATGATCTTTGTTTTTTTACAGTAAAGAAAGGTTTGTCAATTCCTCCCTTGCCTCCTAACAATGATCCAAGTTGCTAAATAGGTTCACTCTTGTAATTTTATTATCCTAAGAACTATGCTATCCTATGTCTAGGTTTTAGCATGTATTTAACAAAGTTTCCTTTATTAAATACTTGTCCTTATTAACTCTTGAGTTCATAAATGTAGCCCATGTCTGCTGCTACAAGTTTTACCTATTCTAAAGTGATCAATTCCAGAATAAGTTGAAAGAAGTATTATGCAAGAGTTTAAAATGTTTACACTACATAAACCATAATAACATATTTAGAAGTTCATTACAAGGTTAGAACATCTCAACTTAAGGGAATTTAGCTCATGTTACTCATGTTATAAAGCAAAGAATATGCAAAGAACATAAGTAAATGATTAATAAAGCAAAAGAACTTAAAAGAGTAGAGATTACTTGAATAGAAGATCTTTTGCATTAAGTTCCCAAGTTGAAGTACAATAAAGATTTCTTACACTAATTTCTTCAAAGTAGAAGTGAAGGGAATGGTTGTCAAGCACTTCCTCACCTTCCTCTCCTTAGAAACTTGAAATGAAAATAAAATAAACTAAACCTAAACTAAGCGAAAAGATAAAGGATTTTAAGGATGTGAAAGATGATCTATGACTTGTTTATTTGTGAAGATATGATATCTATTTATAGGCTTGAAAGCTTTCCTCTTGCAAGGGGTTTCCTTTGGCGTGAGAGATCAGCTGAGGGAACCGAACATGGTTAGTTTGTTGACAACCAATCAAGCAAGCTGCACAGGTTTGGTCGCTTGCATGCATAACAAAAGATGAGGTCCATTGGAGAAGTGCCACATGTCTTTTAGATAAGTTTGAGTCTTGCAACTTGATTTTTATGTGTATCACCGACTTCAGCAAGTGGCTCAGCTCTAGGTGACTAGGCATGACGTCACTAATCAAGTGTGGAAGCATTGAAATGGTCTTTGGATGTTTTGGTATAAACTGCAGAATTTTAGCAGGTGTTGGCAGTGTTTCCACTCCTAGTGTTTCCACTCCTGGTGTTTGGCAGTGTTTCCACTCCTGCAGTAGCTGCACTAACAAAAACATCAAACCTAACAAGATTTGTGCATTTTGCCTAGATCATTGCCCTTTATCCATTTGAATATTTAAAATGTTGTTCCTTGATAAATAAGCTATAAATATATATAAATGTTCTTGAAAATAAGCAATAACTCAAGCTTAATTGTATGAATAACTCTATATAAAATAGAGTTATCACACCCCCAAACTTAAATTGTTGCTTGTCCTCAAGCAATGACAAGAAACAAAACACAAGACTTATATAATTATGAAGACATCTCAACTCATGTTTTTCAAGAAGTGTTTGAAGTGTATTGTAATGAGCCTTTCTCTTTTGGTGCTTTTTCTTCCATGCCCTTGCTTTAAAATATTCAGAGTTATAAAAACTCATTTGTGTGAGTGTGTGGCCCATTGAGTTTCTAATCGGTTCCATAACTGAACAAAGAGTTTTTCTTTGGCTTTTTTAAAAAGATGGAACTCTTTTGGTCATTCTTAGATATTTTTCAAAATATGGCCGAGACTAACAATTTCTTCAAGTATTTAGGGGACTCTTAAGCACAACAAAGGGCTTTTGGTGTTCCAATTTTGTTGAGCCAATACCTTATTTCTATTCTTGGTTTTTTTTTATTTTTGAAGACGTAATGCAGTGAGTGCAAAAACATCATTTTTGGATTGTGGGTTCACCTTATTTTGAGTGTAGGGGCCTTTTGATGTAGATGGTGTTGGCATACTAAGTGTTGCCACACTTGGAACTCTTTGAGTATTTTTTGATAGCGTACACTGCCCTCCTCACTGACCTCCACATGCATTTTCTTCTTTTTCTTGGTTTGTTTTTCTTTTCTTTTTCTCTTTGAACTTTGTTCATATTTTTCAAACCAAATTGCACTTAAGGGACAGGTTCAGTTTATATGACTCAGGCAAGTGTAGCTCATTTTTGGGATATTTTTGGTATTTTTGAGTGGTTTTGACATTTGTGGTTTGCACTCTTCAAGCTGTCACACTTTGGCCTTTGTATTCATGGAATTTCCCCCAAACTTAAGTCTTTATGCTCTTCTAAATTTTTAATGAAAATCTAATTTTGACCTCAAATTTCCAAAATTTCCTTGGCTTTAGATAGCTCTTGATCTAGCATGGTTCTTTTCAAAACTCAATTTTTGCTGTGTCAAAGTATTTATAAAACTGATCATTTTTAGAAAACAAGGCTTTTCCATCATTTAAAATTTTGACTCATTGATACACTTCTTCAATTTTTTTGAAAAAATATGAATTGATCATGTTTCATAATCATTTTAAGTCTAAAAACAAATTGATGCACTTAATTCACCATGTTAATACAAATTATCATGCCTTGTTAAGTACATCTAAAACTTAAAACATACTAACACTACATACTCATATGCTATAAATACTTACTCAAACATATTTCTATACTCATACATATATATTAGTACTAGGTTCAAAACATGCTGCAAAAATAGTGCATACACAAAGCACATACTATTCTCCACTCTCCCCCCCCCCCCCAACTTAAAGATGAGCAGTGTCCTCACTGCTCTAAGTTTTAGGAAACAGGGGAGTACTAATGTTGGGAGAAACAAACAAAAGTTTTTAACACATAGTAGCAAGTTAACACATAGTATTTAGCACATAGAGTATACTACTAAAGCATATTATAAATACTGGAAACAACATTAAAAGGTATCTTTTTACTCTTTCTTCTGGAGTCTGGGACTGGCTCTCACTGCAGGACTATGCTTGGCTCTTGTCTTCTTTGGCTTCTTAACAGTGGCCACATCAGAGGTACGCACACCAGGATCATCTACAGTAGCCTCAGGCATTTCTGCCTCTTCAGGTGTAGCTTCTGCAGGAACTTCTGGTGTAGCCAGTGTTTGGACTTCAGGTGCAGGTACACCACTCTGCACCTGGAGTTTGCTCAGATTGCTGCTCAATTCCCTCTTGCTGTTGCTCTGCTACCTTCTCAGCTTCTTTCTCTCCTTCTTTGGGTGTTGCTTCCTCAGATACCTCCTTCTCACCAGCTTGTACCCCTGTACCCTGTTCATCATAGAGTGAGCTCATTGTCCACATTTTCTTTGTTGGAGCAGGCTTCATTGTCCTCCTTGTGTATCCCAGCATCTGTTTCTTCTCTGCTAAGGCTTTCAGAACTGCAGAGATTGTTGCTGCAGGACTAGTTGCCATGACTGTTGATTTTGAAGCTTCAGCAGTTGGTGTGGGAACACTAACAGACTCCTTGACAGTATCTGCCTGCATCTTCAACTCTGAACCTGTATTGCCTTTCTCTTTCTCAGGCTCTTCAATGAGTACCTGCATTTGAACTTTCTCAGAAACAATGTTAGTTGGCTCAATAGGTTCTGTTGGTAGGGTGGGTGATTTCTGGGATGGGATGGTTGTATCTGCTTGTGCATCTTGTTTTGGATTTTCAGATTGGGGAGCATTTTCTGGTGGAGGTGTGGGTGATTTAGGTGTTGAAGTGTGACTGGGGGAATGGTGTGTGGTGGGGGATGGAATGTTGGTTTGTAATGGTGGTGAGGGGGTGTTTGATTGCTGTTGTGATGGTGGTTGGGCTTCATTTGTAGATTTCTTCCTTAATTCATACTTTCTTCTAGCACTAGCTTCCATATCATTACTGTCATCATCATCACTGTCACTAACTTCCAGTGACTCAGATTCATCCTCTTCTGCATCCTTTTCAATATCCTTCACAGCTTGCCTTGCCTCTTCATCTTCTTCAGTATCTTCATCACTTATTTCTTCAATTTCTTCCTCCACTCTTGGTTTCTTTCCCTTCTTTTCTTTCTCAGTATCTCTCTTTCTCTTTGCTTTCCTCTCTTTCTTAACAGTTACTTTTTCTTCTTCCTCCTCCACTTCTTCTTCCTCATTAATCACCCAATTAGGAAAAATTGGGGATTCTAGTTCTGCTTCAGGGTCATCCAATTTTAATTTCAACCATTCATGCTGTTCTCTTTGAAATTTCCAGACAGCTTGGAGTTTCTGCATCAGGTGTTCAGACACTTCCTGCTCTACAGTACTTTTAATTCTCACTGACCTCACTCTCTCCTTAACTTCAGCAGACAGACCACTAGGAGGGGTTTTTCTGTAGACTTTTTCTAGATCAGTAGCAACAACTCCTTGCTTTTGACACAATTCAGTAATTAAGCATGGGAAATATAAGAATCCAGATTCCTTGGCTTGACATTCTATAATTTCTTTAGCTATCAATTTCCCTATGTCTACATTATCCTCACATAGGATTGAATCAATAAGAATCAACCTATCTTTAGATAATGTAGAAGTGTGTGAAGTAGGGAGAATTGATGTATCAATGAATAAATGCCAACTACCAAGTTCAGGGATCAATTCACCAGTTTTAAGTTTGAATTCAGTATTTGTGAATTTCTCCCACTGAGATCCTTCTATTGCTATTCTTTCTTTGATTTTAGTCATTTGCTTCTTTCCATAGGTCTCTAGTTTTACTTCAAATGCATTACCAGTGTATGTGAGATCATAGTGCTTATTGATTCTAGCAGGGTCAAAGAAAACTTTCTTACCTCTAACCTTGGAGAAAAATACAGTACCTCCTCTGTTATTCTGAATTCCTGAGTAGAATTCTCGCACCAATTGCTCCAAGTAGTAGGCTCGGGTTTGAACAAATCTTTCCCAATGCATGTTGTTGACAGTGGAGAGGAATGAATGATGAGCCTTTGCGAAGTTGAAACCACGCTCAGGCAGGAACTTCATGTTCCAAAAGTGCTCACATCCAGGGATTGCTTCCATTGATGCTAGTACTCCTGATTTTCCCTTTTTCGCATGAGTTTCCACACCAGATCCTTTCCCAGTGTTCTTATAGGCAGCTTGTTTCTTAGCCATTTATGATTTTGGAGCGTTTGAGATTGAAAAACTGTTTGTGAGTGGAGAGGATTTTTGATCGGTTTTGTGAGAGGGACGAAGAAAATTGAAACTTAGGGTATGTGAAAGGGTTAGTGGGATTTGGTAGTTGAGGTTTATAGCCGTTAAGTTATGTGGCCTAACATGCAAGCCAACACGTGGAAATTTAAACTTAACACGCCACTTTCTAACCCTTGATCAGAGATGATTCCACTAAGTTGATGATTTGTCAAGTAAACATTTTTCTTCTAAATTTTTCTAACACCAGAGTAGGCAGTGTGGCTGCATCAAGTGTGGAAACATCAAGTGTAGAAACACTGGCTACTCTGTTGTCCTGTTTTTCCTGCAAAATAACAAAACATGAAATTGCACAAAATGATAATATTAACTATATAGTGATGGGTTGCCTCCCTCAAGCGCTTGTTTTAAGAGTCTTACAGCCTGACTTGTACCTTGGTCTAAGGTTTTGTAAAGTGAGTGGTGATCTTGTCTCTCTCTACATGCTCTCCATAGTACATTTTCACTCTTTGTCCATTTACTTTGAAAGTGGTATTAGTGGATGCATCATATAGATCAACTGCACCATGGGGGTAGATTTTAACTAATTTGAATGGTCCTGACCATCTTGATCTCAGTTTTCCAGGGAAGAGTTTCAACCTAGAATTGTACAACAGAACTATTCCTCCTTCTTTAAGTTCTCTCCTTTGGATTTTCTTGTCATGCAATACTTTGGTTTTAGCTTTATAAATTTCTGCATTCTCATAGGAGAAATGCCTAAATTCTTCTAATTCATTTAGCTCAAGAAACCTTTTCTCCCCTGCCTTTTTGAGATCAAAATTCAACTTTTTGATAGCCCAATATGACTGGTTCTCTAATTCAACAGGGAGATGACATGGCTTGCCATAAACTAACTTATAGGGGGACATTCCTAATGGAGTTTTAAATGCAGTCCTATATGCCCATAATGCTTCATCTAAGTGTAATGACCAATCTTTTCTATTTGGTCCAACCATTTTCTCAAGCATTCTTTTTATTTCCCTATTTGAAAGTTTAGCTTGTCCACTTGTTTGTGGGTGATAGGCAGTAGCAATCTTATGTTTCACTCCATATTTTGCAAGAAGATTTTCAATAAGTTTGTTGCAAAAATGTGAGCCTTCATCATTGATGATTGCTCTTGGAGTGCCAAATCTTGTAAAAATATTTCTTTGGAGAAATTTGCTAACAGATTTAGCATCATTATTTGGCAGTGCTACAGCCTCAACCCATTTAGACACATAATCTACAGCTACTAAAATGTATTTATTGCCAAAAGAAGGTGGAAAAGGACCCATGAAATCCATGCCCCAAACATCAAAAAGTTCTATTTCTAGAATATTAGTCCTAGGCATTTCATGTCTATTAGATATATTACCACTTCTTTGACATTTATCACATGTTTTGACCATATAATAAGCATCTTTAAATAGAGTAGGCCAGAAATAACCTGATTGAAGTACCTTAGCTGCTGTTCTTTGGCTTCCAAAGTGACCTCCATATGCTGCAGCATGACAATGCAGGAGCACTGCTTGCTGTTCTTCTTCAGGAATGCACTTTCTCATGATTTGATCAGGACATATCTTGAATAGGTAAGGGTCGTCCCAATAGTATTGTTTTACTATGTGGAAGAACCTTCTTTTCTGTTGATAGTTCATGTCACATGGTACAATTTTGCTTACAAGAAAGTTTACTATGTCTGCATACCATGGTGTTGAAACATGAGGTGTGGCCACACTGAGTGCAGAAACACTGGCTGCATTCATGGTAATTGCTAGAAATTTCTCATCAGGGAAACTTTCCTTGATTTCTTCAATTGTACCTGCATTACTACTTTCAAGTCTAGAGAGATGATCAGCCACTTGGTTCTCTACTCCTTTCTTATCTCTTATTTCAAGATCAAATTCTTGAAGTAGAAGAACCCATCTTATTAGCCTAGGTTTTGCATCTTTTTTAGAAATCAGATACTTGATGGCAGAATGGTCAGTGTATACAATTACTTTGGTGCCAACCAAGTATGATCTAAATTTTTCAAAAGCAAAAACCACTGCTAATAGTTCTTTCTCTGTCACAGTGTAGTTCATTTGAGCCCCAATTAGTGTTTTGCTAGCATAGTAGATAGAATGAAACACTTTGTTATATCTTTGCCCTAGGACTGCTCCTACTGCAAAGTCACTAGCATCACACATGAGTTCAAAAGGTTTACTCCAATCTGGAGTGACTACAACTGGTGCTGTGACTAAGGCCTTTTTTAGTTTTTGAAAAGCTTCTACACAAGATTCATCAAAATTAAAAGACACATCATGTTGCAAAAGCATACACAATGGTTTTGAAATTTTTGAAAAGTCTTTGATAAATCTCCTATAGAATCTGCATGACCTAAAAAACTTCTAATCCCTTTGATTGTTGATGGAGGAGGTAATTTCTCAATTACCTCTATCTTTGCCCTATCCACTTCAAGACCTTTTTTAGATATTTTATGACCAAGCACAATGCCTTCTTTTACCATGAAATGACATTTTTCCCAATTAAGCACTAGGTTAGTGTCTTCACACCTTTGAAGAATTTCTTCTAAGTTTGAAAGACACAATGAGAATGTTTCTCCAAAAACAGAAAAGTCATCCATGAAGACTTCCATTGATTGCTCAATGAAGTCAGAAAAGATTGACATCATGCATCTTTGAAAGGTAGCAGGAGCATTACAAAGTCCAAAAGACATCCTTCTAAAAGCAAAAGTGCCATAAGGACAAGTAAAGGTGGTTTTCTGTTGATCCTTAGGTTCAATTGCTATTTGATTGTATCCTGAATAACCATCAAAGAAACAATAGAATTCCTTTCCTGCTAACCTATCTAACATTTGATCTATAAAGGGTAAGGGGAAATGATCTTTCTTAGTGGCCTTATTGAGTTTTCTGTAATCCATACAGATTCTCCACCCTGTTACAGTTCTGGTTGGGATTAATTCATTATTTTCATTGGCTACAACTGTGACTCCACCCTTTTTAGGAACACATTGCACAGGACTAACCCATGCACTATCTGAAATAGGGTAGATAATACCAGCATCTAGCCATTTAATTATTTCCTTCTTAACAACCTCTTTCATTATTGGATTTAATCTTCTTTGCCCTTCTATGCTGTTTTTAGAATTTTCTTCTAAAATTATCCTATGCATGCATGTTGAGGGGCTAATCCCTTTAATGTCAGACATTTGCCAACCTATAGCTTTCCTATGTTTTCTCAAGGTTTTAATTAAATCAAGCTCTTGTTCTAAAGATAGATCAGAAGCTATGATTACAGGAAGAGTATTATCTTCACCTAGAAAAACATATTTTAAATGCTTAGGTAGTTCTTTCAATTCTAGCTTAGGAGGTTGTTCAACAGAAGGCACATTTTCTTTAAGGTTGGGATCTTCTAAATTAAGAGATTCATAAGTTCTAGCCCATACCTTAGGTATAGCTTGTTCCTTGGGCAATATGCTTTCTTCAATAACTTCCTCAGCAGGCAATGTAGAAACATCAGGTGCTAATGCATTGGCAAGGTGATCATACTGCTTGTGGAACTGCTTCTCTACCAAATGATCAAGTGAGATTGATGAACACTCTTCACTCTCCTCTGCAGGATACTTCAAAGCATTCAAGACATTGAATTTTACTTCTTGATCATTTACTCTCATGGTTAGCTCTCCTCTTTGCACATCTATTAGTGTTTTCCCTGTTGCCAAGAATGGTCTTCCAAGTATGACTGACACTTCTTCATCTGCAATGAAATCAAGTATAACAAAATCTGCAGGAAACACAAATTTGTCAACTTGCACCAATATATCCTCAATAATTCCTTCTGGATATGCAATTGATCTATCTGCCAAAGATAGTGTCAATGTGGTAGGTTTAGGCATCAAATTGATGCTTGCACCTAAATCACACGATGCTCTTCCTGTATAGTACTTACCTATTGAAAAAGGGATTGTAAAGCTACCTGGATCCTTTAGCTTCCTTGGAATTTTGTTTTGTAAAATTAGACTACATTCTTTTGACATAACAACAGTTTCAAATTCCCCTAATCTTCTTCTTTTAGAAAGCACATCTTTCATGAATTTGGCATAGTTTGGCATTTGTTGAAGTGCCTCTATCAAGGGAACATTGATATGCAATTGTTTTAAAACATCTAAAAATTTACTGAATTGCTTCTCCTCATGCATTTTTTTCAATCTTTGAGGAAAAGGAGGAGGAGGGTATTCTGGTACTAACCTTGGAGTAGGGGATGTAGGAACACCAGGTGTTTCTGCATCTTGAGAATTTTTTTCATTTTTATTTTTTTCTCCCTTCTCTGTACCTTCAAGCTCATATGGTTCTGTTAGATCATTGCCACTTCTCAAAGATATGGCCTTGACCTGCTCCTTACCTTGCCTTTGTGAAGGTGAAGCTTCTGTGTTTGATGGCAAGGTACCTGCTGGTCTTTGCTGCAAAGCAGTTGCTAATTGCCCTACTTGGTTCTCTAGGTTCTTAATTGATATATCATGAGCTTGCCTAGCAGTTCTAGTTTCACTAATGAATGATCTAAGCAATTCTTCTAGAGAGTTGGCACTGGCAGGTGGGTTTGATCTTTGTTGGCTTTGAGGTAGGAATCCAGGAGGAGTACTTGGTGCAGGTGCACTTTGTGCAGGTGCATTAGAATTGTTCCACCTAAAATTTGGGTGGTTCTTCCATCCTGGATTGTAGGTATTAGAGTAAGGGTTGTTATTTTTATTGTAACCTACATAATTGACAGAGACAGGGTTGCTAGGACATTCTTCATATAGATGGCCTCCTCCACAATACACACAACTTGTAGTTCCTAGAGGGGCTTGTTCTATAACTGCTGCAGTGTTTTCCTTAGGTGTTGCTACACTAGATGTAGGTGCACTAGTGCACTGTTTGATCAGATTGGTTAAAGTGGCTACTTGAGCAGATAGGGCTGATATATCATTAATCTCATGTACTCCAGAGGTTCTCTTTTGAGCACTTACCCTCTCAGTAGGCCAACTTGAACCATTTGTAGCAATTTTGTCAATAAGATCACATGCTTCATTATAAGACATATTCAAAAGAACACCACCAGCTGATGCATCAAGCATCACTCTGGTTTGTGGTTCTAGACCATTGTAAAAAGTTTCCATTTGTATAATGACAGGTAAACTATGATGTGGACATTTTCTTAAAAGCTCTTTCCATCTTTCCCATGCTTCAAACAATGATTCAAATTCTTTTTGTCTAAAAGATGTAATATCATGTCTCATCCTAGCATTTTTAATAGGAGGAAAATATTTGCTTAAGAATTTTTCAGCTAATTCATTCCATGTATGAATAGAATTGGGCTCCATAGAATTTAGCCATGATTTAGCCCTATCCTTCAAAGAGTATGGAAATAACTTAAGCCTAAATGCATCCTCACTAATACCAGGAAGGCTTAAAGGTACTTTTAGTCCCTGCAAATGTCACAATAATCCAGTTTAGTCCCTGCAATTCCAAAACTTTTAAAATAGTCCCTGCAATTACTAAACGTTACTACTTTTAGTCCCTGCTGTTAGTTAAGGGTTAACACTGTTATCTTTTGATGATGTGGCACACCCCCCACCCCCCACCCCCCCCACCCCACCCCCCACCCCACCCCCCCACCCCACCCCCCTCTCCTCCCCTCCTCCCCTTCGCCCCCTCCTCCCCTTCGCCCCCCTCCCCTTCGCCCCCTCCTCCCCTTCGCCCCCCTCCCCTTCGCCCCCCTCCCCTTCGCCTCTCCTCCCCTCCTCCCCTTCGCCCCTCCTCCCCTTCGCCCCTCCTCCCCCCCAACAAGATTCACCGGTGTAACCGCCCTTTCAAGATTCACCAACGACCCAGATCCCAATTCCACCAACGAAGTCTTCCTCAGTGTCTCCGGTGCCAACCCTACAGTAAAGTCGGAAGCTTTATGGTCAAACTCTGTCACAGTAAGGCACGTGCCGTTGACTGCGATGCTGTCGCCGAGGTTGGGGAGGAGGGGAGGAGAGGCGAAGGGGAGGAGGGGCGAAGGGGAGGAGGGGAGGAGAAGCGAAGGGGAGGGGGGGCGAAGGGGAGGGGGGCGAAGGGGAGGAGGGGGCGAAGGGGAGGAGGGGCGAAGGGGAGGAGGGGAGGAGAAGCGAAGGGGAGGGGGGCGAAGGGGAGGGGGGCGAAGGGGAGGAGGGGGCGAAGGGGAGGAGGGGCGAAGGGGAGTAGGGGCGAAGGGGAGGAGGGGAGGAGAGGGGGGTGGGGTGGGGGGGGTGGGGGGTGGGGTGGGGGGTGGGGTGGGGGGGGGGGTGGGGGGTGGGGTGGGGGGGTGGGGTGGGGGGTGGGGGGTGTGCCACATCATCAAAAGATAACAGTGTTAACCCTTAACTAACAGCAGGGACTAAAAGTAGTAACGTTTAGTAATTGCAGGGACTATTTTAAAAGTTTTGGAATTGCAGGGACTAAACTGGATTATTGTGACATTTGCAGGGACTAAAAGTACCTTTAAGCCTACCAGGAATGATAAAGTTACTACAAACTTCTATGAATTGCTTTAAATGCTCATGGGGATCTTCATGTGGAGATCCACCAAATTGACCAATTGTTTGTAACATTTGAAACATCATAGGTTTAAATTCAAAATGAACAGCATCAATTTGAGGTCTAGCAATACTAGTTTGTATGTGCTGCTGATCATATTGAGCATAGTCTCTCATAGGTCTACCTCTATCATTAATCATACCTATTGGTCCCATTTGAATGAATTGTTGTCTGTGATCTGATCCACCTTCAGTTTGTTGATGTGAATTAGGTCCTCCTCTTACTGAGGCATCTTCACTGTGGTGAGACATTGTTCTGCAGTCTTGTTGTCTTTGTCTTTGTTGTCTTAGCAATCTCCTAAATCTTCTCTCAATTTCTGGATCACACTCAAATTCTGGTTGTCTATCTCTGGGCATAAACTGGTGTTTCCACACTGAGTGTTTCAGCACTTAGTGTTTCTGCACAGAAAACAGAATACCAGTAGTACTAATAAAACACTAAATTAACAATCTAAACAACAAAATTTTACTATAATCCCCGGCAACGGCGCCAAAAACTTGGTGTGATATTTTAATATGCAAGTATACATAGTCACACAAGTAATAAAGTGATAAGAAAGGTCGAACCCACAGGGATTATGTATTGTAAATTTTTGTAGTTCAAAGTGTACACTTAGTGTGTCTACACTATTCAGTATTTTTGGTTTGGAGTTTTCAAAGTAAGTAAAATAATAATAAGCAATAAAATGTGTGAGAAATCAGTTGGAAAAAGTAGTTGAGATGTTTTCACCAAGTACTTTACTTTTAAATGTTTTAATGGAGTATGTAGTGTAGGAACACTGGATGTAGGTGCATCAGTTTGTGCCTTTCAGCACTTCTCTTCAGAGTTTCATTACAAGCTCTTATGATCTTTGTTTTTTACAGTAAAGAAAGGTTTGTCAATTCCTCCCTTGCCTCCTAACAATGATCCAAGTTGCTAAATAGGTTCACTCTTGTAATTTTATTATCCTAAGAACTATGCTATCCTATGTCTAGGTTTTAACATGTATTTAACAAAGTTTCCTTTATTAAATACTTGTCCTTATTAACTCTTGAGTTCATAAATGTAGCCCATGTCTGCTGCTACAAGTTTTACCTATTCTAAAGTGATCAATTCCAGAATAAGTTGAAAGAAGTATTATGCAAGAGTTTAAAATGTTTACACTACATAAACCATAATAACATATTTAGAAGTTCATTACAAGGTTAGAACATCTCAACTTAAGGGAATTTAGCTCATGTTACTCATGTTATAAAGCAAAGAATATGCAAAGAACATAAGTAAATGATTAATAAAGCAAAAGAACTTAAAAGAGTAGAGATTACTTGAGTAGAAGATCTTTTGCATTAAGTTCCCAAGTTGAAGTACAATAAAGATTTCTTACACTAATTTCTTCAAAGTAGAAGTGAAGGGAATGGTTGTCAAGCACTTCCTCATCTTCCTCTCCTTAGAAACTTGAAATGAAAATAAAATAAACTAAACCTAAACTAAGCGAAAAGATAAAGGATTTTAAGGATGTGAAAGATGATCTATGACTTATTTATTTGTGAAGATATGATATCTATTTATAGGCTTGAAAGCTTTCCTCTTGCAAGGGGTTTCCTTTGGCGTGAGAGATCAGCTGAGGGAACCGAACATGGTTAGTTTGTTGACAACCAATCAAGCAAGCTGCACAGGTTTGGTCGCTTGCATGCATAACAAAAGATGAGGTCCATTGGAGAAGTGCCACATGTCTTTTAGATAAGTTTGAGTCTTGCAACTTGATTTTTATGTGTATCGCCGACTTCAGCAAGTGGCTCAGCTCTAGGTGACTAGGCATGACGTCACTAATCAAGTGTGGAAGCATTGAAATGGTCTTTGGATGTTTTGGTATAAACTGCAGAATTTTAGCAGGTGTTGGCAGTGTTTCCACTCCTGGTGTTTGGCAGTGTTTCCACTCCTGCAGTAGCTGCACTAACAAAAACATCAAACCTAACAAGATTTGTGCATTTTGCCTAGATCATTGCCCTTTATCCATTTGAATATTTAAAATGTTGTTCCTTGATAAATAAGCTATAAATATATATAAATATTCTTGAAAATAAGCAATAACTCAAGCTTAATTGTATGAATAACTCTATATAAAATAGAGTTATCATGTGCCAAGTTGAATTGCCTCTATTTATTGGCAGTTGGTATGTTGTAGGCCTATGGCCAACGAAGATTTCTGATGTTGTTGCATTGCTATGTAATCGTTGTTTATTGGTTGTGCATTTACATAGCGTCGCATACATTGCATATTTTTACGATAGAGCTATGCTCAAAACACGATGGCCTGGACTGGCAAATTATGATGAAATGATGTTACGATGTTGATGCCTCTATTTATTGGCTGGATTATGGTACCACATGCATTATAGGGCGGTGGCCCTGAGTTGAGTCACATTCCGCATCCATGTTGCATACCTATGTGATTGAGATGACGTTGACTGCTGATTAAATGATGAATTGATGCTATGACCTGAATTACATATTGTCTTTCATATGTCTGATTATATAGTTCGATATCTCACCCCTTCTGTTTGAATGTTACCCCAATGTTGGTAACGTGCAGGTAATCACGAATGAAGGCTGCTCACCTTCGTTTGATCGAGTCGGTGTCGTCGCTCTGATATGTAACACTCGGGGGGAATGAACACACGTTTTAATATTGTTGCTATGTTATTTCGTTGTTGAAACTTTAAGTTGTTGCGTCGTTGTTTTTGAGCTGTCTTGAGTTGTTAAGACGCCACGTCCATTTGAATTAACTTGTTATGAATCCGCTGCGTAGTAATTAAAGAGGAATTATTTTGAAGACTAAAAGGTTGTTTTATCGGTTCATCCAAAAGCGCTATGTATCTGTTTTCAAAAGCGAATTAACCCGTCTATTGTTTTTACGAAGCAAATGTGGCACTCCATTGTTTGTTGAAGAAGATTTTTTATGAACTCTGATTTTGCAAATGTGGCAACTGCTGAATTTTCGAAGTGCATCAGGTTTGAGAACGGGTTGCGGCCAGAGATCAAGAAGGCCATTGGATATCAGAAGATTCGTGTCTTTGCTGATTTGGTTGATAGCTGTAGAATCTATGAACTATGATCGTGGTAAGCTGTATGATGCTCCTGCCGGTAAGGGTAAGTCGAGAGTTGCTGATGGCAGGAGGACTAGTGGGGGAGATGCTCCTGCTGGTATTGTGTGCTTCAAATGTGGCAAAGCTGGTCATAAGAGTAATGCGTGCAACGCTGAGGTGAAGAGGTGTTTTCGTTGCGGTAAGATCGGGCATGAGGTGTCCGGGTGTGAGCATAAGGAGGTGGTTTGTTTCAACTGTGGCGAAGGAGGACACATCAGTAGTCAGTGTCAGAAACCAAAGAAGGAGCGGGCTAGTGGAAAAGTGTTCGCTTTGGCAGGGACAGAGACTTCCGAAGAAGATGGACTTATTAGAGGTACATGCTTCATTAATAATACTCCTCTATCTTCTATTGTTGATACTGGTGCTACTCATTGTTTTATTGCTGCTGATTGTGTTGAAAGATTGGGTCTTGCGTTGTCTTCTATGAATGGAGAGATGGTCGTCGACACTCCAGCTAAGGGGTTGGTGACTACTTCTCTAGTATGCTCTCAATGTCCTTTGTCGACTTTCGACAGAGACTTTGTTGTTGACCTGATTTGTTTGCCGTTAAGTGGATTGGATGTGATCTTAGGTATGAACTGGTTAGAGCATAACCATGTGCATATTAACTGTCGTAGTAAGTCTGTGAGTTTCTCCACTCCTGAAGAGGAGGAAGCGGGTTTGTTGTCTGCTGGTCAGTTGCGGAAGTTGATGCGGGAGGAAGTCCAGTTATTCTCGCTGATGGCGTTAATGTCTGTCGAGAACCGAGCCGTGATTGAAGAGCTGCGGGTAGTAGGTGAATTTCCTGAAGTTTTCCCTGAAGATTCCAGATGTGTCGCCAGAGAGAGAAGTGGAATTCGCTATTGATCTTGTACCTGGTACCAGACCTGTTTCTATGGCACCATACAGGATGTCGGCATCTGAATTGTCCGAATTGAAGAAGCAGCTAGAGGATTTGCTCGAAAAGAAGTTTGTGAGGCCAAGTGTGTCGCCGTGGGGAGCTCCTGTGTTGCTAGTGAAGAAGAAAGATGGAAGTATGAGGCTCTGTGTTGATTATAGACAGTTGAATAAGGTAACGGTTAAGAACAAGTATCCACTTCCAAGGATAGATGATTTGATGGATCAGCTGGTGGGTGCTCAAGTGTTTAGTAAGATTGATTTGCGGTTGGGCTATCATCAGATTAAAGTGAAAGATGAGGATATTCAGAAGACGGCTTTTAGAACGCGTTATGGGCATTATGAGTATTCGGTGATGCCTTTTGGTGTTACTAACGCGCCGGGGGTATTTATGGAATACATGAACCGTATTTTCCATACTTACTTGGATCAGTTTGTGGTGGTATTCATCGATGATATTCTGGTCTACTCTAAGTCGGAAGAAGAGCATGCAGAGCATTTGAGATTAGTATTGGAAGTCCTGAAAGAGAAGAAGTTATATGCAAAGCTGTCTAAATGTGAATTCTGGTTGAAGGAAGTGAGTTTCCTTGGTCACGTCATTTCAGGTAGTGGCATTGCGGTGGACCCGTCTAAGGTAGATGCCGTGTTGCAGTGGGAAGCCCCGAAGTCGGCTACCGAGATTAGAAGCTTTTTGGGGTTAGCTGGTTATTATAGGAGGTTCATCGAAGGATTTTCTAAGTTAGCACTTCCGCTAACTCAGCTGACTTGCAAGGGTAAAGCTTTTGTGTGGGACGCTCGTTGTGAAGAGAGTTTCGCCGAATTGAAGAAGAGATTGACGACGTCTCCTATCTTGACATTGCCCAATCCGGGAGAGTCTTTTGTGGTGTATTGTGATGCTTCCAAGATGGGTTTAGGGGTTGTGCTTATGCAGAATGGAAATGTAGTTGCTTATGCGTCGAGGCAGTTGAGGACTCATGAAAAGAATTATCCTACGCATGACTTAGAGCTCGCTGCAGTTGTTTTTGTGCTGAAAATTTGGAGGCATTATCTTTATGGTTCTAGATTTGAAGTATTTAGTGACCATAAGAGCTTGAAGTATTTGTTTGATCAGAAGGAATTGAATATGAGGCAACGACGGTGGTTGGAGTTATTGAAGGATTATGATTTCGGGTTGAACTATCATCCAGGAAAAGCTAATGTCGTGGCTGATGCGTTAAGCCGAAAGACCCTACACATGTCAGCAATGATGGTTAAGGAGTTGGAATTAATTGAGCAGTTCAGAGATATGAGTTTGGTCTGTGAAGTGACACCACAGAGTGTCAGGTTGGGAATGTTAAAGATTAATAATGACTTTTTGGACAGTATCAGAGAAACTCAGAAATTGGATGTTAAACTGGTGGATTCGATGGTTAGGATCGATCAGTCGGAGAATAGTAATTTCAAGCTGGATGCGCAAGGTGTGTTGAGGTTCCGTAATAGGATTTGTATTCCTGATAATGCAGAGATGAGGAAAGCGATTCTTGAGAGAGTCATAGGAGTAAGTTGAGCATCCATCCGGGAGCTACTAAGATGTATCAGGACTTGAAGAAGTTGTTTTGGTGGCAGGGGATGAAGCGTGATGTAGCGCAGTTTGTGTATGCGTGTTTAACTTGTCAGAAGTCGAAAGTTGAACATCAGAGGCCTGCAGGGTTGATGCAACCGTTAGAGATTCCAGAATGGAAATGGGATAGTATTTCAATGGACTTTGTGACGGGATTGCCTAATACCGCAAGAGGTCATGATGCGATTTGGGTGATTGTTGATAGGCTAACGAAGTCGGCTCATTTTGTTCCTATTAACATCACATATCCAGTATCGAAGTTGGCAGAGATTTATATCCGAGAGAATGTGAAGCTGCATGGTGTTCCTATGTGTATCGTTTCGGATAGAGATCCGAGGTTCACTTCTGATTTTTGGAAGAGCTTACAAGAAAAGTTGGGTTCTAAGTTGAGGTTGAGTTCGGCGTATCACCCTCAGACGGATGGTCAGTCGGAGAGGACTATTCAGTCGTTGGAGGATTTGTTGAAAGCGTGTGTTCTGGAGCAAGGAGGTTCGTGGGATTCCTATCTCCCATTGATAGAGTTCACTTATAACAATAGTCACCATTCTAGTATTGGGATGGCACCTTTTGAAGCGTTGTATGGTCGGAAGTGTAGAACTCGTTTGTGTTGGTATGAATCCGGAGAGAGTGTAGTACTTGGGCCGGAAATTGTTCGAGAGACTACCGAGAAGGTGAGATTGATTCGGGAGAAGATGGAAGCTTCGCAAAGTAGACAGAAGAGTTACCATGATAAGCGGAGAAAGAATTTAGAATTTCAAGCAGGTGAGCATGTGTTTTTGAGAGTCACTCCGGTGACCGGTGTGGGATGCGCTTTAAAGTCTAAGAGCTCACGCCTCGTTTTATCGGTCCGTATCAGATTTCGGAAAGAGTTGGAAATGTTGCTTATAGGGTGGCCTTACCGCCTAATCTTTCGAATTTGCACGATGTGTTTCATGTGTCGCAACTTCGGAAGTATATTTCAGATCCGTCTCATGTAATTCATATGGATGATGTGCAAGTACGGGATAATCTCACTGTGGAGACGATGCTGGTGCGTATCGAGGATCATGAGGTGAAGACTCTAAGAGGCAAGGAGATCGTTTTGGTGAAAGTAGTCTGGTTGGGAGCTGCCGGAGAAAGCATGACGTGGGAGCTGGAAAGCAAGATGCGGGAGTCCTATCCAGAGTTGTTCGAATCAGGTAAATTTTCGAGGACGAAAATATTCTAAGTGGGGGAGAGTTGTAACCCCCCAAAATTTAATTAATTATTTAATTGAATTGTTTGGGAATTTAATTGGTAGAAAAATAGTAAAATAATAATAATGCTAGTATATGTGGGCCTATTGTTAGGGTTGGGAGTAGTAAAATGAGAAGTGTTAGGGAGGCCCATGATGTAATTCGAATTGGCTAAGGAAAAAGCCCATAAAATTAACTAAAGTATAAATAGGCATTAGTTAGGGTTTTGCTCATTTGGAAGGAACAAAAAAAATAGGCTAAAGTGCTCCTGGGGTCCCTTATCTTTATTTAAAGTAACGAATTAGTCCTTTATGTTTTTTTTGTCCCAAATAAGTCCTTTATCTTTCAAATTTTTGACACATAAATCCTTTTCCGTTAACAGTGCTGATTTATGTGTCAAAAAAAAAGGATTTATGTGTTAAAAATTTGAAACATAAAGGACTGATTTGGGACAGAAAAGGATTTATGTGTCAAAAATTTAAAACATAAAGGACTGATTTGGGACAAAAAAAAGATAAAGGACCAAATCGTTACTTTAAATAAAGATAAGGGACCCCGGGAGCACTTTAGCCAAAAAAATAAGAATTAGAGAGAAGAGAAGAGAGAGGACGGCGCGAAGAAGGAGAGAGAGCTAGGGCAAGCCAAAGACTTCAAATTCTTCAAGGCTAAGGTAAGGGTGGGGTTCTATCTCTATAATTGGGTGTATGAATGGCTCTATGTAGGAAGGTTATGGAACCCTATGTGTATTAAGTTTAGAAAACCCTAGTTGTAGGAATTGAACTTTAAACGATGATGCTAATTTCGATTGATGATGATTGTTGCCATTTGACGATGTGTGATCATGCTTGTTGATGTTTTGGAAACCAAAATTCTGTGCATTGGCGCCATGGGCGCCGTTTTTGATCCTGCGCAGGGCGCCACGGGCGTCGTTCCATGTTTGTGTTGCTGGGCGCCTTCCTGGGCGCCATTCTGTGTGTGTTGTGGTCTGGCGCAGGGGCGCCAAGGGCGCCAATGTTGTGGCTGCCCAGTTGCTGTTTGCTGTGTTGTTCTGGCGCAGGGGCGCCAAGGGCGCCAATGTTGTGGCTGCCCATTTGCTGTTTTCTGTGTTGTTCTGGCGCATGGGCGCCAAGAGCGCCAATGTTGTGGCTGCCCAGTTGCTGTTTGCTGTGTTGTTCTGGCGCATGGGCGCCAAGGGCGCCAATGTTGTGGCTGCCCTGTTGCTGTGGTTGTGTTGTCCTGGCGCATGGGCGCCAAGGGCGCCAAAATCTGGTTGCTGGTTCTGGGCGCTTGGGCGCCAAGGGCGCCAAGATTGGCTGTCCGATTTCTGTTGTTGCTTGCTGTGTCTGGCGCAGGGGCGCCATGGGCGCCAAATTCTTGTTGCTCTGATATGTAACACTCGGGGGAATGAACACACGTTTTAATATTGTTGCTATGTTATTTCGTTGTTGAAACTTTAAGTTGTTACGTCGTTGTTTTTGAGCTGTCTTGAGTTGTTAAGACGCCACGTCTATTTGAATTAACTTGTTATGAATCCGCTGCGTAGTAATTAAAGAGGAATTATTTTGAAGACTAAAAGGTTGTTTTATCAGTTCATCCGAAAGCGCTATGTATCTGTTTTCAAAAGCGAATTAACCCGTCTATTGTTTTCACGAAGCAAATGTGGCACTCCATTGTTTGTTGAAAAAGATTTTTTATGAACTCTGATTTTGCATTATTTTACCGGGTAGAAATGGGGTGTTACAACAACCACTTAGACGGAAGCTGCCAATCAAAAAAGGATCTGCACCAACAGTAACTGCAGAAGCTGCCACTGCAACAACAGTGGCTGCAGAAGCTGCCACTGCACATAGTTCAAATGCTGCTGCTGATTATGGAGGTGATTTAACCCAAGAGTCAGGAAGAGGAAGAGCATCTCCAAGACTCACCAACACTAGAGTGAAGAAGTTGTTTCAATATTAGGAGATTTAGTAATTTTTTTTGTAATGTAATGACAGTAATTTGGTATCACACGTATTGTAAGGATGTGTTTGAAGTATTTCGGTATCACACGTATTGTAATGACAGTATTTTGGTATTTTAATGACAGTATTTTGGTATCACAATTCTGGTTCAATTCTGGTTCAATTCTGTTTGTAAATAACTGCAATTCTGTTTGTAAAAAACTGTAAGGTTCTGGTTCAAGTAAAAACTTGATTCTGGTTCAATTAAAAACTTGATTCTGGTTCAATTAAAAAACTTGATTCTGGTTCAATTAAAACTGCAAACAAACTTCCATTAATAACTTGATTCAAATTACAAACACTAATTATCAAACCAACATAACCAACATCAAATCCTAGGACGCTAATTTCCATTAACCAAAACAACATAAACAGCAAACAGAACCCATGATAAAATCAAGACAAATTGAACCCCTTGAAACCTAGATGTAAGCCCCTTAACCCTTTCCCTCTCATTTGCTAATTTTGTCTTCAGCTTTTCTTTCTCTTTGGTGCTTGCTTCAATTAACTTCTCAGCATAATGACAAGTTTTGCAGCTTTGAATTTCTGACAAGCTTGCTTCCATTGAAGGAGAATCCATGAGAGTTGTAAAACGTGCTTCACCTAGTTCATCATCCCACACAAATAATTTGCAATTGTCTTTTAACATCTACAATGAAAAAAACACAGTTACAGTTTTACAGTGAGAGGAACAACAATGAATATTACAATTAGTTAACAACATACCCAGTGGAGGCACTTCCAATAGGCGCGTCCTGGGTTTTGTGCAGATCCAGAAATGTAGAACTTCATCGTATTCCCACATAGACAAACTGGAAGTCGTCTTCTGCGAATTGGTGCATTTGATCAAGAACCTTCACTGTGCGTATTCATGGAGAAGAGAAGAGATGAACAGAAACGAATGGAGAAGAGAAACGAAGGGAAGAAGAAGAAGAAGGGAACCTTCACTGTGCGTCTAGGGTTTTTTAATGACGTGGCAAGCCCATTTGGCAATTAAAAATGCCAAATCAGATTGTTAACTGACACGTAGGCACAGCTGTAACAGAGGAACTAACAGAAGGGCTAACCCCAAAATGGTGACATTTGCAAGGTGTTTTTAAAAAAAAAAAATTTGCAGGAGGTAAAAGCAAAACACCCCCTATTTACAGGAGGTAAAAACGTATTTAAACCTTAAAAGAAAAAACAACCTTTATTCTATATAGAGTTTATCTCCATTTTACTTATTAGTTGGTTAGTCTACTTAGATATAAACCAACGGGAGTTGGCCTAGTGGTTAAGGTTTGTCCTTCCCTGGGTCCCGCTGGGGGTCGACTGGGTATGCTCCCCAGTTCGATTCCCGGATTGAGCGAATTTCCGTTGGCCACCTCGGTAGATTACTGGGGGGGGCAGATTAGTCTTTCGTTGTCAACGTTGGGACACTGCCCGGTTCCAGGGGTCTCCGGGGGCTCGCCCCTTCCCTTCGGCTCACCAAAAAAAAAAAAAAGTCTACTTAGATATACCGATTGAATTACCTGTTTTATGCTTACACACCAACTCAAGCTTTCGATAGGGTCACATAAAAAGGACTAAAATTATTAATATGTTAGGTTTATGTCATACATTCTTTTAAACATGTTGAACCTATTTAAGTAATTCCTACCTGAACTACCTTCCTATCGGATGAACGGTTGTTACTGTCGTATCTTCTATAGGTCTACTTTTCTTCTTTGAATAAAATCTTATTGGGTTAATGGGAGCTAAAGAACAATCGCATAAATAATTACTAGGGGAAAGGATTGTCTCCCGTGAGACTTTACCGGAGAAAATAAATTGGACAAATCTTGTCCATCCATTTCATTTAATGGGAAATCAATGGCTAAGAATAAAAATACAGCAAAACTACGTCGTTTGATCTGTCTTCTCATATCGACAGTTTTCCTCTTCTTTGGTCCATTCCATTCTTCGAACCACCATCACTTCCCGCTTCGTTTTCAACAACAAATCAGTGTCATACTAAAGCTATCACATTCCTCTTCCTTCATGTGGCACTTGGACAAAATTACAACTTTGGCAAAAGTGATCTTGAATTTGAATGTTTTTTTTACGAAAAAAAAAAGTCGATATCAGTGCTAATGCGGGTGCAGTGAGTTTACTTCCTATAGCACTTGGACCTTTAAGCACATTAGACAAAGAGCATTGAATTATGTCATCTGAGCTAAACAAACTTGTTAAACATAAAATAGATTAGTTTGGGCCTTGGGCAGACCCTGAATAAGGTACTAACTGCAAAAAATGGAGAAAATCAACATAGGTTTTACTATATTAGGGTCTAATGGTCGCACGAATAACGTTTGGCGAGTATGCTTATATCGTCTTGTAGTATGGAGTATTTGAATTAGGTACTTTACACGGGAGAAAGAAATCCTTATATTTGGTTAAGGCTAATTTCGGTAACACGGCATTTCTTGGTACTCAAAGTTTTAATGAAAGTATCCTATTAAATTTTTTCCGTCCTCAACTTTTAACTTACAAGTTCCTCTAATTATTTTTATATATTTTTACTCAACATTTTAAATAATGAAATGCTTTTTTTGTGTGTGAGTAAATTAATGAAATGCTTTGCACAATAGTTGTAATTGTGACTAGGATGATTACCCGTGCGATGCACGGGCTACAATTGTGAATTTGTTGCTAGTTAAACGATATGCATAAACGATTATCCGTCAAAAAAAATCTTTAATAATTTCACAATTGAGTTATAATATATACTACTCCGTCGGCCGCCCTCTGTTCCTACGTATCTCCTAGTGGAGAATCAAATCACACGAAGTTTTTGGTAAAAAAATATTTGTGAGTTTGGTATTTTTAGTAACTTTTTTGGTAAAAAGATTTTTGATGAGTAGTAAAAGGAATAAGGAAAAATAATTAGAAAAACAGATTAGGTCGCAAAATGGTAATAAAGGGTGTAATTAGCAATGGGGTTCGTATTATTAATACTGGGGTGCAGTAAACATAGTCCAATTCCATTTGTTGGGAACATGCATGCGTCACAAAAATGGATCGACTTGCATAAGGGGTGTAGGAAACAAAACCGAAGGTTCAGCTAGTAATCTGATTTTTATTAAATAAATGAATGAAAACAGTATAAAAGGAAAGGGGTAATTTGAAACCCTAATTTCTGTTTCTTAACTTCCTCTGCGCCGCAACATACACTTCCATGAGAGAGAAAATGAGAGAGAGAGAGAGAGAGGGCTCGTGAAAGTTACGGCCAGGAGAGAGAGGGAGAAGAGGATGTCGGAGAGAGAAAGAGTGAGAGTTCGCCGGAAAGAGAGAAAGTGATGGGAACGAAGAAAGAGGGGAATGGAAAGAGGGATAGCGACTGAGAAGGAAATCACGCCGGAGAGGTGGTGGAATCGCCAGTCAGAGGGACAACTACGGTGGTGATGTCACTTGGTGGCGACGTGATGTTGCTACGCCAGAAAAGACGATGGTTGACGGCGATAAGAACGCCGGAGAAAACGACGGCGATTGGGGTTTCGCGGCGACTAATGGTGGGAGGACGACGACCACCACCGTACGGTGGCCGGAGTAATAGTGGTGAGTTCGGTCCCATTCTTATTTTTTTTACGGTTCTTCTTTTATTCTTCACTTAATTTGCTTCTAATTTTTTAAAAGAAACCTCTAAATCCTAAACTTATTTCAACAATCAAATTCTATCACTGATGATTTTTTAGTCCTATTTCTACTCTATGACTTTTCTGTCTTATAAATGTCTCACTAAACAAACAACATGTCTACATCTTTGTCTAGCTAATATTTGAATTAAAAGAGAAAAAAGATCTAGGGCTGTTGTTGAATGAAGGTGAATAATGGTAAAAGAATTGGTATAGCAATGCCATGGTTTTTACTCTCTTTAATTATTAGCTTCATCTTCTGTAATTATTTGTATAGTGGACAACTCAATTTGTCAATTTTGATATTCTTGGTAATCTTTGTAGCAAATTGCTGGGTTGTTCTAAAATGGACTCATGAGATCATCATGTCTTCCCTGAACATGAACTCTTTTTGCTGGAGTAGCCACCTGTGAGGTCAGGATCAGCCATAGTAGAACAAGTTTGCTGGAAGAGGACATTTTCACAGGTAAGTAAGTGTGATACTGATATACGTAGATATGCCCAAGAGTGTATAATATTGAATCTTTGATGGGTGATTTTCTGAAACTCTTTTACCAAAGCAATATACTGTTTCTATTTGTTATTTTTTGGAGATAACAAAAATTACACTCTCTTCTTTCTTTCAAATAATTTATATTTTTTGTTAGAAGAAGCTTGTTACTCGATAGTCATGAATAAAAAAGATAAAGCTTCTTACCTTTGAAGAATAAGAAGGTAGAGTGTAATGTTTGAAAAGCTTCTAACTATCCAATCTTTTGTCCCATAACCACTTGATTCTGGTTTTGTTGCATGTAACTTTGCCGGAGTTGTTTGAAGTGTTTGAAGGTATTAACCTTTTGAAGACAATACACAGAATTATGGAACATAGATAAATCCACGACTTGGCTTTTACTCTCTTTCTTTTTCTTTTTAAAACCGTATATCTAACTATTGATATGCAAACAACAATTGCTGCCACACAAAGACTATCTCATAGTTACAAATAGGTATATTACTTACCCTCTCACACTCCTACTTTTCTGTGTATCTCACACTTGACGAAAAAACACTAACTCTGTTTTTTCATTTCTTTGCAAGGTACAATCACTCTTTGATTTTAGAAGAAGAAAAACTTAGTAAAAAGAAGAAATATTGGAGCAAATAGAAACTTTTAAAATTGTAAAATGCATTTTTTCCCAATGTGTATATCAATAACAGAGTCGTAGTTTTTATACAATGAAACATTTAGTGAAGAAACATTGGAGGGAAAACTATTTTTTTTCATTTTGAAAAGTACCCTGGAAATGCGTATATTGAAGGGGTGGAGGGGCCATGATTATGAAAACTGAGTTGGGTGTGTGAACACTACCATTTTGTCAAAGTTGGTTCCCAACTTGATGATGACAAGTGGAAAGCAAGTGTGTACACAACAACTAAGTCAAAGTTGGTTCCCATTTTCCTTTGGTATAGGGCTTGACATTATGAAATGGGGAAAAAAGGTATGAACACATACCTATTGTCAACGTTTTCTATATGCAGCAACAGTAAACAAAAAAAGTCATAAATTATATGACTTTTCCTACATGAAGGTCTCTATATGCAAGGATTTTATTGTCATGTTAGTATATATGCAGGGAGTATATTGTCTTTATAAGTGTGAAAGGGGATAAGAAACCACGTAGGAACCTGCATGTTGTTTTCATTTCCCGCCCTGCAATGTAAAAATTATACGTGATTTCTTGCATGGCTACCAATTTTCCCGCCTCAGATGTTGGAAATGCATCCAGGATTAATAGGAAGAGATGTTCATGAAACATTTTTCTTTTTTTAATTCTTGATTGACTTTGTTGTATTCTTTGTTGTCGTGTAGCTTAGAGGGTTGACTTTTAACTAAATAGTGAATCTTAACTCTACTCAAATATGACTTCTATAAAACTTGGATATCGTTTTAGAGAATAAAATATATCTCAATCATTGATAAAATCGACTGTCAATATTTATTTATGATTTGTTTGCATTCATATAAGTCAATTTCTTAACACAATATCTATTAATTTATCTTTAAAATAAATTATTTAGTTCATATCTGCTTAAAGAAGTTGATCCCACTCCACTCTGTCTCTAGTACATGCATCAAGCACGCAGCAAAGGAAAAGACACGACCATTTTATATGCACCGTAAATTAAAAGAGATGATAGGAATGGTACAAAAAAGGAATAAATTTTTGTTGACGATAAACATATAAAAAAGGAATAAATTAATGAGCGATTGGTCCATAATTCCATATGCTCCTACAGTATTCATTTTTTTTGTTTCGCTAACTTCCGAATTTAAAGGTGAGGGAGCAAATTAAAGTTTTTAAATATTTTATTTTTGTGGTATTTTTACTTATCAGTGAGGAAAATTGTTCACCCTTGACTGCACTGCACCATCGCTGAATTGTTCAATTCAATAAATGTCACAATCTCAAGTAGATAGTTCAGTTACCGAGCTAAAAAATATTAAAAGAATACAAAGAGCTTTGGAGTTCAAATACAGAAAGCTAAATTTCCCTCCTCACTAATATTACTTATAAAAAAATAAATTCCCCCCATTTGACAAAAAATATTGGCACCGCACCCACGATATGAAACAAACACGCTAGCGTACCACCAGGTGTCCTAATAATAGGGATCTCTCATTGGGAACTTGTGGGTCCCACTGACTGCCAGTATTATTTAAGCTAGCTTTGTTGTGCCGTATTTCCGCAAATAGAAGATCAGTTTGTCCATAACCCACTAAACAACCCTCAAACTTCACTATCCAAGTGATCCCATTTTCCAAGATCGATTTGGGCCGTTGTTATTATTACTATATTAATTAATTAAAATTTAAAAACAATATTTAACATTCAATAATCTAGATATATTTTCTTTAAAAAAATAGAAGTTATTTTTTTGTTTATTTAATTCTATTAAAAATTATTATTATCATTTTAAGAAAAAAAAATTCAAATTTTTAGATACAACTTTGTAAATTTCTTTTTCTTGGAATATATATATATATATATATATATACCATATACCATCAAGGATATTAAAAAATACTAGTATTTCCAATAAAGCATGTTTGTGGTGGGGAGGTGGAAAAAATTAAAAAGAAGAGGCTTTAAGAATATAAAACATGTTTATGAAAAAAATTACTTGTAATAATTTTTGGGAGGTATAAAAAAGTTTAATTATATTTGTTTTCCAAAAAAAATATACTAAGTAAAATTTTCATACTACTCAGTACTCCATGTAAAATCGAGGAAAAATATTTTATGGACACCCCAATGTTATCTGATACCTTGCGAGAGATATATAAAAGAGATATGTCTGACAAATGTAATAGGTGGGTGATATGATAAAAAGAGATATAGAAGAATGAGTGGTGTTAAATGAGTATTTTTTTTTTGGCCAAAGGTGTTAAATGAGTATTGATCTTTAATAAGTGTTCAAAAATAAAAAATCAAAATGAATCCAAATGTGCTTATGTCCATCACTATATTTCTTTTAGTGAAATAGGACCTCCACTACATATATCAACTATATATTTATAGAATTTAGTGATATAGGGAGTACATATATCTTTTTTTATTCATGATGCGCAACTCTCATTTCTCATTTAGATTTCAATTGATTTTTGTCTCCTTTTTTTATATTCACGACGTGCAAGTCTTATTTTCCATTTGAGACTTCAATTGATTTTTGATTAAAATATGTTACGAACCCAATTTGCTCCTATGAATCGGTCCAATATCCAAACAGACAATTAGGGCGCTCCATTTGTGAACTTGGAAAATTGGTTTCGTGAATGAGACGTGTTAGCAGACCGAAGGGTGTATATATATATATATATATATATATATATATATATATATATATATATATATATATATATATATATATATATATATATAAACACGTTTGTTGAAGGTCCTCTTACAGCATATATGAAAGTGAGCCCAACTTGGGTTGCTTAACTTGGTCATCCCTGGCCACATCTATTTTTTACTTAAATCACTATACTAAAAGAAGTGAAATTAGAGCGGAAAAATTAGTGACGAAAAATGTAAAATTTGTCTTTACTTAAATTTTACAACGCTTAAATTAGTGACGGATTTCAATTATTTAGTCATTAATTTTTGTCACTAAATTAACTTTTTATAGTGGTGAATAGTGAACTCTCAATAACCCAAAAGGGATACCAACTTTATACTTTTTTATTTTGCATTTCATTTTTGTTTTAATTTAAAAAAATTCATCTCAAAATAGAAGAAAAAGTATAAAAACAAAAATTATTACATTGATGTCATGCAAAATAGATGGATATATAGACAATCTAGGATTTATATAAAGATGCCAGTTTCACAAAACAAGTTATTTATTAACTTAATATTTTTACTATTGTATATATATATATAGGGTTTTTCAAATATGTCCAACTTTGCACAAGCTAAGTTTTATTAATTACTGACAATTTTTTTGGGATTTTAGTTGCTGTCAATTTTTCTTATAAATCAATCATATATCTTATTTGCTTATAAAAAAAAATCATTATCTTATTTGGTTGGAAGAGAGATCGCAAGAAGATTTTTTGACAATAATCACAAGAAGATGAATCTTTAAAATAAACAGACAAATAAGTAATTAATACGAAAAAAGAGTAATTAATGAGACTTAAGATTAGAATTTGTCAAAAAAAAAGATTAGAAAATTCCTAATCTGCCCTTTATTTATCCAAGAAAATTCCTTATTTTATATATATATATATATATATATATATATATATATATATATATATATATACTCTCATAGTTAAATTTAAACATATATATATATATATATTTATGATCTAAATTTAAAACTAAATACATGTACATTTTTACTTATATTTTATTACGAAAGAATATTTATTAATTAATGATATCGAGTATTGAGTCACATAATATTGTTCAAATACTTCGTACAAAAAAAGAATGTTGTCAAATACTTCTCATCAATGGTGAGTAAGATAACTATAGATTTGAAAGATAATCGAATACCAGAAATATCAAAACATTTTGTCATCCTCAGTCTAGATTCTGGACACAGCACATTGGCAACAAATAATGGAGAAACCTAGATGAACCTCTGCATTAATTAATAATTAATATATAATAATGAGACCCAAACAAAAGCTTTATCTATGAGATTATAAAAGTATCTTTTTAGTGGTATTTTGGGGACCAATATCCATTCAAGGAATGAAAATTATTATTTGTATATATAATTAAATGGAGATAGTAGATTTCACATTCAATAAAGTCATTTCACTACTTTTCAATACATCATCAAACACATTAGAACACTAGGGTATTGCAATACCATTATAAAAACACATCTAGAAAAGTAGGGTTGCAGCTTGTACAACTTGCAAGAATCCATATTTCCATTGTTTGTGGGTTGGTCCCTTAAAGGAAAAAGGTAGGGTCTACACCTGTAATAATTTTTAGGTTTGATTTTATGTCACTATACTGGAATTTAACTAGGAATGTATATTGAAGTGCCACAATTTACTGTTTTCTCTTTTTCGTGAATGGCATCGTTTTCTGTTTTTAAGGAAATGTTCAACCATAATGTTGGTCACGAGAAAGAAGGAGGTTGTGTTTTGGTATGTATAGTTGGTAAGTATAGATGAGATTTCACATGCATGGCAGTTTTATCACTATAAATATTCACTTGCATGTTGACGATCACATGGTGTGTTCAAGCTTCATGAGTGGAGTATCTGGATCATTATATAGGGACATATGTATATGCTGCTACTGTTATTTTGGTGTATAGTCTATCAGCTCTCACTCTTAAAAAGGAAAAGAGAAAATGACAACTGAGTCACCTACAACTTATATCTTTTTGCATATATAGCAAGTGATTTGGGTAAGGTGTGATCAGCAAGTGAAGTGATTGAGAATGAGAACAGGTTTGTAATTTGCTAGGCTGGTGAGAGAACAACTTGAGAAATTCAGGCTTGCAGATGCAAAATTGATAATTAAAGGATTGACCTAATAATTAGTGAGCCGAATCATGAATGTCTGATTTTGGATTGAACATGTAGACACTAAGACACCAAGGGAATGATAAGGATTACAAGTGGTAACTGCACAAGTTTTTCTTTTTACCGTGGTGTGCAGTATCACGGGTTTTGCCAATTACTAATCTACACGGGTAATTTAGCTAACCCCACGACCATGAGTACTCGGCTTTGCCGGCTTGCGTGGTTCTCCCCTTCCAACAGAGTTTTTGACACACCTAAAATTCAAACTTAAGACTTTGGTCTGAACCCAGTTAACGCTTGGACCAACTTCTTAGTAGTTAATACTTGTATTTAATGGGAAATTTTCAGTAAATTATTTTGCAATGTACTGTTTTGTAACACTTTTTTTTTGACAAATAATGTTTTGTAACACTGGTCATAATTAATTTGTGATGCATAATCTTTGCAATTTTTTATATGATGAAAATATAGAAAATTACATTTTGCTATACTAATATCTAAGAGAAAAGATTAACCACATAACGAAAGTTGATCTAGTTGATAAGAATTTGACATTGATCATCTCGTTGATAAATAATATATAAATATCTTATAAACATCTTTTGAAGTTTTATCCTTGGTAAACCTCTAAAGCTCAACTAACCACCTAAACAAAAATAATAACTAAAACGTTTCAAATCATGATTAATTAAATTATTTGCTGAAACTCCAACTTTTGATCAACATATTGATTATTTTATCCTTTGAATATTTTCACATATATAGTCTAAGCAACTCTTGTCCTCTCTAAGTGATAATTTCCAATATCAACCCAATGGCAATTCTGAGTATGTCACATACGTCTCCAACAAACCTTGGAGAATTTGAGACATCTTTATAGGATTGCTGATAATCTCCACAAATCGAGACAAATTTTTTCTTCGTGTTTTGTCCTCACTTATCTTTCCTTGAAAACTTTCCATAAGGTTATCCATCAGATAAATGTTACATGTCAAACATTCTTAATTGTATGATGTTAAAGTCACATTAGTTTTAACAACACCTTTAGCCCCCAACAGAACTTTCAAAACCAGCATCAGCGTCACAGAGACAGACTGTCTAAGTGCCACAGCTAACTTTGAAAGTATGTTATGGCATAAAAGGTTTGGGCATTTGAACTTCAAAGGCCTAAGTGACCTAACTAAAGGGTTAGTAGAGGGGTTACTTAAAATTGAAGTTACTAAAAAGACATGCACTACTTGCCTAAGCAACCTAGAAAGAAATTCAATAAGGAAATGAAACACTGTTTTAAGGATATTTTGCATGTTGTATATTCTGACCTATGGACCACTTGATATTCCCTCTATTAGAGGAAATAAATACTTTATGACTTTTGTAGATGAATTTTCCAGAAAAATCTAGCTATATCTACTCAAGACTAAGGGAGAAGCCTATGGTATTTTTAAGGAGTTTAAGGCAATGGCAGAAACTCAAAGTGGTAAGAAACTTAAGGTTTTGAGGACTGATGGTGGTGGTGAGTATACCTCAAAAGAGTTTGAGGAATACTGCACCACTCAAGGTATAATCCATGAAGTAACATCACCCTATACTCCTCAGCATAATGGTATTGTTGAAAGGAGAAATGGGACTATACTTGACATGGCTAGGTGCATGATCAAGTCAAAAGGGCTACCTAAAAGGCTATGGGCAGAAGTTGTTCATACAGCTGTCTATATCCTAAATAGGTGCTCCACTAAAGGTTTAGAAGACAAAGTACCAGAACATGTTTGGTGTGGTGATAAGCCTAAGGTTTCTCACCTAAGGGTATTTGGCTCACTTGCCTATAGCCATATACCTGATGGTAAGAGAAAAAAGTTAGAGGATAAGAGCAGGCCCTTAATCCTTGTTGGGTATCACCCTACAGGTGCGTATAGGCTGCTGGATCCTAAGAATGACAAAATTGAGATATCTAGGGATGTGGTTGTGCTTGAGGACAAGCAATGGGATTGGGACAAAGCTGAACTAGTGAGTTCAGTGGAATCTACAATCCTAGAGGAGGTCTTAAACACTGAACCTAATCCTATAGATGACAGTTCTGATGAAGAAGGTCCTATCCTACCTAATGAGGAACAGAATTCTCAAGGAGAGGAGGAGGACAATGCTGAAACAGATCTTGTACCTGCTGTGCAGGCCATACCTAGGACACAAAGGCTAAGATAGTCTCCTAGGAGGCTTGCAGACTATGATATTGCCATAGATAGTGAAGTGAATGAGCATGGTGACCTCATCCACTTTGCTATGATGGCTGATACTGAACCAGTGGACTTTAAGGAGGCCTTAAAGGACAAAAACTGGAAAAATGCTATGATAGAGGAGCTAGCCTCTATTGAAAAAAACAAGACCTGGACTATGACAGCTCTGCCTAAAGGAAAGAAGGCAATAAGTGTCAAATGGGTCTTTAAGCTCAAACTGGATCCCAATGCCAAAATAGTTAGGCACATAGCAAGGCTTGTTGCCAGAGGGTTCCAGCAAAGGCAGGGAATAGACTATGAAGAAGTATTCTCATCTGTGGCCGGGCATGAGACTATCAGGTTGGTCACTGCCTTGGCCTGCAACAAGGGTTGGGACTTACATTATTTAGATGTCAAGTCTGCATTTCTGAATGGACCCTTGGAAGAGACAGGGTTCATCTCACAACCTTCTGGTTTTGAGATGAAAGGAAAGGAAAACCTAGTGTGCCACTTGCATAAGGCACTTTATGGGCTGAAACAGGCTCCAAGAGCCTGGAATAAGCGTATTGACACATTCTTTGTGGTCAATGGCTTCACAAAATGCACCAATGAGTTTGGTGTTTATGTGAAGGGTACTATAGAATCTGATTTATTACTAATTTGCTTATATGTTGATGATCTACTGGTGACAGGTAACAACTCTAAGGAAATCAGCAACTTCAAAGACACCATGAAGACAGAATTTGAAATGACTGATTTAGGGAGGCTATCCTACTTCCTAGGATTGGAATTCCTAAATTAAGGTTCCATAAGGCATTATCCTGCACCAACAGAAATATGCCAAAGAGTTGCTGATCAGATTCAACATGGCAGAATGCAATTCTGCCCTTAACCCTGCTGAAGGTATTCTATGCAAAAAAGAAGGTGAAAAGGGAGATCATGTAGACCCTACTCACTATAGACAAATCATTGGCTCACTAAGATATTTATGCCATACAAGGTCTGATATTCTCTTTGCAACTAGAATGGTCAGCAGATTTATGAATGACCCTTTGCAGCTTCACTTAAATGCTGCAAAGAGGATTCTAAGATACATACAGGGGACTCTTAACTATGGGGTATTTTTCCCTAAAGGCAGAAACTCAGATGACACTACCTTAGTTGCCTACTCAGACTCTGACTGGTGTGGAGACCAACTGGACAGAAGAAGCACCTCTGGGTACTTGTTCAAAATTCTAGGGGCTCCTATCTGTTGGAGTTCAAAAAAGCAGCAGATAGTGGCTCTAAGCTCTTGTGAGGCAGAGTATGTGGCTGCCTGCAGTGCTGCCACCCAGGTAGCATGGTTAGAAGCTCTCCTAAAAGAACTACAGGTCAATCTAAGTCAAACTACTACCCTATGGATTGAAAACAAGTCTGCACTTTGCCTTGCCAAGAACCTAATGGGACATGGCAGAACAAAGCATATAGAAACAAGGTTTCACTATCTTAGGGATCAAGTCTCTAAAGGAAATTTGAAGGTGGATTACTGCTCCACTAAAGAGCAACTGGCTGACATATTCACCAAACCTCTAAAAGGTGAGGTGTTTAATAGGATGAGGAGGGAAATTGGCCTGGTTGCCTTCAAGTTCTAATGAAAGCAACCATGCCCTAAAGCTATTCCTAAGGGCTTGTCTTAGGAGATTGTTTTTAATTGCTAAATTAGGGGCATGTCCTGGATTTCCTATTTCCTCTTGTCCTAGATTTTTTAAACCTAAGTGTTTTTTAGGTTTTGTATTAAGGGAGGCTATTGGTTTTTTAATAAAAACCTAAAATAACCTCAGGAGTTGGCAACGGCTATATCATACACCAGATAGCCGTTGCCCCAGCAGTTCTCATAAATAGAAAATCTGTTTGTATAGTTATTACAACTTACAAGTTTCTGTTTTAAAACAGAAAATCAGTTACAGTTAGTTACACACTGTAACTAACCATAACAACCCACTGAGGGGGTATTTCAATGTATATATATAAACATACAACCTGTACAGAATATAGATTCAATAAAAAATTTACATTTGCATTTTTCAATACCCAAGCCTTCTGTTTTCTTCCTTTCTGCATACAGAATCTTCATCTTGCCTTTTCTAAGAGTTCCATGTGAGTTTATGCACTTCAACAAGTGGTTGAATCAAACCTCACAAAACAAAGAGAAAAGCAACGTGTTAGTGGTTGTTTTCAGTGACTGAAAACACAAGTAAAAGAAAGAAAACAGAGAGAGAAGGTGAGATTAGTTACCTATAGATCTCAAGGAGAGGTCTACAACCCAGAAACAGTAAGTGATCTTCAAGGCAGTGAGGATCCAGGTACATACAAAGCAAGAAACACGAAGAAGTTAGGGTTTGCGAAGCAGTAAGGGTTTGCGAAGCAAATTAACGATCAAGAAAGCAAACAGAAATCTAACAGCGTGGTTACCTTTGTACTGAAATCCGACCAACACCCTGAGAACCAGATCCTGAAAAATCAAAGTTCCAGAAATTAGGGTTCGTGTGAAAAGTAAAGGGGTTTGTGGAACAACAGCGTGCAATCTTCGTTTCATAGTGTTTGAAGCTAAAACGAAGCTTCAAACACAGAGATTCTGTGAGAAACATCAAAACCTAGCAGAGCTCAGCAAAGGAGAAGAAGAAAGTCGCAGCGGAGAAGAAAAGAGAAGAGAGAGAAGAAAGAGGAGAAAAGTGAACTCTGAACCGGTTTAGTACCTTTTATACTCCTGGATCGGTTTGGATCCGTTTCCAAGTGTGCAACCCGCGTGTTGCTACAGTCACTATCCATTGGGTTCCGCAGGAACCGTTTTGGGCAACCAATCTGGGCTGCTGAGTGTTTTTTTGGCCATTGTGGGCCGAGGAAGTGGACTGGGATTCTTGCTAGCTTCACCCCTGAAAATTGATTTTGCAGCCTGCAGAGTAAAATCAATTAAATGGTGAGAAAATTCAACATATGCATCCATTTACTTAGAAGCATGTCAAAAGCTACTCATTATCCATGTCCTTTGCGCCATCAGTCACTCCCCTCCCTCATCAGTCTTGGGCGTCACATGTCTACCCGCTTTTGCATGATTCATCCCTAAACCATACCATATTTGGGAGAGAAGTTCGCCTCTGAGACTATTTTTAACATCCTTGAATGCTTTCAAGATTGTTGGTTGTTCCACAAAGATTACGACACATGATGTCAAGCAGCAATATAGCACTATGTGGATGGTTGTAGGAAGTGGTGATGACGAAAAGAGGGTGTTATGGAACCATGAGAGCCAGGGAGTACTGGGTGGCACACTGGGAGATGACAATAATGGAGGGTGTTTGGTCAAGAAATGAGAATAAAAATGAGAACCAATGAAGAATTAAGAGACAATGTCTCTGAACATGGATCTTTAAGCTCTCAATACCAAATTGATTTTCATTGAAAAGAAAGAAACTAAAAAACTAAACATTCTTTGAAAGGTGAATTATGTATTCTCATTACTAAATTAAGTCTAGATGTTTCTATTTATACAAAGAGTTATAGCTCTAAAATATAGAACTAATATGTAATAGAAACTATATACATGGATCGATGTTAATTTTTATTAACTTCAGGGTCATTATTTATTTTATGTTTTTGGAAATAATTTTAATTCATTTTATTAATATTTAAGTGCTCAATACAATTAGGAATGTCAAAGAAAGAATGAGAGCAAGCATTATAAATAAATGTGCAATTGTGTTAGCTTCTCTCCTAAAGAACCCTACACATGAGTTTTGAAAAAAAAAGAACCACAAACGCCTAGTACGTAATAGACCAGCAACCCTCTTGTGCTATCGATATGCCGAGTATGACTTACAGTACTAAACAAATGTTTAGTATTTTTTACTAAATCGGTATATAAGTAATTTCCTTATTAATTAAAAAAAGATTAATCAATATCAGGAGATAATGTAACCGAAAAATTTGGGATTCCTTCCAAAAATCGTGCATTCATCAATTCAACATATTAAATGCCTAAAATCATTGAATTCAATTTTTTCAAATTAAAAAACCTCCAAAAATATTTTTCATCATGGAATTCAATTTTTTTCAAATTAAAAAACTGCCAAAAAACAGTTATTTTCATCCAAACTCTGACAACCCTAAACCGCAACAAAAAAAATCAAAAACCACCACATAAGTACGGAACATTAATTGGTTAGTTTCGTCTAACCACAGAATTACATAACTTCGGTTAGTTGACTACTAGCCATAGAATTAAAAAAATTGGTTAGTTGACTCTAACCACCTAATTACAGAACTTTGGTTATTCATAAAAAATAGGCAATTGGTCGTTATACATGTTACTAAAAAATGTGGCAATAAAATGTAACACTAACCACATAATTAGTTTCATCTAACCACGGAATTACATAACTTTGGTTAGTTGACTACTAGCCATAGAATTAAACAATTTTGGTTCATTGGCTCTAACTACCTAATTACAGAACTTTGGTTATTCATACAAAATATGCAATTGGTCGTTATACCTGTTACTAAAAAATGTGGCAATAAAATGTAACACTAACCACATAATTACAGAACATTGGTTAGTTTCATCTAACCACATAATTACATAACTTCGGTTAGTTGACTCCTAGCCGCAGAATTACAGAACTTCGGTTAGTGAACTCTAACCACCTAATTACAGAACTTAATTTGGTTATTCATAAATAGAGCCTATTTCCTTGGCGTGCTTCAATGGCGTGCTTCAACGGTGTGCGTTTTTGCATCAACGGTGTGGGTCGCGACCTATTTCCTTGGGTGAGTGCGATTTTGCGATTTCCTTTGTGTGACACAATCGCGTGCGATCTTGCATTGTTACTACGATCTTGGGCGTGACTGTGATTCAATGGCGTGATTCTTGCCTGCGTTTTAGTCCCATGTTCATCAACTGCATAATGAGACTGTTAGCCTGCATTTTCGACAGGCTCAATTAAATGCAGTCAATGATGTTGACTTGTCATTTTAAAGAAGAAATGTTGATATTTGACATTGAGAAGGCGTTGTGAAGAGTAATTTCGACTATGCCCAAAACTTAATGAAACTGAGAGTTTAGTTGAAGACCAGAGTAGTGATGCTTTCGAAAGCGTAGGCAGTTACATGTCAACAAAGTTTGACTCGGTGGATTCAAGAAGAAGGACTAATATTTCGACAACGAGAAGCTGTGTACAGGGAGAATCAGCGTAGCACATAACTTAACGAAAATTGGAAAGCTGAGGCCAATATTTCGACAGAAAGAAGAATGTTAGCCGGGTAGCAGGCCAAGTCAAAGAGCGTTGTCGAAGGGAGCAATAGCAATATGGTCGAAAGATGGAGCAGTTGTCTAGTCGAAATAGCAGTTATTTTATTTAGCAAACCGCTGGGCGGGTTATTGTTTTACTCTTTTATTATAAATAGGAGTTCTCTCGTAGAGTTAAGGGTCGCAATTCATTTTATACAAAGTTCAGAAAAACACTCATACTTCCGCGTTAGAGAAAACGAGTCAAGTACGAACAATGTATGGGATCTGTATACCAATTCTTTAAATTCAGCAATGTATTTACCATTCCTTTAAAAGAATTCTGCAGTTTACTTGTTCTTATTTACGAATTCCTGCAATCTACTGCTTTTAATCTTCTTTTCTTCATTTACACTTCCTGCACTTTACTGCAATTCATTATATTTCTGCATTTCTTTTCTTAAACACTTGTTCATTTCATTATCGTTTTCTTTCATTAAAAAACGACTATCATCACCCTTTTTCATAACAAACCGCAAACATTAGTAAAAATTTACCACAAATGTTCTGAGATGTTTCTAGTTGGTCTCGCAAGCAACACACACGTGTAAATAGCGGTGTTTACCAAAAATCGCGGTAAACAAATTGGCACGCCCAATGGGACATTTGTGCTAAATTTATTAAAAGTTTTTACGAAACAATTCTGGGTTTGTTATCAAACACAAAACCAGTATTTTATACTTTGCATGCGTTTACGAAGTGGTAGGCACCTTACTGAAATGCCACGTTCTAATATGAATACTGCTTCTACATCAAATGCACATTCCCAAGCGTCAGTTAATGATACCAACGCTGCAAGTACTTCAGGAGTAACCGCCCCCGTATCTTCCCTAGGAGTAACTGCTCCTGTTCATTCTCCAACCATAGCGGGAATAACCACTCAACTGCCTTCTTCGACAGTTATGGGTGTAACTGCTATAACCGCTCCTACCATTAATCCAGTGTCGAATATGATGGTCCTTGTACCACCAAATTTAAATTTGAATGGTCCCTTAATGGCCAATTCCATGATCGGAAATGTGCCGGTTAATTTCCCCATGAATGGCAGAAATTATCCATATGGCATGCCAACAGCCATGATGGTAGGGCTTCAAACAAATGCATCTACGTATGCAGAAAACGCAGTTTCAAGCTTTTCGCCTATACATAATTCACCAGAAAATATTTATAGTCGAAATGCACAGCCATCGATAACCACATCATCTTTGTTGGCATTAAGGCAACAAATGGATGATAGTAACCATGATATGGTCAATATGCTAACACAACAAATTGGTACAGTGTTTAACCCATTGATTCAAAACACAAATGACAGTTACCAGATGTTAGCAACACAAATGGATCGAATTGCTGATTTCTTTGGCACTCCATCAGTGCACAACCAGCAAATTCCCCAAGTTCAGAATGTTAGGCCTGTTGAATTCCCTGTCGAAAGGCCCAACTACGCAGTTCCAATTGATCAAAGACAAATAATGGCTGTCGAAGAACCTGTGCCTGAAATGGTATTAGTTAATAAGAACCAAAATGCTGACGAAGTTATAAGACAAGTTCAGCAAAACAACTTTGGAAATCAAAATAATTTGGCAAATCTTGTCGAAACAATTTTAGCCCAAAATGGTCTTAACTTAGGTTTACATAGACCCAATTTTGTATCTCCCCTGTCGGAATATGTGATACAAACAGATTTGCCTAGGGGATGGAAAATCCCTAAATTCACAAAATTTGCTGGGGAAACCAGCGAATACACTGTCGAACATATCGCACGATATCTGACTGAGGCTGGTGACATAGCGCAAAACGAGAATTTAAGAATGAAATATTTTCCAAATTCTTTAACAAAAAATGCCTTCACATGGTTCACTACGTTACCCCCACATTCCATGTTTAGTTGGAATCAGTTAGAAAAGGCGTTCCATGAGCAATTCTACATGGGCCAATGCAAGATTAGCCTTAAAGAATTGGTCAGTGTTCGACGCAAAATGCCAGAGTCTATTGATGAATATCTCAATAGATTCAGACTACTCAAGGCAAGGTGTTTTACTCAAGTGCCTGAACATGAGTTAGTCGAAATGGCTACTGGTGGCCTAGACTGTTCTATTAGGAGGAAGTTAGATACTTTTCACCTAAGAGATATGGCACAACTGGCTGATAGAGTTCGACAAGTTGAAAGGCTTAAGGATGAAAAGGCCAGAACTGGTGGGTTCGACAAAATAGGAAAGGTTGCCTATGTCAATGCTAACAACAATGACCAAGAATTCGACATATTTTATGAAAGTGTCGAAGAAGAGGTTAATATTACTGAATTACAACCTGGACCTCCTTATACTTGTAAACTATTAAGGCCTTCAGACGGAATAAATCCCGTCGAACCTAAAATCGATAAATTCGTTGCAAAAACATATACTTTTGATGTTTCTAAATGCGATGAAATATTTGATCTGCTAGTTGCTGATGGTCAAATTTTAGTACCTAAAGGCCTAAAAACACCACCATTGGAACAAAGACAGAAAAGAGGTTTTTGTAAATTTCATAACTTCTTGGGCCATAACAGTGCTCGTTGTGCCCTTTTCAGGGATTTGGTTCAAAAAGCATTGAACGAAGGAAGGCTCAAATTTGGAGACAAGTCAAAGCCTCCAATGAAAATTGATGCAGATCCTCTACCAACGAACGAAGCAATGTATGTCGAAGTTGACATTGCTATGGTCGAAGTGTCTAGTGATACTGCTGGAAAGGGTAATGTGAAGGTCAATGTCGAAGTGGTCACTGAGGACCAATGTGATGACAAAATGAAGGGAGTTGACAAAATGTCGAAGCTCCATCAAAGATTGATCACATGGAGAGAGGATGGATTGGTCGAAAACATAAAAGGTGACGAGAGTTACTTCAAAACAGAGGTTAACACTATAACCAGAAAGACCTTCGACAAACAACTGGCGAATATTGTGCCATACTCTTCTTCTGACCTTGGTTATACAAACCAAGACAATGTTTTCTCTTCTGTCACGTTACACCCAAATTATGGTTTTGTGTGGGAGAGAGAGATTATAGATGAAGATAGCCACCCTAGAGGCTCTTTCAAGCCTACTGGTTGGGACAGACCTTAAATGGTCTGATGATTAAGCCCAATACATGGGATAGAATTACGGCTTATGTAGCCGAGAACAAAGAAAAATCGGCTTTGGAAGCTGAATTAAACCAACAAATGGTTGCAGAAATTCTCAGTCGAAAAACGTCATTTTCTATCTTCGTTTTTGCCTCAGTCGAAAACGACATTTTTGGGGGGCAATTTGTTAGCCTGCATTTTCGACAGGCTCAATTAAATGCAGTCAATGATGTTGACTTGTCATTTTAAAGAAGAGATGTTGATATTTGACATTGAGAAGGCGTTGTGAAGAGTAATTTCGACTATGCCCAGGACTTAATGAAACTGAGAGTTTAAAGGCAAAGTTTCGACGAGAAAGACGTCAAGGAGTTTAGTCGAAGACCAGAGCAGTGATGCTGTCGAAAGCGTAGGCAGCTACATGTCAACAAAGTTTGACTCGGTGGATTCAAAAAGAAGGACTAATATTTCGACAACGAGAAGCTGTGTACAGGGAGAATCAGCGTAGCACATAACTTAGCGAAAATTGGAAAGCTGAGGCCAATATTTCGACAGAAAGAAGAATGTTAGCCGGGTAGCAGGCCAAGTCAAAGAGCGCTGTCGAAGGGAGCAATAGCAATATGGTCGAAAGATGGAGCAGTTGTCTAGTCGGAATAGCAGTTATTTTATTTAGAAAACCGCTGGGCGGTTATTGTTTTACTCTTTTATTATAAATAGGAGTTCTCTCGTAGAGTTAAGGGTCGCAATTCATTTTATACAAAGTTCAGAAAAACACTCATACTTCCGCGTTAGAGAAAACGAGTCAAGTACGAACAATGTATGTGATCTGTGTACCAATCCTTTAAATTAAGCAATGTATTTACCATTCCTTTAAAAGAATTCTGCAGTTTACTTGTTCTTCTTTACGAATTCCTGCAATCTACTGCTTTTAATCTTCTTTTCCTCATTTACACTTCCTGCACTTTACTGCAATTCATTATATTTCTGCATTTCTTTTCTTAAACACTTGTTCATTTCATTATCGTTTTCTTTCATTAAAAAACGACTATTATCACCCTTTTTCATAACAAACCGCAAACATTAGTAAAAAACTTACCACAAATGTTCTGAGATGTTTCTAGTTGGTCTCGCAAGCAACACACACGTGTAACTAGCGGTGTTTACCAAAAATCGCGGTAAACAGAGACATCAATGGCGTAAAGGAAGAGCGTGCTTCAATGGCGTGGATCAACGGTCTCCATTTTTTGAACAATGGTGTGCGTCCTATTTCTTTGTGTGAGTGAATTTTTGCGACTTCCTTTGCGTGATGTAATGGCGTGCGAAGAAGAGTGTGGAATAGATAATAAGAACCTGAAGAAGAAGAAGAAGAAGAAGAAGAAGAAGAAGAACGTGAAAGAAAAAATCAAGAACGTGAAAAAGATAGAAGAAGAGCGTAAAAGAAAGAGGAAATGTAGAAGAGAAAATCGTGGAAGAGAAATTAGTGGAAAAAAAATCTGGTTTGTTATTGTATTTGTCCCTAAAAAATTGGCCCATTTAATGGCTAATTAAATTAAATTATTTAATGTAATTAATATAAACAAAAGAGGCTGTGACACAAATACCCTTATTCATTATTAGCCATTAGATTGAATTTCATTGAAATTATGTGGATCCAATGGCTTAAGTTTATTTAGTATAATTTACTAAGCTATTGGCTTAGTATCAAAAGCCGTAGCCCGATATGCCCTCCCGATCTTCTTAATCCTCTTGGTCAACTTGAACCAATTTACGAGTTTTTACCTTTCATGGGTGTTGAACCTTATTAGCGTGGAAACTGTCCACCCACTACAAGAAAAGTTGGTTTTTTCGGCGGGCAAAATCCACCAGAAAAGCCAAAAATCTGCCAAAAAATTGGACTTTCCGGCAGATTTTTCACGCTGGTAGCCGGCTCGCAGCAAACGGGTTCCGGCGGATTATCCGCCAGAAACCCCCAAAAAAATCGCATAAAATTACCGGCGGATTATCCGCCTGAAATTCCGCTGAAATATCCGCCGGAAATACTGTTAAGCCCGCCAGTAAAAACATTTTTTTTAAAAAAAAAATAAAAATCCGCCGGAAATGCCATTAAATACGCCGGAAAACTTTTTTTTTTTTGAAAAAAAAAATCCGCCGAAAAACCCGTTAAATCCGCTGAAAATTAATTTTTGTTTTATTTAAAAAATTAATATTATTTTATTAAAAACTTTAATTACTAATTGATTTATTGATTAAAAAATTAAAAATTAGGAATGAATATTAATAATTAATTTAATATAGTAATTAATTTTAAATAATTAATTAAGTTAATTAAAAAAAATTTAAAATTATTTTTTTAAAATAAAAAATAATAATTAAAATTAATAATATCGATCTTAATAATATACGAAATGAAAAACAATAATAGGTCTGAACTGAAGACGATTTAATTTTATTTAAATTTCAAATCGAACAAAGTACTCAAATATCTATAACAAATACAAATGAAAACTTAAATTACAACAAAATAAAACAATTCAAAGCTACTGGGGTGGCTGCTGGCCTGACTCATCATCTGATGCAAGAAAAGCACTAATCGCATGGATATTAAGATCGATGTTTTAGTTGGGCTGGTGGCGTGACTGCTGCTGGGGGTGCTGGTATGACTGCTGGGGGTGCTGGTATGGCTGGTATGGCTGCTGCTGGCGGTGCTGAACCTGCTGCGGTGGATACTGCTGGGAATACTGGGGTGCATACTGCTGGGAATACTGGGGCTGAGGCCACGGCTGAAATGCTCCGCCGAAATGCTGCTGCTGCTGCAGGTAGGATGACATATGTGATGACGATGGCCTCGAGTGCTGAGACATCAGCTGATCCTGCAAAAGCTTAAAGTGCTCCTCATTTATCCTAGCCTGCTCCGCAGCTATCCTAGCCCGCTCCTCATCTATCCTAGCTTTCTCCCGAAGCGCCTGCACTTCCCGTTCATTTTGCTCCTGCCGCTCGGCAAACTGACGATCGGCCTCGCTCAGTTGCTGGGTCAATTGCGTAACAGCATTCAACTCACTAGAATTAGGAACATAAGAGCGACCAGTACTCTCTGATCTAGAATGTGAAGAAGATAGACTCGGAATAATGTTTGTTCTGAAAGCAGCCGGTCCAATACTACCAGATCCTACTATACGATTACTCTTTGGGGACCAACTACTCTCTCCCAAATATCACGAGCTACTCTAGCCTCCTCCACAAGATCGATATCTGTCCCACTGCTCTGCTATGACTCATGGTACTTTGCCAGCCCACCCTGGAAGCTCTCCTGAAAAACATAACCCAACAAAGAAATAAATAACTAATTATTAATAATACATAATATAATAAAAACAATATGTATACATATATAAAGATAAATATAAATAATAAACATTAATATATAATTGTAAAAGTAGTTTTACCTGAATATTCCTCGCCCGATCTGTAGCAAACTCACCAGTGTCCTCTCGCATATGAAGGTAGCGATGCAACTCAGGCAAAGTGACTGGCCTTTGATGCATCGCCTCCTATATATACATATAGTGTTATTTATTAATACACATGATCGAAAATATTTAGTTAATTATAAATACTTAATTAATCAAGTAATAAAGTAATAAATTTACCAAACGCCTGTGATGGGTTGCAGTATTAACACTCCCCCCTGTGTGTATGCAGTCACCTTTTTCAGAAGCACGGTTCTTCTTGGCTTTCTCACAATAATTCTTAAATTCAGGAGTCTCCCAATACTCTCCGAATGAATGGCTTCGCATTCTAATTACGCGCATCCCAAAGCAATTCAGAATAGCGATGGGAACATCTCTTATAGAACACTCTCTCAACTTCTTTTTGCTGCTCTGGTAACCACGTACATTTTTCCTATTTAAGAAATTTACAATAATGTTGTTAATAAGACAAATTAATTAATCAAGTCAATAAGATAATACACCAAATTAACACTACAAGAAAAGCTGGACTTTGCGGCGGGCAAAATCCGCCGCAAAAGCCAAATTTGCGGCCGATATTTGGACTTTGCGGCGGAATTTTTTCGCCGGTAGCCAACTCGAAGCAAACGCGTTGCGGCGGATTATCCGCCGCAAGTTTGCGGCGGATTTAGTGGCGCCGTAAAATCCACCGCAAATTTGCGGCGGATAATCCGCCGGAAAATGGGACAAATTTTTGACGCAATATATCCGCCGGAAAGTACCCAATATTCGCCGCAAATTATCCGCCGCAAAGTACCCGTTATCCGCCGCAAAACACCCGTTTTATTTTAAAAAAATGAATATAATTTTTTTAAAAAAACGTTTTATTTAAAATTCCGCCGCAAACGACACAAATCCGCCGCAAAGTACCATTTTTTTTAAAAAAAAATATTATTATTTTTAAAAAATAAATTTTATTTTTTTAAAAAAATCGTTTTAATTAAAAATATATATTATTTTATTAATTTTTTTAATTATTGATAAAAAAATAAAATCCAATAACTAATTAATTTTTAATTTAAAAAAAATAAAAATTGGGAAAAGCAGTAAAAATATCCATACAATTAATAAAATATCCAGACAAAAAAATAAAATAATCTAAAGCTACTGGGGTGCCTGCCGGTCAATGTCATCAACATTATTATAATATGTATCATCTTGAAGTAAAGCACTAAGCGATGACATTTGGACATTAAGATCAATGTCCAGCGGGGGTGACCGCTGCTGGGGGTACTGCTGGTTTGGCTGGATCAGGGGTGACTGATGTTGGGGCTGCTGGTATGGCTGGCGGGGTGACTGATGTTGCTGCTGGTATGGCTGGAATGGCGGCGCATACTGCGGTGTATACTGCGGGGGATATTGGGATGCATACGGTGGGGGATACTGGGGTGCATACTGCTGCTGGTAGTAATGCTGCTGTGGCGGCGGCGGGTAGGATGCTGATGAGGATGGCCTCGAGTGCTGAGACACCATCTGATCCTGCAGGAACTTAAAGCGCTCCTCCATGCGCTCCTCAGCTACCCTAGCCTGCTCCCGAATCGCCTGAATTTCCCGATCACTTCGATCCCGAATCTCCTGAATTTCCCGATCCCTAAACCACATTGGAAAATGCGCATGAATATGAGCAGAAGATTGGTCTTCACGTACTGCCTCTGATGACAAGAACTCCCTAAAAAGAAATAATTTAATTGTTACACTTGTCTACTATATTAACTAATTAAGATCGATTGTTAATGTTGAGGAACATACTCAATAAATGGTTGCACCTCAGTACAGTTTATCAACACATGAACATGTGCTGAACTTAACTCTTCATCTGTTAGCGAGTGAGTTGACTCCTTCCCAGATGGACGACCGGGTAGACAAAAGACAGACAAAGCCAAAGGATGTCGCCATCCAGTATCCACTTCATTTCGACTGCTTCCAGGAGCAAACTGATTCTTGAAATAATGAGAACAAAAATGTGTTGTTTCACGGTGTAGGTAAGAAGAATATATCGATCCTTCAACTCTAGCTTTGTTTTTCACCGATCTTTTTGAATCACCCATGAACCTAGAGAATATGATATTAATATAATAGTCATATATTTCAATTTAAACTTGTTTCTAATTATATTATAATTAAAAATTAGCTGACCTTTCAAACGGATACATCCATCTGTATTGGACAGGTCCGCCAAGTTTAGCTTCATATGCGAGATGCACCGGTAGATGCTCCATAGAATCAAAGAAACCAGGTGGAAATACTCTCTCCAACTTGCATAAGATAAGTGGGATGTCTTGTTCCATTTTTGAAAGATCATCAGCTTTTAGCGTTGCAGAACACACATTCTTAAAGTATTGACTTATTTCAATGAGCGGATTCAAAACGTGTGTTGGCAACGAACTAAAAGCGATAGGAAGTAAGCACTCCACGAATACGTGACAATCATGACTCTTCATCCCATGCAACCTCCCATTATCCACATCCGCACATCTAGATAAATTGGAAGAATAACCGTCTGGCATTTTCAACTCTTTTATCCACTGATAAACTGCTTTCGCTTGTTCGGTAGATAAAGTATAATTGGCTTTGGGTTTCAAAATCCTAGTACCTTGCTCAACCAACAACAAATCCTTTCGTCTACAAAAATGATCTATATCCTTCCTAGCTTTCTCATTGTCTTTCGTTTTGCCTTTCACGTTCATGACAGTGTTAAATATGTTGTCAAAAAAATTCTTCTCTATATGCATAACATCGAGATTGTGTCTCAATAGATTATCTTTCCAATAGGGAAGTTCCCAAAGAATACTTTTTTTTGTCCAATTGTGCCATTGTCCATAGCCATCTGGACGAGAAACAACACCGGCTACGACTTCCACAGGAGGGATATCCCTAACATTATTCCAAACTTCCTCTGGTGTCAACTGACGAGGAGGTCCCGATGTTTCAACATTTCCCTTGATGAACGCATATTTCTGCTTTCTAAATGGGTGATCCATAGGTAAGAACCTACGGTGCGAGTCAAACCATGAAACTTTTCCTCCGTGTTTAAGACTAAAAGCCTTTGTGTCAACCATGCAAATCGGACACGCCATCTTACCATGTGTCCCCCATCCAGACAACATTCCATAGGCAGGGAAGTCATTTATGGTCCACATCAAAGCCGCCCTCATCACAAAATTTTGTTTGCGTGCCACATCATAAGTTAAAACACCATTCCACAACCTTTTTAGGTCATCAATCAAAGGTTGCAAATAGATGTCAATACCAGCTGTTGGATTACTTGGCCCTGGAATAATAGAATTTAAAAACATGTATGGTTTGGACATACACATTTCTGGAGGAATGTTGTATGGGGTAACAATAACTGGCCAACATGAATACGGTGTTACAGAGGCTTGAATATATGGTGTGAAACCATCAGAGCACAAACCAAGCCGAACATTGCGTGGATCACTGGCAAAATCTGGATGAACACGATCAAAATGCTTCCAAGCTTCACCATCAGATGGGTGACGTAATTCACCAGAATTATTTCTATTTTGATGGTGCCATGCCATTCTACCTGCGGTCTCCATTGAAGTAAACATCCTCTGTAGCCTTGGAATAAGAGGCACATAGAACATTGATTTTCGTGGAACCGGTTTGCCTCTGCTCATCCCTGATCTACTGACACGATAGCGTGGTTGTCCACACAACTTGCATTCCGACAACTCTCCATCATTTATGCCAAACTCATTGTTATAATAGAGCATGCAACCAGACACACAACAATCAATCCTTTTAGATTTTAAGCCAAGCTTCGATACCACTCTTTTAGCTTCATAATAACTTTGCGGTAAACTCCCTCTATTAATGGGGGTTGCATCCAACATCATTTTGGTCATATATTCCATGCACAATTCAGCAACATTAAATTGAGACTTATGACCCAACAACCGAACACACATTGATAATTTTGAGTCTGTAGATCCTTCAAATATGGGTTTATTTGTCTCACTCAAATACATGTAAAACCTTTGAGATTCCTCATTTGGAACTTCGTCGGCATCTGGTTCTTCAAAATCCAAATTTACTCCAACAGCGTCAGATATCATTCCCTGATAAACATCTAACGGTTGTATTCCCCATCCTTCAGATGTCGTAGTCACTGGATAACTACTTGATGTGTGATCTACTACTTCAACCGGAATATTAACCGCAGGAACTGCAGCTACCCCTGGCGCTCTTTCCCCGTGACGACTCCATGTCCAATAATTTGGCCTAAACCCATTATTGTACAAATGAAGTCTAACTTCATGTTCATTTTTTATAGCTCGAAATGAACATTTCAAGCACGGACATCTAATACCACCTTGTCGCCCAAATTCTTCATGATCAATGTACTTAGCACAAAAAATAAACTCTTCTACTCCTTCTACAAAACGTCGTTTTACACCAGTTCTTCCAGGATACAATCGATCATACATCAAACTACGATCCATTTTCAAGAACTATACGTATACTACACTACAATATAAATAAAATAAACTATCAATTACTTCATATTTTGATATATATATATATATATATATATATTTATATATTACTCATTTTATTTTGATATTTCAATAAACTACCAATTAATTACAAGCAACAGAATTAATTTTTTAATAATGTTATATACTAATAATTTAAACATTATAAATAATAATTCCAAATTTAATTTTAAATTTCAATTTTTATAAGACAATATATGTTAATAAAATTTATAAGTGAACTTAATAAATAAGTTTTTTCAATATAAATTAATTTGTATTATTATTGCAAACAAAATTTGTAACAAAATTTTACTAAAAATAGTGAAGTAAGTAATATTTTATTAATTACTTTAACAACTAACCGTAGTGAAGAGAAGGCTCTGGCTTGAAGCTTATCCTGAACTCAAGCAGAGAGGAAAAAGGAGGAACCCAAACAATACCTAAACAAAAAACAACACAATTAGTAACAAATTCATATTATTATAAAATAATTTAAAAACGAATATTAAAAAAAAATTAAAAACTAAAACTATTAACTCATATCAAAAACATACCTTGAAGAAATTTCCCAATAAGAGCAGAAGACAATTCGTAGGGAGGAAGCGCTACACTTCAAAAACAGATTTAATAGAGAAGGAGAGAATTTGGGAGAGAGTAAAAGAGAAATTTTAAGAAGAGAATGGGAGGATTGTTAGAAGTGTGAAGAATGAGAAGTGGGGATTGGATATATATAGAAAAACGCAGCCCAACGGTCAAAAGGGATTTGCGGCGGATTCTGGAGGTTTGCGGCGGATTTTGAAATTCAATATCCGCGGGTTTTTTTTTCGGAGCTTTGCGGCGGATTAGGGAGGTTTGCGGCGGATTTTGAAATTTAAAATCCGCGGGTTTTTTATTTACGGAGCTTTGCGGCGGAGTGGTGGTACTTTGCGGCGGATATTCAAATTAAAATACCGCGCCTTTTTTTTTAAAAACACCAAACAATCCGCAGCAAAAGCTAAAATCCGCCGCAAAGATCCGCCGCAAATACTCAACATCCGCCGCAAATGACACAAATCCGCCGCAAAGTACCATTTTTTTTTAAAAAAAAATTATTATTTTTTTAAAAAAATTATTATTATTTTTAAAAAATAAATTTTATTTTTTTAAAAAAATCGTTTTAATTAAAAATATATATTATTTTATTAATTTTTTTAATTATTGATAAAAAAATAAAATCCAATAACTAATTAATTTTTAATTTAAAAAAATAAAAATTGGGAAAAGCAATAAAATATTATCACCAAAAAAATATCCATACAATTAATAAAATATCCATACAAAAAATTAAAATAATCTAAAGCAATAAAAATTGGGAAAAACAGTAAAATATATATTTAATGTCTGCTACCCCTAAACGGAGACCTACGCCATTATCTTGATATGACACTCTCTTGAGCATTGTCGGCAGCAGCTCCATTACAGTGGCGTATGTCTCCATTTCTTTGTAAAGAAATTTCCACATTGTCGTGAACACCCCTTCATCTTTTTCGTAAAAAGTAACCCATTTATCAGCAAAAAGCTCCTCCTCATTATTTCACCACAAGTGACATATACGTTAATCAAACGCTCGGTATCATCCTGCAACTTAACAGCCCGTCCTTGCAGTTCCTCAAACTTTCTATTTAGAGATTCAACCATATTTTCAAAATAGAAAGTTTCACAAGAAACCATCTTTTGAAAAGATGATTGAATCTCTAAATAGAAAGTTTGAGGAACTGCAAGGACGGGTTGTTAAGTTGGAGGATGATACCGAGCGTTTGATGAGCGTATATGTCTCTTGTGGTGAAAATAATGAGGATGAACTTTATGCTGATAAAGGGGTTACTTTTAACGAAAAAGATGAAGGGGTCTTCATGACAATGTGAAAATTTTTTTACAAAAAAATTGAGACGTACGCCACTCTATTGGAACCCCGCTGCCGACAATGCTCAAGAGAGTGCCGTATTAAGAGATCGAGTGCTGTATCCAGAGAATGAGAGTATTGGTAGAGGTGTGAAAAAAGAAGAAGGGGAGAAGGGGTTTATATAGGAGAAACGAAGTCAAACGGTCAAAAGGCAAGATCCGCCGGAAACGGCAGTTACCGGCGGATTTAAGGGATTTGCGGCGGACTTAAGGTATTTGCGGCGGACGAAGGTGCATTTGCGGCGGTTAATTAAAATCTCGTAAAAAAAAAGTTGTGAACCCCAATCCGCCGCAAGAACCGTTAAATCCGCCGCAAAAGCCAAGACGAATTTTAATCCGCCGCAACGGTCAATTATTCTGCCGGTAACTTTGAGGCGGATAAAATCCGCCGGAAATGCGTAGATTCCGCCGGTAACTTTGCGGCGGATCCATATCCGCCGGAAACTCCTGGCCGGAAAAACCAATAATTCTTGTAGTGTAATTATTTCGTAGAACAACTTAATTACCAAGAATGATTTTAACATCCTCGCAATTGCCTCTTTATCTTTTCTAACCGCCGTCCAATTCTTCCAGCTGCTGGTGAAATCTCCTTAATTGTTTTTGTGATGGCGGTAGCTGTAGCCTTCGAAGGAAGAAACATGTATTATATAAGTTATATAATTAAGTTATATATATAAAAGGCAAAAAAAATAAATTATATAAGTTATATAAAAGGCAACAAAAATAAATTAATAAATAATAATATATCATACTTACGAATCGCCAGCAGTCTCCAATATGATACGACCATCACACTACAAAAAAAACTGGTCAATAGCGAGGGAAATTTCCCTCGCAAAATGACCTAAATCTGTCGCTAATGGTCATTTGCGAGGGAATTAGCGACGGACAGGTTCACTCGCTAATGGGATTAACGAGGGAATTTTCCCTCACTAATTAGCGAGGGATGAAAATTCCCTCGCTAATAAAGAAAGCCACGTGGTTAAATTCTGACTGCCACACGTCCAATTTCCCTCGCTAATTCCGTCGCTAATGCCCAACTGATTGAATTTTTTTTTAAAAACCTGCTTTTATACCTATTTATTTTAATAATAAATAATAAAATACATAAAACATTCTAAAATAAAAATTCCGAGAATAAAATTCTTCAATAACATAAAATTCGAATCAACAACACTTAATCTGAAATGTTATAACAAAATATTGAAATGTCAAACTGATACAACAAATCCTAAAAGCTGCCGCCATCAGACTCCTCGGCCTCCCCAGACTCCTCATCTTGCTGCTCATCTTGCTGCATATTCTTAAAATACCTAAACATCTGCTCCTGCCTACGGGCCACCTTCGCAAAGTCTTCCTGCATCTTTTTCATAGCCTCAGTAGAGGTCCTGACCTCCTGTCGAGTATCGTGCAGCTCATGTCGAGTAGACTGCAGCTCCTGCTCCAGCTGCCTAATATGCTCTCTCTCCGCGGGAATAGAAGCTGGCTGACTACGTCTTCTGTTGCTCCGGGCCACAGACTGGCCCATACATGGAGCCAAGGGCCCCGTACCATACAGACGACCCTTAGACCAACCTGCTGTCTTCTCCCAATTTTTGTTTAGGGTCCCAGCTCCCCTGAGTCAGCTGAGTCATGATCTCATTTATTTGCTTCTGTTTTGAATAACCGCAAATTAGCGCTCCATTTTGACAAAGCAACATTATATAATACAAATCAAGTTGTATATTTACCTGAGTCATCCTGGAGCGCTCATCAACATACTCGCCAGTGCCTTTCCTCACATGGGTGGCTCTATGCAGCTCAGGAGCAGTGATAGGGCGTCCTGCCTTCTTACTCTGTAAAATGAAACACATTTTCAAAAATTGCTAACTAATTAACTAATGTAAAAAACACACAGATTTTAAAAATAATTTACCAATCTAGAAGCATGCTAAGCCTGGTTGATGGACCCGCCGCAGTGAAGCGAGCCTCCCTTTTCTGAGTTGCTATTATTCTTGGCTTTTGCAGCATTTTTCTTGAAAGTAATGACAAAATAATTGACACTTACCCTAAAGAAGTCCAGCAGATCATTCATGTCATTTTCATCGACTTTACTCCACTTTTTATGGAACTTTTGAAAATATCTTTTGCGGATGACATGAGTGATGCTTGATGAAGCTGTCTTTGCAGGAAGAAGCCTGCATAATGAAAGATATATCAAACAATCAAATATATATAAGTCGTTTCATAATTAACTAAAAAAAAACAAACGATATAATACTTACGCGTTACCACGACTATAAATGACTTTGAGTCTGACACCATTAATAACAACCACCTCCACTTTCTCGTCATCAGTCGATGAATCAAAATCAACATTACCACCACCAATATCATGCTCAATATCATCCGGGGGCTCTGGTGTAGGCATAGATAACCCAGCTGTGGGGCTCATATGTCCAGATGATGAGCCTATATGCCCAGCTGGTGTACCCATATGCCCAGCTGGTGTGCCCATATACCCAACTGGTGTGCATATGGCCTGCTGCATATGCATTTGGTGGGCCCATATAATGCCCATGTGATGGTAAATGATACCATCCGGGGCCAGATGGAGGCGGAGATTGTGGGGCAATCGGAGCGGTAGCTGATGGGCCCACAAAGTATGACCCCTCATATTCCCAATATTAAGTACCACCTCACGATTACGCCTCCTCTTAGGAGGTTCATCGGTCATAGTCTTCCTCCCTTTATTAGGACGTCTCGGTGGGTCAGAACCTCCTCCTGGATCCATATCTATGAAAAAATAGAAACAAAATGTGATACTAACAACATTAATTATATGTATTTATAAATAAATTAAAGAAAGTAAATTAACAAGAACAATATTGATATATTAATGATTCTAATAAATTTAAAGACAACATAAGGAGTCAACATAAGTAGACAACATATATAAGAAAACACAAGAACAATAATGACTCTAATAAATTTAAATACAACATAAGATTAATCAAATTATTCATCTTCATTCTCTTCTTCATCATCTTCATATTCATTCTCTTCTTCATCTCGTTCATCTTCATTCTGTTCTTCATCTTCATCAACTTCTTCAACTAGGAGTCGATCATCACATAAGGAGTCAATCGGTTCAGCTTCAATTACCTCATCTACTCCCGAAATTTCATCCACCTGATAAGGAACCTCATCCCCCACATCAGTGGCTTCAATGCGACCCCGTGGTTTTGTCTTAATTGCAACACACCATCCTCTCTGAGTTGATGGATATGGAACATAATACACCTACCTCACATTTTCTGCCATGATAAACGGATCATAAAGTTTATACCTTCCATTCATTCGAATGTCCACAGTATTACATTTTGGATTCAATTTCGTTCCTCTAACTGATGGATCAAACCATCTACAAATAAACAAAACTATTCTCTTTTCATAGTCTAACCATGGGTATTCAAGCTCATATATGTGTTCGATCACACCGTAGTAGTCATTTTCACCTCCTCCTGTTTCACCTTTAACATATACCCCACTATTAATTGTTTTTTTCCCCTCACTCCATGATTGGGTGTCAAATTTGTAACCGTTAACTAGGTACGTGTGCCACTCGGTCACCTCAAGAAAAGGACCATCGTCTAAGTTTCTCAAGTGTCGGATTTGGGGAGTTGGTTCCGCTCATAAACCTAAGTAAACAACATATGGAAAAACTAAGTCATGTCTCATATCTACTTTAAACGTGTGACATTAAAACATTAGTTTTATTTACTTACTCTAGCCTTAAACCAGGATGGAAAATTTTCATGTATACGAATAGAAGATTCTTCAGCGCCTATACCCTCAATTCGTAAGAATGCACTGAAAAAGAATTATTATTACTCTTTAGATTGAAAGTTGATCAAAATCTGATTTAACTTCATACTGTATAGATTAACAACTGAATTGGAGCATAGTACTTACTCAAGATATGGTTTAACTTCAGTGCAATTGATCAAGACATGAACATGTGCTGATTTATGCTCTTTATCTGATAAGTAGTTGGTTGACTTCTTTCCCGAGGGGCGACCAGGTTTGATAAACACAGATAAAGTGAGCGGGTGTCTTTCTTCATCAATCTCCATTTCGTTTCTATTATTTGTTGACAACATAAAGTTGTTGAAATAATGTGAACAAAAATAAATTGTTTCACGGTGTAGGTAAGTTGTGCAGATCGATCCTTCAACTCTAGCTTTATTATTCACCGATCGTTTATAATCACCCATTAATCTACATATGAACGAAAAACACTTCATTAACCTATTCTCTCCACCAAATGTTGAAAAAGATAATTACCTCTCAAATGGATACATCCACCTATAATGAACTGGTCCACCAAGTCTTGCTTCATACGCAAGGTGAACCAATAGATGCTCCATGGAATCAAAGAAACCGGGAGGAAATATTCTCTCCAACTTACAGATGATGAAAGGAATATTCTGCTCCATCTTAATAAGATCATCCATTCCAATGTTGAAGAGCACATATTTTTATAAAATTGACTCACTTCAATAAGTGGTTCCAAAACACACTTTGGTAATGAATTAAAAGCAATTGGTAACAAACACTCCATGAATACATGACAATCATGACTTTCCATCGCATACATCTTCCTGGTGTTCACATCGGCACATCTTGCAAGGTTAGAAGAATAACCATCTGGCATCCTCAATCCTTTCAACCATCGACAAACATCTTTTGCTTCCGCTGGTGTTAGACAATATTTGACTTTGGGTTTTAACATCTTCCCATTAGGCATTTCCACCAAATTCAAATCGGATCGATGTTTGCTACAGTAAAGAGCAGAATCCAATCTAGCCTTATTATTGTCTTTGGTTTTATCTTTCACATTCATCACAGTGACCAATATGTTGTCAAAGAAATTTTCTCGATGTGCATAACATCGAGATTGTGCCTCAACAGATTATCTTTCCAATATGGGAGATTCCAAAATATGCTTTTTTTGTCCAATTGTGCACCTGTCCATAACCATCCAGCCGGGTGAGTTCCCCTACCTCCGTGACTTGTGGCAAATCTATAACTCTGCTCCAGATTTCACCTGATGTCAACAAAGGTGGTGGTCCATCAGTTTCAACTACCCCTTTCTTGAAGGCCTTCTTGTTCTTTCTAAATTTATGATCTTGCGGTAAGAATCTACGATGCGAGTCAAACCAAGAACTCTTGCCCCCGTACTTTAGGGTAAACGCCTTTATGTGTTCCATGCAGTGGGGGCATGCCAGTTTACTGTGAGTCCCCCAACCAGGCAACATACCATAAGCAGGAAAGTCGTTAATTGTCCACATCAATGCGGCTCTCATCATAAAATTCTTTTTTCGTGTTGCATCATATGTCAAAACACCACCCCACAATCTCTTAAGATCATCAATCAGAGGTTCCAAAAAGATATCAATGTTAGCTTTTGGATTGGATGGACCAGGTATCAGAAAAGTCAAAAACATATATGGTTTAGTCATGCACATCTCAGGAGGAAAATTATAAGGGGTAACAATGACTGGCCAACAAGAGCAGGGTGACGCCGATGCTTGGATATATGGAGTAAATCCATCAGAGCACAAGCCAAACCGAACATTCTGTGGGTCTGAGGCAAAATCTGAATGCACTTGATCAAAGTGCTTCCACGCTTCACCGTCAGATGGGCGGCGTAAAATGTCGTCTGAGGTACGCCTATTGTCATAATGCCAAGTCATTTTCTGCGCAATTTCGGTCGATGCAAACATTCTTTGCAACCTTGGAACTATAGGCAAATAGAACATCGACTTTACGGGGATAGGTTTATAATTACGTTTTTCCCCTTTACGATCATGATACCTTGGCTTTCCACAGAATTTGTATTCAAGTAGCTCACCATCATTTTTACCAAATTCGTTGTTGTAAAACAACATGTGCCCTTTCTCACAACAATCAATCTTCTTAAATTTCAATCCCAGCTTCGAAACTAACATCTTTGCTTCATAATAACTTTTTGGCAAATTATCCTTATTAGGTGTCGCTTCCAACATCATTTCAGTCATATAGTCCAAACCCACCTCAGAAATATTACTCATGGATTTGAGAGCTAAAAGTTTCACAAACATAGATAATTTTGACTGTGGTGAGCCTTCAAACAACAGTTTGTTTGAATCTCTTAACAAATTATAAAATTTTTGTGCTTCTTCATTTGGAAGTTCATCATGATTGTCATATTGAGGCTCATCAAATGGCACATTCACCCTGAGACCATCACAAATCATGTTTTCCATCGACTCAAAAATTTCATTACGTGAAACACCAACACCAGAACTGCTTGAAGCCCCTACCTCAAAATTTTGACATCGTTGTTCTCCATGGTCCACCCAAATCCAATAATTAGGCCTAAACCCCCAATGATACATGTGCTCCCTGATTTCATCATCGATCCTAATAGGTACACCGTCGCATTTTAAGCATGGACATCTAACCCCCTTTTCCCGTTGAGCCAATTCATGTCGCCACGCTACCACAAGAAACTGTTCAACCCCAATTACAAAACATTCCTTTAAACCTGCTCTTCTCAGATATAATCGATCATACACCCAATCACGATTAAATTCATACAAATTCATCTACACGCATTTAAGAAAACGTGTTAGATTCCCTTAACATTCCCAATAATCTTTCAAGTTAGCGGCATCGATATGATCTCAATGGAGATGATTTCGAGCCGAATATGGGGGTTAAGGACAGATCAGGCAAAACCCTTTTCCATATAAATAGTGAAGGAAGTTATTTCTTACTCTCAACCTGAAAATTGTTAGTATCGTCTCGCAATTATCTCAATGGAGATGATTTCGAGCAAAATATGGGGGTGAGGGACATCACCTCACCCTTTTCTATCAACAACACACAGTCATCTAACCTAGGCTTCATGAAAACAACAATTAAACACTTTTCAACTAACAACTTTAAAATAATACACTTTTCAATAACACATTTCAATTAACATCTCTAATTAAGTCTTGCTCTAACAACATACACTTTTCAATTTCAATTTCAACAATTTAACACAATTAACAACATACACAATTTTCAATTTCAACAAATTTCAATCTAACTCTTCTCAACAATTTCAATTTAACAAATTCAAATTCACTTTTCAATTACTAACACTCAATTTAACTCACATTTGCCAACAACACTTAATCCTTCTAACTCACATTTCACAACAACACTCAATTCTAACACAAAACAACAACAAAAAATTTATTTTGAAAACTAACTGTTATGAGATTGAGGTCCAGTGCGGTGGTTCGGTGACGGTGCGCACTCCGGTGCGGTTGTGAGACTTCAAACACCAAAAATTTCAATCCTAAACCATTTCAACTTCAATTTCAATAACTAACTTCAATTTCAACTATTAATTTCAATTTCAATAACTAACTTCAATTTCAACAAACAACTTCAATTTCAACTTCAAAAATTGTCTATCCTACACAATTTCTACGAATCCTAATCCTATTTTGTTCTTCTAAATATCCTAATCCTACACAATTTCTACACATCATAAATATCCAAATATTTGTTCTCCTACACAATTTCTATATATCTAAATTCAATAACTAACTTCAAAAAACAAAAATCAATTCACTATTAATTTCAATTTCAATAACTAACTTCAATTTCAACAAACAACTTCAATTTCAACTTCAATTCCAACTTCAAAAATTGTCTATCCTACACAATTTCTACAAATCCTAATCCTATTTTGTTCTTCTAATCCTAATCCTACACAATTTCTACACATCCTAAATATCTAAATATTTGTTCTCCTACACAATTTCTATATATCTAAAATGAAAAAAAGAAAAAAAAAACGAAAAAAAAAATGAAAGAAGAAGACAAACCAGCTCCAGTGGTGAAGAGGGAGAGCGTCAGTGGTAGTGGTTCGTGGTGGTTGTCAAGGTGTGTTGGTGGTGGAAATGAGAGAGGAGAGTTAGGGTTCGGTTTTGGGTGTGAGAGAGAGAGGGGGCGACAGAGAGGGCAAATGAGAGAGGGCGACGGAGATGAGAGAGGTTCGTGGACTGTGGTGGTGCTGGTGGTGGTTGTCAAGGTGAGTTGGTGGTGAAAATGAGGGAGGAGAGTTAGGGTTCGGTTTTGGGTGAGAGAGAAGAGTGAGGGAATAGTGAACAGAATGAGAGAATAGTGAGTATCCGAGTGGATTAACTGGGGTTTGCGACGGACTTAGCGAGGGATGGTCCGTCGCTAACCTTGCACGTATCCCAAGCGCCCTGCAACGATCAGAATAAGTTTGCGAGGGACCAGCCATTCCGTCGCTAATTGTCTTGGTTTTCGTGTTGCGCAGATTTCAATTTGGCACCCAACATTTAGCGATGGACAGTCTGTCGCTAATGCTCAATATTCCGTCGCTAAATCTTAAATACAAGACAGTTTTTATTCCCACGCAACTTCCGTCGCTAATGTCAGTTTTTGCGAGGGAACATTATTCTGTCGCTAATGTCCGTCGCAAATAGGCTTATTTTTGTAGTGTCAGCCGTATACCTCACCACCTCCTAGTTAACAGTAAATGTGCGTACCCCATCTGCATCAACATCTACCGGAGCTAAGCCCTCAGTACCATCAGGAATCATTGACTCGCCTGCAGTACTGCTACTAGCACCCTCAGACCCAGGTGGTGGTAAATATCTGCCACCATCAACAACAACACGAGCAGGCTGACGACGACGCCCTAGGCGAGTAGATGTCTTCCTCCTGCTAGTGCTGGCGCCATCACCCGTGACAGGTGGAGGAACATATGTGTCGTCATGATCAGATCCTGAGTGAGACGATGCCATGACCGTATCTAGACATATACATTTAAACAAACAAACATATACTAAACAATGTTAACATAAACATATACTAAACAATAATATATAAACATACTAATTAAACAAACATAAATTACATCCTTGATTAAAAATAGGTTAACATATATTGTTGAAACATAAAATAACTAATTAATTGGAATCCCATTCATTCTCAAAATCATCATCATCAGAGGAGTGAATTCTTGATACACCAATGCGGTCTGTGCATCTTCATCAGCATGTTCTTCGTCATCAACTTCATCGCCGGTGTTTGGCTCATCACATAAACGAGTAATGGATTCAACTTGAATCACTTCATTTACATTAGAGATCTCTTCCATTTGATATGGCACATCTTCCACCGTGTCATCATTTGTCTCAATGCGACCTCTTGGTTTTGTTTTAATTGCGACACACCAACCACGCCTATCAGTCCGCGTTGATGGATAAGGGACATAATAGACTTGTCTCACATTTTGTGCAATGACGAACAGATCATACAGTCGATATCTACTATTCATTTTAATGTCCACTGTATTTGACTTTGGATTCACCTTTGTTCCTCGAGCAGACGGATCAAACCAATTACAATAAAAAACCACTACCTTTTGACTAAAATCTAGATGGGGGTACGAAAGTTCATATTTGTGTTGAACTACACCATAAAAATTATCTTCACCTCCTCCAGTGACACCCTTCATGCAAACTCCACTATTGACTGTTTCTCTGCCCTGTGTCCATTCATTGGTGTGAAATTTGTATCCATTGACAAAGCATATGTGCCATTCTTTAACACATCTTCGAGGACCGTCTGATATGTTCCTCAAGTGTTGGTTAGTAGGAGTTGGTGGGAGGGCATAAACATTTTGCCTAAACCACGTTGGAAAATGTGCATTAATATGAGCAGAAGATTGTTGCTCATTTACGTCCTCTGATGACAAGAATTCCCTAAAAAGAAATAATTAATTGTTACACATTTGTCTAATTTATATTAACTAATTAAGATTGATAGTTAATGTTGAGGAACATACTCAATAAATGGTTGCACCTCAGTACAGTTTATCAACACATGAACATGTGCTGAACTTAACTCTTCATCTGTTAGCCAGTGAATTGACTCCTTCCCAGATGGACGACCAGGTAGACAAAAGACAGACAAAGCTAAATGATGTCTAGGACATTCAGTATCCATTTCATTTCGACTGCTTCCAGGAGCAAACTCACTCTTGAAATAATAAGAACAAAAATGGGTTGTTTCACGGTGTAAGTAAGAAGAACATATCGATCCTTCAACTCTAGCTTTGTTTTTCATCGATCTTTTTGAATCACCCATGAACCTAGAGAAAATGATATTAATTAACATAATCATCATCTATTTTAAACTTGTTTCTTATATTATAAAAATTAACTGACTTTTCAAACGGATACATCCATCTGTATTGTACAGGTCCGCCAAGTTTAGCTTCATACGCGAGATGCACTGGTAGATGCTCCATAGAATCAAAGAAACCAGGCGGAAATACTCTCTCCAACTTGCATAAGATAAAGTGGGATGTCTTGTTCCATTTTTGAAAGATCATCAGTTTTTAGTGTTGCAGAACACAAATTCTTAAAGTATTGACTTATTTCAATGAGCGGATTCAAAACGTGTGTTGGCAACAAACTAAAAGCGATAGGAAGTAAGCACTCCGTGAATACATGACAATCATGGCTCTTCATCCCATGCAACCTCCCAATCCGCACATCTAGATAAATTGGAAGAGTAACCGTCTGACATTTTCAACTCTTTTATCCACTGATAAACTGCTTTCGCTTGTTCGGTAGATAAAGTATAATTGGCTTTGGGTTTCAAAGTCCTAGTACATTGCTCAACCAACAACAAATCCTTTCGTCTACAGTAATGATCTATATCCTTCCTAGCTTTCTCATTGTCTTTCGTTTTGCCTTTCACGTTCATGACAGTGTTAAATATGTTGTCAAAAAATTCTTCTCTATATGCATTACATCGAGATTGTGTCTCAATAGATTATCTTTCCAATAGGGAAGTTCCCAAAAAATACTTTTTTTGTCCAATTGTGCCATTGTCCATAGCCATCTGGACGAGAAACAACACCCGCTATGACTTCCACAGGAGGGATATCCCTAACACTATTCCAAACTTCCTCTGGTGTCAACCTACGAGGAGGTCCAGCTGCTTCAACATTTCCCTTGATGAACGCATATTTTTGCTTTTTAAAAGGGTGATCCATAGGTAAGAACCTACGGTGCGAGTCAAACCATGAAGTTTTTCCTCCGTATTTAAGAGTAAAAGCCTTTGTATCAACCATGCAAATCGGACACGCTTTCTTACCATGTGTCCCCCATCCAGACAACATTCCATAGGCAGGGAAGTCATTAATGGTCATCAAAGCCGCCCTCATCACAAAATTTTGTTTGCGTGCTGCATCATAAGTTAAAACACCATTCCACAACCTTTTTAGGTCATCAATCAAAGGTTGCAAATATATGTCAATACCAGCTGTTGGATTACTTGGCCCTGGAATAATAGAATTTAAGAACATGTATGGTTTAGACATACACATTTCTGGAGGAAGGTTGTATGGGGTAACAATAACTGGCCAACATGAATACGGTGTTGCCGAGGCTTGAATATATGGTGTGAAACCATTAGAGCATAAACCAAGCCGAACATTGCGTGGATCACTGGCAAAATCTGGATGAACACGATCAAAATGCTTCCAAGCTTTACCATCAGATGGGTGACGTAATTCACCAGAATTATTTCTATTTTGATGGTGCCACGTCATTTTACTCGCGGTCTCCATTGAAGTAAACATTCTCTGTAGCCTTGGTATAAGCGACAGATAGAACATTGCTTTTCGTGGAACCGGTTTGCCTCTGCTCACCCTTTTCCTACTTACACGATAGCGTGGCTCTCCACACAACTTGCATTCCGACAACTCTCCATCATTTATGCCAAACTCATTGTTATAATAGAGCATGCAACCAGACACACAACAATCAATTCCTTTAGATTTTAAGCCAAGCTTCGATACCAGTCTTTTAGCATCATAATAACTCTGCGGCAAAAGCCCTCTAATGGGGGTTGCATCCAACATCATTTTGGTCATATATTCCATGCACAACTCAGCAACATTAAATTGAGACTTAAGACCCAACAACCGAACACACATTGATAATTTCGAGTCTTTAGATCCTTCAAATAATGGTTTATTTGTCTCACTCAAATACATGTAAAACCTTTGAGCTTCCTCATTTGGAACTTCTTCAGCATCATATTCTGGTTCTTCAAAATCCAAATTTACTCCAACAGCGTCAGATATCATTCCCTGATAAACATCTAATGGTTGTATAATTTGGCCTTCAGATGTCGTAGTTGCTGGATAACTACTTGATGTGGGAGCTACGACTTCAACCGGAACATTAACCGCAGGAACTGCAGCTACCCCTTGTCCTACTTCCCCGTGATGACTCCATATCTAATAATTTGGCCTAAACCCATTATTGTACTGTAGCGACCGAAGAATCCGGAGGAGGGATTCCTCGTTGTTTTTGAACAATGGAGCCGCCATCAATATTTATTTTTAGGAAAACATTGAAAAAAACCTTTGTTTTTGGGTTCGGGGGTCGATTAAGTGCGGGGAAGGTGCTAGCACCCCGCAACATCCTAAAAAGGTTACCTTTTAATTAAATGTGTAGAAAAAAAAATTAGTTTAAAGAAAACATTTTAATTTACCCTTTTTTGTTATTTGCAAAAAAAAACGGAAAAGAAGACTTAATAAAAATTTTAGTTTTTTGCGCTCGACGGGAGTGGGCCCCCGCTCCTACGTATCTCCGGGTGCGATGGAGAAATCAAAGCTACGTAGTTCTTGGTTAGAAAAAAATTTGTGTGTTGGTATTTTTTATTTTTTTGAAAAGTTTGGGAAAACTAGAGGCCGTTCATGGTGACCAAACAGATAAATCCAGAGTGGTCGTCATAAATGGCTTATTTGAAAAAGGAGGTGTTTACAGCGTTCAAACGAGTCGGGCCCAGAGTGACCGCTATAGACAACCGGTTTGTGATTGAGCGTTTGTTCGCTTGAAAACGTGCTTACCGGGAAGCGTGATAAAAAGGAGTCGAAATTATGTTTGTACTTTATTAACTAAAAAGAAGTTTAGGCGAATGTTTGCGATGATCAAACGAGTAACCTCAGAGTGATCACCGCTACTAATCTGCTGTGAAAAAAGGAAGGTTAGTCCTAACGGTCAAACAAGCAAGGCTCAGAGTGACCACTAGTAACAACCTATTTTTTTTACGCGAATTCGATTAAAAAGAAAAAAAGGAAAACGGTTTGGAAGTATCACGTGGTGAATAAAAACGGAATAGGTGATAAAAGGGGGGGGTGCAAATAATAAAGGGGTTGTATTAAAAAAAAGAGGTGTGAATAGCGTGACCAAATCGTTTTTTTTTTTGTGAACTAGGTAGAACTAGGTTGTGTTTGAAAAGATGGGCTTGTAGTAAAAAAATGGATGGGTTTGCTGTTTTAAGAGAACGCGGGGTGCAAATAGCGTTTTGGTGCTTTTTTTTTTAAAAAAAGGGTGCCGCGGGTGCAAATAGCGTTTTGACGCTAAAAACGATTGATTGGTTTATTACCCTTTTTTACTATTCTACCCTAGAACGCGTGATTCTTGAAGCGCTTTTTTTCTCTTAAAAAAACAAACCTAGACTAAACAAGTGGTATTTTGAAAGCGGATTATGGAGAAAAAAAAAAAATTCTTTTGTTGTTTTTTTTTTGTTGTCATAGTTATTATTTAATAAAAAGGGGGGCCTTTTTACTTTTTTTGTTGAAAAAAAGATTTTTGTTATTATATTATTTTTTTTTAGAAAAGAGTAGTGACACTAGTAACCATTTATTTTTTTTTTAAAAACATTTTTTAGTATTTGAAAAAAGGGCTTTATTTAAATCCGAAAATAAAAAAGGAACACATTTTTTTTATCACTTTTTTTTTAATCCGAAAAATAGTAATTGTTAAAAAAAAAAACAACACATCTTTTTTTTTATCACTTTTTAAATCGAAAATTAGTAATTATTTATTAAAAAAAACAACATTTTTTTTACACCTTTTTTACTCCGAAAATTAGTAACCACTTTTTAAAAAAAACAACATATATTTTTTTTATCACTTTTTTAATCCGAAAAATAGTATAATTTATTTAAAAAAAAGGCACAACATTTTTTTTAGTCCGAAAATTAGAATTATTTATTAAAAAAAAGCACAACATTTTTTTTTCTTTTTTTAGTCCGAAAATTACAATAATATAACAAACAACAAAATAAATAACCAATAGCAAAAATATAATATAAAAACAGCCTCTAAACTAAATAATAAAAAGACAGCAATAATATTCTAATAAGAAAGCAACTACACTAAATAATAAAAACAGCAAATAAATATATAAAAAGGTAACTAGACTAAATAACAAGAACAACTAAAATTTATAAAAAAACAATAATAATATTTACATAACAAAAACAGTAACTAAAATTAAAAAAAAACAACAATAATAATATCTAAAAAACGTGAACAATAATAAAAATATTACATTTTAGTACCTTGACAATGAAAATCCAGAAATGTTGAAGAAATTTCCTTCTTCAAATTTCTTCAATACAAATGAACCTTTAAACTAAAAAAAAAATCTAGGAAGGAGGAAAAGAAAGGGAAGAATATTTCTCTAAGAGAAACCCTAATTTTTTTTAGAAGATCCTCCTTTTTTCTAAGAGTAAAATCCGTCCCTCCTCCTCTAAGTGGGGAACCCTATTTATACAAAAAAAGGTTGCCCTTGCTTCTCTTCATTGTGTTCTGACCTGCTCCATGCTTGTACAGTATTTTTTCTGACTTGATATGGGGGTTTGGGGGGAGTTGTTGAAGGGAAAAATAAAAAAATGAATCATGAGAGATGAGGGGAGAGGTGATGGTCGAAGGTATGGGTATGGAGAAGGTGAGAGGAAGGAAGGGAGTGCCAAGTGTGAAGTGTGTGATAGGGAGAGGAATGGATGAGTGTGTGAAGAGAAAAAAAATGAGTGTGTGAGAGGAGGGGAGAGGAGAGAGCCGTGGGTGTGATGTGAAGATTGTGTGAGAGATGAGAAGAAAGGATGGAGGTTGAGTGTGAGTTTGTTTAGGGTTTGGAAGGGGAAGTGTGTGAGAGAGAGTGAGTTGAGTGATGTGTGAGGGAGAGAGAAAGAAAGGGGGCGTAGGAAAAGGGGAGAGGAGCCGTTGGGAATGAGAGAGAGAGAGGAGTAGGCGTGGAGTGTGTTAGGAGAGAGAGGTTGAGTGTATTGGGAAGGGAAAAATGGGGAAGTGGGAAGTGTGTGGGAAGAGTGAAGTTGCAAGTTCCAAGGAGGAAATAAGGGAAAAGTGGCCGAATTTTAGGGAGGAGAGAGGGAATGAATGTGGTTGCATTTTGGGGCTTGGGGGGAGAGTGAATGTGGACATTTTTTAGGGTAAAGGGGGGTGGGGTCGAATTAGGGTTAGGAGAGGAGGGATTTTAGGGTTTTGGTGAGTTGGGTTGTGGGTTATGGGTTGGATATGGGTTAGGTGTTGATGGAGTTGGGTTATGCGAAATGGATAGGGTTTCTTGGATTGGGCTAGGCGAATTGGGCTAGCCATTTTGCTGGGTTGGGCTTCCATGACAGCACCTTATTATTTTTAATAGACCCCCACTTCCTTCTTTGCTTATTTTTATCTCTTTGCTTATAAATAATATTTTTTGATGGTTAAAACTCAGAGCAATAAAAACAAGAAAATAATACATGACATAAAAAGATTATTATTATTTTTTCAAAAATTAAAACTTGTAGCAAACTAAAAATAAAATAAAACATGGCAAAAAAAGAAGAATATTATTTTTCTCAAAAAATAAATAAAACTTCTTTTTTTTTGGATAGGACAAAATTAGGGTATTACAGCTGCCCCTCTTTATTTATATTTTGCTAGGAAATAGGAGGGGTTCCCAATTTCTCGAGGAAAATAGAAATAAAGATAACAAAACGCTAATTTTGTCCAGACTGAGAATTTGTGTTGCTTCTTCTCTTTTGGTTTGAAAATTATGAAAACTGGGTTGCTTTAGACAGAAAGTAAATAGGGAGCACCGGGGCTCCGGGGGATCGCTGGGGATCTGGAGGAGCACTGGGGCTCTGAAGGAGCACTGGGGCTCTGAAGGTCTAGCTCAAAATCAATGCTTGGCGCATCGTCCTGAGTTCGACTGAGGGACCGTCGGGGTCTGAAGGGCATGCCTAAGCCTGAGGGACCGATGGGTCTGAAGGAGCGCAACTAGCTTATGGTACTAGTAATACGGTCTGGGGGTGGCCTTTTTCGAGCGGCCATTAGGGTTAATCAGGTCCGGAGCTGATATAACCACGAAGGACGTGCACTGTGTTTTTTAGGCGGACACAGCTAGTCTGAAGGGCCTGGGGCCGGATGATCCGTCGGTTGCTCGATTAACGCGACGTGCGATCTGGATTGAAGGACCATTGTTGGTCTGAAGGAGCGCCTGGGCTCTGAAGGACCGCTGGGGGTCTGAAGAATTGGTGCTAGCGACACAACATAAAATTATCTTAACAGACACTGGCAATGAATGATGCAGGCGTGCATGTAGTTAAGTAATTGATGACATGATGGATGAAATGTGGAATGATTTTGTTTTTGGCTTTTGCTCTTGGCTTTTTTCTTTTTTTTCATTTTTCTCTTTTTTTTTTTTTTTTTGCTCTTTTGCTCTTTTTGCTCTTTAGCTCTTTATTGACTTTGCTGGCATCACCAAACTCGCATGATTCTTGACGTGGGATACGAGGGTTGCCTCAAGCAGTGGTGCCAAAGTGCGGGTTATTTAAGATTTGCTGAAGTGATTATGCGTTGGTCCTTTTTGCAAATTTGTGAGAGATCATCTCTTTTTGTGATTTTTAGAAATTTCGTAATGAATATAATGCTTTCGATTATGCACATGTTTCGCAAATCAATATCATCTACCATAAAACATCTTTCCAAAGTAAATAGGGAGGTGAGAGAATGAAGAAGAGTTTAATATTCAAATGGAAACCGAGTGTGCCGAAGGTCACACTGGCTGAAAATTACATTGAGAGTTTAAACTAAAAAGAAAGAAGAAAAAGAAAAAGCACATCATTTGATTGTTTGTATCTTGGAGGTAACAATGCCAATCACCCATACACATGACCTTGAGCATCCATCACCCAACTTTCGGAGGATTGCCTTTGCATTTGTTCCAAGTCCAACTCGTTGACCCTAATTTTTGCCTGGACTGCTCTTTAGAGTTTTCAATCCACCAGGTCGCTCTAATTTTTGCCTAGGCCGCCCTTTCGGGTTTTCAACCTAGCGAGCTCATTTTTGCTTGGCTCATCTTTCTCTTTTTTTTCATATATATATATATATATATATATATATATATATATTTTTTTTTTTAGGCATAGTACTTCTTAACTGCATCTGAGTTCACTGGGAGTGAGAGATCTTCACCGTCCATTTTTGTGAGAATCAATGCTCCTCCAGAGAATGCCTTCCTTACCACATAAGGTCCTTCATAGTTAGGGGTCCATTTTCCACGGGAATCCTTTTGGATAGGCAACATCTTCTTGAGTACGAGGTCTCCTTCTTGAAACTGGCGGGGGCGCACTTTTTTATCATAAGCCCTTTTCATTCTTTGTTGGTATAACTGCCCATGACACAAAGCAACTACCCTCTTTTCTTCTATGAGGTTCAACTGATCCAGACGAGCTTGAACCCATTCTGCTTCCTCCAATTTGGTTTCCATTAACACTCGCAGAGAGGGTATTTCGACTTCTACGGGAAGAACTGCTTCCATCCCGTATACTAGTGAGAATGGTGTTGCCGCTGTTGACGTGCGAACAGAAGTCCGGTACCCGTGCAGAGCGAAAGGTAACATTTCATGCCAGTCCTTGAAAGTCACTACCATCTTTTGCACGATCTTCTTTATGTTCTTATTTGCAGCTTCGACTGCCCCATTCATCTTTGGACGGTACGGGGAGGAATTATGATGTTGGATTTTGAAGTCGTCACACAACTCTTTCATCATCTTGTTGTTCAGATTGGTCCCATTGTCTGTGATGATTTTATTTGGCAGACCGTATCGGCAGATCAAATCTCTTTTTATGAACTTGACAACTACCGATTTGGTTACACTGGCATAAGAAGCGGCCTCGACCCATTTGGTGAAATAATCGATAGCGACAAGAATGAAGCGGTGCCCGTTTGATGCCTTAGGTTCGATGGGACCAATGACGTCCATTCCCCACATTGAGAATGGCCATGGTGCTGTCAGGACGTTCAAAGAAGCAGGCGGCACATGGATATTATCAGCGTAGATTTGACACTTGTGGCATTTTCTCACGTAGTTAAAGCAGTCGGTCTCCATTGACAACCAGTAGTAGCCGGCCCTTAGGATTTTTCTTGCCATGGTGTGCCCGCTAGAATGGGTTCCGAACGAGCCTTCATGGACGTCTTTCATAATTCTTTCTGCTTCTTCTTTTGCCACACATCTGAGGAGGATCATGTCGTGATTCCTTTTGTAAAGCACCTCCCCGTTTAGGAAGAAACCCATTGATAACCTCCTAAGTGTTCTCTTATCATTCTCAGTGGCACCGGGAGGGTATTCTCTATTTGTGATATAGTGTTTGATATCGTAATACCAAGGCTTACTATCAGGCTCTTCCTCGATTGCCACACAATGATGCGCCGGTAGATCTCGATGCTGGATTCGGATGAATGTCAGACTTTTGTTGTTATTGATATTGAACATTGATGACAAAGTCGCCAAAGCGTCAGCCAACTGGTTTTCTTCGCGAGGGAGATGGTGGAAAGTGATCTCCTCGAACCGTTCAATCATCTTTTGGATGTGATCATGATAAGGAATCAATTTGGGATCCCTGGTTTCCCAGTCACCTTTTATCTGATGGATGACTAACGCTGAGTCCCCATATACATCGAGTCTTTTGACTTTCCATTCAAGGGCTGCTTTGATGCCTAGGACACACGCTTCATATTCTGCAATGTTATTGGTGCAATAGAAGCTCAGTCTAGCAGTAAATGGTATGAAGCGGTTATCGGGAGAAATCAACACAGCTCCAATCCCGTGCCCATACAAATTAGAGGCGCCATCGAATGACATCCTCCACCTTTCATCGTCCGGAGATTTTCCTTCTCCGAACAAAGCCATTATATCCTCGTCCGGAAAATCATACTGCATTGATTGGTAATCCTCAATGGGCTGATGCGCCAAGTATTCCGCTAAGGCACTACCTTTGATTGCTTTCTGAGTGACGTACAAAAGGTCGTATTCGGATAGTAGCATTTGCCAGCGGGCGATTCTTCCTGTGAGTGCAGGTTTTTCAAAAATGTACTTGATGGGATCCATTTTAGATACCAACCAAGTCGTGTGGCTCAACATATACTGCCTCAGGCGACGTGCAGCCCAGGCCAAAGCGCAACATGTTTTTTCCAACAATGAATATCTTGTCTCGCACTCGGTGAACTTCTTGCTGAGGTAATAGATGGCATGTTCTCTCCTTCCAGACTCATCATGTTGCCCCAGTACGCAACCCATTGAGTTGTCTAGCACTGTTAAGTATAGAATGAGGGGTCTGCCCTGCACCGGTGGCATCAGAATCGGTGGATTTTGGAGGTACCTCTTGATCTTTTCAAAGGCCTCCTGGCACTTATCGTTCCACTTCGTTTCTTGGTTCTTGCACAGCAATTTGAAGATTGGCTCGCAGGTCGATGTCAATTGGGATATGAATCTGGAGATGTAGTTCAACCTTCCTAGGAACCCACGAACTTCCCTTTCGGTTTTAGGCGCTGGCATTTCAAGAATTGCTTGTACCTTGTCTGGATCTACCTCTATACCCTTCTGACTGACTATGAACCCCAACAACTTTCCTGATCTTACGCCGAAAGTGCATTTGGCGGGGTTTAATCTGAGTTTGAACTTCCTTAGGCGTTCAAATAGCTTTCGCAGATTGACGATATGTTCCTCTTCAGTCTTGGATTTTGCGATCATGTCATCCACATAGACCTCTATTTCTTTATGCATCATGTCGTGGAACAATGCTACCATCGCCCTCTGGTACGTTGCCCCAGCATTCTTCAAACCGAATGGCATTACTTTGTAACAGAAGGTTCCCCAGAGAGTGATGAAGGTGGTTTTTTCCATGTCTTCTGGGGCCATCTTGATTTGATTATATCCGGAGTATCCATCCATGAAGGAGAAAAGGGAATACTGAGCTGTGCTATCCACCAGGACATCAATGTGAGGCAAAGGGAAGTCATCTTTTGGGCTGGCTCTGTTCAAATCTCGATAGTCGACGCACATCCGAACCTTCCCATCTTTCTTTGGGACCGGTACAATATTGGCTACCCATTGAGGGTACTTTGCTACCGCCAAAAATCCTGCATCGAACTGTTTCTTGACCTCATCTCGGATTTTTAGTGACATTTCTGGTTTCATTCTTCTTAACTTCTGCTTTATCGGCGAGCATTCAGGTTTTACCGGTAACTTATGCTCGACTATGTTGGGGTCCAGTCCCGGCATGTCTTGGTATGTCCATGCAAAGATGTCAACATAGTCGATCAAAAGTCTAATCAATTTCTCTCGCTCACTGTCTTTTAAGGTGGTGCCGATCTTGACTTCCTTTTCATCCTCTTCCGTGCCCAAGTTGATTGTTTCGGTTGATTCCTCGTGGGGTTCGATTATTTTTTCTTCCTGTTCCATCATTCTCATTAATTCTGGAGGAGTTTCCCAGTTATCTTCAATATCTTCCTCAGTTTGATTAATGGGGTGCTCAAAGTCACAGTATGAATTATTGGCGTTGTTATTTTCAACAGTGTTTTTTTCAAATCTGCATTAGTATAAATTGATGGAATGAAAAACGAGCCAAAAGAAAATAAAACGCGAGTGCAAAAGAGAACTGAAATTTATTGGAGAATCTGAAATAACATTTTATTGATATTGATATTGAAAGGAAACATGTGTGCCCGAATGAAATGTCCTAAGGCCTTGGGCAGAGCCATAGGATTGCATTACAGAAACATTACTTTGAACTAAAAACTACAGGAAAATCGACGATCTCCCAATTCTTGAGCTCTTTGCTTGCTGGACAACGGCGCACAAGACTGACACCGCCATTTTCAGCGTTTGAATCATCTTCAATAGCTGCAACCTGGTTTGGATCTAGCATTCCTGCGCTCTGAAAGCTTTGCTTTATGTCGCAGATGACAATCTTCTTCATATTTGGCTCCCGACCCTCAAGTTTGGCCAACCTCCGCTCCTTCTTTTCTGCGGCGATCATTCCTTTGTCAGTACGACTAGGCCGGTACCCTATCCCACATCTGTCCTTGTTTTCACGCGGCTGTATGGGTGTTAGGATCCCTTGTTCAGTCCTCCCTAAACCACTTCCTGCCTGATAACCCTTGCTTGTCATGACTTTAGCAATCATCAATGCAGCTTTGGACAGCTTTGGTTTTAATGATGGGGCTCCTTCCCCCACAAAGGTAGCATTTGCAATTTCTAGTGCTTGGAAGGCGGTCTCGAAAGATTCTTCTGCAGCCTCAACATAACGTATAGGGAACGGCTTATTGACTAGCAATTCTTCTTCTCCTGAAACGACCACCAATTTGTTGTTGACTATGAACTTGAGCTTTTGGTGTAGAGAAGAGGGCACAGCCCCTGCCGTATGGATCCATGGTCTTCCCAGAAGACAACTGTAAGACGGATTGATGTCCATTACTTGGAAACTTACTATGAAGACCTCTGGACCTACCTGTACAGGTAACTCCATCTCTCCGATAACCTCTCTTTTAGACCCATCGAATGCCCTGACCAGTGTAGAACTGGGTTTCATGTATGAACAGTCTACGTCTAGCTTGTTCATGGTTGATTTGGGTAGTACATTCAGGGACGATCCGTTATCGATGAGTACTCGAGCTAGAGAGTATTCTCCACATTTCACGGAGATATGCAAAGCCTTGTTGTGCCCTCTTCCCTCGACGGGGATCTCATCATCTGTGAAGGTGAGGTAATTGTTTGCAACGATATTTCCGACGATCCCGTCAAACTGACCAACTGTGATGTCGGGAGTGACATGGGCTTCATTCAGCACCTTCATTAGTGTTGCTCGATGGGTTTCAGAATTGAGTAATAGCGATAGCAGGGATATCTTAGCGGGAGTCTGATTCAGCTGATCCACTACCTTGTACTCGCTCTGCCTCATAATCTTTAGAAACTCATTGGCTTCTTGTTCAGATAGTACCTTCTTGCCCGTATTTTTGTCAGATGGCTCTACTTCTTTGTCTTTGCCTTTATCGATCTTTCCTCTTTCATTTGATTCTCCTCCTCTGGGTCTTTCAGGGGCATAGATGCGCCCGCTCCGAGTTATTCCGCTGCTTCCCGAGACATTTGTGACATCAGGATTGCTCTGAGGACCTTCCACTTGGACTTTCGCATTGTAGTTCCAGGGGACTGCTTTGGTGTCGTTGTAGGGGAAGGGAGCTGGCACTTGGATAGTGATTGGTTTAGGCATACCCAGGGACGACTTGGAGTCCTTAGTATAGTGGATCTCTAGCGGCTTCCGAGTATCCTTGTTCTGGCCATTGCTCGATAGGATAGTTGACACCTGGTCCTCCCTCTTTTGAAAGCCCACTTGTATTACATGTCGGTCCAACAGGTCCTGAAGCACTTGTTTAAACGCCTCACAATTTCCAATGCAGTGATGGTCATTGCATGGATTCTTTCCAGTGCATTCTCTCTCAATAATCCCAAAGGAACACAGATTAGCATGAATTACTTCCAGGGGTGTCTGGATGCATTCTACCCTCCTGATTAGGGACGGTTCTGCAGAATCCTCAATTGCATTAGTTGAGGGCATCACATGTCCTGGTAATGGGTTGGTAGCCACATTAGGACCATTTTCCTTGAAGTTCAACCAGCCCGAGGCGATTAGATCTTGGACGACATACTTCAATGCCTTGCAATTTTCTATGGAATGGCCGACCGTTCCCGAATGAAATTCGCATGTGGTGTTTGGGTCGAAGCCTCTAGGAAAAGGGGGCTGGATCTGTCTCATTGGGCGGGTGGTGATTAAATTATGGCTGAGCAGGTGGCGGAATAGGTCGGAGTATGACATTGGGATTGGATCAAAGTGGACGAACTTTCCGACTGAGTAGTTTTGTGTTTTATGGCCTTGGTTATTTTGGGTAGGTGGGGTAGATAGTGTTTGTGCTGAGAACGGATTGGTGTGAGAGGGATTGGAGTAGGAAGTTTTTCCGGTTCCTGTGATGGCATTGGCTTCTCCCTCTTTCTTTTTAGGAAATCCGGAGAAGGGCTTTCTCTGGTTAGTGTTTCCGGGGGGGGTATAAGCGATTTTCCCATTCCTCATTCCGTTCTCCAGCCTTTCTCCAATAACGACCATGTCCGAGAAACTTGACGATACACTCCCGATCAGTTTTTCATAGAAGGGTGAAGGAAGAGTTTCCATGAACATAGATACCATTTCCCTTTCAAAAAGAGGCGGTGCTACCTGTGCTGCTAGTCCTCTCCAACGCTGAGCATATTCCTTGATGGACTCATTATCCCTTTTAGTCATGTTTTGTAGCTGAGTCCTATCAGGAGCCATATCAGTGTTGTACTTATACTGCTTAAGGAAAGCATCAGCGAGATCCTTCCAACACCGAATATGAGTGGGTGTCAACTGCATATACCAATTTGAAGCTGCCCCAGCTAAGCTGTCTTGGAAGTAATGGATAAGCAGCTTATCGTCATTTGCGAATGCAGCCATCTTCCTGCAATACATAGTTAGGTGGCTTGCCGGACATGTTGCTCCTCTGTATTTATCAAAATCTGGCACCTTAAACTTAGGGGGAATGACCACGTTTGGGACGAGACATAAATCTTGTGCATTTCTTGCACCAACACTGAATCCTTCAACCGCTCTCAACCTTTCTTCCAGCATTTGCAGCTTTCCTTGGGCTTGAGGGTTCTCCATAGAGTAGTCGTGAGGAAGCCCACTCATACCATAGTAAGGATGCATCATCGGAACTATGGCTGGGTTCACATTTGGGGTATGTGAATGAGTGGGATTCCTGAGGTTGGAACCCTGAGCTTGAGCGTTAACTATCGGCGGTGGAGGGCAGCCAAGTGGGAGTCCTTGTGGTATGACGACGGGGGTCGGGTTTTGAGCTTGTGGTGCCCCCGGATTACCGTCGTGACCCGTTGATGTAAGCTGTTGTTGGCCCGCGACTCCTGAGGGACTAGCATCGACTGTCGGAGGTGTGTAACCCTGTGGAAGTCCGTAAGGAGGCCATATGTAACCTTGGCCATTAGGCCCAGTATGGTGCACTGTATGCGGGATCCCGAGTCCATTGGGAGGAGGAGGGTTGGTAACTTGATTTTCTGTGTTCCCAGCGGAGGCATCTTCACTTGTGTCTTGGCCCTTCAAAGCTTGTAGAACCTTCAAGATTTCAGCCATCTGTTCTTTCATCCCATCTATTTCTGCCCTAAGCTCTTGATTGCCTAGGTTCTGAGGTGGATTGCCTTGATCCGGGATATCTTGAGGCGGATTGTCCTGATTTTCTTCCATGTTTCTGGCCTGAGAACGAGTCCAATAGCGATGTTGACGCACCAGCTTGTCTTTTACTCTGTTGGTGGGACACATGTTATGAGTATATGTATGAGTATATGAATGGATGAAAATGCGAATGATGCATGTGTGCATGAGTCTTATTGTTTTAGGTCGGGAATTGCAAGCGCATCCTGATTTGTCATAAGTACACAGATTAAAGTTCCACAATATTTTCAAGATAAAGGATCAGCATGTGAGACAAACAAACTTCATTGATGGAGGAAAGTACAATATTTTGGAAATAAAACTTCGAAAAGAAAAGTACAATGTTCTTTAAATTTCACTCAAATACATATGGCTTTCATTTTTCCACTCCTCTCTCTTTTTCTACTAGTAGTGCTGCCAGCCTTCTCCCGGAGTTCGGCAATCAGGATCTCGCAAAACTCCATGAATTCGGAAACTTGGACCGGGGTGTTAAACGGGTGCATTGCCGCGTTAGCCTCCTTCAGACGTCTGGGGATTCCTATGATAGCTTGATCGGCCAGCCATGCCAGCTTTGAGAATCTGTCTTTCCAGTATAAGCTTTCGTTCTTCAACTCTATGAAGACTTCATGGTTTTCTATCTTGCTGACCAACTCCACAAAGCGGTTCTCCCAATAGATGCTTTCTGTCTTCAGCTGGTGGTAGACCTCCTCTTGATATCTGATATGGTCGTTCATCTCATCAGATTTTTCATGCTCCCTTCTTAAGGCTTGCTGGTATTCTCGGAGTATCTCTTCAATGGTATCTTTATCCTGCTTGATACTTTTCACTTGCTTTTCAAACTCGGCTGCCATCATCCGGGACTCTCTCTTTGATACCATTAGTAGGCTCTGTGCGGTCTTTTCAGCCATCATTGATTCTTCCCATAACTTTTTCCATTTGTATGTATCATCGATGGCTTGGTCCATTTTCAGGTTGCAACGTTTTATTTCCTCTTTCGCCCCTCTTAGGTACCTTTGAACCTCTAGTTTGTTCTTTTGTTCGATCTTGAGCTGCTTGCGGCTGTCTTCAATGGCTACTGACTTACTTGCATTCTCTTCCTCCAACTTCTGGTTCTTTAGGAGCACTTTCTTTAACTCTGCCTGTAAGCCCTTCTTTTCTTCCTCGGCCTTTGACAATGCCATTTTAAGCTTATCTAAATCTTCGACAGTGGGAAGGGTAGGTTCAGGTATTTCTTCCTCAACCCGTAGTGCACTTTGGTAAGGCAATCGGGTGTCTTGGATCCTCTTTTGGAGCCATTGACGAAAGGTGGTTTCCTTATCGCCGCTCTTCTTAGTAAGCTCTTGTCCCTTGCGGACGACCATATCCCATGCTTGAGAAATCTTCCGGAGCATGTCAACTTCTTTTGGGCTTCCTTCATGGAGGTAAAAAGGGATTAACATGTCTTCGGTGGGCGGATTTCGCATGGGGTACCCCAGCTGTCTTAGAGTTAGAGAAGGATTGTAATTTATGCATCCTCTTGTCCCCATGAGCGGGACGTTTTGAAAGCTTCCACATTGAAAAACTACTGTGGGCCTCTCTTTCCACCATGATGGGTGCCAACGAACCTTATTTTCATGAAGGCCCCCCAGCACTTGCAACCATTCACCAGTGTTCATTGTCTTCACATCACACCCTCTGGCGTCTTCAATTGGGCCTTCTACTCTGACTTTGTTAACGAAAGCATGGGTGAGAAGCCAAACATACAAGGCGTGCAGGCAGCAGGATATCCTCTTTCCCCTTAGCTCACTATAATGAGTGAAAGTACAGTAAGTGTCTGCAAGCATGGCTGGAATCGGATCCTTGAAGGATAAGAAGACGCCAATAGCTGTTGTGTCCACATATCTTTCAAGGCGTGGAAATAGGACAATGCCGAAGATAGTCAAAGCTAACACCTGCTTAAAAGGACCCCAATTTCTAGCGTCGGCGAAGAATTTCATTTGGTCTTCCAGATACTCTTGTGGGATTCCTGCAATGCCATTTCGATTTTTCTTCCGGAGCTTCAAGTTCTCTTTGCTGGTTTGTAACATTGAGGCGAGCTTCTCATCTGTGTAGTATTGTCCCTGATACTGGTAGGGTCCCTTGTCTTGTTGAGGAAAGCCGATGATCTGTGTATATTCTTCCAGGGTAGGTGCCATCTGGAAATTTTTGAAGGTGAAGCATCTTAATGAAGAGTCGTAGAACTGGCTCAAAGCGGCAATGGCATCCGTTTGTACGTCCAATTGTAGTAACATAATAATCTTCCCATACACTCTATCAAAAGACCTGCGTTCGATGGGCGGCAATCGACCAGCACATTCCCTTAGACTTGTCAGATTAGGCTGTTTCACTATAGGGTAGTTCAGAGTTTGGATTGCTTCACAGTTTGATCCCATATCGTTTTGCTTATGACAAAACCTTCAAACCTCTTACAATTCCCGGCAAACCTAAATGAAATGAATAGCATGCATGTGAGGATTTTTTTTTGTACATTATTTTTTTGAAATGACAATGATGTATGATGAATTAAAGAATGATGTTACAGGGGAAAATTTTGGTGATTCAAAAATTTGAGAAACATTAACCATATCACATAAAATATGTGTAAAGGGCAAAAGAGTAAATGGTTTTCATTGTTTGGTTTTTTTTTTTTTTTGAAAGATAAAAAGTTTTTGCGATGATGCAGCGGGTAGGTGAATTGCTTTTGTGTCCTAAACAGGTTATGTCTTACATATAGGTCACGGTCTAGGGTCACTTATGTGATCAACCTCTCAGGTAGTTCTATTCACTTCCTCACAAAGGTTTCCAGAGCTAAAATCCCTTTCACGATATGACCCACAACGATAGCGAGCTACCTGGTGTGGGATGCCGCGAAAGAGCATACTCTGGTTGAGATTTTCATGAGAGTCAGACAGATAAATCCAGAATGACTGTCACTAATCATCCCCGCTCGTCCTAAGTTTATTTTTCAGACCCGGGTATAGGGCCCCACTCAGAAGTGTGTGAATAAATAGGTGTAGGTGATGTGTGTGATATAAGCAACCTAAAACTACCCGAACTGCAAAAGAGCAAACAGATAGCAACATAAAAGTCTTCTACCCTAAGGTTTGCAAGAAAACAAATAGCAGTATAAAAGTCTTCTACCCTAAGGTTCAATATGCGAATATAAAGACTAAGGGTAAATAAAGTACTAAACTAATAATTTACACATTTAATTAAATTAGGCTTGACCCTCTAAAAAAAGTCCCCAGCGGAGTCGCCAGCTGTAGCGACCGAAGAATCCGGAGGAGGGATTCCTCGTTGTTTTTGAACAATGGAGCCGCCATCAATATTTATTTTTAGGAAAACATTGAAAAAACCTTTGTTTTTGGGTTCGGGGGTCGATTAAGTGCGGGGAAGGTACAAGCACCCCGCAACATCCTAAAAAAGGTTACCTTTTAATTAAATGTGTAGAAAATTTGGTTTAAAGAAAAACACTTTAATTTACCCTTTTTTTTTATTTGCAAAAAAACGGAAAAGAAGACTTAATAAAAATTTTAGTTTTTTGCGCTCGACGGGAGTGGGCCCCCGCTCCTACGTATCTCCGGGTGCGATGGAGAAATCAAAGCTACGTAGTTCTTGGTTAGAAAAAAATTTGTGTGTTGGTATTTTTTATTTTTTTGAAAAGTTTGGGAAAACTAGAGGCCGTTCATGGTGACCAAACAGATAAATCCAGAGTGGTCGTCATAAATGACTTATTTGAAAAAGGAGGTGTTTACAGCGTTCAAACGAGTCGGGCCCAGAGTGACCGCTATAGACAACCGGTTTGTGATTGAGCGTTTGTTCGCTTGAAAACGTGCTTACCGGGAAGCGTGATAAAAAGGAGTCGAAATTATGTTTGTACTTTATTAACTAAAAAGAAGTTTAGGCGAATGTTTGCGATGATCAAACGAGTAACCTCAGAGTGATCACCGCTACTAATCTGCTGTGAAAAAAGGAAGGTTAGTCCTAACGGTCAAACAAGCAAGGCTCAGAGTGACCACTAGTAACAACCTATTTTTTTACGCGAATTCGATTAAAAAGAAAAAAAGGAAAACGGTTTGGAAGTATCACGTGGTGAATAAAAACGGAATAGGTGATAAAAGGGGGGGGTGCAAATAATAAAGGGGTTGTATTAAAAAAAGGAGGTGTGAATAGCGTGACCAAATCGTTTTTTTTTTTGTGAACTAGGTAGAACTAGGTTGTGTTTGAAAAGATGGGCTTGTAGTAAAAAAATGGATGGGTTTGCTGTTTTAAGAGAACGCGGGGTGCAAATAGCGTTTTGGTGCTTTTTTTTTTAAAAAAAGGGTGCCGCGGGTGCAAATAGCGTTTTGACGCTAAAAACGATTGATTGGTTTATTACCCTTTTTTACTATTCTACCCTAGAACGCGTGATTCTTGAAGCGCTTTTTTTCTCTTAAAAAAAACAAACCTAGACTAAACAAGTGGTATTTTGAAAGCGGATTATGGAGAAAAAAAAAAATTCTTTTGTTGTTTTTTTTTGTTGTCATAGTTATTATTTAATAAAAAGGGGGGCCTTTTTACTTTTTTTGTTGAAAAAAAGATTTTTGTTATTATATTATTTTTTTTTAGAAAAGAGTAGTGACACTAGTAACCATTTTTTTTTTTTTAAAAACATTTTTTAGTATTTGAAAAAAGGGCTTTATTTAAATCCGAAAATAAAAAAGGAACACATTTTTTTATCACTTTTTTTTTAATCCGAAAAATAGTAATTGTTAAAAAAAAAAAACAACACATCTTTTTTTTTATCACTTTTTAAATCGAAAATTAGTAATTATTTATTAAAAAAAACAACATTTTTTTTTACACCTTTTTTACTCCGAAAATTAGTAACCACTTTTTAAAAAAAACAACATATATTTTTTATCACTTTTTTAATCCGAAAAATAGTATAATTTATTTAAAAAAAAGGCACAACATTTTTTTAGTCCGAAAATTAGAATTATTTATTAAAAAAAAGCACAACATTTTTTTTCTTTTTTTAGTCCGAAAATTACAATAATATAACAAACAACAAAATAAATAACCAATAGCAAAAATATAATATAAAAACAGCCTCTAAACTAAATAATAAAAAGACAGCAATAATATTCTAATAAGAAAGCAACTACACTAAATAATAAAAACAGCAAATAAATATATAAAAAGGTAACTAGACTAAATAACAAGAACAACTAAAATTTATAAAAAAACAATAATAATATTTACATAACAAAAACAGTAACTAAAATTAAAAAAAAACAACAATAATAATATCTAAAAAACGTGAACAATAATAAAAATATTACATTTTAGTACCTTGACAATGAAAATCCAGAAATGTTGAAGAAATTTCCTTCTTCAAATTTCTTCAATACAAATGAACCTTTAAACTAAAAAAAAAATCTAGGAAGGAGGAAAAGAAAGGGAAGAATATTTCTCTAAGAGAAACCCTAATTTTTTTTAGAAGATCCTCCTTTTTTCTAAGAGTAAAATCCGTCCCTCCTCCTCTAAGTGGGGAACCCTATTTATACAAAAAAAGGTTGCCCTTGCTTCTCTTCATTGTGTTCTGACCTGCTCCATGCTTGTACAGTATTTTTTCTGACTTGATATGGGGGTTTGGGGGGAGTTGTTGAAGGGAAAAATAAAAAAATGAATCATGAGAGATGAGGGGAGAGGTGATGGTCGAAGGTATGGGTATGGAGAAGGTGAGAGGAAGGAAGGGAGTGCCAAGTGTGAAGTGTGTGATAGGGAGAGGAATGGATGAGTGTGTGAAGAGAAAAAAAATGAGTGTGTGAGAGGAGGGGAGAGGAGAGAGCCGTGGGTGTGATGTGAAGATTGTGTGAGAGATGAGAAGAAAGGATGGAGGTTGAGTGTGAGTTTGTTTAGGGTTTGGAAGGGGAAGTGTGTGAGAGAGAGTGAGTTGAGTGATGTGTGAGGGAGAGAGAAAGAAAGGGGGCGTAGGAAAAGGGGAGAGGAGCCGTTGGGAATGAGAGAGAGAGAGGAGTAGGCGTGGAGTGTGTTAGGAGAGAGAGGTTGAGTGTATTGGGAAGGGAAAAATGGGGAAGTGGGAAGTGTGTGGGAAGAGTGAAGTTGCAAGTTCCAAGGAGGAAATAAGGGAAAAGTGGCCGAATTTTAGGGAGGAGAGAGGGAATGAATGTGGTTGCATTTTGGGGCTTGGGGGGAGAGTGAATGTGGACATTTTTTAGGGTAAAGGGGGGTGGGGTCGAATTAGGGTTAGGAGAGGAGGGATTTTAGGGTTTTGGTGAGTTGGGTTGTGGGTTATGGGTTGGATATGGGTTAGGTGTTGATGGAGTTGGGTTATGCGAAATGGATAGGGTTTCTTGGATTGGGCTAGGCGAATTGGGCTAGCCATTTTGCTGGGTTGGGCTTCCATGACAGCACCTTATTATTTTTAATAGACCCCCACTTCCTTCTTTGCTTATTTTTATCTCTTTGCTTATAAATAATATTTTTTGATGGTTAAAACTCAGAGCAATAAAAACAAGAAAATAATACATGACATAAAAAGATTATTATTATTTTTTCAAAAATTAAAACTTGTAGCAAACTAAAAATAAAATAAAACATGGCAAAAAAAGAAGAATATTATTTTTCTCAAAAAATAAATAAAACTTCTTTTTTTTTGGATAGGACAAAATTAGGGTATTACATGTACAAATCAACTCTAACTTCTTCTTCATTTTTTATAAATCGAAACAAACATTTCAAGCACGGGCATCTAATTCTGCCTTGTCGCACAAATTCTTCATGATGCTTAGCACAAAAAATAAACTCTTCTACTCCTTCTACAAAACGTCGCTTTAAACTGGATCTTCCAGGAAATAATCGATCATACATCCACTAAGATCCATAATTTCAGGATCTATGTACTACACTACAATAAATATTATCATTATCATAATTTAGGGATCTATGTACTAACAACATAAATAACATTTTGACTAAATAATAACTATAAATTACTATGTTTTAAACAAACTATCCAATTTTTAATTATCAATAAATTAAATATCATAACTATTCAAAGTAAATGAAATAAACTATCAAATATTAATTAACATCAATAGAAATTAATAATATTTCATATTTATCTAAAAATTACAAACAATAGAAATTAATAATTACATTACCTTTATTTTTTAACTAATATACTATTATATTTCGGATTTATTAATTACTTTGACTTTATTTTTTAACAAAGTAAATGAAATAAACTATCAAATATTACTTATTGATATATTGATATATTAATTACTTTATTTTTTATAAACTAATATATTATCATATTAATATTAATATATTATAATATTTGATATTTACTTAATAAAGAAATTCAAACTAATAAAATCAAATAACGTTTTATACCAACTAATGACTTTGATAACTAACCGTAGTGAAGAGAAGCCTCTGACTTGATGCGAATCCCAACTCAAACAAAGAGGAAAAAAGAGGAAACCAAACTCAAACAATACCTAAACAAACAACACCACAATTAGTAACTAACTCAGATTATAAAATAATTCATAAACTAAAACTATTAACTCATGTTACAAACATACCTTAGATTGAAGAAATTTGCCAAAGAGAGGAAGAGATTTAGTAGAGAGAAGAAGAGAATTCGTAGGGAGGAAGAGAGGAATTTCAAGAAGAGAATTTGGGTGTGAAGAAGAAGTGTGGAGAAGAAATGTGGAGAAGTTATATATATATATATAGGAAGAAGGGTAAACGGCCGCTAAAAACATAAATCCGCCGAAAATGTCACCTACCGGCGGATTTTATATACTAGCGCCTTGACCCGTGCATTGCACGGGGTAAAAACTCTAGTTAATATAGAGTTGTTGTTGGGTAAAATTTGTTTCTTAAATTGCAACATGAAAAAACCTTGTTTCAATTGAAGGTAAGTATGAATTAAAAAAATTGTGTAATAAAAAAAAGTAATTGTTAACTTATAACCTAAAATAGAGTGGGTATAGATATAATCCAGACAAATTGTTCCATACACATAATCCATAGTAACAGTATTGGTTTATAAAATATATAGTCTAATATATGTGAATAAAAATTAAATTATAACTATAAATCAAATAAGAATATTATAAAATTGAAATTGGCTATCCATAGATACAAAGAAGAAAGGAATTCAATAAATGAATTGATAGTGACCGAATTAATAAATGAATTGGTATTGACCGAATTAAATGAATTTAATAAATATTTCGGTTTCATAAAGATAATGAGAAGAAGTATAAAAATAAATTAATTTTTTAAAGATTTAGAAAAATATGGTCTTAAAAATATAAAGAGAAGAAGTATAAAAAGAAATTGATTTTTTAAAGTGATGGAATCACTAAAAGGGTAAGTCGCATGGGTCCGTGTCACGAAATTAATTTTTTTTCACCAAACCAATTATTGAGGAATGAACTTTGAGTATATGAAAAGTTAAAAAATTTATGAATGCTAAAGTACGCCAAAACACATTGCTTAGCATCACACGTTACATATTTGTCACAAAATTATTATTTGTTTCAACAAATCGGTTATTGAGAAATGAACTTAAAGTATTTGAACTGTTAAAAATTTTTCCGAACACTAAAGTACCCCAAAACACGCTGCTTAGCATCACACTTCACGTATTTTGTCATGAAATTATAATTTTTTTCCACCAAACTGGCTATTGAGGCACAAACTTTGCATATTTTAATTGTTTAATTTTTCTGCGAACAAACTTTGCGTATTTGAACAGTTCCAATTTTTTTCCCACCAAACAGGTTAGTGAGGAACAAACTTTGCGTATTTGAACAGTTCAAATTTTTTTCGACCGATAAAGTACCCCAAAGCACACTGCTTAGTATTACACTTTATGTATTTTATTACAAAACTTTTATTTTCTATCAACAAACAGGGTATTGAGGAACAAATTTTGAGTATTTGAACAGTTCAAAAAAATTTGAACCCTAAAGTACCAGAAAACATACTGCTTAAAACATGAAAAAGGAAAAAAAAGGAAAGTACCCAAAACACATTGTTTAATGTCGCACTTTACATATTTTGCCATAAAATTAATTTTTAGATTGACAAACGATTTTCATGTATTTGTACATATATATTTTTTTTAAATCTAGACTACCCTAAAACACACTGTTTAGCGTCACACTTTACGTATTTTGTTACAAAATCAATTATTTATAACGAAATTGGTTATCAATGAACAAATTTTGCGTTTTTGAACAGTTAATTTTTTTTCCAGACTCTAAAGTACCCCAAAACACACTAGCTAGCATCACATTTTACGTAATTTATCACGAAATTAATTTTCATCTTCATTAATTTATAGTTCTATTTTTTTAAAATAAACATATGAAGAAAAAAAAGAGAGGGGGGAGGGGGTAGGTGTGTGTGTGTGTGGGGGGGGGGTGGGGGAAGGGGTGGGAGTTTTGGAGGAAAAGTGGAGTGGGAGACTCCCTAAGATTTATATTCTTTAGATTTTCGGCGGATTTTAAAGACTTACCGGCGGATTTTAAAATTTAAAACTCCCGCATTTTTCAAAAATATTCGCCGGAAATGACGATTCCGGCAGATTTTGGTCGGCTTGTCACTTCCGGCGGATTTCTATGTGTTCCCGTCGGATTTTCAAAATTTAAAATTCCCACTGTTTTAATGATCCGCCGGAAATTACCTTTCCGACGGATTTTGCTTTTTTTTAAAAAAAAAATCGTCAACAGAAATCTGCCGGAAATACCTAATAATCCGCCGGAAAATTTCCAGAGGAAAAAATCCGCCAGAAAATCCCACAAATCCGCCGGTAATGTTCTAGGGGATAAAATCCGCCGGTAATTCCTAAAATCCACCGAAAATCTTCCGACTGACACTAATCCGCCGGAAAGTACTGACCGAAAATTCCAATTATTCTTGTAGTGACATGGTCTTTAAGTCTAACTCAAAAATAGTATCTCTTAACTAAAACACGCAAACCCGATCAAGAGCCTTCAATAATCCAAGAGCTCCCCTACACGAACATTGAACAAAGGTTTGAATCATAGAGTCTTGAGCCCCATAAAAATCCAAACTCGTCTCTTAGGCAAATTTCAATGCCCAAATTGTTGTGTTCGTCCAAAAAGGAATCCTCTGTGCTACACTTTATGAGGCCTCTCGGTGGTTTAACCCAGGTACTACTATCTAGAGCCTACTTTTTGTTGTTTTCCTGTTTTTTTTTTTAAGTTTAATTGTTTTGCACCATTGGTTTCAAGTTCTTTTACATTGACAATCAATCACACATCAACTTTTCAAATAATTTGAAAATGACTTTACATTTTATGACTTGACAATATGTGATTAGTTGATTGTATAGTTTTTCATAACGATGACGTATATAAATTAAAATTTTTTATTATTCTTTTATAATTTATTTGTAGTATCCTAAGTAAATTGTTGTAATGGTATGTAAAGGCTCGGGTCGCATTGTGTTTGGGAATATCTTTTGTAAAGTATTTGAAAAATTTAACTTACAGTTATTTCAGGAAAAAAATAAAGTTTTTTTAATCAAACAGGTATAAAGGCATGAATTTATTGAAAAAAAAGAGAAAAATGATGATAAAAATGAGTTCAACGAGGGACTAGACCAAAACACTTAGCAAAAGAAAAGTTCAAAACAATAATAGGGGGCACCTACCCAAGCCTCCTAAAACACTCAATCCTAGAAACTAGAATGAAAATGCTAACTTACAATAGTTAGATAATTAAAGCTAACAAATCACTGGCCAAAATCTGTTTTCGTAAGAAAACTAAGACTAGCTTACCATAGGCAATTGGGAACCACCACCACAAGGATTTTACAAAATCAATTGTGATGCTTCGGTTTTCAATAATGGCATATCAGTTGGCTGTGGGGGAATTCTTCGCGACTCCAATGGCTGTTTCAGATTCGGATTCGTTCATCGACTTGATCCTTGCTCTGTTCTTGAAGCAGAACTGTGGGGAGTATATTATGGTGTGTGCATCGCTTTCAACAAAGGATATTCAAAGCTTGAAGTGGAAATGGATTCTCAGCTTGCTTTTGACCTTCTGGTTGCTGGGAATAATGTGAATCATCCTTTGTATCATCTCATTCAAAGCATCAGAGCAGTTGGTGGAGAAGACTTCAATGCTTCTTGGAAATTGTTAGATAGAGAAAGTAATGCTTTGGTTGATAAGTGTGCAAAAGAAAGCCATAGGATAGATGGTGTTCTGTACCTTATCTCCTGCCTTATATCCGACCTTGGATACCTGGTCCGATCCGAGATAGCTGGTAGTGATGCTCTTGGTCAATCCGAGATTAGGCTCCGACCCGAGCTGGGGTGGTACCTGCAATGACACTCTGACGCTCAAGTCAGCAGGTGGGTCAGTTGCAAGTAAGAGAATTGGAGAGAATCTACCTTAAATGCTAGCATTGAATGCTTATTTATAGGTTTCGGGGATCAATGAGAACCATTGGATCTAGGTCTTTGATCTCCACCATTGGTAAATGGATTTAGGGCATTGGGCCTTGGATAGCCTTATTGAGGCCCAAATCCGTAACAGATTGCATGTGTGTTATCTTCGATTCTGTTCCGGGCTTCTTAGCCGATTCTGTAACCTCTGATTGTTATGGACCTGCTGGTCCTTCTAGTGTGAATTAATCCCTTTGGGCCTCTGGCCCTATTGCTCACCAAAAAAAAAACTTACCATAGGCAAATCAAAAAGAGAGAGACAAAAATTGTCTTAGAACGGGTACTATAACTTACCGTTTTCTGGACCAATTTATTTTTTTGTCGAGATTTCTTCTTTGGGGTCTTGGACACCACCGGTCCGGACTTATCATATTGTGCATCTATTCCTTAGGTATGATCATCAATGTCATCATCCCAAAGTTTCTCCGAAATTCTCATATCAGATGCTACCACTAGATTAGAAGTAGCATCAGACTCTAAGACATTTAGCGAATCTAGCCTAGTAGTGGGAGGATGAGTGGATGATAAGTCAGCAGAATCACTACCACTCCGGCTAGCTACAGAGGTGGAAGAGATCTGAACAAGGATGTTTTGAGATGCTGCTTGTGTGCAAGCATTAGCCAACTTCTGAATTTTTTTAGATTGCATGACCTCTTCTCTAATCTCATTAGGTGAAGATTGCCCTTGCTGCTTTTGTACCTTTAAAGGTATAGCTTTAACTTGAGGCTTAGATATAAGAGACAACTCGGGTGAGAACACTTGGTTATTGTGAGAACATAAGAACATTAAATAATAAACGTTAGATTAAAATGAACGGTTCAGATTATGTAATTAATTACAAGATCTTTCGTGATATTTAATTAAAAATGAAACAATCATACAAGATCTTGTAATTAATGACGTAATCTGAATCGTTCATTTTAATCCAACAGTTATTATTTAATGTTCTCACTCGAGTCGTCCCAGAGACATAAACTTGTTTTGCCTGAACGAGATCTTTATTCATATCCCCAACAGAGTGCACCCTTCTTTTGCAAACACTAGTGGTTTGGCTAATAGTCTTACAATACGTACATAAGGGAGGAAAATTTTCATACTCAATGTCCACTAAGAAAACATATCCTGACCTCTCAACTAGGATTTGATTTCTAAGCTCTGATTTCAGGTCTATATCAACCAGGATGCGAGCAAAATGACCAAAAAATCTATCAAATGAGCTTTTACTTGTTATATCATCTAGACTAATCGGTATTCCAACACTGGTAGCAATTGCAAAAAGAATTTTGGGACACCAATATTCTTGAGCAAGACCTGTAAGCCTAATCCAACATTGTACATTTGTATGTTTTTAAATTTGGAGGATTAAAATCAGGCTTCCAGACGAACAACCGAATCAACCCTGACTTGCAATGCCAAGAAGGTTGCGACTGAATTCGCCATAAATCATCAGGGAAAAAGAAATTCATAGTATTTTTCCCTAAAAACATCCGGCCCCACTTACCTATAGGCTGCCAAATAGCTTGAAGTTTGGATTTCAAAACATCTATCTTGATAGAAGTACTGGCCCAACTAAAATGTGGGGTACTAATTTTTTACAACAAATAAAAAAATTTCTTAGATTACATGTATTGGCAAAATACGAGGTGTCAATAATAATCACTGTAACCCAAGTCTACTGCTCTTTTTTTGGTCCATATTATACTTGATTAAAATAATGGGCAAAGCCCAAACCAAATACAACAATTCTACTGGTGATTGCTTTCCCCACACCCCCTCCTACTCAAAACACACCCCTTCACCCTACACATTTACCAAACTAACCCCACTTAAAATTGATTTTCCCCCTCTACCCCTCTCCCTCTTCTTCTCCTTCAACACAACACACCCCTCTAAAATCCCAAACCCCCCCCCTCTCCACTCCAAACCCACCCATCCTCACCTTCATCATTCACTCCTATTCAACTACCCAACATTGGCAACTAGCTCAAGGTAATAACCCTACCAAACTTTTTTCATTTTGGTTCTGTTTTCAGTTTTTCACGCCATTTTTTTTTCTGTACTCGCGCTCCGTTCGAACAGGGTCGTTCGAACATGTTCGAATGATCGTGTTCGAACAAGTGTTTAATGGGGTGTGACTTTGCTTGGTTCGCATAAGGACGTTAGAACAGTGTTCGTATAAGGACGTTCGAACAGTGTTCGCATAATCCCAGCTGTAGCAGATGAGATGTCAACTGACGTCGTAGAATCCCAAGATTTTACTAGTTCGTTCAAAACGGATACAGTAATAATGAATTAGTTGTTTTAATTTTAGCGAACTATTCAATTTATTTAACTGACACTTAGTAATTGAATTTCAGTTATTCTCTAGTCGTGAGGAGCTGCTGACGTGGGTGCGTGCGGTTGGAAAATCTCTTGGGATGGTGATTGTTATAGGAAGATCTGACACCGGACGACGATCAGGTAAACAATACTGCATGTTGATTTGTGATAAAGCTAGATCTTACAAGACAAATGTTGAGGAAGGCACGAACACTAGAAAATGTTGTTGTCAGTTCAGACTGAAAGAGAAATTTATTAAGAAGCTTGGAGGATGGATTTTGAGGGTTATGAATGGAACTCATAACCATGGTATGTGTAACACCCTAAAATTATTTAATTAATTTATTTAATTAAGTAATTGGGGATTTTATTTAAATTATTTGATGTGTTTTAATTAATTAGAATTTATACTAATACGTGTAGGAAGTATTAGAAAATGGAGGTGCCAAACCAAATGGACTTGGGCTTAAGTGAGAAGCCCAAGCCCATTATTCTTGTCATATGCGAAGTGGTTAGGTGTTGGGGGCTAGGGTTTTGGTGGAAAAATTTCGAAGTTGAAAGAGAGAGCAAGGGAGAGAAAGAAATAGCGTGAGAAAGAGAGAGAGAGCAAGGGGCGCCGTAAGGAGAAGAGAAGAAGAGGAGAAAAGTCGCAACCAAGGAAGAGCAAGAACGTGATCTTGTTGCTGTGGTCCTGTACGTGACTATCTCCGGAGCCTCCGTTCTTCAATTTCGAGGTTAGGGGAGCTCTATCATTCTATTTAATAAATTATACGATGGGTCCTAGATCTAAGGTTTCTACTAGATCCATGATGCTCTTGATATTCTTTTTGCGTTCTTGATGTTCTTGATGATTCTTTTGCGTTTTCTTGATGTTCTTGAATGTTGACTTCCATATATGTTCATTATAATGTGTTTTGCGAATTCGATTCTTTGTGTGGTGTGATCTATGAAGTTGTCTTTTGGGTGGTGATATGCGCATATGTTGAGAATCCAAAAATTGAGATCCATGTGTTTGGCTTGTTTGAGGTGAGGTCGCATAGGGGTTGTGGTTTGGGCGCCTAGGGTGCCAAGATGATTATTGGTGACGTTTTCAATTGAATTTTTGGGTATAATTGAGTTTGGTGATTTTCGAAAACAATTAGATGCATTTTTGTTTGCTGGAAAATTGGAGTTGTTATGCTTTAGAATTGTTAAAAAAAAACCAATTTTTGTGTTAAAAAGGGTTGAACAGAAATTCTGGGCGTTGCTGCAGTTTCCTGGGCGCTGAGCGCCTGTCCTGGGCGCTGGGCGCCTGTGTTGTGTTGTGCTGCGCGTGGGGGCGCGCCTGGGCGCTAGGCGCCCGTGTCTGTGTTGTGCGTTGTGCGCGCCTGGGCGCTGAGCGCCTGTGGCGCTGTGTTGTGTTGCGTTGTTGTTGCCTGGGCGCTGGGCGCCTGTGCACTTGTTGCCTGGTTGCCTGGGCGCCTAAGGCGCCTGTTCCCAGGATGTTGCCTGATTTTTCCAAAATTATTTCTATCATAACTTTTGACTCAGACGTCCGTTTTGAACGATTCAAAAAGTGTCGTGAAGCTCTTTACATTGTCCATCTATGGGTCTAATTTTTAAAATGAAAAAAATTGTTATTTTCTGATTGTTTGTGGGCGCCCAAGTGGCCGTCCCTGGTGATCGTCCCAGTGACATTGAAAAATGATATGAAGCTTTTTAAAAAATCCCTTTTGGTGTATAAACAACAGTTTTAGCGAAGTAATGTCAAAAATGATGATTTTGACGATGATGCTCTCGGGGCTAGTTAAAAGACTGTTTTGCCCTTAGAGGCTAATTATTATTAGTTATGATGCGTAAAAGACTGTTTTGCCCCTAGTGGCCAAAGTTGTAGATAATGATGTGTAAATGACGAGGATGCCCTTAGTGGTTAGTCAAATGACGTTTTTGCCCTCAGTGGTTATGGTTTGAGTTGATTGATGTTTATGTGTGAGTGTCGATGAAAAACCAGTGACGTTTGGGGCCCGAAGGGCTAAGTGATGTTAAGGTCCAAATGGCCTAGTGATGTTGTGTGATGATTATGAATTTGACAGGTACTGTGCTCCGTGCGAGCAAACAGGTAAGTGATGGGTCACATTGTTGACTATGATCTGAGTAATTGTGTGATTGTGTGAAGTGAGTGGTGCATGTCATAGTGTCTCATGCCCATATGCATAAAACCAATGACGTTTGAGGCCTGAGTGGCTAAATGATGATGAGGCCTGAGTGGCTAAGCGACGTTTTGTAAAAAGGTACCTTCATGCATATACCCGCGAGTGGGTTGCATTTCATAATCTATATGACATGAGATGAGTTATTGTAAATGATGTGAATGATGACTGTGATGTGGATGTTTAGTGTATTGGGTGCTGATTATTCTAGTGCGTAGCCTATGATTAGTCCTTATCATATTTTCTATTATATAGACTGAAATGATGCTCACCCTTTCCTGTTTGAATGTTGCCCCCGTGTTGGTAACGTGCAGGTGATTCCCAGTGAAGGTCTTAGCTTCACTTTTTGAGTCGAGTCGTCATGCTCTGATACGTAGCACTCAGGGGGGATAACGAACTCGGCATTTATTAATGATTTTTGATTATTATGTCCATGTGGACTATTTGGTTATGTTTTACTATTTTCCGCTGCGTAGATGGTTGTGTTAAGTTGAGTTTATAAGCGACGTTAAATGAGGCTTGAGATTTTTATGTTGAAGTGCTACGTGGATGAATGATTATTGAGTTAAACTGTTTTTGAAATTGATAAACGACGTTTTGTTTGAAGTATGTGTAACATTCCTTATGAACGAAATTTTCAAACTCTGATTTTTATAAACAAAGTGACGGGTAGAAAGGGGTGTTACAGTATGGCTACTTATCATGAAGGACGTCCGTACATTGGTAGGTTATCTTCAGAAGAGAAGGATCTAGTGGCTAGAATGACTAGGAACCATACTCGGCCAAAATTGATACTGAATGAGCTGAAATTGATGAAGCCTGATGATAACTATACGGTTGTGAAACAAATTTACAACTGTCATCAAAGGCAAAGGTCGGCTATGCGTGAGGGTAGGACTGAGCTCCAACAACTGATGTTTTATTTGCAACGCGATAATTATGTTTACTGGACTCGACTTGCAGAGGGAACTACCGTTGTGAAGGACATCTTTTGGGCACATCCAGATTCCATTGAGCTTCTAAACACCTTCCCGGTTGTTTTGTTGATTGATTCCACCTATAAAACCAACCGGTACAGGTATCCGTTGGTTGAGATCGTTGGTGTAACATCAACAGAGAAGACTTACTCTGCTGCATTTGCTTATGTCAATTGGGAGAGGATGGATAACTTTGCATGGGTTCTTGAGAAATTGAGGGGTTTATTTAGGAGACAGGATGAAGTACCACAAGTCATACTTACGGACAGAGACACGGGTATGATGAATGCTCTGGCAGGAATATTTCCAATATCTGCAAACTTGTTGTGCCAATTTCACATTAAGAAAAATGTGAGGGCCAAAGCAAGGCTCATTGTGAAAGACCAAGCTATTGTTAATGACATTATGGGTGCATTTCAATCTGTTGTGCATGCGAAGACCACAGAAGAGTATGATTATGAGTTGGGTCTGTTTAACGACTTGGCAGGACCTTATCCCAGTTTCATAGAGTATGTCAGGACCACCTGGCTAGACCCCTTCAAGGAAAAATTCATTGATGCATGGATAAATAACCATATGCACCTTGGCAACACTACCACCAACAGAGTTGAGTCTGCACACTCTCACTTGAAGCAAATATTACGAGACAGTAGGGGAGATTTTGGTACACAATGTTAAGTTAGGTCTATAATTTTGGTACACAATGTTGTATAATTTTGGTACACAATGTTGTATAATTTTGGTACATAATGTTAAAGTTAGGTTTATATTTTGAAATCACCAAAACTGTGTGTTGATTTATTTAGTTTCTGTTTCTGCATAACAGTGGTTCGCATGTGGCCATTCGAACGCCTGTTCGAACGCACCCATTCGAACACGTTCGAATAAAGCCATTCGAGGCAGCCAAAACACACCCTCACACCATCGGTTAACAATATTCCTTAACACGGATGACATTATTCGAACAGGTTCGAACGATGTCATGCGAACAATACAAATTCCTTAACACGCACAACGTCGTTCGAACTGGTTCGCATAACCTCGTTCGAACAGTCACTTAACCCATGTTACACAAGCGTCTCACGCGAGGTCATTTTGGGGAAAAATAAGTTCGGGGGTGTGCGAAGAGTAGGAGGGGGGTGTGGGGAAAGCAATAACCATTCTACTGCTCGAAACATTTATTAATGTGGTAGGTCTACCAGTTGGGCCGAAATAAAGGGGTCAAAGGACTGGGGGTGCTAATTGATAAAATCATTGTTGACCAATTTTTTTTATAAAATCATATTATTTTTAATTTTTTTGTCTTTTTTAAGGGAAGAGCAACCTCAATGAATCTTCTTTAAGCTTCCTCGGTTAGTTTCATCACAATAATTGCGTCATTTTTATTCACATACACATGGTGTCTTCTTTGTATCTTCACACAAAATTGCATTTCTTATCATTGATTCTTGAATAGCTTGAACCAATACAAGTGAAGTTAGTTGAGTTGCCCAACCCTTGTTGGTTTAACTGTTTAAGTATGAGGTGTCGCCTTGAAACTCCAATGTTACATAGTAATACATGAAAAAAAATTCAAATCGAGATTGTTTGTGAACTGTATTAGTAGTATGCAATTTTTGAAGACTAAGTTTTTTGAAAGATGAGGAGTAATGTAACACCCCTAAATTTTAGAGTTAGAATTAGCATATTTTTCGTTTTAGTTTATCTAATTTGATTGATATGTTGTTCAAATTTTGTGCGTTAAACTTGATTGGCTACATGCATTTCACTAAAAGTGTTTGCTTGCTAAGCTGTTGTTTAATTTAAATTTATTAAATTGATTAGATTTTCTATGTTGAATTAATCATAAATTGAATATTGAATTAGAAAGAGTGCTTTGAGGGGTTAAATTAGTATTTTGGGCGCTATTAGTGAAAACACACCTTAGGGGGACCTAATAGCAAAAAAATTAAACTCTACCTCGTCCCCGTGTCACTCCACATGCCACCTACACTCTCTCTATCAATGAGGAAACATGCACGTCCTCCTAATATCAGCTGAACAATGTAGGACCACAAATACACGCACACTTAGGAAAAAGGGAACCAAAACACAGATAGGGGGAGTGGGAGAAGAAGGTTCCATGAGATATTTGAATAATGGATAGAAGAGTCTTTAGAAGTTGATATGAAGCCAGTGGCGGATCTTCACCAAAAACCTCAGGTGAGCCGCCAATGAAAGAGACATAGAGGAACGAGCTAGAGACCGACGACGATGAAGAACAGCGTCAGAGGGAGAAGAAGAGTAAAGCTTGGGTAAGAACAGTGGTGAAGCTTAATAAAAATACAATTAAAATAGATAAATATAAATTAATAAATATTTATAAACATAATTAAATGACTAACAAAGTAATTTTTTTTATCAAAACTAACAAAGTAATTTTAATTTCACATACTCAATTGAAGTTGTTTGTAAAAAGATCATTTTAAATTAAGTTGATTTTAATTTTACTTGATATATATAATTGTTTGTATGAAATTTGCAAAAATCTTTGCAGCACTAGTGGTAAAGCTTTACATTCTCATCAAGAATCTGCTTATATATCAGTGGATACATTCAGCCTCAACCACTACGCCGCACCATGTTCTTGTTGTATACATACATGCGCAAACATCATATATATTTGGTAGTTGTTTGTTTTAAAATAGAGGGTATTATAGTAAATTCATATAAAATTTTAGGGCGGGTCGTGGCCCTACCCAGCCCATACAAAGATCTGCCTCTGCTTGAAGCTGTTTATGGAATTATGGTATGAGAAAAGCTCCATTTCGTTTCCAAGTAGATGGTCTATCTTCATTGTCCATTATTGCTTCAAACACCCTTCTTGGAGCTCAAAACTTAGAGGTGAGTTCCTTTCCTTTGAGGCTTAGGAAGGGCTCCAATAGGTCTCTCATTAGACATCTCATTATGTTATTTTCTTATTCTTTTGTTGAATATTATTGAATTGAATATCCGAGTTGAGATTTGTCTATATCCTTGTTGATTTGTGAGGAATTTGGTATTTGCATTCTGAAATTTATACTAAGCTCGTATGGGTATATGTTCAATTTTTGGTTAATGGAGAAATTCTAATTACTTAATAACTCTTTTTTTTGATAAATAGAGGTATTAATATTGATAGGCAAGTAGCTCAGCATAATTGACACACATTCCCCCTATTTTCTATGAAGGGTTTGAGAGGGTATCCAATCACGTGCTAGGGATTATTGGAGAAAAAAATACAACAAGTTCAGTACATCAATATCTATCAAAACGGGTAGCATCGTTCGCAACAACGAGAAAAAAACATAACTAACAGTTACACGCCTAACTATACTAAAACAAGAAGGAAAAGGAGGGGTGCTTCTAGGGTGAGAGAGCAAATCAAATCTCTCACCGGTGAAACACTAAAATTGACCGTATTTATAACATTTTTCTCTAGAATTCCTTTTAATTGATTTTTATTACATTGGAAGATAGACTTGTTTTTCATCAAATTGAGCACAAACTTCATGTTATTTGATCGAGTTTTGACATCTTAAAATGTGTTACAATTTGGATAACTATTGTTGTCATGTTTATGTACCTATGTGCATTTGTACCGCTTGAACCATTACCCAGTAAAATAAAAGTTAAATTCATAAACCAGACACTCTAAGCTTTCCAAAGAGTGGTTCTTACTCAATTTTGACATCATCTAGTGTTATAATTAAATCACAAGAGTTGATGTACAACCACTGAAAAATCCCGCACAAATAATATTTTTTGAAATGCTTGAATGATGTCTCTTTTTTGATTCATTTGTGTTAATGTGTATGCAGGCACGGATCTACGTGTTCTTAATTGGGGGCATTTGCCCCCACTTGAAAAATTATTTTGGTTGGGAATATATATAATAAATTTATTTTGCCCCCATAAAAAAATAAAGGTCGCCCCCATAAGATAAATTAAATGTAGAAATTCACAAGAGATAAATAAAAAGAAACGTAAATTGGTACTAATTTTATCTTTTTAGCTATATATTTATAGAAATTTAGGTATTTTAAGGTTTCTTTGTAATGAAATTATGTTCTTTGGAAAGTTTATAATAATATTTTAAGAAAATTTTATAGACTATTTTTTTTGCCCCCACAAGTGAAAATTTCTGGATCCGTCACTGTGTGTATGATGAATTTTTTATTGTTTTTGGGACTGGTTAGTTGCATAAAAGATTAGAGGTGTAGTCTAAGTTGTTAATTTTATATAGATACATGTTTGTACGATTGAAAATTTAATTTACTTGATGTGGTATATGATGCTTAAAAATTTTCAATTACCAGTTGAATGTATAATGATTAATACTCTCAACAAATGGCTTAACTTCGGTGAGTCCAAATGGTGATTCTTTTGGGGTCATGTGAAGGCACACATGACCGAATTCGACGACATGGTTCTTGTATGAAAAATGTATCGAATTTGTAACCCAACTTTCCAGTCTGAAAGCGCCAAGCTGTGGCATATCTAGGACTCTAGCTCATGGTGGTCAAACAATATAATTTAATAAAAAATTTAAATTATAATATGTGTGTGTTATTTAATTTATATATATCGTTGACGTAGACAATTTCTTACAATATCAGTCAATCACGAAACAAACATCATAAAAAATGTTTGGCTTTATCTCTTCTACGCTAAAAAGTTTTTACAACGATGGTGTATACTAATTAAACATATTTTTTTCTTCTAACTTGGTAATTTTGGTCCATGTAATTTTTTCATTGCACTTTTGGTCGCTAAAAATCATGGATTGTGCAATTTTAGTCACCCATTTTTCCAAAATTTAAGATTTTTGAGGACCAAAAGTGCAATAATCCATGATTTTGAGGATAAAAATTGCGAAATTAAGAAAAATAAAGACCAATATTGTCAAAAGTAAAATAGAATGACCAAAATCACAAAGTTAACAAAAATCACCATATTTGTTTGGGATAATTATAGACTATTGGGACTTAACTAATAGACTTGTTATTGTTCTTTTATCTCCTTAGACAAATAAATTTAGTTGGGTAGCTAAATAACATATTATTGGGGTAGTTAAATAATATACTTAATTATTCAAAGACATATATTATTTTTGTGTAGCCAAAACTGCTCAATAGTTACACTACAAACCACCCCTGGAGCAGTAGAAAGAGAAAAACAGGAGCAGTGTGTGCAAAAAAAAACTAAGGGTGTCAAAATATATTTTTCACAGGGGTATTGGTACAAATTTTTAAATTTGAGGATGTGCAGGTGCACACCTAAGGGGTATGTAAGTCCGCCTTTGGCGCTAGGGATGGCAAAAAACCCGCACCCGTGGGTACCCGCGGGTATTATCCGCGACGGGTATGGTGCAGGTAGCTTTACGAATACCCGCGAGTTTATTAAACGGATAATTAGACTACCCGTCAATAAACGGGGCGGGTCCGGATATTGAGATACCCGTGTCCGCGGGTACCCGTACCCGTAATAAATATACTTATTTGGAAAATTTCCTATTATTATTTATTTTAGTGTTATTTATATTCTTTCATTAACTACTATAAGCTAACAAATAAATGATAAAATAAATATATAATGAAATGCCTAATTTTTTATATGAATGAAGAGAAAAAATGGTGTGCAAAAGGTTAGATTTGTTTGGTATTTCAAATTTTATTTTTTTTAAAAAAAATCAATTACTATTATATGAAAAGATAATGAGATGGCTAATTTTTTTACATGAACGAAGACAAAAAATAGTGTTCAAAAGATTAATTTTATTTGGTATTACAAATTTCATTATCAAAAAACAATTAATATTAAAAATATCTGTGGGTACCCGTGGGTATCTTCGAGGAGATTGTACCCGTGAGAAACCCACTACTCGAGTATCCGCGCGGGTATGGGGCGGGTATGGGTATCATTTATATTAAACGGGGCGGGTAGCAGGTAACTACTATCTGTGCCCGCCCTGCCCCGTTGACATCCCTATTTGGCGCCAAGGACCGATGCGAAGAATCCTCAAATAATGACGCAATGTTCTAATGTGTGATTGCATATGATATTGATAATTACCGAATTATATGGATGTTATGTGATGTATGCTTAACATTAGAGTCACTGAGATTTAGAACCCCATATGTTGTTGATCTTTTTCATATTAGTAGATACTCCAGAGCGAAAAAGGGAGACTCTAAGGGTCTGTTTGGGAGTTTGGAGGGGAGGGGAGGGGAGGGTCTGTTTGAGAGCGTAAATTCTTTAGTGATGAGAAGAAAAATTATCCCCCTAAACCCCACAAACCTCTCTCCTAGTTTATTTTTGGAGCCCCTCCAAAACCCTCCATATTTGGGGGAGTTTGGAGGGGCTCCAAAAATAAACTAGGAGAGGGGGTTTGGGGGGTTTGGGGGGATAATTTTTCTCCCAATTACTAAAGAATTTACACTATTAGTCTCAATCTTTCCCTTCCCCTCCCCTCCAAACTCCCAAACACACCCTAAAACCTGGTCTCGAACTTGAAACCTCATTTTATATATTAGATACGAGTAACATTATGACCCCATGCATGACATTGTAACGTTAAAAGCAAGTTTCATTATAAATTTGGTTATTTAATATGAAATTGGAAACTTTGTATAGTGAGGTTTTAATTTGAGTTGTAAACTCGAGTTTTCAATTCCACGTTTCTATATATCATGTATGGTTTAACACTCTAGCTTTAGACAACTAATAAAGTTAAGGTGTTACATTTATGGTATGAGAATAATTCGAGTCTATCAAACTATAGTAGTTAGATACAGTCAATTAGAGACTTATGAAGTTATTTGCCACATACACTAAGTATGTTGTTTGTGGAATATTGAACCTGATCAACTCATGGTATTCTCCACAAGGTACAAATAACTATGGCAAGTCCTTAGCACGATTCCTACATTATTAGAATTTAGGATCTATCAGCCTCTATCAGGGCCGTCCCAAACAATTTGGAGACTCAGTTCAAATCTTAAAAAATAGGCCCTGTTTGAGATTGACTTCAAGTTTTTTTTTTAGCTTCTCATATCCAGATTCATACTTTCCAATTTTATGAAGTATAGTAGAAAGAAAAAACCAAATAATTTCATTTTCTGGTAGTGATGGAACAAGGATGAGCAAGAAAATTTCACAATCGTTAGTCAGACTGCTACATTAGTCAAATAGACATACACATTCTCCCTATTCCTCTGTAGTACCAAAAGAGAAATTGTTTCAATTTAAAAGGAGAAAAGTTAACGAAGTAACGTATGAGGAACAATAACAAAATAGCAAGAAGGATTAAAATGCAAATTAAAACTTGAAAGCTGTAATTGTTTTTAAAGAAATTATCAAACATTTGGTATAAATTAAATATTTTATAATTAACTTACATAAACATAATTTGTTTATGCAACTTAAGTATTAATAAATATTTATATATTACTAATAAAATATTATTAATATATAAATGACACGAACAAGCACCGTTAGAAAATAATAGGCTAAAATATATTGACAAATAGAATTAATTAGCTATTATTATTATTATATCTAAACGATACCAAAAAAATGGAGGCCGGCATGATAAGAAGAAACATGGAAGTGCAGAACTAGGTGCTGCTATGGTAATACCGATAGTTGATCCTGGGACGTGTGAGGCACATAAACAGATGGCAAATCATCTTCACCATAGCGCCACGCAAAGAGTTTAGTCAAGTAATTTCCCAAAAAAGATATATACCGTATTTATACTTTTTAATTTGCACTAGTGCAAAAAAGACTTTTAGAATCGGTTGTTTGGCACATTTGGAATCACTTATTGGCCGATTTGAATACTCCCGATTCTAAATGTGGGGACATTTTGAATCGGTTAAATAACCGATTCAAAATGTCTTTTTGAATCAGTTGTTGCAAACAACCGATTCAAAATGTAACATTCAGAATCGGTTGTTTGTAACAACCGATTCAAAAAGTGACATTCAGAATCTGTTGTTGCAAACAACCGATTCGAAATGTGACATTCAGAATCACTTGTTGCAAACAACCGATTCAAAATTGCATTTTTGTCATCAAAAAATTACTGAATGCAACTGTAATATTCATACAACAAGTACTGGTGTAACAAATCTCGGTAACCAACAATCATGAATAGCTAATTTATTAATTTCAAAGCGAAGGATACAACTCAGCTGCCCTATGCGGCATGTGAACTGGTGGCTTAACCCACCAACTAGGAAGAATCGGCTTAACCCGAGTTCAACCACTAAAACTGAAATGAAATCTCGCTCCCCATGACCAGCCCCTGACTCCACTTTTTATAGAATTTATAGGAAGACAGTTGGGTCATTTACAACAGCCAGCCCCTCCCCGTAACTAAAACTAACTATCCTAACCACTAAATAACTATATCAAGAGGGATATATGTCACCAGCATCCCCTTAATTCTCGCGAACCCCCAATTAGCATATACTGCTAGAACAGTTGCAACCTGTCAATCATGAAACAAATTATTATTGTCACAAAAAAAAGCCACAAGCTTTTAATTAATCAATTATCTGCACTACCAGCTGATATATAACAACTCCTAATTTCTAATGTACTAACATATTGTTGTGTTAAGCCAAAACAATGACACTGCTTGGATCATAAATCACAAAAGACAGAAACAATTTTACATAGATGATAGGAAAATAAGAGGCTGAAGATTACCAGCTGAGCAATCATAAAAGAACCAAGTAGAAGAAAACCGGGTCTTTCAACATAGGATCAGCTTCGAGACCTAAGACACTGCTTATTTTTTCTTCTTCAATGAAGCAACTTTCTAAAGTCTTTCTTTAACATCAGTAGCAAATGTATCCTCAGCCTTCTCCGCTCCATTCTTTAGGTTCCTTTGAAGATTTGTCCTTCTTCTTCTTTTTTGCATTTTTGCTGTCCCCAGTTGCATTCTCCTTCTTTTCCACATCACCATTCTGATCCTGTTCTTTCTTCTCAGTGCTTGAAATTTCAAAGGACAAAAAAATCCAACCAAGAAAGTTTCAGTTAGCTATATATTCATTTGAAATAACTAACATGTTCAAAGCAGTTTTTATACACTAATATTACAATTACCATTGGAACCATACTCGACCAAAGTTCAGCCAAAACAACTTCAAGCTCTTCAAGCCCTTTCTTCTTCAATTCCTTCTTTGAAGCTTAGTGCTGAAATCAACACATAATCTGATTAGATCATAATCACGAGGTTCATTAATTGATAATTAGCACATAAGATGAATGAGATAATAGCAAAGATGCTTAGTGTTTACACAATGCGCTGAGGATTCCAGAGAATAGAGTATGTGTGGAAATCAGCAGCTGGGTCGAACCAGAGATAGAACTGTTATTCTCTGTTACCTTTGCCCTGACTAAACACATTGGTGTGAAGAAAGTAAGGCTCTCCACTCACATTGCCCAAGAATTCAAAGTCAATCTCGTCTCAGTTTGACCCTTTTGATGACAACTGTGTTACATAACAAGAGAAAATAAAGTTGATTAGGAACTTGAGAATTCACTATTAACATTATCAAGTCATGCATAAAATGAACATGATCATGTTTAGTGGTAGTTTTAACTTACATAGTAGGCAGTGACAGTGCCAGCAGAATTTCCAGATACAAGCTTGAGTTGCATGTCAATCTTTCCAAATAGATACTCATATCAAGATAGAAAACAATATACCATAAAATTAAGACTGCAAGAGATGAGTAGGCCACAGCTAACAGTTACATTGTCAGATTTGTTGCTTGAGATTAGAAAACAATATACCTCTTTATTCTTGTTCTCAAGCATAACTTTAATCATGAAAGGCTTATTAATTATTATCCATGTATGTACAGTAGCAAAATTGTAATTCTGTAAGGTTATATTATAATAACAACTAAACAACAACTAATATATTAGATTAGAATGAAATGCAGCAAAAACATCAATATAAGTTGTTTGATCCCAAATACTCCACACTACTCCACTGAATGAACCTCCCCTTTAAACAAAATCTTATTTCTAGCATTCCAATGCAAAAATTAATTGTGGTAAAAACCAACATTCAAACAGGTTAACAATGCATCTAATACATCTCATGCTCACCTCACGAAATCAACATCTTGCATAATTAGTGTCATATTTCAGTGAGCAGTGATATTTACTTTAGACATCAGGAAGTTGATATTGTATACCAGACACAGTATAAAATACACCTAGTTTCAGTACTGAGAGAGAAAATTAATATCAAATTAGAAACCATAGAAAATACGGTGTATCCTGATGTCAAAAAAACATTTCTCTATTTCAATAGACCACATGAACTTGACAGTAAATAGAACTTTCATTCACAATCACAAGGTAGTAAGTATCATATTTCAAAAACAAACTATCAGTTCAAGTGCATAACCGATTAGATTAGTAGCTAAGCCTGTTCCAGGACGGACCAAGCTAGTTTTTAAAACTATGCTAGAAAGCCAAATGCATTACAGAACTAAATGAATTCAGTGACCAAACAAAACTCACCTAAGAGTGATGGCAGCTGGAAATATGAATCCTACACAGACAGCAGGCTGTTGTTCCAGTGAACTGGAAAATATCCCAAATGCTGGGTATGTAATCTTATTTCCAGTAAGATAATGGAAAATATCTCAATCTTGCAAAATCTATCGATGAATCAAATGGTTTCAAAAGAAAAGAGAAGATTGAAGTAAAAAGGCATCCAATACCTTTGCATGTCGAGGTGAACGAGCTCGTTGATGGCCGAATTAAGAGCGAATCGATCTTCCTTCTTGGCCAACAACTTCAGCTCCTGAACAACATGAATCCCCCAACCATTCTTCAGATCCGAAGAGTACATGTGCCGAATCGCATCGTCGATCGGTTTTCTCTCCTCAAAACTCGCGGATCCGAAATCCTCCAAGAAAATATATCATGAAAACCCTATTAAAAGCTTCTATTTATGAAGAAGCAGCGTTGCGAGCAGAGAGGAAGAGATGCTGAGAAACAAAGATGCGAGAGGGAAACGTGAGAGGAAGACATGCGAGATGCGAGAGGGAAACGTTAGAGTGCGATGGAAGATGCTGAAACGGTGATTTTGGGGCTAGGGTGAGAGTGAGATGCGAGATGCTGAAATGTTGATTTGGGGCTTGGGATGAGCTGCGAGGGATTTGCGCGGAGATGAGCTGCGAAAGAGATGAGTTGTGAGAGGGATGAGAACGAGTTAGGGTTTGAGAGCTGTGAGAGGGATGAGAATGAGTGAGTGTGTGGTGTGTTTGACAAGGGGGATCGTGAAAATTGTAATGAAACAGACTTTCTGAATCGGTTGTTTAAAGAACCGATTCTGAAAGTAGTTATTCGGAATCAGTTGTTTAAAGAACCGATTCCAAATGTCTAAATTGGCACATTTAGAATCGGTTGTTTAAACAACTGATTCTAAATGTCTAAAAAAATCTGTCACACTTCCATTTAATTGCAAATTTGCCACCGCGTCCACATTTGGAATCAGTTATCCAAACAACCGATTCAAAATAGTGTTTTTTAAAGCTAATTTGCACTAGTGTTGGGGCCCTAAAAACTTTAGATTGGGCCGAGGCCCTGTGCGGTAGCACAGGCTACACAACCTAATGGTCGGCCCTGACCTCTGTTTATCATAATGACGTAGCAGAAGCAAATCATTACCCACTACTCCCCCTTCCCAAAATGTAAGTCTATTTTGAGAATTTCATTTGTCCCAAAATGTAAGTTCTCTTTCTAAGTTGTCTACGGCAGTAATTACTTTTTTTTTATTAAAATATCCCTAATTAATTCTTTAGGTAATCAATAAATATTTATTTTTTGTTGCAAGTAACTCTCTCTTTCTCTCTCTCTAAGTTTTCTTCTCTCTCACTTTTCCAATTCTCGTATGAGACAAACCCCACCTTCTAGGTGAGTGGCTCTTAAAATATCAAGAAAAATATTTTAATTACTTAGATGAGATGTAAATAATTAGAAGCGAGAGGAATTACATATAAATAGATAAAATTGAAAAAGTAGTATAAATAATAGACATAAATAATGAAATTAATTAACTAAACTAATTTTTTTAATTATTATAAAATGGTTAAAAGAGACTTATATTTTTTTTTGGAACGGACAACGGAGGGAGTACAGCAAAAATGGTGTTGTCAAACTTTAGAGTTTGGTCGGTTATGGTGATAGATAGCATCACCAGAAGCAAAGATGTAACCAACTCAAAAAATGATTTAGACTCACCACCCACTCAAATGTAAACATGAATTAAACCTCCTTATTAATAAAAAAAATATTACTAAAAGAAAAAATACATGAATATAAATAAATATTTCTATATTTTTTTTGTTGCAAGTAATACTTTTTTTTAGATTAAGCAAGTAATACTTCTAGTCTAGATAGAAAGTAATAGAAAAACAAGAAAAAATTAATTTATTTCGGTGTTTCCAAATAATACAATATTTTGGCAAAAGGCGCGTATATTTATTTTGTTTTGTTTTCAAAAAAAGGAAGAACGAAAAAGTGCGAAACGGACAAAAAACGAAGGAACTCTGGCGGCAAAAGGTGAGCTTCCGCTGTCAAGCTTCGACTGGGCCGGCCTTAAAAATTAGAATGTTGTCTTCTTCTCATTGAATCTCTTCTCTTCTCTTCTTTTCTTCTTCAATTCAAGGTTCCTAATCCCACAATCCATCATGGCTTCACCATTTCTCGCCGTTTCTCTCATCTTCTTCTCAGTCATCTCTTACTTCCAACCCGCCGTCTCTTCCACCGTCGGCGTTGAAGCCATCTCCCGCCTTCTTCAAATCCAAGACCGCGAGAGGCCTCATCCCTCCGTCCAGGAAGCAGCCGCTCAGGCTCTCCTCCTCCGCTTGCTGCCTTCCCATTATTCCTCCGCCTTCGACTTCCGGATCCTCTCCAAGGCATTTCAATTTCTCTTTTCTTCTTTTCTTTTCCGTTTGTTTGCTCACCGTTGACTTAGACTGTTGACCTAATCGTTGTAGTTTCTATTTTTTGATTACTCTTGTTATTAACAGAAGCAATGCGGCGGTGAATATTGTTTCACGATCAATAACCATCCTTCTTCTGCAAGACAAGGAAGTCCTCGAATTCTGTACGGTATTGGTGAACTTGCTAACTGCCTCAATACTAATCAAAAATATGAAATTTTGTCTAGATTTTAGTATTTCTTGAAAATACTCTCGTTTTAAATTTTTTGAAATCTTAATTGTGAAATCTCAAGTTAATCTCACTCTTATAAAAGAGAGTGTATCGAAAAACTGTGTTACTAACATTTTTATTGAACCAATTGTGTATAGACACGTGATCAATCAAAATGTAAAATTAATTTGGTATGCAATTTATTATCTTTTCGAAGTATAAAAGCATATGTTGAATTTTTCATTTAAATATATAAGCCGCAATTGCTAGTCTAAAGGAAGCAACAAACTATGAACTGGGGAGTGATATTGCTGGAAGCCTGGAACTTATGATGATTTTGGTTCAATTCTCAACAGAATTGAAGGTACCACGGGAGTGGATATTGTAGCTGGTTTACACTGGTATCTGAAGCAATGGTGTGGTTCACATATATCATGGGACAAAACAGGTGGCTCCCAACTATTTTCAGTACCCAATGTGGGGTTTCTGCCACGTGTTCACGACGCTGGAGTCTCGGTTCAGAGGCCTATTCCATGGAATTATTACCAAAATGCTGTTACTTCTAGCTGTAAGCTTTATCTTCGTGTCTTTATCATATGTCTTTTATGGTGTTTGAGAAAATGACATCAAAAGATTTCATTTCATTTTTATATGATCTTGTTTTATCTGCTTTTGGAAGATTCTTTTGCTTGGTGGGACTGGGAAAGATGGGAAAAGGAAATTGACTGGATGGCTCTGCAGGGTGTTAATTTACCACTTGCATTTACGGGACAGGAGGCTATCTGGCAGAAAGTGTTCAAGGTCATTTTCCTGCTAATTTGTCTTGATTAATTATTGGTATGGGCTTTGCATTTTAACTTCTTTCTCACTCACGCACGCAACTTTCTGAATATGATTTTTGTGCTAAAAACCAACCCACAAATCCTGCATCATAAAACTAACTTTGGGCTTTGATTTAGAAATTTCTTTAAATATGCTTTACCTCACCATGAAATCGTTACTTTTATTTCTAACTAGTTAGTGATACTTATGATTCACGGGTGCACAAAACTTCTTAGAAGGGGAAAAAGATGGAAAAACAATTTCAACTGGATGAATGAGTTTTGCCATGCGTCATTAGTGTAGTTAACTTTCTTAAATAGATAACAAACAGATTTACAGAGTGCGATAACTATAACTCGCATGGAATTTGATACATGAACAAAACAGAGGGGAACATCCTGTTTTGCTATATTCAGTTCTCATTAGTTCCATTCTTTTAGATAAAACCACCTTTCTGTCTAAAGAAACCAGGATTGGACTGTGAAAGAAACCAGTATCGGACTCCTAACCACATGTTCATAGAAGTTCTATCATCATTTCAGGATCCAAATATCCCAAATTATAAGTTGTAAGGTGGAAGGTCAATAATGGTTTTATATTTCTAGAGCTTAAAGGTTACCAAGAGCAATTTCATTTCATATAGCCTGAGCTATCCATCTTTTTAAGTAACTTTTGCCTAGAGGTGCTCTTTTCAGGTGTTATCTAATTTTGTAACCAAAAAAACTTAATTTAACCAAAAAAAGGTGTTATCTAATTTTATGCTAGGTTTTATTGTTTTAAGATATTGGCATCACGAATTGGCATTTCTGGTCTGCCTGGTAATTGTTGTAACTTGTAAGGCAATTCCACTGTGATGCAGATCCAAATGTCGGTGTTCAGATAAAGCTGAACAACAAATAAGATACTTGCATCACAAGACAACTACAACCACAAACCTAAGGGGAAAGGATTCTTGCAGTGACATTTTTCGGCAGTGAAATCTTAGCTACTCCTTGAATAAAACAAAAAGTATGGAAGGAATATTAAAAAAAGGGAAGTGGAGATTAAATAGTGGAGATTTAACACTTGAGAATATCTAGTGAAAATTTCACTGGAGAGGATCCATTCCCCAAACCCTAATCTGTATTCTGTGTACATCTATTTGAATATAGTTTTGACAATTTCTACAATATAATATCCTGAGAAATATATCAGATATCGCAGTCTTGTAAGATATATTAAATGTTTGGGTGCAGTTGGATTGGTACCTAACCTTAGTTCTCTGGTCTTTTTTTGTTATGTATAACTCTTAGCATTTTTCTGCTTGGGAATTTTGGTTTTATTTACCATTTGTTGATAAGACTGAAATAAAAATGTACAACTAGATTTAGGAGGCCTTTAATTGTGTCATTGGCTAGTTTATTCAAATCATGAAAGCAGTAGCTCTTCAACCTCAGATATTATGTAACGAAACTCTGCTCCATAAAGTATTTGTTTGATAGCTGACTTCATATATCAACCTACAGGAGAAATTTAACATGAGCATTTCTGATTTGGATGATTTCTTTGGAGGCCCAGCGTTTCTTGCATGGTCACGTATGGGAAATTTACATGGGTAAGTGGTAGAATTCATGGCCTTCGTGTTTAATATTAGTAACATGTTTTTTTTTTTGAGATTAGTAACATGTTTTTAGCATAAGGCAGACATACTTTTTTTAACCTAATGAATATGTAATTACTTTTCAGTTTAATTATGAAATAGTTATATTTTATGTTTTTAGTAAAAAAATTGCTCTATGCTAGAGTTTCATTGTCATCATTCCTGGATCCAGCAGCCCTAGTTTGAGAAAATAAGTGATTCTATTTTAAATGATATTGCAATTCCAGATGGGGTGGACCACTTCCACAGAGCTGGTTTGATCAACGGTTAATCTTACAGAAGAAAATTCTTGCCAGAATGTATGAGCTTGGAATGACACCTGGTACACATTAGTCATTACAATGATAGACTCTTCTACCAACCTGCCATAAATTATTGTCAATCTTATACAAACTACAAAATAACCAAAAGACAAAATAAATATTTTGGTTTTAGTTCACTTTCTACTTGTTTTCTGTAAGTAATTTTAAATACTGAATAATTGCTTTTTCAGTCCTGCCAGCTTTTTCTGGAAATGTCCCTGCTGCACTGAAATATATATTTCCATCAGCAAAAATAACACGTTTGGGAAATTGGTAAGTACAACATTGTACACGTTGACGTGAACTTGTAGTAAACAGTCTTGCTTACTTAACCATCACACTGGTTTAAGAACTTTGAAGTTGATATCTCATACTTCATTAAGAGTATTAGGAAGTCTATAGTACCATGAAGTAGTTTTCTGGCACATAATATTATGTCATATACCAACTTTTTATACTTATCTGGCACGTAATACCATGAAGTTGATAGACCAATCGACACTTCTTTTATACCCTTGAATACATCAATTTTATGTTTGTTAGCAATCTTGATCATATTCTATATCTAATACAATATCCATTAAACAATAAAACTGTCTCTAAAGAGATGCTTGAGTTCCTACCTTTCGGAGGAACAAATTAGGGTATGTTTCCTTTGAGAAAACATTTCCTGTTTTAACATTTAATTGTAAAACTGTTTTTTGTTTTCAAAGATTTGTACAGGAAATGTTGAAAACAACTTTTTCTGCTTTTGGATTTAAAATAAAAACAGAAAATAAAAAGTAAACTGTCCTTATAAAGCCTAGCACAGAAGATCCTTTTGCCGAGAAAAATAAAAATCAATAATTGAAGCTGACTTGGAGAAGAAACTTGCATGTTGAACACCTGTGCACTCGTCACCACCCTACAAAGTAAAAGCATTATGTTACCACCCTAAAAAATAGACAAGTTTCCTATGTTGGTAATGCCTAATAACAAGAATGTTATGGCTTTACCTTTAATACCCTATACCCGTAACCAAGATCAATCATGAATTAGCTAATGTGTATTTAGGAATTTGTTAGTGCTATTTATTTTTTGTTGGTCTACTACAACAAAAGTTATGAATCTGTTAAAATCTTATTTTCATTACATTTTTAGTAATGCGTGTATTTAAAAAAATTTGCATCCCCTGGCTCAGGGTCCTGGGTCCGCCACTGCCTACCAGCCACTGATATTGCTTTTCCGAATACCGTAGACTCCCTTGTATAGCTATACCTAGTTGATGCATAGTAAAGCACTTGTGTCTCAGTGAACTTCACCAAACTCTCCAAGCAAAACTGATGGAAAACAGAACCAATCTGCATAGAAATTGCACACAATCACATAATGTGGGCATTGGGAAACATAGTATAAAACAATAAACTCAGAACCCTCACAATGCCTGAAGACATAACAGAGAGACAGCGATGCCATAGCCGTGGACTGAGTGAGAAAATCATCAATAATGACCTCATAATCTGTAATTTCCTGTCGTCTTTGCATCAATATAAACCCCCACCCACAGACTTTATTGACCATTTTTTTTATCATGCTATAGGTTTTCAGTTAAGGATAACCTCAGATGGTCCTGCACTTATCTTCTTGATGCAACTGATCCCTTGTTCACTGAGATCGGGAAAGCTTTTGTTGAACAACAATTGCAAGGTGAGATATATGCCTCTTTCTAAATTTATTGGCTATTAAAATGATACACAACCTTTCTAAAATAAATATCCAGATATCAGTCAATAGTTTGTGATATTTGATTACCTTTTCATCCAGAGTATGGAAGAACCAGCCACGTATACAACTGGTAACTTTTTCTTTGCTCAGCAATTAATAATAGAAACTAAGTTTAATTGCTTCAACATTTGTAGTAATGGCTGTATTTTGTTTCATGGAGTACTTGTTGAACGCTTTTTTTCTTTTCTGTAATGTTACATACTTATATCAGTCCTTCCCGGCATATTTTGGTATTCTTTAAATCTATGTAGCCTCCTTAGATGATAATGCATATCAATAAGTTTCATGCTTAAATCCCACCCCAGTAGTTGATTGTCACGTTATTTATTTTCAACGTCTATCTTTTACAAGTAAAACTCTTGTTGATTCTTTCTTAACTTATCCTAAAAATTCTCTTTATTAAGTTATCAATATCTTCAATATTATTAGAACAAGAACTTTGTGATAAATGGAAAAAGTCAAGTTCTCATGAATTTATGGAGAATAAATGCTGGGTGTTGCTTTGGTAACACAAAATTACTTGGTAGCAGAAAACAATTACAACAAAATTAACTAGTCTAACTTCTTTCCAATTCTTAAAGTTTAGGCCAGACCTAACCTCAACGCCAAAGGTTAGCTCAGGGGAAAGGACTGTCCAAGACTTATACGGACTATTTTGGTAATATAACTAACTGATGTGAGATCTCAACACCCCCTTCATGCTCAGAACACACTTGGAGTGAGAAGTTTCCAAGACTAGAAATATAAGGGTGTCCCAATAGATAAAGATTAGTGTTTAGGCTTTTGTATCAAGCTTTCATCAGTTCATTATCATTCATATTATAGATTTCAAGGGTCTTTATTCTTTCTATTCCGCTTATATTTATCTAAAACCCATAACTTCAGCACTTATAGATATCCTATTCAATAAAATTTGGATTCTGAGATGGTGGCTTCTAGGGTGATGGATCAACTAAGTCCCTCATCAATGTACCAATCAAATTGACCGTAGGATATAGTACAAAAATGTTATGAATGGTTGATATTTCATGTTGGTTGATACTATTTCAACCACTCATAGCATTTTATGTTATATCTGACCATCAATTTGACTGATACATCGGTGAGGGACTTAGTTGATCCCTCACCCTAGAAGGCACCTTCTAATATGTGTTTGTGAATGATATTTTTGAAATATGCAAATCAAATAAGTTTACGGGTGCAATGACTAACTTTACTAGGATACATGAGTTTACTTAAATCTTAAGTTTTATACCTATTGGCGATAATTTACAACTTTTATAAAGACAGTTGTTATTAATGCATTACTTTCATCATTAGAATATATATATATATATATATATAGTATGCTATAGATCTCCAACATGGTTATCAGTATCTAACGATACATGCAATTCATATTTCGATTTGAATAAAAATGAACCCAATTGATGCGATTCTTTGTGCATATAGATTTTGGACATGAACCCAACATGAGTCTATATTCATTCTAATGAATCACATTTCATTATGATAATCTTTCTAATGAATCACAACTTGCCCCGAACTTTGTGTAGCCAGCCACTTCCTTTGTCAACTTTGTGTAGTCAGCCACTTTTCTTTTGTCATTTTGATTTGTGACTTGAATCCTGAATTTCTTTGAGGTTAGGATATGATACATCAACTTATGTTTTTGCATATGTCACTTGTTTTTACTTAAAAATGACATATTTGTATTGATCATATTACGATTCATGATAGGATTCAATTCACAATTCGGAAAATATGTCTTCCGATTCACGATCTAAATCTAGACTTGATAACTATAATCTCCTGAGCATTTGGATTAAGGTTATATGCATATGCGCCATTGAACTATATTCTATTCTTTGTTCATTAAGAACTTGCACTTTCATTCATTAACATATAGTATGTTGGATCAATCGCAGTGATACCTTTGATGAGAACACCCCACCCATTGATGATCCAGAGTACATTTCTTCATTAGGTGCGGAAATCTTTAAAGGAATGCAGAGTGGCGATAATGATGCTGTTTGGTTGATGCAGGTGACAGAAATTAATTAGCTTTTTTCACATTTTTATCTTGATTTGATGCTGCTAGTGCTAAGTGCTATTTTTTGCATATAACTAAGCTAACATTTTCATGCAAGTATGTTTATGCATCCTCTAACCTCTAATGATTCTTTTTTATTTATTTATACAGGGTTGGTTATTTTCATATGATCCGTTCGGGAGACCTCCTCAAATGAAGGTTATATTTATATTCTTATACCTCCCAACTTCATTACTTGTTTTTAGTTTTCACAAAAAGTCTTAATATAAGCAAAGCTTTTCTGAGATCTGGCTATGTAAACCACTCTTGCTGCCTTAATGATTTTCACATCAGCTTACTTTTCTCTTTGTTTGGAAGGGTTTCTACTATATTGATCCCAATTTGTATGGTTATTTCCATAAAATTTGATGATTTCTAGGAATCTTTATTATGCATAGACTACTAGCAATATCACAAGTCGCAACAGTTTTCTTTTTCCTTTTCCCTTCTTCCAATGCCTATATAAAATAAATGGCTAGAATCATCCATATACACGTGAAGAAATGGACTCTTTAGTCAGCATTAATGCTTTTTAGAATTATAAGTTCGCCATGGTTATTTATTCTCACTTAATTATCATTCATGTGTGTTTTTTCTTCATGCTTGTTTTTCAGGCCCTTTTGCATTCTGTTCCTGTCGGAAAGCTGGTAGTTCTTGACCTGTTTGCCGAAGTAAAACCCATATGGATTACCTCAGAGCAGTTTTATGGAGTTCCTTACATCTGGAAAGTAATTTTCCATCATATATTTATAAACAAAAATAGGGTAAATTACACTCCGTTACAATGAGAGTTGGATTACACTTTCCTCCCCTTTTCTAATATTAAAATATGCAGTCCCGTTTCTAAATATGTATAATTTGTCTATATCTGTATATTAAGATTGAGAACTTGGATATTTGTGGCATATTATAGTTTGTCTATATCTGTATATTAAGGTTGAGAATTTGGAAGTTCATAATTTGTCTATTCCATGCATCCTTCTGATTGCCCTTTTCAATGTTCTTTTAATTGACTGGGTCTGTTGTGCTTTACAGGTGTATGCTGCACAATTTTGCAGGAAACATTGAGATGTATGGGATATTAGATGCAATAGCATCTGGGCCAGTTGAAGCACGTATAAGTGTTAACTCAACAATGGCAAGTTATTTACTTTTGTTGGAGACTCAAATCTGTATTTAGTAGCGTCTCACTGTTGAATTATAGGAATTAAGTAAGGAAAGGCAAAAAGAGAATGTAGGCTCAAAAAATAGATATTAAATTCCTAGGTTTTTATTAACATTATGATTCTAAGGTGTATTCAAAACCAAATCAATTCAATAAAAACCAAAATTATAAAACAACGGCCAAAGCCTTTGCACAAATCTCTCTTAATAGTTTAACTTAGTTTTCTATGAACTCCCACTACTTCTATCTAGTATACTATCCTTTATCTAATCAACCCTCTTAGTACATGTCTTCTCCACATATGCCCAAACTGCCTAAGACGAGATTCTATGATTTCTCCCATTCTAGAATCTCCCCACAAGAAACAAACCCAACTTGTCGTCTTCCATTTCCCTGAAATTTTTTCCAGTAACTCACTAGGATCAATATTCAATGCCATCAAGTGTTTTGCTTCACTTCTATTCAACAAACTGCCATCAAGTCTTATGCTCCAGTTCTATTCAACACACTGGGATACGAGAACGATGCTTGTATTCACCCCGTTCTTAAATTGAGTAATTATTGCTATGGTTTTTAATGTTCTATCCAATAATGTCTCAATCTAGTCGGTGGACAAACATGGATGTCAATTACTGTTAAGAGTCCCCCATCAGATGTGATATGGCCTGAAAAAAAATATATAAGTGGGAGGCATCCCTCACCTTACAAGCCGATTTGGTGGGGTTGAGTTAGGTCTAAAACCACATTCTAAGATGGTATCAGAGCCGTCCTAGTCAAATCAGATAAGACAGATAAGGAAACAAAACTTACCAAAGATAAGATAAATGCACAAGATTATATTATTATTTACGCAAGTTATTATGGGGATAATTGTTTTGTAACATTTTTTAAATCATAGAAATCATACTTCTTCTACCTACTTGGCTTTCTGTAGGTTGGAGTTGGAATGTCGATGGAAGGTATAGAACAGAATCCCATTGTCTATGATCTGATGTCTGAAATGGCATTTCAACACAAGAAAATTGATGTTAAGGTAAGAATGATAGAGTCTTTAGTATTAGTACAAATAGGTAGCGTTGTTTCACTCAAATTTTTACTATGTTCTCCTGCTAGCAGGATCTACTGTGCCTATGGAACCCCTCACAATGTAGATGGCCAATTTTTTGATTGTAGAATGTACTCCTACTGTTTGCCTAGTTTGGTTTAGGAGAAACTTTCTACCATACTAATTTAGTTATTTACCTATACTTTGTAATTTTGGACTTTGAATATAACTCCGACACGACATATGTTCTTTTTTCCCCCTCTCCTCCCTTGCCCACATCCCCTTTCTACAAAACAATCAGAATATCTACGAACCTCAATTTTCTGATAATTATGATCATTATATATGAAGCTATATACCTGCCTTTAACCTTGAAAAAAATCAGCATAACCAAGAGAACAATAAAATATATTCCTTTTGGCAACTTATAAATATGTTATCCTGCATATTTTATTAGGTGTTTGGGTTTAACAATTATGTTATTGAATAGCTGAGGTTGAAAGCACTCCCCTTAGTCCATGCGTTTTATGTATTTTTTATATCTTGACGAACATGGTAATGTTTTCAGATTGAAATTCATTATGTTTGTTCCTCTTTCAGGTGTGGGTTGATTTATACTCAACTAGACGATATGGAAGGCAAGTTCCTTTGATACAAGAGGGATGGAATGTCTTATATCACACCATTTACAATTGCACTGATGGAGCATATGTAAGTACTTGACTGATACTTATAACCTGTTGCTCGGAATCTTTTCCAGTTTCCTTCTATTCTCCTTTAATCTGACCAACGACCTCGTAAGTAAATGAAAACACCTCATGGCACATCTTATGTTCAATTTCAACAGCACGTGCATAAATTAGAAGATCATATTTCAGTTTGACCAGATATCTTTGGTGTATGGAACAGGACAAAAACAGAGATGTCATTGTAGCATTCCCAGATGTAGACCCTTCCTTGATTTCAGTACAGTATGAACAGTCTCGCAACTATACCAAACCATACTCAACAAAAATTATCAAGGAAACAACCGATTCATTTGATCAACCTCATTTGTGGTATTCAACATATGAAGTAATTTATGCATTGGAGCTATTTATAGCTAGTGGAGATAAACTTTCAAAAAGTAGTACTTATAGGTAAGAAGTTAGTTACTCCCTCCGTCTCATTTTATCTGTCGTTTAAGGTTATGTGTGGGTATTAAGAAAATGATTAGTTATGCTAACTTTTGTGGTAAAAAAATGTGGTAGGACTAAAACACTCTTACACTATTAACTCACTAGTAACCTCACTTTTCTGGATTGGAGCAAAGGCATAGTTATTGACATGTTAATAGTGTAAAGGTATTGTTGGAAAGTAATAATAAATGTTGTATTGGGATTTTAAAGTGAGATAATTTGAGACAAAAAAATGGCATTCAGGACACTTAAAATGAGACGGAGGGAGTATATAACAATTCTCACTCCTCTTTCAGTACCTTGGAAATGTAGCCTAGTGTTGTCTTATCATATGTTGAGGCTTAATATCTAGATTCATGCTAATTATTCTTCACTCAGGTATGACCTTGTTGATCTCACCAGACAAGCCTTAGCAAAATATGCAAATCAGCTGTTCTTAAAGGTCATAGAAGCATACCAATCACATGATATCCATGGAGTGAACTTACTCAGCCAGATATTTCTGGACCTGGTGGAAGATTTGGATTCACTGTTGGCTTGCCATGATGGATTTCTTCTGGGGCCTTGGATAGAAAGTGCAAAGCATCTAGCTCAGAATGAAGAACAGGAGAGACAGGTTTAATCTACTTCTATTCGCATAAAGTTTAAAATCCATCTGATCAATATACATGTATTAATCTATAGTTCTAAACATTTTCAGTTTGAGTGGAATGCTAGAACACAAATCACCATGTGGTTTGACAACACAGAGGATGAAGCTAGTCTGCTTCGAGACTATGGTATGAATAATAGTTAACACATCACTATTTTCTTTAGCCTTAACTGGAAGGAAAGTAAAAGCAGTGTGATGTTTAAGCGTAGCATACTGATTAATTGCATGCTGTTTTACTATTTTCCACAGGAAACAAGTACTGGAGCGGGCTTCTGCATGATTACTATGGCCCCAGAGCTGCTATTTATTTTAAATATTTAAGAGAAAGTTTAGAGAGAGACGAAGATTTCAAGCTAAAGGAATGGAGGAAGGAGTGGATAAAGCTTACGAATGATTGGCAAAGCCGTAGGAATATATTTCCAGTTGAAAGTAGAGGAGATGCTCTCAACACTTCTCGGTGGCTCTTCAACAAATACCTGAACCTGAGCAATCCTGAGACGAAGCTTACACCAGAGAACTGGACTGAACGCAAATCAATAAAATTTCAATGAACTGTACTTACATGTATAAGTTCATTTTGTTAAGGTATGGAAAGGAAATTATAGCTTTCCGGTTCGTGCAAAATATGTATAATAAACTTTGTATAAATGAATCGAGTATTTCAAAAAAATATTGAGACATTATTTTCAATCACAAAATATTACTAGCTTCTATTTTGAAAAGGCTGCATCTGACAGCTGTGTGACTATTTTAAGGTTACACCCAATGAAAAAACCAAACATTTTCCGACCAAGAAAATAATATATGAATATATATAAAATAAATAAAAAACAAACATATCCGAAGCTGGCTAGCTACCGCCATTACCAAAACCCAGGGACCAGGGACCAGGGTTGCCGGACCAGTCCATTCTTGTGTGAACAAAACAGTTGGGGAATCGCACTAAATAATACGCGCAAGAACTTTGAGACGCTCGAATCTTGGCTGTTTTTTTGGTACCTCCCTCTTATACCATCTAGATTTGAGGTATGAACAAAGGGACGAAACTACTCCTTAAATCCACAAAATTTCTGGAAATACCTCAAATCTAGATAAATCCGGAATGATGTTTTTTGATTTTCCGAAAAATATCGCATTTTATGGTATTTCCGGAACACATTTTAATTTTACATTCCGGAAATACAGTAAAATGCGATATTTCTAGAAAATAAAAAAAACTTACTTCCGGATTTATCTAGATTTGAGGTATTTCCGGAAATCCCTTAATATTGCCTTCCGAATTTATTCAAATTTGATGTATTTCTGGAAATCCCTTAAAACTGCATTCCGAATTTATCATATAATATGGTGTTTCCGGAGTGCAAAAATAAAACAAGAAACATTTATTTGATTAATTAAAAACGCCTTCTACATTGATTTAAAATAACAGATTCCAACTACAAACAAAACGAAAACATAATAGAAACTACTGAGATGGTGGAGTGAAACGACGAATGATCTCAGCGAAGGTCCTTCTGGTTTCGACGTATAAATGCAGATAACCCTTCCATTTAAAGATAACATGAATGGCCATAATGGCTTGGACGTCATCGTCGTTGTTGACATTCATTGCAGACCAGTGCACACGTCCATTAACCCAATCTGGTTTCCGATAAATTATACTAGTTATTTCATGCTCGTCGCCCTCCGGTTGCACCTTACGCAGTAGTCTCTCTTTCAGGGCAGCAAATGTTATGCTGTGTTTTAACCTACACTGGAACGTGTCTCGCCCCTCAAAACAGACATCATCATCTTCATTGATGATGATGCCTTGATGATCAATGAGGCCCTGATTGGTAAAAATGATAGTGAGGGAAGCCTCTTCGTTGGCCATAGCCATCCTTATTTTGTGTTGTGTGTATGAAAGAAGTGAAACCCAATGAGTCTATTTATAGGGAAAATCTGAACCCTAAAGTGAATTTCCACCGTTGGATGAAAAGTGGTCGGCCAAATCTAGACCTGTGAGGATACAGCCAATACTTGTTCATATATTTGATAAGCTGGGGTATATCAGCACATGATTGTTCAAAATCATGCAAATTCTCATAAAATTCATCCTCAAATACAGAGTCAACTATTGCACGCCAAAGACTCATCACTGACTTCACCCTATCTCCCTTGACAGCCTTCTTAATTTTAGCATTCACATTGTTGTTAATGTGATACCGACAAAGCAAATTAACTGCTTCGGGAAACACAACCTTGATAGCATTCATCAATCCCTCCTCACAGTCAGTGAGGATAACCTGAGGAAGTGGGATATCTAATACCATCAAATCTTTTAGGCTCTGCAAAACCCATGTGTAGTCATCATATCTCTCGTGAGACAAGTAAGCAAATGCAACAGAAAATGTCAACTCAGTAGAAGTGACACCAACAATTTCAAGTAGAGGAAATGCATATTTGTTGGTCTTGAAGGTGCAGTCCATAATCAAGACATTAGGAAACATCCTCAATAACTTGATACTATTAGGGTGTGACCACATGATCTCCTCAACAATATCAGTTCATTCAAGCCGTCTGGTCCAACAAATATAATGATGAGACTGAATCAGTGTCAGAAGCTCCTGCATCTCAGTCTTACTTCCTCTCGTTCCCTTCCGGAGACTATTGCGGGTATACAGCTGTGAAATGTTACTCAAATTGTTGGTAAATCTCCTATTTACTGACTCTAAATTTTTTGCTGCTTTCACTCCCAACCACATATGCTCCTCAACTGCTAATCGCTCCTCCTTGTTGAACTTACCAAATATTGCTGCTCCAAGGATAGTCTTAAGAGGCTCATGGTTGTGAATTCCACACATAACTTTGACCTTCCAATCAAGACTAGGAGGATCGAGTGGTTTAGCTTTCAATCTAAATGGACAACCACACCTTTTTGAGGTCTTGTATCTACTAGAACACCCAACATCCACTCCACTATATCTCCCATGCCTATCACAACCAAAAACAATCTTATTTTTCTTCCCTTTACCATTCTCACTCGACTCGGATCGAATAATAATGACAATTACCCCATTGGCTTTCCCGATATCTCTAGCCCAACGGGTAATAATATCCCGTGTACGAAAAACCTGTGATGTGGTAAACGCATCCGATAAATCCATAAAGGGACCTCTGCCATCTGTCGTAGCCATATTGGTAAAAAAAAGCTAAAAAATCAATTTCCGGAAATACCGAAAATAAGGTATTTCCGGAAGTTTAAAAAATTAAACTTTTCGGAAATACGTCAAGAATAGGTATTTCTGGAAGGTTAAAAATTTGAATTTCCAGAAATACCTAACAGTGGGTATTTCCGGAAGCATAAATTGTATTTCGAAAATACCCTATTTCCAGAAATTTGAATTGATAATATTTTCGGAAATACCATTTTTTAGATATTTTCGAAAATCTTACAATTTTGGTAAAAATGAACGGGGTAATTTTGGGTTAAAATTAAATACGGGGTATGGGGTTCAACCGGTTTTTTTTAAAAAAAAAATCCGAATATCTTTTGGTAGAATTATTCATTGGAAAAAGGGTGGTCCTATTGACTTTTTCTTTTGTTTTCTTTATTTAACAGCTTCTGTGTTTGACCGTAGAATCTAGAAACCACCCAGATGGGTCCAAGAGCCTTCGAAGAATAGCCGCCAAGGCATAAAAAATGAGCCCACTAATCCTACACATGGATTAGAACGTAAGCGCAAGCGTGTAATGGCCTCTGTTGGTCCAAGTTTCTCTAGAAAAAAGTTGATTATCTTATTCAAAAACAACGTTTTCTAGAAGGTTCCAGCGGAGAAGCAATGAGAAAACGAGTTTTCTTGCAGATGGATGCCTTCACGTGTCAAACTCCACTCCTATAAAACCCATTCAATTAATTGTTTCCCAACTCTTCATCTCCAAATCCCAGCTCTGATCAAGTCTTCAAGTCAACCGATTGCCACACAAATTTTCAGCTCTTTCAGTTTTGTGAATTAGTAGTTAATATAGTATAGAAGAAGAAATGGGGTCTTATGGAACAACATGGGCAGACCAGTGGGACGAGGGCCCAGACCCTGTGAGTGTGAGTGGTTCGAAGAAGAAGAGCAACAACGTTGTTGGTAAGAGCAAGGCAGTGGCCTCTACTGGCGTCAAGAAGTTGAAGGAGGGTACCTCCGTTGGCTTCCAATGGATTAAGACTAAGTATAACAAGACCACCCAGAAACATTAAATTGCATGTAACACGTCCATTCCTTGTACATGTTTCGGTTGACTATTATTTTCAATACATTTATTCTTGATGTGTGAGATGCGTTTGGATATTGTACGAGATATAGTCTTATCTCTTATTAATTGTAGGATTGTTGTATACAGTACTTGTATAATGATTGTTCTTTTTACCGTATAGTTTCCTTGTCGCTTCAATAAAGCCACTAAACATTAATCTTTCTTTAGCTGCTCATGTTTGCCCGTCAACTAACGAAAAGAATAAATACTAAAATACTAAAATTAATATGAGCAATTAAGGTGGATAACCAAATAAGTGCCTCTCCAGCAAATTGTATATATGCTTCTTTCTTGTCTTTGTTTCTTCCTTTCCCATGTGCCTATGCCTATCGGACTTTGGTTGACGCCAAAGAAGCGATGGTGACTACGGTGGGGAAAAGCACTCTACTTAATAATGGATGTTCCTTCCGATTTCATTTTGTCACGTGCAATATTGGGTATAAAAAGTCCAAAGTCGGTGCCATTACACGTTACACAACAGTAGATAGAGAGTTAACAAGATTGAATTGAACCACCAAAGAAACAACAAAAACAGTGATGATCATTAACGTGACGTAGCCTCAACGACCTTTATTAGAGTATGATGGATCATTATTGATCCAATCCTTGATGAAAACAGAAAGATAGCTGAGAACGAGAGTGCATGAGAGAGACAGAGAGAGAGAGGAGAGAATGGCAGTACCAAGTAGACAATTATTCATAGATGGTGAATGGAGAGCTCCTCTTCTCAACAGAAGGATTCCAATCATCAATCCCTCCACTGAAACCATCATAGGTACCTCTCATATTCATATATAGTAGCAGTTTTGAATATGTGAATGAATGCTATGCTCCACACACAGGGGATATTCCAGCTGCTACTAAGCAAGATGTCGACCTTGCAGTAGCTGCTGCTAAAAGAGCCATCTCCCAGAACAAAGGCAGAGGAGCTTGGTCAACTTCTTCTGCCACTCTTCGTGCTGGCTATCTTCGGGCTATAGCTGCAAAGGTTCTATTTTCTTTTCTTAAAAGACTAATAACTTCTTGCTTACTCTATTTTTTGAATTGTAACTAAGAATAACAGAACTATTATTTGTGTGTTACTATTTACTGTGATATGATATGACCAAGTTGTTCATGTTTTAAGACCTCTATGACTGTAAATTTTGATGTTTTTCTCAGATAAAGGAGAAAAAGAATGAACTAGCAAAACTTGAATCAATTGATAATGGAAAACCACTGGAGGAAGCACTAGCTGATCTGGTAATTAAGTAATATTAAAAAGAAAAACAGTAACTGATATTGTCTTGTCATACGATTTTTTGCTTACTTGGGATATGTGGTTTTCATCATATTCTATCTAGGATGATGTTGTTGGTTGTTTTGAGTACTATGCTGGGCTTGCTGAAGGGTTGGATGCAAAACAAAAGGCTCAAGTATCTCTTCCTATGGACACCTTCAAGAGCTATGTTCTCAAAGAACCCGTTGGAGTTGTTGCATTAATTACTCCATGGTATCTGCTTTTTCTTCATTGCTTATATGTATGCTTTATTTTTCAATTAAATAATCTGGTTTAGTTATTGCATAAATATGTGCTAATGTAAAGTGCACTAATCAACTTTTTATGTAGTGTCCTAGTGCTTTTACTTACATAGCAAACTCTGATGCATTCACAGAATCTAAAATATCAGTTGCTAATTGAATGATGTTATGTATTAGGAACTATCCACTCTTAATGGCTTCCTGGAAAATCGCTCCAGCTCTGGCTGCTGGTTGTGCTGCAATATTGAAGCCATCTGAATTGGCATCTGTGTATGTTCTCATCAACTAGTACAAACTTGATTATTATTTGTTGTGTTGGTTTCTCACACGGTCTTATTGTTTACAATTTTAGGACCTGTTTGGAGCTAGGCGAAATATGTAGAGAAGTTGGCCTTCCTCCTGGTGTCTTAAATATTGTCACTGGATTAGGCCATGAAGCTGGTGCTTCTTTGACATCCCATCCTGATGTTGACAAGGTTCAATTATTTTTAGTCATTAGTGGAACCAAAACTGCTAAACCTTGTTCTATATCAAGCATGTCTTTGAGTTTGCTAAGCTATGTTTGATTTTTTAACAGATTTCCTTTACTGGTAGCTCTGCAACTGGGAGCAGGATTATGACAGTTGCAGCACAACTAATCAAGGTATTTTTAAGCAGTATTATCTGCAAATTATGTACAATTCATAATGTCCTTCTATCTTGCTATAGGAGGCTGAGTATGAATAATTTCTCTGTGAGTTCAAGTAATATCAAATTTATGGTTTCTTGTTGGCAGCCTGTTTCACTTGAGCTTGGTGGGAAAAGCCCTGTTGTTGTTTTTGAGGATGTTGACCTTGATAAGGGTCAGTCTGCCTTCTCAAATATATACTTGCATTGTGTAATCAATTCTTTCTTGCATCTTGAATTCAAGCTTTATGGATATCCCATATTTTCTTAATATGTTGAATCACACTTCCCATAAAATTGATTGTGATTGAGTAAATATTTGGCATTTAAATCCGTACCTAAATATCTGCATAGAGATACGCCATTTGCCCATAAGGCCCACAAACCACTTTGCCCTCACAAGGCCTCGTGCTTGAGATGTTGTGTACATAGATAAGACTAGTTGCCCGTTAAGGGCCCAGTAGCCTAGGAATACTGCTCCCAGCATGGCTGGCCCAACCCAGACAAGACCCAATCTCGCTTGTCCGTGTCACCTAGCTCGCCCTTCGGGAAAAAAACATAACCTAGGCGACCTTGGTGTTCAGGCGCCAATCACACCGCAATAGATGCTCCTTTCCGTTGGGAAGAAACCCTACTTAAGGGAATTCCACAGGAAGAAAAGACACTTCACTCTTACAGCTAGTCGGTCCCTCCACTTCTACGCGTATAAAATCCTATTCCACATTTCAAAGCATTTGCTCATTTACCATTTAGAATTTATTGATCTGTTCTGTTCTCCATCATTTAAACAGTTGCTGAATGGACCATCTTGGGTTGCTTCTTTACAAATGGACAGATATGCAGTGCAACATCTCGCCTTATTGTGCATGTAAGTTTAATAGACACACTTAAATTCCCCATTTCATCAATAATACATGTCCATGTTCATAAATATCATGTCTTTGTAGCTTACCTTTCTAATTTTTACCGCATAAATAGGAGAGTCCAGATTTACTTAGATAGTGGTAGAGTTTTTCCTGAATTTTGTAGTGATTTCATTGGCTTTGATTTTAAAAAATTGACCAAGTAAAACACTTCACTGTTTCAGGAAAGTATAGCAACAGAATTTGTGAATAGGCTAGTGAAATGGGCCAAAAACATCAAAATTTCAGATCCCTTGGAAGAAGGTTGCAGGCTAGGCCCTATTGTCAGTGAAGGACAAGTATGTTTGCTGATTATTACTCCTGTGCACCCCAGATCCCTTCAAAATTGATTTCAGCATTTATTTGCTTAGAAACAAGACAATGCAATATCTAATATTTGTGTTAACTGATTCAGTATCAAAAAGTATTGAATTTTATCTCAACTGCTAAGAGTGAGGGTGCAACAATTTTGACTGGTGGGCGTCCCCCTGAGGTATGATTATAATTTATACCTTCTAGTATGTGAGTCAGTTCTGTTTTTCTGCATTTATCATGAGAAATGAAAGATATTTTAAATTCTATGGCAGCATTTAAAAAAGGGATACTTTGTTGAACCAACTATCATAACAGATGTGACTACCTCAATGCAAATTTGGAGAGAGGAAGTTTTTGGACCTGTACTCTCTGTAAAAACATTTAGCACTGAGGAAGAAGCTATTGATCTAGCAAATGATACCTAGTGAGTTGATGAACTCATATTAATTTCATTTATAAACCACTTTTTTTCTTCACTTTTGGATTGATTCAAAGTTACATACTTGATATTTTTTATAGCTATGGCTTGGGGTCTGCTGTAATGTCAAATGATTTAGAAAGATGTGAGCGCCTATCTAAGGTGAGACTCATCCTAGATATTAACATAAAAACAAACAAAATGATTGGATTTTCTCTAAATGAATGGTTTATATATATATATATATATATATATATATAATATTGTTTTTCTGCAGGCTCTTGAAGTTGGAAATGTATGGATCAATTGTGCTCAACCAACCTTCACTCAAGCTCCATGGGGAGGGATTAAACGTAGTGGTTTTGGTCGTGAATTAGGAATATGGTATGACTCTTCTTTCCTAAATAAATCAGAAAAATGTCTTTAATCCTCCATCTAATGCCAAATGTGAAAAATATTAGACTATGTTTTGACAATGTTTTCTTTTAATCTGAGAATTTGAGTCTGAAATTTTGTTTGCATTTTTCCGCAGGGGACTTGATAACTACTTGAGTGTGAAGCAAGTTACTAGATACATTTCTGATGAGCAGTGGGGGTGGTATCAATCCCCTTCAAAGCTGTGATAGTTAATCATGTTAAGTGATGATAAATTGGATTTTTAAAATCAAGCATTCAATAAGGTGTGTGTGGCACACTAAGTAATGACTATGATCTTAACATATATATTATGTAATGTTATGCATAAATATCATCAGTATTGTTTCATGGCCATGTTAATACTGGTTGTGTTGCTTTTATTTGATTGGTTATAGTGCCCTTACCATACCTTTGAAAATACATCTCACAAAATAGAGAATGAAAAACACAATTTAAGGGAACCTATAAAATTTCATTCAATAATGAACAATATGTTGAAAATAATGTGTTGTAGTACTTCAACGATATAGAAATAAATTTTTTTGTTAGGCTCTTTTTATGGATTCACAGAAGCACCTTGCAATAATGATAAAAAAAAACATCCGTAAACTAGATATGGTAAAAAAAAATCAATAGAACGGGTAAATAATTAAAAAAAAATGAACATTCTAGGTAATATTGTATGTAAAAAATAATAAAAAATGAATGGGTAGGGATAAACCTTCGCTTTACAAGAGTTACTTTGCTTTATATCTCCGAGTAGAATAGATTTATTGAACATTGGCATATCACTTAATTATCATTTATATAAATAAATAGATAAATTGAGCATATGTAGCTATGTTATTTTGCGACAACTCTTTTACTCGGTGCTTTTTAAATTTTTCAAAAGAATTTCAAATATTTTTATAGTGCATGTTGATTGTTAATCACCAGTACGTTTCATGTTATTATCGTTTATTTTTTTTTATTTGTTTAATTTTTTACAAAAAATTATTAAGAACAAAAAGATAAAAATTGCACTTGTACAAGACTCCCTATTTTTCTTTGATCAATAAGAAAAATAAAGGCAACAAAACAAACTACTCTCGACTATATTGCATTCCCATAGCGTCAACTAAAAGGATGAAGGATAAATCAGTCGGGCAATGACACCATAAAAACTGGACTCGCTATTTTTCTAAACCATGACTTGTTAATTACTTGGGAGTTACTGAAGGATTCAATCACAGAGGGCGAGAGCGAAGAGCCATGGCACGGTCACAGAGAAACGTGAGAGAGAGAATGAATCTGGAAAACGATTCTGTATTTTGTCTGTACAGTTACAATAGTGATGTGGCATATTTATATGCTGTTACAATATTCAACTATACTAGTTACATTCTAACTAGCTGTGGTTATATCTTAACTAGGCCTAGTTACTTCTAAATACATAGCATTGTATTTCTATTCTATCATTCCCCCCTCAAACTTAAGGAGGTTGCAAGGGAAGCACCTCAAGTTTGGATCGCAAAGCTTGAAACTGGGTTGTTGACAATGCCTTTGTAAGAGCGTCGGCTATTTGAGCGTGAGCTGGGACATGTTGCACAACGAGATGCTTGTTTTCCACCTTTTCACGAACGAAATGAATGTCAAGCTCAAGATGCTTGGTGCGTGAATGAAGTACGAGATTATGGGCAATGTGCACAACACTAAGATTATCACATAGAAGTGTAGGCCTTTGAAAGGGAACCCGAAGTTCATGAAGTAAGGGTTGAAGCCAAAGGAGTTCGGAAGTAGCATTGGCCATACCTCGGTATTCCGCCTCGGCACTAGAGCGAGCCACCAAGGTTTGTTTCTTGGAGTTCCATGAGACTAAGTTTGGTCCAAGAAAAAAGCATGCTCTGGATGTAGAGCGACGGTCATCCACGTCACTAGCCCAGTCGGAGTCCGTGTATGCCCGGAGAGAAAAAGCACAGTTCATAGGAGCTGGTTGAAGGACGAGGCCATAGGTACAAGTGCCACTAAGATGCCGTAGTATCCTCTTCACAACAAGCCAATGAGAGTCAAGAGGTGTTGCAAGAAATTGGCACATTTTGTTGACGCTAAAGGAGAGTTCCGGTCTTGTGAGAGTGATGTATTGAAGAGCTCCAACTATGGATCGATACAAAGAGGGATCTTTGAAGACGTTCGAGCCATTTTTGCTAAGTTTTGTAGTGGAGAGCATAGGAGTCACCACACCATTGCACCCAACCATGTTGGCGCGTTCAAGAAGATCCTTGATGTATTTTTGTTGTGTAAGGAGGATAGAGCCATTTTGTTGATAGCAAACTTCAAGACCAAGAAATATTTCGGCTTCCCAAGATGTTTGAGAGCAAAGGTGCCATGTAGCTTGTCTAGAACATCTTGAACAAGGCGTGAAGAAGAGCCCATGACTAGAATGTCGTCCACATATACCAAAATGTACAACTGGACATCGGTGGACCGATAGATGAAAAGAGAGTGGTCACAATCGCTATCTTTGAACCCATACCCAAGAAGAAATTTGCGAAGACGTTCATACCATGCCCGCGGGGCTTGCTTCAAACCATAAAGGGACCTTTGCAACTTGCACACAAGAGACTTGTCCTTGGAAGTGAACCCCGGTGGTTGTGTCATATAAATGTCTTCCTGCAAAAATCCATTAAGAAATGCATTATTGATATCAATTTGTTGAATGGGCCAAGGTGAGGAGGACACGAATGGTGGTAGGTTTGACAACCGGAGAAAAGGTTTCACTATAGTCTTTGCCATGTTGTTGGTGAAACCCCTTGGCTACTAAGCGGGCTTTGTATTTGTTGATGGTGCCATCCGGATTCTCCTTAATTTTGTAGACCCATTTGCACCCAATGGCTTTCCGATTCGGGGGTAAAGGGACAAGAGACCAAGTGTGGTTAGTGACAAGGGCATTATATTCGGTTCTCATTGCTTCAAGCCACTTGGGGTCGGCCATAGCTTGTTTGACCGATGTTGGTTCAAGTTGGGCAAGGTATACCTTTGGTTTGAGGTTACCGGTTCTTGAGCGGGTGGTCATTGGGTGAGTGTTTGTAGGGTTAGTAGAGGCTTGATCAATCGGAGGTATAGGAGCTGGGTTGGGTAAGGGTTCGGATTGATTGGCATCACTTGGTGGAGTGGGTTGACTACTTTGGCATTCATCGTTTGTTGGTGACGCGGGAGGTGAAGGAGGAGAGACAGGTTGAATAGTTGGGCTTGGTGTGTTTGTTATAGGCAAGGGATGGGCTGGGGTAAGAGGGTTAGGAGTGGTCACCGTTTGGGAGGTGGGTGAGAATAAGGTGGTGTATGGAAATATGGTTTCAAGAAATTTGACATCTTTGGAAATGTAAATGCGACCGGATGCACTAAGACATTTGAAGCCCTTGTGTTGGGGGGAGGGACCAAGGTAGACACAAGGAGTGCTTTTGAATTGTAGTTTGTGTTTGTTGTACGGGGTGAGAAGAGGGAAACAAAGGCATCCGAAGGCTTTGAAGGTTGTATAGTTGGGAATATGAGTTGTGAGAGCTTGATATGGGGAAATGGAGTTGGGAAATTTGGGAGTGGGAAGGTGATTAATGAGTTGCACTGCGGTAGTAAAGCTATGGTCCCAATATGTAATAGGTAAAGAGGCATGGGCAAGAAGGGTGAGGCCCATTTCGGTAATATGACGGTGTTTGCGTTCAACGGTTCCATTTTGGTGAGAGGTGTGTGGGCATGTGAATCGGTGTTGGATGCCTAGGTTTGTGAGGTGTTTGGTTAAGGGTTTGAACTCGCCTCCATTATCGGATTGAATGGCTTTGAGGTGAGCATTGTATTGTATGGTGATTAGTTGGTGGAATTGAGTGAATGCGGTGAAGGTGTCTGATTTATGTTTTAAGAAATAGATCCACGTGTACTTGGTAAAGGCATCCACAAAGGCTATATAGTATGAGAAACCACAACTGGAGGGAGATGGTGACGGTCCCCATAAATCGGTATAGCTAGACAAGTTCAAATGGTGTCGTGTGTATGGTTGTAGAGGGTGGGGGCATAAAGTCTATGGGATTTGCCTAGGCAACATGATTGGCACAACTCAAATGTGTCCTTAAATGGAACTTTTTCATTACACAAATTCAAAACACGAGTTACAATGGTACTATTTGGGTGGCCTAGACGATGGTGCCACAAGGAATAAGAGTTCTTAGTACAAGTATTAGGAAAGGAATCATTGACAACACTAGTTAAAAGTGACGGAGAGGTGCTATGTGTGCTTTTATTCTTATCCATGGTCCCTCGGATGGGTGTAAGGCCAGTGATGCTGTATAGTCCATCGGGTCCAACCTGCCCAGTCAACAAAGGTACTCTAGAGCCCTGTGATTTGACAACACATTCAGTAGGATGCAACTCAAAATATACATTGTTATCAGCCGAGAACTGTGCAGCAGAAATCAGATTGTGAGTAATAGCAGGCACATGCAGTAAATTGTTTAGTGTAAAAGTGGTATGTGGTGCGTATTTAGAAATCAATTTTGCAGTGCCAGTGGCTGCAATCGGTAAACCAGTGCCATTTCCGACAAATAGCTTTTTGTGACCTCTATAGGGAATGTATTTATGGAAATAGCATGAATTAGGAGTAACGCTATGTGATGCACCAGAATTTAATTTCCAAGGTTTGCCTTTGCTAGAAGATTTTACCTTACAGAAGTTAGGGATCCGAAGTATACATGTTCCGTCAGTAGCAGCGGAGGCCAGGAAGGCGTTTACGGCGTCAGTGTCCTCTGAATCTTCATTGGTCTTAGGCTTAGTGGTATTGTTCTGAGTAGTTGCTGCGGGAGGTGGTTGAGGGACGAAGTTTTCATCGTAACAATGCCAGCAATCAGCCACAGCATGTCAGTATTTGCCACAGAGTTGGCAAGTTGGACGAGATCCACCGGAGTTGCTTGAGTTTCGACCGGAGTTGCGTCCACGACCACAGCCTCTGCCGTAACGACCTCGGCCACGACCGTAGGAGTAGATGTATATCACATTTGGATTAGAGTTTTCATTGTTGTTGTTGTTAGAACCAGAGGCGCGTGCGATGTTCGCTGAAGCATTGGTGACTGTTAATTCTTGTTTGAATTTGTCAAACAGTGCCTCCTGTACCAGAAGAAGAGATTCCAGGTCTGTGAGGTTGAGACTATCAGATCGGCCATACATCATCATGATAAACGGAGAATACTCCTCCGGCAAGCCGTCGAGCACAACGTCACACATGTCCGACTCAAAAATAGGTGCGCCTATGGCAGTGAGGGAGTGTGAAAGATCTCTGATCTGTGATACATACTCAGAAACCGATTTGGTACCTTTCTTTGTCGATTTCAGTTCTGATTTAACCTGGCGAGCCTTGGCCTTCATGTGTGCGTAGTAGTGAGTGTGGATCTTGTCCCACACTTCCCAGGCGTGTTGACAGGAGAGAACACGAGGGAGCACAGCATCGAAGAGGGTGGATAGAAGCCAAGTGAAGATTGTTTGGTCCTATACCAACCACTGATCATAGGCATCGGAGACTTCTCCGGCGAGGCGAGCTGTTTCCGACGAGAACTGCGGTGGCACATCAGGATTCACAAGGAATCATTGAAGTTTGTGAGTTTTGATCACACCTTCCACCTGTTGGTTCCAGATCAGGAAGTTGCGATCATCGAGCTTGACTGATAGTTTCGGAGCCTTGCGAAAACAGAACGCATCGGATTTTTCCGATTGAGAAAGCGTCGCAGTCTTCGGCGAACCACCGGTGGTGCTCTTGGGCGAGGTATCTCCAAGAGGAGTGGTCATCGTTGACGATTTGCAGAGAAAAGGGAAGCGGAAGCAGTGACTGATGATGGTTCCAGGACTTTGGCGAATGATACCATGAAGGATTCAATCACAGAGGGCGAGAGGGAAGAGCCATGGCACAGTCACAGAGAAACGTGAGGGAGAGAATGAATCTGGAAAACGATTCTGTATTTTGTCTGTACAGTTACAACAGTGATGTGGCATATTTATATGCTGTTACAATATTCAACTATACTAGTTACAATCTAACTAGCTGTGGTTATATCTTAACTAGGCCTAGTTACTTCTAAATTCAAAATATATGAAGCTAGAAAAATATAAACTAAAAGAGAAACATTAGCGTTACAGATCAGGTTTCTCTCAATTCAATGATTCCTCCTGTCACTATAATCAGGTAAATCCCAACCCTTAAAAGATCTAACAGCACATAGACTACCATGTCGTTTAAAGAAAACTCATTCCAACAACTTTACCAAACATTTCGAAATGTATAGAGAAAAAATGGCACGAAAAAATAACTCAAATTAAAGATGCACCGTAACTGAATAAGTATTGCGATGGACCTGAAATAGTGTCCTCTGTCTCAATTCATAAACTCCACCACATCTCCATCTACAACACTTACATAGAAAATAGGAAATAAAAGAAAAAAAAGAAATAAATGGTTGCACTAATTGTTTCATTTACTACCCCTTCCTCTTTTTTCGGAACCATTTTTTACATTACAAACCATTTTTATATTAAAAAATTAGTGTCAGTATGTGTTGCTACTTGTTAGCAATCATCAATATTCAATGTCCAATTTTTTATATTACAAATCATTTTTTGACAAATTATAATACAAATCATTAAATAGTGAAAATAATAATTATATTACAAATCAGAAATTCAAAAAAGAAGACGGGAAAAATACAAAAGTGCAACGGTGAAAAAAAAAGAAAAAAAAATAAGAGGACAATAGTTGTTAGGGGGGAGGGGTTAGGTCACCTACTACTGAGCTACCTACTCCCGATAAGACAAATACAGTTCTATTTTGAGGTTAAAAGGTATACTACTTTTGAAAGTACAGAATCGGTTTGCACAAAAAGAGCTCCCTGCTCCACACAAAAATCAGAATAGCAGAATCATGTTTAAGGAAACTAGTCGTAGTACCCGCACGATGCACGGGGCACGCTAGTATAAAAATAAATTAGAAACTTGCATAAAAGTAGAAGTAAATTAGCAAAGTTAATAAAAAAAATGGTACAACTCAAGGATAATTTCATACAAAACACAAGTAAAAAGTTTAGAAATTTAAGGAATACAAAAATACAAAAATATGTCGTTTTGTGCTTTTTTAGTTCACACGTGCTATTTTGTGCTTGTTGACGATTTGGCATGTGTCCGTGCTATTATTAATCCTTTCATTATTGTTAGTATTATAGGAAAAAATTCAGATTTAAATAAATATTTGTTTTTTATTATAATCAGTTTTTTTTTACAAAAAAAGGTACAACAATAGAAGTCAACTTTGTTACACATATAGACAAATAATTAAATACAAAAAAGGTACAAAAATTAAAATCAAAATAAAACAAAAAATGAGAGTGGAGGGCCTTTGCTGCTTGGAGAATGGAGCCAATTGCCCCTTCTTCTTGTTCCCTTGTTTTTTTCCACTTTTGCACCAACAAGCCAGCAATAGTACCACCACCTTGGTGCTGTTTGTTGTGTCCTTCAGAGTTTTTCTCCAAAGGGCTTCAATGCTCTGCCCCACTACCCTGCAAAGCAAACAGAACATTTTGTCCCATTAATTTGCTGGCAATATAAAGTCAACCGAGAGAATCATTATGAAGGGAGTGGGAAGGCACTGTGAACAAAAAAAAGAAAAGAAAAAATTAACAACACAACAACAACACACACAGAGAGGAGGAAACAAAGGAGAAGCAAAAAAGAGGGAGGAGAGCACCACCATAACCTCACCCTCACGACCAAACGACCACCACCACAGAGCACCGCCACCATTCCTCTCTCTCGCGGCCACCTCACCACCGTGACAACCCCTCAAAAACCGCCACCCACAGCCACCACAAACTCATGGCCGAACCACCACCATCATCACCCCTCACAGCCAAACCACCGCAACCATCACCCCTCACGGCCAAACCACCCAACCACCACCAACAACTCACGGCCAACCACAACCCCCCTCCTCACCGTCGCGTTCTCCCTCGTTCCCTCTCTCTCCACCGTCGCATCCTTCACCCTCTCTCTCTCCACTGTCCGCCTCCCCCTCTCTCCACCGTCCGCCTCCCCCTCTCTCTTTCGGTTTCTTCCTTCACCTCCTTCTCCCTTCACCAAAATCTTCCCTTCAAATCCCTTTCTTTCCATTTTTCTTTGAAAGCTTTCTCTCTCTCTCTCTCTGGAAGTAGGAAACGGCGGTGGTAGAGGAGAAATTAGGGTTTCATTTACTTGTTTCCTTATATAGTCCTTATTTCAATGCTTGATTTATTTTAATTGTTTTTTTAGATTAGATTAATACTTGCACTCCCATGCTTCAGTGTTACAGCCCTCCTTTTTGAAAAAAAAACATGCCGTTCACACTCCATTTGTTTATTATTACAACCCTACGTTTTTTTCTTTAAAACTGTTGTTCGCACCCCCCAGATTTCGATAATACAGCCCCTGTTATTTAAAATTTCAGATTTATATTTACACACCACATTTTTAGTAATACAGCACCCCATTTTTTTATACATCAAACCAACTCGCAGACCAGAGTCCGAAAAGCAAAAAACGCAAGTTGGGCTGCTGCTAAGCACACCACCCTTTTTCTAAATACCGCCCCCCTGTTATCTACATCCCCTTTTTTTACAAATACACCATGTTTTCATTCTTTTCAAATTCTATCACTATCAAACAATTTATTTCACAAACTTACATTTTTCCAAAAATGAATAGGGGATTAATTGTAAGTTTGTGAAATAAATTGTTTGATAGTGAAAAAATTTGAAATGAATGAAAACATGGTGTATTTGTAAAAACGGGGGATGTAGATAACGGGGGGGCTGTATTTAGAAAAAGGGTGGTGTGCTTAGCAGCAGCCCAACTTGCGTTTTTTGCTTTTCGGACTCTGGTCTGCGAGTTGGTTTGATGTATAAAAAAATGGGGTGCTGTATTACTAAAAATGTGGTGTGTAAATATAAATCTGAAACTTTAAATAACAGGGGCTGTATTATCGAAATCTGGGGGGTGCGAACAACAGTTTTAAAGAAAAAAAACGTAGGGTTGTAATAATAAACAAATGGAGTGTGAACAACATGTTTTTTTTCAAAAAGGAGGGCTGTAACACTGAAGCATGGGAGTGCAAGTATTAATCTGATCTAAAAAAACAATTAAAATAAATCAAGCATTGAAATAAGGACTATATAAGGAAACAAGTAAATGAAACCCTAATTTCTTCTCTACCACTGCCGTTTCCTACTTCCAGAGAGAGAGAAAGCTTTCAAAGAAAAATGGAAAGAAAGGGATTTGAAGGGAAGATTTTGGTAAAGGGAGAAGGGGGTGAAGGAAGAAACCGAAAGAGAGAGGGGGAGGCGGACGGTGGAGAGAGAGAGGGGGGGAGGCAGACGGTGGAGAGAGAGAGGGGGTGAAGGATGCGATGGTGGAGAGAGAGGGAATGAGGGAGAATGCGGCGGTGAGGGGGGGTGGTTGGCCGTGAGTTGTTGGTGGTGGTTGGGTGGTTTGGCCGTGAAGGGTGATGGTTGCGGTGGTTTGGCTGTGAGGGGTGATGGTGGTGGTGGTTCGGCCATGAGTTTGTGGTGGCTGTGGGTGGCGGTTTTGGAGGGGTTGTCACGGTGGTGAGGTGGCCGCGAGAGAGAGGAATGGTGGCGGTGCTCTGTGGTGGTGGCCGTTTGGTCGTGAGGGTGAGGTTATGGTGGTGCTCTCCTCCCTCTTTTTTGCTTCTCCTTTGTTTCCTCCTCTGTGTGTGTTGTTGTGTTGTTAATTTTTTCTTTTCTTTTTTTGTTCACAGTGCCTTCCCCCTCCCTTCATAATGATTCTCTCGGTTGATTTTATATTGCCAGCAAATTAATGGGACAAAATGTTCTGTTTGCTTTGCAGGGTAGTGGGGCAGAGCATTGAAGCCCTTTGGAGACAAACTCTGAAGGACACAACAAACACCACCAAGGTGGTGGTACTGTTGCTGGCTTGTTGGTGCAAAAGTGGAAAAAAACAAGGGAACAAGAAGAATGAGCAATTGGCTCCATTCTCCAAGCAGCAAAGGCCCTCCACTCTCATTTTTTGTTTTATTTTGATTTTAATTTTTGTACCTTTTTTGTATTTAATTATTTGTCTATATGTGTAACAAAGTTGACTTCTATTGTTGTACCCTTTTTTTGTAAAAAAAACTGATTATAATAAAAAAAATATTTATTTAAATCTGAATTTTTTCCTATAATACTAACAATAATGAAAGGATTAATAATTGCACGGACACATGCCAAATCGTCAACAAGCACAAAATAGCACGTGTGAACTAAAAAAGCGCAAAACGACATATTTTTGTGTTTTTTTTACCAAAAAATGAAAAATACCGGTTAAAATCGAGTGTTTACAAAAGTCACAAGATACTAAAAGCAAAAAACCCAAATTTTATAAGAACCAAAAGTTGGTTAAATTTGTTTGAGCGACTAAAAACAAAAAATACAAATTTTATAGGTATCAAAAACATATTTAATACTATTACAAAAGCAAAAACATTAAGATATAAAAAAGAAACAAAAAGGGTAGGGGGTTGACGCGAGTACTTCTTGAAGCACGACGGTACTCGCATAACATAAGAAGAAATACAAATATTAATTGATTTTTTTCTTTATGATTTGGTAGCGACCGAACTAAATGGATTGAATAAATATTTGTGATTTGGCAATGACCGAATTAAATGGATTTAATAGATAATTGTGATTTAGTAGTGATCGAATCCAATGGATTCAAATCTGGCCAACACCTTCTCCGCTTTTAAAAGGTTCAGAAAAATTTGGTTCTAAAATGTATAAAATATATAGATAAGATGATTTTTAAAGTGGTGAAATTAGGAAAAGAGTGTGATGCACGGGTTAATGTTAATTAGATTTTTAAACCAATTACGCAAAAACAAAATTTCCATTGTTTATATGTGCCGATGTGATAACTCATATTTATATGAGTTATTTATGCTCTTATTACTTAAATTAATGTAAGTTCTCAAGTAATATTCATGCTTTATTTAGTAAATATTAATTATTTAGAGAAAAGAATGGTTAGAAGCTAATTTGTTATCATTTGGCACATTTGGTGCCCTTGTGAATGTTTTAATGTTTTGTTAGTGCTGCAGCGTTAGGCGCTATAGCGCTATATGACGGTGGACCAGATGGACATCGCAAAGGAAAGTTACATGTTTGAGCCTCATACTTTATGTCAAGTCAAAGTCTGACTTCCCTGTGCCTAGGACTGTGTGGGAGCTTCCAAGTGGCTAGCTAGGACACTTGGCGCATTTTATTGAATGATTGCTTTTGGTTGGTGAGAAGTGTCATAGTCACCTTTTTGAAAAGCTACTTTATGAGATTAGGATAATATCTATCCATCTTCTCCACCCTTGCACATATATTCGACTTCAAGGAGCGTTTTTGGGAAAAAAAAACTTGACACACATTTCCTCCATTAAACCTCCATCTTCAAGCTTTCATTTTTAGTTTATTTTCTTATCTTTTTGCACTGTGAAGCTACGCTACAGCACCATCCAGCTGTGCATGACTTGGAATAGAGGGAGTGCATCTTTTTTAACCATTTATTCCTTATTCATTTACAGTAATATGAGCATTTTGTCTTGTATTGTGTTGATGATGCTTGTAATGAGCTGAACATTTAGTAGTTGGATTGCTTCTAGTTTGTAATGAACCTTTAGTCTTGTTAATATAATATTGTGATGTTTTGCGTTTCAATCCTTGCATTTTAATGCTTTCAAACTTGTTTTGGGATTGGCCAACTGAAATGAGTAGAGTTGTGGGTACAGAAATGGTCCATGATTTGAACTCAAGGGTTGATATGAATGAAAGGTTGTTTAAAGACATTTAAACAACTTGTGCTTAATTCTAGACATAGGGGAGCAATAGTTCATAAGATGAATACTGTGGGTTCTTGATTATACAGGGGTGGACTTATTTAGAACCTAGACATATGAGTCTTGTAACAAAACCCTGGCGTCAGTGACTGAAAGGCACAACATCATATGCTACAGCACTTAGCGCTATAGCGTCCAATGTTATAACACCTTACTTTTGGGGATTTATACAACAAAGAGCAGTCCAACTCATTTTATAAACTCTTGAACTTTCATACTGTTGTAGCAATATCTTTCTTATATTCATGTTCAAAAACTTGTTATTTTTACTTTGTCCATTTCACTAAGTTGTTAACTACTTAAACTCTTAAATTAACATCAATCTCTGTGGGTACGATCCTTACTTTATCATTATATTACTTGTTACGATTGTGTACACTTGCACAAACTACTTTTCGCACAACAGTAAGACTGAATTTAAGAATGCGTGTCATTTTCTATATATTCATTAAATATTATTTACAATCAAATACTAAAAGTGGGGCTAAAATAAAAATCTAAACACCAATCAAATATTTACGCAAAACACGTTGTTTAGTATCGCACTTTACGTATTTTGTCACGAAGTTAATTTTTTCCACCAAACCAGTTATTGAGTAACGAACTTCACCTATTAGAACATCTAATACTTTTTCGGACTCTAAAGTACCTCAAAACACACTGTTTAACATCACACTTTTCGTATTTGGCCACGAAATTATTATTATTATTAATATTTTATTTTATTATTATTTTTATTATTATATTATTATTATTATTATTTTATTATTATTATTATTTTATTATTATTATTATTAAAAGGGGGAGGGGGAAGTGCCGCGCGAAGTTCCAGCTGAAGGGCGGGCTTCGCTTAAAAGATAAGATGTGAAAGGGGCATTTGACTGCCGGCTGGCTGGTGATAACAACTTTAACAAGGAGACAAATGGAAAATCCCTATATAGAAGAGGCAAATACCAGGGAAGAGGAGTACCAAAATGCTCACCCACCACATCTCTCTGTCTCTGCTCCCTCCTCAGTCGCGCCTCCTCCCTCTTCTCACGTTTCTCTCACGGCCATCTCCCATGGTAACGCCCCTCACATTCTCGTCTCCCCGTTTCACCTTTTTACTTCCGGATCTCGTAAGACTCTCTCTCTCATTTCCTCATTCTACTAGTATTTTACCCGTGCATACGCACGGGTGATACTGTATGATCGGTGTATTATCATGAAGTCATAATAGTAATTTGGAAAATAATCATAAGTTGTGAACAATCTCCAAAATGTATGATTTGAAATTCAAAGTGGAAAGAGATAGATATTAGAGGTAAAATATGCATCCCCATTGACCCTCCCGTTTGCATCCTCGTTGGCCCTCTCGTTGGCACTCTCGTTACTTCTCTCGTTGCCACTCCCGTTGCCTCTCCCATTACCACTCCCGTTGCAGCTCCCATTGCAGTTCCCGTTGGCGCTCTGGTTGCCGCTCTGCTCCCGTTGCCGACCCGGTAAAAATTTTATTTGCAAAAAGTTAAAAAAATCGGTATCTATTTTATATGAATAGACCCAGGTAGAATTTAATTAGTTTGAATATTTGAAAATAGAGTAAAGGCCCAAATTGGTCATTGACAAATTTTTCGTGGGACGAATTCGTCCCTCACAATTTTTTCAGGACACATTGGTCCCTGACAATTCCAAAACGGGACACGTTAGTCCTTCCATCCATTTTGACGTTACGAGCACAGTAAACGTGTCCTACGTGGCACATTTTAAAATTAGTATAGGGAAAAATAGTAGATTCACATTTTAAATAAAAAATAGTATAGGGAAAAATATAAATTGTCTGAAATATTGAGTGGACCTGGCTCAATACTTCACACAATATGCTGAAAAGTTCTGACAGTTAAATGTCTAAGTCCCTAGCTGACTCGATCTATCTAATCTATCAATCGGAACATCACTAAGTCCGACTAGTTCGAACTGCTCTGATACCAAAATGTAACACCCTAAACTCTAGACGTCATAAAGCCGGGATGTTAACCATTTTAACCAAATCAGAGTTTTAAACCGCTTAAGGATTTGAATGAAACATAACATCTGAATGGCATAAATACCAAAAGGACAACTAATTGACATAACTAAAACAGTTTACATAAGTCATTCATTAACCATAGTTCAAATCCAAAAGAACGATTTAGACTTAGTACATAAACCTAAGGTTTACTTAAACTAAACTTAGATTACAATAATCATAAGTTAACATCTCACCATAATACATAAACATAAACCTAGGGTAGACTAAGCAAATACAACTTTGATCCCTAAAGATCATTTAAACTATAGTAACCCAGTTCAGCAGCTACTAACTCTTCTCTATTTGCTTCGTCTTATCCTGTCAATCTGAAAATACAACAACATAAAGGGTGAGATTTACAATCTTAGTGAGTTCTTTCGTGACCCCTCACCGTGTACCTCTCGTTGTCTTTTACTTATCTTTTCACTTGTCTTAACTTAGCGTAATCCATAAGTAGTTGAACAACGTCAACCACAGCGGAGAACACAACCCGGCCTTGGCCGGATAACCAATCTGGGCCTTGAACTCAGGAGACATGACCTCCCATTCCAAGTACGCTACTTAACATCTGGATCTTCATCCCATAGTGTTTTATACATAGTTGTGTTCTCACTCGATAATTCGTTTGATAAGACATCGTTCACAAAACAATTAACAATCTTCTTTTTGTACAAAGGTTTTATATATATATATATATATATATATATATATATATATATATATATATATATATATATATATATATATATATATATATATATATATATATATATATCATGACAATCTAGTCAAATACATTCACAATAGCCTCTATTAGGTCATAATAGCACTACAAGAAAATTGACATATACCAACAGACGCCTATAGCGATGGTAAATAAAACTGTAGGTATAGGTATCCTACACCTACAACAAGTTAAAAAAAACCGTGGGTATAGGTTCACAGGAAATATTGTGGAAAAATAACCGTGGAAGCCTATAGTGACGACTGCTTTAACCGTAGGTATATGTATCATTTACCCACAAACGTTTTCTAAAATCGTGGGTATAGCTTGTCTATACCTATGGATAACAAAATCTGTTAGTATAGGCATTAGCGACGAAATCAACTCCATTGGTATAGGCTAAATCAACTCCGCGGGAGAAGTAAAATTTTCCCTGTCTCTTCTCGCGTTTTTATTTTATTCCAAAATAAAATATTTTGGCTGAAGCTAACTCTCTTTTACATCGATCCTCTTTTGCTTTTCTCTTTTCTCTTTTCTATTCGCATCCCTCCCTCATTGCGCGTCTCTGAACCGCCATCCACCATCCACCATCGGCTCCCTGTTGCCGTCATCCACCATCGGCTCCCTGTTGCCGTCATCCACCATCGCCTCCCTGTCGCCACCTCTCTCTTCGACGAAGAAACTCCTTCTCTAACTCTCGCTGAACCATAACTCTCTCAGTTTCCTTCTCAAATCGATCCAATGGCAAAACCTAACCCTCGCAGAATCTCGCGCCTGACCTGAAGGAAAGACGGAAAAAGCGCTCACCTACGGAATACGAAAGTTCGCATCGGCTTCTGAAATCGTCACCTCTGCCTCTGAAGGAAACAACTCTCACCTTCGTCTATTCCATAGCCTCACCCACACACAGAAGGTGATTTTTCTTCTCCCTCACTGAAATCTCCAACTGAAATCATTCTATCTTCATTTTTTAAAAAAAACTCTGATGGGTTCTGGGATGATTCGTTATACCTCTGTTTTAGTTCCTTATACCTCTGGTTTGATTTTTTTTTTTCAGCTACAGAAGGGAATTTAGGTGCGATTGAGGTTTTGAACCTGTTTGGATCTTGTGTTATCTTGTTTGTTCTGAGCGGTGAGTATCTCTTTGTTGATAATTTTTATTTCCCCCCTTGACAGTAATTTTAGGTATTTTTCTTGCTTGTAGGATGTAGCGTGTAGGAAATTACTTGGGTCTAAACTAGTTTTTATATCACAAATAAACTTATTGCAACTTGTAAGCATCAATTTGGTAGTCACTTTTGATTTTACAATATGAAGTTGGGGCCAGATTAATCCTACTGTTTGTTTGTAACTGATGCTAGATTAATCCTACTACTTGTTTGTAATTGGTGTGCATTTGTGCAAGCATGTTTGATGTTTGTTTTTGGTCAGGAGCACTTGTATTGTTTGTCTATGTGTGATTATGGTTGTAGGTGTTGTGTTCATAGTTTTAATGTGTTGGTATTGCTTTGTTTTCTATTTTCTTTATATTGGATTGCATACCCTTTCTCTCTTTGTTCATTAGTTTAGCCACAACAAACCCTTTATTTATTTCAGTTTTACTTGTCGTATGGAGAATAGAGGATGGATGTGTGATCCATCAAAACAGAGTGAGGAATATATTCGGGGGGTTAATGGATTTCTTGAATTTGCTTTTAAAAATTCAGAAACGAATGGAAAAATATTTTGCCCTTGTATAATATGTGCCATTTGTAAGCAACGCTCTCGCACAAGTGTTTATGAACACTTGACTGATCCACGACGTGGGTTTCTTAGAGGTTATAAACAATGGATATTTCATGGTGAAAGGCCTACCACTTCAAGTAGTACAAATGAGCTACATTTAGAAATGGAACATGACATGGATGGGTTAATACGTGATGTTTATGCCATGCATCCTACAGGAGAGCCAAGTTTTGGTGAAGAGGAAATTAATCCCGAAGCAAGAGAAAGTGTTAAGTTTTACCAATTGGTGAAAGAGAATGAGCAAATGCTCTACCCAAATTGCAAGAAATATAGCAAGCTATCCTTTATGGTCCATTTGTATCATATAAAGTGTCTCCACGGGTGGAGTGACAAATCGTTCTCTATGTTACTAGATTTATTAAGAGATGCTCTACCAGAAGGAAATGTTTTGCCAAGCTCATACTATGAAACAAAGAAGATGATCTCAGGGTTAGGTTTGGGGTATGAGAAGATCCATGCTTGTCCTAATGACTGCATATTGTATCGGGATATGTATATCGATGATCAAGTCTGTCCAAAGTGTGGTATGTCAAGGTGGAAAACAACAAATGAAGATGTGCAGGCTAATGGATCGGAGACTTCAGGAAAGAGAAAGAACTTACCCGCAAAGGTCCTTCGATGGTTTCCTTTGAAACCGAGGGTGCAAAGGTTGTTCATGTCATCCAAAACCGCAGAATCAATGAGATGGCACCATGATGGTAGATTGAATGATGGTTCTCTTAGGCATCCAGCTGACTCACTTGCTTGGAAAGAATTTGATGCTCGATATCCAACATTTTCATCAGATCCTCGTAATGTTCGATTAGGAGTGGCTTCTGATGGCTTCAATCCTTTCAAGACTATGAGCATTACCCACATCACTTGGCCAGTCATGCTAGTTCCTTATAATCTACCTCCTTGGATGTGCATGAAACAAACATTCTTTATGTTATCACTACTAATTCCAGGACCTAAAGGTCCCGGAAATAAGATTGATGTTTACCTACAGTCATTAGTACAAGAGCTGCAAGAGTTATGGGATGACGAAATTGAAACCTTTGATGCCTACAAGAAAGAGACATTCCAACTTCGTGTTGCTATAATGTGGACTATTAATGACTTTCCGACATATGCAAACTTATCTGGATGGAGTACCAAAGGTCAATTTGCTTGTCCATGTTGTGGGATTGAAACTGCCTCGCGATGGCTGCGCCATGGTCGAAAATTTTGCTACATGTGCCATCGCCACTGGTTAGCCCCTAACCACAAGTGGAGGTCGAATAGTAAGGATTTTGACAGAGCAAGGGAGTTAAGGAATCCTCCTAAAATACTTTAAGGGAGTGAAATTTTAAGGCAATTAGATGAAATTGGAGAAGAGGGTCTAGAAGATGGGTCACAACCTTGGAAAAAAAGAGCATTTTCTTCACTTTACCCTATTGGCAATATAATATATTGCGTCACAATCTTGATGTGATGCATATTGAAAAAAATGTATGTGACAACATCATTGGTACATTGTTAAACCAAGAGGGAAAATCTAAAGATAATTATAAGGCCCGTGCTGACCTTGTAGATATGGGCATAAGAAGTATGCTTCACCCCCAACCCAATCCTAGAAGTAGTACAATGCTTTTGCCTAGAGCATGTTATCAAATGACTGTCAAAGAAAAGGATGCTTTTCTCAGCATCCTCAAGAATGTAAAAGTTCTAGACGAATGCTCATCAAACATCTCACATTGTGTTCAAGTCAAGCAGCGCAAGATATTTGGCTTAAAAAGTTATGATTGTCATGTTTTGATGCAACAACTTCTCCCAGTGGCATTAAGGGGTTCATTGCCAGATAAAGTCCCTTCAATTATTGTTGATTTCTGCAATTTCTTTAAGCAAATATGCTCTAAGGTACTTACTGTGGATTTTCTAGCACAATTGGAGTCTCAAATAGCTATAACACTTTGTCAATTGGAAACAATTTTTCCTCCATCATTTTTCACTGTTATGATGCATTTGGTAATTCACTTGGCATATGAAGCCAAGGTTGCTGGGTCAGTACAATATCGGTGGATGTATCCTATTGAAAGGTATGAATTCTTTATTTTAACATATAACATCTTATTTAATACCGTTAAAGAAGCTATTAGGGTGCTAAGAGGTTAGATATCTAATACTAAATTTACTCTCAGGTTTCTTCTTACTCTCAAGTCATTTGTGCGCAATAGATCACATCCAGAAGGGTCAAGGCCCATGAATGTTTGACCTTTTGTTCGCAATATCTATCTGGGGTGGAAACTAGGTTCAATAGACCTAGCAGAAATGATGATGGAACTGATTCTACATCAATAGATGATGTGACCTTTTTACATCCTATTGGAAGACCGTTAGGCAGGAAAAAACCATAGAAGTTACAGTTAGGGAAGCGCAAGAGAGTGAGCCGAACTAAGCTCGACAAGAAAGAGTTAATGCAAGCTCATAGATATGTTCTTTCTAACTGTGACGCGGTCAGTCCATTTATAGAGTAAGACCAATACTATTTCCCTTTTATACTAGTTTAAGAGTATTTATAACTCCTTTAATTTTGATATCATTAATTTTAGGGAACACATTGTACTTCTTAAGAGACAGTCCCGACCGCGAAGATTTCGCAACTTGAAATCGATAAGCAACACAGTCAAAAATTTAGTGACTGGTTTCGAGATAGGGTGAGCACAAAAGAATTGAATTATTTGAATTTTAGTGGTTATTTTTAGTGAAACTAACTTTTGTTCTTGAAATATTTTAGATACATCGCTTGGATGAACAGAGGAGCCCACAAGTTACTCATGAACTTAGATGGTTATCTCGTGGGCCGTTTGAGGTAGTAAGGAGATACAGTGGTTATGCCATTAATGGTTTTAAGTTCCACACAAAGAAAAGAGAGAGATACTTGAAAACACAAAATAGTGGGGTAATTGTAAGGACTAAGACATCGAAAGATGAAATTAACTACTACGGGGCAATAACTGATATAATCCAATTGGATTATTCTGGCAAGTTCAAGGCTGTGCTATTCAAATGTGATTGGGTTGATATCAAGAAAGGTGTTAAGAAAGATAAGCTTGGGATGACACTTGTGAATTTCAACTTTTTGAAACACACAGGTAAAGATATTTGTGATGACCTGTTTGATTTTGCATCACAAGCTAAGAAGGTGTTTTATGTATATGATGAGAGAAACAAGGATTGGCCCGTTGTTTTGAATGCAAAAGTTAGGGATATTTATGATATGGGTGATGAGGAATCCAATGAAATTGAAGAAATCCGTGAGCAACCAATGCATGATTCAACCGAAGCTACTCAAAATGATAACGATTTGATTGGACTTTCAATCGAAGATGATCATGATTTCTTTGAAGTTTCCGTTGATAATCATATTGATGATGAGGATGTAGAGGATGAGGGCGAGGTTGAGGATATGTTTTAGTTGTGAAAGATTTTATACTTTTTCTATGCACGTAGACTTGACTATTTTTTGTTGATGTTTTGAATATGAAGTTGTTCCATGTTCGTTTATGTTTTTTACATACTTTCTTTTCTTTTGTGTTTTATGGTAATCTTAATGCTACTTTGTTTACTAAAATATTTAGTTAAGATAGTTAGACATTGTATTTCTATGAAACACTATTGTACGTTATAAGCTAGTTCAAACTTATGTTATGATTCAATATTTTAGTCGCTTATTGTAAAGTAATGCAGAAATGGGAAGAAAAAGAAAGTTAAATATTGGGCGTCGCATTCCAGAAGACTCAAACCAACACATACAAGCAAGTAACAATGAAGGAACACAATCTATTCCTACTGACACAATACCAACTCATGCCCAAGGAAGTAATTCTGATGCTGTCATACGCGAGTCTGCTGATTCCCACTCGGTTCCTTCGGATATAGAAGCAGAAGAAGCACAAAATGAGAAAGGTATAAATTATATTTAGTTTCTGTTGTTTATATTTCATTTTTGTAAACATAATATTTTATGTTTTTACGCCTTCTATATTACTTGTAAATGTAGAACCTAAGCGGTTGAGAGGCCCAACAAGAATGTTAGATGTATGGGAGATGGAAGATGGTGATTTCATAATTGTTAATTTCGTTAAGTATGGTCGGCCTGTTGGTGAGGAAGGGACAACTCTTACCCGTTTCATAGGAAGTATAGTTCGAAGGCATCAATATGCTCCAATCAACTACAAATCCTGGAAAGAAATGCCAAAGAAGGATAAAGATGCAATGCTGGAACTAATAGAGGTATTATTGTTATATACTTAAATTTTGATGCATCAAAAGTTGCAATATGACTTAATTTATGTTGTATGTATCTAACATTTATCACTATTTAGTCCAAATTTCAGTTCATTCCTCCTATAAGTGACACAACAAGAGAATTGTTGAAATCTGAGTTGAATGAGAAGTGGAGGCAATGGAAGAGTGATTTAAAGTCAATGGCATATGATCCGAGTAAAACTGAAGAAGAGATTGCAGCTGCATTACCTGATGGCAGGGTTGAACCTAATCAGTATCGTGAATTGGTTCATCATTGGTTTTCAGAAGAAGGACAAGTAAGTCATCTAGCAAATAGTTTTTTGCATATTATGAGTAGTGCTTCAACTTTGATTCTTTCTTCAACTAATATTTGGTTGTATAAATTGTAGAAACAAAGTAAAACTAATAAACGAAATCGTGCTAAGTATGAAGATGTCCATTGCATGGGTACAAAAAGTCTCCCAAAACTGATTGATGAAAATGTTTGTTTATATTTCTACTTCTCAATGAGTAAAATGTATTTATAAAACAAAATACATCTAACTTATATGTTTGGTTTTAGAAAAAAAAAAGCCAAAGGTGTATCACCTGAACGTAAAGAGATTTACATTGATACCCACACTCGTAAAGATGGATCAATCGTCAATGAAAAAGCTGCAGAATTGATTGTAAGATTTTCTTTCATCCATTACTATTTAGTTTCCAAATTAGTTTACCTTCATATGTTATTTGTAGCTAAATTGATTCTCGTAAAGTAGTTTTAATATTTAATGGGATACACTCTTCCCAGTGGTATATATGTACGGTAGTAGTTTTGAGTTTGATCATCTCCTTGACACCTCCGTTATTTTTGAAGAAAACCTTTTATATGCAGGAGTAGTAGCAATCCAGTTAATGGCTTTATAGAATCTTGGCCATTTATGTAAGTCATTTACTAAAGGAACCACACTAGCCTTTAAGTTTGAAGGAAAATTTTGTCCACCGTAATAAAACTGAATAGTGGGTGGTTAAAAATCAACAAGAAAGTAAACTTTACTAAACTGAATAGTGGGTGGTTAAAAATCAATAAGTATGGAGTTTGGTTTGCTAAATTGATATTTGAGCTGTGTTAGTGTATAGGAGTTTGGTTTGCTTTCCCTTATTTGAGCTGTGTGTGATGAATGTACTTGTGGCATTTAGGAGTAACTGTACACCGGAAATTAGTTTCTGATATTGTTTCTTTTCCTTTGAATGCATGCCTTATTTCAGCTTGTGCCTTTTCCATCACTTTTGGGTTTTACATCATTTCTGACATTGCCCACTCTATTGTTGTTGCTGATGAATCTGTTCCAGCTCTAAACACATCCTAGTACATCAACAAGAAACTTTTGAAAATTAGGAAAAAGACAATTTTTTTTAAAAGTAGACAAAATAATTAAGTCAATATATGCTCCAGCTGCCACTTTGTTGGATTCTCAAAAGAACATCTACAAGATCTTCTTGTTCAGCTTTAGTGTTGTTTCCTTCAAATCCTCCAGTAAGTGCTGTGTGTGATGAATGTACTTGTGGCATTTAGGAGTAACTGTACACCGGAAATCAGTTTCTGATATTGTTTCTTTTCCTTTGAATGCATGCCTTATTTCAGCTTGTGCCTTCTCCATCACTTTTGGGTTTTTCATCATTTCTGACATTGCCCACTCTATTGTTGTTGCTGATGAATCTGTTCCAGCTCCAAACACATCCTAGTACATCAACAAGAAACTTTTGAAAATTAGGAAAAAGACAATTTTTTTTAAAAGTAGACAAAATAATTAAGTAAATATATGTTCCAGCTGCCACTTTGTTGGATTCTCAAAAGAACATCTACAAGATCTTCTTGCTCAGCTTCAGTGTTGTTTCCTTCAAATCCTCCAGTAAGTGCTGTGTGTGATGAATGTACTTGTGGCATTTAGGAGTAACTGTACACCGGATCAAGATGAATGTAATCTATAAGTACATCTCGCGCCTCTTTGGTTGTTGTCTGATCTGCTACTGAGTGGCTGGATCGCTTAAGTACATTTTGGAAGCATACTTATGCATAACTGCCCCTTCGATATTTAGCTTGTTGCTTCCTTTCCTTGTCATAAAATACTAACCTCATACTAGAAGCATTTCCAGCAGTAATAGTACCTCCATTCTCTTTGAAAGCTGTTGGGAGTTTGCACATCTTTTCAGGATCAAACTTGCACATAAAAGGGAAAAAGGAAAAGTATTAGTTTACATTCAAATACATGTACTTTATTTTTACACAGTTTTGTTCTGTTCTGTTCATTTAGTGTTTCTGCTCTGTTCATATATGTTGAGATTGTGCTGTACTGTACTTTACACAATTTTGCATATGCATTCTGAGATTGTGCTGTTATGTTCATATGCATTCTGTATTATGAGATTATGCATTACGTATGCATTCTGTATTCTGAATATGCATTCATATGCATTCTGTATTCTGTGTTCATATGCATTATGTATTCTGTATTCCAGCAGTAATAGTACCTCCATACTTATGCACTTTTAATGTTTCAGGAAAAACTAGACAAATACATAATGAAGCTGGAACATCTCAACCATCCCAAAAGTCACAAAATCACATGCATTGGAAGGATGACATATTTTCTAAAGTACAAGGACCAGACAAAAGAGAACGTGTGCGTTGTATGGGCAGGATTCCTATGCCTAAAAAATCAAAGGTTGTTTTGTCTGAAAATCAAGAGTTACGCAATAGAGTTAGTCAAATGGAAAGCCTCTTGGGAAATGTTATGACATTGATTCAAAATCGATTTTCTGGAGAAGATGTAGATGTTATTTTACAAGTGGCAAGACAGGTATAATATATTATCCTCCTAGAGTTTTTATAAATGAGGTATGGAAAAATCAACCAAGTTGAGTTGTATATTTTTCTTTCAATAGGTTACAGACGCTTCTAGTGCTCCCGAGCAAATGAATTCTCCAAGTCCAGACACTAATGAAGATAATGGCGCCAATGAAAATTAGAAGAAAGACCAGTGGAACTGGTAGGATGAGGTACTGAAGCTGCACCCAGGAAGAAGGGAGCAGCTGCTTCAGCTTTAGGACTTTGAAGATCGTTTTTTGGTTGGGGCATGGCTGACTCTGAGACATTATATCTATCATTTTCATTTCCTTTTTAGTATGTATTTGCTTTGTAACTTCTGAGATTATGAGTTGATGTAGGAGTAATGTTAATTTCCATTATGTTATATGCTTTTGAGATTATCTTAAGAGTTGATGTAGAAGTAAATGTTAATTTGCAAAATGGTGACATGCTTGTAAGACATGTTTTGTGATTAATTTTCAATATGATTTTAGTTTTATTGTTTCATAAATGTATTTATTTTATATTTAGCTTTTAATTGATTATCATAAATATTGTTAATAAATTTTTTACCAACAAAAGGAAGTGGTGGGTATAGCAAAATTAAGAGTGATTTTAAAACCTATACCAACAGCAACTCGACTGTGGGTATAGCAAAATTAACAGTGATGTTAAAACCAATACCAACAGCAACGCGACTGTGGGTATAGCTCTTAGGTTTTGTCCAACGGGAAGATTGTCTGTCGGTATAGGCTATAGCGACGCCATTTGTGCCGTGGGTATAGCCAAATAAAGACCACGGAAAGATCATCCGTCGGTATAGGTTTTTGGTGCTATACCCACGGTATTTAACCCTTTACCCACGGATTTTTGCTGTTGGTATAGGTCAAATTTGTTGTAGTGCAGGGTCGGGAAAGCATTGGTACCGAAATAGAGTGAGTTTGGAGTAATTTGAAAATGATGGACAGAAGCAGTGCACGGTCCGTGCCACCAGGCACCCGGTCCGTGCCACTCTGACAGCTTTAAAATTTTGAACGTTTTTCACTCTGTTTTGATTCTCAGTCTTTCCCCAACGAATTCCAAGCCACATCAACACGTATAGACATTTATTTTGAAGGGTACTTAGGGTTAAACACAGTAAGATTTCACCCATTCAAAACACTCAAACACCAATGCATTATTAACAATCAAAATCAACATACAAGTTATCTCCTACCCAATTTCAGCATAATCAAGTTTCCAAGCACCATAAAATAACAAGGACAATTTAAAAACAACATGCAATCTTTCCTTTTTCTGAAAATCAGATAACCAAACATCAACCAAAAACCTAAGGTTAAAGAACTCACTTTTGTTCAAATGTCCATATTCAAAGCAAGCAAGGTTTAGCTCCTAAGCCTTTCACAAGCTCTCCAACTACCCAAAAATCAACACCAGCCCTTTGATCTCCTTCTTTATCACTTAGAGCAGCAATGTAGCTTGTAGGATGCCCAAAGTAAACCCCCAAACAGGCATGCAACTCAGAGAAGTCCCAAATCCAACTCCTCACTCACATGCATTTCGAAATCCTCAAAAGGAAAAAGGGAAGAACTTGAACAAGATGAGTTTGGTGTCTTAGTTTTGTTGCTATGGTTAGATTGAAAGGAGAAGGAGAAATGTTTAAAGAGGAGGTTTCTATTTGAAACTAGGGAGTAAATGTGGTTCTCTTTGTTGGTTTTCCTTTCCTCTCTTCACTCTCCCTCTCGATACTCTCTCTTCTTTCCGCTCTCTCTTCTTTCAAACTTTTGAAATAAAAATGGAATTGTGAGTGTGGGAGTTGTTTTAAACTTTCAGCTGGATTACAATTGGGCTTTTAAGGAGTGGGTTGGGTCAAGACAAGGAAATTTCTGGGTTTGTAGACAACTTAGGCCCACGATTACTCGTACCCCATCATTTTTCTTACACACTATCCCATTTTACCCTTAACCTTTATTTCTACACTAAAGACCACATTTAGTTTTAGTTAACCAACCAAGTACACATAACACATGCATTCCTAGTCTTCCGTTTATTCAATTAAATCATGCAATTATTAATCAATCAAACAATTGTCAATTCAAACAACAATTAAATAATTCACTTAGCCAACAAAGTAATTTTAATTACTTTGGGGGGAGGGGTGTTACACTAGTCATTCCCAAACAGATGGACAAATCGAAGCTATTAACAGGATTTTGGGAAACTTACTTCGGAGCTTTGTCGGTAAAAACCTGAAACTGTGGGATCTTATCATTGCACAAGTTGAATTTGCTTACAATAATTCAAACTAATCAAACTACTGGAAAATGTCCTTTTGAAGTGGTTTAGGGCACTCGACCGCATAGTCCTCTAGACTTAACCCCCTCTTTGGATAAACACCAATTTAATGCAGATGCAGAAAGTAGAGCGAAAGAAATCAAGAAGATGCATGAACAGGTTCGAGAGAAGATTAAGACACAACCCAAGATATACAAGGCTAATTGTGATAAGCACAGAAGACAACAAATATTTCAAGTTGGAGATTTGGTATGGATACACTTGCGAAAAGAATGATTTCCAATTCAACTAAATGCCAAGTTGTCCCCAAGAGCTGATGGTCCCTTACAGAAAATCAACGACAATGCTTAGAAGGTAGAACTACCAGAGACTTATGGTGTCTCAGCAACCTTCAACGTTGTCGATCTTTCACCATACATGGATGATGAAATTGATAACAACTCGAGGGCGAGTTCTCTTCAACCCGGGGAGAATGAACCAGAATTACTCTGCACTACACCATCCTAGCATCCATAGCTCCATTGCATCATCCCTTATCTCATGGCAACCCACCATAATGGACCTTCAACCACCTAGCAACTATGTTTGACATTTTATTTCTTGTATTCTCATTACATTTCAGAATTTCCAGCTTTATTATAATGTAATCGAGGCCTCTAGAATTACTATAAATAGGGCCGAGCATTCCATGTTCGCTGATCTTCTTCCATCTTCTTCCTCTTCGCTGATCTTCTTCCATCTTTAATCCATCTTCAATCTATCAGATCCTCTTCTTCAATTTTCAAACAGAAAATACAGTTCATCGAAACACCAACACCCAAACACCAGATCTGAGAAGCCACCCAGTTACAGAAACCCCCAACATGGCAACACCCAAAATCACCGTCGACGAAACCTCTTCCACCGCAAAAACCCATCATCCCAGATCTAAAGAAGGGCAATAGTTAAACACAGAATCTCTGCTGCGACTGAGGTGTGTTTGCAAATCATGGAAAATCCTCATCTCTGACCCTATATTCATCAAACTACACCTTAAACGATCCGCAAGAAACCCCCACATTACATTAGTCTTTGATGACAGGATCTTACCTTTCCCAGTACATCGTTTACTCGACACTATCTCCATCGCCCACGCCAACTCTCCAAACTCTCCATTGCAAACAATGATGAGGCAGAACCAATTCATCTGGTTTGTTGGTTCTTATAATGGATTGCTCTGCTTCGTCCGCGGTAACTATATTGGGGAGACCTTGTTTTATTTACGGAACCCTGCAACCAAGACATTATCCAATAAGATATCGTTTGCTTTTGATAGGTCAACAGTAACACCATACTATAGGCCATGGAATTTTGCTTTTGGTTATGATAATTCAGCCCACACTTATAAGATCGTGGCTTTCGATCGAGGGAGTAACAAGGTCAAAGTTTTCAATTTTGGTAATAATGTTTGTAGTAATATTGAAAGTTTCCCTGTTGCTCCTTTGTAGTTGATATTTTTATTATCTATGTGCAAAAGGAGTGATTAATCAGTGCTAGAGTATGCTTCAAACATTCAGTTGATATGCAATCCAAAAAATTACAGCTATGGACTTCTGTTTTTGTGTTTGTGTTTGTTGAAATGCTTTCTACTTTGCTCAATTTGTTCAAAATGAACATGTATGAAATGATAGTGCGATATCAATGATTATGATCAAGATGCATGTTGTAAGTAGTAATATAGTCAAGTTTTATGAAAAAATGCAGTTCTTGGTAAATTGTATCCTTTCCATTGTTTATGTAGTTCTCATGTTTTAACTTTGTTTCTAGCGTTGCAAACTTAAAAAAATCAATTTATTTCAGCATTTATTTGTTTAGAACCAAGACAATGCAATATCTAATATTTGTGTTATGTGATTCAGTATAAAAAAGCAATCGAATAGGTATGACCATACCCTCTAATATATATTCTTTTTTTTTTAAAGGTAAATATCTTCATTCAATGGATGAAAACAGACATATTACAATTGAGATTAACGGCGGGTGCTAGGGCATTCCCTATCCACACATTAACGGTGATCCTACTAGTCTTAGTATCCATATCAATGGCATCATTACATAAGTGAACTTTAGCCAGAGTAAAACAACATCAAGCCAATCATCTAATCCTATCAACATACCAAACAGCTTCCGCACATTGTTGGAGGCCAAATGAGATGAAGAGACCACAGTCTTTGAGTCTATCCAGTTACGGATCATTTGTTTGATTGATGCAAGCTCGAATCGACTATAACAGGTGATGAGGACCTCCTAGCTCAAGGAAAGGAAGCACAAGAATGAGTGGTTACTAGAAGCAAAGCAAGGAAGCTTCAAGAGGACATGGAGAAAAAGATTAACTCTTTGTTGATTCCCATTAGAGGAGAATCTAATGAAGACAAAATTTACCAAGTCCTATTCATTAGTGACTAGTTCCTTATCAAAAAAATATATATTAGACATTTTTTCTTTCCTATTTGTAATTTGTAATAATTGTACTTTGATATATTTCTCTTTAGAAGCCTAGTAGTTGTCTAAGGCATTAGGTTGTGATTAGAAACTTAGGGTGGTGTGCTTAGTAAATTGCCAAGAGTATATATTGGCAAACTTCACATTTTTGAAAGGAGACTTTGATGATATAGAAATTGATTTTTGAGAGTATAGATGGAGTGGAGATCGCCACATCTAAGGATATATGATAAGATCGGTGCGTGATCGCCACAAGGGAGATGAATAGCCCCTTGATAAGATTCAACTTGAGTTCTTCCAAGAACCAAGGGTGACTCTATGCTCTTAAAAATCAATTTCTATATCATCAAAGTCTCCTTTCCAAAATGTGAAATTTGTCAATATATACTCTTAGCAATTTACTAAGCACATCACCCTAAGTTTCTAATCACAACCTAATGTCTTAAACAACTACTAGGCTTTTAAAGAGAAATATATCAAAGTACAATTATTACAAATTACAAATAGGAAAGAAAAAATGTCTAATATATTTTTTTTTATAAGGAACTAGTCACTAATGAATAGGACTTGGTAAATTTTGTCTTCATTAGATTCTCTTCTAATGGGAATCAACAAAGAGTTAATCCTTTTCTTCATGTCCTCTTGAAGCTTCCTTGCTTTGCTTCTAGTAACCACTCCTTCTTGTGCTTCCTTTCCTTGAGCTAGGAGGTCCTCATCAACAGGTCTCGGGTTGGTCCACTTCAAACACAAGCATGGAGGTTGATTGCACTTCAGAGAATAAGATGAGGCTGATGAAAATCCTCCACCCTTGCACTTCTTTGCAGTTAACAGCAACGGATAGACTAAGCAAAATTTACCTGACAGACTAAACAAAATATTCATGGCACTAGAATAATTCATTACATCAGAAGTTGTAAGAGCAATACCAAACCAACAATTGGATCCTAACAACCAATCTAATTTCAACCACACACGAGCAATGGCAAGAGGACCCGATGTCTTTAATCCTATCCAATTAAGGATCATTTCTTTGACTTCTACAAGCACAAATCGACTATAGATGGTCTCAATGTTAGCCAAATTCTTCCATGTATAGGATCTATTTGAAGGGCTGAGAGGAAACTGAAAGTTGTGGTTGCCTCACAAAAAGCTGAATGTAACAAATCAGTCCATAAAATCCAGGCAGGCATTTCAACAAACACCATGTATGCAGATTTTAAGCAAGCAGAATCTAACCACCAGACACAAAACAAGAGAGGCAAAGAAATCACAAAATCACACAGAAACTGAAAGACAGAATCTGTAAACCATAACCAGGGGGAATCTGAACCACAAATGTGAAGGCAAATCCATGGAGGCTTTGGCGCAGGTCGTGGCAAGTTCAGAACTTCCGGTGAAGGTGTTTCAGAGAAGGGGAAAGGCAGAGGCGGAGGCTTTGGTGGTGGTTGCACTTCCAGAGACGAAGGACGAGAGGATGAGAGCGAGATCCCATGGACGGTGGCGGTTGCGCCGGCAGCGACACTCACCTCGCGACGGAGAGAGCAGAGAAGGTAAAATGGGCCTCCATGAGGGAGGAAAGAACCTCCATAGTGAAGGGGTGGTCCTCCATTGCGAAGGGAATGGCCTCCATGGTGGAGGGGAAAGGACTCCAGAGATCTGGAGGGAAGGAAGCCGCCACTAACCCTAGGGTTGGGAGGAGGGAAGTTTTTCCTAAAGAGAAGGCAGCACTTATCTCATCACGTTTCCTTATGTTGTTGCCTCTGTTTTTCGGCATGATTATACCCTCTAGTATATGTTCTCGGTTCTGTTTTTGGCATTTATCAAGAGAAATAATAGATTTTTCAAATTCTATAGAGACACTTTGTTGAATTAACCATCTTAACAGATGTGACTACCTCAATGCAAATTTGGAGAAAGAAAGTTATTGGATCTATATTCTCTGTAAAAACATTAGCATCGAGGGAGAAGCTATTGATCTAGCAAATGACACCTAGTGAGTTGATAAACTGATTTTAATTTCATTTAGAAACCACTCTCTACTTGTGGTGGATTGATGTCAATATTACATAACTGATATTTCACCGAACCGACTCGGACACCGGACACGACACAGACTCGAATATGCTGAGGTTTTAATTTGAAAAAGACAAGTAATTGAAGTGTCTGTGTTGGTGTCTGACACGATACTTGTTGGACATCGGCACGACACAGACTCGAATACGCTGACACCGGTTTTAATTTGAAAAATACAAGTAATTGAAATGTCTGTGTTGGTGTCTGACACGATACTTGTCGGACACTAAACACATCTTCAACCAGAAGTGTCGGTGTTGGCTTGGGGTCTAGTTTAAGATGGAAAACTATATTTCATTCTAGAGTGTACTTCAACTCTGGACTTTTAGGTCCACTCTATTGTCGGGTGGTAATCCATGCTAATTGCTTATTCAAGAAGCAAGAAAGTTCCAGCTACTCAATCTAGTTTTTCCACTATGTTGATGCAAATGTAATTGATCATCAAGTTTGGGCATTACTGTCACATGATCGGGGAACAAGCAACCTTAACAGTGTGATTTTATTGGGATCTCAAACCCATATACTATGTACCATGAAGAATGAAAAGTTGGCCCTGAAGCCCATGTGTGACATTGAAACTAAGATGATTATTATCGGTCCTTGTCACAAGCACGGTATTATAAAATGCACCATTCACTCACAAAACTAAGAGTAAATAAAGACAATATCAAAATCAATATGAGGGAGACTACTGTTTGTCCAATTCCTTTGACCCGGATTAAATACTACTGATTGTCCAATATGAGGGAGACACACAATAATAAGTCCTTTGGCCCGGATTAAATACTACTGATTGTCCATCAGGAAGTTTATTTGGAAGGGTTCCTCGGATCATGGCATGCATTTGATTAGTTAGTCGAAAATAACACAACCAAGACTAAATGGTGGACTGGGCGTACGACGTTGCAAGGAACATAATATTGAGATATGCCTAGTAATTCTATTGCTTATAATTATGATAGGTGTAGTTAGAAACCTAGTCGAAATGGGCCAGTCGAAGTTATGGGCCTGAGCCTGTTTCATTGTATATATATAGTGATGTCAGTAGCATGTAATTACAATCTACTTTTATGAAATTCAGTGCAGCTTTTACCTAATATTATATTGCCCTACTTATTCCTGCTGTACCTTGCGCCGCCACTTCCTTTTCTTCTCTCTTTCACGTGTTTTATCCCCAACAAACTGGTATCAGAGCTTGTTAGATCCTTACAAAATCTATCAAGATTCATGGCAGCGCGAGACAACTCTGGTGGAAGTATTCCGGGGAACCTCCCAATCTTCGACGGAAAGGATTATGAACGCTGGTGTGCGCAGATGAAGGTGCTGTTTCGATATCAAGATGTTCTTGATGTCGTGAATGATGGTGTTCCACCCTTGGCAGCGAACGCCACTGAAGCGGTGAGGAACAACCACCATTCGCTGAGGAAGAAAGATGGAAAAGGGCTGTTTTTGATTCACCAATGCGTTGATTCCAACATCCTGAACCTGATCATCGACTGTGATTCAGCAAAGGCAGCTTAGGACATCCTAAAGAACTCGTATGGAGGAGCAGATAGGCTGAAGAAGATACGTCTACAGTCGCTCAGGAAGCAGTACGAGGGCTTGAAGATGACAGATGGAGAATCGATTGGAGATTTCATTACGAGGTTAGTGGCATTAACTAATCAAATGAAAGGTAATGGTGAAACTGTGACTGAAGTAAAGAAAGTCGAAAAGGTACTCAGATCCTTAACCCTGGAATTCGACTACGTTGTTACTGCTATTGAAGAATCCAAGGACCTAGATACATTGAAGTTAGATGAACTTCAGGGTTCCTTAGAGGCGCATGAATTGAGAATAAGGCAGAGAAGTTCAGAGAAAGAAACTGAACAAGCCTTGCTTTCATACTCCTCTAAGAGAAATTGGAAGGCAGGCAACAAGGAGAAGGGTAGACAAAAGGGATCAAGCAGTAAGAAGAAAGAACAAGGATCTTTCGACAAGAAGAAGGGAGACCTGTCGAAAGTTCAGTGTTATAACTGTCAGCAATTTGGGCATTATAGGAACAAGTGTAAAAACAAGAAAGTTCCTAGGGATAAAGATGCAGAAGCCAAGTTTGCTAATGATGATGACTCAGACTCTGACTCAGAGGAGTTAATGTTGATGGCTGTCGAAGATGAGATTCGACTCGATGTAGGAATTGCTGAAAGTAGCGAGCAAAATAGTGGGAACACTTGTATAAGTGGATTCACTTGTGATGCTCAAAATACTTGTGCGATGTGTGTGTGGCAGGGCAGTGGAAACACTGGTAATGCCTCCAACATTGCCAGCAATGATAATGAAGAATTGTCATTCATGACAGCTACTGACCCAGAATTACTGTTGTTGAAGGCTGATACAAATTCGACTGAAGAGAAGTCTGTCGAATGGTATCTCGACACAGGATGCTCAAATCACATGTGTTGTCACAAGGAGTGGTTTGTCGAACTGGAGCAGATAAGCAAGAAGATAAGGTTTGCAGATAACAGTAGAGTTACTGCTGAAGGAGTAGGTACCATAAAGTTCCTGTCGAAAGATGGTAAGTGGTGCTACATCCAAGGGGTATTTTATGTACCAGATATGAAGAGCAATCTGCTAAGTATTGGGCAGATGATCGAGAAGAAATTCACCGTCGAAATGGGTGATAACAGTCTCAGCCTGTTTGATTCGACCAAGAAGTTGATCCTGAAGGTGTTAATGCAGAGTAACAGAACCTTCAAGATCAAATTGCAAGTAGTCGAAGAACATTGCCTCAAGAGTACTGTCGAAGAGGAGCACTGGAAGTGGCACAGAAGATTTGGCCACCTCAACTTCAAGAGCTTGAGTCAACTACATGCAAAGAAGATGGTTCAGGGGTTGCCTGCAGTAAAAGTACCTGTCGAAGTTTGCGAGAGTTGTTGCAAGTCGAAGCAACCAAGAAACTCGTTTAAATCAGAAGTACCTAGCAGAGCAGAGAAGAAGCTAGAGGTGATATTTTCTGATGTCTGTGGTCCTTTCGAAGTATGTTCCTTAGGAGGGAATAAGTACTTTGTCACCTTCATTGACGAATACACTAGAATGTCCTGGGTGTATTTGATCAAAAGGAAGAGTGAAGTACTAGAAATATTCAAAAAGTTTAAGGTAATGATTGAAAAGCAGAGTGAGTGTGAAATCAAAACCCTTAGAAGCGATGGAGGTGGTGAGTACAATTCTCATGGATTTGTCGAATTCTGTGAGAAAGAAGGAATTGTGCATGAAGTCACTGCACCTTACACGCCTCAGCATAATGGTACTGCTGAGAGGAAAAACAGGACCATCCTCAACATGGTAAGAAGTATGTTGAAGGAGAAGAAGTTACCTCATAGTTTATGGGGAGAACTTGTAGCCACAGCAGTGTACATTCTGAACAAATGTCCCACAAAGAGATTGACTGGAAAGACACCTGAAGAAGCTTGGCTAGGAAGAAAGCCAAGTGTCAAGCATCTCAGAATAATTGGCTCAGTATGCTATAGACATGTCCCTGAGCAACTAAGAAGCAAGCTGGATGATAGAGCACAACAGATGATCCTTGTTGGCTATCATTCGACAGGAGCATACAAACTGTATGATCCTGTGCAGAAGAAAATAGTGAAAAGCAGAGATGTCGTAGTAGATGAGTCGAAACATTGGAACTGGGAAGAAGGCTGTGAGAAAACTACAATGGTGGACTTCGACGAAGTCTCTGATCGAGATAATCAGAATGAAGAGGTCGAAACTGAAGAGCCAGAAGAACCCATTGCTGTCGAACCTTTAAGGAGGTCGCAAAGGGAAAGGCAGAGATCAGTAAGACTAGAAGGATTCGACACTTACCCAGATTCTGCTATTACAGCAGAGGGAGACCTGACACACTTTGCACTAATGGAAGAAGCAGAACCAGTGAGCCTGGAGCAAGCCCTTAGTCACAAGCAGTGGAAGGAAGCAATGGTTGACGAGTTGAAGTCAATCGAAAAGAATGATACTTGGAAGCTAGTCGAACTTCCAAAAGAAAAGAAAGCCATAGGGGTGAAGTGGGTCTTCAAGACCAAGGTCAAGCCAAATGGAGAAGTGGCCAAGTACAAGGCCAGGCTAGTAGCCAAAGGGTTTCTGCAGAAACCCGGTTTGGATTTCAATGAGGTCTTTGCCCTAGTAGCCAGGATCGAAACCATAAGATTGGTAGTAGCATTGGCAAGTCATAGAGGCTGGCCCCTGCATCAACTGGATGTAAAGTCAGCATTTCTGAATGGACCTCTGGAGGAGGAAGTCTATGTTTGTCAACCACCTGGTTTTGAGTCGAAGGGTAAAGAAGACAAAGTCTATAAGTTGGAGAAGGCCCTGTATGGGCTCAAGCAAGCTCCAAGAGCGTGGAACAAGAGAATTGATGGATTCCTCTTGGCTCAGAAGTTTATTAGATGCACTAATGAACATGGAGTGTATGTGAAGAAGAATGGAACCTCGACTCAGTTGTTGTTGTGCCTGTACGTAGATGATCTACTTGTAACTGGCAGCAATGAAGTCGAAGTCGAAGCCTTCAAGAAAGTGATGATGTCAGAATTTGAAATGAGTGATCTGGGACATCTATCATATTTCTTGGGGATGGAGTTTACCAAGACAAGTAAGGGTATACTCCTGCACCAGTCGAAGTATGCAGCTGATATTCTGAAAAGATTCGACATGAGCAACTGCAAGGAAGTTTCGACACCATCAGACACTAGCAGCAAGCTGTCGAAAGACGACAAAGGGATTGAAGTAGATGCCACCTTGTTCAAACAGATTGTGGGCTCCCTGAGGTACTTGTGCAACACTCGACCTGACATTATGTTTAGTGTCGGAATGATCAGCAGATTCATGGAGAAGCCGAAAAGCTCTCATATGGCAGCTGCAAAAAGAGTACTAAGGTATGTAAAGGGAACACAAAGTTATGGTATTCTGTTCCCTAGCAAGAGTGTGTCGAAGAGTGGTAATGAAGTGTTTGGCTACACTGACTCCGACTGGAGTGGAGACAGGAGTGATCGAAAAAGCACAAGTGGGTATGTCTTTATGTATGGTTCGACACCCATCTCTTGGTGCTCGAAGAAGCAAAGTATTGTTGCGTTGTCCTCCTGTGAAGCAGAGTATGTAGCTGCTTCCTTTGCAGCATGTCAAGCATCATGGCTGAGCATGCTACTGGTCGAAATTGGAGTGCACAGGGTCGAAGCAATGAAGTTCATGGTTGTCAAACTCGCGAGTCAACTCGTACGAGTCTACGAGTTTACGAGTTTACTCTCCCAAAACGAGTCAAATTTCATGTAGAATCGCAATTTTGGTAAACTCGGATAGACTCGGGTAGACTCGGATAGACTCGGATAGACTCGCGAGTTTGAAGCGATTCTATCGAATCTACCACAATCAGGGGTGTAATCAGCAAAGCAGGGGGTGTATGCGAGTAAGCAAGCCCAAAATCAGTTTTTTTTCATTTTTAAAGCCCATTTTAAATATAGATATCATTTTAACACCTCCATAAGCCAAAATAATTTGTAAATTAATAATATCTAAAATATTAATATTTATAAAAATAAAATAAATATATAATACAATCATATATTGTCAGTAGCATATAAAAAATACATCTAAATGTGTTTTCAACAAATTTTAATAACAAAAACACACAATAAATTAAAATCATTTAATCTTATAAAATCAAAATAATTCATAAAACAATCACATACTAAAATAATCACTTATTATTGTATTATTGTTGAATTAGAATTAGCAAAAGGATAGTCTTATTGCTCTTTGAATCAAGTACTATTATTGCTGGATTAGTGTTATTGCTCTAAAGCTACTATGTTATTGCTCTTTGAATTAGTATTAATGTTCTAATGCTACTGAGGCAAGTGTATTATTAATTATTATCATTATCTTTGTACATGCTTAAGTATTTGAAATCATCTTGTGGCATATAATGACATAGGAAGTCCATATTTATGTATTGATAAAATGTCTTCATTTTTATTGATAGTTTGATACTGTTTGACATTACAGTAATTATTTTACTGATTTTTTTAGTGTAATTTTTTTGTTCATAAACTCTTACGAGTCTACGAGTCGAGTTTACGAGTCGAGTCTACGGTCTCCTCACGAGTCTATGTAGACTCTCGAGTTTGACAACCATGATGAAGTTGTTGATCGACAACAAGTCTGCGATAGATCTCGCCAAAAATCCTGTTGCACATGGTAGGTCGAAGCACATAGAGACCAGATATCACTTCCTGCGTGACCAAGTAAACAATGAGAAGCTGAATCTGGAATATTGCTGTTCGGAACTTCAGGTAGCTGATGCAATGACCAAGCCATTGCAAAAGGGAAGATTCGAAGAACTGAGAACAATGCTTGGAATGATGTCGCTCAGCAATGTGAATTAGGAGGGAATATTGAGATATGCCTAGTAATTCTATTGCTTATAATTATGATAGGTGTAGTTAGAAACCTAGTCGAAATGGGCCAGTCGAAGTTATGGGCCTGGGCCTGTTTCATTGTATATATATATATAGTGATGTCAGTAGCATGTAATTACAATCTACTTTTATGAAATTCAGTGCAGCTTTTACCTAATATTATATTGCCCTACTTATTCCTGCTGTACCTTGCGCCGCCACTTCCTTTTCTTCTCTCTTTCACGTGTTTTATCCCCAACACATAACACGGCTCTTCTGGGGAAATTAGTGTGGCATCTTCTCAACAATAAGGAGAAGTTGTGGGTCAGGGTGTTAGATTCCAAATACTTGAAGAATGGAAACATGCTTTTGGATCAACTTCCTAATGGTTCGGCCACATGGAATGCAATCAAAAGTGCCTTCTTGGAGCTGCACGATGGCTTCAAATTTAAAATAGGAAATGGCCTTACTAGATTTTGGTATTTCCTCTGGACATCTCATAGGCGCCTTTGTGATACGGTAGACGTGGTGCAGATTCATGACACTGCTCATAGTGTAAAAGACGTTTGGAATAAAGAGACAGAGACTTGGAACACAGCTTCGATATACACTGTGTTGCCAACAGTTCCAGATGTGTGGACATGGTCACAACATGTATCAGGTTCTTACATAGTTAATTCAGCTTACAAATGGCTCTTAGCTCATCAAGCAACACCTACAATCTCTCTTTCATGGAGCTGGATTTGGAAAACAAAACTCCCAGCAAATATCCAATTTTTCTTATGGCAATTGGGACATCTTTCCTTGCCTACAAGAAGCATGTTGGTGAAGAGAGGAGTTCCTTGTGATGATAGATGTCATGTGTGTGGGGTTAATGAGGAAACTTTGGTGCACCGCCTTTTCACTTGCAACATTTTTAGACAAGCTTGGTCTCTTTTCACTACTGCCCAAACACCTGCAACTGATGATGCTATTTTCCCTTGGGTTACGGACCAATGCCAGCGCTCGGGAAGTTCTGTCCCTGTGCTTATGTGGGTGATGTGGTGTTGTAGAAATGGTTGGGTGTTTGATAACAAAGCAACAAATGTAGTGGAGAGATACAGATGTTATATGCAGCTCAACTAACTCAGATCCAGAGAGCTTATAATGTGGTTAATGGACCTTCTACTCATGCAACAGCTCGTCAGATTACGTAGTTTAATCCTCCCCAAGGAACTGTAACCCTTAACGTGGACGACAGTGTTTTTTCTTCAACAGAGAGGACTGGTTTTGGGGGATTAATTTGTGATACAAATGGCAACTTTCTTTGGGGTTTCTTTGGAGCTATACCTGAGGAAGGGGTGCTTGATGCTGAGATTAAAGCTCTTCACAAAGGGCTGGAACTGTGTTGGGATAAAGGTTATCGAGATATTTATTGTGTCTCAGACACTCTTTTGGTTGTGAATGACATCAAGAATGAGTTTCTCTTCATCATCATTACAACAATGTTATTGCATTGATAAGAGACATTGTAAACAGAGATTGGAGATGCCAAGTTTTGCATAATTGTAGAGAGGGCAACCAATGTGTGGATATCATGGCCAAGATCAGGGACGGATGCATTCATATGAGGGTGGGGGGGCAAAGATATATTTGGCTTACTCGTATATTACCTATATAAAGTTATTGTACACTTAATAATAATGGTAATAAATATATTTTGAGTAAAAGAATGATAATATAGTATTTGTTTTATTTCATCTTCTCATTAGTAAAAACAAAATCACCCACACCCACTTCCTCATTCACTTTCACCCATATTTCTCCAATTCTCGCTTTTATCTTGTAATTAAAGGTAAATCCCAGTTAATTTTTCCTAATTTATATTTTTACTCTCCATGTATTTATTATTTGTTTTATTGGTGTATATATGATAATTGATCATATATTTTTACAAGCTACTTCTTTGTCATGAATATCATCAAGAATCGGATGGGCATGAGAAACGAATCAATGAACGATTGTTTAGTTACTCATATAGAGAGATATATTTGTTGAAAGTATCGACAATAGGAAAGCATTCAATGTTAATGCTTATAAAATATTGTAGAGAACAATTATAATGTAATATTTCCCCCACTGCATAATTTTTCTGGATCCGTCAGTGGCCAAGATGGGTGCAAATTCAGGAAGTAATTTTACGCTTCTAGAAGACGCTCCTTTGGAGCTAACTGATGTTTTGAGAAATGATGCAGCACGCACATCCTTCTTAAGGGTGTAGTAGTCCTTTGTGTTTTTTCTTTTTCTTCTTCATGCGAATGTAACAAAAAAAAGAACTCAATTTTATAAAGAAAATGCAGTTATCTCAAATTTTGGTGTCCTAAATACACATCTTATTTCGAGAGTCACCATCTCTCCCAACACCATTTTGGTGTCATTTTTCTTATAAAAAAATTCAGTTATCTCAAATTTTATTATTAATTTATAAAAATTACTAGTTGATTGATAAGTAACAGACATTGCAAAAAAGATGGAAAAAAAAGTGGTATCCAATTTAGTTCTTGAGAATAAATATGTCCTTTAATAGTCTTTCACCATTACAAACAGACACATTAATCTCTCAAGTTCACTAACATGTGTCCAAAGACGACCGTTTAACCACTGATTTAAACTATTAACTTGTTGATTTATCTGTTAATTAATGACAATATGTAAAATGATTGTATAATTTTGTCAGGCCAAATTAGTTCCTCTCCACATCTATTTGAATCCCTCTAAGACTTAACAAAAGTGGTCCAAATTAGTCCATCTTTATTCGACTCCATTTAGTCCCTTCCTATTCAATTTTTGTGTGTGTACCCACTGTTGAAGAAATCAATAGTCAGTCATGTTGGGATCTTCTTAGTATGTTCATAGGCTTGAGGTTAGCTAGAGTGATCCACCTAGCGCAACTCCTATACAATGGAGTGATGCAAGATGTTGTGAGAAGAAAGGAGTTGTATATAGCAAAGACACTAACTACCATGAATAGGGATTTCTAAGTATCTTCAATGGTTTATAGCTCTCTCTTTAATTAGGTTTTTAGTAGGAAAGAAGACTAATGGATAGCCTTTGTTCGCGTCCTTTGGGGTTATGTATACTGTTGGGCCATTGTTCCCATCTTTTTTAATTAGATTTTGTATTATTAACAAGGCACATAAGTGCATTTTAACATAACTCCAACTTTGAGTGCGAGTGGTTAACACGTCATTTAGGCTTTGTTTGGCAAACCAAATCCAATAGCTTATAGTTGAATTGACTAGCAGATTTGACCAGCGAATAGCGGATGAAAAACTTAAAGGTGTTTGGCAAACAGTGGCAGATAGTGTTTCCGGGATAGCTTATAGCGTTTTTTGAAATGCTACTTCAAGTACTGTTTGAGCTAATAGCTTATAGCGTTTCATCTTTTTTATCCTTTTTACCTTTATTATTTTTATATTATTCCTTTTTTGTCCTCAATAAAGTAAAATTATTTTGTTATACCACTGCAGTCCCGGTATGTCACATGTTTTTTGCACGTCACATGTTGTTTGTTGCCTTGTACCTTTTATTTCATTCCTTTCTATTTTTTTTAAATGATCCTTTTCTTTCTATTTGGTGATGGTTTATTTTCTTTATATAAACAAGCCTTAATACCCGTGCGATGCACGGGGTCAGCTAAATTTAGTTTGTGTAAAACATAATTTTTTTTAGTTTGGACCATTGTTGGCTACTCACAGAGTGTCATGGCACTTTCAACAAAAGACTAATATTCCATCATACTTAGAAACAAATTTTGTGTTTGCCAACACCGAGTTTGTCCACTAAAGGAATCAAACTCAGAAGCACCGGGTCGACCCCCGTGTCCCAGGGTAGCCTATGCCACTAGACCAACGGTGTTGGTTTGTAAAATATATAGTCTAATAGCTGTGAATAAAAATTAAATTATATCTATAAATTAAATAAGAAGATTCAAAAATTAAAAGGGAACAATAAACAAAGGCATTGAAATTAAGCATCCATAGATAATGAAAAGAAAATGTCTAAAGAATTTTAATAACATAATCAGCATTTAGAAAAGAAAAATAAGACAACACAATTAAAAAGAAACACGTGGGTATCATGTAGGGTTGAATGAAAACCACCAATTAAATAGAAGCACCTATACCAAGTTTAAAGAATATGACGGGGGCTCTATTGTAAATACGGTTGAAGTTCTTGTGAATAAAAACTAAATTATAACTATAAATTAAATAAGAAGATTATAAAATTAAAAAGGAACATTAACAAAGACATTGAAATTTAACATCCATAGATATATAATTAGAATAAAAGTCTAAAGAATTTTTATAACATAATATATATTCATCAAAATGTAAATATAAAAGCTTAACTCATAAATAGAAAGAAAAAAACACAATTAAAAAGTGAAACACGTGGATATCGTGCATGGTTGGATGAATATCACCAATAAAATAAAAGCAGCTATACGAAGTTCATAGAAGAAGATGGAGATTCTATTGTAAATATGGATGCAGTTCCCGCGGGAGTAAATGTTGTAAGTTCCCGTGAGAGTATTATAAATATTGTAACGCAGTTCTCAAATATAAAATAAAGATAAAAATATAAACATCAATTTATCACACTTGAATTATTTTATCATGAAATTATTATTAATTTTCATCAAACGGTTAATGAGGAACAAACTTTGTGTATTTGAACAGTAAATTTTTTTCTAAACCATAAAGTATACAAAAACACACTGCTTAGCATTTCACTTTACGTACTTTGTCATGAAATTAATTTTGTTTCACTTAACCGGTTATCGAGGACCAAACTTTGCATATTTGAAGAGTTTAAATTTTTTTTGAACGCTAAAGTACCCCAAAACACACTGCTTGACATCGTATTTTATGTATATTTTCACGAAATTATATTTCTTTTCACCAAACTGGTTATTGAGGAGCAGACTTTGCATATTTGAACCGTTAAAATTTTTGAGTCATAAAGTACACCAAAACACATTGCTTAACATCTCACTTTACGTATTTTGTCATAAAGTTATATCTTTTTTTGTCACCTAACCGGTTTTTGAAGACAAGATTTCTCATATTTGAAAATCTAAATTTTTTTGTAGACTCTAAAGTATCCTAAAACACACTGTTTAGCATCACACTTTACGTATTTTATTTGGAAATCATTATTTTTTTCCACTAGATCAGTTATTGAGAAACGAACTACGCGTATTTGAACAATTAAATTTTTTTTCTAAACCCTATAATACTTAAAATCACACACCTTAAGATATAAAAAGACCTTATAAAAAATATATAAAAAAGAAATAAATAAATAAATAAAGTTGAAGTAGGTGGGAAGTACCGACTGCCATAACTGCAGGACGGTATTCCCATTAGATATAAGATGTCATCTTATCTAATGGGAATACCGTTCTGCAGCATAACTGCAGGACGGTATTCCCATTAGAATGAGATTATTTTTGTTTCTTTTGTAAATAAATTACACCATTAAAATAAATAATTAGTTGATAATAAATAAATAAATAAATTAGTTCAGATATCAAGTAAATTAATAAGTTAGACTACCTGCTTCAAAAAAATTAGACTATTATGAATTTTAAGTAAAAGATAAATTATAATCTCAAGTAAATATATAAATTAGACTATTAAAATTTAAATTTTTATAATTTAAATTATAAATATCTTAATAGTTAGTTTAATTATCATGAACTTATAACAATAATAATTTAAAGATGTCCTTTTATGTCATTTTACATTTATTAGTCAGTTCAACAACTAATTTTACCAAACACTTCATTTGTCATCAGCTCGCTTATCCGCTATCCGCTATCAACTATCCGCTATCCGCTATAAGCTCATCCGCCAATTTTTGCCAAACAGATCCTTAAAGGGACGGACTTGACTAACACTGTTGGAACAAATTAGAGTCCGACTTTATTTACCTCTCAACCGAACTTCGGACTAGTCAAGCCATTTTCCCTTGGACACCCAAAGGGGTTCAAGACCTCTAAAAAAAGTGTGTTTTAACATAAGGAGTTAGATGGAGATTAATGAAGAAACTAATATAATTCTTCCTTGTAATTGTACGTGGAGAACTATTAGGGCATGTTTGATGGATAGGATAAGGAGACTGTATCATAAGGAGAACTATTAAGGCCCCACAAACTAATAGTTCTCCACAAAGAAGCCCTAATATAATTCTTCCTTGTAATTGTGGAGAACTATTAGGGCCCGTTTGATGGATTGGATAAATCACAGGATTAAATGAGTAATTTTGTCATTTTGTATAATCTAAAAATTAAAAATCTATTGAAATTAAAAAAAATAAAATAAGTGATAAAAAGTAAAATTATTATTAAAAAATAGATAAATTAGAAAATTAATTTAATATTTTAACATGAAATATAGTTGTCACAAGGTAGTTTTGTCATTAATATATATAATTATTATTTATTAGTTTATCTAAAATATATAGTAGAATAACATATGTTATCTTTGTACCTAAAAAATGAATAAAATATATTATTTTATTTCTTATCACGTAGTGCACATCAAATACATGATATAATAGTGATATCTTGTCTCTGTCATATCGTATCACTATCGTGATTCATATCGTATCCTATCTATATCCTACGGTGACCATCAAAGGGGCCTTAGAGACTTTTTTAAGGACTAAGTTGAATACCACATTTTTCTTGTAAGTACTACCATTTTGTATATTAATTCAAAAATGAGATGGAGTAACAAACGCGAGAGCGACAGAGAGATGCAGAGGAAGTAGACAGTTTTGTAACTTACAAAAATCTCAGTTACAACTACGACGAGAGACTATATCGGCTACGTACCGACAACCAGATTTGCTTGCTTGCTTCTTCTAATCACTTCACTCATCCAATAAATTCAATTTCCCTCTCTCTGTTCTGAGTTCTCAGCGCTTGTTGCTGGATCTGAATCGCTACAAAAAAAAATGGGAATTGCAGAGGATAGGGTCGTTGCCGTGATAATGGTTGGAGGACCCACCAAAGGTTCTATTTCTATTCAACACTAACCCAATTCACTCATTCAATGTCTCTAATTCTCTGTTCACTCTGTAAAAATTGAAATTGCAGGTACTAGATTTCGTCCATTATCATTCAACATTCCCAAACCACTCTTTCCATTAGCAGGACAACCAATGGTTCATCATCCAATCTCTGCATGTAAACGGGTATATACATATAAATAAATAACTCATATTCATATTCATAATCATTGATTAACTATTCTTATTATTTGTGTCTCCAGATTCCTAATTTGGCTCGGATTTATCTAATTGGTTTCTATGAGGAACGTGAATTTGCATTATACGTTTCCTCAATCTCAAATGAGCTTAAAATCCCTGTTAGGTCCTCACTTGTTATTCCTTTCTGCTCTTCTTTTCAATTTTCAGTCGCTTAATTAACCATCACATTAATTGCTCACTCATATTAGATACTTGAAGGAAGACAAGCCACATGGTTCAGCTGGTGGTCTTTATAACTTCAGAGATCTCATCATGGAGGAGGATCCGGTTTTTATCTTTACCTTTCATTTTCAACATCCTTTATTATCATTATTATAGGCATTCTTTCAAGTCTGATTTTTTGTTTCGAAAATTTTTGCTATATCATGTAACTCAAATGGTTTATATGCATTTTGTTGATGGGGTTTATCACATTTTCTATGGCAGTCACATATTTTCTTGCTCAACTGTGATGTTTGCTGCAGTTTTCCACTGCCACAAATGCTGGGTAAGTTTTTTTCTTCTCTAATACACTATATGTTTGAGTTTTTTCCCCTCTTTTACTTTTATAATCATCATATATGCTTCAGTTTCTTTGCAGAATAGTAACTTTGTGCTTCCTTGACATCTCTTAACTGTTGAGACCATTAATTGTGACTTATCTGTGTATGCTTACAGATGCTCATAAAAAATATGGTGGGATGGGAACAATACTCGTTGTGAAGGTTGGACAATACACAGACACACTGATTTTTCATTATGACATTTTGATGATTAGCATTTAATGTTTTATCCCTTTTCTCTATTTGAAGGTTTCTCCGGAGTTAGCCAGCGAATTTGGGGAATTGGTAGCTGATCCAGTCACCAATGAACTCTTGCATTACACCGAGAAACCTGAAACTTTTGTATGTTTCTGTGCTTATGTCTTGAATCTCTGAACTAAAAATTTGAAATGTTTCCTCTATTCCATGTTGCTGTTTACTGTCTTATGATGCCATCTTTTCTGAATGTAGGTTAGTGATCTTATAAACTGTGGTGTGTATATATTTACACCAGATGTCTTTACTGCCATCGAGGGTGTTTCTTCTCAGCGGAAAGAAAGAGGTCAGTGAAAGTGAAACATCTTAGGCCACACCCATTACTAAAGAAATATGAACTTAGTATTTGATCTGAAAAGGCAAAAATTTCATTTATGTAATTTATGCTGGATATAAGGAGTTGAAGATAACCTGAGTTTACCTTCCTGTATATTAATGCATTTAATTCATGTCATTTTATTTGCAGCAAACCTAAGACGTGTCTCCAGCTTCGAAGCAATGCAGCCAGACACAAGGTTTGTACCTTCCAAATAGTCAACAGTTCCTGGTTTTAAAAGTTTAGCTGACTAGAACATTTTCAAAGTTCATTTTGATCATTAATAACATCAACTACGGCAATTTATGCAATGCCTATTTAATTATTTACCTTCTTTATCAGGTGCTGTTCATATGTGCTTATTTTTATAACTTTGTATACATACACTTGATCTTTACAAAGATTTTTAATAATATTAGTTAACAATTAACATTAAAAAATTTAAAAGTTAATTGCTTGTCAACAATATTGGCAGCTGTCTTAGTTAAGCTCATCACTTGTCACAGCATAAAGCATTTAAGCAGTGATTACTGTACATTCATAGATTCTCAAAACAGATAAATTAAAATTGAAATTTCTAACTCTTAGGGTATGTTTGGGAGGGTTTTGGAGGGGAGGGCTTTGGAGGGCTTGGTCTATATTTTAATATCTATTTGAGATTTTAAAAATTTGAAAGAATAACATGATAGATAATGATAAAATATTATTAATCATACTTCATTTTTATTTAGAAACATTTTATAGCTTACTCAATTTAGAATTGAAATTCAACCCTCCCCTCCCCTCCTAAACCCTCCATCCAAACATACCCTTAAGAAAAATTTCCACTATGATCCCACCTGAATGAACAAAACAAGTATGAAGAGGAAAATTAAGTGTGACTACTGACCTATCTTTAGATATGATGCATGATGATAAAACTCGGAATCTAGAGAATATTTTATAACTGATTTCATTAATTGAATCTATTTTCTTGATTGAAATTATTACAATGGTACGGCTCCAATATATAGGTTGGAGCGCATAACAGAAAACTGTTTTAAGTAAATCTTAGAGGTTTAACTAACTGAGTACATCTCAGCTAGTTAATTACAAGTGAATACTATCCTAAGGTGGGGTGCACTGTGGTGCACCGTAGGTATATGGGAGGTATTCTCTAATACCAGACAAGACATTATAATATTGTTTGATCCATGTGGCCAATCCCATCTAGTGGAAAAAGGCATTGGTGGTTGTTTTGTGGTATACATGATTTATTTAGATATCTAATTCTGAGAAGTTCTTTTTCAGGAGTCTTCCTGCCAATTATGTCAGATTGGATCAAGATATCCTCTCACCTCTTGCAGGGAAGAAACAATTGTATATATATGAAACCATGGACTTTTGGGAACAAATCAAAACTCCTGGGTAAGCCCATGTATTGTGTTGCACATTCATCACTTAACAATTTTATAACTCATTTTATGTAATATTAAGTGTGTAATTAAAACACATCGATTAACTCAAATGCTTTCTCATCTTCACTCTCAACAATATAGAATGTCTATAAAATGTTCGGCCTTGTATCTTTCCCAATTTCGTCACACTGCCCCCCATCTATTAGCAAATGGAGATGGTATTAAGAAAGCCTGCATAGTTGGTGATGTTTATATCCATCCATCAGCAAAAGTGCATCCATCTGCAAAGGTGAATATTCACATCCTTTACTTTGATCACTACCTAGAGGCTTTCACAATCATCTTAGTTACTCTGTATCAGTCATGTTGTGCATAATATTTTTTATTGCATTACAGCTTAATGTTATGTTTTGTACTTATATAGTACATGATACACGTAATTTACTTATTCTTTGTGTTCTTTTTGTATTTTATAGACAAATTGCTTATCTTTGGCCAATTGATCTTCGCTCTGTCTCCCTCTCCCCCACCCCCAACCCTGTCCCTTGGTCCCTTTCTATCTTTGAGTGAGAGATTAAAGAAAAAGACAATCTAGATGGCATGACATGTTATGAAAATTGACTTTCATAATGTGATTGAACAGATTGGTCCTAGTGTATCAATATCTGCAAATGCTCGTATAGGAGCTGGTGCAAGGCTCATCAGTTGTATCATCCTTGATGATGTTGAAATCAAGGTAGGTCTACACATTTAATTGATTTTGAAATGCGCAAATATTTTGGAGCTGAAGTTTTATATATTTCATCTTACAGGAGAATGCTGTTGTCGTTCATGCTATTGTTGGATGGAAATCCTCCATTGGACTATGGGCTCGTGTTCAGGCAAGTTTGGAAACTTTAGTGTTAATAATTAAACTATATTGTTCTGATAACCAAAGCGTGTTTTGCGTTTTCTGTCACTTGAGTTTTCAAGATTGCTAATATTGAGTATTGCAATAAAGGATAATTTAAACCAATACAATTATCTGTACTTATAATTGAGGTTATTTAACTATTTTCTTAATTATTGTGCAATAACCACAATGTGCTTACATTTTTCGTCTCCCGTCTTTACATTCGATTTCATTGACAATTGTTTTACTAATTTGGATACACCAAATCAGGCTAGTGGAGATTACAATGCGAAATTCGGGGTCACTATACTTGGTACCTTTCTTAACCTTATCTGCATAATATGATTTATTTATGACTTTGATCATGGGGTAAGTATGGAAAAACAAGCACTAATTGAGAAAATCTTGTTCCCTTGGTGAGACCAGGTGAATCTGTTACCGTTGAGGATGAAGTAGTGGTTGTTAATAGCATTGTCCTTCCACATAAGACCCTAAATGTTGGCGTTCAAGATGAAATTCTTTTATAGGTCACCCTCTGCTCCCATTAATGACCTTTTCTTTCCTTGTGATGGTACTTGCAGTGACTTGTGTTTGATATCTAGTTTGAAAGTCAAAACCATGTATATTATTCATTTTATCACACATTTGTGCTAATATTTCAATATTTCAAAGAAATGAAGTATTTTGAGTACCAAGTGCAATAAATATATTAATTTTCACACACGTTGGAGTAAAAATATTTTACACAGGCATCCAATGATGTGTTGTGGGATAATTTAATGAGTCTAAAGCACATGGTTTGTCAAACTTATTAAATGATATATGACAACACATTATTGGGTGCATGTGTAAAGTATTTATAGAATGACGGTGCACATAAATTTAATCCATAAACATATTCTATACTGCAAAAAGGGGATTGTTGTCTGTTGACACTAATTTATAACAGGGAAAGTATGGCAGGATTGTGTAAGACGTAATAGGAAGTAATATTACAACAATTTCCCTTTTTGTGTTTGTTTATAACTATTTGGCCACCTTTTCTTTTTTTTTTTGACTAAATTTGCCCACATTTTCTATATAAGTATGATAAGGTTATTTTTGCATTAGAGTTTAGTTGATGGTCATGATAGAATACAGACGAATAAAATAAGTTAACTAAATAAGCATAGGCTAAGATATTATGTAAATACAGACTAATAAAATAAGTTAACTAAATAAGCATAGGCTAAGATCTACATAATAAGTATTATCATATAATGTGTTTAATGCACGCCTAATAACAAACTACTTTTTTTTGGCTAAATTTTTTTTGTCTCATATGACGTTTTTTAGCCAAAAAAAAATTGTCTCATTATATGACGATACCAATGAAGCATTAATTTTTCTTTTCCTATAATACTCTTCATTATTTAATTATCTCTCTTCTTCCTATTCAATTAATTTATCTTCCCCATGTCATTAATGAATGATAATTTTGTAAAGTAACTCATAATTTATCATTCCCATACAAAACTAACTACTTTCCTTTCTTTTTTTTGACAAAAAACTAACCACTTTTCTCAATTTGTGTGAAATGGCCAACAACAGTATATAATATGGGTTAGATAATATGGGACGGAGGGAGTAGATAATATTATTTCGTCCAATAATATATTTGAGATTGACGAAACAATAGTATGATTAGGTGTTGATTGGTTTGGATTTTTTTTTGTCTAAACTAGATGAAATGGCAAATAAACACCACACACACTACCACCACTCACACCCGGGTTCGAACCCGGGAGTCGATGTTCTCATGTCGCTGAAATTGCCAAGGCAACCAATAGTGGGGGACCATTGATTGGTTTGGACTTTGGATTGGTTTTAAGCTAAAAGGTCATTTGATTAAAAAAAAAATTGCAGTTCGATTTGGATTGGATTGAAACTAGTATGGACTTTGAATCAATCCAAATTCGATTAAAAGCAGTTTGGGTTGGATATGATTTGGTTTTTATGACACAATCCTATTAAAAACAATTTGGATTGGATGATTTGACATGGTCTAGAAGAGGTTCTTCTACTTGGAATTCCATTATCAAATCTCTTGACAAGTTCGAGGAAGGTTTTAGTCTAAAAGATAGGATATGGTCAAATAACTTTTTGGAACCAACCTTGGAGCATTTGTACACTTATATTCCCCCTTATATATCAAACAGGATTTAAACATGCATGGTGCACCCTTGCTGGTGGATGGTCTACCATGTCAGTATTTTGTGACGAGTGCCTATGTTATTGCAGGATTAACAAGCAAATCATGAAAGTTTTCTATGAAAGCTAAACTTGGACTGCTTTTCACCTACTCTTCTCTGATACAAAGGAGAAATATGTACATTTGAAACAATAAGCAACTTTACAAACTAGTAGAGAAATACGATGCACAGATACTTCTGTTTTGTTGTCGTGTCTGTATCCGATACGTCATGAGTATATGTCAGAGTAGTATTAAATTATTTTTTCTATTTTTTTAAAAAATTAAAGTCTCTATACATCGTAAGGACATCTTTAGTACACCTCAAACACAAGAACAAAACTAACTTGAGCCATAAAAATACAAAACAAAAAACAACTATCACAGTCTTTGCTTTACAAGTGCAATTCACTAGTTTCTATATGCCTCTTTGTCTTATTATGCTAGCCTATGTTTCTTTGGATCTATGTGTATATGTATTTTCTATTATTTTGTGAAGATATTATTTTTTTATAAACGAATCTTAGACATATCTTATCCTATATTTTTCAAAAAAAATTGCATTTCCGTATGGTGGTTTTTAATAGTTTTAATATGATAAATAATTCGCAAGAACAAACCCATGCTCAATTTTAGGCAACTAAGTAACATGTAAAGGTCAGAAATTTGTATTCAGTTGCTCTATGGAAGTATATTGAGAACATGCAATAAGTAACTGATCATTAATTTTTGTTGCTTTCTTCTCATCATCTATATTTGTTTCCCTCTTTTGAGCAGCTGCTTTTATTGCTCTCCTCCGATCATATCTACATTTTTCGAGCGGTTTTAGAGTGCCACAATTTCTATGCTTCCATATAGTGGGAGAATAGGATTTTCAAATCTGCACGAGCCAACACATAGCAGATTAGTTAAAAAAAGCCAACAAGTAACTAATATTCCATTTATTATATAGTTATATAGTACTTTTAAATTCAAAAGTAGGTTAAACATGTTTTAAATCGCAGTAGATAAAATAATATTCACTTTCACTCTCTTTTAAGAAAATAATGTTTGCTTAGTCCCCCATTTCTGTAAATGTGTGAACTTGCAACTACAGTCCCTAAACTTAACTACTTAAACTCATAAGCAGCAAGTTGGTTAGTACAAACATTGTCCAATCCTTCTTATAGGCTATTTCAATGACTGTCATAGTAGCAAGCAATTCAGTAAGAAATTATCATTTAATTTATAACATACGCAAATCGTTTGTTTTCCTTGATACGCATATGATTCATCCCCGTAATTTTCCTTCCTCCCTTGGTGATTTGTTCATTCATTTTTCTCCATACACTAGTAGTTATATAAACATAATATTAACCACATTTCTTTTGATTAGTTTATTGACTAGTTGATGTTGAACTTGATGTTACCGCCAATATTATGTTTATATAACTACTTAATGTTAGTTAAAAAAAAATAACTACTTAATGTTTGAGTGAAGGGAAAATTTAGTCCCAAAAGAAATAATGTATCACAATAGTATTAACTTCATGACTCCATTGAGTTCACCAAAACAGAATCAGCAACAACAGATAAGCAATTTGGGAATGAAATTCTCCATTTTCTGTTATTAGCAAAAACGGAACTATACAACTGAAATGATCAAAGTTTATATACAATGGTTCAGATCCTAACTGACCAACTCTAGTCTAACTAACTAGTCAAAATAGAACTAACTAATTGACTATCTATTAACCAATCACTGTGGTTATACATTCTAATTGTAGTTAGAGTAAAAATACATAAAGGTTAACTTCAATAAATATATTAACTTCAATACGCCCCCTCAAGTTGGAAGGTAGAGGTTTCTCATCCCCAACTTGGATATCAGCTCACCAAACTTGTTTCTGGGCGGTGCTTTTAGCAATGACGGGAACTCTTTGATTATTTGGGAAAGTGACAAATGTATTGTGCAGCTTGGTGTATGGTGAAAAAAAGGCTAAAAGGCTGCATATGTGTTCTGTGACACCTGGATCTATGATCCAATCATTAGAATTGTTCTGGATGCAAAATGGAGAAAGCAAAAAGTAAAGATTGAAAAGAACGTGATAGAGGGTGGAATTCAAATTAGGGACAAATTGATTACTCCGTTCATTTCCATCCAAATTTGTGATTTAATGTGTTGATGTGTACTGTTGAGTGAATACATGGTAGGCGACGTGTTGTCGTCTATTTTTTTAAAAGGAAAATGCTAATCATCCCGCAAGGAAATTTGGGAAATATTGCGAATGAATTTTATTGCATGTTCAGTGGCTGCTAAATGCTATTATTACTCAATTGGATTGGTAAATGCCCACTTGAAACTCACACACACAACTGTGAGATCTCGGATTCAAACCTGAGACATGATATTCAACCTAACAATTTCGGCATTTGTCCGTTGAGCTGGGCCTTAGTGCAAATGTTTTGTCAAACGAGATAGATGTTGACGTTGTACTAGTGATAACTGCTGATGATGGCAGCAAAAGGCGGTGGTGGAGTTGACTTTTTCGGCCTAAATAGCATCACTCTTTTTTAAAAGAAGTGTACAAATTTTACGATAATTTAGTCCCTACATCAAAAAAAGCTCACTCACGTACAAAAAGGGACATGTTAGTCTTTATCTAAATATACCCACTTTTGCCTTTTGAAAAATGAGTGAACGAGTGCACCATAAAGTAAAAAGGGACAATTTAGTCCTCATCCCTTCATGTGAATAATTCTAATATTCAAACATTTAAATTTGAGTTTTTTCTTATTTCACTCAAGTTTTAAATTTTAGGCTTAAATATGTCTTAAGATCCTGCGAATATAGTGTGTTTTGATTTAAGCCATTGCAAAATATTTTTTTTAGAAAAAACTCCTTGCAAAATACAGTTTTTTGATTTTAGCCCTTCCGTTACACTTCTGTTACAAAAATTGCCAATGTGTCTGCCACATGGGTTTAAACGCTGACTTGGCATTGACAGTTCATTATGGAGAATGGGAGAAGAGGAAATGGGCGCTGAGAGAGAGGGATAAGAGGAGATCGGTGCAAAGGAAAAGGGGAAAAGATTGTGTTTTGGGTTCAACGATGGGAATATGGGTAATTGCATTATCAAAGTGGCTGATTAAAGTTCTTGGTTTGGGTCAAATCTTCAAAGTTTGTCATCTATTTCACAAACCCAGAAATGCTGAAACCCAAACCCAACAACATTCGTTGATAATGACATGATGATGATTGTGGGAAGTTGCCAATTAGTTGTTAGTGTGCCCAGAAAACCAATACAATGGTCTTTTTATTAAAAAAGTTACCCACTGTCAAGGGTGGAATTGGAATTATTGAAAGTCTAAGCTTTTGGCTGTGTTGTGAGATTAGAGGGTATTTTTTGTGGTTGGCAACTAGGTTGGTTGGTTTGACCGACACAACATAAGGCTAGGTAGGTGGATAGATTACAGGGGACGCATCGTTTGGGATAATGGAGGTGATGGTAGATTGATAGGGGTGGTGATGGGGATCTACTGTTTTTTTCTTTTTCTAGGTTGTGGCTGAGTTTTGATGCTCATGGAGATGGTGAATGGAGAAAATGGGGAAGATGATGAAGATGAAAGAAAATGAAAAATAAAAGAATTAACGGAGGAGGCTTGGTGGTGGCGTGATGAGATTGAGAAGAAGAGGAGGAAGATAGGATGGTGTCATTCTTCATGACCGTTGATGAGATGAGTGATGGAGGTTTGAAGATGAAATAGATGATAGACAAATATAAATTAAAAGAAAAATAATATATGACATGTCAATATATTATTTTAAAATAAAAGAAAATGATTTGGAAAAGCAAAATGGCTGTTCCGTTTGACAACTCAGCAAATCACTAACCGAGAGTTAACAGAAGGACAATTAGCAAAAAAATATTTGCAGGGAGTTTTTTCTACAAAAAAATTTGCAGAGGCTTAAACCAAAACACGCAATATTTGCAGGGGCCTAAAACATATTTAAGCCTAAATTTTAATTTATCTATAACTTCACTAATTAGGAATACTTATTTTGTCAAAAAAAAAAGGAAATCTATACATAAAAGGAGAAAACCTAGACTAATAATATCATAAACCCTAACGATCCAATTGTTGAAGAAATTGAGACCTTTAATAACATTTATATCTACTTAAGGTGTGTTTGGATTTGATAGAATCAATAGTGAATTCCAACATTGAGCTAAAAGCTATAGTTGATTGCTTCAAGTTTGTCGCGAGTTTGACATGTTTGGACGTAGATCCAAACGTATGTTAAGCGTATGTTTGGAACTGCGTCAAGAGCTCCGAATTGCATGTTTGCAAGTGTTCAACATGATTCAAGCATGAACTTTTCTGTTTGGATTTGGATTCAGTAAAAGTAGCGTATGAAAGGGGTAAACTCTATTATAAGGTACTTCATGAGTCAAGATAGTAAGTATTTAACAGGTGAAGACACAGATACATGTATTAAACTACCAACCACGTTGCATTGTATGTATATATGGGTCATGTAGCCGACTACACCAAGTGAGATAAGGCTTTGTTGATACTGTAGATTTGAAAACCATTGCCATAGTTATCATCCCTAGATCAAGGTAAAACTAGCTACAATAAGATCATAAAAAATGTATACATCGTAAAATATTGTGATTTTATATAAAAAATAAGATAAAATTGTGTGATTATCATCATCCACTACAACATCAGAGATTCAGAAGATAATAATGGCACAAACAAAAGTCATCTCATATTACTTGCCCGAAAGTATTTCAGATATTGTGATGGAAATACTGACAACCATGGATAATTTACAACATAAGCAAATGTAATTTTTCCAGTCTTTTAAGAATCATTTTATTCTGGGCACCTGTCGGCATACAACCTTGCTTAAAGAGTTCCATCGCGACCGCACTAAGACAACACCACCTGCAACTACATGCAAGAACAAAGGGCTTCTTTTTGAGAAGTGACGGTCAAAAAGTGTATGTTCTATAGTTTTTTCCTTTAGAAACATCAGCCATTCGCAGTATCACTGCCTTTGCCTTGCAGCTATGACCAAGTGGGAAGTATGCTATACTGCAAGCAGGCCCCATAAAGATCCTAAACTTGGAGGAGTTCCCACCTTCCAATGTTTCCTCCATAAGTTAGCAACACTCTTCAAATAACCCAAGTCATTGCTGAGCACTGGAAGCTACCCAATAACTCCTTGCCTTATGGATTTCACCCAAGCATTCTTCACATAGAATACACATTTGGTATCAAAATACCAAACGGGAAAATCTTCTGGTTGGACAGTTGCATTTTGATTAAAAGGATATTTTGAATGAGGTTCAAATTCCATCTTAAGGGGGTTTCAAACATCAACCAAGATTCTCCCTAGCAACCGTTACTGACGTCATAGCTGTGGCCGGAAATGTGCTGTATGCTAGACATGATGAAACCAAAACGGGATGATGTATTCAGATTCTTAACAATCCTAGACCTATGAAACTTGAAATACAGTCGTTCAGGACTGAAGCAGATAAATACAATGGTAATTGACAGTAATAGCTGAATATTTGCTAATAAACTGATAACACCAAGTCAAAACACAACCACTGAAGGTAGTGGAAACTGGAAACAACTCCCTCTCATGAACTTTCGGGTGGCAATCAGATTAGCCTTGAACAAGTAAGCCAGTTAGAAGAACTACCTTGGAACACCAAACATAAGATTATTTGAAGCTCCAACGATGTTAAAGCTGACCCTTGCAATTGATTTTGGAATGGCACTTTCTCACTGAACAGAAGTGAATTACGGAGTTCTCAACCCTCTGCTATTTAACTGCATCACCATTTGTCAAACCGATTGTGCCAAAAATGAGACAGCCGCCGGAAGAAAGAAAATTATTTCAAGGTGTATCTCTAACACACAGGCAGCAATATACCCTGGACCTTGTGTCACTCAGCAGTCATCATTTCTTCATTCTCCCCATGCAAAGACATTGTTTCTGTTTTCACTCTTCCAAATCACGGAGCCTAAGACCAGTTCTTAAGTGACTTTAACCCAACAGAAACTCAAACCTCGTGAGGAAGCAAATCCAACACCAGCACTCAAAGGTGTTGTCATAATCTCAAATGACGAGTAATACGGCCGGACCTGCTCTGCATTCTCAATATCTCTTTTGCAAAATCTTGATTGCCAGTTATAACAAGTCCATTCAATATCCTATTGAAAGTAAACTTGCGGGGCAAAAACCCCTCTATCAACCATCTCCATCAATAATTTCCCAGCAGCCACCAAATCCTCCGATTTCTTCCTCACAAACATGGCACCAATCAGAATATTGTAGGTATCCAAATTAGGCAAGCACGTCCCATTTCCCATCTTTTCAAACACGCTGAAACCCTTTTCAAGCTCCCCAGCATCACAAAAATAACGAATCACAACATTGTAAGTCTGAACACTAGGCCTACAGCCATGTTCCTCCATTCTCCCCATAAACCCCACAGCTCTCTCCATATCCTCTGCATGACACAAACCTCTGATAACAACATTGTAAGGTAGTCAAATTAGGCACAAACCCCTTCGCCACCATCTCTTCGAAAACCAACAACGCGTTATGCACGCTATCCTTCTTACACAAAACCTGAATCAAAGCATTATAAGTAGCAACAGATGGAATGACACCCGCTTTAACCATCTCATCGAAAACCCTTTTCGATCTCTTTACCTCCCCCACAACGCCAAACCCATGAACCATTGTGGTATAAGTAACCACATCAATTTGACACTTCCTCTTCTTCATCTCCAAAAAGAACTCCCAAGCTGCCTTAAGCTGATTACTCCTAAAATAACCTTTCAACAATGTGTTATAAGTAACCATTGTCGGCGTAATTCCTCTCTCCACCATCTCCTTCAAAACCTGCAACGCCATAGGGGTTCGCTTAATCAAACACCAACCATTCGCCATTATATTGTAACTAACACTATCACACTTAAACCTACCTTTAAATGTTCTAAACAGGTTATGAGCCATCTCAACGCGTTTGGTTTTGCATAGAACATCGAGAATGGTGTTGAAGGAACTCAGGTCCTGGTGGCAGCCATGTTCGTGCATCGAAAGGAACACCTTAACGGCTCGGTGAGCTTTCCCGCCGGTAGCGTACCTTTCCGCAATGATGGCAAAGGTACGGGGAGTTGGGCCACGACGGAGGGCCCGCATTCGGCCCACGAGGGCCCATGCGGTGTTGTAATCGCGCATACGGGCTGCGATGTCGATGGCGTGTTCGAAACCAGACGAGGAGTGAATGTAGGTTGGGTGGCGGTCTAGGTGTTTGAAGAATTGGAGGGCTTTGGGTCCGTGGTTCCAAAGACGCTTCAGAACTTTGTCTACTAGCTCTGGGGTCCATCGTAAACTTGGGTTTGTTAGGGTTTCGGCGAGGGATTTTGGATCTGATTCTAGGACTAGTTTGGTTATGGTGGCGTCTTCAGAAGCTGGTGGTGGTTCGATTCCAGTGGTGAGGGATTGATGTGGAAGCCAAAATGGGGTTTTTGGTGGGGAAATAAGGTAGAGAAGACAACCGTTTGATGTCTGGTGAGCTTGTTTTACCGGTAACTGACTGAACATCATGTTAGGGATTTTGACTCTTTGAGGACTTTTCCCACCCTTTTTTATTCATGTCGCCGCGAATGGACCAGATTTTGGGGCTTTAACTGGGTTACGGACTTACGGGCCCTACTAAATGGGCATTGTGTCGTACATGACTGAACCATGCTTGAACAATTCTTATTCCATTCTTTTGACACACCCCTTCCTAATCTTCACCTCCCCCTCCCCACATGAAATTACTAAAATACACCCACAATTAAGTAACCTTCTTCCTCACCCACCCAAATTCCTCCTCTTTACCCACCTCCAAACCTTACCCTTGGAAATTGAATGTGTGGATTGAGCGAGCTACTTTGTTAGTAAAAAGGTTGCACTGGGAAAGTGTATAGATAATCACAATTTTTCACGTACAATACACATTTGAAATCTAATTCCATTAATTATTGAAATTAAGAGTCATTACATAAAAAGGACCGGATGTAGTGTGGGGAATCTTAATGGAGTTAGTCAACTCAAATCAAATCCATTATGTAGGTTTTTAGTAAAATACAGCTCACTATAAATAGTGTTCTAAACTTCTGATTTCACAGTTATGCTTGACAGAAGTAAAACAAGATGATAATAGCATAACACTTTGAAGCAACATGATTCATTAATATCATATTCAATTTGGAACAACTTTACTATCATCGACAGAATTCTACAATAAGTGTGATTAAAGAAAACCATAATCCCCTTTTACAACCATTTCTTGAGCATTTTACACAATTTTACAACAAAGTCATCAAATATATTTATGCTTGAGTCTTCCTTTCTTCTTTGCTTGAGACTTCTTTGGTGCATAATGACCAAATTTGCTGCATAATGACCACAAGTAGCTGATGCATATAGACACATTGGATTTGATTATCTAGGGCCCTTTTAGCCACATATTTGTTTGTGAATCATACCTCCAAAAAACAGCTCCATCAAACTCCTTTACAACTTCGCGGCGCGACAGCGTCGTCGGCACCATCTCGGAGCCGTAATATAAAATAGATGCTATAATAGATGCCATGGAATCAATACTATAACAGATTTGTAGAAATCACTGAAGCCTACTTTCACCATTAATGGCAACCATCGCCACCGCATCCACCATGGCTGTCGTCGGCGTTCCATTTTGTTCCGGATTGTTTCAAATGAAAATTGGTGCAGTGATTTTGAGTAGTCCAGTGCTGCTTCTGATTCCTAGATTTCCAAATACTGAAATTGGAATGGATTGATAATAAAAATTGAGGGATATGGATATGGAAAGATTAAAAGAATAGGAGAAGAAATCGATATTGTTTGGTTTTGGGTGATTCGATTGAAATTGAAGAAAGAAATAGAACACACCGAACAGTTTTTATTAATTTTTTACTCTTATTTGTTATTTATCACAGCCCTCCATGTCATCCAATGGCTGAGAATAATGCTGTAGAGGAATTGATGTTGAGGATCCAAATCCCTGTAGAAGAAACAAACTAGGGCAGAGACTAGCAATTGCCAATTATTTATATGACCAGTTTTGACAAGCAATAACAAACTAGGACAGAAACGCAAGCTAGACGACATTTATAAATCTGCAGCAATCATTAATCCATCGGACACAATATTGTCATTCTCAACCAAAGCATTATCATACACGCTGTCCAGGCAGGGAAATCAACCACAAATTGTTTTCTAAATGCACAATAATAAAACTGTCTTCAACACAACATATCTCACATCCGAAAGCAACTCAATTGCGACTAGGGTCAGCGAAGAAGTTGTTGATGGAAGGCATGATCTCTGATGAACGGTTGCGTGCAAACTTCCTCACGAAATGCTCTGCATACTTCTCCCCCTCAGCAAAGTTGTCCAAGACTCCTGCAGCCCTGGTCTGCTTGCTCACCCTAAACACAAGAAGTAGAAAACATCAAGTATATTCCTTCAAAGACCAAATCCTTAACTAAAATAAACAGCAATACCAATCCTGATGAATACAAGTTATTGCATTCCTCATATAATTGAAATGAGTTTTCACTTTCATTTTATTTTTCAATAGATGGTAGTTCTGTCGAGCTTGATTTGAATAATTGCAGTAATATCTTTCTAGGTTCTAACTCATCTAACTGGACCAGCCACAGTAGTAAGCTACAATTCACCCTGCTCCTTCCACTTTTTTTTACTAGGAGAGTCAAGAAAGGATTCATATCTATCAACTTGTGGAGCCAAGCCAACAAGCTCCTACCTAATTTCCTCAAGTCCAACATCAATCGGTGTAACTTGTAAGAGTGAAGTTTAACGCAATCTTATGAGGTCAAAAATTTGTGTCTATTTTCATAGCTATCAAATATGTAAAGAGATAACACAAAATTTTAACATGATATGACAGTGAAACTTGATTCCGCCGATATACCCACTCCCCAATAGGTATACCCAAAATAGCAACCGCTATTCCAGCCTCTATAACTCAGCTTGATCAATTTTTTCAACAAAGGGTCATGCATATAATTTCCAAGGGTCAAAGAGTGACTAACAACTGAATGGTTTGACAAAGAAGCAATGAGTATTATTAATCAACGATCTCTAATGAGTCAAACAAGAGCAAACCTCACAACATAGCTGGTCTTTGGAAGAGAAAAATCAATAGTAGTAATTAATTTCAAATATCAAAAAGCACTACCACATAGTAAAAACAAAAAGCAATTCCCATACAGCGAAGAGAAAGGGGAGAGAAAGACCTGACTTCAGGGTTGATGCAGATATTGCGAACTAGTTGAAACCCACAGATCCCCACAGCAACACCAACCGCAGCAAAGAGCGGGTAAACCTGAAACAAAAACAAGCGAGAACAGAAGGGGTTAAAAGTGAAACCCTAAAAAATAAATGCAACGGAGATAGTCGAAAATGAATTATTGATGATGATCGGAATGCACGGACCTCGGGCCTGAGCCAGCGACTGGCCATTGATAAGCAGTTTCGAAACCTGAAAAGGGACAAGACTGAAGAGCAATTGATAGCAGTAGAGAAGAGGAGTGAAGGAGAGAAAAGGGAGCAAAGACCTTATATTCCCTTAAAATATTGTTAAATTCGCAAAGACGCAACCCTATTGGTCGTTACGACTTACAACTTGCACGGGAAAGGATAGTGATGCCACCACTGCACTCAGCTCGATGTTTTGCATAACTGTCAAAAAGCCAACAGGGAAATAATTCTTTTTTTATCTGTACACTAGACCTTGCGGCCGTGCTATGCACGAGCTTTGTACTATAAATTATAGAATTTGTCAATTAGATAGGATTAAACGTGATAAGTATAGTAAAATAGTAAATATTCATAGTTGATTTTTTAGCGAAAGATGATGCTGCTGGCAGTAATCCTTTGACTGTTTTTGAAGCTCCTCCAATCGGCTTGTCTTTGCACCTGCTTGTGGATGCAGCTGGTGTTGAGTTCGTTCGTCTTTAATTTGTAGTTTCCTTTCACTTTTTTGGTTTCCTTTTTCTATCTGTATAAAAAAAATCTTTTATCTTAAATGTACTAAATTAGGCAATTATAATCAACCAGTAAGTGTTGGATTAGAAAAAGAAATCTAAGCATTACAATATTCTTAGTGATATTGGTATGTTCCTCATCATCGTTAGCGATTAAAACTTTAAGATCACTCTTTGATGTAATTCGAGAAAAAGCAACATATATTTGTCCATGAGCAAATGCTGGGCTTGGAAGGTATACATCAACCGATTGCAAAGATTGTCATTGATTTTTTTTTTTGACAATATCGTTGATTTTTGTTAATTGTCATTGCAAATGAGATGTTTATTGGAAATCGTCTTCTTCAAAATTTTAAAGGAATCCTAACATCCGACGGTGATAATGACAGGCGAGCAATGTATACTTTGTCTCCAATGTTGCAAACAGAAATCACTTTCTCTTCAAGGACATACTTTCCGAGCATGGGCAAAATCAATCTTGTGCCATTACACAGTGTCTATTGATTTTGTTAGTGACTAATCTACATTGAGAGAACAGATTGGCCACATGTACCCCGCCTTTGTTGGTTTGTGTGGTTCTACCCTCCTAATAGAGTTTTTACCTCACCCAAGACTCGAACTTGAAATCCTAAAGTGGAATCTAAACTCAGCTATTGTTTAAACCAATCTTGTTTTTTTATAGGCATTATTAAACTAACCCTTGTTGGTTATTTTAAATAAAACCAAATTTCATTTTTTATTCTTTGATGTTACTCCATCCGTTCCTAATCTTTGGTAGTTTTGGCATGTTACACACATATTAAGATACCATTAATTTGCCTTGGCTAAATACTAAAATACCCTATTTATAGTTGTCCTGGGATAATTGAAATCAAAATAAAAGAGTCTTGAGACAATTAATTCATACTTAGGAACTCTAAAAAAACTCAATAAATATAAAGGGTATATTTAAAAAAATTGGGTGAATTGCACGTTGGATTTTTAAAAGTACTATTGTTTTAGAACAAAAATGAAATTAATGTAAATCAGCGTTTTTGATAGCTCTTGATTTTATGCCTTTTCATGTCTTAGTGAGGGTTTTTTCACCAACATTATCTCAATTGTCAAAAAAAATCAACATTATCTTAATGATATTTTATCTTCCAACGACACATTTCACCACATCTAGACTCTTCTAATCTTCTTCACGTTCCAGTCAAATAAAACAAACTTTTCATCACCCATTAATTTCCCATTTCACAATTCCAAAGCCTTCGTTTGTTGTCTCTTTCCAATGTCATGCTCATGCATCTTCTTACTCTACTACTTGTACCTATATCTCCATTTCCTCTGCAATCTCACAGTGTCTTCCTCCTCTATCTCATCTTCCTCTTGGTTTCATCGCTTTCACCATGCTTCTTTGCCCATCCATACATGTATACTATGTGAAAATCGAGTTACTGTTTCTCTCCCTCTCGGCGATCTTTCCCATTCGTCGGTGATCCCGCTCGCTCGCCGGCGATCTCACTTGCTCGTCTGTGATGTCCCTCTCCCTTAACGTCTTTAATCTCATTTCTGTCTGAAAGTTGCAGATCTGGTACCCTCAGCAATAGATCTGCCCATGCATGCCATCCACAGCCCCTCACTTTTTCTCTTCTCCCTCACCAGATTTCACCACCTCCTCCGCCTGAAGTTGTGACCTTCCACCATTGCTTTTCTTCCGATTTCTTTTGTTTTGGCCATTTTTTACTTTTATTTTCGCAGTTTAATCAGTGATTTTTTGGTCTACATCTCTTGTTGTGGTTCTGTTTTTGGTAGCTTAATCCTAACACGGCTTCTTTAATGATGAGTTTCTATCTCAATATCAGTTTTTGTTTCCTCCCTAGGCACTAATGAGATGTGCATAGAGAATACCAACAATGGAGGAGCAATAATGGAGGAGGAAGAGGGAGAGAGAAGAGATACTGAGATAGCTTGAGCAGAGGACCGAGGATTGTAATTGCTTAGCAATTGCATTTATAGTTTGCTGTATACAATTTTGCCACTAGAAAAATTCCCGCCTCTCACACTCAAAAGGCGATATTGTATTAATAAAGGGCGATTGAGTTCTCAATTTCTCATTACTTTGCCCTATGCCCATATCATCCCACTTTAATACTACTATTTTTCTTTTATAAGTTTGGTATCTCTGCCTGTTTCATGTTTAAGGCTAGATTTGAACTTAGACGTTAAGTTGGAAGAGATCACTCCTACCATCTCATACAAGTGCTAGTCTCGGTACTTTAATACAACTACTACTGAATTTATTTTGTTATTTTAACATATCTTCTACTATTAAAATATGTTTTTTATTTGATTTTTTTTATATATATAAATGGGCTTAAAGCCCAAAAAAAACGATTACAAGGAACACAGAAGTCAAAACTCCATTACAATCATCAATAATGTACTGCCTATTTTTTTTATTTGATTTTTATATAATAGAATGCAGTATACTTTTTATTTATTTTTTGTATAATAGGATCATGGTTAGTGTTAGCCTTTGATAAGTGTTTAGTTCCGGATGCATGTGTTTTTCTATATGAGAATTTATAATTCTTAAATCTTTCTCTATTTCTGGTAAGCATTACAAATCTCCGAAGATTAAAGAAGTATTTTGGGCTCCTCTTCATTGTTCTTGGTCATATGTAACACCGATGGCGTAACAAAGGGTTCTCCTACGCCATTTGGTAGTGGCAAAAATTTTAGAGGTCGTATGGCTGTTGTTCGTAGTTGTTTTTTCATGAATATAAGTAGTACATTCCATCTTCAAGTTGAGATTTTGAATGCAATTAATGATATTAATATTGCTTAGGATAGAAGTTGGCATAATATTTGGCTTGAGGTTAACGATCTATCTATTGTTTAGCGGAAGTTTAGAAGCAAATGGAGGAAATGTTTACTTAAAATTTTAAGTATGAATTTTCAGGTTACTCGTATTTTTAGAGAAGGTAACTGCTTTTTGTAGTTTGCTCTGTAGTGTTGTTAAAAGTTCTCGTTTTTTATTTTCCTAACAAGGATAGTCTCCCTTGGTCTTCTTTGTATTTCACTTTATTATCTCTTTTTAATAAAATGGGGGTGAGTACTTTCTTTTTTTACCGATGATTTCCTCCCTATAGAGAGAATTTTGTATCATAAGGTTTTAACAAGACATCCCTTTGCCAAAAAAAAAGTTGAATGTTATAATGTTCAACTTGTTTGTACATAGTAGCACATACCACCTTCTCATGGAGCTCTTATATAACCTTTTCATTACCGTTTCATCCTTCAAATCAACATCGGTTCAATCAAAAGTCAAAGTGGGTTTAAACTATTGAGAGCTTGTATGAATAAGATTTTTTTCTTATTGCAAAGGGCTAAATTTAACTTTTCTAAACGAGTATTTCCCAAGCTGGTAATTTTTTCCTTCTTCTAAACTGAGTTTTTTTTTTGGCAAAAGTTTAATATAGTAGTTGCAGTAGACACAATTTAACTAGTCAAAAAAAAGTAGACACTATTTAAAACATAGCTTTTTTTTGTCATCAAAACAAACATAGTTTGTCCCTCACTGTTGTTTGTTTTGACAATTTCAGCGACATAAAAACGTCGGCTCCCGAATTCGAACCCGAGTGAGATCGGTGGTAGTGTATATCCATGGTGTTTATTTTGTCATTTCAACTGGTAAACATAACTTGAATGTTTTTTTTTACATGAGAATTTTTTTCTTTTATAAGAACATAGTTTGAGAGTTGATTTGCCGTCAAAAATCACTTCATGAAAATTTATGCTGATAAGTGCTTGCATTAATTGTTGTACAAAATAACCCCCAATTCCAAGTATTGAAAGTATAATAATAGCTACGATTAATACCTACCGACACAATTAATCTTAGTTTCCTAAAAAAAAGTAATTAATGGTAGATATTTTTAGCCATATTTTTATTTGCTTTAAGTCTAGAGAGAGAGAGAGTACATGAATGATGTTCTTTGTCAAAAAAAAAAGTACATGAATGATATCAAAAAAAAAAGTACATGAATGATATTTTTTGATTATTCTAATTTTTTTCTACTAGAATTGGCTCCGGAAATAACTAAACAATCACTTAATTCTTACGTTGTCTACCTAATTTTTCTACTAGAAATGACTCGGGAATAACCAAACAATCACTTAATTTATCTACCCAAAAAAAACACTTAATTTTTGTTACAGATTGGGCCGCGTCCCTTATTTGCTGAGGCCCAATACGAGCGGCAAGTCCATGAACGAACGGCTGATATTTAAACCCTAGATCGGACGGCTCTTATCAATAAGGACAAACACACATTTGACTCAAGGTATGCACACTGACCAACGTTCTTACCTGTAATCAATTCACTCGCTGACTTGAGCGTTGGAGTGTCTTTGTAGGTACCACCTCGGATCAGAACGGAGCTCGGTTGATCAAGGCCTAATACTACCAACTATCCCGGATCGTCCACGGATTCCGAGATACGGTAGTGAACAATTTTATATTTTGTACCTACTAGGCTTTGATCAACCGAGCTCCGTTCTGATCCGTAGTGGTACCTAATTTTATTCCGAGATACGGTACTGAACTCAAATTTACAATACTCACACGCCTAATTTTATTTTAGGTTTTCTACCTAATGAAACCATGGTTACACAAAAATTCAAAGACTTAAATATATTTTATCCCTGCAAATATTATGATCATTCCACTACAATGGGTTTCATTTTGGCCCTTCTATTAACTTCTGCCGTTGGAAAACGCTGATGTGGCAAACGTTTGTCTTCCTTGGGTTTTCCACATCATATTTTTAATTTTGATTTATTTAAAAAAAGTTGGTTGGATTAAAGGTCAATTCCCAAACTAAAATTAGGGTTTTTTCGTTCTTCTTCAGCGTGGAAAGTGGAAACTCCTCTTCCAAATTTCTCACCTTCACACCCTTCTTGATCAACCTAGTTAGCATATCCCTAAGTTGAATCTAATTGGGACACTTTGCTACATTGAATCTTGGGACACTCTCCTACATAAACCGAAAGTAAAACGCAATTCGCCTTTGTACCAAATTTTTTTTAATCCCAAATCCAATTTCAAGGGCACAAAAATTTGTTGATCATATATAAGCAAAGCATCAGAGAGAGAAAAGATGGCATAAATTCTTAATTGGAAAACGAAAATACAACCAAAGGTCAAACCTTTCGGCAAAGGACACTGGACAAAGAGTCATAATAAAGTGCCCTAGCCCCAAATCAGACAGGAGACCATCAGTCTGGTTGAAGAAGACACTGTCGATTCTTTTTCTCTAGTGGCCATCAGCCTCGTATTTATGCAAGATTCAGTTCCAAGTTCCAACATCTCTACATCTCATAAGAAACAAAAGACAATGCCATTTGTATCCTCACAATCTTTTGAGGCCCATATCCATTTCACCCCCAACCTGTGGGGAACCCCACCAGCCATATTCTTTTGTTGGAAAACGTGGATCTCTTCCTAGAGATAAGAGCAAGAAATAGAAACCTGAAAGTAAATATGTTGAAGGAGGTGTAGGATGAGAAGTGGAAAAATTGGGAGGATTTTTTCGAGTTGATTAGGGGCTAGGCCCTTTTGAATTTTTTGTGTAAATTCAATGTGTAATTACACATAGACATTTTTTTAGATTGAATTACACATAGACAACTAGACCATTACCTGTGCATCCATGTGCGATGCACGGGGAAAAGTGCATGTCACTTGCATGACTAAAATATATAACAGTGGTACTCCCTCCGTTTCTGATCTTTGGTATTTTTAGCCTTTTATTTTTGTTCCAAAACAATGGTACATATCATCAATTAACCTCGTGAGAATTACATAACAATGTCACAAAATCATGGCATATGACTAATGCATTACATTAGCATAAATGAGAACACGAAGTCATGTTACATGACAAAATAACTATAGAATGATTAAAGAGAAATGTTGGAGAACAAATTGAAGTCAATTGCGTCGGATATACATATTGTAGAAGAATTTGATTTCCCATATGAGCTACCAAATACTCTCCTTGGACATATTTCCACCGGATTGCATAAGGTATTCATCAGCTGGATCCGTGAAGATAATAATAACCTATAGCAAATTAAAAACTAATTACACTTTAGGCATCAACTCATATTGTTTAATATTGCAAGTTGAAACTTCTTCAGCGTTTATGGGAATGGCAAATCTCGAATGTGTTGTTCTCCCACCAGATATCAAAGGAGTAGCCATTCCATATGATGCAACTGTAAGAACAATTTCTCCTTTGCATCTTAATCCAACAGATATGCCCCTCCAAATATAAGTCTTTCCGGTTCCTCCAAATCTGTCAAGAAATAACAATCCACCACGCCCTTCATTCACATGCAGCTAGCCTAATCTTATAATATATTTTTTTCTGCTCAGTTATCATTGTGGAGATTAACCTTGCATGTTCTTCAGATAGAAATTTCATGTCATAGTTCAACTCATCAAATAGGAGTTTATTTTGTGATCCAGAAACCAAGGACATACCCGCAAAGAGGCATACATGGGAAATCCTTCAAACTACTATTATTACTCTGTAACAACATTTCTATCTCTACCAGAGCAAGACTTTCCAGTTCATCTTCAGAGAGAACTAAATCTACACAAATATAATTCAGATAATAAAAAAAATTGAAAAATTGTTTAAAGCTCAAAAAATAGATAAACTCAGTAATTTCATTTGAACCTAAAAAAGGAGACAAATGTAAATGGACGCGTTCAACAAAGAAAATTAGTTTTTTAAATGTCATGAAAACACAAAGGAAAAAAATATATAAAAGCCAATCTTTGTGTACGCCGGATGTCATCACTTAAGTGTTGCCATGTTTGATCCCAAATGACTTCCGGTTTAGATGTTGATTCGATAACAAAAGAGTTGCAAACAGCCTCCTCAAGAAAGTTTATGTACTCCATTGATTGGCTTAAATGATGGCATCAATTTATTCCTTTTCATCATTAAGCAAACCCCTTGCACAACATGCATCTTTAAAATTTGGGTAGATCGATGACAGTTCCAATCTCCTTTATTTCAGCATATGATTCTGGTCCTCTAACATAATTGAGCAAATTTCTTAGATAATAGATTTCCCCACTCCCTGTAGGAACAAATGTCGTCTTCCAATTGCAAAACCTTTCTTTCTTGGAGTCCACACACACTTAAATTGCTTCCAAACAAACTTTGTGGGAAACTGACTGCATGTCAAGCTTCTTGATTCTGGATATTGCTTGTTTGCTTCCATCTAAGCCAATAATTTGGTATTTTCAACGTGTGGTCTAAGAAGAACTGTTTCAATTTCATCATCATCATTGAAGAAAATGACGTATTTATCCGACAAAAGGAAGGATGATCACTTCACAACGACATGTCTATAATTGATGTCAAAAGCAAATATTCTTCAAGATGCTTCACATGGTGACATATATCTACAATCGCATTACATCTAACTCCATCAAGCCTTTGAGAATTCTGTTGAGTCACTGACCGATCATAGAATGTGACTGTAACCCAATCATGTCATTTGTTGACATACTTGAACAAATACTTCAGGTTGCACCACTCCACGTTAATATGAGCTTTATACCTCAACACTAGATATCTATCATATGGAACAACAAACCTATTATCATCACTAATGCCACCTTTCTGAATGCAAGCACCACTGTCCCTTCTTCGATAAACCGGATATCCATCTGAATCAATACTCGCGCTGTTAGCAAATTTCTTAGGGTAATATTTTGTGCATTTCCCATTTTACTTATAGGGAGATGTCCAGTGGCGGACCCAGGACCCCGGAGTCAGGGGTGTCAAATTTTTTAATGGCCGTGTCAAATGGGTGCAAAACTTGGTCTACTAGTACAATTTAAAATTTTCAGGGGGTTCAAAATAAAAATTTCAGGAGATTTAGGCTATTTATATAGGGCAGTAAGTGCAATTTTTTTTTTCCAGAGGGTTCAACTGAACCCCCCTAGATACAAGCTAGGTCCGCCACCGGAGATGTCCTACACCCAAATGGGTCATGAATCATCAAAGATGATACAATTTTAAACAACTTTGGATCTGTTGTTTTAAACAATTTTAAACAACTTTGTATCTCAACACAAGTACTCTTATGAATATCACTTGGATTTGAATACCTAAACTTAGGATGCAGGAATACCAAAATATATTCATGCGACAACCCCCATTTTGGAAATTCTATTGTGTGTATATATATATTCATGCGACAACCCCCAATAGATTCAATTTACTATACTTTTATTTATATTCATGAGCAGGAATACCAATACAATTACCTAAACTTAGGATGCAGGAATACCAAACATAACATATTTGATTAGTTAACTGAGAACGAAATTAAATATGTGACATAGACGGAAAAGTCATCCGAATTGGCTAACAAACCGACTAACAAAATGACTTAAATGAAAACGTGTAATTCTACGGAGATTAAACAAATTTGTAATGCTTAAAATCGAATCACTGCATATTTGTAGGATGAAAAACATATGAGTAAAAGGCCCATTTTAGTGTTCACAATTTTTCGATAAAACAAATTGGTCTCTGACAATTTTTTGAGAAAAATAAGTCCCTGACATTTTCAAAATAGAGACAAATTAGTCATTAAGTCAGGGACTAATTTGTCCTCGTTTTGAAAACGTCAGAGACTTATTTGTCTCAAAAAATTATCAGAGACCAAATTGTTCGGTTGAAATTTTGTCAAAGACTAAAATGGGCCTTTACTCAAAAACATATTTAAGCTAAACTAAAAATAATAGTAGTATTTCTCAATTCAAAATAAAAAAAATAATAGTAATTCCTTAACCATCAAATAGCACAGCACGTGTCCGAGCTCACTAAAAAACTGAGTTTGGGCGTCGCAATAATTTTCCAGCTTCTTGGAAGGTTTGTTCAAGTTGCTTCGATTCGCTCCTCAGAGAAAAAGAAAAATGCAATCTGTGTCACTAAAGCTGAGCAAGAGGCTCTCCAATTCTTCCAAGCCTCTCTGGTCAATCTCACCCACTCTCGTCGCCCACGGATCAACCACCTCTTCCACTCCCCCACCGTCACCTCCGATCTCCGCCGCCTCCACTCTCAACAACTTACTCACCGCTCCATGGTCCGCCTCTCAAACCCGCGGAATCACACTCACGGGATCTAACGTAAGTTTAATCCATATTCTCCGATTCCAATTTTTCCATTTGCATTCCTTTGACTATTATTTGCCGATCCTTCGCCCGTACTACTAGGATCTTTTTAGGTTATAATCGTTATACTGTGATTGGATTATTTTTAGGGCTCATGTTATTACTTGTATTGCAGGTCAGAGTTGGAAATCTAATTGAAAATCGAGGTCGATTTGCTTTTGATTGTTTTGACTTGCTCCTATGATTCAATTTACTATACTTTTATTTACTGACAAATTCAATTTCGATTTCGTTTGTCCCGCTTTGGATTCATATGACTGCTTTCAGGGCGCGCTTACGAGGTGATTACTTAGTACTCTATAAATTGGTTATGAAATAATGTTTTAACGAAGTTGTTGCTCTAGCCTGACCTATCCTACTATTATGCAAACCACATTAGGTTCTTAAACTATATCATGAAGGAGCGGGGAAATCTGCTATCAAGGTTCATTCCGAATTTTTCTCCTTTTGTTTTCCATTCTTATGTACTTGTTTAATGTTGATGCTTATCATACTAGTTATTGAAAATGTTTGCTGTTGCATCATATGTTTCTTTCGTTTATTTATGGTGATGGAATTGCATGTATGATTAGTACTTGAAGTGGAATATTGAGTTGTAGGCACTAGGCACATGTGTGTATGCTTTGAACAAGAAAAAGAGAATTAGTAGGGTGAAGTGTGGGTACTAACACATCGTATGCGTAGGTTGAAGGAACTGTTATTTCTAAAGGCTTTCAACTCATGTCACATTGTTTTAACTTTTATGTGAAGGAAAGGCTTATTAGCCATTATGTGTAGAGAAAATTACATTGGGAGTTTTTTGGGCCCTTTTTTATTATATAACACGATGCCTAGAGCCATCTCCTTGTCTCTGCTATCCACAATATTCTGTTCCTTGATATTGTACTTCATCGGTTTCCTCATGCATTTGTGGGGGAAACTGTTCCCAGGCAATTTTAGAACCTTTTTTTCTTTTTTCATTTTTGAGAAAGATGATGAAGGAAGTGAATAGAAAGGCGTTAGTTCTAATGTTGCACATAAAAGATAAAGAACAATTTACTTGTATAGTTATGAATTACTTCTTCATAGCCAAAATTTATAAGTATAAACCAAAGGTTTTTCTTATTGGAAGCTGAATGGAATGAATTATATATTTGGTCCTGGTAATTGTAACTCAAGTTTTGTTTATTTGTATGAAACGGTTCTCAGGTTCCACCTCACACAGTAGCTGGTTATGCCACAGTTGCTACTACTACAGAGGATGACATCAAAAGGTTAGTTGGTGTTAATATGACGAATTTGGTGGTGTATTCGGTCATGCTTTTTTGCTGCATTTGATGAGGTTGATAACTGTATCACGTCTTTTTTAATTGTGAATAACAATTAAACAATTAAAACAGGAGAGGAGATATTGGTAGGACAAAAAGTACCCACCAGCAGTTATTTCTGTTTCGAGTCTATTGTCATTATTTAGGTACCATGTATAGCTAGAGTTTTGAAAGTTTGATTGTACACTGCAACTTCCCCAAAACTCTCCAAGAGAACTTTATCCACAAAACACCTGCAATAAAAGTGATAAATACTAAAGTAAATAGCACTACCACATTATTCTCCCTTTGCTTTAAACAAAGATAATAACTTAAAAACCTGAAAAACCTTATTAACCTGTTAATTCCTTTGTGCCTTACTGTTGCTAATCCTTGAAGTTTTTGTACTACCTTAGAAAGGCCGCCTTTACCTCCTTACCCAACAGATTAACCACTTTTCTATCTATTGGGAAAAACTCAAGAATGCCTCACCTCACAAGCCGGCTTTGTAAGGATGAGTTAGGCCAAAAATCATAATATGGTAATAGAGTCACATTGATTAAAGGTAACCTCACTAGAGTTTATATGCAAGCAGCACCCCTCGCCTTACAAGCCGGTTTTGTATGGATGAGTTAGACCCAAAATCCTATTAGCCCCCATTGTATCAAAAAGTGATTGTGGATTAGCGAATAACTTGCATTGTCCAAATGCCTGATAGAATTTTTTTTTGTACAATATGATGCCCTTCACTCGTTTTCAAGTGCTCAACATCTACGCATGGCAGAATTCCTTTTTAGAATCCACACTAATAGAATGACCTCCTAGAAGACTAAATTTTCCTCTACGGCTATTTGCTGCCTAAAACAGTATTGTTAGCCTCTCAACACTTGTTTTAAAAAAGCTTCTTCCTTTATGCTAAGCTCCCTTCATAGAAATGAAGATCCTCATGAACTTTGTGCTGATCAAAAGATCAGGGTGAGTGTCGCCTCATCTCTTTTATCACTCTGTTGATCACGCCTGACCCGTGCTTAATACAAAAGCACGCCTCCACCATCTTCATAAGTTAATGGCATCTTCACATGATAAACCCATTCGTCTCGTTGCTGCAAAAATAGAATCTTCTTTAACCTCTTCAGTAGAATTTAAATTTGAATTACATGGGCAATTTTATAGAAAAAACTCTAGCACAGCTGCAAGCAGAAAATGCTCTGCATTGATCTCTTTGGGAATTGAATTGTAATGTTTTGCAGTATTGTCCATGTGATTAGACATTGTTGGAACACCAACATTAATCGATTTTGCATATGCCGTTGAACATCTCCATCTTTAAAAGCACCCGGCAACTTAATCGGTGAAGCCCCACTTGACATTGCTGATTTCTTTCATTTTTATATAGGCTCGAACCTTAAATTATTAATTATTGTACAAATGCAGATTAGTTCTTGCGATAGTTCTCCTCTAAGGTGACAGGAGATGTGGGTGGATTTTAGGGGATAAATTGTGTTCTGGATCATTTGAAAAACTTACACTTTAGAGGTTTCCTTACCGCAGAGGATATAGAGCTTTTTGAATTCCTTATTCCTTATTATAATTGTTTTTTAATGTATGTTGGGGATTGGCGAGGAATTGATGACCATGGCCACTACTACACTAGGTTCTGGTGGTACTGTGGTTGATAGTTTGAGGATATTCTTTGATTTTATGTCCCACCATGGTTAGTTTTTGTAGCTCGATGTTGCCAACAGAAGTTGTATTACCTTCTCATTTCTAGGCCTAGGCAATGGGGTGTCTTCAGCTTGAAATTGAGCATGTAGATAGTGTGCTACAAACGTCCAATATAAGTCAATTATGAGTTTGAATCAGATGTATCTTTTTCTACTTTTCCAGATAATAAGCTACTTTCAATTATTCGGCTTTACTTTCAATTCTTTCCTGCTGTATTCTATATGATACCCTACGACGTTCCAATATGCTGTTGACACGTGTTGGCACAATATCACACAGACCTTATTTTTTTTATTTTAATGAAAAAAAGTTCTGATACTCCGTCGATACTCCATCGACACACATCTTTAGCTATTCATGACTCTTTTTTTTGAGATACTATTCATGACTCTTTTCCTTCACATTCATTTATGTTAAATGTTGAAAGTCTCACTTATTGATTGAAACAAATGCAATTTTTATCACTCTTTTCCCCACTTATATAAGGAGATTCAGCTTCCAAATCCCACAGACCCGCTCATCTTCTGCATTCTATGCAATAGTCTCACGTTACAATTGGTCGATGTCCTGATTTGTTGGAAAGCCTGAAATATTCTGGTATATCTCCCCACTTTGAAGTTCTTTTATTGGATTTCAAGTTCATGTTCCAGTTATGTTACTCATTTTAATGTGATGGCATGCAAAGAGCTCATATGAAGCTCTTCCATCATACGAAGAACAGACTCTTGTGAAATTTTAGTTTTTAATATACATATCCTGATATCCTAAACATATGGTATCCTATATTGTTCAAGGAACCATGTAACAGCACACTGGATGTGTATCGTATCCAATACTCGTATCGTGTTTGTGCATCATAGGTTTTTGTGTTCATCCCAATTGTTGGTTTTGTTTATGAAAGACTAAAAGGGGAAATAGGTTGGTCTTGATTCTTGATAATTTGATTGTTTTGACAATAAAAGAAACATTGAGACACTTCTAAGTTTCCCTTTTTGATCAACACTGGCATTTAGTATGTGGTTTGGTTTTAATTCCCATTTATCTTTAACCATTTGTTGGCATTTATAGGAAGGAACGAAACAGTGGATTGAGGAATCAAGGCCCAAAGACAAAGAGAGAGCAGCTCCTAAAAGTTACCGCAGCTGTCCCTCTTCTTTTAATATATCCAAACGCCTATTCGTTGCTCCTGGCAAATTTCTTTGTATTCTGGCACATAAATGCAGGGATTGAAGAGATTTTGGCAGATTATGTTCACCATGAAATGACCCGAGAATTTGTCATGATTTCATTGAGATTGTTCCTGATAATCGCAATGAAGGATGTTTTCTTAAATTTTGTATTTGTATAATCAGATAGCACTTGGGTTGTATTGACATTATTGCCCTACAATAAGAGCTCATTGAGGAGCAAACTTGAGAAAACCGTTGTGTAGTTTTACTACTTGTTTCTCGAACTTAGAGGCGAGGCAACATGATTTATGAAGTTAATGGATGAACTTTATTTCGCTTGGCATGTCTTTTTTTTAATTATATTACAGATTGGTATGTCTTCCGATCTAATTACTAGTATGATTTATTCAATAGTAACTAGTATGATTTATTCAGTTGTAACTAGTATGATTTATTCAGTAGTAATTGTAGTGGGGGATAATAAATACATCCTTTGTTAAATGTTTTTGGACGCAAATATTGAGGTAAAAAGCTAGTTTGCCCACCGAGTTTGATATGTGCTAACTTTCAGCAATTCTAGTTAACTACAACTAATATTTCTCTGCTCACTCATTTCATTCAAAGGAAATTTATATAAAAGTTCTTCAAATCTTAACCAATGATTGACATACCAAATCAAGGGCTCACACTAAGGGTCCGTTTGGTTGAAGAGAAAGAGGAAAGAGAGAAAGTCATTCTCTCTTCTCTTTTTATTGTTTGGTATGCTCTCTTCTCTCTTTCTCTATTCTCTTACTCTCTCTTCCCTCTTTCAGTTCAAACAAATACACTCTTAGTGCAATAGAAAGTCATTCTCTCTTCTCATTTTTTCTTTTCCCTTTCTCTCCCGCTTCAACCAAATAATAGAAAGTCATTCTCTCTTCCCTTTCTCTCCCGCTTCAACCAAACGGGCCCGTAAAACAGAATCTAGCAGAAAATCTAGCAAATAACAGAAATGAATGAGGCATAACAACCTTCTTCTAGAAGGGAATATAGAAGGAATAGAAAATGAAATCTTATAAGTGGATGGGCCTCTTCACAATTCTTCTAGCCTATAGCCTACTGCAACACTTTCCACGGCTTCATCATCAGCTATAATTGCAGAATCATTGTTATTAGAGTTGCTGCTGCATCTTGTATGCACTTGGATTAATTAAGCCTCTCTAGCAGCTCAAGTAAAAGAAGTAAACACTCTCAGAAATTCATCAAGGAAAAATTCATGATGTTGTATAACCTCCTCATCTACGTTATTTACTGACCGAAGTCTTTTATTATTTATACATCTTAATATGCCAATTGGGATCCTCACGTGTTGCTCGCGTTGCACTATTGCATGGAACTGGCGCACCCTAAATCATTAGTTCAAGGGTCCCATTTTTTGTACCCCCACACTTATACCCTATACCCCCACCAGTTTTGTAATCCCCAAATTACCCCTGCTAAATTTCTACAAAACGAATTTATCTAATTTAAAGATAAATCCGTTTTGGAAAAAAAACCAAAACGGATTTATCTTTAAATTAGATAAATCTGTTATTATATTTTTACAAAACGAATTTACCTCAGCAATACATAAATCCGCTGTGTAAATTTATAATAACGGATTTATCTATTTATTAGATAACTCCGTAGTTAAATATTTAACTACAAATTTATCTAATAAATAGATAAATCAGTTTCCTAAAATAATTAATAAAATAAATTATAAGGAATATTAGTGTAAAAATGTTATAAAAACACCACTAAAAATCCGTTGAAGAGTCAAAACTAATCTAAAAATTATAAAAAACACCTCCAAAAATCTAATAAAACCAAAATAAGGTTATGAAAAATTGCACTACGGATTTATTGATTAAATCTGTTTTCAATTTTTTTTGCACAACAGATTTATCCTAAAAAAAGATAAATCCGTTTTACATTTTTTAAGGGGTAAAATAGGGATAAAAAAATTGTGTGGGGGTATGATGTATAGAGGTGGGAGTACAAAAAATGGGACATTTAGTTCAAAGTTATACGCGGGTCCATCAAGTTAGATGGGCCTCTACATTTTAAGTTGGCGCACCCTCCATCATTGGTTCAAAGTTATACGGGGGTCTAGCAAACTAGATGGGCCTCTACATTTTAAGTTCCGCCTATGCTTCTCCCACTCCCCCTCTTAAAGAAGTTGTTTCAGTTTTAGTTTAGGCCTAAATATCACATTAACATTATTATATTATAAGATTCAAACTAAATATTCAACTAACACTAAACCTCTGGTGTATCTCGATTGGAAGAAAGAGAATAGGATGAACAGAAAACTAGTATATATTCAACTCACTAGTATGATTTATCATTCTTTTTTAAAGAACAATTGTAGAACTGCCATATTTTTATACGGTTTCCCATGTATATGAATACATGTGTACAACCATCCATCTCATTAACACTAGTTGGCAGCCTTTGGAGATACAAAGAAGAAACAGATCCAAAAAAAAGAGAGAAGCGAAATTGAGAGGGCCACCACCACCGACTCCGGCGACCACCAAACTACCACCATCTCTCTCAGCCATCCCCTCACCACTGCTCTCCTCCTCACCCTTTTTCTCTACCAAATCCCTCACTCTCTATAGCAGCTCAAGTAAAAGAAATAAACACTCTATCCGAAATTTATCAAAGAAAAATTCAAGATGTTGTATGAGCTTCTCACTCAGAAATTTATCAAGGAAAAATTCATGATGTTGTATAAGCTTCTCATACTCATATACGTTAGTTGCTGACTGTAGTTATTTAGTGCATACAATAAGGCTATTGATAAATATAAGCATACGAAGAGGTGATCTGGAGATAGCAGTTCCACATGAATTGAGAAGACAAACTCCTTGATGCACTTAGCATGCTCCACATAGCTGACGGCCATTGTCAATCAGAGAGTAGAGATGGGAGTTTCCTTCTTGATTCATATATATATATATATATATATATATATATATATATATATATATATATATATCTTCCTCCCCTATTATTTCATTTCCTTTTCATCACTAAATAAAAAGAATTCATAAGTAAACTATATATAGGTGTTTGAATGTCAGGAGATGCGAGAGCATGGGTGCACGAGTCGGATCATCCAAAATGGAAAGAGAGAGGGAGAAAGCATCGATGGAGCTGCTGCTTGAAACCCGCATTGGAGGCAAGGAAGTTGTAAACATCGTTGAACGGGGCCTCCTTGAGTCTTTGACTTCCCCCATCAATGGAGCTAGCTGCTAACTGAAGCTTAATTTAATTCTGGATGCAAAAATATCACAATTGAATTCTAATCACATACATGCTAAAAGAAACTTAATTTGTTTTGTTTTGAGTTTGACAGCATTTTTCTTAAAAAATCATACAGCATAGTTAGCAACCCAGTAAAGAGCTATTAGCAAACACCAAATTCCCACTGTAATTCTTAATACCTAGCTTCAAGTGGGATTTTCCTACGTTATGTATCAGGTATCAGGTTCAGGCTGTGGTAAGATTGGCGGCGAATTCATTGTAACTTCATTGTACGTTTGTAGTTGTGTTTTTATTGACAAGTCCCACATCGGTGACCAACGTAAGCACGCCTCCGTGTTTTACATATAAAAGGAGAGACAAACTTCAGTTTTAATCATACCTTTCTCGGCCTTTTGGCTAAGATCAAGTGTAGTATCTGTTCTTATCAGTTTAATATCTGATATGTGGGTCATTGGCCCACACGATATTAAATTACTTTTTTAAAGGGGAGGGTCCATTACAGTAGCTTGCTGCTGGGATCCTCATGTGTCGTCTATGCGTTGCACTACTGCATGGGTCTGGCGCACCCTCCATACTTAGTTCAAAGTTTGGCCTTTTTTTATGTCTCTATTGGGTCTAGCTTCTTCGTATTGGTCCTTAATATCGTTTGAGTGTCTACTTAGTTTATATGCATGGACAAAAAAGAGTCTTTTGTTAATAAATTTATCCATTTAGCGAAATGTTTGTTGTAACTATCGAAGCATTAAGTTGTATCACCTACAACCATCAACAATTTCGTTGAAAAATAAATTATATTGGGTTTGAAAACAAGACATTTTCTACACATTTTCACTTTATAAAATTAATTAATTATATTGCTTTATTTTTTTAATTATATAGCAAACAAAATCGATTATTTGTCAATAATGCTAAATGCTAATCAATTAGGTTTTTATGGTTTTAATACTATAATTTAAATCAAATTTAACAAAATAAAACATACAATATAATTTTCCAATGTTAGGTATTATTAAGATGTGGTTTTGATGTAATTAGACACCTATTTTAAAAAAATACATTACCCTATGTCTAGAAGTCGAACCTGAGATGTAGCTGGTCGGCAGTCGACGTGTCCTGCGAGTTGTTCCCCCACGTGGTATTTTTTGTCACACGAATTAAAAGAATGTATTATTGTTTCATAAAAATAATCGGCTTAAAAAGGTTGATGGAAAATAGCTTGACTAGTTGTATTGCTTTGATGAACCTTCAATAAATTTTTTATTATGTCTTTTGGAACAAAGTAAGACAGTGTTAGCTTAGTTTCAACACTTGGAGTTTGTAATGTACTTTTGCTTGGTGCATTAAAATTTAAAACCCATCCTTGTAAAAAAATCTTAGGGGGAGTTTGTTTCGGGCAATGAAACATCATTCATTGGAATCCAATATTGGGTTAAAAGGTTACAGTGTTTGTTAGACGGAAACAAAAAAAACATTCTTTGAAATAAGTTAGACTCCGGAAAATTTCTACCCATGTTGCTGTATTTTGATTCTTCCTAAAACTATGGTAATGTTACATTACAGAAGAAAAGGGAATCAAGTTTATGGATAAAATACCTTCCTACCCCGACTAACCCACTACCTGCCAAAATTGATTGCGTAAGTGTTCTAATATTACCTTTCTTGTCACGTTTTGACACGTTCTTTTTTTTCTTCCAGCAAGTATGCATTATGCATTATGTCCCATCATAGCCTTGTTTGTTTATATCTTAATTTTTATTTTTATATGCAAAATATACTAATTAGTGAAAAATTTCATATATATATATATAAGATTTTTTTACAAAATAAATCATAGCAAAAGCTTGTTGAAAAAAAAATACAAGTTCATAATCACTTTAATTTTATATTTTTATTTCACTTTAAGTTAGTAAGTTAAAATAAAATTTCATACAAATAAGGGTGTTTTGATAATTACAATGTTTACTCCCAAGAATGCATGTCAAAACCAATAAGCATATAAATTATTCCCAAGAATTGGATTCCTAAGCTTGTTAACCGAACATGTTTTAGAAAATACTCAGCAATAACATTCTCTATAATCGGATGCCCGAACATGTGATTCTTTGGAATGTAATTTATAACCGGGAAACAAACGCCCCCTTATTCTCTTTGGTGAAAAAGAGAGTTTTTTTTAATAAATTTATCCATTTAGCAAAATGATAGTTGTAACTATCGAAGCATTAAGTTGTATCACCATCAACAATTTCGTTGAAAAATAAATTATATTGGGTTTGAAAACAAGACATTTTCTACACATTTTCACTTTATAAAATTAATTAATCATATTGCTTCAATTTTTTTTAATTATAAAGCAAACAAAATCGATTATTTGTCGATAATGCTAAATGCTAATCAATTAGGTTTTTCCGGTTTAAAAACTATAATTTAAATCAAATTTAACAAACTAAAACATGCATCCTGAGTAGGTAGCTCAGTTGGCGAGCTAAGGGATACCAAAGGAGTGCACCAAAGGTGGGCAAGAAAGAGGTCCCGGGTTCAAACCCGAGAAACTAATATTTCCCGCTCCCCCACTAACAATGCTTATAAAAAAACAAACTAAAACAAACAATCGACATATATAGACGTGTCCTGCGAGTTGTTCCCCCACGTGGGTGGAGTATCTGCACACACCCCGTTGCTTAAGTCAGTTGAGGAAAGTTGGTGCGAGGTATGGATTATGAGAACGTACCTGGGCTAATGATCGTCGGGGTTATTATAGAAGTTGCAGGCACTCCCGCGCTGTCCTCTGCCGTTGGATTAAGGCGAGTGATATCAACCCTTGATGGTGATGTCACACGGAACACTATCTGTGCCTCATGTGATAGGTCACTTACTTGCGCTTCAAGGTTGCGCTAAGCACCAAGGTAGCTATTGCTGAGCCGGACTAAGGTTGAGCTCGGTCCGGAACACCCTATCAGTAATATATATACTTATAGACATCAACACTTGAATAAATAAATGTATTTTTTTAGTTTACAAAACGTAATTTTTGTCACACGAATTAAAAGAATGTATTATTGTTTCATAAAAATAATCGGCTTAAAAAGTTTTATGGAAAATTACTTGACTAGTTGTATTGCTTTGATGAACCTTCAATAAATTTTTTATTATGTCTTTTGGAACAAAGTAAGACAGTGTTAGCTTAGTTTCAACACTTGGAGTTTGTAATGTACTTTTGCTTGGTGCATTAAAATTTAAAGCCCATCCTTGTAAAAAAATCTTAGGGGGAGTTTGTTTCGGGCAATGAAACATCATTCATTGGAATCCAATATTGGGTTAAAAGGTTACAGTGTTTGTTAGACGAAAACAAAAAAACATTCTTTGAAATAAGTTAGACTCCGGAAAACTTCTACCCATGTTGCTGTATTTTGATTCCTCCCAAAAACTATGGTAATGTTACATTACAGAAGAAAAGGGAATCAACTTTATGGATAAAATACCTTCCTACCCCGACTAACCCACTACCTGCCAAAATTGTTTGCGTAACTGTTCTAATATTACCTTTCTTGTCAGGTTTTGACACGTTCTTTTTTTTTCTTCCAGCAAGTATGCATTATGCATTATGTCCCATCATAGCCTTGTTGGTTTATATCTTAATTTTTCTTTTTATATACAAAATATACTAATTAGTGAAAAATGTCATATATATATATATATAAGAATTTTTTTACAAAATAAATCATAGCAAAAGCTTGTCGAAAAAAATATACAACTTCATAATCACTTTAATTTTATATTTTTATTTCCATTAAGTTAGTAAGTTAAAATAAAATTTCATATAAATAAGGGTATTTTGATAATTACAATGTTTATTCCCAAGAATGCATGTCAAAACCAATAAGCTTATAAATTATTCCCAAGAATTGGATTCCTAAGCTTGTTGTTAACCGAACATGTTTTAGAAAATACTCAGCAATAACATTCTCTGTCATCGGATTCCCGAACATGTGATTCTTTGGAATGTAATTTATAACCGGGAAACCAACGCCCCCTTATTCTCTTTGGTGAAAAAGAGAGTTTTTTTTAATAAATTTATCCATTTAGCAAAATGATAGTTGTAACTATCGAAGCATTAAGTTGTATCACCATCAACAATTTCGTTGAAAAATAAATTATATTGGGTTTGAAAACAAGACATTTTTTACACATTTTCACTTTATAAAATTAATTATTCATATTGCTTCAATTTTTTAATTATATAGCAAACAAAATCGATTATTTGTCGATAATGCTAAATGCTAATCAATTAGGTTTTTCCGGTTTTAAAACTATAATTTAAATCAAATTTAACAAACTAAAACATACATCCCGAGTAGGTAGCTTAGTTGGCGAGCTAAGGGATACCGAAAGAGTGCACCAAAGGTGGGCAAGAAAGAGGTCCCGGGTTCAAACCCGAGAAACTAATATTTCCCCCTCCCCCACTAACAATGCTTATAAAAAAACAAACTAAAACATATAATAGACATATATAGACTCAGTTTTAATAGATTAAATTTAAGTTTTTATTGATTTAAATTGTTCATAAGGCTATTTAAACCAATTTTCCAATGTTAGATATTATTTAGATGCGGTTTTGATTTAAATAGACACCTATTTAAAAAAACACATTACCCTATGTCTAGAAGTCAAACCTGAGATGTAGCTGGTCGGGCTAATGATCGTCGGGGTATTTATAGAAGTCGCAGGCACTCCCGCGCTGTCTTGTGGCGTTGGATTAAGGCGAGTGATCTTAACCCTTGATGGTGATGTCACACGGAACACTATCTGTGCCTCATGCGATTACTTGCGCTTCAAGGTTGCGCTAAGCACCAATGTAGCTATTGCTGAGCCGGACTATGGTTGAGCTCGGTCCGGAACACCCTATCAGTAATAGATATACTTATAGACATCAACACTTGAATAAATAAATGTATTGTTTTAGTTTACAAAACATAATTTTTGTTGCACGAATTAAAAGAATGTATTATTGTTTCATAAAAATAATCAGCTTAAAAAGGTTGATGGAAAATTACTTGACTAGTTGTATTGCTTTGATGAACCTTCAATAAATTTTTTATTATGTCTTTTGGAACAAAGTAAGACAGTGTTAGCTTAGTTTCAACACTTGGAGTTTGTAATGTACTTTTGCTTGGTGCATTAAAATTTAAAACCCATCTTTGTAAAAAAATCTTTGGGGGAGTTTGTTTTGGGCAATGAAACATCATTCATTGGAATCCAATATTGGGTTAAAAGGTTACGGTGTTTGTTCGACGAAAACAAAAAAACATTCTTTGAAATAAGTTAGACTCCGGAAAACTTCTACCCATGTTGCTGTATTTTGATTCCTCCCAAAAACTATGGTAATGTTACATTACAGAAGAAAAGGGAATCAACTTTATAGATAACAATACCTTCCTACCCCGACTAACCCAATACCTGCCAAAATTGTTTGCGTAACTGTTCTAATATTACCTTCCTTGTCACGTTTTGACACGTTCTTTTTTTTTCTTCCAGCAAGTATGCATTATGCATTATGTCCCATCATAGCCTTGTTGGTTTATATCTTAATTTTTATTTTTATACGCAAAATATACTAATTAGTGAAAAATGTCATATATATATATAAGATTTTTTTTACAAAATAAATCATAGCAAAAGCTTGTTGAAAAAAAAATACAAGTTCATAATCACTTTGATTTTATATTTTTATTTCACATTAAGTTAGTAAGTTAAAATAAACTTTAATATAAAAAAGGGTATTTTGATAATTACAATGTTTATTCCCAAGAATGCATGTCAAAACCAAATAAGCTTATCAATTATTCCGAAGAGTTGGATTCCTAAGCTTGTTTTTAACCGAACATGTTTTAGAAAATACTCAGCAATAACATTATCCGTCATCGGCGGATTCCTGAACATGTGATTCCTTGGAATATAATTTACAACCGGGAAAAAAACGCCCCCCTTATTCTCTTTGGTCTCAAACATAAGCAACAAAACAAATCTTAGTTTAGTGGTCAAATTAACATCATCCTATTTAATGATATCTTATCCAACGTTTGCAGTTGTGTTGTTATTGACAAGTCCCACATCGGTGACCAGCATAAGCACGTTTCACATATAAAAAGCAAGACAAGCTTCAATTTTAAGCATACCTTTCTCGGCCTTTTGGCTAAGATCAAGTGTAGTATCTGTTCTTATCAGTTTAATATCTGATATGTGGGTCATTGGCCCACACGATATTAAATTACTTTTTTTAAAGAGGAGGGTCCATTACAGTAGCTTGCTGCTGGGATCCTCATGTGTCGCCTATGCATGCACTACTACATGGGCCTGGCGCACCCTCCATACTTAGTCCAATATGTTTGTGATCTCTATCTATCTATCTATCTATCTATCTATCTATCTATCTATCTATCTATCTATCTATCTATCTATCTATCTATCTATCTATCTATCTATCTATCTATCTATCTATCTATCTATCTATCTATCTATCTATCTATCTATCTATCTATCTATCTATCTATCTATCTATCTATCTATCTATCTATCTATCTATCTATCTATCTATCTATCTATCTATCTATCTATCTATCTATCTATCTATCTATCTATCTATCTATCTATCTATCTATCTATCTATCTATCTATCTATCTATTTATTGTGGTTTTTACAGAGCAACAGGGTAAGAGGAAGGCAAGGCGGCACGATTAGGTGACGTGCTTATGGAGATGCCGAAGACTTGTAGTCTTGAGTTTTCGATTAAGTTTCCCTTGTTATTTTTCTGTTATGGTTATGTAACTTGTATTGATATGAGTTGTATAAACCTATTCCGCTTCTCTGGTTATGATATTGAACAATAGACTTTGTATTCCTTGTTAAGTTGAGAACCAAGTTAAATTTTATGGACTTCAAGACAGGTTGATCCGAGTCATTATGTTGTATTATCGGAAAAATTTAGTGTGTTCAATCTCTAAACAGGGATTGTGTCCTCTGATTGATGACACAGATGTGCATCTCAGTGTATCTACATGTGAGAAATATTGGGGTGTTACAAAAATGGTATGATTCTTAGAACAAAGGTTTTGTTGGACATAATTTGTTTTAGACAAGAAATGAAAGAAAGGGCAAAAAGATAAGGAATGGAGCGCCACACTTAGTCTAGGAAGAAGACAAAGTGATAAACTAAGGTGAGGATCACCACAAGAAACATGGTTTCTTGATTAGATCTAGCATTGGTCCAATCCAATACTCGTATCGTGTTTCTGCATCAGTTTTTATGTTCATCCTAATTGTTGGTTTTGTTTATGAATGGCTAAAAGGGGAAATAGGTTTGTCTTGATTCGTGATGATTTGATTGACAATAAAAGAAACAGTGAAACATTGTCCCAGTGTATCGTATCCAATTCTCGTATCGTGTTTGTGCATTGTTGCGTCAAAGACACACTTAGAGCAAGTGTACTCTATCGCAGAAGTAGTATAAAAAATATCGTCTCCACAGGGATTAATTAATAAGTACCAAACTACTTAAGATTAATTATTATTTAGACGAACGAATATTTGGTGGTTATAGAAACTAAAAATAAAAAGAAATAGATAGCAAGAATTAAAATGTAAAGATTAACCAATGGAGAGAGGTCTAGGGTCACGGTTTCACTTGTAAGCTTCGATTCCTCTATGTCTAATTCTACCCGAATTCCTTGTTTTTCTTCGGCCACTGTTCCTCTCCAATTCAACTCCTTTGAATTCAATTGGCCGCTCCTGTAGCTGCGTACCTCTCTTTTAATTATCAAAATTAATTATTTGTTGTGCGGCTCCTGTATCCTTTTCTAATTCAAAGCTCTTTTTTTCCTTTTCTTTTCTTAGTGTTCACGCTTAGGTTTGTTTGGAATTGGACTTGGACTTTATTTTTCCACACTTGGGCCACATGCTTCTTTTGCTAATGACACCCCCATTTTGCTTCAAACAATTCATTGAAACAACTTCTTTATCTATCTTCTTTCCTACAAAATAAATAGCAAGTTGAGTCATTTATTTATTTAGATAATAATAATAGCTCTAAAAATGACTCAAAAATGTCTCTAAAAATGCACTAAATTGGAGCTTATCAACTCCCCCACACTTAACCTTTGGTTGTCCTAAAGCAAATTTTCTGGCTCAGCAACATTTTCAAATAAGGAATAGAGACAGTCAAATATGGGACCCAAAATTTAAAGCACAATGACAGACAATTGACAATATGGCACATATGAGGTGTCAAAAGGTTGCACAATTAGAGGCTCATGTCTCTAAAGAATACATTTCTGTGAACAAAGGCACTCGCTCACAATCTCTCTAACTGTTTAGGGACTAGGGAAAATATACACTCAAGTTTCAACAAAATGCACATTACCATATGTTTGTAATTTGACCAAATCTCCACTAAATAGTTCACATGCATGCAAAAGATGGGGTTTCATGGGTTGTAATGGGGCCAGGGTGAATTCATGCTGGGTAGGAAATAAGAAAGAAGGGATAATCAAAGGGCTAAAAACAAGAAATGAATAGTAATATTTGAAATCAAATATGGAGCTCCTATCTATTTTACAATTTTTGCCCAAACTCCAAATTAATTCCATTTCCTTCTTCACTCTTTTTCTATTGAGTAGACTCTTTTTGATTTGCCTTTTTTCTTGAGTAGGCCCTTTCATTTTTTTTTTTGGATTTGCCCTTTGGCTCTTTCATTCTTTTGATGTGCCTTTTCCTCCTTGTTGCTTTCCTTTTTTTTTTCAAATTTTCTTCCTATTTCTTTTCTTCATTTTTTTTTGGAGGAAAAGGTAAGTACATGATTCACTCTTTTTTTTATCCTGACAAGATAGACAACTAAAGAATAGGACAAAGTTTCAGTCCTAACAATATAGACAACTAAAAATATAGGACGAAATTGTAATTTTCAATAGTTGCTCCAAATTTAATTTCGAATGATTACCACAAAAAAAAAGAAAAAATTATATCTGGGTACCAAAGAAAAAAATATAACAAATAGGCTCAAATGGGGCAACTAATGGATAAATTCAACAAACAACTCTGAGGCCAGAAAAATACCTAAATCCCCAAATCTTTTTACATGATGCAAATCAATTTTCGCCTTGAAATGGTCAAAAGACAAATTCTAGAATGTAGCAAATTGGGAAACACACTCATAGAAAGAAAATGGGTAAAAATTTATGATTTAGTATCAATCCCCTTGTGAAGGCTCAAAGCTCACATTTAGAAGCTAGTTCACAAAAAGTACTCAGCAGAGACAAATGCTAATTATCAGCTTCCTAAGGACATCCTCACAGTTACAATTAAGCACAAGTCTATCAAGTAAATTGATTATGGGATCCCCTAAAGGCAAAATCTCTATATTTTTTTTTCAACTTGAAGCATAAGTCGCTAAAATAAGCCAGAAAAAATGCTATCAACTTATACAGTGGGTATGTGCATTAATAGAGATGAATTGACAAAGTTAAACTCTCCTCCCCCACACTAGCCTAAAGCATGGTCCTCAATGCAAAATATTAAATTGGCACAACAATAAATAAATGAGAGAGTAAGAGTGACTTCCCTGAGAGAGCTTGCAGTCTGAGCTTATTCCTAAAAACAAAACAAAACAAAACAAAAATGAGAGAAAATAAAACACAGGTTGCCTCCTGCAAAGCGCTTGTTTAACGTCCCGAGCCTGACGGTACTAGAGTCAATCCTTGAGGGCAGTGACATAGCTCACTTGACTCAGCCCTTCCTCAAAATGCTTCACACGCTGCCGATTGACCTTAAAAGTGGTACCATCTTCATGAGATACCTCAAGTACTCCATAAGGAAAAACTTGAGTAACAGTGTAGGGTCCATACCACCTTGAGCGCAACTTTCCTGGAAAAAGACGCAAACGCGAGTTATAAATTAAAACTTTTTCACCAACATGGAATTCTCGCTGCTGGATGCGCTTATCATGCCACTTTTTAGTCCGCTCCTTATATAACTTGGCATTCTCATTAGCTCCCAGACGAAGCTCATCCAATTCATCGAGCTGCAGCAACCTATTTTCACCTGTAAGCTGAGCATCAAAGTTTAGAAATTTTAAAGCCCAAAGTGCTTTATGCTCTAATTCAACAGGCAAATGACATGATTTTCCAAAAACAAGACGATAAGGAGACATCCCAATGGGGGTTTTAAAAGCAGTTCCATAGGCCCATATAGTGCATCATCAAGTTTCAAAGACCAATCTTTTCTTGATCCACTAACTGTCTTCTCTAAAATCCTTTTCAGCTCTCTGTTTGAAATTTCAACCTGGCCACTAGTTTGTGGATGGTAAGGAGTTGTCACCTTATGAGTGACACCATATTTGCTCAATAGATTTTCAAATTGTTTATTGCAAAAATGGGTGCCACCATCACTAATAATTGCTCGAGGAGTGCCAAATCTTGTAAAAATATTTTTCTTTAAAAATCTCACTACCACCCGAGCATCATTAGTGGGTAAGGCTACAGCTTCTACCCACTTAGACACATAATCTACAGCAACAAGAATATATTGATTTGAAAAAGATTTAGGGAAGGGCCCAATAAAGTCAATACCCCATACATCAAATATCTCACAAACCAAAATGTTGATTAAAGGAATCTCTTGACGCCTAGAAATATTGCCACTCCTTTGACAACTATCAGAAGCTTTCACAAATTCAATAGCATCTTTAAATATAGTAGGCCAATAAAAACCACATTATAAACTTTATATGCAGTTCTATTTGGGCCAAAGTGGCCACCTACCTCTCTAGAGTGACAATGCTCAAGGATAGAAGTTACCTCATCCATAGGCACACAACGCCTAATAACCTTGTCTCCACATACTTTAAATAGGTAAGGGTCATCCCACAAGTACTGTCTAGCATCAGAAATTAATTTCTTCTTTTGCTGAAAAGAAAAATCAGGGGGAACAACCTTACCCACCAAGTAGTTGACAATGTCTGCAAACCAAGAAATAGTAGAAATAGCTAAAAGTCTCTCATCAGGGAAAACCTCCTTGATCTCCCCATCATTTGAGGCCTGCATCACACTATGGTCAAGCCTTGAGAGGTGGTCAGCTACAAAGTTCTCTGAGCCTTTCTTGTCTCTAATCTCCAAGTCAAACTCTTGTAGCAACAAAATCCACCTGATTAACCTGGGTTTAGCATCCTGTTTTCCAAGCAAATATCTAATGGCAGCATGGTCAGTGTAAACAATAACTTTAGAAAGAACAAGGTAATGACGAAACTTGTCAAATGCAAATACTACAGCTAGTAACTCTTTCTCTGTGGTAGTGTAATTTCTTTGAGCATAATCAAGAGTACCACTAGCATAGTAAATGGTATAAAATACCTTATTCTTTCTTTGCCCCAAAACAGCCCCCACAGCAGTATCGCTAGCATCACACATAATTTCAAAGGGAAGGGACCAATCGGGGGCAACAACAACAGGGGCACTAATTAATTTTTCCTTTAAACAATTAAAAGCCTTCAAACAAGTGTCAGAAAAATCAAAAGTGGCCTCCTTAACCAAGAGGTCAGTCATAGGCTTTGCAATTTTTGAGAAGTCTTTAACAAACCTCCTATAGAATCCGTCATGGCCTAGAAAACTACGGACCCCCTTAACAGAATTGGGTGGGGGAAACTTTGCAATTACCTCAACCTTTGCAGGATCAACTTCAATGCCTCTAGTGGACACCTTATGTCCTAGAATAATGCAATCTTGTACCATAAATTGGCACTTCTCCCAATTGAGCACTAAATTGGTATCCCTGCATCTCTGCAACACTGAATTCAAGTTATGTAAACAATCCTCATAAGAGGATCCAAATACGGTAAAATCATCCATGAATATCTCAATGCATTTTTCAACCAAGTCAGAGAAGATAGCCATCATGCATCTTTGGAAAGTGGCAGGGGCATTACATAAACCGAATGGCATCCTTTTATATGCAAATGTTCCATATGGGCAAGTAAAAGTAGTTTTTTCTTGATCTTCAGAAGCCACTGGTATTTGCAAATAACCGGAATATCCATCCAAACAACAATAATAATCATGACTTGCTACTCTCTCAAGCATTTGATCAATAAAGGGAAGGGGGAAGTGATCTTTTCGGGTGGCATCATTTAATTTTCTATAATCAATGCACATACGCCACCCGGTAGTTTTCCTAACTGCAATTAATTCATTTTTATCATTCTCCATCACAGTAGTACCTCCCTTTTTAGGAACACATTGAACAAGACTTACCCACTTACTATCAGAGATAGGATAGATGATACCTGCATCAAGAAGCTTAATCACTTCCTTTTTGACCACCTCTTTCATGTTAGGATTGAGGCGGAGTTGAGGTAGTGCCCGGGGTTGGTAATCATCCTCCATGTAAATCTTGTGGGTGCAAATTGAGGGACTAATGCCTTTTATATCATGAATAGACCATCCAAAGGCTTCTTTGTTGGCCCTTAATACCCTCAAAAGCTTATCCTCCATGGTATCTGTCAAATCTGCAGAAATAATCACAGGCAAAGAGGAAGGGGGATGCAAGAAAGCATATTTTACATTTGAAGGAAGAGGCTTTAATTCAAGCTCAGGAGCCTCTTCAATTGAAGGTTTGGGATTTGGAGTATTACCCCATTCCAATTCCTCAAATCTATGGTTACTCCAATTTTTCTGAGGGTGGTGAGCCTGCAAAAACATTAAGAACTCTTCTTCCTCACTGTCATACCCCAATTTTGTCCGGCTTAGGGCAAAACCCTAAGTTTCAATAAAAATAAATAAGTCAAGTCTTGACATTCATCCTAGAGGATAGGAAAGGCATCATGCTTGCATTTTAGAAGTTTCATAATGCAATTTAGGGTTAGAATAGCATTGCATGGCATTTTAGAGCACTTTAGAGCATTTTTAGGGTTTCTAGGGTTTTCCTAGTTCAAAGGGTATTTTGGTAATTTCGCCAAAAAAGACTTATTTTCTCATCATGCATGAATTTCTAGAGTTTTAGAGTCATCCAAAGGGTCTCAGGATCATTGTTAGAGTGGAAATGAAGTTTAGAGCAAAATCAGGGTTTTTGGGACCAAAAGGGCATTTTGGTCATTTCACTAAAATAAATAATTTCTCGGTAAAAACCATTATGCATCTCTTGAGGAATTTATGTGAGTCCAAGTGAGTGGAGTTGTGTATTTTTTTTGTGCATCATGGGAATATTTTTGGCATGAAATTCGGTTTTTGAACAAAAGGGTAAAATGGTCATTTCCTTTGGAGTGGGGTCAACAAATCAATTTTGGGATTGGTGAGATCATAAAATTCAGAGCCCAATCATTGAATCATGGGATATGGCCCAAAATGGTATGAATTTAGAAGAATCATCTTGAAAGGAATAAAGAATATCCCTTTGAATTTTGAAAGGTCAAGTGTAGTACAATAGTACAAGTTGCAATTCCACTCACACTCTCTCCTTGGCTGCGCATATACAGCCTATTTCCCTTCAATTTTGATTTATTTTATTGGTTTCAAATTGTGTTTAAATCATGGCCTTCCATTCAAGTGTTAAATGCAATCCTCACCTTTCATTTGAATTAAAATGGCACTCTTGTAATAAGCTTCATGGAAAAATACAATTTTGTAATTGAACTTATCCTTCACCACCCTCCTTATGCTGCGCCCCTCAGCCCTCTCTCTCCTCACTTTGTGCTTTCTAATTGCCCCTAATCCATGTGACATTTGATCTTGACCCTTGGTTCAAAATTTAGATGCAATCCTAGAGCACAATGGAAATCAAAATGACCTAGAAGCCCTTAATGATAAGTGAGCACTATATATACCTTCATATGATCAGCCCACACAAGTTTTTAGCCTCACTCTCCATTCAAAAACCCTAGCACACCTCTTTTTCTCTCCAAGGCCGTAGCCCCCCTCACCCCTTCTCCTCCATTTTCTTTTCAACTTCCATCCACTAACTCACCTCAAACTCACTCCATATTCATATATCCTCTTCCTTTCATCTTTGATTCCACATTTACATCATCAAAGGTGCTGATCCTTCAAAGTCACGTGGTTTTTGTTGGTGATTTTTGAAGATTGTTGGTGATTGGTTACTCTTGATTTCCATTTCTACTCTTGTTTAGCTTGGAACTAAGGTATAACCTAAAACCCTTTGCATTTTCATCCACTTTCTTGCATCAAAATCCTTTTTCAACTTATATTTGCATCTCATAACATCATTTAAATGTAGATTAGGGGCTGTTGTGGGTGAGAGTTGGCATCTCACCCACCAAATGAATTGTTCTTGTGACTATGTGTTGATTATGTGTTGTTCTTGTGATGTTTTTGCATTTGGTGAAATAAAATTGTGAATCTATGGCTATTTTGGTTCGCAAGTTATGTGGAATGTATGTGTAATATAATTTTCTTGTTCATCCTTGCCTAATAATACTTGATCTAGCCATTGATGTTTGATTGTTGTGTTATTATGCTTGGAATCATGTTAAAACTTGCAAAAATAATTTTCCATTCATATGTATGTTTCGCAAGTTTCTAAAATAAATAGGGTTTTGTTACCTTTTGGTTATTTGGCTTGTGATTGTCTCAAGTTGTTGATGGAATCTTTGTTGACAATTAATTTTTAGGTTGAGAATAAAATTTTTGTTTGGTTATGTAGAGGTTTCGCAAATCATGAGACATTTAGGGTTTTTGTTGTTTCCTTGTTTATTTTGTTTGTATTTGTGTTTAAAAATATTGCTTCAAGTTTGTTTTAATGGGCTCTTGTTTGCAAGTAATTGTTAAGTTGATGATTTAGCTATGTGAATCGCCACTAGTGCCTAGTGCACTTTAATTTAAGTGGTAAAAATGGCTAGAAAGGATTCAACTTTATTTTCTTGGTTTATGTGTTCTATTTTGCTCATTGCTAGATATTGATGATGGGGTAAGTTGATTTTCACTTGTGCGCATGGCACTTTAATCTAAGTGAAAGGATTACTCTATATGATTCAATTTTGCTTTGAATAAATGTATGTCTTGCTTGAGGTTTGTCTTGTAGTCTCATATGATTGGAATAGGGTTGCATCTTGTGATGTGTTTCTGTGCTAACTTGTGAACTTTAGGATGAAATTGATGTTGATTTTTGCATGAGGAGCATTCGGCCAAGGGCCACTTTTATGTATAGATGTATCTCTTTGATTTGTAATGCTTGTATGAAGTGTAATTAAGGGAATTGCATTTTGGTTAGAAATTGATATGTTGATGGAAATGTTCTACTTATCTTTCAAAACTTTTTTCCAAATCAAATTCTTTTCCAAAACTAGTCTTCAAACCCAAGTCAAATGTTTTCTAATAAAAAAACCTAGGGCATTTTCTTAAATAAATCATTAGCCATCACTCGAAGCCTTTGCTTGTTTGATCGCTAATGAGGAGTTATTAGTGGTAGTCACTCGAAGCCTTTGCTTGTTTGGCTATCATGAAAGCTCCCACACCTTAACTAAAAAATAAATAAATTCCAATTTCCAAAACAACGTAATTATCACCAATGCTCACCTTTTTCAAAAAGGATTTCAAAAAAGATAATAAAACGTTGTTACTTGTAATCACTTGAAGCCTTTACTTGTTTGATTACCGGTTTCGACTCTTTTCTTTCGAGTTAGTAATGAACGCCACTCGAAGCCGTTGCTTGTTTGGCATTCGTGAACACTCGAGTCTTATTTCCAAAAACACAAAAACACTTTCAAAACCAAAAGCCTAGAACTACGTAGCTTTGATCCCTCTTCCAGAGAGGGTACGTAGGAGCGGGTCATAACCCGTCAAGCACCCTTTTAAAAAAAAAAACCTTTGTTCCCTCGAACTACGTAGCTTTGATCCCTCTTCCAGAGAGGGTACGTAGGAGCGGGTCATAACCCGTCAAGCACCCTTTTAAAAAAAAACCTTTGTTCCCTCGAACTACGTAGCTTTGATCCCTCTTCCAGAGAGGGTACGTAGGAGCGGGTTGTAACCCGTCAAGCACCCCTTTTAAAAAATCTTTGTTTTGTTCCGCTTTTCAAAGATACCAAAAATACTTTTCTTCTCAATAAAACCGTTTCTCAAACGAAAATAAAAAGAAAGGAAGTAGAACAAAAATCATTTCAAGTCAACTTTTTCTAAGCCACACATCAAAGTTAATGGTTCCCTTTCGGTAGAAAGGAGGTGCGGGGTGCTAATACCTTCCCCGTACCTAACCGACCCCCGAACCTACATCTCAATGTTTTCGAAAGACCATCCGCCTTTTCCAAAAGACTTTTTCCAATGTTTTAGTCTTTAAAAATAAATATTGGTGGCGGCTTCAAATTTTTTTCACGTTGTCAAACTGAGGAATCCTTAACCGGATTTTTCGGGGCGCAACACTCACCACCCTGCAATATGCCAAGTCCCTGCAAAGTAAGTACTTTTTCTAGAGGGTCTTGAATTCTAAAATCATCCAAACTTTCAGAGGTAACCACATCATTAATATCCATAGCTTGAATAAAATTACAAGAAGCAAATGAGGAGGGATTTTTTAATGAGTTCAGGACTTGAAATACAACTTCCTCATCTCCAAATCTCAAAGTCAATTTTCCCTGCTGAACATCGATTAAGCTTTTTCCTGTAGCTAAGAAAGGAGGCCCCAAAATAATTGGGACTTCCTCGTCTTCTTCCATATCCAATACAACAAAATCAGCAGGGAAATAAACTTATAAACCTTAACTAAAACATCTTCCACCACTCCACGGGGGTGGGCAATGGATCTATCAGCTAGTTGCAAAGTGATGTTAGTAGGATGTGGTTCCTGCAAACCAAGCTTTCTAAAAACAGAAAAAGGCATCAAATTTATACTTGCCCCTAAATCACATAAAGCCTTTTCAAAATGAGAGTTACCAATTGTACAAGGAATCGTAAAACTACCTGGATCTTTAAGCTTAGGTGGTAACTTTTTTAGAACTATAGCAGAACATTCCTCATTAAGCCTAACTGTCTCAAAGCCTTCTAACTTCCTTTTGTTAGAAATAATTTCTTTTAAAAATTTGGCATATTTAGGCATTTGAGCAATAGCTTCAGCAAAAGGAATGTTGATATGCAATTTTCTAAATATTTCAAGAAATTTGGCAAATTGCTTATCATGCTGCTCATTTTTAAGTCTTTGAGGATAAGGAACATTTACCTTTGCTTGCTCATATTTTTCCCTTTCCTTTTTGCTTTCCTCAGAAGTGCTCCCCTCAGCAGGAGCTTGTATTTCTTTTTGGGGCGCCTGCCCGTCTTGATTGTTTTCTTGAACCAGCTCCTTGCCACTCCTAAGAGTGACAGCCTTGTAATGCTCATTTCTTGGATTAGGCTCAGTTTGGGTAGGCAGTGATCCTTGAGGCCTTTGAGACAACACAGTAATGAGATTTGAGATTTTACCCTTCAGGCTTCCAAATTCGTTGTTCATGTCTCCAATTTGGCCCTCCAGGCTTCCAAATTTGTTGTTCATGGCTCCCTCCAAGCTTCCAAATATTTCATTTGTCTGCTGCATAAACCTTGTCAACACATCATTGGTATCCAACTTTTTCTCCTCTTGCCTTTGCACATGTGGAGGCTTATAGGAGTTCGAGCTTTGCTCCTTTTGTTGTCCTCCCCAAGAGAAATTAGGGTGATTTCTCCAACCCGGATTGTAAGTGTTTGAATAAGGGTCATTTTGGGTCCGGTTGGAATTCTGAACATAATTGGCCTCTTCAGTTGAAGTTGTGGGCCGACCCTGTGATTTTATCTGTTCTTCAATGGATTGCAACCTCTCATCAGTCCTGTCCATGTAATTGGCTAAAACACCCATGCATGGGTGTCCAACTTTTTCCATGTACCTAACTAGGGATTCTTGCATGCCAAGCCTTAACTCACTTTTCTTATGGCCAAGATAGTTGACTTCTTCAGATAGACCTCCCCAAAGATTGTTTGTGTTGTCACTAGTGGGGGTAACTACGGGAGTAGATTGAGCTTGTACGTTCATCAAAGATTGCACCTGTTTAGAGAGAGCATCCAGCTTTATGTTAACACTAGTGTCATCTTCAACCTTGTACATCCCAGCTGATTTCTTGACGTGTCTGTCACTTGTCTCCCATTGGGCATTATCGGCTGCTATCTCTGCAATTAAGTCATATACTGTCGCAGGTTCTCCATTCATTAGAGAGCCTCCACAAGCCATATTAATAATTTCCCTATTTTGAGAAGATAATCCGTTGCAAAAATATTCAAGCAATTGCCACTTCTCAAATCCATGATGTGGACAACTTTGGAGTAAGTCTTGAAATCTTTCCCAAGCTTCATGTAAAGATTCTTGCTTGAGTTGAGCAAAGCCGATTATTGCACCTTGGATCTTAGTAGTCTTACCTGGAGGAAAATATTTGGTCAAGAATTTTTGCTTCAGTTGATCCCAAGTGGTAATGGACTCAGCAGGTTGAGAGTCTAGCCAAGCAGATGCCTTGTCAGCCAATGACCATGGAAACAATCTCACTCTAATGGCATCAGGAGTGACACCATTACAAATTACTGAGTCTGCCACCCTCAAGAAGTTTCTAAGATGGGTGTGCGGGTCTTCTGTTGGTGCACCTCTTAACATAGTCGAATTCTGAACCATTTGAATCAAGCTGGGTTTGAGCTCAAAGTTAGTAGCTTGCACAGGTGGATTGACTATGCTTGTAATGATATTCGCTGTGGGAGTAAAGTAGTCCCGAAGAGTTCTTCTCGGATTGGCAGCCATCACTCTTGTCTCTTTTCTTATCCTTCGAGCAGTTCTTTCAATTTCTGGATCAAAAACCAAAATAGGCTCCTGGGAGCGGGTGAGCATGCACGAGTAATAGTAATAAAAAATTAAACTAACTAATAAAATAAAACTAAATATAATTTTTTTTTCTTTTTATTAAATCAAAACAAGAAATAAAATAAATGTCTAAAGCAATAAAAAATCTTTTTCGTTTAATATTATTAAATTAATCCCCGGCAACGGCGCCAAAAACTTGTTGCGTCAAAGACACACTTAGAGCAAGTGTACTCTATCGCAGAAGTAGTATAAAAAATATCGTCTCCACAGGGATTAATTAATAAGTACCAAACTACTTAAGATTAATTATTATTTAGACGGACGAATATTTGGTGGTTATAGAAACTAAAAATAAAAAGAAATAGATAGCAAGAATTAAAATGTAAAGATTAACCAATGGAGAGAGGTCTAGGGTCACGGTTTCACTTGCAAGCTTCGATTCCTCTATGTCTAATTCTACCTGAATTCCTTGTTTTTCTTCGGCCACTGTTCCTCTCCAATTCAACTCCTTTGAATTCAATTGGCCGCTCCTGTAGCTGCGTACCTCTCTTTTAATTATCAAAATTAATTATTTGTTGTGCGGCTCCTGTATCCTTTTCTAATTCAAAGCTCTTTTTTTCCTTTTCTTTTCTTAGTGTTCACGTTTAGGTTTGTTTGGAATTGGACGTGGACTTTATTTTTCCACACTTGGGCCACATGCTTCTTTTGCTAATGACACCCCCATTTTGCTTCAAACAATTCATTGAAACAACTTCTTTATCTATCTTCTTTCCTACAAAATAAATAGCAAGTTGAGTCACTTATTTATTTAGATAATAATAATAGCTCTAAAAATGACTCAAAAGTGTTTCTAAAAATGCACTAAATTGGAGCTTATCATGCATCATAGGTTTTTGTGTTCATCCTAATTGTTGGTTTTGTTTATGAAAGACTAAAAGGGGGAATAAGTTGGTCTTGATTCTTGATAATTTGATTGACAATAAAAGAAACATTGAGACACTTATGAGTTTCCCTTTTTGATCAACACTGGCATTTAGTATGTGGTTTGGTTGTAATTCCCATTTATCTTTAACCATTTGTTGGCATTTATAGGAAGGAACGAAACAGTGGATTGAGGAATCAAGGCCCCAAAGACAAAGAGAGAGCAGCTCCTAAAAGTTACTGCAGCTGTCCCTCTTCTTTTAATATATTCAAACGCCTATTCGTTGCTCCTGGCAAATTTCTTTGTATTCTGGCACATAAATGCAGGGATTGAAGAGATTTTGGCAGATTATGTTCACCATGAAATGACCCGAGAATTTGTCAAGATTTCATTGAGATTGTTCCTGATAATCGCAATGAAGGATGTTTTCTTAAATTTTGTATTTGTATAATCAGATAGCACTTGGGTTGTATTGACATTATTGCCCAACAATAAGAGCTCATTGAGGAGCAAACTTGAGAAAACCATTGTGTAGTTTTACTACTTGTTTTTTCAACTTAGAGGCGAGGCAACATGATTAACGGGTACCCACGGATACTTGTTAGTGTTGTAAAAATAATTTTTCATAAAATAAAATTTGAAATACTATACAAAATTAACCTATTAAATTTTATAAACCATTTACTAACTTATAATTGTAAACAAATGGAGATAAAAAATACTAGAATTACAATAGAAAACTTTAAAAACAACAACCCACTAATTATCCAAATTATTAGGATAAAATATACAACACATGTTATCGAAAATGACAACAAAATATCAATAAAAATTCACTTAAACAACAACAATGATAGAAATTCACTTCATCAATAAATATATGCTACGGGTACGGGTATCTCATTACCCGGCCCCGCCCCGTTTATTGATGGGTATTTTAAATGTCCGTTTATTTTGCCCGTGGGTACCCGTGAAGGGACCCGCCTGTAACACCCCGATATTTTTATCGAGTAAAAATACCCAAGTGCATCATCCCTAAAACATCAGAGATATAAAATCCCTGCATAGATACTGAACATTGCAATATAGTTCTCGCTGAATTACAACACAACAGTCTTAAATACAAATAAGACCAAAAAGGTTCCCTGACCATAACCTTCAGCAAACTATAGTGCTCAATATCATACAAAAAGCGGAATAAAGTCATAACACTAACGACATAGAGTTGTAGTACATAGACAACAAAAGGAAAATATAAACTTAAGCATAACAGCTAAGTCATCAGCAGTTGCCTGAGCTCAACCTAGTCGTGCCTCTTGGATTTCCACTGTCTCTGTTTCTCTATAAAACAACAACATATAAACAATGAGATAGAATATCAGTGAGTTCTACCGAGACCCCTAACAACGATCTCGGTTCAATTATGAAACCATTTAAACATGACACCGACTGCGCGAACGCTAAACCTGGTGAACCGCATTCTTTTACCGCATTCTTCTTATAATAACGCTGTGTAAATTTATAATAACGGATTTATCTATTTATTAGATAACTCCGTAGTTAAATATTTAACTACGAATTTATCTAATAAATAGATAAATCAGTTTCCTAAAATAATTAATAAAATAAATTATAAGGAATATTAGTGTAAAAATGTTATAAAAACACCACTAAAAATCCGTTGAAGAGTCAAAACTAATCTAAAAATTATAAAAAACACCTCCAAAAATCTAATAAAACCAAAATAAGGTTATGAAAAATTGCACTACGGATTTATTGATTAAATCTGTTTTCAATTTTTTTTGCACAACAGATTTATCCTAAAAAAAGATAAATCCGTTTTACATTTTTTAAGGGGTAAAATAGGGATAAAAAAATTGTGTGGGGGTATGATGTATAGAGGTGGGAGTACAAAAAATGGGACATTTAGTTCAAAGTTATACGCGGGTCCATCAAGTTAGATGGGCCTCTACATTTTAAGTTGGCGCACCCTCCATCATTGGTTCAAAGTTATACGGGGGTCTAGCAAATCAGATGGGCCTCTACATTTTAAGTTCCGCCTATGCTTCTCCCACTCCCCCTCTTAAAGAAGTTGTTTCAGTTTTAGTTTAGGCCTAAATATCACATTAACATTATTATATTATAAGATTCAAACTAAATATTCAACTAACACTAAACCTCTGGTGTATCTCGATTGGAAGAAAGAGAATAGGATGAACAGAAAACTAGTATATATTCAACTCACTAGTATGATTTATCATTCTTTTTTAAAGAACAATTGTAGAACTGCCATATTTTTATACGGTTTCCCATGTATATGAATACATGTGTACAACCATCCATCTCATTAACACTAGTTGGCAGCCTTTGGAGATACAAAGAAGAAACAGATCCAAAAAAAAGAGAGAAGCGAAATTGAGAGGGCCACCACCACCGACTCCGGCGACCACCAAACTACCACCATCTCTCTCAGCCATCCCCTCACCACTGCTCTCCTCCTCACCCTTTTTCTCTACCAAATCCCTCACTCTCTATAGCAGCTCAAGTAAAAGAAATAAACACTCTCTCAAATTTATCAAAGAAAAATTCATGATGTTGTATGAGCTTCTCACTCAGAAATTTATCAAGGAAAAATTCATGATGTTGTATAAGCTTCTCATACTCATATACGTTAGTTGCTGACTGTAGTTATTTAGTGCATACAATAAGGCTATTGATAAATATAAGCATACTCTTGCAAAGAAGAGGTGATCTGGAGATAGCAGTTCCACATGAATTGAGAAGACAAACTCCTTGATGCACTTAGCATGCTCCACATAGCTGGCGGCCATTGTCAATCAGAGAGTAGGGATGGGAGTTTCCTTCTTGATTCATATATATATATATATATATATATATATATCTTCCTCCCCTATTATTTCATTTCCTTTTCATCACTAAATAAAAAGAATTCATAAGTAAACTATATATAGGTGTTTGAATGTCAGGAGATGCGAGAGCATGGGTGCACGAGTCGGATCATCCAAAATGGAAAGAGAGAGGGAGAATGCATCGATGGAGCTGCTGCTTGAAACCCGCATTGGAGGCAAGGAAGTTGTAAACATCGTTGAACGGGGCCTCCTTGAGTCTTTGACTTCCCCCATCAATGGAGCTAGCTGCTAACTGAAGCTTAATTTAATTCTGGATGCAAAAATATCACAATTGAATTCTAATCACATACATGCTAAAAGAAACTTAATTTGTTTTGTTTTGAGTTTGACAGCATTTTTCTTAAAAAATCATACAGCATAGTTAGCAACCCAGTAAAGAGCTATTAGCAAACACCAAATTCCCACTGTAATTCTTAATACCTAGCTTCAAGTGGGATTTTCCTACGTTATGTATCAGGTATCAGGTTCAGGCTGTGGTAAGATTGGCGGCGAATTCATTGTAACTTCATTGTACGTTTGTAGTTGTGTTTTTATTGACAAGTCCCACATCGGTGACCAACGTAAGCACGCCTACGTGTTTTACATATAAAAGGAGAGACAAACTTCAGTTTTAGTCATACCTTTCTCGGCCTTTTGGCTAAGATCAAGTGTAGTATCTGTTCTTATCAGTTTAATATCTGATATGTGGGTCATTGGCCCACACGATATTAAATTACTTTTCTAAAGGGGAGGATCTATTACAGTAGTTTGCTGCTGGGATCCTCATGTGTCGTCTATGCGTTGCACTACTGCATGGGCCTGGCGCACCCTCCATACTTAGTTCAAAGTTTGGCCTTTTTTTATGTCTCTATTGGGTCTAGCTTCTTCGTATTGCTCCTTAATATCGTTTGAGTGTCTACTTAGTTTATATGTATGGACAAAAAAGAGTTTTTTGTTAATAAATTTATCCATTTAGCGAAATGTTTGTTGTAACTATCGAAGCATTAAGTTGTATCACCTACGACCATCAACAATTTTGATGAAAAATAAATTATATTGGGTTTGAAAACAAGACATTTTCTACACATTTTCACTTTATAAAATTAATTAAGCATATTGCTTTATTTTTTTAATTATATAGCAAACAAAATTGATTATTTGTCAATAATCCTAAATGCTAATCAATTAGGTTTTTCTGGTTTTAATACTATAATTTAAATCAAATTTAACAAAATAAAACATACAATAGAATTTTCCAATGTTAGGTATTATTAAGATGTGGTTTTGATGTAATTAGACACCTATTTTAAAAAAATACATTACCCTATGTCTAGAAGTCCAACCTGAGATGTAGCTGGTCGGCAGTCGACGTGTCCTGCGAGTTGTTCCCCCACGTGGTATTTTTTGTCACACGAATTAAAAGAATGTATTATTGTTTCATAAAAATAATCGGCTTAAAAAGGTTGATGGAAAATAGCTTGACTAGTTGTATTGCTTTGATGAACCTTCAATAAATTTTTTATTATGTCTTTTGGAACAAAGTAAGACAGTGTTAGCTTAGTTTCAACACTTGGAGTTTGTAATGTACTTTTGCTTGGTGCATTAAAATTTAAAACCCATCCTTGTAAAAAAATCTTAGGGGGAGTTTGTTTCGGGCAATGAAACATCATTCATTGGAATCCAATATTGGGTTAAAAGGTTACAGTGTTTGTTAGACGGAAACAAAAAAAAAACATTCTTTGAAATAAGTTAGACTCCGGAAAATTTCTACCCATGTTGCTGTATTTTGATTCCTCCTAAAACTATGGTAATGTTACATTACAGAAGAAAAGGGAATCAACTTTATGGATAAAATAGTATTGGGCCTTAATATCGTTATAGAGGGCATTTATTTAGTTTATTTGTGGCATAGACAAACAACTAACAAGAAAAAATTAATAAGCAAAATGATAGTTGGTTTGGAACTTGGAAGCATCAAGTTGTGTCATGAATGGTGCATGTTTTTATCTTAGTAGTTACACTCGACGTTGTGTCATGAATGATGCATGAATGTTTTTATTTTAGTAGTTTCACTGGAGGTTTATATAGCAAATAAAATCGATTAATTTGTCAATACTGTTAATCGATTAAGTTTTTCCCTGTTTTAAGATTATACTTTAAAATCATATTTAACAAATTAAAACATAGAATAGACAAATTGGACTCCGTTTTAATCGATTAAATTACAGTTTTCATTGATTGAAGTTATTTAGAAGGCTATTTAAATGTTAGGTATTATTTAGATGTGATTTTGATGTAATTAGACACCTATTTGAAATAGCTTACCCTGTCACTAATAGATATACTTATTGACATCAACATTTGAATAAATAAAAGGTTACAGTTGTCATACCCCAATTTTGTCCAGCTTAGATCAAAACCCTAATTTTCCACAAAAATAAGTAAGTTGAGGAGTGAGAAGCATCATGCATTGCATTTTGAGTCCTAAAAGTCATTCCAAAGTTTCTAAAATCATTTTTAGAGTTGAAATGCACTTTTTGGGTAAATCAGGTTTTTTGAGCCCAAAAGGGTATTTTGGTCATTTCACAATAAAAATGATAATTTCTCATGAAGGTCATTGAGCATGCATTCTAAGATTCTAGAGGTCATTTCTAGGGTTATAGATTCATTTTTGAAGTGGAAACGCATTTTTCGGGCAAATTAGGGTTTTAGAGCCCAAAAGGGTATTTTGGTCATTTCACAATAAAAATGATAATTCCTCATGAAGGTCATTGAGCATGCATTCTAAGATTCTAGAGGTCATTTCTAGGGTTATAGATTCATTTTGAAGTGGAAACGCATTTTTCGGGCAAATTAGGGTTTTAGCGTCAAAAAGGGTATTTTGGTCAATTGTAACGGTTTTTTTTAAAAAGGCTCAAAAAAAAATATAGATAATTAAAAATATGAAATCTGAAATCAGAAATGAAAAATGAATAATAAAATAATATTGGATGTTTATTGTATTTTTAGAATTAGGGCTAAGTCCTTTTAGGTGTTTTTTGCTTTTATCCATTTTTGGCCAAAGTAAGTACCAATCTCACAAGCAAACCATCTCCCTCACTCCACCCTTAAGCTCCATGCCTCCCATCACCTTCAGCCCACATCAAGTTCACATCAAGCCTTTCATCAAGCACACCTTTGAATACACAACATGTTTTTACCTTCCTTCTCTCTACACCACAAAATACACACTAATTCCTTTACTTCCCTCACACAACCCTTAACCCATGAGAGCTTGAGGCTACTCTCATTCAGACCCTAGCACACAATACTCTCCTCTCCTCTCTCTCAAAAAACGAAAACCCTCTCCTCCATCTTCTCTACACAATTTCTTCAACCATAAAATAAAAAAGCTTGATAATCCTCATCATTTTCAATAACTCTCCTTCCAAGCTTCCATAATCATCCAAGTTTCATCAAAATCCACCCAAGGAAGAGGATTTGCGTGAGGATCTAGATTGTTGGAGGTGTTCTTCAAGTGTTCTTGCTCCTATTTTACATCTTTATTCCTTTTCTAGTTATTTCTTGAGGTAAGCCTATTATCTCTTGCATTTTAATTATTAACATGTAAATCTTTCTTCTACTCCTCTTTCCTTTCTCAAAAGGCTTAGAGGACTTGTTTCCAACATTATGACAAGGACATTGGGAGCCTTGGGTGTTGGCAATGAGTCCTTGGCCTTGAGGGGAATTTTCTTGTGTTTTAACCATGTAGTTTGTATTTTCACACTCATTTTCTCACTTTTCCATAAATAGAGGGCTTTCACATATTATATGCATCTTCTTGTTCATATCATAACTTGCAAGTTGAATTTTGGCTTGATTTATGGGTGTAGGGGTTTCGGTTTTGAGCCTTAGAATTTAGGGTTTTTGTTGCTTTCTTTTCACTCCTTGATTTATGTAAATAAAATGCATGATGTGCTTGATTTGCATGATTTGTTCTATGTGTTGATTATGAGTTTTGGCATGAAAAATTTGGTGTTTATGCTCATATAGGGGTTCGGCCATAGAGCCCATTTTTGTGCATAGTTTAGTGCTCAAAATGTGTTGTTTGATCTTGTGTAGATAAGTGTAATTGTGTTAGTGTGTTTTTGACTTTTAACCACCTTTTTACATTTTTACTTCACCATTTCATTAAGTAATTACCATTCACCTTTTTACATTTTTACTTTACCATTTCATTAAGTAATTACCATTCACCTTTTTACATTTTTACTTTACCATTTCATTAAGTAATTACCATTTACCTTTTTTACATTTTTACTTTACAATTTCATTAAGTAATTACCATTTACTTTTTTTTACATTTTTACTTTACCCTTTCATTAAGTAAATACCATTTGCCTCATGCATTTTTACTTTACCATTCACTAACTTTTTACTAAAAGTTTTACTACTTGTCAATTTGCAAAAATACCCAAAACATTTTCACACTTTGCATTTCATCACTTGTGTGACACATTCTTATGTTTGCACATTAATACTTGCATACTTTCATATGCTTACATGTTCATGCATTCATATATGCTTATGCCTCTTGCATTCTCATACTCTCTTACATGTTCATGCATCCATTAATATCATGTCTTGCATTCATTATCATATGATCATGCATTCATTAACATGATATCTCGCATTCATTTTCACATGTTCATTCACCTAACCTAGAATACTCTATGCCTATGATTAATTGTATTTCTTTGTTCTTGATGCCATTTGAATGTCTCGACTTAATTGTGCACAAACCCTTTTGCACAATCATATGCCCTTATAAGACTACCAACATGTGTAGCATAGAGATATATGTGCCCCTCTTGAGATTGCTCCCAACTTGTGTAGCAATTCCCCTTCACACATAAACACAATTGTTTTGAGAACTTTGTCTCGCATCTTTGACAATTAAATCTCTTGATTATATCGGCATGCTTAATCTTAGTTGATGGTCAACATGTTCATGATTGCTTGATTAGTTGAATATGTTTGAACTTCATTCATTCATTTTGCATTTGGTTTTGGACATAGAATTCGATTGAAAATGATTTATTTATTTTCTAAAAAACTCTTTTCCAAACCCATTAATTTTCGAAGCATTTTCAATAAACAAAAATAAGCAAGTAGTGGAGGTCACCCATAACCTTTGTTAGTTTGATCTCTATGAACGGTCTTCAATTTCGCATGAGTACTTAGCGATGATTACCCATAACCTTAGTTAGTTTAATCATTCGCTAATGCTCGTCCTACTTCAAAAACCTTTTCAAAACCAAAGAGTTAGAACTACGTCGCTTTGATTCCCATTTGGGATACGTAGGAGCGAGCCACGTCCTCGTCAAGCACAACAAACCAAAATTAATTTGATTGCGAAAGTCCTTTTTGATCATCTAAAATAAAAACCGATTATCATTAATGGTCACTCGCGCCGTTGCCGTTTGGTTGTTAATGATAATTTCATTTTCAAAAGAGTTAGTAGCGCAGCCACTCTAAACCGTTGTTGTTTGGTCATCGCGAACACTCGAATCAAAAGCAAAACCGATTATCGTTAATGATCACTCGCGCCGTTGCCGTTTGGTTGTTAATGATAATTTCATTTTCAAAAGAGTTAGTAGCGCGGCCACTCTAAACCGTTGTTGTTTGGTCATCGCGAATCCTCACTCCTACTGCGAACACTCATCTAAACAGACTAAAAAACAAAAACCTTTTTAGGACAACCAAGAACTACGTAGCTTTGAATTCTCCATCGCACCAGGAGATACGTAGGAGCGAGAGGCCAACTCTCGTCAAGCGCCAAAAATAAAAATTTTCATTAAGTCTTCTCACTCCCTTTTCAATAAAGAGGCAAAATAAAAGCATTTTCAAATCAACACTTCAAACCACACATTTAATTAAAGGTTCCCTTTCGGTAGAAAGGAGGTACGGGGTGCTAATACCTTCCCCATGCCTAACCGACCCCCGAACCCATATCTCTAGTTTTCGAAAGACCATCCGCCTTGTCTAAAAGACCTTTTTTCAATGTTTTGGTCTTAAAATTAAAATATTGGTGGCGGCTCCATACCTTTTCCACGTTGTACAATGAGAAGTCCGAACCGGATTTTTTGGGGTGCAACAGCTGGCGACTCCACTGGGGACACTTTTTTTTTAAAAAAGACGAGGGTCAAGCCTAGTTAACTTTGATGTGTGGTTTTAAAATTAATTGAGTTGAAAGCTTTGTTTTACTCCTTCTTTATTTATTCACGATGCCGTGTTCATGCATTCCTCAATTCCCATGTCCCCTATTCTCTGCTCCTTTTCTTAAGGTAAAAACATGCATTTCCTCCCATTCTATTATGATCCCTTCTTCTCCGCTCCCTTTCTTGAGGTAAGCAGTGCATATGACTGTTGAAATCTAGGTTGGATTATTGGTATTGTGATATTGAACCTTAGGGTAGACGACATGTTATTGTCTGCTATTGTTTGGACTGTTCTGGGTTTTCCTTTGCAGGCGGGGTACATGTGGGTAGTTTTAGGCGGTATGCCCTTGCTGCATACACTCACACCTTATGCTTTGAGAGGGGCCCAAAACCCAAGGTCTGACAAAACTTAGGAGAGTGGAAACGAGTAGTGACTGGCAATTGGACCGTTGTCCTTCTGACTCTCACGAAAGTTTCAGCCAGAGTATGCTCTTTCATGAGGCCTCACACCAGATGGCATTCCATCGTTGTGGGTGCTATTGTGAGAAAGAATTAGCTCTGGTAACCTGGTGAGGAAGTGACTAGAACCCACATGGGAGGAACATTTGAGTTGTCCTAGAACTTAGGTCCCCACCTTCGTAGGACACAAGGGGCATACCAAATTGTGTGTTGCATTGTAATCTAGGCATGTTTTCAAAAAAAGAGAAGGGAATTTTTCCAAAGAAATAAAAAAAGAAAGTAGAGAAAGAGCTGCCGTTGTAGCCTTTCTTTTGTCGGTCCGTACGAGGCAGTATGTGGTCCACTTTATTTTAAAAAAAAGGAGAGAAAGAGTTGCTGTTGTAGCCTTTCTCTTACTAGGTCCATATGAAACCACGTACGGCCCGCATTTTTCAAAAAAAAACAATTTGAACTAATGCCAATAAAGATTTTGCCCTAATCTGCTCATGCATAAAATATCATCATCATTTTGCATGCATCCCTGCATTGCATACAACATAAGCTTTTACAGTTCATGCATGCATCCTTGCATTTCATCAAAGTTTGTTTGCCGAGAATCCCAAAGTGACAAAGAATCTTGCCATAGGCATGGTGTGGAATCAAAAGTGAAACAGCGTACACTCCGAGGTGTTTGTTTAAGTTTGAATGCATGGAATGTGCTTTGTTTCGCTAATTGATTCTAACCTTGTTGTGTTTCAAAGAAAAAATAATCAAAATCCACCGTTAAATCTATGGCAAGACATTAGTACACCGTGATTCCCGGCACCAAGACAAACAGGAAATCATACATATTGCATTGCACTTGCATTCAAACAAGTATTAGCGCATACAGTCTTTTATCAAAAAATCAAAAAAATCAAGAAAAATAAAAAATTGTTATTTTCCACAAGTTTTTAGAAAACATACTACATGCATTTTTCCTTTGCATTACAGAAATAATCAAATAAATATCTCATGTTGCATGAATTTTTATGACCACCAGAGAGTTAAAAGCTTTATTTTGGAGAGAAGCCATGCATGCTAAAGTCAAAATCAAATTTTGTACTGTACTCTTCAAATGAAAAGCTTATAATTCCCCGACGCGATATATCCCCATTCATCCATTCGCATTCTTATTTCATTCACATTTATTCATTTGCATTCTCATTTCATTCGCATTCCATGCGTATTTATCCAGTTTGCATTTTCATTCATTTGCATATTTACATCATGCATAAAAAAAATGAGCATAATTCTAGAGAAACAATAATAATTCTAAAAAAAATTGTGATGAGAGGTGAGACGTTCTTGCGAAGTTTTTTTTATTCATCTTTGGGAAAGTTTAGTCTTACTTAGTTGCAAACTCAAGGTGTTTCAAGGCACTCGGTTTTTCAAAACAGCAGTTTGTTCACATTTTTCAACAAAGCATTGCATCTCACCCACCCCCATGATGAATGACCGAAATGGTCCACAAAAATGTTTCTTTCACGTTTTAACTAATGTTAACTCTCTGCGAAGCATTCGTGTAGTAACTTTTGTGTGACATGTGTCTTTATTTTTGTTTGAGTCAGTTAGTGTCCCTACATTGTCATCATCCCTCGCCCAAGTCTAATCCCACCCTGACCACCCATAAAGTACATATCCCCCAGATTAGTGCATAGTTGGCTTTTTGGTTGGTCCCCCTAATGAAATACCACTCTTGGTCCTCCATACTGGGGCAAATTTGTCATCACTAGATATCTTGTTAACATTGTATTCCTTGGGTGCAAGTCTTTTTAAAAGTAAAAAAAATCAAAAAAGCTGGTTAGGTCGGAAACTCGTAAGAGCGGCCTAAGCAAAAATTAGAGCATGAAAAGAAATGAAGAAAAAAGAGCAAATATATGAAAATAGATAAATTATTGTCCTGGGGTTTAATTTTTGAGAAAACAAGCAATCATGATTTTGAAATGAAGTTTGGCCATCATTCCATATCCGAAAACACCTTAAGCCAAAAATCCCAAAAATCTCAATCACCATAGACAAGGATCAATCTCACATCGAAAATTGTGTATCACCTTTATCAGCTCACTTAGCTCAAAAGAAAGAGAAAGAAAAACCACACCAAAAAAAAAAGAAGAAAGTGGAAAAAGAGAGGATTGAAAAGGAAAAATCCTGAAAAAAGAAGCAAAAGTAGTAGAAATGGTGAGCTGATACCATTAAACGCATGAGAGATCCTTGTCTGAAATAAACCCTCAAACACTTCCTTTGGCCTATCCTCCATAAACCCTTGACCACGTTACAACCCTGAAACAGGTTCATTTTACCGTGAGGCACATAAGAGGTTCTCATCTCAATAAAACCTCAAATACCTCATTGAGCCTAATAACTCATTCTTTCATAAACCATTAACCTAGCCAAATCATACCACTAAAAAAAAACATCCGCCCCATCAACCCCAAACACTTCATTAAGCTCAATCATCCCCTTCTCCACATCACAACCCTAAAAAGTCCATTCTGATCAATGACCGGTTGCTCCTGTTTTCTCAAAGTTTTAATCTTAGGACAAATAAGTTTATTTATTTATGACGTGTTTGCTCAAAAAAAAAACAAACAAGCAGAAAAAAGAAAGCTGCTCAAAAGAAAAACAAACTAGTAGAAAAAAGAAAGCTGCTCAAAAGAAAAAACAAACAATCAAAAAAGGAAAGTTGGTAAAAAGGAGAAGGACTTGCACTCCAAGATGCATTCATGTTGCATTAAAACAAGGTCTAGTGGTCACCAAGTGGAGTCCCTCCTCATACTAAAAAGTCAAAACTTTCATTGCATTCGAGTTGTTCTTAAAGAGAACCAAAAGTGTGTACTAGGGGGCATTCCCTTCACCTCTCACTCCACTCAACTTTGGGGAGGTTTATTCATTGCCCACCCCATTCATATATCACCCTCAGTTCATAACCATCACCATGACTCTGTCGCCTTTCACAACCCCACTAGACGCAATCATTTGAAATACCATTCCAAAGTGGGGCAATCCCGTCACCCTTCACTCCACCTAAAGTCGGGGAAATTCGCCTTACGCCCATCTTATCCCCTCGTCATATTCACATCCATGAGACCACACCAGGGCAATTTCTCGACCCACCATGCTAAATACATCCTTTTGCAAACTCGAGTCGGGGCAACCTTGCTCTCGTCAAGATTGGGGCAACACCAAACGTCGTGGGTTGAGACAAAATCCCTTGTTTGCCACCCTTCATTCCAAAGTCATGGTATTTCCAATTCATTATTCCTCTACAACCCTGGCTGTTGTCACCACTAGACAGGGGCAAGTTATGCACTCATCACCAGTAGTCTAAATCGGGGCAGTTCCACCTTTCACGACTTTGGCAAAAACCTACCTTTCATACCCTCACGTGTCATATCTGTCATACCAAGTCAACTGACTCATTCATCTGTATTTTCCCTACTCTACATGTTTATGCTTCAAAGAGAGAGAACACAAGTTAATAATGTGAAGTCAGAAACTCACTCAGCTAACTTTGTGGACCTAAAAATCAATCATCATGGGGCACCATCATAGGAGAGCAAAATAAGCGAGTCTGCAAACACGGTCAAATAGTTTTTGCACATCAGTGTCTGTGAATAACAACCTTGAGATTGCCATGTCTGAATTCAAACCTCTTTCCAAGGAATGATTATTCCAGAGCACTCACCTCTCTACCCCTCGCATCGAAAGTCTCATTTCTCATCTCAAAACAAAACACATTTGCATGCATACCATATCATAAATCATTGCACCATACATTGTATTTCAACAACAAGTCATGCATCTGCCACAACTATTGCATTTAAGCATTACCTGTGCGCATTCATCCATTTATTCAAAAAAAAGAGAGAAAACCAAAAAGGCAAAAATCATCCACATTGCACCCGTTGCCCCCACCAAAGCATAAATCATTCCATCATGCAGCCAGCAGTACATTTGCATTCGCATGTTATCTGTGTTCGCACACACAGCTTATCAATTTCTGTTTCCGACCAACTTCAACATCCATCATTCACGGGCCTTTTGTAGTCCATTTACTTTCACATTGCACACCTGTAACACTTTTTTTGCTTCGATAGACGTGACAAGTGCCGGTCTCATCGTTGCCAAAAGCTTTCTACATCACCGATCATATCATTTGCTACGCATTCATGTGTTTCCTTTATTCACCATAGCATTTGCATCAAAAGTATCACATTCGCATCATGTTCACATTCGCATTGCATGCATCAAAAAAGAAGCAAAATAAATAAGAAAAAAAGCAAAAAGAAAAATCCGTCCATCATTCCATCAGGTTCAACACCCATGGTATACCTATTTCATTCATCATCCCACGTTCATCACATTACATAGCAAAAAGACAAACAGGAAAATTCTTTAACCAGCTATCTCAGCACATGAGGGGGTCGCCTAAAGTTGGCCGCTTGTAGGGCTTTAGTGCTCGCCTTAACCCTTAGGGATTAGGTTGTTATCTTGTAGGGCTTCAGTGCTCGCCTGGATCCTTAGGGATTAGGTTGTTATCTTGTAGGGCTTCAGTGCTCGCCTGGATCCTTAGGGATTAGGTTGTTATCTTGTAGGGCTTCAGTGCTCGCCTGGACCCTTAGGGATTAGGTTGTTATCTTGTAGGGCTTCAGTGCTCGCCTGGATCTTTAGGGATTAGGTTGTTATCTTGTAGGGCTTTGGTGCTCACCTTAATCTTTGGGGATTAGGATGTTTACCCTATAGGCACTTGAAGTGTTGATCCTTAACCAAAATAAAAAGGAAGAAAATCAAAAATAGCATCTCATAGCATCCATCATTCCATTGAAATCATCACATCACATACACTTTGCATAACATACATTCACACTCCATTTACATAGATATCTGCATTCCATAAAAAAAAAAGAGCAAATAAGAAAGGAGAGAAGAAAATCACAGAAGACGGAACATAAAAGAACACAACATTTTCATATCATTCATCATTCTCATATCATCCATACCAGTCATCACTCCATGGCATCAAACAGTACATTACGCCTTCAAATTCGCATCTCAGAAGAGCGAAAGAATAACAAAAGGAAAAGAAGAGGAATCAAACAGAAAAAGCATCCCACCAAAATCAATCATTGCATTCATGCGCATCCAAATACCGAAATGCATGCATTTCATGCACCATCCAAGAGAAAAGTTACTTCGGACCAGAGAATCCCAAAAATCTCATTTTTAGAAAATCATCAACCCCGAGTTAGTAAACTCCATCGACCCTGAGTTAGTAAACTCCCTCAACACAGAGTTAGTGAACTCCCACAGAGTTAGTGAACTCCCACCGAGTTAGTGAACTCCTTCCACAGATCACAACATTGTGTACGAGCACGCAATGGATCCATCAGACTTCGTCAAGTCCTTCGGATTAGTTGTGTCAGCCTAAGGCATAGCGTAAATCCATTGATCAAATCAGTTCCGGACCTGATGTTGATCGGTCGCTCGAAAAGGCCACCCCCCAGAGCTCGGACTCGACAAGAGTCCGTTAAAAGGTTTTAGGCAGCCTCCGAATTCCCAATTTACCGCTTTCTGCACGCCAAGTGCCTGTTTTACTTTTCTGTCTGCACGCCAAGTGCCTGTTTTACTTTTCAGTCTGCACGCCAAGTGCCCGTGTTACTTTTCTGTATGCACGCAAGTGCCCATTTTACCTTTTCTGTCAGCACGTTAGTGTTCATTTACTGTTTTCGCATCGACACGAAAGTGTCTACCTTTCCAAAAAAGAGGGAGAAAATTCGGGTTTCTCCAAATGGACAAAATTGGTATAATTTCTGAATTCTTTATTTCTATTTTACCTTCGAAATATGTCTCGCGCAATTCATATTTCTTGGTAAAATCCAAATAAAGAGGGGCAGCTGTCATACCCCAATTTTATCCAGCTTAGATCAAAACCCTAATTTTCCACAAAAATAAGTAAGTTGAGGAGTGAGAAGCATCATGCATTGCATTTTGAGTCCTAAAAGTCATTCCAAAGTTTCTAAAATCATTTTTAGAGTTGAAATGCACTTTTTGGGTAAATCAGGTTTTTTGAGCCTAAAAGGGTATTTTGGTCATTTCACAATAAAAATGATAATTTCTCATGAAGGTCATTGAGCATGCATTCTAAGATTCTAGAGGTCATTTCTAGGGTTATAGATTCATTTTTGAAGTGGAAACGCATTTTTCGGGCAAATTAGGGTTTTAGAGCCCAAAAGGGTATTTTGGTCATTTCACAATAAAAATGATAATTCCTCATGAAGGTCATTGAGCATGCATTCTAAGATTCTAGAGGTCATTTCTAGGGTTATAGATTCATTTTGAAGTGGAAACGCATTTTTCGGGCAAATTAGGGTTTTAGCGTCAAAAAGGGTATTTTGGTCAATTGTAACGGTTTTTTTTAAAAAGGCTCAAAAAAAAAAATATATATAATTAAAAATATGAAATCTGAAATCAGAAATGAAAAATGAATAATAAAATAATATTGGATGTTTATTGTATTTTTAGAATTAGGGCTAAGTCCTTTTGGGTGTTTTTTGCTTTTATCCATTTTTGGCCAAAGTAAATACCAATCTCACAAGCAAACCATCTCCCTCACTCCACCCTTAAGCTCCACGCCTCCCAACACCTTCAGCCCACATCAAGTTCACATCAAGCCTTTCATCAAGCACACCTTTGAATACACAACATGTTTTTACCTTCCTTCTCTCTACACCACAAAATACACACTAATTCCTTTACTTCCCTCACACAACCCTTAACCCATGAGAGCTTGAGGCTACTCTCATTCAGACCCTAGCACACAATACTCTCCTCTCCTCTCTCTCAAAAAACGAAAACCTTCTCCTCCATCTTCTCTACACAATTTCTTCAACCATAAAATAAAAAAGCTTGATAATCCTCATCATTTTCAATAACTCTCCTTCCAAGCTTCCATAATCATCCATGATGAGCTTGAGGGTTTTTGTTGCTTTCTTTTCACTCCTTGATTTATGTAAATAAAATGCATGATGTGCTTGATTTGCATGATTTGTTCTATGTGTTGATTATGAGTTTTGGCATGAAAAATTTGGTGTTTATGCTCATATAGGGGTTCGTCCATAGAGCCCATTTTTGTGCATAGTTTAGTGCTCAAAATGTGTTGTTTGATCTTGTGTAGATAAGTGTAATTGTGTTAGTGTGTTTTTGACTTTTAACCACCTTTTTACATTTTTACTTCACCATTTCATTAAGTAATTACCATTCACCTTTTTACATTTTTACTTTACCATTTCATTAAGTAATTACCATTCACCTTTTTACATTTTTACTTTACCATTTACCTTTTTTACATTTTTACTTTACAATTTCATTAAGTAATTACCATTTACTTTTTTTTACATTTTTACTTTACCCTTTCATTAAGTAAATACCATTTGCCTCATGCATTAAGTAAATACCATTTGCCTCATGCATTTTTACTTTACCATTCACTAACTTTTTACTAAAAGTTTTACTACTTGTCAATTTGCAAAAATACCCAAAACATTTTCACACTTTGCATTTCATCACTTGTGTGACACATTCTTATGTTTGCACATTAATACTTGCATACTTTCATATGCTTACATGTTCATGCATTCATATATGCTTATGCCTCTTGCATTCTCATACTCTCTTACATGTTCATGCATCCATTAATATCATGTCTTGCATTCATTATCATATGATCATGCATTCATTAACATGATATCTCGCATTCATTTTCACATGTTCATTCACCTAACCTAGAATACTCTATGCCTATGATTAATTGTATTTCTTTGTTCTTGATGCCATTTGAATGTCTCGACTTAATTGTGCACAAACCCTTTTGCACAATCATATGCCCTTATAAGACTACCAACATGTGTAGCATAGAGATATATGTGCCCCTCTTGAGATTGCTCCCAACTTGTGTAGCAATTCCCCTTCACACATAAACACAATTGTTTTGAGAACTTTGTCTCGCATCTTTGACAATTAAATCTCTTGATTATATCGGCATGCTTAATCTTAGTTGATGGTCAACATGTTCATGATTGCTTGATTAGTTGAATATGTTTGAACTTCATTCATTCATTTTGCATTTGGTTTTGGACATAGAATTCGATTGAAAATGATTTATTTATTTTCTAAAAAACTCTTTTCCAAACCCATTAATTTTCGAAGCATTTTCAATAAACAAAAATAAGCAAGTAGTGGAGGTCACCCATAACCTTTGTTAGTTTGATCTCTATGAACGGTCTTCAATTTCGCATGAGTACTTAGCGATGATTACCCATAACCTTAGTTAGTTTAATCATTCGCTAATGCTCGTCCTACTTCAAAAACCTTTTCAAAACCAAAGAGTTAGAACTACGTCGCTTTGATTCCCATTTGGGATACGTAGGAGCGAGCCACGTCCTCGTCAAGCACAACAAACCAAAATTAATTTGATTGCGAAAGTCCTTTTTGATCATCTAAAATAAAAACCGATTATCATTAATGGTCACTCGCGCCGTTGCCGTTTGGTTGTTAATGATAATTTCATTTTCAAAAGAGTTAGTAGCGCGGCCACTCTGAACCGTTGTTGTTTGGTCATCGTGAACACTCGAATCAAAAGCAAAACCGATTATCGTTAATGATCACTCGCGCCGTTGCCGTTTGGTTGTTAATGATAATTTCATTTTCAAAAGAGTTAGTAGCGCGGCCACTCTAAACCGTTGTTGTTTGGTCATCGCGAATCCTCACTCCTACTGCGAAAACTCATCTAAACAGACTAAAAAACAAAAACCTTTTTAGGACAACCAAGAACTACGTAGCTTTGAATTCTCCATCGCACCAGGAGATACGTAGGAGCGAGAGGCCAACTCTCGTCAAGCGCCAAAAATAAAAATTTTCATTAAGTCTTCTCACTCCCTTTTCAATAAAGAGGCAAAATAAAAGCATTTTCAAATCAACACTTCAAACCACACATTTAATTAAAGGTTCCCTTTCGGTAGAAAGGAGGTACGGGGTGCTAATACCTTCCCCATGCCTAACCGACCCCCGAACCCATATATCTAGTTTTCGAAAGACCATCCGCCTTGTCTAAAAGACCTTTTTTCAATGTTTTGGTCTTAAAATTAAAATATTGGTGGCGGCTCCATACCTTTTCCACGTTGTACAATGAGAAGTCCGAACCGGATTTTTTGGGGTGCAGCAACAGTGTTTCTTAGACGTTTTGACAAAATTGTTTGCGTAACTGTTCTAATATTACATTTCTTGTCACGTTTTGACACGTTCTTTTTTTTCTTCCAGCAAGTATGCATTATGGATTATGTCCCATCATTGTCCCATCATAGCCTTGTTGGTTTATATCTTAATTTTTATTTTTATATGCAAAATATACTAAGTAGTGAAAAATATCATATATATATATATAAGATTTTTTTTACAAAATAAATCATAGCAAAAGCTTGTTGAAAAAAAATACAAGTTCATAATCACTTTAATTTTATATTTTTTTTTCACCTTAAGTTAGTAAGTTAAAATAAAATTTCATATAAATAAGGGGATTTTGATAATTACAATGTTTATTCCCAAGAATGCATGTCAAAACCAATAAGCTTATAAATTATTCCCAAGAATTGGATTCCTAAGCTTGTTAACCGAACATGTTTTAGAAAATACTCAGCAATAACATTCTCTGTCATCAGATTCCCGAACATGTGATTCTTTGGAATGTAATTTATAACCGTGAAACAAACGCCCCCTTATTCTCTTGGGTGAAAAAGAGAGTTTTTTTTTAATAAATTTATCCATTTAGCAAAATGATAGTTGTAACTATCGAAGCATTAAGTTGTATCACCATCAACAATTTCGTTGAAAAATAAATTATATTGGGTTTGAAAACAAGACATTTTCTACACATTTTCACTTTATAAAATTAGTTAATCATATTGCTTCAATTTTTTTAATTATATAGCAAACAAAATCGATTATTTGTCGATAATGCTAAATGCTAATCAATTAGGTTTTTCCGGTTTTAAAATTATAATTTAAATCAAATTTAACAAGCTAAAACATACATCCCGAGTAGGTAGCTCAGTTGGCGAGCTAAGGGATACCGAAGGAGTGCACCAAAGGTGGGCAAGAAAGAGGTCTTGGGTTCAAACCCGAGAAACTAATATTTCCCCCTCCCCCACTAACGATGCTTATAAAACAAACAAACTAAAACATACAATAGACATATATAGACTCAGTTTTAATAGATTAAATTTAAGTTTTTATTGATTTAAGTTGTTCAGAAGGCTATTTAAACCAATTTTCCAATGTTAGATATTTTTTAGATGCGGTTTCGAATTATTGAGTGCTAAAGTTAATTATTGGTTGTTATAGGATCGTTAACCGGTTAATTCGGGGCAAGGACGATTTAGAATCGAAATAAGAGATTAAGGACAATATGGTAATTTGACCACGTTACCACTTATATATTAAATAAATATATATATGTCTGTGTAAGTGAAAGAAAGGATAAAAAGAAAGAAAGGAGAGACACGAGAGAGATACAGAGAAGAGAAAAGAGAGAAAGGAAAAACCGAATAATAGTACACGTGTGCGGATAAGTTTTATTAATAATAAAGCGGACTATAAGTCCTACGTGGTATGATATAACTGACGCGGGATGATTATTATTTATTCGTCTAAACCGGTCTACGATTCACGATATATATATTATATCGACTATAGGAAACGGCCCAATGCGGGTATTATGTTCAGTAACGGTTTAATGTTAAAGAATCAAACGTTCAAGTGTCTGTTACGATATATAAATTATTTCGAGTGTGGATGACGACCCACGAGGCTAACATACTAGGCGGGGAAGTCATGATCCCTTACCCTAGGCCCGTATACCATTAGGGAAAATACTATTGGTAAGGGGGTTCACCGGGATTTAGCACTGGATCGCAGTTGGTGTTATGTTAAAAGTTTTGTTGTACGATTCACCGGGATTTAGCACAGGATTGCAGTCGGTGTCGTACTGTACGGTTCACCAGGATTTAGCACAGGATTGCAGTCGGTGCCGTACTGAGTCATAACACGTTCACCGGGATTTAGCACTGGATTGCAGTCGGTGTCGTGTTGAATTAAAATACACGTGGATATAAATTAAACCACGAATGAAAGAAAGTCCTATGATACGGTTCACCGGGATTTAGCACTGGATTGCATTCGGTGTCGTGTTAAGTTAAATAGGATTCATAATTGAACTGAGAGTGTAGATAGGGGTATCGGTAGAACTCACTGAGATTGTATCGCATTGTTTACATGTTGTTGTTTTACAGAGAAACAGGGAAAGTGGAGGTCCAAGAGGCACGAGTAGGTGGTACTCAGATGGTTGCTGAAGACTTAGCTTTTATGCTTAAGTTTATGTTTTCCCTTGTTAGCTATGTATCACGACATTATGACTTTAACTGTTGTAAAAACTATGTATTTATTTACGCGCTTTCTTGTATGATATTGAACACTAAAGTTGGCCGATGGTTGATGATCTGGGAACCGTTATGGTCTTATTTGTGATTAAGACTGTTTTGTTGTTATCCAGCGAAAATTTATAGTGGTGTTCAGTATCTAAACAGGAAGTAAAATCTCTGATGTAATTAGGGATGGTGCACTTAGGTATTCCTACTAGTTAGAAATACCGGGGTGTTAAATTCCCCCACGTGGTAGACCGACGTGGGTGGAGTATCTGCACACACCCCGTTGCTCAAGTCAGTAGAGGAAAGTTGGTGCGAGGTATGGATTATGAGAACGTACCTGGGCTAATGATCGTCGGGGTATTTATAGAAGTCGCAGGCACTCTCGCGCTGTCCTGTGCTGTTGGATTAAGGCGAGTGATCTCAACCCTTGATGGTGATGTCACACGGAACACTATCAGTGCCTCATGCGATAGGTCACTTACTTGCGCTTCAAGGTTGCGCTAAGCACCAAGGTAGCTATTGCTGAGCCGGACTAAGGTTGAGCTCGGTCCGGAACACCCTATCAGTAATAGATTTACTTATAGACATCAACACTTGAATAAATAAATGTATTTTTTTAGTTTACAAAACGTAATTTTTGTGACACGAATTAAAAGAATGTATTAATGTTTCATAAAAATAATCGGCTTAAAAAGGTTGATGGAAAATTACTTGACTAGTTGTATTCCTTTGATGAACCTTCAATAAATTTTTTATTATGTCTTTTGGAACAAAGTAAGAAAGTGTTAGCTTAGTTTCAACACTTGGAGTTTGTAATGTACTTTTACTTGGTGCATTAAAATTTAAAACCCATCCTTGTAAAAAAAATCTTAGGGGGAGTTTGTTTCGGGCAATGAAACATCATTCATTGGAATCCAATATTGGGTTAAAAGATTATAGTGTTTATTACGACGGAAACAAAAAAACATTCTTTGAAATAAGTTAGACTCCGGAAAACTTCTACCCATGTTGCTGTATTTTGATTCCTCCCAAAAACTATGGTAATATAACATTACAGAAGAAAAGGGAATCAACTTTATGGATAAAATACCTTCCTACCTCGGCTAACCCACTACCTGCCAAAATTGTTTGTGTAACTGGTCTAATATTACCTTTCTTGTCACGTTCTTTTTTTTCTTCGAGCAAGTATGCATTATGCATTATGTCCCATCATAGCCTTGTTGGTTTATATCTTAATTTTTATATGCAAAAAAATACTAATTAGTGAAAAATGTTATATATATATATATAAGATTTTTTTTACAAAATAAATCATAGCAAAAGCTTGTTGAAAAAAAAATACAAGTTCATAATCACTTTAATTTTATATTTTTATTTCACATTAAGTTAGTAAGTTAAAATAAAATTTCATATAAATAAGGGTATTTTGATAATTACAATGTTTATTCCCAAGAATGCATGTCAAAACCAATAAGCTTATAAATTATTCCCAAGAATTGGATTCCTAAGCTTGTTAACCGAACATGTTTTAGAAAATACTCAGCAATAACATTCTCTGTCATCGGATTCCCGAACATGTGATTCTTTGGAATATAATTTATAACCGGGAAACAAACGCCCCCCTTATTCTCTTTGGTGAAAATGAGAGTTTTTTTTAATAAATTTATCCATTTAGCAAAATGATAGTTGTAACTATCGAAGCATTAAGTGGTATCACCATCAACAATTTCGTTGAAAAATAAATTATATTGGGTTTGAAAACAAGACATTTTCTACACATATTCACTTTATGAAATTAATTAATCATATTGCTTCAATTTTTTAATTATATAGCAAACAAAATCGATTATTTGTCGATAATACTAAATGCTAATCAATTAGGTTTTTCCGGTTTTAAAACTATAAGTTAAATCAAATTTAACAAACTAAAACATACATCCCGAGTAGGTAGCTCAGTTGGCGAGCTAAGGGATACCGAAGGAGTGCACCAAAGGTGGGCAAGAAAGAGGTCCCGGGTTCAAACCCGAGAAATTAATATTTCCCCCTCGCCCACTAACAATGCTTATAAAAAAAACAAACTAAAACATACAATAGACATATATAGACTCAGTTTTAATAGATTAAATTTAAGTTTTTATTGATTTAAGTTGTTCAGAAGGCTATTTAAACCAATTTTCCAATGTTAGATATTATTTAGATGCGGTTTCGATTTAATTAGACACATATTTAAAAAAAAATACATTACCCTATGTCTAGAAGTCAAACCTGAGATGTAGCTGGTCTTAGTCGACGTGTCCTGCGAGTTGTTCCCCCACGTGGTAGACTGACGTGGGTGGAGTATCTGTACACACCCTGTTGCTCAAGTCTGTAGAGGAAAGTTGGTGCGGGGTATGGATTATGAGAACGTACCTGGGCTAATGATCGTCGGGGTATTTATAGAAGTCGCAGGCACTCCTGCGCTGTCCTGTGCCGTTGGATTAAGGCGAGTGAACTCAACCCTTGATGGTGATGTCACACAGAACATTATCCGTGCCTCATGCGATAGGTCACTTACTTGTGCTTCAAGGTTGCGCTAAGCACCAAGGTAGCTATTGCTGAGCCGGACTAAGGTTGAGATCGGTCCGGAACACCCTATCAGTAATAGATATAGGTATTGACATCAACACTTGAATAAATAAATGTATTTTCTTAGTTTACAAAACGTATTTTTTGTCACACGAATTAAAATAATGTATTATTGTTTCATAAAAATAATCGGCTTAAAAGGGTTGATGGAAAATTACTTGACTAGTTGTATTGCTTTGATGAACCTTCAATAAATTTTTTATTATGTCTTTTGGAACAAAGTAAGACAGTGTTAGCTTAGTTTCAACACTTGGAGTTTGTAATGTACTTTTGGTTGGTGCATTAAAATTTAAAACCCATCCTTGTAAAAAAAAATTAGGGGGAGTTTGTTTCGGGCAATGAAACATCATTCATTGGAATCCAATATTGGGTTAAAAAGTTACGGTGTTTGTTAGACGAAAACAAAAAAACATTCTTTAAAATAAGTTAGACTCCGGAAAATTTCTACCCATGTTGCTGTATTTTGATTCCTCCCAAAAACTATGGTAATGTTACATTACAGAAGAAAAGGGAATCAACTTTATAGATAAAAATACCTTCCTACCCCGACTAACCCACTACCTGCCAAAATTGTTTGCGTAACTGTTCTAATATTACCTTTCTTGTCACGTTTTGACACGTTCTTTTTTTTCTTCGAGCAAGTATGCATTATGCATTATGTCCCATCATAGCCTTGTTGGTTTATATCTTAATTTTTATTTTTATATGCAAAATATACTAATTAGTGAAAAATGTCATATATATATAAGATTTTTTTTTTACAAAATAAATCTTAGCAAAAGCTTGTTGAAAAAAAAATACAAGTTCATAATCACTTTAATTTTATATTTTTATTTCACATTAAGTTAGTAAGCTAAAATAAAATTTCATATAAATAAGGGTATTTTGATAATTACAATGTTTATTCCCAAGAATGCATGTCAAAACTAAATAAGCTTATAAATTATTCCCAAGAGTTGGATTCCTAAGCTTGTTTTTAACCGAACATGTTTTAGAAAATACTCAGCAATAACATTATCCGTCATCGGCAGATTCCTGAACATGTGATTCCTTGGAATATAATTTATAACCGGGAAACAAACGCCCCCTTATTCTCTTTGGTCTCAAACATAAGCAACAAAACAAATCTTAATTTAGTGGTCAAATTAACATCATCCTATTTAATGATATCTTATCCAACGTTTGCAGTTGTGTTGTTATTGACAAGTCCCACATCGGTGACCAGCATAAGCACGTTTCACATATAAAAAGCAAGACAAGCTTCAATTTTAAGCATACCTTTCTCGACCTTTTGGCTAAGATCAAGTGTAGTATCTGTTCTTATCAGTTTAATATCTGATATGTGGGTCATTGTCCCACACGATATTAAATTACTTTTTTAAAGAGGAGGGTCCATTACAATAGCTTGCTGCAGTGATCCTCATGTGTCCCCTATGCGTTGCACTACTGCATGGTCCTGGCGCACCCTCCTAACTTAATTTTATATTTTTATTTCACTTTAAGTTATTAAGTTAAAATAAAATTTCATACAAATAAGGGTGTTTTGATAATTACAATGTTTACTCCCAAGAATGCATGGCAAAACCAATAAGCATATAAATTATTCCTAATAATTGGATTCCTAAGCTTGTTAACCGAACATGTTTTAGAAAGCACTCAACAATAACATTCTCTGTCATCGGATTCCCGAACATGTGATTCTTTGGAATGTAATTTATAACCGTGAAACAAACGCCCCCTTATTCTCTTTGGTGAAAAAGAGAGTTTTTTTTAATAAATTTATCTCTTTAGCAAAATGATAGTTGTAACTATCGAAGCATTAAGTGGTATCACCATCAACAATTTCGTTGAAAAATAAATTATATTGGGTTTGAAAACAAGACATTTTCTACACATATTCACTTTATGAAATTAATTAATCATATTGCTTCAATTTATTAATTATATAGCAAACAAAATCGATTATTTGTCGATAATACTAAATGCTAATCAATTAGGTTTTTCCGGTTTTAAAACTATAATTTAAATCAAATTTAACAAACTAAAACATACATCTCGAGTAGGTAGCTCAGTTGGCAAGCTAAGGGATACCGAAGGAGTGCACCAAAGGTGGGCAAGAAAGAGGTCCCGGGTTCAAACCCGAGAAACTAATATTTCCCCCCACTAACAATGCTTATAAAAAAACAAACTAAAACATGCAATAGACATATATAGACTCAGTTTTAATAGATTAAATTTAAGTTTTTATTGATTTAAGTTGTTCAGAAGGCTATTTAAACCAATTTTCCAATGTTAGATATTATTTAGATGCGGTTTCGATTTAATTAGACACATATTTAAAAAAAATACATTACCCTATGTCTAGAAGTCAAACCTGGGAGTAGCTGGTCTCATTCGACGTGTCCTGCGAGTTGTTCCCCCACGTGGTAGACTGACGTGGGTGGAGTATCTGCACACGCCCCGTTGCTCAAGTCTGTAGAGGAAAGTTGGTGCGGGGTATGGATTATGAGAACGTACCTGGGCTAATGATCATCGGGGTATTTATAGAAGTCGCAGGCACTCCTGCGCTGTCCTGTGCCGTTGGATTAAGGCGAGTGAACTCAACCCTTGATGGTGATGTCACACGGAACATTATCCGTGCCTCATGCGATAGGTCACTTACTTGTGCTTCAAGGTTGCGCTAAGCACCAAGGTAGCTATTGCTGAGCCGGACTAAGGTTGAGATCGGTCCGGAACACCCTATCAGTAATAGATATAGGTATTGACATCAACACTTGAATAAATAAATGTATTTTCTTAGTTTACAAAACGTATTTTTTGTCACACGAATTAAAAGAATGTATTATTGTTTCATAAAAATAATCGGCTTAAAAGGGTTGATGGAAAATTACTTGACTAGTTGTATTGCTTTGATGAACCTTCAATAAATTTTTTATTATGTCTTTTGGAACAAAGTAAGACAGTGTTAGCTTAGTTTCAACACTTGGAGTTTGTAATGTACTTTTGGTTGGTGCATTAAAATTTAAAACCCATCCTTGTAAAAAAAAATTAGGGGGAGTTTGTTTCGGGCAATGAAACATCATTCATTGGAATCCAATATTGGGTTAAAAAGTTACGGTGTTTGTTAGACGAAAACAAAAAAACATTCTTTAAAATAAGTTAGACTCCAGAAAATTTCTACCCATGTTGCTGTATTTTGATTCCTCCCAAAAACTATGGTAATGTTACATTACAGAAGAAAAGGGAATCAACTTTATAGATAAAAATACCTTCCTACCCCGACTAACCCACTACCTGCCAAAATTGTTTGCGTAACTGTTCTAATATTACCTTTCTTGTCACGTTTTGACACGTTCTTTTTTTTCTTCGAGCAAGTATGCATTATGCATTATGTCCCATCATAGCCTTGTTGGTTTATATCTTAATTTTTATTTTTATATGCAAAATATACTAATTAGTGAAAAATGTCATATATATATAAGGTTTTTTTTTACAAAATAAATCTTAGCAAAAGCTTGTTGAAAAAAAAATACAAGTTCATAATCACTTTAATTTTATATTTTTATTTCACATTAAGTTAGTAAGCTAAAATAAAATTTCATATAAATAAGGGTATTTTGATAATTACAATGTTTATTCCCAAGAATGCATGTCAAAACTAAATAAGCTTATAAATTATTCCCAAGAGTTGGATTCCTAAGCTTGTTTTTAACCGAACATGTTTTAGAAAATACTCAGCAATAACATTATCCGTCATCGGCCGATTCCTGAACATGTGATTCCTTGGAATATAATTTATAACCGGGAAACAAACGCCCCCTTATTCTCTTTGGTCTCAAACATAAGCAACAAAACAAATCTTAATTTAGTGGTCAAATTAACATCATCCTATTTAATGATATCTTATCCAACGTTTGCAGTTGTGTTGTTATTGACAAGTCCCACATCGGTGACCAGCATAAGCACGTTTCACATATAAAAAGCAAGACAAGGTTCAATTTTAAGCATACCTTTCTCGACCTTTTGGCTAAGATCAAGTGTAGTATCTGTTCTTATCAGTTTAATATCTGATATGTGGGTCATTGTCCCACACGATATTAAATTACTTTTTTAAAGAGGAGGGTCCATTACAATAGCTTGCTGCAGTGATCCTCATGTGTCGCCTATGCGTTGCACTACTGCATGGTCCTGGCGCACCCTCCTAACTTAATTTTATATTTTTATTTCACTTTAAGTTATTAAGTTAAAATAAAATTTCATACAAATAAGGGTGTTTTGATAATTACAATGTTTACTCCCAAGAATGCATGGCAAAACCAATAAGCATATAAATTATTCCTAATAATTGGATTCCTAAGCTTGTTAACCGAACATGTTTTAGAAAGCACTCAACAATAACATTCTCTGTCATCGGATTCCCGAGCATGTGATTCTTTGGAATGTAATTTATAACCGTGAAACAAACGCCCCCTTATTCTCTTTGGTGAAAAAGAGAGTTTTTTTTAATAAATTTATCCATTTAGCAAAATGATAGTTGTAACTATCGAAGCATTAAGTTGTATCACCATCAACAATTTCGTTGAAAAATAAATTATATTGGGTTTGAAAACAAGATATTTTCTACACATTTTCACTTTATAAAATTAATTAATCATATTGCTACAATTTTTTTAATTATATAGCAAACAAAATCGATTATTTGTCGATAATGCTAAATGCTAATCAATTAGGTTTTTCCGGTTTTAAAACTATAATTTAAATCAAATTTAACAAACTAAAACATACATCCCGAGTAGGTAGCTCAGTTGGCGAGCTAAGGGATACCGAAAGAGTGCACCAAAGGTGGGCAAGAAAGAGGTCCCTGGTTCAAACCCGAGAAACTAATATTTTCTCCTCCCCCAATAACAATGCTTATAAAAAAACAAACTAAAACATACAATAGACATATATAGACGTGTCCTGTGAGTTGTTCCCCCACGTGGGTGGAGTATCTGCACACACCCTGTTGCTCAAGTCAGTAGTGGAAAGTTGGTGCGAGGTATGGATTATGAGAACGTACCTGGGCTAATGATCGTCGGGGTTATTATAGAAGTTGCAGGCACTCCCGCGCTGTCCTCTGCCGTGTGAGGTGGACATGAGCTGGATTGATTGGGCTAATCTGTTCCAATTGCTGAATGCACCTCCTGGTTTTGCTAATAGGACCCCCTGGTTGACTCCAGAACAACTATTCATCACATTGGTCCTTAATATCGTTTGAGTGTCATATATGTAAGATTTTTTTTACAAAAAAAATCATAGCAAAAGCTTGTTGAAAAAAAATACAAGTTCATAATCACTTTAATTTTATATTTTGATTTCACATTAAGTTAGTAAGTTAAAATAAAATTTAATTTAAATAAGGGTATTTTGATAATTACAATGTTTATTCCCAAGAATGCATGTCAAAACTAAATAAGCTTATAAATTATTCCCAAGAGTTGGATTCCTAAGCTTGTTGTTAACCGAACATGTTTTAGAAAATACTCAGCAATAACAATATCTGTCATCGGCGGATTCCTGAACATGTGATTCCTTGGAATATAATTTATAACCGGGAAACAAACGCCCCCTTATTCTCTTTGGTCTCAAACATAAGCAACAAAACAAATCTTAGTTTAGTGGTCAAACTAACATCATCCTATTTAATGATATCTTATCCAACGTTTGCAGTTGTGCTGTTATTGACAAGTCCCGCATCGGTGACCAGCATAAGCACGTTTCACATATAAAAAGCAAGACTAGCTTCAATTTTAAGCATACCTTTCTCGGCCTTTTGGCTAAGATCAAGTGTAGTATCTGTTCTTATCAGTTTAATATCTGATATGTGGGTTATTGGCCCACACAATATTAAATTACTTTTTTAAAGGGGAGGGTCCATTACAGTAGCTTGTTGCTGGGATCCTCATGTGTCGCCTATGCATTGCACTATTGCATGGGCCTGGCGGACCCTCCATACTTAGTTCAAAGCAATGTTTTAAAACTCGGACCGGTGACCGACTCGGTGAAGGTACCGGGTCACTGGGTCAATGGTCGGACCGAGGGGTCGACAGTTGAACCGCATGACCAAAACCGGGACCGGATGACTCGGACCCGGTCTCTATTTCCAGAATTTTCAATACCTATATAGTATATAATATAAATTTCGTCCCTGTAAAATTAATAACTATGTTTATTTTAAATCAACTAAAATATAAAAAATTCTCAAATTTTCAGGACCTATATATTTCATACTTGTAAAACTTAATTTACTAAAATTACACACCATACCTATTTTATTTTTATTTGCTTGGTATATATTAAATAAATTTTAAAACTTCATATCATGCTTCAATAAATATTTAGAATAAATTTCATAAGTTAACAACTTAATATTAAATAAATCTCTAAAAAAATACTTAATATTAAATAAGTTTGTTGAAACATAATATTAATATTACAAGCTAATGCCATGAGGATGAGCGTACTTGACTTTTTGGAAAAGAGGTACCAATTATATATATTTGAAATAAATAATATCCTCAATATGATTCGTAGCCTCATGGTAGCGCTCAGCATTTGCTTTCAACAGGTAAGGGGTTCAAATAGTCTCACATCGCATAGAATGAACGGAACAGGGAGGAGAATGAGATATAAAAGCAAGGCGTATGTCAATGGGAAACATACTTACCTAGATGGCAATCACTAGTGGGGGCCTGCGTTCGCGCGGCCCCTCCCAATTACAGTTCAAAGATTTGATAAATAAAAAAAAAACAAAATGCACAACCCGGTCCGGTTCGAGCCGGGTCACCGGTTTTTCCAAAAACCGGCCGAGTCACACCGGTTCCCACCGGTTTGCTGCATGGCCGATCCAAAACCTTGACCGGCTCGGTTACCCCCTGGTTCCCGGTTCGACCGGTCCGACCGGCCGGGCCGAGCCGGTTTTTAAAACACCGGTTCAAAGTTTGGCAAGTTTGGCCTCTCTTTATGTCTGTATTGGGGCTTCACATTGGGCCTTAATATCGTTTGAGTGTGTACTCGGTTTATATGCATGGACAAAAAAGAGTTTTTTTTAATAAACTTATCCATTTAGCAAAATGATAGTTGTAGCTATCGAAGCATTAAGTTGTATCACTGACAGCCTTCAACAATTTCGTTGAAAAATAAATTATATTGGGTTTGAAAACAAAACATTTTCTACACATTTTCACTTTATAAAATTAACTAGACACACGCCCCGTGCTACGCACTGGTTGTGTTTACATTAGTGAAACTATGACTGTTGTTTTATTTTTCACTCCACCATCTCACAACGCTATAATTGTAAAACAATTTATCCGCACAAAGGCATGCTTAATTAATTTAGCTAAAACAACATTTTAACTTTTAAAATCACGCTTTTCAAAATCACCTGGTGAGTAGAATCCAAAAGGAAGATAGCCTTAATAGTTTGTTGCACTAATATGAAGAGGAAGTGAAGGTAAACAATTTATAACCTTATAAGAAAAATGGAGGTGATAATATTCTTTTTATTGAATCATACATAATATCTTGACTTTATTTTACTTTTTTACTTTATCATTAGGAAAAATTGTTATTATAAATTAAATTCTATTTTTAAAATTAACCATATTCATTAGTTGAACAATGAATAGGCATTTAGTAGTATTTTTAAAAGTACCCATATTTAAATTCTATCTTTAATGCATAAAACAGGATTTTTCTTATGGAAACTTAACAAAAGGCTATGTTATTATTATGTTTTATAATATTTTTAATAAATGGAATATTGCAAAATAGGGTGAATCACCTTATGTCATAATTTTAGAATTAAATTTTTTTTAGTAAAAGTGTGACACATTATTTGTAAGCTAGAAAATTAAATTTTTTAACTTTTAATTTTCATGGTGACGTAGGGAAGTTTGAAAGGAGGAAGGGTTGAATAATTTTTAATGCATAAAACATTAATTTTTATGGATATATTTAAGAAAAACCTATGTCATTATTAAGAGTTTCTAATATTTTTAATAATTGTAGAATTGATAACATGGTTTTATATAAAAGAATATTGAAAAATAGGGTGGATCACCTTAGGTCATTATTTAGGATTTAATTTTTTTTTAATAAAAGTGTGACACATAAATTGTAAGATAGAAAACTTAATTTTTTTAGATGTATAAGATAAACTTAGGTCATAAATTTGCGATAACAATTTTTTTGGGAAATGTATAATTTAAAAACACTAATTATAAAATAGTAATATATAGATTTATACCAAATTTTTTAGTTTCACTAACTTTAAGAGGCGAGGAAGGGAAGTTTGAGAGGAGGAAGTGATGGATAAGCTTAAGTAATAATCTTGCCATTATAATATTTTTAACAAATGTAAAATCTAGATTTGAGAATTTGGAGAGGAAAGACTACCGACTTTGCTGGCATTGGAGGGGGTAGTTTAGTCTATTAAAGATCACAAAACAAATAAAAGATAATTTTCGATGGATGTATAAAAAGTTAATTTTTTATTAAATTTATATTTCATTATACATTTATTATATGACATGGTTACCTATAGTATGCATGATTCTCCCATACAAATAAATTTTTTACTACAACCAAAGTAAAAAAAGTTAATTTTAATGGATACATAAATTTCTAGCCAAAAATTTTTGTCCCAAAATACATTACGTTTTAGAATACCAATAAAGGTTTAATTATGTTTTTCCTATTATACCCTCAAATTTGAATGCAGATTATTTTTAATTTAATGAATTAAGGGTATATTAGGAAGAATGGAAATACTTTTTACAAATTCTAGACTAATAATTGCATTCCTTAATTCCTGTGCCAAACCTTAAACGACTTATAATATGGGAGTGAGAGAGTAATAAACGTTTTGAAATTTTAATGAAAAGCATGGTCTGCTGACATCACCAATGCATTACCATAAATTTTTTGTTGTTGACCAATGCATTACCATGAGCTTTTTTGTTCTACCATAAGCTATTTTATTTCTTATTTTTTTAACAAACACGTTACCATGAGTTAAGCAAAAGAAATGGCATTCCTTTCGTTTGACTTTTGGAGAAATAAAAAAAATTTAAGGTTATTTGACATCACCATATGTCATTACTTAGGAATTAATTTATTTTCATTAAATGTACAATTGATGGTAGAGAATTTTGGTGAGCTCCATTTGAGTTACCATGTTACTAAAGTGAAAAACACACTGGTTCATTTGGTATACGAATGTAGTATGTAACTTTTTGAATTAATAAAATAATAATACTAATTTTGGAAAAAATTATCAGGGAGCGAAGTCTTGCCCTATAACACCTATATCTTTAAGTAAGTCTAATAAAATAAGTCCATGCACAACTAAATGGTAAAGAGTTTAAGAAAACAGTGCTACTATTTGTACGATAAGAATCGTACGAAAGTTACTTTATTAATATCGGGGTTGAATCACACAACATCAGTCGGGCTTCACATTTAACGTTTCTGCATTTCATCTTCGTACTTTTAAGTATTATCCTTAAGAATACATCGCTACTATTTGGTACGATAAGAATCCTACGAAAATTACTTTTTGTTAACCTCGAGGCCTGAATCACACAACACCAGTCGGGCTTGTCATCTAATCTTTCAGACATTAGTTCTTCATACTTTTAAAAGAAGGATAAATAAATCAATAAAATAATAATACTAATTTTGGAAACAAAAATTATGAGGGAGATACCCATTGATGATATTGTATTTATTTTTCAGTAATGGTAAAATACATTGAAGAACTTGAAAAGAAATTAATGAAAAGGAGATAAAAAACATCAATTCCTAATATAAAAGGAATCCATTAATTGCAACACACCATAATCAAAATCTGAACTATTAGTGTGCATATATCACCTGACTCAATAAATTATCAATATCAATACTCATACGAACTACAAACCGTTGAATGAACCATTAAGGGTATTTGTGTAGTGAAGCCATTTTCCTGCGAAATAAATAAAAGAAAAATCTGATGATGTTCGCAACATACTACACCTAAAGGGGCGTAATGACACATGGTGATTGTATTCTTTCTAACATGACACTTTTGATGATGCAAGGCTTTTGCATGACACTCTTGATGAGGCATTTCTCACTTATGATTATATAGTTAAAGATAATACTATTCAAAAAAAGGATAAATAAATAAATAAAATAATAATACTTGTTTTGGAAAAAAATTATAAGGGAGTGAAGTCTTGCCCTATAACACCTAGATCTTTAAATAAGTCTAAGAAAATAAGTCCGCGCACAACTAAATGGTAAGGAGTTTAAGAAAACAACGTTACTATTTGGTACGATAAGAATCGTATGAAAGTTACTTTGTAAACCTCAGGCCGGAATCACACAACACCAGTCGAGCTTGTCATTTAACGTTTCTAACATTTTGTCTTCGTACTTTTAAGTATCATCTTTAAGAAAACATCGCTACTATTTGGTACGATAAGAATCGTACGAAAGTTACTTTATTAACCTCGGTCTTGAATCACACAACACCAGTCGAGCTTGTCATTTAACGTTTCTGTATTTCGTCTTCGCACTTTTAAGTATTATCCTTACGAAAACAGCGCTACTATTTGGTACGATAAAAATCGAACGAAAATTACTTTGTTAACCTCGGCCCTGAATCACACAACACCGGTCGGACTTATCATTTAATATTTCAGACATTAGTTCTTCGTACTTTTAAAAGAATGATAAATAAATTAATAAAATAATAATACTAATTTTGGAAAAAATTATCAGGGAGCGAAGTCTTGCCCTATAACACCTATATCTTTAAGTAAGTCTAATAAAATAAGTCCATAGCACAACTAAATGGTAAAGAGTTTAAGAAAACAACGCTACTATTTGTACGATAAGAATCATACGAAAGTTACTTTATTAACCTTGGGGCGGAATCACACAACACCAGTCGGGCCTCTCATTTAATGTTTCTGCATTTCGTCTTCGTACTTTTAAGTATTATCCTTAAGAAAACATCGCTACTATTTGGTACAATAAGAATCGTACGAAAATTACTTTGTTAACCTCGGGCCTGAATCACACAACACCAGTCGGGCTTGTCATCTAATCTTTCAGACATCAGTTCTTCATACTTTTAAAAGAAGGATAAATAAATTAATAAAATAATAATACTAATTTTGGAAAAAAATTATGAGGGAGATACCCATTGGTGATATTGTATTTAGTTTTTAGTAATGGTAAAATACATTGAAGAACTTGAAAAGAAATTAACGAAAAAGAGATAAAAAACATCAATTGCGTAAACTTTAACCCCCCCTACAATGGAAGAATTATATTTTGAATTATTATTGAAATTTGTTATAAACTGCAAATTTATATTATAAACTGCAAATTATGAAGTAAGGTGATGTTATACATCCATAAAAAAATGTTTTATAAATTAAAAATTATGCCTTACGCATTTATTGGATGGGACTCTTTAAGTCTCTCCTATGTCTCTCCTGTGGATACACCCTATTTTCCTTGATTGTTTATAAAATACATATTTTCACCCCTTTCATGAGTTTCATGCCTTATAAGACAAAAAAGATAGGCATCAAAGTCTTACCATTCAAACATTCAGCTGAGTAGAAAAGTAAAGTACATATAACCATTCGAGAGTAATACAAATAGCCATACATTAAGTGGGAATTTGTTATTATTGTTTGGAACAAATATAGTTGAAAGTATATATTATGTCACCTGAACATATTTTGACAATTAGGTAAACAAAAAAACTTAAATTTCCTAAAGAATAATTTGTAGCAACAGATATGAAAAAACTAAGAAGCTATCCATCTAGTGTTGTGCTCCTACCTTTAAAAAGTTTATCAATGATAAGTGCAACCCCATTCTAATCTATAAAAACTCAAAATGAATCTGGCAAAGCCTCACTCCCTCCCATTATGCCTCTTAACCACCATCTTCAACTTAATAGAACTCAAGTCTTCCTGATTTGACACAACATCCAAATATCCTTCAAAGCTGAAATCATCTGGATGCATCAAACAAAAGGAAAAAACCCTGCTATAGTTAGAGTCATAACATATAGTAGATGTTGGTCAGTGAAATTAACTTATGGTGTGTCATGGTCAAAAATTTTGGTTTTAAAAGTGAAACATTATTAAATGGATGCAAGTACTAAAAGTAGGTAAATAAATTTAGCTAAGGAGTTGTAGATGGTACGTGAATCACATAGAAGATTGTTACGTGAGGCAAAAAAAAATCTACAAACCACAAACTCTAAATTATGACCTAACGTGATGCACCCTTCCACCTTTGGAGCATCCTTCATTCAGTGCAGTCTACTATCTCACTTTGGGCTCCAAAATTCCGTATGCACCAAAAGCTATTAGACTTCTTTCCATCTTCTGCAGCAAAAGTGGTTCAACAACAACTACAAAGGTCAAACCTGTGTTTAACTACCCTAAAAATAAAACATAAAAAAACATCTCCTTTTGTAATTTATTCCATTCCTAGCAAGCTAATCCTACCAATAAGATGGTGAAAGGTAGTTTGCTCAATCTTCCTGCATAATAAGCACATCAATATTAATAAGAATCAATAATCTCTTCAAGACAAACTCAAGAAATGGAAGCCATGACTCAAGAATGATGATTAGAAAATGAAGCATTGAGTGGCAGGTACTGTCACAGTTGAACCTTGTAATGTTCTGACAGGTGCCCAAATCAGTTTTGGCTGGTATATACAGATTAGGTACAGAGCCCAGAATTTAAGTGGATTAATAGAATGTATTGTAAAAGATTGAATCATGGTTATTTTGTTTTTTCAATGAAAGGGCTTATGTTGTTCCATGTTCAGTTGATCTAAAAATTGAATAACTGTTAGTTAATCATCTAAGTCTTAAGAGATCCTAAGTTTTTCAATATGCATCATAATTGAAAGGCTGCATACTTATTTATAAATAAGTAAAGAATATATAAAAATATGAAAAAAAAATTCTCAGATCACTATTTTAACGGCATAAATAGACTCAGAAACATCCAATTCATACCTTTGCCGAAGCGTGTGAGGGGAAAAGCCATTGGAAGGTAATTGTCTAATTCTCTTTCCCACCCTAAGTTGCAACTTTTTGAAGAAAATCATGTAAAAAACAAAGATCATCCCCCATCTTAGTCAATATTCAAGAAAACATCCCCCTTGCTGTACTACTTCAAAAAGTCATCCATATTTGTCAACCTTAAATTTCGGCTAAAGTGCTCTCGGGGTCCCTTATCTTTATTTAAAGTAACGATTTGGTCCTTTATCTTTTTTTTGTCCCAAATAAGTCCTTTATGTTTTAAATTTTTGACACATAAATCCTTTTCTGTCCCAAATCAGTCCTTTATGTTTCAAATTTTTAACACATAAATCCTTTTTTTTGACACATAAATCAGCACTGTTAACGGAAAATGATTTATGTGTCAAAAATTTGAAAGATAAAGGACTTATTTGGGACAAAAAAAACATAAAGGACTAATTCGTTACTTTAAATAAAGATAAGGGACTCCGAGAGCACTTTAGCCTTAAATTTCATTCATCAAGTGAATTCCCACTATATCAATCTTCTTCAAAATAATACTTTGGTACCTCTGGAGGGGAAGGCAGGTTTGCCACGTACTTGATCTGTTCCAAACAAATATTTCAAGTCATTTAATTTTCCACACAAAATAGTTAATTACAACAAATGAAAGGTAAAAACAATAACCTTTTGTTGCCTGTATTTAAATCTAGCAAGAATAATAAATCTAGCAAGAAATATAATCGAGGCAGCCACAATAGAAGGCAGAATCTTATACAATGATAATCCAACAAACCTAGCTCAGCAAGATAGTTGCTCAGAAATTCCAATTGCAAATTTGAAGTTTGCAAATAAAATTCCAAACAACGATTAGTAAACAAACAGATTAAAAGCTTTAGACATGACCAAGAAATAACCAATGAACAGATCAATTCACCTTCTGATTCTCGGAAGTAATTCCAGCAAACCTCCTGAAGCACGGTATTGCGATCGATAGTGATGGTTGCCGTAGTGGGATCGATGGCGATTGGTTTTCCCTCACCTTCGTGTCCGTCTCTTCGTCCTTGTCTCCCTGGCTCTCTCCCTTTTAGTCAAGGCAACAAATAGGTAAAAAAGAGAATAGATCATAAGAAAATAGGAGGGGACAACAGAAGATTAGGATAAAAATAGTACACACTCCTCTTCTCTTCTACCGTCACTCCTTTTCTTCTCACTCCTCACTAAATTTATTTTCAGAACTCCTCAACTATCTCTCTCAAACTCGTGTCTGTCTTGTATCACTCACTCACTGTAAATATAAGTTGTAAAGCAAAGAAGAAAGAAGATGAACACTCTCTTTATTGTCAACAACGAAATCAGCACCAGCCTCACCCCATGGAATCTCCTCAGGGTATCTAAAAATGAAATTCTGATACAACAAAATAAATAAATTAGATAAGAAAGTATCATGAATTGAAATCACAAGATCCAGAATCAATCACACCACAGATCATGGATTTATTTACTTAAAAACAAAAAAGAAACATTACCTAAATCCAAAAACGGTACCAGTCTGCTCTGGATCAATGCTATTAACATCGATGCCATCATTGAGCAAATCCTCCACCCCTTAACATCCCCTTGGCAAGCCAAGAAGAGGAATTGCATGGTGGAATCGAGATTCTCCGGCACGGTGAGCTCTGGGCCGTCATCAATGGGACTCCGTCGGATCGGGTCAAGAGATGACCGTCGACCAAAGCTAAAACGAAGGTTGTTACGGCGAATCACATCACAAATCAAAAATGATGATCCCAAAAACCCCTAAAATACTCAAATCTTGAAACCCCTAAAATCAGCAAGATAGTGAGAATGTAAACCAAATACTGAAATCTAAAACAACGGCTTGAAGAAGATGAAAGGAAGGAGAAGATGTGTTTTTCTATTTTGTTCTCTCTTCTTTCCCTTCTGCCCCTAAAATCGGCAAGATAGTGAGAATGTAAACCAAATACTGAAATCTAAAACAACGGCTTGAAGAAGATGAAAGGAAGGAGAAGATGTGTTTTTCTATTTTGTTCTTTGTTCTTTCCCTTCTGCTTTCCCATTTTTCTTCTCATCTATTTTTTTCCTTTTGTTCTCTTCCTTGGTTGTGTTTGTCAAATAAGTTGTTGGGAAGAATGAGTAAAGTAGAGTTATTACAGGAGAGAGAAGAAGCAGGGGAAGTTATGAAGGAAGAGAGAAAAGACGTAATGAAGTTAATGGCCGAAGAATTTTGGAACCACTTAACAGATGGATTAAAAAAATTGAGTGGATAGATTGATGTATTGTATACATGTATTGCAAAGTTGGGGAAAACCGTATATACATATGGTAGGAATACACTCTTGCTATTATATATAAGATTAATTATATTGCTTCAATTTTTTTAATTATATAGCAAACAAAATCGATTATTTGTCAATAATGATAAATGCTAATCAATTAGGTTTTTCAGGTTTTAATAGTATAATTTAAATCAAATTTAACAAAATAAAACATACAATAGACATATATAGACTCCGTTTTAATAGATTAAATTTAAGTTTTTATTGATTTAAGTTGTTCAGAAGGCTATCTAAACCAATTTTCCAATGTTAGGTATTTTTTAGATGTGATTTCGATGTAATAAGACACCTATTTAAAAAAATACATTACCCTATGTCTAGAAGTCGAACATGAGATGTAGCTTGTCTGCAGTCCACGTGTCCTACGAGTTGTTCCCCCACGAGGTAGACCGACGTGGGTGGAGTATCTGCACACACACACACCGTCGCTCAAGTCAGTAGAGGAAAGTTGGTGTGAGGTATGGATTATGAGAACGTACCTGGGCTAATGATTGTCGGGGTATTTATGGAAGTCGCAGCCACTCCCGCGCTGTCCTTTGTCGTTGGATTAAGGCGAGTGATCACAACCCTTGATGGTGATGTCACACGAAACACTATGTGTGCCTCATGCGATAGGTCTCTTGCGCTTCGAGGTTGCGCTAAGCACCAAGGTAGCTATTGCTAAGCCGGACTAAGGTTGAGCTCGATCCGGAACACCCTATCAGTAATAGATATACTTATAGACATCAACACTTGAATAAATAAATGTATTTTTTTAGTTTACAAAATGTATTTTTTGTCACACGAATTAAAAGAATGTATTATTGTTTCATAAAAATAACCAGCTTAAAAAGGTTGATGGAAAATTACCTGACTAGTTGTATTCCTTTGATGAACCTTCAATGAATTTTTTATTATGTCTTTTGGAACAAAGTAAGACAGTGTTAGCTTAGTTTTAAATTCCCGTGTTAGATAACTTAGTTTCAACACTTGGAGTTTGTAATGTACTTTTGCTTGGTGCATTAAAATTTAAAACCCATCCTTGTAAAAAAATCTTAGGGGGAGTTTGTTTCGGGCAATGAAACATCATTCATTGGAATCCAATATTGGGTTAAAAGGTTACAGTGTTTGTTAGACGAAAACAAAAAAACATTCTTTGAAATAAGTTAGACTCCGGAAAACTTCTACCCATGCTGCTGTATTTTGATTCCTCCCAAAAACTATGGTAATGTTACATTACAGAAGAAAAGGGAATCAACTTTATGGATAAAAATACCTTCCTACCCCGACTAATCCACTACATGCCAAAATTGTTTGCGTAACTGTTCTAATATTACCTTTCTTGTCACGTTCTGACACGTTTTTTTTTCTTCCAGCAAGTATGCATTATGCATTATGTCCCATCATAGCCTTGTTGGTTTATATCTTAATTTTTATTTTTATATGCAAAACATACTAATTAGTGAAAAATGTCATATATATATATATATATAAGATTTTTTTTACAAAATAAATCATAGCAAAAGCTTGTTGGAAAAAAAATACAAGTTCATAATCACTTTAATTTTATATTTTTATTTCAAATTATGTTAGTAAGTTAAAATAAAATTTAATATAAATAAGGGTATTTTGATAATTACAATGTTTATTCCCAAGAATGCATGTCAAAACCAAATAAGCTTATAAATTATTCCCAAGAATTGGATTCCTAAATTTGTTGTTAATCGAACATGTTTTAGAAAATACTCAGCAATAACATTATCTGTCATCGGCGGATTCCTGAACATGTGATTCATTGGAATATATTTTATAACCGGGAAACAAACGCCCCCTTATTCTCTTTGGTCTCGAACATAAGCAACAAAATAAATCTTTGTTTAGTGGTCAAATTAACGTCATCCTATTTAATGATATCTTATCCAACGTTTGCAGTTGTGTTGTTATTGACAAGTCCCACACATAAGCACGCCTCTGTGTTTCACATATGAAAAGCAAGACAACCTTCAATTTTAAGCATACCTTTCTCGGCCTTTTGGCTAAGATTCAGTTTAATATCACAATAGCTTGTTACTGGGATTGTCATGTGTCGCCCATGTTTTGCACTACTGCAAGGGCCTGGCGCACCCTCCCTTTTAATGATTAGTCCAATATGTTTGCGTTCTCCGTCCATATTGTAAAACTATAGTCAAGTACTGTAGTATGGACGCAACAACGAAACGATTAGCCTGTCATAATAACAGTATTGGGCCTCAATATCGTTATAGAGGGCATTTATTTAGTTTATTTGTGGCATAGGCAAACAACTCCCAAGAAAAAATTAATAAGCAAAATGATAGTTGGTTTCGAACTTGGAAGCATCAAGTTGTGTCATGAATGGTGCATGTTTTTATCTTAGTAGTTACACTCGACGTTGTGTCATGAATGGTGCATGCATGTTTTTATTTCAGTAGTTTCACTGGAGGTTTATATAGCAAATAAAATCGATTAATTTGTCAATACTGTTAATCGATAAAGTTTTTCCCTGTTTTAATATTATACTTTAAACTCATATTTAACAAATTAAAACATAGAATAGACAAATTGGACTCAGTTTTAATTGATTAAATTACAGTTTTCATTTATTGAAATTATTTAGAAGGCTATTTAAATGTTAGGTATTATTTAGATGTGGTTTTGATGTAATTAGACACCTATTTAAAATAGCTTACCCTATCACTAATAGATATACTTATTGACATCAACATTTGAATAAATAAATTCTTTTAATTATAATCACAAAAAAATATGTTAAGCAAGGAGGACTAAGATGAGTTGCTTCCTAAAAAGGAAAGTGAATAGATTAACAAGTGTCTCTTAAGTTGGAAAATATATTGTATTAAAGTGGGGCTCCCATAAGCCAAGAAACGCAGTATAAAGTAGATCTTCCCCAAGCTAGGTGAAAAATATCCATGTGGAATTGCTTAAGGTATTAGACATATTCAGGTATTACTTTATATTTTGTAAATGAATTCATTGCTTATTGTGAGTGTGATTTTAGAAGTTGACATATTGAGATTTATTCTCACTTTCTCCTTTATTGTTTTTTTTAAAAAAAAAATAGGCTTAAGAAGTTTGATGGAAAGTTACTTGGTACCTCCTTAAGAAACAAGTCCTCAAATTTCTGCAAAAGAGAATCAACACAATTAGGCAAATTTTGTGTGTTGGGAGTGTTAGCAAGCAACGCCACTTCTTGGCAATAAAGCAAATATAGGGTCTGATTAGTAACAATGACATTTTTAACCTCTCTTTTTTTTTTGCCATTAGACTCTCTTTCTTTTCTTTTTCGTCATTCTTTTTTTGTCACTATTTTTTTTTCTTTTTCATTCTTTTCCTTTTCTTCTCTTTTTTTTTTTCATTTTTTTCTCTTATTTTCTTTTGCTCATCTCTCACCGCACTAGGACTCAAAGGAACAAGTCCAACCTTTTTGCCATGATGGACAAAAGAATATTTGTTGGTATGACCTTCATGACTAGTCTTTATATCAAACAGCCAAGGCCTCCCAAACAATACGTGACTAGCCTCCATAGGTACCACATCACACACCACTACATCCTCATACCTACCAATTGTAGACCACACCTACACTTGTTCATTCACAATCATTTCAACAGTATCATTTAGCGATTGAAGTTTGTAAGGCTTAGAGTGAGGTTTAGAAACTAAATGTGTGCTAGCTACGTTAGTACAACTTCCTCCATGAAAAATTAGAGAATATACATTTTCTTGCACAAAGCATCTTGTATGAAAGATATTCTCTCTTTGAGTTGTATTCTCCCCCTTCACTAAATTTCACAATAACCTCCTCACCATGAGTAGTTCACCACTAGTAATTTCTTCTTCCTCCTCTTCATATTCCTCATCATACCCCTCAGCCTCCTCAACATTACCTTCCTCAGCCTCCTCTACAAGCATGGATCTCTTCGTGGGACATTAAGCAATATGTCTTTGGCCTTGACACTTGAAACACTTAACAACCCGTTTAGTACGTTGAAACAATTTAAGAAGGGTTGTAACAAATTTACCTATGGTTTCAATGGTGGCTTCCTTAGATGATGATGAAACACCCTCATTTTCACATCACCCTTCCAAATTTGAGAATTGAAAGTGGAGGTGTTTTTTCATTTGGTCATTCCTCTGAAGTTCTTGTTCCACCTTTATAGCTTGATGCACCAAACCCTCCAATTGTACATAGTAATTGTCATACCCTAATTTTGTCCGACTGATTGAAAAATCCAAAAAAAGTTTTTTCTCGTCGTTTTAATCGTGCGCCGCAGGTCTTTAACGCTCAACGTGTGACATTTATTTTGATACTCGTTTTTTGTTGATATTATAGTGTTTGTTATTAGATTAGCTTATTATCATAAAATGTAAAAAATTATAAAACATAATTGAAACACATCTAGGTGAATAGCCAAAGTTTTTTTATTACATAACCAACAACCAAGTTTTACACATGTAGCCAAAAAAACAAAAAAGAAACAAATAGTACAAAAGTTTAAAACAAAATTCAAAACAAGAGAGAGGAGGTGCAATCAGCTAGCTGCCCTAGCTGGAGACCATTTTAGGAATGGTCCAAATTGCTTTTCCCTATCCTTTGGCTTTTCCCATTTCAGGCAAAAATAGCACAGCATCCAAATTGCCTTGATGTTGTCCTTTTTGCGCCACCCTTGCTGCTGCCACCAGCGCCCACTACTTATGGTACTGTCCTTTTTGTTGTTTTCCCCAGCTGCTGTCCTTTTTCCTCACCACAGCACCCAAATCGCCCATGACCCCTGCTGCTGTCCTTCCCTCAATGTGTGTCCTCTGTTAATTTTTGCTCCCCTGCAGCAGCACCACACCTACACCACAATTTCACTATAAATACAAGAGGCATATACAGTGACATAGACACACAGACGCACACACAGTCACAAAAAATAAAGGAGGGGGATTCTGAAAAAAAACTACAGAGGGGGTGTGTGAACCGTAGGGGCACTGGACAGGAACCAAGAAAAAAAATTAATTATGTAACAATACAACAGACACAGAGGAGAGAAAGAAAGAAGAAAAAGGGGGAGGGGAGCACCACCATACTCTCCCTCCCTCACGGCCGTCCACCACCACAGAGCATCACAACCACCAACCTGAACCATCACCCCAACCACCAGCGCACCACTCCACGGCCAAACTCAACCACAACCGTACACCACCGTCTCATCACACCTTCTCACCGTCACCTCGCCCCCCCAAACAACCACCAAACACCCCACTCTCACGGCACAAACCGACCACCATCGTCTCAATCGTCAAGCCGACCACCACCGCCATAGCCAACTCTCACCCGCCGTCAACCCCTACCAAACAGCCACCACGGCGCACCAACAGCCACCCCCTTTTCGCTCCGTTCGCAAAACCGACCCCACCGTCGAAACCACCCTTCACCGTTCGCCCTCCTCACGCACCACCACCAAACCCCCTTTCCAAACGACCACCATCGTCTCAACCGTCAAACCGACCCTCCTCACCGCCGGAGCCTTCTCTCACCGTCGCTGTTGCTCGCCGTGAACAACCCACCGTCCGTCTCTCCCTCATCGTCTCACGCTCTCTCTCCCCTCTCCGTCGCTCTTTCTTCTCTCTCCGGCGAAGATTTCGTCGTTCTCTCTCTCTCTCTCCAATTGTGAGTTGCGGCGCTGAGTAAGGTGGTGAAAATGAGATTAGGGTTCGCTGTTTTCTCTCTTTCCTCTTATGCATCCTTTTATTTTATACATCCTTTTATTTTTATTTAAAATTAAGTGCCAGTTTAATTCTTGCACCCCTCTTTTTACCGTGTTAATCCCCCACGCAGCCCACCCTCTTTGACAAGCCCATAATTCGGGGGCTAGGAGATCTGGAATAAAAAACAAGGCTACTACTGACTACACCCCCCATGTTTCATTGCTACGCCCCCTGTTTTTTTTAAAAACTCAGATTCACAATTTACACCATCCTTGTTACTTCGTATACCCCTTGTGAAAAGCCCACGAGTTCGTGGGCTGGCAGAACTAGCAGTGGGCTGCTTTACGCACCCCCAGTTTTATTAATACAACCCTCTTTCTGTTAATTGCACCCCTGTTGTACTATTACACCCCACTCCCTTTTTGCATGTTTTTTATGTATGTATTTATTTCATCTTATATACTAACTCTCACTCTTCCTTCTAATAATAACACCCCCATTTTACTACTGCATCCTCTCTTTGCGTTTTTTATTATTTTCTTTTACAAAAAACCTATAAAAATAAATAGATGAATATTTTATTTCCAAAATATAAATAGGGGACTAAGTCGATTGTACAGTCGGGTTAGTCTGCTTTTTAGGTCACTAATGAACCGTTACGGATCATGTCCTAAAATCCCTATTTAAAATAAACAATTTCCAAATTAAAAAAAAAATACAAACACACCTGTCAAGCGCCAAAATAAACAATTTCCATTACCTTTCTTTCTTAATTCTTTTTTTTTTTACAAAAAACCACAAAATATAAATAGGGGAGTAAGTCGACTGTACAGTCGGGTTAGTCTGCTTTTTAGGCCACTAGTGAACCGTTACGGATCAGGTCCTAAAATCCCTATTTAAAATAAATAATTTCTAAATTAAAAAAATACAAACACATCTCTTTCATTTCTAAAATCAAAAATCTCATTTTCAAAGTAGGGGATTAAGTCGGTCGTACGGCCGGGTTAGTCATCGTTTTAGGATAAGTGAACTGTGGTCCTTCAGAGCCCCAGCGCTCCTTCAGCCCTCAGCGGCCCTTCAGAGCCCCAGTGCTCCTTCAGAGCCCCAGTGCACCTTCAGACCCCCAGTGGTCCTTCAACACAGATCACACAGTCCTAAAACCCTATATTAAAAAACACCAACCAACAAACATTTTTCTACCAAGAACTACGTAGCTTTGATTTCTCCATCGCACCTGGAGATACGTAGGAGCAGGGGCCCACTCCTGTCAAGCACAAAAAACTAAAATTTTTATTAAGTCTTTTTTCTTTTCAATTCACAATAAAAGGGTAAAATAAACATTTTCAAAATTAACATTCTTTACTACCACTAGTTAGCAGGTAACCTTCATTAGGAAGGATGTCGTGGGGTGCTAATACCTTCCCCACGCATAACCGACTCCCGAACCCTTATCTGGTCTCAAGGACCCTTATCTATTCCAAAAGGGATTTTCCAATGTTTTCCCTTAAACTAAACTTTGGTGGCGGCTTCATTTTCTGAACCTTCGAGGAATCCTCGTCCGGATTTTTCGGTCGCTACAGTAATATAGCTCGGCTATGTCACTTATGTCACGGTTTAGGCCATGAAGAAATCTAGCCCTAATTGCTTCATTATATTCCTTCATATTGCCTCTAATTTTTGCAACCTCCATCTCCTTATAGTACTCATCAACACTCTTGTTGTCTTGAGTGAGTCTTTGCAATTTGTTGTGCAAATCCCTATGGAAATAGAATGGCACAAACCTTCTTCTCATGACCTGTTTCACCTCTTCCCATGTGTCAATGACTGGTTCATTGTACCCCCTTCTTTCTTTCACTAATGGATCCCACCACACCAAGGCATAATCTATAAATTCAATGGAAGCAACCTATACTTCCTTGACATTAGTGTAATTGTAACAAGAAAAATATTGTTCAATTTTTGTTTTCCACCCTACAAAAGATGGCACTTTGATCTTTATGCCACTCAATTTTTCCTCCTTCCTTCTTCTGCTCCTTTCCTCCTCATCACTGTTATTTTTTGGGTTTTCTAATTCATCAATTTTCACATGTATCCCCTCTAATTCCTCCCTCAACATCGTTCTCATTTGAGCCGTAAGAGCCTCTGGCAACAATTTATTTTGTGGATTACCCTCTTCACTCATTTTTTAAACACTCAATTGCTCATTTAGTTCTTTAAAGAAATCAGGGCAACAATTTATTTTATGGATTACCCTCTTCACTCATTTTTTAAACACTCAATTTTGCTCATTTAGTTCTTTAAAGAAATCAGAACCAATAAAAAGTCAGAACCAATAAAAATGGTAAACAAAACCTGAAATTGCTTGAACAAAGGTCAAATTCGAACATTGCTCTGATACCACTTGATTGTTAAGTGTAATTAGCCAAATAAATAGGAGTTAATTGCTGTATTAGTGAATATTTGTAATTACAGTTAGTTTCAATTTTGTTGTAACTGCTTTAGTTAGTTTGTTGGCATTGTACAGCAAAAGTGCTCTCCCTTGTAAAACTCAGCACCTATTAATAGTGTAAAATCAATGAAAGCCATCTGAGATTTTACCAATATCACTTTCTGTTAGAAACTACATTTGGTATCAGAGCTTGAAAGAAAGGGACCTGTCAAGAAATCAAGATTTGAGTTCTCTCCAATGGCCGAAAAAGAGAACAATGGAAACTATATGCATGCATCGATTCCCAGATTCGATGGTCATTACGACCACTGGGCGATGCTCATGGAAAATCTCCTTCGCTCCAAGGAGTATTGGAGCATCGTCGATGGAGGAATCCCTAGATTGACAACACCGGCAACGGCGGAGAACACAAAAGCGCACGAAGAAGGAAAGTTGAAAGATTTAAAGGCAAGAAACTACCTATTTCAGTCTATCGATCGAGAAATCATTGAAACAATTCTTGACAAAGAATCATCGAAGGCAATTTGGGATTCCATGAAACAAAAGTTTCAAGGAACGACGAAGGTGAAACGATCGCAACTACGTGCAGCTAAAAGGGAATTTGAGCTTCTTGGCATGAAAGATGAAGAAACTGTGTCAGAATACTTTGGAAGAACCCTTGCGATTGTCAACAAGATGAAAATTTATGGTGAAAGCATTGATCAAACAGAAGTAGTTGAAAAGGTGATGAGATCAATGCCTGAGAAATTCAACTATGTAGTGGCTGCCATTGACGAAGGGAATGATGTGACGAAGATGACTGTGGATGAACTTCAAGGAAGCCTCCTAGTTCATGAACAAAGAATGTTTCCACAGAGAGAAGAAGAACAAGTTCTGAAAGTGAGCAGCAATGGCAGAGGGTCTGCAAGAGGAAGAGGTCGTGCTTCTACAAGAGGAGGAAGAGGTAGAGGCAGACAATCCTATAAAGACAACTTGGAGTGTTATAGATGCAAGAAACTTGGACATTTCCAATATGAATGTCCAAACGGTGAAGAAAAGGCTCAATATGCAGAAGCTGATGAAGATGAGGAGGTACTACTCATGGCTAAAGTTGAAGCTGCTATAGAAAGAATAGAAAGAATTTGGTATTTGGATTCGGGCTGCAGCAACCACATGTGTGGTGAAAAAGAGTGGTTTTCAAAGCTTGATATCACATTTAGAGAGACTGTAAAACTTGGAGATGGCTCAAGAATCACTGTGGAAGGCAAAGGTACAGTGAAGATTAAGGTGAAAGGAATGATTCTGGTTGTGACAGATGTGTACTATATTCCAAAGCTAAAGAACAATTTGATTAGCCTTGGACAATTGCAACAGAAGGCAGAACTTTCAATATCTTTGCATCAAAACCAGTGCAAGATTTATCATGCTGAGAAAGGTCTCATCATCACCTCCAAAATGACAAAGAACAAGCTGTTTCCAGTGACTGCAACTGCTCTATCTACTACATGTCTTTATACTGAAAAGGAAGATGTCTCTCATCTGTGGCATCGAAGATTTGGACACCTGAACATGAGAAGTCTGAAAGAGTTAGCTCAAAAGAACATGGTTGAAGGCCTGCCAGAGATAAAAGAATCAAACAAAACATGTGAGGAATGCATGAAGGGCAAGCAACATAGAGCAGAATTTCCAAAATCATCAAACTGGAGGGCTTCAAACAAGCTGGAGCTAGTTCACTCTGACATTTGTGGACCAATTAAGCCTGAATCAAGTGGAAGGAAGAGGTATATTCTTACTTTTATTGATGATTTTAGTAAAAAAAACCTGGGTTTACTTCTTAGTTGAGAAGTCTACTGCTCTAGCCTGCTTCAAAAACTTTAAGACAGCAGTTGAAAAGGAATGTGGAAAGAGTATTGCTTGTCTCAGAACTGATAGAGGAGGGGAGTTTACATCTAAAGAATTTGATGAATTCTGCTCTAAAAATGGAATAAAAAGACAATTGACAGCTGCATATAGTCCCCAACAAAACGGTATAGCTGAAAGAAAAAATAGGACTTTAATGGAAATGACAAGAAGTCTTCTTGCAAACAAATGTGTACCAAAAAACTTCTGGCCTGAAGCTGTGAATTGGGCTGCCTATTTGATAAATAGAAGTCCTACTGTGATCTTAAAAAATGCAACACCTGAAGGAGTTTGGAGAGATAAGAAACCCAATGTTAGCCACATTAAGGTGTTTGGTTGCTTAGCACATGTTCATGTACCTAGTGTAATCAGAAAGAAGCTGGATGATAAGAGTGAAAAGTGCATTTTCTTAGGAGTAAGCAGTGAGTCTAAGGCTTATAGACTATATAATCCAATCACAAAGAAAATTATTGTTAGCAGGGATGTTATTTTTTCTGAAGATGATTACTAGAACTGGAAAGCTAACATCAGTGACTCTGCAAAAGTTAAAAGTATTGATGATGAAAGTGAAGAGATAAGAGCAGAAAATGATAATTAAGTAGAGGAAGCTGAGGAGGTTGAAACAGGTGACAGTACTGCAAGTTCATCTCAAACAGAAACAGTGCAGGTTGCTGAGCAGAACACTCTGGAACCAAGAGTAAGAAAGCCACCAGAGTGGCTAAATGACTTTGAAACATCTCTGTTTAGCAAGATCAGTGATGAGTATGAAGATATTATGAACCTGGCAGTGATGAGCTCAACAGATGATCCAACTACATATGAACAAGCTGCTGTACATGAAGAATGGAGGAAAGCTATGGATGCTGAGATACAATCCATAGAGAGAAATAAAACATGGAAGCTAACTCCACTGCCTAAAGGTGCCAAGAAGATTGGAGTAAAATGGGTCTATAGAACAAAATTCAATGAAGCAGGTGAGATAGAAAAACATAAAGCAAGGCTTGTAGCAAAGGGGTACTCCCAAAGACATGGTATTGATTTTGATGAGGTATTTGCACCAGTTGCAAGATGGGATACTATAAGAGCTGTCCTGGCAGTAGCAGCTATGAGAAATTGGAGTGTGTATCAACTAGATGTAAAGAGTGCCTTTCTCTATGGTGACTTGTTGGAAGAAGTTTATGTAGACCAGCCACTTGGATACATTGTTAAAGGAAAAGAAGATGAAGTATATAAGCTGCAGAAGGCCTTATACGGATTAAAACAGGCACCAAGGGCCTGGTACAGCAAGATTGAGGCTTACTTTGAAGAACAGGGCTTTACCAAGTGTCCCTATGAGCACACACTCTTCACAAAACTTGATGAAAATGGCAACTGTCTGATAATAAGCTTGTATGTGGATGATCTTATCTTTACTGGAAATCACAAAGACATGTTTGAAGAGTTTAAAACATCTATGAGAAGAAGGTTTGACATGACAGACCTAGGGAGGATGAGATACTTCCTAGGTATAGAAGTGATTCAAGGAGAAAGTGGAATTTTCATAAGTCAACAGAAGTATGCAGCAGAGATACTGCAGAGATTTGATATGCAGAACTCAAAACCAGTAAAAACTCCAATTGTAGCAGGTACAAAACTATCAAAGAATGATGAAGGAAGTGCTGTGGATGGAACTATGTACAAGCAAATCATTGGAAGTCTCATGTACCTCACAGCAACACGACCAGATATTGTTTTTGCTGTAAGTTTCATCAGTAGATTCATGGAATCTCCAGTTGAAAAACATCTAGTTGCAGCCAAGAGAATTATGAGATATGTGCAAGGAACCATTGACTTTGGTATTCTATACAAGAAGGGAGGAAATGACAAGCTTGAAGCATATTCAGACTCAGACTATGCAGGAGATCAAGATGACAGGAAAAGCACGACAGGTTATGTATTCTTGCTGGGAAATGGTGCTGTATCATGGTGTTCCAGGAAACAACCTGTTGTGACTCTGTCAACAACAGAAGCTGAATTCATAGCAGCTGCAGTATGTGTTTGCCAAGGTATCTGGTTGTGCAGAATATTGGAAACTATTGGAGAAAAACAGCAAGACAGCTTAGCTATCCTATGTGACAATACATCTACTATCAAGCTATCCAAGAATCCTGTAATGCATGGGCGTAGCAAGCACATTGATGTGCGATTTCATTTTCTTAGAGAACTAAGCAGACAAGGAAAGATTGAGCTGATACACTGTGCTACTCAAAATCAAACAGCTGATGTTATGACTAAGGCTCTCAAGAGTGAGACCTTTGAGAAGTTTAGAAAGCAGCTTGGAATGTGCAGAATTACAGAGTTAAACTGATTGCAATATGCAAATTAGTTTGAGGGAGGATGTTAAGTGTAATTAGCCAAATAAATAGGAGTTAATTGCTGTATTAGTGAATATTTGTAATTACAGTTAGTTTCAATTTTGTTGTAACTGCTTTAGTTAGTTTGTTGGCATTGTACAGCAAAAGTGCTCTCCCTTGTAAAACTCAGCACCTATTAATAGTGCAAAATCAATGAAAGCCATCTGAGATTTTACCAATATCACTTTCTGTTAGAAACTACATTGATGACCAACCCGTTTGGGCACTTGGTCAATTCTTTATTTTCTCAAAACTCATGGTTGCTACTATTATTTTCGTGCACTTGTGATAGGGATGAGAGAATTATGGAAAGAAAATGGTATGATTCTTAGAACAAAGGTTTTGTTGGACATAATTTGTTTTAGACAAGAAATGAAAGAAAGGGTAAAAAGATAAAGAATGGAGCGCCACACTTAGTCTAGGGAGAAGACAAAGTGATAAGCTAATGTGAGGATCACCACAAAAAATGTGGTTTCTTGATTAGATCTAGCATTGGTCCAATCTAAAACTAAAGAGCAAAGCAAACTCTCAAGTAACGTGGTTTCTTAATAATAAACTCTTTTGACTAAAATTTTTTTAGATAAATGAAAGATATTTGAAACAAACTAAATAGTAATCAAAAGATTGTGTTTCAATTGTCAAAAAAAAAAGTTTGTGTTTCATAGACACACAAACCTCCAATATGTGTACACCTTGTAATTAGCTATTCCATCAAACTTTTGCTCAACTACTTAATACAAGTTCTTTTATTTGCAAATTGATTGGGCATCCATGACATCAACCGTTCAATTGATCAAAAAATACTTATATATGCATTCTATAGACATGAGCGTCCAAAGGATTGCGGAAAAATTCGTTGGCCTTCCATGCTTTTTCGTAAATTAAATTAAATTTAGTTATACCAATTATAATCATTAAAACTTTAAACTAATTATTAATATTTGGTCCTGGGTTCGATCCCTGACTAGTGCGTATGGAAAAACATTTGTTGGGAGATGTAAGCCGCTTAAATGGATCTCAGATACCTCGAAGGATTAGTCTCCACAGTCGCCGTGGAGGATACATTGGTTTACCAAAAAAAATTAATAAAACTTTTTTTGAGCGTCTCCTCTTTCTCTATACTCTTTCTAAACCTAGCCGTTTTCTCTTCTTTATTCTTGCTCACCCACCAAAGAGGGTGATTTTAGGTCAATTTTTGGCCTAGAATCACCCATTTATATTGTTTTTTTTCTTTCTGTTTTTTATTTAAATAAGTGATTACCACACACACATACAAATATATATATATATATATATATATATATATATAACTTTCGTATTTTTTTCTTGACTTCGTCGTTTGAGTACGGCGCTATTGTTGTTCATCGTCTCGGTACGACATTTTTGATTTTTCGTCTTGTTGCGGTGTTCATTTGGTTCAGATCGGCAAATCAACTTCGACTCATTGTAGATTCAACTGATGACTAGGGCCTCAAAGTTACAGATCCAGAGCCATGGGTACTCTGATGACTTTTATTTTCTCACATTTGTAGGCATTTTACCATTTTATGCTATTAACTTGGGTGTTGTGAGTTTGTTCGTAGATTGATCCTTTGTGTTTTTAGCAATGCTGAATTTGTATTATGATTAATGTAATATATATCGATTTGAATGAATGATATCATTTTTAGTCAAAAAATAAACAAAACTTTATTTTGATATAATGGCCCCACTATTTATTTATTTTGACAATTAATGGCTCTAGTAATGATTTTACTCTTCTACATTTTTGTATCAGTTATAGTACTTTAATTAAAAGCAGAGTTTCTCCGAGGCGATAGGAGGGTAACCAAAAGTCTAAACTCTATGTGATGGAAGGGAATTTCTTCCAATTAGACTTTTGGTTGTGCAGATTAAAGTGATGGAAGGGAATTTCTTCCCGGCGCTTAAAGCTTATCAAGATTTGGTAAAGGAAGAACCTAGAGATTTTAGGCCTTATGTGGTTTCCAAATGGTGAGTTTCTGGGCAATTTTTTTTCTGAGTTTGTACTTGAGGTTCAAGATGAATATGACTACTGAACAAAAAAATAGGGATTTGAAGATGATTACAAAGCTGAACATCATAAAAAGATGAAAATAAAAAGGTTTTGAAATACAAGATAAGATGGAAGGGTTTCCAATATTAAAGTAGGTAATGACTATTTATTTGCAATATGATTTAATTTAAAGTTAGAAATTGATAATTAAAGTTTTCACAAAGAGTTTTTTTATAAGCAAAAAATTATATTAAAGGGGTGCAAATGGACCTCATTGGGTCAAAACCCAATGGAAAAAAGACCCAAGGAGGAAAAAGAGTACCCCGGGAAGAATGAGACAAAAAGACAGCTACGCCGAATTCATACAAACAAGAGGATTACTCCACCAATCAGAAATCTTATGATTGGAATTACGACCTTCTATGCTTTTGAACCAAGCTCATGTTATAGACTTAGCATGGTTAACAACCAACTGCAAACTAAAAACATAACCTCTGAAAAGAATATGATTCAGATCTAACCATATACACCAAGTGACAGCCATCCATATCAAATACTTCAGTCAACACGCCTTCTTCGATTCCAATTGCAAACCATGAGCTCTGAAATGCTCGACACCTACTAGTGTATATGAAATCACCATGTTCGGCCAATTCTGAATAGCAAGCCAAACTGCCCTGGAACACCTGCACAAGAAAAATAGATGGGGAATCGATTCATCATGTTCGAAACAAAAAGGGCAGCTCGCCTCATGAAGGTCATTGATAATGCCTTTAGAAATAAGAGAATCGCGAGTTGGGAGCTTCCCCAAAAACAATCTCCAACCAAAAACTCCCACCATAGTGAAAATAAATAGTTGCCACATATCAACAAGAGCACTCTGGATTTCACTAAGAGTTGAAATCTCCTTATTCATCGTAAAGAAGAAAATAAAAGGGCTTTGAAATACATGGTAAGATGGAAGGGTTTCCAATATTAAAGTAGGTAACGACTATTTATTTGCAACAATGATTTAATTTAAAGTTACAAATTGATAATTAAAGTTTTCACTATGAGTTCAAGTCCCCTTTTTATATATATATATATATATATATATATATATATATATATATATATATATATATATATATATAACCACTCACACTTGAATTTTCAAAATAGATCTGTCTCGATTCATACAACAACAATTATTATTATTTTTAGTTTAATTTGTTAAATATTTATGATCAAATATTGCATACAAATGATTCATACGAAATAATTATATATTTATCATTATAAAATAATTTTATATTTTTTTACAGTAAAATAATTTTATATTTGTGATCATGCCATATTTATAAATTGTATATTTTTTTTGAGTTTGAATGGTGTTTTCACTTTTGTCACATATATCATACAATTTTTTATATATCATACAATTATTTTGTTACAGATATTTGATCATATTATTTGAATACAATTTCACTTCAGGCGTTAAAATTCTTGGTTAGCTGTCCTGCTCCTCGAGGCACCTACAATTCAGCAAGGGAATTAGTCACTGCGGTCGGCAGTGGATACCCTTGGTAAAACCAAAAAAAAATCACTTCAGGCAATATTTATGCGTTTAACAGCCGCATCAACTTGCAATTCATTTTATATTTGCACGAACATGCAATTCATTTTATATAAATTGATCATACAATTTATTAGACAAATTGATATAAATATTAGTGACATTTGATCAAAATTTTAAGAATACTATCACAATAAACAGGGAGAGGGGAGCAGAGAAGGTCTACCGCTCCTCCCCTCAAGTATTACATGTATACATATTTAACTACTATATATATTTTTGAGCAATGCTATTTAGTAAGAATAGTTTTTGTAAGAAATATACTAGAAGCTAAAATATAAGCACCAACTAACACTACACACTAAGTGTATTGTTTTCTTTTGTACTTTTTTTACTTTTCTTTTCTTACCATTTAACATTTATCTATATTTTTTTTTTTGAGAAACAGCCACTATATACATTAGGTATTAATTAGTATATTATTATATTATCTTATATATACATATAATTATTATAAACATATTTCTAATTTTTTTTGACAAGAACATATTTCTATTTTAATATATATATATATATATATAATACATATATTTAATGTTTGATTAATATAAAATTATTAGGTAAAATACTATTAATGTCTTTTACCTTAATTTTAAATTTCAAGTTAGTTACTTATATTTTCCCCTGAAATTAGGTTTTTTAGTAGTAAAATATTTGTTAATGCCCAAATTTGTCCACGTGTTCAATTTGCACATTTCTTAGGGCCGGGCTTGAGCCATAAAGGGTGAGCCCAAATTTCAACTCGGGCTTTTTAGCCCGACTCTTAAAAGTCCGAGCCCAAAATGGGCCGGTCCGATACGGGCCGAGTAGCCCGTTTTGCTAGCTCTAACTATAAATATATATAATAAACTAGTACTATACCCGTGCATCCGTGTAACACCCCAAAATTGATTAAGTATTTAAGTAGTATTTATTTAATTAATCAAATAGGATTTTTGATGATAGAATAATAATAATAATATTGGGTGGTTTTGTTTAATTAAGTGGTTAGGTGTTTAATTTATTTAGTTGATATAATTAAATTATTAAGAAAATTATATTAATTATTTAAATGGTATGGTATTGGGGAATGGGTGGTGCCAATAATTAAATTAGGGCTTAAGTTGGATAGAGCCTATGACCCATGATCCAATCTTAAGCCTTAGCGCATATAAGTAGTCAAAAAAAAATAGGGTTTGGCTCATTAGTGGTGTGTTTCACGAAATTAGAGAGCACTGGAGAGAGAGGGGCGCCGTTTTGGAGATCAAGAGAGAAAGAAAGAAATCGCAAAAGGGCTCAAGGGAAAGAAGAAGGAAGGGCGAAACTCAAGAGGAGGAGAGGAGATCCATTGTTGCTGAGGTTCTTTTGGTGGTGACTTTCCTTCAAGAACCTCTACTTCTCTAGATCTAAGGTTAGGGGAGCTCTATCCTTCCATTAAATAGCTTATGTGATAGGTGTAAAATTAGGATTCTAGACTAGACCTTGAAAGTATGCTATGTGAATCTTGATGTTTTCTTGAATTGTGATGCTTTGGGTCTTGATGCCTTGAATTTTTGTGCCATGCGAAACCTTCTTGCAATATGCATATACATATGAGATGATGAGTGTGAGGTTTGATTAACCATGAAATTATAAAATTGATGTGGTGGTGTTTCGCATGATGATGGTGTTGTTGTGTCCTAAATGTTTGATGATTTGACTAAATTGAAGTGTTTTGGGGGTATTGGAAAAGGTTGTATTTTTGGGATCCAGATTGTTAGAAGAAATTGGATTTGATGAGCTTGAAAACGTTTTTGGGGCTAAGGACATTGATATTGTGTTTTTGGAAGAGATCCTTAGAGATCCTTCAAATTTAATGTGATTTGGTTGTGATAGAGTAAAGATTTGGGTGATTTAATTGAAATAAAGTTTTGAAAGATATTGATGAAAAGGGATGTTTTGGGGATCTAATTTATGAAAAGATTTGATCTTGTTGTTGCTGGAAAAAGGGTGGAAAATCCTTGTTTTAATGTGTCAAAAAGATTTTCCAAACCGTTTTCGACGTAACTTTCGATTGGGAACTCCGTTTTTGATGAAACCAAGTGCGTTGGAAACCTTATTTCAGTGTCTATTGAACTGTCCAGTCTTTTAAAATGCAACAACCCAAATTTTCTGGAATGATCGTTGAGTTAAAATACCCATCTAAGGATACTGACTGAGTTGTAATTAAGTAGAGACGTGAAAGTGATGTGGGACTTCGGTCCAAAGCGAGGTGATGCCCTAAGGCTTATATGTTGAGGAATGTTGAGTTGATAATGCAAGTGTGAGTTTAATAATTATTGTGATGCATTGTCATAGAGTCACATAATTCATGTGCATAAAGCGAAGTGTGGGCTTCGGCCAAAGCGACGTGGTGGCTTCGGCCAAAGCGAAGAGTGCCCTCCAGGCTAATAGCGACGATGATGGATCCCCATGCATGTTGCATTACATGCATTAGTCACGCATTTGATAAGCTTATGGATGAATTGCGAATATGATGATATATGTTGATAATGTGATGAATCGCTGATAATTGTGATGTTATTGTTGATTGTGATATTCTGATGACTGTGATAGGATTGCTCTAGTGTGGGACCTATGTTTAGTACTTGTCATGTTCTCTATTATATGGATCGAAAAGATGCTCACCCTTTCTCTGTTGAATGTTACCCTACGTGGTAACTGCAGGTGATTACAAGTGAAGGCCTAGTTACCTTTACTATTCCGAGTGGGTCTTAGTGCTCTGATACGTAACACTCAGGGGATGGGCGCTAGTTTTCTTTTGTCGTTTTGTTTGACATATTGAGTAACTTTTACTGAGGCACTATGTTGTTGTCAAGGCTGTAGTATGATTTTATGAGACTGTATTTTATTCTGCTGCTTAATAAATGAGAATGAAAAAGTGCTATGTATCACACTGAATTTTGGTGGTGGATTTTATTATATCAAAGCGTGAAGTATTTTTGGTTGACTTTGTGTAACGCCCCTTGCGGTGAAAAATAATAAATTTTTGAAAAACTCTGATAATTAATTAAATAAAATAAATGGGTAGAAAAGGGGTGTTACAATCCGCACGGGTCGATCGCGTTACGTGGCACGATTACCTCAAATAGAAACTTTAATTTGAAATCTCATTAATCTAAAATCAATTATAAAATATAGAGGATGATTTGCATACGCACAGGTGCTGTCGTGTTATTTTTATGAATGAATTTAGATAGTATTTAAATAGTCGGAACATTACCCCGTGAAAATAAAGAAAAATTTAAAGTAGATAAAAAAGGAGTTTCAAATAAAAAATTGGTAAATATAAAAACTAAAAATATAAAAGTATAATTTAAAAACAATATGTGCATTTATCCCGTGTGTTTTTATATATCAGTGCAACTATCCCGTGTTTTTATATATATCATTGCAGTTATCCCCGTATTTTTTTATATATCAGTGCAGTTGTCCAGTGTTTTTTTTATGAATCAGTGCAGTTATCTCATAATTTCAATTGATTATTTGAGTTGATTAGTAGATTATTGTAGATAGTAAAAGATAGATAGTAGATTATCAATAACAAATATTTATCCCGTGTTTTTTTATATATCAGTGACAATTATTTGTCCTTTTTAGGTATTATTGACAAATATTTGTCACGTGTGTTTTAAGTATTAATCAGTTTAAATAGTCATTAAGTCTTCTTATTTTTTTAGATAGTAGGATTATAGTAGTCTTCAAAAATTATAATTATTAATGGCAAATATTAATCCCATGTTTTTTATATATCACTGCAGTTATCCCGTGTTTTTTATATAACAATGCAGTTATCTCGTAGTTTCAATTGATTATTTTAATTGATTAGTAGATAGTAGATTATCAATAAGAAATATTTGTTTTAAATATTAATTAAATATTCCTTTCTTAACATTGATTAGTAGATTATAGTAGATTATTGCAGTTATCCCGTGTTTTTTTAGATAGTAGGTTTATAGTAGTTTTCCAAAATTATAACAATGGTAAATATTAATTATAAATTGTCAAAAAAAATTATAATATTAATCCCGTGTTTTTTTATATATCACTGCAGTTATCTCGTCTTTTTTATTTATCAGTGCAGTTATCTCGTAGTTTCAATTGATTATTTTAGTTGATTAGTAGATTATAGTAGATAATAAAAGTTAGATATTAAATTATCAATAAGAAATATTTGTTTTAAATATTAATTACTAATTTAAATAGTCATTAAGTCTTCTTGTTTTTTAGATAGTAGGTTTATAGTAGTAGTCTTCAAAATTTTTAATTATCAATGACAAATATTATTCTCATGTTTTTTTATATATCAGTGCAGTTATCTCGTGTTTTTTATATATCAGTGCAGTTATTTCGTAATTTCAATTAATTATTTTAGTTGATTAGTAGATTATCAATAAGAAATATTTGTTTTAAATATTAATCGGTATTTTAAATAGTCATTAAATCTTATAGTTTTTTAGATAGTAGGTTTATAGTAGTCTTCAAAAATTTTAATTATCAATGACAAATATTAATACTGTGTTTTTTTATATATCAGTGCAGTTGTCTCGTGTTTTTTTTATATATTATTATTGTAGTTATCTCGTAGTTTCAATTGATTACTTTAGTTGATTAGTTGATTATAGTAGTGTTTTTTTAAATTTAGAAATTTAGTTAAAAGAATTAAAATGAAGTGATAAGAGAAAGAGAATAATTATTTATGGGAAAAGTAAAGTAAAAAGAAAAAAGGGAAGAAAGAGAGTGTAAAAGAAACGTGAAAAGAAGGAAAGAGAGTGTAAGAAGAAAGAGAAAAAAGGAAGAAAGAGAGTGTAAGAGAAAAGTGAAAAGTAAGAAAGAGAGTGTAAGAATAAAGAGAAAAAAAAAGAAATAGAGTGTAATGACATTTTTACCCTAAAAAATTTGAGGTGTCTTTTAGATAGAATGGGGGTATTGGTAAAATTATATGTGGTGAATTGGTATAAATATATAGTAGATAAATATATAGTAGATAAATATATAGTAGATATAGTAGATATAATCAAACAACCCACTAGTAAAAACTCAAATCTACTCATTACTCAAATTTTCCCCCATCATCAATGTTGAGGTTAAATTGGTAAAAGACTCACAAAAAGACAAAAAAAAATCACTTTTTCCAATATTTCTCACATTTTCACCTTTTTCACTCTCCCTTACCACCTTTTCAAACCTTTCTCACTATTCCCCCCCTCTCTATCTCTTTCAACTTTTCTTCTTTTATTTATCTTCTTTCTTCTTCAATTTTTCGTTTTACTATAATTTTGAAAATTTTCAAATTTGAACAAATCTACTGTCTATCTACTATATGTACTATAATCTACTATTTATCTGTAATCAAACAACCCACTTTATCTATAATCAAACAACCCACTTTATCTATAATCAAACAACCCACTACTAGGTAAATACTAAACTAGTCATTTCTAAAAAAATTGATACATCACCTTTTATAAGGGTAAATTAGTCATATAAATTAATTGTCTTCTAAATTTGAATTTTAAATTCCCCCCTTTCATATCTATCTCTTCTCTCACACACTTATAAATTTAAATTCAATTTAGTCCTCAAAAGAATAACTTTCAATCTCACAAAAAAATGAGAAGTCTAAATGACTATTTGAACTACTAATAAATATATAAAAAACATGCTATAAATATTTGTCATTGATACATAAAAAAGTATGGGATGAATATTTGTCGGAGACGTTTTTTATAATACTCATGGACGGAACAAATACTAAAAAAACATGCTATAAATATTTGTCATTGATACATAAGGATTATCTATAATAAAACAACCCACTAGGTAAAATACTAAACTACTCATTTCTAAAAAATTGACACATTTCCTCAAAGAAAATTGACACATCACCCTTTATAAGGATAAACTAGTCATATAAATTAATCATCTTCTAAATTTGAATTTTAAGACTCTCACACACTTTTAATTTTAATAATATCATTTGTAAAAAAAGAGTGACGGCCTTAAAAAATAACTTTTAGTCTCTCAAAAAAATGGGAAGACGTAATGATTGTTTGACTACTAATAAATATAAGCATGTTATAAATATTTGTCTTTAATACATAAAAAAGTATGGGATAAATATTTCTCACTTATAAAAATAAAAAGGGGACAATAATTGTTATTGATACATAAAAAACACAGGACACAAGATAAACAAGGGACATTAATTGTCATGTCAGGAACAAATATTTGTCATTGATACAAAAAAAATACGGGATAAATATTTGTCACTCATGAATAAAAACCACGGGACAAATATTTGTCATAGTTCGCCTATAAATTATAAACGTGACAAAAATGAGCCGAAGAATCCATTATTCTTTTGCTTTTAACTCTCGACGGGAATAATATAATGGTTTTTATTGAGTTTGTCGACATAGTCTCACAGTCTTCGACGGGAAAACATATATCGAAGGGCTGCATATCCTTTTGTCAATCTATTATTCTACTATAATCTACTTTACTACCTACTATAATCTACTATTCTACTATCTATTTACTATAATCTATCTATCTACTATCTTCCACAATCTTTTGATAAAATTTTATAAAATCTTAGATTTTATTTAAAAATACGATAAAGATATTTGACTAAGAGCAAATAAATTAGTTTTACTATTCAAATTATTTTTAGAATATTTGGTACCATATAATTTATTTAAAAAACATTTTCAATTAGCTATCTAATAGTTATATTGTTTAAACTTTATAATTCGAATGATATGTGATTACTTTACAAATGTAATCTAAAATTTATGAGTTGATACTTGTATTAAAATTTCTGTTTGAGACTATTTTGTAAAAATAACACGATGTTACTCATGCGTATGCACAGGTATTTTGCTAGATTATTATATAACCCTAGAGCCAACTCCATGTCTCTGCTATCCACAATATTGTGTTCGTTGATATTGTACTTCATTGGTTTCCTCGTGCAATTCTAGAACCTTTTGGGGAAGTTATAGTGGTTCCATTTTATGTTTTCTCCTTGGGTTGTTTGATATTGGGTTTCCTAGGGATTCTTATATTTTTGTTCCCTTAGAGGTTTTAGGTTTCTTTTGGTGGACACCCAATCTTCTTTTGGATTTCCTATTTTTTTTTTAAAAAATTGTTAGGGTGAGGGGATGGCACCCCAGTCAAAGATAAAGAAGACCTTCGGGCTCTTTGAGCACTTACGAATGTAATTACCCCCAAAGGGACTAGTGGAGATTTGAACCCGAAACCTTTAAATACAAATTCTGTCATGCTCTACTAGGTCAACCCTTGAATTTCTTATCTAATAATATTTCAATCCACCAAAAAAAACTCTAATAATATTTCTTTTTTATAAACAAAAAACAAAAATGATTGCGTGTCTATCAAACATTCAAAACTTTAGCTATACATGGTTACCTAAATAATGACTGATGGCGGGAATTTTTTGTCCTACCTAAATCTCCTCTCCTGTTTTAATTGTCTGTACACAATTAAAAAAAAAGCCTCGATACGGTCGGTGATCAAGCTCATCAATATATCAATAAGCGTTGGTCCAATTGCTAACTGGGTTAGGATCCCACCCAAGGTTTGGGGTTCGAATATTGAGTGTGACAAAAACTCTGTTGGGAGGGGAGGACCATACGAACCGGTAAAGTCGAGTATACATGTGACCAATAACATGATAACAAAAAAAATCAAGCTCATCAATGCAGCAAAAAAGCATGACCAAATTCACCACTGAATTCTTTAAGTCATATTAACGCCAACAAACCTTTTGAAGTTTTGATATCATTCTCTGTAGCATAACCAGCTACGGTGTGAGAATTCATTTAATATAGATTTGGTACCTGAGAACCGTTTCATACAAATAAAATGACTTGAGTTATAATTACGGTACCAAATCTATATCTATATTTATATCTATATCTATATAAATAATTGAGAATAATTTCATTTAATAAAATTCCACGTGTCTTCTCGGTATCATTTTAACAATTTATACACTTATTCTAATTCATTATTTTGGGTAAACCCGAGTATTTACCGCACAGACAGCAGTGACCAATCTCTCGCTCATTGTAGGTGCCTCGAGGGGCAGGACAGCTGGCCCAGAGTTTTAACACTGCTCCGTACCCAAGGCAGGAATCGAACCCCCGACCCTGGGTTAAGGGAGGTTCAGCCTCAACCGTTGAACTCCACGCTCTGGGTTATTCTAATTCATTTCCATACACTTGACAATAATTTAATTTAATTATTTATTTTAAATTTAATAATCTAATTAATGATTTTGATGAACATTTACTTACTTTTCTATTTTTTCTGTTATGTATTAAATATGTTTCGGTTACTATATATTATATATTATATTTATAACATTTATTTTATTTTGATTTAATATCTATTAATAATATGTTTCAAAATATTAATACTAGAATTTTTTTATATGATTAGGTTTCGTTACACATTTATTTTGTTCTGATTTAATATCTATTAATTTACAATACGTTTCAAAATATTTACTTCTAAGTTATTCTTCTCATTGTTAAAGAATTGTTTATCTGATTTTCTATATAGAAGGTTGTCCCTTCGACTTTTCATTTTATTGAGTTCCACCATTTTGTTTTTTCTTCCCCCTATTTTTGCCTTCACCAATTTTTGTTTTTTCTTCTCCTATTTTTCATTTGTATCACATCAAGTGTATTTTCTTCTAACAACAAGGGTTGGTCCAAGTGGTAACTGGACTTGGATCCCACTCCAAAGTCTCGGGTTCGAATCTTGGGTGTAGCGACCGAAAAAATCCGGAAAAGGATTCTTCGAAGGTTCAAAAATGAAGCCGCCACCAAAGTTTGGTTTAATGGCTAACATTGGAAAATCCCTTTGAGATGGATAAGGGTCCTTGAGACCAGGTCTGGGTTCGGGAGTCGATTATGCGTGGGAAAGGTATTAGCACCCCACGACATCCTTCCTAACGAAGGTTACCTTCTAATTAGTTGTGTAAAAGAATGTTAATTTTGAAAGTGTTTATTTTACCCTTTTATTATGAATTAAAAAGAAATTAAAAGGAAGAAAAGACCTGATATTTTTGAATTAAGAAATGATTTAGGAAAAGACTAAAAAAGGTTTTTTATTAGCGCACTTGACAGAGGTGGGCCCGCCCTCTGCTCCTACGTATCTCCGGGTAGAGAATCAAAGGCTACGTAGTTCTTGGGTAGAAAAAGTTTGGTTTGTTTGTGTTTTTTAATTTAGGGATTTTAGGACTTGTGATCCGTTACAATTCATTTATCCTAAAACAATGACTAACCCGGCTGTACGGCTGACTTAATCCCCTGTTTTTGAAAATTTGTTTTTTGTTTGAAAGAAATGCTTGTGTGTTTGTATTTTTAAGTTTAAAAATTATTTCTTTTAAATAGGGATTTTGGGACCTGATTCGTACGGTTCATTCGTGGTCCTAAAAAGCTGACTAACCCGATCGTACGACCGACTTAATCCCCTATTTTGTGTTTTGAAAATATTTATTTATTTATGAGAGGAAAATGAATATTTTGTTTTTCTGTTTTGAATTTGAACGAAAAGTTAACAAAGAAGAAAAAATGAAAAGTGCAACTAGTGAAAAATAAATATCATTAATATTTAAAAATAAACTAATTAAAAGAAAAATAAAATAAAAAAAGGGAGGGGGAGAGAGAGAGAGCGAGAGCTTCGCTAAGAGAGGGAGAGAATGTGTTCAGTGTTCGTGTTGAATCACTGCGGTGTGCTTTTCACTATGGACATGACCTCCTTTTATAAGTGAAGGGTTAGGTAAAGAGTGGACAAGTTGACTTGCTAGGCAAGTCGACTTGCTGACCAAGCAGCTTATTGGGCTGAAGGTTGATGCTATTGACACCCCCCTTTTATGATTTTCATTTTTTCTATTAATTTTGATTTTTTGCAACTTTATTTTATATTTTGGTGATTATAAATGAAAGCAAAAATGATTTTTTTTTGTAAAATAGTTAAAACTTATTATTTTTTTTAAATATAAAATGTTATTTTTGACTAAAAGACAAATCTAAAAAAAGAACAAGTTGGGCCAAAGTCCGATCGGAAAAATTTAACATAGGCCCAATAAAGTGAATTACTACGCACATGTCCAATAAAACGAGATAGCATCCGAACAAGCTCAAAAGCTAACTCACGGTAATAGGACGTAAAAATAACGACGAGTGTAGTAAAAAGAGCGGACAAAATTGGGGTATAACAGCTGCCCCTCTTTATTTATATTTTACTAGAAAATGTGAATGGTTTTCAGATTTTCATAGTAGAAATAAAAAGGCTAAAGTGCTCCCGGGGTCCCTTATCTTTATTTAAAGTAACGAATTAGTCCTTTATGTTTTTTTTGTCCCAAACAAGTCCTTTATCTTTCAAATTTTTGACACATAAATCATTTTCCGTCAACCTCCATCCAACTTTGTTAAACAGTGCTCATGTGGCGTGCTGACTCATTATTTGATTAGGTGGCATGTCATTTTTATTTTTGCTTAGGTGGCATATAATTTAATTTAATAAAAATAAAAGCTAAACAAAAATAAAAATGACATGCCACCAAATCAAATAATGAGTCAGCACGCCACATAAGCACTGTTAACAAAGTTGGATGGAGGTTGACGGAAAAGGATTTATGTGTCAAAAATTTGAAAGATAAAGGACTTATTTGGGACAAAAAAAACATAAAGGACTAATTTGTTACTTTAAATAAAGATAAGGGACCCCGGGAGAACTTTAGCCAAATAAAAATAAAGATAGAATAGACGCTAATTGTGTCCGCTTAGGGGGAAGATGAGTTAGGGAAATGAGGGACGATTAACACTTGGCGTGTTAACCGAGAATAATGAAGAAGGATCACTGGGGATCTAAAGGAGCACTGAGGCTCTGAAAGAGCACTTGGGCTCTAAGGGAACACCGGGGCTCAAGGGGTTGCCTAAGCCCTGAAGGACCACTTGGGGTCTGAAAGAGCACTGGGGCTTTGAAGGATCTCTGGGGGTCTGAGGGTGGCCTTTTTCGAGCGGTCGTTAATAAGATCAGGTCTAGAACTGATCACGAAGGACGTCCACTATGTCTTAGGCTGACACAGCTAGTCTGAAGGACCTGGGGTCGGATGATCCATCGGTGCTCGATGCCGACGTGCGATCTGGATTGATGGACCAATGGAGGTCTGAAGGAGTGCTGGGGCTCTGAAGGACCTCTGGGGGTCTGGAAGATCGGTGCTAGACTCGGTGCTAACATTACGACCTGGTTTGCTGAGATGGGATCGACACTTGGAGCGTCGATTTTGGAGGAACAAGATATAGGGATCGACACTTGGCGTGTTTACCCGAACATACCTAATGAATACATTTACCTGAGAAGGGAAAAGCTATCTATATTTGGCATGTCTAATAATGCAATGAATGGTGTATGCGTGCATGTGTTGTATGCACGTGCAATGATGATTGTTTGTTGGGGTAGCAAATGAGGTGTAGCGGATAATGGGTGTTGAAGTTGATGGAATAATGAAGTTGATAAACTGTGTATGCGTATGCAAATAAGATGTAATTGTATTGCTTAGATGCACGTATTGCGATGAAACGCATGGTTGCATGATGGAATGATTTATGGTGGGGGTAATGAATGCAATGTGGATGATTTTTTTCTCTTTTGGCCTTTTTTTAATGAATGAACGAATGAACGAACGAATGAATGAATGAATGAATGTGCACACGTAATGCTTAGATGCAAGAGTTATGGTAGACGCATGACTTGATGTCGAAATACAATGTATGGTGCAATGATTTATGATATGGTATATTAGTAATGCATGCAGAAGTGTTTTCAAATTTTGAGATGAGAAATGAGACTTTCAATGCAAGAAGTAGAGAGATGAGTATTTTGGAGTCATCATTTATTGGAAAAATTAGATTGATCTGAACTCAAACTTTGGCAATCTCAAGATTGTTATTTGCAGACACTAATGTGAAAAAGTAGTTGACTGTATTTGCAGACTCGTTTATTTCGCTCTTCCATTATGATGCCCCATGATGGCCGAAGTTTTAGGTCCACAAAGTTAACTAGGTGTATTTTCAGTATCAAATTATTAGCTTGTGTTCTCTCTCTTTGAAGCATTGTTTAGTAAAGATGTATAGTAGTGCAAATATAGGTGAATGAGTCAGTTAGCTTGGTTTTAGGTCTAGGGTATGGACATATGTGGCACATGAAGGGATGAATGACAGGTTTTATCCAAAGACATGAAAGGTGGGCTTTCCCCAACTCAAGAAATGTGGGACTGCCCCAATTTAGACTTATGATGACGGTGAATGAATGACTTGCCCCTATCTAGTGATGACAACAACTAGGGGTGTAGGGGAAATGATGAATTGGGAATGTCATGACTTTGTAACGAAAAGTGGCATGCAAGAGATTTTGTCTCAACCCATGGAGTTTGGTGTTGCCCCAATTATGACAAGGACAAGGTTTCCTCAATTGAAGTAGCATTGTGAAAGGGTTTGTTTCGGGTAATGGGTTGAGAAATTGCCCCGGTACGGTTTTGTGGATGTGAATATGATAAGGGAATGAGATGGGTGTAGGGAGAATTTTCCTAATTTTAGGTGGAGTTAACTACAAAAAAAAACGGAGAATTGTGACGGTTAAAATTGCAAATTTTGGCGGTTTGAACTGCCATTTTATTCAACAGCGGCGGTATCACTCACCGCCAGAATCACGGTCGCCACTAGGCAAAAGGTGGCAATTACTATTAAACCGCCAGAATCCTCCATTGTATAAAGCGGCAGTTTTTCTTCTGCAAAATGCGGCGTTTCAAACTGCCATAATTTACTAATAAAAGACAAATTATTTTTGTAAATATTGGCAATTTCAACTGCCAGAATTTACGATCCTCCATTGTTACTATATGCAAAAAATGGCAGTTTTACCGGCCAATATATATATATATTTTTTTACAGTTTCATTTCATTATTAGTTGCTTTAATCACACTTACATTTAAATATGTTTTAATCCTCACAAAGACCATGTTATTTGTTGCAACCACAACCACTTACTATGATTATAAATATAACAACCATAAATATCACATTTAATAAAAGGAAATTACTCATTTAATTTCCATGGATCAACAGAAACATCTACAAACTGTATACTGCAAAAAAATTCCTGGCAAGCAATAGAGTAACAGACCATAAATTAATTTGAGACATCAAGTTACAAAGTTAACATTTGGAGTAGCCACTTAAAGGAATGATACAAATACAATGAATGAAAAGTCATGGTACCAACATTTGCTACAGATTGGATGATGCTATCTAAATTGAACAATGAATGATACAAACACAACGAACTATCATGGCGCCAAAATTCGCTACAGATCGGATGATGCTATTCGAAAGTGAACGTATACAACAATTGAAGCTTGAAGATCACGATCTACCTTGAAGTGAGCATTAAAAAATCTTTTTTCCTGTTGAGCCAAATATAAAAAAAAGATGAGGACAATTTGCCAGTATTTAGAGCACTACCAAAAAGCCATGGGCAATAAGCAACTTGGGACAATGTTATAAAATTACCTCTCTATTATAATCAAGTGAATTTATAGAAGTCCTTCAGTTTTTGCTCTTCTGAATCAAATAAAACAATGTGGCTTGGCAGAGACCAATTTTTTGCTTCTGTAGAGACAAAAGAAACAGGGTCCATCATGAATCGGTCAGATTCATCTAGGATTCCTTTCTCTTCACTGTTGACAGTGATGCAATAAAATCAATTATGAACTTATTTTAATTTCGATTAAGAATTGAAGTCATTCCATAATTCTTGATTTCAAACCTTGGTGTGCAGTCCAGAAATTGCATTGGCAACAGATTACAACTTCCAAGCCTCCCCTTGTGACTAGACCCCTCATTATATTCGAATAACTTCCTGTGTAAATACATAGAGGACAAATAACATTAAAAATAATAATTTCAACCATAGCAAACAAGACACAAACATGGATAAAATTAACAGATTAAGTTAAAGAGAAACCTTGTAGCCTCTTCGAAGAAATGAGCTTCCCTGTTCTTCCTGAAGTCCCAGGACCCTCAATAGTTCTTCCTTAGCCTAGATAAGTCAATAGATTAATATGAAAATATTCATAGTTAATAAGAAAACGAAGGTAAAGTTCATGAGTTTACTTCACCAAGGGTGAAACGAGTTGCACTTTCTGCTATGCAAGCATAAGAACCATCTGCTTGTTTAAGCATCACCTGCCAAGGACCTGTGCAATTTATGAAGAAAATTTAGTGCATCATTCATATCATTGGACAATAAAAGTATATTAGTCACACAATAAAACCAGGTTTTTATCACAAGTAAATGGAATTAGCCACAACTATGAACTGTTGGCATTTAAAAACTGGTGGGCCATAAGAGAAAATATGGCCATACTCAATTTCCGTCACTAATTAGGTGGCTTCTGAGAAGAAAATTTGTCCCCAGGACCAAATGGAAGTCAAGTGTGTATTCACATTCTTTCATAGAAAATCACCAAATGTTGTTACATAAACTGCAAATATGTCTTCCTTGTAAGGTCTGATGTTATTATGTTAATATTAAATAACTGGTAATAACTTAAAGCAGTAGTTTATCATACTTTTACCACAGCTTTTCTTAGCAGTGTATTCCATTCTAATTTTAGTTTTTAGTAACCTTAATACTTTTACCACGTCTTCAACCGGAAGTTTCGGTGCTACAGCACATGTACACATGCAAAGGTACTTATTATCATAAATATATAGCTGTACCAGGGTATTGATGGAACACAGCTCCACTGTAGTTGACAATGTAAGGTGCTATTTGAACTGTCTTAAAAACAGAAAAAGTAAACAGTCAATGCCTATTATTTGAGAAGATGATCAATGCTTTAGAGGCTATTTAATAAAACGGGGTACCTTTGAATAATCTCTGATTCGTATGTAGAACACTGGAGTGAATTGAGAAAGAAAGCAGTAGTGCAAATCTTTGGGTGGGAAGCCTAGAAGGCCCAAATCAGCACTGTAAATTCAATATTTAATCTCTGTCAAACATAAGTGTACGAAGTAGTTAAGGCTTGAGGCAAGCATGAAAACTCTGAAAAATACAAGGTACAACATATACCGCAGTGTATCTAGTTCAAGATTAAATAGAAGTGTTGGTGTAGACATAGCAAAATGTTCCTGCAAAATCCAAGTAATATTAATCTTAGATATGCATCAAACTAAAGCAGCTTGTCAAACCCAGTGGACAGCATAAAATCCTGTTAAATCACATATAATTAGTTAATTGTCTATTAAGAATCACTCACAACAAAGGCCATCCAAAGCAAATCCTAGACCACTCGCCCCCGCTTCCCAGTTTCCCCTATAGGGATTCCTATGCAATGAAACTTAGATTTCATAAGTTGATCCTATTATGAATTTTGCAAGTCCCTGCTTATTTTATGCCTTGAGTTATGCCAGTATTTCAAATTCATATAAACACATGATTCATGTTGGGTATTAGTTATTTTGGAATTTTAGAAATATAGAGGAGACGTTCCTTATGTGTTCCTATTGTTATTCTATTCTTAGGCTTGCCGGATTAGAGGAGTATCAAATTAGAAGCCTAAGAGTGGGTTGTGACAACAGGCTTAGAAGCTAAACTAGATATATTGTAGAATTTTGCATCCTGACCAAATATCAAATGAAGAACTCAAGTCATAACCTATTATTGCTCGTGACTTATTAGCAATGAACAAAGCAAAAACAATTCTGATCAAAGAACAAGCCAATGCAAATAAGAGTGAAATTTCATTTGCACATAAAAGATTTGAAAGAAAAAAATAAAAAAGACTAAGGAAACCTTCTAATGGCAGAGACATCATACCACATACTTCTCTATATAACCAAGCTCACGTGTGGTACATTAGACATATTGTCCATGCCTCCACCCACAACAACATCATTTATACCTAATTGAATACTTTGTGCTGCAAGAATCACAGCTGCAAAAACCAAAGCAACTTTGTCACTCTTGTTCTTAAAATACTACTCCATGAATAGGACCAGATATATCTGTTACTCGATGAACTTAAAACTGCACTTTTATTTTATAAATAGGACAATAAGTCAATAAAATGTTCCTATCATTATAAAAAATCACACACCTTTTAAACCTGATGCACAAAGTTTGTTAATTGTAGTGCAAACTACAGAATTGGGAATTCCAGCCCCAAGAGCAGCTTGTCTAGCAGGAGCTTGTCCCAAATTTGCACTGAGAACATTACCAAAATACACTTCTTGTACAAGTGATGGATCAACATTGGCCCTTTTAAGAGCAGCTAAACAGAAAGAAATCAAGGGAATCTTCAGATATTTTCAAGTGTAATTCAATATATTGATATAAAAGCTAGAAAGAAACTAAGACTTGAATGCAAATTTGCAATAACTTTGGTAGGAACATTCTAAGTATTTCTGTTACTGATACATTCAATAAAATCATTATTTGCTGATAAATATTTTTTCTTCAAGATTTACCTTCAATAGCTATAGAGCCAAGCTTGGTAGCAGGAATAGAAGCGAGAGCACCATGAAATCCACCCATGGGAGTGCGTGCAACACCAACAATGCACACATCTGTTGCATTGCAGAAGGAAAGATAAGAATCAATAATAGTCTAATATGGTAACTGAATAAATAAAAAAGCCACAACACAAGTTCATAAATCTGAAACAGTATGTTAATATCTAAGAAAACAAGTTTGCTGAATGACCTTTGACAAATCAGTTTTAGACAAAAGTTGAAGATGAAGAGGTGGTGCCAACAATAACAAATCACCCCATCCTTTCGTTTCCCACTTATACTCCAAACAAAAAGGTTCTCTGAGAACAGCATCACCTGACACGGGGTAACAAAAACTGAACCTGTCCAGAACACACTCATGCTTTGAATCAGAATCAGGCAACAAAGCTATCCTAATAAAGCTATATGGTGAAACAGAGGAGATATATTACCTCTTGATTTTAGAGCGACGAAGACGGACTGAGGGCGAGGGAATGATGGCCACGCAGAGAGAGCAACACGGCGACGGAGCGACGACGAGACAGAGTAAGGCAACGGCGAGTGAGGCAACGATGCGACGGCGAAAACGGAGGGACTCGAACCGAGCGATGGAGCGATGGAGCGATTACTGATTCTCACTGATTCTTAGCGATTACAGAGAGGTGGAGAGATGGAACGCGATGGCTGATGGAGTGAGAGAGAGTATGAATGGAACGCGATGACGCGGAGGCGAGGGTGGTGGTGAGGGAGGAGAGTGACAGTGAGGGTGGAGAGTGACAGTGAGGGTTGAGTCTAAAGTGAAAGCAAAGGGCGTGGTGAATGAAAAAGAGAGCGCGAAGTGGAAAAGATAGGGCGCGTCAATTAGTAAACGAATGGAGTAAATTCCGGCAGTTCAAACTGCCAATAATTTCATTCTTATTAGGGCGGCTCAAAGAACTGCCACATTTTACGGTATATAATGGCGTTTTTAATGAACCGCCAAAATTTACCCGGTTTTTTGTAAGGATGGGATTGCCTCACTATGGAATGACATTTCAAACGGTTGCTTTAAGTGAGGTTGTGAAAGGTGGCAAAGTTAGGGTAATGGGCTAGGGAGGTGGTCCAATAGGGCTATATGGATTGGGTATGGTATATGAATGGGATGGATAATGGCTAAATCTCCAAGTTCAAGTGGTATGGATGATAAAAGGAATGCCCCACTTTGGGATCGAGGTGGTGATCCTAGTATAAACTTTTGGTTCCCTTTTAGGTGAATCCCAAAGACTGTGACAGTCTTGAGTTTTTTGATATGATGAAAACTTCACTTGGTGATCACTAAACATTGTCTTTATATCAATGCAACTTGAATGCACCTTGGAGTGCAAGCCTTTTGATTTTATTTTTTTTTTATTTATTTTTTTTTAACTTTGATTTTTTGAGCAAACATATTGTAAATAAATAAACTTATTTGTCCTAAAATTTGAACTTTGAGAAAACAAAAGCAGTCAGTCATTGATCGGAATGGACTTTATAGGGTTGTAATGTGACCGATGGTTAGGGGTTTGTGAAGGATAGGATAATTAGGCCTAATGAAGTATTTGAGAGTTTATGAAAGGAGGGATAATTAGGCCCAATTAGGTGTTTGAGGGTTTATGAAAGAAAGAGTTTGAATTGTGGCGAATGGTTAGAGGTTTATGAAAGAAAGAGGTTGTAAATGGGTGTTTGAGGGTTTATGAAAGGAGGGATAATTAGGCCCAATGAGGGTTTATGAAAGGATGAGGTGTTTATGAAAGGAGGGATAAGTGGGCCCAATGAGGTGTTTTGAGGGTTTATTGAGACAAGGATCTCTTATGCGCTTCATGGCAAGATGTATCGGCCCACAATTTCTACTTCTTTTATTTTTCCAGGATTTTCAATCCTCTCTTTTTTTAATTTCACTTTTTTGTGATTTTTCTTTCTCCTTTTTTTTGGGCTGGGTGAGCTGATAAAAGTGATACACCATGTTTAAGTGTGGAATTGATCATTGTCTAGGGTGACCGAAATTGTATAAGGTGACTGAAAGATTTTTTTTTGATTTTTCGGCTCAAAGGGGTAGTAAAGAGCCTTTTTTGAGGATATGGGAAGATGACCAAACTTCATTTCAAATCATGACTGCTTATTTTCTCAAAACTTAACTTTAGGACAAAAATTTATTTATTTGCTTAGATTGCTCTTGAGAGTTTTCAACCTAACAGGCTTTTTTGAATTTTTTGTTATCTTTTTTTTGTAAATGATTTGCACCAAGGGAATTCAATATTGACAAGGTATCTAGTGATCACAAATTTTCCCCAGCATGGAGAACCTAAAGTGTTATTTCATTAATGGGAACATAGCATAAGGTCTTGCTATACTTGTTTGCATATTCTGATGATCAAACATAGCATAATCCCTCATGGGTCTATTTGTATCATTAATCATACCTAGTGGTCTCATGGAACCTGGTCTAGATGTGAGCCTGGACCACTTCTAACTGATCCTCCAATGGAACCTGGTCTAGATCTCTCTTCTTCACTTTGTTGAGACATTGTGATTTTGCAGCTTTGAAGTCTTTGTTTCTGGAGTCTAAGCAACTTTCTAAACCTTCTCTCTATCTCTAAATCTAATTCAAATTTTGGTGATCTGGCCCTGTGCATAAGCTAGTGCATCCTGTGCACCTGCACCAAGAAACAAACTACCAGAGTAATAAAACACTAATTTATGAATCTAAACAACAAAAGTTAATGGCAATCCCCGGCAACGGCGCCAAAAACTTGGTGTGTGAAAAATATAAGGTGCAAGTATACACAGTCACAAACAAGTAGTATAAAAGATCGAACCCACAGGGATTGGATTAACTCTTGTAGTTTTAAAAGTGTATAAATTAGTGTGAACTATACTACTCACAAATTGGGAGGATGATGATAAGTAAACAGAATGCAAATAAACAATAGAATGTAGAGGAAATCAGTTGAGAATGAGAGTTGAGATGTCTTTGCCAAATAAGTCACTTTCAAGATTTTTGTGCATTTAAGTGGTGCAGGTGCACTGGATGCAGCTGCATCAGTATGTGCTTTTCAGTCACTTTCTTCAGAGTTTCATTACAAGCTTCCTATGTCTAGGCATGCTAAATAAGTTCACTCCTGTCTCTTAAGTACCCACTGAATCACCCTAAGGACTATGTTATCCTATGTCTAGGACTTAACATGGAATTAACAAAGGTTTCTTTATTAAAACAAGTTAACAAAGACTTTATTAAAACACTCACCCTTATTAGTTCTTGAGTTCTTAATTGTAAACCATGTCTGCTTTTACAAATCTACTTATTTCAAGCGATCAACCTTAAAACAAGTGTTGAAAGAAGTATTACACAAGAACTAAAATGCATACATCATATAAAAGCACAACAACTTACTTAAAAGATCATTATAAGGTTAGAACATCTCAACTAAAGAAATTTAGCTCATGTTAGACATTGCAAGACATATATAAACTGAATAGAACATGTTTATATAAGTGAAATCATAAAAAAAGCAACAAGGTAAAGGTTACACAAGTTGGAGTTCATTTGCATGATTTCCTAAGCAATGCAAGTGCACTGATTCCCTGCACTTAGCTAGTACTACGTGGAAGTGAAGAAAGAAGTTGTCGATTCCTTGCTTACCTTCCTGAAACTTAAAAACTATCTAAAACTAATTATAAGGATATCGTGTTGATATCTTGCGGTGTGTTTTCAAATGAGAAGCGAGGGTCCATTTATAGCCTTCAAAAAGTGAGACTTCCTTGGAGATTAAGTTAACTTAAGAAGTTAACTATGGTTAAGTTTCTGAACTTCAGACAGTAGATTGAATTGCACACTCAAACACAAATTGAGGTCCAATAATGGATGGCCAAGTGTCCCTAAGTGAGTGTGTAACATCCTCAAAATAATTAGTAGAATTATTTGGGTGTTAACCCAATTAAATTAATTTAGTACTTAATTAGTAAAATTATTGAGTGCTAAATATAATTATTGGTTGTTTTAAAATCGTTAACCGATTAATTTGGGTCAATGACGGTTTAGAAACAAAATTAGATATTAAGGGAAATGTGGTCATTTGACCACATCACCTCTTAATATAAAAGAAAAAGAAAGGAATTAAGAAAGAAAAGAAAGGAAGCTCGAGAGAGATACAGAGAAGAGAAGAAAGAAAAGAAGAAAAGAGAGAAGAATGGGTAAGAGGAAAGAAGAGGAAAAAGGGGAGACCAAGGTTCTTCAAAACGTCTTCCCTCCAACACGAAAAATGTTCAGCGTTCCTTCCTCTTCGAATTGGTACCAAAATCATCATCATCAACTCACTCTCTCTCACTTTGCCATTTTCGAAAATTTGAAGGGAGTGGAGGTTTTTGATGGTTCAAGCTCAAAGGGTAGCTTGGGATGGTGTTTGGCGCGAACCCAAGGATGATGGATCGTTGATTGAAGTTCGATTAAAAGATTGGAAGCTAGTTGGGTGAGTTTGGGTTGAAAAATCAAGATTTGGGGTTATGTGTGAATAGTGATTTGAAGGTTGAAGATGATGAATAGTGTTTAATGATTCGAGGATGATTAGGAGCGAACCTGAAGCGTATTGAGTGCGGAACGAAATTCAATTTCGCGAATTGGAAGTTGGTTGGTGATTAGGGTTCGAATGGGGGATTTCGAGGAATTCGGTATTTCGGCCAAAGAGATGTCTCGGGATCAAGCGGAAAGACTGGAAGCGGATTTGGGCGTTGTCGGAGCGTGGGGGTTTATGCGGGGATTGTTCGTGTGGTTATGTGAAATTTTGAAGTCCCGGTGATTTCGGCTCGGTATCGACTCTCGCTTCAAGGGTGAGTTTTACTCACGTTTAGGATGTGTTCGTGTTGAAATAATTTTTACGTTGATTGTTGTAGAGAGATTTTGAGTCAAAACTGTAACACCCATTTCTACCCGGTAATTTATTAACGTAAAATCAGAGTTCTTAACGACAAAACGGATGTCACATTTCTCAAAACAATTCGTAATACATAGCACTTTTCAAAACATCATCGTCAATTAACAATTCGATCACGCAGCGGAAAGTTCACAAAATCAATCGTTAAAAATCGTTGCAATTTATGCACGACTTCACAATATTAAAATCCAACAAAAGATAAGTCATAACGAAATAAAACAAAACAGCGTTCATCCCCCCGAGTGCTACGTATCAGAGCAACGACACCGATCTAATGAAGAACTATGGTCTTCATTCGAACTCACCTGCACGTTACCCACATTTGGGGTAATATTCAAACAGAAGGGGTGAGATATCACACCATATAATTGGATACATGAAAAACAGTATATGCATCAGATTACGGCAGCAATTCATCATTTAAATATCAGTCAACGTCATTACAGCATCATTTCATCATTTAACATCAATCATCATCATTTCAGCATCAATCATCGTTTAACGTCAATCGTCATCATTTCAATCACATAAATATGCACGTAAATGCGGAATGCGACTCAACTCAAGGCCACCGCCCTATAATGCATGTGGTACCATAATCCAAACCCGTAAATAGGGGTATCAACATCGCAACGTCATCGTCGTGTTTGAGCATAGCTCCGTCGTAAAAATATGCTATGCATGAGACACCATGTAAATGCACAACAAATGACAACAATTACACGGCAAGCAAACAACATCGGAAACAACAGTGGCCATAGGCCTATAACACATCACCTGCCAATAAATATAGGCAACTTCGTCGTCGTATAACAATCGTCGTCAACAAATTACAACTTAGAATTTTTCAACACTTTTAGCAACATCACAGTATTTTGGCAACATCACTTTATTTCGGCAACGTCAGAGAAATCATACATCATTTCAAACATCAATCATGGACTTCACAGGTGGGCAGCCACATTTGGCGCCCTTGGCGCCCACAGCGCCCAACAACACACTTGGCAGCCAAAACTGGCGCCCATGGCATTTAACAACTTAAGCAATCCATTGACAACTTAACAATCTAGTCCACATTTAACTCTTATTGACTCAACTTGACAATCAGCCAACAGTTTACCGCTTAACGACTTATCCAACATTTAACCTACAATTAACAACTTAAAGGCTTAATCAACATTTAACCAACAATTAACAACTTAATGACTTAATCAAAATTTAACCAACAATTAACAACTTAATGACTTAATCAATATTTAACCAACAATTAACAACTTAATGACTTAATCAATATTTAACCAACAATTAACAACTTAAAAATCATCAACATCAAAAACAGTTCAGCTTACCTTAAAATTAGAATATTCGGTTAGATCTCTGAATAAGCTTTCCAACGCATTTTAGAGCACCTCAATCGGGCTCCCGGATCAAAAGATATTGCGAAAACAAAAATAAGCAACAATTTGGGCAACACAACAGGATTCGGCGCCCAGGGACCAGACGCCTAGCAACAACACAGGCAACAGAATTCGCAACATGCAGGAAATGGCACCCAGTGCGTGGGCGCCAAGTGAGGCGGCCACACGCAGCGCGCAGCACAACAGGCAACACGGCGCCCAGGGTAGCAGCAGTGCGCCCAGAAACTAGACAACGGCGCCCATGGCGCCCAGACAGCAGCAACATGAATTTTTTTGGTGTTCTTAAGCCCTAAACTGATTTTAATCATCAACATGAATGTCCAAACCTCAACTAACAATTCTAAAACATCAAAATCGAGTTTTTAGTCATCAAACAATCCTAGGGTTCCACATCCTACCCACATACCACCCTTCTTACACCCAATTATAGAGATAGAACCCCACCCTTACCTTAGCCTTTGAAGAACTCGAAATTTTGGCTTGCCCTAGCTCTCCTCTTCTCTTCGCCGCGCCCTCTCTTCTCCTCTCTCTCTATTTTGAATTTTTCTTTCTTTCTCAAATGCGCATAACCCTAAAAATCCCCTTTTATAGTTAGTGAATTCTCATGGGCTTTTTCTTTTGGATATGCGACTTAAACATGGGCCTTGTCCATGACACTCTAATTTCACTTCTACTAACCCTAACCATAGGTCCATATACTCTATTATTATTTATTTTATTATTTCTATCAACTAGATTTCCAAACAATTTAATTAAATACTTAATTAAATTTTTGGGGCGTTACAAAAACCGTTATTTGGAAAATATGTCGTTTTTGATAAAATTAGTTTCGATTGAACTTGTTATTGATTTGATTGATTGTGTGGTATTGGTTGGGTCTGTTTTGTTGGTTGTTAAATCTGTTTTCAATCGGAACGGGAATCGGAATTGAGCGGAATAGCGAATTTTGCGAAAAACCGAAAAACCTGCAGAATTCTGCAGATGGTCGCCTCGCGACCCGACCCATCGCCTCGCGACTAGATCCAATTTTGCAACGAAAAATGCCACTGACTCTTTTCGCGTCGCGACGGTTTGCAGTTCGCGTCACGACGGTTTGCAGATTTTCAACAGTTTTTCACTGATTTTGTTTTCGCGATAACTTTTGGTCCGGGAACCCGATTGAGGTGTTCTAAGATGCGTTTGAAAGCTTATTCAGAGGCCTAACTGAATATACACTAAAAAGGGAAAAATGAACTGTTTTTGATGTTGTAAATTACTTTGGAAAGGTGACGAACTAGAGTGCGAGAGCAAACTTAGATAGAGTTTCGAAACCAAGTTTGATAATCGAATTGGTATTGCTTCGTGTTCTTGCCTTCGATTATTCGACTAAAGTGTAAAGTACGATGATAGGATTGAAAATCGAATTGGTATTGATTTGTGTTCTTGCCTTCGGTTTTAGACAATATATATATATATATATATATATATATATATATATATATATATATATATATATATATATATATATATATATATATATATATATGTGTGTGTGTGTGATAACCGGTTTAATAATCGAATTGGTATTGCTTCGTGTTCTTGCCTTCGGTTTTAGACTAAATATATATATGGGATACATGTTTAATAATCGAATTGGTATTGCTTCGTGTTCTTGCCTTCGGTTTTAGACAACATATATATAAGGTACACATGTTTAATAGTCGAATTGGTATTGCTTCGTGTTCTTGCCTTCGGTATTAAACAATATATATATATATATATATATATATATATATATATATATATATATATAGTACACAGGTGTAATAATCAGATTGGTATTGCTTCGTGTTCTTGCCTCCGGTTTATTATGTCTGGGGTAAAACCCATGTTAGGATACTAGGAAGGGGCAACTATATCCCCTCACCCTAGGCCCTTATACCCTAAGGCCGAATGATTCATAATTGGACCGAGAGTGTTAGTAGGGGTCTCGGTAGAACTCACTGAGATTGTATCTCATTGTTTATATGTTGTTGTTTTACAGAGAAACAGGGAAAGAAAGGACCTCAGAGGCACGAGTAGGTTGAGCTCGGACTGGTTGCTGACGACTTAGCATCATGCTTAAGTTTATATTTCCTTTTGTTGTCTATGTACTGCAACACTATGTATGTAGTGTATATCTTTCTTCCGCTTTCTTGTATGATACTGAATACTATAGTTGCTGATGGTTTATGATCTGAGAACCGTATCGTCTTGTATGTGTATAAGACTGTTTGGTTTAAATTCAGCAAAAAATTATAGTGATATTCAGTGTCTAAGCAGGAAATATATCTCTGATGTTCTAGGGATGATACACTTGGGTATTTTTACTAAATAAAAATACCGGGGGTGTTACAAAGTGACTCTTCAAAGCTAACTTCTATGGTGGGTGCCGAAATTTGTAAGTTGCATGTGCTCCATGTGATCCATGACTAAGCATGATGTCATCAATGAAGTGCTGGTGCATTGGTATGATTTTATGGTCTTCTTGCATTTGAAATTTGTTTTCAGTGCAGGTGCACTGTCTTAATCTGGTGCAGCTGCATCAAGTGCAGGTGCACTGTTGTTTCCTGGTGCAGGTTCTTCAACTGCAGGTGCACTGAACAAACACATCAAACATACCAGTATATATACAAAATGCTTAAATCATTACATAACCTTCTTTGAAACTTAGAATGTTGTTATTTTATTTATAGACTTATATTTAACACTTAAGTTACTTGAATTTGAGCAATTTATTTAGGTTTAGATGTATAAATAACTCTATATAAAATAGAGTTATCACGGGGTAAAGGACTATTCTCACGTGTGTGCAGAAGTGTGTGAAGGAGCAAAATGTAAATTATACCCCCAAGCTGCAAAACAAACAAACACATATACAAATGGTCTTCTATCCTAAGGTTTACATACAAACAGTGTTTTAAAAATCGGAGAAGCACGCTTTGACTCGGTTGATTTTCGAAAAACTCGGTGACTCAACGGTTCTTAGTAGTCCGGCCGGATCTTTGTAAATGAACACAAATCAGTTGGGAAAACAACTATGCTGCCTCTTAGCTCTGAACTTGACTGCTAAAGCTGGAAGCTTGCATCCGCGAGAGATCGAAATGGATGAAGAAGATGTACCTAGATAGAAATACGAAGGAAACATGGGAAGAGATTGAAGTCAGACTGGATTTTTTATCTAAAAGAATGCAAGGGAAATACTAGTTACGAAGATAAAGCAAGCATTTGGTCAAAAAAAAAAGATAAAGCAAGCATGTCGGGAATAGTAATAATAATAAAATAGTATGAAACCATCTAGGGGAATGTAAAGCCCACGGACTTTACAATAAAACAAGGAGCCGTGTGAAATTATTAAAATGTGGGTGGAGACTTGGTTACACTCCTCGTAACAATATACAACTATTATTCGCGAAATAGAGACCGGGTCCGAGTCATCCGGTCCCGGTTTTGGCCATGCGGTTCGACCCTTGACTCAGTGACCCGGTACCTTCATCGAGTCAGTCATCGGTCCGAGTTTTAAAACATTGCATACAAATATAATATGTGATAAAATAAAAGACAAGAGAAGGGTAAAAATAAACATTAAATTAACGACTAATCTTACAACTAATTAGGCATAGGTTTGACTCTCTAAAATTGTCCCCAGTGAAGTCGCCAGCTTAAGCGACCGAAAAAATCCAGGAAAGGATTCTTCGAAGGTTTAAAAATGAAGCCGCCACCAAAGTTTAGTTTAAGGGCAAACATTGGAAAATCCCTTTGAGTTGGATAAGGGTCCTTGTGACCAGGTTTGGGTTCGGGAGTCGATTATGCGTGGGGAAGGTATTAGCACCCCACGACATCCTTCCTAAGGAAGGTTACCTTCTAATTAGTTGTGTAAAAGAATGTTAATTTTGAAAGTGTTAATTTTACCCTTTTATTATGAATTAAAAAGAAATTAAAAGGAAGAAAAGACCTGATATTTTTGAATTAAGAAATTATTTAGGAAAATACTAAAAAAGGTTTTTTACTAGCGCACTTGACAGAGGTGGGCCTGCCCTCTGCTCCTACGTATCTCTGGATAGAGAATCAAAGGCTACGTAGTTCTTGGGTAGAAAAAGTTTGGTTTGTTTGTGTTTTTTAATTTAGGGATTTTAGGACTTGTGATCCGTTACAGTTCATTTATCCTAAAACGACGACTAACCCAGCCGTACGGCCGACTTAATCCCCTGTTTTTGAAAATTTGTTTTTTGTTTGAAAGAAATGCTTGTGTGTTTGAATTTTTAAGTTTAGAAATTATTTCTTTTAAATAGAGATTTTAGGACCTGATCCGTACGGTTCATTCGTGGTCCTAAAAAGCTGACTAACCCGATCGTACGACCGACTTAATCCCCTATTTTGTTTTTTGAAAATATTTATTTATTTATGAGAGGAAAGGAATATTTTGTTTTTCTGTTTTGAATTAAAAGTTAACAAAGAAGAAAAAATGAAAAGTGCAACTAGTGAAAAATAATTATCATTAATATTTAAAAATAAACTAATTAAAAGAAAAAAAAAGGGAGGGGAGAGAGAGAATGTGTTCAGTGTTCTTGTTGAATCACTGCGGTGTGCTTTTCACTGTGGACATGACCTCCTTTTATATATAGGTGAATGGTTAGGTAAAGAGTGGACAAGTTGACTTGCTAGGCAAGCAGACTTGCTGGGCGAGCAGCTTGTTGGGCTGAAGGTTGATGCTATTGACACCCTCCCCTTTTATTATTTTTGTTTTTTCTATTAATTTTGATTTTTTGCAACTTTATTTTATATTTTGGTGATTATAAATGAAAGCAAAAATGATTTTTTTGTAAAATAGTTAAAACTTATTATTATTTTTTTAAAATATAAAATGTTATTTTTGACTAAAAGACTAATCTAAAAAAACAAGTTGGGCCAAAGCCCGATCGGAAAAATCTAACATAGGCCCAATAAAGTGAATTACTACGCACATGCCCAATAAAACGAGATAGCATCCGAACAAGCTCAAAAGCTAACTCACGGTAATAGGACTTGTAAACTGGTAAAAATAACGACGATTGTAGTAAAAAGGGCGGACAAATTGGGGTATATATTGGGTGTGGCAAAAACTCTGTTGGGAGGGGAAAACCACACGGGCCGACAAAGTCGGAAACTCGTGGCCAGCCAGGTTCCCCGGCGTAGATTAGTCACCAACAAAGCCTGTAAAAACTATGCACCAATGACATGGTAACAAAAAAAAAAGAATTTTCTTCTCCCTTGACATCACATGGATCACTAATATGGTGCACGGAGCATTTGCAAGGTGGCATTGCGGCATCGAATGGAGTAGAAGCAATTGTCGCATGCCGAAAAATTGACATCTACATAGACTCGAGCTAACAAACTCTCTTCTCTACATTTACATTTTGAAGGTTATATAATTTAGTTTTGCTTTTGTTTTTGTATTTCTTAGTTTTGTTCTAAGCAGTAATGTTTGATAAAATACCCCAATGGAGTGAGGCTGGATTAGATAGCTTGCAATGGATCAGATATACATGTGTGGTGCTACAAATAGGAATTTTGATAATATATTTAAATTATTAATTTTTATATGACCTTTGCTAAATTGTTTTTTTTTTTAAACCCAGGTATCCACCGCACGGACAGCAGTGACTAATCCCTCGCTCATTGTAGGTGCCTCGAGGGCCAGGACAGCTGGTCCAGAGTTTTAACGTTGCTCCGTACCCAAGGCGAGGATCGAACCCCTGACCCTTGTTTAATGGAGGATCAACCCCAACCATTGAACCCCACGCTCTGTGTTGTTTGCTAAATTGTTTAATAAAACTAATATTTCAATCTACATCTATCGATATTTATATTACAAAAAATTGTAAAAAACTCATTGAATAAAATGACACGTGTCCTCTTAAGAATGATTTAGCATTTAATTCTCATCTACAAATTCATTCATACATCAATACATAAAAATATAACCTATTTTATGACTATGCACTAATTACATTAATGGTTTTTGTTATAAGTCGTATCAATAACACTGTTTCAGCAGTTGATGAAGTACTACACGATCTGACTCACTATTTCTCATGTTTGCCTATCACACTATTTCTCATCAGTTGGTTGTTCTGCATGTGCAAATCATTTGGATGTTCTGCATTTGCAAATGTCCAACTCTCATCGTATTACCCAATTGTGGCTCTAGTCGGGGGTCCAGTTGCTCCTATGGAATGAAATGGTCCTTTCGATTTTCACTTCTTCCTCAACATGGAACACTAATTCCACCCATTTTTAACTCTGATTCCCTTCTTTAATTTTTTTATCACCTTTTTATTTCTATTTTGTTGCCCTCATCTCTATTGCCTCATTCCCTCATAATCTCTCACTACTGTTTATTTTATTCTTCTGATTCATGGTTTTTATTGTGTCTATTCATATCCATTGTAAATTTGTTCCACTACAACAAAACTGTAGAAAAATGGCGCACTCTTTAGGGGCGCTTTTTAAAAAGCGCTTTTTAAAAAGCGCCCCTAATGCCCAAATACGCAGGGCCTTTAGGGGCACCTTTTAAAAAGCGCCCCTAAAGGCCCTGCGTATTTTGAGCATCAGAGACGCTTGTTAAAAAGCGCCCCTAAAGGCCCTGCGTATTTTGAGCATCAGGGGCGCTTTTAAAAAAGCGCCCCTGATGCTCAAAATACGCAGGGCCTTTAGGGGCGCTTTTTAACAAGCGCCTCTGATGCCTAAAACCGAATCCACCAACAGGGGCGCTTTTCATGAGCGCTCCCAATTCCCTAATTTTTAATTTTCGCATCCACCAACAGGGGCGCTTTCCACGAGCGCCCCCAATGCCCAATTTTTTTAATTTTTCAGATCCCCTTTGTTTCATTTCCCTCTCACTCACAGTACTGTCTCTCTTTCCCCCTCTGTCTCTCTCGCAAACGGCGTCCAGCTCCCCTTTGTTTCAGATCCCCAAACGGCGTCCAGCTCTCACCCTCCCAGCTCTCTTGACGCGGCCATCTCTCCCCACCACCATCGCAACCCTTCTCACCCAAACGGCGCAGCCTCTCTTTCCCCCTCGATCTCCACCCAAACGGCGCGCCTCCCCATTCAGCTCTCAGACGCGGCGGACCACCAGTGGCCACCACCATCTGTTCGCCGCCCACAGCCATAAGGTTTCCTTTTCCTTTTCCTTTCTCCTTTCGCAGCCCACGCATTACGTTTGTTTTGTTTTTTTTTTTTGTCTTGATATTTATAGTTATATAGTTATGTATATGTTGCTGAAATGTTGAAGTATTTTTTGGATATTTATAGTTATATATGTTGCTGAACATGTTAAAGTATTTTTTTCTTGAATGATTAGGAATTATTACTTGATATTTCGGTTCTTGAATGATTAACTTTTTTTATAGATAATGATAGAGTATTTTGAATGATTATTTTTTTTTGGGTTTGTCAAAAAAAGTGTAGAATTTTAATAAGTTGGATCTTCATTTTTAGTTGTTGTTCAGTTAGCATTTTAATCCTTAAGCCTTTTATCTTATTTGCAAATGAATGAGAAAAGTCTTAACAATCATTTTGAATTTCGTTGGGTTCATAATAATGATTATAATAACTTTAAGAAATTTATTTATTGGTACAGGCTCTCGTTGATCTCTCTCCTGCGCTCTCTCTGGTTCATCTCGCTTAGCTTTGCGGTTCATCTCTCTTAGCTTTTCAGGTACTTTTGTTGTTATCTAGTTTTTGATATTTTTGGACATATTTTGAATAAAACTGTTATTGGGGATGTTACCGAGAATAAGAATAGAATAGGAAATATAGCTTGGGAAAATAGGGAGAGGAATCGAAAAATTTTTAAAAAAAGAAAGTTTGTTTGTTTTTTTTGGATATGAATTGAAAAACTTTTAAACATTGTACTCTGTCTGTTTTTCACCTATAACATATTTAAGTTCTCTTATCAGGAATTTATATTAAATTTCGGTCTAATATGGATAGAAAGTGGATGTCTGTCAATCGTCTGTAGAAAGAATATGCCGATGGAGTGGAATATTTTGTGAACTTTGCTATTCGACGTTTAGGAACTTCTAGTAAGTTCAAGTGTCCTTGTTTAAGATGTTGTTACGCCAATCGAGTTACTGCGGTTGAGTTGGGAAGACATTTAAAGGCCAATGGAATCGATCAAAGTTATATTTGTTGGACAATGCACGGTGAGAAAAGAGGTGAACCTTCAAATATGGATAATAGTACTCAGAGATGTGATCCGGTTGATTATCCTGAAACATTTGATGGCGACCAATTTGAAGAGATGGCAAAGGCGGTTGAAGACGATCTTAATGATTCTCCTCAAATGTTTGAGAAGTTGATAACCGATGCGGAGACACCGTTGTATGCGGGTTGTACTGAATTCACAAAGTTATCGACTGTGATAAAGCTGTTTAACTTGAAAACTTGCCACGGATGGACGGATAAGAGCTTTACGGAATTACTCGCGCTATTGAAAGATATGTTGCCGGAAGACAATGTTCTCCCTTCTCGAACGTATGATGCAAAACAAATGTTAGGCACCATTGGCTTGAACTTTGAGAAGATACATGCTTGTCCGAATGATTGCATTTTATTTCGGAATGAACATGCATTGTTAAAGTCGTGCCCTAAATGTAATGCACCGCGGTATAAGAAGAAAGACTCTGCTCCAGAAAATGTATTGTGGTATTTTCCCATAATTCCTCGATTTAGGCGTATGCTCCAGACCAACAGGGGCGCTTTTAGCTGCAAGCGCCCCTGATTCTCAAACGCGCCAAGACCAACAGGGGCGCTTTTAGCTGCAAGCGCCCCTGATTCTCAAACGCGCCAAGACCAACAGGTGCGCTTTTAGCTTCGAGTGCCCCTGTTGCCTAATAATTAGAGGCGCTTGTTGGGCGCTCCTATAGAAGGTTTAGCAACAGCAGCGCCAGATTTAGGGGCGCCCGAAAACGCCCCTAATGGATTAAAAAAAGCGCCCCTGATGCCTTTTACTGTTGTAGTGTTCATTTGTTTTATTGTTAGAATCTCATACTCAGACTGATGACAAAGATGTACATGGTCATCTGTCAAGAGCTCATTTCGGGATCATAAATGAATCCATATCTACATGTTCTATTATAAGAAAGCAATTGTTTAGTTGTTATTTTTACCGAATGACGGAAATTAACAAGTTTTGTAATTTGTTTTTTTATGTGTCTTTGACAGCTATTGTGGATTCAATGAAAGTAGGGATGCATCATCGAGGTCTAGGATGAGTTTTTTAGAAAGAAATATGGTTTTAGAACACGGTGATTAATGGTAATCTCTATGAATTTTTACCAAATCTTTGTTGCTATGTTAATATCGTTTTGAATGCATGGAGTAGTGTTAGCTAATTTTTCTTCTATCAATCCTTTAGCTTATTGGTTTTGGTTTCTGTTCCGAGGCACTATAACAATATGTAACTGCCATCAATTTAACAATCTATCTACAGGGAAACCCAGGGTCCTCTTATTTGTAGTATATTCTATTTTGGGTTTGTTTAGAAGATCACCATTGAACATACAAAGATTTATTTAACAAATAGAATAGTTTTTTCCCTTTCTAATGCAGCCATAACACCGTTTGGTTTGTAAAGCTTTGATCACCAAAGCCATGCTAGTTATTTTTTCTCTACATTTTTAGTTCTGACTTTTTCAATACTGAAAGTGTCGAAGATTTATTCTCTTAGCCAACCTATCTGAATTAGAGGTGTTGCTTAGTCATGAATTTCACTGTGAAGGTTGGTGATGGTTGGAACATTTTTCTCCTATTATCCACCCTCCTTCTATTTTGCTCTCTAAGATGTATTCAACTTTTGGTTTACATTTCTGGCATACGAAAGGATTAGTTTCTATCTATTTTTTTATGTAGTATCTTCTTGGGAATTAATGGATTTTCAATGTTAAGCTTGAAGGATGTTAATAAACCCCCTGACTATTGGTTTGAATTGAAGATGAAATACCCATGGTTACCTCACTGAATGGGGTTAATATTACTATTGAAATGAAATTATAGTTGTAGTGTTGCAGCGGTTAGAAAGTTATTTTCAGGCTTAGTTTTCAATTCTCGTATATTGTAACATCCCTAATTTTTAAAATGCGACTCACGAGGATTATAAATAATTTCTTAGACGAGTGAAATAATAATTCGTGAATCGGATATGGGTTAGTCGAGAGAACGTTAAGTTATGGCAAAGTAGGAGAAAACTTAGGCAAAAATAACGGTTTAGAATGGATTAAGCCAAGGGTATTTTGGTCTTTTCCCAATCAATTAAACCCTCAGCTGAACAATGACCTTTCCTCACTCCCACACTCTCATTCAGCAAATTGGAAACAAAATTGGAGAAGTGAAAATGAGGGAAAGGAGAATTTAAGTGGGGATTGCACTTAAGGGCAAAATGGTCATCTCCTTCTTCTAAAACACCACAGCCCTTAACCCAACTGACTTAAACCCTCTTGTCACTCTAACCAGCAAAGTAAAGTTTCAGAATAGAAAAATAGAGAGAGAGAGAGAGAGAGAGAGAGAGAGAGAGAGAGAGAGAGAGAGAGAGAGAGAGAGGAGAAGGGGCGAAGAAAGAGAGGAGGAAGAGAGGCTTGGTGATTTCTCATCCCTTCTTGCATGTAAGTGTTCCTTGTACCATTCAACTCCATTTTCAATCCTCTTTCCATTGACACCAATTTCAGAAACTCATTCCCCATCCTTTTCATTCTACCATTTCAAGCTTGAAACCTTGAAGTTTTACCTTGCATGTTGTAAATGGAAGCTTGTAGGTGGTACCAAAGGTGTAAGGTTCAGTCCTAGAAGATCAATAGCAAGCTACATTGTTAATTGAATGGAGCACTAGTGGAAAAAATGGATTCTGCATCGGCAATTAATATCGGTTCAAAAACTAACTGATGTTAAAAATAAGGCGGTGGCCTTTTTGAAATTATCATGAAACTTTTCGCATCGGTTGAGGCTCTAACCGATGTAGAATTGCACACCTAAGGCAAGATTACACATTTAATATCAGGTCCAATGGCAACTGATGCGGAAAACCAAAAATTAACATCATCTCTCTAATTGCAACTGATGCGAAAAATCCCCAAATTTTTTGAGCTCTCGCGACATTTCATTTCACATTCTGCGTTCTCACAGGAAACCCTCTCACACGTCGTTCTCTCCCTCTCACTCTGCGTCGTTCTCTCTCACCCTCTCACCGTTCTCCACGCCGTTCTCTCTGCGTCGTCCACGCCGTTCTCTCTGCGTCGTCCACGCCGTTCTCTCTGCGTCGTCCACGCCGCTCTCTCTACGCTGTCCACGCTGCTGCTACGTCCAGGTCGTTGCTAGTTGCGCCGACGCTGTCTCTTGAAACCCACATCGTCGCTGTCTCGATCTCTTGCATCACCGCCTCTTCATGTAAGTTCCATTCTGTTTTTCTCTTCTGGACTTTCCTATTTCAGTTTTCATTCTCTAAACCAGGTATGTACACGTTTCCATTTTGTTTTTCTCTTCTGTGCTTTCCTATTTTCGTTTTCAATAATATTCTCTTCTCCTATTTCAAAGATTTTGTGGGGAAAGAGGTGAAAAACGATTTGGCCATCAAAGGCACTTTGCGTTCCGTCAAGCAGCACCCCAACATCAAGCTCGAAAACACTACAAGAAAGACAAGTACCCCCACATGGTAACCCCTTCATCTCTTCCACTCTCTAGGGTTTATGATTATTATTATTGCTGTTTGTTGAAGGAATTGTATGATGTTGTGTGATTAACCAGGGAAATGTGGGATTGATCTTCACAAAAAGTGACTTGAAGGAGGTTAGCGAAGAGGTTGCCAAGTACAAGGTGAATTGATCTTTCAACAATTATCTCATTTCATGTTTTTTTTGTGTGTATCACACTCAATGGCATTATGGTACTGTTGGTTTGTTTTTGTTGTGATGTGATACTTATTTGATTTATTATTGGCTATGTGTCTGTTTAATTGTTTGTCAAACATATTCTGGATTTAGATTATTTTACCAAATTGAATGTGTTAAAAGTTCAGTTGAAAATTATGTAATTTGTCTTTTGATGCATTTTCATCTAAAAACAAGCTTGAAGTAAACCCTAGCATAGAATTTTTGGTTATTCAAAAACTTCTCTTCATCACTACTAAATTCCAAAGAAAATTTTCTTGAGAACAATCAATCAGGGTTAAGAAATTTTCAAGATTAAGCTTGTGGTTCTAAGTCCCCAAACAGTTGCAAGTTGCAAATTTATGGTTGGCTTTTGAGTTCTCTTAGCTCTAACAGTTGCAAGTTGTTCCTAAGTTTTATCCCTACCATATTTTGTACGTTTTCTAGTTTATGTGGTTGGCTATTGATGTTATCTTTGATTGTCATTATGCTCATTCTGAATTCTTTTAAATGTTAGTTTGATGCATGACAAAATGGGGCAGTTTTTGTAAGCACTTGTCATGCTATCCAATAATAACTGTCTTTTATCTAATTAGGTTGGCGCCCCTGCTCGGGTTGGTTTGGTTGCTCCAATTGACGTCGTTGTTCCTCCTGGCAACACAGGGCTCGACCCCTCGCAAACATCTTTCTTCCAGGTACATAATCTTGTTAATTTTTCTCATTGAATTTTATTGCTACAGATCTGATGCTTATGTTTATTGATTTTTTATCCTCACTTTAGGTTCTCAACATTCCTACCAAAATTAACAAGGGTACTGTGGAAATCATTACCCCTGTTGAACTCATTAAAAAGGGAGACAAGGTGGGGTCTTCTGAAGCTGCTTTGCTTGCCAAGTTAGGCATAAGGCCATTTTCGTATGGGCTTGTTGTCCTTTCTGTTTATGATAACGACTCAGTGTTTAGCCCTGAAGTTCTTGATCTTACTGAGGATGACCTCATGGGGAAGTTTGTCATTGGTGTCTCAATGGTTACTTCTCTTTCATTGGCCATCTCATACCCAACACTTGCTGCTGCCCCACACATGTTTGTCAATGCCTACAAGAATGTTCTAGCTGTTGCAGTGGCAACTGAATATTCTTTCCCTGAGGCAGACAAGGTTAAGGAATTCCTCAAGGTATATTTCCTTTTCAGAGTTGAATCATTTGACACTAAATTAGTGATCGGATATTTCGATGTTTCTTATTCATTGGTTTTGTTCAATGCAGGACCCAAGTAAGTTTGCTGTGGCTGCAGTTGCTGCACCTGCTGCTGCTTCTGGTGGTGCCCCAGCTGCTGCTGCTGCTAAGGAGGAGGAGAAGAAGGATGAGCCAGCTGAACAAGTTTGGTGTTTGCTTAGGTTATGTTTAAGTAATTTTTTGGTTATGTTTTGTATTATGTTATATGCCTAGTACAAACATTGTATAGTTCTTTCTATTTTCTCATCTTTTTTGTTGTTGTTGAGTTTAATGGATTGATATAACCAATCTTGCTTTTGCAAATGAATTCAATGATTATTGGTTTATTGAAACCAGGAGGATATTGTGACTGATATTTGCATTGTGATTCTCATTTTTTTTTATGTTATCCTCTGTTTGTAGACATAATTGTAGCATGAGTTAGCAAAAATATATATATTCTGTTTATGGTATTTAACAAAGCAAAACTGGTGAGTAATTTATAAATAAATGAATATACGTACAAATTGTGAATTTTTTTTTTTAAAAAAAAGTTAGTTTTAACATCGGTTCCCATCAGGACCTGATGCGAAAAGTACTTTTCGCATCAGGTGGTTCTGAAAATCCGATGCCAAAAAGGTGCTAAAATCTAATTAAAAAGGACTTTTGGCATCGGGTGGTAATACAACTGATGCGAAAAATACTTTTCGCATCAGCTCCGTACCTGAAGCAAAATGTGCGTACTTTTAACATCACATGAATCTATAACGGACACGGAACTGATGCGAAAAGTCATTTTTAACCGATGCGAAAAGCCTAAATTGTAGTAGTGGAGATTGGAAGGGTTTCAGCTACTGGTCTTGAGTTTGGAAGGAGTTGATTTCGTTTTGAAGCGGTTTGAACGATTACGGGGATTGTTCGAGTGGCCACCGTTCAATTATTTCGCGTGAAGACTTGACTTCGAACGAACTCTCCAAACCGGTGAGTTATACTCACGTTAGGGTTTCATTCCATTGTTTACAAATGATTTGTATTTCTGGTTCCGTGACAAAAATCTGATTTCGAAAGACTATCGAGTCGAAAACCATTTTTTTTTTTGGAAAATTACGTTTTACGGTTTTTATCGAATTTTATATGTGACCGCATGTGCTGAAATTGTACTGGTATATGGTTGGAATGTTTGATTATTTTGTTGGAAATTGGATTGGATTTCGATTGGAAGCGATCGGAGAAGCGAAACGGAACGAAACGAACAAATAACGAATCTGCTACAGGCAGCACGGGTCGTGCCACCTATAGCACGGGTCGTGCTAGACTTTCTGGTGGAATTTCAGTCTAGCACGGGTCGTGCAAGGTTTGGCACGGGTCGTGCAAGACCTTCTGCCACCGGTTTCCAAAATTTCGTTTCGTCGCTCCTTTTGATTCCAAACCTCTTCTAATCTTCTTCCCAACCAATTGGGATGATATTACCTTGACAAAATCATTGTTTCGAAAGTGTTCAACTTGATTTTTGAGAAAAGGTTTTGAAAGTATAAATATTCGAAAAACCGAAAAGTAGACCGCGTGTGAGTACATGTTTTGAATAATAAAACAGATTACATGTCCAACTTGGTATCATATTATAACGCTGGATGTTTAGTATCGTATTCATCAAAACGGGTTATAAAACAATGATAAATATAGATTATATCGAAAATAGGAGTCGGCCCAATGCGGGTGTGATATATAAATTATATCAAGTTGGGTGACGACCCGACGAATAGCATACTAGGCGGGGAAGTCATGAGCCCTTACCCTAGGCCCTGGAAAAACATTATGGAATAGACTAACGGGGTTTTATCATGATTGTGGCTGTTTCACCGACGATGTTATGCTAAGTTCAATACACGATTCGCCGGGATTGTGGCTGTTTCACAGTCGGTGTTTCGATTGGTAAGTTTGTAATGGTAAAGTAACTTGCAAGGCTTAAAATAAATAAATAGCACATTAAATATCGTGATTGTGGCGGTTTCACAGACGATGTTATGCTAAGAATGTATATATGCAAATAGTTTATAAATTTAACTATGTTACAACGGTTTTATAATGGAACCGAGTGATCGTAAGGGGGCACGGTAGAACTCACTGAGATATGTTGTCTCACCCTATCATTATTGTTGTTTTTACAGAGAAACAGGGAAAAAGGAAGACAAGGCGACACGAGTAGGCGACGTGCTTATGACGAAGCCGAAGACTTGTAGTCTTGGTGTTTCTGATTGTTCCTCTTTCGTTGTTTCTGTTATGGTTATGTAACTTATATTTGATATGAGTTGTATGAACCCATTTCCGCTTAGGCTCTATGTTCCTTTTGGATTGTGAACCAAGTGAACTTCATGGATATGAAGAGGGATGAATCTGAAATATTATGTTTTATTTCGGAAAAAAATTTAGTATGTTCAATATTTAAACAGGTATTGTGTCCTCTGATTATGGCTAAGCTGTGCATTTCAATGTATCTACATGTTAGAAATATTGGGGTGTTACATATATACTTCATTTTCTATACTAAAATTTTCTTACAGGAAGCGAATGATTTATTGTTGAAAAGATATTTTCTTTAAATGGTTGAGACATGCAAATAATGTGTTTCGTGGTAAAAAAATCCATATCTGTGGATATCTGCGGGTAAAATCCATGACTAGTACGAGCTGGATAGCTTAACTAATACCCACATGAATCTCTTATTATTATTCTTTATTTTTTAGTTACTTTTTTTAAAACTAATCCACATGTTATGGTGTGAATGGTAAACATCACGAGCCACACCCTATGGAATTGCACCCAAGTTTTCCATTAAAGAATGTTTCAACTATCTGTTAGTTAATGAATACAAAGGCGGATGCAATGGTATTCATACATGCATCTCTGAGTAGATTACTAAAATTACAAAAGTAGCCCATTACTTGGTGCATAATTGAGAATTTTGTAACGGTTGATGGAAGACAAATGCATTTTTTCAAAGTATTTATGATATACTTGGATATTTGCGGATACCTGCGAATACTGACAAATTCGTTGAATACCTACATAGAGGATATCCTCAAGGGTATGGAGTGGGCACAAATATCATTTTCATCCAAAAGATGAGTAGCAGATGAGAACTATTTATGTCCATGAATACAAAAACTAGAAATAACACAATTATATTTGGGTCCCATATTAATTAATAGTTATAAATTGTTACAAAAAATTAGAAATAACATTATTATATTTTTTGGGTACATAATAACATGATTATATTATTTTGATGTGTGTATTAAGTTGGTGTTAGCTGTTAATATTTTAATATTTTGCTAATTTAGGTATATGAAATTATCATTTTTTTCATAGTGTGTACTGGTGTAAACTTTTTTTTAAATTATATGTTATGCATATGATAAGTATTATATATATATATATATATATATATATATATATATATATATTATATCCCTGGTGGTATAACATTAATTGTTCTTTAATTTATTGGATAAAATATTACTATTTAACTTACTATATATTTTAGTAGAATTCTGTGTTAATATATATATTTTTTTAAAAGTATTTTTTATTATACACTACGTGTAGCACTTAATATTATAGTGTTTTGTTTTTTTTGCTCCTATTCTTTTCTCAGAATAGGGTTTCCTATCCATATCAGCTTAATTGTTTTAAAAATTGAGGGACTACTTTAATCGAATTTCCCCTCATGTGTAGTCTTCTTCATCCTCTCAAGCGAAAGAATATTATTAAGTAAATCATGATTTTACCATCACATTTTTTTTTTCAAGCATCACTTAATCACTAAAATCAAGTATATAACACCTAACATAATTTTTACATGAAATAACAATACTATTTAACATACTAAGGAAAAATATTTTAATGAAATTTCATATCAATATAATTTATATCATATATATATATATATATATATATATATATATATATATATATATACATATATATTTCTGTACTATACGCCGTATGTAACACGAGGTAACATATTATGAAGTTTTGTTTTTTATTTTCAATTCTCATTCTTATTTCTTAATAAGAGTTTTTTGTACAAAATTCATTAAAAAGATATTTATCGTATAAAAAAAATAGTTCATATAACTACTTTACCATTTATAATTTGTTATTACGTAGCAAAATGACTTATTTATTAAGAATTTTTTTCAAACATTATTGATGCAACAACATTAGTTTTAAATTACTGAGGGGATATTTTATTAAATCTTTTATTAATTTATTATACACCGTGTGTAGCACGGGCCTACATATATGGATAGCAAAGATATAATGAATAAATTTATTTTCTCATAAAGGGGTTTACATCTAAATCCAACCAAAAAAAAGTAAATGGTCAATGGATGATAATGTTAAATGAGATTTTAATGTGAGTTCTTAATATATAGTATACCTATTAGAAAATTAGTTACTACAAAAACGAATTCAAAATTTGAAAATCCATATATGATAAACTAAACTTTATATTTTTTGTGACATAAACATTATCGATATAAATGAATTCACAATTTCAATAAGCATTGTTTCGTGCAAACCCAATTATTATAACCATATTAATGGAGAAGAACACAAAAAAACATCATATCAAAGCACCACAAAAAAAAACAAAAAAAATTATACATTAAAATCAAACAATCAGATCTTCAACACCAATAAATAAACAATGTCATGCATGCTCTACCCACCAACACACGTTGTTGAAAGACACATTAAGAAAAGGCATGAACACAAATCATCTCAAAACATGAATATCCTAATGAACTCAAATTTCAATTCCAAAACCAGATAGAGGATAAAGGAAGCAAAATCGAATCTGTTCAATACCAATGATTGATGAACTCAAAACAACACTTGAGTTCTCCCTCTTATAAGTTATCCTTCCTCCAACCGAAGCAGCAAAACTCACCAAAACAAAGAACTTTGCTTTTATTCGCATAAGCTCGGAATGGAACTCAACCTCCAATCATCATCCAAGCTTTTGATACCTAACCTATTTTTCCAAATAATTTTCTTTGACTATTTCCCGTGCAATACACGGGTAGGAATACTAGTATATAAGTCATTCCATTCAACTTTCAATACTAAGTGCATGTCATTATCGTCACAAAAAAAAAAAGTGATGTCATTAAAATGGAAAATTACTTAACCAAAGCATACAATATGACCCTTTGTGCTTGGTCACTACAAAAAATGGAACAAATTGCGGGGGTTTTTAAATCGTTTAGCGGGGGTTTACGCAACGTATTCTGCGGGAGTTTTAAAAAATGTCGGAGAATCAAGTGCCGCAATCTGTTTGCAGGGATTTTAAGGAAACGCTGGTATCGTGCCTTTTAGCGAGGGTTTTACTGCAGGGGTTTTTAACCCCCACAATTAGTGGAGGTTTTTTTGAGGGGGTTATAAACCTCCCTAACCCGAGTGATTTGTAGGAGTTTTATTTTTGTGGAGATTTTTGATTGCCATATAGTTTATAGGACTTTTTTGTGGGGGTTACAACCTCCTATAATATTAGAGACAATATTTCTTTTGCAATTTGAGAATTTTTTTTCCTTATCTCATTACCATATTTTTATCACTAATAACTATACATACATCTTACATAACACTTCCTAAACTTAATCAAAAAACTGAAAATTTCATTAAAAATATAATTGTGATAACATAAATGTAATGTCAAATATCTAAAATATTTAATATCATCCAATTCAAAAACATAATAAAAAGAAACACATTGTAGCTCAAATATCTATTGTCAGACAGCTCAAAATGATGATAGCATCAAAGAAATCCTATACTAAAGGATCCTAAAACTATTAAATGTTGCTAGCACCGAATGATCCACTTGCATCCATTGGAGAATGAGGCTCACTTGTATGATCACTTGCCTGAAATAACAAAATAAAAATTGACTCATTTCAAATATCAAAAATTGGCTCATTTCAAATATCACCCAATTAAGCGACATATCATACACATGGAGATGAAAGAGACAAATTCAGAAGTGGTATATTCCTCCTCAGTAAGTAAAATGCAGCAAAAGCTTGACATATGTGTGATAACTAAATAAAATAATATGGCACATGAAATTGCCACATTCTGCCACATGCACCACATTCTGCCAATTTCATGCTCACCACATTTTGTAGCTAAATCAAATACACGTGTCTCGTGAAATTGCACAAAATATGGCAGAATGTGGTAATAACTAATAAAGGCATACCTAAACAACAACCAAACAATTAAACCAACAAAAAAACATAAACAATAGCTATTCCAAGGAATCAAACTGGGAGCAAACCACCCCAACTGATGTATGCCCAGATTCATTTGCAATCCATCAATCCCAAATGTTACTTCCCCACTCCAAACAGAATAATAAATACATACAATAAATCACCTCAATTCAGTAGTAGTAACAATAGTAGTAGTAGTAACTTTGAAAGCTTATGCCTAACTTCTAACCATAACTGAGTGAAAGAGGAGATTCAAATTTTTCAACAATTAATTCAAACTTGATTGAAATTTGAAAACTTACATTTGATGAATCAAAGACACCAATAAATTCTTCAGGGATCTCTCCTTCTTTCCGTATCACGTAAGCTTTAATTGCACGTTCCAAGTTTGTGCACTACAAAAAAAAAGGTCATTTGCGACGGCAAAGTCCCTCGCTAAATCACCAAATTCCCTCGCTAACAGTCATTTGCGAGGGAATTAGCGAGGGACGTTGTCCCTCGCTAATTCCCTCCTCGCAAATGCGATTAGCGAGGGATTTGGGTCCCTCGCTAATTAGCGAGGGCAGTGTCCCTCTCTAGATCCCTCGCTAATGCTCAGCCACGTGGCCATGGTCCCTCGCTAAGTCCCTCGCTACTGCTCAGCCACGTGGCCACATTCCCTCGCTAATTCCCTCTCTAATGCTCAGCCACGTGGCCACGTTCCCTCGCTAACCCCCTCGCTAATTCCCTCGCTAATGCTCAGCTACGTGGCAACCTTCCCTCGCTAACGCCCACGCTACTGCCCAACCACGTGGCCACATTCCCTCGCTAATTCCCACGCTACTGCTCAACCTGATGAAATTTTTTTTTATTTTATCTGCTTTTATACCTGTTTATTTTATTAATAAATAATAAAATCTAATAACATAAAATACATAAAATAGTTTAAAATAAAAATTATCCAATAACAAAATATTTGAATCAACAACACTTAATCTAAAATGTTATAACAAAATATTTAATCAACAAAACTAAAAGCTGCCACCATCAGACTCCTCAGCTTCCTCCTCAGCTTCCTCCTCAGCTTCCTCTTCATCTGCTTGCTGCTGCTCATTTTGCTTCATATTCTTAAAATACTTAAACATCAGCTCCTGCCTACGGGTCACCTTCTCATAATCTTGCTGCATCTTTCTCATCGCCTCAGAGGAGGTCCTGACCTCCTGTCGAGTCTCGTGCAGCTCCTGCTCCAGCCGCCTGATATGCTCTGTCTCCGCAGGAGTATAAGCTGGTCGACTCCGTCTTCTGCTGCTCTCGGCCCCAGACTGACTCATACATGGAGCCATGGGCCCCGTACCATACAGGCGACCCTTAGACCAACCTACTGTCTTCTCCCAATGTTTGTTTGCCAGATCTCTCATCTCAGGAGTAAGTTGGCCAAATGAATCAGGGTTCCAGCTCCCCTGAGTTAGCTGAGTCATGAACTCATTTATTTGCTCCTGTTTTGAATAACCACAAATTAGCGCTCCATTTTGACAAATGAACATTATATAATACAAATCAATATGTATATTTACCTGGGTCATCTTGGAGCGCTCATCAACATACTCGCCAGTGCCTTTCCTCACATGGGTGGCTCTATGCAGCTCAGGAGCAGTGATAGGGCGTCCTGCCTTCTTACTCTGTAAGATGAAACACATTTTTAAAAATTGCTAACTAATTAAATAATATAAAAAACACATAGATGTGAAAAATAATTTACCATTCTAGCAGCATGCTGAGCCTGGTTGATGGACCCACCGCAGTGAAGCGAGCCACCCTTTTCCGAGTTTCTATTATTTTTGGCTTTTGCAGCAGTGTCCTTGAAAGCCTCTGAAGCCCAATGGCTCTTGAAGGCATTCCAAATCTCATCACTCATGTAGGAAGGCTTCTTATCTTTACAGCGGAGCTTATAAAGCAAATCAGAAATTTGAGCGCCCATCCTTCTGAAAAAAATTCTCCGCACATTGTCATCGTCTTCTGTGTCCCAAGTTACTCTGGTCTGTATTATATTAAACGTTATTAAACATAAAATTTAAACAAACAATATAAGTAATGACAAAATAATTAACACTTACCCTAAAGAAGTCTAGCAGATCATTTCTTTCATCTTCTTCGACATTGCTCCACTTTTTATGGAACGTTTGAAAATATCGTTTGCGGATGACATGAGTGATGTTTGATGGAGCTACCTTTGGGGAGTTGGTTCTGCTTCATAAACCTAAGTAAACCACATATGGAAAAAATAAGTTATGTCTCATATTTACTTTAAAGAATTATTCAGCGCCTTGGGGATTTGGTTACTTACTCTAGCCTTAAACCAGGATGGAAAACTTTCATGTATACGAATAGAAGATTCTTCAACGCCTATACCCTCAATTCGTAAGAATGCACTGAAAAAGAAATATTATTACTCTTTAGATTGAAAGTTGATCAAATTATTATTTAACTTCATACAGTATAGATTAACTGAATTGGAGCATACTTACTCAAGATATGGTTTAACTTCAGTGCAATTGATCAAGACATGAACATGTGCTGATTTATGCTCTTTATCTGATAAGTAATTGGTTGACTTCTTACCCGAAGGGCGACCGGGTTTGATAAACACAGATAAAGTGAGCGGGTGTCTTTCTTCTTCAATCTCCACTTCGTTTCTATTATTTGCTGACAACATAAAGTTGTTGAAATAATGTGAACAAAAATAAATTGTTTCACGGTGTAGGTAAGCTGTGCAGATCGATCCTTCAACTCTAGCTTTATTCTTCACCGATCGTTTATAATCACCCATTAATCTATTTGTTGAAAGAAAAATACTTCATTAAACTAATAATCATACTAATTAAGATAATTTTAAAAAAATGTTGAAATAGATAATTACCTCTCAAATGGATACATCCACCTATAATGAACTGGTCCACCAAGCCTTGCTTCATACGCAAGGTGAACCGGTAAATGCTCCATGGAATCAAAGAAACCGGGAGGAAATATTCTCTCCAACTTACAAATAATGAAAGGAATATTCTGCTCCATCTTAATAAGATCATCCCTTCTCAATGTTGAAGAGCACATATTTTTAAAATATTGACTCACTTCAATAAGTGGTTCCAAAACACACTTTGGTAATGAATTAAAAGCAATTGGAAGCAAACACTCCATGAATACATGACAATCATGACTTTTCATCGCATACATCTTCCCGGTGTTCACATCGGCACATCTTGCAAGGTTAGAAGAATAACCATCTGGCATCCTCAATTCTTTCAACCATCGACAAACATTTTTCGCTTCATCTGGTGTTAGACAGTATTTGGCTTTGGGTTTTAACATCTTCCCATTAGGCATTTCCACCAAATTCAAATCAGATCGATGTTTGCTACAATAAAGAGCAGAATCCAATCTAGCCTTATTATTGTCTTTGGTTTTATCTTTCACATTCATCACAGTGAAAAATATGTTGTCAAAGAAATTCTTCTCGATGTGCATAACATCAAGATTGTGCCTCAACAAATTATCTTTCCAATATGGGAGATTCCAAAATATGCTTTTTTTTGTCCAATTGTGCCACCGTCCATAACCATCCACCCGGGTGAGCTCCCCTACCTCTGTGGCTTCTGGAAAATCCATAACTCTGCTCCAGATTTCACCTGATGTCAACAAAGGCGGTGGTCCATCTGTTTCAACTGCCCCTTTCCTGAAGGCCTTCTTATTCTTTCTAAATTTATGATCTTGCGGTAAGAATCTACGATGCGAGTCAAACCAAGAACTCTTGCCCCCGTACTTTAGCGTAAACGCTTTTGTGTGTTCCATGCAGTGCGGACATGCATATTTACCGTGAGTCCCCCAACCAGACAACATACCATAAGCAGGAAAGTCGTTAATTGTCCACATCAATGCAGCTCTCATCATAAAATTTTTCTTTTGTGCTGCATCATATGTCAAAACACCCCCCCACAATCTCTTAAGATCATCAATCAGAGGTTCCAAAAAGATATCAATGTTAGCTTTTGGATTGGATGGACCAGGTATCAAACAAGTCAAAAACATATACGGTTTAGTCATGCACATCTCAGGAGGAAGATTGTAAGGGGTAACAATGACTGGCCAACAAGAGTAGGGTGACGCCGATGCTTGGATATATGGAGTAAACCCATCAGAGCACAAACCAAGCCGAACATTCCGTGGGTCTGAGGCAAAATCTGAATGCACTTGATCAAAGTGCTTCCACGCTTCACCGTCGGATGGGTGGCGTAAAATGTCGTCCGAGGTACGCCTATTGTCATAATGCCAAGTCATTTTCTGCGCAATTTCGGCCGATGCAAACATTCTTTGCAACCTTGGAACTATAGGCAAATAGAACATCGACTTTACAGGGATAGGTTTATAATTACGTTTTGCCCCTTTACGATCATGATACCTTGGGCTTCCACAGAATTTGCATTCAAGTAGCTCACCATCATTTTTACCAAATTCGTTGTTGTAAAACAACATGTGCCCTTTCTCACAACAATCAATCTTCTTAAATTTCAATCCCAGCTTCGAAACTAACATTTTTGCTTCATAATAACTTTTTGGCAAATTATCCTTATTAGGTGTTGCTTCCAACATCATTTCAGTCACATAGTCTAAACCCACCTCAGAAATATTACTCATGGACTTGAGAGCTAAAAGTTTCACACACATAGATAATTTTGAATGTGGCGAGCCTTCAAACAACGGTGTGTTTGAATCTCTTAACAAATTATAAAAAATTTGTGCTTCTTCATTTGGAAGTTCATCATTATCATCATATTGAGGCTCATCAAATGGCACATTCACCCTGAGACCATCGCAAATCATGTTTTGCATCGACTCAAAAATTTCATTACGTGGAACACCAACACCAGAACTGCTTGAAGCCCCTATCTCAAAATTTTGAAATTGTTGTTCTCCATGGTCTACCCAAATCCAATAATTAGGCCTAAACCCCCAATGATACAAGTGATCCCTGATTTCATCATCGGTCATAATAGGTTCACCGTCGCATTTTAAGCATGGACATCTAACCCCTTTTTCCTGTTGAGCCAATTCATGTCGCCACGCTACCACAAGAAACTGTTCAACCCCAATTACAAAAGATTCCTTTAAACCCGCTCTTCTCGGATATAACCGATCATACACCCAATCACGATTAAATTCATACAAATTCATCTACACGTATTTAAGAAAACGTGTTAGATAACATTCCCAATAATATTTCAAGTTAGTGGCATCAATATGATCTCAGTGGAGATGATTTCGAGCCGAATATGGGGGTTAAGGACAGCACAAAACCCTTTTCCATCCAAGTAGTGAAGGAAGTTATTTCATATAACTCCCAACCTTACCGTTGTTAGTATCGTCTCGCAATTATCTCAATGGAGATGATTTCGAGCAAAATATGGGGGTTAGGATGTCCCTCACCCTTTTCCATCAACAACACACAGTCATCTAACCTAGGGTTCATCAAAACAATAATTAAATATTTTTCAATTAAACTAACCGTTATGAGATTCACGTCTGTTGCGGTTGTTCGGTGACGATGCGCACTCTGGTGCGGTTCTTAAACTCCAAACACCAACGATGTCAATCCTAAATCAATCAAAAAACATAAATCAAAACAAATTTAAAAAATCAATATCAAAAAAATATCATAAAAAAATGTCAAAACCTACAAAAGGGAGAGGGCAGAAATTCGTGGTGGTCGTGGCGGCGGTGGTGGTGGCGGCGGTGCACAGTTAAATTTCGCAGGTGAGAGAGAGAGAGGCTGAGAGAGAGGGGCTGAGAGAGAGACAGCAGAAAGTAGGTGCTGGTGGTGGTGGGTGGTTGTGACGGTGGTGGTGGGTGGTTGTTGGCCGTAGGTGAGAGAGTGAGGCGGAGAGAGAGAGGGCGAGATGGCGGAGAGGAGCTGTCGTAGGTAGGTGAGGATGGTGGTGGTGGTTGTGAGGGTGGTGGCGTTGGCGGCGTTGGCGGCTTCTCGGTGGCCGTAGGAAGAGAGAGAGGCGGAGAGAGAGACGGTGAGGAGGCGAAGAGAGAGAGCCGGAGTGAGGAGGTGACGGAGAGAGGAGGTCGTAGGTAGGTGATGGTGGTGGTGCGGCGGCCGTCGTAGGTGAGAGAGAGAGGCGGAGAGAGAGAGGCGGAGAGAGAGAGGCGGTGAGAGAGAGGAGAAGAGAGAAATGAGGGTTTCTGTTTTGAGATTCAGTTTTGGAAATTAATTTGACATTAGCGACGGCATTAGCGACGGCATGGGCCGTCGCTAACCGTTACGCCCATTTCCACGCAGTTCCACGCGTTGAACGGTCAAAAAACATTTGCGAGGGACACTATAGCCGTCGCTAATTTTTCCCGCCCAGGCCATTAGCGACGGCCTGGCCGTCGCTATTGCTAAAATTTCCGTCGCTAATGCTTAAAAAAATTCGACAGCTCTATGCCCTCGCTAATGCCGTCGCTAATATCAGTTTTTGCGAGGGACTTGAAGTCCCTCTCTAATTCCGTCGCTAAAGGCAACATTTTTTGTAGTGGTGTACTTCTTTTGCCATATGTTAGGAGATGATGTGACAGCAGTGGATGTAGAAAGATTCAAATTTGAATGTCGAAGTGTAGTATCTCTCCTAAGCACATGTATGCAACTCAATTTGTAACTAACTTGTATTAACTTCTAGCCTTAAAACAGAATTAATGTTTCACTTGTAACTTATTCTAACAGCATCATTAATATATGTCAACAGTTATATAGGAACAACTAGAATTATGAGAGGAAGCAGAATTATTACCGCAATGCTATCTTGAAAGCAATCATTAAAATATTTAATCGGAACACCTCGTGGTCCATTCCACCGGTCAAAGTTAATTGGAAATATCTTGCAATCAATTGCTAGTGTACCCAAATATCCTGCAAGCAAGCCTTGTGCCTCACCAATTGCAGCTAAGGGTATTCAAAACCGAACCAAACCAATAGAAAACCGCAAACCGAACCAAACCAAACCGAAAACCGCAAAAAACCGCTTCTGATTGGTTTAGTTCGGTTCTTTTTTTCATTGCACCGCGCGGTTTTGATTACAGAAACCGAACCAAACCAAACCAAACCGCAAGTAACACTAAGACTTATTGACTTACAACCTTCCTTACTAACTTACTAGCCCAAATGCAACTAAAACCCAACAACTCTCACTCACTTACTAGCCCAACTACAATTAATTCTTTGACTCACTTACAAACAATCCATATTGTTATGCTATATTCAAAAATTACAATAAAATATTTAATTCAAATCCTTTTAAAGGTCTTAGGTATCTTAAAAGAATTAAAAGAGCGTAATTTATATACTATATATATTTGAGTAGATTTTTTCTTAAAGATTTATGTTAACTATTTTTTATGTTAGTTAATTTTAACTTCGTTTTAAATTATATTTTGTCTTGAAAAAACCGAACCAACCGAACTAATCCAAACCGCATTAGTTTGGTTTGGTTTGGTTTGGTTTGGTTTTATTTTAGGAAGCCAACCGAACTAAACCAAACCGCATGTAGTTTTACCTTGCGGTTCGGTTCACTTTTTATCTCAAAACCGAACCAAATCGCACTGCGAACACCCCTAATTGCAGCACCTTGATCATCAAAGTGCACAATTATACGTTTCCCTCTGGGTAAGAATTCAACTTGGTTAACCCTGAGTTTAATCTTCTTAATAACACCTTCGGGGTCTTAAACAAAAAAGAATTCATTTAATCAAAAAGATAAAATGTATAAGAACTTTGACAAATGAAATAAAGTATAACGCATATACCTATTTGTTCAACAGACCAACTACTTGCACACTCGCGTCCAATACATGGCCCGCGGGTTTGAGATTCTTGTGGTGAACTGTGACCTGTATTTTCAGCTGAGGCAAATGATGTTTGATAGGAAGACTGAGAAGAATGTCCATCACTCTGATTTGAAGAATTAGTTGGAGCTTGATTTGTAATTGGGTGGTATCCTGCACTTTGAGTGCGGGGTAAACAATGGTTTGTAGCTTGAGTTGGATAATGTGTTGGGGCTTGAGTTGGAGGATGTGTTTGAGGACCATAATTAGTTGGGGCTTGATTTGGAGTTGGAGGGTACCTTCCACTCTGAGTGTGAGTTGGAGGATGTTCTCGAGGTGAAGAATTAGTTGGAGCTTGATTAGTTGGATGGTATCCTGCACTTTGAGTGTGGGGTAAACAATGGTTTGAAGCTTGAGTTGGATAATGTGTTGGGGCTTGAGTTGGAGGATGTGTTTGAGGACCATAATTAGTTGGGGCTTGATTTAGAGTTGGAGGGTACCTTGCCGCTTGAGTTGGAGGATGTGCTTGAGGTGAATAATTAGTTGGGGCTTGATTTGGAGTTGGAGGGTACCTTGCCGCTTGAGTTGGAGGATGTGTTTGAGGTGAATAATTAGTTGGGGCTTGATTTGGAGTTGGAGGGTACCTTGCACTCTGAGTGTGAGTTGGAGGGTGTATTTGAGAAGACTCAATTGGAGCTTGAGTTGGAGTAGGAGGGTGTGTTGCACAATGAGTCTTAGGTGCTGACTTTAGTGGATTTTGGAAACGTCTATTCTTTGTCATCACTGCATATTCACGAAAAAGGAGAAACATAAAAGGTTAGATTCAAATCAAATGTCATATTGTCAAAAATTTTAACATGCATAGAAAGCACATTGTATCTATTACCTTATTTACAACACAATATTAACTATATTATTCTACTCAGACATGTGTGAGTCTGTTGCCAAGTCAGCAGGCATAATTGACTCAATTACATCATCAATAAAGTGGTTTGTAGCCAATTGCACATACTCATCATCAATATTACAAAATTGTTCAAGTTGTTTCTCTTGGTACGGTTCATTTTCATACACTTCATCTTCTATTTCTTCTCCCATTTCATACAAATCTCTTGGTTTTAAATGCACTGCAACACTCCATCCTTTATTAACCACGTCATCTACATAATACACTAGTTGTGCTTGAGATGCCTCAATGTAAGGATCATGTTCTTCACGATCACCATTATGAATCAATCTTTCAAAATTTACACAATTAAAATCCCAACTATCCTTTTTATACCCTCTATCTCGTGTAGTTTCCGCCCACTTGCATTTAAAAAGAACAACATTGAATTGCCCATAGAAGTTAATCTCAATAATATCTTCCAACTTCCCATAATAAGGTATCTCTGCTTGTCTTGAGTTCCTATCAACACTACTCGAAACACAAGATGTGTTAGATGTTAAAAAAACTCCACTATTTTGTGTTCTCAGCCCCTCTTCTCGAGCCAAAGTTCGAAATTTGAACCCATTAATGTTGTAACCACTAAATCTCTTTGCAATGTCCAAAGGACCACGTGCTAGAAATTTTAGATCAGCAGTCACGTTATTCGTTGTTTCTAGATTCGTAACCTAGATAATGTAATGCAATTTTGTCAGTCAAATTTGGAAGCAAACATGACAAATAGGAACATGACTATTGAATGATCACATACCCGCTTTCGAAACCAATCAACAAATTCCTTAGATACTCTCTTTTCTATCTCTGTTGCTGAAGGTCTTCTTGACCTTGAACTTCTTTTTATGAATTGTCTAAATTCCCTACATGAATTAATAATATGGCAATTCAATGCATATGATTAGTATATTTAAAAGTCTAATAATGAATGATCTGAAGTTTATTCTAATCACTCACTCAACAAAGGGTTCAACTATTGAACAATTCAGAAGCACGTATCGATGAGCTTGTAGTTTTTGCATTTGAGTTAATGTGAACATTGAGGAAGCTCCTACTGGTTTTCCAAGTTGAGGGAAGAAACAAGATGCATAGGATAAATCATTCTCATTTGGGTCATCACAAACACGCCCAGGTCTATTGAATCTTGTCTCTATATCTTCAATATAGTGAGAACAAAAAGTAAGAGACTCTTCAGCTAAGTAACCTTCAGCTATAGACCCTTCTGGTTGAGCCTTGTTACGTACAAAGGACTTCAAGTGACCTAGTTCCCTACAAGAATGATAGATAATTAGTGTATACAAGTGGCATATATTGAACAAGATAGCTTCGATTGAAGGAGCAGTTCTTTTACCTCTCTACATGATACATATATCTATAATGTACTGGACCTCCAAGCTTGGCTTCCTCTATTAAATGGACAGTTAAATGAACCATAACTGTGAAGAATGAAGGAGGGAATAACATTTCCAAATGACAAAGTGTAATCACAATGCGATCTTGGAGAATTTGAAGATCTGAAAGACTCGGACTTTTACCACAAAGAACTCTAAAAAATGAACAGAACTCCACCAAGACAGCCGTAACATGGTTTGGCAACAAATTGCGGATGGCTAATGGTAGTAGTTGTTCCATTATAATATGAGAATCATGGCTTTTCAATCCAAATATCTTTTGTTGTGCCTCATCAACACATCTAGAAATGTTACTTGAGTAACCATCCGGTACTTTAACATTCTTCAAGGTTTTAAAGAACAACTTTTTTGTATCGCGTGTTAGTGAAAACAAAGCAAGGCGATATCTCCCTTTATCATCGGGCCAAAGATCACGCCTTATACCCATATCTTGCAAATCTTTTCGAGCAATAAGATTGTCTTTTGATCTAGGCTTCTCGTGGAGCAAAGTATACAAAACATTGTCACATACATTTTTTTCAATATGCATGAAATCCAAATTATGACGCAACAAATTAGATTCCCAATATGGAAGTTCAAAGAATATGCTTCTTTTATTCCATTGCTTAGTTGGTTGTCTAGATCTTTTTCCTGTACCATTCAACACTGCTTCTCTTCCAAATGGAACATCAAGGTTTTCCACTTGCTTCAAAACATCAGATCCTGATATAATTCAGGGTGGACTTCGCTCCTCTGTGCTTCCATCGAAGCGAACACGGTTCAGTCTAAATCTATGATTTCTGCTCCAAAAACGACGATGGCCCATAAAACACCATTTTCTACTATGAGGGAGACGACAGGGCTCTGCATCGAAATTACAAGTTGGACAAGCCAAACCTGAATGAGTGTTCCAACTAGACAAATTTCCTAAGCCAGGAAAGTCACTAATTGTCCACATAAGAGCCGCCCTGCATTCTAAAGTTTTCATTCATTGATGCATCAAAAGTAACCACGCCATCATTCCATAGCTCCTTTAACTCATTTATAAGGGGTTGTAAGTAAACATCTATATTATTTCCAGGCATCTTCTTCCCTGGAATGATCATCGATAAGATGAAGGAAGTATGCTTCAGGCACATCCAAGGAGGAAAATTACATGGAATCAAAAACACTGGCCAAATGCAATAGGCAGAACTCATGGTTCCAAAAGGGTTAAACCCATCACTAGCAAGGCCTAAGCGAACATTTCGAGGATTTAAAGCAAATTCAGGATGCATCAAATCAAATGACTTCCATGACTCACCATCCCTCGGATGCCTCAACAACCCATCCTTATTACTCTCTGTAGATGCCCATCTCATATGCTCAGCAATCTTACAACACATGAACAATCTTTGCAATCTTGCTTTTAACGGAAAGTAACGCAGAACTTTTACAGGTTGTTTTTTCTTCTTCTTAGGATTCCATCGAGACATTCCACAATGCTTACATGCTTGCAAGTATTTGTCTTCATCTCCCAAATATAACATGCAATCTTGTGGACATGCATCTATTTTGGTATAATTAAGACCTAGTTTGTTGATGATTTTCTTCGCCTCATAAAAAGAAGGGGGAAACTTTGCTTGTTTAAACACATCTCTCAACAAATCTAGTATCATAGTCATTGCCTTGTCACTCAATCCACACAAACCCTTTATATGATATAATTTGATTACAAATTATAGTTTTGTATACTTGCTCCCTTCATGCAACATCTGATTTCCATCTTTGATAAACTCATCAGAATCACTATAATCCTCCCTTGGCCCTTCGTTTAATGCCTCATTTGCGCCTACTGCTTGTGCTTCATCTCTATTAGTGTCTTGTTGCCTATGGTGCCCAAATGCATCATTGACCATTGTGTCTAGCGGGTTCTCATAATGAAATGTCCCTTGCACATGATCTTCATTTCTAGTAGATTGCGGTACTTGTTTCTCACCATGGCGAGTCCATGTGATATAGTTTTTAGGGAATGGTTTTGATTCTAAGTGTGATTGGACTATATCTCTGGTTTGCCAATCAACAATCCCGCAATCAGGACACGGGCATTGTATTGTATCTCAAATAGCACCATGCTTAAAAGCAAAATTCAAGAATTGACTTATGCCATTTAAGTACTCACTTGTATTTCTTGGCTTTGCAATCCAAGATTTGTCCATAGTTAACTGTCTTCTAAATAATCATGATAAGAAGGTATAAAACAAATTAAGAAAACCTCAAGAAGTGAATTAAAGAATATAAACAATTAAAGAACACTAGTAACACAGTTGACAATAAGGTGAAAGTGTATTTGGTTCTAATAATCTTTAATAATCATTCACTTTCACTAGAATGAAAATGAAACCGAATGTAACAAATATCATGACAGATTATGTTATAAGATTAGAAAAATAAGAAAATATGTCATGACAGATTATGAGATTAGAAACATGACGGCGACGACGATAAAAGACGACAAAAACGTTAAAAGATGGCAACAATAAGGGATGGCAACGACAATTAAAGACGACAACGACAATAAGAGACGGCGACGAAAATGAGCAACAGTGACAACCATAAGCCATACGACAACGAAACAAGGCATATTTATACAAACAAATAATCAAACATCACAAAATCACAAAATCAATTAACTAAAATCTCATAATCACAGTGGTTTTAAAAGACGGCAACAGTAAGAGATAGCAACGACAATTAGAGATGACAACGACAATAAGAGACGGCGACGAAAATGAGCAACAGCGACAACAATAAGCTACGACAATGAAACAAGGCATACTTATACAAACAAATAATCAAACATCACAAAATCAATTAACTAAAATCTCATAATCAGTGGTTTCATGCAAACAAAATCACAAAATCAATTAACTAAAATCCATTATCATATCACAAAATCAAAGCAAAAAAGGAAGCCAAGACATTTACCTCAAAATAGCACGCAAACAGTGGTTTCACGCAAACAGAAATTTCACGCAAACGAGATGGAGATGAGCGGATGAACTCGCGAGACAGAGATGGATAGACGGTTATGGGTTTTGCGAGAGAAAAAAGGAGGGTTTCGCGAGACAGGGGGGGTTTCAGCTTCTGGGTTTCGCAAGACAGAGAGGGAGGGTTTTGGCTTCTGGGTTTCGTGAGATAGAGAGGGAGGGTTTCAGCTTCTGGGTCTCATGTTTGAGAAATCTGAGCCGAGAGAGGGGAAAGGGTTTGCGAAATCTGAAGTTGAGAGATGAGAAATCGAAGCATGGGAGAGTGGGAGGGTTTGTGAAATCGTTGAAGCTGAGAGTGGAAGCGCAACGTGAAAGCTGCGAAAGTGAGGGAGGGGAAAAACGTGAAAGCTGCGAAAGTGAGGGAGGGGAAAACGTGAAAGTATCTGAAGTAAGAGGGAAAGGGGACAGTTGAAAGAGGGAAAGATTTTTTTTTGTTAATGTTGTTTGTAAGGTTTTTTTACAAGCAGTGGGGGTTTTTTTCTCGACAATCAGCAGGGGTTTTAAACCTCCTTAAATTGAAACAAAATTTTTAACTGTGGTAGCGAAAAGGTCCTTTTTTAACGTCAAACTGAGGGGGTTTTTAAAACCTCCGCAATAAAAACCCCCGTAATCTGTTCCGTTTTTTGTAGTGGGTGAGGCAGATTTTATGGGAAATTAATTTCTATTGTTTGTGTTATATCTGTGATAACTAAGTACGGTGAACAGCTTCATACATACATTCCTATAAAATTGTAGAGCCAGTAAATATACAAATTGATTAAAACGAAAAACCTTTGGGTTATACTTATAAATTTTGGCTATAAAGAAGTAATTCATTACAATACAAGTAAATTGTTATTTATCTTTATGTACAAGTAAAAGAAGTGAACACTCTCTCACATGATGTTGTATAAGCTTTTCATATACGTTATTTGCTGACTGAAGTCTTTTATAAATTATATGTTATGTATTATTTTCTTTATCTCTTTCTCAATTCTTCTTGCAATCAAAGAGTAGAGATGGGAGTTGTAACACCCTAATATTTCTAATAAGTAGAAATACTAAAATGCACAACTTAGTATACATCAGAGTAAAATTCCTGTATTTGGATATTGAACAAAATTAAAAACTTGATATAACTCATCAATTGATCAATCTTATTCCCTATTATTCAATATCAAAAACAGCAATAGCAGAAACGATTTACAACTTCTAATACGTGTACAAGTCATAATATCGAAATTACATTAAAACTAGGGAATAACATAAGCGATAAACTAAGACTCCTCGATCTTCATGGACTTCATCACGTGCACTCTCTAAATGTGCTCCTCAACTTCTGTTGTTCCCTGTTTCTCTGTAAAAATCACAACATATAAAGGGTGAGATTACAAATCTCAGTGAGTCCTATCGAGACCCCTTACTATACACTCTCGGTTCAATTATGAATTCTTATTCATATCGTAGTTTAGTTTATAAACTACGTGCTTTTCTAATCTCTGGTAGTTTAATTTATAAACTACGTTTCACTAACTTAGCACGACACCGACTGCCAACTTGCTAATCCCAGTGAACCGCACCCCTTATTCTTAAGTACAACATCGACTGCCAAATTGCTAATCCCGATGAATCGCGTACTTAACTTTAAATATAACACCGACTGCCAACTTGCTAGGGGTAGCACGGCCCGTGCTTCCTGTAGCAGAGTCACAATTCGCTTATTTCCTTCCGTTTCGCTTTTCCTATCGCGTCCAATCCTTAACCCAATCTTAATCCAACCTCAAAACAGATAATACCAGACAATATTCCAGTCCAAACAACATCATTAAATCACAATGCATCAATCAATCAATCGTTCATAACTAAACACATTTTCGCAATTACGGTTTTCGCAAAACAACGGCTTTGAAATCTGTAACACCCCGGTATTTCTTTAACAAAGAAATACCTAAATATACAATTTGGTACAAATCATAGTATAAAAATTTCTGTTCAGATATACATCTTTACAAGAAACAGCGGAAACTATAAAAATAATATTTTACAACTTCGGGTCATACGACCGAATACAGAGACAACTACAGAAGAACAAGGACAATAATAAATGAATCAATCTTCAATCTTCTCATCGAACCCGACAACCAACGGTGCCGCCTTCTGTCCTTATAACCTGTTCTCTGTAAAAACAACAAATATGGATTGGGTGAGACAACTTGTCTCAGTGAGTCCTACCGTGCCCCCTCACTGACACTCGGTTCAATTTATGAAACCGTTAACAATGTTTAATTAGCTACCACTAGCTATAATCGAAATGCCAAGCAAATCGTGTTCTCAGTTGTTTTTTAATAGCTTAGCTTAAACCGACTGCACAACTGCTAATCCCGGTAGCTATAGCTTAACATTGGCCGACTGCACAACTGCTAATCCCGGCAATGTTAACTTATAATCAATAACTTAGCACAAGCCGACTGCACAACTGCTAATCCCGGCAACCCGTGAGTTGACCACGCCAAAACACATTCAGGGCCTAGGTAAGGGGTCATGACTACCCTCCCTAGTATGCTACTTGTCAGGTCGTCACCCAACGCAATACGTATGACAATACGCATCATATTCTCGAGAGTTAGATAATTTATATCTTCTTTTTCATTTTGATCACCAAAGGATCAATCACATAAGCTCATTAGATAATTTATATCTTTATCGATCTATAACCCGTTTTGATGAATTTATAAACATCCGGCATTATAATCATATTGTAACGTATTATTGACTTATAACCCGTTTTGATGAATTTATAAACATCCGGCATTATAATCAAATTGTAACGTATTATTGACTTATAACCCGTTTTGATGAATTTATAAACATCCGGCATTATAATCAAATTCAATTAACATATATAAACATATATATTCAGTCAGTCCATCAGACGGTGTACCCACACGTATACTAGGGTTTCGGTTTTTCAATCAAATATGCTTTTGAAACTCTTTTTCAAAATCATGAGTGGAATAAGTTCAAAACCCGGTTGTCAGTAAGGCAATATCCTTAAAGTGGGTTGGGGAGAAAATTAGAAGTGATTCGGGATCGAAAGGAGCGACGAAATGAGAAATCGGAGTCCGGTAACAGCAGCTCACGCACGGTCCATGCCCAGGGGCGCACGACCCGTGCGTGATTTACCAAAATCACACAGCCAACCCGAAGAGGACGCACGGTCCGTGCCCAGGGGCGCACGACCCGTGCGGCCTGTTCTGTTACTGAATTCTAGTTTCTCATTCCGCTTTCCATTTCTCGCCCAAATCGAATTCCGATCGTTCTCCAACCTGAAAACGGATTTAATAAACAACATTCCAGACCATATTCCAGTGAAAGAACTTAAAATCACAATTTCGCAAATTGTTCAACAATTCAATAAAAACCGTAAAAACGCGATATTGCTCAAAAACGGTTTTCGGTTCCAAAATCTTTCGAAAATTGATAATTGCCTTATGACTCAACCCGATATAATTTCAAGACACGAAAAATATCCCTATCCGTGAGTAGAATTCACCCGGTTGACGATCTCGCGAGAAATCACGCCGGAGCACGGACGACCGGACCGTAACCACTCGAACAATCCTCGTAGTCACGTACCCGCTCCGAATGCCTCCGCAACTGAATTCCGCAACCAACACCCCTCTTGATACTGACTTCATCTCCGGTGGATAGAATTGACGTCTCGCGCGACTTGACAACTCGAATCCCAAATCCGACGAATCACATTTCCAGCTTCTTCTTTTCTGTTTTCCAGAATCAATGCACACTTTTGCAACAGCCATAACTAGGCCAATTCGTAACCAAAACTATCCAAACCGGTGCTCATTGTGAAGCTAATCTTGTCTACTTTCTGATGGTCAAGGATTCACACGCATGTATCCAGTGGTTTGGGAGATATCACCATGACAAGGTGACTGGTCCAGGATAGTGCTTGATTCTGAATCCGAAACTTGTGAGCATGATATATCTCTCATTTCTCCATGAAATCATACGATTCTTGTGCCCCAAATGAAGAGATGTTTGTCTAGTTTCCAGAGGAACAGGTATCACGAACCTTAAGCAAAAGATATTGATATCGGGTCATCATGTCCTCTTCCAATTCCCGAGTAGCCTCTTCGGCTGAGAAGCCTTCCCAGACTACCTTGACAATCGGGATAGTCCTTGACCTCAATGTCTTCACGCCCCACCCTAGGATATGACTAGGATAAGGTTGGAATGATAAATCCGGTCGAAGATCGATCGTTTCAATGCTCAACGGCTGAAGTAGATCGAGAATACATTTTCTCAATTGAGACACGTGAAAGACATCATGAAGATACAGACTTTCTTCAGAAATTAACTATTCCGGCCTCTTGAAAGCTGACACTAATTGCTATGGACATTGGCATGCCTACAATCTGTTGAGAATACGAACTTATAATTATGGTAGCCACACATCCTGCACTATCGAAGTTAGGAACTCGGAAGGTTTCGGCTTAGCCGTAGCTTGAATTAGAAGGAGACGACTCCTATGAGAGGATTAGTTGGAATTCACACTACGCGGTATCCGGAAGAAAAGTTTCATTCCCTTCCTAAGTTACGCCCACATAAGCGCTCGACTCAATTTTTTACTGAAAATCTCGACTGAAGCAAACAGAGTTATTTGATAAAACAGTTTGACTCACAGTCCAATTAAAGTAGAAAAATACTTTTCTCGCAACATGACCAAGAAGACTATAAAATAGTGGTGACATATTCTTTCATTAAATCTTTTCCCAAACTTGAAAGTACAATGGTTCCAATTGAATGAAAATTCTTTTCAATGGGGTTTCTAATAGCGATAGTTTAAAAAAAATTTACGACTATCCAGAACGATAATTCACCCCAACTTATTACTGACCTTACTCGATGCACGACGTTTCAATAAAGCGGAATCTCATTCTCAAATTTTTAAATTTGCAAGTTCGAAAGTGAGAATAAAGGTGTTATTTTGTTGGAGTCAACCATTTGTGCGATCAAAATCTCGCAAACTTTTATCGTGCTTGAGTTCGGTTCCGTTAAAACAAAATAATTAGGTTCGTTCGAGGAAGGGATCGGGAGGGACATTGAGCCGAAAAGAAAGCGTATTTGCTTTAAAAATTCTTCTCAAGCCGCTATTCCACTCGATTCAATTCACTTCCTTTCAATTCCTTTCTCGAATCGGTCCAAAGCAAAATTTCGAGATTAAAAACAAGGTTTGTATTTCATGATGAAAAACAGACACGACTTGACCGTCTCAAGAGACTACACAAAGGTTATAAAGTTCACTATCAAGGACTCATGTGTCATACAGTCACTGTCCAATCATTTAGTCTCCGACCGACATACGGTTCATCCTCACTCACTCTACCATCAAACGGGTGTAGAAGGTGAAAAGGTAAAAACATTATAGGTACTCAACTCATTGGATTCTTAGAAAAACATCGTGTGCTAGACCACAATCGGACAATTCTGAATTCAGCACATACTTGATTTATCGACATCTTGCCGATAGATTATTAAAATGGTGAAACTAGCTTCGATCCATTCGATGGATCAAAGTCACAACAACTTACTGTTGATTTTAACGAATTCAAGATTGACGATTGGAGTTCCACTATAATAGCGGAAGCTTGAGCATTAGAACTGCCGAAGATGATTGCCCTAACATGGCTTGACACTTCTCCTACCAGCAAATATATTCACGTGTTACCTAGCCTTCCATTATTTCCGAGCAAACGTTTGCGTAACTTACATCTTTGGTCATCTTAGAAACATTTCCAGCATCTCAGGTAGTCACCGGTACAACCGATGTTTTAACTAACCCAAAATAATGATAAGGGTGTGTCTTTCGACCGTTATGACTCTGTCTTCAGAACTCAAACCTACAGTTCGGTGCCCTTATACAAGATATGGGTCTTTCAGGATTGTCTAAGTCAACGACTTATCCAATCACAGTTGTCTTTCTAGATCAACTAGGCTTTGAATTTTGATACCTATCTTTCATAGATATTTATTACTCGAATCTTACTAGAATGACATAAGGTTTTCTTCAGAAGTTACGATTTAGTGCCATCCTATGCAATCCTTGGTTTCTCGATTAACTTCAATGTAGCAATTATTCTCGGATTAGTCACGAATTTGAAATTGCGGTGGCACCAAGGGATTTCGAAAACAAAAGCTATTTTGGGAATCAAACGAGCACACCATAAGTGTCTTCGTATTGATTCGTTGAAATTGGAGTATTTATCATTTAGAATTTTCCCCGGTCCCGCTTCTTTCCGAACTTTCGCGACTATCCAGACATAATTATTACATATTACATTAATCGATATAGTTTCAGGACGGGTTCTAGGAGTCTGAACTGACTGATTGGAGATCCTTTTACCCATTCCCCGTACATCAGGGAGGTCCACATTCCACGAATGCTTAGAGTTTACGGTTCAGATTTAAAACAGAGGTACACTTCAAAATACAATTGAAGATACGGTTCACAACCCATTCTTCGGTGTAGACATTTTCGTTAGCTTTCCAACGCCTCTCGGAACATAAAAATCGGAGTTCCGGAGTAGAAGTTACGAACAAAATGAGTCGGAAGACTAACGAGAATTTCTCACAGACCGTGATCGGAGTGCTTCCAGCAGCGGATTGAAATGAGGTCACTTCTACCGATTTCACATACTAACTTGCTTTGAAGGATTTGATTCATGATTCTTGATTGGGACTTGACCTGATCGGTACTTTGTGATCCTGCTAGACGATATTGACGACAGACTGTTTTTACTCGATTGGCTTTATCACCTGTCACAGGGTGACTTTGAAGAAGAATAATCGGGATCTGTACTTGAAATTTTCTGGAGGGACTTCCTCAACTGATACCTAAACTGGGATTGACTTACTCCAGAAGGTAAGATTTATGATGAAAACGATATCTCTATAACTGATAGGCTGACTAAATAAGGTCAGGGTTTCGGGTGTTAACTAGTCTGATAGCTTTCAGTACACTGACATTGCAATTGCCCAAAGGCTTCGCTTGATTTTTACTCCTCGATAAGATCTACGACGTTTCATGCCGCGATTCACTAGCCGCATCAGATTCACTTACTGAACAGCCGCCCACAGTTTCCTCGAACCATTGCGGATGCCCATCATTATTTCCAAAGGTCATATGTAGCCCTCTGCTGCCGCTGCACGTTCTGATGGAACGAGAAGGCTGAGAATCCTATGGTGTAGGGTCTCGGACATTTTCGGGGCTGAGGCAACTATCTGTCATAATTTTCAGTACTTTACATGAAACATTGAGTGGATCCTGACTCAATACGTCACATAATATACTAAAAAGGTCTGACATATAATTGTCTAAGTCCCTAGCTGACTCGATCCTATGTTCTCGACCCGAAGGTCACTACGTCCGACAAGGCCGAACCGCTCTGATACCAAATGTAACACCCCGGTATTTCTTTAACAAAGAAATACCTAAATATACAATTTGGTACAAATCAGAGTATAAAAATTTCTGTTCAGATATACATCTTTACAAGAAAGAGCGGAAACTATAAAAATAATATTTTACAACTTCGGGTCATACGACCGAATACAGAGACAACTACAGAAGAACAAGGACAATAATAAATGAATCAATCTTCAATCTTCTCATCGAACCCGACAACCAACTGTGCCGCCTTCTGTCCTAATAACCTGTTCTCTGTAAAAACAACAAATATGGATTGGGTGAGACAACTTGTCTCAGTGAGTCCTACCGTGTCCCCCTCACTGGCACTCGGTTCAATTTATGAAACCGTTAACAATGTTTAATTAGCTACCACTAGCTATAATCGAAATGCCAAGCAAATCGTGTTCTCAGTTGTTTTTTAATAGCTTAGCTTAAACCGACTGCACAACTGCTAATCCCGGTAGCTATAGCTTAACATTGGCCAACTGCACAACTGCTAATCCCGACAATGTTAACTTATAATCAATAACTTAGCACAAGCCGACTGCACAACTGCTAATCCCGGCAACCCGTGAGTTGACCACGCCAAAACACATTCAGGGCCTAGGTAAGGGGTCATGACTACCCTCCCTAGTATGCTACTTGTCAGGTCGTCACCCAACGCAATACGTATGACAATACGCATCATATTCTCGAGAGTTAGATAATTTATATCTTCTTTTTCATTTTGATCACCAAAGGATCAATCACATAAGCTCATTAGATAATTTATATCTTTATCGATCTATAACCCGTTTTGATGAATTTATAAACATCCGGCATTATAATCATATTGTAACGTATTATTAACTTATAACCCGTTTTGATGAATTTATAAACATCCGGCATTATAATCAAATTGTAACGTATTATTGACTTATAACCCGTTTTGATGAATTTATAAACATCCGGCATTATAATCAAATTCAATTAACATATATAAACATATATATTCAGTCAGTCCATCAGACGGTGTACCCACACGTATACTAGGGTTTCGGTTTTTCAATCAAATATGCTTTTGAAACTCTTTTTCAAAATCATGAGGGGAATAAGTTCAAAATACGGTTGTCAGTAAGGCAATATCCTTAAAGTGGGTTGGGGAGAAAATTAGAAGTGATTCGGGATCGAAAGGAGCAACGAAATGAGAAATCGGAGTCCGGTAACAGCAGCTCACGCACGGTCCATGCCCAGGGGCGCACGACCCGTGCGTGATTTACCAAAATCACACAGCCAACCCGAAGAGGACGCACGGTCCGTGCCCAGGGGCGCACGACCCGTGCGGCCTGTTTTGTTACTGAATTCTAGTTTCTCATTCCGCTTTCCATTTCTCGCCCAAATCGAATTCCGATCGTTCTCCAACCTGAAAACGGATTTAATAAACAAAATTCCAGACCATATTCCAGTGAAAGAACTTAAAATCACAATTTCGCAAATTGTTCAACAATTCAATAAAAACCGTAAAAACGCGATATTGCTCAAAAACGGTTTTCGGTTCCAAAATCTTTCGAAAATTGATAATTGCCTTATGACTCAACCCGATATAATTTCAAGACACGAAAAATATCCCTATCCGTGAGTAGAACTCACCCGGTTGACGATCTCGCGAGAAATCACGCCGGAGCACGGACGACCGGACCGTAACCACTCGAACAATCCTCGTAGTCACGTACCCGCTCCGAATGCCTCCGCAACTGAATTCCGCAACCAACACCCCTCTTGATACTGACTTCATCTCCGGTGGATAGAATTGACGTCTCACGCGACTTGACAACTCGAATCCCAAATCCGACGAATCACATTTCCAGCTTCTTCTTTTCTGTTTTCCAGAATCAATGCACACTTTTGCAACAGCCATAACTAGGCCAATTCGTAACCAAAACTATCCAAACCGGTGCTCATTGTGAAGCTAATCTTGTCTACTTTCTGATGGTCAAGGATTCACACGCATGCATCCAGTGGTTTGGGAGATATCACCATGACAAGGTGACTGGTCCAGGATAGTGCTTGATTCTGAATCCGAAACTTGTGAGCATGATATATCTCTCATTTCTCCATGAAATCATACGATTCTTGTGCCCCAAATGAAGAGATGTTTGTCTAGTTTCCAGAGGAACAGGAATCACGATCATCGGAGCAGTGTACAGTGAGATACGATGCAATTACCGAAGGTAGGTAAAACGGATTTCTAGCAGAATTATTGATGAATCTTGAATCCCCAACCTCATCTTCTTCCTCTTGGCCCTATAGCTCGAAAATGACAAGTGATGATCTAGGGAGGGTTAGACTCAGATATTTGGACTAGAAAAATGAGGATGGAATATGGAGTTGAATGGTAAAAGAGGTGCTTACATGCAATGGCTATGATGGAGGTGGTGACTCCATCTTCTCTCCCCCACACTCCCTCCTCTCCTCTCCCTTTTCTTTTTCTGTTTCTGAAGTTAGAAAGAAATGAGAGGACACTGAAGTTCAGGGTACTTGTAAGTGCTGAGGTCTTTTTTAAAAAAAAAAAGGAGCAATTGACCAAAATGCCCTTAGTTTAAAACTCTCACTTAAACTTAAATCCCCATCAATCATGCATCATCTCCAATCATTAGCAATTTGATTAGTTAAATTACTTGGGTTGACTAACAACTATAGCCAAGCCCTCTTACTAGTTTGATCCAATGAGATTTAGTGAAATGACCATTTTACCCTTTCGCTTAATTTCTTCATTTAATTCATGATCAAGCCATAATTCGATGGAGACACCAATACTTGGGCAACTTCCTCGACTACTAATCACCGAGACACGACTAATTATTCCCACAAATAATTAAATCGGTCCTAGGCTTCATAGTATGAGTCTTTAAAAATTAGGGTTGTTACAAAATCGAACGAAACGAAGAACAAAACCATATTCTCAGTCACATGCAAGGTTGACACAATAAAATTGAAAACCGTAATCGAGTATAGAACTCACCTTCTTGTGATGAAATTCACAAACGACCACAAACGAATGGAATTCGACACCGACTCGTCTACTCGAACTTTTCCTCATCTTGAATTTCTCGCTTCCACGAACATCAAATCGATCCCAAATGAATCCCCAAACATGTCCAGCTACTGAAGCTTCCCCAAATGCATCTCAAATCAACAATGTAATCCCCTTTTTACTCCGATCTAACCTCAACTTCTAGAACGCGGCAACTAACTCCAAAGATCAGTTTGGAAGCATCTGTGAGCTGTTTTGCAACAAACATAACTAATTCGATTCTTAACCAAAACCTTTCAAATCAATGCCTAATGTGTAGATAGTTTTGTTTACTTTCATATGGTTCAAGTCCCACACTGTTTCGATGAGTATTAAGGGAGTTATGGCTACATAACGATGACTGGTTCAAAATCGGCACTGTTACAAAAGTAAAACTTGTGCCTAAACTGAAGGATTTCATGTCTAGTTTCTAATGAAATAAAAATGAGCTTAAAAGGAGGCCTGTGGAGGAAGTTACGCGTGAATTACCAGAGATTATCAAAACGGGTTTACTGTAGAGTTTTTGATTTGAGTTGCTATCTTCACATCCATCACTCATACCAACCCCAAGACTTGAAATTTGACACTTCAATGGCCTAAGAGAACCCCAAACTCTACTTCTCCAGCTCCAGATGTAACATGCAAGACCAAAACCGAAATTTTAGCTCCCAAACCCAAGATAGAAGAAGAAAACTCAATGGGTAGCCTTTTGAAGCTTATGGCTCGAAAATGGCATCTAGGGAAATAGTGAATGGTAGGCCTTGTATAATTAGACTATAATTCCCATTTAAACATCAATTTAATCATTACTTGATTTATATAATTAGTAATTAACACAGAGCGTGAGATTCAGCGGTTGGGGCTGATCCTCCCTTAACCAAGGGTGGGGGGTTCAATCCCCACCTTGGGTACGGAGCAGCGTTAAAACTCTGGGCCAGCTCTCCTGCCCCTCGAGGCACCTCCAATGAGCGAGGGATTAGTCACTCCTCTCCGTGCGGTGGATACCCGAATTTACCCAAAAAATATAATTAGCAATTTAACATTGTTTTCTCGACATAAACTTAGCCATGACTCGACTTACCATTTAATTGACGATAAATCGCAAGTTAATTTCGCTATGTGAAATTAACTGAACTAGGGATGTTACTTGAGTTTCTTTCTTGCTTCAATTCTCTTCCTCCCCTATTCTTCCATTTTCTTTTCATCACTAAATAAAAAGAACTCATAAGTAAACTGTCTGTTTGAATGACAGGGGGTGCAAGCATGGGTGCACGATGGAGCTGTTTGAAAACTCATTGGAGGCAAGGTAGTTGAAGACATCGTTCAACAAGTCTTTCACTTCCCTCATCAATGGCACTTGTCTCATTTCTCAAAGAAGCTGGAGCTAGTTGCTCTGATAAAGCTTAATTTAATTCTGGATGCAAAAATATCAGAATTGAATTCGAATCAGATGCTAAAAGAAAGAGCAAAGCACGCACTCAATTTATTTGTTTTGAGTTTGACGGCATTTGTCTTAAAACTTCATACAGCATAGTCAGCTACCCAGTAAAGAGCTATTAGGAACCATCTAATTCAACCGCTGTTCTTAAAACCTAGCTTCAACTGGGATTTTCCTACGTTATTTGTCCTTTTTTTTCAACTTCAGTGTTGAATGGTTGGAGTTGTGTATTTATTCACAAGTCCCACATCGGTGACCAACGTAAGCACGGCTCCGTGTTTCACATATAAAAAGCAAGGGAAGTCCCACTGCTGTTCTTAATATCAAATATTTGTGTCAATTGTCCTATACGATATTAAATTACTTTTTTAAAGGGGAAGATCCATCACAGTAGCTTGCTATTGGGATCTTTATGTGTTGCACTATTGCATGGCCTTGGCGCACCCTCTATACTTAGTTTAAAGTTTTACTAGCCTCATAACCCGTGCATCGGCTAAATTTGTTTGTTTGTGTTAATGAGTAATAATTTTTTATAAATTAAATAAGATTATAAAATTTATAAAGAATGTTAACAAATTAAAGATGTTGAAAATAAACATTCATAGTTGGTAGTAACTGAACTAAATGGATTCAAAAGATATTTCAGGTTCAAAAGAATATGGTTATAAAAAATAGAAGGAGAAGAATATAAAAATAAATTAATTTTTTAAAGGATCAAAAAAATATGATTCTAAAAATACAAAGAGAAGAAATATAAAAAGAAATTGATTTTTTAAAGTGGTGAAATTAGAAAAAGGGTGAGTTGAACGGGTTAGTGTCACGAAATTATTTTTTTTCCACCAAGTCGGTTATAGAGGAATGAACTTTGAGTATTTGAATAGATAAAAAAAATTCTTAACGTTAAAGTACCTTAAAACACACTGCTTAACATTTTTCACCCAATCGATTATTGAAGAATATACTTCACATAAAGATCTTAAATTTTTCTAGACTGTAAATTACTCCGTAAAATATAAAAAAGAAAAAAGGCAGAACCTTAAAATATAAAAGAAGAAAAAAAAGAAAAAAAAAGTTGCAATGTGGTTCTCGAATATAAATAGAAAGATAAAAATATAAACATCAATTTAAGTATGCTTTTAATATCTATTGGTGCGAGATGGCCAAACAAAGAAGACAACACAATTAGAAAGTGAAAACATGTGGGTTTCATGCAGGAGTGGATAAAAACCTCCAAATAAGTGTGGTTGAAGTTCCCGCAGGAGTAAATAGTGCAAGTATAGAGAAAAAGAAGTCACCTCAACGACCTCGATGTCCTAAGGTAGCTTATAGCACTGGACCAACAGTGTAGGCTTGTAAAATTTATAGTCTAATATTTGTGAATGAAAATTAAATTATAACTATAAGCTAAATAAGAATATTATAACATTAAAAAAGAGCTTTACCAAAGACACCGAAACTGAACATTCAAAGATAATAAGAAGGAAAAAGACTAAAGAATTTTAATAACACAATCCATATTCATCAAAGTAAATCTAAAATTTTAATTCATAATTAGAGATAAAAGAAGACAACAGAAATAGAAAGTGGAACACGTAGGTATCATGCAGGGTTAGATGAAAACCACCAATAAAATAGAAGCAGCGATACAAAGGGAAAGAAGATGATAATGGTTCTATTGTAAATATGGTTGAAGTTCCCGTGGGAGTATATGTTGGAAAGCGATACTTAAATATAAAAGAAAAATAAAACTATAAACACCAATTTAAGTATGCTTCTAATACCTATTGGTGCTAAATGATGAAAATAAAGAAGAAAACACAAACAGAAAAGAAAGATAAACGTATAAACACCATTTTATATTTTTATCCACGGATAAAGTGTGTGTATATATATATATTGCTACGGGTATTGGTCTAGTCCTCTTTTGACCTCTCTTTTGTCTTTTTTCTTTGTCTTTTTTTTGAATAAAATCAGGGAGAAATACTCTTTTTCCTTCTTGATATTTTTTTTATAGGTGAATGTTAGTTTCCTTCTTGATGTTTTCTAACATCAGAAGGTTATAAGACTTCTTTCCTTCTAGTTTCCAAAAAAAAGGCAAAGAAGCAACTTTTCAATGGTATTACATTGCAAAACTCAAGTAGTTATATTATAGCCAATAAATATTAAGTCACTTTTTGTTTTCAATAGTATAATAACCAATTAGTTTTATTCAAATCGTAAGTTGAAAGAATATGATGTGAGGTTCTTTGGTAAATGTGGTTGAAGTTCCCGTGAATAAAAATTAAATTATAACTATAAATTAAATAAGAAGATTATAAATTTAAAAAGGAACATTAACAAAGACAATGAAATTGAATATCCATATATAATAAGAAGAAAAAGCCTAAAGAATTTTAATAACACAATCCATATTCATCAGATGTAAATATAAAAACTTAACCCATAATTAGAAAGAAAATAAGACAACACAATTAGAAAGTGTAACACGTGAGTATCATGCATGATTGGACAGTTTAAATTATTAGTTTTTTACCATACTGGTTATTGAGGAACAAACTTAGTGTATTTAAATAGTTAAAAAAATTTCGAACAGTAAAGTACCATAAAACACACTACTTTTCGTATTTTGTCATGAAATTTAATATTTTTTCACCTAACCGGTTATTGAGTAACAAACTTTGCATATTTGAATAATTTAAATTGTTGATGAACGCTAAAGTAATCCAAAATACACTGGTTAGAATCGCATTTTACTTATTTTGTCATGATATCTTTAACAAAACCAGTTATCGAGGACCAAAGTTTGTGTATTTGAACAATTAAATTTTATTCTGAACCATAAATTTCACTAAATCATATTGTTTAGCATCTCACTTTACGTATTTAATCATGAAATTATTTTTTTTGCACCCAATCGATTATTGAAGAAAAAACTTCGCATATTTAAACATCTAAAAAGTTTCTAGACCGTAAAAACTAAAGTAAAGGAAAAAAAAGGCGGAACCGTAAAATATGAAAAAAGAAAAAAAGGAAAATAAAACAAAAAATCTAAAAAAAACGGAAAGAACAAAAAAAGAGAGGCATTTTGGCGCAACTTTTGCCAATTGCATTCCAAGCTGCTTTATATATAAAGATATAAAGATGTGTCTAGTAAGTTTTTGTGCGAATTTTTTTGTACACTGCTCATTACACTCCACTAGTGCAGTGACCCGTGCGATGCACGGGAGTCAAAGCTTTAGGGACTACAATATCATTATAATACTAAAATTAGCTTAATAAAAATTAAAGACAAATTCTAAGAATTAAAATGTGATTAGTAGATTCAAAATGATAGAAATCAAAGAAAAAGCGACAACAATTGTAGAAATGTTAGTTATTACATAATAATTGGGTTCAGAAGCATTGGAAGAGTTGTTCTCAATAGCTTGCTGAACATCCTCATTGTTAAGGTACTCAATCTGAATAGGTGGTGGTTGATGACGCATTATCCTCGGGCGAAGCCGATCAGTTGACATTGGGCAATATATGGTAAAAACATCATATGAACTTAAATAAGTCAATTGAGCTTCTCTACTCCGAGGTGTCCCATACAAACCTTCAGATCCAAAAACCTCCATTATACGATCAGTATTTGTGTCTAGGTAAGTAGTACCACGAGTTGGATGCTAAGTCTAAACTTTGGCACCCAAAAAATATTAGTAAATTGATGAGACTAAAGTTCAAAATTATCAATGTATGTGAACATTTTAAAATTACAGATAGACTTGTAATATAGAAAAACATTTGACAGAGCCATGTAGTTGATATTTAAGTTCTTTTGAAAGCTGTCATGATGTGCTGATATTGTTGAAAGGAACTAAAAGAATAGTTTATCAAGCTTTAAGCCAAAATAAGTGAGAGACATGGTTGGAGAGATGATTTTGCAAAATTATCTCTTCAACCTCAACTCCTCCATAAAATATCTAAACAGAAGAAATAGCTTAAAAAAAAGTTGACAGTTTGCAAATTATGAGTTGAAGGTGAAGCCAAATCAAATTACTAATCTAAAGATAAATGAGTGGCTGGATTTAAATTTGGTTACTCATGTGAAATACACAAAATCTTGAAAAACTAACTGAAGTCTTATTTCGATCACACAAAAAAACTAAATCCAGAAATAGAACTCATGTACTTTAGGAAGAAACCAAAACAATTACCAAACAGAGATGCATAACATTGATATCAATCTACTAAGATCACTAACCAAAAAAAAATTAAGAACAACCATAGGCATGAGTTAATCTGATTTCCTATTTGCAAAGATAAAGCTTTATTATGTAAGGCAAACACTGATGCAGCAACTTCAGAAAGCAATAAGAAGAAATAGGGAAACATTTACGAAATCAAACATCAATAATACCTTCAATACAAACAACTACGCCTAACCTAAGTTTCGAATTAAAAGGAAAAAGAAAGATAGAGAAGAAAGTATACAAATTTATATGTAAAAATTACCTAGAGGAGAGAAAGATGAAAGGTAAACGATTGATGAAACCGTAGAAGCAGATAATTGCAGACAGAAGAGAGTTTGAGGGTTTCTGAAATTAGAAGAGTATTTGTTACTGTGGGTAGTTGAAGAACTAATTTAAAAGTTGGGCTAAACCTCAATAATCAATAAATTAAAGACTTAATTGACTCTAAAAAAAATTAAATTAATACATATATAGATATATATAGTAAGATTAGTCGAACTGATTTCACATTTATGATGAAGCAAAGAGAAGTGAGTGAAAGGTCATATCTATGACATTCCTACCCATGCCAGAGTCAATGTTTTTACCAAGAAAATGAGAAATATCCTGACATGTTTAAAGTCACATCAGGGAAGTATATCAAAAAGTAGAACATGATATGGATGATGTAAGACATATGACCATAAGAAGTGTAAAACAATGCGAAACAATTATTCTAACACATGATAAAAATTTAAAGGAATGACATATTTGCATGCAATTAAGGGAAAGATGAACTGATTTCACAAAATAGATAACAAAACAGACACAAACAGAACCTAAATACAGGCATTAAGAAATTAGAGTTGATATGTGCTTGTGAAGGTAGTCTCCTTGAGTCATTTCATTAAGTATAGTAAACTATGATGTATTGAATGTAATCATAAAAGTATATACTCTCTTTTTTATGCAGCAACATGTTATGAGTATCATCACAGTTCTGAGCCAGTAGTCTGCATCAAAGAGAACTGGCAGTCAATCAGCAAGTATGAATTAGAGTTTAAAATTTGGGAAAGAAGCTCGTTTAAAATGTCCACTAAGTATGAGTTGTTTAAATAGAGATATAAGTTAACACCCTCTATTGTAATGACAAAAGGAAATAAGATTGCATGAACATCAACATCTTCAACAATAAGATCAAAAAAGAGTACATAATCAAAGGATGCTAGTTTAGATTCATGACAAAAACATATAAGCAAGTTAAAGAATCAAATTACACTAAGATCATGATCTGCAGTCAGTCAGCAAACTAATCAACCAAAGATTTAACTTAAATCTAGTGTAACATATTCCAATCCAAACCTATGCTTGCAACTATAACATTATGGTTTTATATACTTCAATATCTATAATCAACAAACTAATCAACCAAAGATTTAACTTAAATCCAGAGTGTAACATCCTCAAAATAATTAGTAGAATTATTTGGGTGTTAACCCAATTAAATTAATTTAGTACTTGACTGGTAAATTTATTGAATGCTAAAATTATTTATTGGTTGTCATCGGATCGTTAACCGGATAATACGGGTCAAGGACGATTTAGAATCGAAATAAGAAATTAAGTACAATATGTTAATTTTACCACGTTACCACTTATATATTATATATATATATATATATATATATGTGTGTGTGTGTGTGTGTGTGTGTGTGTGTGTGTGTGTGTGTGTGTGTGTGAGTGAAAGAAAGGAAAGAGAATTAAAAAGAAAGAAAAGAAAGAAAGGATACGCGAGAGAAGAGAAACAGAGAGAAAAGAGAGAAAAGGAAAAAGAAGAGAAAAGAATGGGTGAAGGAGAAGAAGAGGAAAAATGAAGTTCAAAGGCTCATCAAAACGACTTCCTTCCAACACAAAAAATGTTCAGTGTTACTTCCTCTTCAATTTGGTACAAATTTCATGGTGATCAACTCACTCTCTCTCACTTAGCCATTTTCGAGTTTGAAGAAAATGGAGGTTTTTATGGTTCAAGCTTAAAGGAAGGCTAAGGAAGGTGTTTAGGAGCGGACCCGAGGATGATTGATCGATGATTGAAGTTCGATTGGGAGATTGGAAGCTAGTTGGGTGAGTTTGGGTTGAAAAATCAAGATTTGGGGTTATGTGTGAATAGTGATTTGAAGGTTGAAGATGATGAATAGTGTTTGATGATTCAAGGATGATTAGGAGCGAACCCGAAGCGTATTGAGTGCGGAACGAAGTTCAATTTCGCGAATTGGAAGTTTGTTGGTGATTAGGGTTCGAATGGGGGATTTCGAGGAATTCGGTATTTCGGTCAAAGAGATGTCTCGGGATCAAGCAGAAAGATTGGAAGCGGATTTGGGCGTTGTCAGAGCGTGGAAGTTTATGCGGGGATTGTTCGTGTGGTTATGTGGAGATTTTGAAGTCTCGGTGATTTCGGCTCGGTATCGACTCTCGCTTCAAGGGTGAGTTTTACTCACGCTTAGGATGTTTTCGTTTCACAATGAATTTTACGTGATTTGTGTAACACCTCGATAAATTCTAACGTGTAGAATCACCGAAATGCACTAAATGGCATACATCAGAGTAACTTCCTGTTATTGAAATATTGAACACAACTAAAACTTTCGATAATACATATCAAACGGTTCTCTGAACCTCATAAACTTCCTGAAAATGCTTAAGTTTCAAAACTTAAGACTCGTACATAATCCTGGTGTTCAATACTCAAACATAAAGTAGCGGAAACGATTTTACAACTTAAACAATGAAAGTCATACAATCGCTGACATCACTAAATAAAAGTACAAAGGGCTAAACAGGAAATCCAATTTCCCATAATTCCATGAGTCGCACCGGCTAACCGTGCTTCGTCGCCTTTGCTTTCCCCTGTTCCTCTGTAAAAACCACAAATATGAAGGGTGGGATAAACATTATCTCAGTGAGTCCTATCGAGACCCCTTACTAACTCTAGCGGTTCATTATGCTTTACTTTGAACTCGTGGCCCTAAAAAGCAACCACGTGGAAATATTTTAAGTTCCTGAATCCTCTATGCTCATGGCCCTCCTAAGCGACACATGAAGCATACAATATTTTGTTCCATGATTTTAGCATAACATCTCAGCCTACCTATTTTATAGGCACTTCTTTGACTTTGGTGAACCCATCCCGCTATTTCTAGTGGGGGAAACATTCTTGAGTCTAGGTTTTGGGGCTCATGACCTTCCCCTCCCCTAGTATGCTAATCCTCTAAGGGTCGTCACCCTTTTTCCTCTTGTATTTATTATTTATTATACATTATGTATCCATGTACCCGCAATGGGCTGTCAGTGATTTCAGTCATGTACCGTCTATGATTTCAGTCAAGTACCGTCTATGATTTTAGTCAAGTACCGTCTATGATTTCAGTCAAGTACCGTCTATCCTCCCACGAGGGAAGGCATTTTACCATGAATTAACATTTCTTATCTTATGTTCTCTCGCGTTCTCTAAGTACGGTTTTCCGTTACGTTCATAACACACCAGTTTTCTATCAAACATGTTCAATTCCATGATATCAGTAGAGGATTGGATTAGAAGAGGATTGGAATCATTCGGAATGGACTAGAGGGCGTTTCGAAATAGGAAATCAGAAGGTCACGCACGACCCGTGCATATAGGCACACGACCCGTGCGCATTTCAAAAATAAGAGGTGAAGTTTCAGAATCAAGCGCACGATCCGTGCGTCAAGGCGCACGACCCGTGCGCAGCTAAAAATACTTTTCGCGCACAGTCACAGATGGGGGCGCACGATCCGTGCGCAGAGGCACCCGATCCGTGCGTCTCCATCAGTTTTCCAGAAAACTGTATTTTTAAAGGCATTTCCGTTCCGTTCCGATTCCAATTTCCGTTCCGATCGATATCCTAACATAACAGTTAATATTCCAGACCAGCGAAAGCGTTTAAATAGTCAAACAACATATCTCATAAATCAACAATCCAATCAATTCGAGCAATTATGCGATTTACGGTTTTTCGATAAAAATGTTTTCGTTAAGTTTTCACAAAGCGGATTTTCTATATATCATTTCAGAAAATAACATGACTCGACAACAAAACGTCCCTAAGCGAGTATAGAACTCACCGATTTGACGACCTCGCGAGAAATCACGTCCTCACACGAAATGACCGAACCGTAACCTCTCGAACAATCCCCGTAATCACGTACTCGCACCGAACTCGTCCGATACTCGAAACTGAACTTCAGAACAGCAACCAACACAAATCCAGCTACTGAACTTTCTTCCTTGTCTACGGAATTGGCGTCTCTCGAACTTTGGCGATTCGATCCTAAATTTGAGGAACCAACATTTCCAATTTCACATCCGTTTTCCAGCATCATTGAGCAGTTTCGTAACACGTGTATCTTGGTCAAATCGTGGCCAAAACCCTTCAAACCAGTGCCCATTGTGTAGATAATCTTGTCTACTTTCTGATGGTCAAAGGATCATACGCATGCATCCAGTAACTTGGGAGATACACCCGAAACAAGGTGACTGGTCCAGGACAGTGGCTGATTCACAACTGGAACTTGTGGATACAATATCTTCTTCATTTCTAATTGGAATCCGATGGTTCTTGTGCTCATTTTGATATATTTTTTCTCTAGTTTCTAAATCATCAAGAATCACGTTCATCTGAGCCGTGTACAGAGAGATATCGCTTAAACACTGAAGAGGGTTCCAACGGATTCTCCAACAAAATATGGTTCTTCAAGGAGAACTTGTTGCATCTCCAACTCCATTTTCCTCACCTTGGGCCTTGAAGTTTCAGAAATTGTAGAATGGAATTCAGAAGGGTGATGATGGTGTTTTTGGTATCAAATTGAAGAGGAAGAAAAATGAAAGAGATTGGTGTAAAGACATTGCACATGCATGAAGGATTTGAGTGTAGCTCTTCACTTCTTTCTCACTCTCTCTCTCTCGAATTTCTCCTCCCCCTCTCTCACCATGTTTTCTGAGTTTTGATGAAAATGAAGCTGTTGGCTGTGTCACCAGCTGTGTAAGGCATTAAGTGGATGGGAAATGACCAAATTGCCCTCCACTTAACCCTTCACCTTAATCTACCCTTAAATAACCCCTAACTCATAGTTAACTTCTAAAAATTGTGATTATGGTCTTATGGAGTTAAGGAGTATGTTTTGGTGTTGAGTAATTTGGGTTAGGGTTCGAAAGATATGGAAATGACCAAAATACCCTTGGTCCCCTAATCCTCACATAATTCTATTTCTACCTCCAAACGATCACGTAATTCGTACTATTAGCAACTAAATGTTGCTTCCACGCTTCTAACATGTCCATGACTTGAATTATCATTTTATTGACTATCAATTCGCTAGTTAATTTCTCGAAACGAAATTAACCGAAATTAGGGATGTTACAATTTGATTTCGAGAGATTTTGACTTAAAAACCGTTATTTGGGAATATATCGTATTTTGATAAACTTCGTTTTGATTGAGATTTTGATTGATTTGATTGATTGTGCAATATTAATTGAGTCTGTTTTGATGGTTGTTTGAACTGTTTTTAATCGGAACAAGAATCGGAATTGAGCGGAATAGCGAATTTCGCAAGAAAACGGAAAACCTGCACTTTTCAGCAGACGGTCGCGTCGCGATCCATCCCCATCGCGTCGCGACCAGGCTCAGTTTTTTCACGCAAATATTTCTGTCTCTTTTCGCGTCGCGACGGTAGCAGTTCGCGTCGCGGCGCTTTGCAGTTTTTCAGCAACTGTACACTGATTTTGTTTTCGCGATAACTTTTGATCCGGGAACCCGATTGAGGTGTTCTAAGATGCGTTTGAAGGCTTATTCAGAGGGATAACTGAATATTCTATTTTTAAGGCAAAATGAACTGTTTTTGGAGACGTAAAATGTGTTGAAAGGTGATGAATTAGTATGCGAGAGTGAATGTGGATTTAAATTGTAATGTGAATCAAATGTTCAATTGATTGTCTGAGGTAATGAACCCTGAGTTCATGTGTCTGTAGATATATTATTATATCGAGTTGGGTGACGACCCATGTTAACATACTAAGGCAGGGTAGTCATGCACTCTTACCTTAGGCTCCGTGCCATTAGGTATATACTATTGGTAAGGGGGTTCACCGGGGATATAGCAGAGTGATGCAGTCGGTGTTATGTTAAAAGTTTATTGTGCGATACACCGGGGTTTAGCAGTCATGAAGTCGGTGCCGTACTTTGTTTGTTGTGCGATACACCGGGGTTTAGCAGTCATGCAATCGGTGCCGTACTTTGTTTGTTGTGCGATACACCGGGGTTTAGCAGTCATGCAGTCGGTGCCGTACTTTGTTGTTGTGCGATTCATCGGGGTTTAGCAGTAATGCAGTCGGTGTCGTGCAGAGTTATAACACGTTCATCGGGGTTTAGCAGTAATGCAGCCGGTGTCGTGTTAAGTTAGAACAAATCCATAATTTGACCGAGAGAGTTAGTAGGGGTCTCGGTAGAACTCACTGAGATTGTATCTCATTGTTTATATGTTGTTGTTTTACAGAGAAACGGGGAAAGAAAGGATCGCAGAGGCACGAGTAGGTGGAGCTCGGATGGTTGCTGATGACTTAGCTTTATGCTTAAGTTTATGTTTCCCTTTGTTGTCTATGTATTGAAACACTATGTCTTTAGTGTTATGTCTTTCTTCCGCTTTCTTGTATGATGCTGAATACTATAGTTGCTGACAGTTTATGGTCTGAGTACCGTATGGTCTTGTTTGTATATAAGACTGTTTTGTTTTTATTCAGCCGAAAAATTCATAGTGGTATTCAATGTCTGAGCAGGAAATAATATCTCTGATGTGTTATTAATGTGCACTTGGGTATTTTTTAATAAATAAAAATACCGGGGTGTTACAGTTGGTATCAGAGCAGTTCGACCTAGTCGGACTTAGTTTAGGGTTGAGTCGATTCCTTGTTAGTCCTTGTTGTAATTACACTTGTGATGCTAAGAGACATCGAGCCTGATCAACTCAATACTTAGTGCATCATAAGCGGAATTATACCAGGATGATCAAGATGCAGTCCTCAGCCAAGACCGGAATCTCCAACCGGTGCATCCTCAGGGAATGTGACATGACAGTGGAAGAATACATCGCCAAGTTTGAGAAGTTGTCTCAGTTTTACCAAGTGGTAAAGTAAGCTCCGAATGACGAATGGAGAATGCAGATGTATAAGAGGGGCCTTAGTGCTTTTATGGCTTAGGGTCTCAGTTCTTATACTATTACCAATTATGTTGCCTTGGTACAATCAGCCTATGTCGCCGAGGATGATCTCATGGGGAATACTGGAAAGGAAAGAAGGTAGTTGAATTATCAACTCCGAATGCAAGGTCCTAAGATAATTTCATCAAAGGAAAAGCAGGTGCAATTCTTCGATTCTTCAAAGGTCAGAAGATGTTCTAACTGTGGAAAGCATCACAGTGGTGATTGTAAGAAAAGATCTAATCGGTGCTATTATTGTAATGAAGAGGGTCACTATGGTAAAGAGTGCCCTGCAAGGAAAAGTTCCAAGGAGTCACAAGAAGCTCCAAGGCAAGGACGAGTCAACACTTTGGATGCTCAGACAGTTACAACTGCTGACAGGTTACTGAGGGGTATGGGATCTGCTTTCAATAACTCTGTCAGTATATTATACGAATCGGGTGCAACCCATTGTTTTAAAGCACAATCATGTGTGGATCGGTTGGGACTAGCGAATTTCAGCTATCCGAGCCGATAACTATTTTTACTGCTGGCTAAGGGTCGTGTCCAGACCCAATCATTATGTCAAAATTGTCTACTTGTCATAGGAGACAAAAATTTCGTTGTAGAATTTATTTGTTGTAACACCCAGAATAATTTAATTAATTTATTTAATTTAATTATTTAGGTATTCATCTATTTATTTATTTTATTTGGTGTAATTAAATTAATATTTAATTAGATGGTGTGTAATTGGGCATTAGGAGGTGGTGTTAGTGATCGGGCTTAAGCTGGAGGAAAGCCCGTGATCCAGGCCCATGTGTTAGGCAAATTAGATGAGGGGTTAGAGTTTTGGCTAGTCATTAGCGCAAAACCCTTAGAAGAGAGAAGAGAATTGCGAATTAGAGAGAGGAGAGGAGAAGAGGAAATTCGGCGCAACCAAGGAGAGGAGAAGAAGAGGAGGGCTGCGCTGATTCTAGGAGAAGAGAGAAGCTGTGTTGCTGTGGTTTTGTTGGTGACTCCGTAGGAAGGACTTCGCCTTCGGTGTAATCAAGGTAAGGGTGGGTCTTACCTTATAATAGGGATTATAATGGGGTGTATGTGGGTTGTAGGAATTATATTGATCGCATTGTGTTTTTATTGTTGTTTTGATGTATGATTGAAACTTGTGTTTGATGATTGAAAATGTGTGAACTATGAGATGTGTGTAAGAATTGTAGTGCACGCTAAATGTTTGATGAAACTCGTGTTTGATGATGTTTGATGATGATTGAAGTTGTTGTTGATGATTGAGCATATGAAATTTGGAGAAAATTGAGTTTGAAGGACCCTAGGCGCCATAGGCGCCATTGTTGCTGCCATTATCTCACATTGTTGCTGCTGTCTGGGCGCCATGGGCGCCTGTGCCTGTTCCGTTGCGTTAGTGTTGCTGTCCTGGGCGCCATGGGCGCTGGTTCCTTGTGCCTGGGCGCCAAGGGCGCCTAAATTTGGCTGCCCGTGTTGCGTTCCCAAGTTGTGTTTCTAGGTAGTCATGTTATTTGGATGTCGTTATGGTTGAGTTTTGGTTGCTAGGATGTATGTTCTGAAAAATCACTGAGATCCCCTTCCCCGGGAGCCATGTTGCCTGCCTTGTGTTCTGTTGCAGTTTTTGGATCCCTGTGCCTAGGCGCCAAGCCATTTCTGTTTACCTTGATGTTTTAGCCTCTGTCTCAGTGTAGGATGCCTTACCTGAGTATACTAAGATGTTCCAGTGTGGCTCCATGTTGTTCCAATACTGTTTGGGAAGGCGCCCTAGGCGCCCATGTACATGTTCCATTGTGTGTGCGTGTGTGTTGTGTGCGTATATGGGAGTGTTTTGGGTGAACTTCAAATTCTGGGCATATTTTACCGTGCCATCTTTTGTATTTGCGTGCCCAAATTCAATTTTAAACATTTTGGCTCGAGTGGTTTTATTTTTGCATGTGTCATTTTGGAGTTGTCTCAGTGGGTGTTGCTTATGTGCGCTGTGTTGCCAATTCTGTGTCTAGGCGCCCTGCGCCAGTTTGTGTCTGGGCGCTAGGCGCCCTGCGACAGTTTTCTGTGGGCGCCAGGATCCCCCCTGCGCCAGTTTTTGTGTGCTGTTGTTCCCTGCTAGGCGCCCAGCGCCTGGGAGCCATTTTCAGCACGTGTCTCGGTTTTGTCCCAAATTTGTTTTTGACATATCTTTTGACTCGGGTGTCCGTTTTAAGTGCTTCAAAGTGCGTTTCGAAGCTCGTTCAGTCCTCTATCTGTGTATGCTACTGTAATGTGAAAAATAATTAATTTGGCTGAAAGTTTCTGGACACTTGTATTTTGCTAGTGGTGTGGTAAAGTGACGGTGGGTCTACGGACCAAAAATATTGGTGATGATTTTAGGCTGCGGTCTTGACGTTGTAATTTATAATAATGATGTGTGTGACTTGGGATTGTGAAAAATTATGCTTATTGGTTGTTCATGGAGTCACATGCATACATTAGGCTGCGGTCTTGACGATGCATTTTTAGGCTGCGGTCTTGACGTTATTTTCGGCTGCGGTCGCGACGTGCCCAATTGGCTAATGTGAAGTGATAATGGTACCACATGCATTCTACACCGCATACACACATGCTCATTATTGATAATTACTTTGTTTGGTGTACAATATGACTGTGTGACAATTATATATAGCGGATGTTGATGTTTATTTATCAGTGGGAAATGTTGCTGTATATGCATAAAATATAAATGTATTTGCTGTGATTCGTAGTCCTTATACTCTAGCATACCGCTTATTATAAGCCTTATTATGCGGTTTAGACTCACCCCTTCGTTGTTTATTACTACAGGTAACCAAGAGTGAAGGCTGTTATTCTTCATTCCTGCGTCGGTCTAGTGCTCTGATACGTAACACTCAGCGGATGGGCGCTAGTTTTCTTCGTTTGTTTATTTGAGATGTTAAACATTTTTATTGAGATTTTTATGTTGAGGCTGTGTTTTGTGTGCTGAGTTTTATCTCTTTATTCCGCTGCGAGATGTTGTAATTTCTGTCATGTGGACAGAATAATATGTTTTTGGGAACCCCATTCCATTGTTACGTGTTACGTATTTTCTTTGATTTATAAAAGGAATTTAATTATGTTGTTGATGTTTGTTTCGAAGAAATGTAGCATCCCGTTTGGATTAGTTGAAAAATAAAATTTTTGAACTCTGATAATTTTTATTTAAATACCGGGTAGAAAATGGGGTGTTACATTTGTTGCCTATGAGGAGTATGGACATTGTCTTGGGTATGAATTGGATGACTGCAAATCACGTTACAATCGACTGTGCCAATCGGACCATCAGTCTTGCCTCTGAATCAGTTGGATTGTCATGGACAAATTCTGAAGCAGTTATCTCTTTCACCTCAGCAAATCACTCACTATTCCAAGGTGCGGGAGCTTGTATTATTATGTTGTCTGCATCCACTGAAACTAGTTTAGATTTGGCAAACGTTCAAGTTGTGAATGACCTTCTGGATGTTTTTCCGGATGAAGTTTGCTCTGTACCTCCTGACTGAGAGGTAGAGTTTTCTATAGAGTTGGTTCCTGGCACAGGATCAATATCTATTGCTCCTTATAGAATGTCTCCTTTAGAATTAAAGGAATTGAAATCTCAACTTGAGGAATTGATATCAAAGAAGTTTATCCGACCGAGTGCTTCTCCATGGGGTGCTCCGGTGTTACTAGTCAAAAAGAAAGATGGTAGCATGAGATTGTGCATTGATTATCGACAACTCAACAAAGTGACGATCAAGAACAAATATCCCTTACCAAGGTTAGACGATTTGCTCGACCAACTTCGAGGTGCTGTGGTGTTTTCAAAAATTGATCTGCGATCAGACTATCATCAAATAAAAGTGAGAGCCTTAGATATTCCGAAGACTGCTTTTCGGACGAGGTATGGACATTACGAGTTCGTAGTGATGCCCTTCGGTTTGACTAATGCTCCAGCGGTATTCATGGATTACATGAACCGAGTTTTCCACACTTACTTGGATCAGTTTGTTGTAGTATTCAATGATGATATCTCGGTGTACTCTAAGACCATTGAGGAGCATGTCCAACATCTCCGCATTGTTCTGAACGTACTCCGAGAAAAGAAATTGTATGCCAAGCCGTCGAAGTGTGACTTTTGGATGCCGGAAGTGAAGTTTTTGGGAGACGTGATTTCCCAATCGGGAGTTGCGGTGGATCCCAGTAAGGTGGAAGCTGTATTGAACTGGGAACGACCAACATTTGTCACTGAAATAAGAAGTTTCTTGGGTCTAGCTGGTTACTATAGGAGATTTGTTCAAGGGTTCTCACAGTTAGTTCTTCCACTTACTCGGTTAACTCGTAAGGGTCATCCGTTTACGTGGGATGCCGATTGTGAAGAATGTTTTCAAGAGTTGAAGATCCATGAGGAGAATTATCCAACTTATGATTTGGAGTTGGCAGCTATTGTGTATGCACCGAAGATTTGGAGACATTACCTGTATGGGTCTCGTTTCAAAATCTTTAGTGATCACAAGAGTTTAAAGTATCTTTGGAGACATTACCCGTAAAAACTAAAGTAAAGGAAAAAAAGGCGGAACCGTAAAATAGGAAAAAAGAAAAAAAGGAAAATAAAACAAAAAATATAAAAAAAACGGAAAGAACAAAACAAAAGAGGCATTTTGGCGCCAATTTTGCCAATTGCATTCCAAGCTGCTTTATATATAAAGATATAAAGATGTGTCTAGTAAGTTTTTGTGCGAAATTTTTTGTACACTGCTCATTACACTCCACTAGTGCAGTGACCCGTGCGATGCACAGGGTCAAAGCTTTAGGGACTACAAAATCATTATAATACTAAAATTAGCTTAATAGAAATTAAAGACAAATTCTAAGAATTAAAATGTGTTTAGTAAATTCAAAATGACAGAAATCAAAGAAAAAGCGACAACAATTGTAGAAATGTTAGTTATTACATAATATTTGGGTTCAGAAGCATTGGAAGAGTTGTTCTCAATAGCTTGCTAAACATCCTCATTGTTAAGGTACTCAATCTGAATAGGTGGTGGTTGATGACGCATTATCCTCGGGCGAAGCCGGTCAGTAGACATTGGGCAATGTATGGTAAAAACACCATTTGAACTTAAATAAGTCAATTGAGCTTCTCTACTCCGAGGTGTCCCATACAAACCTTCAGATCCAAAAACCTCCATTATACGATCAGTATTTGTGTCTAGGTAAGTAGTACCACGAGTTGGATGCTAAGTCTAAACTTTGGCACACAAAAAATATTAGTAAATTGATGAGACTAAAGTTCAAAATTATCAATGTATGTGAAAATTTTAAAATTACAGATAGACTTGTAATATAGAAAAACATTTGAGAGAGCCATGTAGTTGATATTTAAGTTCTTTTGAAAGCTGTCATGATATGCTGATATTGTTGAAAGGAACTAAAAGAATAGTTTATCAAGCTTTAAGCCAAAATAAGTGAGAGACATGGTTGGAGAGATGATTTTGCAAAATTATCTCTTCAACCTCAATTCCTCCATAAAATCTCTAAACAGAACAAATAGTTTAAAAAAAAGTTGACAGTTTGCAAATTATGAGTTGAAGGTGAAGCCAAATCAAATTACTAATCTAAAGATAAATGAGTGGCTGGATTTAAATTTGGTTACTCATGTGAAATACAAAAAATCTTGAAAAACTAACTGAAGTCTTATTTCGATCACAAAAAAAAAAAAACAAATCCAGAAATAGAACTCATGTACTTTAGGAAGAAACCAAAACAATTACCAAACAGAGATGCATAACATTGATATCAATCTACTAAGATCACTAACCAAACAAAAATTAAGAACAACCATAGGCATGAGTTAATCTGATTTCCTATTTGCAAAGATAAAGCTTTATTATGTTAGGCAAACACTGATGCAGCAACTTCAGAAAGAAATAAGAAGAAATAGGGAAACATTTACGAAATCAAACATCAATAATACCTTCAATACAAACAACTACGCCTAACCTAAGTTTCGAATTAAAAGGGAGAAGAAAGATAGAGAAGAAAGTATACAAATTTATATGTAAAAATTACCTGGAGGAGAGAAAGATGAAAGGTAAACGATTGATGAAACCGTAGAAGCAGATAATTGCAGACAGGAGAGAGTTTAAGGGTTTCTGAAATTAGAAGAGTATTTGTTACTGTGGGTAGTTGAAGAACTAATTTAAAAGTTGGGCTAAACCTCAATAATCAATAAATTAAAGAATTAATTAACTCTAAAAAAAATTAAATTAATACATATATAGATATATATAGTAAGATCAAAATTAGTCGAACTGATTTCACATCTATGATGAAGCAAAGAGAAGTGAGTGAAAGGTCATATCTATGACATTCCTACCCATGCCAGAGTCAATGTTTTTACCAAGAAAATGAGAAATATCCTGACATGTTTAAAGTCACATCAGGGAAGTATATCAAAAAATAGAACATGATATGGATGATGTAAGACATATGACCATAAGGAGTGTAAAACAATGCGAAACAATTATTCTAACACATGATAAAAATTTAAAGGAATGACATATTTGCATGCAATTAAGGGAAAGATGAACTGATTTCACAAAATAGATAACAAAACAGACACAAACAGAACCTAAATACAGGCATTAAGAAATTAGAGTTGATATGTGTTTGTGAAGGTAGTCTCCTGCTTGAGTCATTTCATTAAGTATAGTAAACTATGATGTATTGAATGTAATCATAAAATTATATACTCTCTTTTTTATGCAGCAACATGTTATGAGTATCATCACAGTTCTGAACCAATAGTCTGCATCAAAGAGAACTGGCAGTCAGTCAGCAAGTATGAATTAGGGTTTAAAATTTGGGAAAGAAGCTCGTTTAAAATGTCCACTAAGTATGAGTTGTTTAAATAGAGATATAAGTTAACACCCTCTATTGTAATGACAAAAGGAAATAAGATTGCATGAACAGCAGCATCTTCAACAATAAGATCAAAAAAGAGTACATAATCAAAGGATGCTAGTTTAGATTCATGACAAAAACATATAAGCAAGTTAAAGAATCAAATTACACTAAGATCATGATCTGCAGTCAGTGAGCAAACTAATCAACCAAAGATTTAACTTAAATCTAGTGTAACATATTCCAATCCAAACCTATGCTTGCAACTATAACATTATGGTTTTATATACTTCAATATCTATAATCAACAAACTAATCAACCAAAGATTTAACTTAAATCCAGTGTGTAACATCCTCAAAATAATTAGTAGAATTATTTGGGTGTTAACCCAATTAAATTAATTTAGTACTTGACTAGTAAATTTATTGAGTGCTAGAATTATTTATTGGTTGTCATCGGATCGTTAACCGGATAATACGGGTCAAGGACGATTTAGAATCGAAATAAGAAATTAAGGACAATATGTTAATTTTACCACGTTACCACTTATATATTAAATATATATATATATATGTGTGTGTGTGTGTGTGTGTGTGTGTGTGTGTGTGTGTGTGTGTGTGTGTGTGTGTGAGTGAAAGAAAGGAAAGAGAATTAAAAAGAAAGAAAAGAAAGAAAGGATACGCGAGAGAGAAGAGAAACAGAGAGAAAAGAGAGAAAAGGAAAAAGAAGAGAAAAGAATGGGTGAAGGAGAAGAAGAGGAAAAAGGAAGTTCAAAGGCTCATCAAAACGACTTCCTTCCAACACAAAAAATGTTCAGTGTTACTTCCTCTTCAATTTGGTACAAATTTCATGGTGATCAACTCACTCTCTCTCACTTAGCCATTTTCGAGTTTGAAGAAAATGGAGGTTTTTATGGTTCAAGCTTAAAGGAAGGCTAAGGAAGGTGTTTAGGAGCGGACCCGACGATGATTGATCGATGATTGAAGTTCGATTGGGAGATTGGAAGCTAGTTGGGTGAGTTTGGGTTGAAAAATCAAGATTTGGGGTTATGTGTGAATAGTGATTTGAAGGTTGAAGATGATGAATGGTGTTTGATGATTCAAGGATGATTAGGAGCGAACCCGAAGCGTATTGAGTGCGGAACGAAGTTCAATTTCGCGAATTGGAAGTTGGTTGGTGATTAGGGTTCGAATGGGGGATTTCGAGGAATTCGGTATTTCGGTCAAAGAGATGTCTCGGGATCAAGCGGAAAGATTGGAAGCGGATTTGGTCGTTGTCGGAGCGTGGAAGTTTATGCGGGGATTGTTCGTGTGGTTATGTGGAGATTTTGAAGTCTCGGTGATTTCGGCTCGGTATCGACTCTCGCTTCAAGGGTGAGTTTTACTCACGCTTAGGATGTTTTCGTTTTACAATGAATTTTACGTGATTTGATTTCGAGAGATTTTGACTTAAAAACCGTTATTTGGGAATATATCGTATTTTGATAAACTTCGTTTTGATTGAGATTTTGATTGATTTGATTGATTGTGGAATATTGATTGAGACTGTTTTGATGGTTGTTTGAACTGTTTTTAATCGGAACAAGAATCGGAATTGAGCGGAATTGCGAATTTCGCAAGAAAACGGAAAACCTGCACTTTTCAGCAGACGGTCGCGTCGCGTCCAGGCTCAGTTTTTTCACGCAAATATTTCTGTCTCTTTTCGCGTCGCAACGGTAGCAGTTCGCGTCGCGGCGCTTTGCTGTTTTTCAGCAACTGTACACTGATTTTGTTTTCGCGATAACTTTTGATCTGGGAACCCGATTGAGGTTTTCTAAGATGCATTTGAAAGCCTATTCAGAGGGATAACTGAATATTCTATTTTTAAGGCAAAATGAACTATTTTTGGAGACGTAAAATGTGTTGAAAGGTGATGAATTAGTATGCGAGAGTGAATGTGGATTTAAATTGTAATGTGAATCAAATGTTCAATTGATTGTCTGAGGTAATGAACCCTGAGTTCATGTGTCTGTAGATATATTATTATATCGAGTTGGGTGACGACCCATGTTAACATACTAAGGCGGGGTAGTCATGCACTCTTACCTTAGGCTCCGTGCCATTAGGTATATACTATTGGTAAGGGGGTTCACCGGGGATATAGCAGAGTAATGCAGTCGGTGTTATGTTAAAAGTTTATTGTGCGATACACCGGGGTTTAGCAGTCATGCAGTCGGTGCCGTACTTTGTTTGTTGTGCGATACACCGGGGTTTAGCAGTCATGCAATCGGTGCCGTACTTTGTTTGTTGTGCGATACACCGGTGTTTAGCAGTCATGCAGTCGGTGCCGTACTTTGTTGTTGTGCGATAGAGTTGATATGTCTGCATCAAAGAGAACTGGCAGTCAGTCAACAAGTATGAATTAGGGTTTAAAATTTGGGAAAGAAGCTCGTTTAAAATGTCCACTAAGTATGAGTTGTTTAAATAGAGATATAAGTTAACACCCTCTATTGTAATGACAAAAGGAAATAAGATTGCATGAACAGCAACATCTTCAACAATAAGATCAAAAAAGAGTACATAATCAAAGGATGCTAGTTTAGATTCACGACAAAAACATATAAGCAAGTTAAAGAATCAAATTACACTAAGATCATGATCTGCAGTCAGTCAGCAAACTAATCAACCAAAGATTTAACTTAAATCTAGTGTAACATATTCCAATCCAAACCCATGCTTGCAACTATAACATTATGGTTTTATATACTTCAATATCTATAATCAACAAACTAATCAACCAAAGATTTAACTTAAATCCAGTGTAACAAATTTCAATCCAAAACTATGTTTGCAACTATAACATTATGGTTTTATATACTTCAATATCTACACCAAATTGTAACACATATGTTTTCTTTGTACGATTTTCTCTTCCTAAATTGAATTTAAAACTTTGTTAAAATGTTCTTGTAAGTTGTATGTCATCTGGGACAGCAGAACAGATAATAGAATATCAAAAGAGAAGAAAAATTGTGGAAGCATGTTAGCAAACCAAGAAAATACGAATGTAATAAACAAAGGGGAAAAGAGGTAGCAGGACATTACCTGTTAGAACACAGTTGGAGCAAACCACATCAAACAGAAAACACTGAAAGGAAAATAGAGCAAATAATTAGAAATAGAGGAAAAGGGAAAAAAAACAAAAGAGAAAGAGAACCAAGTTGAGCCATGACCCGTGCGTTGCACGGGGTCAAAGCTTTATTTAATACAAGATTATTGCAACACTAAAATTTGTCGCCTAAACTGCAATACTATGTAGACTGACCCGTATATTTCTAGGATATGATAAGTGAAACCAATAGCCCTCCGTGCTTAAATGGAACTGAAAAGAGTACCAGGAGTATAAAGCTTTATACAACCGACAGTTAAGCTCCAACCGTTGATATATTATTTCTTGTTGGCCACAATAGAGATGGTTAATGACACTATCTCCCATAGAAAACAATGATCAATTCATGTTGTGACTTTGTAGTTAAACTGTTTGATAAGATCCAGAAGTGAGTGATAAATCCAGTGCTATGCCAAATAGCAAGTACTAAAAATGGACAGATCTAAATAGAAAGAGATTCAACACTAATACAAATAGCAAGTATTAAAAATGGGTGGGTCTAGAGAGGAATAGATTCAACCAATTCTATACAAATAGTTGTCATATGTTGAATTCTTCATTGAGTGGTTAGTTGTCATGTGTAGCAATGTACTTACTTAGTCACAAAATTGATAGCTTACATAGAAGATCCAATGTCATAGCAATTTTTATAACAATGTTTTCCTGCAAACATTTAGAAACTCTTATCTGGGCATATTATAAACAATTATGCTCATCTTTTTTTGAAATTTAAATCTATTTAAAGCTTTCTAATTGATAAATGACATACCACTGATACCAGGCTTCATCAAGAAGAGCAATAACCCAACAAATCTGCAAAGTCTCTAATGCCATGTTTCGTGACCGTGATCCCGGCGTAGACGGCTCAAAAATTGATGATTTTAGGAGTCGCCACCCAATTTATTTAATAGGAAAAATTGAGAAAACCCTAACTAGAAGTTATTGGTCTGCGTAAACTAGATTGAGTTCGGGAGTCGATTATGCATAGGGAAGGGCGGAAACTTAATCCCACTGCACCCCTAGTACATCTGTCATAATACAGTAACCCTAAATCCGATTGTGCAAATAATAATAAATTACGAGTTATTTGTTTACCCCAAAATTAAGTAAAAAAGAATTATTTAGAAATAAATAAAATAGGGACCAATTTATGAAAATTTAATTTTGACTTGACGGGAAAGCCCCGCTCCTACGTATCCTCTGGTGCAATGAGGAACTCAAGAGTCACGTAGTTCTTTCTTGGAAAAAATTTGGTTGGTTGATTTTATTTTTTGAAGGGGTTTAAGATCACCAAGCTGTACAACTCAGGCGTCTTAAACCAGGATTGCGAGGTTGACAAGATGTACATCTCAATCAAGCTCATTTTAGTTTTTTGGAAAATAGGTGTAAAAGGAAAAAAATTGATTATTTATTGAAAAAAAAATTAATTTAGCTTGACGGGGAAGCCCCGCTCCTACGTATCTCCGAAGCGGAGAATCAAAGGCTACGTAGTTCTTCAGAAAAATATTTGTGTTTTGATTGATTTTAATTTTCGAAAGGGGCTTAAGATCAAAGCCGTACAGCTAAAGTCTCTTAAACCGGGATTGACAATATGTACATCTCAGCCAAACCCATTTTTATAATTTTTATAAAAAAGAAAATGTTTTTTTGAAAAGAAATGAATTAAAAAACGGAAAAGGGGGGAACAATAGTAAAATAGGGGTGTAATTTGCAAAAGGGCTTGTATTATTAAAAACAGGGGGGTACAGACAGCAACCCAGCATTTGTTTCAGGTTTAAGAGCTCACAAATTCTGGGCTTTAAAGGGGCGGGGGCGTACAATAAAAACGTGGGGTGCCATTAGTAGATCTGGTGTTTTGTAAAAAATAACAATAATTAAGTAAATATAATAATAGTACAATAGGGAACAACAACAACAGAAGACCTAATTTTCATCCCCCAGCGCCGTTCTTCTATTCCTTTGAGAGAGAGAGAGAGAGAGAGAGAGAGCGAAGATTTCGAGGAGAGAGAAAACGACAAACTTGGAGAGTGAGAGAGAGAAGCGCGACGGAGAGAAAGAGAAGAAGGGAGAGGAGAAGAGGAAAACGCACGATGGAGTAGGAGGAGTTAACGCCGACCATCTCTGGTCACCTGCGGCAACGATAGTAAAACCGACGGCGGCGTGAGGGGGAGGCGGATGGTGGTTGTTGGTGATTTACGGCGGAGGGAGAGTGGGTGCGGTGGTGGTTGTGCGATGGGAGAGAAACGCGGACGGAGAGGAGAGAGGGCGGTGGTCTGTGCGAAGAGAAAGAGGGTGGTGGCACTACAAGAATAATCAGTTTTACCGGCCAGGACTTTCCGGCGGATTTTTATCCGCCGCAAACGTACCTGCGAAATTAGGGACTTTCCGGCGGATTTCGAGGTATTGCCGGCGGATCTGGTTTACGAAAAAAAAATTGAAAAACAAATCAAAATCAGCCGGAAATGCCTCAAAATCCGCCGGAAATGTTTGCGGCGGCTAAATCCGCCGGAAAGTCCCTAATTCCGCCGATAAGTTTGCCGCGGATAAAAATTTGCCGGAAAAGCCTGGAAGCTCCAATTTTGAATTTCAAAAATCCGCCGGAAACCCTAAATCCGCCGGAAATTACATTTCCGGCGGAGTCGCCTTTTGACCGTTGATTTCCGTTTCTTCTATATAAATCTCTTCTCCACTTCTTCTTCTTCACACCTCTACCGATACTCTCATTCTCTTCAAAGAAACAGAGACATACGCCACTCTCTTGAGCATTGTCGGCAGCGGCTCCAAGAGAGTGGCGTATGTCTCCATTTCTTTGTAAAGAAACTTCCACCTTGTCATTAACATCCCCTTCATCTTTTTCGTTAAAAGTAACATTGTCATGAACCTCCCCTACGAATTCCTCTCTTGTTAAGTTCGGGGATGATGTCGAGCGTTTGATGAGTGTAGACATTTACCCACATCAAACGCTCCGTATTATCCTCCAACTTAACAACAGGTCCTTGGAGTTTCTCAAACTTTCTATTTAGAGCAAGGTAATCAAAATGGGACCGGACATTGAACCGGAAGAGGTAGCGGTTCGGGGGTTCTTGGGTTCAACCGGTTGAATCGGGGGTTCAACCGGTTGAATCGGGGGTTCAACCGGTTGAATCGGGGGTTCAACCGGTTGAATCGGGGGTTCAACCGGTTGAATCGGAGGTTCAACCGGAATCAATTAAAGTTTTTAATAAAATAATATTAATTTTTTAAATAAAACGATTTTTTAAAAAAATAATATTTATTTTTTAAAAATAATTAAATTTAAAAAAAAAACGGTTTTTTCCGGTGGATTTGTGGACTTGGACTTTCCGGTGGATTATCCGCCGGAAACTTCCGGCGGATTTGTGGACTTTCCGGCGGATAATCCATACGAATTTTTCTGGGGTTTTCCGGCGGATTTTTCGGCGCCACAAAATCCGCCGGAAAGTCCACATTTTCGGCGGTTTTTTGGCTTTTTCGGCGGATTTTGTCCGCCGAAAAGTCCAATTTTTCTTGTAGTGTGGGCGGTGGTGCTCCGGCGGCGACGGGACCGGAGCGGCGGTGGCTACGCGACAACGGTGGTGCGTGATGGCGGAGATGACGACGGTTGTTGGTGATTAACGGCGGAGGGAGAGTGGGTGCGGTGGTGGTGCTCCGGCGGCGAAGGGACCGGAGCGGCGGTGGCTACGCAACAACGGTGGTGCGTGATGGCGGAGATGACGGCGGGAGGTGGTGTTTGGCCGTGAGAGAGGGAGAGTGTGGTGGCCGGTGGTGCTCCGGCGGCGATGGGACCGGAGCGGTGGTGGCTACGCGACAACGGTGGTGCGTGATGGCGGAGATGACGGTGGGAGGTGGTGGTTGGCCGTGAGAGAGGGAGAGTGTGGTGGTGCTCTCTCTTATTTTCATATTTCTTTCTCTCTTCTTTTTTTTGCTGTTGATTGTTCCTCCTCCATTCTGTTTTTCCTCCTCCCCTTTTACTGTTACTATTCACATCATTTATAGTCAAACTTTTGGTGAAGGTGTGGTCTTAAAACTAGAGGATTGCAACCCAAGGGGACCAAAAAGCACAACCCAACTCTGAGAGACAGCAGGAGGCAGCAGAGGTAAAGCAGTATGGCTGCCAAAGCTGCAACATTTTTTTGCTGAAAATGGGAACAAGCCAAAGAACAAGAAGAAAGGAGCTTGAACTTGTTACTCCAACTAAAAATGCAAAAGTCGACCCTACCTCTCTCCTTCTCTTTACTTTGTTATTTAATTTTTCTCTGTACTATTTTGTTTTTATTTTTTTGTCTCCACATGTAACAAAGTTGACTTCCTTTGGTTGTACCATTCTTTTGTAAAAACTAATATTATAATAATAAAAAAAATATATATTCCAATCCGATTTTTTTCTATAGCACTAACAATAAAAAAGTCCAATTAATTATAGCATAAACAAATGCAAAATCGCCAACAACCACAAAAATAGCACGTGTAAACGCCAAAAATCTAAAAGTGCCCGAAAACAATGATATTTTTTAGATTTTTGAAAATAATGTAAAATACTGGTTAAAACTGGGTGTTCACAGTTGCCCCTCTGTAATTACTTTCTTAGAAGATAATACATAAAACTATGTTTTGTCGTATTATCAAAGTAAGGAATAAGTACAGATATGAACCTCAATTTTAATCGGTGAAATATGCGTAAAAACAGGTAGCACAAAATTAAAGACAGTGCCACGGCGAGACTGATAGCATGGAAAACAAAATAGTGCCACAGCTGAATCGGTAGCACAAAATTAAAGACAATGTCAGGGCGAGACTGATAGCTTGAAAAACAAAATAGTGCCAGAGCTGAATCGGTAGCACAAAATTAAAGACAATGCCAGGGCCAGACTGATAGCCTGAAAAACAAATTAGTGCCAGAGCCGAATCGGTAGCACAAAATTAAAGACAATGCCAGGGGGAGACCGATAGCATGAAAAACAAAATAGTGCCATAGCTGAATCGGTAGCACAAAATTAACGACAATGCCAGGGCGAGACCGATAGCATGAAAAACAAAATAGTGCCAGAGCTGAATCGGTAGCACAAAATTAAAGACAATGCCAGGGCGAGACGGATAGCATGAAAAACAAAATAGTGCCAGAGCTGAATCGGTAGCACAAAATTAAAGACAATGCCAGAGCAAGACCGATAGCATGAAAAACAAAATAGTGCCAGAGCTGAATCGGTAGCACAAAATTAAAGACAATGCCAGGGCAAGACTGATAGTATGAAAATAAAAGGTGCGATGCCAGGGCGTAACCGGTAGCATGAAAATAAAAGGTGCGATGCCAGGGCGTAACTGGTAGCATGAAAATAAAAGGTACGATGCCAGGGCATAACCGGTAGCATGAAAATAAAAGTGCAATGCCAGGGCGTAACTGATAGCATGCAGTGCCAGGGTGTAATCGATAGCATGCAGTGCCAGGGCGTAATCGATAGCACAAAACTAAAAATGCGATGCCAGGGCGTAACCGTTAGCATGCAGTGCCAGGGCATAACCGATAGCACAAAACTAAAAAATGCGATGCCAGGGCGTAACTGATAGCATGCAATGCCAGGGCGTAATCGATAGCACAAAACTAAAAATGCGATGCCAGGGCGTAACCGATAGCATGCAGTGCCAGGGCGTAACCGATAGCACAAGAAAAAAATGGCAGTACCAGGGCTGAACAGTAGTACAAGATCAAAATGACCAGTGCCAGGGCTAAACCGTAGCATGGAAGGGAAATTAAATGCAATGCATGCCTTGCTTTGAATGACTCTATTTTTTATTATCATTACTTTATTCACAAAGAGACCGAAAAAACACATGCTTCTTGTCATGAAGTGGAATGCATGGTTTGATATGAATTGTATGCATGTTATGACATGAAATGTATGCAGGCTGTGACATGAAATGTATGCAGGCTATGACATGAAATGTAAGAGTTATGCATGCGCATAGATATGGACATGTTCTAAAGGTTATATTTGCTGAGAATATGTTTTCCGTGCATGTTTTATTTGAAACCAATGAAGCTTGTCCTCGGTTGGAAACTTATCAATATCTTTGCCTTGCCAGATCTCTTTTTTTTTTTACGATTCTCATCCTCCAAAGCGTGACACATTCCAGTTTGACCCATTTCTCACAAATTGTCATCAGCTCTCTAAATCATATCAATGATTCCAAATTGACTCTTTTTGAAGCATTACTTAATGAGCATGCATAGATTCACGGGTATTAACAAGCTGGGATTTTCATGTTTCTGGATTGTTTGTTTTGGGTTTTTGAAGGTTTGGAAGTGAATGTTGTTTACAAAGGGAAAGAAATGGGGAAGACGAAGAGAAACTGAGATGGTTGGGAAAAGGGATTAGGCTTGCCTCGAGGTTAATCTTTTTGAGCGTTTCTATTTACTTGAGGCAACTTACTTGGTAGAAATTGGTAAGATGTTTTACACAACAGGAATGACTACCTGGTGCAGCAACCAAAGCTGGACTTATGAAGGGTTTTGCAAAATATTTTTCCTTATGTGGCAAATGATATTCTCAAAGAGGAAATAACACTGATGTTAGAAAGTAGAGTTTGACTCACAAAGGGTTATTGCAATTTTTCTTTTTTTTTTTGGTGTTGGTAAAAAGCATGGTCCAAGAAAAAAAACTACATAGGTGTGGCTCATAGAGTTTAAACGATGTAAGGTCTCGCAACATTTCTGCCCCAGTTTACTGAAAAAACATTGCCCCGAGAGAAGATTACACTAGTGTAACAAGCGAAGTTGGACTCATTAAAGGGTTATGCAAAACTTTTGCCCCAAAATTGGTGTACCGGTATTGCCCCTGGGATGAGACTATACTAGCATAACACGCAAAGTTTGACTCATGAACGTCTTGCCAAATGCTTGCCCCCGTGTTGGTGAAATTCATTGCCCTGAGAGAAGACTAAGTTGATATTGCAAGAAAAGTTCAATTCATGAAGGGTTGTGCAAAAATTTTGTTGGCTCAGAGTGGGATATTGAGACTCTCAAGCTTATCTCGAACAAAAAATTGTCCCAATGTGTCATCATGTTAGACATGAAAGGAAGAGATTATGCTAGTGAACGAGCATGTCAAACACGGAAATTTCCCTAGTGAACCATATAAATGTCTTGAGGTAAGTCTCTTTCCCTTTTCGTGCCCTAATTTTTGCCTAGCCTGCCCTTGCGGGTTTTCAGCCTAGCGGGCTTCATTCTTTCTATTAACCCTAATTTTTGCCTAGACTGCCCTTGCAGGTTTTCAGTCTAGCGAGCCTCATTCTTTTTTTCTTTTCATTTTTAGAGCCAAGATTTGTTAAAAGAAAATAAATGATTTATTTCAAAATTAACATTATGAAAATGAAAGCAATCATTCATCGATTAGAGTGGACTTTTAGAGGCTTGTAATGTGGCTATGGGTTATAAGGTTAAGAAAAATGGGGTTAGAAGGCTCGAGAAATTATTCTATGGGTTATAGGTTAAGAAAGAAAGGATTTGGAAGCTCAAAAAAATGATTTATGGGTTAAAAGGATCAATGATCTTTAGTGCATTTATTTCTATTGTATTCCCAGTACACCACTCTTTTTCTTGTAACACCCATCCATTCTCCTTCTTGATTTTTTTATTTTTGACCTTTTCCATTTTTTTTCTTCATTTACTCCTTTGTCTCCACTTCATTCATGGTCGATTTCCTCTCTCTTTTTTTCACCATCACTAGTTTATCCCCAACCTTTTTCTTTATTTTTTTTTTTGACTTTTGTCCTTCCTTTCCTCCATTGCCCCTGATATTTATCTCATCAATTTTCTACCTTGGGAATTCATGCACTAAAGTCCATCATAGTATCAATCCTCATCTAGGATCAAATGAAAAGGAAATTTCAAACTCAAAGGGGGAGATCAATGGGTATAATACTTTTTATTTGGAAAAAGAAAAAAAATGCCACTCTTCATTTCAAATCATGATTTCACATTTTCAAACATTAATTTTGAAACAACATTAGCGCATGACTATCATTATTTTCTTAAAAAAAATCTTTTGCTCTCTTTTTATTTTGTTTTTTTTTCTATCTTTTTTGCTTTTTTTAAGGGGGGGGGGGAATTGGACCTTTAAAAACCGACATCCATTCACTAGCTCACCCTTGAATGACACACACACAAAAGGGTTTTGAGAATTATAGCTTGAGGCAACCGCTGAACTGGGGACCAAATCTAAAAGGGATAACGGGGTGTAAAGAATTGGACAGAGCTTTTAAGTCCATGCAAATTCATTAGTATAAAGCTTCAACAAAACCAACTTGACTTTACACAACATGATTACAAAGGGCTAATGACAATCATATTCTTTTGCTTTGAGCTTTTAGTTTAAGAACTAATTCCCAACCTTATGTCTCCCTCCCCCTTTTGAATGCCCCACGAAATCTTCCCACTCAGTACACTTCCTTACGCCTCTTTCCAACAAGTCTCAAAAGAATGATCTGATTCTACGAGTCAAAGCTTGATTGGCATCCACCTTGATGCAAGCACACAAAATTCAACTTTCTCTAAAAAAAAATGTGGATGGACACTCAATGACTCTTAAAATTCTTTATTTCAAGAAAGATTATGACAAATGAAAATGTGTCCAAGAAAAAAATGATGCTATGGAGTGCATGGATATATTTTATGTATGCAAACATACGTCCTAAGATTCAATATGCATTTGTTTTGTGATTTTTTTATTGTTTTTATGTAAGAAATGCAATGCAATTCTATTTACGCGTTTAAGTATGTACACCATGCAACAAATTTTTTTATGTATAGCCAAAGAAAAAATGAAATATGGCAAATTCTTATGATGTTATGCTATGAAAGTGCATGAACTTGGAGCCATCGTACCGATGTTTATCCTATGATGCCACATTCAATGTGTTTCTTTTAAGAGACACCATCCAAAAAAAAAAATTATTCATTTGAATATATGCAAAGATTTTTTTTTAGAATGCAACATGATCTTTTATGCATGAAATCCAATGCAATTCTCCTAGTTTTTTACTTTTTTAAGGAAATATGCTATGAAGATTGACAAATGACAATACATTTTGATGCACTTACTCGTAAGATATGGACGACATGCGACAATGAAATAGGGAGAAATTTTTATTTTCATACATTTTTTGAATTGTTTTTATGCATGAAATGCAATGCAACTTCCTAACTTGTATTTATTTGAAGGAAATATGTCATGCGGCTTGGGGATTGACTATGCGACTTGTTTGATTTACTCATGAAAATACATACAACATGCAAGAACAATTTTTTATGTATATGCAAAGAAAAAACAAAATATGGGAAATTTTATGATGTTATGCTATGAAAGCGCATGTATTTTTGGTATGCATGCAAGTATTTGTCCTAAGAAGCAACATTATGTGTTTTTTGGTACAAGACCCATGCAACTTTAAAAGAGAATAGACTATGATGAATGATGAATGACAATGCATTTTTTTATTTACCTATGAGAATGCACCCTACGTGCCAAAATATTTTTTCTATTTCATGAGGAATATAAAATATGGAGGAACATTATTTTCAATGACACACCATCTAATGCTAAATAAGACAAGATTAGATTTTGGACATAGAATGCACCCTATATGCAAACAGATTTTTTCTAGAATGCGACATGATCTTTTATGCATGTAATGCAGTTCTATACAAACTTAGAGATTTTTATATTTTTTTTGAAAGAAAAAAAATGTTCAACGAAAATTAAGGATAAGAGACGAAGCTCCCTTTGTGGCCTATGATGGGTTGACCATAATATTGGGTTTTGGGTCCAATGGATCTAATGCTTCTTCTACAGTGAAAACTCACAAATGTTGGCTGTTATAACCTATGGATGTTCAAGGTCTCTAGAGTCAAGTACTCTTCTGAAAGATGGACCACAATAGGATGTACATCCAAAATGTGGATATCCGCACAGAAGAATCGTACTCTAGATGAGGAATTCATGGGAGTCACACAAGATGTACATCCAAAATGAGTCCCACACATCTTCGTTTTAACTTATGTGTTTTTTGCGGCTCCGGTGTGAGCTCAACTCTCTGTGTGTGCTCACAGCGTATGTACAGTGTGTGAAGGGAGCATACGAACCTCAAATCCTAATAAAATAAGTAAAGAGAAAAAATAAACTAGAAACAACAACCAGACGATAATATCAAGTGTCTTCTACCCTAGGGTTTATATCAAGCACAAGATAAAGATATACGTAAAAAAAACTCTAAAGAAATAAATAAAAGTAAAGAGGGGTAAACAAATGCACGTACCTTATAATCTTTTGCACAACCAAATATAACAGGCTTGACTCTCACCTGTCCCCAGCGGAGTCGCCATCTGTCGTGACCGTGATCCCGACGTAGACGGCTCAAAAATTGATGATTTTAGGAGTCGCCACCCAATTTATTTAATAGGAAAAATTGAGAAAAACCTAACTAGAAGTTATTGGTCTGCGTAAACTAGATTGAGTTCGGGGGTCGATTATGCATAGGGAAGGGCGGAAACTTAATCCCACTGCACCCCTAGTACATCTGTCATAAGACAGTTACCCTAAATCCGATTGTGCAAATAATAATAAATTACGAGTTATTTGTTTACCCCAAAATTAAGTAAAAAAGAATTATTTAGAAATAAATAAAATAGGGACCAATTTAAGAAAATTTAATTTTGACTTGACGGGGAAGCCTCACTCCTACGTATCCTCTGGTGCAATGAGGAACTCAAGAGTCACGTAGTTCTTTCTTGCAAAATTTTGTTGGTTGGTTGATTTTATTTTTTGAAGGGGTTTAAAATCACCAAGCTGTACAACTCAGGCGTCTTAAACCAGGATTGCGAGGTCGACAAGATGTACATCTCAATCAAGCTCATTTTAGTTTTTTGGAAAATAGGTGTAAAAGGAAAAAAAATTGATTATTTATTGAAAAAAAATTAATTTAGCTTGACAGGGGAAGCCCCGCTCCTACGTATCTCCGAAGCGGAGAATCAAAGGCTATGTAGTTCTTTAGAAAAATATTTGTGTTTTGATTGATTTTAATTTTCGAAAGGGGTTTAAGATCAAAACCGTACAGCTAAAGTCTCTTAAACCGGGATTGACAAGATGTACATCTCAGCCAAACCCATTTTTATAATTTTTATAAAAAAAGAAAATGTTTTTTTGAAAAGAAATGAATTAAAAAACGGAAAAGGGGGGCACAATAGTAAAATAGGGGTGTAATTTGCAAAAGGGGTTGTATTATTAAAAACAGGGGGTACAGACAGCAACCCAGCATTTGTTTCAGGTTTAAGAGCCCACAAATTCTGGGCTTTAAAAGGGGAGGGGCGTACAATTAAAACGTGGGGTACCGTTAGTAGATCTCGTGTTTTGTAAAAAATAACATTAATTAAGTAAATATAATAATAGTACAATAGGGAACAACAACAACAACAACAACAACAACAACAACAACAACAACAACAGAAGACCTAATTTTCATCCCCCTAGCGCCGTTCTTCTATTCCTTTGAGAGAGAGAGAGAGAGAGAGAGAAGCACGACGGAGAGAAAGAGAAGAAGGGAGAGGAGAAGAGGAAAACACGCGATGGAGGAGGAGGAGTTAACGTCGACCATCTCTGGTCGCCTGCGGCGGCGATAGTGAAACTGACGGCGGCGTGAGGGGGAGGCGGACGGTGGTTGTTGGTGATTTACGGTGGAGGGAGAGTGGGTGCGGTGGTGGTTGTGCGAAGGGAGAGAAACGCAGATGGAGAGGAGAGAGGGCGGTGGTCTGTGCGAAGAGAGAGAAGGTGGTGGGCGGTGGTGCTCCGGCGGCGATGGGACCGGAGAGGCGGTAGCTACGCGACAACGGTGGTGCGTGATGGTGGAGATGACGGTGGTTGTTGGTGATTTACGGCGGAGGGGGAGTGGGTGCGGTGGTGGTGCTTCGGCGGCGATGGGACCGGAGCGGCGGTGGCTATGCGACAACGGTGGTGCGTGATGGCGGAGATGGCGGTGGGAGGTGGTGGTTGGCCGTGAGAGAGGGAGAGTGTGGTGGGCGGTGGTGATCCGGCGGCGATGGGATCGGAGCGGTGGTGGCTACGCGACAACGGTGGTGCGTGATGGCGGAGATGACGGCGGGAGGTGGTGGTTGGCCGCGAGAGAGGGAGAGTGTGGTGGTGCTCTCTCTTATTTTCATATTTCTTTCTCTCTTTTTTTTTTGTTGCTGATTGTTCCTCCTCCATTCTGCTTTTCCCCCTCCCCTTTTTACTGTTACTATTCACAGCATTTATAGTCAAATTTTTGGTGTAGGTGTGGTCTTAAAACTAGAGGATTGCAACCCAAGGGGACCAAAAAGCACAACCCACCTCTGAGAGACAGCAGGAGGCAGCAGAGGTGTAGTAGTATGGCTGCCAAAGCTGCAACATTTTTTTGCTGAAAATGGGAACAAGCCAAAGAACAAGAAGAAAGGAGCTTGAACTTGTTACTCCAACTAAAAATGCAAAAGTCGACCCTACCTCTCTCCTTCTCTTTACTTTGTTATTTAATTTTTCTCTGTACTATTTTGTTTTTATTTGTTTGTCTCCACATGTAACAAAGTTGACTTCCTTTGGTTGTATTCTTTTGTAAAAACTGATATTAAAACAATAAAATATATATATATATTCCAATCCGATTTTTTTTCTATAGCACTAACAATAAAAAAGTCCAATTAATAATAGCATAAACAAATGCAAAATCGCCAACAAGCACAAAAATAGCACGTGTAAACGCCAAAAAATCTAAAAGTGCCCGAAAACAATGATATTTTTTAGATTTTTGAAAATAATGTAAAATACCGGTTAAAATTGGGTGTTCACACCATGCTTTGACACCTGTTGAAGTTTAACACAAGATTTCACTTTCACAATTTTTTAGGATAGAAGTCTAACATTGAGAAAGAAAACCTTTATGCAAAGCTTTATTTGAAACCTTGTTACAGAATAGTATTTTTATGACCACTACTCAAAATTGATTCATAGAACAACACAAAAACCATAGAAATGTGAATGCAGTCAAAGAGTAGTGGTGAGTTCATCTGATGAACAATAGTATTTTTATCAATCATAGGTTAAGAATGCAGTCAAACTGAATAGTATTTTTATGACCACTACTCAAAATTGATTCATAGAACAACACAAAAACCATAGAAATGTCACCGCCGATGTGCACCACCGTGAAGGTAATCTTCATCAGTATTTTTATGAACATTACTCAAAACTGTCTCATGTGAAGGAAGATTATTGCTGAAAAAGAGTCCATCACACTCAGGAACAAATCACTTCCTTAAGGTAACAAACGTGAAGGCAAACACAATTTCGGACAAGAGAAACTTACCTCACCGTCATTAGTAAGAGAACCACACATGGCGGCAAATTCCTCTCTATAGATATGCATCAATAAATTCACATACCCCTAAGAAAGTAAAAAATTATCATAGAGAACAACATCCTAAAGAACTCGGTTTAAGCATGTTAAGATCATACAACTAAAGAATAAATACCAATACATACTATCAAGAAGCAGATAAAATTGGGCATACTTTCTGTTTCAAGCTACAACTCAGTTTAACGTGATGTCTGTCAGATGCTTACCTCTTGTATCTCCAATGTGGACATGTGTGGAAGAGAGTCATTGCCAACAAAGAAGCACAAAATCATCTACTATCCTTCAAAGCCAATCTTAAAAGGAGGGTTTTTAATCTCCAATTCATATTGCAAATGTTCACGCAGCAACCAGATGTTAAGAAACTGTGAATGCAAAGAATTAGTTTGTGATGAAAAATCAACAGAAAAGAAACGTAAAGATGAAGCACACATTAAGAAAAATTTATCAACTATAATGATAAAGCACGCACTAAGAAAGATTTATCTACTTTAAGGATAGGTTTTTAAGAACAACAATGCTTGCATTTTGTTATATAAACATAACCCCCCAATTAACTACCACTTTGAGCTACAATCACATAAGCAAAAGAGGGAAAAATAATACCAGAAAACAATGAGTAATTTTTCACCAACACTAAGTTAAAAAATCATCTCTTCAACCTCCATTCTCCCTAGAATCTGTAAACAAACGAATAACTTCAAAAAAAGATAGGAGAAACAAAAGCTGATCGTGGAGAGATAGAAATAAGGAAAGGAACCTGCATCACAGTTCTTGGATCAGGGAGTAGTGGCAAGCGGAAGGTGCCAAGGTGGCGGTGGCGGCACAGACGTCAAGTTCCACGACCACCGCATAGAGGCTTCCTTTGGAAGCGGAAACAATGATTTCACAGCCAGCGAGATGAGATGGAAACAGGAGAGTACGATGTCATCGAGAGGGAGAACATTGCGAAGAGAGACGCCGTCACACACATAGTATTTGAGAAGGCCGCAACGTCGCGCCGAGAAGGTCGCTACAGCGACATCGCTCTCTCTCACCTCAACCCTTGTTTGCCGCTCACTCTCCATTCTTCACTTTACTCCCTCAGCCTTTAACCTTTTCCTTCGTCCCTCTCTCCCTTGTTTGCTGTGTGCTGAAGTCACAAACCTATGTAGCCAACAGTTTTTAGTGTAGAGAGTGTTTTGCGTGTCTCACTTTCCAAATTCTGATTTGCTACATGGAAATGCAGAGGAGTAGAGCACACGTGGTTGCAAGGATCTGCAATTGAACATTTGATGACATCAATTGAAAGGAATGGTGAATGAATGAAAGGAATGGACATTTGTGCGCCAAATCCAAGCTGGTCAACGATGAAATCTACTGACGCCTGACGCCAACAAATCTGCTGCTCTCCGATTCTTCGCTGACACCACCATACCACCTTCCATTTCTTCCATTTTGTTTGACTACTCTTGCATTTTCTGGCTGACCAAAAATCCTAGTTGGCAACAGCAAATCAATGGCAGCCAACCAATCCCACATGCTGGCGTCACAATGGTGGTTGGCAACAGCGAATCAATGGTAGCCAAGGAAGACCACATGTCGGCGCCACACTGGAGAAGACCACGAGATGTAAATGTAGAGATACCTCCCAAATTTCATTTAACCCCAATTTTGTTTTTTACATAAAGAAACTTTCATTTCATTTAGAATAATAGTATCCCAATTTTCATTTAACCCCACTTTTGTTTTTACATAAAGAAACTTTCATTTCATTTAGAATAATAGTATCAATACAGTTTAGCCTGAAATTCATTTAACCCCCCTCATTACACCCCATACCGCCCAAATTTCATTTAACCCCTCATTTAACACTTGAGTAGAATGGTACCTTTCCTGAGCCCGGGTGTGCTAGGTAAGGGTCTGGAAGTCGTCCATCAGTGTCCAGCTCGAGTGGTACCTTGCCTGAGCCCAGGTCCCTACTCAGGTAGGGCTCTTGCTCGAGTCGGGCCTCGGAGCCAACGCCAGGGGTGGTACCTACAAAGCCACTCCAATACTCAAGTCAGTGTGTGAAAGTCTCAGAGTGAATCAGGGGATGAATATGTACCTTTTTCAGTAGGATAGGTCTATATTTATAGGCATCGGGCTAGTCCTGGTCCGTTGGATTGCCTGAGTGAATCTCAGTCGTTGATGTCTGATAGGCATGGATGAGCTGAGTTGCACTGGAGCTGGACCTTGGTAAATGGGCTGATCTAGGGCCCGATGTTGGGGTTGGGCCTCATGCCCAGTTCAGAACATCTTGCAATCAAATATTATACTGTCAGGTCATCATTTAGAAAAAAAAATTGTATTTTCATCTTTGTTTTGAATAATGTATTTTGTCGCTAAATAACAATTATCATGTTTGTTTTTGTGAGAATAAGTTTCATATTTTAATTTCTTGAGAAATTATCCTAACCGTTTGTCAAAAAAGAAAAAGGAATATTCTTTGTATGGAGAAGCTTTCCCCGTTAATTCAAGAAAAAGACAATGCTAGTCAGTGGCTTCCTATCAAGATCAATAATGAAGGGCCTTCCATTTCTCACCTCTTCTTCGCAGATGATTGTTTGCTATTCACCAAAGCTAGCTCGTCGCAGGTTAGAATTGTTAGAGATGACTTGAACGCCTTTTGTTTGGCATCTGGTATGAAAGTTAGTGTTCAGAAATATCGATTTCTTCCATCCAAGAATGTGACCAGAGCTAAAATCAATAAGTTTGAAAGCATTATTGACTTCAGACACACCTTAAATATTGGCATGTATCTTGGCTTCCCTCTTCTATCTGGTAGGGTGAAGAATGAGAATTTTACATATATTCTTAATAAAGTTAACAAAAACTTGCAGGGTGGAAAAGTAATCTTCTTAGTAAAGCTGGCAGGTCACCATTGCTAAATCAGTTCTTTGTTCTATGCCTATATATACAATGAACAACTTGTGGATCCCTGAAGGTATTTGTGACAAATTGGATTCCATGTATAGACAATTTATTTGGGGGGGGGAAAGCATTGTCGTTGGGTGAAGTGGAGCATAGTCAGCCAACCTCGGTCTAAGGGAGGCCTCAGCCTCAGAAAGTCAAGACATGTGAACACTTCCATGTTGGGTAAACATGTGTGGGAGCTCATACATAACCATGACAAGCATTGGGTTAAACTAGCTCCGTTCTTCAAAATATTTATCTAACTCGAATTTATTCTATACTACTCCTTGTCCAGGATCCTCCTACACTTGGCGTTCCATTATTAAAGTTGCTGAATTATTAGAGGACGGTTATATCAAGCGTATTGGCCGAGGTGATGTGTCTCTGTGGTATGAGAAATGGCTTCACAAGGGTAGATTGTGTGATTTTCTCCCTTACATTGGCATCCATGATATTGATCTTAAGGTTGCAGATATTTATTCAAATGGTGCTTGGAACTTTGATATCCTCTATACCCAGATTCCTCAGGATTTGAAAGTCTTGATGCATGCTATTTTTATCAATCTTAATTACAGGGATTCTTTGATTTGAGAATCCTCTTCTACGGGTACCTATTCCACCAAAAGTGTTTATCTTTGGCTTACTCAACCCTCGGATCAACAAGATGGTCGTGTCTTGCGTAACTCACATGATGTCTCTCATTGGTCGTGGATTTGGAAATTACTTGTTCCTGAAAATGTTAAGCTCTTTGCGTGGATGGTACTCCACAACGGCTTACCCACAAATCTGTTCCTCCACCAAAGGCATATCACTAATGATCCTTCTTGTCAAAGATGCGGGGCTCTCAATGAGTCTATTTTTCATGCAATTAGAGATTGCCCTTCAATTTGTAATATCTGGCAGTTTTTCTCCTTTAGCTCCAAAAGAGACTTCCTTCAGCATCCTTTGTTAACAATAAGGCAGGTCAATTGTTTCTCACCCTGTTGGCATATTTGGAAGTCCCGTAATAATGAGATTTTCAATGATATCAAAGATCCTATTTGGAAATTGCGGAATACTATCGCTTCCGATTTACAAGCCTTGCAAACAGCTATGGTTCCCAATAATAAAGTCTTTCAAAAGCATGTAGTCTCTTGGCTTCCTCCTTCGGCCAGCTTTGTAAAGCTTAACACTGATGGTAGTAGCTTCGGCAACCCAGGGAGATCAGATTTTGGTGGTGTTCTTAGGGATTCTAATGGTGAATGACTTTTGGGCTTCTCTGGTAACTGTGGCATCACCTCCAATATTAATGGTGAGTCTTTAATCAATGAGGGTGTCCCCCAAACTCATCCATATGCTCATCTTGTATCCTTCATCCGCGAGTTCAAGAACTATAATTGGTCTCTCTCTTTCGTCCACACTTTGCGGGAAGGAAATCATGTTGCTGGCTGGTTGGCCAAGCACAGAGCTACCTCGAGTCCTGCCCAGTTCTTATGGCGCCATTGCTCTGCTGATTTATCTATGATCATTTTAGCTGACGCTATGAGAATGCTTTATAGCAGAGAGTAGTTTGTTTTGTTGTCTTTATTTTCTTATTGATAAAAAAAAGGAAACGGTTACAATTTTTTTAAACCGTACTAATAATTACAGATAGAGATGGAGCTCGGAAAACTAAATGGATGACGGATCATGTGGAGCGTCATGGAAGAAAGGGGAATCCTGTGATTGTGAGATCAAAGCAAAGCAGTGAATGAACGATTCGCATAGTACAAAAACCCAAGATCTCCATTAACGCATAGGAAAGGAGGACCCACCAACCAACCCATCTGGCCATCACCTGGCTGGCTCTGTAGTCTGCGTCAAAAGTAAATGTAATGGATCCTCTGTACAATCCAAATCTCCAATATCCCACAATTTTACTATTTGATTTATTCTTGCATAAAAATGTTTTGTTTGATTTTATTTGTATTGTATCTTAATTTTAAGAGTAAAGACCAATTTCGATCCCTGGCAATTTTTTCGTATATTAGTCTCTCCGTTCCTATATTGTTTACATGTCAGCTAACATCTCCTACATGGCACGTTAAGTAACACGTCAGACGTAATTTTGGGACAAATTGGTCCATGGCCTTACAAATTCAAATGTTTCAAAAATGGGACAAATCAGTCCCGGGGTGTTTTGGGACAAATTAGTCCCTGGCCTTCTTCTTCCTTATTTCTCCGGTTTCAAAACTAGAAAACCAGATTTTAGAGAGAGAGAGACGCAGAGAGACAGAGAGATAAGGAGAAGAAGGTATATCTTTTTCACTATTCTGCGTTTTGATTCATGCTTTGTTTGTCGTTTTTATTTCCATTTGATATTTTGATTTCTGTACGCTCATTGGTAGTTTCATTATTGGTTACAAAAATGAGTAGCCATGGATCTCAAGCTACCCAAATTTATTCTGATGATTCAGCAAATACTCGTATAAATTGGAGTCCTCCAATATGTTGTTGTGGGTTAAGAGCAGTTGTAACCCTTGCAAAGACATACCTTCTTCTCCTTCTCTCTCTCTGCGTCATTCTCTCTCTCTCTAAAATCTAATTTTCTGGTTTTGAAACCAGAGAAATAAGGAAGAAGAAGGCCAGGGACTAAATTGTCCCAAAACACTCATGGACTAATTTGTCCAATTTTTGAAACATTTTGAATTTGTAAGGTCGAGACCAATTTGTCTCAAAATAACGTCTGACATGTTACTTAACGTGACACTTAACGTGCCGCGTAGGAGACGTTAGCTGACATGTAAACGATTAAAGGGACGGAGGGACTAACGTGTCCTGTTTTGAAATAGTCAAAGACTAATGTGTCCCAAAAAAAATGTCGGGGACTAAAATGGGTATTTAGTCTAATTTCAAAGTGATATAGAATTTTCCAATAAACGCTGTGCTGAGAGACTGAGACTGAGAGGGTACTAATAAACACTGATCAGGTGAGCATGCGTGGCTTTAATTGGACTACGCCGTCGGCCATGGCCTCCTCTCCTTGCTTTTCCAATTTTAGAATTGGCCTATCACCGACCAAAAAGAAAAGACAAGACCTATCAAAATAAATGTACGTAGAGACTGACCAAATAAACTTTTATAATTGTTTGTCAAAAACAAAATAAACTTTTATAATTAATATATATATATTGGTATATATCAGGTATCCACCGTCGAACGCAGAGACTAATCCCCTCGTTGGATGGAGGCACCTCGAAGGCGATTTAAAGTTGCTCCGTACCGAAGGCGATGATTGAACCCTCGACACTTAGTTAAGAGAGGATGAGTCACAACCGCTCAACCACACTTAGTTATATATATGCACTAATAATTTTTAGGTAAAATTTAACCCTAAAACGAAGACGATCCAACGGTTAACGAATCCGCAATCGCAGTTTTACGGTGACAGGTTTGAGAAAAACGGGAATTGCTCTCTCTCTTCTTTTCTCTCTTTTGGTGGCTCTCTCTATTCCGAAAATCTCCCTTATTCAACCCTAATTTAACCATCTCCACTTATAATAAGTGAGAAACATAATGGGCTAAAATATTTGGGCATTTATCCACATAGGAAGGGAGTCCAATACCCAACAAAAATTACACCAGAAGACCTTTAAGTTATTTATTTGTAACAAATTGACCCTTTAAGTTTGTTTTGTAACAAATAGGCCCTTTAATCGAATTTTGGATGTTGAATTTCTGGGTTTTAGAGATGAATGCAAGGAGGAAGATGAACAATTAGAACCCTCAATTTGTTTTTAATAAAACTAAATAAAAATGACATGGATTAAAGGTCATATTTGTTAGGTAAAAGGTCAACGGTGTCAACGTTAGGTAACTTAAAGGGCCTATTTGTTACAAAAAAACTTAAAGGACCATCTTGTTACAAATAAATAACTTAAAGGTCATCTGGTGTAATTTTTGTTGGGTATTGGGCTCCCTTCCTATGTGGATAAAGGCCCAAATATTTTAGCTCATTATCTTTCTCACTTATTATAAGTGGAGAGGGTTAAATTAGGGTTGAAAAAGGGAGATTTTCGGAATAGAGAGAGCCGCCAAAAGAGAGAAAAGAAGAGATAGAGCAATTCCCGTTTTTCTCAAACCTGTCACCGTAAAACTGCGATTGCGGATTCGTTAACCGTTGGATCGTCTTCGTTTTTGGACAGCTGGTTCGCGAGACATAGTTTTACACTTTCACCGTTCGGATCGTCGAAACGAGGTCCGTGGAGAGAGAACCCGTCTTCACACTGAAGGTGTAGTTTTGGGTATTTTCATCTTCTTGTTCTCAATTTTTAAGTTTTTGTGCTTTATTGTATTGGCTGGTTGTTGACACTATTTGTGCACTTTGTTGAGACTCTCTTGTACCCTTATTTGATTATAGTGGAGCTATTTCTTTGGTCTGGACGACCCGTGGTTTTTACCCTTTCTTTCAGAGGTTTTCCACGTTAAAAATATCGGTGTTCAATTGTGCGTTTTTATTGCGTTTTATTTGCCGCCACGTATTCGTTGTTGCTCCTCATAGGTTCTTGCAAGTTTGGGGAATTTATTTCCGCTGCATATTGCTCTGTTATTACGTTTATGTGTTGATTCCCCATCAGAGTGGCATCAGAGCTCTTGGTTAGGGGCTATTTTACTTGCTTGATTGATGGAGGCAAATATGAATATAAAGATGGTTTCTTTGAATGGTACAAATTATCATTTGTGGAAGGGCAAGATGAAAGATTTATTGTTTGTGAAGAAAATGCATCTTCATATTTTTGGTAGTAAAAACCCGATTCGACATCTACCGAAGAATGGGATTTTGAACATCAACAGGTATGTGGTTTCATTCGCCAATATGTAGAAGATAATGTTTATAACCATATTGCTAATGAAACAAATGCAAAAACCTTGTGGGAGAAGATAGAGACCTTGTATGCCTCTAAATCAGGGAATAATAAATTGTTCTTGTTGAACAGCTTCATAAGTTTGAAGTATAAGGAGGGGACTTCTATTTCGGATCACTTGAGTGATTTTCAAGGGCTTCTTGATCAAATGTCAGGAATGGGTAGCAAATTTGATGATGAGCTTTTGGGACTATTTCTATTATTATCTTTACCAGATTCGTGGGAGACATTTCGGGTTTCTATAACGAGTTCTGCTCCTAATGGTATTGTTTCTTTGGAAACGGCTAAAGGTGGTGTACTTAATGAGGAGATGAGAAGGAAGGCACAGGGTTCTTCATCTCAATCCGAGGTACTTTTCACTGAAAATAGGGGGAGAAGTACTCAGAGAAAGGAAACAACGGGTGGTAGAGAGAAAAGCAGAAGCAAGTCCAAGTCTCGGTTTGAAAATGTGGAATGCAATGATTGTCACAGAAAAGGGCACATACAAAAAAAATTGTTTTCAGAGGAAGAGGGAGAATAAAGACAAGAAAGGTAAGCAGAAACAAAGGGATAATGATGATTATGATGATCGTGTTACTGCTACTATTGGTGATGACCTTATTATTCTTCGTGGTCATGAGACAATTAATCTTGTGTCAGATGAGAGCATGTGGATAGTTGATACTGGTGCTACATTACACGTTACATCTAAGAAGGAGTTCTTCACATCTTGTACTCCAGGTGACTTTGGAGTGTTGAGGATGGGTAATGATGGTGTATCTAAGGTAATTGGTGTTGGTGATGTTTGTTTGCAAACCAACATGGGAATGCGGTTGTTACTTAAAGGAGTCAAACATGCTCCTGATGTTCGCTTTAATTTGATTTCTGTCTATGCTTGATGATTGTGGTTATGATAATCACTTAGGTGGTGGAAAGTGGAAACTCAGCAAAGGTAACTTGATTTTAGCTAGAGGGAAGAAAATTTCTAAACTGTATTGGACAAAAGCTATGGTTTCTATAGACAGCGTGAATGTTGTGCATATGGAAGCATCTTTGTGGCACCGAAGGCTTGGTCATATCAGTGAAAATGGGTTAAATGTCTTAGCCAAAAAGGATGTGCTTGTAGGTTTGAAGAATGCAGATTTGGAGAAATGTTCTCATTGCATTTCTAGTAAACAAACTAGAGTGTCATTCAAAAAACATCCTCCCTCTCTAGGAAGTCAAAGCTACTTGAACTGGTGCATCCTGACGTTTGCGGCCCTCTAAAGGTAAAATCTTTTAGTGGTGCACTTTATTTTGTTACTTTTATTGATGATTGTTCCCGAAAATTATGGGTTTATGCCTTGAAGACAAAAGACCAAGTGTTGGAGAAGTTCAAACAATTCCATACTCTGGTTGAGAGGCAAACAGGTAAGAAATTGAAACGTGTTCGTACCGACAGCGGTGGTGAGTATTGTGGACCCTTTGATGATTATTGTAAGCAGCAGGGTATTGCACATGAAAAGACTCCTCCTAAAACTCCTCAGCTAAATGGTTTAGCAGAGAGGATGAATCGAACACTAGTTGAGAGAGTGAGGTGTATGCTCTCGAAAGCTAAGTTGCCCAAACACTACTGGGGTGAGGCACTGTACACGGCAGTGCATGTTATTAATCTCTGTCCCGTTGTTGCTTTGAATAGTGATGTTCCAGATAAAGTTTGGTTTGGGAAGAAGGTCAATTATGATCATTTGAGAGTCTTTGGTTGTAAGGCCTTTGTGCATGTTCCAAAGGATGAAAGATCCAAGTTGGATGCAAAGTCAAAGCAATATATTTTCATTGGTTATGGTCAAGATGAATTTGGTTATAGGTTGTATGATCCTATAGGGAAAAACTTCTAAGAAGTCGTGATGTTGTTTTCATGGAAGACCAAACTATTGAGGACATTGATAAGGTGGAGAAGACTACACCCAAGAAAGATGCAACTTGTCAGATGTTGATCCAGTTCGGTTGCCTATTCAGAATTTGGATAGTATTAATGGTAATGTTCAAAATGGTGAGCCACATGTTGATGATCAACAACTTGAAGATGGGTTACATATTCCAGTTAATGATGATGAGGAGAACGAGATGTCAGAAGATGAGAATCCTGGTGAGGCTTCTGAGTCATCTCAAGCTCAACTCAGAAGGTCTAGCAGGGGAAGACAACCATCTACAAGGTATAATTCTGATGAGTATGTGACAGTGACCGATCAAGGGGAACCTGAGTATTTCCAAGAGGCCATAGAAAGTGAAGAAAGTCAAAAGTGGCTGGATGCAATGCATGATGAGATGAAGTCATTGCATGATAATCACACTTATGATTTGGTGAAGTTGCCAAAAGGTAAAAGGGCTTTGGAAAACAGGTGGATTTATAGAGTGAAACATGAGAGTAACTCTAAGTCTCCAAGGTATAAAGCCAGATTAGTGGTGAAGGGTTTCCGTCAAAGAAATGGTGTTGATTTTAATGAAATTTTCTCGCCTGTGGTAAAGATGTCATCGATTAGAACCGTGTTGAGTTTGGCGGCTACTCTAGATTTAGAGGTAGAGCAAATGGATGTAAAAACAGCTTTCCTTCATGGTGATTTGGAGGAAGAAATCTACATGAAACAACCTGATGGTTTTCTTGTTGAAGACAAGGAAGACTATGTGTGTAGGCTAAGAAAGAGTCTATATGGTTTGAAGCAGGCTCCAAGACAGTGGTACAAGAAGTTTAAGTCAGTTATGTGTGACCAAGGATATAAAAAGACTACTTCTGATCATTGTGTCTTTGTTAGAAATTTTTCTAATGATGATTTCATTATCCTGTTGTTATATGTTGATGACATGCTTGTTGTAGGGAAAAATATTTCCGAGATTGACAGGTTAAAGAAGTAGTGGGGCGAGTCTTTTGCCATGAAAGACATGGGAGCAGCTAAACGGATTCTTGGTATAAGAATCATGCGTGACAGAAAGAAGAAGAAACTTTGGCTGTCACAAGAGAACTATATTGAAAAAGTGTTGCAGATATTTCAGATGGAAAACTCTAGGGCGGTAAGCACTCCTCTTGCTACTCATTTTAAGTTGAGTTCCAAACAAAGTCCTTCAAATGAAGATGATAAAATTGATATGGAACGAGTTCCTTATGTGTTTGCTGTGGGTAGTTTGATGTATGCAATGGTGTGTACAAGACCAGATATTGCGCATGCTGTTGGTACAGTCAGTAGATTTTTGCCAAATCCAGGTAGAGAGCATTGGAATGCTGTGAAATAGATTTTAAGGTATCTTCGTGGTACTACTTGTATGAGGCTTTGTTTTGGAGGTGACAAACCCACCTTAGTGGGATACTCTGACTCAGACATGGCTGGAGATATTGATTCCAGGAAGTCCACTTCGGGGTATATGATTAAGTTTGCAGGGGGAGCTCTGACTTGGCAGTCTAGGTTGCAAAAGTGTGTAGCATTGTCTACTACAGAGGCAGAGTTCATTGCCATTACCGAAGCATGCAAAGAGTTGATATGGTTGAAGAAATTCTTGCAGGAGCTTGGTTATGTTCAGGACAAATATTTCTTATTTGTTGACATCTTGGTAAGAATCCGACTTTTCATAATAGGTCCAAACACATTGATGTGAGGTATCATTGGATACGTGATGTTTTGGATGTTAAGTTGTTGGAGTTAGCTAAAGTTCATACAGATGGTAATGGTTCAGATATGATGACTAAAACATTGCCAAGAGGGAAGTTTCAAATTTGTTGTGATATCGCCGGTTTGGCGATCGCCTCCACATAGTTGTGAGGGGGAGATATGTTGGGTATTGGGCTCCCTTCCTATGTGGATAAATGCCCAAATATTTTAGCCCATTATGTTTCTCACTTATTATAAGTGGAGAGGGTTAAATTAGGGTTGAAAAAGAGAGATTTTCGGAATAGAGAGAGCCACCAAAAGAGAGAAAAGAAGAGAGAGAGAGCAATTCCCGTTTTTCTCAAACCTGTCACCGTAAAACTGCGATTGCGGATACGTTAACCGTTGGATCGTCTTCGTTTTTGGAGAGCAGGTTCGCGAGACATAGTTCTACACTTTCACCGTTCGGATCGTCGAAACGAGGTCCTAGGACAGAGAAACCGTCTTCGCACTGAAGGTGTAGTTTTGGGTATTTTCATCTTCTTGTTCTCAATTTGTAAGCTTTTGTGCTTTATTGTATTGACTGGTTGTTGCACTATTTGTGCACTTTGTTGAGACTCTCTTGTACCCTTATTTGATTATAGTGGAGCTATTTCTTTGGTCTGGCGACCCGTGGTTTTTACCCCTTCTTTAAGAGGTTTTCCACGTTAAAAATATCGGTGTTCAATTGTGCGTTTTATTTGCGCCACGTATTTGTTGTTGCTCCTCATAGGTTCTTGCAAGTTTGGGGAATTTATTTCCACTGCACATTGCTCTGCTATTACGTTTATGTGTTGATTCCCCATCAATTTTACCTAATTTTTATTAATATGAACTTTATAAAAGGATTTCAATGTTCATAACAAAATTGCAGACGCATAAAGGTATGGTCTAAACCCCTACCTTTAATCATAACTCTTAATTTTTTTTTCATCAAGTCAAGTTCTATTTTTTTCCTCGATCAATCCAGTTCTAAAGTACAGCTGAATTCATTCATACTTCATCCTTTATATAAATACTTTTTATGTTGTATTTTATGTTGTATTTGGAAGCGTTCAATATCAACAAAAGAGAAAAGAGAGAAAAGAAAGGCTTTTTTTTTACCCCCCTAATATATCATGTATCCCTCAAATTCACCAAACAGACGATTTTATCTTTGATGCCTCAAAAAAATTCTGGAATTACGTCGAAACCCATAATTCTGGAACACGGTTTTTTAAAGATTTTCGGAATTACGTCGAAACACATAATTCCGGAACACATATTGGCTTCTGAAATTATGTTGTTTAAGGTAATTTCGGAAATCTTTAAAAAACTTTGTTCCAGAATTATCCAATAGGACATAATTCTGAAAGCTATTTTAATGAATTTTTTCGGAAATGGCTTCCGGAATCATTCTCTTTTGAGGTGTTTCCGAAAGTCATTTTGATAAATTTTTCCCGAAATGGCTTCCGGGATCATCATCTTTTGATGTGTTTCTGGAATTTTGGTAAAAAAAGTGAAGGGTATTTTAAGAATTAAATGTGTTAGAGGGGTATAAGGAAGAAGAGCGATGAGGGATAAGAGCGGGTTTAAAAAAAACCGAAAAGAAACACAATCTTCAAAAATATTCATTTCATACTTTAGTTGCCAGTTCACCATGAGAAAAGAAAAGTGAGATGAGCACCTAAAAAAATGACGAGAATTACAAAAATACCCTTATCAGATGGATGCGATTCTGATTTCTAAAAATTGAGATCTTTGCATGTGTCCTTGTCAGCTTAGCACACGGCAGCTCTTAATTAGGATTCTTGGAGCCCCTCGCCTTGTAATCACCTCGGTTACAAGCGATGGTTTGGTATCTGAGAGTGGAGTTGTAGTTGATTGTGGAGGATTAAGGCAAAAAGTAGTGGACTGCGGATAGAAGATGAGCTAGCGGATGAGCTAGCAGATGAGCTAGCTGATAGGCGATAGCAAATGATGTGTTTGGTAAAATTAGCAGTTGAACTAGCTGATAAATATAATATGACATAAAGAACATATTTATTTAATTCACAATTACATTTATTTAATAAAGATAGAGAAGTAATTTATGAAAAATAAAAAAGGTAAAAATGCCAAAAAAAGTGAGACGTTATCCGATATCCACTAGCATTTGAAAAAACGCTACTTGAAGTAGCGTTTGAAAAATGCTAAACGCTACCCGAAAAACGCTAAACGTGGGTGCTTACCAAACAACGTGTACTCTTCACTCGCTAGTTTCATCTGCTATCCGCTAGCGGATGAGACGCGCCAAACAGAACCTAACTCAAAAGAAAAATGCGGAGTTTGTTATGGCTTTTTTGTCAGAAATTATATAGTTTTTCGATTTTTGAAGCGAAACTTTGGGGATCTATCATGAGCTATGTCTAGCCTGGGGTAAGGGTTGTAGGAATTTGGTCAACGAGGATGACTCGGTCAATGCCATTAAGCTTCCAAATGAGCCGGATTCAAATCTCCAGCCTCTCTCTCGTTTATTAAGAGGAATCCAGAGCGTAGTCTCCTCTTCGGACGAGGTTCGGTGGAAGTATATTCCACATGAGAGTAACCATGTTGCGGACATCTTAGCAAAGTTCAGTTCAACCACAGAGTCTTCTTGCATGATTTTTCAGAGTCTTCTTGGGCCTAGTGGCTCGTAGTTTTGTGTCTTCGTGAGTTTAACCCTCTAGTTTCCTTGGTGACTATATGAAGCATATTCTAAAGACTTATGGAGACTCTCCTCAATCAATAAATCTAACCAAGTTCTTTAGTAGCAACCCTTTGGCTAAGACAATGTGACTTGCTACTCTCTTAGGTGTCAATTATCGTCGAGGATGGGAGAGCACCTTGGTTTGCCCTCGACAGTTGGTAGGAGAAAGGAAAATGGGTATAATAGATATTTTAGCTTTCATTTAATGATGTGGCAGTCCACATGTACTAGGGATCTATGGCACAATTGCCACCTAAGTTAAAAAAAGTGACATATCAGCTTAAAAATGATATTAGGGACCAAAATGAATAAAAAAATATTTTTGCAGGGACAAAAATGGATTTTTGCTGTAATTGCAGGGACCAAAATAATATTTAAGCCTTTCCTTAATTAACTATTGACTTTGTGATGAGATCCTATATTTTTTGTGATGAGTTTTTGCATATGTTTAATTTGAATAATTTATTTTATGGACCAATTCACTTTTGCTAATATATATATTCAACGTGTGCCGTTTCTCCAAAACCTGGCCGTCTCTCAATTTTCTCTCTACTTTTCTTTTCTTTTTTGTTCACCCACTAGAAGGGGGTGGTTTTAGGTCAGTTTTTTGCCTAGAATCCTCCCTCTATATTGTTTGTTTCTTGTCTTTTTATCTAAATAAATTGTTACCACATAGATCTACCTTTTATTTCGTATTTTTTTGATTTGTCATCTGAGTGCGTCGTTAGTGTTGTTCGTCGTCTTCGTGCAGCGTGTTTGATTCTCGTCTTGTTGCGGTGTTCGTTTGGTTCAGATCGACATATCAACTTCGATCAATTTCAGATTCAACCAATGACAAGAGCCTCAAAGTTACAGATCCGGAAGCATGGGTACTCCGTTGATTTTTATTTTATCACATTTGTAGGCATTAAGCCGTTTTACACTATTAACTTGGGTGTTGTCAGTTTGTTCGCAGATTCATCCTTTATGTTTTTAGCAATAATGCTGAGTTTGTATTATCATCGATGTAATCTCTCAATTCGAATGAATGAATATTGTTCTGTACCGTACTTCCGACCTTAATGAGTTGTCCGAAATAGTTGGTAGGTGTCGTCCTTGATCAGCGGTGTTCGATCTTGAGATGACGATGTTCGATCTTGAGATGGCGGTGTTGTACCTGCAAGATTACTCTGGCGCTCAAGTCAGTATTTGAGTGAATCAATGTTTAGTTTTTGAAATTGCTTACATTTATGAGTATTGAATGTTGTATTTATAGAGTTTGTGTGATGTTTGTCCTGACGATCCTGAGTCGTTAGATCTTGCGGAGGTATCTGAACCGTTGATTGATAGGGCCAGATTTTCTGGATAAGGGCTGGTTTGTTATTGGGCCTTGCAGGGGATGTAAATATCATTTAGGCCTTTACTTATTACAATAACAAATATCATTTTTTATTTAAAAAAAAGTATATATATATATATATATATATTCAAGGCAACTTTTTTTTGTGCAACATGGTTTAATGCGAGTGTCCAAAATACAATTTGTCGTTCACATGTTTTTGGACCATGGGCCGACCCATATGGCACGTAGCTCGCTAGGACTGGGTTGGGCCAATAAATTAGTGGCCCAAAATAATTCTGCACCAACTCAACTCGGCTCAAAATTATCTTTAGCCAAGTGGGTTGGGTCGCCTCGATAAATTCAATTATTTTATAGAGAGATAAAAGATTTATTAAAATTTTCAATAAACATAGGTTTAGATACTTTTTCATGCATTCGAGTGGAGATGAAGTAGGAGTATTTTTGATCAGCAACTTCCTTTACTCGGTAGCCAGCCAGCTAGCGGCTTGCCCAAAAGCCATCCATTGTTTGAATTGAAGTAGTAGTAAAAGGCGTGTGCCTCAAAAATCAAAATAAAAACTGTGTGAAAGTCAAAGCTGGCTTTCTCTCAACAACATAAAAGTGGACCCAAATAAGATACGCTTGGTCCTGTCTTGACTATCAACAAAGGTTACTATTAATGACATTAAAAAAGTGACTATAGAAGCGACAATTGCAGGTGGGATAATCCTCTCTGCTGGATACGCAATAAAAACAAACAAGATCTCTCAGATTTCGATCCTCCATATCTCCTTCTCTCTCCTTTCCCCTATATATCTTATGTTATGTCATCTTTCACCTCATACCATTCATTTCCATTCACTCTAAATTAAATTATTAAAACTAAAGCAAACTTCACATCTTTTATAGTGCCATTTTTCTTCTCATTCTCATCCACAAACTCTTCATCCCTCCTCCATCGCTTCATTATTTTCATTTCCAGTGATGGATTCCGCCGGCGATGTTCTCAGGCAAGTGGGTGCTGCTGGTGAGCTTCATGTGCTTGCTGTGGATGATAGTTTTGTTGACCGTAAGGTCATTGAACGCTTGCTCAAATTCACTTCTTGCAAAGGTAAGGATTGCAAATCCCTTGACTCTTATGTGTTTTTTATGTCTTATGGTTGAACTTGGATTGGATTCTAATTGTTATATGAAATTGGATTTCTTGCAGTGACAGTTGTAGATAGTGGAACTAGAGCTCTACAGTATCTCGGATTGGATGGTGACTCAAGTTCCATTGGTCTTCATGTAAGAAATTTTCAAATTATGCTTTAGAGTATTTGTTGAGACATTTCCATTTTATCAGTATAATACGATGCTTATATTGTTGGTTTGATCCACTTTACAGGGTGTGAAGGTTAATATGATAATGACCGATTATTCCATGCCTGGGATGACAGGATATGAACTACTCAAGAGGATTAAGGTGTGAATGAAATCTTCTTGTTTTGTCTTGGTTTTTTATTGAGCTCGGAGGAAATGAGGAAATAACCGTTGTTGGAAATTTTATCATGTTTTTTCCCTTCTCATCTTATTAATCTTTACTCCTTTCTGTTAATATCAGCAGGAATCATCCCTTTTCAGAGAGATACCAGTTGTTGTTATGTCCTCTGAGAATATCTTGACACGAATTGATAGGTAAGCTCTTGATTTTGGTTTAAATAACATGATTTTTTGTTTAAGTATAGTTTTAAGGTTGATTTTGAGTCAAACTCTTGAACTTGATTTACTGATTTGTCTGGTTATATTTACATTTTGGATGATGTTTGTTGGTTTGTCTGTGTCTTCAAGACCTGAAATACCTGAAAATCAGTTACTATAGCATTAGTTCAATACTGCATATTTTTTGGGCATGAATCTCATCTAGGCTTTAAAGAAAAAAAAAATTCCTTTTGATTTTCTGTGGAAAAAATGTATATTTTTGGGCATGAATCTCATCTAGGCTTGAATTCCAGTTGTGGAAGACGTGTGGATTTGGGAGATCAGATCCCCACACGTTTTGCCACCAGCCCACAGCTTTCTGATTAAATAATCCATTCACTTCCCTTAATAACACATGGCCAAAATCCTTTCCCTCAAATTCTAGGTTAGCAACATTCATAAAAAATGTTTTCCCTGATAGACAGAATCAATCCCTCAATAATATCATCATGATAGACACATGGGATGTTGCAGAACATGTTTTTAACTTGCAATTGTAGCAACAATAATTGAAGCATGATGAAATCCCACATTCCTTCATTATTCTCTAACATGTTGGCACAAGGCATGAAAGCATTATTGTCATTATTATATTTGTGTCATCAATTATACGTTATGCTGAACCCTCTAGGTCTCTTATAAAGGAATATGTATAAGTGATTATTTGTATTGTTTCATTTGTTGACTTTGGTTGAAATTTGATTGGCAGTTGCTTAGAGGAAGGAGCAGAGGAATTTCTATTGAAACCTGTCAAGTTATCAGATGTGAAACGCTTAACAGATTTCATTATGAGAGGTGAAGGGAAGAAAGGAGGAGTGAAAGAATCTAAAAAAAGAAGCAGATCAGATGATTGCATTCCATCTTTATCAACTGTATGCTCAATGGTTTCTCATCCATGTGATTTATCACCACTGTCCTTAAAGAAATCTAGATTAGAGCATTGATTGAGCAGTGTTATTGATATCTCCATTTTTGCTAAATACCCTCTTATGTAATTTGTATTTTTACACTAAAGATTGATTGCTGACAATGAGTATAGGATTAGAATGAGGAAGAAGATGTAAGAACCACTTTGCCGTTTACTACAATTTTTTGTTGCTCATTTTGCTGTTGTACAAAAGAATTTTATTAGAAATTAACCAAAATCCTCTACTTTGAAGGGTCTTGCTTCTATATTGTGTTCACTTTTGTTCTGATTATGTTGTAACTAACACTTCAAATTACTAACTTTTAGGAAAAAAGTTAAGAGGTTAACTGTTATGCAATGTAGTAAAGAGATTTACAACTAGAGTGAAACACGAATCATGGTATGATCGACTTTTAGTGTAGTTGGAAGAAGACTCATTCTTTTATAATGGTATAATTGACTTTTAGTGTAGTTGGGAGAAGCCTCGATCTTTTTTAATGACGCGACAAATTATGGTTGATTGATGGTATAATTTTTTTTTTCACCAACAGTGTATACAAATTAAATTTAGAAGTCATTGTGAAACTGTCTAAAATCTAACAAAATTGATAAAATTATCCCAATTTTATTTTATAATTCACATGTATTCTTGTGGTTGAGGTAAATTATTAGTGTAGTTGGAAGAAGACTCGATCTTTTTCAATGACACGACAAATTATGATTGCTTGATGGTGTAATTTCATTTACACCGATAGTGTATACAAATTAAATTTAGAAGTGATCGTGAAAACTCTCTAAATTCAAACAAAATTGATGAAATTAGCTCCATTTTATAATTCACGTGTATTCTTGTGGTTGAGGTAAATTATGATCAATTGTAGTTGATTCGAATAGAGTATCTTGAAGAAGTTATGTTGATGGATTTTGACATAAAGAAATTCTTGAAGTGGTTTAGCTTCACGCAAAATATACTCTTTATAGTTGAGTATGATAGTTCTTTTGAACTATGATTGTCTGTGTAGACAATGAAACCGAAAGATGTCTTGTGGATCAATAACAATCGAGGTGGAGATTATTGGAGTTGATTGGAATTAGCATTTTGAAGAAGTCCCCCATTGCTTAGTTTTGGGAAGGAAGAGAGAGACCAAAGTTATATATATATATATATATATATATATATATATATATATATATATATATATATATATGTATAAGTTCTCATTTACAAAAGACACCGGTCAAAAATACTTTAAGATTTTATTTGACTTTTTTTCATTCTTTTATACTCTTGCCTTAGAATGTTGTGAAATGTAGTTAAATATTTTTTTTGGAGAGTGTGAGTGTACCGAGATCATTGGATGTTTTAGAGAAGTCTATGTGTTATAACAATTTTTACATAGTGTCTTCTCTAGTTGTCATTAGACAACGGTTCGTGGTTTTTCTCCCATTTTGGAGTTTTTCACGTTAAATTCTTGTGTTCCTATTGTGCTCATTTCGTTTTTCTATATGTTGTTTGCGCTAACAACTAGTATCAAGGCTTTTGGTTCGGCAGGGTACTAATTTCTTAGTATGATGTGGTTGCAGCTTTGTCTTATCTTCCACATAAGAAAAGAAGTTAGATATTGTGAAAGTGCTGGCTAGAAAATTGAGCATCTTGAAGAAGTTATGCTGATGGCTTTCGACATGGAGAAATTCTTGAAGTGGTTTAGCTTCAAGTGAAGCATACTCTTTATGGTGGAGTATGATAGATCTTTTGAACTATGATTGTCGGTGTAGACAATGAAAGTAGAAGATGTCTCGTGGATCAATTACAATCAAAGTGGAGATTGTTGGAGTTGATTAGAATTGAGCATCTTGAAGAAATCTCACATTGTCTAGTTTTGTTGACGAAGAGGGAGACAAATGTTATATATATATATATATATATATATATATATATATATATATATATATATATATATATATATATATATATATATATATATACTAGTGCGTATGACCCATGCGATGCACGGGTATACATGATCTTTTTAATCAATCATAATTTTTTATATTAGAACACATAAGTATTTTGTTATACTTATATAAATGCATTAAGAAATGACATTAGTGTTATAAATAGATGATATAGTATATGTAACCACATGCAAATTGTATATAATGGTGACTAAAATTTTACATATTTGTTATGACAAATTTCAAAATTGTAACAATATTTCGTGTGTTAATTTAAAAGTTTTTAGTCATTACATTGACAACTTATTAACAAAACTTAAAATTTTAGTGCCATTTTATAAGAATAATATATATATATATATATATATATATAATTAAAATTAACTTCTCTAATTGACGAATATTTATAGGTGAGACTTGATCTAAAACATAATTGAACAGTATAATCTATAATCTTACGTTTTTTAGGCATATAATATTACGTCAAAGATAGGGATGGCAATGGGGTGGGGCAGGGGCGGTGGGTACTCCTCCACTCCCTGTCCACGCCTCCCAAATTGTCCCTGTCACCGTCCACGACTCCGGCCTTCCAAATTGTCCCCCGTCTCCGTCCACGATCTCCGCTTCTGAGAATTTTACTCCCCATCCTCATTCCCACGGATCCCCACGGAGATCTCAAAAATTTATTAAAAGTTAGCAAAAATATAAATTAACATATAATAAATTTAAAATAATATATAAAATTAAGACTAAAAAATAAAAGTTTAACATTTTAATATAAAAGTTAGTCTTATTTTGATATTTTAATACTTAAAAGTATAAAAGTAAGAATTAAAATATAAAAATTAACACATTTTAATATTTTATTAATATTTTAATTAAAAACACATAAAAAGACTAAAAAATCAATTACTTATAATATATATATATATATATATATATGATAACAATATTTATGTAATATATTCGGGTCAGCGTCCCCCACAGGGCGGGGAATATCGCCCCCGTCCCCATTCCTGAATTAACCGCATGGGGTATTCATCCCCTGTCCCTCCCCATGGGAAAAAATTTAGTGCCCGCAAGATCCCCATTTACGGGTAGAGATTGCAACCCTAGTTGAAGATTGAAAAATATTCTTTTTTTTGGTACCTTAAGATTGAAAAAACATATAAGGATATATTATATTACATTAGATTCTAACTAAATCTGGAAAGATCTAGTAATCTCAATTGGTACTACTCACTATTAGGTTTAGTTAGTACATTGCGAACAAACAAATAGAAAATGGAGCGGTACAGATTATAACCATCATCTGGTTGGGTTCAAGCAAAATCCCAAATTAAGTGGGATATATGGTAGCGGCAGAGTAGAGAAAGAGAGTCGCAAGTTTAGTTTCTATCTTTTCTTAGGGTTTCTCTGTTGGTGAAAGTTGCAATGTCGTATCCAACAGTGTAGGTAATGTTGTTCACTCTGGTTTGTTGGAAAGATTTCATATCTCACAAACAACTCTTTTTCGTATTCGTTTATACCATGCATGGTTCAAAATTGTTGGTAATCCTTCGAATTTATTCTTTCTAGTCCCGTCGCAACTACAACTTCAATGGGTAGAGACGATTCAGTTAGTCGTTAGTGTTGAGCTTCCTCAAACTTTGATTACACCATGGTACGATTAGTTATTGTTGTCATTTTATTTCCTATACGGTTTCACTAATACAAATCTAGCCTTAGTCATATTTGTTTGAAATCAATCACTATTATCCCTTTTATCGTTTCTGGTTGCAATAATGCTGTGAAATGCAAGTGGATTGGTCGCATGCAGAATTTTTAAATTGGTATTTTCTTGCTGCCATGACCCATCATGCAAAACTTTGAGCATTCTGACCAAAATAAATAATTTCATCAAGTTTGAGATTAAATTTTCTTCATGATAGAGTTTTCCACCATCACGCAAAATGGATTATTGTTAAACATAAATAGAATAATATACTGATTTTTCACGTCAAAAAAAAATAATATACTGATTTATGTACTATTGTTATGGGAAAGCCATGTTTTTGATGATAAATCCAATGCATTAATTACAATAATGTCAGGCACGAATTGGCATGAAAAATGATACTTGTGAATACATTTTTTTCCACTTGACATTCAAACATTCACACCTGCTCCCCTCTAAAGTCTAAACCCTTATGCTTACAAATTTTCAATGAACCTAAAAAAATCGTTCATTCAGCAAAAGTTTTTGAATATGAAATTTCAAAAAAGTTATAGCAACTGAGTTTTGCTAATCATAAGTTATGAAATTTCAAACGCTTTCCGGCAGATTATCCGTCGGAAACTTGCGGTAGATTTCGTGGCGCCGATAAATCCGCCGCAAGTTTCCGGCGGATAATCCGTCGGAAATGCCAAAAATATTTGCCGCAAATTATCCGCCGCAAAGAGGATAAATCCGCCGGAAAATTATCCGCCGCAAGGACCATGATTCTGCCGCAAAGAACGTTTTTTTTTAAAAATAAATAAATAATATTTTTTTAAAAAAAATCGTTTTATTTAAAATTCCGCCGCAAAATCTTTTTTTTTTTAAAAAAAATCGTTTTAATTAAAAAATTTATTTTTTTATTCAATTTTTTAATTATTGATAAAAAAAATAAAATTCAATAATTCATTAATTTACTATTTAAAAAAATAAAAATCGGAAAGAGCAGTAAAATATCATCACAAAAAATATAATATCCATACAAAAAAATAAAATAATCTAAAGTTAGTGGGGTGGCTGCTGGCCAATGTCATCAAAATTATAATATGTATCATCTTGAAGAATAGCAGAAAGCGATGCAATACTAATATTAAGATCAATGTCCTCGTGGGGTGACTGCTGCTGGGGGGCTGGTTTAGCTGGCAGGGTGACTGGCGTTGGGGCTGCTGGTGTGGCTGGACTGGCGCCTGGGGGTGCTGCTGGTTTGGCTGGCGGGGTGACTGATGATGCTGCTGCAAGTATGGCTGGAATGGCGCCTGGGCCTGCTGGTGGTATGGCTGGGAATACTGAGGTGCGCCATACTGCTGGGGATACTGGGGTGCATACTGCTGATGGGAATATTCGGGTGCATACTGCTGAAATGCACCGTTGTAATGCTGCTGCGGCGGCTGCGGGTAGGATGCTGATGAGGATGGCCTCCAGTGCTGAGACATCAGCTGATCCTGCAAAAACTTAAAGCGCTCCTCCATGCGCTCCTCAGTTAGCTTAGCTTGCTCCGCAACTACCCTAGCCTGCTCTGTAGCTACCCTAGCCTGCTCCGCAGCTACCCTAGCCTGCTCCCGAAGCGTCTGCACTTCCCGATCACTTTGCTCCTGCCGCTCGACAAACTGACGATGAGCCTCGCCCAGTTGCTGCGTCATCAGTTGCCTAACAGCATCCATCTCACCAGCATTGGGAACATAATTGCGACCAGCCGAGGATCCAGAATATGAAGCTGATAGACTCGGAATAATGCTTGTTCGAAAAGGAGCCGGTCCAATACCACCTGATCCTACCAGACGATTAGACTTTTAGGGACCAACTGCTCTCTCCCAAATATCCCGAGCTACTCTAGCCTCCTCCACAGGATCGATTCCTGCCCCACTGCTCTGCTGTGACTCTTGGTACTCAGCCAGCCCGACCTGGAAGCTCTCCTGAAAAAAATAACCCAACAAATAAATTACTAATTATTAATAATAATATATAATATAATTGTAAAAGTACGTAGTTTTACCTGAATACACCTCGCCCGATCTGTAGCGTACTCACCAGTCTCCTCCACCATATGCATGTGGCAATGCAACTCAAGCAAAGTGATTGGCCTTTGTTCCCTCTCCACCTATATATGTACATATATATTATTAATTAAATTAATACACATATTGAAAATGACTAGTTAATTATTATAAATAATTAATTAATCAAGTAATAAAGTAAAAAATTTACCATACGCATGTGATGCGTTGCAGTATTCACACTCCTCCCTGTGTGTGTGCAGCCACCTTTTTCAGAAGCACGGTTCTTCTTGGCTTTCTCACAATACTCCTTAAATTCTGGTGTCTGCCAATACAGCTTAAACTCAGCCCAAGTTGAGTCTCCCATATAAGATGGCTTTCTATCAACATCGCACGCTCTCCGCAGCACTTCAGAATAGCGATGAGAACATCTCTTATGGAACACTCTCTCAACTTGGGCTTTCTCCCCTGGTAACCATGTACATTTTTCCTATTTAAGAAATTTACAATAATGTTGTTAATTATAAGACAAATTAATTAATCAAGTCAGTAAGATCATAATACATACCAAATTAATTATTTCATATTGAAACTTACCAAAAATGATCTTAACATCTTCTTAATTGCCACATCATCTTTTTTAACTTCCGACCACTTCTTCCAGCTCTTGGTAAAATTCTCCTTGATTGTTTTTATGATGGCGGTAGCTGAAGCCTTCGAAGGAAGAAAACTTCATTAAAAAAAGATGAATTTTGTTACACCAAATATATATAAGTTATATAAAAGGCAACAAAAATAAATTAATAAATAATAATATAATATGTATATACTTACGAATCGCCAACAATCTGCAATATGATACGCCCATCAGGTGTACACCTCACCACATCAGTCCCATCAACGAATGTGCGTATCCCATCCGCATCAACATGTGTCGAGGCTAAGCCCTCAGGAACCGATGAGTCCCCTGCAGTACTAGTACTAGCACCATCCTCAGACACAGGTGGTGGCAAATATCTGCCAGCAGTAACAACAACACCCGCAGGGTGAACACGGCGCCCTAGGCGAGTAGATCTCTTCCGCCTGCTAGTGCTGGCGGCATCGACAGGTGGAGGAACATATGCGCCGTCATCGCGATCGGATCCTGAGTCATGAGATGCCATATCTGTATCTAGACATATACATTTAAACAAACAACATCCTTCATTAAAAATAGAATTGTTGAAACATAAATTACATCCTTGATATTGAAACATAAATTAAATAACTAATTTGAATCCCATTCGTTCTCAAAATCATCATCATCGGAGGAGTGAATTCTTGATACACCAATGTGGTCTACTGCATCTTCATCAGCATCTTCTTCGTCATCAACTTCATCGCCGGTGTTTGGCTCATCACATAAACGACCAATGGGTTCAACTTCAATCACTTCATTTACATTAGACATCTCTTCCATTTGATATGGCACATCTTCCACCATGTCATCATTTGTCTCAATGTGACCTCTTGGTTTTGTTTTAATTGCGACACACCAACCACGCCTATCAGTCCGCATTGATGGATAAGGGACATAATAGACTTGTCTCACATTTTTTGCAATGACGAATGGATCATACAGTCGATATCTACTACTCATTTTAATGTCCACTGTATTTGACTTTGGATTCACCTTTGTTCCTCGAGCAGACGGATCAAACCAATTACAATAAAAAACCACTACCTTTGGACTAAAATCTAGATGGGGGTACTCAAGTTCATATATGTGTTGAACCACACCATAAAAATCATCTTCACCTCCTCCAGTGACCCCGGCCTTCATGCACACTCCACTATTGACTGTCTCTCTGCCCTGTGTCCATTCATTGGTGTGAAATTTGTATCCATTGACAAAGTATGTGTTCCATTCTTTAACACATCTTCGAGGACCGTCTGATATGTTCCTCAAGTGTTGGTTGGTAGGATTTGGAGGGAGGGAATACACACATTGACTAAACCACATTGGAAAATGAGCATGAATATGAGCAGAAGATTGGTCTTCACGTACTGCCTCTAATGACAAGAACTCCCTAAAAAGAAATAATTTAATTGTTACACTTGTCTACTTTATATTAACTAATTAAGATCGATAGTTAATGTTAAATGAGGAACATACTCAATAAATGATTGCACCTCAGTAAAGTTTATCAACACATGAACATGTGCTGAACTTAACTCTTCATCTGTTAGCCAGTGAATTGACTCCTTCCCAGATGGACGACCGGGTAGACAAAAGACAGACAAAGCCACAGGATGTCTAGGCCATTCAGTATCCATTTCATTTCGACTGCTTCCAGGAGCAAACTGATCATTCTTGAAATAATGAGAATAAAAATGTGTTGTTTCACGGTGTAAGTAAGAAGAACATATTGATCCTTCAACTCTAGCTTTGTTTTTCACCGATCTTTTTGAATCACCCATGAACCTAGAGAAAATGATATTAATATATAATAGTCATATATTTTAAACTTGTTTCTTATATTATAAAAATTAGCTGACCTTTCAAACGGATACATCCATCTGTATTGGACAGGTCCGCCAAGTTTAGCTTCATATGCGAGATGCACCGGTAGATGATCCATAGAATCAAAGAAACCAGGCGGAAATACTCTCTCCAACTTGCATAAGATAAGTGGGATGTCTTGTTCCATTTTTGAAAGATCATCAGCTTTTAGCGTTGCAGAACACAAATTCTTAAAGTATTGACTTATTTCAATGAGCGGATTCAAAACGTTTTTTGGCAACGAACTAAAAGCGATAGGAAGTAAGCACTCCATGAATACATGACAATCATGGCTCTTCATCCCATGCAACCTCTCATTATCCACATCCGCACATCTAGATAAATTGGAAGAATAACCGTCTGACATTTTCAACTCTTTTATCCACTGATAAACTGCTTTCGCTTGTTCAGTAGATAAAGTAAAATTGGCTTTGGGTTTCAAAGTCCTAGTACCTTGCTCAACCAACAACAAATCCTTTCGTCTACAATAATGAGCTATATCCTTCCTAGCTTTCTCATTTACTTTCGTTTTGCCTTTCACGTTCATGACAGTGTTAAATACGTTGTCAAAAAAATTCCTCTCTATATGCATGACATCGAGATTGTGTCTCAATAGATTATCTTTCCAATAGGGAAGTTCCCAAAAAATACTTTTTTTGTCCAATTGTGCCATTGTCCATAGCTATCTGGACGAGAAACAACACCCGCTACGACTTCCACAGGAGGGATATCCCTAACACTATTCTAAACTTCCTCTGGTGTCAACTTACGAGGAGGTCCAGTTGTTTCAACATTTCCTTTGATGAACGCATATTTCTGCTTTCTAAATGGGTGATCCATAGGTAAGAACCTACGGTGCGAGTCAAACCCTGAAGTTTTTCCTCCGTATTTAAGACTAAAAGTCTTTGTGTCAACCATGCAAATCGGACACGCCATCTTACCATGTGTCCCCCATCCAGACAACATTCCATAGGCAGGAAAGTCATTAATGGTCCACATCAAAGCCGCCCTCATCACAAAATTTTGTTTGCATGCCGCATCATAAGTTAAAACACCATTCCACAACCTTTTTAGGTCATCAATCAAAGGTTGCAAATATATGTCAATACCAGCTGTTGGATTACTTGGCCCTGGAATAATAGAATTTAAAAACATGTATTGTTTAGACATACACATTTCTGGAGGAAGGTTGTATGGGGTAACAATAACTGGCCAACATGAATACGGTGTTGCCGAGGCTTGAATATATGGTGTGAAACCATCAGAGCACAAACCAAGCCGAACATTGCGTGGATCACTGGCAAAATCTGGATGAACACGATCAAAATGCTTCCAAGCTTCACCATCAGATGGGTGACGTAATTCACCAGAATTATTTCTATTTTGATGGTGCCACGTCATTTTACCCGCGGTCTCCATTGAAGTAAACATCCTCTGTAGCCTTGGAATAAGAGGCAGATAGAACATTGCTTTTCGTGGAACCGTTTTGCCTCTGCTTATCCCTCTTCTACTGACACGATAGTGTGGCTGTCCACAGAACTTGCATTCCGACAACTCTCCATCATTTATGCCAAACTCATTGTTATAATAGAGCATGCAACCAGGCACACAACAATCAATCCTTTTAGATTTTAAGCCAAGCTTCGATACCACTCTTTTAGCTTCATAATAACTTTGCGGTAAACTCCATCTAATGGGGGTTGCATCCAACATCATTTTGGTCATATATTCCATGCACAACTCAACAACATTAAATTGAGACTTAAAACCCAACAACCGAACACACATTGATAATTTTGAGTCTTTCGATCCTTCAAATATGGGTTTATTTGTCTCACTCAAATACATGTAAAACCTTTGAGCTTCCTCATTTGGAACTTCGTCAGCATCTGGTTCTTCAAAATCCAAATTTACTCCAACAGCGTCAGATACCATTCCATGATACTCATCTAACGGTTGTATTCCCCATCCTTCAGATGTCGTAGTCGCTGGATAACTACTTGATGTGTGATCTACTACTTCAACCGGAACATTAACCGCAGGAACTGCAGCTACCCCTGGTGCTACTTCCCCGTGACGACTCCATGTCCAATAATTTAGCCTAAACCCGTTATTGTACAAATCAAGTCTAACTTCATGTTCATTTTTTATAGCTCCAAAGGAACATTTCAAGCACGGACTTCTAATACCGCCTTGTCGCCCAAATTCTTCATGATCAATGTACTTAGCACAAAAAATAAACTCTTCTACTCTTTCTACAAAACGTCGCTTTACACCAGATCTTCCAAGAAATAATCGATCACACATCCAACTACGATCCATAATTTCAAGAACTATGTACTACACTACAATATAAATAAAATAAACTATCAAATAAACTATCAATTACTTCATATTTTGATATATTACTCATTTTATTTTGATATTTCAATAAACTATCAATTACAAGCAACACAATTAATTTTTTGATAATGTTATATCTTAATAATTTAAACATTATAAATAATATTTGCAAATTTAATTTTTAAATTTCAATTTTTATAAGACAATATATGTTAATAAAATTTATAAATGAACTTAATAAATAAGTTTTTTCAATATAAATTATTTTTACGGTCACCAAGGACTAAAAGAAAAAATCTAAATTTGACGGTGAGCAAAAGTTGGTAAAGAGGAAAAAACCAATTTATCTTGATAACTAACCGTAGTGAAGAAAAGACTCTGACTTGAAGCGTATCCCTAACTCAAGGAAAGAGGAAAAAACAGGAACCAAAGCTCAAACAATACCTAAACAAACAAAAACACAATTAGTAACAAACTCATATTATTACAAAATAATTTAAAAACTAAAACTATTAACTCATATCAGAAACATACATTAGATCGAATAAATTTGCCAATGAGAGGAGAAGACAATTCGAAGGGAGGAAGTGAGGAGTTTCAAGAAGAGATTTAGTAGGGAATGAGAGAATTTGGAGAGAGTAAGAGAGAAATTTTAAGAAGAGAATGAGAGAATTGGTAGAAGTGTGAAGAATAAGAAGTGGGGAAGGGATATATATAGCAAAACGGAGTCAAACGGTCAAATGGGGATTTGCGGTGGTTTTGGGGATTTGCGGTGGTTTTGGGGACTTGCGGCAGAAATTTGAAATTCAAACTGCGCGCTTATTTTTTCAAGGCCGCCGGTAACGGGGATTTGCGGCGGTTTTGGGGATTTGCGGCGGACTTTTGAAAATTTAAAATGGCTCTTATTTGAAAAAAAAATTCGGTCACCAAATTCAATATTCACTATTTACTGTCGGGAAGTTCTTGACCGTTAATTTAGTGTCGACAATATCTTGACCGTTAATTAGTGTCGACACTAATCACCATTGAATATTCAATAATCACGCTGCACTATTCACTATTTAATGTCCGGTTCATCTTTCTCGTTAAAAGTAACCCCTTTATAAGCAAAAAACTCCTCCCGGTTATTTCCACCACAAGAGACATCTACACTCATCAAACGCTCGGTGTCATCCTCCAACTTAACAACCCGTTCTTGCAGTTCCTCAAACTTTCTATTTAGAGATTCAACCATCTTTTCATACTTGCACTTCTCATCCTCCAATTAGAGAGTGAAGTTTCGGAGGATGAGAAGTGCATGTATGAAAAGATGGTTGAATCTCTAAATAGAAAGTTTGAGGAACTGCAAGAACGGGTTGTTAAGTTGGAGGATGATACCGAACGTTTGATGAGTGTAGATGTCTCTTGTGGTGGAAATAACGAGGAGGAGTTTTTTGCTTATAAAGGGGTTACTTTTAACGAAAAAGATGAACCGGACATTAAATAGTGAAAAGTGCAGCGTGATTATTGAATAGTCAATGGTGATTAGTGTCGACACTAATTAACGGTCAAGATATTGCCGACACTAAATTAACGGTCAAGATCTTCCCGACAGTAAATAGTGAATAGTGAATATTAAATTAAAGGTGGAAGTTTCTTTACAAAGAAATGGAGACATACGCCACTCTCTTGGAGCCGCTGCCGACAATGCCCAAGAGAGTGTCATATCAAGAGAGTGGCGTATGTCTCTGTTTCTTGGTAAAGGTGTGAAGACGAAGAAGGGGAGAAGGGCTTTATATAGGAGAAACGAAGTCAAACAGTCAAACGGTAGCATCCGCCGGAAACGGTGGTTACCGGCGGATTTATGGGCGTTGCGGCGGACTTAGGGGATTTGCGGCGGACTTAGGGGGATTTGCGGCGGTTTTGTGAAATTCAAAATTGCCAAATATCCGCCGCAAATAACCTTACCAGCGGATTGTTAAAATCTCGTAAAAAAAAAATATTTTTGTAATCTAAAATCCGCCGCAAAATTCACGGAATCCGCCGCAAAGTTTGAGGCGGATAAAATCCTCCGGTAATTCCCCTAATCCGCCGGAAAGTTTGCGGCGGCTCCGAATCCCACGGCGAAAACAGATCCGCCGCAAAATCCACGGAATCCGCCGCAAAGTTTGAGGCGGATAAAATCCGCCGGAAAGTTTACGGCGGCTCCGAATCCGCCGGAAATTCCACATTTTCTTGTAGTGATAGTAGGTTTATAGTAGTCTTCAAAAATTATAATTATCAATGGAAAATATTCATCTCATGTTTTTTTATATATCACTATAGTTATCCCGTGTTTTTTTATATATCAGTGCAATTATCTCGTAGTTTCAATTGATTATTTTAGTTGATTAGTAGATTATAGTAGATAGTAAAAGATAGATAGTAGATTATCAATAAGAGGTGATAGTAGATTATCAATAAGAGTGTAAACAGATTTCAGAGAGAAAAATTAAAATTTTAACGTGATAACTTTTTTCAAAAAGGTGGTAGTTTTTTTTTTGTTTTTTAGTGTGACTCATTTACATTTTTATAGGTAATTTTAGTAGAGTAGTGTTTTGTATAAATTTAGAAATTTAGTTAAAAAAACTAAAGTGAAGTGATAAGAGAAAGAGAATAATTGTTTATGGAAAAAGTAAAAGTAAAGTAAAAAGAAAAAAGGAAGAAAGTGAGTGTAAGAGAAAAGTGAAAAGGGGGAAAGATAGTGTAAGAAGAAAGAGAGTGTAAAAAGAAAAATAAAGAAATAGAGGGTAATGACATTTTTACCCTTAAATTAAATATGTTTCTTGTTAATAATAGATCTAAATTGGTAATTTCATAGGAGGTTTGTTTGTATAAATAGATATTAGATTAGATTGGATTCTCGTGTTCAGATTGTGCTCATTTTATTTCGCTATGTTGTTTTCCCCAATAGGAAGAAGACTCGATATTTTTTAATGACGCGGCAAATTATGATTGGGTTGATGGTGTAATTTTTTTACACTCACAATGTATACAAATTAAATTTAGAAGTAATTGTGAAATTGTTTAAAATCAAACAAAATTGATAAAATTAGCCCCATTTTATAATTCACATGTATTCTTGTGGTTGAGGTAATTAAATTATTATGATCAACTTGTATTATACTATCTGATTGGAGACATTGGTTGATTATTAGTAATGATCACTAAAGATAGTGCGGGAATTAATTGATGGTTAAAACAAGTGTGGGTTCCATAAATCGAATGAAATTATGTTGCATGAATATCTTTATAATCTACTACAACTTTTGGGATATAGTGACGTAGAAAAGTTAAGAAAGTTGATTAGCATTTTCCCTAATGAAAAGGATGGTTACTGGTAACTGGTAAGGCTCCTTTCCAAATCCTCTCTAGAAATTCTCAAAAATTCTCAAATGAATGAACTACAATTTTTTATGACAAATCCCATTTAGTATCAGAATAAACAAAAAAAATAAAACCAACATCAAATATGCCAGCCCTGTGCTACATGATCAAACTATTTATTCCCTTCATCTAATAATCATTTTCAGAATTGAAGGAATAATCAATACTACTGTATGAACCAACTGTTTCGTTTTGTCTCCATAATGGGAAATGCCAGTGGAATATCCTTTTTACCTATCTTCCTAAGCTGATTAATTGTATTTTGAGAAATGATTTATGTTATACTGATAAAAAAAAAAAGGTAAGAATGAGGTGCAAAGATTGGGGCCATATTTTATTCACAAATCTCGCACGTATTCTCTCGAAAAGGGAGTTAAGAGTTTTAATTTTTTTAGTAAATAAAGGTATCCCTGCGCGCAACTGCAGAGACTATTCCCCTGAGGTACTGGGATCCATTTAAGTGGTTGACTTCTCCCACCAGGAATTTTCCATGCGCACCGGTTAAGAATCGAATCCGTGACCAAATGCTTAATGAGTCCAAGTATCTACCACCACTAGCGGATCCAAGTATAGGTCAGGTGTGCAGCTGCACACCTTTAAATTTAAAAATTTGCACTGATACTCCTATAAAAATATATTTTGACACCCCTAGTTTTATTTTTTGCATATCTTGCTACTATTTTTCTCTTTCCATTCTTTGTTACTCTTTCCTATTGCAGCTCCAGGAGCGATTGGTAGTGTAACTATGAGGTAGTTTTGGCTATCTAAAAATAATATATGTATTTGGATAATTAAGTATCTATAATCTATAATAATAATACAAAGTAAAATGAGTCTCGAGGCCAATTATCCTAGGTGTCACTCATACAACAATTTGAGAAAATAATAATTAATGCATTCACACAATTAATTTACATTTAATATTCCATTTTTTTTCACAACATTACAAAGATAAATTCCTATTTTAAAAATATCTGTAATATTTAAAAAAAGTATGATAAAACAAAAAAAATTCTGAAACCAAATTATAAAAATTCAAATAATGTTAATAATTCATTTATAAAAATTTCCCTAACAAAATTTCATTTTAAACAAAACTATCACAATATAAAAAATAAATTGCTATACCAGTTTTATAATATTTAATTTTAAATAATACAAAGTAAAATGTTTTTCAAGACCACTAATCTCCTAGGTGTTAACTTTACAACAATTTGAGAGAAAAATAATAAATGCTAATTCAGTTTTATTTTCTAAAAAAAACATTGATTAATAATCAATAGTAATGAAACTCAACTGAAAAGAAATTTCATCTATTGTAAAGTAAAATACTGAAGGTATAAAAACTATCGTATTTTGTTCAGTTTAAAAAAAATTTACTATTAATATTTGTATGTTATATTTAAATTTAACAATAATCTTTTTTAACATAAATATTTAAAGTTTACTATATCTTATAATTTCTGTATTTTAAACAATAGATTGATTATAAGTATAAGTAAATAATTTCATTTATCACAGAAAAAATCTTGGTCATTTATCAAGAAAAATCACATGTCTGAATACAAAGTAAACAGCTATGCTAAGAAAAAAGTCTTTGACTATTTTTTGTGGTTATCGCATTTTAATAAAAACATATTCACTTTAATTTTTTTATATTTATCGTAAATTATGTCTCATACCTCCCAAAATATTTTTTGTGTATGTCTAGGTATATTTGTTTGTGAATTTATATTGTTTGTGTCTATATATTCACTTTTTTTTTACCAAATATATATTCACTTTTAAATGTGCAAGCTATGTGTGTTTTTTCAAATATAGAATTGATATCAGCCGTAAAAGATAAAATAATTTATTTTTAGTACACTAATTTATTCCATAAGCATTTATATTAATAATTTCACCATCATGTTATTCACACAAATTTTTTAACGAAAACATAGTATTTAGCTACTCCAACTAACTTTATTTGTCTAAGGAGATAAAAGAACAATAACAAGTCCATTAGTTTAATTAGTCTCGTTTGATCAAAAAAAGTATTATCACAAACAAATATGGTGATTTTTGTTAACTTGATGATTTTAGTATTTTTATTTTACTTTGACAATTTTTGTCCCCATTTTTTTTAGTTTCGCAATTTTTCTCTCAAAATCATATATTATTTGCACTTTTGGGTCCTCAAAAATCTTGAATTTTGGAAAAATAAGGGAATAGCATTTGCACAATCCATGATTTTTAACAACCAAAAGTGCAATAAAAAATCACAAAGACTAAAATTACCAAATTAGAAGAGCAAAATATGTTTAATTTGTATACACCATCGTTGTCAAAACTTTTTGAAGTAGATGAGATAAAGTTATATATTTTTTATGATGTGTTGTTTCGTGATTGAATACGTTGTAAAAAAATTTCTACACGACAGTATATATTAATTGTTAAATTAAATTATTTGCCCACTCTGGACCAGGGTCCTAGATACGCCACTGTCTACCACTTGTGCTATACCATGTCGGTAGTTAAGAGTTTTAATAATAAGACAATTAAAATTTCGTGCTTTTCGTATCAGAATCTTTCGTATAAAATAGGATTGTCGTTCGTTGTATTTTTGTTGTTTTCAAGCCGCAATTATAACTTCCATTTTGTATAAAATTGATTGTGTTTTTACTGTTTCAAGCCACCACAGTAACTTCCATAGATTACAAGAGAAGTGTCATTTGATAACATTTGATGTTTTGGACATTGATACATGAAACTAGCGCCGTGACCCGTGCGATGCACGGGGTCAAAGCTTTAGGGACTACATAATCATTGTAATATTAAAATTAGCTTAGTAGAAATTAAAAGAAAAACCTAGAAATTAAAATGTGCTTAGTAGATTGAAAACGCTAGAAACCAAAGAAAAGAGACATCAATTCTACAACAACATTGGTTACGTATGACTACAATGAGTTTCATCAATATCTTGTAACTCAAACATCAATCTTTTCAGCAACTAACAAATCCTCTCTTATTGTCTCTACAGCAAATTAGAACCATTAACAAAAACCACCAAATCAAGTGATTTGGGCCTTTTGATCCTCAATGGGATGTTGCCTTCCTGCAAAACTCAAATGAATAAAATAAAAATGATTATGAAAAAAATACTTATCCCTAACTGGCTTAGCAGGGCTGCTAATGCTGGAGAATTACACACCCAGATCAAGTGATTTGGGCCTTTTGATCCTCAATGGGATGTTGCCTTCCTGCAAAACTCAAATGAATAAAATAAAAATGATTATGAAAAAATACCTATGTAAAATTGATACATAGACATGGCGGATACAATTTAACAACTCATTTACTCCCAAGTTTTCTAATTGCATCAAACACTTGACTAATAGAAAAAAAACCACTTCATCTCTACATGCCATCATAGAACCAAATGCCTTCTTATCTTAATAACCAATTTAGCTAAATTATATATATATATATATATATATATATATATATATATATATATATATATATATATATATATATGGTGAAGAAACATAATCTGATTGATCAAAGAGCAGTAATGGAATTGCCTAAAAACTGGCTTAGTTGCAACAATCTCATCTTCACTGAAGTTGAATGGACCATATAATAGATGGACAATGAAATAATAAAATAAGAATCATTTATCACTATATCTTCATTTATTTACAATCCAGTGGACCTGGAAGCTGCAAGGTCAACTAACTAAGCAGCTAAAACATGGGGCTAATTTGTGATGCCAACATGGTCAAATAACAGAACCAAAATGTTGGACTGATTATATTGCCTTAACTGAGTACTATGGATTACACTAAGTATAATGGATTAATATCTCCTTTTCTTGAAATTATTAGAGGTTAACCTACTTGACAACAAATTTTGGCTTACTCCCAAACCATATGGAGTTACCTTTAAGTTTGTTCATTGTGTCAGAATTAAAGATGACAACATTGCTAATCCTTGAATATCTTTGTGTGTCTCTTTCTCTCTCGATCCCTCATTCAAACCATAATTAAGATCCTTAATCCCATACCTTGATCACTTGCCCTGCATTCAAACCATATATGAAATGAGAATCCTAGCATTTTACAAATTCTTTTGTTATCAAAACTCAGTCAACATGATTTAAAAAGTTGGATGAGTTAACTTAAGCATGGCAGAAATGGATCAAACAATCTTCAAGAAAGAATGAAAAATAAGGTTGAATACACAACATGCACATTAGTCATGCATCTTTGTTCAACAAAAATCAACTTTGAACAAACTAAGAATTAAAAAAATACAAAATGGAAATCGTAACATTTCAAGCCTAACATGGAAGACTAATTCTCTTTGTGATTTTTATATTATACCTGGGCAACTTCATTGAGACTGGAATTTTCTTTTCATGCATGCATAAGAAAGATAGTAAAGTAAAGAGGCTGTAGAAGAAATGAGCGGTTAATTGTTTTTTAGTGTAATGTAACTAACTACTAAGAGCTTGTAGAGAGGGGATAAATGATAATAGAAAACAATAGTGAGTATAGTGTATAATCTATGTAGGTGGGGAGCAAGAGAAAAAAGAGAGAGGATATGTGAAGACTCATCTTGCTTGCCATCATTGTCATCATCTGCACCAAAATTTGATGATCCAAGTCCTTTGAATGATTTTCTGACATATTTGAGAGTAGATTAACCACTATTCTGGGAACCAAAGATGGATCCACCATACACAAACAAGAAACCAATAAAAATTGTCACAGCACATATGAAAGCAACTAACCAAAACTCCAGTCAATATAGCAACAAAAATAATTCAAATCAGAATTTGGATTCCAAAATATACTTAACCACAATACACTGACTTAATGACTAACCTGCAAAAAAGTAAACAAAAGTCAAGAAGTTCACCGCTTTGTAATTTGAAAGATATACCAACAATGAGTTGCTTCTCTGTCTTCTGGGTACAGTTTCCCCTCACTATGGCATAAGGCACTCCAAAGTCCTCACCCTTTCAACCACGTAGTGCAATAATCAACAAAAACAATGATAATGGGTTCTTGCTAGACCTCTTAATGTTATGCTTCACAGCAAGTGGCTGCTCCCTTGGCAAAAAATCATAAGAAACTTTTTACCTTTGGTTTTTTGCATCAAATGATTCTCAACCTAGTACATGCAAAATCAAGAACAACATCATGAAGCCATTGCCGGTCTAAATAGTCCTAGTACATCTCATTTAAACAATAAACTCTAAACAATCTGCCACATTTCAAAACTTCAGCAACTTAAACCCATTACATTAAGAACATTGGGTTAATCAAGAGGTAATGGATGAACCAATCCATTAATGGAATGTTTATATTAAACATTAATGGATGAAATGTTCTCAATTTGAAGCTCTCAACTTGAATAAGTTAAAGCTTCAAGTTGAGAGCTTCAATGACAGATGGACCAATCCATTAATGGATGAAATGTTCTCAATTTGCTGCTTTAGAAGGAATCACCCTTTTAGCAAAAGATGGCAAACAGAAGGCCGCTGAATGAATCTCAGAGTTGTAAAATTTCAATAGTCTTTCTGATGGCTGGCTATCATTCTCATCTATAGGATTCAATGGATGCTTGAAATCAACAGGAGGTCCCTAAAAAAAATCCAAACAAAAGAAACAGATCAAATTTCATCATACTCATTTTTCTTTGTTCTCATTTTTTTTTGTTCTATATACCAAAACCAATCAAGAAAAATAACCTTGCTAATCAAAATGCTCATCAAATCCACAAATCTAGTAACAGTAATATGCAATCGGTGACTGGTGCTAGGTCAATGAATCAGCAACAATAATCCAAAGACAACCGGTGACCGGAAACAAATAACATCAAAAGCAAAGAGCAATTAGGGAAAAACAAAACCTGAGCGAGTTGCAGAGCCGGTTCTGATGAAGGAAGGAGAGACCGAAGTGAGCTGCAGAACACTTACTGTGAAGCGGTGTGAAACTGAAACTGAACTGAAGTCGCCTTTTTGTTTTGGATTCCCTGTGGATACATATCCAGTGAAAAAAAGAAATATAGGCTTTTTCATATTCATGCATTCTATAATGTTTCAATTTCTTTTCAATTACTTTACATGGTATAAGCAATACATATCAAGAGTGATATACAAATGAACTAACTAACTAACTATTAACATTTGATATAGGCAAAATTATGTTGACATGTATAAGCCAGTTTAACAAAAATCAAACAGACATATTATATATAAATTGTAAAATTATGTTGACATGTATGAGCCAGTTTAACAAAAATCAAACAGACATATTATATATAAATTATAAAGTGCATTACCCTTTAACAAAATAAACCAAAATAAAGGAAAGACGTTGAAGTGGATGTTCTTTTGACTCTCACTACTAAAAATTTATATAAATAAGAAACTTTTTTCATAAATCGAATAAAATGGTGGCAAATAAGGATCAAAAGACTAAGTAATGAAGAAAATTACCATGCTTGGATCAAAGTCCAAAATAAAAGACTTAAATTTTAAATCACATATCAAAATCTTTTACATACGAACCAACCTCAATTAAAGGAGCAAAGTCCATCTAAACCAAATCAGATGCAAAGATAGACAAAATAAAGAGTTTGTGTACAAACCAAAAAATACATGCAATAGACATTGTAATAAATTTGCCAAACAAACAAAACGAAACACAAACTCAAAATGCATTTAGTAAGTACATCTAATAAAAATCAGAAACATAGACTAACTAAATAAAAACTCCCAAAGATACGATTGATACATAAGAAACAAAAAGCAAAAATAAGTAAAATGAAACAAACATATGAAGTGAGAAACATCACAGTAGCAACAGAGACCAGGAAATCGTGAACATGGAAATCAAGATAGAAAATACATTATAAGGAACCAAGGGATATTAAGTAACCAAAAGCAAACCCATTCAAACATAAACCGATCAGAAAAGGGTGAACATGCAAAACAACCTACAAAACATTTTTTAAGCAACCAACAGACAATAAGCAACAAAACATAAATCCAATCCAAAGAAACTCAAAAATCCAGTTAAACATAACAAAGAGCAAAAAGTATTAGTGCAGCCATGCAAAACACAAACAGTCACACAAGCCACAAAATTTTGGTCAACCATTGATTACAACCAACTAATTAATTAAGATGACAGCCAACCACTAAATGCTCATTGGTCATTCAAAAAATTCAGTGTAATGGCAATGAAGGAATTGATTAGGCGCAGGAAAGGAAGCATATGAAAAAATTCAACAAACCTGAAAATGAAGAATGGTAGGCCTAACCATTCTTGTATTATAGAAAAATTATTCATAATAATTTCCACCCTTATATCCACTTGTCTGCACTCCTGGGACAACAACCACAGAAAAAAATAATAATTTTTTGAGTATTCAAACATTTGTCAAATAATTTCTGATACTACCAACAACCACAAAGAAAGAAAAAAGGGTTGAAGTGAAAGGGGAAGAAGGGAAAAACAACTTGTTTGGAGCCTCTCCAAAAGTAAGAATATTAACAAAATTTCTGCATTGCTCTAGACTTGTGAATTTGTGATGAAATGGGTTCAAGTTCCAAGCTTTCTTTTAATAGATTGGCTTAAAATCTGGTGAAATTATAAGGATGTAGTTACCTGCTGTGGGTTAGCAAGAGGTGAGAGAACAAACTATGTTCCTGGTCTCAATAGCTGTCATCTCTTTGTTGCCATCTATATGGTAATTTTTAAACATTGAAAAGCTTCTTCCCACTGTTATTCCTTCCTGAACAACAACATCAATATTCAACACTCAAGATCATGTTGAATTCTACATTAACAAAATTAGCAGACATATGTCATGCCATTTAATTGGAAGAAACGTGAGTAATTAGTGGAACTCTTGTAGTAACATAAGTTTCACACAACAACTTTCAGCAATTTATATCCAAACAAATAGGAGAATGGGTAATACTCTCTCCCCAAATCTAAATAACAAAACAGTTTCATAAAAAAGCTTGAGGAATTCAATTCATAATAAGCAAACAGTATAACCATAGATTGGAGCCGATGGTTGATAATTATAACTTATAAACCTATACATTTATAACGCTTCTTAATCATGATTTAGTATTTGCTTTCTTTTAATTAGTTTTACTAATTAAGCTATTAGGTTTGGAGATAATTGAAAAACAAAATTGTAATTTAAGATAAAATATGTGATTTATATTGGTCACATTCTCATACTCAAGATCAAATTACGGCCAATGGATAATAGCCATTTAAATCACAGCTTCTAACCACATCTTCTCAATCCAACAAAATCAAAAACACAAAAGATAAAGAAGGTTAATGAGAAATACAGAAAAAGAAAAGCATTGATAAGCTCTAAGGAAAATGTATCAGCAAACATATCACATTGTAGAGAGAAGTCTCTTACCCCCAAATTAAAACCCACCCTCATCTTTCCACAACAGTTGTGCGGCACCACCAATACCATCTAGCTCCGTCACACGCCGCACCACGCTCTGTCCATCGTTTCACCACCAATCTCCTTCTCTGAAACCATCCGCCTCTCCCATCCCTTTCCCCTGCTCGCTGCTCCTCCCCGTGTGATGTGATAACCCACACCACCCATTTCACTTTTTTGTCTCGCATATGAGTTGAAAGAGACGGAAAAGAGAGAGAAGGCTGCACCACCATCATTGTGAGCTGAATTTGGCGACTCCTTCTCTTCTCTCTCGCGCTGGCGATGGGTAGTAGTAGTAGAGAGAGAGAGAGAGAGAGAGGGGGGACGGCAACAAAGAGAGGGATCGAAGGAGGGTTTTCCAGAGAAGAGAAGATGGGTTTGGATGTGGGTTTCGGCTGTATTAAGGTGAATAGGGGGAGAGACATCGAAGGAGTGATTAAGAGGAGATGAGTTTGGATATCAGTGAAAGAGGTTCTATACAAGGGGAGGGAGATCGAAGGAAGGAAGAAGGATGGGGAGAGTGAAATTTTCTTTGCGTGTGAGAATTGTTGTGTCTGAGATACTGTTGAACCAAGGGCAAACACTCTTTGTTTTGCATGATAACAAATTACATCTTATCTACTAATAGTTCAAGTTGAATAAAGTGCAGGATAAAAATTAAAGAGGAGAAGACACTAAAGTGGAGTAGCTTGAAGAAGAAGCAAATTCAAGACCTATTTGTTTATCCGCTTTCTTTAGGACACTGTGTAAGGTCCTATCACTGAAGGTCTGTGACTTTTAGTAGCTGAGAGATGAGTTTTTCAAAACATGCATGGTGCATCAAAATAGTTTTGAAAAATATTTTATAAAAATTGCATGCAAGCATAAAGTGGCACCATAAACCCTAAAACTATTTTGGTTGAAGGCTTGAAATCAAAATCCTATATTTTTACAAAGATAATAGATTATGGTAATAGATTAGGTACCTGAATGTTTCAGAGCACATAATCGATTACTCTCCTATTTTAACTAAAACACATAATCGATTAGCAAGCTTCTCAATGTTTCCTTTTACATCAAAATAATCGAGCCTATTGCACTTCATACATAATCGATTAGCAAGCAAAGTAATGTTTCCTTTTTTATCAAGATAATCGATTATATGCTTGTTTGCCTTCTATACATAATCGATTATCAAGCAAATAAATGTTTCCAAGTTTGTCAAATAATCGATTATGGCTTGTCAAAACATAAAGGCCTTAATCGATTATCCTATGCATTAAATGGTTTTCAAAAATCAATTTTTTCCTACGCCTATAAATAGGAGGTGTGTTTCTCATTTTCAAAACACACCTCACACCACAATTCACAACTCCTCTCTGCTTCTCACATACATTTTCTAGATCTGAGAAAGAGAGAAAATAGAGCTTCAACTTTCATATCATTTTCTATTTTCCATATCACTCATCTCTTAGTCACTATACTGTCATTATATCTGAGGTGATTGGATCATAGATCTCTGTTTGTATTCGTTACTCTATTTGTGGGGTCACCCTGAAATCCTGGGAATTGTTCTTGGGTCTCTCAATCAGGAGATTGAGTTGGTTTGAAATCCTGGGAAGTTTTCTTGGGTCTCTCAATCAGGAGATTGAGTTGGTTTGAAATCTTGGGAGGTGATCTTGGGTCGTTCAATCGGGGAAGATTGAAGTGGTATTGAAATCCTGGGAGCTGCTCTTGGGTCGTTCAATCAGGAGATTGAAGCGGTGTTGAAATCCTTAGCTGTGTGCTCGGGTTCTCAGTTCGGGGGAATTGGGATTTGCTATTTGGAGTTGATTGTTTGTAAAACATTTGTTCTTCATATAGTGGTTATCATCAAGTCCAAGGGTTGCAAAGCCTGAGGCCGAGGACGTAGGGCTTTTATCCCGAACCTCGCTAAAATTCCTGGTGTATCTCTATCCCTATCTCTTTACATTTCTTATTGTTTATATCTGTCCATATTATTATACTGCTGTGATCTGTTTATAGCTATACTACTCAGATCTGTTTATAATCATACTCTTCATACTATTTAAGATCTGTTTATAGCTATACTATTTAGATATGTTTATAATATCACTCAGTGGATTTATTGTATAACTATATCCCTACTCTGATCTAAATCTGTTAATCTGGTTATAATTATACTCACTGTACTACAGATCTGTTTATCTATCATCTTCTCTATCACTACTGTAGATCTGCTATATTCAATATCATTGCATTACTCATAAAACAACCTTATTGTGAATATTGAATATAGAGTAATATCTCATTGTGCCTGATCTACCTGCTTGCATATATCTGATAAGTTCAAATCTCTTTTTCCGCATTTGATTTAAACAAACTTATCATTTATTTTGAAAAGAATCCAAGATTTACACATAACCTTATTCACCCCCCCCCTCTAAGGTTATACTATTGTCTAACACATACATGTGCAAGATCACATGGAGTGGCACTGTAGCAGAATTGACTCATCACATGGGCCATAAATAAACTGTGGGTAGTTCTGTGTCAGTCAACTTTAGGTGGCATCCAACTTGGAACACATGGCAGCGTTTGGATGGTGGGAATTTGGGCGGGATGATGAGCTGGCAGCGTTTGTGTGGGGGGAATTTAGCGGGAAACTGATGTGGACATCCTACGTGGAGACTACCACTGGATGTATATATAGAGATACGAAATCATTAATAATTTGTATATATGTAGATTAAAATACCCCTATTTAACAATGTATTTTAACTACTTTATCATAACTTCAATTGATAGATGTGTTCTTCACAATTAGTAATAATATAGCTACAATTATCATAATTAATATCAAGGGTATAGTTGGAAGAAAATAATTTATTTAACCTCGAATTTGTAAAACATCAATTGTTTTGGTACAAAACTAAAAGGCTAAAACATCTGATGTTATGGAATGGAGGAAATACTTAGATAAAATAATTTATTGAACAACTTAGAGTCGGACTTTACTTACCTCTCAAGCTTTCAGCTCTCAGCCGAACTCCAGATTAATTAGGATCTCTTTCTCGAGACACTTGATTGAGGCCGAGGAACTCAAAATAAAAAAGGGTATGGCTGAAGACAAATTCAGAGGTGGAGAAAAATTCACGTGTCCAATTAGTTATGCCTAGCATTTTGATGTACATGTTTAAGAAAATAAAAAAAAGAAAAATTAAAACTAAAAGAAAGAGAGATAAGAGAAATCAAACACGTAGAGTGAGAAGTCTCTCACTGTTGGTTGCCTTAACAATTATAGCGATATGGGGACGTCGGCTCCCAGATGTGGGCGGTGGTAGTGTGTGTGTGGTGTTTATTTCTCATTTTTATCTAACACAAAAAAAACACGTAGAGTGAGAAATTCACCTTCCCACTTCTCAAAAATTACCCAAAGGAAACCTTAACACTTTTTCTATGGATTTCCACGAGATAGTCATGAATGAGTGCAAGAGAGGAACAATGGTGGCAGTGTGGAGTGTGAGCAGTGACCAAGCGATGAACAAGCACTCTGCACGAGCACCACGAAGATACTGGATGGCTTGTTCGCGGCAGAAAGGAAAGGAATCAAAGGATTGTGGCCTCTGTTTGACAAAGCAGAAATAGGTATATTGATTTTTCTCTTTTAGTTTTATGGTGTTGTATCACCTTTAGTCACTTTTTCCTTTCTAAATCCACACAAAATGTAAAAGATCTCAGCGACACAAAAAATTAGTTACCCAGTTCGGAATCCACCAATGATTAATACGTCTGGAGGATTTGGTTGTAAAAACCAAATTCATTCACATTGAACACAAAACACTTTTAGGTTACAAGTCTTCTTGATTAGGGTTTTGTCTAATCTCACTCAAAATCTCTCCAAAGAGTATTTACAGATTTTCTCTAATTCGAATTTACAACTTTTGCAACTCTATGAAAAAAAGTGCCTAGACTGAGCCTTTATATAAATTAATCTTAGAAATTTAATTAGTTACAACTAGTATTAACTAAATAACAAACTTCCTAATCACTTATCAACTTCCACTTAGCCTAAAACAAAATTGAGGATCCGCATAGACCAGATCCTAACAAAAATAATTGTAACTTGAATTTCTAAAACATAAATAGTTAAATTTTGGTAAAAATATTTGCTTTTGAATTATTGTTGCATTTTTCAGTAAACAATTCCTACTTTTTTTAAGTGGTTTTAGGATATTGGTTATCATGAATAGTGAATCTATGCGTATTTTAGGTTGTGCACGGCTAAGGCTGTCAATTTTGGCCCACCCAGTGGCCGAATTTTTTGGTTGGGCCGGGCTCTAAAAATAGAGGCCTAAAAACACCACTACGTTTTTTGGCCCGGCCTGATTGGCCCGATCACACAATTGGATTGGGCTGGGCTGGGCCGTTGGGCTTTTGCTGGCCCGATTTCTTTTTGTTTTTGATTTTTTTTATTTTTTAAATACTGTTTCTTTTATTTTTAGATTGGCCCTTTGTTAAAATTTGGCCCATAGTGGCCCAAAGTCAAACACGATATTGTTATTGTACCACAGCCCACACACAAAACACATTACGCAATTCTACTTTCACACTATATTTTTAGTAGTGCATGTTACTCTGTGCTATATTTTTAAAGCACAATGCAACACCTCGTTTTTAACACATTTTAAATAATTTGTAATTAATGCAACGGAGAAGAACCCTAACGCCGCCGCGTGCTTAGGCTAATCACCGCCGCACCTTGCTTCCCTGATCTCGCCGAATCTGCTGTTTTTCCCTCTCCTCGTGATGCAGTAGCCCTGTTTCATTCGTTTCTGCTCGAGAAGTGCTACTAGTTCGTTGTCTTCCGTTTGGTTTCTCCACTGCTCGCGATCTCCTCCTTGTGTCCGGGTTGTTTGATCTGGTGACTCCTCTCAGGTAAAACGTTGTTCCCTGCTATGGCTCCCCTTCCTCCTCTGTGAGAGATGTTTTCCTCCGATGTGAGAGTTTGGTTTTTCCTCCGTTGTGAGAGTTTGGTTTTTTCTCCATTGTGAGAATTTTGTCTTCCTCCGTTGGTGAGAGTTTGGTTTTTTCTTCACTGTCAGAGTTGTGTTGGACGGTGGTGGGTATTGAAATCTGTGAAATCGTGTACTGTGAAATCGTGTGCTGTGAAATCGTGTTGGACAGTGGTGGGTATTGATGCATTTGCTGCAAAGTGGGGTTTTTAGAAGCAATCAGTCTAGGTATCATATCTATTTCTGGAAATTGGATGATCCATTCTTATAAACATTGGATTTATTAGAAGAAATCACACTGTCTGGTTCACATCACCTAGTTTTTTGAAATAAACATTTTGGCAGCGATGAATAACAATGATTGTAGCTAGGAAAAATGAGTTTCATAAGCTGGAATTGCCAGGGCCCCGGCAATACTAGAGCAGTTCCTTCTGTTCGTGACCTCGTTCGGGCATATCACCCGGATGTAATTTTTCTTTCTGAAACTATGGTCCATGCAAATAAAATTGAGGAGCTTTGTATTCGCATTGGTTATGATTCTGCTTTCGCGGTAGACAGAACGGGTCGTAGTGGGGGTCTGGCGCTTCTTTAGAAGCAACCTTTTGTTTGTACTATTTTAAATTATTCACCACACTTTATTAATGTTGAAGTTTCTAGTGTTGGTTATGGAGTTTGGTGTTTTACTAGTTTTTATGGCTTCCCGGATAGTGGGTGTTAGGACTTTGGCAAGTGTACCAAATGTCGTTGCAAGTAATAAAATGCGGTAAGTAACCGGTCGATCCCACAGGGATTGCGCGTTGACAACAATAGCAAAATTGTAAATTCTTAGATTGTAGAGATTTGGTAATTTGAGTAATTAGTAACAGTACACAAACGTGAATTAATAATACGAGAAAAACGACTAGGGATCGAATCCTCTCACCTCGCCTATCACATGAACCTTAGCCAATTCAAGTTAGTTATTCAATTTCTAGATTCAATTCACTAATTAAGGTCAAGGGCAATTCCTTGTCTCAAGACCCCTATTACCCTAAGAGTTACCCTAATTCCTTAGGTGAGTCATGCCAGAGGGTAACGCATTAAGATTGAGAATGTTAATGAATTCACATAAGCTACCACATATTCCTATGATGATTACTAGCATGTGACCTAATTACCCAATTTCCAGCTACTAATTCATATCCCTATGCAATCACTAGCCTGGATCATCACAATTATCATATGTAATTGAAAAGCATTAAGAACATAGGTAATTAGACAAAGTAAATCGAATAACAACCGAATTGACTAGAACAAAGGTTCACATGATAGGGTTGGGAGATTCATCTCTCCCTAATCTTAGCAAATTAGTTACAATCCATCCTAAGAGTGGAAACCAACATAAGATACAAAACAAACATAAAGGAAGACATTAGAACCTTCAATCCCTTGTTCCCAAGTGGTGAGAAGGCCCCAAAATCGCACCCTCCAGCTGCTCCAAAGTGTGGCTCCAAATCCCAAAACGAAGTCCCTTCCAAAAATTGCTGAAACTGCTTTAAAAACCCTAATTTTCACGCACCATCGCGACGCGGCCCGTGTCCGTCGCGTCGCGACAAAAGACAGAAGCTTCAGGCCTCGCAAAACTGCTCCAGGTCGCGTCGCGAACCCTCCTGGTCGCGACGTGAAAAAAAACAGAAAGTTCTGGCTTGCAAAATTCCTCCAGATCGCGTCGCGAACCCTCCTAGTCGCGACGCGATATTGAACAGACATCAAATCCCTCCATTTTGCTGCATTTCCGGGCAAGTGTCTGGTTCGCCGAATGATGCCACAACCAATTAGAGGTCTTCAATGTCCAATTTAGCTCCAAAAGTGAAGGAATTACTTACAAATGAACTTCCTACTACAATTATCTAAAACTAGACTAAATCCCAGATAATGACTGTGATACAATGAAAAACCTGCACAATTGGTCCTAAAAATGCCTAACTTACATCATATGATTGAGAGTCAACACAACCCCAAACTTAAACTTTTGCTTGTCCTCAAGCAAACAATCAATTCAGACTGTGGCTGTTTTTCTATTTAGCTGTTACATAAAATACATCAACCTTAAACACATCAGCACATCAACTATCATCATCAATCTAATACAGTGGCAGGACAACTGAATTGGAAATACCGAATCATAAGCAGGCAGCATTCTCAAGTTTTCTTTGTACGCACATCTCACCAGTGTTTCACTCTTGAGGTGTTTCGGGTATTCACTCAATTCACAGTACCTGCATCATCGTTTCATAGGCTTGACAGAGTTCTATATCATTCTAGACAAATGAAATGCATACACACATTTTGAGGACTTTAAAGGTTATAGCGGGGCTTAGGTAAAGGTGGATACATTTGGATAAGTAGGTTGCACTTGGAGTTAGGCCTACCTCTCTTTTTGTCAATTTCACACAATACTCACCCATTTTCCCAAGCATTTAACAAAACAAGAGAAGGATTTTATTTATTTATTTTTCTCTTTTTTTTTTTTGATATGTATATATATACATATATATATATATATATATATATATATATATATTTTCTTTCTTTCTTTTCTTGTTCCTTCTCTTGTATACCACCCCAAACTTATATTGTTGCTATTCCACGAGCAACCCCAAACTTAAAAGTTTCCCCACTCTCCAGCTTTTGTTACCTAACTCCAAGTTAAGAATTAACTAGGCTATGATTTTCAGAGAAACAGTATACAATTTTTTTTTTTTAACAATAGGCTCAGAGGGGCTAGCAGAGGATAAACATTAATTAGGTGTGGTTTGAAAGGCTCAGGGGTGCCAACAGAAATGCCTCAGTGTGTATGAAAATCAAATGCAAAAAAACAATTAAGCACAATGTCAAGTTCTGCAGACTAATGCAGGCAAGGAATACACACAATATATATAAGAACGTGTTTAGGCTCAAACCTCACAGTTGGGATCATAGAGATGGAACTTGAGAGATGCTGCTCACAGATGATAAAGGACTTCCGCAACGTTTGTCATGACCCCTGCTATTACTTGATGATAAAAGTTGAAGTGCGAGTGTCAAAAGGAAAAATGCAAACATGCGACCCCAAATGCCACAGATCATCACTATTGAAGCTGCTTTAACAAAACAAAAACACAATATAGGGCAGTGGTGCCCCAATATCACAGAGTAAGTTATAATAATAAGTACAGACCAAAGTGCGAAATAAAGTCAAAATAGGGCAAAATACAACCAAAAGTGCAAAATAAAAATAAAAATGTCTGAGTAAAGCAGGAAAATAAATGAGCCTCCTGCTCATGGGAAGGAAATGTGCTCCTCCAAATACTCGTCCCCTGAAAGAAGTGGATCCTGGGGGTCCTGCTGCTGCTCTGCATGGGGGACTGATGAAGATGAAGCGGCGGCTGCTCTGTTCTCGGCCATATACTCCTCAGCAGCACGGTGGACTCTGTATGATGCCAGGTGTGAAGTATCTATGCCCTGCTGCTGCAATGACAGAGATGACCCGCACCAGCTGGCCATGAGGAGGTCATACTGGAAAGAGGATTCGGTCAGAAACTGCTCCCGGTAAGATGGGCCTGCTGGCTGCTGTGGTGCTGTAGTTGCTGGTTGCTGTGGTGCTGCTCCATCTATGGGCCCCTCAGGCTGCTTCAAGATCCATGCTGCTGTGATACCCTCCCTGGGGTCAGTTAGAAGATCATCTGGGTACTCCGGGCAGCCCTGCTGTCTACATAAAGCATGGATGATAGAACAGTGCCCCAATCGAGCTCTAGGACATCTGGCAATCTCTGCAATGCTCGCTGAAATGGCTCTCCCCAGATTGACCCTCTGGCCTCTCATGATAGCTTGTAGTCCCATGGCTACCTTTGTCTTGACATCAGTGGAGTTGGAGCATGAAATGATAGTCTGATTAAAGAAATTGTTCCAGGCCTTAGGAATTGCCTTCAGAGCCATGTTGCAAAAGCGGCGGGGAAAGTCTTGACCAATCGGACCGATAAGATGTTTGTCCCATGTCGCTCCTTGACGACACAACTCCCTCAGCAAACCCTCATAATCGTGCTCCCCCTTGCTGTCCCAGGCATCCATCATGGCACAATCAGCAGTAGTAGGTAGCCCGAGGAGACTGTTGATGGTATCAGGAGAGTAGGACACCTCTCTTCCCCTCACTACTGAAACTCTATTGTTTTCATCCCCATAGGCATTTGCATAAAATTCTCTCACCAGGCTTTGGTTAGCTTGTTTGATGATTGAGTTGAGCGAGAGCCAACCCAATTCCCGGAGAGTGGAAGTAATGATGGGGAATTCCCCCGTGCTGAGGTTGAAGGCCCTTTCTGGATTTATCTTTTTCCCCTTGACCACTTGGTGGTACCTCTCCTCGTGTACGAGGGACCTGAATCTGTCAACCTCAACTGCGGGTTCCCCTCGCCTTTTCTTGGAGGTGCCTGCTTTGCTTTTCCTCAACATTTCTGCTTACCTGTAATGTTCTGTAAAAATAATAAAAAAAAAGAATCCAGCACCAATCGTTAGTTCTCGGTGGGTCCCTGGTGTGGGCCCCACTCACAGCAGAGAATCCAACAAAAACAGACAATAACATCTTCTCAGCACTAATCAACTACCCTAAGGTTCAATGATTATTGACAAAATTAAAGCACCGGCTAGCAACCAAAACAGAATTCACTTAGACATTTTCACAAACACCTTGGCTACACAAAAATTTCATTCAAGCATTTTATCGAACACCTTGTGTATGCCCAAAATCAACTTAGTTTCTACCCCCAATTCAATCATTCTCTTCCCAACATTAGCAATAAGCAACAATCATGCAACACCATATCATGGGGAACAATCCTACTCTTCTACTTTGACTTCGAATCCTCACACTTCCTACCCAAAAATCACCCCAACAACCATCAAAACCACTCAAAATATTATACTCTAATTAAAGAATAAGGTTAAGATTAATACCTGGAGATGTTGATGGTGAGGAATTCGCGCAAGGTATCAAGAATTCACAGTCAAATGTGATCAAAAACCGTAATGGGAAGGGGAGTTCGTAGTGTGCACCAAAGAGGGGAAATAGAGAATTGAAATATTTTTTTTTGTGTTTTGTGTTCGGACTGCCCAGTTTTAGGCTAAAGAGGCTCCCATCGCGACGCGGCCCGTGTGCTTCGCGTCGCGAGATTACACAGAAACCGTTACAGTTTCCAAAATTTTGAAGCATCGCGACGCGAAGGGCCTTTGTCGCGTCGCGAAATAAAACAGAAACTTTTTCCTTGACAAATTTTCAACCCATCGCGACACGACATCACAGGTTCGCGACGCGAAAAAGACCAGAACATTTTTTCTTTGAAATTATTTCCCCTTCGCGACATGAACTTGACCGAACACAAAAATTTTCTTCTCATGCCTAAGGCTAACAGCAAAATAAAGTAAATTAAAGACTTGAATTGAATTTGAATTAAAGACTTGGTACCTCAGTGGGTTGCCTCCCACTCAGCGCTTCTTTAACGTCACTAGCTTGACGGTTCAGGAGATGTCTCACATTGGCCCTGGTGGAGCCTTTGGCTTCTTTAGTGCCCCATTCACAGCTCCTTCAGATTTTCCTCCATTGAATTTCCAGCTAGGCTCACCCACCACTTCTTTTAGATCTACCCACTCGCTAGATGACTTGTCTGGTGGCGAGTGAATGCGCCTTCTGTTTTTGGCTTTTATCTGGGGTTCCTCAACACTATAGCACTCTTCCTTTTTCTCATCCTTTCTTGCTGCCTTGATCACTTTTAGGGTCACCTCTTCATCTTGCACTCTCAGCTTCACAGTCCCGTCTGCCACATCTATGACAGCTCTACTGGTGGCTAGGAAAGGTCTTCCCAAAATGAAAGGGATGTCATTTTCCCCATCCATTGAACTCTTGACCTCAGTGTCACCATCCAACTGCAGAATCACAAAATCTACCGGGAAGAGGAATTTTCCCACCTTTACCAGGACATCCTCCACAATACCATACGGATACCTTATTGACCTATCAGCCAGTTGCAAGGTCATGTGAGTCGATTTGACTTCACCTCCCCCAAGCTTTTTCCACATTCCCAAGGGCATTAGGTTTATGCTTGCCCCCAAGTCACAGAGGGCTTTATCTATAGTCACATCACCAATTGCACAGGGAATGGTGAAGCTTCCTGGATCCTTCAGCTTAGGGGGTATTTTGTTTTGAATGATAGCACTGCACTCCTCTGTTAACGCCACCGTTTCATTCTCCCTTAACTTTTTCTTTTTGGTCAATAGCTGTTTCATGAACTTCGCATAGACCGGCATCTTTTCCAGGGCGTCAGCAAAAGGTATATTGATCTGGAGGCTTCTGAACACCTCCATGAACTTGGAGAACTGCTCATCCTTCTGATTTTTCTTGCTTACCTGAGGATAGGGCAGTTTCATGTACGATGGGGTTTCTTGGGGTTCCACTTGAGGGTTGTCTTTCCCCGCTCCCTCACTCTTTTCATTTGTGTTCTTTTCCCGGGGCTTGGTTACTTCAGACGGTTCCAACTCCCTTCCACTTCTCAGAGAGATGGCATTGCAATTATCCTTCCTCGGGTTGTCCACAGTGTTGGCAGGGAAGCCGCTTTTGGATGTCTCCGCAAGTTGCTTCGATAGTTGACCAATCTGTACCTCCAAATTTTTCATTGATGCTTCATGGTTTTTCTCCATGTTTTTCATTACCTGCTCTTGAGCTTGGAAGGTATTTTTAGTCATCTGCATAAACTGTGTCAATGCATCCTCTAACCGAGAAGGTGGTTTCTGCTGTTGATTGGCAGGTGCCTGAGACGGTTGTTGGTTGGAACTCGTGCCTTCATTGTTATTCTTCCAAGAAAAATTGGGATGATTCTTCCACCCTGGATTATAGGTGTTAGAAAATGGATTCCCGCCTTGTCTTTGGAAGTTTCCCATATAGTTGGCTTGTTCCAATGCTTCTCCATAAGCTGCACAATCACCTTCGTGGGATTCCCTACCACAATAACTGCATCCACCTGCTTGCACTGCCTGTACTGTTGCCGGGGATTGTTGACTTTGTTGTCGACAAGGCAAACGAGTTGATTCTAGATTCTTAGTTTTTGATTGTTTGTTTGTTACTAAATTTTGCTACTTGTTGGTTCCTTGAATTTGTTGACGTTTGCTTCAGTGTTTCAGAGATTTGTGCATGCGGAGCAAGGGTCCACAAGAACTCTTGTTTGACCCGGAAATTGAAAAACTAGCAAAGGCAAATCGAAGAAAGGCTAAGCTTACCAAGCAACAAGCAAGGGAATTGTCACAGGTACAATCAAATGTCGTTGGCAAGTGTACCAAAAACTTGTTAGGACTTTGGCAAGTGTACCAAATGTCGTTGCAAGTAATAAAATGCGGTAAGTAACCGGTCGATCCCACAGGGATTGCGCGTTGACAACAATAGCAAAATTGTAAATTCTTAGATTGTAGAGATTTGGTAATTTGAGTAATTAGTAACAGTACACAAACGTGAATTAATAATACGAGAAAAACGACTAGGGATCGAATCCTCTCACCTCGCCTATCACATGAACCTTAGCCAATTCAAGTTAGTTATTCAATTTCTAGATTCAATTCACTAATTAAGGTCAAGGGCAATTCCTTGTCTCAAGACCCCTATTACCCTAAGAGTTACCCTAATTCCTTAGGTGAGTCATGCCAGAGGGTAACGCATTAAGATTGAGAATGTTAATGAATTCACATAAGCTACCACATATTCCTATGATGATTACTAGCATGTGACCTAATTACCCAATTTCCAGCTACTAATTCATATCCCTATGCAATCACTAGCCTGGATCATCACAATTATCATATGTAATTGAAAAGCATTAAGAACATAGGTAATTAGACAAAGTAAATCGAATAACAACCGAATTGACTAGAACAAAGGTTCACATGATAGGGTTGGGAGATTCATCTCTCCCTAATCTTAGCAAATTAGTTACAATCCATCCTAAGAGTGGAAACCAACATAAGATACAAAACAAACATAAAGGAAGACATTAGAACCTTCAATCCCTTGTTCCCAAGTGGTGAGAAGGCCCCAAAATCGCACCCTCCAGCTGCTCCAAAGTGTGGCTCCAAATCCCAAAACGAAGTCCCTTCCAAAAATTGCTGAAACTGCTTTAAAAACCCTAATTTTCACGCACCATCGCGACGCGGCCCGTGTCCGTCGCGTCGCGACAAAAGACAGAAGCTTCAGGCCTCGCAAAACTGCTCCAGGTCGCGTCGCGAACCCTCCTGGTCGCGACGCGAAAAAAAACAGAAAGTTCTGGCTTGCAAAATTCCTCCAGATCGCGTCGCGAACCCTCCTGGTCGCGACGCGATATTGAACAGACATCAAATCCCTCCATTTTGCTGCATTTCCGGGCAAGTGTCTGGTTCGCCGAATGATGCCACAACCAATTAGAGGTCTTCAATGTCCAATTTAGCTCCAAAAGTGAAGGAATTACTTACAAATGAACTTCCTACTACAATTATCTAAAACTAGACTAAATCCCAGATAATGACTGTGATACAATGAAAAACCTGCACAATTGGTCCTAAAAATGCCTAACTTACATCATATATTGAGAGTCAACAGTGGGCGAAGGAGGGAGTCTTGGGAGTTGCTGAGAACTTTGTCACGTGACAATGACCTCCCTTGGTGTACAATGGGTGATTTTAATGATATTCTTTCTAATGAGGATAAAAGAGGCCGAACTGAACGTCCACCATGGTTGATTCGTGGTTTTCAAGAAGCTGTACGAGATAGTCAGCTTCATGACATTCCAATGGAGGGCTACCAATTTACTTGGACAAAAAGTCTCGGGTCACCGGATAGTAAAGAAGAGAGGCTGGATAGGGCTTTAGCTACGCAACGATGGATTGATATGTTCCCTATGCACAGGTTAATTAATGGTGTTTCGAACAAGTCAGATCATTCACCTATATGGCTCAAATTATTTGATGAAAATAGGCACTATTTAAGAAGGAACTTTCAGTTTGAGAATGCGTGGTTGGATGAACCGGACCTTACATCCGTAGTTAGTGGTAATTGGAATGCCAATGATGGATTGGGTTATTTAGACAAAATCAAGTATTGTACGGAGGCGGTAGATGTTTGGGGTCGCAAGTTAAGGGCGAGATATAGAGAAGATATCAAGCGGTGTAGAAACGAGATTGAGGTGTTGCAAGGCGCAGGGGCTGACCTCCATGCCCAGGCGCTAAAGGATAAGAAGGAGCGGCTATCATTGTTATTAGCTTAAGAGGAAATTTTTTGGAAGCAATGGGCTAAGGTGTATTGGTTGAGGGATGGAGACAAAAATACTAAATTTTTTCATGCTATGGCAAGTGCGAGGAAGCGGCGAAATAATATTCAGAAATTAGTCCGGGATGATGGGGTGGAGTTGACGGAGTCGTTGGAAATGAGGGACGAGGCTAGACGGTATTTTATTGAACTGTTTCAAGGGAGGCAGGGAGATTACAAAGGGGTTTTGAGGCATGTCCAGGTTCGGATTTCACAAGGGGATAACGACAAGTTGATGAAGCCGTTGGGGATTGAAGAATTTAAACAAGCCCTTTTTGACGACATGGATTGAACCCAGCTTTCTTTAAGAGGTTTTGGTACTTATGTGGGGTGGAGCTGTTCAACACGGGGAAGACTTGGCTTGAATCTAGTGAGTTTCCTCAGGGCCTAAATGATACTAATATTGTCTTAATTCCAAAGGTTGACAATCCTACTTACATGAAAGACTTAAGGCCGATATCATTGTGTAATGTCACCTATAAGATTATTTCTAAGGTGCTTGCAAATCGTATGAAACCGTTGCTAGAGAAGTGTATTTCTTTAGAGCAATCACCTTTTGTAGCAAATCTATCCTTGATAATGTGTTGGTTGCCATTGAAACTCTTCACCATATGAAGTGTAAAACTAGTGGCAAGGTGGGGGAGGTGGCGCTAAAAATTGATATTAGTAAGGTATATGACAGAGTGGATTGGGGGTTTGTTTACGAAATGATGAGGCATATGGGTTTTGATTAGGGATGAGTGAAGTGGATATCTATGTGTCTTGAGACAGTTAATTACTCAATCTTGCTTAATGGGGAAACAACAGAAACTATCACACCTGGGAGAGGTCTTAGACAAGGGGACCCACTGTCCCCTTATTTGTTTATTCTATGTGCGGAAGGACTTACCACTCTTATTAAAAAAGCAGAGGCCAGAGGAGACATTTATGGAATTAGTGTGTGTCGTGGGGCCCCACTCACTACACACCTCCTTTTTGTTGACGATTGTTTTTATTTTTCAGGGCCATTGAATCTGAAAGCAGACAATTACAGGAGACTCTTAATACTTATGAGAGAGCATCAGGCCAGACTATTAATATGCAGAAGTCAGAGATATATTTTAGCAGAAATACAAGTCAAGAGACCCGGGGACAAATAATTGATATGTTGGGTGTCCCGGAGTGTATTGGCACAGGCAAGTATCTAGGTCTTCCATCAATGGTTGGCAGAAATAAGAAGCAGATTTTTGCTTTTCATCGGGACGGGACTTGGAAGCGCACACAAAGTTGGTCTGGTAAGCATCTTTCCAAGGCAGGCAGGGAGGATCTAGTAAAATCTGTGGCTCAAGCAATTCCTACTTATTGGGAGGTTGCTAGGAAGAAGCGTGATCCGAATTCGGTAGTGCAACAACATCGGGACAACGAAGACGTGCGATGGTTAAAGCCGTGTGATGGAGAGCTCAAGTGTAATGTGGACGCCGCACTATTTACTCAACAAGGTCGATACGGTATCGGGATGTGTATTAGGAACAATTTGGGAGAGTTTGTCAAAGCTAAAACTATGACTTTTAACGGCATACCTCTTCCTCAAGAAGCGGAGGCTATAGGGCTTAAGTTTGCTATTGAATGGTTGAGAGAGTTGGGTCTTCAAACGGTTACCATAGAACTGGATTGTTTACCAGTAGTGAATGGTGTGATAAGAACCAACAATCATAACACAGACTTAGGCGTTATCATTTCTTCTTGCAAATTGTTATTATCAAATTGTGAAAGCTACAGGATTAGCTACATTAGGAGAGAATCTAATCTCGTTGCTCATACTCTAGCTAGGGCATCGAGACACTATGCTAGTTTTCAAGTCTTCGATTTCAGGCCAACCTGTATTGATACTATTCTTATGAATGAAATGAACTAAGTTTCGTTGTTGTGTCAACAAAAAAAATTGTAATTAATTATCCAAGTGCAGTGAGTAATATTTAATTGGTGAGATTGATTTGGTAGGAAAATGTAATCGTATGGTGAGATTTCGGGAAGGTGGCAAATGAGAGGGAGGGAGGGAGAGAGAGAGAGAGAGAGAGAGAGAGAGAGAGAGAAGGGGGCCTTAGAATGAATGTTGTTGACACGCTAACCGCCTAATATAACAGCTGCAACTTTCCTCTCTATTCACAAATTCTCATCCGTCGTTATTCAAGTCTTCGCTACCGTAATAGTAACGGCAAAAGCTTATCTAAAAAAAAAGTAACGGCAAAAAACCATTTTTAAAGCACAATGCAACACCTCGTTTGACGTAATTTTTTTAAAAAAATGTAAAATGTTAAAGTTTTTTAATATTGAAAAAATATAAAAAATGGTTTGTGGCCCATTGGGCTGGCCCGATGACCCACGGGCTGATGTTGGGTTGGACCATAAAATATGCAGCCCATTAGAATATTGGGCTGACTCGACCCAGCCCGTAGATACTGTTTGGCCTGTTGGGCTGGCGGGCCAGGCCGATTGACAGCTCTACATTCAGCCACTGAGTTTTTTTAAATTTCACTTAACACTTTGTAGATTTTTTATTTCGACCCCTCTGATTTTACAGTTTTGCACCCACTTCCTTCAATTGCACAATTTCTCTCATGTCACTCGCCCAAATTAGTCACCGACAACTTTAATAGAATGCCTCAATGATCTTTAATAGGAAAACTCTCAATTTTGAACTAAAATATTTCAATTCTCCCAAATTTTACATTACCCCAATGCAACAGCTGGAGTAAGATTGTTGCCTCACAACTCAAGTTGTACCGCAGAGACGGATTGAGATCCTCTCCAGGGACAGTTCCAGTAAGAGAGAGATAGACACATGAAATAAAATAATATTAATTTATTTAATGTGTCTTTCTCTCTCCTACCGAAACTGTAATCTGAACCCCATAGAGACGGCATACAAGAAAGAAGCAACGAGATTGTCATTGATTGGAGCATCATTAGCATAATACTACTGGCCTAATTAACAATTGCATTAAAAATGAAGGTGGACGGCTCAACCATTACATCCATTATCCATGAATCCACCTTCAACAAAGCAGAGCATTTATCACTCACCGCTATCATTATGTTATTCACAAGTCATTGAAATTGTAAAAACAGTGATTCACCTTAAAGAGTAGGTGTAAACAATTCCACCACCTTATTTAATGACACCTTTTTAAAAAAAATTGATTTGGATAATTTATAGGTTCTGGTAAAAAATAGCGGATATCGAATCAACTAGCGGATAGCGGATGAGTTTATAGCGAATAGAGAATAAGCTAGCTGATAACGGATAGTTGATAGCGGATAAGCTAGCTGATGACGAATGAAGTGTTTGGTAAACTTAGTGGTTGAACTAGCAAATAAATATAAACGACATAAAATGACATATTAATTAATAGTTAAATTTAATTAATCAATAATATATATAAATTATTTTGCTATAATGTCATGATAATTAAACTAATTTTTTTTTTGTTATCATGTTTTTGGTGCGCAATTTCCACATGCTTTGTCAAATGATTAATCTACGCTGGGGAACCTGTCTGGCCACGATGATAATTAAACTAATTAGTAAGATATTTAAGAAATAATATTTTAAATTTCTATTTTAATAGTCTAATTTATATATTGATTTGAAATTTTAATTTAAAATATAATTTATAGTGTTTGTTACACTATATTTTAATACTACTTCAAAAAACGCTATTTAAGAAATAATATTTTAAATTTATATTTTAATAGTCTAATTTATATACTTATGTCACTCAGCTAACCGTGTTTGTTACACTATTTTTAAAATATTCCCCAATTAATTTAATTTTTTATTTTTCAATAACATGTTTATTTACCTTGAAGTAGATTACATGAAGGACAATTTGCTGAGTTGTAATTTTTCGATTACTTTAATTTATTTTAATAATAATACAGTAATAGCTAATTTTATTAAAATGTGTGTGGTGATTTTTTCTGTATATATTCCAAATTGGAGGAAGATAGCTTCGGATTATAAAGATAGTTTATATGATAAGTCTTTATCAGAAATATATTTTTTGTTGTTTCTTAGCATCTAGAAGTATATTTATATTTTTTGTTGTTTCTTAGCATCTAGAAGTATATTTGCGTGCGTACAAGACGCTTTGAGGAAAGGAAAATGATAATCGAAGAAGTTGAAATCTTCATCATTTCTTTTGAGAAATGGAGAGTTTGATTGAGGAGATAAAACAAAAGAGAGATTTGGTGTATGAAACATTTTTTTAAAAAGGTTTAATCATTTATATTATGTGCCTATCTCTCCTAATGAAATCCTTAAAAACTATGCTTAGCCACTTGAACCCTTAACAGGGGGTGCATCTAGTAAAACCATGGTTTATTTTATACTTCCCTTTTAATATATATGCTCACCTCACCATCCAAAATTCGGCCGACCCATATATGATTTCATCACTGGTTATCAATTTGGAATTGCCATTAAAGGCCATTTGTTCTACTCCTTACATGGCACCAATATTTAACTACCACATTGAAATTGTCAACAACCGTTGCCAGTACATTCAAAACATACTAACCAGTTTTATTTGTCTCATTCTTCAATTTTTCTTCTCTATATTCCCATTTCCTACTCCAACAAGTGCTACATTTCTTTTCTATGGTCACATGAATATCCACTAGAATATCCCCAACAAACACTTAAATCCTTCAACTCTCATCTCAAAATTGATCAATGTCAGGTGCTATTGCAATTGCTGTGGTTACTACAGCTATGGTTATGTTATTCATTGCAGGGATTTTCCTTTACTTTTACCACAAATTTGTTCTACGTAGATACCACATTAGAAACGAAGTTGCTACAAGTTCTGGAGTGAACCATGAAGATCATATAAAAAGAGTTGGTGGTGGTAATGTGAAAGGACTAATTGTTGAAGAAAATGGGGTTGATATTATTTATATGATGGACACAGAAAGCAGACAATTAACAAATGGATTCCCAAATAGTATATACAATCCAAGTTATCAAGATTATGAAGAAGAAAAGATAATAGATGTAATGGTTCATAGGTCCAAAATATCTAAAGCTCATGATGTTCCACTTGCATGTGAATCTCCATGCTTGAGTGTTCATGACAAATTAGTTCAACCTTTATCTCCATTGCCACCTTCACCTGAGTTTGTATCTCCACTTCCACTTCCACCACTGCAAAAACCTTTACCGATGATTCTTGAGAAGAAAACTCAACCACTACCACCGCCGCCGCCACCACCTCCTCCTCCACCACTGGCCCCTCCAAGAAAAGAAATTCCAAGAGCACCTCCTCTTCCAGTAGCAGCACCAGGTCCACGTCCACCTCCACTTCCAAAGTCTAGAGGCTTTATTTCAGCAATGAAACCTCCGCCAGTGCCTAAAGGGAAAGCAAACATAAAAGATATTAAAGAGGGTATCTTAGGGGAGAGTTCAAGAGAGAAGGGTGCTGGCCAAACAAGGCTGAAGCCTTTGCATTGGGATAAGGTTGTAGCTGATGTTGATCACTCAACAGTCTGGGATCAGATCAATGATGGCTCTTTTCGGTAATATTCTCCTTTATGTTAGTTTATTTTGACCAGTTTCTATTTCTCTCATAGTTTATACTTGATATTGAAGAGAATCACACTCAAATACGGCTAATGCTGCTTCAATTGTGGTTATAGAAACATCAAAAATATGATGTCACCATAGTTTTAAATTGTAGTCCGCAATTGCAATTACATCTGTATCAGAATGGTTTTTGATGCATCTGCAACCACATTTGCATTTTCTGCAACGTAGAAGTTTTTAAAGAACATAACAGTTTTTGATGTCTCTACAACCACATTGCAAATGTAATTGCGGACGCATCGAGTGTATTTCTTTGCAATGTAACATTTTTACTGCGACTGCAACCACAATTTAAAACGTTGGACGTTGTTGCGGCCTAGATTGTAGTTACACAACCTTTTCTTAAAATTCATGATTGTCAACTTCACAATTTTGAAGTCCTTTTTACCTTTTTACAGGTTTGATGATGAACTCATAGAATCACTCTTTGGATTTAAAAACCAAGAAAGAAACAAGGGTCTTTCCACTTTAGCCAAGTCCAATTCCAACACACCAACTCAAATATTCATCCTAGAACCAAGAAAATCTCAAAACACGGCAATTGTGCTGAGATCACTTACAGTATCTCGCAGGGAAATCTTGGATGCACTAATTGACGGTCAGGGACTCAGTGCTGAGACACTTGAAAGACTAACTAAAATAGCTCCCTCTCAAGAAGAAGCATCCAAAATTATCCAATTCAGTGGCAACCCAGAAAACCTTGCAGATGCTGAGTCTTTCCTATACTACATCCTGAAAGCAGTTCCAACAGCATTTGATCGTTTAAAAGCAATGCTTTTCAGGACAAATTATGATTGTGAAGTTCTCAGACTTAAAGAACACCTCCAAACAGTTGAAATGGGTTGTAATGAACTAAGGACTAGTGGCTTGTTTTTGAAACTTCTTGAGGCCATTCTCAAAACTGGGAACAGAATGAATGCTGGAACTTCAAGAGGCAATGCACAAGGCTTCAACTTAAGTGCTCTTACAAAACTTTCTGATGTCAAAAGCACAAATAATGGGAAGATTAGTTTGCTTCACTTTATTGTGGAACAAGTTGTTCAATCAGAAGGTAGAAGGCAAGCTATGTATAGCTTGATAAAACAAGAGGCAGAAAAAGAATATGTAATTCTTGGTTTACAAGTGTTAGGTGGGCTAAGGGATGAGTTATGTGAAGCAAGAAAAGCAGCTAGCATTGAATACCATAATTTCATCACTATGTATTCAACTCTCAGTGCTCATGTTAGTGAAATTAGACACATTATAACATGCTGTGGAAACACTACTGAGAAAGGTGGATTCATTAGGGAGATGAAAGGATTCATAGAGGAATGTGAGGAGGAACTTAAGGTGGTGAAAGAGGAACAGACAAGAATCATGGAACTTGTGAAGAAAACAAACGAGTACTATTTAGCTGGAGCATGCAAAGACAATATGTCAAACCCCTTTCAACTGTTTGTTATTGTAAAAGAATTTGTTGAGAAGGTAGATCAGGCTTGCATTGAACTAAAAAGGAAGGTTGAAAAGAAGAATGTAGGAGTAGAGAGTGTATCAACAACACCACCTTTGTCACCATCGAAGAGCACTCCACTTAGAGTTGCTAACTTTGATTTAAATTTTCTGTCAAATTTATCAGAATCTACATCTTCTAGCCAATCCGAAGAAGATTTCTGAAGCTGGATTTTGCATTTGTATCCATTTGGTTTATGCAAAACAATAATTGGAGTTCCTTCTTTAGTCATAGATTTGGTATGTAAAATCTTTAGTCAGTTGAAATTAAGCATGTCAATTTTGAGTCAGTAACTCACTATAAACGTTTAGAAGTTGTTAACTCTCATGATGTTTCGAGCTTTTACATTATTATTTCATCCTTGTTTCTGTTTCTAGCACTTTGATTGCATGAAGCTGTCATGATCAAAAACATAATGATCATTTTTGTTTTAGTCGGCTTTATAAACATTTTTTTAATAGCGTTTCACGACTATTAATAGTGTGATTTTAAACATTATTAAAAGTCATAAAGCACTATTAAAAGTAATGAGAGACAAAAGTTGATGAAAAAACGTTTGGGAATCAAAAAATCAAAATTTAATAGTGACTAAAAATATATTTAACTCTTTAACATATATATTAAATAGAATAAACCCTCACTTTTATCCTTAAAAGTATCATTGTATCTCCTATTTAGTCTTTTAAACTATGAAAATCTATTAAATAATTCATAAAATTTATTTCCGTTCATTAATTTAGTCCCTAAAATGTTTCATTCATGAACTAAATTGAATGAGAAAGATAAACTCTAGAAACTTATTAATATTTAGAGATTAAATTCAAATTTTATTCTATTAAATATTACGGATCTAAAACTAAAACTAAGGTAAAAATGTATTTTTAATTTAAACTTTAGAATCAAAACTGAATATTTAGAGATCAAGAATGTGTTGATTTATTTTTGACAAGAAGAATGTGTTTGATTAGTCTTGATGAAAATGTTTTACCATATTTCGAGACATTTACAACGGAGACAAAAAAATACTTTTTAAACTCTGGAGGCAAAAACCAATGCTGGAAACTAAAAATATGATGACTAACCCATGCCCAAGGGTCGCGGTGCTGGGTAAGAGAGGCCTAGCCAGGAACAGATGAGTGGAGTTTCTCACACGACTTTCATCGAACACCTATCGATCTCTAACCTAACGTGTCAACGCAACAACTAACCACGTGGCCCTTTAGTAAACCCAATACTAGTTCGCAGATCCTCATCATCATCATCATCATCGTATTCTTCTCGTCCTTGTCGTTCTTCTTCCTCACTCCAAAAACAGCCATGAATCGTGTATTAACATTTTCTAAACACCGTTTCAGAGCCATTCACCAAACAATCTCCAAACACAACCATGGTGAAACCCAACTCCAAAGTGCGGGTCCCGTTGCCTCTCTCCTCAAGTCCCGCTCCGTCATACGATTCCAAGGCCCCGACACCATCAAGTTCCTTCAAGGACTCTTGACCAACGATATACGCAAGTTTGGCGAATCCAGTGAGGTTAAAACCGCGAATTTGCCTACACCCAACGTCCCTTCCACGTCGGTTCCTCCTATCTATGCCGCCTTGTTAACCCCTCAAGGCAGATTCCTATACGACCTCTTTCTCTATAAACCGCCTAACTCCGACACCAAGCTTGATAGCACCGGAACTGGGCCTTCCTCCGAACCAGACCAACCATTTCAATTATTTGCTGATGTGGATTCTTCTGTTTTGGATGAATTGTTGACAACTCTCACCAAGTTCGTATCACTTATTCTTTTTACCAAGTTTGATTTTGTTTTTTGTTCTGTATCATTTGTTGGTTAATTTGCAAACTATTTCTATTAGTTCTATTACTGTAAGTGCACAGAAAATATATTCTGAATAATACTCATGTGTTTCATTTATAGAATGATGAAAAATTACACCAAATGATAGAACTGAGATCCATCTATATAGAGAGAGCTAACTGAGAAACAACCTTAGTAACAAGTTAGCAATTAACTCTAATGCCGGTAACAATTATCTTCGATTAAAGTGGCAGCACTATTGGCCATTTTACAATTGTAATAGAGGGGATCACTGTATTGTAAACAAATAACAGTAACTGATTAACTGAATCAGTTAGAGGCTAATAATTTTTGGGCAATTGCCAATTAGACAGTAGAAGATAGAGATTATTAGCATAAAAAAACATAATTTAGTTGAACTGAAATTATTTCCATTACTTGTTCTATTTGGTGCGGCAGATACCGGTTGAGATCAAAGGTTGAGATTGATAATGTGGCCAACGAGTTCTCATGCTGGCAACGTTATGGTTTTGGACTTCTCACGAAGTCCTCCGATGAAGAGGAACTGGAAGCAGCCTCTGTTGGGTGGGGTGCTGGGGTGGATGATGCTGCAATGTCATCTTCACGTGGAGGAAATCTTGGATGGCAATGGTTTAAGGATCCTAGATTGGCATGTCTCGGTTTCAGAGGGATCTTCCCATCAAATATAATTCGTTAGTATCTACTATTTGCTATTAAGGTTTTGTATCTATTTATTGATGGTTCAAATGTTTTATATTACTGTGTCTCTGAGTGTTTCAGCACCTCTAGTTGAAGCTGACAAGGAGACTGATGAACAGAATTACCTTCTGTGGAGAATAGAGAATGGAGTAGCTGAAGGATCAACCGAGATTCCAAAAGGTACATACTGTAAAATCTGTTTTCTTGTAAGAGAAACTCATTCTTCTCTAGCTGACTATAGTGGTTAATTGATAATCTCTAGGTGACGCAATGCCGCTTGAGTATAATTTTGTAGGCCTTAATGCAATCAGCTTTGACAAAGGTTGCTATGTGGGTCAGGAACTCATAGCTCGTACGCACCATAGAGGGGTGATTCGGAAGCGTATAATTCCACTTAGATTTCTAGATAATGATGGGAAAGGTAATTACTAATTAGAAGTTCTCTTCTTTAGTATTGTCTTATGATTATGATGGACTCTGATCCTTTTCATTTCTGCTATTCCAGAAGTAGTAAACAAAGTCATTCCGGGTTCAGAAGTAATAAACACTGCATCTGGCAAAAGAGCTGGTATAGTGTCTACTGCCATGGGATGTCATGGGCTGGGGCTCTTACGGCTAGAGGAAGCTTTAAAAGGTTCCAGTGCCTTGTCCATTCAAGGGCAAGAGAATGTGAAGGTTGTCGCTAGTAAACCAGATTGGTGGCCTTCTGAATGGCTTCAAGATCTTCAGCAACGTACTGCTGTTGCATAGGATACTCAATTTTGTTCAAAAGGCAAGTATCTGTAACAATTATTCTGTGAGTAGCTTGTAAACGTGAAGTTAATGTATTACTAGTTATTACAGTGAGTGAATAGGTAGTGAAAAGGGAACTGTGAAGATGACTGTTGTGGATTTTCTTACTGAATGAGTTATGGTAACCTTAATGTGCAACAGTTTTGTTTTGGGGAAAATTAGAAAAGAATCATATTTTAGTGAATCTCTGTACTAAAATCCTCCCATTACTGTTTCGTTGATGAGTAGTATAAGTTAGAAAATTATGCGTAGTATAAATTTAATGCCAAAAAGAGACATTATGTACAAAATGATAGCATCACGATGTATATGAACTATATGAAAGGGTAGGAAGCAGGAGCAAACAAATCTACAGCAGCTCGTTGTCTATCAGTGTTCCTAAAAGCAAATCAGAGTAATAAACTTGTTGCTATTTTTCATGAAATTTCTGGTGGCTGAGGGCAATTATGCTTTGTATTTGTAGCTATTGGAACAAAATGTTTGATATATTTTTTTTTATATAAACCGGGTATGCAAAGACTAATCCCTCGAGCCGGGTAGGACTACAATGGGTGGCTCCCTCAAGAGATTTGACACTGTTGCTTGCCTAATGTTGGATTCGAACTCAGGACTTTGGTTAAGTTGGAAGAGACTCCTACCATCTCATTCAAGTGCTCTTGGGATTTCTTGGACAGACGAGTTGACAAAAAAGAACTCGATGTAAGATAAATTGCAATTTTAGAATGCAAATCATTGAACGATCAACATCTAAAAGCCAAGACACTTGCAACATTTCAGTCATTAATCAAAACAAAATTGAACGATCAACATCTAAGACACTTGCAACATTTCAGTCATTAATCAAAACAAAATTGTAACAGAAGAAAAAATAGGTTGCTGGAAAAGAAAAAACCCGATCAATAAGAGGCTGGACGCCTTTAGGATTTTTGAGAATAAATATGGTCAGAGTTTCATGTTATTTTTCAAGAAAAAACAAGTGTGTACCGAAAACTCCAAGGTTTATGAAAGATCACACAACTAATGGAAAATAAAGGAAAACAGGATAGCTATAGCAGTATAGGACTTTCAGGAAGAAAATAACCAACTCTCCTCACTTGTACTCGCAGTCTTGTGTGATCAATTGAATACAAAATGAGTTGCTCCTCTCTCAATACATCAGGTATGCTTATTTTCAAGCTCATAACCACTCAAACTTAGATACAACATACAAGGTAGTTACAGCATTAAAAAACTATCCTTAGCCACTTGAACCCTTAACCGAATTAGTTAGGATTGCTATTCACGTCCAACTAACTAAAACTCCATTTGATGAACCACCGGGATATAACAAACTTCCACATTGGATCTTCAAAACCAGCATAACTAGACAATGACTAAATTAGGAGCTTGGAACCACCTTAGTAAGCATGCCAGCATGATCATCTTCAATGCTCACTTTCTTCAGTTCTAACAGTGCCTTTGGCAATGTTTTCATGAATGAAGTGTATATCTGCTTTTAGAGCTGTCAATTTGGCCCATATGGGCCAGCCCAGCCCCAGCCCCACATGGCCCTAGGGCCAAAAGTCCCATGGGCCAAAAAGCCTACATTTCATAAGCCCACATGGCCCCAAGCCCCAGCAGTGGCGGACCCAGGACCCCGGGGTCAGGGGTGTCAAATTTTTTAAGGCCGATGTCAAATGGGTGCAAAACTTGGTCTACTAGTACAATTTCAAATTTTCAGGGGTGTCAAAATTAAAATTTCAGGAGATTTAGGCTATTTATATAGGGTGTTTAGTGCAAAAAAAATATTCCAGGGGTTCAACTGAACCCCCTGGCTTGTAGCCAGGTCCGCCACTGAGCCCCAGTGGGCCAGGGCCAGCCCCAAGGCTCTTAATTTTTTGTTTAATTTTGTAGATAGTTGTGATCTATCCAATATATTTTTTTAATCTATTGGATAATTATAAAAATACTTTTTAACAAAAAAAAATTTCAGTTTTTCAGTTTTTTTCAAATTCAGAAACTAAATAATATATATAAATATATATAATATTATATATATATATATATATATATAATATATATCAGCCACCACCGACCGCCGTGGTGGCCGCCGGAGCGCCGCCTCCAGCCGCCGTGTGGGTTACCGGAGCGCCGCCGTGAGGTCGCGGAGCGCCGTCGTCCGCCGCCGTGGGCGTTGCCGGAGCGCCGCCTCCGACTGCCGTGAGGTCGCCGAAGCGCCGCCGTGGGGTAGTCGGAACGCCGCCGTGGGGCTGCCGGAGAGCCGCCCGGCACCACCTCCATATTTAAATGTAAATATATATTTATATTTATATATTATAACTATTATATTATATATATATATATAAGCTATATATATATATATTATATATTTATACATTTACAGATATTAAAAATATAAATAAAAAAATCTGAAGTATAAAAATATATTAAAATGATGTTTAAAAGTATTTTTTTACTAATAAAAATATTTTTTTAGTAAAAGATTTTTTATGTTTTAAAAATATAAAGGAGGTGGTAGTGATGGTGGTGGTGGTGAGAAGAAAAATGAGGCGGTGGTGGTGGTGGTGGTGAGTGGGAGATGGCGATGGTGGTGATGGTTGTGGTGAGAGAGAGAATGAGGTGGTGGTGAGAGTGATGGAGAAGAGGAATGGGGTAAAAGAATGAAAGAGAGGTGTAACTAGTAGGAAAAGAAAGATCAAAAAAAAATTGGGGGCCAACCCACAAAGCCCTGGCCCCAACCCACTAAAAAATTTAAAATGTGGGTTGGGGCTAAAAAAAGCCCCATTAATAGGGGGCTGAAATGTTTGGGGCTAAATTAGGGGGCCAATAGGGCTGGGCTCGGGGCTTGGGGCTAAACTGACACCTCTATCTGCTTTGTTGTCTCGTGGAACAGAGGAGTGGAGGTTGAAGTTACAAGTTCCACAGAAAATCTGTGAGAAACCCGTTTGCACCACCTTCGGTGTTCACCTTATATCTCTCTGTACGCGGCTCAGATGAACGCGATTCTTGATGATTCAGAAACTACACAAGAAATGCTTCGAATTAGGCACAAGAATTAACGGATTTCATTGAGTATTGTGGGAGAAAAATGAATTACAAGTTTCAGTTTTGAATTAGAGTCAGTTTTAACCCAATCCCCTTGTTTTCATGATAACTCTCTGGATACTGGGTGAATTTGTTTGAAACTTAAACCATATGAAACTAGACAAAATTATCTACACAATGGGCACTGGTTTGAGGGATTTTGGCTACGAATTGACCTAGATACGCGTGTTGAAAATCTGTACACTGATACTGGAAAACGGGTGTGGAGCTGGGAATGTCGGTTCGTCAAGTTTCGATCCGAGTCGTCAAAGTTCGAGAGACGTCAATTCCGTAGACAGGAAGGGAACTCAGTACCTGGGATTTGTGTTTGGTTGCTGTTCCGAAGTTCAGTTTCGAGTATCGGACGAGTTCGGTGCGAGTACGTGATTACGGGGATCGTTCGAGAGGTTACGGTTCGGTCGTTTCGTGTGAGGACGTGATTTCTCGCGAGATCGTCAAAACGGTGAGTTCTATACTCGCTTAGGGATTTGTTTTTCGAATATATGATTTCATGACTCTGAATCAAGGTTTTTCGCGTTTCGTTTTGAAAATAATCGAGTCAAAAACCGTTTTCGGGAAAATGACGTTTTTACGGTTTTTCGGTGAATATATATGTTTTATTGATTTGATTGATTTTTATGCTTTCGCTTGAATATGACTGAATTGCTGGTTGAAATGTTTGTTTTTAAGTCACGAAAGTCCTAAAATGTCTCGGCACCGGATTGAAAGCGAAACGGAACAAAACGGAATTTTGAAAGGTCATTTTTGAACACTTCTGCCGACGGTCGCGTCGCGACCCGTGGCCGTCGCCACGCGACCATGTTTAATTTTGCGAAGGTTTTGGTTCTGTAACTGTAACACCCCTTTTCTACCCCTTAGTTTACACGTCATTATCAGAGTAAAATAAAATTGTTTTCAAAAATGTTAATTGAGTTGATAGAAAAGAAGTGTCACACCGTCATAAAAATTGAACTTCACAAAATTCAACACGCCACAGCGGAATAAAAATAATAACTCGCTAAGCCTCTCGAACACGTCGCATATACTCCACATAGTCATTAAACAGTTAAATTAATTAAACTATCAAACTCCAGCCACGCCCCCTAGGTGCTACAGTATCAGAGAGCGACTCGACAACATCCCACAGCTAATAAGGAAGGCAGCAGGTCCTTCACTCGCGGTTACCTGCAGCGTTGCCACAATAGAGCAACATTCCAAGCAGAAGGGTGAGCTCAATTCAATCCATATAATAAATCACATGATAAGCAGTAAGTCAAGTCACGGCACTAGAGTAAACACATCACAAATCATCAATCACGTCAGTACAACAACTTATCACAATGCCATGCGACTATATGCGATGCAACCCCCACCAGGGCATATGCATGATGGTACCATACTCGTCACTGCCACTATGGGCGAACATCGTCACTAAGAGGCCGAAGCCTATTCGTCATAAAATGCACATGCCATGAGACACTATGGACACATGTGCAACCACAAATCATCATAATCACAACATCATCAAATATATGGACCACTAAGGGCAACAACGTCATTCAATTAGCCACTAAGGGCATCCTCGTCGTAATCACATCATCATCAAAATATTGACCACTAAGGGCAACAACGTCATTTAATTAGCCACTAAGGGCATCCTCGTCATAATCATCACAATCACATCATCATCAAAAATATTGGTCACTAAGGGCAAAAGCGTAAATTAACTAGCCACTAAGGGCATCATCGTCATAATCATCCATTTTGATACTAAAATGTTAAAACTGCTGGTTGTGCGCAAAAGGATTTTCAAAAATAAACTCAACACGGCTTCACAACGTCATGGGATGACTACCGGGGACAGCCTCTTGGGCGCCCAGAAAACACCAGAAAATGATAAGTTTTTATTTTAAAAATATGACACACAGGTAGACAACCGAAAAAGCTTTCCAACGCTTTTTGAAACGTTTAAAATGGGTGTCCGAGTCAAAAGTTATAGCGAAAACAGTTTTTATTAAAAAATCGGGAACATCCTGAAAATGGCGCCCAGGCACAGGGATCCGGCGCCCAGCAACACAGAATTTGGCAACACAGGCAACAGGCGCGCACACGGGCGCCATGCGCCCAGGGCAGCAACACACGCACTGGCGCGCAACACAGCGCCCAGGAGAGGGGATCCGGCGCCCAGAAACTGGCGCAGCTTAGACACAGTTTGATTCCAGAATTTGTCTCAACTTTGGAGACCCATAACTTGAGCTACACAACTCCAAATTGAACGAAACCAGTTCCAAAACGACCGGCTTTAAGTCTATTTTCAAAAGCAACCAGCCACGTAATTTTTGGACTAACAAAACAATACCAGTTTTAGAAAAACCGAACAGTGTCCAGAAATGCACACATATGGCGCCCAAGGCGCCTAGGAGTTACAAAATCTTATTTCTCATCAATTAAATTACTAATTCAACACCAAAATTCAATTACCAATATGAACATCAAATTACCACGGTCATCTCCAATTACCATCAATCAAAATACTATCACAACATTAATCAAACACTTGGCATACAAATCACAAATCTTCAACAACAAGACATCATATGGCAAGGGCTTATTCCAATCATCATAACACGACATCAATTTCAGATTTATGGCACTATAATTCCTACTCCCACATAACCCCCTTCATATAAACCCATTAGATAAAGGAACCCCACCCTTACAACCTATCATGAATATCTATTATATAGAAAGATAGAACTCCCCTTACCTTAATTTACCGAAGACAAAACCCTCTTGACTGGAACCACCAAGAACCACCGCAACAAGCTAGATCCCTCCCTTTCCCCTATGGAACTTGCGCAATCCTTCTTGTCTTCTCTCATGGGTGCGGCGCTCATAGCTTAAGCCCTCACGGCTCTCTTCCTTGTTTTTCACCAAATGAGCTAAAAACCCAAAAACTTGGTTTATATATGCGCTTATGTTTGTTGGGTCATGGGTCATGGGCTTTCTCTCCACTTAAGCCCTAATTTAATTAGTTGGTGCCACCAATTTCCTAATACCACACCTCCACTTAATTAATTAATATAATTTCTCAATAATCTAATTATATCAACTAAATAAATTAAATACCTAAATACTTAATTAAATAAATTAATTAAATATTTAGGGTGTTACAACTCTCCCCCACTTAGAATAATTTCGTCCTCGAAATTTCTCTGCCCATGCTAACACTCCTCCATTAACCGACTACGGCACCTAGGCAACTAGTGCTATCTATCATGCTGATCATTATCGCTTTGATCACCGGCGGTAAGTGATTGGGCGGCCGTCCCTCCTACTTGTTCAGCCAGGTAACTCAAGTAATAACAATCAGGCTCACTCTCTAGTGATCCCGCAAGGATCCCGCTGCGCTACTCTGATAAACTAACTTACATTCCAACTCACTCATCTACCCTTCCGGACAGCAAAACATATCAAAGCACACTAATAATCACAACAAGTTCACAGAGTGCGTAACGATTGCAAAACAAGCCACACAATCAACATATCACAACAACACATATTCATCAACACAGTCAGACTCCAGGACCAAATATCCCTTTTAAAACAATGGCCATAGGCCCACAACATTAATCAAACAATTCGGGCCATCCAGCGGTACCCTCAACAAGACAATGTGGGCCATTCGGCGATACCCACAACAATAACAACATAATAACTTGGGCCATTCGGCGGTACCCAAGGCAACAACAAAACAACAACATAACTTGGGCCATTCGGCGGTACCCAAGACAACAACCAACAATGACAACATAACTTGGGCCATTCGGTGGTACCCAAGACAACATCAATAACCACACCAACATCAACATCATTCATATCAATACAATCGTCAACAACATCATCAAGAACATCAACATCAACATTATTAACAACAACAGCACAGGACCACAGCATGATCACAACAATGGGCGCTAAGGCGCCAACAACCAATGACAGCGAAATAGGCATGGCACCCACGGTTAGGGCGCCTCCAACAACACTAACAAAATGGCACATGGCGCCTATGGGCAGGGCGCCTTCACCACTAGACTACAGCAACAACAAATCAGCAATGGCCAATGGCCTAAGACAACAAATCAACAATAGCACACAACATGTCTCACCTTAACGAATCAACATTCAACAACTTAACACCATAAGCAATTATCACCGAAACAATCAAGGAGTCAAGGCAGCCTCCACAACTAGTTTTTAAGACATGTAGCAAAATTGTCTAACAGGGCATCATAGCATACATATGGTAATTATCAGAACCCTAGATCACACCACACGATTTCAATAGTACAAACATTCACGTACAAAACATTTCGTTTAGATTTTTCAACACGAGAATTAAAACATGTCCTAGAAATTGATTTTTCCACCACCAGACTAAACGTCAGCTTAAACAGTTCGAATAAAATATTCTTAAGAACACATGCCAATAAAAGCTAACTCAAAGAAGCTCACAATAGTGCCCTTTTATAGAAAAAATAATTTTCAATGCTACTATCAGTATACAACCACAGAATTGTTTATGAGTTGTTCAAAAGCGATTTTCAAAATCTCTTAACATTTTTAGACCACAAACCACCAAATAGGATCACTCATAAAAATAGGGACGGTCAGCAATCAAAACAGGCACAACCCAGAAATAGTAGTAGCGTACAAAAGTAGGAACAGTGACAGTTATTTTTGGAAACAGCAACAACAACTTTCAACAGACCGCAACAATAATTTTCTGAAAACGACGACAACAATTTTTCTGAAAACAGTAACAATTTTTTTTTTCTCTGAAAACAACAACAATGGCAATTCAAAACAGCAATAACATTACCATTTAAAACAGCCACAACAATAACACTTTAAAACAGCAATAACTCAAAATAATCCACGAAGCAAGGTCACTAAGTACATAAGAATACAGTTAACATTTAAAACCTTATTACCACTGGTCAGCTCAAAACGGACAGTTACACTAACATTTAACACTAACATTTTATTCAACATAGTGCACATTTTAAATTTCAAGGTTCCCAAACTATTTAGCACAACTTATAAAGAGTGCAACAGCAAACAAAATCAAGGGAAACCCAGTGTTGGAAATTACAAGTCATACTTATTATTTTACCAAAGAAACTTTCCACACAGTTATGAAAACAGAAATAAGGTTATTACATTCGTACCGGTTATAATCCGAATTAACTTGATAAAAATAAATTTTTGACCCTTCCCGGTGTACTACATGTTATGCCATACTAGGATGGTCCACCCAAATGCACCAAAATAGCAATTAAGAAAGATTGGGACAGAATACGTGGGATAATAATAATCATAACTATAACTCGTTTTAAAATCTTTTCACGTGGCTTGAAAAAGAGGGCAACACAATAGTTAGGGTGTTCAAACCAAAAATTTTATCACTTGCAGCAGTCAAGGTAGCGAAACATCGTAACGTAATTGGCAAGACCAATTCACAAGGCACTTAGCATGTAGCATCATTGTGCAATCAAAAGCACACCGTAGTAAAAACAAGACCAGTGTCCATTTATTAAAATAATTTTAATACCATCACGAGTATCCAACTATAAAATTTCTTTAATAGATGTCAAAAGCAATTTTCAGAAATCTCTTTACTTTCCAGATTACAAAACCACATAGTGTAAATCAAGAGGCAATAACCAAAAAGATTTTGTTTAAAAAATTCAAGCGCTCAATGTCGACTTCACGAAGCATGGGAATTAGAAAATATTTCATGAGGACTCTAAACTCACAATCACTGCATGTTATCAACGTAGTAACAACTTAAATAATCAGCAAAACCATTTTACAAAACAATCAACCTTAACATCAAGACATACCACAATGAGTTTCACGTAAGGCTTAGTGTTGATTAATTAAAATAGTTTAAGCAAATCAAACACACGTGAGTATCAACAACAATCACATCGTTGGAAGCACACAAGCACATCAATTACGCATTCAAAACTTGGGTCGCCAAATCACGGTGTAAATCATTGGGAACCACACTAATGAAGTCAAGATTCACACAACCAGAAAGTTAACAATGAGAACCAAAAACAGAAGAAACAGGGTCCACACACAGAATCACGTCAAACACACAATACCAGCACATGACGCTAGTAGGGACATCTCCCCCCACTAGTACTCTTACCATTAGCAATTTTTGTTTTACCTTCACCTGCAGAAACGTTAGTACAACACAAACAACTGTTAGATTCAAAAGACAACAGTTGGTCGTACACCGACACAACGACTCGGCCGGACGGACCAACTGCTCTGATACCACTATTGTAACACCCCTTTTCTACCCCTTAGTTTACACGTCATTATCAGAGTAAAATAAAATTGTTTTCAAAAATGTTAATTGAGTTGATAGAAAAGAAGTGTCACACCGTCATAAAAATTGAACTTCACAAAATTCAACACGCCACAGCGGAATAAAAATAATAACTCGCTAAGCCTCTCGAACACGTCGCATATACTCCACATAGTCATTAAACAGTTAAATTAATTAAACTATCAAACTCCAGCCACGCCCCCTAGGTGCTACAGTATCAGAGAGCGACTCGACAACATCCCACAGCTAATAAGGAAGGCAGCAGGTCCTTCACTCGCGGTTACCTGCAGCGTTGCCACAATAGAGCAACATTCCAAGCAGAAGGGTGAGCTCAATTCAATCCATATAATAAATCACATGATAAGCAGTAAGTCAAGTCACGGCACTAGAGTAAACACATCACAAATCATCAATCACGTCAGTACAACAACTTATCACAATGCCATGCGACTATATGCGATGCAACCCCCACCAGGGCATATGCATGATGGTACCATACTCGTCACTGCCACTATGGGCGAACATCGTCACTAAGAGGCCGAAGCCTATTCGTCATAAAATGCACATGCCATGAGACACTATGGACACATGTGCAACCACAAATCATCATAATCACAACATCATCAAAATATGGACCACTAAGGGCAACAACGTCATTCAATTAGCCACTAAGGGCATCCTCGTCGTAATCACATCATCATCAAAATATTGACCACTAAGGGCAACAACGTCATTTAATTAGCCACTAAGGGCATCCTCGTCATAATCATCACAATCACATCATCATCAAAAATATTGGTCACTAAGGGCAAAAGCGTAAATTAACTAGCCACTAAGGGCATCATCGTCATAATCATCCATTTTGATACTAAAATGTTAAAACTGCTGGTTGTGCGCAAAAGGATTTTCAAAAATAAACTCAACACGGCTTCACAACGTCATGGGATGACTACCGGGGACAGCCTCTTGGGCGCCCAGAAAACACCAGAAAATGATAAGTTTTTATTTTAAAAATATGACACACAGGTAGACAACCGAAAAAGCTTTCCAACGCTTTTTGAAACGTTTAAAACGGGTGCCTGAGTCAAAAGTTATAGCGAAAACAGTTTTTATTAAAAAATCGGGAACATCCTGAAAATGGCGCCCAGGCACAGGGATCCGGCGCCTAGCAACACAGAATTTGGCAACACAGGCAACAGGCGCGCACACGGGCGCCATGCGCCCAGGGCAGCAACACACGCACTGGCGCGCAACACAGCGCCCAGGAGAGGGGATCCGGCGCCCAGAAACTGGCGCAGCTTAGACACAGTTTGATTCCAGAATTTGTCTCAACTTTGGAGACCCATAACTTGAGCTACACAACTCCAAATTGAACGAAACCAGTTCCAAAACGACCGGCTTTAAGTCTATTTTCAAAAGCAACCAGCCACGTAATTTTTGGACTAACAAAACAATACCAGTTTTAGAAAAACCGAATAGTGTCCAGAAATGCACACATATGGCGCCCAAGGCGCCTAGGAGTTACAAAATCTTATTTCTCATCAATTAAATTACTAATTCAACACCAAAATTCAATTACCAATATGAACATCAAATTACCACGGTCATCTCCAATTACCATCAATCAAAATACTATCACAACATTAATCAAACACTTGGCATACAAATCACAAATCTTCAACAACAAGACATCATATGGCAAGGGCTTATTCCAATCATCATAACACGACATCAATTTCAGATTTATGGCACTATAATTCCTACTCCCACATAACCCCCTTCATATAAACCCATTAGATAAAGGAACCCCACCCTTACAACCTATCATGAATATCTATTATATAGAAAGATAGAACTCCCCTTACCTTAATTTACCGAAGACAAAACCCTCTTGACTGGAACCACCAAGAACCACCGCAACAAGCTAGATCCCTCCCTTTCCCCTATGGAACTTGCGCAATCCTTCTTGTCTTCTCTCATGGGTGCGGCGCTCATAGCTTAAGCCCTCACGGCTCTCTTCCTTGTTTTTCACCAAATGAGCTAAAAACCCAAAAACTTGGTTTATATATGCGCTTATGTTTGTTGGGTCATGGGTTATGGGCTTTCTCTCCACTTAAGCCCTAATTTAATTAGTTGGTGCCACCAATTTCCTAATACCACACCTCCACTTAATTAATTAATATAATTTCTCAATAATCTAATTATATCAACTAAATAAATTAAATACCTAAATACTTAATTAAATAAATAAATTAAATATTTAGGGTGTTACAGTAACTCTTTGCGTCGCGACGGAACCTGTTTGCGTCGCGACGCAGTGTAATTTTCAGCAAACCCTACTAATTTTGTTTTCGTGATAACTTTTGATCTGGGAATCCGATTGAGGTGTTTTCAGTTGCGTTTTAAAGCTTATTGAAAGGTCTATTCAGAGGTATAATTCAAACTATAAAATGCTCTGTTTTGAAAGTTAAGGATGCTGAAAAAACCGAACTATAGTGAACGCGAGTGCATACGAATCATGTTGAGATAACGAACCTAGAGTTCATCATGTCATGCTAAGTTACTTGATTGTAAGTCTATAAAGACATTTAAACTCTCAATTCATGTAAACACAATTCAAGTTACTTTCCCTCGGGGAAAGGTAGATGGTATACTTTGAGTATATCGAGGGTGACGATCCTCTCAGATTAGCATACTAGGGTGTGGGAAGTCATGAGCCCCAAATCCTAGGCCCACATGTTTTGCCCACTAGTAATTAGCGGGATGGGTTCACCAAAGGACAAAGAAATAACCATGCTAAGGTAGGCTTGAGGTGTTGTGCTAAGTTCATGAAAATATGATGTGTAGTTGCTTATCAGGGCTACATCCAGAAAGTAATTAATTTAACGAGTAGTCGCTTATTAGGGCTAAAAGTTACATGGAAATAATATATGTCCACGTGGTTGCTTATTAGGGCCACGAGTTCAAAGATAAAGTTTAATAAACCACTAGAGTTAGTCAGGGGTCTCGATAGGACTCACTGAGATAATGTTTATCACCCTTTATATGTTGTGGTTTTTACAGAGAAGCAGGGGAAAGCAAAGGCGACAAAGCACGGTTAGCCGGTGCGACTCATGGGGTTATTGGAGATTGGATTTCCTATTTAGGCCTTTGTGCTTTTCTAGTTTATGTTATCGATTGTATGACTATCACTGTATAAGTTGTAAAATCGTTTCCGCTGCTTTATGTTTTGAGTATTGAACACCAGGATTGTATAAGTCTTAAGTTGTGGAACTTAAGCATTTTCAGGAAGTTAATGAGGTTCAGAGAACCACTTGATATGTATTTATCAAAATTTTTAGTTGTGTTCAATATTCATTAACAGGAAGTTACTCTGATGTATGTCATTTAGTGCATTTCGGTAATTCTACGTGTTAGAAATTATCGGGGTGTTACACATTTCCCATAAGAAGATCAACACTGGCAGTCTTCTCTTCTTCATCTGTTTCACTGTCAGTGTGAAGATTGTCCCATGTAGCCTCAGGGGTGTCATTTGCCGTAAAACAAATAACATTTGCAACCTCCTCTTCTTCATCTGTATCACCTTCAGTATCTGTGTTGTCCCATGTAGTCTTCATGACTTTCTTTTGTTGGTACTTGGATTTTAGCTTTGGACAATTCATTTTGAGATGACCCTGTTTGTTGCATTCAAAACATTTTGGTTGATTATCTCTTTTCTCATAACTGTCTTCTTTGTTGTACCCAGATTTCTTTGAATAGTCACCCTTCCCAAGCTTTCTGAATCTCATGAATTCTTCAAACATTTTAGCCATGTCTTCATCATCGGATTCTTCATCTGACTCAACCTCTTTTCTTGCCATTTTAGGAGTCTTAGCAGCAAGAGCAAGAGATTTCCTTTCTTTGACCACTTCTTTTTCTTGAGCCTTCTTAGCGGCCAACACGACCTCGAATGCGAGAAGTGACTCAATCAAGTCTTCTTGAGGTAAAGTGCCAATATCTTTGGCTTCAGTGATAGCACAAGTCTTAGGAAAATAAGATTTAAACTATATGTTGTATCTAAGCAAGCTATACTTAACACAAATCCAGTCACAGTTCAAAATTACGCTAACGCTACTATTATCAAAATTCACGATAAACAGATATTTATATTGAATGCAGCGCAATGATATAACAATAGACAAAGATAAATGATAAAGAAAGTAAAGAGAAGGGAAAGAGATACACCGTGAATTTTACGAGGTTCGGGATAAAAGCCCTACGTCATCGGCCTCCGGCTTTGCAACCTTTGGACTTGATAACAATCACTATATGAGAAGAACTTCTTCAACGTTTTACAAGCAAGCAACTTCCCTATAGCTAATCTCAATTTACCCAAATTGAGAACCCGAGCTCCCCGCTAAGGATTTCGCAACGACTTCAATCTTCCCGATTGAACGACCCAAGAACACTTTCCAGGATTTCGCAACCACTTCAATCTCCCCGATTGAACGACCCAAGAACACTTCCCAGGATTTCGCAATAACCAAACAGAAGATGATTACAATAGAGAAACTATGATCCAATCACTTAAGCAGTATAACAATATAGTAGCTGAGAGAGATGGGTGATTTGGATCTAGAAGAACTTGAAAATGATATGACAATGAAAGTTCTTTTTCTCTTTTTCAGATCTATGAGAATGCGTAGTGTTGGTGTGTTTTGAAAGTGAAGCCCAGCTCCCTATTTATAGGATTTGCAAAAATATGACCGTTGAAGGATTTTGTAAAATGTTAGAATCGATTATGTTCCTGAATAACTAAGAGTGATAATCGATTCTTTGTTCTAAAGAAGGAAATAACTCATAAGTGAGTAATCGATTGATTTCTTTTAGAAAGGAAGCATGAAATCGATTCTTTGCTTAAAACAAGGAGTGTAATAATCGATTATGTGTTTTGAGAAGAGTTGGATAATCGATTATTTGCTTTATGGAAGGAAGCATATAATCGATTATATTCTTTCAACAAGTATAGCTAATAATCGATTATGTGGTTTGCAAAAATAGGAGTGTAATCGATTCTCTTCTTTAAAAACACAAAGCCGTTAATCGATTGTTTTCTTTCCAAAACATATTCCTTTAAAAAATCCATAGGCATAAAATCGATTATGTGCTCTGTGAAGGAAGCATAAAATCGATTATATGCTTTAAAACATTTTCTCATGTTACGTGCCTTGCCTATGCATGCATGCGTTTGTATAAAATATTTTTCTATGCTTTTAACACAACAGTTTTATTAGAAAAAATCATCTCTCAACTACTACTAAAAGTTATAGACCTGAAGTGATAGGATCTTACACTGTGTCATATCAAAAGCAGATTAACAATTAGGTCTTGAACTCTAGAGATGCTTCTCCTCCAAGCCGCTAGACTTTAAGATATCCTGCTCTTTAATTCTTGTTCTGTACTTTTATACAACTGTAACCAATAGTAGACAGATTGTAATTTGTTATCATACAAAACAAAGAGTGTTTGTCCTTGGTTCAACAGTTACATCATGGAACGTGGCGAGAAGACGCTTCGGACGAGGACAATTCCCATTGTCAAAGTGGTTTGGGATGGATTTTCGATCGAGCAAGCTACATGGGAATTGGAGGACGACATGCGGGCTAGATATCCGTATCTATTTTCATGAGGTATGTTTTGTTCAATTTTGAGGACAAAATTTTAAAAGTTGGGGTATTGTAACATCCCTAATTTCGGTTAATTTCGTTTTATGAAATTAACTAGAGAATTGTTATTCGATAAAATAATAATTCAAGTCATGGACATGTTAAAAGTGTGAAAACAACATTTAGTTGCTAATAGTATGAATTGTGTGATTATTGTGAGGTAGAAATAGAATTACGTGAGGATTAGGGAGCAAGGGCGTTTTGGTCATTTCCATATCATTCGAACCCCTAACCCAAATTACACGACACCAAACATATTCCTGAACTCCATAAGACCACAATCACAATTTTTAGAAGTTAATTATGAGTTAGTGGTTATTTAAGGGTAAATTAAGGTGAGGAGCTGAGTGGAGGGCATTTTGGTCTTTTCCCATCCACTTAAAGCCTTGCCCAGCTGACCAAGCTTCATTCTATCAAAAACCAGAAAATTTCAGAACACATAGATAGAGAGAGAAGAGAGGGATACGAGAGGAAGAAGGAGAAGAGGTGAAATCTTGGATTCTTCTTGCATGTGAGGTATCTATAGCTCATTCTCTTCCATTTTCAATTTCCTTTCTAATGATACTAATTTAAGAATCTCATTCCTCCTCTTTCCCTCTGTGCCATTTTCGAATTCTTGAGCTCCATTGACCAAGTTTGTTGTTCATGTCATGCATGTGGTCTTTCTTGCAAACCATGGGTAGACACTAGTCAAAAACTGAAGTACATTGTAGATTGAAAGTCATAGAGAGTGATTTCAGTAGCTCAAGGAGGTTGAGTTTCGAATTTGGAAGTGTGGGAAGTTCTGTTTCGAAGTCTAGACCCGTTTGGTGCGAGTTCGCGATTACGGGGATTGTTCGAGAGGTTACAGTTCGGTCGTTTCGCTTGAGGACGTGATTTCTCTCGAGTTCGTCAAAACGGTGAGTTCTACTCACGCTTAGGATCGTTTTTGTATTTCTGAAATGATTGTTATGTGACCGGTTTTGTGACTGTTCCGTGGTTTCGAAAGTTTTAAGAGTCAAAAACCGTTTTCGGGAAAATTACGCTTTACGGTTTAATTATCAAAATAAGTGTTAATATGTGAGTTTTTGTATGGACTGGATTGACTAGAATATTGCTTGGTATTGTCTATGTTTTTGTTGGATTTTGATCGGAATACGGATTGGACTCGAACGGAATTGTGAAAACGAGAAAAACGGAACGAATTGGTGTACTAACAGAAGCGCACGAGTCGTGCGCATATGGCACACGGATCGTGCGCCAGCTTCGCAAATGATTTTAAAACGAATGTTCAGTGCGCACGGGTCGTGTGCCTAGGGCACACGGACCATGCGTGAGCTTCTGTTACCGCACACCGAATTCTCATTTCGTCGCTCCTTTTGATTCCAAACCTATTCTAATCTCCTTTCCAACCCTTTGTGATGTTTTTTCACTTTTAAGACATTGTTTTTGACATGTTCAAAGATGGTTTTGAAAATTTCCTTCAAACCTATAAATGTTTCAAAAACCGAAAAGTAGTACACGTGAGCGGATAGGGGTTATATTTACCATCAAGGAACTAAGTTCAATCAAGTTTATGTTTATGTATTAACATGAATGTCATGTAATGAAAAGGGATGAATAAATATTTTCATCAAAGACTGTTGAGGTTAAAATATATAAATTATATCGAATACAGGAGACGACCCAATGTGGGTATTATATAAAAGACGGCCCAAAGCGGGTGGATATATATAAATTATATCAAAAGGATGGGTGACGACCCAGTAGATTAGTATACTAGGGGAGGGGAAGTCATGAGCCCCAGAACCTAGGCCTCAGAAGTTTGAAGCTAGTGTAAACCAGTGGAGAGGTTCAAAGGTAAATGCAGAGCTTTTACCAGAGATGTACTATGGCATGAAAGGAAAAGATATATGCACGTAGGACCTATACGGACTACGATTAAAGGAAAATGAATAAATGGACCGAGAGTTATTGTGAGGGGTTACGGTAGGACTCACTGAGATAATGTTTATCTCACCCTCTATATGTTGTTGTTTTACAGAGAAACAGAGAAAGAAGAAAGCGACGAGGCACGAGTAGGTGACGTGCTTGAGGAGAAGTTAGAAGACTTGGTTCTTTGATCTTTGATATTGAGTTCCCTGTCATCTTTGTAACTCGATAGTATGACTTGAATTGTTTTAAGTTATGTAATCGTTTCCGCTTTTCTTGTGATGGTATTGAACACTAGGTTATGAGGATATTGAAAGACATGAAACCTATATGGTTTTTAATTAAGTTATGAATGTTAAGACTGTTGATGTTAATCATTGAGAAAAATTTTAGTTGTGTTCAATATCTAAACAGGAAATATCACTCTGATGTATGCCATTTCGTGCATCTTAGCATTTCTACTCGAAAGAAATATTATGGTGTTACAATAACTCTACTAATTTATCTTCCTAATGTCATTAATGAAAGTTAATTTGGTAAATTAACTCACAATTTCTCTTTCTCATACAAAATTAACTACTTTTCTTAATATGTGTGAAATGACCCAAAACGACATATAATATGGGACAGGGGGAGTACATAAGAAAAATATTGTAAAAAAAAGTACATAAAAAAGAGATAAAAGATACTCCCTCCGTCCCATATTATATGACTTGCTAGGCAAAAAAATTTGTTCCATAATACATGACTTTTTAGAATCCCAATGAAACCTTATTGTTTCTTTTCCTACCACACCATTCATTATTTAATAATATCTCTTTCATAACTCTACTAATTTATTTTTTCAATATTATTAATGAATGTTAATTTGGTGAATTTACTCACAATTTCTTTTTTCCACATAAAAATAACTACTTTTTTTAATATCCGTGAAATGAACTAAAATGATATATAATATGAGACCTAAAACGACACGTAATATCAAAGAGAGGGAGTAAGAGATGTTAGGTGGTGGAAGTTGATTTTTGCATGATGTTAAAAAAATCAAAACTCTTAACAAAAAGGGTGTCAATATATAGTACTTTTTTTGACGGGGTCAATATGTGTACTTGTGGAATCAGTGGAATGCACAAAACGGAATGTGACCGAATCTTTGGGCTGCTGTTGGACTGGTTCGTGAATTTAGCAGTTGTTGAAGGGCAAAACAGAGAAAGTCACCACCGCATGACGCAACCCCCGAGGCACTTCATTGCGCATTTACTGCACCAACCAAGCGTGCACTTCGATATCCACAAAACCCTTGAGTCAATCTAAGCCGTCGCTACAATCTCACCCACTAAAGCATTAAATCAAATCGTCTACATGTGCGCACTGCATTAAGAGGCGCACTTGATCGAAATAAAATGTACTAACTCGCACCGGAGGGAACAACTAACTATGGTTGTACTTGTACAACGACATCAAGCCTTTTAATGTGAAGAGCGATAAAAGATAGAAAGCGTTGACACAGAGCACAACACAACACATTCTGAAATTTCTCACTCCCAGTAAGTTCTCTCTTCTTTCGCTCTGTGAATTTAGGGTTTCGTCTCAGCTAATTTTTGCCACTTTCTCTGCCAATACAAAGCTCTAATTCTTCTTCAGTCACTTCATTTCAAGGTCACTTTAATTATTTAGTGAATTTCTTAATTTTTATTTTGCGAAAAAATGGAAATGTTTTGTTTGGTTGTTAGTTTTAGTGGATCTTTCTTACCATGCATGCTACATTGTTGTTCTTTGTTCTGATTTTTGTGTTTTATTTTTGTTTCATGAGAATGAGTTTCTTTGCTTGAGCTTCGCTGTACCGTGTGGGAGTAATTCGTTTTTCTTTCCTGGGTTTTGAGGTTGTTTTGGGAACTGCATTCGTCCAACTTTGATCTTGCTTTTTTACTGTTTATTTTGAAGAAAAAAGGGTCTCAGCTTTGTCTTCAAGCTGCATCATCTGTCAGAAATAGAGTCACTCTGTTAGAAACTGTGTTCTGCTTTGGGTTACTGTTACTCTTTACTCTGCACCCGTTGTTGTTTAGCATTTTGGAGGTTCGTTTTCGTTTTTAATGTTTTTGCGATGGTGATCTACTTTTGTGTACTTGTGTATATCGTCATGCGTTTACACGCACTTGCATATTTGCACTTATCCTGCTTTTTCCGTCATTTCCAGTAACTTCACCTCTTGTTTGCGTTTATCATTTTCAGTAACTTTTTTTTGTCATTTGCTGTCATGCGTTTATCCCATTTTTTGCAACTTGTTTGTGTTGTTTCTCCACTTCCTGCCTTTTATTTTTTTTTGCTATTTGATTTTTCCCACTCTCAGGTATAGCTAATTTGTTTTTTTGTCACTCTATAGCAGTATCTGATCGTTTATCCAGTTTAATTATCTCAGGTTTTTGTTGTAAGCTTGTCATGGTATCGTTATGGAAGGAGCTACCTATTTTGGTTTTCACCTCACCTGCTTATTTGTGTTTTAGGCTCCTGATTTTTAGTGGTTGTTGTTTTAGCTGTAGATTATTGACCATATGTTTGCCTTTTAATGATTCTTGCCAGTTGCCATCTTCATTACTTAAAATTATTTATTTATTTTGGTGCACTCCTATTTTATCTTGTATATGTGACTTCAATTATCAATATCTATAGGATATGGATTCGTTTGAGGCAGATGGAAATGGGAAGGAGGAGAGTTTGCCCCCACCACCTCCTGTCGTCCCCTCAGACATGGTACCAGTCAAAGCAGCGGAAGTGCTCCCAGCCCCTCCTGAGCAACCTGTTAAGAAAAAACCTTCCCGTCTTCCAATAGCCAGGCGAGGTCTGGGATCAAAAGGAAATAAAATACCTCTTCTAACCAATCATTTCAAAGTGAATGTTACTAACAATGATGGATATTTTTTCCATTACAGTGTATGTCCCTCACATAACTCTTGATTTGTTACTTTATGCATTTGTATTTGTTTAATTGAGCTCTTTACTCAAACATGGCCTTTTCCTTTTCTTGGTATGTAAAAGGTATCTTTTGCCTATGAAGACGGACGGCCTGTAGAAGGTAAGGGTGTTGGAAGAAAGATAATGGACAAGGTGCAGGAGACATATCATTCTGAGTTGAATGGCAAGGACTTTGCATATGACGGGGAGAAAAGCCTGTTTACTATTGGCTCTCTGCCTCAAAACAAGCTCGAGTTTGAAATTGTTCTGGAGGATGTTACATCTAACAGGTAGAAGAGAAATGGCTCACATATGATTGTTGTGCCAGCCCTCCAAACCAGTTTTCATATATTAATATTATTGTTTCAGTTGTAATAACCTTTAATTATTTCTTCCATTTTTATAGAAATAATGGAAACTGTAGCCCTGATGGTCATGGGGACAATGGGAATGACAAAAAGAGGATGCGGCGCCCATACCGTGCTAAGACATTTAAAGTGGAGATTAGCTTTGCTGCAAAAATTCCCATGAATGCCATTGCCAATGCATTACGTGGGCAGGAAACGGAGAATTTCCAAGAAGCCATTAGAGTGCTGGATATTGTATTGAGGCAACATGCTGCTAAGCAGTACGTAGTGTTTCTTTTTAGCATCAGTTATGTTAATATTTTCTTCTATATATGTTTGTGGTTTGATAATAATGCCTTATTATTTTTACTGTACGTCATCTATTACAGGGGATGCTTGCTTGTTCGTCAATCCTTCTTCCACAATGATCCAACGAGTTTTGCTGATGTAGGGGGTGGTGTTTTAGGCTGTAGAGGATTCCACTCAAGTTTTAGAACTACACAAAGCGGGCTGTCTCTTAACATAGGTAAAATTTATATACCATGCATGTTCAATCTACTTGTGGCAATGAATTTTGTCTAATTTCTGCAATCATACAAATTATCCAGATGTAACAACTACGATGATAATTCGGCCTGGGCCTGTGGTGGACTTCTTAATTGCCAATCAGAATGCGAGGGATCCTTATCAACTGGACTGGGCTAAGGTATACACGTTTTCTTAGTATTTTGTATCAAACTTTATTGATGGACTCAGCGAAGTCTGATGTTTTACTTGTTTCCTTAAACAGGCCAAAAGGACACTAAAAAATCTGAGGATTAAAACTAACCCATCCAATCAAGAGTGGAAAATTAATGGACTCAGCGAAGTCCCATGCAGGGAGCTGACGTATTTCTTTTCTCTCTTTCTAATTTTGTTAAATCCCTTTGGCTGATGATGTCTGAGTATTGACTTTGTGTGTGCACTGTATTTCTTTTCTCTCTTTCTAATTTTGTTAAACCCCTTTGCCTGATGATGTCTGAGTATTGACTTTGTGTGTGCACTGTATTGCAATTGCCGACTTGTTTTTAAATGATTAGTTAAGTTTTTGATGAAGGTATGAATTTTGCAGTTTTACTCTGAAGAGCAGAGGTGGGGGAGATGGTGATGATGGTACTGAGGAAATGACGGTCTATGATTATTTTGTTAATGTTCGCAAGATAGATCTCCGTTACTCTGCCGACCTTCCTTGTATCAATGTTGGCAGGCCTAAACGGCCGACATATTTCCCCATTGAGGTGAATCGAAATTTCTTTTTCTCTTTTAAAATTGTTTCCTATTTTGCATGTTTACCAGTGATAATGGTACAGGTTTATCTTAATTGAGGATTTGGTTATTAACTGTCCTTTCATTTCTGTTGGTTCTTTTAGCTTTGTGAATTAGTATCCTTGCAACGTTATACAAAAGCTCTGTCCTCACTTCAAAGGGCTTCGTTAGTGGAGAAATCCAGGCAGAAGCCACAAGAGCGGATGAAAGTTTTGTCTGATGTAAGTTGTTTTACTAATTTTGAGTAATAATATAATCCATATGTCCTGGCTTAAAGGGATCTTACTATTAGTTTTTTTGAAGGCTCTAAAAATCAGCAACTATGGTTCGGAACCTCTGCTTCAAAATTGTGGAGTTTCTATAAGCACTGGCTTCACTCAAGTGGAGGGTCGTGTTTTGCCTGCTCCAAGGGTATATATCTTCATATATGTTTGTATTTTTATTAGTTTTGTGCTCATGACATTTCCTGTTCATTCAAATATTGTAGTCTCATTTTGCAATTAAAGCAAATAATTTTCTTAAGTTTTATAAGACAGACTTGGTAGTTCTGATGTTTGGGAAATGACTTTGTTTCCCTTATTATTATTATTATTATTATTATTATTATTATTATTATTATTATTATGGTGCCAAGAGGTAGCTTTTAGCGCTTTATGTCTTAACCTTTTGGGAAATGATTATAAGAAGTTCTGGAAAGGAAAGTGATGATTAGGAAAGAATAATTAAGAAGAGAATGGTAAACGAGCAATATCTGTTCCTCAAGAAATCACCATACAACTCCCTCTATGTTTGCCTCTATTTATAAATTAAGAGATTAGGAAATAATAATTAGGAAGAGAATGGTAGAACAATAGCTGTCCCTCAAGAAATCACTATCTAACTCCCTCTATCTTTGCCTCTATTTATAAATACGTAATTAATTAACCACTCTAATTGCTTGCAAGGCCTGCTCTCAACTAGCAAGGTCTAACTAACTGGGCTGGGCCACTTGGTCTCCCCTGCCTATTTTGTTTCTCTTCTATAATAAACCATCCGTATTGAGGTCAGGTGCTAGCATAACTCTTATCTTACATTACCAGTCAGTTATACTGAATTCTAAATTTTTGGTCTTAGCCCTTAGGTCTATTTTGATAAAGAAGAGTGTCAATTGTATAATTGTGTTGCATGTTATTGTTTGAAACTGATTAATTAGTGTTCTCCATCAGTTGAAGTTTGGCAATGGTGAAGATTTCAATCCTAGAAATGGGAGATGGAATTTTAGCAATAAGGTATTTAATTCAATTCCCACATGAGTTATGCTTCTATATAATCCACCTAATGACAATATTGACTCCGGTTCTAATAATTTCAATGTTTCTCCAGAAATTCGTGCAACCGACAAAGATAGATAGATGGGCTGTTGCTAACTTTTCTGCACGCTGTGATGTCCGAGGACTTGTGAAGGATATAATCAGAATTGGAAATACAAAAGGAATCGTAAGTTCTATACTATTATTGCTTTTTAACTAAATTATGAATGTGCTTTCTGACTGATTTGTTTTTACCTTTGACTTCTGCAGCTTATTGAGCCCCCATTTGATGTGTTTGAAGAAAACAGTCAGTTTAGACGCGCCCCGCCAATGGTTAGAGTGGAGAAGATGTTTGAAGACATTCAGTCTAAACTTCCTGGGGCTCCTCAGTTCCTTCTTTGTTTGCTTCCTGATCGGAAAAACTGTGATATTTATGGTTAGTGAATTCATGTAATTGTAACTTCTGTTTATGCGTAAGCAATTTTAAATGTGCACTGGATGAAATTTTTTTTTGACATCCTAGGTCCATGGAAGAAGAAAAACCTTGCTGACTTGGGAATCATTAATCAGTGCATGTGTCCTTTGAGGTACAATGATCAGTATTTGACCAATGTTATGCTGAAGATCAATGCTAAGGTATGTAGTTATGGGTTGATATTTTAGTATAATTGTGCAACAGCTTTTTACATGTTCATATTTAGGTATGGACCAGTGGAAATCATCGTATTTTTATTGCGTAATATCATTTCAATACATCAATGCTTTCACATCCTTTCCCCACCTACTCAAGTAATACTGGTTTGTTATTATAGTTGGTTTTCATTGCATTTGTAATTATTAAGGATGTTTTATCCATTCAACTCTTTTATTGCCATGCAGCTTGGGGGGTTGAATTCATTGTTAAGCGTTGAAGCTTCTCCTTCTCTTCCTATTGTTTCCAAAGCTCCTACTCTCATTCTAGGGATGGATGTGTCACATGGCTCACCGGGGCAGTCCGACATTCCTTCAATTGCTGCGGTAAGTGCTATGATGAATATAATTTGTTTCCAAATGCATATGATGGTGTTAAGTCTAATTTTCTGGATTCCTTAATGGGCACTTTGCATTAGCCTGCATGCTTAATGCTATATATGCTTTTGTAGGTGGTCAGCTCGAGACAATGGCCTCTGATATCAAAATATAGGGCATGTGTACGTACCCAGTCTTCAAAGGTTGAAATGATAGATAATCTGTTCAAGCAGGTATCGGAAAAGGAAGATGAAGGCATCATAAGGTTAATATATAATATCTATACATTGTTAACTTACATTGTGATTCTTTCTCCAGTTGCTGGCTCTTGATTATCGGATTGTTCTCTGTTTTGGTGTATTTATTTTATCCTGCAAAAGAAAAAATATTAAGCTGTCTATTGGCAGTGGTATTTTACAGATTTGTTCTCCCCTGATTGTTTATCTAAAAGGACTGTTAAGCCTGAAAGTTTTATTAACTGCAGGGAACTTTTGCTTGATTTCTATACAAGTTCTGGGAAGAAAAAACCAGATAATATAATCATTTTCAGGTATGTTTTCTCTGAGAACAATTTTGCTATTATTTGTTTTTTATTTTTAAATTTGACAGTTTTAACTGTAGAAGTTGTATGTTATTTTGATCTTTATGATATTGTTGTTGTGTTGTATGGTCTATACCTCTATGTAATTGTTCAGTACAGGTTAATGAGGGAAGTATATCTTTAGTTGAGATAATGTTTTATCCTGCATGTAAACCTTGGACTAATTTTCTACAAAAATGTATCTGGTTATAGATCAAGTATCTTTTATCTTTTGCTTAATAATGTGTTCCTTTCCTGATGAACCTGAATATGGTGTTTTTTTGTTTTCTCTTGAATATAGGGATGGTGTTAGTGAATCACAATTCAATCAAGTTTTGAATGTTGAACTTGATCAAATCATTGAGGTTCATAAGCTGATCAACTGTGCTATTTAAATTTTAAATTTTATTTTCATTTTCATATTATACAGTTCAGGTGTGAAGGAATAATGTTGACTTTGAACTTCTTAGGCATGTAAATTTCTTGATGAAAATTGGGAGCCCAAATTTGTGGTAATTGTTGCTCAGAAGAATCATCACACGAGATTCTTCCAGCCTAGTTCTCCTGACAACGTCCCACCTGGTAAGTGTTGTGAATTTCCAGGAAGATTCTAGTATTTTTATAATCACAAATTATTCACTTTTTATGATCCTGTTGTGTCACAGGAACTGTTATTGACAACAAAATTTGTCATCCCAGAAATTATGATTTCTACCTATGTGCACATGCTGGGATGATAGTGAGTAACCATTTTTTTGGATTAAATTTGTTAATTTGTTTCTGCATAGTATTATTTTTAGTTTTAAAATTGCATAGGCTTTTTTCCCTTCTTGGTCCATCTGAGCTGTGCATGTCTCTTATTTCTGGCTATCTTAATGAATGCAGCAGGCTTCAACCAAATTTTTTGTACAGTTTTTTAGTTGGATTTCCTGTGTTGACATTGACCAAGAAGTTCTTAATTGTCTCCTGGCAGAAATGAAATCTTCGTTCCTACTTGATATAATCAAGTTGTGTGGACATGGAAGGCTGTCTTCGTTTTCCATTTCTGTTTTTAAATTGCGGCCTCACAATTAAATGATGTAGGAAACCTAGTTATTTGTGTGGAAAAGCTTTGTGTAAGAACTTGTATGAACTTCTTTTTTCCTTTTTTAAAATATTGTGCTCAGGGTACCAGTAGGCCAACACATTACCATGTGCTGCTAGATCAGGTTGGTTTCTCTCCTGATGAATTGCAGGAGCTTGTACATTCTCTCTCATATGTGTAAGTGTAACTCTGGACCTATTTGATTGCATTAGACTGATAATTTAATGTTTTACTTAAGTTCAATCTAATTATGATAATTCTCTATGACAGGTATCAGAGGAGCACTACTGCAATTTCCGTTGGTAAATTCTTACACAATTTATTCATTTGGATAGATAGATATTATGTTCTAATACATGATTGAATCTTGCTTATAATTCATATTTTTCTCTGCAGTTGCTCCCATATGCTATGCACACTTGGCTGCGACCCAGCTGGGGCAGTTCATGAAATTTGAGGATAAGTCTGAGACGTCTTCAAGCCATGGTGGGTTAAGTGCTGCTGGAGCCGTACCTGTACCTCAGTTGCCGAAATTACAGGAAAATGTGTGCAACTCGATGTTCTTCTGCTGAGGCTTATAAGATGCTGCCTGCTTCTCTGGAGATGAGTGATGACGGAATGCTGTGTATATATAACCATGTTCCAAACCAACTTATGGACCTAGTTAAAATTATGTTGTTGACTTATCTTGTTAGACGTAAGTGGTTGACTGCTATCTGTGGAAACTTTCAGCACAATCCCTCATTTTGTGGTAGGCGTTGACTTGGTGATGTTTTTACCTATGGCTTCTGAATGCAGTATATAGTAGTTGTGGATTATGTTATAACTTATAAGTATGCTATAGGTTATTGTGTTTTACTCACTTTTCGTTGCAAATATATAACGGTTGTGGATTATGGATTTCCCCCAATTTGGGGAGAACTACTAAACGATGAGCTTTCTGCAGAGAAAAGCAGATCGCAGTCGCAATTATTTTAATCGAACCATTTCCCCCAGGAAAAATACTTGCATGCTTACCTAGTTCCTATACCACAAGAACCGACTATACAGCTTTAAAAAGTAAACGAAAGCACAATTTTTAAAGCTAACAAAAGCAAACTATATTTAGCAGTAGTTGCTTCTATTTCGTGGGCATTATTTGTACACGGTTGTGGGTTTTGAATGTGTTGGATAATTAGCAAACTCCCATGTTCGCATTTGTGAGGAACATGTTTGGCCGTGCATCTCTACTCCTTGAAGCCGCATTAAAACTTATCTCTTGATGTAGTCTCTCTTTCCAAGATCGATCGGTGACAGTTCGAGCTGTCAAATTGAGCTGCTCGACCTAACTCAATAGTCTAATTGAGTGTTTGGTTTGGCGTCAGGAAAACCAAAGTTTCGGCAAAAGGTCACGGTGAGTATGAAGCTACCTTTTGAAGCTTTTGGTTTGACATAATAAATCCACGGTAAGACCAAATTGAAATGCAAGTTTGGGTTTGCCACCGTCGGAAATGCAAATTTGGGTTTGCCACCGTCGAACCAAACATGCGCTAAAATGCAAAAGCGGAATGGATTTATCCAATAGTCTAAAATGCAAAAGTGGAATGGATTGAGCCAGCTAAATTTTTTACTGGACTCTGTTTATAAGTTTTAGAAACTATTTAATAGGTTTTTGAATTTTAAGGACTAAATTGGAGAGCTAAGTTTTTTACTGAACTCTGTTTATAAGTTTTAGAAACTATTAAATTTAATAAATTGGAGAGGTGGTAAATGGTGATAGTTTAGAGAATATTGTGGGGTTTGCTCAAAATTAAATTCTTAATAAGGGTATTTTGGGAAAAGACAAAAGACTCTTAAGACATGTGTTCATAGAAAAACGGGGTGCAAGTAGAAACCTCAAGAAGCAATTTTACTACATCAGTGCGTTTGTGCTTCAATTCCCAAAATTTGACCTTCAGATCATAGAAATAAAGATCATAGAAGCAGTAAGAGCATTCGAGATTCAAAGGAAGCAAGGTGAAAAGTGAAAACGCAAGCACTTCCGGTTCACCGGTGAAATCGAACAGCGTGAAGCAACCTACAGGTTCAGTGTGTTTTACAAAAGCAGTGGTGATCTTGCGACTGGTTGCCAGTATCCGCAGATACTCACGCCGCCAGTGAGTCCCTTCTTATTCTAATTTATGTTGTGTGGGGTCTCTGTTGAATGGTTTCCATTGTTGTATTTGCTTCAATCCTGTGCATTTTGTATTGCAGTGTCGATGGAGGAGCTGAAATCTGCTATGGAGGAGCACGTGGAACTTGTGGCAGATCTTGTTCAGAAGATCTCTTCAGAACTTCGTACTGGCCTTCGTCCTGCTTACGATAACTTCATTGGATTTTTCCATGCCATTGATTGGAAGGTACCTCTCCCTCTCCAATTGTGTGTCCCCTTCTCTTTTCTCTCTTTCACTCCTTTTTTAAGTGCTTACTGCTGCGATGTTTTAGTGCTTGATTGGGATGATCGTAATGCCATTTTGTTGGATTCTGTTATTGGAGACAGGAGGAGAAAGTTTTAGGTTGCAAGTGAAGTGATGCAATTTCATGAAATTTAATTTTAGATTTTTCTGTTAGTGATATTTGACTAGTGGAATTAGCATAGATTGATGGTATTTTGGGATTTTTTCAATGGTTAAAATGTTCAAATTTGAATTTGTTGTTCCCTTTGAATGGGGTGAAGAGGTGATTGGGTGAATTATTGTTCGGTTGGCAATTTGGTGTAGTCGGTAAGGCTTTCTTGCCGCGAAAATGCTGATTGTCTTTGGATTTTTAGTTTTTTACCCCAGTGATGTTTCCCTGAGGAAACCTATAATCTACACTGCAAATTCAAAGGTTATTAAAATATTATGACATTTATCCTGTCAATTCAATGGAAAAGGATCAATGGAGTAGATTTTATATTTGTTTTTGACATAAATATGACTTATGAATGGGCAAAATATGGTTTTATGGATCATATCACTTTTAGTGTTTTGAGTTTGCATATTACTCAATCTTTATCATTTTGTCCTTGCCAGAACTTTCTGATAATTTGCATCCCCTGTACTTACTAACACTGCCTTGATTTTTTATGTTTCAGGAACCCTGGCTAATGGGATTGTTAGCATTCTATGTTGCATTGCTGCTTGTAACTTTCATCTCTAGGAAGAATACCAACTTTCAGATGTGCTTGTTCCTTTTGACATGTATGTAGCGTTCCTATTTTATTTAATGGAATGAATTTTTGAATAAACTGTATAGGCTTAATTAAACTCTCCATTGAATAAACTATATAGGCTTAATTAAACTCTCCATTACTTTTGATGTACCTCACTGCACCCCTGGATATAGTTTGTTGCTTCCTCCGTGATAATGAACTTACCGCCTTACCTTTATTTTTCCTCCGGGGTGAAATGCCCGAGTGGAGATAATGGGAAATTGAAAAAAAAATTCTGCACTCTATTCTGTTGGCTTTGGGTTTCATGCATGCAATTCTTTTGTCCTGTCATGCTTTTATGGTTGCATTGCAAACATGACCAATATTGTCAAATAAGAGTGAATATCTGTCATGCATGCTAAGTAACTCATTGAAACTGTAAGTTTTATTTATATTAAGATTTCTTTTTGTTTGAGAATTTTCATCATATGATCTTAGCCCCTAATCAGGCAATGGAGATACAAAATATCCTTCTTATCCATGAAACTGGAAATCCAGCAATGTATTTTAGAATCTGGGATTTTTGTATGAAGTTGTTAAGGTTATATATGCCTGGGGATATACTTATGTGTGAAAATTGCGAGGGAGAGTCCAGGCCTCCTAGGGTGTAGAGAAGATACACATTTCCATTGTGCATTCTCGGGTCTCTAAACTTGTATCACATTTGCATGTCTGGTCATTTGACGTGCACATGTTTTTAGTGTTTCCATCTTTTAAACTTGCTGTCTTTTAGACATTTTTGAAGTTCTTTTATTAAACAATTGATGTAGCTTGGGTAACTTAAAAATTGTTTTGATGCAGTGGCTGGTGTATATCTTGCTGAGAGGCTTAATAGTTTTTTGGGAAACAACTGGAAAAGTTTCTCTAGTCAAAACTACTTTGATCCAAGTGGCTTATTTATGTCAGTTCTTTGGTCTGGACCTCTTCTTGTGATTGCTATGATAATCTTGGTTAGTATTTTCCCTCAACCATTTTAGTGCTAGTCTTCTATTCATATTGAATATTGACTTCAAAAATATTGTCTCATTCTGCAGATCAATACACTCTTTTCCTTATGTTACTTGATGATTAAGTGGAAAAGAGCTGAACTAAGACATCGTGCGAGGTCTGCTCGTAGTAAGCAGGAATAGATATTTTGTAGTGGGATTTTTATGGATTTAACTGTGAAGTAGTTCATGTCAATGAGGTGATGTAATCACATGGTCGTGCAAATGAATTTTTTTCTTTCCTTTATTTCTCCAAAACAAAGTTTCTTATTTTTTTCTCCTTACCCAATTATGTTTTTCCCCTTTTAGATTGTGTGCTTCATTTTATTTTATTTCTATAGCTCTTCTAACACCAAGGATGTACAGCTATCGTTCTTATTTGGTTCGATTATTAGGTGTTGGTAGATATTACATCTGGTTCGATTGATGGAATTGCCTGCATGCATAAGCCCCCCTAACAACGAATGCTGACAATAGAAACTAGAAAATAATCAGTAGCCTGAAATCAGTAAAATTAGTATGGTACGGAATTTATGTTAAATTATTTTTTACTTTTATATGAAATTTTGGACAATGTCAAATTAATGTACTTCTATTATAAAGGCACTTAATTTTCATAATTTAAATTATTTAAAATAATCACTATTGTCTTTAAATAATATAAGCCTGTCAAAAAGTATTGAATCAGCGTTTGATTTTTTCTATGGTTGTAAATATCAGTACCTGAAGAGGTTGTATTAAAATTTCAGGACCGTTTTTCATCTAGTAAATCTTTTATGTGTTGATATTTTTAGATAATATTTCTACGCAAGAATACTCGTTTTTAAGCAAAACAATGACATACTATTGATTTCATTGATTTCTAAATATCAAATATTAATAACAACTAATATTAATTTTAGTTTAACTGATAACTTTATTTTGACAAGAAGTTTAACTAACTAATAACTTGGTCTTATATTTATTTTTTTACTATAAAAAGAATTGTCTACACGATTTAAAGTTATTTTTGAAGTGGCAAAGTGCTCTTCACCACTTTTAAATAAATTATCCAAATAATGTTTTATAATCAGACTAAATTTAATCCAATAATTTATAATATTCATAAACTTTCATTATTATTTGGTTTAAACATATCTTTTTTTTTGTTGACATGATTGGTTAAATATACCTTTGTTTCTATAATATCGAAACGTTTTGATTTTAATCACTATAATAATTTAATCACTTTTAATCCTTAAAATTATACAAATTGTGTGCTTTTAGTACTTAATAAGTGACTCAAACCACAGGATTTCTATTAAATATTGGGAGCCAAAACAAATTAATTTCTTAAAGAGACTAAATTCAAAATTTTACCAAATTTGTAAGGAAAAAATATGTTTAACCTATTCCATTTTATATAATGTAAGTTATAGGCGAAATTATAGTTTTGGTCCCCCTATTTTCAAAAATTCATACATTTGGTCTCCCTATTTTAAAACTCAGACATTTGGTCCCCCAATTTTAAAAAATCAAAGACATTTAGTCCCAAGAGGAATTTTCAGTTTTTTATGGCTAATAATCAAAGACATTTGGTCCCTCAATTTTAAAAAATCAAAGACATTTGGTCCCCCAATTTTAAAAAATCAAAGACATTTGGTCCCTCTTTGGACTAAATGTATTTGATTTTTTAAAATTGGGGGACCAAATGTCTGAGTTTTAAAATAGGGGGACCAAATGTCTGAATTTTTGAAAATAGGTGGACGAAAACTATAATTTAGCCTAAGTTATATAAGTATGATAATTGTACGTTTTATAAACTTAATAACAGTGTTTTATGTGGATACTAGCTAAAGATAGACAAAGTCGTGCATGTAATTGTATTTTTCTTTTGCTTTTTTAATTATTTTTCTCTTTTTTCAATTCTTTTGTGTGCTCGTGTGTTGTTTTTTTAATTTAAGATTTTAATCGACAAAAAGAAAAATTTGTGCAAAAAATGATGCAAGAAACTTTTGTTATAAAGGAGAATTTTTTTATTAACCAGGAAGATATTCCATTTGCATAGGCGTTTTGTTTTCATACATTTTGGAAATACCATTCAATTTACGGAAAATTATGCCATGATGACAAAGAAGAGTACTCAAGCGGTGAAAATAATAATGTGATCAACAATGAAATTATAACGAAAAAATATAATATTCCACATCTTCATTCAATAAATATAGATTTTTTTGACGAAATTCAAAATTCATATTTAAAAAATAAAGATATTTATAACGAAAAAATATAATATTCCCCATCTTCACTCAAGGAAGTTATTTCTCACAAAAGGCCGGGGTCCAAGGGAACCCGCTAGTAGTATGTGACTTCGAGAGGGAACAAAAAATATAAGTTATTCAAGTCGTACACCGACTCCCTCAAACAATGGAATAACATGTATTTCTATGTCGCCCCAATTAGCCAGGACGCGGTCGACTTGGTACCGAATGCTGACGATAAGGGAAAACTCGGCACTACCAACTTCCTCGTGACTTGGTCAAAGGAACACTTCCATCGCTCCACTGCATCTTATTCGTTTAAGGAGGAGCAGCTGGACCCGGAAGACGTTAAAACCTTGGACATACTCCGATCGTGGGTATCTCGGATCACGACTGAGACGGGAGTGATAGATACCCAGGCCCTAGTCACAGCCAATTCGCCGGCCGAGATTAGGGTTGTCTTAGGTAAGTTTATTAAAGATACATAATGCCTTTGAGCTTTTTGTAATTTTTCATTTGCTTTTGCTCAGACTTGGTTCTTTCTTCTTTCTAGCCTTGGCTGGGGATGATGACGTCCAAATCACGGGTTCGTCGCACCAGACTCCGACCTCAACCCTTGCATTTTGAGGTATTAGCCGGATGCAGGCTATTCAGGACGATCTTAGGGCTTCTCTAACTCTTGTCCACAAAAATAGAGACCGAGCTCAAGTTGACCCAAGAAACAAAGAGCCCATCCAGATGACGGGGGATGCCTCCCATCACCCTGGATAGCCTCTCCCGGGATGATTATGATGCGTACTTGGAGGACCCCTTTGACGTGTGTATGAAAGTAGGCCAATACGGGTCTGACCTCGTAGGGTTGATGCTGAAGAGCGTGTAGCAGGTAAGCCAAAATCCTATGGTTGGAGGGGGAGTTATTGGATAAATCAGATAAACTCACTTGTGTTTGTTACATTCTTCTTGTAGAGATAAGGCAGGAAGTGACCAAGCTTGGCTGGAGCGGGATGAGGCAAAGAAGAAAATGGAGAAGGCCCAGAATGCCTTTGAACCAACCGCCATTGCTCTGGGCAATGCTGAAAAGGAGTTGGAATCCTCGAGGAAGACTCAAACTGAAGCCTTGAATGCTCAAAAGGCTGCTGAGGCCAAGGTTCAAGAAATTGAAAAGAGAACCAAAGAGCTTGAGAACCCCAACTCTTCCCTTCAAACCTGGGTGACTGAGTTGGAGTCAAGCTTGACCATGGAGACGAAAGAAAGGGACGATGCCAGAGCAGTGGCCAAGGGAACTGCAAAGAAAGTTGTGGAATTCGCTAGAAGTTCCATCTAGAACGCCCTTGACCAGGTGTTTTTCTTTCATCCCGGGGTCGAGCTTGACTCGGAAAAAATCAAGGTTGAGCATGAAGTGATCCATGCCAACAAGGTCGACTTTGACGTCGTAACCTCACTGCCTCCTTCTTAAGCCCTGTTGTAATCTTTATTTTGCATTTTGGTTGGGTTGTAACAGCGACCTCGATTTAATCCGGGGTCGCTTTTTAATTCCCGTACTTGAGGCCCCGACTGTATCTGGTTTTAATTTTAATGGATGTTTATTTTTAATCTTCATTCTTTCGTGTTTAAGTCGGTTTATACTTTACCACACATGTTACGAAAATCGATTAAGTCTTGAAACTCAGTTGGTTTCTCCTCCTTTGGAACAGTTTACCGAGAACTCGATTCAGACCTAACTAGTTCCAAAGAGGTCGCGACATCCTTTAAAGTTGCTAAGTTGAGCGAGTCGTCGGAATCGTGCCTCAGTATATAGGGGAAACGCAAATGATTGTAGCGTCGATCTCATGCCGCCCTTTTTACGATCTCATGCCGCCCTTTTTACCATAGGCTTGTTGCTCAATGCCCCCGACTTTGATTAGTTTTAAAAGAATTTTAAGAAAAATAATATTTTTTGTGTAATATATTAATTTTTAAGTTACTTTTAGATCCTCATTTTTTTATTTTAGCACTTGATTTGTATTTTTAATTTTTTCACTACCAAAAAAAATTCTCATTTTTTCACGAAGATTTAACAAGCAGACGAAAAACTCTTAAAAATATTTATTTTGATAGAAAAAACCTTAAATTTCTTTTTCATATAAATTGTTCTATTTTTTATTTTATTTCTGTTGTAAAAAAGTACAAATAGTTTTTTTTAAGATTTATTGTTAAAAAGTACAAATATTTATTCATTATTCATATAATAATATTCATCATTCATATAATATTCATATAATATAGAAAGTAGACTTCCAAGAAGAATAATAACAACAAAGATTACAAGCTGGATTGCAAAGCCGTGAGAGATGACATAAGATGTTAATGTAATTTTGTTACCGAGTTTGACTCAATTTTTATTTGTAAGGCTTCATTATCTATGTTACAAAACTATGCGGTTAGTAAGCCAACCTTATTGCTCACATAAAACATCAAAAGATTTAAAAGATTTAGCTAGCTCCCAAATTCATAATTGTAGTTTGATTTGTATTTCCACTTTCATTGAAATGAGTTAAGTTTTCCTTTCTAAAAAAACAACAAAGATTACAAATATTCCCTCTGGGTCTGGCAAAGAGCTTTGGCGAGATGCTCATCGACTTCGTCTCTCCGGCCATCGCCAGAATCCTCAAATCTCGTGATGGCGTCCCGCCAAAGTGTCGATATCCGTCTCAAGTTCGGCCACATGCTAGGATTACGATTACGAGTTCAGCCACATTTTTTTTGACATAGCGAGTTCAGCCACATACATGATTGCTGGGATTTTGTAGGGTAGCATTTTCCTTGATTTGAAAATAATTAATGACTTAACCGTTTTAGTCTTTTAGATGATTAATGATAATAACTATTTAGGATTTCAATTCTTGTAACCGATGAAACAAAATCTTAAATTATTTGATCAGTTTAACTTTCATTTTAATTTTTTTTTAAATTATTACAAGTTTCTTTTAAATAGAAACCTTTGAACAATGATTTTCATCATCATAAGAGTATATTTTGCTACCACCGTAACCGATGGCTAATGGCGGTGATAACAACAATGCAGCTCCTGAAGGTGGTGGTGGTACTGGTACTGGTGGCAAAAATGCAGCAAAACATGCAACGGCGGAGCTGCCACAACCACAAGCTGTGAGAGAGCAATTACCTGGAGTTCAGTATTGCGTTAACAGTCCTCCCCCATGGCGTTAGTTCTCTCTTCTTTACTTATTATAATTGATGATGCTTAATTCGTTTTTCCTTAGTTTGTTGGAATTTGAAACACAAAAAGCTAACATTTGAGTACATATATTGAGTAATTCTAAATTATTTACCTTAAGCTAATTTTAGTACATGTCATACTACTTAGCACATGTTGTATAATGTAGCAAACATTCAAAGTTTGTTCACAAAATGTTAGATCGTTACCTATTTAGTAACTATTTTTCTTAAAAATAACATAGATGATGTGATTGAATATTTTGCTCACAATGCAGCTCAAGCACTGTTATTAGGGTTCCAGCATTACCTTCTGACTCTTGGCATTACAGTTCTGATTCCAACTATAATTGTCCCTAAAATGGGTGGAGGAGATGTAAGCTCTTTTTCAATCCAAATTTCATTTTTTTAAACATTTTTATAATAGAATTAATGAACCAAGTCTTGATTTCAATGTAGGCTGAGAAGACTAGGGTGATTCAGACCCTTTTATTTGCTTCTGGACTAAACACATTTCTTCAGTCTTTGTTCGGAACCAGATTGCCAACTGTAGTTGTTGGTTCATATAGCTACATAATACCCATAATTTCTATTGTCGAGTCCCACAGATATAAATCATTTACAGATCCTTATGAGGTTAATGAGACTATTTATGCTGCTTCTCCTTTTTTTTCCTACATGTTATAAATGGAAAATGTTTCACTCTGTTAGTGTTCTGCTGACTTGGACTATATATTTGTTTGACTTTCCTAGAGGTTTGTTATGACCATGAGAGGGATTCAAGGTGCCTTGATCATAAGTGCAAGTTTCCAGATTGCTGTTGGATTTTTTGGTTTTTGGAGGAATGCTGTCAGGTTAAAAAACTATACTTTTTCGCTTCTGATCGACTTGTTTAATAGCTCTCTCTGAGACTTGTTATCTTATTTGTTAACTGCTTCATTCACAGGTTCCTTAGCCCACTTTCTGTAGTTCCATATATAACTTTCACTGGACTTGGTCTCTATCAATTAGGTTTCCCAATGGTAAAGAATGAAGATTTAGAGAGTTCTACCCTTGTGACCTCTTACTTAAGTTCAATTCAATTGCTTTTATAAGTTTGAATCCAAATAGATTTATATTTTTAATCCCTCTATGTTTGTCATTTGCCAACGAAAAGCGCAGCTCGCGAAATGTGTTGAAATTGGGCTTCCGGCACTACTTGTTATGGTTTTCGTCTCACAGGCAAGTAGTTTCACTTGAAGAACTAGTAATTGCTTCATTTAGTTTTTTTGTGTGTAGTTTTGGCCTAATGCATGTTTGATGGTCCTATATGTTTGTGCAGTATTCTAAGCGTTATGTTTTCCCCTTGAGGCCTATACATGACCGATATTCAGTGCTGTTTACTGTTGCAAGTGTATGGTTATATGCACAGATTCTAACTTCGTGCACTGCATATAACCACAAGCCAGAAAGTACTCAAGTTAGTTGCCGCACTGATCGTGCTGGACTCTTTAGTGCTGCTCCTTGGTAAGATTAAGTACAAGCTGGTTTATCATTTACTTAAATGTTAATATAGAAGAATCTCTACTGAACTATTCTTTATGTAGGGTGTATTTTCCTTACCCCTTCCAATGGGGAAGTCCCACTTTCAATGCTGGTGAAGCTTTTGCTATGATGGCTGCTTCTTTAGTTTCCCTTTTTGAGGTATCCGCACTATACCCCTTATTATGCACGTGTGCAATCGATGCAACCGCACTAGTTATGCAGGCTGATACATTATTTCCTTGCAGTATACTGGTGCATCCTATGCTGCAGCAAGATATGGAAGTGCGACGCCCGTGCCACCTTCTATTATTAGCCGCGGAGCTGGCTGGATGGTAGGATTCAATACATTTTTCAATTCTCTCTTGACTCTTGCACATGAAGCTAGTGACGTAATTACATTATTACCATTCTTAATATGATTTTAGGGAGTAGGTGTTTTGCTCAATGGCATGTTTGGTTCACTGACTGGGACTACAGCATCAGTGTAAGTTTAGCCTATTTCGTATTTCCTTTTGTGTTCTTTTTTCTTGAATACTTGGTAGAGATTTGTTAAACAATTGAGGAGCATTCTTGAAATCAACCATTTTAAATTTCATCTGATTTTTTTTATTATTTTGTTTGCAGGGAAAATGCTGGTATGCTGGCATTAACAAAAGTAGGAAGCCGAAGAGTGATCCAAATATCAGCTGGCTTTATGATTTTCTTCTCTGTATTTGGTAAAATTGATGTCTCATAGTTTGTTATTATTCTCTGATTAACTTATGATGCCTCATGTTAAATACTGTTATGTCCCCTTCTTCCAGGTAAATTTGGAGCATTTTTTGCTTCTGTTCCTTTGCCAATCATAGCAGCATTATATTGTGTATTATTCGGCTATGTGTGTAAGTTCCCTCAAGTTAATAGTCTTTGTACATGGTTATGTTTGCACATAGAATTTAATTTAAGTACTTAACATTTGGTAATTTTGGAATATGTAGCTTCTGCGGGTCTCGGCTTTCTCCAGTTCTGCAACCTCAACAGTTTCAGAACCAAATTCATTTTGGGCTTCTCATTCTTCTTAGGAATATCCATACCACAATATTTCTCAGAATATTTTCATGTAAAGCATGAACATGGAGGTCCTAGATGGGTAAGATATCTTAACCAAAAATCCATCACTAAAATTTCGTTTATGTTTCCTTTTGTGTGATTAGAATTTGTTAATTTCATTGATTGTGCAGTTCAATGATATTTTGAGTGTCATCTTCATGTCCCATACAACGGTTGCTGCCTTGATCGCTTTCATTTTGGATCTCACACTTTCTCGTGAAGACGACGACGCAGCTAGTAACGACAGTGCTTTGAAGTGGTGGGAGAGGTTTAGTTTGTTTAACGCAGATGTTAGGAATGATGAATTCTATTCTTTACCATGCAGACTTAATGAGCTTTTTCCAGCCCTTTAAAAGAGCAGCTGCTGATTTTCATGATTAAGGCAAAATGCAACTCAGCTATTTTTTTATTGCTAAAAGGTTTCTTTGTAGTTGCATTAGCACGGTTCCACTAAAATATGTCTGCAAGTAGACTTGTTTTTATTATATGCTGAACACTGTATTTTGGTGCTCATTGAGGAGAACACATTTTTTTTGTGAGAAATTGAATGATCAATTTGACTTCATGATTAGGGATGTCAATGGATATCCATGGGTACGGATAGTACTTATCGCTACCCACTCTATTGGATAAAAATGATATTTGTGTCCTATCCATATCCGCGCGGGTATCCGCTAATGCGGATATTTAGTGGATATGTCACTATTTAGTGGATATTTAAATGGTGTAACAATGTTTCTTATAGCAAGATTATGTATTTTATCCTAATTTGAATGAAGGTTCTTTTTTTTGAGGGGTGTGATTTAGTACTTTTTTTTGGGTCGTAGGTGTGATTTAGTACTAAACTTCTACACAAGAAACAAGCAACAAAAATTAAACTGGATTGAAAGCAACTATTGACACTCTTGTTTTTGCTAGCTTGCATCCCTAACTTTTGGATGTGTATTCTTTGTATTTCGAGATTTATTTTTGGACATTTTTGCCGTCCGAAAACTAATTTTGAAAAAAGTTATTTTAACAAAAATGCAGTGTCAATAGTTATTCTCAAATTGCGTCAAATTTCTTTGCCTTGGACAACATAACGGGATCTATGACCTATTGACAAAAAAAAATAAAGTGTATACCAAGTGCATAAAATACTTAAAATTCCAATTAATTTATATTTATATAGTAACACTTTAGAAATTTTTAAAGTGTTTTTTTTATAATAACCGAATTAATAATTGGTTTCATTATTTGACTTTTACTCACCTAAGCTACTTAAATATACATTTTTCACTTTCTAATTTTTGATATTGATTCTATTTTTCAATTAATAAAATACAATCGAAAATAATACCAAAAAAAAAATACAATCGAATACGGCATTATTGTAAAAAATGAGATTTGAATATAATATTTTGACCGAATTGCGCTTTAGGTTCTTATATTTATTTAAAATTTCAGATTCGTTTTGTAAGTTTTTTTTTTCTTATTTAAGTCCTTTATGTTTCTAGTTTGTGCTTCATGTTTCAAATTGGACTTTTATGTTTTTGTTTCTTTTTAAATTGGAAACATAAGCAGAAGACATGGATGACCAATTTGATCAAACGAAAACATAAAGAACTTAAATGACCAACAAAGACTTAAAGGACAAATATGAAATTTTAAATAAACTTAAAGAACCTTAAGCGCAATTTTGACTAATATTTTTTATAAAAAATTTACACTAACTTATGAATGCTTGGATCAGAGGTAGATCTTTGTTGCCTATATATATTGTCTTTGAGTGAGCAGAATGAAGTGGACCCGGGCTGAATATATAGAAGAAAATTCTTATTCCATTATTTGGAAATTTTACAATCCAGAACAAAGTTTACACTCAATTTCCTTTTTACCCTTCTTTAATTTTATTAACAATCAAATTATAAACAGATGTGTTAAGGGAAAAAATTAAATGATATGTTGATATTTACAAGCAGTTGCAGCCAATTTCCTCACGAATATGCTTTTTCACCCTACTAGAAAGAATACTCATGAGCTCTTTTTGAGTTCTATGTGAAGTATATTTGGAATTATATGGAGCATTATCCAACACAACTTTTGCAACTTCATCATTATAAGTTGCCAAGAGTTTTATCAAATGAAGGAAATTACCTTGGTTTTTTGATTCACTAGTTTCATCATGACCCTTAAAAGCACAAGCTTGAAGTGTTAACCAATGAACACTGTCAATTGAAGTCTTGAGACGTAGTCGATTCTTCATAACTTGACACGAGCTTTGTTAGATAAGCTCAATTTAGATAAGGGATATTCTTCTAAACGAACTTGATATGGACCCCAATTTAGATAAGCTTCGTATTTCATCGACTATATTTGGTGGATATGTCCATATTGGAGAACGCTTTCCAGGATCACGTTCTAAAGAATTCAATAAATCATCTCGGTTATCTAAGTCTTCAATTCTTGGAACTTCAACGGGTTGAGGAGCACTACAAGAATAAGGCTGATTTGCTGCGAACCTTTCCGACGAAATATACTTCGTCGCAAATAGCGACGGATTTGCGACGGAATGTTCGTCACAACCAATCAGGAAAAATGCACTATAATTCCCAATGAGCATTTGCGACCAATTTGACTTCCGTCGCAAATTTCCGATAGATATTGTCGTCGGAAACCATTAAAATTCCGTCGAAAACCATCAGATCCCAATTTAAACAAAATTCTAAACCTCGACCCTCTCATTTCATTCCAAAATCAGAACTCCACCACTCCTCTCTCATTCTTTCCTCCGTTCTCCTTCATCTTCTCCCTCCACCACTCCATCGTTCTCCTTCATCATCTCAACGCCTCAAGCCCCAAATCCTTCCTCCTCTCTCAGCGCCTCTCCTCCTCTCCTCTTAGCAACGAAACCAGCGCATCTCCTCTCTCAGTGCCTCTCCTCTAAACTTCTTCTTAAAGGTAAGTTTTTTCTTCTACTTTAATTCTATTTGATAGGAAACCCCCAATTTTTGGTTGAATCAAAAACCCTAACTTCCTCTTTACTGATTTGCTTTAATCAAAACCCCTAGACAAGCTTTTTCCATTTTTCAAATTTGAGGGTTTGGAATCGGATGGTGGTTGAGAAGCCTGGGTTCCGTATACAGGTTTTCTTTGTCTTTGTTCAAGGACGGTGATAAGTGTGTTTGTATTTTTAGAAAGGTTGGAATGTTTGTTTTTTGTTTGATTTCCTGACATAGTTGGTTCTTGGTAGTACACAACCGAATTCGGTACATTGCGCACTGTTTCTTTGATCGGTCTTTTCCTATTTGATTTTATATTAGAGTTAAAACTATATGATATCCACTACAAAAAAACTGGTCATTAGCGACGGACATTTCCCTCGCAAAATGACCTAAATCCGTCGCTAATGGTCATTTGCGAGGGAATTAGCGACAGACTGGTTCCCTCGCTAATTCCCTCCTCGCTACTGGGATTAGCGAGGGAATTTTAATCCCTCGCTAATTAGCGAGGGAATTTTCCCTCGCTAATTTGCGAGGGAATTTTCCCTCGCTAAGTCTGACTGTTTCTGTTTTTTTTAAATCTGCTTTTTTTTTATATTTATTATTATATTATTTTAATTATTATTATTATTTCCAGAGAGAGAGAGAGGAGTGAGAGTGGTGGTGGCGTGGTGGCGGTGGTGGTGAAGGTGGCGTGGTGGTGGTGATGTGTGGATGGTAGAGAGAGAAGGAGAAGAGTAAGGGAGAAAGAAAGAGAGAGAGAGAGGAGTGAGAGTGGTGGCGGCGTGGTGGTGGTGGTGGTGGTGAAGGTGGCGTGGTGGTGATGTGTGGATGGTAGAGAGAGAGACAGAGGAGTGAAAGTGGTGGCGGCGGTGGTGGTGGCGGTGGTGGTGGTGTGGTGGTGGTGTGAGTGAGAAGAAGTGAAGAGAAGAAGAGTGAGGGAAGAGGAACGGTGGTGTGGTGGTGGCGTGGTGGCGTGGTGGTGGTGGCGTGGTGGTGGTGTGGTGGTGGTGTGAGTGAGAAGAAGAGTAAGGGAAGAGGAAGGGTGAAGAGGAGAGAAGAAGAGTGAGGGTGTTGTGAGTGAGAAAGAAGAGTGAGGGTGTAAACGAATTTAAGGAAAAAAAGTAAAAAAAATTTGCGAGGGAATTAGCGACGGAACTGTCCGTCGCTAATTGCTGCACATTTACCAACCCCTGCACTGAGTCCCATCATCTGAAAACTGTTAAAAATTAGCGAGGGACTGAAATTCCGTCGCTAATTTTCCCGCCCAAGCCTTTAGCGAGGGAATTTCCGTCGCTAATGTCTAAATTTCCGTCGCTAATTCTCAAAAATACGACAGCCCCTATTCCCTCGCAAATTCCGTCGCTAATCCCAATTTTTGCGAGGGACCATTAGTCCCTCACTAATTTCCGTCGCTAATGGCTTCTTTTCTTGTAGTGATCTTTCCATTCCACCTAATTGATGAGAAATTGAGCTCTATCATATTCAACACTGTTGTGCATAATTTACTATAGAAGATAGCTGGTGCTAATTAAGTGTATTTTGAGTTTATTTATTTATGGAATTGGTAGAATCGTGTTTACTGCAAATGTGGTTTGAATTTTATGCTCAATTTGGGTGTTAGTTGTCTTCATGATTTGTAAATTATTCATTCATCGTGTTTTCAATTTTCTTACTTTTGAAGTGCAACGGCCGTGTCGATCAACGGGAGAAATTTCTCCACGGACTCAACAAAGATTGACGAGCCCTTCAAAGTTGAAGAAGCTGAGACAGTGAATGTGCCCCCACCCCCAATTGAGAAGGTATTTGACAATTATAGTCATGTTTGGACATTCATTTTTGTACTATGCTTTTCCTAACCTAGACTTTAAGTATATATCTTTTTGATGTTGAAGTTGCTTGTGTTGGGAGGCAATGGCTTTGTTGGATCACATATTTGTAGAGAATCCTTAAATCGTGGTTTGTCTGTTGGGAGTCTTAGCAGGTATGGTGCTTTTTCGTATTTCTGACCACTATCCGTCGATCATGCATTATGTATTAGAAATCTTTAATCCTTCCGTGTTGGATATTATATTCGTCGAAACTTGATAGTCATAGGAAGTTAAATCAGCGGCCTGTTTTATTTGAATTCTGTTTTTGTGAGTCTTGTACTCCTTTTCATATTTTTGTTTTAACGCTTTCTCCTTGTAACTTATCTGCTTTGCCATTCACTGTTTTTTACTTCCAGGTCTGGCAAGTCATCCCTGCACGATTCCTGGGCCAGCAATGCCATCTGGTATAAAGGTTTGTTTCCTTCCCCATCAATTCCTTGCAGACAATATAGTGTAATATATCTAAATTTTGTTCTTATAATTAGGGAATCTCCTTTCAACTGATTCATTGGAAGAGGCTCTTGATGGGGTCACCGCCGTTGTAAGTTCCCCCTTATCTTTGCTATGATGCATAGTAAATATTTAGCAGCTAAATGTAGAGTTCATAGCAAAATGACATTGCTTATTTTCTGCTTCCTCTTGCAATTACAAGCGCGCTGCTGCTTTTGGTTTAAGCATTATTTTTTGTGAGAATCCCTTGAGGAACCCTGGAGGTTTGATTTAGTTTCTAGAACAATATAGTTCACTGTTACTGCATGAAAGTGGTTTTATCATTTTATTTTGTTATTTTGGGTAATAGGATATTCTATTGTCAGAAAGGAATGTCTAACTGGGGAGTGGTTGAGATGCAAATCTGTTACCAACTTGGAATATGGTGCATAAAGGTCGTTAAAGCCTGGCCTCTATCACTAGTGAATTTCTGTAATGTTGGCGAGAACAATGGTACCATTTGGTTGAAATGCATTTAAAGATGAGGGAAGGAGAAGTATAAGAACTATAAGTAGATGCTAACAGATTGAAATGGAAAGAGAAGCAGATATTTGTCATTGACTAGGAGATGATTTTGGGTTCAAGATATTTTAGTAAGCATGGCTTACTAACTGACCCAATATATCTGAATTTTGTTGCTTAGCACTTGGGTGTTAGTTGCAGTAACTTTGAAGAGCTTTTGTTGCTTAGAACTCTCCGAAATACACAAGAGATTAAGATGAATTTGATTTTTTTATTTATTTTCCAACCTATAGTTTTCCTAGCTAATTAGTATATATGATAATGAAAATGTACTGAATTATGATTTTCTATATCTGTGGCCTGTGAGCTAATCTAAAAAATTCTGTTTATTTTGGATTCTGCAGTTAGTGGACTGATCCGGAGAAGATTAGTTCAGTGGAAGAATTTGGACAGATGGAAGATTCACTCAAGGAGTCTCTTAATCAAATTAGAGCTCATAAGGTATGCACCTCATTAGTAAATGCAATCCATCAATAGAGTGGAAATTACAATAATTGGATATTTAAGTAATTGGTTGCTTACAAGAACATGCTTAGTAAATGCAGGGTATTATTGTTTTTGCATCAGTTATGGCAACATTGGGTTTACAGATTTTGATTGAGTTTGGCAGGCAAATTATTTCAAAGGTAATTAACATCAACATTTGTTGTTCTTATTTGTTCACTGAATCCAACAATTTGATTCAACACTTGTTTTGATTTTGAATTTGAGTTTAATTAGTTGTGTCATGTGTATACATGTTTTAAACTTCTCATTTTCATTCTTTTTCTTATAGGCTAAGCCTGAAGTGGATCCAACAAAAATGGATCCAAATTTTGTTCTAATTAACTTTCACAGAGATTTCATTACCCCTTCTCTTTAACCATTGCCTAAATCAACAAGCCACATTGATTTTGTTTCCCTGCTTAAGGGTATTATAAAAGCAGACTACCCTCAATAAACTTTCACTCATATTCTCCTAATTATAACACCACCCCATCTTCCATTTCAGGTCCACCTAGTATTTAGTAACTAACCTTCATTGCCTTCTATTGTGCTTTGTAGTTACCTATTTTCCTTTTTTATGCATAGGTTTATCCTTTTCTTTTTGTTGGATATTTCAGAATGGAGACAGCCAGAATCACCCAATGGTTAAATGTTCTAATATCTGCCCAGTGTGTTTGGATGGAAGTCCTCCAGCTTACCACTTTGATGAGGGAAGCGGAGAAGGAGTTAACAATTGGATTGTTCACATTGAGGTCTCTTTCATAGCATCTATAATAAGTGTTTACTTACTCATGAAAAAAATTCCATTTCTGCTGCTTTCCTTGTTTCCCATAGGTTAATGTTTGTTTTACTTGTATGAGTACAACTATTGCTTTGTTAATGAATCTTTCTTATATAGACTTAAATTTCTGTTGAGTAATTTTTAAATGTAAAGTCAATTGGCTTTTATCTTTTTCTTGGACAAATAATGGAGAGTTCTTTTTTCTTGTTTTATGAGCTTATGATCCTTAATACAATTTACTCTAGGGAGGTGGATGGTGCAATAATGTCATTAAATAGTATTTGGATGTATAATTTATTTTTTTTTAAAATTTCCGACGGATTTGCGACGAAAAGGTGTCAGAGTTTGCGACGACTTTGCCACGGATATTTGCGACGGATTTCCGACGACTTTGCGACGGAGACATTTGCGACGAAAAAATCCGTCGGAAACGATTTGCGACGAGCGGTTTTGCGACGGAATTTTGTCCGTCGGAAAGTTCGTCGGAAACGTCAATTTGCGACGAAAATCGCTGTATTTGCGACGAAAATCACCGTCGGAAATCTTCGATTTTCTTGTAGTGGCGTAGAAGTTATCACTTCCTCAATTCTCGGAACTTCAGCAAGTTGAGGAATAGAATTTATCACTTCAATTCTTGGAACTTTAAAAGGTTCAGATGTAAAAGCTATCACTTGTTCATCTCTTTCATTCTCAGAAGCTTTCCTCTTAAAAAATGATCAATTGTTCTATTCTTCATTTTTACAATCTATAATCAACAAAAATCATTCTTACTAATGCCAACATTTGCTATAGATTACTGTATAAATCAATGCATTCAAGTCACTTCACTAGTGCAAAATCAGGAAAAGAATTTGACCTTTAAAGTCGGGCTCCCAAAAGCCTGACTTAAAACGTAAACGCGGTGGCAAACTTGTAATTAAGTTGAAATCTTTTATAAAGGTTTAACATTAGAAGTGAGGCATTTATATTGCACGATTTTAAACATACTTACCTTGACCAAAAAAAATACTTACCAAACCCTTCTCCAATCAAAAGCGTGCTCCCTCTCCCTCACAATTCGCAATCCACAAAAAAATTGGGAATCAAAGGCGCGCTCCCACTCTCTCAGTTCTCTCTACCGTCTCAACCTTGCTCCTTCCTCTTCATCGTCTCAGCGATTTCACCGTCTCTAACGTCTCAGCGATTTCACCAAGGCAAGTAAGTACCCACTCCATCTCTCTCTCTCTCGGTCGGTCTCTCTCTCTAATGCTCTTCTTGGTCGCTCTCTCTCTCTGTCGTGCTCTCTCCCTGTATCATTCTCTCTCTTTAGTGCTCTTTGGCGCTCTCTCTCTCTGTTGCTGTCTCTCTCTGTCGCTCCCTCTCTGTCTCTCTATCGCTCCCTCTCTGTCTCTCTCTAGGGTTTACTATTGTGTTTATCTGTGTTTAGGGTTTTAGGGTTTATGATGTTTTATAACTTAATTTGGGATTAAGATTTAGTAGATTATCTGTATTTAGGGTTCTTGATTTGGAACAAATCTGTATTGGTGAAGCTGTTTGTATATGTGTTTCCAAGTTTGGGTTAGATTGGTGAAGCTGTTTCCATGTTTGTATATGATTGGTGAAGTTGTTTCCAAGTTTGTATATGTGTTTCCACGTTTGGATTTGATATGTGTTTACTGTTGTTATATGATTGTTGAAGTTGTTTCCATGTTTGTATATCACAGATCACGTTATTAGTAATAATGTCATTACTATTGTTATTAAGCACTTATTTTTAGCAAAACATAAAGTCAGTGAGTTTGCATATGTGTGTATGTGCACTGCATTTCAATGAGTTTGCATATGTGCGTATGTGCCCTGTATGTGTGTATGAGCTGACATTTTTGTTTTGTTTTGTTTAAATAGGTATCATGGTTGATTCATCTACCACCCCCCCCCCCCCCCAAAAAAAAAGAAGACTAGACGTGCCACGACGTTACCGGAGTTTACGTCTAAACGGCCGACAGGTTATAGGTACCCGATTGAATTTGACCAACGCCTAGAGCCTCTAAGTAAATTGGCTGCCAAATTTAAGAGTTACGTGTCTTTGCTAGCACGACACAAGGCAAGCATATTATCAGAAGTTTGGGACAAAGTGAATGGCAATGTCAAGGACTTGATCTGGCTGGATATCTTGGTATTAGCTTTTCATTACATATTGAGAATGAATGACATCAAAGTGATATTTTCTCCAAATAATCTATTGGTAAAAAATACTAACGGTGCCTTTTTTGTATACTTTAGAAAACTTTTGACATTCCCAATGATGAGAGGTTGAAGAAAAAATGGATTGCTTATGCCGGTGAGCGTTGGACGCAATTTAAGGCATCACTCACTAGGAGATATATCTTTAGCCCTAGAGAGGATAAGGATAACACAACTCCATGTGAGCAATACAGTTACATATCAACTGAAACATGGGAGTTGTTCGTAAAGAGTCGCATGGAAGAAAAGCTCCAGGTAATTAGTTGGTCTTTTTTAGTTTTTATTTTCCCGTGTTAATTTAATATGTTATGACTAATAACATTTGGTTTGTTATTTGTGACAGACTAAAAGAGAAAAAGCCAAAGAAACTCAATCCCATAATAACTTCTACCACGCATCCTCTCGTGGTGGCTATAAGATGATTAAGGACAAGTGGAAAAAGAGCTATGTGGAAGCAATGTGTGAGGAGTCTGGTGATCTAGACTTAGTAGTAGATCCTCCATCTCCTCCACGTCATGAGTTATTTAAGTTGGCCCATCAGAAGAAAACAGGATCTTCAAAACTGCTGTTGTTTTGATTAATGATAGTTTATAGTTTTGGAACAAAAGAAAACCACAACTACATTTCAAAGGCATAGAGGGGCACATAGGAAGCCAATGCCAAGTCCTCTTTCATCAAAAACTCTACCATCAAAAGCTTATAAGACCTCAGTTTCAGCAAGTATACAACTCACCTTATAAGGCTTCCCTACAACAAAAGCTTTCTTACACATGGATATCTTTGAGCTAGCTTATACACTAACACTTGAATGCAACACTTACACACTACCTTTAAGAAATCAATCATACCTTTGCTAATCATCCAAGAACATATTGTAACAGATCCAAATTACCCGTAGGAAATCAATCATATCTATGATAATCATCCAAGAACATATTAAAACAGATTCTTTAACTTGACACTTTTCAGATGGCATTATGTTGCATTCTTTTTTTATTTTAACCCGTAGGAAATCAATCATATCTATGATAATCATCCAAGAACATATTAAAACAGATTCTTTAACTTGACACTTTCCAGCTGGCATTATGTTACATTCTTTTTTATTTTGAGCATAAATGATGATGATTTTAATAACTTTGTGAATAAAATATAATTAATACATTTGATTTGCAGAAGTTTGGATCATTTGGTAGCCCCCCCAATGAATATATTTCTCCAACAAATACAATCGGATCTAAAGCTAGCTGTTCACCATCCCATTTGGAGGAGCCGCCCAAGAATGACTGGTTGAAAGAGTTGCATTTTTTTGCTTATGAGATTACAGAAAGTGTCAAGTTCGACTTGGACCATGAGCGCCAAGAACATTTCTACATTGGGTACAAAGATATTGTAGAAATGGTTCAAGGTAAGGCGGAACTTGAGATGAGCTATTTGGCAATATGGTGCACGTAAGTATATATTAGTTGTTTGTAAAATTTATTCCATAATATTTTAGTTATAAATAGTTATAAATACTGAATAATTTGTTTTCAATATTTTAGGTATTTGCATCGCGAATGTATATCAAGGGAAATTAGTGATATGTATGGATTTTTAGATCCATACAAAATTTGTGGTAGTAATGGCTGCAAAGAAGCGACCATCCAAACATATATCCAGAATAAGCTAATTGACCAAAAGAAAACATGCTTTCTAGCGCCATATCTGTCTGGGTAAAGTATCAATTATCTAAAGGTTACTAGTGTATATATAGTTTCTTTTTCTCATTATGATTTAATTATTGTCCAATTCTGCAGCAAGCATTGGCAATTGTTTGTCATCTGTCCTTCTGTTAATACGGTTGTTTGGATGTGTTCGCTTCACCGCCTTCCAAACGAGACCCTGGTTGAAGTAGTTGACAAGTAGGTTTTCTTTTATTAATAATTTGTTGTCACATATTTGTGATTTAATATGTTTTATACTTATAACTTACTATTTATGATGTTACCCCACAGAGCTTTAAATGGATATAATAGGATGAATGGTTTTAGAAAAACAAAACCTAAGTGGGTGACACTTAAAGTAAGTATCTAATACATTATTTTTGTTTGCATTTTATACTAGTTAGTGTAAATTATATTCAATTTTGATATTTGATATTCATTTATAGGGACCGAAACAAAATGATACTTATTCCTGTGGCCACTATGTGATGATAAATATGATGGCTATTGTCTCCGCAACTATCACTAATAATTGGAATAAGGTAATAGAATTTTTCAACTCTTAGGATGATTAATAGGTAATTATTATGTTGTAGGTAAGTTAACCATGTGATTATTATTCAACTTTTATTTTTGTAGATGTTTAATTCGAGTTGTTCGTACACACTTGAAGAGTTGAAGGACATTAGACAAGTTTGGGCGGAGTTCTTTATCAAGTTGTATGCGGAGCGTAAACCAACTTCAAAGGAAGAAAGAAGAAAACAGCCCAAGTGATGTTAAAATCAGTGGCATCAAATTTCACTTATGTGTTCACTTGCGTATTCAAACTTTTTAAGGCAAATCAGTGGCATCAAATGAATGTTGAATAGTTAGAGTAATTTGTAGTTTGCTAGTGAATTTGGAGCAAAATTTAGTACTTTTGCACTTTTATATAAAATTAGTATTGCTGGGTTTAATGAATTTTCCATTGGTGGAGCAAAATTTGTATGAGCAGGAGAAATCAACCAAGCGCTCAAAATTTTTTTATTTAAAAAAAGATAAAGATTTAAAGTCGAGCGGATAAAGGCTCGACTTAAACACGCTTTTAAAGTCAGGCTCTAGCCCGACTTTAAAGATTATTTACCGAGAACGAACACGATTAATTAAAGTCGGGTAGTGGGTGTACGACTTAAATATGAACTTATGTAGTCAGGCGGTCGCTCGACTTTAAATCACCAGACATACGAAGTCGCCTTAATATAAGTTAAGCTGGCGCCCGACTTTAAAAGTCCAAATTGCCCGACTTAAAATCACTTTTCTGCACTAGTGCCTACTGTATAATGCATTTGCTATAAATCAATGCACTCAAGTCACTTAGTAAGTATATTTTCCATGGCTTTTATATTTGGCAGCAAGACGACAACAACAACAACAATATTTCGCAGCAAGTTAGGCAATCTAAAATCAACAAGACAACAACAGATATAAAAATCAATAGTTGCCTATTTGATTTCAAATTCAATGGCTTTTATATTTGGCAGCAAGTTAGGCAGCAACAACCATAACATTGGGGACTTTTAATGCCCTAAAGCTAATAACAGTTACAATGAATGTGGTAGAGACTTACAGAGTTGAGAAACGACGAGATTGACGGCGATCACGGCGACAAGCAACAACGGTAACAGCGACAAGCAACAGCGACGAGCAACGGTGATGAACGACAATGAACGAAGATGAAAACGAGAAACAGTCAAACAACGATTGAATAAGAGAGGGAAGAAGACCGTTTTTGCTGCCTTGCTGGTTTGAGAGTGAAGAGCGTTTTTTGCTAGTTTGAGAGGGAAGAGCGTTTTGCGTAGAAAAGAAGTGTCGTACGGTGGTGAACGTGCGTGAGAAGTTAATAGAAGAAGGGGACCAAATTGTCAATTTTTGTAAAGAGTGGAGGTATTTTAGTAATTTTCCCTATATGAATTTTTTTATAGGGTGGGCCACGGCCCTGCTGGCCCTTGAGAAGGTCCGCCCTGGGTTGCATGCAGGTATATGATAAGGGGTTTTTTTTTTTGTACCCCCACCACCTCCCTCTCTACCCCCATCGACCCTGCAAAAAGACGCAATTGCCCTTCACAAAAATTAAAAATCCCGAACGTATCCTGATTTCAATTTTTTTTTTGGAAATCGGATTTAGGTAAATCCGATTTCCACTAAAAAATTTAAAAAATTTAAATCGGATTTAGGTAAATCCGATTTCCACTAAAAAATTTAAAAAAATAAAATCGGATTTATTTAAGATGGGGTAGATCCGCTTTGAAAAATAACAAATCGGATTTACCTTAATTGGGGGTAAATCCGATTTGTTATTTTTAAAAGCGGATCTACCCCCATATAAGGTAAATCCGCTTTTAAAAATAACCAAAGCGGATTTACCTTATGTGGGGGTAAATCCGCTTTGTTAACCTAATTAATAAATAACTTAGTTAAAATTTTAGATACAAATTTCGACCATCTTTTGGTTCTGTTTAGTGTGTGGTTCGTTAACACGTGACGATATTGTACGTCGGGAGAATAATTTAGGCTAAAAAATCAGTTTTCGGGCAACCTACTCAAATTGTAATGAAACCACATTCTTTAAATCGGAAAAATATCAAGGATCAATACTCCTTAAGAAGAGACTTCTTTCAGGACTGGGGACCTCAAAATCCCAAATTCCATCGTTTACTATTTTATATTAATTTTTTTAATTTTTCATAATCTCCAAAAAATCTGAAAAAATTTGCATAACCTTATTTTGGTTTTATTAGATTTTTAGTGGTGTTTTTATAATTTTTGGATTAGTTTTGGCTGTTTAACAGATTTTTAGTAGCATTTTATAACCTTTTTCAAAAAATTAAATAAAAAACAATTTTTTTTAATAACAAAATCGGATTTACCTTAGGTGGGATAAATCCGATTTTCTTTTTTTAGGGAAATCGGATTTACCTTAGGTGGGATAAATCCGATTTTCTCTTTTTTTAGGGAAATCGGATTTATGTGCCCACCAGGTAAATCCGATTTCCAAAATAACAAAGCGGATTTACCTTCAGCTAAGGTAAATCCGCTTTGTTATTTTTGAAATCGGATTTACCCCCATCTGAGGTAAATCCGACTTTAAAAATAACAAAGCGGATTTACCTTAGATGAAGGTAAATCCGAGCGAATTGTAAGTTGGGCAGGGGTATTTTCTGGTTTTAGCAATTTGATGGGGGTAGATGGGAGTTGATGGGGGTACAAAAAAAAAAAAGGCCTATGATAAGTGGTTGAATCCCACATTATATATGTAAGTTGGGTGTCCGCCAAAAGCCCGGCTATGACAATTTGGACACTCCTATTTTTCTAATCTAATTCCTACGTTTGAAGGAAAATAAAAGAGAACGTGATTGAATTGGATTTTAAAATAATAATAACATTAAAAAGAAAAACAACACAAGCTACACACCAATGACGTATAAACAAGAAAGTAGATGGCAAAAAGAAAAACATGTAATCACAAGAGATGAAGATGAATGGTGTGGAGCAGTCCAAGTTGAGCCGCGATGGAATATATTCCACACCTTGTTCCATTCTATTCTATCATATTTCTAAAAATCTGAATAATGGAACCTTAACCCATTTCATCTCATTTCGTTCCAATCTCATTTCATTTCATTGTATCGTATACCACCTATCCAAACATACTCTAAAAATAAGTGTATGCATATACTTAATTGCCTAGGATACCTAGTTGAAACAAAAAACCAGGAAGAAAATATATTCCATAAATTATGTTAATGATTCTTTGTGTGTGGCTCTATGCTTAAAAAACTTCTTATTTAATTTCCCCCCTCATTGCTAGCTTAGCTACGTATAAAATTTATTTGTAAAACTATAAACAACTTGCTTTATTCTAAAGAATAATTTCCTGATCAAAAATTGGTTGATATATAAAAGGCTTAATTACAGTTTTGGTCCCCCTATTTTCACCAAATCTCGATTTTGGTCCCTCAAGTTTTTTTCCCACGAATTTAGTCCCCCTATTTTCCCAATTTGTAAAATCCTAGTCCCCCAAGAATTTGGTCAAAATTAAGATTCCCTTATCCTACGCGGACTGCCACGTAGGCATCCTATGTGGCATTTTAATATTTTTAAAAAAAAAAAAGAAAATTAACAAAAGAATGAACGAAGGAACGAAGGGTTCAGTGCATAGTGCGACAGTGTGAGTCTTCTTCCTCCCTGAGCTCCGACCTCCTCTTCCATCTTCTTCCTCCCTGAGCTCCTTTCATCTTCTTCGTTGAGAGCTGAGAGCTTCAATGGCGCGAACCATAAACCCACACGAACCTTCGTCTCCCTGAATCGAACCTCCGTCTCCCCTGAATCGTACATTCTTCCTTCCTTATTTCTTCAACCATTTTCGCGATTCAGACCTTCAAATCGCCCAAAATCTCTTCGTCTCCCTTCACGATCTGAACCCCTATGTCTGAGTATTCTATTTCGTCACAAGGTTCATTGAGAAGAAGACCCATTCAATGCTTCTGTGGAAAGGAAGCTCCATTGGTGACTGGTTGAACAAAACAGAACCCTGGGCGTAGGTTTTATGGATGTGCATTATATGAGGTATGATTTCTGTCATTACACTGTTATTTCTCTTTGATCTCTATTGTAATTGGTCCACTGCTTATTTTTCAGGATTTTGGTGCAAAACAATCTCAATTCTTTAACTGGTATGATGAAGATATGTGTCCTAGAGCTAAGGAGCTAATTTGGTCCTTCATGAAGAAGGCTGATGGCTTGAAGAAAAAAGTTGTTGACTTGAATAGCAATGTTGCTCAATTGAAGACAAAGGTTACTGAGTTCAAGGAAGCAAAAAAGGCTCAACAAGAAATGAAGAAAAAGAACAACATGTTATGGGGTTTTTTGGCAATTTCCTGGATCATTATTTTCATCCTTGTTGCATTAGTTTTCAATCTTAGGGTTGTGGTTTAGGGGTTATTAGTTCAGGGTATGTTTGTAATGGTTTAGGGGTATGTTTGTAATGGTTTAGGGGTTATTAGTTCAGGGTATGTTTCCAGCTACTGATTAATGATGTAAGTTATGTAATGATGTATATTTCCAGCTACTGATTATGTAATGAATGGCTTTTGGCAAAGTAATTGTTGATAATTCGCATTTCAGCTACTGATTTCCATTTCAGCAGCATTTCAGTTCAATAGCATTTCAGAATCAGCTGCATATAGACAGATGTTCTAACACATAAGCTGCACATACTGTTAATTGTAATGAATGAAATCAATTATGAAAGCCAACAAGTAGCTGCATATAGACAGGTGTTCAATAGCATTTCAGAATCAGCTGCATATAGAATCAGCTGCATATAGACAGATGTTCTAACACATACTGTTAGTTGTAATGAATGAAATCAATTATGAAAGCCAACAAGTGTTCTAACACATAAGCTGCATATAGACAGTAGCTACTGATTATGTAATGAAAGCCAACAAGTATTCGCATTTATGCATACAGGGTAGATCTATATAAAATGAGGGACCAAAATCGAGATTTGGTGAAAATAAGGGGACCAAAACTGTAATTAAGCCTATATAAAATAAGCAGCACGAGGGTAGATCTATATTTATATAATCAAAACATATACCAGCAATCTTCTTCTTCTATATAATCAAACAATATACTAGCAAAATGACTTTATTAGACATCTTTAAATTTTGTCATTTGTCCAAAATTATGGGCAAAATCATAAATTTTCCGCAAAAGACAAAACCAACCAGCTTTTCGCAGCAGACAAAACTGACGCGTAGCAGACCGACACTGATGCAAGCAGAAAAAAATTAAAAACAGAGAAAAAACAAAAAGCTGCAAAAAGCTAAAAATACAAAAAAAAAATAGAAAAAGCTGCAAAAGCAGCTGACGCGTCAGCGTCAGAATTTTTTTAAAAAAATCATTTTCATTTTTTTTTAAATCACTTTTCTTATGAATTTTTTTTAATTAACTTTTTTCCAATTTTTTTAATTCACTTTTTTTAAATGATTTTTTTCCATTTTTTCCTGAATTTCTTTTTTCAATTATTTTTCAAAAAAATCATTTTTTTTCAGTTTTTTACTACAAAAATAAAAAAAAATTCATTACAAAAAGTTACCAAATAACTATTTTATAATTATTAAAAAGTAGTAAAATGCCACTAAGAGTGCCAACGGGAGTGGCAACTAGAGCGCCAACGGGAGAACCGACTTTTTTTAAACTTTTTCCGACCCAACTATGTAAAAAAAATTATTCATTTTTATAATTTACTCAAACTACTAAAGCTATACATTTATAATTTACTCAAACTATTAAAATTAATCAATTTAACCACTATTAATTGTCAGAAAAACCTATACCTTTAACAAAATTTTCAAAGACTAAAATTTCCAAAAAACTAAATTATTAAATTCATATTATACTCAATAATTGAATAATCTAAATTTTTTTATTTACTATTATCTCACTACTAAAACTACTAATATCAATCAATTTTTTCATAAAAAATAAAATCAATCAATTTAACCACTACAAAAAATTACCAAATACCTATTTTATAATGGCTTAAATATATGTTAAGCCCCTGCAAATATGGCCAAAATCCATTTAAGCCCCTGCAAGTTTTTTTTTAAAATAACCCTTGTAAATACACACCGTTTGTAGTTAAGCCCCTACTGTTAGATTTTGTTAATAGAGTTAACTCTAATCTGACGTGTGTGGGTAGTTAACTCTAAGACGAAGAATGTGAGATTTCTTCTGCAGTACAGAAATGCTTTGGGTACAGAACACCACGTGGGTGGGTAGGGAACGAATATTGAATGTGTTGTGTGTAGTGTTGTCATTTACTAGAGAATCTTTACTGCTTTTGAATGTGTTGGGTGTAGTGTTGTCATTGTTTAGGGGCCTCTTTACAGCTTTTGAATGGGTTGAGTGTATTCACTACAAAAAATTGCCCATTAGCGACGGAAATTAGCGAGGGACTAATGTTCCCTCGCAAAAACTGGAATTAGCGACGGAATTTGCGAGGGAATAGGGGCTGTCGTATTTTTGAGAATTAGCGACTGAAATTTTGAAAATTAGCGACGGAATTTCAGTCCCTCACTAATTCCCTCGCTAATTTCTGACAGTTTTCAGATGATAGGACTCAGTGCAGGTATTTATCGACCCTCGCTAATTCCCTCGCTAATTTCTGACAGTTTTCAGATGATAGGACTCCGTGCAGGTGTTTAGCGACGGAATTTCAGTCCCTCGCTAATTTTTTGACTTTTCAGCTTATTTATCCTCTCACACACACTCTTCTCTCCTACTCTCCTCACACTCTTCTCCCTTCTTCTCTCCTCACACTCTTCTTCTCTCTTCACTCTTCCACCACCACACCACCACCTCCTCTGACACTCTTCTTCTCTCTTCACTCTTCCACCACCACACCACCACCACCCCCACTCGTTTCTCTCTCTCTTTCTCTCCTTCTCCCTTACTATTCTCCTTCTCTCTCTACCATAATACCCTTCACCACCACCACCACCACTCGTTTCTCTCTCTCTTTCTCTCCTTCTCCCTTACTATTCTCCTTCTCTCTCTACCATAATACCCTTCACCACCACCACCACTCATTTCTCTCTCTCTCTCTCTCTCTCTCTCTCTCTCTCTCTCTCTCTCTCTCTCTCTCTCTCTCTCTCTCTCTTTCTCTCCTTCTCCCCTAGTCTTCTCCTTCTCTCTCTACCCTAATACCCTTCCCCACCACCACCACCACACCACCACCACCACCACACCATAATAATAATAATAATAATAATAATAATAATAATAATAATAATAATAATAATAATAATAATAATATAAAAAGGTTGATATTGTCAAAATAAAAATAAAAAAAATTGGCTGAATAAAAAAAACGTGGCTGTCAGATTTAGCGACGGAATTTGAATCACTCGCTAATTAGCGAGGGAATTAGCGACGGAACATTCCCTCGCTAATTTGCGAGGGATTCAAATTCCCTCGCTAATCCCATTAGCGAGGGACTGATTCCGTCGCTAATTTCCTCGCTAATGGGTATTAGCGACGGATTTGAGGCCATTAGCGAGGGAAAAATCCCTCGCTAATGGGCAATTTTTTTGTAGTGATTGATGTGTTAATGTCTATTTTAGGTCTCTAATTTAGGTTGAAATGTCCTATTTAGCCCTAATCCCTAATTCTGAATTGTACCCTTATGTTGTGTTATACAGTGATGTCTATTGCTGTCGTTTTTCACCATGGGGGAAAGTTTGTTAAACATGAGGTGCTCAAATATGAAGGGGGCAGTGAGGCATCTCTGGTAGGTCAAGATGTGGATAAATGGAGTTACTTTGAAGCTGTTGGTCTTGTGAAGGAATTAGGATACGAAATTGGTAGTTATAGGCTATGGTGGAGAATTGGCCAAGATGTGCTGTTTAGGAGGTTTTTGTGTGATGATGATGCATTAGAAATGGCTGAGAATGCATTGAAGTTGGTAGTTCATGCTTGTTGCGCCCGAAAAAGTCCCCGAGGGAGAACCTTCCTCGTTCACAACTTTTCTAAAATCAATGAAGCCGCCACTAATATTTATCAAGGAAAATATTAGGAAAACCTTTTATTGGAAAGCGATTGGCCTTTGAAAACTGAGAGTTTTGGGTTCAGGGGTCGGTTACGCGCGGGGAAGGTATTAGCACCTCACGCGTCCTCTCTACTGAGAGGGAACCTTTAATTAAATGTATGGTTTTAAGTGTTGATTTGAAAAAATATCTAATTTGCCTCTTTATTTCTTATTGAAAATGAATTAAAGAACTTAATAAAATTTTTATTTTTGGCGAGAAAGGAGGAAAAAAGGTTTTTAGAAAGAAGTGCTTGACGGGACATGGCCCGCTCCTACGTATCTCCTGGTGCGATGGAGAATTCAAAGCTACGTAGTTCTTGTGTAGAAAATGTTTGTGTTTTTGGAGTTTTTTAATATAGGGGTTTTAGGATTGTGTGATCTGTGTTGAAGGACCACTGGGGGTCTGAAGGAGCGCTGGGGCTCTGAAGGACCACAGTTCACTTATCCTAAAACGATGATTAACCCGGCGTACGACCGAACTAATCCCCTACTTTGAAAATAAGATTTTTGATTTTTGAAAGAGATGTGTTTGTATTTTTTATTTAGAAATTATTTATTTTTGCGCTTGACAGGGGCGTGGCCCTGCTCCTACGTATCTCTTGGTGCGATGGAGAATTCAAAGCTACGTAGTTCTTCTTTGTTTGGAAAACGATTTTTGTTTTTTATCATTTATTTATTTTTTATCTTGTTTAATTGTGAAAATTAGGCATTTATGATGATCAATTGAGCAAAGGCTCCAAGTGATCACCACTAGTACCTCATTGTTAGTAATCATGCAAGCAAAGGCTTCACAAGACTATTTAACAAAGTTTTTAACTTAGTGAACTTTTTAGGAAAATTCAGGCATTCATGATGATCAATTGAGCAAAAGCTCCAAGTGATCACCACTAGTACCTCATTGTTAATAATCATGCAAGCAAAGGCTTCACACGACTATTAACAAAGTTTTTGATTTATGAGAACAATTTTGTCTTGAAGGTAATTAAATTATATTAAAAAAACGAGAAAAAGGGGGGTGAAATGGTAAAGTAGGGTGTTATTAGAAAGGGGGCTGTATAATTAATAGCAGGTGTAAAAAGGAAGCCCAGTTCGCATCTGAGGGCCCAGTATGCGAAACTGGGCTTAAGTGAGGGAGGGGTGCACGCGTGAATTGAGGGGGTGCTAATAGCATTCTGATAATAAAATAAAATTAAAATAAAATAGAATAGTAGAGGCACTATAAAAGGGAACCCTAAAAAAAAACCCTAATTTTATTTCAATCTTCTCTTCCTCAGCCGCGCCGCACTCCCCTAATCCTCTCTAACCCTAATTTTCCCTTTCTTCCTCTCACGCCGTTCGGTCCCTCTCCCTCTCCCTTAGCTCCGATCTCCCTCTTCTCTCCACCGCGCCATTCAACCCTCAACCTCTACTCCTCTTCTCTGTGCGCCGTTCAGCCCTCTTCTCCCTAGCTCTGCTTCTTTTCTTTTCTTCACCGAACCACCGCGATCTCCCCTCTCCTCGCCGTTTCGCCTTATACCCAGCTCTCGCCGTTCCCTACTCCTCTCCTCTAGCTCCGACCTCTCTCCTCACCGCCACCCACTCACCTCTCCTCCATGACCTCACCTCTTCGCCGTCCACTCTCTCTTCTCTCACCGCGCCGTTCGATCCCCATTCCTTCTACTCCAAATCTGGGTTTTCGCGAAGGGGAGAGTATGGTGGTGCGACGGTGGTTGACACCAGGGCCGTCGTGTTCGCATCAAAGGGGTTGCGAGGGTGATGATTTGAGGCGGACGGCCACCGTCTACGGTGGCCGGAAAAAGGTATGGCACTGTTTTTTTGTAATTTTCTTCTTATCCTCCTCTGTTCTTTCTCGTTTGTTTCTGATTCCTAATTCCTTTTTTCTTTACGTTTGTTTTTCGGTTTCTGGGTGGTTCTTGGCGTGGTTTGAGCTGGAGCTGGTGGCGGTGGAGTGGTGGCTCACGGTGGCGTTGGCTTCAACAGGTTCGGTTCTGCCCTTTTTTTTTTTGTCTATTTTGATGGTTCGGTTTTACTTCTTTTTCCTATTCCACCTCTAACCGTAACTTCAATTTTGCTACTGATTCTCTTGCTAATTTTTGAAAACCCTAAGTTCTCTAAAAACTAACTGAACCTACTCCAAACTACTCTATAATTTCGTTTTCCATGACAGCTAAATTCTAAGCCCTATTATTCTGTTTGTTCTTAATACCCATTACCAACCAAATTCATTTGTGATTCTTCTTAAACTATTTCTGACCTAATTTTGTTACTGTAATAACAAAAAAACATGCTTAAAAAACAACTAGGGATATTCTCATATTTACATTTGTTCTAACACCTGTTCGAACTAGAAGGCAAGAAAAGACTCAGGGCATGTTTCTAGGAATCTAAAAATGTGACTAACCTTTTTTCAGCCTCTGATATATGCTCTACTGTTGCTTCTCGTTTGACTGACTGCTACTGCTTCTGCTACCTCTATTTCTGGATTCTTAGTGTTTTGCAATTTTATGTAATTTCTGTCTCCGTATGAATTTCTGGGTGCCTTTTTTGTGTGTCTGTGAATTCCTTTCTGAGTCTGCGGATTGTTGATTTTATAGGCATCTTTAGGTTTTGGAAAATGAATTCTTTGATTCTAACCTGATTTTATTTCCTTTTTCAGGTTATTGGACTCTTGGGCAACAAGAATCAACCCATGGATCTGCTGCTGCTGCTTTTATTTTTATTTATTTTCGTTTTTTCCTATTTTTTTGTATTTTGGTTATTATTTTCGGATTTGTATTTTTGGTATTTTTAGTATTATCATTTTTTTGTATTTTTGGACTTTTGGACTCCTAAACACTATTAAATTGTAAATAAACAATAAATAGAATTTTTTTTTGCCATTTTTTGATATTATATTGCTTAAAATAAATGAATAGGCAGAGTAAAAATAATAAAAGAAATTGGGCCAAATACAAAAGTGATATCGGACCCAACTAGACAAGTGCGTGAGAACGAGGCCCAAATAGAATAAATAAGCCTGTTGACCATTAAACGCTAACATTATCTCAGAATCGCGTTCTTAAGCCCAAATTGAAACGACAAGCCCAATCGCGAGAAAAATGACTTTGTTAGTCTCAATTAGGTTCGACTAAATCCAAATACGACGATTAAATTGAAGAACGCACGAAAAGATCGATCATTCGCGTGCATGCCTAATTTAAAACAACGGTATTTCGATTTAGTTGAACAGGGTAATTGAAATTGGCCAGGGTTAGTAACTGAGACGCCGTACTGATAATTCTCGTAACCACGCGACTTCAAAACACGATTTAAGTAAAATAAACGACTAAAACTAGAAAAGGAAGACGGACAAAATTGGGGTATAACAGCTGCCCCTCTTTATTTGGATTTTGACAAGGAATATGAGTTGGCCGAAACATATTCCGAGGCAAAATAGAAATAAAGAATTCAGAAATTATACCAATTTTGTCTACCTAGAGAAACCTGAGGCAAAAAAGGTAAAACGGGCACTTGGCGTGCAGAAAGCGGTAAACGGGCACTTGGCGTGCAGAAAAGCGGTAAATGGGCACTTGGCGTGCAGAAAGCGGTAAATGGGCACTTGGCGTGCAGAAAGCAGTAAATGGGCACTTGGCGTGCAGAAAGCGGTAAATTGCCCAGGCTGCCTAAAACCTGTAATCCTTAAACGGACTTTTGGTGAATCCGAGTTTGCACGTGGCTTTGAGGAGCACGCTTCCTGTTGGCCTTTTCGAGCGACCGGGGGGATCGTTATCAGCTCCGGAACTGATATACTGATCAATGCACGGCGTCCACTGTATCTTAGGCTGATACAACTATTCCGTTGAACCTCACATGGGGCTGCGGTCCATCGCGTTGCTCGTACGCGACGTGAGACCTGGGCAGAAGGGAGCGATGATCTCTGTGCTCCAATCCGCAATGCGCGCTTGAGCGCTCTCTTTTCTTTTCTCTCCTTCTTTTCTGTTTCTCTCTTTCTTTTTTTTTCTTTCTGAATTCCCAACTTGGGGGAACATTTTCTGGAATCTGGGGGAGAGGGCTAACACCGAAGTGCTCATCCTCTCTTTGTACCTGTAGCTGAAAATGAACAAATGCATGCAATGCAAATGCCATGATTGCTGTTTTCTTTTTTCTTATGATGAATGATGAGTTTCTTATTTCCTTTGTCTATGTCGGATGAATGCATTCTACTGTTCCTATATGCTTGATGAATGCAATGATTTTCCTTTTCTTCTCTTGTCTGTACGCAATGCATGATTTTCTTTTTCTTTTGCTTATGAATGCATGATTTTCTACTGTTCTTATACGCTTGATGAATGCAATGATTTTTCTTGTCTGTACGCAATGCATGATTTTCTTTTTCTTTTGCTTATGAATGCATGATTTTCTACTGTTCTTATACGCTTGATGAATGCAATGCCTGACTTTATTTGTTCTTTTGCTTTTCTCCTCTTCTTTTCTTTTGCTCTTTTTATGAAGTGCAGGTATGCGAATGCAACATTTTGGTGTTTGATGATATGTAATGAAATGGCAGATGACATGCAATGGAAAACTCTTTCTTCTTTTCCTTTTTTCTATGAAATGTGAATATTGCTGATGAATAACATGAAATGATGAATGACATGGGATGTTCTAGCTTTCTTTTCTTTTATGAGATGCCGGTATTGATGTGATGCAACTGTATTGCTTTGATGTTTGAATGCAAATGTATGCGGTGATTGATGCTTTGATGAATGGAATGCTCCTGTTCTAACTTCTGTTTGTTTCTTTTTGCTTCTTCTATGAAATGCAGACATTAATATGATGCAATGCTCTGATGTTTGATGCAATGATGTTTGTTCTTTTTTTCTTCTTTTATGGAAATGCTAACGTTAATATGATGCATATGCATTGCTTTAATGTTTGATGATTGAATGACAAAGGAATGCTTTGTGAAATGATGAATGATATGGAATGCTGGATGACAGGGAATGTTTTTGTGTTGCTTTTGTGGTTTCTTTTCTTTGTTTTCTTTTTGCTTTCTTTGCTTTTTCTATGGAATATCTGATGCAAAATGTAATGCTCTAATGATGCAATGATTTTGTTCTTTTCCTTTTTTATGAAGTGCGAATATGATGCCAATGCAATGAAAAGATTTCTGCTTTTTCTTCTTTACTATTTTCTTCTATGAAATGCAAGTATTAATATGGTGCGACTGATGTGGAACGTTTTTTTCTTTTTACTATGCGATGAATGCACAAAATGTGAAGATGCAAATGTAATGCTTTGATGCATATGCTATAATGCCTAGATGCATGAGGTAAACATTTTTGTGATGATGAGATGCGAGACTTTGAATGCAAGGACTTGAGATGATTATTGATCATTCTGTTGAAAAATTGAATTTGATTCAAACTCTGGTGTTCTCAAGGTTTTTATTTACAAACAACCTCATTCGTTTCCTCCTTCTTTCCATGATGACTGAATTTTAGATATCACGTAAACAACTTGTGTTCTCTTCTTTGAAGCATTATCTAGTAAGCATGCATAGGAGTGCAAATGTGAATGAATGAGTCAGTTAACTTGGAATTGGTTTAGGGCATGGACATTTATGGCAAGTGAAGGAATGACAGACATTTGCCGAAGCTTATGAGGGACCAAGAGATACAAGATTGCCCCAATTCAGGTCTTTGACGAGTGAATAATTTGCCCCTGTCTAGTGGTGACAACAACTAGGGGTGTAGAAGATGATGAATTGGGAACGCTTCGGCTCTTGGGATGAAAGCTGGAATGAAAGGGGTTTTGCTTCAACCCACAGAATTTGATGTTTCCCCAGTCATAACGAGGACAAAGCTGCCCCAATCAGAATGACAATGTCTTGTTTAGGATAGTGAGTTAAGAGATTGCCCCAGTGAGGTTTTTATGGGAATGAATGAGGTGGAGGAATGGGAATGCACTCGCCCCACTTTGGAATGACATTGACAACTGGAATGACATGGGATGGGCATTGAACAGACTTTCCCAAGACTAGGGTGTGTGGGTGGTGAAAAGAATGCCCCAACTTTTGGGTCTGAGTGATATTCTCAGTGCAAATCTTTGGTTCTCTACTGATGTCTTGACTTTTGGTGCGAAAGGATCCTTACCTGGTGATCACTAAACCTTGTTTTAATGCATCTTGAATGTGTTTTGGAGTGCAAGTCCCTCTTTTTTATTTTGTCAGCTTTCTTTTTTCTGATTGTTCGTTTTTGTTTCCTCAGTTCTCTTTTTTCTGAGGGTTTATTCTTTCTTGATCAGCTTTCTTTTTTCTGATCGTTTGTTTTTCTTCTGAGCAAACACATTGTACATAGATAAGCTTGTTCGTCCTAAAATTAGAATTCGAGTGAACAAAAGCAACCGGTCATTGATCGGAATGGACCTTTCGGGATTGTGGTGTTTTGTGGAGGAAAGAGGGTTAGGCTTAATGAAGTGTTTGAGGCTAAAGGGAGGATGAGTTTTGTTCGGCGTTGATTGACGGTTAGTGGTCTATGAGGAAGATGGTTATTGGGCTTGTTTGGGCTCTGTTAAAGCAAATTCGTGTCTCATGGTAGAATGACTAAGGGGTTTGATGTTGAGGCCAAAGGAAGTGTTTGAAGGTTTATGGAATCAGGTGTTGGAATGAGGAAGTGTTTGAAGGTTTATTTAGACAAGGATCTCTTGTGTTTTGTGGTAACATGTACCAGCTCACCACTCACATTTCTTTTGTTTTGGGATTTTCATTTTTGAATCCCCTTTTTTTTTATTTTCTCTTTTCCTTTTTTTTTCTTCTTTTTTTGTTTTATGATTCTTTTCCTTCTTTGACTCGGGTGAGCTGATAAAAAGTGATGCACTTTTTTTTATTTGGGGTGATCCTTGTCTAGGGTGATTTTTGGATTTTGGTTTTTCTTGGCTCAAGGTGGGTAGGAAAGGGACTTTCTGGGATTTTGGGGTTTTTGAGGAGATGGCCAAACTTCATTTCAAATCCCGATTGCTTATTTCTATAAGACTTAACTTTAGAACAATAATTTATCTATCTTCATGTGTTTGCTCTTTTTTCTTTTTTTGTGCCCTAATTTTTGCCTGGACCGCTCTTTGTGAGTTTTCAGTCCACCGGGCGCTCCTTTTTGCCTAGGCCGCCCTTTGCGGGTTTTCAACCTAGCGAGCTTGTTTTCTTGTTTATTATATTATTATTATTATTTTTTTGAGAGACTTGCACTGAAGGAATATGATATTAATCAAGGGGAATTAATGATCACAGACTTGCCCCAGCATGGAGGACTTGAACCAAAAGTCAAATGCGCACTGATGGGGAGAATATGCACTTTATGGGTGGACGGGGCGGGACTAGACTTGGATGGGAAACTGTGGTAAGGGAGGAAAACCAACGGACTCAAACAAGAGAATGTACTCATAGCATGCACGCTCATTAGAAGAATGCTTCACAGAGAGTTAACATCAGTTAAAAATTTGTTTTTTCTTTGATACACTATTTCAGTCTTTTGTCATGGAATGGATGGGATGCAGGGCTTTTGAAAAACTGAGTGCCTTGGAACACCTTGAGTTTGCAACCAAGTAAGGATAAACTTTTTCAAAAAGGATGATTGTTTCGCAAGAACGTCTCGCTTCTCATCACAACTCTTATTTTATGTAATGAATGAATGAACAAATTATGATATGCAAGTATGATGCAAATGCGTGGAGAATGACCACTCGAAGAGCGTGGCTTATTCTAAATAATTTTGTTATTTTTAATGCAAGACAAAACATGGAATGCCAATGCGAATGATGCAAGAATGATGCCCCTTCTTTTTTTTCAAAATGATTTTTGATTTTGATTTTTTTTTATTTATTTTTTAGAGGCGAGACAAGGTACGAAATACCAATGCCCCATTTTTCTTTTGAATGATGAAAGATGCAAGAATGATGTTTTTCTCTAAATGATGATGATTTTTTTTTAGAAGCAAGGCAAGGTATGAAATGCCAATGCCATTTCCTTTTTTGAAAGATGCATGTATGGAGGAATGATGTATTTGAACCAAAGTGATGAGGTTAATAAAATGGTGCATGAATGCTACATTTTGAATAAATTTGATGATGATCTTTATTCATGATTATGAATGAGATGCTTTCTTGTTTTCATTTTTTTTGTGCAATGAGATGCATGATACTCACAATGATTTTCTTTTTTGTTTTTTTAGTTTTGGAACATGATTTTGAAAATTATTTGGAGATGCAAATGATTTATTGGAAAAAGGGTTTTAGAAAAATGTGCTTGACGGGGTATGACCCGCTCCTACGTATCCCCATGGTAAATGAGGAATCAAAGCTTGCGTAGTTCTACTGTGTCCTTTTTTTGAAATAATGCTTATGCATGAATGTCTCATCTTGGATGAACTTGACGAGGATTTTTTTTTGTATGATTATAAATGAAATGCTTATGCTATGCAGATGATAATTGTTTTTTGTTTTATCTTTATGTAATGAAAGGGAATGCAAGATGAATGTTTTTTTTTCGAACTTTTGTTAGATGCAAATGCAATGGTGCGAAACGATGTGAATGCGAAATGATGTGGATGCGAAATGATGTGTCATTTACATAAAAAGAGGGTAAGAAAATAAGGATATTATTTTCTACGATTTTTTGAAATAGAGTCTAAGCAAAAGGAATGCAACAAACAAAGGCGTGCCCCCGTGTCCTACAAAGGGTGGGAATCCTAGGGTCTAAAGTCGACGAAAGGGGTAATCCTCCCATGTAGGTTCTAATCGCTTCCTTACAATGGCAACCAAGAGCTAAAGTCTCTCTCATGATGGCACCCACAATCGTAGAAAGCTACCGAGTGTGAGGTATCATGACAAAGCGTACTCTTGGGCGGAACTTTCATGAGAGCCATACAGACAAAGGTCTACGAATGGCAGTCACTAATCGTTCCCACTCTCCTAGGTTTTTGTTCAGACCTTGGGTTTTAGGCCCCACTCAATGCTCACAAGTATAGGATGTGAAGTGTGTGTCGAGGGCACAACACCTAGGAATAACTACCCTTCCCCACCTGCACATGAAAATCCAGAGCAGTCCAGACAAATAGCATGTTGTTTATCCTAGGGTTCAATATCGATCCAATATAAACTAATCTAGGGTGCCAATAACAATGCACTACTTACCTCAAGAAAGGGAGCAAAGAAGAGGGGACATGATAAGAAATGGGAAGTATGCATGTGCTTACCATAGGAAAGGGAGCAGAGAAGAAGGGGACATGATAAGAAAGGGGAAGAAATGCATGAGGGAACTAAGCAAAGAAGTAACTATCTATTGCAAAAGCAAACATAGAATAAGAATGCACATGGATGTAACATGCTTATGAAAAAGGAAGAAGAAGAGAGGCAAAGCAAGATATTCAAATCAATCATATAAACCACACATTTAATTAATTAGGCTTGACCCACTTTTGAAAAAAAAAATGTTTTTTTTTTTTTGGTTTCCCCAGTGGAGTCGCCAGCTGTTGCGCCCGAAAAAGTCCCCGAGGGAGAACCTTCCTCGTTCACAACTTTTCTAAAATCAATGAAGCCGCCACTAATATTTATCAAGGAAAATATTAGGAAAACCTTTTATTGGAAAGCGATTGGCCTTTGAAAACTGAGAGTTTTGGGTTCAGGGGTCGGTTACGCGCGGGGAAGGTATTAGCACCTCACGCGTCCTCTCTACTGAGAGGGAACCTTTAATTAAATGTATGGTTTTAAGTGTTGATTTGAAAAAATATCTAATTTGCCTCTTTATTTCTTATTGAAAATGAATTAAAGAACTTAATAAAATTTTTATTTTTGGCGAGAAAGGAGGAAAAAAGGTTTTTAGAAAGAAGTGCTTGACGGGACATGGCCCGCTCCTACGTATCTCCTGGTGCGATGGAGAATTCAAAGCTACGTAGTTCTTGTGTAGAAAATGTTTGTGTTTTTGGAGTTTTTTAATATAGGGTTTTAGGATTGTGTGATCTGTGTTGAAGGACCACTGGGGGTCTGAAGGAGCGCTGGGGCTCTGAAGGACCACAGTTCACTTATCCTAAAACGATGATTAACCCGGCGTACGACCGAACTAATCCCCTACTTTGAAAATAAGATTTTTGATTTTTGAAAGAGATGTGTTTGTATTTTTTATTTAGAAATTATTTATTTTTGCGCTTGACAGGGGCGTGGCCCTGCTCCTACGTATCTCCTGGTGCGATGGAGAATTCAAAGCTACGTAGTTCTTCTTTGTTTGGAAAACGATTTTTGTTTTTTATCATTTATTTATTTTTTATCTTGTTTAATTGTGAAAATTAGGCATTTATGATGATCAATTGAGCAAAGGCTCCAAGTGATCACCACTAGTACCTCATTGTTAGTAATCATGCAAGCAAAGGCTTCACAAGACTATTTAACAAAGTTTTTAACTTAGTGAACTTTTTAGGAAAATTCAGGCATTCATGATGATCAATTGAGCAAAAGCTCCAAGTGATCACCACTAGTACCTCATTGTTAATAATCATGCAAGCAAAGGCTTCACACGACTATTAACAAAGTTTTTGATTTATGAGAACAATTTTGTCTTGAAGGTAATTAAATTATATTAAAAAAACGAGAAAAAGGGGGGTGAAATGGTAAAGTAGGGTGTTATTAGAAAGGGGGCTGTATAATTAATAGCAGGTGTAAAAAGGAAGCCCAGTTCGCATCTGAGGGCCCAGTATGCGAAACTGGGCTTAAGTGAGGGAGGGGTGCACGCGTGAATTGAGGGGGTGCTAATAGCATTCTGATAATAAAATAAAATTAAAATAAAATAGAATAGTAGAGGCACTATAAAAGGGAACCCTAAAAAAAAAACCCTAATTTTATTTCAATCTTCTCTTCCTCAGCCGCGCCGCACTCCCCTAATCCTCTCTAACCCTAATTTTCCCTTTCTTCCTCTCACGCCGTTCGGTCCCTCTCCCTCTCCCTTAGCTCCGATCACCCTCTTCTCTCCACCGCGCCATTCAACCCTCAACCTCTACTCCTCTTCTCTGTGCGCCGTTCAGCCCTCTTCTCCCTAGCTCTGCTTCTTTTCTTTTCTTCACCGAACCACCGCGATCTCCCCTCTCCTCGCCGTTTCGCCTTACCCAGCTCTCGCCGTTCCCTACTCCTCTCCTCTAGCTCCGACCTCTCTCCTCACCGCCACCCACTCACCTCTCCTCCATGACCTCACCTCTTCGCCGTCCACTCTCTCTTCTCTCACCGCGCCGTTCGATCCCCATTCCTTCTACTCCAAATCTGGGTTTTCGCGAAGGGGAGAGTATGGTGGTGCGACGGTGGTTGACACCAGGGCCGTCGTGTTCGCATCAAAGGGGTTGCGAGGGTGATGATTTGAGGCGGACGGCCACCGTCTACGGTGGCCGGAAAAAGGTATGGCACTGTTTTTTTGTAATTTTCTTCTTATCCTCCTCTGTTCTTTCTCGTTTGTTTCTGATTCCTAATTCCTTTTTTCTTTACGTTTGTTTTTCGGTTTCTGGGTGGTTCTTGGCGTGGTTTGAGCTGGAGCTGGTGGCGGTGGAGTGGTGGCTCACGGTGGCGTTGGCTTCAACAGGTTCGGTTCTGCCCTTTTTTTTTTGTCTATTTTGATGGTTCGGTTTTACTTCTTTTTCCTATTCCACCTCTAACCGTAACTTCAATTTTGCTACTGATTCTCTTGCTAATTTTTGAAAACCCTAAGTTCTCTAAAAACTAACTGAACCTACTCCAAACTACTCTATAATTTTGTTTTCCATGACAGCTAAATTCTAAGCCCTATTATTCTGTTTGTTCTTAATACCCATTACCAACCAAATTCATTTGTGATTCTTCTTAAACTATTTCTGACCTAATTTTGTTACTGTAATAACAAAAAAACATGCTTAAAAAACAACTAGGGATATTCTCATATTTACATTTGTTCTAACACCTGTTCGAACTAGAAGGCAAGAAAAGACTCAGGGCATGTTTCTAGGAATCTAAAAATGTGACTAACCTTTTTTCAGCCTCTGATATATGCTCTACTGTTGCTTCTCGTTTGACTGACTGCTACTGCTTCTGCTACCTCTATTTCTGGATTCTTAGTGTTTTGCAATTTTATGTAATTTCTGTCTCCGTATGAATTTCTGGGTGCCTTTTTTGTGTGTCTGTGAATTCCTTTCTGAGTCTGCGGATTGTTGATTTTATAGGCATCTTTAGGTTTTGGAAAATGAATTCTTTGATTCTAACCTGATTTTATTTCCTTTTTCAGGTTATTGGACTCTTGGGCAACAAGAATCAACCCATGGATCTGCTGCTGCTGCTTTTATTTTTATTTATTTTCGTTTTTTCCTATTTTTTTGTATTTTGGTTATTATTTTCGGATTTGTATTTTTGGTATTTTTAGTATTATCATTTTTTTGTATTTTTGGACTTTTGGACTCCTAAACACTATTAAATTGTAAATAAACAATAAATAGAATTTTTTTTTGCCATTTTTTGATATTATATTGCTTAAAATAAATGAATAGGCAGAGTAAAAATAATAAAAGAAATTGGGCCAAATACAAAAGTGATATCGGACCCAACTAGACAAGTGCGTGAGAACGAGGCCCAAATAGAATAAATAAGCCTGTTGACCATTAAACGCTAACATTATCTCAGAATCGCGTTCTTAAGCCCAAATTGAAACGACAAGCCCAATCGCGAGAAAAATGACTTTGTTAGTCTCAATTAGGTTCGACTAAATCCAAATACGACGATTAAATTGAAGAACGCACGAAAAGATCGATCATTCGCGTGCATGCCTAATTTAAAACAACGGTATTTCGATTTAGTTGAACAGGGTAATTGAAATTGGCCAGGGTTAGTAACTGAGACGCCGTACTGATAATTCTCGTAACCACGCGACTTCAAAACACGATTTAAGTAAAATAAACGACTAAAACTAGAAAAGGAAGACGGACAAAATTGGGGTATAACAATGCTCATATCTACAATGAGCACTTTGAACAAGCTGGCCATTCATATGGATCAACTGCAGCAGATGAGATAGACAGTAATGGGGAAGACAGTGAGGATGATGTTAGGGATATTCATATGGATGACAGTGAGGAAGAGAGAACAATGGGAAAAGATGATGGGTTTGGAGATGAAGAGGAAGAGAGAACAATTGGCAAAGATGATGGGTTTGGAGATGAAGAGGAAGCTCATACACCACCTAGAGCCCCATCACCATCAATGAATGTCTCTGGTGGATCAAGAGTTGTCATAAATGGTACTCCCTATAAAGTAAAGTTACGGGCAAACAGAACACCAACTAAAAGAAGTGGTGCGAGTTCTAGTGCTCAAGTTGAGAATGTGGGTGAGCTAGATGATGATTACATGAGTGAGGAGTTGGACAATAGTGGTCCAGATGAAGAAGAGAAGGAGAATGGTCCAAAATATGACAGGTTTAGGGTTGAAGAGCTTGACAAAAATTACAAGTTTAAGGTTGGTTTAGAATTTGGTAGTATTAATGAGTTTAGGGAGGCAATTAGAGAGTGGTCAATATTAAATGGGAGAGAAATAGTTTTTGTAAAAAACTGCACAAAAAGGGTGAGGGTTGAATGTAAGGTCAAATGTGGATTTACAGCCCTTATAAGTAAGGTGGGGTACAAGCAAACTTTTAGAATGAAAACTTGGAGGGGGACCTACACATTGTGGTAGGGTATTAAATAATTGCAATGCTAGGGCAAAGTGGGTTGCGAAATCAGTGACTGAAAGACTAAAAACTACTGACAGTGTGAAGATCAAAGAGATAATGGCTGATATTAGGTTAAATTACAAGGCTGGGATTACATTTGGTAGAGCTTGGAGGGCAAAGAAAATGGCACAAGAAATAGTTGAAGGTGATGCAACCAACCAATATTGTTTGTTATGGAGGTATGCAGCAGAGTTGAAGAGGGTAAATCCTGGAAACACTTGCAAGATCTCAGTGGTTAGACCAACACCAACACATGAGCCAAGGTTTGGATCCTTTTACTTTTGCTTTGATGGGTGTAAGAAGGGGTTCCTGAAGGGTTGTAGACCATTCATTTGTGTTGATGGATGTCACCTCAAGACCAAATATGGTGGACAGCTTTTGGTGGCTGTTGGGAGAGATCCAAATGATGAATATTTCCCACTAGCTTTTGGGGTTATTGAAACTGAAACAAAAGAGTCTTGGAAATGGTTTCTAACCTTGTTGTTGGAGGACATTGGTCAAGATAGGAGATGGATCTTTATTTCAGACCAACAAAAGGTAATACTTTTGCTTTAATATGTTTATATTACAAGTTTAATTTTTGTGGATCTTTAACACTTGTTTTATGTGTAGGGTTTGATACAAACGTTTGAGGAGATGGGTTTGGAGTGTAACACCCTAAATATTTAATTAATTTATTTAATTAAGTATTTAGGAATTTAAATTAATTTATTGGGTGTAATTTAATTAATTAAAATTATATTGAAATGGTGTAGGTGGTATTAGGAGAGGAAGGCGCCAATTAGCTAGACTTGGGCTTAAGTGAAAAGCCCAAGCCCATGATCCATTGAGGCATGCGAAGTTGTTAGGCCAAGTGAGGCTAGGGTTTTTGGTTGTCATTGTGCGAAATTGAGAAGAGAGAAAGGAGAAGAGAAGGGGCGCCGTAGAGAGAAAGGAAGAGAAGAGAAGATCGCAAGATCCAAGGAAGGGAGGGACGTGAATTGTTGCCGTGGTTTCGTTCGTGACCGTCTCGAGGGCTCCTACTCTTCGAAATCGAGGTAAGGGGAGTTCTATCAATTTATATAATAGATTGTATGATAGGTTTTAGGTAGTGATGGCCTAGATTTAACCATGATCATGAGTATGTTTGCGATTTCATGTTCTTGTTGTTGTTGTATGCGTGAATCCATGTTTGTGTTTGGGATGTTGTTGAATTTTGATGTTTGATAGATGATTTTGATGATCTTATATGTGCTCATGAGTTGTGGTAAATTGGTGTTGTGGTTGGTCATGTGAAGAATTTGAAGAAAAAAAAATAGTTTGTGCCAAAATTGTGTTGAATCTGTGTTGCTGAAAGTGTCTGGGCGCCGGGCGCCCATGGGCGCTGTGCGCTGTGTTGCTGTCGAAATTGTTGCCTGTCAAAATGTTGCAGTCGAAATTGTTGCCTGTCAAAATGTTGCTGTCAAAATTGTTGCCTGTTGGCATGTTGCTGTCGAAATTGTTGCCTGTCAAAATGTTGCTGTCGAATTGTTGCCTGTTGGCATGCTGCTGTCGAAAATTGTGGCCTGTTGGCATGTTCCTGTCGAAATGCTGCCTGTCGAAGGCGCCCTGTTGCTGGGCGCCAGTTTTCCAGGATGTTCCCAAAATGTTTTCGAAAACTGTTTTCGCTATATCTTTTGACTCGGACATCCGTTTTAAACGTTTTAAAAAGTGTTGGGAAGCTCTTTCCGTTGTCTACCTGTGTGTCCCATTTTTAAAAATAAAAACTTATAATTTCTGAAGGTTGCTGGGCGCCCAAGTGGCTGTTCTCGGTGGTCACTGCTGTGACATTGAAAAGATGTTTTGGTGTCTTTAAAAATCCCCTTTTGAGTATAACCAGTGGTTTTCAACGTTTTAGTGTTAAAAGTGATGATTATGACGATGATGCCCTTAGTGGCTAGTTAAATGACTGTTTTGCCCTTAGTGGCTAATATTAATTATAATGATGTGTAAATGACGATGATGCCCTTAGTGGCTAGTTAAATGACTGTTTTGCCCTTAGTGGCCAATATTGTTGATAATGATGTGTAATGACGATGATGCCCCTGGTGGCTAATAAATAACGTTTTTGTCCTCAGTGGCTATTGTTTGAATTGATGATGTTGTGAATAAATGACGATGAAACCCAGTGACGTTTGAGGCCTAAAAGGCTAAGTGATGTTAAGGCCTAAAAGGCTAAGTGATGTTGTTGTGTGTAAATTGTGAATTGACAGGTGCTGTGCCTCTTATTTGGCAAATTGGTAAGTGACGGGTCACATAGTTGACCGTGGTTGTGTGATTTGTGCGTGATGCATGTTATAGTGTCTCATGCATCCCATAAGCATAAACCCAGTGACGTTTTGAGGCCCAAAAGGCTAAGTGACGATGAGGCCATAATGGCTAAGCGACGTTTGTGAAAAGGTACCTCATGCATATGCCTGCGAGTGGGTTGCATTTCATATGCCTACATGACATAGTGATGAGTTATTGTAGTGGTGTGATTGATGATTGTGATGTGATTAATTTAGAGCTGTGACTTGACTTATTATTTATCATATGATTTATTATATGGATTGAATTGGACTCACCCTTCTGTTTGAATGTTACCCCTATGTGGTAACGTGCAGGTGATCGCGAGTGAAGGACTAGGTACCTTCACTAATTCGAGTCGAGTCGTCACGCTCTGATACGTAGCACTCAGGGGGGGACGAACTTGATGTTTATGAATGATTTCAGTTGTTATGTTTTTGTTGACGATTCTATTTTATTTTGTTATTCCGCTGCGTAGTTGGCTTTTATTGACGTTAAATTTATTTGCGATGATAACTGTGTTTTCGAGGTTCTCCTCTTAGTGACGTGCTACGTGACGCAGGATTGTTGTGTTTGAGCTGTTTTCTTGAGAAGCATTATTTTATTGAAGTATGTGTAACATTCCTCGTGCGAAACAAAATTTTGAAAACTCTGATATTTTTCCAATTAAAATAATGGGTAGAAAAGGGGTGTTACATTAGTGGTATCAGAGCAGTTCGGTCTGTCCGGCCAATCTTGTCCTGTCATAGTGTCTTATGACAATAGATTAGTACTAAATTCTTGGTTTGTGCTGCAGTGCTAGTTTGAAATGGCTGGGAGAAACGACGCTGCTCTTGCTGCTGCATTGCAAGCTATGGCTCAGGCTGTGCAGGGTCAGCAGAACGCTGGAGATAACGCTGGTTTCCGGAGTTTGACTACTTTCCAGAGAGAGAATCCGCCCACCTTTAAGGGCAAATATGATCCAGATGGTGCTATGGCTTGGTTGAAAGAGATCGAGAGAATTTTCAGGGTGATGGACTGCACTGTTGAGCAGAAGGTCCGTTTTGGTACCCACATGTTAGCCGAGGAGGCCGACGACTGGTGGTTGGCTACTAGGCAGAGGTTGGAGGCTGTGCAGGAAGAGATTACTTGGGAGGTATTCAGCAGGGAATTTCTGAGAAAATATTTTCCTGAAGACGTCCGAGGAAAGAAAGAGATAGAGTTCCTGGAACTGAAGCAGGGTGGTATGTCTGTGACTGCATATGCGGCGAAGTTTGTGGAACTGGCAAAATTCTATCCACATTACAGTGAGGCTACAGCCGAGTTCTCAAAATGCATCAAGTTCGAGAATGGGTTGAGGCCTGATATCAAAAAGGCCATTGGTTATCAGAAGATTCGTGTGTTCGCTGATCTGGTTGACAGTGGTAGAATCTTTGAGGAGGACAGTACTGCTCATTACAAAGCTACGTCTGAGAAAAAGGGTAAGTTTCAGAGTCGAAGCAAGCCGTATGAGGTTCCTGCGGGTAAGAGTTACCAGAAGGCTGCTGGAGGTAAGAATTCTAGTGGGGGAGATGCTCCTGCTAGCATTGTCTGTTATAAGTGTGGCAAGCCTGGCCACAAGAGTACTACATGCAGGTCTGATGAGAGGGTTTGCTACCGTTGTGGTAAAAAGGGTCATATGGCGGCCGAGTGTAAGGTCAAGGATGTGGTGTGCTTCAACTGTGGTGAGTCTGGGCATATCAGTACGAAATGTACAAAGCCGAAGAAGGAAAGGTCTAGTGGAAAAGTGTTCGCATTGGCAGGAGAGGAGCCTGGTGAGAAGGATGGTCTGATTAGAGGTACGTGTTTTATTAACGGTATTTCTCTGAAATCTCTTATTGATACTGGTGCTACCCATTGCTTTATATCTGTTGATTGTTGTTAAAGATTGGGTCTTGTTTTATCTGCTATGTGTCGGGATATGGTTGTCGATACTCCTGTGAAGGGGTCGGTGATTACTTCCCAGGTGTGTTCTCAGTGTCCCGTGTCGATCTTCGGCAGGGACTTTGTTGTGAATTTTGTTTGCTTGCCGTTGAGAGGTCTGGATGTAATCTTGGGCATGGACTGGTTAGAGAATAACCACGTTCATATCAACTGTTGTAGCAAGTCGGTCAGTTTCGGGGAAGAAGATTCTGTTTTGGTATCTGCTGGTCAGTTGAAGAAGTTGAAGAAAGAAGGAGTTCAGCTATTTGCGTTGGTGGCATCGTTGTCTGCTGAGAGTCAGGCTGTTATTGGAGAACTAAAGTGGTGCGCGAATTTCCTGAAGTTTTTCCTAATGAAATTTCGGGTGTGCCACCGGAAAGGGAAGTTGAGTTTTCCATTGATCTTGTACCTGGTACGAGGCCTGTGTCTATGGCACCGTACAGGATGTCGGCGTCTGAATTGTCTGAGTTGAAGACGCAACTTGAAGAATTGCTTGAGAAAAAGTTTGTGAGACCGAGTGTATCACCGTGGGGAGCTCCGGTATTGTTAGTGAAGAAGAAAGATGGGAGCATGAGGTTATGTGTGGACTATCGTCAGTTGAATAAGGTAACTATCAAGAATAAGTATCCGCTTCCGAGGATCGACGATCTGATGGATCAGTTAGTGGGTGCCCGTGTTTTCAGCAAAATTGATTTGAGGTCCGGATATCATCAGATTAAAGTGAAGGATGAGGATGTTCAGAAGACCGCATTCAGGACAAGGTACGAGCATTATGAATATTCAGTGATGTCGTTCGGTGTGACCAATGCTCCTGGTGTATTTATGGAATATATGAATCGTATTTTCCATAATTACCTAGATCGGTTTGTGGTGATCTTCATAGATGACATTTTAGTTTATTCTAAGTCAGAGGAAGAGCATGCTGAGCACCTGAAGACAGTGTTAGAAGTTCTGAAAGAGAAAAAGTTGTATGCTAAGTTATCAAAGTGTGAGTTCTGGCTGAAAGAGGTGAGTTTCCTGGGGCACGTGATTTCTGGTAATGGTATTGCGGTTGATCCGGCAAAAGTAGAAGCAGTATTGGAGTGGGAGGCTCCGAAGTCCGCAACAGAGATTAGAAGCTTTTTGGGTTTGGCTGGGTACTACAGGAGGTTCATCGAGGGTTTTTCCAAGTTGGCCCTTCCGTTGACTCAGTTGACTTGTAAGGGTAAAGTTTTTGTTTGGGATGCTCGGTGTGAGGAAAGTTTTATGGAACTGAAAAAGAGATTGACGACGTCGCCTGTTTTGACGTTGCCTAATCCGAAGGAACCGTTTGTTGTATATTGTGACGCGTCGAAGATGGGTCTGGGTGGTGTGCTGATACAAGATGGGAAAGTCGTTGCGTATGCGTCGAGGCAGTTGCGGGTTCATGAGAAAAATTACCCTACGCATGATTTGGAATTGGCGGCTGTGGTATTTGTGCTTAAGATTTGGAGGCACTACCTTTATGGTTCGGGGTTTGAAGTGTTCAGTGATCATAAGAGTCTAAAGTATCTGTTCGATCAGAAAGAGTTGAATATGAGACAGCGTTGGTGGTTGGAGCTCTTGAAGGATTATGACTTTGGCTTGAATTATCATCCCGGCAAAGCTAATGTCGTGGCTGATGCTTTAAGCAGAAAGTCCTTGCATATGTCGGCAATGATGGTGAAAGAATTAGAGTTGATTGAGGAATTCAGAGATCTGAGTTTGGTTTGTAAAATGACACCTCGCAGTGTCAAGCTGGGAATGTTAAAGATCGACAATGACTTCCTGGGCAGCATCAGAGAGGCTCAGAAGTCAGATGTCAAGTTAGTGGATTTAATTAATGGAGTTGGTTAATCTGAAGATGAAGATTTCGAGTTAGATTCCCGTGGTGTGTTGAGGTTCCGAGGTAGAATCTGTGTTCCAGATGATGCAGAGATGAGAAAGGCAATTTTAGAGGAGGGCCACCGTAGCAAGTTGAGTATCCATCCTGGAGCGACGAAAATGTATCAAGATCTGAAAAAGATGTTTTGGTGGTATGGTATGAAGAGAGATGTGGCACAGTTTGTGTATGCCTGTTTGACCTGTCAAAAGTCGAAGGTCGAGCATCAGAAGCCTGCGGGGTTGATGCAACCGTTGGAAGTTCCAGAGTGGAAGTGGGATAGTATTGCAAATGGACTTTGTGACGGGATTGCCGAATACAGTTAGGGGTCATGATGCTATTTGGGTGATCGTTGATAGGTGTAATACCCTAATTTTGTCCTATCCAAAAAAAAAAAGAGAAATTTTATTTATTTTTTGAGAAAAATAATATTCTTCTTTTCATGCCATGTTTTATTTTATTTTTAGTTTGCTACAAGTTTTAATTTTTGAAAAAAATAATAATAATCTTTTTTATGTCATGTATTATTTTCTTGTTTTTATTGCTATGGGTTTTAATCACTACAAATATTTTATTTAGAAGTGAAAAAATAAAAATAAGCCAAGAAGGAAGTGGGGGGGGTCTATTAATAATAAGGTGCTGTCATGGAAGCCCAACCCAGCAAAATAGCTAGCCCAATCCAACTCCTCCACCAAACCCAATCCATATCCTAACCCTAACCCATATCCAACCCATGACCCAACACCCAACTCCATCCAACCCAACTCACCAAAACCCTAATTTTTTCCCCCCCCAAAACCCTCAAATTCGGCCACCTTTTAAAAAAAAAATAAAAAAAATAAAAAAAAATAATTTTTTTTCTTTTTTTAACCATCCCCCCCTAACCCCAAAATCAAGCCACATTCATCCCCTCTCTCCTCCATAGAAATTCGACCCCACCCCCCTTTTTCCTCCTTGAAATTTGCTTTCTCCCTTCCACACTCCACCTCTCCTCTTTTCTCTCAATCCCACTTCCCCACACTTCCCACTTCCCCATTTTTCCCTTCCCAACACACTCAACCCCTCTCTTCTCTCTCCATTCCTACGCTCCCTCTCTCTTCTCCTCACTCTTTCCCTTTCTCTTTCCTCTCTCACACCCACGGCTTCCCTCCCTCTCCTACCACTCATTTCTTTTCTTTTTCTCACATTCACTCATCCTTCTTCTCCAATCCCTCTCCTACACACCCTATCACACACTTCACACATGGCACTCTCTTCTCCATGCCCATACCTTCAACCATCATCTCCCCTCATCTCACATGTCTTCTCTTTTTTTCCCCTTCAACAACTCCCCCAAACCTCCATCATAGCAAAAAGTCATCATCACTATCCAAGAGTGGATGAAGAAGGAAGCAAGTTTTTGTATAAATAGGGTTCCCCACTTTGAAGAAAGGGGACGAATTTGGCTCTTAGAAAAAAGGAGGAGCTTCTAAAAAAAATTAAGGTTTCTCTTAGAGAAATATTCTTCCCTTTCTTTTCCTCCTTCCTAGGTTTTTTAGTTTAAAGGTTCATTTGTATTGAAGAAATTTGAAGAAGGAAATTTCTTCAACATTTCTGGATTTTCATTGTCAAGGTACTAAAATGTAATATTTTTAATTTTGTTCACGTTTTTTTTTAGATATTGTTATTGTTGTTTTTTTTAAATTTTAGTTACTGTTTTTGTTATGTAAATATTATTATTGCTTTTTTTTATAAATTTTAGTTGTTCTTGTTATTTAGCCTAGTTACCTTTTTGTATATTTATTTGCTGTTTTTATTATTTAGTGTAGTTGCTTTCTTTTTAGAATATTATTGTTGTCTTTTTATTATTTAGTTTAGAGGCTGTTTTTTATATTATATTTTTGCTATTGGTTATTTATTTTGTTGTTTGTTATATTATTCTAATTTTCGGAGTAAAAAAAAAAGGTGATAAAAAAAATGTTGCTTTTTTTAATAAATAGTTCTAATTTTCGGACTAAAAAAGTGCTAAAAAAAAATATATGTTGTTTGTTTTAAAAAAATGGTTATTATTTTCGGTTTTAAAATAAACAAAAAAAAAAAAGTAAAAAAATGTATCCCTTTTTTTTTTATTTTCGGATTTAAAATGAACAAAAAAAAAAGGTGTTCTTTTTTATTTAGGTACTAATATTTTCGGATTAAAAAAAAAGGGTGAAAAAAAAATGTTGTGCTTTTTAATAAATAATTACTAATTTTCGGATTAAAAAGTGATAAAAAAAAGATGTGTTGTTTTTTTTAACAATTTACTTTTTTTTCGGATTAAAAAAAGTGATAAAAAAAATGTGTTCCTTTTTATTTTCGGATTTAAATAAAGCCTTTTTTTTCAAATACTAAAAAATATTTTAAAAAAAAATAAATGGTTACTAGTGTCACTACTCTTTTCTAAAAAAATAATATAATAACAAAAATCTTTTTTTCAACAAAAAAGGTAAAAAGGCCCCCCCTTTTTATTAAATAATAACTATGACAACAAAAAAAAAACAACAAAAGAATTATTTTTCTCCATAATCCGCTTTCAAAATACCACTTTTTAGGCTAGGTTTGTTTTTTTTTTAAAAAAAAAAGCGCTTCAAGAATCACGCGTTCTAGGGTAGAATAGTAAAAAAGGGTAATAAACCAATCAATCGTTTTAGCGTCAAAACGCTATTTGCACCCGCGGCAACCTTTTTTAAAAAAAAGCATCAAAACGCTATTTGCACCCGCGGCAACCTTTTTTAAAAAAAAGCACCAAAACGCTATTTGCACCCCGCGTTCTCTTAAAACAGCAGACCCATCCATTTTTTTACTACAAGCCCATCTTTTCAAACACAACCTAGTTCACAAAAAAACGATTTGGTCACGCTATTCACACCTCCTTTTTTAATACAACCCCTTTATTATTTGCACCCCCCTTTTATCACATTTTCCGTTTTTATTCACCACGTGATGCTTCCGAACCGTTCTTTTTTTCTTTCTTTCGAAAAATCGAATTCGCGCAAAAAATAGGTTGTCTATAGCGGTCACTCTGGGCCCGGCTTGTTTGAACGCTATAAATACCTTCTTTTCCGAATAAACCATTAATGACGACCACTCTGGATTTATCTGTTTGGTCACCATGAACGGTCTCTAGTTTTCCCAAACTTTTCAAAAAAATAAAAAAAAATACCAACACACAAATTTTTTCTAACCAAGAACTACGTAGCTTTGATTTCTCCATCGCACCTGGAGATACGTAGGAGCGGGGGCCCACTCCCGTCGAGCGCAAAAAAAAAAAACTAAAATTTTTGTTAAGTCTTCTTTTCCGTTTTCTTTTGCAAATAACAAAAAAGGGTAAATTAAAGTGTTTTCTTTAAAACTAATTTTTTCTACACATTTAATTAAAAGGTAACCTTTTTAGGATGTTGCGGGGTGCTAGCACCTTCCCCGCACTTAATCGACCCCCGAACCCAAAAACATAGGTTTTTTCAATGTTTTCCTAAAAATAAATATTGATGGCGGCTCCATTGTTCAAAAGCAACGAAGGATCCCTCCTCCGGATTCTTCGGTCGCTACAGCTGGCGACTCCACTGGGGACTTTTTTAGAGGGTCAAGCCTAATTTGATTAAATGTGTAAATTATTAGTTTAGTACTTTATTTACCCTTAGTCTTTATATTCGCATATTGAACCTTAGGGTAGAAGACTTTTATACTACTATTTGTTTTCTTGCAAACCTTAGGGTAGGAGACTTTTATATTGCTATCTGTTTGCTCTTTTGCAGTCTGGGTAGTTTAGGTTGCTTATATCACACACATCACCTACACCTATTTATTCACACATTTCTGAGTGGGGCCCTATACCCGGGTCTGAAAAATAAACTTAGGACGAGCGGAGATGATTAGTGACAGTCATTCTGGATTTATCTGTCTGACTCTCATGAAAATCTCAACCAGAGTATGCTCTTTCGCGGCATCCTACACCAGGTAGCTCGCTATCGTTGTGGGTCATATCGTGAAAGGGATTTTAGCTCTGGAAACCTTTGTGAGGAAGTGAATAGAACTACCTGAGAGGTTGATCACATAAGTGACCCTAGACCGTGACCTATATGTAAGACATAACCCGTTTAGGACACAAAAGCAATTCACCTACCCGCTGCATCATCACAAAAACTTTTTTCAAAAAAATCAAACAATGAAAACCATTTACTCTTTTTTCCTTTACGTATATTTTATGTGACATGGTTAATGTTCCTCAAAATTTTGAATCACCAAAATATGCTTTTATTAACGCATGTAACGTCTTTTTTTAATTCATCATACATCATCATTATTTCACAAAAAAAAATAATACAAAAAATCCTCACATTGCATGCTATTCATCTCATTTAGGTTTGCCGGGAATTGTAAGAGGTTCGAAAGTTTTGTCATAAGCAAGGCAATATGGGATCAAACTGTGAAGCAATCCAAACTCTGAACTACCCTATAGTGAAGCAGCCTAATCTGACAAGTCTAAGGGAATGTGCTGGTCGGTTGCCGCCCATCGAGCGCAGGTCTTTTGATAGAGTGTATGGGAAGATTATTATGTTACTACAATTGGACGTACAAACGAATGCCATTGCCGCTTTGAGCCAGTTCTACGACTCTTCATTAAGATGCTTCACCTTCAAAAATTTCCAGATGGCACCTACCCTGGAAGAATATACACAGATCTTCGGCCTTCCTCAACAAGACAATGGACCCTACCAGTATCAGGGACAATACTACACAGATGAGAAGCTCGCCTCAATGTTACAAACCAGCAAAGAGAACTTGAGGCTCCGGAAGAAAAATCGAAATGGCATTGCAGGATTCCCACAAGAGTATCTGGAAGGCCAAATGAAATTCTTCGCCGACGCTAGAAATTGGGGTCCTTTTAAACAGGTGTTAGCTTTGACTATCTTTGGCATTGTCCTATTTCCACGCCTTGAAAGATATGTGGACACAACAGCTATTGGCGTCTTCTTATCCTTCAAAGATCCGATTCCAGCCATGCTTGCAGACACTTACTGTACTTTCACTCATTATAGTGAGCTAAGGGGAAAAAGGATATCTTGCTGCCTACACGCCTTGTATGTTTGGCTTCTCACCCATGCTTTCGTTAACAAAGTCAGAGTAGAAGGCCCAATTGAAGACGCCAGAGGGTGTGATGTGAAGACAATGAACACGGGTGAATGGTTGCAAGTGCTGGGGGGCCTTCATGAATATAAGGTTCGTTGGCACCCATCATGGTGGAAGGAGAGGCCCACAGTAGTTTTTCAATGTGGAAGCTTTCAAAACGTCCCGCTCATGGGGACAAGAGGATGCATAAATTACAATCCTTCTCTAACTCTAAGACAGCTGGGGTACCCCATGCGAAATCCGCCCACCGAAGACATGTTAATCCCTTTTTACCTCCATGAAGGAAGCCCAAAAGAAGTTGACATGCTCCGGAAGATTTCTCAAGCATGGAATTTGGTCGTCCGCAAGGGACAAGAGCTTACTAAGAAGAGCGGCGATAAGGAAACCACCTTTCGTCAATGGCTCCAAAAGAGGATCCAAGACACCCGATTGCCTTACCAAAGTGCACTACGGGTGGAGGAAGAAATACCGGAACCTACCCTTCCCACTGTTGAAGATTTAGATAAGCTTAAAATGGCATTGTCAAAAGCCGAGGAAGAAAAGAAGGGCTTACAGGCAGAGTTAGAGCAAGCGCTCCTAAAGAACCAGAAGCTGGAGGAAGAGAACGCAAGTAAGTCAGTGGCCATGGAAGACAGCCGCAAGCAGCTCAATATTGAACAAAAGAACAAACTAGAGGTTCAAAGGTACCTAAGAGGAGCGAAAGAGGAAATAAAACGTTGCAACCTGAAAATGAACCAAGCCATCGATGATACATACAAGTGGAAAAAGTTATGGGAAGAATCAATGATGGCTGAAAAGACCGCACAGAGCCTGCTAATGGTATCAAAGAGAGAGTCCCGGATGATGGCAGCCGAGTTTGAAGAGCAAGTGAAGAGTATCAAGCAGGATAAAGATACCATTGAAGAGATACTCCGAGAATACCAGCAAGCCTTAAGAAGGGAGCATGAAAAATCTGATGAGCTGAACGACCATATCAGATATCAAGAGGAGGTCTACCACCAGCTGAAGACAGAAAGCATCTATTGGGAGAACCGCTTTGTGGAGTTGGTCAGCAAGATAGAAAACCATGAAGTCTTCATAGAGTTGAAGAACGAAAGCTTATATTGGAAAGGCAGATTCTCAAAGTTGGCATGGCTGGCCGATCAAGCTATCATAGGAATCCCTAGACGTCTGAAGGAGGCTAACGCGGCAATGCACCCATTTAACACCCCGGTCCAAGTTTCCGAATTCATGGAGTTTTGCGAGATTCTGATTGCCGAACTCCGGGAGAAGGCTGGCAGCACTACTAGTAGAAAAAGAGAGAGGAGTGGAAAAATGAAAGCCATATGTATTTGAGTGAACTTTAAAGAACATTGTACTTTTCTTTTCTAAGTTTTATTTCCAAAATATTGTACTTTCCTCCATCAATGAAGTTTGTTTGTCTCACATGCTGATCCTTTATCTTGAAAAAAATTGTGGAACTTTAATCTGTGTACTTATGACAAATCAGGATGCGCTTGCAATTCCCGACCTAAAACAATAAGACTCATGCACACATGCATCATTCGCATTGTCATCCATTCATATACTCATACATATACTCATAACATGTGTCCCACCAACAGAGTAAAAGACAAGCTGGTGCGTCAACATCGCTATTGGACTCGTTCTCAGGCCAGAAACATGGAAGAAAATCAGGACAATCCGCCTCAAGATATCCCGGATCAAGGCAATCCACCTCAGAACCTAGGCAATCAAGAGCTTAGGGCAGAAATAGATGGGATGAAAGAACAGATGGTTGAAATCTTGAAGGTTCTACAAGCTTTGAAGGGCCAAGACACAAGTGAAGATGCCTCCGCTGGGAACACAGAAAATCAAGTTACCAACCCTCCTCCTCCCAATGGACTCGGAATCCCGCATACAGTGCACCATACTGGGCCTAATGGCCAAGGTTACATATGGCCTCCTTACGGACTTCCACAAGGTTACACACCTCCAACAGTCGATGCTAGTCCCTCAGGAGTCGCGGGCCAACAGCAGCTTACATCAACGGGGCACGATGGTAATCCGGGAGCACCACAAGTTCAAAACCCGACCCCCGTCGTCATACCACAAGGACTCCCACTTGGCTGCCCTCCACCGCCGATAGCTAACGCTCAAGCTCAGGGTTCCAACCTCAGGAATCCCACTCATTCGCATACCCCAAATGCGAACCCAGCCATAGTTCCGATGATGCATCCTTACTATGGTATGAGTGGGCTTCCTCACGACTATTCTATGGAGAACCCTCAAGCCCAAGGCAAGCTGCAAATGCTGGAAGAAAGGTTGAGAGCGGTTGAAGGATTCAGTATTGGTGCAAGAAATGCACAAGATTTATGTCTCGTTCCAAACGTGGTCATTCCCCCTAAGTTTAAGGTGCCAGATTTTGATAAATACAGAGGAGCAACATGTCCGGCAAGCCACCTAACTATGTATTGCAGGAAGATGGCTGCATTCGCGAATGACGATAAGCTACTTATACACTACTTCCAAGACAGCTTAGCTGGGGCAGCTTCAAATTGGTATATGCAGTTGACACCCACTCATATCCGGTGTTGGAAGGATCTCGCTGATGCTTTCCTTAAGCAGTATAAGTACAACACTGATATGGCTCCTGATAGGACTCAGCTACAAAACATGACTAAAAGGGATAATGAGTCCATCAAAGAATATGCCCAACGCTGGAGAGGTTTGGCTGCACAGGTGGTACCACCGTTGTTAGAAAAAGAGATGGTATCAATGTTCATGGATACTCTTCAATCACCTTTCTACGACAGGTTGATTGGGAGCGTGTCTTCAAACTTTTCAGATATGATCGTCATCGGGGAAAGATTAGAGAATGGATGGAGAAACGGGAAGATTGCATATAGCTCCGCTGGAACCAGCAATCAGAAAAGACCCTTCCCAGGTTTCCCTAAAAAGAAGGAGGGCGAAGCTAATGCCATCTCTGGATCCGGAAAGCCTCCCTACAACAACCCCCGACAGACTTTACAAATACCTACTCAAACACCACAAGCCCCACCTCACCAAGTCAACCCAGGCTATAGACTACAAAACTACCAAGAAAGAAAGCCCGCCAATTTCGACCCAATACCCATGTCATACACAGACCTATTCAATCACCTCATCAGTCACAACTTGATCACTCCCCGTCCAATGAGACCCCTTCAACCTCCTTTCCCTAGGAGCTATGACCCAGAGGCTAGCTGTGGATTCCACGCTGGGGCAGTTGGTCATTCAACAGAAAATTGCAAGGCATTGAAATATGTAGTACAAGACTTAATTGAATCTAAATGGTTAAGCTTCGCAGAAGATGGTCCGAATGTTGCCACTAACCCTCTGCCGGGGCACGGGAAACCCTCCGTCAATGCCATTGAGAATGTTGAGGGGCAATTATTGGTCAGAAAGGTGGAGGACATTGTCACACCCCTGGACCTCATCCATGCTAATTTGTGTCACTTCGGAATCATTATGAAAGGATGTACCAGAAAGGGCTCGTGTGCTGCCCCCCTTTGTGTCGGGGCCTGTGAAGCATTCAAGCCAGTTCTGCAAGACTTATTAGACCGACACATAATACAAATAGGTCTTCAAAAGAAAGAGGAAGGCGTGTCGACTCTCCAGTCAAGTAGTGACCAGAGCAAGAGTATCCGGAAACCCCTGGAAATCCACTATAAAAAGGACACAAAGCTAACCACCGTTGTGCCTAAACCAATCACTATTCGAGTGCCAGTCCCTTTTCCCTTTAAAAGCACCAATGCAGTCCCGTGGAGTTACGATATGAAGGTTCAGACCAATCCAGATGTCATCAACATCTCAGGGACCGGTGGAATGACTCGAAGTGGGCGTTTCTATACCCCTGGAGGGCCTAGCGAGGACCGAACAAAAGAAGGGGAGGAAAGAGCCCGTAAGGGCAAAAGCATAGGGCAGGAACCTGTCGATAAGAATGCAGGAAAGAAGACGTTATCCGAGCAAGAAGCCAGTGAATTTCTTAAGCTTATGAGACAAAGCGAGTATAAGGTGGTTGATCAACTGAACCAAACTCCCGCAAAGATATCTCTGTTGTCATTATTGCTCAGTTCTGATGCCCATCGTGCAGCATTGACAAAAGTATTGAATGAGGCCCATGTCGCTCATGACATCTCGGTCGGCCAATTTGATGGGATCGTCGAAAACCTTGTTGCAAGTAATTACCTCACCTTTACTGATGATGAGATTCCAACTGAAGGAAGGGGACACAACAAGGCCCTACACATATCTGTGAAGTGTGGAGATTTTTCCCTAGCTCGGGTACTTATTGACAATGGTTCATCTTTGAACGTATTACCCAGATCAACCATGGAGAAATTAGATGTGGACTGTTCATACATGAGACCAAGCTCCGTATTAGTCAGGGCCTTTGACGGATCAAAAAGGGAAGTCATTGGGGAAATGGATTTACCGGTGCAAGTGGGTCCGGAGCACTTCGTGGTGACCTTCCAGATAATGGACATTGCCCCATCCTACAGTTGTCTCTTGGGAAGGCCTTGGATCCACACTGCAGGGGCAGTTCCCTCTTCTTTACACCAGAAGCTCAAGTTCATAGTCAACAACAAACTGGTGGTTATCTTCGGTGAAGAGGAATTACTGATAAATAAGTCATCTTCCACTCGTCACATCGAAGCTGCTGAAGAGTCCCTAGAGACTGCCTTCCAAGCATTAGAGATTGCCCATACATCTGCTATGTCAAAACCCATGCTATCCAAGACTGCCATGATGGTTGCCAAGTTCATGATAGGAAAAGGTTACCAAGCCGGAGAGGGTTTGGGAAAGACTGGACAGGGGATCCTGATACCAATACAGCCAGAAGAAAACAAAGATAGGCATGGGATAGGATATCGGCCCAGTCGTGCTGACAAAAGAAGGATTGCGGAAGAAAAGAAAGAACAGAGGATAGCCAGACTCGAGGGCAGGGTGCCAAATACAAAGAATATCACCATCTGCAACATCAAGAAAAGTTTTCGGAGTGCGGGAATGCTGAATCCCAATCAGATTGCTGCAGTTGAAGAGGAGCAAAGCACTGAAGATGGCATCGTCAGTCTTGTACGCCCTTGTCCTGCAAACAAAAGACTCAAGAATTGGGAGATCATTGATTTTCCTGTGGTTTTTAGTTCAAAGTAATGTTTCTATAATGTAACCCTCTGGCTCTGCCCAAGGCCTTAGGATATTTCATTCGGGCACGCATGTTTTCCTTTCAGTATTAATATCAATGCAACGTTATTTCAGTTCCCAATAAACTCTCGTTTTTCTTTTCTTGTTACATTCGCTTCTTATTTTCTTTCTTTCGTTTTTATTCCGTTAATTTACGCTAATGCAGATCCGAAAAAAATGTCTTTGAAAATAACAACGCCAATAATCCATATTGTAACTTTGAACACCCCATTAATCAAACTGAGGAAGATATTGAAGATAACTGGGAAACTCCTCCAGAATTAAGGAGAATGATGGAACAGGAAGAAAAAATAATCGAACCCCACGAGGAATCAACCGAAACAATCAACTTGGGCACGGAAGAGGATGAAAAGGAAGTCAAGATTGGCACCACCTTAAAAGACAGTGAGCGAGAGAAATTGATTAGACTTTTGATCGACTATGTTGACATCTTTGCATGGACATACCAAGACATGCCGGGACTGGACCCCAACATAGTCGAGCATAAGTTACCAGTAAAACCTGAATGCTCGCCGATAAAGCAGAAGTTAAGAAGAATGAAACCAGAAATGTCACTAAAAATCCGAGATGAGGTCAAGAAACAGTTCGATGCAGGATTTTTGGTGGTAGCAAAGTACCCTCAATGGGTAGCCAATATTGTACCGGTCCCAAAGAAAGATGGGAAGGTTCGGATGTGCGTCGACTATCGAGATTTGAACAGAGCCAGCCCAAAAGATAACTTCCCTTTGCCTCACATTGATGTCCTGGTGGATAGCACAGCTCAGCATTCCCTTTTCTCCTTCATGGATGGATATTCCGGATATAACCAGATTAAGATGGCCCCCGAGGATATGGAAAAAACCACCTTCATCACTCTCTGGGGAACCTTCTGTTACAAAGTAATGCCATTCGGTTTGAAGAATGCTGGGGCAACGTACCAGAGGGCGATGGTAGCATTGTTCCACGACATGATGCACAAAGAAATAGAAGTCTATGTGGATGACATGATCGCAAAATCCAAGACTGAAGAGGAACATATCGTCAATCTGCGAAAGCTATTTGAACGCCTAAGGAAGTTCAAACTCAGATTAAACCCCGCCAAATGCACTTTCGGTGTAAGATCAGGAAAGTTGTTGGGGTTCATAGTCAGTCAGAAGGGTATAGAGGTAGATCCGGACAAGGTACGGGCAATTCTTGAAATGCCAGCGCCTAAAACCGAAAGGGAAGTTCGTGGGTTCCTAGGAAGGTTGAACTACATCTCCAGATTCATATCCCAGTTGACATCGACCTGCGAGCCAATCTTCAAATTGCTGTGCAAGAACCAAGAAACGAAGTGGAACGATAAGTGCCAGGAGGCCTTTGAAAAGATCAAAAGGTACCTCCAAAATCCACCGATTCTGATGCCACCGGTGCAGGGCAGACCCCTCATTCTATACTTAACAGTGCTAGACAACTCAATGGGTTGCGTACTGGGGCAACATGATGAGTCTGGAAGGAGAGAACATGCCATCTATTACCTCAGTAAGAAGTTCACCGAGTGCGAGACAAGATATTCATTGTTGGAAAAAACATGTTGCGCTTTGGCCTGGGCTGCGCGTCGCCTGAGGCAGTATATGTTGAGCCACACGACTTGGTTGGTATCTAAAATGGATCCCATCAAGTACATTTTTGAAAAACCTGCACTCACAGGAAGAATCGCCCGCTGGCAAATGCTACTATCCGAATACGACCTTTTGTACGTCACTCAGAAAGCAATCAAAGGTAGTGCCTTAGCGGAATACTTGGCGCATCAGCCCATTGAGGATTACCAATCAATGCAGTATGATTTTCCGGACGAGGATATAATGGCTTTGTTCGGAGAAGGAAAATCTCCGGACGATGAAAGGTGGAGGATGTCATTCGATGGCGCCTCTAATTTGTATGGGCACGGGATTGGAGCTGTGTTGATTTCTCCCGATAACCGCTTCATACCATTTACTGCTAGACTGAGCTTCTATTGCACCAATAACATTGCAGAATATGAAGCATGTGTCCTAGGCATCAAAGCAGCCCTTGAATGGAAAGTCAAAAGACTCGATGTATATGGGGACTCAGCGCTGGTCATCCATCAGATAAAAGGTGACTGGGAAACCAGGGATCCCAAATTGATTCCTTATCATGATCACATCCAAAAGATGATTGAACGGTTCGAGGAGATCACTTTCCACCATCTCCCTCGCGAAGAAAACCAGTTGGCTGACGCTTTGGCAACTTTGTCATCAATGTTCAATATCAATAACAACAAAAGTCTGACATTCATCCGAATCCAGCATCGAGATCTACCGGCGCATCATTGTGTGGCAATCGAGGAAGAGCCTGATAGTAAGCCTTGGTATTATGATATCAAACACTATATCACAAATAGAGAATACCCTTCCGGTGCCACTGAGAATGATAAGAGAACACTTAGGAGGTTATCAATGGGTTTCTTCCTAAACGGGGAGGTGCTTTACAAAAGGAATCACGACATGATCCTCCTTAGATGTGTTGCAAAAGAAGAAGCAGAAAGAATTATGGAAGACGTCCATGAAGGCTCGTTCGGAACCCATTCTAGCGGGCACACCATGGCAAGAAAAATCCTAAGGGCCGGCTACTACTGGTTGTCAATGGAGACCGACTGCTTTAACTACGTGAGAAAATGCCACAAGTGTCAAATCTACGCTGATAATATCCATGTGCCGCCTGCTTCTTTGAACGTCCTGACAGCGCCATGGCCATTCTCAATGTGGGGAATGGACGTCATTGGTCCCATCGAACCTAAGGCATCAAACGGGCATCGCTTCATTCTTGTCGCTATCGATTATTTCACCAAATGGGTCGAGGCCGCTTCTTATGCCAGTGTAACCAAATCGGTAGTTGTCAAGTTCATAAAAAGAGATTTGATCTGCCGATACGGTCTGCCAAATAAAATCATCACAGACAATGGGACCAATCTGAACAACAAGATGATGAAAGAGTTGTGTGACGACTTCAAAATCCAACATCATAATTCCTCCCCGTACCGCCCAAAGATGAATGGGGCAGTCGAAGCTGCAAATAAGAACATAAAGAAGATCGTGCAAAAGATGGTAGTGACCTTCAAGGACTGGCATGAAATGTTACCTTTCGCTCTGCACGGGTACCGGACTTCTATCCGCACGTCAACAGGGGCAACACCATTCTCACTAGTATATGGGATGGAAGCAGTTCTTCCCATCGAGGTGGAAATACCCTCCCTGCGAGTGCTAATGGAAACAAAATTGGAGGAAGCAGAATGGGTTCAAGCTCGTCTGGATCAGTTGAACCTCATAGAAGAAAAGAGGGTAGTAGCTTTGTGTCACGGGCAGTTATATCAGCAAAGAATGAAGAAAGCTTATGACAAGAAAGTTCGACCCCGGCAGTTTCAGGAGGGAGATCTAGTGCTCAAGAAAATTTTGCCTATCCAAAAGGATTCCCGCGGAAAATGGACCCCAAATTACGAAGGGCCTTATGTGGTAAAGAAAGCATTCTCTGGAGGAGCCTTAATTCTCACAAAAATGGACGGTGAAGACCTCCCACTCCCAGTGAACTCAGATGCAGTTAAGAAGTACTATGCCTAAAGAAATATATGAAAAAAAGAGAAAGATGAGCCAAGCAAAAATGAGCTCGCTAGGTTGAAAACCCGAAAGGGCGGCCTAGGCAAAAATTAGAGCGACCTGGTGGATTGAAAACTCTAAAGAGCAGTCCAGGCAAAAATTAGGGTCAATGAGTTGGACTTGGAACAAATGCAAAGGCAGTCCTCCGAAAGTTGGGTGATGGATGCTCAAGGTCATGTGTATGGGTGATTGGCATTGTTACCTCCAAGATACAAACAATCAAATGATGTGTTTTTTCTTTCTCTTCTTTCTTTTTAGTTTAAACTCTCAATGTAATCCTCAGCCAGTGTGACCTTCGGCACACTCGGTTTCCATTTGAATATTAAACTCTTTCTTCATTCTCTCACCTCCCTATTTACTTTGGAGAGATGTTTTATGGTAGATGATATTGATTTGCGAAACATGGGCATAATCGAAAGCATTATATTCATTGCGAAATTTCTAAAAATCACAAAAAAGGATGATCTTTCAAAAAGGACAAACGCATAATCACTTCAGCAAATCTTAAATAACCTGCACTTTGGCACCACTGCTTGAGGCAACCCTCGTACCCCACGTCAAGAGTCGCGCGAGTTGATGATGCCAGCAAAGTCAATAAAGAGCTAAAGAGCAAAAAGAGCAAAAGAGCAAGAAAAGAAAAAGAAAAAAGAGGAAAAAGGCCAAGAACAAAAACCAAAAAAAAACAAAATCATTCCACATTTCATCCATCATGTCATCAACTACATGCACACATGCATCATTCATTGCAAGTGTCTGTTAAGATAATTTTATTTTGTGTCGTTAGCACCAATTCTTCAGACCCCCAGCGGTCCTTCAGAGCCCAGGCGCTCCTTCAGACCAACAATGGTCCTTCAATCCAGATCGCACGTCGCGTTAATCGAGCAACCGACGGATCATCCGGCCCCAGGCCCTTCAGACTAGCTGTGTCCGCCTAAAAAACACAGTGCACGTCCTTCGTGGTTATATCAGCTCCGGACCTGATTAACCCTAATGGCCGCTCGAAAAAGGCCACCCCCAGACCGTATTACTAGTACCATAAGCTAGTTGCGCTCCTTCAGACCCATCGGTCCCTCAGGCTTAGGCATGCCCTTCAGACCCCGACGGTCCCTCAGTCGAACTCAGGACGATGCGCCAAGCATTGATTTTGAGCTAGACCTTCAGAGCCCCAGTGCTCCTTCAGAGCCCCAGTGCTCCTCCAGATCCCCAGCGATCCCCCAGAGCCCCGGTGCTCCCTATTTACTTTCTGTCTAAAGCAACCCAGTTTTCATAATTTTCAAACCAAAAGAGAAGAAGCAACACAAATTCTCAGTCTGGACAAAATTAGCGTTTTGTTATCTTTATTTCTATTTTCCTCGAGAAATTGGGAACCCCTCCTATTTCCTAGCAAAATATAAATAAAGAGGGGCAGCTGTAATACCCTAATTTTGTCCTATCCAAAAAAAAAAAGAGAAATTTTATTTATTTTTTGAGAAAAATAATATTCTTCTTTTCATGCCATGTTTTATTTTATTTTTAGTTTGCTACAAGTTTTAATTTTTGAAAAAAATAATAATAATCTTTTTTATGTCATGTATTATTTTCTTGTTTTTATTGCTATGGGTTTTAATCACTACAAATATTTTATTTAGAAGTGAAAAAATAAAAATAAGCCAAGAAGGAAGTGGGGGGGGTCTATTAATAATAAGGTGCTGTCATGGAAGCCCAACCCAGCAAAATAGCTAGCCCAATCCAACTCCTCCACCAAACCCAATCCATATCCTAACCCTAACCCATATCCAACCCATGACCCAACACCCAACTCCATCCAACCCAACTCACCAAAACCCTAATTTTTTCCCCCCCCAAAACCCTCAAATTCGGCCACCTTTTAAAAAAAAAATAAAAAAAATAAAAAAAAATAATTTTTTTTCTTTTTTTAACCATCCCCCCCTAACCCCAAAATCAAGCCACATTCATCCCCTCTCTCCTCCATAGAAATTCGACCCCACCCCCCTTTTTCCTCCTTGAAATTTGCTTTCTCCCTTCCACACTCCACCTCTCCTCTTTTCTCTCAATCCCACTTCCCCACACTTCCCACTTCCCCATTTTTCCCTTCCCAACACACTCAACCCCTCTCTTCTCTCTCCATTCCTACGCTCCCTCTCTCTTCTCCTCACTCTTTCCCTTTCTCTTTCCTCTCTCACACCCACGGCTTCCCTCCCTCTCCTACCACTCATTTCTTTTCTTTTTCTCACATTCACTCATCCTTCTTCTCCAATCCCTCTCCTACACACCCTATCACACACTTCACACATGGCACTCTCTTCTCCATGCCCATACCTTCAACCATCATCTCCCCTCATCTCACATGTCTTCTCTTTTTTTCCCCTTCAACAACTCCCCCAAACCTCCATCATAGCAAAAAGTCATCATCACTATCCAAGAGTGGATGAAGAAGGAAGCAAGTTTTTGTATAAATAGGGTTCCCCACTTTGAAGAAAGGGGACGAATTTGGCTCTTAGAAAAAAGGAGGAGCTTCTAAAAAAAATTAAGGTTTCTCTTAGAGAAATATTCTTCCCTTTCTTTTCCTCCTTCCTAGGTTTTTTAGTTTAAAGGTTCATTTGTATTGAAGAAATTTGAAGAAGGAAATTTCTTCAACATTTCTGGATTTTCATTGTCAAGGTACTAAAATGTAATATTTTTAATTTTGTTCACGTTTTTTTTTAGATATTGTTATTGTTGTTTTTTTTAAATTTTAGTTACTGTTTTTGTTATGTAAATATTATTATTGCTTTTTTTTATAAATTTTAGTTGTTCTTGTTATTTAGCCTAGTTACCTTTTTGTATATTTATTTGCTGTTTTTATTATTTAGTGTAGTTGCTTTCTTTTTAGAATATTATTGTTGTCTTTTTATTATTTAGTTTAGAGGCTGTTTTTTATATTATATTTTTGCTATTGGTTATTTATTTTGTTGTTTGTTATATTATTCTAATTTTCGGAGTAAAAAAAAAAGGTGATAAAAAAAATGTTGCTTTTTTTAATAAATAGTTCTAATTTTCGGACTAAAAAAGTGCTAAAAAAAAATATATGTTGTTTGTTTTAAAAAAATGGTTATTATTTTCGGTTTTAAAATAAACAAAAAAAAAAAAGTAAAAAAATGTATCCCTTTTTTTTTTATTTTCGGATTTAAAATGAACAAAAAAAAAAGGTGTTCTTTTTTATTTAGGTACTAATATTTTCGGATTAAAAAAAAAGGGTGAAAAAAAAATGTTGTGCTTTTTAATAAATAATTACTAATTTTCGGATTAAAAAGTGATAAAAAAAAGATGTGTTGTTTTTTTTAACAATTTACTTTTTTTTCGGATTAAAAAAAGTGATAAAAAAAATGTGTTCCTTTTTATTTTCGGATTTAAATAAAGCCTTTTTTTTCAAATACTAAAAAATATTTTAAAAAAAAATAAATGGTTACTAGTGTCACTACTCTTTTCTAAAAAAATAATATAATAACAAAAATCTTTTTTTCAACAAAAAAGGTAAAAAGGCCCCCCCTTTTTATTAAATAATAACTATGACAACAAAAAAAAACAACAAAAGAATTATTTTTCTCCATAATCCGCTTTCAAAATACCACTTTTTAGGCTAGGTTTGTTTTTTTTTTAAAAAAAAAAAAGCGCTTCAAGAATCACGCGTTCTAGGGTAGAATAGTAAAAAAGGGTAATAAACCAATCAATCGTTTTAGCGTCAAAACGCTATTTGCACCCGCGGCAACCTTTTTTAAAAAAAAGCATCAAAACGCTATTTGCACCCGCGGCAACCTTTTTTAAAAAAAAGCACCAAAACGCTATTTGCACCCCGCGTTCTCTTAAAACAGCAGACCCATCCATTTTTTTACTACAAGCCCATCTTTTCAAACACAACCTAGTTCACAAAAAAACGATTTGGTCACGCTATTCACACCTCCTTTTTTAATACAACCCCTTTATTATTTGCACCCCCCTTTTATCACATTTTCCGTTTTTATTCACCACGTGATGCTTCCGAACCGTTCTTTTTTTCTTTCTTTCGAAAAATCGAATTCGCGCAAAAAATAGGTTGTCTATAGCGGTCACTCTGGGCCCGGCTTGTTTGAACGCTATAAATACCTTCTTTTCCGAATAAACCATTAATGACGACCACTCTGGATTTATCTGTTTGGTCACCATGAACGGTCTCTAGTTTTCCCAAACTTTTCAAAAAAATAAAAAAAAATACCAACACACAAATTTTTTCTAACCAAGAACTACGTAGCTTTGATTTCTCCATCGCACCTGGAGATACGTAGGAGCGGGGGCCCACTCCCGTCGAGCGCAAAAAAAAAAAACTAAAATTTTTGTTAAGTCTTCTTTTCCGTTTTCTTTTGCAAATAACAAAAAAGGGTAAATTAAAGTGTTTTCTTTAAAACTAATTTTTTCTACACATTTAATTAAAAGGTAACCTTTTTAGGATGTTGCGGGGTGCTAGCACCTTCCCCGCACTTAATCGACCCCCGAACCCAAAAACATAGGTTTTTTCAATGTTTTCCTAAAAATAAATATTGATGGCGGCTCCATTGTTCAAAAGCAACGAAGGATCCCTCCTCCGGATTCTTCGGTCGCTACAATAGGTTAACGAAGTCTGCTCACTTTATTCCTATTAATATCACTTATCCGGTGTCGAGGTTGGCAGAAGTCTATGTCAAAGAAATTGTGAAGTTGCACGGTGTTCCGAAGAGTATTGTGTCAGATAGGGATCCGAGGTTCACTTCTGAGTTTTGGACGGGTTTGCAGAAGGAATTGGGTTCAAAGTTAAAAATGAGTTCGGCGTATCATCCTCAGACAGATGGTCAGTCAGAGAGAACAATTCGGTCGTTAGAAGATTTGTTGAGGGCTTGTGTATTGGAACAAAGGGGTTCATGGGATTCCTACCTTGCGTTGATCGAGTTTACCTATAACAACAGTTACCATTCCAGTATCGGGATGGCACCGTTTGAAGCATTGTATGGTCGAAAGTGTAGAACGCCATTGTGTTGGTATGAGTCGGGAGAGGGTGTAATGTTGGGACCGGAGATTATCCGGGAGACTACAGAGAAAATCAAGATGATCCGTGAAAAGATGAAGGCTTCGCAGAATCGTCAGAAGAGTTATCATGACAAGCGGAGGAAAGATTTGGAGTTTCAAGAGGGTGAGCATGTGTTTTTGAGGGTTTCTCCTATTACCGATGTTGGTCGAGCGTTGAAATCGAAGAAGCCCACTCCTCGATTTGTTGGTCCTTATCAGATTTCTGAAAGAATCGGAAAGGTGGCTTATAGAGTGGCTTTACCGCCAAATCTTTTGAATTTGCACGACGTGTTTCATGTGTCGCAACTTCGGAAGTATGTTTCGGATCCATCTCATGTGATCCATATGGATGATGTTGAGGTGCGGGATAATCTCACTGTGGAGACGAGGCCCGTTCGGATTGAGGATCGTGAAGTGAAAGCGCTTAGAGGCAAAGAGATTGCATTAGTGAAAGTGGTTTGGCTAGGAGCTGCCAACGAGAGTATGACTTGGGAGCTAGAGAGCAAGATGCGAGAGTCCTACCCAGAGTTATTTGATCAGGTAAATTTCGAGGACGAAATATTCTAAGTGGGGGAGAGTTGTAACACCCTAAATATTTAATTAATTTATTTAATTAAGTATTTAGGAATTTAAATTAATTTATTGGGTGTAATTTAATTAATTAAAATTATATTGAAATGGTGTAGGTGGTATTAGGAGAGGAAGGCGCCAATTAGCTAGACTTGGGCTTAAGTGAAAAGCCCAAGCCCATGATCCATTGAGGCATGCGAAGTTGTTAGGCCAAGTGAGGCTAGGGTTTTTGGTTGTCATTGTGCGAAATTGAGAAGAGAGAAAGGAGAAGAGAAGGGGCGCCGTAGAGAGAAAGGAAGATAAGAGAAGATCGCAAGATCCAAGGAAGGGAGGGACGTGAATTGTTGCCGTGGTTCCGTTCGTGACCGTCTCGAGGGCTCCTACTCTTCGAATTCGAGGTAAGGGGAGTTCTATCAATTTATATAATAGATTGTATGATAGGTTTTAGGTAGTGATGGCCTAGATTTAACCATGATCATGAGTATGTTTGCGATTTCATGTTCTTGTTGTTGTTGTATGCGTGAATCCATGTTTGTGTTTGGGATGTTGTTGAATTTTGATGTTTGATAGATGATTTTGATGATCTTATATGTGCTCATGAGTTGTGGTAAATTGGTGTTGTGGTTGGTCATGTGAAGAATTTGAAGAAAAAAAAATAGTTTGTGCCGAAATTGTGTTGAATCTGTGTTGCTGAAAGTGTCTGGGCACTGGGCGCCCATGGGAGTTGTGCGCTGTGTTGCTGTCGAAATTGTTGCCTGTCAAAATGTTGCAGTCGAAATTGTTGCCTGTCAAAATGTTGCTATCAAAATTGTTGCCTGTTGGCATGTTGCTGTCGAAATTGTTGCCTGTTGGCATGTTGCTGTCGAAATTGTTGCTTGTTGGCATGTTGCTGTCGAAATTGTTGCCTGTTAAAATGTTGCTGTCGAAATTGTTGCTTGTTGGCATGTTGCTGTCGAAATTGTTGCCTGTCAAAATGTTGCTGTCGAATTGTTGCCTGTTGGCATGCTGCTGTCGAAAATTGTGGCCTGTTGGCATGTTCCTGTCGAAATGCTGCCTGTCGAAGGCGCCCTGTTGCTGGGCGCCAGTTTTCCAGGATGTTCCCAAAATGTTTTCGCTATATCTTTTGACTCGGACATCCGTTTTAAACGTTTTAAAAAGTGTTGGGAAGCTCTTTCCGTTGTCTACCTGTGTGTCCCATTTTTAAAAATAAAAACTTATAATTTCTGAAGGTTGCTGGGCGCCCAAGTGGCTGTTCCCGGTGGTCACTGCTGTGACATTGAAAAGATGTTTTGGTGTCTTTAAAAATCCCCTTTTGAGTATAACCAGTGGTTTTCAACGTTTTAGTGTTAAAAGTGATGATTATGACGATGATGCCCTTAGTGGCTAGTTAAATGACTGTTTTGCCCTTAGTGGCTAATATTAATTATAATGATGTGTAAATGACGATGATGCCCTTAGTGGCTAGTTAAATGACTGTTTTGCCCTTAGTGGCCAATATTGTTGATAATGATGTGTAATGACGATGATGCCCCTGGTGGCTAATAAATAACGTTTTTGTCCTCAGTGGCTATTGTTTGAATTGATGATGTTGTGAATAAATGACGATGAAACCCAGTGACGTTTGAGGCCTAAAAGGCTAAGTGATGTTAAGGCCTAAAAGGCTAAGTGATGTTGTTGTGTGTAAATTGTGAATTGACAGGTGCTGTGCCTCTTATTTGGCAAATTGGTAAGTGACGGGTCACATAGTTGACCGTGGTTGTGTGATTTGTGCGTGATGCATGTTATAGTGTCACATGCATCCCATAAGCATAAACCCAGTGACGTTTTGAGGCCCAAAAGGCTAAGTGACGATGAGGCCATAATGGCTAAGCGATGTTTGTGAAAAGGTACCTCATGCATATGCCTGCGAGTGGGTTGCATTTCATATGCCTACATGACATAGTGATGAGTTATTGTAGTGATGTGATTGATGATTGTGATGTGATTAATTTAGAGCTGTGACTTGACTTATTATTTATCATATGATTTATTATATGGATTGAATTGGACTCACCCTTCTGTTTGAATGTTACCCCTATGTGGTAACATGCAGGTGATCGCGAGTGAATGACTAGGTACCTTCACTAATTCGAGTCGAGTCGTCACGCTCTGATACGTAGCACTCAGGGGGGGGGGGACGAACTTGATGTTTATGAATGATTTCAGTTGTTATGTTTTTGTTGACGATTCTATTTTATTTTGTTATTCCGCTGCGTAGTTGGCTTTTATTGACGTTAAGTTTATTTGCGATGATAACTGTGTTTTCGAGGTTCTCCTCTTAGTGACGTGCTACGTGACGCAGGATTGTTGTGTTTGAGCTGTTTTCTTGAGAAGCATTATTTTATTGAAGTATGTGTAACATTCCTCGTGCGAAACAAAATTTTGAAAACTCTGATATTTTTCCAATTAAATTAATGGGTAGAAAAGGGGTGTTACATGGAGCATAGATTATGTGTGATGCACTTGTATGCAAACTGCAAGAAGAAGTTTGGTGGGCGAACTATCATCAGGGAGCTTATGATGGGGGCATCAAAAGCCACTTACTACCAAGCATGGGAGGAAAAGATGAATGAGCTGAAGAAAATTGATGTTAAGTGTTGGGAGTGGCTCATGGGTGTTCCTACGAAATTCTGGTGTAAGCATGCCTTTTCTGTTTACCCTAAGTGTGTTATAGTTATGAATAACTTGGCAGAGGCTTTCAATAGTACAATATTAACTGTTAGAGATAAGCCTATTCTCACCATGGTTGAGTGGATTAGGGATTATTTGATGGATAGGATTCCCAAGCAGAGGAAAAAGTTACAGAGATGGGCACATAAAGTGATGCCTAAGCCTAGGAAGAGGTTGGATAAGGAAGTTGAGGGTAGTGGAAATTGGTTGGCTACATGGTCTGAGGGTTTGTAGTTTCAGGTTGTACACGCATTTGGTGCTAGGGCATTTATTGTTGACTTAGGGAAATTTACATGCACTTGTAATTTTTGGAAGTTAGTTGGTATACCATGTAAACATGCATGTGCTGCCATTTCATATAGAGAACAAAGGCCTGAGGATTATGTGGATGTATGTTATACCAGATATAGCTATGAACTTGCATATGGTCAGGGTATAAGTGCTATAAATAGCCAAGATATGTGGCCTGTTGTTGAAGTGGAGGATTTGTTGCCACCACTGTACAATAAAGGCCCTGGTAGGCCTCGTAAACTGAGGAGGAGGCAACCTGATGAGCCACAACCATCTCATGGTGACAAGCTAAAGAAGATTGGAACTAAATATAGATGCACAAAGTGTGACAAATTTGGTCACAATAGCAGAGGATGCAAAAGTACAGAGATCAATCCAGATGCACAAAAAAGGAAGGTAATTAATTAGACATACACATTTTTTTACATGCTTAATGATGATGAAAACTCTGTCATGTATTAAAAATTTGCATTTTTCCATGTAGAGAAAACCAAGAAAATGATCAAATGCACAAGAGGAATCAAATGCATAACAGGGTTCAAATGCACAAGAGGAATCAAATGTGTCTGCAACTGCTACTGGAACTGTAATTGAAGCTACTGGAACTGTAATTGAAGCTACTGTCAATAATTCTGCAAATGCTGCTGTAACTGTCCCTATAAGAATTGAGAAACTTCCAATTTCAACAAAAAGGAAAATTTCTGATGCACAAGTTCAACCAAATGCTGCTGTATCAGTTGATGCTGCTGCTATGACAAATTCTGATGCACCAAGGAAAAAGACCCTAGGTCTCAACAAGACTAGATTTAGTACAAGGATAAAGAGGAGTGTTCTACCTTATACTGGTCCTGGTTCTGACACAAACAAACCACTGGTAGTTGAAGATGATGAAGGAAGCAACAACCATGGGGAATTAACACAAGAGAATGTGGAGTGAAGAATGAAGGAAACAACTTTATTTATTTTGCTAATTAGGAGTTTATGTATTTAGGTAGTGATGTATTTTGCTAATTAACTCAAGTTTATGTACTTAGGAAGTGATGTATTTAAAACTGAATGTATGGTCTGTACTTGGTAAAATACCTTGGTCTGTACTTGTTTTGGAACTTGTTGAACTTGTTTTTAATGAATCAAAGTTTGTTATTATATGTTCAATTCTTGCTCTGTCTCGTTTATGAATCAAAACATGAAATACTGATATACTGCTATGCTACAAACAGACCAATTCTTTCTCTGTCTCTGTATATGAATCAAAACATGAAACGGAATTGAGTTAACTTTAAAAACTTCATTGATAATTCAAGTAGAGTTTACATAGATCAGTCGCACTAAACCCTTACAATACTGCTATACTGATATGCTACAAACAGACCCAATCCTTACATCCAATACTGATATACTGATATACCCTAAACACTAGTTTTTAACCAAATCAAATTTCTGAAATGTTATAAACATAATGAGTAAATCTAGTATTCCTTGCATCCAACTCTTCTTCTTCCTCTCATCTAACAACTTGAGCTTCAGCCTTGCAATTTTCTTTGACTCCCAATCCTTGAAAATTTCACCATATTTGCATTGACAGATTGTTTGTTTTGCAGCTTCAGCTTCAAAAGGTTTATGAACTGACACAGCTTGAGCTTCATTTCTTTCTGAAATTGAAACCATGTTCATTGTCTCAACATCTAGTTCATCGTCCCAGATAAACAAGTTGCAGGTTACTCCCTTCTGCACATAAACAAAAATAGAAGAAACAGAAGAATTATTGTTACAAACCCTAAACCAAAATAGCAAAGAGAATATAAGAATTAAAATCAAACATCTAAGATACCCCCCAGTTAATACACCTCCAAAATCTTCTTCCAGGGTTTTCAGAAGTGTTGGCTATCCATAAACGCATAGCTACCCCACATCCACATACAGGGAGTAAGCCTTGCCTTGATGCAGCATTTGAAGAGACATTGCTTCTTGCCATTGGAGAGATCGAAAGAGGAACAGAGATGAAGAAAAAGAGGAACAGAGAAGATGAGCGACGAAGTGGGAAGAATAGGCGTGTTACAGAGATGAAGAAGAAGAGGAAGAAGATGAGCGTGTGTGAGATGATGATATAAGCCCTACTGCCACGTAATAAGCACAGGTGTCATCCACGTCAGATTAGAGTTAACTCTGTTAACAAAAACTAACAGTAGGGGCTTAACTACAAACGGTGTGTATTTACAAGGGTTATTTTAAAAAAAAAATTGCAGGGCCTTAAATGAATTTTGACCATATTTGCAGGGGTTCAATATATATTTAAGCATTTTATAATTACTAAAATGGGGGTAAAATGCCAACGGGAGTGCCAACAAAAGTGGCAACGAGAGCGCCAACGGGAGTAGCAACGATAGAGGTAATGAGAGCGCCAACAGGAGTGCCAACGGGAGGGTCAACGAGAATGCAAACGGGAGTGTCAACGGGGATGCATATTTTACCTCTAATGTCCAAATATATTATTATGGATCAATGTAATTCTGATTGTCAAACTCTTTTAATTTTTTTGATTCAATGTCTAAATTACTGTTATGATTTCATGGCAATACACCGACAATACAGTATCACTCGTGCGTATGCATCATTAAAAAACTAGTTTCCTCAAAAAAATAAGGCACGAGGTATGTTAATAATCGAATATAATTAACGTGAAGACCAATACAAGAACAAAAATGTGAAATCATCACAAAGCACCTCTGTGACCTACAGCTACAACCTACGGCTGCAAATAATATTCTCCGAATGAATGACTCTAGTGACCTTCACAGCTACGACCTACAACGCTACTAAAAAGTGGAACTAGGCTAGTTCTACAAAAATTTGGGGTGGCCCGGGCATCTGCCCGCCCCAAAGAAGTACCGCCACTGGGACACATCACACACCAGACATGTATCACCCCTACCTTTAAATTTTTGATATTTTGGCCATTGGCACGTGAAATAAGAAAATATTAATCAATAATTCTAACATATGTCTATTTAATAATATGCTGAAACCAAGATAATCAAGCCGAGTTAAAATTCTGACTAAGTTGCTCGTCACCTATAATGAGTAAGAAATTAGTCACTATTAATAGTACGATAAATATTTGAGTTTACCCAAAAAATCAATACTTGAGGTATATTTGTAAAAAAAAAATCAATATTTGGGTATTAATTGAGACACATATTTAATGGACACGATTCTCCATTAATTATGTGTCTCAATTAACCAATATTCACGTATTGAGAATCGTGTCCATTACATTCCATGGTAAAGGGAGCTTTAAATTTTGATATCAAACTAAATTAATATATTTTTTGAGGTACCCAAATTAATATTGAGCATAACGAACTAGTCCCTCCGTGACCGTAATTCATAAGTGTGGTTGAGCGGTTGGGGCTCATCATCCCTTAAGCAAGTGTTGAGTGTTCGATCATCGCTTTGGGTATGGAGCAGCTTTAAATCCCTGGGCCAACTATCTTACCCTTCGAGGTGCCTCCAATCCAGCGAGTGGATTAATCACTGCGTTCGACAGTGGATACCCTGGTCTCGACCAAAAAAAAGAACTACTCCCTCCGTCCTATAATATAAGGCTCTATTACACTTTTCACGATTATTAAGAAAAGTTAGTGGTGTAATTAATATATTAAAATTTTGTATGACTATTACTAAATTATCCTAACGAGTTTAATTTATATACACAATATGTGTATACATGTTTTACACTATCTACCAATTATATGATGACACCTCATTAAAAAGAAGTTACTCAATTAGTAACCACCTGATGTGTCATCCCTACCATGTATTGTGATTGGTGGATTTACAAAGCATGTGTGTATACTAAATAAACCCTATCCATACATTCAATGTTAACTTTTCATATGCCAACACAATTTATTACTAGTAATAAGGATATGTTTGGAAAATGAGTAATAAATGTATCTAAAAAATTGTAAGGGGTCTTATATTTTGGGACAAGTAAAAACAAAAAAAGAGTAATATTAATTAAATTTTTCGATCAATAATATTTTAATTTATACTTTTTTTTTTGACAAAGTAATTTATACTTTCAATATTTCACATGTTTCTAATTTTTCATGCACGGCGAGTATAATACTTTTTTCTTACCAAATAAACAAAATACTTAATTAGTTGTAGTACATATTTAACTACCAATACTTTTTGACAAAATATTAACAGCTAATCTATACAAAAAAAAATACAAATAATTCAGTTACTGTTAATATAAAAATAGCGTGAAATATTGGTACACGAGATTTTCATGATATATATTGATATGAAATAAACCAGAGAATTTTCTATGAAAGCGGGCAAGAGAGTTACAAAACGCGTTATGGGGGCCGGTCAAAGCTTCTTTGGTTGGTGACAGGCTTACTTTCTAAAGAATATCTTTGCGAGGGAGTTTGAAAGGGAACGGAACGGATGGGGGAGAATTTTGAAAAAAATTAGTCTATATTTTAAGGGTGTTTTTAAAGGTGAGAGAGCAAATCAAATCTATCACCGGTGAACCTTTAAATATAACCGTAAGATGTAGTATAAAAATTCATCAACGGTTGAGATTTAATATTGGTTGATTCAATTTTAACAACTCATAGTATTTTACACAATATCTTATGGTCAATTTTAGTAGTTCACCAGTGAGAGATTTGATTTGCTCCCTCACCCTAGAAGTACTCATATTTAATATATATTTAAGATTTAAAAAAGTTAAGTATGTGTTTGGATGAAGTATTTTGTTGGGGTAACGTTTTTTTTTTGGAGGAAATTGAAATATATTACCCCAAATCCGCTGCTGCAATTTGGTTAAAATTAGAGAATCTTTATATGACTAAATCCTTAGCAAATAGGCTGTATCTCAAGCAAAGGCTATACACGTTCAAAATGAATCAAGGTATATCAATAAGTGATCACATTGATGAATTCAATAGGTTAATTCTGGATTTTGAAAATATTGATGTAAAGATTGAAGATGAGGATCAAGCACTACTGTTAATTAGGTCTTTGACAAACACATATGATATTCTAGCTGATACTCTCGTTTATGGAAGAGAGTCAATTTCTCTTGAAGAGGTGCAAAGTGCACGCATGTCTAAAGAACTCTTCAAGAAGTTAGAATGCAAGAACAATGATCATAGTGAAAACCTAATGGTTAGAGGCAGAAGTGAAAAGAGAGAAGGAAAAGGCAAGAACAAGTCTAGGTCAAAATCAAGACCTAAACATAACAGGTGCTATATATATATATATATATATATATATATATATATATATATATATATATATATATATATATATATATATATATATATATATATGTGTGTGTGTGTGTGATAAAGAGGGGCATTTTAAGAAAACTGTCCAGAAAAGAACCAGAAGAAAAAAGGCAGGAATGATTCAGAGATTTTTGATGCAGGATCTGGATCCGAGGTCATGGCGCTGTGTTAGGATCAGCTAGTGCGCGACGTCGACAACTCTGACTTCTAATGAGGGAAGACGGCTTTGGTGTTGTTTTGGATTACGATTCAAAATCCAAATCTGTGGTGGAGGCGCTCATAGAACAAGGTGAAGATGCCGGCTTCCAATTTTGGGTATTCTGAGAAGAGAGAACAACCAGATTTAAGTCGTATTGGACCTTTCCCAGACTCCCCAAGTCACCGGCGTGAGTGGAAAGAGAGAGAACGAAGACGCTCCCACTGTGGTCACCAATGTTCCGAACGGAACTCACTGAGAGAAGATGGTACCTCACGGTGGTGATGCTAAGATGGAAATCCGAGATCCGAGTTGATATCAGCTCCGATGTGAAGCGCGGGGAGGCCGCCACCAGCAGGCACTCCGACGCTTAAGTCAGTCCATAATCAATATGGGCCATATCTGAGGAGTGGAAAAAGCATACCCGAGTGTGGAGTGGTATATATAGTAGTGCGACTGGGCTTGCTTACGATTGGGCTCCTAGGCCCATTATCTCTCGTCAAAGTTGGATCTAGAACAGCTAGCATCATTGTGGTGCATTTGGTTGGAGAGAAATAGTACCTTATTTAAAGGCTAAATTATACCAGAGGTCCTTTAAGTTGTTTAATTGTAACAAGTTGGTCCTTTAAATATTTTTCGTACCACGTAGGTCCTTTAAGTTACAAAACATTTACACTGTTAGCCTTTTTTTAAACTTCTGTTCCAAAACACTTAGCTGACATTAACGGCGCTGATGTGTCAGTTACTAAGCCTGTGTGTCTTTTATCTTGTAACGATTTGGTCCTTTAAAACTACTATTATGTAATAATTTGGTCCTTTTTATTGAAAATAAAAAACTCCTACCCAGAAACTAAACCCAGAATTCACATCTTCATCTTCTTCATCTCCCAACCTAGCCAAACCCAGAAAATCCCCAAAGTTGGCAGCATTCCTTCATTCACGCAAATACCTGTCTCCCAACAATGCCAAATTCATTTCCATTTTGCCGTTAACCGTCACCAACAACAGTACTTCCCAGAAGCCTATCTCTCCCTATAACTATTGTGTTAATTCATGAAATTTGTTATTACTTTTTTTAGTTTTCATCTTTTATGTATTAATTTATTTTATATGTGACATGTGAATTGGAATGCTTATTCCTGCAGATACAAAACAAAGATAGATTTCTTCTCCTATTCTTGCTTTGTTTCTTTTGCAGTAACATAATCACCTCCTTACCTTTAGATTCTGCCCACTTTCACTGCGACAGATTTACTATTCACCAAAAAATGAAAGGAGGTGTTCCTTGTACTCACTACTCGTCAAAATCGAAACCCAGATTTTCGTTCCGATTCACTGGGTGTGTTCAAAATCGAAACCCAGATTTTCGTTCAGAATCAAAACCCAAATTTACGTTCAGATTCGTTGGGTGTGTTGGGTATCATTTTCGTTCAGATTTGACTACCATTTTCGTTCAGATTTAGTCTCTGATTTTCGTTCAAATTTCCTGCAATAGATCTAAAAGAGATGCAATGAAATTGGGGATAAACATAAACCCTAAATTGGACACCGTCGTATTTTCCATTTTTTCTCAAACTCATCTTCATTTTTTTCCACCAAACCCATTTGTTCAGATTTGTTGTATTTGTTGCAGCAAACTTAGGAGCCGGAGGAAGAAGAAGGAAGAGAAGAAGGAAGAAGAAGGAAGAAAGAAGGGGTGACATGGATTAACACTACAAGAATTTCGGGGATTTCCGACGGACAAAATCCGCCGGTAATGGCCAAAATCCGCCAGAAATTGGACATTACCGGCGGATATTTTCCGCCGGAAATCCGCCGGTAATTCGCCCGCAGGTAACGGTTACCAGCGGATTTTTCGCTGGTAATTTCCGGCGGATTTTGATGGAAAATCCGCCGGAAATTACCGGCGGAAAATCTGCCAGTAATCACCCAAAATCCGCCGGTAATTAATTTTTTTAAAAATATTTATTTTAAAAATTCCGCCGGTAATTAATTTTGTTTAAAATATTTATTTTAAACGGAAACTAAATCTGCCGGTAATTTATTGTAAAAATATTATTTAATTTTTTAATTTGTTTTTAATTTATTCCTTTTTTAAATTCGTTTATTTTAATTTATTTCTTATTTAATTTATTTCTTTTTTAAAATTCATTTATTTAAAAAATTAATATTATTTTAATTATTTAAATTCGTAGACTAAATATTTGAGAAGAGAAGAGATTAGAGAAAACAGAAATGTGAGAAGAGAAGAAGAGATTTGAGAAAAATGAAGTGTATGAATATGTGAAGATTTTGAGAAGAGATTGAGAAAAATGAAGTGTATGTATGTGAGAAAATTTGAGAAGAGATTGAATGAGAAAGAAGAAGAAAGAGGAAATATAGAAGAGAGATATGTAGAGAAATTTATGAAGATTGGAGGGTATGAGAAGGAAATAAAGAGTGAAATGAGAGAATGAGAAGAGTCTAGGAGAAAGTTTTATTTATAGGAAATGAGAAGAGTGTAAAAAAATTAAATAAATAATTTTTTGAAAAATCCGCCGGAAATGTGCATTACCGGCTGATTTTTCTGTCTGAAATTACCCGCTGGTAATGTACATTACCGGCGGATTTTTAAAAATAAATAAATAAACAAGTTTTGAAAAATCCACCGGAAATGTGCATTACCGGCGGATTTTTTTCCGTCAGAAATTACTGGCGGAAAAATCCGCCGGTAATAAACATTTCCGGCGGATTTTTTTTTTAAAAAAAATAAAAAAAAAATTTAAAATCCGCCGGTAATGCGCATTACCGGCGGATTTTTCCGACAGTAATTTCCGGCGGATTTTTCCAGCCAGTAAATGCACATTTCCGCCGGTAATATTTTTTAAAAAAAAATCCGCCAGAAAACATATTTTTTCCGCAGGAAATTTACTGCCGGAAAAAATCCGTCGGAACCGTACCGGCGGAAAAAATCCGTCGGTAATGCGCATTTTTCTTGTAGTGTAATTTAGTTTTTAATAAAATTAAATAAAAATGACATGAATTAATTTATTTTTTGACACATCATCTCTTAACTGCCAAATAATCGCTTTTTGACGGTGTTAGACGGAAACTGGACGGAAAGGGTAACAGTGTAACCGTTAAATAACTTAAATGATTTAAATGGTACAAAAAAAACATAAATGACCAGCATGTTACAAATAAATAACTTAAAGAACCTGTAGTGTAATTTTGTCTTATTTAAAAGTTTAGTGGTGAGTGTCTCAAATCTTTCTTGGGATTTGTTTATTAGTAAGGTTGGTGGATTGTCGGGTTCTACTATTGTTAATTGGTGGCATAGTCGATACTCTTGTGCTCCCTGTGTTAATTAATACATATTTTCTTATAAAAAAACAATCGGTCTATAAACAAAAATATATATGTTTTTAGTCTATATAAAAAATTGGGGATTACAAGTTTGGTCGAAAAAGGCAAACTTCATGGACACGGGTCCTTATAATTAAAAACGACCCATAATATATTAAGAATTATTTTTTTTTGGTGTGTGTCTTATCTGGATATTTGAGTCAAAAAAATGATATCTTATCCAGATATCAGCCCAACCATGTGCACAAACAAGAAAAAACGTGAATATAAAGATGGAACCATATATAAGGCCATCAAAACAGGCTGTATCTTAAAAACAATCGAACCCTTTTCTTGAAATACTCTGCAGGTATTTAAGTGGTCATTTCAGGAGGAAATTAAGGAAAATTAAATATACCAAAGAAAATAAGTTTTATTTTATAATATAAATATATGAATGAAGATGTGAATATTTTATCGTAATTGTTTTCTTTTAACTTTCTTCAATTCTGTTCTGTCATTTTTTTACCTACCGTGTCTCGTCGCACCTCTGATCATCGCTGTCAATGTTTATCGTCACTCTCCCTAACATTTCTTCCTTTTCATTGTTGAGGACTAGCACCGTCCATCGTGATTCGTAACGTATCTGTATTGTCTGGCTCCAATTCCGTCAATTAGGGCCACATATGAATAATAAACCTACCGAATGCCTTGTCCTGCCAGACCTTACTATTGAGATATGCCTAGTAATTCTATTGCTTGTAATTATAGTAGGTGTAGTTAGAAACCTAGTCGAAATGGGCCAGTCGAATGGGCTAGTCGAAATTATGGGCCTGGGCCTGTTTCATTGTATATATATACTGATGTCAGTAGCATGTAATCCTGACCTACTTTTATGAAATTCAGTGCAGCTTTTACCTAATTTTATATTGTCCTACTTATTCCTTTTGTCCCCTTAGCGCCGCCACTTCCTTTTCTTCTCTCTTTCACGTGTTTATCCCCAACAAACTGGTATCAAGAGCTTGTTAGATCCTTACAAAATCTATCAAGATTCATGGCAGCGCGAGACAACTCTGGTGGAGGTATTCCGGGGAACCTCCCAATCTTTGACGGAAAGGATTATGAACGCTGGTGTGCGCAGATGAAGGTGCTGTTTCGATATCAAGATGTTCTTGATGTCGTGAATGATGGTGTTCCACCCTTGGCAGCAAACGCCACTGAAGCGGTGAGGAACAACCACCATTCGCTGAGGAAGAAAGATGGAAAAGGGCTGTTTTTGATTCACCAATGCGTTGATTCCAACATCCTGAACCTGATCATCGACTGTGATTCAGCAAAGGCAGCTTGGGACATCCTAAAGAACTCGTATGGAGGAGCAGATAGGCTGAAGAAGATACGTCTACAGTCGCTCAGGAAGCAGTACGAGGGCTTGAAGATGACAGATGGAGAATCGATTGGAGATTTCATTACGAGGTTAGTAGCATTAACTAATCAAATGAAAGGTAATGGAGAAACTGTGACTGAAGTAAATAAAGTCGAAAAGGTGCTCAGATCCTTAACCCTGGAATTCGACTACGTTGTTACTGCTATCGAAGAATCCAAGGACCTAGATACATTGAAGTTAGATGAACTTCAGGGTTCCTTAGAGGCGCATGAATTGAGAATAAGGCAGAGAAGTTCAGAGAAAGAAACTGAACAAGCCTTACTTTCATACTCCTCTAAGAGAAATTGGAAGGCAGGCAACAAGGAGAAGGGTAGAGAAAAGGGATCAAGCAGTAAGAAGAAAGAACAAGGATCTTTCGACAAGAAGAAGGGAGACCTGTCGAAAATTCAGTGTTATAACTGTCAGCAATTTGGGCACTATAGGAACAAGTGTAAAAACAAGAAAGTTCCTAGGGATAAAGATGCAGAAGCCAAGTTTGCTAATGATGGTGACTCAGACTCTGACTCAGAGGAGTTAATGTTGATGGCTGTCGAAGATGAGATTCGACTCGATGAAGGACTTGCTGAAAGTAGCGAGCAAAACAGTGGGAACACTTGCATAAGTGGATTCACTTGTGATGCTCAAAATACTTGTGCAATGTGTGTGTGGCAGGGCAGTGGAAACACTGGTGAAACCTCCAACATTGCCAGCAATGATGATGACGAATTGTCATTCATGACAGCTACTGACCCAGAATTACTGTTGTTGAAGGCTGATACAAATTCGACTGAAGAGAAGTCTGTCGAATGGTATCTCGACACAGGATGCTCAAATCACATGTGTTGTCACAAGGAGTGGTTTGTCGAACTGGAGCAGATAAGCAAGAAGATAAGGTTTGCAGATAACAGTAGAGTTACTGCTGAAGGAGTAGGTACCATAAAGTTCCTGTCGAAAGATGGTAAGTGGTGCTACATCCAAGGGGTATTTTATGTACCAGCTATGAAGAGCAATCTGCTAAGTATTGGGCAGATGATCGAGAAGAAATTCACCGTCGAAATGGGTGATAACAGTCTCAGTCTGTTTGATTCGACCAAGAAGTTGATTCTGAAGGTGTTAATGCAGAGTAACAGAACCTTCAAGGTCAAATTGCAAGTAGTCGAAGAACATTGCCTCAAGAGTACTGTCGAAGAGGAGCACTGGAAGTGGCACAGAAGATATGGCCACCTCAACTTCAAGAGCTTGAGTCAACTACATGAAAAGAAGATGGTTCATGGGTTGCCTGCAGTAAAAGTACCTGTCGAAGTTTGCGAGAGTTGTTGCAAGTCGAAGCAACCAAGAAACTCGTTTAAATCAGAAGTACCTAGCAGAGCAGAGAAGAAGCTAGAGGTGATATTTTCTGATGTCTGTGGTCCTTTCGAAGTATGTTCCTTAGGAGGGAATAAGTACTTTGTAACCTTCATTGACGAATACACTAGAATGTCCTGGGTGTATTTGATCAAAAGGAAGAGTGAAGTACTAGAAATATTCAAGAAGTTTAAGGTAATGATTGAAAAGCAGAGTGAATGTGCAATCAAAGTCCTTAGAAGCGATGGAGGTGGTGAGTACAATTCTCATGGATTTGTCGAATTCTGTGAGAAAGAAGGAATTGTGCATGAAGTCACTGCACCTTACACGCCTCAGCATAATGGTACCGCTGAGAGGAAAAACAGGACCATTCTCAACATGGTAAGAAGTATGTTGAAGGAGAAGAAGCTATCTCACAGTGTATGGGGAGAACTTGTAGCCACAGCAGTGTATATTCTGAACAAATGCCCCACAAAGAGATTGACTGGAAAGACACCTGAAGAAGCTTGGCTAGGAAGAAAGCCAAGTGTCAAGCATCTCAGAATAATTGGCTCAGTATGCTATAGACATGTCCCTGAGCAACTAAGAAGCAAGCTGGATGATAGAGCACAACAGATGATCCTTGTTGGCTATCATTCGACAGGAGCATACAAACTGTATGATCCTGTGCAGAAGAAAATAGTGAAAAGCAGAGATGTCGTAGTAGATGAGTCGAAACATTGGAACTGGGAAGAAGGCTGTGAGAAAACTACAATGATGGACTTCGACGAAGTCTCTGATCGAGATAATCAGAATGAAGAGGTCGAAACTGAAGAGCCAGAAGGACCCATTGCTGTCGAACCTTTAAGGAGGTCGCAAAGGGAAAGGCAGAGATCAGTAAGACTAGAAGGATTCGACACTTACCCAGATTCTGCTATTACAACAGAGGGAGACCTGACACACTTTGCACTAATGGCAGAAGCAGAACCAGTGAGCCTGGAGCAAGCCCTTAGTCACAAGCAGTGGAAGGAAGCAATGGTTGACGAGCTGAAGTCAATCGAAAAGAATGATACTTGGAAGCTAGTCGAACTTCCAAAAGAAAAGAAAGCCATAGGGGTGAAGTGGGTCTTCAAGACCAAGGTCAAGCCAAATGGAGAAGTGGCCAAGTACAAGGCCAGGCTAGTAGCCAAAGGGTTTCTGCAGAAACCCGGTTTGGATTTCAATGAGGTCTTTGCCCCAGTAGCCAGGATCGAAACCATAAGATTGGTAGTAGCATTGGCAAGTCATAGAGGCTGGCCCCTGCATCAACTGGATGTAAAGTCAGCATTTCTGAATGGACCTCTGAAGGAGGAAGTCTATGTTTGTCAACCACCTGGTTTTGAGTCGAAGGGTAAAGAAGACAAAGTCTATAAGCTGGAGAAGGCCCTGTATGGGCTCAAGCAAGCTCCAAGAGCGTGGAACAAGAGAATTGATGGATTTCTCTTGGCTCAGAAGTTTATTAGATGCACTAATGAACATGGAGTGTATGTGAAGAAGAATGGAACTTCGACTCAGTTGTTGTTGTGCCTGTACGTAGATGATCTACTTGTAACTGGCAGCAATGAAGTCGAAGTCGAAGTCTTCAAGAAAGTGATGATGTCAGAATTTGAGATGAGTGATCTGGGACATCTATCATATTTCTTGGGGATGGAGTTTACCAAGACAAGCAAGGGTATACTCCTGCACCAGTCGAAGTATGCAGCTGATATTCTGAAAAGATTCGACATGAGCAACTGCAAGGAAGTTTCGACACCATCAGACACTAGCAGCAAGCTGTCGAAAGACGACGAAGGGATTGAAGTAGATGCCACCTTGTTCAAACAGATTGTGGGCTCCCTGAGGTACTTGTGCAACACTCGACCTGACATTATGTTTAGTGTCGGAATGATCAGCAGATTCATGGAGAAGCCGAAAAGCTCTCATATGGCAGCTGCAAAAAGAGTACTAAGGTACGTAAAGGGAACACAAAGTTATGGTATTCTGTTCCCTAGCAAGAGTGTGTCGAAGAGTGGTAATGAAGTGTTTGGCTACACTGACTCCGACTGGAGTGGAGACAGGAGTGATCGGAAAAGCACAAGTGGGTATGTTTTTATGTATGGTTCGACACCCATCTCTTGGTGCTCGAAGAAGCAAAGTATTGTTGCGTTGTCCTCCTGTGAAGCAGAGTATGTAGCTGCTTCCTTTGCAGCATGTCAAGCATCATGGCTGAGCATGCTACTGGTCGAAATTGGAGTGCACAGGGTCGAAGCAATGAAATTGTTGATCGACAACAAGTCTGCGATAGATCTCGCAAGGAACCCTGTCGCACATGGAAGGTCGAAGCATATAGAGACCAGATATCACTTCCTGCGTGATCAAGTAAACAATGAGAAGCTGAATCTGGAATATTGCTGTTCGGAACTTCAAGTAGCTGATGCAATGACCAAGCCATTGCAAAAGGGAAGATTCGAAGAACTGAGAACAATGCTTGGAATGATGTCGCTCAGCAATGTGAATTAGGAGGGAATATTGAGATATGCCTAGTAATTCTATTGCTTGTAATTATAGTAGGTGTAGTTAGAAACCTAGTCGAAATGGGCCAGTCGAATGGGCTAGTCGAAATTATGGGCCTGGGCCTGTTTCATTGTATATATATACTGATGTCAGTAGCATGTAATCCTGACCTACTTTTATGAAATTCAGTGCAGCTTTTACCTAATTTTATATTGTCCTACTTATTCCTTTTGTCCCCTTAGCGCCGCCACTTCCTTTTCTTCTCTCTTTCACGTGTTTATCCCCAACACTTACCAGTCACCACCACTTTTCCTGACAACGTCCATATCGTCGTGGTCCTCGTGCTAAGCATATTTCACACCTTCAAACCCCGATACTTCAAAAATAAAGACGTACTCATGTTAGGGAGAGTGACGTCCATATCGTCGTGGTCCTCTACCATAAAGCCCTGATACTTCAAAAATAAAGACGTACTCATGTCGGATACATATCCGATACCGACACACACTCGATACTTTTCGATATGTACCCAAAGAAAAAGTATCCAATAATTTTTTAATTTTTTTTAAAAAATATTTGACTCGATACTTTTCAGATACTTCTTACCAACTAAGGATACTTCTCAGATACTTTTTCAATACCTCTTACCAACTAAGCACATGATTGTCACTCATATATGATACACTTTAATACCTCAATAACTAAAAGACAAAATTATATGTTTTTTCGTAATACAATAATAGAAGAAATAATACATTGTGATATGAGTGAGATAAATACACGTAACTATCTCTACTTGATAAGATCACAAGTATTTATTTCTATAATGTGATGAATATATATTGACTAATGATATGTTTATGTTTTATTGAACAACTACGTATTAATATGAATATCTTAGTTTATAAAAAGTCATCTATTTCTGCCACTGATCATTCGTATTATATGATTTTGGGTGGTCTCAGTTACTTGTCCACCCTTACTTTTTATGACTAGTCACTCATACATAGGTGTGTCGGTTGTCCTCTTCCTTTCATCCATATATTTTTCTGTGTGATTTTTTTTATCTATTTGGGCTGTTTTTTTTCTTCATATCCATAAAATGCAATATTTCAGTTTTTCATCTTTGTTTTTTTCTATTTGTGTTTCTATTCTATTTTATTTTTTCTGTTATGTTTTTTTATATTTAAATTTTAATTTAATTTTTTATTAAAGTATCCCAGCCGTGTCGTATCTTGATTTTCAAAATTTTTCCGTATCCCCGTATCCGTATCGTGTCGTATCCCGTATCGTATCCGGTATCCGGGCTTCATAGTCCACCACTAACATATTTGTCTAGCAATCTTTGTTTGGCTACCATTGCCATGCACCCAACAAAGATTGCTAGAAAATCGGCTTCCACCCTTCTCCATCACCACTAACATACCATCTTAGAAACTGGGTTGAGCTAAAAAACCGGCTTGTAATGTGGGCAATGCCTTTTCATTATATACTATTTTGAGATGTTACCCCTAGTCAATGTGGGACTTTGATTTCTCCCACTTTAGTTCATTAAGTGGAAAGGTGAGACATCATCATTCTTGGGTGATCATGAGAGGAGGGTGTTGGTAATAATTTGTTGCGTGAGATGTGAGTCTTACGTTCCTTATAATTATTATAGTAAGAGTATTGTAGGGTGATAGACACATTAAGTTGAGTTACAAATTGTTGTAATCATATTTGAGATAATCAATTAATAATATTGAGGTTTCTCGTGGATGTCGATGATAGGTGTCGAACCTAAAAAAATAGTTTTTTATTTTTTTTTAAAAAAAAATTCTTAAATTATCTCTAGAAGATAATTCCAAAAATAATAAATTCCAGAATTATCTTAAAGAGATAAATTCGGAAAAACATTTTAGATGCGTTTCCAAAATTATCTCCTAAAAAATAAATCCATAATTGATTTTGTATTCTGAAATTATCTCCCAAAACAAACTTATCAGGAGTTTTATTTATTTATTTTCTCATCACTAACTTAGCAATTATATATTAGTTAAATCAACACGTCTAGCCCAGTGGTCGGGCTACGCTGAGCTACGTAGTGGGGGTCGATCCGGTTTGCTCCCGGGTTCGATTCCCGCCCACGTTAAAAAGGCGTGTTGGCCAGCGAAATCCTTGCCGCAAGTAGCGAGTGGAGATTAATCCTTCGTTGAAAGCGTTAGGATACTTCGTGGGTAGCCAGCAATGGTACTAAATAAAAAAATATATTAGTTAGCAACGGAATCTTCGTGTGTGTGTGTATATATATAGGATTTGAATTTATTTTCTTTTTATGTTGCGTATGACGTTTTAAATTGACCTATGACATTTTATATTGACGCACGTGATGAATTACATTTTCTTTTTCCGTCAACTTTAACCGGAGAAAACATCTAAAATAAATAATTTCAAACGGTGTGTGCTTCATTTTTCAATGGTTTTGCTGCTTTTGCGAGCGTATGGACGGACAGTCATAAAAAAAAACAAAGATAAAGCGTATGGACAAAGTGCATGCAATAATTAAAGTTTTAATTAATTTATGAATTTCATTATTTGACTTTTGCCCACCAAAACCACTTAAATATCAAGTTTTTTCACTTTCAAATTTTAGGCGTTAGTTCTATTTTTTAGTTAATAAAATACAATTTTTAATAAAGTTACTCTTGCAAAATTCTCCTTAGAAAAAAACACCATGAAGAAAAATACTACTCTCCCTAAATGTATTAAAAAAACAAGAAAGGTTGGAGAACATAAACCAAAACTCTAGTACAAAAATAAATTCTTAAATCGAAAATAAGTTAAACCTACCTTATTACGAAAAAAATCTTCCCCAATAAAATTAAAAATAGTATTCCACCAATGATACCCAGACAATGCAGCAATTTTACCAGCACAATGATTCTCTTCCCTAAAAATATAAGAACAGATGAAGGTCATGAACTTGAGAAGAACCATACAATTAAGCCAACGAGTTTGGAGATTCCAAGGTACAATGGAAGGAGAGGAGAAAGCCGTAATTAACAACTAACTCTCAATCCATACACCATGTCAACCCTTTCTATAACCATGACACAAACTATAGTTGAGCAGGCAGCGCTGCCATCGCGAAAAGTTCCCCCACAAGCCACCAAATCAGGAGAGCTACATTAAAATTCATACCCAGTACCAGATTGTAAAAAATGTGATTTTAATAATCATATTGTTTTATAAAAAAAGTTATACCAATTCATGAAAGCTTGGGTGAGAGTTGGTAAGTGTTTCGTCCAACATTGGAATTACAGCAACATTAAAAAATCTGAAGAAGAATTTTCTGCTATATAGTTGGGCTTCTCAAGTCTTCTAACGACTTTAATTGCAGCAACATTAAGAAGAATTTCTTCTTAGTGTCACTGTCTTTGACCAATGGCAAGCACTATGCACCTAGTGACGATCGTGAATTGACAGCAAGCAAACCAACTTCGCTACTTCGCGACAGTCACATGCAATGCACCTAGTGGCTATTCCAAACCGACGCTAAGCGTAAATTATACTACCAGTAAGTAACCTCTCCTCTCACATTTCCGTTCCCACTATTTCTGACGCATAGCGAGAGATGGTTGACTGAACGGATCTGAGCATTTATTGTTCCATCATTCTTTCTTCTTTTTCTTCTTTGGGTGTGTCAATTTAAAGAATTTTTGGGACTCCAGTCCACTGATTCACCACATCTTCTCCTCAAATCCAGAAACCCATTTATCAAAGTGAACCAAAGGTCTCCAAGCCAAAACATAAACGTCAACACAGTTTATAGGACACCATTGAACCCTAACCCAAATCTCAAATTAAACCCACAAGTTCTTCAACGTTGACACTCATTTGTTCCTTCTTGTCGTTGAATCAAAGAAATTTCTGGTGTTGCGAATGTATCTCTCTTTTGCAATGATTTTTTTTAAAAAAAAATTTTTGGGACTAAAATCAAATAATCCCTATTTGCAGGGCTACAAACATATTTAAGAAAAAAAAAAAAAAAGCGTATGGACAACGTGCGTGCAATAATTAAAGTTATAATTAATTTATGGATTTCATTATTTGACTTTTGCTCACCAAATCCACCTCAGTATCAAGTTTTTCACTTTCAAAATTTAGGCGATTTTTCTTTTACTTTGGTGCAAAATCCTATTTATAAAAAGAAATTAGCATCGTTAAAACTTATTGATGCAAAATCCTACTTAGAAAAAATATCATGAAAGAAAAAAGAGTATTCTCCATAAATATATTAGAAAAACAAAAAAGGCTACAAAAAAGTAAAGGGGACATAAACCAAAACCCTACCGCAAATATTATTTCCTAAATTGAAAACAGGGTACGTATACCTACCCTATTACGATAAAAGTCTTTCCTAATAAAATTAAGAATAGTATTCCACCAATGAAACCTAGACAAACTAACCTTATGTGAAGCAATTTAGTCAGCCTAATGATTCTCTTCCCTAAAAATATGAGATCACAAAATGAAGGTCATGGGCTTGAGAAGAACAATACAATTAAACCAATGAGTTTCGAGATTCCAAGACACAATGGATGGGAAAGCGAAAGCCATTATTAACAACTTATTGAGACTCACTCTCAAGCCATAAACAATGCCAAGTGCCAACCCTTTTATAACCCAATTCTATGGTTACAAAGACACCAACTAGTTCAACGTGAAGAACATAATTCCAAGGGGAAGCATAAAACATCTAAGAGTGACAACACTACTATCGCGAAAAACTCTCCCACAAGCAGCCAAACCAAGAGCCACATTAAAATTTATATCCAACCTGATTGTAAAAAATGTGATTTGAATAATCATATTGTTATATAGAAAAGTTATACCAATTCATGAACGCTTTTAGAGATAGTAAGTGTTTCATCCAACACTTGAATTGCAACAATATTAAAATTTTTGAGGGAGAATTAATTGTTTTATGGTCGGGTTGGTTGTTAGATTTTAAGTGTTTTGGGCTAATTAATTAATAAAATAGTGCTCTAATAATTATTTATAAAATCATTAATCATCTGTTCATAATCAATTTTGTTTAAAAACTCATATAAATCAAAAGAAGATTATTTAACAATTTCAATTTAGAAAAACTTAACGATAACATGGATGATTAATTTATTCTGTAAGTTTTTCATGCATTAAAAATAATAATCAAATGTCTTTAAAGATAAAATTTTACAATAAAGATCATACATATTTTCATGTTTTAGGTAAGTTTCAAGATATTTGCAACATATAATTTTAAGTCATAGAGAGAATGGTTTAATCTTTTCAATACTAAACAAAAATCTAAATATATCCTATTAGGTGAGTCGATTATTTGATCTATAATATTTGAAACTAAAAAATTCTAATAAGAAAATGTAAAGTCATGCATTAGTTAGTCGATCGTTCGTTGTCTTGACTTCAAGAAACAATTTGTTTAATTAATATATACTACTGAAAGATTTTTTTGACTAAAAAATGATATTCATTCATTCAAATTGAGAGATTATATCGATGATAATACAAATTCAGCATTGCTAAAAACATAAAGGATGAATCTGCGAACAAACTCACAACACCCAAGTTAATGGCGTAAAACGGCTTAATGCCTACAAATGTGACAAAATAAAAGTCACGGGGGTAATGCTTCCGGATCTGTAACTTTGAGGCCCTAGTCATTGGTTGAATCTGAAATTGATAGAAGATATCTGTCGATCTGAACCAAACGAACACCGCAACAAGACAGGAAATCCAAATGGACACCGCAACAAGACGGAAAATCAAACACCCCGCACCAAGACGACGAACAACAATAACGCCACACTCAGACGACAAATCTAAAAAAATACGAAATAATAGGTATATCTATGTGGTAACCACTTATTTAGATAAAAAAGACGAGAAACAAACAATATAGAGGGGGGTGATTCTAGGTCAAAAGCTGACCTAAAACCACCCCCTTCTGGTAGGTGAACAAGAAAAAAGAGAAGAGCAGAGAAAAAAATTGAGAGACGACTAGGGTTTGGAGGTGATTTCGTGTATCAACTCCGCATTGTATATACTACTGAAAGATATATGTCTATATATATAGTGTGAACTGTGAACCAGTTATCCTCTACGTGCAACTACAGAGAGTAATCCCTCGAGTTGGGTAGGACCACAATGCGCGGTAAAGCTCTCACTCAAGAGGTTTAACGCTGCTGCATTCACAATGCTGGATCCGAACCCAGGACCTTGGTTAAGTTGGAAGATATATACTATTCGAAGAAAAAAATTTGCGACCCTCAAAAAATGAAGCTCTGAGCAGGTACCTTACTATATAGGGTCTTACTCGAGAGGTTAGTCTATGTATAGGGACGAATCTATGGCTATGAAATTGGGGGCATATAACTGCCCCAATTACTTTTTTTTGTTGTTAAATTATTAGATATTTTAAATTTTGCCCTCACTTTTTTTGTTAAGCCCCTCACTTAAAATAATATTTTATCATCACTAAATCGAAACTTCAATTATATATGAAATGAGTTTTTGTCTTGTATATTTGACTTTTGTGAATAATTAAATGCGCATATATACCAAAAAAAATACATTTATGAATATTGTCTGGTTATATACATAGAGAGATAATTTTATAGTGTTAAAATGAAAAAAAATCCTAAACTATTTTCAAATTAAGACATATATAGAGAAAAAAGCTTTATTATTTATAGATGTTAAAGTATTTTTAATTTTCTTATGAGTTAAATATGTTTGTGGCCCTTATAAAATTTGGGTTTTTTAAATTTTAGTCCTTCAAATCTTTTTTATATTAATTAAATATAACCCGAAGGCCAAGTTGAGAGCACGATGTGAAATCCTCACAAAGCACCTCTGTCAGTGTGTATATATACACCATCTATGTGCCCCCTATAGGCATTGAGTGGTGGCATAATCGAGATCTACACCCATACTCTAAAAGTCAGTATTATTTCATTTCATTTTGAATTGCTTGAGGCCTTAATTTAGCTCCTAGCTAGCTAAAAATTAAGGCTCTCTTGGCAACAATGAGCTTCAAAGGTATTTTTCTGTGGTGCATATGTTTGGTGTTGTTTCAATTATCAGTTGAAGCAAGGGTCAGACACTACAAGTTTGATGTGGAATACATGCTCAAAAAACCAGATTGCTTAGAACATGTTGTGATGGGAATCAATGGTCAGTTTCCAGGTCCAACTATTAGAGCTGAAGTTGGTGACATCCTTGACATTGCACTCACCAACAAGCTTTCCACCGAGGGAACTGTTATTCACTGGCATGGAATCTTACAGGTTAGTTAATTTTCTTTGTGTTTCTATGAATCTTTGTTTCATATATGAGCTGTTGTTCTAGTAGTGGTTCTAATGTTGTTGTTGTTGTTGTTGTTGTTGTTGTTTAATGATGTTTGCAGCATAAAACTCCGTGGGCAGATGGAACTGCTGGTATTTCACAGTGTGCTATAAATCCAGGAGAAACTTTTCATTACAGATTCACAGTTGACAAAGTAATTACTCTTCTCTCCTTTGATGTCTCCTCTTCTTTAAGTCCAAGTGACTTTTGATGTTTTCTATGTGAGTAATTTGTTTTATACGTTTGTTGCTTTATAATGAGAGAGAGAGAGAGAGAGAGAGCATAGATTAATTTATTCGCTGATGGGTTTTTATATGGTGCAGCCTGGTACATATTTCTATCATGGACACTATGGTATGCAAAGAGCAGCTGGATTGTATGGATCTCTTATAGTGGATTTACCTAAGGGACAAAATGAGCCATTCCATTATGATGGTGAGTTTGATTTGCTTCTCAGTGATTTGTGGCATACAAGTTCACATGAACAAGAGGTTGGCCTCTCTTCTTCACCAATGAGATGGATTGGTGAACCACAGGTAACTAACTTTATTTAATGATTTATTTATTTAAAAAAAATTATGAAAAAATATAGTTGCTATATTTATCAACTAAGAGAAAAGAAAAAAAATTATGAAAAAAAAATTATATATATATATATATATATTGCTTTTTTATTACAATAGTTGCTCATGATATTGTATTAAAAATATTAACTATCTAGAAGCACAACTCTTGGTTTATTAACTCTGTTTTTATTGTAAAAAAGACTGTTTTTGACAAAATTTGGCTTATTAACTCTTGAATACGATATGAATTAAAAAACAAAAATCTTCAATTCTGGAATATGTAAGTGGTTAATTTATTCAAGGATTAAATACGTTTGTGGCCTTAATAAAATTTCGGTTTTTTTTTATTTAATCCCTTCAAAAAAATTTACCTACTTTTAGTTTCTACATTTTTTTTCAGTTTTAGTTTTTGTGACTTTTAATAACGCTTCATAATTTTTAATAGCGTTTTTTTTTATCTTTTTAAGCGCTACTAAAATTCATAAATAGTTATTATTCATTGTTTTTTATGGAGTGTTATATCACTCTTAGATTTTCGTATTCAGAACGATTAGTATCTGCTTTTTCATAATCACCAGCTAACCAATAATGTTCTTTCTTTGTGGCACTTAGTGCTTACCATCATTTGCGCAACTAGTGTATTCGCTTTTTAGATGATGCTTTTGATCTGTACATCAACTATTGAAACAAACTACTCATAGGAAAAGTAGCTTTTTTAATTAGTATACCTCCAGCTTGTAAAAGAAATAAAAAAAAAAAAGAAAATTTGAATATTTTTAATTAAAGATTCAAATTCAAGATCGTAATCAAACATGGCCTATTGCTTCAAAGTGGTATTAGATTTTTTTATTAAGGTGTATCATTGAATTCCCATCCCTAGACTACTTTTTAACTTTTTTTCTCTAGTAACACGTTTTTCAATAAAAGAAGACAAAGCAAATCACAATTCACAAGTAAGCGACCAGATTGATTATTGTCGAGAGTGACACATCGGAGTTGATAATTGGATACGATATAAAAAATAGTTTATAAATGGGAGACATTCTCACTTTATAATTCAGTTTTGTAGGATTGAGATAGACTCAACCCAAATTTTAAGATGGTATCAGAGTCGATCCAAAAATTGTTGGGCCATCCGCTATCAGGCCACTCAGAGCATGCTCCAGTTGTCCATCCCGGGTGTAAGGGGGTGTGTTAAGGGTCGGTCCCACATCGAATGTAATATGACCTGAAAAAGAGTTTATAGGTGGGAGACATTTCTCACCTTACAAGCCGATATTGTCCGACTGAGTTAGGCCCGACCTAAATTCTAAAAATTATTATTCTTATTTTTTAATTTCTAATTGTAGTATGGAATGAAACACATTTTCTTACTTAGTTTTGAATAAAACAGACAGGCATTCTTCCAGCGATAATTCCACTAGACATTTTTTTGGTAAACGTACTATTGGGCACGCGGTGGCATCTTTATTTTGAGTGAAAAGAGAGGAAAAGTCTTTTTGTGAGTTTTTTTTTCTAACCCATTACACATTATCACTTTTTCAGACACTGCTCATCAATGGAAGAGGACAATTCAATTGTTCTCTTGCAGCTAAATTTGTGAACAGCAGCAATCTACCCCAATGTTATTTCAAAGGTGGTGAAGAGTGTGCACCTCAAATTCTACATGTGGAGCCAAAGAAAACATATAGAATCAGAATTGCTAGTACAACTTCATTGGCTTCTCTCAACTTGGCCATTTCAGTAAGTTATATATAGCTAGCTAGCAACTTGTATATTTAATTCACTATCTCTTTCTTTTTGTCATTTTCTCTCTTTTTAACATTTTTCTTATTGTGTCATATTCCAATTTGTGCATGCATGTATCACAATCGCATTGGCTTCTACCATTAGCTAGCTGTCTAATGAGTCATATCTAAGATATTTATTTCTTTGTTCCAACTTGCAACCGAATAAAAAAGGAAGGAATCATTATTTTTGACCAAATAATTAATTTGGAAAACTTTTGATTAACATTTATTAATAGTTTATTCACATGCAATAATGGAATATTTTAGGTGGTAGTAGGTGTCAAAAGTAACGTGTGTCAGTTTGAAAACTTCATCAATTACGTGCACCCATTATGTTTATGCAATTAATTTCATCAATTATTAATCTTGTCCCTTGATTTCTTCTTTATGTAGAATCACAAATTGATTGTGGTGGAAGCTGATGGAAACTACGTGCACCCATTCGCAGTGGATGACATTGATATTTACTCAGGTGAGACCTACTCAGTGCTCCTCACTACAGACCAAGACCCAACCAAAAACTATTGGCTTTCAGTTGGTGTGAGAGGTAGAAAACCAAACACCCCACAAGGCTTAACCATTCTTAACTACAAAACAATTCATGCTTCAGTTTTTCCTACTTCACCACCCCCCATCACTCCCTTGTGGAACGATTTTGAACGCAGCAAAGCATTCACCAAGCAAATCATTTCCAAAATGGGAACCCCACAACCTCCAAAATATTCTGACCGTACAATTCTCCTCCTCAACACACAAAATAGCCTTAATGGCTTCACCAAATGGTCCATTAACAATGTCTCCTTGTCATTACCACCAACACCTTACTTGGGATCTATCAAGTTCAGGCTAAACAATGCCTATGACACAACTCCCCCACCAGAGACTTTCCCAATGGACTACGACATCTTCAACGTTCCAGTAAACCCTAACACAACTATTGGCAATGGGGTTTACAAGTTTCAATTGAACGAGGTTGTTGATGTGATACTGCAGAATGCAAACCAGTTAAAGGGGAATGGTAGTGAGATTCACCCTTGGCATTTGCATGGCCATGACTTTTGGGTTTTGGCATACGGAGAAGGGAAATTCAAACATGGTGTTGATGAGAAAAAATTCAACTTCACACGTGCACCTTTAAGGAACACTGCAGTGATATTTCCATATGGTTGGACTGCATTGAGGTTTAAGGCAGATAACCCTGGTGTATGGGCCTTCCATTGCCATATTGAGCCACACTTGCACATGGGAATGGGTGTCATTTTTGCTGAGGCTGTTCAAAGAGTGGGTAAAATACCTAGAGCAGCTCTAACTTGTGGCCTTACAGGAAAGATGAAACACTACTGAGACTAGTTTTTAGTACCGCGAGGCCTTAATTTCACAAATTTTACCACTATGGCTTTTGTTGTGTACTATTTCTCTTGTATAATTTATGTCGTTAACCCGACATCCATATTCCATTCATAGGGTCGTCACTTATGTATTCCTCTAAGTTTTTATTTATTTTCTTGAAATTTTATGTAACTTATTAATTTATGAGAGATGTGGAGTGACGAAATTTTTAAAATGCATGAGTTTTTTTTGACAATAATTATACCATTTTTATATTTATTGTTGTTCAATTTCTAATAAAAATGTTGATGTATCATGTCCCAGTTTTATTTATTAATTTATGGGTATGACCTGATGTTTCACATATAACTTAATCTAAATATCCTTTACAAAATTACAAATTAAAAGTTTAAAAACCCTTTACAATTACAAATTAAAAACCTGTGCTTTATTTTTTGGGTAATATACTACATCTGTCCCATATTATATGTCGCTTTGGGTCATTTCACACATATTAAGAAAAGTAGTTAATTTTGTATGAGAAAGAGAAATTGTGAGTTTGTTTACCAAATTAACCTTCATTAATGATATTGAGAAGAAAAATTAGTAGAGTTATGAAAGAGATATTATTAAATAACGAAGGTATGGTAGGAAAAGAAAAATTAATGTTTCATTGGGATTCTAAAAAGTCATGTATTATGGGACAAATTTTTTTGGCTAGAAAGTCATATAATGACGGAGGGAGTAAGTGTCTTGTCATTAGAAAATTTGCATTTTTTTGTTTTAGTCCTAAAAAAATTACATTTGCTTTTGATCCCCAAAAGTCTTTTCATGTTTTAGGGTTGGTTTGATTTGCAAACAGGTAAGTCTTGGACTGAACAATACAGTACTAGATAAAATTACTTTTTTGTTCTGTCGTACACTATTTGGTGAACAATTGACAACACAAGAAAAAAAAGATAAATTTGCTATAATTTCTTTTAGGCTTAAATATGTTTTAGGCCCCTGCAAATATAAGGTGTTTTGGTTTAAGTCCCTGCAATTTTTTTTTTGAGAAAAGCCCTTGCAAAATACACTCTTTTGATTTAGGCCCTTCTGTTAGACTTCCGTTACAAAAATTGCCAAGGTGTTTGCCACATGGGTTTAAATGCTGACTTGGCATTGACATGTCATTATTATATTTTAACTTATTTTAATTTCTTCCTCTTCCTTCTTGTTCCAACAAACTTGTTTCTCTTCTTCCTCTTCCTTTCTGTTCCACTCTTGTTCCAGAAACGCAGCACTAGAAACCCACCATTCTTGTTCTTCTTCTCACCACTAGAAACACAACAACAGAAGATCTGATTATAAACCATTCTTCACCAACTTGTTTCTCTGCGTGTGTTGTGTGTTGGTGTTTTGTGAGTGGGTTTGGAGAGAAGCATTCAAGCAAGCATTTTTCTACCGTTTTTGGAAGAGATCTGATTGTTCTACCGTTTTGGAGAGAAGCATTCAAGCAAGCATTGTTCTGCTTAAAATAACCCATCTTGTTCTACTTCTTAACCCATCCATCACAGGAAACCCATCTTGTTGTTCTTCTTCTTCTTTTATGAATCCCAACTATCCCCAAATCCCATAATTCCAACAAACCCGAAATCCCAGAATCCCAACTATATATCATGAAATCAAAATTGGGTTTCATCTCCAAAAACGAAATCGAAACTAGAAAGAGGGGTTTCGAATCGCTTCAAACCCAGAATCTGAAATGGGTTTCATTTTCGATTGGATTTTCTTTTTCGTTACTTTAAGATCTGTAATGGGTTTCATCTGTAATGGGTTTCATTTTTAGTTTCAGATCGGTATGGACAAATGGTTCTCTCTCAAGATATTTGTTGGTTTTGATTTGGATTTCGTTTATTTTGATTTGGGTTTTCGTTGATTTCGATTTGAGTTTCGCTGATTTTGATTTGGGTTTTCATTGATTTCTCTAGTTCTATGTGTTGTGTGTTGATGTTTTATGAATGGATTGACAATTTCTGGGTTTGGATTAACAATTTCTGGGTTTGGAGATGATGTTGGGAGCATCCATGGAGCTTGAGGAAGAAGATGGATAAAATAAATAATTATAAAATAAAAAAAAATTACACCTCACCACTCCGTTTGCCACATAGGCAGTTTTTGTAACAGAAGGGCCTAAATCAAAAGAGTGTATTTTGCAAGGGCTTTTTTTAAAAAAAAAAATTTTGCAGGGGCTTAAACCAAAACACCCTATATTTGCAGGGGTATAAAACATATTTAAGCCTTTCTTTTATATATTTTATATAACATGGCAACATGGCAGCATACCCTTAACTATGTTAACTAATGAGCCATGTATACCATAATCAGCCACGTATTAGCCAACACGGCAACCAAGTCAGCATACACTTAACTCTGTTAACTAAATCTAACAGCAGGGGCCAAACTAGAAACACTTTATATTTGCATGGTTTTTTTAAGAGTTTTTTTACAGGTGACAAAGTGGATAATGAGCATATTTCATATTTGCAGGGGGTAACATATATTTAAGCCTATATTGTAATATAATTAGAAAGGAGAGAGAGAGAGAGAGAGAGAGAGAGAGAGAGAGAGAGAGAGATGTTGACCAAGTGACTTCAAACAAGAGGGGGGAAAGAAGAACAATGATAAAACAATAAGATTAACTTGTAAAGAAAATTAAAGAGATGAAGGGAAAGAAGATGACACAAAGAGATTTATACTGGTTCGGCCAAACCACATGCCTATGTCCAGTCCCTGAGGAATGCTCCAAGGGATTTCAACTAATCACTAGCTTTTAAAACAGGTTCGGCTAGAAACCTTTACAACAAGAGAACTTACAATACCGGGATATCACCTCCCTATGTAAAACCTTTAAAACCTAGAGATATCACCTCTCTAGAAAACACCAAGAGATATCACCTCTCTTGAATACATTGGGATCTCACCCAACCAAGAGATATCGCCTCTCTTGATTATCTTGGGATCACACCCAAAAATAAGAAATATAAAAGATTTGATAGCACACTCAAATGTGTGGATAAAACAAGTTGAAGCTCGAATAATACAATATCAAACTATGTGAATTATAAAGCTCTCAAAATAAAATATATGCAAGTGAAAGAGTAATATGAGAGTGAAGAGAAGAGTGTGAAATGCGTATGAATTGGTTGTTGAAAAAGAGTGGTGAATGAGGTCCTATTTATAGGCTTAGGAGAGATCTAGATCTAAATGAGATAATCGATTATTGCTTGAAAGAAGGAAATGTGAAAATCGATTATTGCTTTCTTTAAGATATGGATGAATCGATTTCTAGGCTTCTTTAAAAACAATAAGAATCGATTTTTGCCTAAATCATAAGAATCGATTTTTGCCTCATAGGAAAAAGAAAGAAATCGATTATGAAGTTGAAATAAAAGAGAGAAGGAATCGATTATTAGCTTGAAGTTAGGATGTGTTAAAATCGATTTCTTGCTTGAATATACTAAGGAGGAAATCGATTTCTTCTAATTTTTGGAAGCAATGTGAATCAAATATAGGCTTTGTAAAATCGATTTATGCTTCTAAAAAACATTTTCACATGTTTTGTGCTTGTCCTATTTAATCTTGCATGCATGAGGTTTGTTTAAAAAATATTTTCATGCAAAATTATTTATATGAAATCTTTTGTGAGTGTGTGATTTATTTTATATTTGAGAGCTTTATTTTCACTTACAATAATATCCTAAACACACACAACAATAAAATAATTCTTGGCTTGAGCTTGATTACATTTTTCCGCTTTTTGCAGTCTTGACCTTTTTGACCTTCTTTTGTCAATCTTCAAAACCAGATTATTCCTGTCAAGACATATATTCACAAGACAGAGGAGAGAGAGAGAGAGAGAGAGAGAGAGAGAGAGAGAGAGAGAGAGAGAGAGAGAGAGAGAGAGAGATGGGGAAAAAGGTCATGAGACGAGAAGATAGAAGAGAGATGAGAGGAGAGAGAAGAATGAGAGAGAGAGAGAGAGACGGGGAGAAGAGAGATAGGAGGGAGAAAAATTTATTGAATAGGAAACAAAAATAGTATTTAGGTATTTGTTTTGGGTGACAGAAAGTTGTACTATAGTTTTGTGAGCAATAGAAATTTGAATTTTTGTCAAATCTCTTGTCCTCATTCATGAACCGTATCCAAATCAAATAGGATAGGGTACAAATATAACTAGAGTTGCCCTGCTTTATCTCTTACTCCCTCCGTTCCAAATCTTTTGATGTTTTAGCAAATGCATATGGAATAAGAAAACATTAATTAGGTAAAATTTAGTCTAAAATACCCTAATTTAATATCTTCTTCTCCACAATTTTGCTTTAGTAAATGCATTCTTCACAATTAATACAACATAATTATTAAGGGTAAAGTTGGAAGAAATTAATTAAAATAGCATTGGGTTTGTAAAACATAAAAAAATTTGGAACAAAATTTAAAAGCTAAAACTTAAAAAAAAATTGGAAAAGAGGGAGTACTTTTTTACAAAACCAAATGCACTCTTAGTCGTTCCTAACTTTTAGGGACCAATCTAAAAGCGAATGATAATGGGCTCCATTAATTATTTGGGCTCCATCAACGGAGTTTAATCAATTTTGTAAGGTTTTTTTTACCCCGCACAATACCCCTCTATACCCCCCACAAAATTTGATATTTCCAGAATGCCCCTCAGTATTATGACTAACTGATTTATCTAATTAAAAGATAAATCCGTTTTGGAAAAAAAAAACCAAAAACGGATTTATCTTTTAGTTAGATAAATCCGTTTTAGAAAAAAATGCATAACGGATTTACACATAGATAAATCCGTTATTAAAAAATAACAAAAACAGATTTATCTATTTATTAGATAAATCCGTTTTGAATTTTTTCAAAACGGATTTATCTAATAAATAGATAAATCAATTTTGTAAAATAATTAATAAATAAAAGTGATAAAAATTAAAATTAATTTTTTTAATTAGATACTCGTTAACACGTGACGATGTTGTACGCCGGGTGAATAATTTAGGCTAAAAAATCAGTTTTCGGGCAACCTACTCCAATTGTAATGAAACCACAACCATTAAATCTGATTATCAGGGATCATGACTCGCTTAGAAGGGACTTCTACCGGGACTGTAGGGCTCAAAATCTCAAATTCCATCGTTTACTATTTTTTATTAATTGTTTTAATTTTTCATAAATTCCAAAAAATCTATAAAAATTTGCATAACCTTATTTTGGTTTTACTATATTTTTAGTGGTTTTTATAATTTTTAGATTAGTTTTGACTCTTTTTAACGGATTTTTAGTAGTTTTTTTATAACCCTTTTTAAAAAAATTTCAAAAATATATATTTTTTAATACCCAACGGATTTACCTATTTATTAGATAAATCCATTTTGAATATTTACAAAATGGATTTATCTAATGAATAGATAAATCCGTTATTAAAAAATTACAAAAATGGATTTATATTTGATTTGGGTAATTACGGTTTGCAAAAATATAAAAACGGATTTACCTAATTTAAAGATAAATCCGTTTTGGAAAAAACACTAAAACGGATTTATCTAATTAAAAGATAAATCCGTTTTTGGTTTTTTTTTCCCAAAACGGATTTATCTTTAAAATAGATAAATTCGTGTGAAAAAATTTATAGGGGCATTATGGGAATATCAAATTTTGTGGGGGTATAGAGGGATATGGTCGGGGTAAAAAAAACCCATTTTGTAAAGCTCATACTTCGTACAACCCCCTCTATTCACTGGACACCCCCCAACTCCCCAATATCCCCAAAATACCCTCATGTGAAATGCACTCCCAAACCCCCTCCCCCCATTTCTGAATTTTTAAAGGTTCGGAAGTTCGGAACCGTACCGGTTCGGAACCAAACTTCCGAACCTGTGTTTCTGTGGGAGTTTGGAACCGTATTTGGTATTTGTTAACAACAAACGCTGCTCCATGGCCATGAAAGGTAACCGACGATACTAACATACATGGCCACATCTAAAAACATCTAAAATATGGACATGACATGTAAATGAAGGTGCACATAGAAGCCTACATTGTTCTAATTTAACCTGGACATGACACTTACTACATGCCATACATAGCCTTTAACAAACCAAACATAAAGGCTTTTTTTTAACCACCCCCCCCCCCATTATACACTATACCCCCCAAATATACCAAACGGATGAATTTATCCCTGATTTCCAAAAAATTTTCGGAAAGCAAAGAAGCAAAACTAAAAAAACAAAGGTTAGTGGTTAATGGGGTTCTTGAAGTTGGAAATCCCTAATTAGAGATCCCCGGCAACGGCGCCATTTTGATCGGCGGTCGTACGCGGGTCAAAATAATTAAAAAGAGTAAATATAGTATCAAGGTAAGAGACCTTGGTCGTCTCTCGAGGACCTCTAAATAATGAAATTACCAAAATCAAGAACTAAAATAAACAATAAAGGGGGGAGTTAGGAAAAGAGTTTGATGTGTAACGAAGAAAATCAATTAAAGATAAACAATCAATCCATTGGTTTCAGGTGCGCTTCTTGGATTTATCATCGGTTCTAAAATAAAGATTCGTGAAAGGTTTGATAATTCTAGATTGATCATAAACTAAGTGAACAAGGGCCAGTCAGTTTATACGAATTCACGGTGTTTTTAAGCAAGCGTCAAAACAGCGTGTTCAATCAATCGTGATAGCGAACAAGTGCCAGTATCACAATTAACATCATAACTAAATTCTATCAATCCTATAAACAAGCGTCATAGACTATATCAATTTCTATCCAAACTAAATTAAACAAGCGATAAAATAGTTTGTATAATGAAAGTTGCAAAACAGAATCATGATTAAGTGATTAAGCAAAACTGAATCATAAAACGAATCACATAAGCAAATCACAGAGTTTGAGTAATTAAGCAAAACACAAACCGAATTTGCAGCAAGAATTACGGAGATGAAACTGATAGAGAAAGAATTAAAACCATAAAAACAAAATAAACATTAAGCACTGAACCTCAAAATCCTTACAGCAACACCCTTCACCAATAGATTGATCTAAGGCCTTAAGCTTCCATGGAGGTTAACGTAAAATTGAAAATAGGAATGCGTAAGAGAGTCAAGACGGCTCTAAAAAGTGTATTTAGTCTTAAAGAAAACGAAATACCTAAATCCCTAAACGAGTTCTATGATAAAAGCCCGTTAACAAACTGAAATTCGGCCCAAAACCCGTTTTACACAGTACTGTTTCGGTATTTGGCATTTGTCACCATCAAGACTTCGTAATTGGGTTTCGATATCAACAGAATAATTGTAGCTCTGTTCCTTAGCTTTCTAACGCATGCTCGCACGCCTCAATCAGATAAGCACAGGAAAAGTTATGGCCTACAGAGTGAACAGGGGTCAATATGCAATAAAAACAAGAATTAATCAAGAAATTGCTGTATTGCTCAATTAAGACCCAAAGTCTAGAAACGTGCTAAGACTTAAATATTAGGCACAAAGCACAAATAAAATCACCAAGTGAAAAGCTATAAATAGTGCATTAAAATACACTGATCAAATTCCCCCACACTTAAGCTTTTGCCCTCTGGGCAAAACACTCAAAACAAGACACGAAAACAATGCATGACTTTCCAATGAACCCAAAGAATGCAAAGTCATAAGAGAAATACTTTTCCTGGGCTTCAAGGAGAATGACAATCAAAGATAGCACTTAATTACAATCAAGGCAAACAAGAGGATAGAGTACTAGAGAGTGAATCATAAGTGATGAGTCCTCACAGGATATGTATAAGTAATGCTCTCAATCACCCAAGTGTCTAGGCTTGTGTTTACTCTCATATATATAATAAGCACATCAATGAAAGTTAGCACTACCATATGCTTGACAAATTTCTAACATCCACACTTAAGAACACATGCACATAAGATCAAAAGGTCTTTATAAGGGTTGTAATGGGGCCAAGGTCAAGGTGGGATAATCCTAAGGGGGAACTAGGCTAAAAAGAATCAAAGAGGGCAAAGAAACAATGAAAATCAATTGTAAAATGAGCATGAGAGGGTTCAAATTCAACAAGATGTGATGAATTTCTATATTTTGATATACTTCTCCACATAACTCTCTCTACACACTTTCATTCTTCTTGAAACAAAAACTAAAAGAAATGCACACTTTTTTTCTTTTTCTTTTCTTTTGACTTTTTTGTCTTTTTTTTCTTTCTTTTTCTTCTTTTTTTCTTTTTGGGGAATATTTTTCTATACAAATAAACTTGCCAAACTTTCCATTGAGAACCCAAGAACTAACCCAACTGAGAACCACAATTGCAATAATTTGGACCCCCCACACTTATGGATTTGACAATTTTCAATTCAAAGCTCCCTCGCCCTCTAAGATTGGGTAATTACATTGTTTTTCACTTTTGGTCTTGTAATGAGCTATAAAATAAAGAATGGGATAAAAAGGCTCAAAGGGGCTTACACAAATGGATAAATTCAGGGTAGGCTTATTTGGCTAGTAGCTAAAAAAACAGAATTGCCTAGATCATTTCAAATATGCATGTGAACAAGTGTTTCAACAAGAATCAAGTCAAATTCTAGAGTAACTAACAAACATGAGTGAGTCACACACAAGAAAGGAGAGAATGGAAAAATATAGTCCATCCATTAAAAGGCTTAATTCTCACCGGGGACAATGACTATCACAGATGATGCAGTATTTAATGCTCATATCCAACTTATTATACCATGAGCAACAAGAAATCAATCAAGTCATGTCAAAACACCTATGGTCCTAGAATAGTAAAGTCACTCACAACTTGTACAAACCAAGAACTCATGGAAAAACATGCTAAAATAACAATTTTTTTTCTTTTTTTATAGTTAAAAATTAAAAACATAATTACTAAAAGACATCCCCCCACACTTACATCACAAAGTGTCCTCAATGTAGGCAACAAATATAACTTAAGAATAAGGAAAGAAAACTCCCTCTTGAAGGTGGAGAACTTGAAGCTTGTGGGTGGTTGGTATTTGCCAAAGAAGGCTCTTTTATGGTTACCGCACACGTGTTTGGTCAGCTTCTTCTTCCACACATCCAAAATCAAGGGGTTGTTTCTGTGTTTGCCACACTTTCTTACTATGAATGTCCGCCAAGGTCCATCCAATACCTTTCCTATGTTCCCTTAGAATTAGCGGTAGCTTTTCCTATTCAGAGTCAAGGTTAGCTGAAATAATCACAGGCAACTTTTCACTTCCCTTTAAATAAGTGCATTTAGAGTTTTCAGGGAGTTGTTTAAGCTCTACAACATGTTCCTGTTCAATGGCGGCAGCAACCACATCCACAACATCAGCTATGTAAAGTGTATAAACCTGCAAGGTATTTTCAATCTTAGCACAAACAGAAAGATTATCAGAACATGTATAATCAACCAAACCATCAAGCAATTCCATTTTACAAAGAGAATGCTCCTCCATGGAGTGTTTTTCAGTCATCACTTCTCTTTTAGGGAAAGGGAGTGGTGGTGTGTGCTGCTCATCACCAACGTGTTTAGCAACCTTGTAATTTTCCATAGCAATAGATTTAGGTACCTCTGGAGTTTCAACAAGAGTAACTGCACTGACAATGGCAGGATTTGGGACATTAGGATTCACTACTTCTTGGGCAGGCAGTTGGTTTGATCTTTGTACCTGTATCTGATTAACTGCAGTGGTTAACTAACCAACTATTATCTCCAATTTCTTAAGAGTGGAATCCGTTGTTTGTTGGAATTGGAGATTTTGAATAGCCATCTGTTTAATGAGGTGCTCTAGTGAAGGTTCATAAATACCAGCCATGTTATAGTCAACAGAATAAGAATTAGAGTTAGAATCAAAGAAGTTATGCTAAAATTAAGGCAGAAAATAAAAAACGAATCAAACCTAATCTAAAAAATATAAAAACTGTACTAAAAATCTAATAAAATCAAAATAAGATTATGCAAATTTTTTTGGATTTTTTTGACAATGCGAAAAATTTAAAAAATTAAAACGAAAATGTAAAAGAGGTGACTTCGGATTTTTCGGCCACAGTTCCCTTATAGGAGTTCAACTCCTTCATTTTTTTTCTGATTTAGTGACCAATTTTCGTAGCAATCTGACAAACTCACCCGAAAACCCGATTTTTTTCACCTAATTTGAGCAAGAATCGAACGAAGCCGAAATCGACAGAACCTGCAAAGAAGCAAAACTAAAAAAAAACAAAGATTAGTGGTTAGTGGGGTTCTTGGAGTTGGAAATCCCTAATTAGAGATCCCCGGCAACGGCGCCAATTTGATCAGCGGTCGTACGCGGGTCAAAATAATTAAAAAGAGTAAATATAGTATCAAGGTAAGAGACCTTGGTCGTCTCTCGAGGACATCTAAATAATGAAATTACCAAAATCAAGAACCAAAATAAACAATAAAAGGGGTTTTTTTTTAGGAAAAGAGTTTGATGTGTAACGAAGAAAAACAATTAAAGATAAACAATCAATCCATTGGTTTCAGGTGCGTTTCTTGGATTTATCATCGGTTCTAAAATAAAGATTCGTGAAAGGTTTGATAATTCTTGACTGATCATAAACTAAGTGAACAGGGGCCAGTCAGTTTATACGAATTCAAAGCGTTTTAAAGCAAGCGTCAAAACAGTGTGTTCAATCAATCGTGATAGCGAACAAGTGCCAGTATCACAATTAACATCATAACTGAATTCTATCAATCCTATAAACAAGCGTCATAGACTATATCAAATCCTATTCAAACTAAATTAAACAAGCGATAAAATAGTTTGTATAATGATAGTTGCAAAACAGAATCATGATTAAGTGATTAAGCAAAACTGAATCATAAAACGAATCACATAAGCAAATCATAGAGTTTGAGTAATTAAGCAAAACACAAACCGAATTTGCAGCAAGAATTACGGAGATGAAACTGATAGAGAAAGAATTAAAACCATAAAAACAAAATAAACACTAAGCACTGAACCTCAAAATCTTTACAGCAACACCCTTCACCAATAGATTGATCTAAGGCCTTAAGCTTCCATGGAGGTTAACGTAAAATTGAAAATAGGAATGCGTAAGAGAGCTAAGATTGCTCTGAAAAGTGTATTTATTCTTAAAGAAAACGAAATACCTAAATCCCTAAACGGGTTCTATGATAAAAGCCCGTTAACAAACTGAAATTCGGTCCAAAACCCGTTTTGCACAGTATTGCTTTGGTATTTCGCAGTTGTTACCATCAAGACTTAATAATTGGGTTTCGATCTCAACAGAAGAATTGTAGCTCTGTTCCTTAGCTTTCTAACGCATGCTCGCACGCCTCAATCAGATAAGCTCAGGAAAAGTTATGACAGTGGACAGAGGTCAATATGCAATGAAAACAAGAATTAATCAAGAAATTGCTATATTGCTCAATTAAGACCCAAAGTCTAGAAACGTGCTAAGACTTAAATATTAGGCACAAAGCACAACTAAAATCGCCAAGTGAAAAGCTATAATTATTGCATTAAAATACACTGATCAGTACGTGTTAAACGATAATTGCGGAATGCCTTTTTTTAGGTTTTCCGGAATTACATGAAAATGGATAATTCCGGAAGGACGTTTTTAACGATTTCTGGAATTACATCCGGAACACGTAATTCCGTAACACCTTTTGACTTCCGAAATTATGTGTTCCGGACGTAATTCTGGAAATCCTTAAAAAAGGCCTTCCGGAATTATCACTTTCAACGTAATTCCGGAAGTCAAAATTAAAAATTCAACATTTATTTTATTAATTAAAAACACCGTTTACATTGATCGAAAATAACTGATTACCACAAAAAACAGAAACAAACATAAGGTCTAAAACATGACAGAAACTACTGTGATGGTGGAGTTAAATGGCGAAGGATTTCAGCGACGCTCTGTATGGTTTCCACGTACAATTGCAAAGGACCCTTAAGTTTAAACATACCATGGCTGGTCATGATTGCTCGGACGTCATCGTTGTTCTTCACATCTATTGTGGACCAGTGAACATGCCCATGAGCGCCTTAATCGGGTTTCCGATAAATGATGCGAGTGACCTCTCGCTCGTCGCCCTCCAGTTGAACCTAATTGTGTAGTTTATCTTTTAGAGCAGTGAAGGTGATGTCGTGTTTAAGCCTGCATGTAATGGTTGTTGGAGACTCGATATAGGCACCATCATCTCTATTGGTGATGGTGCCCTGATGATGAAGGACAGTGAGAAAAGAATCGCCAGAGTATTGTGTTAGAGTGTCCATTTTCTTGTATTGTTTGTGAAAGAAGTGAAACCTGAATGGGTAACTTTAATCACACAACCACAACGGCTCTTATCGGTGCCCACTCCAGCCAACATGCCATCAAACTCATTAGCTATATGATGCAATGCATTCATCGACACCAAACCGCGTAGATCCTTATAGAATGGAGTGTTGTGTCGGGCATCCACGCGGTTGATGCTTTTTTGAAATGAACCGACGATATTATCAATTTGTGCATTGACCATACCATGCATTGACTCCCAACATTTTCATAAATCTCCCCCACTAGAACCCAATGCCCTCTTCAATGCCCAATCGTCTGACTCAACCCTATTAGTGGTGGTATTCCCATAGTGTCTCACATTATCAGTCCACGGTCCAACAAATCTATCCCTGTGAGGAATCAACTAATACTTGTTCACATAAGTGACAAGCTGGGGGTATATCGGCACATGATTCTTCAAAATCATGCAACCTCTCATAAAACTCCTCCTCACATGTAGAGTCAACTATCCCCCTCCAAAGATTCATCACTGACTTCACTCTATCTCCCTTCACCACCTTCTTAATCTTAGCATTGACATTGTTGTTAATGTGATACCGACAAAGCAAATTAACACTCTCGGGAAACACAACCTTTATAGCACTCATCAATCCATTCTCACAGTCGGTGAGGATAATCTGAGGAAGTGTGATATCTATCACCATCAAATCTCTCAGTTTTTGCAAAACCCATCTGTAGTCATCATACCGCTGAGCAGATAAGTAAGCAAATGGCACTGAAAATGTCAACTCAGTGGATGTGACACCAACAATCTCTAGGAGAGGCAATCTATATTTGTTGGTCTTAAAGGTGCAGTCCATAATCAAAACGCTAAGGGTATGTTTGGGAGTTTGGAGGGGGAGGGGAGGGGAGGGGTTGGGACTAATAGTGTAAATTCTTTAGTGATGAGAAGAAAAATTATCCCCCTAAACCCCCCTCCCCCAAACCCCTCTCCTAGTTTATTTTTAGAGCCCCTCCAAAACCCTCCATATTTGGGGGAGTTTGGAGGGGATCCAAAAATAAACTAGGAGAGGGGTTTGGGGGGTTTAGGGGGATAATTTTTCTCTCAATTACTAAAGAATTTACACTATTAGTCTCAACCCCTCCCCTCCCCTCCAAACTTCCAAACACACCCTAAGAAACATCCTCAATAACTTGATACTCTCAGGGTGTGCCCACATGATCTCCTGAACAAAATCAGTTCCTTCAAGCCATCTGGTCCAACACAAGTAATGCTCAGACTCGATCAGTCTCATAAGCTCCTGTATCTCAGTCCTACTACCTCTCCTGCCCGATCGGAGGTTGCTGCGGCTTCTACACAGCTGAGAGATGTTACTCAAGTTGTTGGCAAGTCTCTTCTTAATTGCATCTAGACTTTTTTGTGCTTTCACATTCAACAACAAATGCTTCTCAACAATAGACCGCTCTTCATTGCTAAACCGCCTAAAAATTGTTGCTCCAAGACAATTTTTATGAGGCTCATGATTGTGACTTCCACGCATAACTTTAACTTTCCAATCCCAATTAGGAGGATTGAGTGGTGTAGCTTTTAGCCTAAAAGGACAACCACACTTTTTTGAAGACTTGTGTCTAGAACACCCAATGTCTACTACACTATATATGCCATGTCTCTCGCAATCCAAAATAATCTTATTCCTCTTCCCTTTACCATTCATGGTGGACTCGGATCGAATAATGATAACAATAACTCAGTTGGCTTTCTCGATGTCTCTAGCCCAACGTACACAAGATTACCACTAGTAGGAAAAACCTACAAAATAATCGTAAACATAATTAATAACTTATAACAAATAATAAACAAGAAGCGCTTTAGGAAGATATATACCTCTGTAGTGGTAAACTCGTCCGATAAATCCATAGTAAAGAGAAGTTTGCCGTCAGGTGTAGCCATATTTGTAAAATAAATAAATCAAATGTTAATTAAAAAAATTTAAAAAAGTAAAATAAATGAGTTCCGGAATTATCTATTTTAGACGTAATTCCGGAAGCCAATATTTAGAATTTCCGGAATTACGTCAAAAACGATAATTCCGGAAGGGTAAAAAAAGGAAATTTCCAGAAATATGTCAAATTTTATAATTCCGGAAAGTAAAAAAAATCAAACTTCTCGGAATTACGTGTTTCCGGAACATAGTTTACATTTCCAGAATTACGTGTTTCCGAAAAGTTTACGAAATAAACTTCCGGAATTACCTATATAAAGGGATAATTCCGGAAAACTCAAAAATTTTGGTGCTTTGCTCCGAATTTGGTAAAAATGAGAGGGGTATTTTTGGGATAAATGAAATTATGGGGGTATAGTGTGTAATGAGGGAAGTACAAAAAAAAAGCCAAACATAAAATGCCTTTTAGCAAGTGTGGGTCCACCGTAATCATGAATGCTACCTGGATATGACAACTCTTCCTTTGAGTGTGGCAGAGGATAATTCAGATTAAACTTGGATAATGGTGAAATGTATAATCCATTTATTGACAGAAACAGGTTCGGAAGTTTGGTTCGGTACGGTTCCAAACTTCCAAACATTTAAAAATTCAGAAAATTGGGGGTGTCTGTAATTATATAAGACTCAGTACTTTGGTTCTGAATGAGTTCGGTTCCAAACTTTTGAACCTCCGTAAACACAAAAAAAAAGGGAAGTGCGCATTTCATTAATGACATTTTCGTCTTTTCGCTAATTTTAGGGGTGTACAGTGAGTAGAGGTTGTACGAAGTAGGACCCTTTTGTAATCCTAAATTTTGGACCGGATCATAATGGGCTCCATTAATTATTTGGGCCATTGTAAACAGATTAAAATCGAATCTAAACGAATTAAAATTCAATAAGTGCCATAATTCATACAACCCCCTAGCTACTCATTGGACACCCCAAACCTTGTGAAAAGACCAAAATGCCATTAATGAAACGCACGCATTACATTTTTTTTCTGGGATTACGCAAGTTCGAAAGTTTGGTTCCGAACCCGTTCGAATCCAAAGTACTGAGTCTTATGTATTTATAGACACTCCCAAATTTCTGAATTTTTAAGGGTTCGAAAGTTTGAACCGTACCAGTTCGGAACCAAACTTCCGAACATGTGTTATGTGATAAGGATGATCTCTATGTATTTCAGATTTAGTTAGTGTGAGTGGCCAAACTCACCGAACCCACCCCATTCATTCATTCATTCATTCATTCTATATTTCTCATTATTTTACTTTCACAGTCACACAGATTCACATGCCTTAACAGTATCGTAGGGTGTAAGTTGTAACTACTTTCTTTCTCTTTGTGTCTAGATCTCTCTCTAATTAATCTCCAAACTCATTACAGACTCACAAAAAAATAGAAACTCAAACCTTCAAACTTCATCTTCAATGGCGGATTCCACTAAGTACGTTCCCATCGGTAATGGTGAAAACTCAATCACAGTAGACATCAAAAACCTCTTCTCCATTCTCCAAACAAGAAAAACGGTTACTTTTGCTTATGCTTTTATGCTTATAGACTTCCGAGCCTTTAAAAATTCAGAAATTTGGGGGTTTGGGAGTGTGTTTCACGTGCGGATATTTTGGGGATATCCAGTCCAACATTTTCCAATGTCCCGCATATATTTTCCAATGTCCCACATATATTTTTGGTTCCAACCTACTCCTATTTATACTTTACTTACTAATCACGTGAAACACACTCCCAAACCTTTTTATTAGATTTTAGCTAATCTTCAAAACTATCCGGTCCAACATTTTCGAAAATTAAATTTTAAAATGGCAATGACTTTGTACAACCCCTTAGCTACTCAGTAGACACTCCCTCACTCTCAAAATCCCCAAAATACTCCTCCTTCAAAACACCAAAACCTTTCCCTTTCCCTCTCACTCTCACACACACCCCCTCCCTTCCCTTTCAATCTCACTCTCACACCAAAACCTTCGAACCCTACCTTCTCTTCCCTTCTCCATCAATTTCCCACTCTCCTCCATCAATATCGCAGTGATTGCCTCTCACGTTGCTTCTTCGGAACCACAGGTAACAACCATTCTTCATCATCTTCGCGTTCTTTTTCCCCCCTGCATTTACGTCTGGTTCGGAGGATAACCCTCAAACCAGTTCGACAAAGTGTGGTCCGAACCAAAGCTAGTTTCGTCCCTGAACTGCTATTTGTGAACGGTTCGACACACGGTTGTCCGAACGGGTTCGCAGACTATTGTCCGAACTGGTTCGACACTTTTGGTCCAAACCACACTTTAGCTGATAGGCATTGTGATTTTTGCAGTTATGGAATTCGTTGCAGTTATCGAACAAACTGATAGGCACATCAACATTTCGCAGAATGTTTTTCAGTAGTTAGGCAACACATTGCCTCACAATGTTTTCCTACATCTGGAAATTGACAATATTTTTGCTGTTGTTGTCAACAGACGTACCCGCAATATGGAAACTGATAAACAGGCTATCTGCACTGCATATGGGGGTGAGGCCAGTGTTGAAGTATCAATTACATATGCTCAGAATGACCGTTTCAATTTGATCAGAATATTGCACGAGGAAGAGGAAGATGACATTGGCTCTGACTCAACTGATTCATATTACCGGGCATTCCTTGCCAATTATGTCTCTGGTGCTGATGTTAGTGACGATGAACCAACAGAAGTCTCTGTCAGTGGACCGTCATTTGGTGAAGATGACAACTGATTTCGTGCTGTTTTATTTTAAATTGCAAAGTGTTATATCTTTGTTTGAATAATTTAACGGATTCGGTGTATGTTAACATTATATTATAACTTTGTTTGAATAAAGATCTAGCAGTCACGAAACATTCAATCTCTCTATTTCAATTGTTTGGAACATAACGAAACAAGTACGACAAATGAACGACAACTAAAACGATAAAATGAAACAACTGCAAAACTAGCAATAATTTGGGAAGTCCTTGTTCCAGAAGATAAATGATCTCTTCCAGAGTGCACATTGTATCGACATACAGCTTCAATATACGACGTCCTAATGGAACATTAGCATGTGCTTCCATCATTGCGCGAACATCATCGTCGCTTCGGATCTCCATAGATGAGTAGCGGACAGTCCCGTCATCTCCACAACTGTACTTGCGGTAACGTAAACGACTTATGTCTTTACGCCACTCTCCTTCTCGGAGAACCTTCCTCTCTGCCTTTTCCTTCAACTGGGTGAATGTTATATCCTTCTTCATCCTACAGAATATAGGATTGCGACATTGAACAAACACACCATCGTTCATGTTGGTGACAGTTCCACGGTGATGAAGGACGGTTAGGAATTTGTCACTTGAGTATTGGGTTGGGCACAACTGCCATTCCATTAGGTCTTCCATTTCAGCGGGTGGGGTTAGGGTATTTGTGAAGAAGGGGAGAAGATGTGTTGGTGGAGGAGAAGAAGCAGAGCAGGGTGTTGGTGAAGTAGCAGGGAAAGCTGAAACCCTATTTATAATAGGCGTGGGAAAATATGAGTCGTTGAAATTCTATTCGTTGGGGCACAATTTCCAATTGAAATATTAGCCTGTCATTTTTATGACACGTTTGACTGCTTTTTTGACTGATTTTAAGCCGATGATGATAATTGACGGTGGAATCTGAGCCGTTGAAAAATCATTAAATATCTAACAGTGGTTCGGTACCTAAGTGTCGAATGGGTTCGGACCACGCAAGTCCGAACCTGTTCGAATATAATTGAAAGGGAAAAGAGGTGTGTCTGTGCGTTGTTATACAAGATAACATACTCGATGCAGAAGTGTCGAATTAGTTGGGACCACGCTAGTCCGAACCATTGTAAATCCAGAAAAAATAAGCGCGCGCCAAATTCATTAATGGCAATTTGGTCTTTTCACGCGTTTTGGGGGCGTCCACTGAGTAGAGGGGGGTTGGACGAAGTATGGGCCTTTTAAAATAATTTGTTAGTTATGATCATTCAAAAAAGTTTGGGCCTTGCGAGCACCCTCAATTTTGAAACATCTTGAGTTTTAGAATGAACTGTTTAATTCAAAATGAAAAAACACACAAACATTTTCAATCCAAGAATTACATAATCTTCAGTTCTCCACCCGGAGATGCATAAGAGCAGATTGAAGACCACCTCTATCAAGCGCAAGAGTAAATAAATTTTAATGTTAAATATGTTTTTGGGCTTTTTTATTTTAGTGCCTCAAAAAACTTTCACCTACTTTTAGTCCCACAAAATTTTTTCATCAGTTTTAGTCATTCGCGACATTTAATATAGAGCTGATTATGCATAGGTAAGATAATAAAACTCCACGACATTCTTTCAAAGAACGATTATCTTTCAATTAATTTTTTTTGAAAAATATAAAGAAGGAAGCATCATTAAAGCCTTTCAATTATTTGTGTGAAGAAATGCTAGTTTTAAAATATTTAATTTATGCTATTATTATGAATTAAGAAAATGCAATATTTTCTTAAAAATGACTTAATAAATTTTAGTGCCAAATATGTTTTTAATCCCTATCAAATTTGATTTTTTGATTTTAGTCCTTCGATTTTTTTTAACCTACTTTTGGCTCCCCGAGTGTTTTTCCATCAGTGTTAGTCCCCCATGACTTTTTTAATCCAATTTTTTATGAGCTCTATCATACCCAAAGTAATTAAATATTACTTTGAATATTACATTCGTTGTTGTTTACATAATTGATATGTTTGATCCAAGTGCTCTTGGGTTAAAAAATTACAGAATCATTACACTGCTTGAAACTATTAGAATATAAGGTATTTTTCAAAAAACAATATAATATACTCCCTTTGGTTATAAGAAAATTTTTGTTGTATTTTTTTCATAATTATAAATAAACTCATTTCAAGATGTACTAATTGCTACAAATTTTTTATACCGCTCTTTAATGAGATATATGTTTACTAAAAACTAAAATAGTGGGTAAATTTTTTATACCCCTACTATATGTTAACTAATAGAATTATAAAAAAAATTGTCAAAAAAAAAATAGAATTATTAAATAAAATCTCAAGAGCACTTGGATGATATGATTGGTGTCTCTTCTAACTCAATCAAAGTCTCGGGTTCAAATCCATCCTTGGGCATGTAGCAATACAAAAAAGAAGCGGTGACCCTTTATCTCCCTTTCTTTTTTTAATTGCAGCAAAAGGTTTGACGGCACTTATGCGAGAAGCGGTGGATATAGGCGTCTTTCAAGATTTTGCACTGAATGAAGAATTGCGATTCTCTATTTTGCAATTTGCGGATGACACTATGCTGTTGGGTAAAGCCACTTGGGATAATATTTGGAGCATCAAATCCATACTAAGTTCGTTCGAATTGGTGTCGGGACTGAAGGTTAATTTCCACAAGAGCAAGCTTATTGGTATTAACACCCCGGATGGTTTCTTGGGGAGAGCAAGCGCATTCCTCTATTGTAGATCGGAAACTGTTCCGTTCAAGTTCTTGGGGATTCCTATTGGCGCCAACCCCCGACTGGAGTCAACTTGGAGTCAGGTTCTTGGGGCCTTGCGTAAAAGGTTGTCTACGTGGAAGGGGCGCTATCTCTCTATAGGTGGCCGGGTAACTTTAATCAAATCCGTCTTGAATAGCATCCCGGTGTACATGATGTCTTTCTACAAAGCGCCGAAGGTTGTAATTAAGAAGATGATAAAAATTCAAAGAGTTTTCTTATGGGGCATCAAGGAAGGGGAGCACAGAATGTATTGGGTGGCTTGGGACACAGTCTGCAAATCAAAAAAGGAAGGCGGGTTAGGGATCAAAAATCTCGAAGTATTCAACATGGCACTTCTTTCCAAATGGAAATGGAGATCTTTGACGGAGAATAGTGCTTGTTGGAGTCGCTTATTATCTCACAGGTATGGCGATTTAGCTAGCTCTTTTGTTTATGCCTCGTTGGAGGGTCACACGATGCGAAACCATGGATCAATTTGGTGGAGGGATTTGATCTTATTGGATACTAAGGTGGAGGAACAAGAAGATTTGCGTGGAGCATAAGAAGAGGTTTGGGGGATGGTAGTCTAATTAATTTTTGGAAGGATCAATGGCTAGGCATAGAGCCCTTCTTCAAGGTATTTCCCTTACTCTTTGAAGCTTGTGGTCAACAATTTAAACCCGTGACTGAATTGGGTTGTTGGACCGGTGATACTTGGCGGTGGAATGATGTTTGGCAGCACTTTAGTGATCCCGTGAATTCCGCGCTCATACAGCAGCAAATCCATTCGATACAACATGTATTTTCGGCAGCCTTGTGGAAAACGATTGTTCCATCGAAGGTGGTAGTGTTTGGTTGGCATCTTTTGTTGGACTCTCTGCCGGTGCGAAGGCAATTGCTTAGGAGGAATGTTATTAACTCCGAACATGATGCTCGCTGCCCCTTATGTCAACAAGAAGGTGAGACTATAGCTCATTTGTTTTTGAATTGTCCTTTCGCAATTTCAGTTTGGGAAGGAGTTAGTGCTTGGCTTGGTGTAGTGCTAGACTTGTCAACGCCCTTGGAGGAGTTCTTCCTTGGTTGTGCAACATTGTGCAAAGGGAAAAAATCAAAGCGTACGAAACATATGTTATGGCTAACAACTTGCTAGAGTATTTGGCTCGCTAGGAACAGAGTTATTTTTAAGGATGAGGAGGCGAATGTTTTTTCCACGGTAACCTGCATCAAGAGCTTAACTTGGAGTTGGAGTGTTTATAGATTAAATTTTAATTCATCTGTATCTATTTCATCGTGGTGGTCCAATCCACTATAAATCCTAAATACAGTGTAATTTTTGTTATTTGGGTTTGAGCACTCCCGGTGCTCATTGAATGAAATTTTTGCTTATAAAAAAAAGCAATACAAAAAAGAAAATCTTCCTATGTTATTTTAGGTCAAAAATGAAGTTAAAATTATGCGGTTCAAATTCACAAAAAAAAAATTGAGGAGAACTAAATTCACCGAGAAAAGTTGGGACCATTTTTTTTTGACCAAAGTTGGGACCATTTTTGCCAACCCTAAAAAACCCATGAGTTAAAAATTGCAATTTAACCAAAATAAAAATAAAGATAAAATATCAAGATAATAGTAATAATAGAGAGACGGGAGAGAATTAAAGATCGCGTAAGAGATTGATTTAAAAAAAATGTATTTTAAAATTAGAAAATATGACAAAAAATAAAAATACAGTTTTTTCGACAAAAATAGTTGGTTAAAGAAATAGAAACTAATAAATTAAAATTCATTTGGTAAAAAGTAACGGATATAATTAAATAAGGTAATAGATGAGCGGATAGCGAATAAGCCAGTAGATAGCAAATTATGTGTTTAGTAAAATTAACGGTTAAACTAATTGACAAACATGAAATCACATCAAAGAACATATTGCAGCGACCGAAAAATCCGGGTGAGGATTCCTCGAAGGTTCAAAAATGAAGCCGCCACCAAAGTTTAGTTTAAGGGCAAATATTGGAAAATCTCTTTGAGTTTGGATAAGGGTCCTTGAGACCAGATTTGGGTTCGGGAGTCGGTTATGCGTGGGGAATGTGTTAGCACCCCACGACATCCTTCCTAAGAAAGGTTACCTGCTAATTAGTTGTATAAAAAAGAAATTTAATTTTTAAAATGTTTATTTTACCCCTTTTATTTTGAATCAAAAAGAAGAAAAAAAAGACTTAATAATAATTTTACTTTTTTGTGCTTGACAGGAGTGGGCCCCTGCACCTACGTATCTCCAGGAGCGATGGAGAAATCAAAGCTACGTAGTTTGGGTAGAAAAATGTTTGTTGGTTGGTATTTTTTAATATATGGGTTTTAGGATTTTTGAGCTGTACAGCTCATCCGTCCTAGAACGATGACTAGCCCGTCCGTACGGTCGACTTAGTTCCCTATTTTATAAAAATGGGGTTTTTGGAGTTTGGAAAATAGTTTGATGTGTGTTGGTTTGATTTTATTGGAATAGGGATTTTAGGACTCTTGTACAGTCGACTTAGTCCCTTATTTTGAAAATTTGATTTGTGGAAAGAAATGTGTTTGTGTTTATTTTAATTTAGAAATTGTTTGTTTTAAATAGAGATTTTAGGACATGATCCGTAACGGTTCATTAGTGACCTAAAAAGCAGACTAACCCGACTGTACAGTCGACTTAGTCCCCTATTTTGTTCTTGAAAATATTTCTTTATTTATGAGAGGAAAATGAATATTTTGTTTTTGTTTTGAATATGAACGAAAAGTTAACAAAAAAGAAAAAATGAAAAGTGCAACTAGTGAAAAATATTTATCATGAATATTTAAAAATAAACTAATTAAAAGAAAAATAAAAATAAAAAAGGGAGGGGGAGAGAGAGAGAGAGCGAGAGCTTCGCTAGGAGAGGGAGAGAATGTGTTCAGTGTTCTTGTTGAATCACTGCGGTGTGCTATTCACTGTGGACAGGGCCTCCTTTTATAGGTGAAGGGTTAGGTGAAGAGACTTGCTAGACAAGTGAACTTGCTGGGCAAGTCGACTTGTTGGGCAAGCAGCTTGTTGGGCTGAAGGTTAATGCTACTGACACCCCCTTTTATTATTTTCGTTCTTCTTTATTTTTTTTGGATTATTCTTATTTTTGTATATTTTTAGTGATATTTTTGTATTTTTGGGCTTTTTGTATTATTTGGATACTTTATTGTAATATATATTTTTTATTTTCTGATTTTATTTCATTATTATTTTTATGGCTTTTTGATCAAAAGGACTAAATTAAGTCTAAAATACCGAACATAGGCCCATTTACTAAGAATTGGCCCAATTAGAGAAACCGGTCTAAATTAAAACAAGACAGCGCTCGAATGTCGTTCTCGAAATGATATGGACTTGTGACACGAGGGCTAAAACAATTGCGATAAATGATCAGACAAAATTAGGGTATAACACATATGATTAAATTTATTTAGTAAATGTAAATATGATAAATGTTTATAATTATCATTGATATAAATTCATGGTAATTAAACTATTAACTAATATATATATATATATATATATATATATATATATATATATTTAATTTGGGTGTGTTGATATGGATCTAGGGTGTGTTTTAAGTGATCTCGTGAAACACCACCAGGGTGTGTTTCGCGCCACACCCTGTGGAAATTTTAAGTGATGTCGTGAAACACCACCAGGGTGTGTTTCGCGCTACACCCTGAGCCGCAATTTCGGTTTTTAGCGCGTTTTAATCTAGCTTTTGGACAGTTTTGAGCCCTTTTTGTGCCTGAGTATTGGTGTGTGGAAAACATGTGCAAGTATACACAGTCCATAACAAGTAATATAGTGTTTAGAACAGGTCGAACCCACAGGGATTGATGAACTCTTTCAAAAGTCAATATTATGTAATTTAGAGGTAAGTAACCAATTTAACAAGATAGTTGATATTGGTGAGTATCACAAGTAAGTTAGAATAAAGCAAGGTGTAAGTAGTTAAAATGCAATAGAGAAAAGCTAGTTGAAATGTCTTCCCCAAGTAATTTACTTATAAGTGTTTAATGCAGTTATGATGCAGTTGCACTGAATGCTGTTGCATTAGTTGTGTGCCTTTCAGTCACTTTCTTCAGAGTTTCATTACAAGCTTCCTATGTCTAGGCTTGCTAAATAAGTTCACTCTTGTCTTTTAAAGTACCCACAGTATCACCCTATGAACTATACTATCCTATGTCTAGGACTTAGTATGGTTGTCACAAAGTTTCCTTTATGTAAAACACTCACCCAAATTAGTTCTTGAGTTCTTAATTGTAAACCATGTCTGCTTTTACAAATCTACTTATTCTAAGTGATCAATCTCAAAATAAGTGTTGAAAGTATTATCAAGCAAGAACTAAAGTGCACACATCATATACTTGTATTAAACTTACTTAAAAGCTTCAAACTCCATTTTTAGGTAATCTGAGCTCTAGGATTCGAAAATGGTAGATGGAAATGGAGAGGGAATCAGCTTGTGATTTTAGTATCTATGAGTAGAGGATGAAAAATGGGAGAGAATGGGCTAAACAACTCACACATGCATTGAAGGATTTGGGAGTTCTTCTTTGTTCCTCCTCTCACTCTCTCGAGTTCCTCCCTCTCTCTCACTTCTATGTTTCTGCTTTTTTTGAAATGAAGGGAGGTGTGGTGTTTTTGTTTTCATGCCTTTCAGCTGGGAGTTTATAATGGGTGGAAAGGACTAAAATGCCCCTTTGTCTAATCCTCCCTTTTTCCTAACTTTCTAAATTCTGAACTTGTGGGTGTGTTGGGGTGTGGATGTTTTTGTGTGAGTGGGGAGTAACTTAATTGCTCTTCAGCTGATGGTCTATTAAAACCATGGAAAAGACTATTTTTCCCTTATGACTAATTAACTTAAAACCCATTTTACTTCAATTATCAAAGCACACACATATATTATTGGAATTTAATCAACTATGACATATTATTATTTATGCCTAATCATTTTAAATTAGCTAGACAATTATCTTGTGATCTCTCGCTAATTTCAATAAATGAAATTAGCTAAATTGGGGATGTTACAATGGGTTTAGTTTGAATTCAATTACCACGAAAGTAGGAATTGTATCAATTAAGCACAATTTTTGTTACTTGAGAGAGAGAACATTAAGTTTCTTAGGATCAATTCCCCTTCAAAGAGGATCAAAATTAATAAAAGGGAAATCAATTTTCAATCATAAATAATCATTGTGGAGATCTCAATCCTAGGAGCCTTCTATCTTATAACAACAAACCCTATTTTTTTGCAATTTCACATTCTAATTGATTCGCTTATAAAAAAAACATTCTAATTGATTATTTCACTATTGCTGTATTAAAATTCTCCTTCAAATTAATTAAACTTTTTTGTTCCTTCTTAATTTAATTAGATTATAATTAGTTTGTACTCAAAAGTCACAGTCCCTTTGGATTCGATCTTTTTACTACATGACGAAAATCATATACTTGCGGATTTCACGCATCACCTTGCTAAGATCAACTTTTATTGTGGTTCCTTTCATCTTGTGCAGAGAATGTGTTAGCTCTTGAGCAACAACTATGTTCTCATGAATACTTCTTGTAGGGATAAATCCGGTTTTATAAGGAGAGACTAGTTTCCAAAAACTGAAGATACAGATCAAGAAATTGAATTTCAATTATTTGTGGAAACATATCAATTGGTTTGGCATTCGGGGCTTCAGTCGGTGCACAATGATCTTGGTAAGCAATTTATATGAGACATTGCAAAGAGAAATCGGCCAGAACTGATTAACAAACTCAGCTTTGGGGACCTTAGGAATAAGGCAAATATCCATAGAATTAACACCACCAATAAGAACAGGAGTCCTCCACATTTTCTGAACAAAATCATAGGTCTCAGGCGCCACTAAATCCCAATTGGTCTGGTAGAACCCAGCTTGAAAGCCATCTGACCCAGGAGCCTTCCACGCTTTCATACCGAACATGGCATTGTTAATCTCATATTTTGTAACTTCTTGACCAAGCCGTTGAGCCATAGCTGAATCAATAGCTTGAAACTTATAAGAATGAGCATGGTCCTCATAGTTATAATTAGGCTCATCTTCCAGAAATAGATTCTGGTAAGAGGCACTCACATGATTCTTAATTCGGTCCTCATCATCAATCCAGACCCCATCATCATATCTGATCATATGAATCTGATTCTTTTTCTTTCTATTGACTGCCTTAATTTGATAGTAACGAGTGTTGTGATCCCCATCATGCAACCATTTGGTACGAGACCTTTGGTACCGTAGATTAACTCTTCTTTGAACAAAACATCTCGAAGCTCGCCATGAAGACTATTTTCAAGCTCATACAAGAACCTGTTCATACGACCAGCTTGCCCTTGCCTTTGGATACCTCCCAGTCTAGCCAAGAGCCCACGCTTCTGAATTTTGACACTCCCAAAGGCGGTGTGCTTCCAATGAGCCAAATTATTCTCCACTTTCACAAGTTTATCCGTCAGACCCTCACGGCCTCACCATCCCTCCACCAAACCTTGAAGTCTTCCTTGAAATTAGGATGGGTCAACCAAGCACTTTCAAATCTAAAAGGTTTGCTCCTATATATACCGCCGCTACCATTCATATATGACTATCACTAGTGGAAAAAAGACATTTAGCGTCGGTTAAATTGGACATTTAGCGTCGGTTATCGCTCGACGCTAAATCGACCGATGCTAAATGTCATACATTTAGCATCGGTTATTTAACTGACGCTATATGTCACTTTTAGCATCGGGTTATCAGATAACCAATGCTAAATGTCACATTAAAAACCATTTCAAAGGTCTAAAAATGACATTTAGCGTCGGTTGTTTCAAACAACCGATGCTAAATGTCCATCAGTGAGACATTTAGCGTCGGTTGTTTGAAACAACCGATGCTAAATGTCCATCAGTGAGACATTTAGCGTCGGTTGTTTGTTTCAAACAACCGACGCTAAATGTCTCACTGATGGACATTTAGCATCGGTTGTTTGAAACAACCGACGCTAAATGTTTCACTGATGGACTTTTAGCATCGGTTGTTTCAAACAACCGACGCTAAATGTCTCACTGATGGACATTTAGCATCGGTTGTTTGAAACAACCGACGCTAAATGTCTCACAGATGGACATTTAGCATCGGTTGTTTCAAACAACCGACGCTAAATGTCTCTAAACGTCATTTAAAAAGAGGCACTTTAAATTTACAGTAATCAAGCACCCAAATCTCTTCAATGACACCAAAGTAAGCAATGGATGCGAGTACAGGTTTTGTATCATTTGAACTAGAGAAGTGCATCGAGGAAGCCATGACCATAACTCCACTGTTTTGCATGGTGCTTTTGTCATCTTTAGACTTTGTGTAAAAGGAAAACTTATTTATGTCGTACCCGCTCCAACATACGACATTAAAGTGAGGGTCATGTGCTAACCATCTCAAAGTCTCAGAGGCACTCACATCTTTCTTAATCTCTGATTTAAACCAATCTATGAATGTGTTGTTATGCTCGTTCAATAACAATATTTCTTTCATTCGAGGGTTTTTGGCCTTTACTATCTCTTTATGGAGAGACAAGTAAGGTAATACCTCATCTGTATTATTCAAAACATACAAATGTGCTTGAAGCACTTCAGCTCGGCCCATGCATTTAGTGGTTATACCATGTGTGTCTTCAGTATTGCTATTGATATTTCTAAATATTTGGTACATGATAATTACTTTCAACTGATGGTTCACAGAAATTCAATTGTGAGCCTTCTTTGCAGATTTTCAATTGAGTATTGCAGATTTATGGTAAGATATTGCCTTTAATAATCTCCTCCTTAAATCAAGTGGTTCAGGCATTTCAGATATTCTTTCCGTGACACGAGTCCTTAAATCAACTATCGACAGTAGCATTAAAAGCAACATTGGATCATCATACAATGCTTTTGCAAAATGATTTTAGTGTTTTTCTAACTTGGTGATTATTGATGCTCCCTCCCTCCCTAATCCTGATTGTGAAATAAGGTAATGCAGGCTAAGGTAATGCAAATTATGATCAATATAACGTAATGCAGGTTCTTTACCTTAAGCAACTTATGGTTGTGATCACTCAATTGGCATTTTTCCAATAGCAGACCTAATCAAATTTCCTACTTTTAACTTTAATAGAACATGTTTTAACAAATTTGAGGAAATATGCCTGTGAAAATTTCTTCACTTAAAATTGAGTCCAAATTTCTTCACTTTAATGTGAGTATTCATAGGCTATTAGTCTTCATTGTTATGGGCCATTAGTTTTCTTTACAATCTTCATTTAATTATATTTTTAACATCTTTTTACTACATTGAATTTTCAGAGTTTGAATTTAAAATTGAGTCCAAATTGTAACACGCAACGTGGTCGACCCGTGCGGATGCACGGGTATGTTACTAGTCTTAGCTAAGCTGAAACAACAAACAGTAATTTTCACTACAAACAGCAATGTGATAGTTTAAGGCAACTAATAATTCAGTCATTCAGTAATTCAGCAATTTTTAGTAATTCAGTAATTCAGTAACAAACAATAATTCAGTAATGAATAATAAACAATGAATAACAAACAGTAATTCAGTAACAAACAGTAATTTTCAGTAATCTTAGCTAAGCTGAAACAGTAAACAGCAAGATCTGGATCAAACAAACAACAATTCAGGAATCTTAGCTAAGCTGAAACAACAAACAGTAATTTTCACTACAAACAGCAAACAGCAAACAAACCTCATACAACAAACAGCAAACAGTAATTTGCTCTTACTCGTATTCTGAATGACGATCAGACCTTCTTGTTTGGAAAAGCAATCTCCTGCACCAACAGTTGCGCCAATATAGTCAGCAACAAATCCCACTGGAAGCCCAAAAAGATAACCACCACCAAGCTGAAAAAGAAGTATCAAGTAAAGAGACTTGTTATAGAGAAGGAAAACAAAGGCATGAAACTATTAGAAGTGTGTAAGAAACAATCACAACAAACAAACAAAGCATTTTGTGGTAATTAATATTTAATGACTAGTACTACTACAACTTACTATTCTAGATTAGGCAGAGCATCCAGTATGGGCTCAACTTCTTCTGCCTCTCTCCCTGAAACATATGCCAAAATCAACAACAAATATGTGATGAGAATCAACAACAACTTAGGTGAACATCTCTATCTTTACCATCAACAACAAAATCAATGATGAGAATCCAGGGTTGATCCACCAAATTAGAAGACTGAATAACAAACAATGAATCAATCAACTGAACACATTTTAAGAGATTATATTCTTCTTAAAAGAGTTGTTGCCTAAAATCATTTTGAAAGAACTAACTTCTGTCAAGGTAAGGCAATTTGAACAATGTCAAAAACGTAAAATAGTCACTACGATTTGTTGCTATAATTCTTAATTACACTAACTTCTGTCAAGGCAAGGCAATAATTTACAAATGCAGAAAGACTACCTTACAGCATGTTTACTCTAGAACCACAACTCCCAAAACACATCAAAAGGGACAATAGTTAAAGGAAAACAATTTCCAAGGTTATGACTTCAATTAAAAGTGATTCTAATACTTATGATGTTAAGACTATAGTAAGTTGTAAGAAGGATCAAGTGGTTACTCGCATTTTAGCAAAACATGTTTTTCCTACTGTGATAAACACAGTCAAGCATATCCTTTCAACTCATATATGGAAAACGCAACATGTAATTTAGGAACCATTTTCAATATATAATTTCATAGCATCTGATTCAATATATTCATATCATAAGGACCGTGATATTTATTATCCCAACCTTTTCCAAAACAATGGACATCCATAGTAAAGTACTTCACACATCAATATAAGAGTATTTCAAACATGCATTTCAGAAATCAACAAACTTACGTTTTCAATCAGCATATCCCGAGACAAAAGAGGAGTGAAGAATTCCCTTCCAACACTATACCACCTCAATCACCAGTCGTCCATACACACAATTCCAACAAAACATGCTGAAGTACATTTAAGAAGAACCAGAGAGTATTGGGGCTTAGGGTTCGGATTGAAGCTGTAAATTTAGGAAGAGGATGTTAGGGTTTTCAGTAAGTCAAAAATTAGGGTTTTGATTAGGATACAGTAAAATAGAAGTACAATACTTACCACAGATGAAGAAGAAGTAGTAGAACTCTTGGCCAGCAGTGGAAGAGGAGCGACGGCAGCAGTGGAAGAGGAGCGATGGGTTATGGGTTTTTGGCTCGGTGGGTCGCACGAAGGGGTTGAAGTGAGGAGGAGAGGGAGCGGTTCTGGCCGGCGACAAGGAGGCGAGAGTGGCGGTAGTGGGTGGTGGTTGTGGAAGAGAGTGGAGAGTGTTGACGGCGAGAGGAAGAGGAAGAGGGTTCAGCGATGTTTGCGAGAATGGAAGAGGTTGAGAAAGAGCTAGGTTCGCGAGAGATGAATGTATGCGATGGAAAATGGAAAAATAAAAAGGGACTTTTAGCATCGGTTGTTTTAACAACCGATGCTAAAGGTGTTAAGATACACACATTTAGCGTCGGTTGTTTCAACACCCGATGCTAAATGTATTTGCTTTAGACATTTAGCATCGGTTGTTTAAACACCCTATGCTAAATGTCTAAAGCAAACACATTTAGCATCGGTTGTTTAAACACCCGGCGCTAAATGTAGGCGCGAAAACTAAAAACTTCAGTTTAATTGCAAAATTGCCACCGCGCCTACTTTTAGCATCGGTTGTTCAAACAACCGATGCTAAATGATGCTTTTTAATGTCAAATTTCCACTAGTGTATGTTTATTGAATATGGTAGTAACATTTAAAAATTGAAGTCCTTGTTTAATTTTTTTTAGTAATAACTCTTATCTTGAATTCGTTAGGAGAAATGTTTTTTGTTTTGTTATAAAAAGTTTAGGCGAGTTTAGTAATAACTCTCATGTATTTTATAAAATCATTTTTTATATTTTTCTTTATAAATGTGTATTTGTCTTTTGAGTTCCAATGAAAAAAATATTGCATGTTGTTAATTACTATAACTTGATTACTTCTCATTGTGACAGAGAAACATTTTACATTGTCAATTTTTTTATATTTTTTAATGACACGTCTTTATTTTTTATAAATGAATAGTTAGTTTTTTTCTATTTTGTCCAATGAATATTTAGTTTTTTTTACCTTTTCCTTTAAATAATCCCGACGGGAAAACTTATATTATATACCATTGATATAATTATTTTTAGATTTGTTTTATATATATGTCTTTACATATGACTCTGTTTGTAACAAACTGTCATACGTCAACGCCTGAAAACCGTTGCATAATGCCAAAAAACTGATTCTGATTCTTTAGACAACAGTTTTGAAATTGAGGTTTATGCGGGTGTTGCCTATTCTTTAGGCAACGTTTTATGCCTACAAAGGCGACAACTATAGAAAACCGCTGCCTTTGAGAGGAGAAAGACAACGGTTTTTAAAATGGGCTAAAACAACGGTGTAAAACCGTTGCATTCAATGACAACGATGTAAAACCATTCCGTTCAATGACAACGGTTTTTTAGTGTTGCCTAACATAAAACCGTTGTCTACTAACATCACAGACAACACTTCAAAAGCGTTGCCGTTGATAACAAAAAAATTTATAAATTTATAGAGGTTGATTTCATTCATGTGCATGCGCAAAAACTTATGATTACAATTCACGATATTTTGGAAAAAAATACCAATAAAACTCTAAAAAGCTCTAAGTTTTCTTAAATGTATCCAACAATTACTTCCTTGCCTACGGTATCCTTTGTTGAAATAATGACAAGTCTTGACTGGAAAGTCAAACAAGTTTGGAATTATACCAATTACTTTTCCATTCAAATTGAGAACCAAGCATCTAAGCGATAGTAATCAGTGGCATAGCCTCGGCTGCTGCCAATTGTGCAGCATCTCTGTGCTTCATGCCTTAAACATTGCAACAAACTCTCAGCAGCAGCAGCAGCCTCTTGCATAGCCTCAGTTGCTGTCAATTGTGTTGCATCTCTATGCTTCATTACTTCCTGTCAAAATGTAAAATTATAAAATAGTAATAAAACAAAACAAACACAGAACTTCCTGTTTGCACAGTAGGATTCCATAAGCTAGAAAATTCAATAAATAATGCATCCAGATAGTACCAAGGTCAATCACATCATCCAACAATATACTTGTTGTTAGGGCTGGACAAAAAATATTAACCGACTGAGACCCGCACTTCCCGTGGCCAAGTCTGATAAAACGAGCGGATTAACACAGTACTCGAATCCTCGGGTGACACACTACGGTTTCAAATGGTTAATAGTGGTCGGAGCTGGTTTCATATATCCCAAACTGCAATGGTTAAAGCCTACAAAAACAATGAACTATAAGGGAGTATACCTTTCCAAGCTTTGCAGTAGATGAAGGGAGTGATGCCCATTGAACAATTGCATCTGTCACCTTTTTACTATTTGGAGAAACTTTTACCAAATTTCCTGGAAATCCACTGTTAGAAAACTCTGATGATTTCATGTACCCAAAAAAAAAAACTCTGATGATTTCTTTCCATTCGAAACTCTTTGCTTAATTACTTGAATTTTCTTGTTGAGTTCCTTCGGCATTAACTTTCCTTGTAGATGTTTAAGTCTTGATCTCTCTCGAGAACATGCACAATCAAAAGCAAAGCAAAATAAATTAGAAAAAGTATATCAGATAATAATAACAATTGTTTTTTTTTGGTGGAAATAATAATAATAACAATTGTATTACTGAGAAAGAAGGAAAGGAATATATACTGAATTCCAAAACTTCAACAATTTGTTAAAGCTTTCGACACAAGCTTGAATGACTAGTTGGTGTTGATTATTTAAAATTTTCATTTTTGTGCCAGACCAGGCCTGATGTAGCATCCGATAGATATACTGGATGGTGGGGAATAGTAGTTGCAAAAACATCATTACCATTGATCAAAGTATACAGTATGGATTCTCCTTCACTCATGACTAGACTTGCAGCAAAGGAATTTGCAGCCATATAACAACAGCAAAGAAAAAGAGGATTCTGTTTCATTTTACATAATCCCTCAGCCAACAGGTAGCCTTAAAATAGTTGAATAAACACAAAAAAAAATTAAAGAAGATGAATCCACCAAATTTCACAACTCCTTTTCCTTCGCCCTCACCCTTGTGTGTCACGATTCCTTTTCACAACTTGTCATTCACTATTTAACGATTCCTTTGTGTTTGATTTTTTGGTGTGAAATCAGAGTACGCACCACGCAGTCACTAGAAAAGGGTTGAGCGCCTATGAGAATGGTTTTAGTGCGTTGGCTAAAAGAGGCAAGCAAAATAACGTTGCCTTTGATCTTTTGGAAACCGTTGGGTTAAAATGTTGTACTCAAAAATCAAGTTACAACACCAATTAACCAAGTTTTATAGGCCATTAACCAACCTGTTTTGTCAGTGTTTTTAGTCAATAGCCTAGAAAACTGTGAAAAAGCAGGTTGGTTAATGGTTTATAAAACTTGGTTAATTAGTGTTGTAACTTGGTTTTTACCTATTTTTAGCTGGAACATTTTGGCTAAATAATATTATTGAAGATTCCAGTTGGTAGAAGCTTATACGAATAGGTGGAAACAGGGAAACGGATCCACTGACGTTAACGCGGGAACGTGAGGGTGCAGTTCCACATTATCCCAACGTTGGGATACAGTATAGCGGGAAATTTATTATAAAATAATTCCACTTAATGATGACAATACTGCTACAGTGGGACCCATTCCACTTAATTCTACTGGTTTCACATTATCCCAACGTTGGGATACAGTAGGAAGGAAACTGCACCCTCACGTTCCCGCGTTAACGTCAGTGGATCCGTGCCCGTGGAAACAGTAAGGTATTTTCGCATTGGTTGTTGAGATCATTTCAATTCAAGCTTATTACAAGCCAATATATTAATAAGACATTTCACTGCATCTGTATAGTGATTATAATGTCACGTAATAGTTTTATGATAAACTGAAAATTCCAGCTAGTACAAATTAATACGATTAGGTAGAAACAATAAGTATATTCACATTTGGTTGTTAATTATTTCAATTCAAACTTATTCTAATAGTAATAAATTTGATTGAGATACAAGTTGATAACTATAATATAATTTCGGTTTGAGACTATTTTGTATAAATAGCAGGACACTAGCCATATGCATACACGACTATGTTACTAGTTTAATAATAAATTGATAGATGTTCAGGCCAAAAAAAAATTGATAGATGTTTGTTGGAGAGAAATTGGAGAAATATAGAGGCGGCATGTCTTTAATGGTAGTGGTTTATTATAATAGATTCATAGATTGATAATTAATTAATTAAACTTTTTCAAAATATATAGTTGACCAACAGTATATTAAATTTTGAAGACATAACATTGATAAATGTTATGGATCTAGATCCTCATCTACGCACAAAATGGTGCTGCGCCAACAATTACTAAATTTTTCGGTAACCATTATACAACACTCCAATGGTTAGTACATACTAACCACAATTTAGTGTTTGTGTGGTTAGTATATATATTAACCATTATACAATAATCCAATGGTTAGTACATACTAACCACAATTTAGTGTTTGTGTGGTTACCGAATTTTTTCATTAAGGGGGAAATGACTATTATGCCATTTAGTAACAATTACTAAGGAATTCTTTAGTACTCTAAGTCAGACTCGCAATGTTAGTGTGGAGAGGGAGGAAATGTTAGTTTCCCGGGTTTGAACCCGAGACCTCCTGCTTGCACTCTTTTTGGTGCACTTCTTCGATATCTCTTAACTCGTCAACTGAACTATCTACTTGAGATTGCTATTATAACATTTCATTTCAGTGGCAGTACCCTATGATTAGTTGCTCTCAGTTTACCCATCTGGTGATCGTTGACTTTAGGATTACTTAACTCGGTGGTTATTAGACTTTGCCATAGTGTGATCAGGGATTATTAATAGTAGTACTTTAATTGTTCATGATGCATTGTAACACTATTTATAATACGCAATACTTATGACGTATACACCGGGTGTAATTAATAATTGAACATTCACCATTGCCTGGAAAGCACAGTGTGAAATCATCACAAAGAACCTACCTCCTCAGTGTGTAAGTGTGTATATATAGGTTCGTCATTCGTGTATTCCCCTTGTATTATAGGCAATGGTGGTATAATCAAGATTAACAAGCCATATATACTCTATTCTTATCTTACATATATATATCCATCTCTCATTTCATTTTTGTTGACAAATCAAAAAACTGTGACGCCTTTTGCTGATCCCAATTTATAAGGCTCTCATGGCAACAATAACCTTCAAATCTGTTTTTCGTTGGTGCGTATGGTCGGGTTCGCTTCCGTTATCAGTTTTTCTTTTGTGGAAATGGTGGGCTATGTTTCATTTCCCAGGGCACAGGTATAGTATTAGGCAATTACTCTCATAAGATAAAAATATTTTACTTAAAGCTTGTTTTGATATTAAATACACATATGAAAAACTTAGGATTTGTTCACTTTGTTTTCAAATTTCATTTTTCAGTTTTAAAGATATACATGATAGTATGTACATAGATAGTCAAGGGGAAATGATATCTAAAGTGGAGAAATTAGTTAGTGGTGCAGGAAGCAATTACATATTTGAAAATGTAAATATTTACATAGTAACGAGAGGGATTGACAATAAAAATATTTTGCTTAAATTTTGATTCTTTGATTCTTTTAATTTTTATTATTTAGTCTATTCGAATTACACTAAGTACCCACATGATAAATTTAGGGCTAGTTTCAAACTTTGATAAGCTATACAGTACATACAAAGTCAAGGAAATGATATTTAAAGTAAAGATTAGTTGTGCAAAAAGCAATGGGATACTTAGAAATATTGAAAACAACATTTTAGCATTTTCACAATTATTTTCGCATATATATATATTACTCGTTGGCTATAATATATATATATATATATATATATATATATATCATTTTCTTTGCTATGTGTACGACCATGTGTATATCATTTAAAATAGAAAATAAAAATTTGAAAACAAAGTGAGCAAACCATAAGTACGTATTTAGGATTTTTCTAAAGTAAAGGCCTAAATGGTTCTTTTAAAAAATACAGATATCTATTTACTTTTTTAAGAAATGAAAAGTAATAATTTGTCAGTTAAATATTAGTCAAATTAATCTCTTAAGAAACGAAAATTTCTTATAAGTCTGTATGTTTTATGGTTAGATTATTAATTTTCCAAATAGTTATAATATTTTTTTCTTTCTTCCATTACAGAGAACCTATGCCACGACCTTTGAATGTCCAGCACAAGTTTAATGTGGAATACATGATCAAAACACCAGATTGCTTCGAACACTTTGTGATGGGAGTCAACGGCCGATTCCCAGGTCCAACTATTAGAGCTAGAGTTGGAGATACCCTTAACATATCTGTCACCAACAATCTTCCGACCGAAGGAACTGTTATTCACTGGCATGGAATCCGACAGGTTCTCACTCTCTCTCATATATATAGGATTTGTTCTAGTGGTTCTAATTTCTAAATATCATTTGTTGCTGTTGTTGTTTAATTAATGCAGTATGGAACACCTTGGCGAGATGGAACTGCTGGCATTTCGCAGTGTCCTATAAACCCAGGAGAAACTTTTAATTACGTATTCAAAGTTGACAAGGTCATTACTCTTCTCTCTTCTCTCCTCTTTCTGATTTACATGTTCAATAATGCCCCCTCTTCTTCTTTAAGCCCTCAGATAATTAAAGGTTGTTCCCTTTTAGTGTTTTCTATGTGTGTGTAATTTGTTTTAAGTACCATGCATGTTTGTTGTTTAATGGTGCAGGCTGGTACGTATTTCTATCATGGACACTATGGTATGCAAAGAGCAGCTGGGTTGTATGGATCTCTTATAGTAGATTTACCAATGGGGACAAAAGAGTCATTCCATTATGATGGCGAGTTCAACTTGCTCCTCAGTGATTGGTATCACGATAATTCAATTGAACAAGCGGTTGGCCTCACTTCCTCACCATCTAGATGGATTGGAGATCCACAGGTAACTTGATCACTAACAATAAATACATATATGTATATATATAACACGATTCATTTTTTTAATATTGCTTTTTTACAACACCCATTGAAACAACCCATATGTATTTCTAGTACCTCCAGAGGATTTGATAGTGAAATAAAAATAGAAAATTGGAATATTTTGAAATAAAGATTCAAATTCCAGATCGAAGTCATACCTGGCCTATCACTTCAAAGTCGTATTGGATTTTTTATTAGGATATATAATATAATATAGATCATTGAATTCCCTGCCAAATTCATTAAAGTAGCAGAGTTTGACTAATATATATTATCAGTTTAGTATACTTTTTTTTAATTGACAGATAATTTCCTTTTTTTTTATTTATTTTGTCTTTTCTAGTTAAGTTCTCAGTTTTAATTACGATATATGCTTTTTTAAATTTAAGACAAATTTGTGTTGAAAATTTTCTGATAATTCTTTTTTGTACAAGATAATCCAAATTTTACTGTTAAATAAAAGACACTCTAATAAAAGTTTAGTGAATATCAGTTAAGTCTTACATGTAAGTATTATAACTTATACTCATAAATATCTTAGGAGTTTCCATATGAGATAAATAAATATAAACTTGTTGTTTGCTTTTGACATATATATTTTTAAAATAAATTTATCGAATTGAAACTTCTTTTTAAATCTACAATTAGCGGTCGTCTGTGTTGGTTGTATTTACATTTTTATGAGAATGTGACATTTTAGATAATATGTTTGTGTGGTGTTTGTTTATCATTTTTATCTAGTTGACGAAAAAAAATTCAATTGGCAGTGTAACTTTAATTTTGACCCAAAAGGGAGAAAGAATTTTTTTATTAGTATTTTCTAACCCACAACACATGCATTCACCTTAATGATCAGACACTGCTCATCAATGGACGAGGACAATTCAATTGTTCCCTTGCAGCTAAATTTGTGAACACCACCTTACCCCAATGCCATTTCAAAGGTAGTGAAGAGTGTGCACCTCAAATTCTAAATGTGGAGCCAAACAAGACCTACAGAATCAGGATTGCTAGTACCGCTTCCCTAGCTGCTCTCAATTTGGCCGTTTCAGTAAGTGTTATTTAACTAGCAAATTGCATAATCACAATCTAGCTCTTTCTTTTTGCTAATTTATTTCTTCCTATCTAAGGGTATGTATGGGAGGGTTTTGAGGGAGGGGAAGTGGGTGGGGGGGGGGGGGGGGGGGGGGTGGGGGTTGTTTATATTTTAATATTTATTTGAGATTTTAAACAATTAAAAGAATAATATGATAGATAATTATAAAACATTGTTAATCACACTTCATTTTTGTTTAGAAACATTTGTTAGTTTCCTCAACTTAGAATTGAAAATCAAGTCCTCCCCTAGCACCCTAGGCCTCACCTACAAAACCCTCCATCCAAACATACACTTTCTCTTTCAATCTATCTCATTTCTCTCCTATTTCTCTCTCAAAAAAAGGCTAAAATCACCAAATTTATATAGATTAGTAAAGTCACCGAATTCAAATCCCTTATAATCACTACGTACAAATTAAAGTATGATAAAAGAAATTCCAATAATAAAACCAGCATGAACTTTAGAGTGAATACATATGCAAACTCGTTAAAAGAAGTACTGAAAAAAGGATTAAATATGTTCTTAGTTCCTAGCTACACAATAAAAAGATCTCATTTTTAGTCCGAAATAAGTTTTAAAACAACTTTTAGTCTCAACTTATATCTTCATTTTCACTTTTGGTCCCCGAAGTTAAATTGATTTTCATTTGGCTAAGTGGCTAACGAATCATTACCCCGACACCTATCACATCACACTTTTTAATAGTTTTAATAAATATGACGTCAAACTCTAACGTTAATTCGGCGCTCGAATGGCAACAGACCGTCACACAAGCACCTGCCACGTCTCTTTTTAAATGAGTTGGATGTCAAAACACTTTTCATCTTAGGTATTTTGACAACCTAGTCATTGAACTGTGCGGCGGCGGCGGGTGCCAGCCTGGCAGTCATTAGCCAAAAGTGTAGATGGAAGTAAGGACCAAAAGCGGGGACTAGAAGTAAAATTTAATAAGAAGACAAACTCATATTTTATAGAGAATAAAAATATATTTTAAAATTAAAAAAAAATCGTTCATTTCTACTTGTCGATTTTTAAGAAAAATTTTATTTGTTTTATTTGTCATTTTGATAGTTTAAATTTATATTAATTAACTTTTCTTTAACTATACTCTTAATTATTTATTGTAGAGAGAAAAATAAATGTAATGAATAATTAACAACTAAGGGCAACTTTTTATCAAAAAAATAATTAAAGGAGATTATAAAAATTAAAAAACAGACAAGAGCCCGAAGATCTTCCTTGCCTTGAACCGAGGCAGCATTCCCTCACCTAAAATTTATCGTAACAAAAAAATAGAAAAAAGAATCATATATGATTTTATTTTATTTTTTGACAAGAATATATGATTTTATTAAAAACAATAAAATCCATTAGTTTGCATTGTGTAAAACAACCTTGGATGCTCACGTAAAAAAAACAGTAATGAAACACCCAACGATCTCTATATATTTCCCAAAAATCGGAATGGTTCAGGGAAACTAGAATTACGAGGTATGTGAGTGAGTTGAGTTTCATTATGGTTATGTTTGGTAAAAAATAGTGGATAGCGGCTAAGATAGCAGGTAGTAGATAAAATAGCATATTGGAGATAGTAGATAAACTAGGTTAGTAGTATTGGCGAATGATCTTTTATATATGAAGCAGATTGAGTTGATTATCAAATTAATTTCATCAATTAAACATGCCCCATTATTATCTGTCTATGTGTTTTAGAATCACAAATTGGTTGTGGTGGAAGCGGATGGAAACTATGTGCACCCATTCGCAGTGGATGACATTGACATTTACTCAGGTGAGACCTACTCAGTGCTCCTCACCACAGACCAAGACCCAAACAAAAACTATTGGATTTCAGTGGGCGTGAGAGGAGCAAAACTAAACACCCCACAAGCCCTAACCATTCTCAACTACATAACAACCCCTGCCTCGCTTTTCCCTACTTCACCACCTCCCATCACTCCCCAATGGAATGATTTCCAACGCAGCAAAACATTCACCAAGAAAATCATTTCCAGAATGGGAACCCCACAACCTCCACTTTTCCTCGGCCACCCAATCCTCCTCCTTACCACACAAAACATATATAACGGTTCCATCAAATGGGCCATTAACAACATCTCCTTATCGTTGCCAATAACACCTTACTTAGGAGCCATCAAATACAAGTTAAAAAATGCATATAACATGACTCCTCCACCAGAGACCTTTCCAAAGGACTACGACATCTTCAAGGTTCCGGTGAACCCCAACACAACTATTGGCAATGGAGTTTACACGTTACATATGAACCAGGTTGTTACTGTCATACTGCAGAATTCTAACGGATTAAAGGAGAATAGTAGTGAGATTCACCCTTGGCATCTGCATGGCCATGACTTTTGGGTTTTGGCATATGGAGAAGGGAAATTTACACCGGGTGTTGATGAGAAGAAATTCAACTTGACACGCGCACCTTTGAGGAACACTGTAGTGATCTTTCCATATGGTTGGACTGCGTTGAGGTTTAAGGCAAATAACCCTGGTGTTTGGCCCTTCCATTGCCACATTGAGCCGCATTTTCATACGGGAATGATGGTCATCTTTGCTGAGGCTGTTCAAAGAGTTGGAAACATACCTAGAGAAGCTCGAAATTGTGGCCTTACTGGGGAGATAAGGAAGATATAAGTGACTAGTTGCTACTCACACCTTGTCTTAATTTCATAAATTTTGCTTTTGTGCCTTTTCTTGTCTCTTGTTTCTCTTGCATAATTTATATGTGTTGTTATTTCGACACCCTTGAATATTCCTCTAGTCTATTAATATTTATTTTCTTAAAAGTTTTGTGCGACTAATTAGTTTATGAGAGAGAGAGAGAGAGAGATATGGAACGACAAATAATTTAAGAAAAATGACAAACTTGGTGTTAGTCATTTTATGTGTAGACTCGTGCTAAAGAGCTAATTAACTAACTAGCATCTAACATTATGTAAATTTCGTGTTTTATCTTTTCTTTCCTATTCATGTGATGTACTCTATCATGTTTTGTTTTATCTCTTATAACGTTAGGTTTGCTACAATAATGGAGGCGTGTACTAGTATATATGAAGATCTTCACTGTGATTTTTTTTTTTTCATTAAAAGTAGGGGCCAATAGATCATAAGAATTAGTAAAAGGAAAATGATTTTTAGGACGATAAGAAACAAACGACACATAGTTATGGTTCTGATTTATCATGCAGCTCATTTATGAGGCACATAGTTGGGTTGGATGTGTATTGTGTTAATTCATTCGAATGTTTTCAACGAAAATTGTTTCGTACTAAATAGAACTGTCCTAAGTAAAAACTATCGATGCAAATAAATTTTCATAAAACAAAAATGTCCCTGATACAACTACACTTACTGCTGAATTGGTTGATGGGCCTGATATTGCTGAATTGGTTGATGGACTTGATGATCAGCCCAATGCGAGGCCTAGTCGTTCTAAGAGGCTGTCAAACAAGTACAAGGACCATATTATTTACAAATAGATTCCCTATTATTCTACTAGTATTCTAGAAGGAAAGTTTGTTATAACAAATCTATCTGAGATATGATATTACGAATTGCTCTTTTATATATTGTACTTGTTTTCCCATTGAGGGTATGAAATGAATTAATTGAGACTCTTTTCTCTCTCTCTCTCTCTCTCTTTACTGCTTTAGGAGGCCCTCAGTCCTCTAAAACTGATACCCTAACATTGGTGCTTTCATTGTGATTGCACTTCCTCCACCATGGTGCGCCCAATCACTCCTCCCCCACCTCCTCCACCTCCTATCACCAACGATGAAATCGCACGCCAAATCACTTCCCTCTCCACTCAATTGGAAGCTCTACGCAAACAGATGGAGGACCAGCACTCCACGGCAACGTCGCGTAGCCTTGGTGAGTCGTCTAACCGACCTCGCCTGAAATTGGATGTCCCCCGTTTTGATGGTAGTGACGCTCACGGTTGGATCTTCAAGATCTCCCAATTTTTCACCTATCATCAGACTCCCACTACAAAAAAACTAGTCATTAGCGAGGGACAGTTCCCTCGCAAAATGACCTGATTCCCTCACTAATGGTCATTTGCGAGGGACTTAGCGAGGGACTGGTTCCCTCGCTAATTCCCTCCTCGCAAATGGGATTAGCGAGGGAAGTTGGATCCCTCGCTAATTAGCGAGGGACTATGCCGTCGCTAGTTCCCTCGCTAATGACTGCAGCTTTTCAGGTGATGGGACTCAGTTGCAGGGGTTGGTAAATGCGCAGGAATTAGCGACGGATTTTGCCCTCGCTAATTCCCTCGCTAATGACTGCAGTTTTCAAAAAAAAAATGACACGTGTCCAGTGCTGAATGGCTTGTTTTTTTTATATATATTAATTAATGAATATTATATTATATTATTAATTTTGTGGTGATGTGTGGTGGTGGTGGTGGCGTGGTGGTGGTGGTGGCGTGGTGGTGGTGATGGGTGGTTTAGAGTAGAGAGAAGGAGAAGAGTAAGGGAGAAAGAAAGAGAGATAGAGAGAGAGAGAGAGAGAGAGAGAGAGAGAGAGAGAGAGGAGAGGAGAGAGAGAGAGAGAGAGAGAGAGAGAGAGAGAGAGAGAGAGAGAGAGAGAGAGAGAGAGAGAGAAAGAGAGAAGAGTGAGAGTGGTGGTGGTGGGGTGGTGGGTTGGTGGTGGTGAAGAGTAAGAGAGAGTGAGTGAGAGTGGTTGGAGGTATGTGGTGGTGGTGGTGTTGGAAGAGTGAAGAGAGAAGAAGAGTGTGAGAGGAGGTGGTGATGATGGTGGTGGTGATGGTGTTGGAAGAGTGAAGAGAGAAGAAGGGTGTGAGAGGAAGTGGAAGGGGGAAGAGGAAGGGAAGAGGAATGGTGAAGAGTGAGTGAGTGAGTGAGTGAGAAAGAAGAGTGAGGGTGTAAACGGATATAAAGGAAAAAAGAAAAAAATTTGCGAGGGAATTAGCGAGGGAACTGTCTCATCATCTGAAAAGTTAACGTTAGCGAGGGAATTAGCGAGGGAACTGTCCCTCGCTAATTTCTGCACCTTTACCAACCCCTGCGCTGAGTCCCATCATCTGAAAAAGCAAAATTTAGCGAGGGAATTAGCGAGGGCAGTCATTAGCGAGGGACAGTTCCCTCGCTAATTCCCTCGCTAATGACAAAAAAATTGACGGCTCTATGCCCTCGCTAATTCCCTCGCTAATGACTGTTTTTGCGAGGGACAACAAGTCCCTCGCTAATGTCTGTCGCTAATCAGTGTTTTTTTTGTAGTGTCCGGGGGAGGAGAGAATCACCGTTGCCTCCTTCTACCTGGATGGGCCTGCATTGGCTTGGTACCAATGGATGTATAGAAACAGGCAGATCGCATCTTGGCGCAATTTCTCTCGGCGTTGGAAACTCGTTTCGCTCCGACGGCGTACGACGATCCACGGGGCAATCTCTTCAAACTCACGCAGACTTCCACAGTCACCAACTATCTCACAGAATTTGAAGCTTTGGCTAACCGTTTGGAGGGTCTCTCTAACGCCGATCTACTTAGCTGCTTCATTTCCGGCCTCAAAATCGACATACGCAGGGAGGTTCTAGCTCAACAACCTTCCTCTCTGTCTCAGGCAGCTGGGTTAGCTCGATTGCAAGAGGACAAGATTCAAGATCTTGCTCGTGCTGCTCGCAATCGTCCATGGCAGTCACCGCCGAGCCTCAAATCGCCTGTTCGTACAACACCTGATGTGACGCCTGCGGCGAAGCCCACCACCGGACTCCTTCCTGCCCCGCCGGCGAAGCCTCGATTCCGCCATCTCTCGGGCCCAGAAATGGACGAGCGGCGTGAGAAAGGCCTTTGTTTCAACTGTGACCAACGTTGGTCACGCAACCACAAATGTGCTGCTAAGATTTTTCTTCTGGTTGCTAATAATAATGATGATGATTCTGTGATTACAGGTGAATTGGAAGAGGCAGCTGCTCTCCTTGACCCAGGTGGACCCAATGAGTCCATCCCAGTGTCCCAAGCATCACAGTTGAGCTTACACGCACTTTCCGGTGTTCACGCAGCTGATACGTTTCGGGTAGTGGGAAAAATCGGAACGCAAATCGTTCGTGTGTTGGTAGACGGAGGTAGCACTCATAACTTCATTCAAGACTCCATTGCATTGAAGTTGGGCTTAACACATTCACCTGTTGCTCCTTTTGCTGTATTGGTGGGGAGTGGCCAGGAATTACAGTGCACACAACTGTGTCATGAGGTACCTTTACTGATTCAGAACCATCTCTTTCAGGTTGATTTATTTGTTCTGGGACTGCGTGGTGCTGATGTCGTGCTAGGTGCTTAGTGGTTGAAACAATTAGGTCCTGTCCTCATGAATTATAACACACTTACCATGTCCTTTTTCCACCAAAATACATGTATTGAGCTTCAAGGAGACACCCCACCACCAACCATAGGACTCCACCAATTCCAAAAGTTATCCTTAGCAGAACCTGTAGCTCACCTTTTCTCCTTGCATATTACCCAAGCCACGCCAGAAGCCTCCACAATAATACCAGACACCAGCAACCTTGAACCACAATTCCAAACCTTACTTACCAAATTCCATCACCTATTCTCTGAACCTTCCACACTACCTCCCACTCGCCCTACCGACCATACCATTCCTCTCATCCCCAATGCCATGCCCGTAAACGTTCGCCCTTACCGTTACCCACATTCCCAAAAACAAGAAATAGAAGCTCAAGTGACCAAATTCCTTAATACCGGTTGGATTCAGCCTAGCACCAGTCCGTTCTCTTCTCCAATCCTATTGTTGAAAAAGAAAGATGGTTCCTAGCATATGTGTGTGGACTACCGGGCTCTTAATGGCCTTACGGTTCGTGACCGGTTTCCGTTGCCTACCATTGATGAGTTATTAGATGAATTGGGACATGCTCGAATTTTCTCTAAGTTGGACCTCACTTCAGGTTTTCATCAGATTAGAGTGGCTCCCCAAGACATCCCGAAGACGACTTTTCGCATACACGACGGTCACTATGAGTATCGTGTGATGCCTTTTGGCCTTTGCAACGCTCCCTCTACTTTCCAAGCCACTATGAATGACATTTTTCGGGCTCTCCTTCGCAAAACGGTTATAGTGTTCTTTGACGACATTTTGGTGTTCAGTCCTACTATGGAGTCTCATTTTGAGCATCTCTCTGAGGTATTTACTATACTGGCAGCAAACTATTTTCACTTGAAGCCCACTAAATGCTTTTTTTGCAAAACACAAATAGCTTACTTGGGTCATATTGTGGAAGGAGGCACTGTGGCTCCTGATGTGGATAAAATCCAAGGGGTTTTGGATTGGCCTGCCCCCAAAAATGTTAAGAGTTTGCGTGGCTTCTTGGGCTTGTCGGGGTTCTATCGTCGGTTTGTGCATAATTATGCTAGCTTGGCACATCCCCTTACAAATCTTTTGAAGAAGAACGCCTTTGAATGGCCTCTAGAGGCGCAGGCAGCCTTTGAGGCTTTGAAACATGCTCTAGCAACAGCTCCGGTACTTAGTCTGCCCGATTTTGATAAGCCTTTTATCGTCCAAATCGATGCTTCGGGTCAGGCCATGGGGGCCGTGTTATTACAGAATGAACATCCCATAGCTTACTTCAGCAAGTTGTTCTGTCCTCGGATCGCTAAAGCTTCCACCTACATTCGTGAGTTACACGCTATCACTAGTGTGGTGAAGCGTTGGAGGCAATATCTCTTAGGAACTTTCTTTATCATTCAAACCGATCATCGGAGTCTAAAGGAGTTATTGACTCAAGTTATCCAAACACTGGAGCAGCAATTCTACCTTTCCAAGCTGTTGGGCTACCATTACGAGATCCAATACAAGCCGGGAAAGTCTAACATAGTGGCTGATGCATTGTCTCGCTGCCAAGAGGTCCCTGTTGTTGCTGAAACCGATCTGCCACCTGCTGAATTGCACATGCTGACCACTCCACAATTTTTATTCATTGATGAGTTGAAGCTTGAATTACAGCAGAGTGAGTCTTATCAAGAAATGTGTAGTAAGGTAAATTCTGACCCTCTTAATTTTCCTCACTGGACTGTTTCAAATGGCTTGTTATTCAAGAAGGGAAGAATTTGGCTTCCCTCCAATTCACGTTTCATCCTCCTTTTGTTGAAAGAATTTCATGAGACACCTATAGGAGGACATGCAGGAGTAATTAAAACACTTAAGAGACTCTTTGCGAATTTTTCTTGGGACTCTATGCGCAAGGATATTAAATCTTTCATTGCTCAATGTGTTGTGTGCCAACAAACCAAGTATCCTACGAGGAAGCCTTACGGACTTCTTCAGCCTCTCCCCATTCCTTCTAATATTTGGGAGGACATTTCACTTGACTTTGTTACTGGTTTGCCTAACTCTGGAGGGTACACTGTGATGTTGGTTGTTGTCGATAGATTCTCTAAATATGTTCATTTAGGAGCCCTGCCAACTCAGTTTCCAGCCTATAGGGTGGCTGAGCTATTTGTTAATTTGGTGTGCAAACTCCATGGGTTGCCAAAAAGCATTGTTTCTGATCGTGATCCGATATTTATCAGTAAGTTTTGGACTGACTTGTTCAAATTCAGTGGCACTCTGTTGCGAATGAGCTCTGCTTACCATCCGGAGACCGATGGGCAAACCGAAGTTACCAATCAGACCATTGAGTAGTATTTGCGAGCTTTTGTCTGTGATAAACCATCTCAGTGGCACAAATTCCTCCCATGGGCTGAGTATCATTATAATACATCATTTCACCCCTCTGCCGGTATGACACCGTACCAGATTGTGTACGGGAAGCATCCTCCTTCGATTCCCCTATACGTCTCAGGCACTTCTGGCGTTGCTGCAAGTGATTTGCTGCTTACTGACCGAGAAGAACTGTTAGCTCAGTTGCGCGCTAATTTGACAAAAGCTCAGAAGCATATGAAAGATGTGGCGGATACCAAACGGCGGCATGTTGTCTTTGAGGTGGATTCTCTTGTTTTGGTAAAGATGCAGCCTTATAGGCAGTCTTGTGTGACCCGTGGCAAGTATAATAAGCTGAACAAGCGCTATTATGGTCTGTTTCGTGTCATGGAACGTCTCGGTCCAGTCGCATATCGTTTGGAGCTCCCTTCATATTCCAAAATTCACAATGTGTTTCACTGCTCACTACTGAAACCATTTACTGGTTCGGTGCCAACACCAGATGCAATTCTGCCTGCAGAGTCGCTGGACAGCCATCCGGTGATCACTCCTCTGGCCATTTTAGGCACGCGCACAACAACTGTCAATGGACATCAACTTCAGCAAGTTCTGGTTCAGTGGGAGGGACTCTCTCCTGATGATACTTCATGGGAAGATTGGACTGAGTTGGAACAAAATTACAACCTTGAGGTCAAGGTTGACTTTGAAGGAGAAGGTATTGATACAACTACACTTACTGCTGAATTGGTTGATGGGCCTGATATTGCTGAATTGGTTGATGGACTTGATGATCAGCCCAATGCGAGGCCTAGTCGTTCTAAGAGGCTGCCAAACAAGTACAAGGACCATACTATTTACAAATAGATTCCCTAGTATTCTACTAGTATTCTAGAAGGAAAGTTTGTTATAACAAATCTATCTGAGATATGATATTATGAATTGCTCTTTTATATATTGTACTTGTTTCCCCATTGAGGGTATGAAATGAATTAATTGAGACTCTTTTCTCTCTCTCTTTACTGCTTTAGGAGGCCCTCAGTCCTCTAAAACTGATACCCTAACAGTCCCTGCTATATGTAACATGCATGGTGTATTCTCTCACAATGGATATATTTTAACCGATGAACTACCGACCTCTTTGAAAACTTAATTATACTAAATTCTCCTAATACGATCATACTATATAAGATGATAAGTTTATCAATTATCAGGAAAAGAGGTTCCAAACTTCCAATTCACAAAAACGGTGGTTATAGATAGAAGACATGATTTTGTTAGGCTTATAGACATGATTTTGGGTAGAGCTGTCAATTTGGCCCATATGGCCCAGCCCAGCCCCAGCCCCACGTGGCCCTAGGGCCAAAAGGCCCATGGGCCAAAAAGCCCACATTTCATAAGCCCACATGGCCCCAAGCCCCAGTGGGCCAGGGCCAGCCCCAAGGCCGTTAATTTTTGTTTAATTTTGTGGATGGTTGTGATCCATCCAATATATTTTTTAAATCAATTGGATAATTATAAAAATATTTTTTAACAAAAAAAATAAATTTCATTTTTTCAGTTTTTTTCAAATTCAGAAACTAAATAATATATATTTATTATAATATATATATATTATATTATATAATATATATCAACCACCACCGACCACCGTGGTGGTCGCCGGAGCGCCGCCTCCCGCCGCCGTGTGGGTTGCCGGAGTGCCGCCGTGAGGTCGCGGAGCGCCGTCGTCCGCCGCCTCCGGCCGCTGTGATTACTTTGACGGATGTGACCAGAATTTATTTTCTTGAAAGCTAATAACATTAGTTTTGCTAAATAGTAACCTTCTTCATGGATGTGACCAGTATTTATTTTCTTGAAATAACAGGGGATGCTTGTATTTTAAAATGACCACGCTCTAAAACCCAGTATTATTCATTGAAACTTCTGCAATTAATGATTCCCATCCATCCTCAACAGTTGGAATATCACAAAATTCAATCATTTGAAATGCATTTGTCACCAGTTTCAACTTCTCTGACTTGTTCCACTCAACTTCTCTAGGGTCAAACTAATGTTTATGTAAAGATTAAAGAACAAGATCTGATACAGAAAGCTAATAACATTAAAGTAAAAAAAGTATTTTTTTACTAATAAAAATATTTTTTTAGTAAAAGATTTTTTATGTTTTAAAAATATAAAGGAGGTGGTAGTGATGGTGGTGGTGAGAAGAAAAAGGAGGTGGTGGTGAGTTGGAGATGGTGATGGTGGTGGTGAGAGAGAGAGAATGAGGTGGTGGTGAGAGTGATCGAGAAGAGGAATGGGGTAAAAGAATGAAAGAGAGGTGTAAGTAGTAGAAAAAGAATGATCAACAAAAATTGGGGGCCAACCCACAAAGCCTTGGCCCCAACCCACTAAAAAATTTAAAATGTGGGTTGGGGCTAAAAAAAACCCCATTAATAGGAGGCTGAAATATTTGAGGCTAAATTAGGGGGCCAATGGGGCTGGGCTTGGGGCCAAATTGACACCTCTAATTTTGGGGCACTAATTTTTTTTTTTACTTAAAAGTATATATACATATACTTGAAAAATAAATTATGTTATTACAATTATAATTACATATATATATATATATATATATATATATATATATATATATATATATATATATATATATAATACACAACGTAAATTTAAATCATTCCTTAATAATGAATTAAAATCATATTGTAAAATTTTGAAACTTACATGATTTTTATGATTTTTATGGTGAAATTCTATTTTTTATAAGTAAATATTAAACGGGGAGTACTAGGGACAACCCAACCAATGACGGATCCAAAAATTTTAGTTGGTATTATTTTGGTCCCTGCAAATATAGTTAATATCCATTTTAGTCGTTGTAATTTTTTTTTAAATAGCCCTAAAAATTTATAAAAGTATCTATTTTAGTCCTTAAGATGGCCAGTTTGTCTATGTGGAATGCCAACGCGGATTAGAGAGGTTGAATTCCCTGGTTTCATTTTCCCCAACCCCAAACCCCATTCTCCCTCATTCTGCAACCCAAATCTCAGTCTCCCTCATTCTATGCAAAACACAAAACCATCTCTCTAAAAAAAAGAAAGCCATGTCACACTAAACTGGCTTGAATTTTTGAGGTTCAAATTCTGACTTGAAACTCATTTCCCTTTGTGGCTTGGGGATACCTGTATATCCTTCAACACTTTTCTTTGTTGTGAACAAGCACACCACAATGTGAGCTCATGCTTTACTCATTGGAGTCCATATACGCACAAGTCAGACCACGATTTTTATCTAGATTACCATACAAAATCTATCTTACCATCTAGAGTTTCGAAATTTAAGGATCTTGAATAGGCATGGCAACGAAACCCGAACCCGTGGGTACCCATCCGGCTCCGTCCCAAGTTTCACAGGGAAAACTCGCGTTGAGCGGAGACGGAGCGGGGTTCGGAGATGTCGATACCCACCTCGTCTCCGCCCCGAACCCGCTCGACAAAACATTATTTAATTTTTTTTATTTTATTTTATGCATATTTACTCATTAATTTTGTTTCATAAATTTTGTTTATTTTTAATTTTGATCTGTTTTCTATAGAAAAGTCTATTTTAATATTTTTAACTTTATATTGTCATTTTATAATTATTATGATTTTATTTTATTAGTTATCATAAATATTTTTTTTATTATTCCTATAAATTTGTGACGGAAACGAGTACCCGCGGAGAACCCATCCCCGTTTGGAACGAGGATGGGGATGTAAAACCCAACCCCAATAGAGATAGGGGCGGGGACAGAGGATGCAAAATCCGCCCTGACCCGCTCCGTTACCATGCCTAATGTTGAAGTGCATTGTTTACTCAAATAATGCATAACTATACGCCTATAATCTAGGTAAGTAAAATAGCTCACAGTCCAGAAAATTCTTGCACTAGATTTCGTGCTCGTTTGGTTCTGCGTTTGAAAGCCTCAAACGCGAGTCCAATGCCCCAGAAGCACTTTCGTCTTGTTTGGGTCTTCTTTCAACTTGATTTTCGTCGTACGACAGCCACGAAAATTCACGGCAAAGTTGAAGCAACAAATAGTAGCTTCTGCGTTTTCCAAAATCAATTCTCTCTTTTGATTTCTATGCTTTACCAATTTTGCCCTCTTTCTTTTATCTCTTTCGATTGCCAGTCTGCAACATAGACTTCTCTATGTTCTACAACATGGATTTCTTCAAGTCAGCAGAGAGAGGAAATTTGAAGTGAGGAGGAAGAATGAAAATAAACGTGGATACGATTGAAGTAGTCTAGAGGTGTCAATTTGGCCCAAGCCCCCAAGCCCAGCCCCATTGGCCCCCAATCAAGCCCCATAAAATTAAAGCCCCTTATTAATGGGACTTTTTTTAGCCCCAGCCCACACTTTTAAATTTTTTAGTGGGTTGGGGCCAGGGCTTTGTGGGCTGACCCCCAAATTTTATTCTCATTTTTTCCCACTATTTACACCTCTACTTTCATTCTTTCACCACAACCACCACCACATTCTTCTCCCTCTCACCACAACCACCACCACCATCTCCCACTCACCACCACCACCTCATTTTCCCTCCCACCACCACCACCTCCTTATCCCTCTCACCACCACCACCTCCTTATCCCTCTCACCACCACCACCCCACCTCTTTTCCCACTATTTATACCTCTAGTTTCATTCTTTCACCCACTTCCTCTTCTCTCTCACTCCCACCACCACCACCACCACCACCATCTTCTACTCACCACCACCACCACCTCATTTTCCCTCTCACCACCATCACCTTCATTTTCCTCTCACCACCACCACCACCACCACCACCACCACCACCTATTTTCCCACTATTTACACATCTACTTTCATTCTTTCACCCTCTTCCTCTTCCCTTTCACTCTCACCACAACCTCCTCTTCCCTTTCACCACAACCACCCCCACCATCTTCGACTCACCACCGCCTTCTTTTCTCTCTCACCACCACCACCACCACCTCCTTTTCCATCTCACCACCATCACACAACAACCACCACCTCCTTTTTCCTCTCACCAACCACCACCACCACCTATTTTTCCACTATTTACACATCCACTTTCATTCTTTCACCCCCTTCCTCTTCTCCCTCACTCACCACCACCACCACCACCAAGAGTGGGTCATTATTTGCAAAATAAATATTCAGGGCCCATGGGCTAAACTAGGCCATCAAAGTTGAGTGGGTCATTTTTTACAAAATAAATATTCAGGGCCTATGGGCGGGGCTGGGCCCACATGGGCCTTATGGGCTTGGGCCTATGTGGGGCCTTAGGATGGCGGGCTTTTTGGCCCCTGGGCCATGTGGGCCTAGAGTGGGCTGGCCCACGTGGGCCAAATTGACGGCTCTAAAGTAGTCCATGTGAAGCCCGAAGGGAAGATTAGAAAGGAATGAGGAAGGGAACACATCTTCTGCAAGTCAGCAACGTGAAGTAAAATTGCGGCCAAAGAGATAAGGGAAAGAAAGGGAGGACATTTTCATTATAGGGTTTGGCTTAATGGGCTCATAATGTGGGCTCTTTTTTTGTTGTTGAAAGTACTGGGCTCCTTAATACTAACAATTCACATCAACATAAATTTAAATTATCAAATATAAAATTATTTTGTATAAAATTTAATTTTAAATTATATTCTCTAATTGAAATTTTTAATTTAGATACTTTATATATTTATTTAATATTTTTGTTGTATTTTGTATTAAATTTTAAATTTAATTTTAAGTTGATACCCATTTTGGTAATTTTACACCCAAAAGTACTTTTGATCTAATCTATCCAAACAATAATTATTGGTGAAAATCACTTTTCGGTAAATGTATCCAAACAAAAATCACGTTATATTCAACTCACTTTTAACTAAACTCAATTCTGCAAACTCAATTCTGCCAAACTCAATTCTCATCACCGCAGAATCAAACACACACTTCATCAGCCAGGACTTTTTGAGAAAAAAAAAAAAAAAAATCAGCCAGGACTTTGTTAAACACACAACTTTTCCCATATAAAGAATGTAAGTCAACTATTATATTCATAACTATAACTTGGTTACAATATAATCATGATGTGAAATTCAAACCAAAGTGTGAATCTTTTGTCTACATATTGTTTTGGCCAATGCGTGTTAAAATATAGATAGCAAACTCATTAGTTAGAAGTAATGTCCATTAGTCAATTAGTATATAAGGTGGTAGACTCATTTATGGCTATCTCTTCTCATTTTGTAATATTTCCCTACTTTCAATATTATAGACTTTTAGGGTTTTTTCTCTATTTTCCATAGATGTCATGTTTTTCAACACGGTATCAGAGCACAAATGGTATCCACCTTGAATGAAAATTCCGCTGTAGTTTCCCGAGAACATCCGATTCTCGGTTATTTTAATTTTTCCTTTTCTTTTACTTTTTGATTTCTTTTCTCAATTTCTTGATTTCTCATTTAAAAAAATTTTGATTTCTCATTTAGAAATATTTTCGAAACCTAATTGGTTCTTCATCTCACAAATTGATCATCCAGTGTTTTTTCCCACCATTTCTTCATCAACTCTCGTTTCTGCTTCGATTCCAACTTTGTTGTTCTTCTGGTTTTGTTCATCATCTCATTCTTGATTTCGATCTGGCGGTTGATTAAATATAATTCTTCATCACTATAGCTTCTTGTGATTTCAGATTTGAGCTGTTTTGTTTCACCGATTTCTTCGTCATCTGCCTCAGATTTCACATCTGATGAAATATTTTAGAATTTGATTTGGTGATCTTGTATCATATTTACAAAATTTTGGTTGCGACTCTTAAATGGTTCAACGATGATGGTCCTTTAGTTCGACGGGGATTGCGACTCAGAGACACAAGCATTGTCGGCGGACCTTTCCGTTTTGCATCGCCGTCACTGAGCTTTTTGTTATTATTTTGTTCTGCATTCTGCTCCGAGCCTCCAACGACAGCTTGAGAGTTGACATTTCCGTCGTCACCGCTGCCAATTGTTTATGCCTTTGCAGGGAAGCTTCGTATTTTAATGTTTTTTGTTGAAGATTGATTGAGATTGGGAATATCCCTATATATTATTGATAGTTTTGGTTCTGCTCGAGAGAGATATGTGTGGATATCGCATGGCGTTTTGCAATCTTCTTCACCATAATTATCAACATCGTCAATGCAGTGTTTTTGGTAATCAACTTATTCACTGCAACTGATTTCTTTTCTAAAGATAATTTGATTGTTGTTGAGTTTGGTGAATATACAAATTGAAGTTGTTTGGATTTACAAGAATCTGTCATTTGCTTTAGGTTGCAGTTTTCTGCATATATGTTTTTTTGTGGGGGAAATATAGTGCTCACAAGATGCTTGGTAAAAGTTATCTTTGCAGATAGATGTCAATGGTTAAAATTCTACTTAATTGGATATGATTAGTTTCAATTACTGTTTCTTGCCAAAAGTCACGATACGTTTCGGATCAATGTTGGTTGATTGGTTCCATGGACATTCACATGGGGAAGTTCTTTTGCTTATTGGTCCATTGCAATATCTTGAATGCTAATTGATACAACACAAGTGAGGCTTTTAAGTTAGATGGAAGCATGATGGTAGTGTTGGAAAGGTTTTTGTGATTGCCCCAACATTGCATCATTTCCTTTTCTGAAGGAATATCGCCATCATTGTATTCCCGTGAGGCTCTTCTAGTGGTTCAATGATTGTTGTCCAATTTGGATTCTAAAAGTTCAAGGCCCATAACAGTTGATTAATTGTGCTACCGTATCTGCATTTGCCTTATGCTTCCCCTTGTTTTCTCCTGAAGACCGAAGACGTTGGGTTGGTTTTCTTTAATGGTTGTGTGTATTTTTTTTGTTGCTACCAGTAAAAGATTATGAGTTGCTGATTTCATCCCTTTATCGTTTTATTGATATTATTGGCTTGTTTTTAGCTTCTGTTTATGGTGGTTAAGCATGATGCTTCAGCTATAAATGGTTAAGCATTAGATTGTTGTGCTTCTGCTAAGTGGTTAAACTTTGAGATATAGTTTCTGCTTGGTGGTTAAGCCTTTGGCCCAATGGCCTTGTTGATGTTTACTTCTGCCCTATGGTGGTTAAGCATTTTGCTTCCTTCAAGTGATTAAGTCTTGAGTTGTGATTTTTGCTTGATGGTCAAGCGTTGGATTGTTGCTTCTTCCGAGTGGTTAAACCTTGAGTTGTGGTTTCTGCTCGATGGTTAAGCATTTGTTGACTTCTTTGGCACTTGGATGGTTATGCCCAAGAGTGGAGTTTGTTGATTCTTCTGGAGTGAATGTTGTGGATACGCTGGAAGAAACTTGAAGGGGCCCAAAAGTTGGTCGAAGACTTTTAGGAGTTATGCACCTCAACTGCTACCAATTCGGATTCTTCTTTATTTTTCTTTACTTTGATAGCATTTTGTATTGCTTATCTCAAGCTGAAAGGGTTGTGAACACCTTCCAGCTTGCGGGAGGCTGTTAAAATATAGATAGCAAGCCCATTAATTAGAAGTAAGGCTCATTAGTCAGTTAATATATAAGGTAGATGGTAGACTCATTTATGACTATCTCTTCTCATTTTGTAATATTTCCCTACTTTCAATATTATAGACTTTTAGGGTTTTTCTCTCTATTTTCTATGGATGTCATGTTTTTCAACAATGCGTAACTGAAACATGGTGATTTGCATCTTCTTACAAAAAAACTTGACTACTGAATAACTTAATCAAAGTGAAACTTACATGGTCTTACAAAAAACTTGGCTACTGTATAACTTAATCAAAGTGAAAGACTCAAAGGTAGAAGAGAAATAAAAAAACACATTTTCATTGTTTATTTGAAATGTATTTAATGTTTTTTGTTATGATTCTTATTACAATTTTTAGTAAATTTTTTTAATGCTAAATACCTTTTTATTCTATTGTCTATTATTATTTTGGGTCACGTTTTTTTACCCCCACCAATAGACACCATACCCCCGCCATTTTTTTATTCCTATTTTACCTCTATGAAAATTGTTAAACGGATTTATTATCTATTAAAATCATAAATCCGTAGTTTAAAAATTGCACTACGAATTTATGTTTTGGTAGATAAATCTGTAGTTGAAAAATGCACTACGAATTTATCTACTAAAAACATAAATTCGCAATTTAAAAAATGCACTACAGATTTATGTTTTTAGTAGATAAATCCGTACTTGAAAAATGCACTACGGATTTATCTACTAAAAATATAAATCTGTAGTTTAATTTTTTTTTTGGAAACTTAGCATACGGATTTATCACAGATTTTTTAAATCCGTTTTGAGTGGGTGGCCTCACATAAATCCGTTTTTAAATCTTTTTTTGCTGCTTGATATTAGGAGTATATCATCTCACTAACCATAGTTAATTAGAATCTGTTAATTTAACTTGTACAGTTAGATCTTGGTTAGACAGTTAGATCCCTAGTTAGGAGTTAGTTCCTTTACTTCCCTCTGTATATATGCCATTCTGTTTTCAGTTGTACAGTGTGATTCATTATTCATTCAATACAGAAAATGCATTTTATTTTGTGCTGATGTTTGGATACCAAGATGGTATCAGAGCTCTATCATTGAGCTCTGGTTCATCGTCCCTTTCCATCACCGTTCTTCCGCTTCCAATTTTTTTTCTTCAGGAATCACCGTTTCTTTCAGAAGACGATGACTCAGAGCACTACATACTCTGATTTTGCCACTAACAATGGAAATCCTTACTACCTCCATCCGAGCGAAACTCCTGCTCTCGTTCTTGTGTCACCAGTGTTGGAAGGCACGAAGAACTTTCAACCATGGATTAGATCGATGCGCATCAGTCTAATCTCGAAGAACAAGCTTGCTTTCGTCGACGGCACCTTTCTAGCTCCGGAGAAGACGGATTCACTCTACAATCAGTGGACACGATGCAACAACATGGTGCTTTCATGGATCCAGCGCTCCGTTTCTCCAAGCGTTCAGAAATCGATTGCCTACTTCGACAAGGCGCACGATGCGTGGAAAGATCTCCACGATCGCTTTGATCAAGGCGACATGTTCCGTATTGCAGATCTTCAAGAGGACATTTATCGCCTATCTCAAGGTAATCTCAACATTTCTGAGTATTACACTGAATTGAAATCCCTATGGGATGAGTTGGAGAATTTTAGGCCATTACCTAGCTGCAAATGTGGTATTCCTTGCTCCTGTGATGCTTTAAAATCCACTAGGACATATAGAGATCAGGATTATACTATCAGATTTCTGAAAGGCCTTAACGAGCAATACGCTCATGTGAAATCTCAAATTATGATGATGGATCCTTTCCCTACGATCACTAAAGCTTTCTCTATGGTTATTCAACAAGAAAGGCAAATGGAATCTCCTATAGCCATTGACCTAGACAACAAGCACTCTGCTGTGAACAACACTACTGGGAACAATGTACAGGCCAATGCTGCCAATGGTTTTCAGTTTCAAGGCCGTAGAGGAGGTTACAATGGTGGTAGAAATCGTGGTGGTAGAAATGGTTCAGGTGGAAGATCACAAGGAGGCACTAGACTTTGCACTAACTGTGGAAAGACCAATCACACAGTGGATTCATGTTTTTCTATCCACGGCTTTCCACCTGGCTACCAGAACAAATCAAACAGCAATTCCACAGCCAATTCTTCTGCAAACAGTGTTGGTGCTAACAATAACAACACTGAAGAAGACAAGTGTGCACCATCTGAGCATTCCAAAGGCAGTATCTCTCTGTCAAGTGAGCAGTATCAGGGACTTCTAGAACTGCTTCAAGCTTCAAAGCTACAGGCTGCTTCTGCATCACATTCTGCCAATACTACTCTTGTTCCCTTCCACTCCACCAACACTGTCACAGCCTACAATGCCCAACCTTCAGATAAGTCTGGTAATGTCTATACTTACATCAAAGAATTAGATATGTGGATTGTGGACACAGGAGCCACTGATCACATCACACACAATATACAGCTTTTGTCAAACTGTTTTTCAATAAAACCCATACACATCAGTTTGCCAAATAACACCACTGCCACTGCCACTGCCACATTGGCAGGCACTGTACACTTTTCAAATGGCCTAACTCTTTACAATGTTTTGTATATTCCCAATTTTCATGCAAATCTCATGTCAGGTCCACAACTTGCTAAATCTAGCAAATGCACTGCCTTTTTTGATGACTCTGGTTTATCCATCATGCAGGCAGGTACACAGAAGATTATTGGTATAGCTAGTCTCTTGCATGGACTCTACAAGATAAGCCTTTCCTTAGCAAAGCCACAAACCAATCACACAAACATTTCTACTATTTGTAATCCTGAAACACACTCATCCACACATAGTAGTGACTGCAATGCAGCACTCTTACATTGTAATGAAGCACTTGTAACATCCAAAGCTATACCTTGTAACACTGTTTCATTGAATAAAAATACTGTTACTGCTTCTGTTTCTCACATTTCTGACTCTTCTTCTCATTCATTGAATGGCAATACTGTTACTGCCTCTGATTCTTGTTTATGGCATCTGAGATTAGGCCACATTCCATTCAATAGACAACAATGCATGTCTCAACAATTTCCCTACATCAAGTTCCACAACACTAAAAACCCCTGTGATGCCTGCCACTATGCAAAGCAGAGAAAGCTACCTCATCCCTCTAGCCTAACCAAAACAGTTAATCCCTTTGACATCTTACATGCTGACATTTGGGGGCCTTATTCCCACACATCTACATTAGGTCACAGATATTTCCTCACCCTCGTTGATGACTACAGTAGATTCACTTGGGTTGTTCTCATGAAAAACAAAGGAGAAACCCGTGGCCATCTCATCAAATTTGTGCACTACATTGAAACTCAATTTAACACCAAATTGAAGTGTCTTAGAAGTGATAATGGCCCAGAATTTTTAATGAATGATTTCTTCTCTTCCAAGGGAATCCTTCATCAAAAATCTTGTGTGGAGACTCCACAACAAAATGGCATTGTGGAACGCAAACATCAACACATACTAAATGTTGCACGTGCCTTAACCTTCCATGCCAACCTTCCCCTTAACCTTTGGAACTTTGCCATCCAACATTCAGTTCACCTCATCAATAGAATCCCCGCTTGATGACACTATCATTCAAATGTTGGCTAAACAGAACTCGAACATGAGTCATATCTCTTCGATGTCTCAGATCTTTCCATGTCATATCAGATGTGGATTTGGGAACAACCGACATAAAACTACGGATTTATGTTTTTAGTAGATAGACCCGTAGTGCATTTTTCAACTACGGATTTATCTACTAAAAACATAAATTCATAGTGCATTTTGTAACTACGGATTTATGTTTTTAGTAGATAAATCTGTTTAACAATTTTCATAGGGGTAAAATAGGAATAAAAAATGGTGGGGGTACAAAAAACGTGACCCTGTTATTTTTTACTTTCCGAAAGAGGTGTTGGTTTTTCTAGGTTGAACCGGCTCACATTACACTTTTGGCCCATCTTTTTTTTTTTGAAAAACCTGTTTGGTCCATATAAATGGCATGATGACAAAAAATTAGGCCCATCGATCACTTTCCTTTGTTTTCGTATGCTGACCTATCAAGTAGGATCACCCCCCCCCCCACCCCCATCTTCGAGGGGCCCTCATAAAGAAAAAAAATCAAAAAACACCTCTAAAAATATCATTCTTGATCTATCAAAGACCAAATGGTGTTTAACCTATGAATAATCACTTCAACTTTGTCATGAACATTCTCAAAGACATTATGATTTCAATAATTAAGATGTGCTTTAAAAGATTTCAACTTTTTGTTAAGGGTTCGCATATTGTCTTTTCTAACCATTTAATTTGATTTGTTTGTAGGTTGTATTAGAAACAAACACAGGTGTAACTATCAGAAGCCCAAACTGAAACCCAGTTTTCAGCAGCCCATTCAGAGAGACCCAACCAGGTCTATGCGGCACCCAGACCCAGTGCCAATGGGGCAATGCGCGGATCTACACGCGACCCACAGTATATAAGCTTTTTGTAAACCTAACTGATCAATTTTTCAAGATTTCACCAAACTGATCTTGCTGCGCCGCTCTCTCGTCTTCTTCTCCACAGCTAGGGTTTGCTGAAAATCGCACCGATTTCAGTAACTGAGCGTTCCAAACCCTCCTAACTTGAAGAATGAGTGCTCAGGAACATCAATGATCAGGTATTGAACAAAAATCCCCTTGTTTGTTCTTCGATTTTTCTGTGTTGAAAACCTAAGTGCAAATCTGATTTCTTGTATTTCTTCTGATTGCATGTACTGATACTCACTGAGAACACACGCGGATCTGATCTTAGAAAAACGGAGGTGAAGAATCACCACCTTGTGATTTTAGTTCGTTTTTCTTTTCATACAAAACCTAATTGTTTATGGTTTTGTTTTCTGCGAGAACACTCCAATGGATGTTTCAAACTCACAGATTTGCTATACAAGGAATCCTTTTGGAGACTACACAGGTAAAATACTTCCTCTCACTCTCCTGATGTTCCTTTTCTTACTTGTCTCTCACAACAAAGAAAAATATACTAATCTTTATTTTTCTTCTTCCTTTGTGAGGCTCAACCACCTATTGAAGACAAAACAAGAACACAGCAACACCAAGGACCTCATTGTGCCTATTCACCACATGGAGAACACCATCAAGACTACAGATACACGGTAATACCCTCACCCTCTCTCTGTTATCACTGTTTGCTTTTTTCTCACAACTTGGAAATAGACTAACTTCTGTTTTCTTCTCTCTTGCGAGGTTCTTTAGCACCTTGTTGAAGAAAAGCAACAACTTGATAAGGCAAGAAGGAAAAGAAGGAAGTTCACAGAACTCACAAGACTGAATTAACAAAGATGTAAAGTAAAACTTGTAAACTTTTTATTTTACTTGTAAAACTGAAAACTGTGCAGATTACAAAATGTATGTATATATTTATAGCTTTCACTAGGCCTGTTTAGCTGTTAGAAGGGTTTGTTTTAGATACAAACCCAGTTTGTTATATTAACAAACTAGTTAACAAACTGTTAACTACCAAAACAGATTTGTAACCACATTATAACAACTTTTAAATAGTTGTTATATTATTCCCAGGGTGTTTTAGAAATTTGCATTATCCTCCCTTAATGCAAAACCCTAAAAAACTTAGTAATAGGAGAGATACCTAAGACAGGACAAGCCTCTGTTAACATAGCTTTTAAAAACAGATGATCCAGAACAAGCCTCTGGATAATGACTTTAGAAATTGCATTCTTAGGTTAGAATGCAACCAACCCTAATTCTCTCCTTAGTTTAGTAAAAGACTCACCCTTTAGTGCCTTAGTAAACACATCAGCAAGATGTTCTTTGGTTGGACAGTAATCTACCACCAAGTTACCTTTAGTAACCTGATCTCTAAGATAATGGTACCTTGTTTCAATATGTTTCGTCCTTCCATGCCCCATAGGATTCTTAGCAAGACATAAGGCAGATTTGTTGTCAATTAGTAGTGTAGGAGATTGAGTAAGTTCCACCTTAAGCTCATTTAGCAAAGCTTCCAGCCATGCTGCCTATGTGGCAGCACTACATGCAGAGACATACTCTGCTTCACAGGAAGAAAGAGCAACTATTTGTTGCTTTTTAGAACTCCATGAAACAGATATGCCTTGAAACTTGAACAAAAAACCTGAAGTGCTCCTTCTATCTATGTGATCTCCACACCAATCACTGTCAGAGTACCTCAGTAGCTTAAACTTTCCTTGATCAGTGCCTTTAGGAAAGAACAAGCCATAATTCAAAGTGCCCTTAATGTACCTAAGGACCCTCTTAGCAGCATTAAGGTGTATCTCCATTGGTTCATTCATGAACCTGCTAATCATCCCAGTAGCAAACAAGATATCAGGCCTGCTGTGGCACAAATATCTTAGTGAACCTACAATCTGCCTGAAAAATTTAGGGTCCACTTTAGAGCCTTTTTCACCCTCCTTCTTGCACAGAAACCCTTCTGCTGGATAGAGGGCAGAATTACATTCTGGCATTTCAAATCTGGTGAGTAATTCCTTAGCATATTTAGTTTGATGTAGGATTAGACCGTCTGGTACCCTTAAGAACTCTAATCCTAGGAAGTAGGATAGTCTTCCCAAGTCTGTCATCTCAAATTCACTCTTCATAGAAGCTTTGAACTTGTTAATATCCATAGGACAGCAACCTGTTACCAAGAGATCATCAACATATAAGCAAATTAGTAACAAATCAAAATCCATAGTGCCTTTCACAGCCACCTGGCATTTTGTGAAACCACTTTCCACAAAAAATGTGTCTATTCTTTTGTTCCAGGCTCTTGGAGTCTGTTTCAGTCCATACAAAGCCTTGTGTAAATGGCATACAAGACTTTCCTTTCCTTTTATCTTAAAGCCAGGTGGCTGTGAGATAAAAACAGTCTCTTCCAATGGTCCATAGGCAGACTTAACATCTAAATGATGTAAGTCCCATTTCTTACTGCAGGCCAAGGCAGTGACCAACCTGATGGTCTCATGCCTGGCCACAGGTGAGAACACTTCCTCATAGTCTATTCCTTGCTTTTGTTGGAACCCTCTGGCAACAAGTCTTGCTTTGTGCTTGACTATTTTGCCATTGGGATCCAACTAGAGCTTAAAGACCCATTTAACACTTATTGTCTTCTTTCCTTTAGGCAAAACTGTCACAGTCCAAGTCTTGTTTTTTTCAATAGAGGCCAGCTCATCTATCATAGCATGTTTCCAGTTTTTATCCTTTAAGGCCTCCTTAAAGTCCACTGGTTCAGTATCAGCCATCATAGCAAAGTGGATGAGGTCACCATGCTCATTCACTTCACTATCTATGGCAATATCATAATCTGCAAGCCTCCTCTCAACCTTAGTGTTCTAGGCAGGGCCTGAACAGTAGGTTCAGGTTCTGTTTCAGCATTGTCCTCTTCCTCTTCTTGAGGATTCTGATCCTCATTAGGTAGAATAGGATCCTCTTCATCAGAACTATCACCAATAGGATTAGGTTCAGTGTCTAAGACCTCTTCTAGGATTGTAGAGTCCACTGAACTCACTAGTTCAGCTTTGTCCCAGTCTCATTGCTTGTCTTCAAGCACAACCACATCCCTAGATATTTCAATCTTATCAGTTTTAGGATCTAGCAGCCTATAAACACCTGTAGGATGATATCCAACAAGGATTAAGGGCTTGCTCTTATCCTCTAACTTCTTTCTCTTACCATCAGGTATATGGCTATATGCAAGTGAGCCAAATACCCTTAGGTGAGAAACCTTAGGCTTGTCACCACACCAGACATATTTTGGTACCTTGTCTTCCAAACCTTTAGTAGAGCACCTATTTAGGATATAGACTAATGTATGGACAGCTTCTGCCCATAGCCTTTTAAGTAGCCCCTTTGACTTGATCATGCTCCTAGCCATATCAAGTATTGTCCTATTCCTCCTTTCAGCAATACCATTATGCTGAGGAGTATAGGGTGATGTAACTTCATATATTACACCTTGAGTGGAGAAGTATTCCTCAAACTCTTTTGAGGTGTACTCACCACCACCATCAGTCCTTAAAACCTTAAGTTTCTTACCACTTTGAGTTTCTGCCATGGCCTTAAACTTCTTAAAAACACCAAAGGCTTCTTCTTTAGTCTTAAGTAGATATAACCAGATTTTCCTTGAAAATTCATCTACAAAAGTCATAAAGTATTTATTTTCCCTAACAGAGGGTATATCACAGAACTCACAAGACTGAATTAACAAAGATGTAAAGTAAAACTTGTAAACTTTTTATTTTACTTGTAAAACTGAAAACTGTGCAGATTACAAAGTGTATGTATATATTTATAGCTTTCACTGGGTCTGTTTAGATGTTAGAAGGGTTTGTTTTAGATACAAACACAGTTTGTTATATTAACAAACTAGTTAACAAACCGTTAACTACCAAAACAACTTTGTAACCACATTATAACAGCTTTTAAATAGCTGTTATATTATTTCCAATGTGTTTTAAGAATTTGCATTAAATTCCAGCATCGCATAGGGCGGCCAACAGCCACTTATTTCCAAACATTTGCAATCAAAGACCTGCAAGCATCATGGGAAGCCCATATTTTAAGAAATTTGGATGAATAAGCAAAGAAAATTACCTCTTTTTTGACCTGAAGCAGAAAAGGATAGTAATCAAACTACAAGGTGAAATGCAACGAGCAACATCCAACCAAATAATCAATACTTCAATCATTTCCCTAAAATGAATATGAAGTCCATACCATTATAAGTTTAAGGCTTAAATAGTTATTACCCCCTGAAAATATCCTCATTATCCAGTTACCCCCTGCAAAAAAAAAAGGTTTAAAAAACACCTTGTAAAATGTAACGTTATCCAGTTACCCCCTGCTGTTAACTTTTCTGTTAAAAAAATGTAAAATATAACTTTATCCAGTTACCCCCTGACGTCATTGCCACGTGTCACCATATTATTGGGCCTTTGTGACATGTGGCACTGACATGCCACGTCAGCATCTATGTCACCACTGCCACGTGGCACTGACATGTGCCACATCAGCAACCAATGGATGGCTGCCACGTGGCACTGACTTGGCTAAGTGGAATATTGTGTGTTACTAAAAAAATCATAGTTTTGGCATTGGATGGGTATTGAAACCATGACCCCCAAGTGACACACGCCTCTCCTAACCACGGAGCCACATGAATATTTGAGATTGTTAACTCACCTACAAATATATAATACATAATTGCCACTTAATTTAAAAAAAAACTGGAAAACGTTTTCATCAATCTGCGAATTACATTGTACATTTTTTTAACAGAAAAGTTCACAGCAGCGGGTAACTAGATAACGTTACATTTTACAAGATGTTTTTTAAATCTTTTTTTTTTGCATGGGGGGTAACTGGATAATGATGATATTTGCAGGGGTTAATAACTATTTAAACCTAAGTTTAAACATAAAAATATAAATATCTATATCTATTACTTTATTATTAATATAAGAAAAGTAACTTTTACGAGAAAATATTTCTCGCTAAAAATTTTCTCTCTTATTTTTTATCTCCTTGTATATCTTCTATACACTCTATATACTCTATATACTATTATGAAAATCTTATCCTATATTAACTATATAATACAATCAGCTAATAATACAATCAGCTACATTTGTTGGTGTCAAAACGGGCGGCCCGGCCCGGCCCGTTAACCGAACGCGGGCCGAAAATTCATGCCATGCCCGCGAAGTGGCGGGCTGGCGGGCTGGCGGGCTGGCCCGTCAATTTACACTGAATTTTAAAAAAAAAAAAACTAAACGGGCGATTTGGCCCGCCACAGTATTTAGCCCGCGGGCTAGCGGGCCGGGCAACGCGGGCCGACGGGCATCACTACCTTAGCCCTGCCCGCCTTATTTTGGTGGGCCAACGGGCCGGCCCGGCGGGCCAAGCCCGTTTTGACATCCCTTGTTGTCACCTATATCAACCATATTGATGTCTTCCTTTTCCCGCCTAAAACAAAATATAACTCAACCATCATTTTTTTATTATCTATTAACTATGCAATAAAGCCGGATAATATTTATTTGTAAAAAAAATCAACTGCACTTTTATCTATCTGTCTATCATTCTCTCTCTCTCCCTCCCTCCCTCCCTATCTATCTATCTATCTATATTCTCATGATCATCCCTTTCAATTACCCCCAATCTCCCTTGTCATAAGCCTTGCTAATATCTATCTTCAAAGCCACTTCTCCCACCTTACCACTTGTTTTACATTTCATATGATGGAGAGTTTCTATGGCCGCGAGAACAATGTCAGCAATGGAACAACTTTCAACAAAAGAAAAATATTCAATGGAAACGCACTTTGCTAATAAATGTTTCCAGTCTATTCACAAGCACTTTTGAAGTGACTTTATAAATAACATTACATAAAGTGATGGGTCTCAAATTCTTCATACAAGTGGGATTATCAACTTTTGGAATTAAAACAAGTTCTAAACTCACCCACCTAAAGCCAAGTCTTTCTCGTATTAAACAACTCAACCCCCACAAAGATACCAAAACCTCTTGAAAAAAGCCAGGTTTAAACCATAAGGTCTAGGTGATTTATCTGAATGCATTTGGAAAAGGGCTTGCTTGAATTCATCAATTTCTAGAGGCTTCAACAACTCCTCATTATCGACTTGTGAGACTCACCCCTCGACATATGTCTAAGAACTTCACCATATTCCCCTTGGTTACATTGAAATAAATAACTAAAAAACCTCCTGGCCTCCACACCCATTCCCCTTTGATCGCTCACTTCAACTCCATCTTCACGGACCAACTTTGTGATGCAATTCCTTCTTTTCCTTGCACTAGCCATGGCATGAAAAAACTTGGAATTTGTGTCACCATCCCTTAACTTTTGAGATTCTTACTAATATACTATTCTTTTGCTTGCAGGTAGTATTATCAGATTGAGGGGGGTGCAAAGAGCAAACCCAGATGTGGTAGGCCCAACAAAAACAGCTACTGGTTTACTGGACAAAAATTAATTTGCGGAACCCAGTGGATCTCCACTGTTCCTCCCCGCGGGTCCTGCTGACCCGGTTCGCTTGGATCAGTATATAACCTTTTTCCAGAAACCCTAGCTTCAGTTTCTTCAAGAATTTCTCTCTCTCCTTCTTGCTGCTCTGCGGCAATTTCTTTCTTCTCCGTTCAGAACCCAACTAGGGTTCTTGATCTTTGATGATTTCTTTGAGAAATCAACCCAGAGTTCGCAAGCGAAGCTTCGATTTTACACAGAAATCAGGTATACCTTCTTCTTCTTCTCTAACTCTTTTCTGTTTTCTTTCGGTTTGAAACCCTAGGTTTCAATACTGACTTTGGCTTTATTTCTTGTTGTTTCTGAGGATGATCTTGGTAGATCTTGAGGTTACGCGCAAGGATCTGCACGTAATGAGGTAGAATACTTCCTTTCTCTTAGAGCTCAGTTTCTGTTCAAGGTTCTTCAAACCCTAGCTTTCTGAAACTGTTCTCCTGGTTGTAGATCTGTGAAGATCTGCTACTGAAGATATTCAAACAGGTATAAAATCACTTCTCTGATCTTTACTTGTGTTGTTTGATGCCTCTGATTATGCTAAACACCTTTTGATATCTGTTTTTCTGTGTTTGCATGCTCTGGATCTTCACACCTTGAAGATCACTAACAGTTGTTGTTCTTTCCGTAAGAACAAGGTAGATTTTCACCCTCTCTCTCTATTTTTTCTTTCCTATGTTTTTTTCAGTCACTGAAGCAACACTAAAACTGATTCTTTGCTATATTTCTTTCACTTGTTTGCGAGGTATGAACTTCAACCACTTGTTGAAGTTGCTGGTACACAAACTCTCAGAAGAATGGCAAAGAAACTGTATACAGAACAGAAGGGAAGCAGAAGACTTAGAGTAAATGAAAATGTAAAACTTTATTGCTTTGTAAACTGTTAGATACTTTTTTTTGTACAAACTATGGACTATTACATATGTATTTATATACACTAGGCACTCATAGCAAGAGGACATGTCAGTTAAGAGGCTGTTATAAGAGATAACGGCTACTTAACTGAATAAACCTCCTAGGGCTTAGGATACACAATTAGTTATAACAAACTTAACAAACTCCAACTAATTTAAAACTGATTTTTGTTAAAGTTGTTGAAGTAGTTTAGTTTTCATAACTGCTGGAGCAACTGTCTTCTGTTTGTTTTATAAGACAGTTGCTAAATCCAAGGTTGTTGAATTTGTTTGGGTTAACCAAACTCAACATCCTCCCTTAAGCCAAACAAATAAAACATAGGTGAGTTACGACATAGAAACCATTACAAAACCTAAACTAGGAGAGAAACCTAAACAGGACAAGCCCCTGTGAAATAGCCTTAGAACCAAAAACACTCAGAACATGCCTCTGAGCCTAACATTTAAAAACATTGCCTTTAAAGTTTAAAAGCAATTATTCCTAGATCTCTCCTAAGTTTGGAAAAATGCTCACCTTTAAGTGGCTTAGTAAATATGTCAGCCAATTGCTCCTTAGTAGGGCAATAGTCTAGGCTTATCTTTCCATTAGACACTTGAGACCTTAAATAGTGAAACCTGGTCTCTATGTGCTTTGTGCGCCCATGGCCAATAGGATTTTTAGCCAAATTTAGGGCAGATTTGTTGTCCACCAGTAGCTTAGGAACTTGAGTTAGTGTAACCCCAAGCTCACCAAGTAAGGTTTCCAACCAAGCACATTGAGTGGCAGCACTACATGCTGCCACATACTCAGCCTCACATGTAGACAAAGCAACAATGCTTTGCTTTTTGGAGCTCCAACATATTGGGGCCCCTTGAAACTTGAAAAGATAGCCTGAAGTGCTTCTTCTGTCTAGCTGATCCCCACACCAGTCAGAATCGGAAAATCCAATAAGTTCAAACCCTTTAGAACCCTTCTTAGGAAAACACACTCCAAAATTTATGGTGCCTTGAATATATCTAAGTATTCGTTTAGCTGCATTTAGGTGAATTTGAAGGGGTTCATTCATGAACCTGCTTACCATACCAGTGGCATAGAGAATATCAGGCCTTGTATGGCACAGATATCTCAAAGAGCCAATAATCTGTCTATATAGAGTAGGATCCACCTTGTTTCCTTTTTCACCCTCCTTTTTAGCTAGGATTCCTTCAGCTGGATTGAGTGCAATGTTGCATTCATCCATTTTGAATCTGGTCAGAATCCCCTTAGCATATTTTTTCTGATGTAGAACAATTCCCTCAGGTTTCCATAGGAATTCTAGGCCCAAAAAATAAGTCAGCTGCCCCAAGTTGGTCATCTCAAATTCTGCCTCCATAGCTAATTTGAACTTCTCAATCTCTGCAGCTTTATTACCTGTTACCAATAGGTCATCAACATACAAACAAATTAGTAACATATCTGAATTTAGGGTACCTTTGACATAAACACCAAACTCAGTGGTGCATTTTTTGAAACCATTGTTTACAAAAAATGTGTCAATCCGTTTATTCCAGGCCCTAGGGGCCTGTTTTAAACCATATAGGGCTTTGTGGAGTTTACACACCAGGTCCTCCTTGCCCTTTACTTCAAAACCAGGGGGTTGAGAAATAAACACAAGTTCTTCTAGAGGACCATTCAGAAATGCAGACTTGACATCCAAATGATGCAAGTCCCATCCCCTACTGCAGGCCAAGGCTGTGACCATCCTAATAGTCTCATGTCTGGCCACAGGTGAGAAAACCTCCTCAAAGTCTATACCAGCCTTTTGTTGGAACCCCCTGGCAACAAGTCTAGCCTTATGCTTGACAATGTTGCCATTTGGATCCAATTTAAGCTTAAAAACCCATTTTACAGAAATTGCCTTTTTATCCTTAGGTAAGGCACACAGTGTCCAAGTTTTATTCTTGTTTATAGAATTTAACTCTTCCACCATTGCCCTTTTCCAATTAGGATCCTTTAGAGCTTCTCTAAAGTCCACAGGCTCTACATCAACTAGCATAACCTGGTGGATAAGGTTACCAGTCTCATCCACCTCATCATCATTAAACATTTCATAGTCTGCTAAGTTTCTAGGAGGCTGCCTTTGCCTATGACCCCTAGGAACTTCTTCCACATTAGGTACAATAGGTTCTGCATCACTCTCAGAACTGTCATCCTCCCTTACTGGAGAATTTGGAACTGTCTCATTGTCCATAGGCTCATCTTCCTCAGAAACATCACCCATAGGTGTAGTTTCTGCAGGGATTTCATCATTTACAACACAGCTTTCTGTTGAACCACTCTGTTCAACAGAATTCCAGCACCACTGTTTATCTTCTAGAATTACCACATCTCTAGAAATTTCAATTTTGTTGTTAGAGGGATTAAGCAGCCTATAAGCCCCAGTAGGATGGTACCCTACCAAGATTAGAGGTTTGCCCTTGTCCTCCAACTTAGTCCTTTTGCCATCAGGTACATGGCTAAACACAATTGAACCAAATACCCTTAGGTGAGAAACATTTGGAGTGTCACCACTCCAAACACACTCAGGAACTTTACCACTTAGGCCCTTTGTAGGACACCTGTTTAGTATGTAAAGAGAGGTAGTCACTGCCTCTGCCCACAACCAATTAGGTAGCCCCTTAGCCTTAATCATACTCCTGGCCATGTCCAGGATTGTTCTATTCCTCCTCTCAGCCATACCATTATGCTGAGGAGTATAAGGTGATGTCACCTCATGCACAACACCATGAGCAGTGCAGTACTCCTCAAATTCCTTTGAGGTGTACTCACCCCCACCATCTGTTCTCAGTATTTTTACCTTTCTGCCACATTGTGTTTCAGCCATTGTCTTGAACCTTTTAAACACACTAAAGGCTTCTCCTTTAGTTTTCAGTAAGTATAACCATATCTTCCTGGAAAACTCATCCACCACAGTCATGAAATACTTATTGCCCCCCATAGAGGGTGTTTCAAAAGGTCCACATAGGTCAGAATAAACAACATGCAGTAGGTCTTTAGAATTATACCTCATCTCAGTTTTAAAACTTTTCCTAGGCTGTTTACCCCTTAAACAACTAGTACATGCTTCTTTACTGAGACTTAGCTTAGGTAGACCAGTTACTAACCCTTTAGTACTTAGGTCACTTAGGCTTTTAGTGTTTAGGTGCCCATACCTCCTGTGCCACAGTATACCTTCAACATCAGCAGTGGCACTGAGACATTCAGTTTCAGTTACACTTATGCTGGTTTTGAAGGTTCTGTTGGAAGCAAGAGGTGTGGTCAGAATGAGCTTCTCATTAGCATCAAACAATTTTAATTTTAAATTTTTCATTAAAACTGAAAATCCTTTTTCAACAAGTTGTCCTAAGCTAATGAGATTACAGCTGATTCCTGGCACATAGAACACACCCTTTATAGTAATTACTTGACCATTTTCTTTAGTGAATTGTATGTCCCCTACCCCTTCAGATACTATTGATTGGTTAGAAGCACATCTTATAGTAGTCCTTTTACTTGAATCAAAGTTAACTAACCACCCTTTATTACCTGTCATGTGATTAGAGCAACCAGAATCTAAATACCAGGTTTCAGTGATGGTCTTTCCATCACTGGTAGTAACTACTAGTACAACACAGTCCTCACTAAGAGTTAGATCAAGTTTAGTCATGACAGAGTCTTCCTTAGGCTCTATCTCAGTAGCTTCATTAGTGACAGAGTCACTACTTGACTCTGTTTCTTCAGAAAACATAGAAAACACAACATGTTCATTATCTGAATCTGAATCTTGTTTTGCTATGTTAGCTTCATTCACATTAGATTTAGACTTAGGTTTAGTTGGACATTCATTAGCATAATGGCCATATTTATCGCATCTATAGCATTGTACATTAGATTTGTCCTTTTTCTTAGAGTTGTCACTAGGCTTAGAGTTCTCAGCCTTTCCCACAAAATTCCCAGATTTAGCTTTAGACCCCTTACCTTTACCTTGCTGGTTGTTTTTGTTAGAATTGCCCTTACCTCCTTTCTTCTTGGACTTCCCTTTAATGAAGAAAGCTGTGTCATCATCACTGTCATTATTCATCAAATTCAATCTAATTTCCTTAGCCTCCAATCTACTTTGAAGCTGTTCCACCTTTAGATCTTCTATAGCTATGGTGTCTTCTAGACTGTTAACACAGACATAAAAACGTTTAGTTAGAGATCTTAGGATTTTTCTACAGATTTCTTCATCTGTAAGACTGTGTCCATTTAGATTCATAGCATTAGTAATCTTTTTCACACGGCCACAATATGAGACAATGTCCTCATCACTCTTCATCTTAAGAGCTTCATATTGGGCTCTAAGGGCTTGCAATTTTTCCTTTTTTGCCTCAGTTGCCCCATTATAGTAGGCGTCCAGAGTGTCCCAAGCTCCCTTGGCACTCTCTATTCCCCTAATTCTATCAAAATTACTGTCATCTAATCCTATATGGATTAGATGTAATGCTTTCCAATCTTTCTGGATTTCTTCTTCATGCTTTGCAGTCTCCTCTGCAGTAGCAGGTCCTATCACTGGTGTCACACCACTCCTGACAATTCCCAGCACACCCCGGCAGCCAAAAACTGCTTTCATCTGGTGGCACCATCTGTCCCAATTCTTCCCATTGAGAATAGGAATCTGAGCCCCAAAGCTAGGATGTGTTTGCATATCTTTAGACATTTTCTTTATCCTGTTTTTCACAAGTCTCAACACACAGTTAGTAGCACAACACACACAGTCACTGTGTGATGTGTAGAAACAAAAGAACTTTAAAGAAAATCAACAGAATTTAAAGAAATTAAAGAAAACAGGCCCTGATTGAATCTAGCTCAATGATACCATTTTGAGATTCTTACTAATATACTATTCTTTTGCTTGCAGGTAGTATTATCAGATTGAGGGGGGTGCAAAGAGCAAACCCAGATGATGCCCAACAAAAACAGCTACTGGTTTACTGGACAAAAATTAATTTGCGGAACCCAGTGGATCTCCACTGTTCCTCCCCGCGGGTCCTGCTGACCCGGTTCGCTTGGATCAGTATATAACCTTTTTCCAGAAACCCTAGCTTCAGTTTCTTCAAGAATTTCTCTCTCTCCTTCTTGCTGCTCTGCGGCAATTTCTTTCTTCTCCGTTCAGAACCCAACTAGGGTTCTTGATCTTTGATGATTTCTTTGAGAAAACAACCCAGAGTTCGCAAGCGAAGCTTCGATTTTACACAGAAATCAGGTATACCTTCTTCTTCTTCTCTAACTCTTTTCTGTTTTCTTTCGGTTTGAAACCCTAGGTTTCAATACTGACTTTGGCTTTATTTCTTGTTGTTTCTGAGGATGATCTTGGTAGATCTTGAGGTTACGCGCAAGGATCTGCACGTAATGAGGTAGAATACTTCCTTTCTCTTAGAGCTCAGTTTCTGTTCAAGGTTCTTCAAACCCTAGCTTTCTGAAACTGTTCTCCTGGTTGTAGATCTGTGAAGATCTGCTACTGAAGATATTCAAACAGGTATAAAATCACTTCTCTGATCTTTACTTGTGTTGTTTGATGCCTCTGATTATGCTAAACACCTTTTGATATCTGTTTTTCTGTGTTTGCATGCTCTGGATCTTCACACCTTGAAGATCACTAACAGTTGTTGTTCTTTCCGTAAGAACAAGGTAGATTTTCACCCTCTCTCTCTATTTTTTCTTTCCTATGTTTTTTTCAGTCACTGAAGCAACACTAAAACTGATTCTTTGCTATATTTCTTTCACTTGTTTGCGAGGTATGAACTTCAACCACTTGTTGAAGTTGCTGGTACACAAACTCTCAGAAGAATGGCAAAGAAACTGTATACAGAACAGAAGGGAAGCAGAAGACTTAGAGTAAATGAAAATGTAAAACTTTATTGCTTTGTAAACTGTTAGATACTTTTTTTTGTACAAACTATGGACTATTACATATGTATTTATATACACTAGGCACTCATAGCAAGAGGACATGTCAGTTAAGAGGCTGTTATAAGAGATAACGGCTACTTAACTGAATAAACCTCCTAGGGCTTAGGATACACAATTAGTTATAACAAACTTAACAAACTCCAACTAATTTAAAACTGATTTTTGTTAAAGTTGTTGAAGTAGTTTAGTTTTCATAACTGCTGGAGCAACTGTCTTCTGTTTGTTTTATAAGACAGTTGCTAAATCCAAGGTTGTTGAATTTGTTTGGGTTAACCAAACTCAACATCCTCCCTTAAGCCAAACAAATAAAACATAGGTGAGTTACGACATAGAAACCATTACAAAACCTAAACTAGGAGAGAAACCTAAACAGGACAAGCCCCTGTGAAATAGCCTTAGAACCAAAAACACTCAGAACATGCCTCTGAGCCTAACATTTAAAAACATTGCCTTTAAAGTTTAAAAGCAATTATTCCTAGATCTCTCCTAAGTTTGGAAAAATGCTCACCTTTAAGTGGCTTAGTAAATATGTCAGCCAATTGCTCCTTAGTAGGGCAATAGTCTAGGCTTATCTTTCCATTAGACACTTGAGACCTTAAATAGTGAAACCTGGTCTCTATGTGCTTTGTGCGCCCATGGCCAATAGGATTTTTAGCCAAATTTAGGGCAGATTTGTTGTCCACCAGTAGCTTAGGAACTTGAGTTAGTGTAACCCCAAGCTCACCAAGTAAGGTTTCCAACCAAGCACATTGAGTGGCAGCACTACATGCTGCCACATACTCAGCCTCACATGTAGACAAAGCAACAATGCTTTGCTTTTTGGAGCTCCAACATATTGGGGCCCCTTGAAACTTGAAAAGATAGCCTGAAGTGCTTCTTCTGTCTAGCTGATCCCCACACCAGTCAGAATCGGAAAATCCAATAAGTTCAAACCCTTTAGAACCCTTCTTAGGAAAACACACTCCAAAATTTATGGTGCCTTGAATATATCTAAGTATTCGTTTAGCTGCATTTAGGTGAATTTGAAGGGGTTCATTCATGAACCTGCTTACCATACCAGTGGCATAGAGAATATCAGGCCTTGTATGGCACAGATATCTCAAAGAGCCAATAATCTGTCTATATAGAGTAGGATCCACCTTGTTTCCTTTTTCACCCTCCTTTTTAGCTAGGATTCCTTCAGCTGGATTGAGTGCAATGTTGCATTCATCCATTTTGAATCTGGTCAGAATCCCCTTAGCATATTTTTTCTGATGTAGAACAATTCCCTCAGGTTTCCATAGGAATTCTAGGCCCAAAAAATAAGTCAGCTGCCCCAAGTTGGTCATCTCAAATTCTGCCTCCATAGCTAATTTGAACTTCTCAATCTCTGCAGCTTTATTACCTGTTACCAATAGGTCATCAACATACAAACAAATTAGTAACATATCTGAATTTAGGGTACCTTTGACATAAACACCAAACTCAGTGGTGCATTTTTTGAAACCATTGTTTACAAAAAATGTGTCAATCCGTTTATTCCAGGCCCTAGGGGCCTGTTTTAAACCATATAGGGCTTTGTGGAGTTTACACACCAGGTCCTCCTTGCCCTTTACTTCAAAACCAGGGGGTTGAGAAATAAACACAAGTTCTTCTAGAGGACCATTCAGAAATGCAGACTTGACATCCAAATGATGCAAGTCCCATCCCCTACTGCAGGCCAAGGCTGTGACCATCCTAATAGTCTCATGTCTGGCCACAGGTGAGAAAACCTCCTCAAAGTCTATACCAGCCTTTTGTTGGAACCCCCTGGCAACAAGTCTAGCCTTATGCTTGACAATGTTGCCATTTGGATCCAATTTAAGCTTAAAAACCCATTTTACAGAAATTGCCTTTTTATCCTTAGGTAAGGCACACAGTGTCCAAGTTTTATTCTTGTTTATAGAATTTAACTCTTCCACCATTGCCCTTTTCCAATTAGGATCCTTTAGAGCTTCTCTAAAGTCCACAGGCTCTACATCAACTAGCATAACCTGGTGGATAAGGTTACCAGTCTCATCCACCTCATCATCATTAAACATTTCATAGTCTGCTAAGTTTCTAGGAGGCTGCCTTTGCCTATGACCCCTAGGAACTTCTTCCACATTAGGTACAATAGGTTCTGCATCACTCTCAGAACTGTCATCCTCCCTTACTGGAGAATTTGGAACTGTCTCATTGTCCATAGGCTCATCTTCCTCAGAAACATCACCCATAGGTGTAGTTTCTGCAGGGATTTCATCATTTACAACACAGCTTTCTGTTGAACCACTCTGTTCAACAGAATTCCAGCACCACTGTTTATCTTCTAGAATTACCACATCTCTAGAAATTTCAATTTTGTTGTTAGAGGGATTAAGCAACCTATAAGCCCCAGTAGGATGGTACCCTACCAAGATTAGAGGTTTGCCCTTGTCCTCCAACTTAGTCCTTTTGCCATCAGGTACATGGCTAAACACAATTGAACCAAATACCCTTAGGTGAGAAACATTTGGAGTGTCACCACTCCAAACACACTCAGGAACTTTACCACTTAGGCCCTTTGTAGGACACCTGTTTAGTATGTAAAGAGAGGTAGTCACTGCCTCTGCCCACAACCAATTAGGTAGCCCCTTAGCCTTAATCATACTCCTGGCCATGTCCAGGATTGTTCTATTCCTCCTCTCAGCCATACCATTATGCTGAGGAGTATAAGGTGATGTCACCTCATGCACAACACCATGAGCAGTGCAGTACTCCTCAAATTCCTTTGAGGTGTACTCACCCCCACCATCTGTTCTCAGTATTTTTACCTTTCTGCCACATTGTGTTTCAGCCATTGTCTTGAACCTTTTAAACACACTAAAGGCTTCTCCTTTAGTTTTCAGTAAGTATAACCATATCTTCCTGGAAAACTCATCCACCACAGTCATGAAATACTTATTGCCCCCCATAGAGGGTGTTTCAAAAGGTCCACATAGGTCAGAATAAACAACATGCAGTAGGTCTTTAGAATTATACCTCATCTCAGTTTTAAAACTTTTCCTAGGCTGTTTACCCCTTAAACAACTAGTACATGCTTCTTTACTGAGACTTAGCTTAGGTAGACCAGTTACTAACCCTTTAGTACTTAGGTCACTTAGGCTTTTAGTGTTTAGGTGCCCATACCTCCTGTGCCACAGTATACCTTCAACATCAGCAGTGGCACTGAGACATTCAGTTTCAGTTACACTTATGCTGGTTTTGAAGGTTCTGTTGGAAGCAAGAGGTGTGGTCAGAATGAGCTTCTCATTAGCATCAAACAATTTTAATTTTAAATTTTTCATTAAAACTGAAAATCCTTTTTCAACAAGTTGTCCTAAGCTAATGAGATTACAGCTGATTCCTGGCACATAGAACACACCCTTTATAGTAATTACTTGACCATTTTCTTTAGTGAATTGTATGTCCCCTACCCCTTCAGATACTATTGATTGGTTAGAAGCACATCTTATAGTAGTCCTTTTACTTGAATCAAAGTTAACTAACCACCCTTTATTACCTGTCATGTGATTAGAGCAACCAGAATCTAAATACCAGGTTTCAGTGATGGTCTTTCCATCACTGGTAGTAACTACTAGTACAACACAGTCCTCACTAAGAGTTAGATCAAGTTTAGTCATGACAGAGTCTTCCTTAGGCTCTATCTCAGTAGCTTCATTAGTGACAGAGTCACTACTTGACTCTGTTTCTTCAGAAAACATAGAAAACACAACATGTTCATTATCTGAATCTGAATCTTGTTTTGCTATGTTAGCTTCATTCACATTAGATTTAGACTTAGGTTTAGTTGGACATTCATTAGCATAATGGCCATATTTATCGCATCTATAGCATTGTACATTAGATTTGTCCTTTTTCTTAGAGTTGTCACTAGGCTTAGAGTTCTCAGCCTTTCCCACAAAATTCCCAGATTTAGCTTTAGACCCCTTACCTTTACCTTGCTGGTTGTTTTTGTTAGAATTGCCCTTACCTCCTTTCTTCTTGGACTTCCCTTTAATGAAGAAAGCTGTGTCATCATCACTGTCATTATTCATCAAATTCAATCTAATTTCCTTAGCCTCCAATCTACTTTGAAGCTGTTCCACCTTTAGATCTTCTATAGCTATGGTGTCTTCTAGACTGTTAACACAGACATAAAAACGTTTAGTTAGAGATCTTAGGATTTTTCTACAGATTTCTTCATCTGTAAGACTGTGTCCATTTAGATTCATAGCATTAGTAATCTTTTTCACACGGCCACAATATGAGACAATGTCCTCATCACTCTTCATCTTAAGAGCTTCATATTGGGCTCTAAGGGCTTGCAATTTTTCCTTTTTTGCCTCAGTTGCCCCATTATAGTAGGCGTCCAGAGTGTCCCAAGCTCCCTTGGCACTCTCTATTCCCCTAATTCTATCAAAATTACTGTCATCTAATCCTATATGGATTAGATGTAATGCTTTCCAATCTTTCTGGATTTCTTCTTCATGCTTTGCAGTCTCCTCTGCAGTAGCAGGTCCTATCACTGGTGTCACACCACTCCTGACAATTCCCAGCACACCCCGGCAGCCAAAAACTGCTTTCATCTGGTGGCACCATCTGTCCCAATTCTTCCCATTGAGAATAGGAATCTGAGCCCCAAAGCTAGGATGTGTTTGCATATCTTTAGACATTTTCTTTATCCTGTTTTTCACAAGTCTCAACACACAGTTAGTAGCACAACACACACAGTCACTGTGTGATGTGTAGAAACAAAAGAACTTTAAAGAAAATCAACAGAATTTAAAGAAATTAAAGAAAACAGGCCCTGATTGAATCTAGCTCAATGATACCATTTTGAGATTCTTACTAATATACTATTCTTTTGCTTGCAGGTAGTATTATCAGATTGAGGGGGGTGCAAAGAGCAAACCCAGATGATGCCCAACAAAAACAGCTACTGGTTTACTGGACAAAAATTAATTTGCGGAACCCAGTGGATCTCCACTGTTCCTCCCCGCGGGTCCTGCTGACCCGGTTCGCTTGGATCAGTATATAACCTTTTTCCAGAAACCCTAGCTTCAGTTTCTTCAAGAATTTCTCTCTCTCCTTCTTGCTGCTCTGCGGCAATTTCTTTCTTCTCCGTTCAGAACCCAACTAGGGTTCTTGATCTTTGATGATTTCTTTGAGAAAACAACCCAGAGTTCGCAAGCGAAGCTTCGATTTTACACAGAAATCAGGTATACCTTCTTCTTCTTCTCTAACTCTTTTCTGTTTTCTTTCGGTTTGAAACCCTAGGTTTCAATACTGACTTTGGCTTTATTTCTTGTTGTTTCTGAGGATGATCTTGGTAGATCTTGAGGTTACGCGCAAGGATCTGCACGTAATGAGGTAGAATACTTCCTTTCTCTTAGAGCTCAGTTTCTGTTCAAGGTTCTTCAAACCCTAGCTTTCTGAAACTGTTCTCCTGGTTGTAGATCTGTGAAGATCTGCTACTGAAGATATTCAAACAGGTATAAAATCACTTCTCTGATCTTTACTTGTGTTGTTTGATGCCTCTGATTATGCTAAACACCTTTTGATATCTGTTTTTCTGTGTTTGCATGCTCTGGATCTTCACACCTTGAAGATCACTAACAGTTGTTGTTCTTTCCGTAAGAACAAGGTAGATTTTCACCCTCTCTCTCTATTTTTTCTTTCCTATGTTTTTTTCAGTCACTGAAGCAACACTAAAACTGATTCTTTGCTATATTTCTTTCACTTGTTTGCGAGGTATGAACTTCAACCACTTGTTGAAGTTGCTGGTACACAAACTCTCAGAAGAATGGCAAAGAAACTGTATACAGAACAGAAGGGAAGCAGAAGACTTAGAGTAAATGAAAATGTAAAACTTTATTGCTTTGTAAACTGTTAGATACTTTTTTTTGTACAAACTATGGACTATTACATATGTATTTATATACACTAGGCACTCATAGCAAGAGGACATGTCAGTTAAGAGGCTGTTATAAGAGATAACGGCTACTTAACTGAATAAACCTCCTAGGGCTTAGGATACACAATTAGTTATAACAAACTTAACAAACTCCAACTAATTTAAAACTGATTTTTGTTAAAGTTGTTGAAGTAGTTTAGTTTTCATAACTGCTGGAGCAACTGTCTTCTGTTTGTTTTATAAGACAGTTGCTAAATCCAAGGTTGTTGAATTTGTTTGGGTTAACCAAACTCAACATTAACCAGTAGACATTTTCCCCCTGCTTCCAAAATGTCTCCTCTTGATCCAACAACTTACTCAACTTTCATCTCCCTCAATGCGTGGAAATTAGCGTCTCTGTTACCCCTTGCAAGAGCTCAACATCGCGCCTACATTGCTTGATGTCGTCCCAGTACTTAGCTTTAAGCTTGCGACCCCAAACATCAACCACTTCTATACATTGCGTTATTTTCGACATGAAATCCACCCCTTCACCCCCTTTCCAACTATCGTCCACTATTGAAGTAAGCTCAGGTTCGTCCAAACACACTTTCTTGAATCGTAAAGGCTTCCGTAAATGCCTCCTGTTCTCATCGCCTAGTCTAAGCCAAATTGGTGAGTGATTTAACTTGTCCAAAATACCATTGACTAGTCTATGTGTGGGAAAACTATCAATCCAACTTTGGGTGGCTAGTGTACGATCAAGTCTTTCCTCTTTACTTTAGGTATAGATAGTGACATGTAACACTAAATTAAATATAGTAACCATCATTGGATCGTTGGCACAAATATATGTCTTCAATTTTGACTCGATTTCGTTAACATAAAGATCGATCGATATCAAACATGAGTGGTAGAAAACCCATATAAAAAATAAGGTAGATATTAATAAAAAAGCACAAATAGTACATATAAAAATGATAAATATTAATCTAAAGAAAAATAGCTTAACGTGTAAAGAACAAAACTTCAACATAATATTTTGAACCCAAAACATAAAGTAATAGATTATGCCATCTCTAGTTAATAAGGCTAGTAATTTCTAATAATGGTAATGGAAAGTAAAAAGATAAAATTATAAAAAGGGGGGAAGTCATTATAGTGATGCTTTTGCATACCTCTATAGGATGGTTTGTATTTCCTTTCAGTTATATTATTGTTTATGCTCATGGGTATTGGTCTAGTCCCCCATGTTTTCTGTTTATTTTCTCTTTTTATCAATATAATTTAGGGAGAGTACACTTTTTTCTTCTTGATGTTTTTTCCCTTAGGAGGGTTTTGCATCAGAAGGTTTTAACAATGCTCCATATCTCTTTCTTTTGCTTAAAGAAAATAAAATTAAAAAAGGGGAAAAGTAACATGCAAATCAAGCATGTAGAAGACCAAAATAAAAAATGAAATCGAAAACCCAACAATAACAACCTTTTAGTAAAGAAGGGGCAAACAAAGAAGACAAATCCACCACAAACCAAAATGGGAAAACAATAAGCAATATATAAGTTTGGTAATCAATACAAACGACCTACATAATAAATTAGATAATGCATTAAAATCTGTACAACTAGCACTTTAAACGGTAAACATGATATGCAAAACAAAACAGGTGACACTAAACAAAGCCATATAACACTTAATACCACTAAGCAGGAAGAAATATATGCATGTCAACATAATAAAATGTGTAACATCCCTAATTTCGTTAAATTCAATTTATGGAATTTACGAGTGATTTATTATTCAAATGAAAGATAAATCATGTCACTGATATGGGATAGTCGAGAAAGCAACGTTTAGTGGATAAACCATAGGATTAAAGTGCAAGTTGGAGAGAAATTTGGAAAAAATAAGGATTAAGAATGAATTAATGAGCCAAGGGTATTTTGGTCTTTTCCAACCATTTAAACCCTCAGCCCATTATCTCACATAACTCAGCCACTTCCCTGATTATTCATTACCTTGCTGAAATAGAAAAGAATAGGAGGAGAGAGAGGGGAGAGTGGGGCGAAGGAGGAGAAGAGGAGAGGAACACCACCACCATCAAACTTGTTGCATGTAAGTGAAATTTTGTCCCTTCAATTCAGTTTTTCATCCTCTTTCCAACCAACTAACTTTCATCATCCCATTCCTCCGGATTCTCAATTCACCATTTTCGAACCTCCTAGCTCTCAAGTAGCAAAAATGGAGTTTTGAGCTCCTATGACTGAAGCTTGATGCCAACTTCATTGCATGTGTTTAGGAATCCTTGAAATTCAGTTTGGAAGCACCATTAGCCACACATTGTCGACTTCAAGGAGGGATTGACTGAGGAAGTTACTGTTTTCGGAGTACAAAGTGAGTTGGTTGCGGTTTTGAAGCGTTTGGACGCGTATGGTGCGAGTTCGTGAAGTTTTGACATCGTGAGCTTAGGGAGTCTCGGTGATTCATGATTTTCATCACGATAGGTGAGTTTTACTCGCGTTTAAGGTTTTATGTTTTGTTGTTGAAATGTTGGTTGAAATCGGTATTTTGATTTCGAAAGATTATTGACTCGAAACCGTTTTTCGGAAAATAACGTTTTACGGTTTTTATAAAAATTATATATGAATTATGTGAATTTTGATGGTACTGGAATGTGTTTGTATTCTGGTTGTGTTGTTGGAATTTTGATTGGGTTACGGATTGGATACGATCGGAAAAGCGGAACGAAATAAACAAAGCGAACTATGAATCTGCATAGGACGCACGGACCGTGCGCCCATGGGCACGGGTCGTGCGCCCTCTTCGGTGATGCCTGCGAAAAATTAAGCAGCGCACACAGACCGTGTGCCCCTGGGCACGGGTCGTGCGCATGCTTCTGTTACCGGATGCCAAAACTTCGTTTCACCGCTCCTTTCGATTCCAAACCTCTTCTAATCTTCTTTCCAACCATTTGTGATGATTCTTAACTCATAAAACTTTGGTTTTGACGTGTTCAAGATGGTTTTGGGAAATTGTCTTCAAACCTATAAATATTTTGCTAAACCGAATTAGGACACACGTGTGCGAATAAAGGTTTTCTAAAAGAAACGATCCAAACGGTTTTCGTTGTCGAATCACAATTGATGTGGGATATTTGTAATCTCATCTAGACCGGTTATGGTACCACGATATATAGATTATATCGAAAATAGGAGTCGGCCCAATGCGGGTATGATATATAAGGCGGGGAAGGTCATGTGCCCCTACCCTAGGCCCTGGACACGTTAGGTAAAGTACTGGCGGGGGTTTATCGGGATTGTGGCTGTTGCACGGTCGATGTTATGCTACGTTAGGTACACGATTCGCCGAGGTTGTGGTTGTTTGCACGGTCGGTGTTTCGATTGGTAAGCTTGTAATTATAAATAAACTTACGAGGCTTAGAAATAATTGAATAACACATTATATGCCGAGATTGTGGTTGTTTGCACGATCGGCGATGTGCTAAGGTTATATGAGCAAGTGGTTTATAAATTAAACTATGTTGCAACGGTTTTATAATTGAACCGAGTGATTGTGAGGGGTCACGGTAGAACTCACTGAGATATCTTATCTCACCCTATCATTATTATGGTTTTTACAGAGAAACAGGGTAAGAGGAAGACAAGGCGGCACGATTAGGTGACGTGCTTATGGAGATGCTGAAGACTTGTAGTCTCGAGTTTCCGATTATGCTTCTCTTGTTATTTTCTGTTATCGTTATATAACTTGTATTTGATATGAGTTGTATAAACCTATTCCGCTTCTCTGGTTATGATATTGAACAATAGACTTTGTATTCCTTTTAAGTTGAGAACCAAGTTAAATTTTAAGGACTTCAAGACAGGTTGATCTGAGACATTATGTTTTATTATTTGAAAAATTTAGTGTGTTCAATATCTAAACAGAGATTGTGTCCTCTGATTGTTGACACAGATGTGCATCTCAGTGTATCTACATGTTAGAAATATTAGGGTGTTACAAAATGACAACAAATCAAAGCAAGTAAACATATAAAAGTTATATCACACACAATTCTAAAAAATAAATAAATTAAAGGAACAAACATTAAAGTTAAACACAAAAGAAACGAAATGAAGGAACAAACATTAGTTTTTTTTAATAAATAAAAAAGGAACGGAAAATTGTAGTTCTTAGTTAGAAAATGTTTCTTTTTTGATATTTTTTAAGTCATAATCTATTTATTATTTTTTGGATTCGCGTAGTGTTTAAAAAAAATGTATCTAATGCAATCATTATTAATATTTTAGATTTTGTAACATCCCGGTATTTTTATCGAGTAAAAATACCCAAGTGCACCATCCCTAAAACATCAGAGATATAAAATTCTTGCATAGATACTGAACACTGCAATATAGTTCTCGCTGAATTACAACAAAACAGTCTTAAATACAAATAAGACCCAAAAAGGTTCCTTGACCATAACCTTCAGCAAACTATAGTACTCAATATCATACAAGAAAGCGGAATAAAGTCATAACACTAACGACATAGAGTTGTGGTACATAGACAACAAAAAGGAAAATATAAACTTAAGCATAAAGGCTAAGTCATCATCAATCGCCCGAACTCAACCTACTCGTGCCTCTTGAATTTCTGCTGTCCCTTTTTCTCTGTAAAACAACAACATATAAACAGTGAGATACAATCTCAGTGAGTTCTACCGAGACCCCTAACAACACTCTCGGTTCAATTATGAAACCATTCGAACACGTCACCGACTGCGCGAACTCTAAGCCCGGTGAACCGCATTCTTTAACTTTTAACATAATGCCGACTGCGCGAACGCTAAGCTCGGCTAACTTGTTAAAACTTAGTACGACACCGACTGCGCGAACGCTAAGCTGCGGTGAACCGCACTGTACGACACCGACTGCGCGAACGCTAAGCCCGATGTATCGAACAACAAACAATTTAACATAGCATACCACGTAGGACTCATAGTCCGCTTTATTATTAATAAAACATATCCGCACACGTGTACTATTATTCGGTTTTTCGAAACAATTTCAACTTCAAAAACAGTTCATTTTACCTTTTAAATTGTATATTCAGTCAGGCCTCTGAATAAGCTCTCAAACGCATCTTAGAACAGCTCAATCGGGTTCCAGGATAAAAAGTTATCGCGAAAACAAAATCAGTGTACAGTTGCTGAAAAACTGCAAAGCGTCGCAACGCGAACTGCTACCGTCGCGACGCGAACTGCTACCGTCGCGACGCGAAAAGAGTCAGAATTATTTTCGTTGCAAAACTGAGCCTGGTCCTGACGCGATGGGGACAGGTTGCGACGCGACCGTCTGCAGAAAAATGCTGGTTTTGTGGTTTCTCGCGAAATTCGCTATTCCACTTGATTCCGATTCTTGTTCCGATTAAAAACAGTTCAAACAACCATAAAAACAGATTCAATCAATGTCACACAATCAATCAAATCAATCAAAAACTCAATCTAAACGAATTTTATCACATTACGATATATTTCGAAATAACGATTTTCGACTCAAAATCTTTCGAAATCAATTAACGTAAAATTCATAGTAAAACGAAATAATCCTAAGTGTGAGGAAAACACCGATTGTGATGAAAATCACAAATAGCCGAGACTTTCCGCGAAACTGCTTTTCCGTCATAACCACACGAACGCTCCCCGAATCAACTCCACGTTCCGGCGACATCTGTATCCGCTCCCAAAGCTTTCCACTCGATCACGAGACATCTTTTTGACCGAAATACCGAATTCCTCGAAATCCCGCCATTCGAACCCTAATCACCAACCAACTTCCAATTCGCGAAATTGAACTTCGTTCCGCACTCAATACGCTTCGGGTTCATTCCTAATCATCCTTGAATCATCAAACACTATTCATCATCTTCAACCTTCAATCACTATTCGCACATAAACCCCAAATTTGATTTTCAAACCCTAACTCACCCAATCTTTGATTCCTTCACTCCAAGCTAGCAATCAACATTATATTTGAACTTCTATGGCTCTAAAACTCATGAATGGAAGCATAACACCTCAAACCTCCTCTTTTATTCATCAAAATCGAAAATGGCAAAGTGAGAGAGAGTGAATTGATGGTGATGATGTTGGTACCAAATTGAAGAGGAAGAAACGGTGATTATTTTTTGTGTTGGAAGGAAGAAATTTCGATGAACCTATCTCTCCCTTGCTCCTCTTCTTCCTTCCATACCCATTCTCCATTTTCTTTCTTCTTCTCCTTTCTTTCTCTGTCTCTTTCTCGTTTCCTTTTCTTTCTTTCTTTCATTTCTTTTCTTTCTTTCTTTATATATATTAAGTGGTAATGTGGTCAAATGACCACATTGCCCTTAATCTCTAATTTCGTTTCTAAATCGTCCTTGCCCCGAATTAACTGGTTAACGATCCTATGACAACCAATAATTAATTTTAGTACTCAATAAATTTACCAGTCAAGTACTAAAATAATTCAATTGGGTTAGCATCCAAATAATTCTATTAATTATTTTGGGGATGTTACATTCACCCCAACTTGAAAGAATTTTGTCCTCAAAATTTCGTCAAGTCCTTTATTTGACTAGAAAGGTCTAAATGTGCTGGAAAACAATCTTGGATTAACGAAATGAGTGTAGAAAATCTTCCTAAGTTGGCACGTCAATCTTTAAGTATGTTCTACTACTACCCTAGAACGCTCTAAGGTTATAGTCTGAACTCTCTTGTTAAGAATCAACACGAGAAACTCATCACTCGCCTCCATAGGCTTGGCACTACGTTTGAAAACACTTCCGTAACTTTACTCCAATTATCCTCGTTTACACCCCAACTTTGATTAATCTAAATCAAAGGGTTTAATATGAGGCACTTGATAGAAATACATGTTGAAAATGAGGTCCGCATATTGGTACTCCTCGGTAGAGGTAAGAACAAACATGATTTCCCCGAAGGGTGTAAACACGTTCTCAACAATTTTCAAAAAATCCTTATCAGTTCTCGTACACCTTGAAAAATGTGGCGGAAAGTCACGGCGAAATTCCTTGACTCGCTTCCAAGTTTTCGAGGTAAAATTTTTTCAAAAAGATGGAAGGAGGGTTTTAAAAACGTTGGCCTTACACGTATAAATAAGCCGTGAGGACATCGATCAAATAAATTTGAAAACAATCAAATTACCTCAAAGTTGTTTTCAAAACAACTATCAAACTGAACTCAGAGTTCCTTTTCCTCTATTGCAACTTTCCTCACGATATTTTTACCAACGACGCACCCAATTCCTTTCCGAATTGGCCAATAGCGTTGAGAGTTTCCCCTCAACCTAAGTACGCCTCCAATGATTTTCTTCTATAAGATTTTATTAGCCTCTTGATTTGTTCCAAAAATTTAACTTTAGCATGCGGTTTTTCACAAAATGACTTTCAAAACTACCATGTCGTACGCCTATCTTCACTTCGGAAATTCCAGTCACTTGCAAGCGGATCCATCAATTAATCCTTTGATGGGTATTCGCAACGTGAAAAACAGTCAGTAGTCACCTCACTTTCATATCTGTATTCACGTTTGACTTGTCAAACGAAATTACATAATACTATCTGATTATTGACCTTTGCAAGCGAAAGGTTAACACCAAAACCTTGCCAATAAAGTGGAAACTTATGGATGTACCCTGGATGACACTTCAACTCGAAGTTATAATCCTTCGGAAATTCTACCCATCTTCTTTGCCTGTTATTCAGTTCTTTTTGATCAAACAGATACTTTAAACTTTTGTGATTACCAAAGACTTCGAAACGAGTCCCACACATGTAATGTCTCCAAATCTTCAATGCATTTACAATAGCTGTCAACTCCAAATCATGAGTTGGATAATTCCCCTCATGAATCTTCAATTGCCTGGATGCATAAGCTACCACTTGTTGATTTTGCATGAGAACACATCCTAAACTCTTCCCAGTACCGTCGTTGTAAAATTTGAAATTCCACAGACGTATCCGGAAGAATCAGGATTGGAGCATAAGTCAACCGAATCTTCAACTCTTGAAAACATTCTTCATAATCGGCATCCCACCTAAACGGTTGACCCTTACGAGTTAACCGAGTAAGTGGAAGAACTAACTTTGTAGAACCCTTGAATAAATCTTCTACATGACTAGCTAGACCCAAGAAACTTCTGATCTCTGTGACTGATGTCGGTCGTTCCCAGTTTAACACAACCTCCATCTTACTGGGATCCACAGCAACTCCCGATTGGGAAATCACGTGTCCCAAAAACTTTACCTCAGGCATCCAGAAATCACACTTCGAGGGTTTTGCATACAATTTCTTTTCTCGGAGTACATTCAGAACAATGCGGAGATGTTGAACATGCTGCTCAATGGTCTTCGAGTACACCAAGATAGCATCGATGAAAACGACTACAAACTGATCCAGGTACGTGTGGAAGACTCGGTTCATGTAATCCATGAATATCGCTGGAGCATTAGTCAAACCGAAGGGCATCACTACGAACTCGTAATGTCCATACCTAGTACGGAAAGCTGTCTTTGGAATATCTAAGGCTCTAACTTTTATTTGATGATAGCCCGACCTTAGATCAATTTTTGAAAACACCATAGCACCTCGAAGTTGATCAAGCAAATCATCTATCCTTGGCAACAGATATTTATTCTTGATTGTCACTTTATTGAGTTGTCGATAATCAACGCACAACTCATGCTACCATCTTTCTTTTTGACTAGCAACACCGGAGCACCCCATGTAGAAGCGCTCGGTCTGATAAACTTCTTTGTTATCAACTCTTCAAGTTGAGATTTCAATTCCTTTAATTCTAAAGGAGACATTCGATAAGGAGAAATAGATATTGATCCTGTGCCAGGAACCAATTCTATAGAAAATTTTACCTCTCTATCTGGAGGTACAGAAGAGACTTCATCCGGAAAAACATCCAGAGATTCATTCACAACTTGAACAGAAAGCAATTGTAACCGGTTTCAGTGGATGCAGATAACATAATAACATAAGCTTCTGCACCTTGGAATAATGATTGGTTTGCTGAGGTGAAAGAGATAACTGCTTCGGAATTTGCCTTCGTCAATTCCACTGATTCAGAGGCGAAATTGATAGTTCGCTTGGCACAGTCGATTGTAACATGATTTGCAGTCATCCAATTCATAGCCAGAATGACGTCCATACTTCTCATAGGCAAACAAATAAATTCTATTACAAAATTTGTCTCCTATGACAAGTAGATAATTTTGACATAAGGATTGGGTCTCGACACGACCCTTAGCAGCAGTAAAAACGTTATTGGCTCGGATAGCGGAGATAAAACTAATCCTAACCGATCCACACATGATTGTGCTATAAAACAACGGGTTGCACCCAAATCGTATAATATACTGATCGAGCTATTGAAAAGAAATCCTATACCCATCAGTAAATTGTCTGCAGGTGTGAGTGTCTGGGCATCCAAAGTGTTGATTCGCCCACGTGTTGGAGCAGCTTGAGCTTCTTTGAAACTCTTCCTTGCTGGGCACTCTTTACCATAGTGACCCTCTACATTACTATAATAGCACCGATTAGATCTTTGCTTACAATCACTACTGTGATGCTTTCCATAGTTCGAACATCTTCTGACCTTTGAAGAATCGAAGAATGGCACCTGCTTTTCCTTTGATGAAATTATCTTAGGACTTTGCATTCGGAGTTGATAATTCAACTACATTTTTTCCTTTCCAGTACTCTCTTTGAGATCATCCTCGGCGACATAGGCTGGTTGCACTAAGGCAGTATAATTGGTGAGAGTATAAGAACTGAGACCCGGAGTCATATAAGCATGAAGGCCCATCTTATACATCTGCATCTTCCATTCCTCATTCGGCGCATACTTTACCGCTTGGTAAAACTGAGACAACTTCTCAAACTTAGCGATGTACTCTTCCACTTTCATGTCACCTTCCCTGAGGATGCACCGGTTGGAGATTCCGGTCTTGGTCGAGGATTGCGTCTTGGTCATCCTGCCATAATTCCGCTTATGATGCACTAAGTATTAAGTTGATCAGGCTCAATGTCTCTTAGCATCACAAGTATAATTACAACAAGGACTAACAAGGAATCGACTCAACCCTAAACTAAGTCCGACTAGGTCGAACTGCTCTGATACCAACTGTAACACCCCGGTATTTTTATCGAGTAAAAATGCCCAAGTGCACCATCCCTAAAACATCAGAGATATAAAATTCCTGCATAGATACTGAACACTGCAATATAGTTCTCGCTGAATTACAACAAAACAGTCTTAAATACAAATAAGACCCAAAAAGGTTCCTTGACCATAACCTTCAGCAAACTATAGTGCTCAATATCATACAAGAAAGCGGAATAAAGTCATAACACTAACGACATAGAGTTGTGGTACATAGACAACAAAAAGGAAAATATAAACTTAAACATAAAGGCTAAGTCATCATCAATCGCCCGAGCTCAACCTACTCGTGCCTCTTGAATTTCCGCTGTCCCTGTTTCTCTGTAAAGCAACAACATATAAACAGTGAGATACAATCTCAGTGAGTTCTACCGAGTTTTTTACCACTATATGAAGAATTGTTTACAAACAGGCAACTTTCACAACATATAAACAGTGAGATACAATCTCTGTAAACCACTATATGAAGAATTGTTTACAAACAGGCAACTTTCAAATAGCAAATCTCAATTCCCCTGAACTGAGAACCTGAGCACACAGCTAAGGATTTCAACACCGCTTCAATCTCCTGATTGAACGACCCAAGAGCACCTCCCAGGATTTCAATACCACTTTAATCTTCCCTGATTGAACGACCCAAGATTACCTCCCAGGATTTCAAACCAACTCAATCTCCTGATTGAGAGACCCAAGAAAACTTCCCAGGATTTCAAACCAACTCAATCTCCTGATTGAGAGACCCAAGAACAATTCCCAGGATTTCAAAAACCGCTGCAATCTCCTGATTGAACGACCCAAGAATACTTCCCAGGATTTCGCAATAACCTCAAAATAGAAGATTACAAGTGAGAACCTATGATCCAATCACTTCAGATAATATGACAATATAGTAACTAAGAGAGATGAGTGATTTGGAAAATAGAAGAGCTTTAAAAGATATGAAAATGAAAAGCTCTTTTTTTCTCTTTTCTCAGATCTAGAAATTGTATGTGAGAAGTAGAGTGTATTGTCGTTTGAGGTGTGCTTGAAATGTGAATCACACCTGCCTATTTATAGGCTTTAGAAAAATGTAGAAATCATTTGAAATGCATAAGAATCGATTGTTTGATGAAAGCAAAATATGGGAGAATCGATTCTTTATTTTTAGAGAATATAGGAATCGATTCCTTGGCTTTTGGAAATATGTAGGAATCGATTTTCAGGACATCCTGAATAGGTAAGAATCGATTTCAATGTTTAGTTAAAGTAAGGAGGAATCGATTCATAGCCTATGGGATAGCTTGAAAATCGATTTTATGGTGTTTTAAAAAAGAAGGAAATCGATTCTTGGTTTGGCTTGAGTATATGTAGAAATCGATTCTTTGCTTTTATGGAAATAATGGAAATCGATTGTTTTAAGAAAGGAAAACAAGTAATCGATTTCATAGTCCAATGTATTTAGTATATAATCGATTTTATACTCCTATGAGACAATATAAAATCGATTTATACTCCTATGAAACAATATAGAAATCGATTCTTTTGCTTTAAAATGTTTTTCCAAGTTATGTGCCTTTCTCATGCAAGCATGCATTTGAATAAAATATTTTTCTAGGCTTTCAACACAACAATTTTTATTCTTAAAACATTTTTTAAAAACACCATCTCTCTTCTACTAAATGTCATAGACCTTAAGTGATAGGACCTTACATTGTGTCCTAAAGAAAGCGGATAAACAATTAGGTCTTCATCTTCAAATGCGGCTTCTTCTCCAAGCTGCTCCACTTTAATATTTCCTGCTTTTTGATTTCCGTCCTGTACTTCATTCAACTTGAACCATTAGTAGACAAGATGTAATTTGTTATCATACAAAATAAAGAGTGTTTGTCCTTGGTTCAACAAACTCCCCCTTTTTGATGATAACAAATTACATTATGGCAGAAGCTCCCCCTAAGCATAAGCATATCAAAATAAACAGCACAACAACAGTTATTTTTCTGCCTTACATAATAAGATGCATATTCTCCCCCCTTTGTTTTCATCAAAAAGGAGGGGGGGTGAAGACATAGAAACATAACCACTTTATAAACTTTCAGAATCAATAGACAGTAGTACATAGCATATGATATATCAAAAACAGTAGTTCATGCTATGCTCCCCCTTACATGGTGATCCCCCTAATTAATTTTAGAATGCAAAGCTTAGCCAAAAGAGGGTGGTTCATCACAGTTTAAAAAAGATATTTAGAGAAAATAGGATACCCAAGATAATATGCCATACTTGGTTCAACAATATAGATATGATATTTAACTTAAAAATATGTTGCATCAAAGATCCAGCACAATAGAGAGAAGAAAAAAACTTTGATGCACACAAAATTTTTTATTTCACAAAAGTGATAAATTATTCTTAAGGTGAATAGAACTTTACCAATCTAACCTTCACCGGTGATTCTTCCTCTATTGTTGATATTACTAGTCACATGACTGCTCTTTCTGAATATTAAGAATCTTTTTGCGTCTCCAGTCATGAACTTTGAGTCTCTGCTATCAAGGTATCGATCTGACTCCCATACCTTGTAGCACACCTGCACTAAGATCAAGTAGAAAATTTTGGTACCCAATTCTCTTTGGGTCCTTTGGGGTTAGTCATCAAGGGGTTTGTTTTCTTAATCCACCTTGGTTTCTCACAAGCAGGTATAAGGGTACCAAGCTCACACAATTTACGAATAGGACATCTAAGTGAGCTATGGTTCCCTTTTTGACAATAAGTGCAAGAGAAAACAGAAGGTGTATAACTTGAAGTAGCAGCTACAAAAGTCATTTTCTTTTTCAAAATAGGGGAGGTGGAATTACCTTCATACCCAAGACCCCTCCTATCAACATATTCATGTTGGGAGTGCAGTATCTTGGTTAAGGTATTTTCACCAACCTCAAACCTTTTTAAAGTTTCTCTCAAAATTTCATTTTCAACCTTGGCTTTTTCAAAATTTTGTTTAAGCTCAAGAAACTCAAGGTTGAAAGGTTTTATTTCATGTAGCTCATTCTTCAACTTAGCTACCTCATTTTCTAGAGTCTCAATTTGAGTGAGCATGCTTTTGTTGCTCTTTGTCAATTTTTTGGATTTTAACAAGAGAGCTTCATGTTCAACATAGAGAGCTTCAAAAGCCTCACTCAAATCTTGACTACTACAACCATCATCAAGTAAATCATCATGCATAGAGGAATCAGAAAGACTAGAAGAGTTAAGGCTTACCTTAGATGAGTCATTTGCCATATGACAAACACCATTTGCAATTTGCTCTTCTTCGTCTGTGTCACTATCAGTGCCAAGACAATCCCATATAGTAGCCTTAGGTGTTTCACATGCCGTGAGACAAATGGCATTTGCAACCTCCTCTTCTTCACTGTCAGTATAGTTGTTCCATGTAGCCTTCTTAGCTTTCTTGGATTTCTTTGAGTTATTTCTCTTTTCAAGTTTGTTGAATCTCATGAATTCTTCAAATAATTCAGCCATGTCTTCATCATCAGATTCTTCATCAGACTCAACCTCTTTCCTTGCTACCTTAGGTGTTTTAGCAGCAAGAGCAAGATATTTTCTTTCTTTTACCATTTCTGCTTCTTGATCTTTGTTAGCAGCCAATACAACCTCAAAGGCTAGAAGTGACCCGATAAGATCTTCTTGAGGCAGAGTACCAATATCCTTAGCTTCAGTGATTGCACATGTCTTTGGAAAGAACTCACTGGTTAGGGAAGCAAGGATCTTCCCATTTATATCTTTTGTGGAGTACTTCTTCCCTAGAGCCCTCAGGTTGTTCACGATCAGATTCAGTCTCTGGTGCATAGCTGCCACAGATTCATCTTCCTTCATTTTGAAGGCTTCATACTCCGAAGTGAGGATTCTGATTTTTGTATCCTTCACTTGGTTCGTACCGACATGAGTGGCTTCCAAACAATCCCAGATTTCCTTTGCTGTTTGACATCCTTTGACTCTACCATATTCTTCTTCACATAAGGATAAGTGAAGAATATTCATTGCTCTGGCATTTTGAGATATCTTATCCAACTCTGACTTTCTCATCTCTTTCAGGTCAATGGTGTAGATATCCTCAACTGGCACTTCTTCTTCTTTGCCGGTAGCTTTACTTTTGATTTTCATTGGGATCAGTGGTCCATCTGCAATGATCCTCCATAAGGTGAAATCTATAGCCCGCACATGACATTTCATTCGACTACTCCAGTAGTCATAGTTAGTCCCATCAAACAGGGGTGGCCTAAATAAAGACATCCCCTCTTTCAAAAAAGAACCCATAATCACAGATATATAAATAAAATTTAAATTGCGAGATGTAAAGCTCTATATGCAATTTCTAGCTACTGATACCACTTGTTAGACTATCTGATAACCTTAGAGGGGGGTGAATAAGGTTATGTGCAAAACTTTAATTATTTTTCGGTTTTTAAAGAACTTTTGCAATGCTTGTTTAAATCAAATGCGGAATCTGAGATTTAAACTTATATGATGTATGTAAGCAGGCAGATCAGGCACAGTAAGATGTTACTATTTTTAATATTCGCTGTAACTAATTATTTATAGCTAAACACGCAGATCATGCAAAGAGTACTATTACGCTATTATCAGAGTTCAGGGTAGACAGATATTATAAGCAGCGTAACAATAAATAGATTGGCGCAGTGATAGTATAATTATAACCAGATTATAACCAGACAGATCTAGATGCAGTGATGTATGCTAACTACGCTATGATTGGTTTTAACAATAAACAGATATTTATGTTTAGTGCAGTATAACAATAAACAAACACAAATGACAAATAAAGTAAAAGAGTAGGGATAGAGATACACCAGGAATTTAGCGAGGTTCGGGATTCCGATGCAAAACTTTAATTCTTTTTCGGTTTTTAAAGAACTTTTGCAATGCTTGTTTAAATCAAATGCGGAATTTGAGATTTAAACTTATATGATGTATGTAAGCAGGCAGATCGGGCACTGTAAGATGTTACTATTTTTAATATTCGCTGTAACCAATTATTTATAGCTAAACAGGCAGATCATGCAAAGAGTACTATTACGCTATTATCAGAGTTTAGGGTAGACAGATATTATAAGCAGCATAACAATAAATAGATTGGCGCAGTGATAGTATAATTATAACCAGATTATAACCAGACAGATCTAGATGCAGTGTTGTATGCTAACTACGCTATGATTGGCTTTAACAATAAACAGATATTTATGTTTAGCGCAGTATAACAATAAACAAACACAAATGACAAATAAAGTAAAAGAGTAGGGATAGAGATACACCAGGAATTTAGCGAGGTTCGGGATAAAAGCCCTACGTCCTCGGCCTCCGGCTTTGCAATCTTCGGACTTGCTGACAACCACTATATGAAGAATTGTTTACAAACAGGCAACTTTCAAATAGCAAATCTCAATTCCCCTGAACTGAGAACCCGAGCACACAGCTAAGGATTTCAACACCGCTTCAATCTCCTGATTGAACGACCCAAGAGCACCTCCCAGGATTTCAATACCACTTCAATCTTCCCTGATTGAACGACCCCAGATTACCTCCCAGGATTTCAAACCAACTCAATCTCCTGATTGAGAGACCCAAGAAAACTTCCCAGGATTTCAAACCAACTCAATCTCCTGATTGAGATACCCAAGAACAATTCCCAGGATTTCAAAAACCGCTTCAATCTCCTGATTGAACGACCCAAGAATACTTCCCAGGATTTCGCAATAACCTCAAAATAGAAGATTACAAGTGAGAACCTGTGATCCAATCACTTCAGATAATATGACAATATAGTAACTAAGAGAGATGAGTGATTTGGAAAATAGAAGAGCTTTAAAAGATATGAAAATGAAAAGCTCTTTTTTTCTCTTTTCTCAGATCTAGAAAATGTATGTGAGAAGTAGAGGGTATTGTCGTTTGAGGTGTGCTTGAAATGTGAATCACACCTGCCTATTTATAGGCTTTAGAAAAATGTAGAAATCATTTGAGATGCATAAGAATCGATTGTTTGATGAAAGCAAAATATGGGAGAATCGATTCTTTATTTTTAGAGAACATAGGAATCAATTCCTTGGCTTTTGGAAATATGTAGGAATCGATTTTCAGGACATCCTGAATAGGTAAGAATCGATTTCAATGTTTAGTTTTAAAAAAGAAGGAAATCGATTCTTGGTTTGGCTTGAGTATATGTAGAAATCGATTCTTTGCTTTTATGGAAATAATGGAAATCGATTGTTTTAAGAAAGGAAAACAAGTAATCGATTTCATTGTCCAATGTATTTAGTATATAATCGATTTTATACTCCTATGAGACAATATAAAATCGATTTATACTCCTATGAAACAATATAGAAATCGATTCTTTTGCTTTAAAATGTTTTTCCAAGTTATGTGCCTTTCTCATGCAAGCATGCATTTGAATAAAATATTTTTCTAGGCTTTCAACACAACAATTTTTATTCTTAAAACATTTTTTAAAAACATCATCTCTCTTCTACTAAATTTCATAGACCTTAAGTGATAGGACCTTACATTGTGTCCTAAAGAAAGCGGATAAACAATTAGGTCTTCATCTTCAAAGGCGGCTTCTTCTCCAAGCTGCTCCACTTTAATATTTCCTGCTTTTTGATTTCCGTCTTGTACTTCATTCAACTTGAACCATTAGTAGACAAGATGTAATTTGTTATCATACAAAACAAAGAGTGTTTGTCGTTGGTTCAACAACACCGACTGCGCGAACGCTAAGCCCGGTGTATCGCACAACAAACAATTTAACATAACACCGACTGCGCAAACGATAAGCTGCGGCGAACCCCCTTACCAATAGTACTTTCCCTAATGGCACAGGGCCTAGGGTAATGGATCATGATTGTCCCGCCTAGTATGTTAACATTGGTCGTCACCCAACTCAATATATGTTAAATATATCTACACTCGATGACCTGTTAGTTCACCTATACTCAATGAACATTTAGTCCATCTACATTTGACCGTTAATCGAACATAATACCCGCATTGGGCCGCATCCAAATAGTCGATATAATATATATATCGAGAATCGTAGACCGGTTTAGACGAATAAAAAATAATCATCCCGCGTAAGTTATACCATACCACGTAGGACTCATAGTCCTCTTTATTATTAATAAAACATATCTGCACACATGTACTATTATTCGGTTTTTCGAAACAATTTCAACTTGAAAAACAGTTCATTTGACCTTTTAAATTATATATTCAGTTAGGCCTCTGAATAAGCTTTCAAACGCATCTTAGAACACCTCAATTGGGTTCCCGGATCAAAAGTTATCGCGAAAACAAAATCAATGTACAATTGCTGAAAAACTGCAAAGCGTCGCAATGCGAACTGCTACCGTCGCGACGCGAAAAGAGTCAGAATTATTTTCATTGCAAAACTGAGCCTGGTCGCGACGCGATAGGGCCGGGTCGCGACGCGACCGTCTGCAGAAAAATGCTGGTTTTGTGGTTTCTCGCGAAATCCGCTATTCCACTTGATTCCGATTCTTGTTCCGATTAAAAACAGTTCAAACAACCATAAAAAGAGATTCAATCAATGTCACACAATCAATCAAATCAATCAAAAACTCAATCTAAACAAATTTTATCACAGTACGATATATTTCGAAATAACGATTTTCGACTCAAAATCTTTCGAAATCAATTAACGTAAAATTCATAGTAAAATGAAATAATCCTAAGTGTGAGGAAAACTCACCGATTGTGATGAAAATCACAAATAGCCGAGACTTTCCGCGAAACTGCTTTTCCGTCATAACCACACGAACGCTCCCTGAATCAACTCCACGTTCCGGCGACATCTGTATCCGCTCCCAAAGCTTTCCACTCGATCACGAGACATCTTTTTGACCGAAATACCGAATTTCTCGAAATCCCGCCATTCAAACCCTAATCACCAACCAACTTCCAATTCGCGAAATTGAACTTCGTTCCGCACTCAATACGCTTCGGGTTCGTTCCTAATCATCCTTGAATTATCAAACACTATTCATCACCTTCAACCTTCAATCACTATTCACACATAAACCCCAAATTTGATTTTCAAACCCTAACTCACCCAATCTTTGATTCCTTCACTCCAAGCTAGCAATCAACCTTATATTTGAACTTCTATGGCTCTAAAACTCATGAATGGAAGCATAACACCTGAAACCTCCTTTTTTATTCATCAAAATCGAAAATGGCAAAGTGAGAGAGAGTGAATTGATGGTGATGATGTTGGTACCAAATTGAAGAGGAAGAAACGGTGATCATTTTTCGTGTTGGAAGGAAGAAGTTTCGATGAACCTATCTCTCCCTTGCTCCTCTTCTTCCTTCCATACCCATTCTCCATTTTCTTTCTTCTTCTCCTTTCTTTCTCTGTCTCTTTCTCGTTTCCTTTTCTTTCTTTCTTTCTTTCGATCATTTCTTTTCTTTCTTTTTTTATATATATTAAGTGGTAATATGGTCAAATGACCACATTGCCATTAATCTCTAATTTCGTTTTTAAATCGTCATTGCCCCGAATTAACTGGTTAACGATTCTATGACAACCAATAATTAATTTTAGCACTCAATAAATTTACCAGTCAAGTACTAAAATAATTCAATTGGGTTAGCATCCAAATAATTCTATTAATTATTTTGGGGATGTTAAAGATTTAAATTTGACTAAGAAAAAAATTTGTGATGATTAATGACTAAACAAAAAGTGGATTCATATAGTGATCAACTTTGTCATTTGCATAATAACTGAAAATATATTTTTGATTAAGAAAAATGTGGTTTTCAAAAGAAAAAGATGTGTGAATATAATTTCATTTTTTTTAATATGGTAAAATAGTAAAAGAAAAGTAGGTTAAAGCCCATGACCCAAGTATGAGTCATAAGTAATATGTTGATAAAAAAAGAAAAAACACTATTTTTTTTAAAAAGAAGAAAGAAAGAGAGATTTGGCAAAAAAAACAAGGAAGAATTGGCTCTTAAAAATGGGAGACCGCCTTTGCTTTATATGTAAATATTTTTAAACTCAATTTGTTTAAAATCAGTTCTTTAAAAGAAAATTTATCACTATCTAAAACAAAAAGACTCTGTATCAGTGTTATAAAAACTGGACTCATTTTGAAATCTGAACTCGGTTAGAGCACTAGGTCATTAGGTTAATGCCCGAACCCTATAAGGACCACTTATTGAACTGCATGGACCAATGTTTATTAAAAAAAATTATAATAAATAAATTTACACTTCAAAAAATATAAAAAAAACACCATACATGTACTATGTGTGTGTATGTGTTATATTTATACATATATATATATATATATATATATATATATATATAGGCTAAAGTGCTCCCAGGGTCCCTTATCTTTATTTAAAGTAACGATTTGGTCCTTTATCTTTTTTTTGTCCCAAATCAGTCCTTTATGATTTAAATTTTTGACACATAAATCATTTTCTGTCCCAAATCAGTTTTTTATGTTTCAAATTTTTAACACATAAATCCTTTTTTTTGACACATAAATCAGCACTGTTAACGGAAAATGATTTATGTGTCAAAAATTTGAAAGATAAAGGACTTATTTGGGACAAAAAAAACATAAAGGACTAATTCGTTACTTTAAATAAAGATAAGGGACCCCGGGAGCACTTTAGCCTATATATATATATTAATAGGTAACAAAAAGACTCTATATATATATATATATATATATATATATATATATATATATATATATATATATAGATATTAAACGAGAAATAATTTTTGGTACGAAAAGAAACGTACCAGTCACTATAATAAAGACTACATTCGGAACTGCAAGTGTGAATTGTTATTAAACCAAACCTGTAGTAGTTTTTTTTCAACAAAAAAAACCTATAATAGTAGTTTTCTGACAATTCGTACATATGACGTTCGTCCCAAATATTATTGCTGATATTAAATTTGTAAACTCAATATGAATAGTTGCAAGTGGTGCGTAATAATGCGTGCAGGGATGATGCCTTTGGTTATGGGTTCGATTCCGATGATATACGTATACATTTTGCCAAGAATAAAAAAAAACACTGGCCCATTAAACCGCGCGGGTCACCGGTGTGTCTGGGAACCTGTCTGGATCAAACCGAGTTACACCGATTCAAATGTATTTTCGATTCAATTATTGAATCAATCCGCCAGTGGTACCGATTCCCGGCCGAACCAGTCCAACCAGCCAATTCGAGTCAGGTTTAATAACATTACTCTATATCGTGTTCAAATTTGTTAGTGTTATATAAAAGCATAAAAGCACACAAATATAACATTTTAGCACATTCTATCTATAACTTCATTAGTATCTAACATTTAGAATTTTTTTTTTTGAAAATAATTAGAAACTTTTATATCAGAAAAAGGATTCTTTCAATAAATATATTCCAATAATGCAAATATAAACTAAATAATACTAACACTACACACTAAGTGTCTTGCTTTGTTATTCTTACATTTCTTGCCATCTAACATTTCTCTTTCATTTAACATATATGGAATAGTAATTAGGGATAAAACCATCTTATGAACAAGTTAGGTAGTATTTTAAAGTTAATATATCTACACAAGATTTGAAATCTAACTAGGATTTTTTGCCAATAACGTCGTTATCGGATGAAACCAACTTCCACCATTAATAAGGTAAGAAATACTATGTAATTTCCAAAACTTATTTAATATAATCAAGAGTTCCACTTTCTATTTGCGGGAAAATCAATAATCGACCGATTTAGCAGAAACTGACTGTAATTGGTAAAAGTACGAAAAATGGATATGGATTGAAATTCAATCCAGTAGCCTTTATGTGCGTGTGCAATTATATGAAAGTGTGAACTTCTTAAAGCGATCTTCATAATTGGTCATGTAGTCTTTATTCAATATATTTGGAAGAGATTATTTTTGGTTAAATTTTTATTTGTAAAAATTTTGTGCTTTACTTTTTTTAATGGAAAATGCTAACGACTACTTCCTTCGGGTCCAAATTTTTATGTAAGCAAAAAGGTTTATGTATTTAGTCTAAATTTTTGACTAAATACATATACATTTTTGCTTATATGAAAAGTCGAAATAGTAATATTACAATATTGATTAAGAAAATGAAATATGTAAGTTTTTATACATAAACTAATAGATTTATTGTATTTAAAAGTGTGTAACTTGTGTTTTTGAGTCAATTTTTCTTTTTATTATTTTCTTAACTAATGGAAAAGACAACCTTTTTTAAAAAAAGTATAAAAAAAGAATTTCTTAAAGGAACGAAATTTCTTAAAGATACGAACTTTCTTAAAGAACTTACAAATTACGAGACTCTATCATGCTCCACTAAATCAATCATTTAAATTAATTAGCAAGGCAATTTTTTATAAAGTTACAAATTTTAACTATAAGCTCTATTTTTAACAAGATATTAATAATTAATAATAAAAATATAAAATGCACTCGTTTATTTTCTTTTTCTTGTTTCATGTTTCATTTTTCCCATTTCTATTTAATTTTACCTAAACTAGAAATTCAAGAAAAAAGAAGTTCAATATTATTCAGATATTTTAAAACATTAAAATCGTTGTTTTCATATTATTTTAAAAAATACATTTTCTAAAACTAATCATTTATTCTCTCTATTACAATTTGAGCTATGCTATTCAATTGGTGCGAACGATTTTAGTACGAAATTAGTACTGTACCCGTGTATCCGCACGGGCCGATCGCGTTACGTAATACGATTACCTCAAATAAAAACGTTAATTTGAAATCCCATTAATCTAAAATCAATTGTAAAATATAGATGATCACTTGCATACGGACAGGTGCTGTCGTGTTCTTTTTATGAATGAATTTAGACAGTATTTAAATAATCAGAACATTACCCCATGAAAATAAAGAAAAATTTAAAGTAGATAAAAAAGGAGTTTCAAATAAAAAATTGATAAATATTAAAACTAAAAATGTAAAAGTATCATTTAAAAACAATATATTTATCCTGTGTGATTTTATATATCAGTGCAGTGTTTTTTTATATATCAGTGTTGTTATCCCATGGTTTTTTATATATCAGTGCAACTATCCCATGTTTTTATATATATCATTGCAGTTATCCCTGTATTTTTTTATATATCAGTGCAGCTGTCTAGTGTTTTTTTATGTATCAGTGCAGTTATCTCATAGTTTCAATTGATTATTTGAGTTGATTAGTAGATTATTGTAGATAGTAAAAGATAGATAGTAGATTATCGATAACAAATATTTATCCCGTGTTTTTTTATATATGAGTAACAATTATTTGTCCTTTTTTAGGTATTAGTGACAAATATTTGCCGCGTGTGTTTTAAATATTAATCAGTTTAAATAGTCATTAAGCATTCTTTTTTTTAGATAGTAGTTTTCAAAAATTATAATTATCAATGGCAAATATTAATCTCGTGTTTTTTTATATATCACTGCAGTTATCTGGTAGTTTCAATTGATTATTTTAGTTGATAGTAGATTACAGTATATAGTAAATTTGTTAGATAGTAGATTATCAATAAAAAAATTGTTTTAAATATTAATTAGTAATTTAAATAGTCATTAAGTCTGCTTATTCTTTAGATAGTAGGTTTGTAGTAGTAGGCTTCAAAAAATTTAATTATCAGTGACAAATATGAATCTCGTGTTTTTTTATATATCAGTGCACTTATCTCGTAGTTTCAATTGATTATTTTAGTTCATTAGTAGATTATAGTAGATAGTAAAAGAGAGATAGTAGATTATCAATAAGAAATATTTATTTTAAATATTAAGCAGTAGTTTAAATAGTCATTAAATATTATTGTTTTTTAGATAGTAGGTTTATAGTAGTCTTCAAAAAATTTAATTATCAATGACAAATATTAATCCTGTATTTTTTTATATATTGGTGTAGTTATCCCGTGTGTTTTTATATATCATTACAGTTATCTCATAGTTTCAATTGATTATTTGAGTTGATTAGTAGATTATAGTAGATTATTGCAGTTATCCCGTGTTTTTATATTAGATTATTTGAGTTGATTAGTAGATTGTAGTAGATTATTGCAGTTATCCAGTGTTTTTTTAGATAGTAGGTTTATAATAGTTTTCCAAAATTATAATTATCAATGATAAATATTAATTATAAATTGTCAAAAAAATATAAATATCAATGGTAAATATTAATCCCGTGTTTTTTTAATTATAAATTGTCAAAAAAAATTATAAATATCAGCGGTAAATATTAATCCCATGTTTTTTTATATATCACTGCAGTTATCCCGTGTTTTTTATTTATCAGTGCAGTTATCTCGTAGTTTCAATTGATTATTTTAGTTGATTAGTAGATTATAGTAGATAATAAAAGTTAGATATTAGATTATCAATAATAAATATTTGTTTTAAATATTAATAACTAATTTAAATAGTTATTAAGTCTTCTTGTTTTTTTAGATAGTTGGTTTATAGTAGTAATCTTCAAATTTTTTAATTAAAGTAGTGCTTGTATAAATTTAGAAATTTAGTTAAAAGAATTAAAGTGAAGTGATAAGAGAAAGAAAATAATTATTTATGGGAAATGTAAAGTAAAAAGAAAAAAAAGAAGAAAGAGGGTGTAAAAGAAAAGTGAAAAGGAAGAAAGAGAGTGTAAAAAAGAGAAAAAAAGAAGAAAGAGAGCGTAAGAGAAAAATGAAAAGCAAGAAAGAGAATGTAAACTCTATTTTTAACAAGATATTAATAATTAATTAATAATAAAAATATAAAATACACTCGTTTATTTTCTTTTTCTTGGTTTCATGTTTCATTTTTCCCATTTCTATTTAATTTTACCTAAACTAGAAATCCAAGAAAAAACAAGTTCAATATTATTCAGAAATTTTAAAACATTAAAATCGTTGTTTTCATATTATTTTAAAAAATACATTCTCTAAAACTAATCATTTATTCTCTCTATTACAATTTGAGCTATGCTATTTGGTGCGAACGATTTGAGTGCGAAACGTAAGAAATGAAAAGGAATATGCATAACCGTTAAATATGCACATGGCTTTATAACACTTCATGCAAGCATAGTTTTTTTTGACAACTTCATGCAAGCATAGTTAGTTTCGTTTCGTACTTCTCACCATTTCTCTTACAATTTTTCACTACGTAATCTTCAATTTTTTGGTCAACGATATAAATTAAATACATAATTTATTTTAAAAAAAAAGAAAAATAAAATCATTCTTTTTTTTTTAAAAAAAAACAGAGAGTCTCATAGTAAGATTACTATACCAAAAATAATTATAAATACCCAGTCTCATCCACTTGCATTGCATTGTCCTCAAAATTGGGTTTACCCCACCAATAACCCACAACCTTTTATTCACTTCACATTCACCTAGGCTCTCTCAGTTTCTTAAATCAATAAAACCCGGATAATATTCAACTCTTAACCCCCTTTTCACTTTCTCTCTCTCCTCTTCTCTTCCCACCTTTTCTCTGTCATATTGACTTTGTGGCCACCACACCACAGAGGAAGGAAAGAAGACCCTGTTCTCGATCATCTGGTAAGATTCTACTCGTTTCCTTTTCACTCTTCTTCCTTTCCTTCCTATCTGCTTCATAATCGGCTTCTGTTGTTTTTTCTGCTTTTTTTTTGTTTGTTCTGTTTTTTTGATCTGGTTAAGTCTCACTCTTTCTTCCTCCATGTTGTTTTTTTTATTCTTAGTATGCTGATGAAGTTGTAGGTATTTTTTATCGCCTTTGATTAGTTTTCTCATCAATTTAATTACCTATTTTTTATTTATTTTTCTCTCTGTGTGTGTGTTTCACTGAAAATTGCATCTTTTCACAATATTGAAGCATGACATGTGCTTAAGTTGCTTGTACTTTCATTTTTTTATTCGTGGTTTATTTTGATCTGTGTAATCAGGATTGCCCTGATCTACTTGTTTCTGGATATAACCGGAAAATTTATCATTGCGATTTAAGTTTTCAAATGATTTTTATGCTGATTGGTCAATTTGAGATTTTTTTTTAGTTGTATTCATGTTTTTGACTTTGGGGGATGTGATTGGAAAAAATTTCCGATTTTGAATTTTTTGATAAATTTGTGTTTTTGGTTGCTAACTCTTGAGGATGATATCATGCTTGTTTCGTGATCTAGAATTTTTTTATCTTGGAAGTATTTGATGACGGCTGACTTGTTAATTGTTCTTTGTTTTGTTGCTGTTGCAGGTTTTGTTGTCTTCAAAAGTATAGAATTTGTTGAATTGAATTGGTGAATACTTACTTGTGTCATCAGAAGCTTATAGGTCAAATCATTGATTTTCTGGAAATTTAAGCTATCTTTAGGGGATTATTTTTCGGTGGGAAATGATGATGATGTTTGATGAGATGGGTTTATCTGGTGATTTGGATATGATATCTGCTCCCCTAGGAGAGGGGGATTATACCGCCCGGCAAACTGAACCTGATGCGATTGCTGAGGAAGATTATAGTGATGAAGAAATGGATGTTGATGAGCTTGAGAGGAGGATGTGGAGGGACAAAATGCGTCTCAAGCGATTAAAGGAACAAAGTAAAGCTAAGGAAGGAATTGATGCAGCTAAGCAGAGGCAGTCACAAGAACAAGCAAGGAGGAAAAAGATGTCAAGGGCTCAAGATGGAATCTTGAAGTACATGCTGAAAATGATGGAGGTTTGTAAGGCACAAGGATTTGTTTATGGGATAATTCCTGAGAAGGGAAAACCAGTGACTGGAGCATCTGATAATCTTCGCGAATGGTGGAAGGATAAGGTTAGGTTCGATCGCAACGGTCCAGCCGCTATAGCCAAATACCAAGCTGATAATGCGATTCCAGGGAGGAACGACGGATGCAATCCTATCGGTCCAACCCCTCACACCTTGCAGGAGCTTCAGGACACAACTTTGGGTTCTCTCTTATCAGCACTCATGCAGCACTGTGATCCACCTCAGAGGCGGTTTCCGTTGGAGAAGGGTATTTCTCCTCCATGGTGGCCCTCAGGGAATGAAGAGTGGTGGCCTCAAATCGGTTTACCGAAAGACCAAGGTCCTCCACCTTACAAGAAACCCCATGACTTGAAGAAGGCATGGAAGGTTGGAGTTCTGACTGCAGTTATCAAGCACATGTCGCCTGATATCGCCAAAATTCGCAAGCTTGTGAGGCAGTCGAAATGCCTTCAAGATAAAATGACAGCCAAGGAAAGTGCAACTTGGCTTGCAATCATCAATCAAGAGGAGGCCTTAGCAAGAGAACTTTACCCGGATTATTGCCCTCCATTGGCCTCAGCTGGAGGAAGTGGATCTTTGGGAATCAATGATTGCAATGAGTATGATGTTGAAGGTGGAGAGGATGAGCCAAATTTTGATGTTGAGGATCGGAAACCCGAGAATCTCCATATATCCAATCTCGGGATGGAGTCGATGGACAGAATGAGGGTAAGACTGCCAGTACACCAGCCTTCTTTCTCAATTCAGGGAGAGGCTGCAACCAGCTTGGATTTCATGCGAAAAAGGAAGATCTCTAATGAATTTAACACGATGATGGATCAGAAAATTTACACATGCGAACACTCTCAGTGTCCTTATAGCGAAGTTCGCCTTGGTTTTCAAGACAGGATTTCCAGGGACAATCATCAAATGAATTGTCCATATAGAGGCACTTCTGCAGATTATGGTGGTCCAAATTTTCATGTCAACGAGGTGAAGCCGGTTATATTCCCCCAATCCTTTGTTCAACAAAAATCCACTGCTCAGTCTGTTAATATAGTTGCACCTTCAATTGATCTAACTGGACTTGGAGTTGCAGAAGATAGTCAGAAAATGATTAGTGACCTCATGACAGTCTATGATTCAAATGTTCATACAAATGTTCAAGGCAACAAGAATTTAAGTTCCAGTAATCACGTTATGGCTGCAGAAAATCCGAACTTACCGCAGCCAACCATCCAGCAGCAACAGGACAATTTCTTCCGGGGTCAAGGAATTGTCATGGAAGGAAACTTCTATGCAGAAGAAGCCAACAACATGTCCACTAATCATCACATGTTTGCTAGAGAGGAAAGTCAATTTGACCGGTTCAAAGCTTTGAATTCTTCTTATGAGAACAATCATCATCACAACAACAATAATTTCCAATTAATGTTTGGGTCCCCTTGTGATTTGGCATCCTTTGATTTTAAGGAGGATATGCATGGAGTAGTAGGGATGGATGGTCTTCATCAGAAACAACCAGATATTTCAACATGGTACTAGTGAATTTGACAACTGTAGTCTGGAAAAAAATCTCTATTTTTCCTTCCAAAGGTTTGGTTTGGCCACCTGCATCATGTGAAGTTCCCTTGGCCAAAAAGGTCTTTTACTGAAATTTTCTTCACATGTAATTGTGTAGGCCTAGATCTCTAGATATTTTCATGCTTGTTTGGGTTATAATAATAAGACTCGTGTTTTTCCATAATTTAGTAGACCTGTGGTTTTGTGTTTTTTTATCAGTGTAGCTTTGTTGTTACCAAAGATTATTCTATGTAAGACTGTGACATAAATAATATTTCAGGTCTGTTTGGGTTAGCAGTTTAATTAAGCAAGCACTTATCAGTACTTATCATTTAAGTGCTTAAAAATCTAAATAAACTGTTGTTTAGTCAACTATGTTGTGGGTAAAACTGTTTGATAGATGAAAGGTTTCTTTTATATTGGATGATTCTCTGAATCTGAAGCTTATCCTTTCCCATGTGAAATGGGGACCCAAGAACAGTTGTTTAGCAAATGCTGAGTTGAATGGCTTTTGGATTGCGTGATGGGTTTGTATGCTTGTGTGTGTGTGGTGGGGTCTGTTTTGAAGAACAAACACATTGTTCACACATTTATTGAGTGGCTTCGCTGGTCAATTAATCAGCATGGATTGCATTGTTCATCTTTCATTGAAAGTGCCTGTTCATGGGACAATGAAAGGAACCACCTCGTAACTGACCAAGGCGGCTGGATGGATTGATGGATATATATCCTTTTTCATAATTTACCCTTTCAATTGTTAAATTTTCGGAAAAAGATTCTCGAATTTTGTGTGTGAAAGTTAGAGTGACTTTTAAGCAAAATAAAGTAAAATAAAGGATAAAATAGAAATTTAAGATGGTAGAGTTCTCCAAGTTAGATAATCAATCCTTCCTCATTGACCTTGGATATATTTGATGTGTAAAAATTCAAGGAATTAAATACTATTGTTTGAAAACGTGTTGTAGATTAATAGCACGTTTTGAAAACTGTAAGATATTCGGTGTTGACTTGAATAGGATGTTTGGTTTGAGAACAAGAAGAAAGACTTACATTTCTCAACAAAAAAAAAAGAAGAAAGACTTACACAAAATTTGGTTTAAATTATTGTTTGGACTGGGGAAAAAAAGTAGGGAAAAGTTTTTTTTTTGACGGAAGTAGGGAAAATTTTTTAAAAATATGAAACTGTAAAATTGTACCCAAACTAGTGTATTTGACCATGTAATGTAATGTACATGACAGGGAGTTAATTCTAGGTGTTTGACATGACTAGTTTATAGTGTAACATCTCCAAAATAATTAGATTAATCCAATGCTTATCGAAAAAAAAAATTAAATTAATCCAATTAATTTAATTTAGTACTTGATTAATAATTTTGTTAATTGAGTGTTAAATTAATTATTGATTGGTGTAGAGTTTTGAGAGATTAATAAATAGAAAAGGATATAATTGAGTGAGGGTATAATTGTCTTTTCCTTTAGCATATGAGATATTTTAGTTTAGATTTATAATATAAAAAGAAAAAGAAAGGGAAAAGGAAGAGAGTATTCGAGAGAAGAGAGAAAAGGGAAGAAAAGAAAGAAAAGTATAGAAAAGAATGGAGAAGAAAAGAAAGAATGAAGCGAATGTGAGAAGAGAAGAAAGGGAAAGAGTTTTCATGGCAAACCCCATTTTTATTTCACAACAAGAATCACCTCATCACCCTCTTCATTTTGACACCAAAAACATCACCTATAGTTCACTCTCACTCAATCCACCATTTTCGAATTTCAAGCACAAAAATGGAGGTGTGAAGTTTCATCATTCCGTTCATGAATCTTGGAGTTGTAGAAGCTCAAATAAATGTTTGGGTGTTACTTTGGAGTGTTGAAATTGAGTTACAAAGGTTAGGGTTTTAGAAGCTAAAAAATTGGGGTTTATGTGTTGAAGCACATTTGGAGCTGGAAGACAATGAATAGTGTATTCATGGAAGTTTTATGGTTGATTGGGAGTCAATAGTAGAAGTTCAAGCTTTGGAAATTCATGGTCAATTGATGGTTTAAATGTGTTCTTGAGGTTGTCATTAATTGTGGTTAAATTAGGAATTGAGTGGAAAAAGTATCTGAACCGAGGAATAGCGGAATACACAAGAAAATACGAGTTTTGGCAATTCTTATGAAAGGGGAACGGACTGTGCGCCCTAGAGGCATGGGTCGTGCGTTCCCTGCTGCCTTTCATGAAAAATCAGGTTTTTGGCACGCACAGGTCGGTCGCCACGATGCACGGGTCGTGCGCCTAGTTCTGCCACCCAAAGTGAAATGTCATTTTTCACGCACGGGTCGGGCGCCACAGCGCACAGACCGTGCGCAGAGTTCTGTTCCAGATTTTAAAACACGTCCCAGGCTATTCCTTTTGGTTCCGAATCTTCCCCAATCCCTTCCTTAACCCTTCCCAATGATCATTGAAAAAAGATAGGTTACTTTTCATGTTGTTTCAAGTTGCAATATGAATTGCGTTATGTTAGGGTTTAAATATAAACCGAAATATGATGTATTGAACTGTTTATGTTTCACCGTATACAACGAGTAATTCATGTAATGTTTTGAATGCAAAACGAGTAAGGGTTGTATCGAGTGTGAAAACAAGCAAAGTATTAAAGAATGGACTTAGTGTCTGAGTTAATGATAAGAACACGACCTTGTGTCGAGTAACGGACCTAGTGTCCGAGTTAAGAATAAAACATTACGACTTCGTGTCAAGTAACGGACCTAGTGTCCGAGTTGAGGTTTGTGGATACCTGTGTTGCAGGTTATCTAATATTGCAGGATTAGTTTTGATGATGAAAAAGACAAAGCCAAGTTGATGGCCAAAGGAATGAGAGTGTCAAAGCAAAGCTGATAAAAAGTATCATATATTCAAAAGTCACAATCCAAGACAATCAAGCTCAAGAATTTAAGTTTCAAGATATAAGAGTAGTCCTTATAAATAAGGGTAGTCCTTAGGGTCTTGGGTGAGTCTTAGGATAAATGTAAGCTCTTACAAAGGTCAGCTCATCTCGCAAAGTCTCTCGTCCCAAAGCTTTCTCAAAATGCATGCATGCATACGTAAACATAAAAAGGTTTTTGAGAAACTATAAAATCGATTCACACTATTTTTTATCAAATATCAAAATCGATTTTTAACTCAATATGAAAGCATACAATCGATTCATATTATTTTTACTAAGTATATAAATCGATTCATAAACTATTTTTTCAAAGCATAGAAACAATTCATATTGTTTTTATTAAAAGCAAAGAAATCGATTTCCAACTATTTTCCTAAAGATAAGAATCGATTCCTATATTGTTTCAAAGATAAAGAATCGATTCCTAGTATTTCTCTAAAGCTCAAAATCGATTTCCTAAATCAATGGTTAAGCACAGAATTGATTCCTTGCTTCCTTATTTAAATAAGAATCGATTTCAACCTTCTTCTTTAAATCTATATAATCGATTCCTAGCTTGCCTGTAAGCCAATAATCGATTGCCATCCATTTTACAAACAAATCAGAATCGATTCCTAGATCAGATCAAGCAAATGAATCGATTCCTAGATCCTTTCCAATTAACAAAGAATCGATTCTTTTAAACATTTTCAACGTGAGATCTGGATTTTCAAAATCTATAAATAGAGGCTTCACCACCTCCATTTATCAACCAACCCATTCTCACGATCTATCACTTCTGAAAAACTCTTATATTTTATTTGTGTTCTTTTCGCACCGCTGGTCCGTCAAGAGCTGATCCTACGTTAAGAGTTAGTTGGGGTTGTGTCCTTCAAGTTGTAATATCTGCCTACACTAAGAGGTATTTCTGTATTTAAATTACTGTTATATTGTTGTTATAATTTGTACTAGAGAGTGGGGTATCTCTCTAGGGGTAGCTGCATGTACTAGGAAGTGGGGTATCTTTCTAGGGCAGTTGATTGTAACAGGGGTGGGGTATCTCTTGTTATTGTTATATTAGATCTGAGGGCTCTCCATAGGTGGGGTATCCTAGGAGGAGAGTGCCTGAGTCTGTAAAGGTTTTCCAAGGCACCTGTAAAGCCTTGTTGTGTTAGTGGAAAATCTCACAAGGGTGTGAGGACTGGACGTAGGTCACTAGGAGGTGACCGAACCAGGATAAATCTCTGTGTGCTTTACTGCTTTCCTGCTTTACTGTTATTCTACTTTACTGCTTTATATTCTAATTCCTTCGCTTCCACTTAACCTGCGCGAAAATTGATCTAAGTCATTGAAAAGGGGAAAAACGTTTTCGAAAGATCTGAAAAGTTTTAAATCTCAATTCACCCCCCCTCTTGAGACTGAAGCCACTTGGTAACAAGTGGTATCAGAGCTAGACTCTTGTATAAAGAGCTTAGCCGCTTCAAGAGAAATGGCTTCAGGTTGGTCTACGCAAGAGGGTGCATCTCTTTTCCGTCCTCCGGGATTCAACGGAGAAGACTATGCATATTGGAAAGAAAGAATGAGAATTTTTATTGAAGGGGTAGACTTAGATGTTTGGGATGCTGTGGAAAAAGGACCTTTCGTCCCCACACACATAGTAGATGGTATTCTTAGAATAAAAAGTAGAAATGAATGGTCTGATGATGAGAAAAGAAAAGTGCAACTTAATTTACGCGCTAAAAATATTATTACTTCTGCTTTGAGTGCTGATGAATTTTTTCGAGTTTCAAACTGTAAATCTGCCCAAGAAATGTGGGATAATCTTCAAGTTACTCATGAGGGTACAAGTGAAGTGAAAAGGGCAAGAATAAATACTCTTACCAGAGAGTACGAATTGTTTAGAATGAATACAGGTGAAACAATATCAGAGATGCAGAAAAGGTTCACTCACATAGTGAACAAATTGGGTTCATTAGGAAAATCATTTCCTCCCGAAGACTTGATCAACAAAGTGCTAAGATGCCTAAACCGAGAATGGCAACCAAAGGTAACTGCTATAACTGAATCAAGAAACCTAACTACCATGTCTCTTGCCACTCTGTTTGGGAAACTACTAGAGCACGAGTTAGAACTCACTCGTCTAGCAGAGAATGAAGGAAAAGTCAAGAAAAGGAAAAACCTAGCTTTTAAAGTTTCAAGTTCAAGTTCATCCGACGACAGTGATGACTCGCAAAGTGAAAGTGATGAAGAGGATGAGAATATAGACCTAATGGTAAGAGAATTCAAAAGGTTCATAAGGAGGTCTCTAGAAAAGAATTCTCCAACCAAAGAAGTCTCATGCAAACAAAACTACTTAAGTCCTTTAACATGCTACGAATGTGGGAAACCCGGACACATAAAATTGGAATGCCCAAAATTACAAAGAAAACGACCAAGAGATGAGAGAAAGGGATCCAAAGGAAAAAGGAGTAGAAAAGCCTACACAGCATGGGAAAACAGGAACTCATCAGATAGCTCAGAAAGTGAAAAAGATCAAGTTGCTCTCATGGCCGACCACGACAGCGAAAGTGAAACTGAGGTATATTCTAACTCTGAATCTTTACAAGATGCCTATGATGAATTATATGAAGCATTTACTGAATTACATGATAAATCATTAAAATTAGCTAAAGCGTTAGACAGATCCAAGAAAGCTATCACTCATCTGGAAAAAGACATCACTTCTTTAAACAAAGAAATAGTAGAACTTAGAAAAGAAAATGATAGTCTTGCATGCTTTAAAGAAAACCATACATGTGATAAATGTGTTGAAAGCAAAAAGAAAGTTCATGAACTAGAGTTGACTATTGAAAAACTATCTAGAATCAAAACCATAGAAAAGCATGTTCATTACAAATCTAATTTTTCCACTAGACCATACATTAAATGTTATTATTATGGTAAACCTGGACATACAGCTTCTGTTTGCAGGGCAAGAGGTAAACAAAATATGAAAAAGGTGTGGGTTCCCAAAGGAACCATACCAAACACTAACCCACAAGGACCCAAAGAGATTTGGGTACCTAGAACCTTGTTTTAGATCATTGCAGGTACGCTGCAAGGTATGGGGACATGTGGATACCTTGACAGCAAAGACTCAAAGCACATGACCGGAAACGCAATAAAGTTATCAACTCTCACCTCGGAGAAAAATCTGTCATGTGACTTGTGATGAATAGAGGGAGAATCACTGGTAAAGGTTAGAAAAGTCTTATTCACCTCTAAACTGAAAATGTGCTTAAATCATAGTTTACTTAGTCAAACATGTGACTTGTGAAACAATTTGATCTCTAAACCGCATTTCATGCATCTCTAAGGGAACATTTTTTTTAAGGCATGAAAACAAATAAAGTATTCTGATCATCCCTCTAAAACTGAGCATGTAGAATTATCACATCACCTTCTTAGAGGTTATGGTTAGAAAGGCGATAGTGTGATTGAGTTAGTTGAATCGTCAAAATCAGCTAGTTGATATTTTCACAAATCCATTGCAAAAGAAAACCTGGTTCTTTATTTACTCAAATGAATTTTTCAATAAAATATTCTTCAAGTGATCTTTTAAAATATTTAAGAGAATTTGTGACTTACGAATTTCTGCGTGCTCAAAAAGCGTTTTATAAAGCAGCTGAAATGCTACCTTTTTCCATTTTCTCCTGTCACAATAAATTGCTGGCTTTGGCATTAAAATTCAGAATACATACTCACAATCGTTGCTCAACTAAAATAATTTTTCTCCCATATTCTGGCTGCCATCACCAACTTTCAAACTAAGCAGCATGAAATGTATAAAGCTTAAAACAACTGCTTCACAGATTTTTGAGACTCATAATTAGCTTTTGCCTGTGTTTGATAAAATATTCTCTTCGTGGCCTCAAATATGTTTTCCTTCAAGTTTTGATGATCACTTACAAATCAGCAATGGCTCTTTTATCTTGTCAAATAGCTGTGATATTCGATTCGCAAACTTTATCATATATTGACCCTCTTTGATCATGACAAAAAGGGGGAGAGAAATATAGGGTTGCATATGAGCATATAGAACTTGCATATTATGCATCTAGTCAATAAGTCAGGGGGAGCATCATGATAGGGGGAGCATCATATATATATTATCTGTTTGAACTAACCTCCCACCTTGAGATGAGTAAATGTTTTGTCATCATCAAAAAGGGGGAGAATGTGGATACCTGTGTTGCAGGTTATCTAATATTGCAGGATTAGTTTTGATGATGAAAAAGACAAAGCCAAGTTGATGGCCAAAGGAATGAGAGTGTCAAAGCAAAGCTGATAAAAAGTATCATATATTCAAAAGTCACAATCCAAGACAATCAAGCTCAAGAATTTAAGTTTCAAGATATAAGGGTAGTCCTTATAAATAAGGGTAGTCCTTAGGGTCTTGGGTGAGTCTTAGGATAAATGTAAGCTCTTACAAAGGTCAGCTCATCTCGCAAAGTCTCTCGTCCCAAAGCTTTCTCAAAATGCATGCATGCATACGTAAACATAAAAAGGTTTTTGAGAAACTATAAAATCGATTCACACTATTTTTTATCAAATATCAAAATCGATTTTTAACTCAATATGAAAGCATACAATCGATTCATATTATTTTTACTAAGTATATAAATCGATTCATAAACTATTTTTTCAAAGCATAGAAACAATTCATATTGTTTTTATTAAAAGCAAAGAAATCGATTTCCAACTATTTTCCTAAAGATAAGAATCGATTCCTATATTGTTTCAAAGATAAAGAATCGATTCCTAGTATTTCTCTAAAGCTCAAAATCGATTTCCTAAATCAATGGTTAAGCACAGAATTGATTCCTTGCTTCCTTATTTAAATAAGAATCGATTTCAACCTTCTTCTTTAAATCTATATAATCGATTCCTAGCTTGCCTGTAAGCCAATAATCGATTGCCATCCATTTTACAAACAAATCAGAATCGATTCCTAGATCAGATCAAGCAAATGAATCGATTCCTAGATCCTTTCCAATTAACAAAGAATCGATTCTTTTAAACATTTTCAACGTGAGATCTGGATTTTCAAAATCTATAAATAGAGGCTTCACCACCTCCATTTATCAACCAACCCATTCTCACGATCTATCACTTCTGAAAAACTCTTATATTTTATTTGTGTTCTTTTCGCACCGCTGGTCCGTCAAGAGCTGATCCTACGTTAAGAGTTAGTTGGGGTTGTGTCCTTCAAGTTGTAATATCTGCCTACACTAAGAGGTATTTCTGTATTTAAATTACTGTTATATTGTTGTTATAATTTGTACTAGAGAGTGGGGTATCTCTCTAGGGGTAGCTGCATGTACTAGGAAGTGGGGTATCTTTCTAGGGCAGTTGATTGTAACAGGGGTGGGGTATCTCTTGTTATTGTTATATTAGATCTGAGGGCTCTCCATAGGTGGGGTATCCTAGGAGGAGAGTGCCTGAGTCTGTAAAGGTTTTCCAAGGCACCTGTAAAGCCTTGTTGTGTTAGTGGAAAATCTCACAAGGGTGTGAGGACTGGACGTAGGTCACTAGGAGGTGATCGAACCAGGATAAATCTCTGTGTGCTTTACTGCTTTCCTGCTTTACTGTTATTCTACTTTACTGCTTTATATTCTAATTCCTTCGCTTCCACTTAACCTGCGCGAAAATTGATCTAAGTCATTGAAAAGGGGAAAAACGTTTTCGAAAGATCTGAAAAGTTTTAAATCTCAATTCACCCCCCCTCTTGAGACTGAAGCCACTTGGTAACAAGGTTAATAATGCGACTTCGTGTCGAGAAACAGACTTAATGTCCAAGAGGTTAATAAAAGATATTGAAGGGGATGACGATCCCGAGTTCATGTAGCATACCTAGCCGAGGGGAGTCATGAATCCAAAGCTAGGGCCCTAGCATTATTCGTATAGCTATACAGATTGGGGTTTTCGTTGGTATTGGGTATTCTAGAGTACCTAGCATTATATCTCGGATTGTGTTAAGCCAAAGAAATGATTAAAAGACGGGTATGAACAATAATGGTTCATAAGATGAGGTTAATCCACGGAGAAGACAGGTATGAGCGAGAACAACGCATGAGAAAAAGGAAAACACCGAGAGAGGTTATGTGAGGGGTGCGAAAGAACTCACTGAGATTTATAATCTCACTGTATATATTGTGGTGTTTTCAGATGTGCAGGGAAAGCAAAGCAGACTGAGGAGAAGTGGCACAGGTTGTAGCTGCTCAGGTTGAAGAAAGATCCATTAGTGATCTTTAGGTTGTATTTTGCTTTTTCCCTTATCATGTATTTAGTCAGTTTAAATCCTTGAGGATTGTTCAAGGTTATGTAGTTATTGTAACCTATCTTATAGTCGGACCGTAGTTATGTGTATTATCTCGATTATGTACTTTTAAGTACTTATTTCGGATTTAGGTTTGAGAAAGTTTTATCTCATATTTTGAAATAAGTGAATTATTTCCGCTTAAGTTTTAATCGGTCAAATTATACGAGCAGGTTATACTCTGAGATATGCGATTAAGTTACTTGAAGTAGCATTTTTTGTAGCATTACATGTAGCATTTTTTGTAGCATTACCTGTAGCATTTTTTCACTAGCTTATAGCATTTTTTGAAACGCTAATTGAAGTAGCGTTTGAGCTTATATCATTTCATTTTTTCCCACTTTACCCTTATTATTTTAATTAAATTTCTCATCTATCCTCCATTAAATGAACATTCTCTCTAATTTTTTAGCATTAATTACAAATGTATATTTATGTCATTTTATATTTATAAGCTAGTTCAATTGCTAGTTTTACAAAATATTTTAAATTCAATTCGTTATCAGCTCATCCGCTATAAGATATTTATTCTGTTTTCCGCTCTTTTTTGCCAAACGGAGCCTAAGTGTTTGACATGACAAGCTTAAAGCATTTTTTAGTAGCTTATAGCGTTTTTTTAAAACGCTACTTGAAGTAGCGTTTGAACTTATAACGTTTTATTTTTTCTCTCATTTTTACCCTTGTTACTTTAATTAAATTCTTCATTTATCTTTTATTAAATGAATATTCTCTCTCATTATTTAAATATTAATTACAAATGTCTATTTATGTCATTATATATTTATAACCTAGTTAAACCGCTAATTTTACGAAACACTTTAAATTCAATTCGCTAGTTTAACCGTTATAAACTATCTGCTATCAGTTCATTCTTATAAATTAACTTATCTGCTATCCGGTAGTTTATCTACTATCCCCTACTTTTTGCCGATCAGAGCCAAACTTATATAGAAATTTATACAAAATTTTAATCAATAATTTGTCATCATATTTTACTACACCATTTTAGCTCAGCAAATAATACGTCAATAAAAATGTAAGTAAATATTTGTCATCATATCTTTACCGGTTAAATTTTCAAATGATTGGTGATTAGCGTTTAAAAAGTACTTGAAGATTTTGTTAAAGTTTATACTTGAGAAATTTGCAATCAATTAAGAATATCTAACTCGTGATAGAGCAGTTTCTGTTGAAGTTAGCGGTGCCTAAAAACAAGAAAAGAACGAATTATTTGTGTTTGTGCTTTGTTTATTAAGTCTCTATTTAGCAAGTCTGATACAACGGATTTGACTAGTGGATAGCTGATGGAAAAAATTAGGTGTGTTTAGCAAATAGTAGCGGTTAGCGTTTTTGGGGTAGCTTATAGCATTTTTTGAAACGCTACTTCAAGTAGCGTTTGAGCTTATAGCGTTGTTAGCCTGCATTTTCGACAGGCTCAATTAAATGCAGCCAACGAGGTTTGACGACTTGCTAATTTCAAGAGGAAATGTGTTGATTTCGACAGTGAGAAGTTTTCCCAAAAAGGTTCGACACAATACTTAACTTAGTAGAAATTGAAGAATTGAAGCCAATGGTTCGACGAGAAGAAAATTAGTGATAGATCAGAAGTCAAGTGCTCATTGTCGAAATGGCGTAGCAGTTATTGTGGTCGAAGACATGGCAGTTACCATTTTTCAAATTCTATGGACAGTTAGTTAGTTATTGTGTTTCCCTCCTTGTATAAATAGTAGTTTTTCATAGGGAAAACGGGTCACAAACTCACATACAGAATTCTAAAACTCAAACTTCCAACATCACAGAGAAAACGAGTCAGAGAACAATATATGAACTTGTGCACCATTCTCTTTACAATTAATGCAATTTCACTTTTACTTTCTTAAGTTTTCTGCATTTTATTTGCTTTCTCTTCGACTTCTACTCAATTCTCCTTTCTAGAGATAACTTCGACGGTTATCTTCATACTTTTAAGTTTAAACCGCAAGAACACTCATAATTTCTGGAAAAACTTTAACACAAATGTTCTAGGATTTTCTAGTTGATCCTGCAAGCAACATTAATTTGTAACTAGCGGTGTTTACCAAAAAACACGGTAAACAAATTGGCACGCCCAGTGGGACCTTTGTGCTAATTCTTAAAGTTTTTTCGTTGAAATCTTAAAACTTGTGGCGCGCTCTAATGTAAACAATACTTCTGCATCAAATGTACAAAGTTCACAAGAACAAGCGTCAGTTAGTGACGCTAACGCTACGAATGTCGTGGGAGTAACCCCTTCCATGCCTTCTTCGATAGTTATGGGAGTAACCGCTGTAACTGCTCCTGTAAGTACTCCTGTGTCGATGATGACAACGGCAGCATTGACACAGACTAATGCGATGGCTTCTGTGCCACCAATATTAGGACCAACAAGTCCTTTAATGGCTAATCCAATGATTGGAAATATGCCATTTAATTTGCCTATGAACAGTAAGAGTTATCCATATGGCATGCCAACAGCCTTGATGGCAGGCCTTCAGACAAATTCGTCTACGTATGCCGACAATGCAATTACAGGATTTACGCCTACACATAGTTCATCAGAGAACATTTTTAGTCGAAATGTTCAACCTTCATTGACCACATCATCTTTGTTGGCATTAAGGCAACAAATGGATGAAAGTAATCATGATATGGTTAATATGTTGACACAACAAATTGGTACAGTGTTTAACCCTCTAATACAAAACACAAATAATAGTTACCAAATATTAGCAACACAAATGGGAAGAATTGCTGATTTCTTTGGCACTCCACCAGTGCATAACCAGCAAATTCCTCAAATTCAGAATGTTAGGCCTGTTGAAATCCCCATAGAAATGCCCAACAATGCAGTTCCCATCAATCAAGGGAAACAACTTGTTGTCGAAGAGCCTGTTCCTGATGTTGTGTTAGTCAATAGGAACCAAAATGCTGATGAAGTGGTCAGGCAAGTCCAACAAAATAATTTTGGAATCCAAAACAATTTGGCTAATCTTGTCGAAAATATCCTAGCCCAAAATGGTCTTAATTTAGGCCTACATAGGCCTAATTTTGTGTCACCTTTGTCAGATTATATATTGCAAACAGAATTGCCTAGGTGATGGAAAATCCCTAAGTTCACAAAATTCGCTGGGGAAACTAGCGAATCTACTGTCGAACACGTTGCCCTTTATTTAACTGAGGCTGGTGACATAGCACACAATGAGAATTTAAGAATGAAATACTTTCCAAATTCTCTAACAAAAAATGCTTTTACTTGGTTCACCACTTTACCTCCACATTCCGTTTTTAATTGGAATCAGTTAGAAAAGGCTTTCCATGAGCAATTCTATATGGGCCAATGTAAGATTAGTCTTAAGGAATTGGCTAGCGTTCGACGTAAAGTGGCGGAGTCTATTGATGACTATTTCAATAGATTTAGACTTCTCAAGGCAATGTGCTTTACTCAAGTGCCTAAACACGAGTTGGTCGAAATGGCTGCTGGTGGCCTAGACTATTCTATAAGAAAGAAATTAGATACTCTGCATTTAAGAGATATGGCACAATTGGCTGATAGAGTTCGACAGGTCGAAAGGCTTAAAGCTGAAAAGGCTAGAACTAGTAGGTTCAATAATAAAAAAGAAAAAGTCGCATATGTCGACACTAATGACAGCGACCAGGAATTCGACATATCATATGAGGATGTCGAAGAAGAGGTTAATGTTGCAGAATTAAAACCTGGGCCTCCTTATACATGTAAAGTGTTAAAGCCATCAGATGGGAAAAATCCTGTCGAGCCTAAAAATGATAAGTTTGTTACAAAAACTTACACCTTTGATGTTTCTAAATGTGATGAAATATTTGATCTTTTAGTTACTGGTGGTCAAATTTTGGTGCCTAAAGGCCTAAAAATACTACCATTGGAACAAAGAAAGAAAAGGGGTTTTTGTAAATTCCATAACTTTTTAGACCATAACACTTCTCGTTGTGTTGTTTTCAGGGATGTGGTTCAGAAAGCTCTCAATGAAGGTAGGCTAAAATTTGGTGACAAATCAAAGCCTCCAATGCAAATCGACACCGATCCTATTCCAACAGCAGAGACAATGTATGTTGAAGTCGACATCATGGTTGTCGAAGCCACTGAAATTGTTGCTGGAAATGATAATTTGACAAAAGATACTGAAGTTTCTGAGGCTAATGTCGAAATGGTCACTGAAGACCAATATGCTGAGAAAATGAAAGTTGCTTACCCAAAAGCAGAAGAGGAATTAATTGATTTCCTTAATCATTGCAAGATAAGCAACACAGAAGTGATGCTATGTCCAACATGCAGTTCTGTCTTTGACAAAGAGGCTGCAAAGAGCCTTGAAGGTTATCGACCTCAATTGAAGCGGAAAGGAAAATGGGTCGACAAAAGGCCAAATTTCAGTTTCAACAAAAGAGGGATACCATACAAAGTTAATTCAACAAAGCATACTCAGAAAGAGCAATTTAAGACTTATGTTCCATCAACAAAGTCTCCTGTAGAGAAATGGGTATACTCCGGTGGAGAGAACTGGATACTTACCCGTGAAGTCTAGTGGGAAAAGTTTTAGGTATCAACCAAAACCCACAAAAATGGTTAAGGGCAGCACCAGTACTGGCCAAAACAAGGCACTTGAATCTAACAAGTATGCCTATAACAACAATTACAAGGGGAAGAATCCCATGACTAGAACTCAATGGCGCAGACACCAACGCCAAAAGAAAGCTATTGGTGCAGGACAAGGTAGAGAGTTCTAACAAAAACAAGGTAAACAAGTGGCTGTCGAAGTGGCTAGAAAGCCAGCTACTGAAAGGATATTTCCTCCACTCTCAGCAATCAAGGAAGGCTTTGACTTAGACGGAGAAATGGAGTCTGATTTTGCTGATTCTGGGTCGGAATTTGATGTCTTATGCAATGTAGTCTCAATTCTACCAATTGAGTATGATGTAGTTTCCGAAGTGAATGATGTCGAGGAAGATTTCTACGAAGAGACTACTTATAAACCAATTTGTTACTATGTGCTGAAGCATGGTTGTGTCGAGGAACAACATGCTGTATTTGAGAAACCAGATTATGGAATGATGAACCATCTCAAACCTTTGCTCATTCAAGCTAAAGTGAACAACATAGGTGTCAACAAGATTTTGTTCGACGGTGGTGCTGCTGTAAACTTGATGCCACAACATTTGTTGAGGACAATTAGTAAATGTGATACTGATTTGAGGCCACACAACGTGGTACTCACAAATTATGAAGGCAAAACTGGCCACTCACTTGGGGCCATTGAAGTCGAGTTAGCTGTGGGTAGCATCAAAAGATCAATGTTGTTTCTGGTAGTTCCTTCTAAGGCTAACTACAACTTGTTGCTAGGAAGAGAGTGGATACATGGCGTGGGGGCAATACCATCAACAGTTCACCAAAGGCTCATTATTTGGAGAGAAGATGGTTTGGTCGAAAACATTAAAGGTGATCAGAGTTACTTCAAAGCGGAGGTAAATACTATCACTAAGAAAACTTTCGACAAACAATTGGTGAACATTACGCCATGTTCTTCTTCTGATCTTGGTTATGTATACCAAGATAACGTGTTTTCCTCAGTTACTCTTCACCCAAACTATGGATTTATTTGGGAGAGGGAGGTTATGGATGAGGATAATCACCCAAAAGGCTTTTGCAAGCCTACTGGGTGGGATGGACCATAAATAGTTTATTTATGTCTAAGCCCAATGCATGGGATAGAATTACGGCCTATGTGGCCAAAAACAAAGGAAAAGCGGCTTTGGAAGCCGAGTTACGACAACAAATGGTTGCTGAAGCCAGTGACAGTAATAGTAAGGAAGATTTGGTCGAAGACCAAAGGCTTGATTGTGTATATGATGATGAGCCTTTAGATTTTGAAAAGGACCCAATGGGTTCGACCAAGAAAATGCAAGCACGAGATCCCTTGGAAGAAATTGACTTGGGAGATGGCTCTGTAAAAAGGCCAACATATATTAGTGTAAAGATTGACAAAGCTTTCAGGATGCAAACTGTCGAACTTTTGAAAGAATTTAAAGACTGTTTTGCTTGGGACTACAATAAGATGCCAGGTTTGAGTCGAGAAGTAGTGGAATTGAAACTGCTTATACGACCAGAAAAGAAGCCAGTGAAGCAGACACCAAGAAGATTTGCACCACAAATCCTGTCGAAGATCAAAGCAGAAATCGAAAGACTACTCAAGAGCAAGTTCATCAGAACTGCCTAGGTATGTAGATTGGTTAGCAAATATAGTTCATGTTATTAAGAAAAATGGAACTCTTAGAGTTTGCATATATTTCAGAGATTTAAATAATGCTACACCCAAAGATCAGTACCCTATGCCTGTGACAGAAATGCTTGTTGATTCAGCAGCAGGCTTTGAATATTTAAGTACTCTTGATGGTTATTCTGGTTATAACCAAATTTTTATTGCTAAAGAAGATGTATCAAAAACAGTATTTCGATGCCCAGGGGCATTAGGTGTTTATGAATGGGTGGTGATGCCTTTTGGTTTAAAAAATGCTGGTGCTACATACCAAAGAGCTATGAATTCTATGTTTCGTGATTTTAAAGAAAATTTTATGCAAGTGTACATAGATGACATAGTTGTTAAGTCTTCATCAGAAAGTGGTGATTTAGACCATAATCATTTGAAAGAATGAGAAAATATGGATTGAAAATGAATCCACTTAAATGTGCCTTCTGTGTACGTGCAGGTGACTTTTTAGGATTTGTTGTGCACAAAAAAGGCATTGAAATAAATCAAAACAAGACAAAGGCAATTTTAGAGACGAAAGCTCCTTCGACAAAGAAAGAATTGCAGTCGTTACTAGGAAAAATCAATTTCCTTAGAAGGTTCATTTCAAACCTAAGTGGCAAGACACAAGTTTTTTCGCCATTACTTCGACTGAAGAAAGAAGATGTGTTCATGTGGGATCAAGAACACCAAAAAGCTTTCGACGAAATCAAGGGCTATTTGATGAAGCCTCCTATTTTGTTACCTCCTATTAGAAATAAAGTAATGAAATTGTATGTAGCAGCATCAGAATTTTCAATAGGTAGCATGTTAGCACAAGAGGATGAAAATGGTGTCGAAAGATCCATTTATTACCTCAGTAGAGTTTTAAATGATGCTGAAACTAGGTATCATCCAATAGAAAAGTTGTGCCTATGCTTGTATTTCTCTTGTACAAAATTAAAGCAATATATAAAGCCTGTTGATGTGTATGTTTACTCGCATTTTGATATTATTAAACATATGCTGTCTAAACCAATATTACATAGTAGAATTGGTAAATGGGCTTTAGCGCTTTCTGAGTATTCACTAACTTATCAGCCTTTAAAAGCTATTAAGGGTCAAATTGTGGCTGATTTTATAGTCGATCACTCATTGGTCGAGGTCCCATTAAATTTAGTGGATATTCAGCCTGAGAAAACGGCGCCATAAAGTACCTTTACTGGAAATGTCTTTTCAATTCTGAAAACTGATGGTAGTGATGTCATAAGATTCAACATAAAGCTGTTGATTGTAATTTCAAAAACTTCATTTTCTGCTTTCATTTAAAACTCAATCAAAAAAGACATTTTTTGGGGGCAATTTGTTAGTCTGCATTTTCGACAGGCTCAATTAAATGCAGTCAACGAGGTTTGACGACTTACTAATTTCAAGAGGAAAGGTGTTGATTTCGACAGTGAGAAGTTTTCCCAAAAAGGTTCGACACAGTGCTTAACTTAGTAGAAATTGAAGAATTGAAGCCAATGGTTCGACGAGAAGAAAATTAGTGATAGATCAGAAGTCAAGTGCTCGTTGTCGAGATGGCATAGCAGTTATTGTGGTCGAAGACATGGCAGTTACCATTTTTCAAATTCTATGGACAGTTAGTTAGTTATTGTGTTTCCCTCCTTGTATAAATAGTAGTTTTTCATAGGAAAAACGGGTCACAAACTCACATACAGAATTCTGAAACTGAAACTTCCAACATCACAGAGAAAACGAGTCATAGAACAATGTATGAACTTTTGCACCATATATTTCTCTTTACAATTAATGCAATTTCACTTTTACCTTCTTAAGTTTTCTGCATTTTATTTGCTTTCTCTTCGACTTCTACTCAGAATTCTCCTTTCAAGAGATAACTTCGACGGTTATCTTCATACTTTTAAGTTTAAACCGCAAGAACACTCATAATTTCTGGAAAAACTTTAACACAAATGTTCTAGGATTTTCTAGTTGATCCTGCAAGCAACATTAATTTGTAACTAGCGGTGTTTACCAAAAAACACGGTAAACAAGCGTCTCACCTTTTTAGTCCATTTTACTATTAATATTTTTATAATATTCATTTTCTATCCTTAATAAAGTAAAATAAGATTTTTTTTATCCCTATTTTCCATTTGACTGTCCGTCTCCCCCTATTATTGTATTGCCCTCCCAATAAAAAGACGTTGTATGCACTAAAGTTTAAAAATAAGCTAACGTTGTATTACACTTCCAAAATAAACTAACGTTGTACTATTTTAACTATCATAATAAATTTATAAAATAATTAACTAACGTTGTATTACACTTCTAAAATAACTAACTAGTTTAAAAATAAATAAATTAGTATAGTTATCAACTAAATAAATAAATTTCTAAATATATTAATAATTAGTCTAATTATCATAAATTTATAATAGGAATAATTTATACATATTTTGTCATTCTTTATATTAACTAAATAAATCTAACTATTAAAAATGTCATTTATGTCATTTTATATTTATCAGCTACTTCAACCACTAATTTTACCAAACACTTCATTCATCATCAGCTAGCCTATCCGTTATTAGCTAACTTATCCACTATCCACTATAAGTTCATCCGCTATAAGCTAGTTTATCCGCTGCCAGACAAAGCCTAAGATAATCGTATTCATTTTAAAATTCTAAAATATTGGTTAAGTGATGCAAAATTCCACTGATTGCAAGCATTGGGCGGTCTAATTGCAGTTAACGGTTGAGATACATGGAACATAGTGACTCGATGATTTGTTTTTGGCTTAATTACAGTTTTGGTCCCCCTATTATGACCAACTCACGATTTTGGTCCCCAAAGTTTTAATTTGACGATTTTGATCCCCCTATTTTCTCAATTTGTAAAATCAAGGTCCCCCTTCTTAATTTGGTCAAAATTAAAACTGTATTTTGACTTTTTTCCTACGTGGCAGTCCACGTGGGGGAAGGGGTTGAAGAGGAACAGTGCCACGTGGACTGCCACGTAGGAAAAAAGTCAAAATACAGTTTTAATTTTGACCAAATTAAGAATGGGGACCTTGATTTTACAAATTGGGAAAATAGGGGGATCAAAATCGTCAAATTAAAACTTTGGAGACCAAAATCGTGAGTTGGTCATAATAGGGGGACCAAAACTGTAATTAAGCCTTTGTTTTTTAGCTCTTTATAAAAATAATTCTGTAGTTATGCTGTTTGTTCATCGTGTCCGTGCTTGAGGTTCGATGGTTTTTTTTAGGCAAGAGGTTGGATGGTTAGCTTTGTGTACTTGTTTATTTATGATTTGGCTTTATACTGATTGATCAACATTTAAATTTTTTATTTTTATTATTCATGAAAAAATCGGTTGAAACATCAATCGATCGGTTTATACGGGTCAAATGTGACAAAAAGAGTACTATGTCAGAAATTCAACCCATTTAATTAGACAAATAACTTATTAACTGATAGAAAACACAAACAACTTATTCTATAAGAAAAAAACTTGGGTGTGTTTCTATAAATGTGGTTTTTCAATCACGCCACGACATGCGGATTTATGTTTTTGACAATAAGATACCTGGATTTGTTATTTATTTATTATTACCTTTTAGTTATTTTTTAAAAAGAAATCCCAGTATTATAGTGTGCTTTTGGGGAAAAAACACTAACCATACTTATAAGTTTTCTCCATTTTATAAGAGGTATTTTTTTGGTCTACTAGATGAAATAAGAAATAAACATCACGCTCGCACACTACTACCGCTCACACCCGGGTTCGAACCAGAGAGCTAACGTCCCTATATTGCTGAAATTGTAAAAGCAACCAAGAGTGGGGGACATTTTTTTAGTCTAATACAAAATTAGTCTAAAGCAACCCGAGAGCTGACTTTATTTGGCAATGTCGATTGGCTAGGACTTTATTTGGCAATGTCAGTTGGCTAGTTTATAAGGGATACACTCTTTGTAAGTGTTTTGTACAAAGAATTTATAGAGTTTTTTCATTAGCTTATAGTGTTTCATTTTTCTCTCATTTTTTTTTACTCTTATTACTTTAATTAACTTTCTCATTTATCTCAGTTGGCTAGCTAAGGGATACCGAAAGAGTGCACCAAAGGAGTGCAAGCAGGAGGTCCCGGGTTCAAACCCGGGAAACTAACATTCCCCCCTCCCCCACTGACGCACATTGCTTATAAAAAAAACTTTCTCATTTATCTCCATTATTAAATAAAATTCTCTCTCATTTTTAATCATTAATTAAAAATGTCTATTTATGTTATTTATAAGCTAGTTCAACCACTAATTTTATCAAATATCGTATATTTTATTTGTTAGCTTATTCACTATCAACTCATCCGTTATAAGCTAGCATATTCATAATAGGCTATTTTTTTGCCAAACTGAGCCACGGGGCACCCCTCAACATAATATTTTTCACTTATCTATTGAGATAATATTTATTTTGACTCCTCTATTTTAAACTTTTTTACTTAGACCCCTCAACTTTTTCAGCTATACAACTAAATAAAGAATAAACTCTTAGTTTTGTTTTTGAACTTATACACTCTATTCTAATTATAATTTGTATAAAATAATACACTCTATTCTAATTTATTCTCAAAGTATAAAAGCATGTATAATAAGTAATTTTTAAACCAACCCATGTTGGTTTGAGTGGTAACTGAGCTTGGATCTCATTCCTAGATCTCGAGTTCGAATATTGGGTGTGGCAAAAACTCTGTTAGGAGGGGAGAACCATACGGACCGGCAATCAGTGAAGCTTTAGGAGCTAATTTGATATTTAACAATCTTTATGAATTACTTATTATTTTATATATTTTAGAGATTAAATAAGAGATAAAGTGTAAACTTAGAGACCAAAATGAGAATTTGTTCTTAAATAAATATAGAGGTAAATAATTTGGTTTTTAAATTACTGAATTAATAAGAGTATTTAAAGAAGAAATCTTTTTTTTTTTTGGTGATATTTAAAGAAGAAATCTTATGTATTGGGAAGAAATCCAATAAGGTTAATTTTTTAATCTGGTTGACAACTTGTTGGTGCATCTGGCTAGCTCGGAATTGTGTGTGTTTTGGAGATAAAGAAGCCAAACTAGATTCTATTGTAGCTCGTATCAAATATATGTCTGGGTGTTGGTTTATCTTTGGGACGGGATGAGATTCTAGTTTGTCTCCGCCACTATAGTAGAACAATGCTTTTGTTAATTTTGTTATAATTCTGTTTTTCTCTAAACAGTTTGTAAAGCAAAAGTTGTTACTGAAATTTAACCCTGTAACAAATAGGTTCAGTTGTTTGTTTAACAACTATCAGATTAACTAATTGTTGTTAATAGTTTGTTAGTAACAAACTATGATTTGTTACACTAATCTGTATATAAACACATTCACAGTCAGTGAAAAATATAAGAAATTTTTCCTTTACATTTTGTGTCGCATAGTTCTTCCTTTTCTTCTCTCCTTCGCAAATCAGTTTTCTCTTCTCCTTTCATTTTCAGTAACAGCAGCAACCGCGTCCTACTTCTCGCTTGAGGTTGGTTCCCATACGAACACCAACGCCTTAGATCTTTCTCTTCTGAACGCTGAGTATGCTGATTTGTTGAAATCAGTATGACCTGCAAATAAGAAAACAAGATCAGGACAGTACAGAGAAGGAAAAATGCAGCTGAAATAAACGCAAGCAAAACAAACCAGAAATCAACAAGAAACAGAGGAAAGGGACCGTAGCTTTCAGTAACGGTGCAATCACATCAAGGAGAAGATCAGATCCTGCTTGGGAAGAGAACCCAGCAAGCAGCAAGATCCAGAGAGAAAAGGAGAGAGAACGCGTGAAGCTACAGAGAGAAAGAAATATCTGAATCAAGGTTAGGGTTGCCAATTGTTTTAACCTTTCTCTCTTCAATTAACATCTGCGTTGATAGAGCTGGACCGGGTCAACAAGGCCCATGTGCATAAGTGCACAGTGATCTGCAAAGAAAAGGCAAATAACTGGGTTAGTGTTTAAAAGCAATACTGGGCCTGAAAGTTTTGATAATAACACCTACAGCAATTAGTAATATACACCAACAAAGTGGTATCTAAGAGCTTCAGTTACGTTCTTGGGAGTCAAGATTCAGAAAGAATTCAGAAAGAATTCAGCAGTAAGTTGTGCAGTGTGTGTTCTGTGTCAGGTTAGTCAGTGTGACAGACTACAGAGAGGAAAACAGTAAGCAAGACTGTTCTTTCAAGAGCCAAGAATGGCAGCAGCTAGTCTACCTACAAACATACCAAAACTTACAAACAAGAACTATGACAGATGGTGTATTGAGATGGAAGCAATATTTGGCTTCCAAGATTTGCTAGAAATAGTCACAGATGGCTATGATGATCTGCCTGAAGAGCCAATAGTGGCTGAAAGGGCAAGCTATGCAGAAAACAGAAAGAAAGATTGTAAAGGGAAATATTTGATTCATCAAGGTTGTGATGAATCAAACTTTGACAAGATAAGGAATGCAAGAACTTCAAAGGAAGCCTGGGACATTCTGAAAATTAGCTTTGTGGGAGATGCACAAGTTAAGAAAGTCAAGTTAAATGATTTAAGGATGAAGTATGAAGGCACAAAGATGCAATACAAAGAAAAGATTACAGATTATGTGGCTAGGCTAAGGGCCATCACTAATGCAATGGCATTGAATGGGGAACAACTCACAAATCAACAAATTTGTGAGAAGATTGTTAGATCCTTATCACCAAGATTTGGATTTGTGGTGAATTCAATTCAAGACACTAAGAACCTATCAACAATGACAGTTGAGCAGCTGCAAAGCACACTAGAGGCCAAGGAAATCAATCTTGATGAAATGGAGGGACAGGTGAAAGAGAAGGAGACAGCCTTCCAAGCAAAAACCTCCAAGTCAAATTGGTCCAAAGGGAAGAAGAAGGGAAACTGGAATCCTAGCAAAGGCAAAGGGAAGAGTCCAGATTCTACTAAGGCAGGAATATCCAACAGCTCTAAAGCTAAGAAGGAACCTGCTGATAAGAAGCACATACAGTGCTGGAATTGTGAAAAATATGGCCACTATGCTAGTGATTGCTGGTCCAAAGGCAAGAAAGATAAGGATAAGGAAGAGGAGGCAAATGTGGCTCAAGAATCAGATTCAGATTCTGATCCAATAGCCTTCATGGCTACAGTTCATGACAAGGCAGATTGTGTGGCTTTCATGATTACCACAAGTGATGGGAAAGCAGTGGTTGATATTTGGTACTTGGACACAGCATGCTCAAATCACATGACAGGTATTAAAGAGTGGTTGATCAACTTTGATCCAACCAAGAGGACATCCATTAGGTGTGCTGACAATGAAAGCATGATGGCTGAAGGAATGGGTGACATACTCATTGAAAGATCAGATGGTCAGAAGGTGCTGATTGAGAATGTGTGGTACATTCCCAAGATGAGGAATAACCTAATGAGTGTGGGGCAGCTGATTGAGAAAGGGTTCTCTATTACCATTAGAGATAACCTACTGAAACTCTATGACACTAAGGAGCAGTTGATTCTAACTTTTCCATTGTCTAAGAATAGAACCTTCAAGACAAGTCTTGAAGCAGCTGATGCTGAATGCCTACACACCACTGAGAAAGATTCAGAAAGTCTACTATGGCACCAAAGGTATGGTCACTTGAATTTTAGAAGCATATCCTCATTGCATACTAAGGGTTTGGTCCATGGATTGCCTAAGACAGAGTCGCTTGAGAAGGCCTGCACTGTGTGTTTAGTGGGCAAACAGCCAAGGCAGAAATTCAAATCAGATTTGAAGGGAAGAGCCAAGGAAGTACTTGAAGTGGTGTATTCTGATATATGTGGTCCTTTTGAGGTTCAATCCATTGGACGTAATAAGCATTTTATATCCTTTGTGGATGAATACTCAAGGATGCTTTGGGTGTACTTGATAAAGGCTAAGAGTGAGGCTCTTGAGAGCTTCAAAAGGTTCAAGGCTATGGCTGAAAAGCAGAGTGGCAAAGCCATCAAAGTATTGAGAACTGATGGTGGAGGGGAATTCACTTCAAATGAGTTTGAGGTGTTGTGCTCAAAGGAAGGAATTATCCATGAGGTAACTCCTCCCTACACACCACAACCCAATGGTTTGGCTGAAAGAAGAAACATGAGCATCCTAGATATGACTAGGAGCATGCTGAAACAGAAACAGTTACCTCACAAGTTATGGGGAGAAGCTGTGATGACAGCAACCTATTTGTTGAATAAGTGTCCTACAAAGAAGCTTGAAGGAAAGGTTCCTGAAGAGGTTTGGCCAGGCAGAAAACCTACTGTGTCACACCTAAAGGTATTTGCGTCATTGTGCTATGGACATGTACCTGATGCTACTAGGAGGAAGCTAGAGGACAAGAGCATCCTACTGGTGGTTACAGGGTCTATAATCCTACCAGTAACAAGGTAGAGATTAATAGGGATGTGATTATATTTGAGAATGAGTGCTGGGATTGGAATAAATCCAATCAAACCAGTCCTCAACCTGCTGTACAGGTGAATTTGGACAGTATTGAGGCTGCTGCAGAACCTAGCTATAGCTACTCTAGAAGCTGACACTAGCAGCAATGAAAGTGATGACAATGAAGAACCAGCAGAAACAGCACCTGCTCCAAGGCCACAGAGGCAGAGACAGCTACCAAGAAGACTTACTGACTTTGAGGTAATCAATGATGATGAAATTACCAATGATGGTGACTTAGTTCAGCTGGCCATGATGGCTGATGCTGAACCAGTAAGTGTGAAAGAGGCCTTGAGCAGTAAAGCTTGGAAAGATGCAATGGAAGAGGAGCTCAAGTCCATTGAAAAGAATGGGACTTGGAAATTAACTGAGTTGCCTAAAGGTATGAAGTCTATAGCAGTTAAATGGGTCTTTAAACTGAAACTAAATCCAGCAGGGAAGGTAGTGAAGCACAAGGCCAGATTGGTGGCAAAGGGGTTTCAACAAAGAGAGGGATTTGATTTCTTTGAAGTCTTCTCACCAGTTGCAAGGCATGAAACCATAAGAATGGTCATTGCCCTTGCAAGCAGCAGGGAGTGGACTTTGTCTCACCTTGATGTGAAGTCTGCCTTCCTCAATGGTCCACTTGAGGAGACAATTTTTGTGGACTAGCCACATGGGTTTGAAGTTAAAGGTAAGGAAAACAGAGTATTTCGGTTGCATAAGGCTCTATATGGTCTAAAGCAAGCCCCAAGGGCTTGGAACAAGAGAATAGATCAGTTTTTCGGTGACTTAGGACTGAAAAAGTGCACAGTGGAGTATGGCTTGTATGTGAGGCAGAAACAAGTTGCTGATATTTTGATTGTATGCTTATATGTGGATGACCTATTAGTGACAGGTAGCAATAAGGCAGAAATTGCAGAATTCAAACTGCAAATGAAGTCAGAGTTTGAGATGACAGACCTAGGGAAATTGTCCTATTTCCTAGGGCTGGAACTGCTCTACACAGAACAGGGTCTGATCCTACACCAAGCTAAGTATGCTGCAGACATTCTAAAGAGGTTCAACATGCTGGAATGTAACCCATCAACTACACCTACTGAAGGCAGTGTTCAAGTGCCTGAAGAGGAGCATGAGGCAGTGGATCCTACTTTGTATAGAAGCACTATTGGTTCACTAAGGTATTTGTGTCACACAAGACCTGATATATGTTTTGCTACTGGTTTGGTAAGCAGACATATGAATAAGCGATTAAAACCTCATTTGCTTGCTGCAAAGAGGGTGCTTAGATATGTTAAAGGTACACTACACTATGGAATTCTATTTCCTAGAGGACAATGTGCTAAGGGGGCAGAACTGATAGGCTACTCAGATTCGGATTGGTGTGGTGATAAGACAGACAGAAGGAGTACCAGTGGTTACCTATTCAAATTCAATGATGCTCCAATTTCTTGGAGCTCAAAAAAACAAAGCATTGTAGCTTTGTCTAGCTGTGAAGCAGAGTATGTTGCAGGCTCTGCAACTGCATGTCAAGCTAATTGGCTTGAATCCCTATTGGAAGAGTTATTTCTAAAGGGTGACAAACCTATAAGATTGCTGCTCGACAACAAGTCAGCAATCAACTTGGCTAAAAATCCCACTTCTCGTGGGAAGAGCAAACATATTGAAACCAGATTCCATTTCCTAAGGGATCAGGTAAATAAGCAGAAAATCAGATTGGAGTGCTGTTCTACCAAAGAACAACAGGCAGATATTTTTACTAAAGCAGTAAAAGGGGGGCAGTTCAGCAAATTAAGAAGGGACATGGGGATTGTTCAGTTCAAAGAGAATCAGAATTAAGGAAGGGTGTTAATTTTGTTATAATTCTATTTTTCTCTAAACAGTTTGTAAAGCAAAAGTTGTTACTGAAATTTAACCCTGTAACAAATAGGTTCAGTTGTTTGTTTAACAACTATCAGATTAACTAATTGTTGTTAATAGTTTGTTAGTAACAAACTATGATTTGTTACACTAATCTGTATATAAACACATTCACAGTCAGTGAAAAATATAAGAAATTTTTCCTTTACATTTTGTGTCGCATCGTTCTTCCTTTTCTTCTCTCCTTCGCAAATCAGTTTTCTCTTCTCCTTTCATTTTCAGTAACAGCAGCAACCGCGTCCTACTTCTCGCTTGAGGTTGGTTCCCATACGAACACCAACGCCTTAGATCTTTCTCTTCTGAACGCTGAGTATGCTGATTTGTTGAAATCAGTATGACCTGCAAATAAGAAAACAAGATCAGGACAGTATAGAGAAGGAAAAATGCAGCTGAAATAAACGCAAGCAAAACAAACCAGAAATCAACAAGAAACAGAGGAAAGGGACCGTAGCTTTCAGTAACGGTGCAATCACAGCATGGAGAAGATCAGATCCTGCTTGGGAAGAGAACCCAGCAAGCAGCAAGATCCAGAGAGAAAAGGAGAGAAAACGCGTGAAGCTACAGAGAGAAAGAAATATCTGAATCAAGGTTAGGGTTGCCAATTGTTTTAACCTTTCTCTCTTCAATTAACCTCTGCGTTGATAGAGCTGGACCGGGTCAACAAGGCCCATGTGCATAAGTGCACAGTGATCTGCAAAGAAAAGGCAAATAACTGGGTTAGTGTTTAAAAGCAATACTGGGCCTGAAAGTTTTGATAATAACACCTACAGCAATTAGTAATATACACCAACAAAGTGGTATCTAAGAGCTTCAGTTACGTTCTTGGGAGTCAAGATTCAGAAAGAATTCAGAAAGAATTCAGCAATAAGTTGTGCAGTGTGTGTTCTGTGTCAGGTTAGTCAGTGTGACAGACTACAGAGAGGAAAACAGTAAGCAAGACTGTTCTTTCAAGAGCCAAGAATGGCAGCAGCTAGTCTACCTACAAACATACCAAAACTTACAAACAAGAACTATGACAGATGGTGTATTGAGATGGAAGCAATATTTGGCTTCCAAGATTTGCTAGAAATAGTCACAGATGGCTATGATGATCTGTCTGAAGAGCCAACAGTGGCTGAAAGGGCAAGCTATGCAGAAAACAGAAAGAAAGATTGTAAAGGGAAATATTTGATTCATCAAGGTTGTGATGAATCAAACTTTGACAAGATAAGGAATGCAAGAACTTCAAAGGAAGCCTGGGACATTCTGAAAATTAGCTTTGTGGGAGATGCACAAGTTAAGAAAGTCAAGTTAAATTATTTAAGGATGAAGTATGAAGGCACAAAGATGCAATACAAAGAAAAGATTACAGATTATGTGGCTAGGCTAAGGGCCATCACTAATGCAATGGCATTGAATGGGGAACAACTCACAAATCAACAAATTTGTGAGAAGATTGTTAGATCCCTATCACCAAGATTTGGATTTGTGGTGAATTCAATTCAAGACACTAAGGACCTATCAACAATGACAGTTGAGCAGCTGCAAAGTACACTAGAGGCCAAGGAAATCAATCTTGATGAAATGGAGGGACAGGTGAAAGAGAAGGAGACAGCCTTCCAAGCAAAAACCTCCAAGTCAAATTGGTCCAAAGGGAAGAAGAAGGGAAACTTGAATCCTAGCAAAGGCAAAGGGAAGAGTCCAGATTCTACTAAGGCAGGAAGATCCAACAGCTCTAAAGCTAAGAAGGAACCTGCTGATAAGAAGCACATACAGTGCTGGAATTGTGAAAAATATGGCCACTATGCTAGTGATTGCTGGTCCAAAGGCAAGAAAGATAAGGATAAGGAAGAGGAGGCAAATGTGGCTCAAGAATCAGATTCAGATTCTGATCCAATAGCCTTCATGGCTACAGTTCATGACAAGGCAGATTGTGTGGCTTTCATGATTACCACAAGTGATGGGAAAACAGTGGTTGATATTTGGTACTTGGACACAGCATGCTCAAATCACATGACAGGTATTAAAGAGTGGTTGATCAACTTTGATCCAACCAAGAGGACATCCATTAGGTGTGCTGACAATGAAAGCATGATGGCTGATGGAATGGGTGACATACTCATTCAAAGATCAGATGGTCAGAAGGTGCTGATTGAGAATGTGTGGTACATTCCCAAGATGAGGAATAACCTAATGAGTGTGGGGCAGCTGATTGAGAAAGGGTTCTCTATTACCATTAGAGATAACCTACTGAAACTCTATGACACTAAGGAGCAGTTGATTCTAACTTCTCCATTGTCTAAGAATAGAACCTTCAAGACAAGTCTTGAAGCAGCTGATGCTGAATGCCTACACAGCACTGAGACAGATTCAGAAAGTCTACTATGGCACCAAAGGTATGGTCACTTGAATTTTAGAAGCTTATCCTCATTGCATACTAAGGGTTTGGTCCATGGATTGCCTAAGACAGAGTCGCTTGAGAAGGCCTGCACTGTGTGTTTAGTGGGCAAACAGCCAAGGCAGAAATTCAAATCAGATTTGAAGGGAAGAGCCAAGGAAGTACTTGAAGTGGTGTATTCTGATATATGTGGTCCTTTTGAGGTTCAATCCATTGGACGTAATAAGCATTTTATATCCTTTGTGGATGAATACTCAAGGATGCTTTGGGTGTACTTGATAAAGGCTAAGAGTGAGGCTCTTGAGAGCTTCAAAAGGTTCAAGGCTATGGCTGAAAAGCAGAGTGGCAAAGCCATCAAAGTATTGAGAACTGATGGTGGAGGGGAATTCACTTCAAATGAGTTTGAGGTGTTGTGCTCAAAGGAAGGAATTATCCATGAGGTAACTCCTCCCTACACACCACAACCCAATGGTTTGGCTGAAAGAAGAAACATGAGCATCCTAGATATGACTAGGAGCATGCTGAAACAGAAACAGTTACCTCACAAGTTATGGGGAGAAGCTGTGATGACAGCAACCTATTTGTTGAATAAGTGTCCTACAAAGAAGCTTGAAGGAAAGGTTCCTGAAGAGGTTTGGCCAGGCAGAAAACCTACTGTGTCACACCTAAAGGTATTTGCGTCATTGTGCTATGGACATGTACCTGATGCTACTAGGAGGAAGCTAGAGGACAAGAGCATCCTACTGGTGGTTACAGGGTCTATAATCCTACCAGTAACAAGGTAGAGATTAATAGGGATGTGATTATATTTGAGAATGAGTGCTGGGATTGGAATAAATCCAATCAAACCAGTCCTCAACCTGCTGTACAGGTGAATTTGGACAGTATTGAGGCTGCTGCAGAACCTATAGCTACTCCAGAAGCTGACACTAGCAGCAATGAAAGTGATGACAATGAAGAACCAGCAGAAACAACACCTGCTCCAAGGCCACAGAGGCAGAGACAGCTACCAAGAAGACTTACTGACTTTGAGGTAATCAATGATGATGAAATTACCAATGATGGTGACTTAGTTCAGCTGGCCATGATGGCTGATGCTGAACCAGTAAGTGTGAAAGAGGCCTTGAGCAGTAAAGCTTGGAAAGATGCAATGGAAGAGGAGCTCAAGTCCATTGAAAAGAATGGGACTTGGAAATTAACTGAGTTGCCTAAAGGTATGAAGTCTATAGCAGTTAAATGGGTCTTTAAACTGAAACTAAATCCAGCAGGGAAGGTAGTGAAGCACAAGGCCAGATTGGTGGCAAAGGGGTTTCAACAAAGAGAGGGATTTGATTTCTTTGAAGTCTTCTCACCAGTTGCAAGGCATGAAACCATAATAAAAGATAGGGAGTAGATATATAGTAGTTTTTAAAAAAATTATACTTGTTAATGACAAATATTTTTCCCGTGCTTTTGATATATCAACAGTTTGAATAGTCATTAAGTTTTCTTGTTTAGTAGATTATGGTAGATAGTAGAAGATAGATGGTAGATTTATATTAATTTTAATGACAAGTAATTTTTCCGTGTTTTTTTTATATATTATTATGACAATTATTTGTCCTTTTTTCAGATATCAGTGAAAAATAAATGTCACGCGTTTTTTGAATATTTATCACAAAAGTTATATTTATTTAATGCCAAATTATTTTCGCATGTTTTTATTATGACAATTATTATATGTTTGTTGTTTATTTATCAGTAGTTTATTTTTTTTGGTCTACTTAGATAAATTGGCAAATAAAATCCACGCACACACACTATCACTCGCCACAACCGGGTTCGAACCCGGAAGCCGACGTCCCCATGTCGTTGAAATTGCCAAGGCAACCAACAGTGAGGTACTATTTATCAGTAGTTTAAATAGTCATTACTCTAAACACTTTACCTTTTTTACCTATCACATTCTCTCTCTCTTTTTTTAGATAAGCAAAATGTATTAAGGGGCGCACAAGGGGTGCACCAACCCCTTACACCTAGGGGCCTCATTAAAACCTCCGAGCGCCAAAACCAAATGGGAAAATGACTCAGGAAGGGAAAAAGAGTACCTCGACTATAATGATTGTTTCATAGATTGTTACAATAACATTACACAGAGGATAAACAACCCATCAGACAATTATACCAATTCGACCACCCAATCTCACAAGCACTCCCTTGCCTTGCTTTGAACCAGCCCCACGCAACATCTTTAATACCCGCCACCAAAGTTGAATTGATGCTACCCCCCCTTTGAAAATTACTTTGTTCCGAACCAACCATATATTCCATATAACCGCCAACCATACAAGATGCTTCACCCGTTTCCGTTTCTTGCCTTTTATCAATTTCCCGAAAGCCACAAAATGAGAACTCAAATTTTCCTCCTCCACGTTGGGACACCCCAGCCACCTAAAAATCTGGTGCCAAACTGATTTCGCCGTATTGCAATGAATAAATAAATGGGAAACTGTTTCGTCTTCACTGGAACAAAAAACGCAGCAAACATCCGCTTGAGACCGAGTAATTCCTTTGCGAAATAACGCATCACGCGTTGCAATTCTACCAAGTAACGCCCTCCACGCGAAGATCAACGCCTTTGAGGGAATATCCTTCCTCCACAGCTTCGGCCAAACAGGAAGCAAGCTGCTGGAGTTCGTGCCTCCATCACCTGCAAAAAACACAGATAGCCACGAATAACAGTTCTTGACCGTGAACCCACGCACTGTGTCAAGTGACCAAGTCCAACGATCATCAATATGTGCTGTTGGAGAAACCGAGAGCAGCAAGTCCTTCATATACTGTAAATTTTGCAATTCGTTTGGCAACAACTCCGTCGCCCACTCCCAATTCCAACGCTATTCGTTACCATCCCACGCCCCCATATCTTTCACCACTACTTCTTTCGTGCTGCATGAATTAAACATTGAGGGGAATAACTCAGTAAACGTGTCTCTCCCCAACCACCTGTCATTCCAAAATTGCACTTTGTTGCCTCTTCCCAATTTAAGTTTGACAATATCATCGAACCAGCCACCTTCCAAGTTTGAGCCGTCCCCTAACTGACATAAATCCCTCCACCATAACGAAGTTTTCCCCCAACCTCTTCTAAACTCGTTTGCACTAGGCCACCTACCATTTAAACCATAACTTACCGACAAAATCACTTTCCACAAATGGCTGCCCTCCTCCACCAAGACTCTCCATCTCCATTTTTTAAAAGAGCAATGTTAAATGCTTCTAAATTTTTGATACCAAGTCCACCTTCTTTCTTTGACGTTCATATTTTTTCCCATTTCACCCAAGCCATCTTCTTACTCTCTCCATCACCTCCCCACAAGAATCTTCTTTGTAATTTAATTATCTCCTCAATCACTTTCTTAGGGGCTTTGTAAAACGAAAATAAATAAAGAAGGAGGGAAGCTAATACCGAATTTATAAGCGTGACACGTCCCCCAATTGATAATTGCCTACTCTTCCAACTATTAAGTCTTACTTTAATAGAGTCAATAACCGGTTGCCAAGTGCTCAACAATCTCGGATTTGCTCCAACCGGTATACCAAGAAATTTAAAAGACGTTGACCCCAATCTACACGATAGGAATTGGGAAATCCCCCCCTCCATTGTCCTCTCATCCATATTAATACCGATCGCGTTGTTTTTTTGCAAAATTTACCTTCAATCCCGACACTAGTTTGAAGCTCCTTAGTATAGCTTTCAAGCACCATCACAAAAGAATATTGTATCGTCTGCAAATTGTAGAAGCTCAACCGAAAGAGTCTCGCTTAACTTGAACCCATTTAAATTATTAGATTCCACCTCCTTCCTCACAAGGTCCGCTAAACCTTCCGCTGCAACTAAGAACAAAAATGGTGCAAGAGGATCCCCCTGTTTTAGTCCCTTCTGAGCCACAAATTCATTGGTAGGGCTTCCATTAACCAATATGGATATAGAGTTAGAAGAAAAGCAAGCTTGCATCCAGCCCCTCCATTTCACACCAAAACCCAATCGTCCCAACATGTAATCCAAGTAAGACCAACTCAGAGTCATACGCTTTTTCAAAATCCGCTTTTAGAACTACACATTTTTTCCTCTTCCTCTTCGCCACATCCATAACCTCGTTCACAACTAACACCCCTTCTAGAATGTTTCTCCCAGCTAGAAAAGCACTTTGCCCACTTGAAATCACACCCTTCAAAACCTTTTTGATCCTCCCCGCAAGTACTTTAGCAAGCATCTTATACAAACATCCAATAAGAGAAATCGGTCTCTACTCCCCTAGACCTTGAGGGTTAGATGTCTTTGGGATGAGTGCAAGAAACGATGCACTTACACCTTTGGGCAACCTTGCATACCTATGAAACTCATTGAAGAAGTTTAAGATATCCGGCGAAATTAACTCCCAACAACTCTTAATGAAATTGAAGTTGAACCCATCCGGTCCCGGGCTCTTATTCCCATCACACTCCCAAACAACTTCCTTTATCTCCTCCAACGTAAATGGCTCAATTAAGAGTTTGTTCTCCCCTCTTGACACTTGATTGAATTGGACACCATCAAGTGTTGGCCTATTAAGCTTCTTTTCTTTGAATTTCTCTTCAAAATGGTCTCTTATTGCTTTTTTAACTCCCCCCCACATCTTCTACCCACTCCCCATTCACCAATACTTTCACCAATTGGGTCTTTATTCTATTCCCTTTGATGCATGCATAAAAAAAGGGGCTATTGGAGTCACCTTCCGCTAACCATTTGACTCTTGATTTTTGTGCTAATAAACTTTCCTTAGCATGTAATTCCGCCCAAAAGTCATCATTCAACCTTTTCCTCTGTTCCTCGTCAACACCACCCCGCTCCGACCCAAGCCTTTCAATTTCATTCAGCTCACGAACTATATTTTCAATCCTCAAGTCTTTGAAACCAAACACTTCCCGGTTCCACACTTTGAGTTTTTCTTTTAGCATTCTCAACTTTTCTTTCACCACAAAGGAACCCCTACCTTCTACTTTACAAGATATGCAACAATCATTCACAAACTTCTGAAATTCTTTATGGTCCAACCAGCAGTTGTTGAACCTAAACGGTTTTGGCCCCCAATTCAACTTCGAAGTCATCAACCCGACTGGGCAATGATCAGAAACTTCCCTATCCCCTATCCACTGAGCACTTACACTCCACCTTGAAATCAACCCTTCAGTCAGTAATATTCTTTCAAGTCTACTTGCCCTCCCATCCGAGCCAAAACAAGTGAATTTCTTTCCTAAGCACGTCTACAAGCTCCATATCTTCTATAAAGGCGGTAAACTCCCTTGCCTCACCCTGATTAAAGCTAGTTGTACACCCACTCCTCTCGAGTCTTGAGGTTACAGCATTGAAATCACATGCGATACATTAGTCCCCTACCTCAAATTGTTCTTTCAAGCATCTTAAATTATCCCATAGTCTCCTTTTGCCCCTCATACTACATGCAGAGTACACATTCACCAGGTAGCACACACCCCTACGAAATTGTCACCTGAGAAAGAAAACATAACCTCCATAATCTCCTCCCTCCATACACTTAGCAAACCACCTGATTGGCCCACCGCATTTTTGCTTATCCAATCGAAATTTACATCACTCCAAATACTTCCAATTGATCCTTTAGAGATATCACTACTATTAGTTTCTTGGATCATGCACAAATCAATCTTCTCCTCCATTATTAATTTCTTGAGGCGCCTTCACTTTGCGCCCCCACCCTATTATATTAAATGTTGCGATCTTCATTGAGAACCATTTCCCCCTTCGTTCCCTTTGCCACCTGATCACGAATCTCCAATGATTTAATTTTGCCGGAATATACCTCATCATTATTTCTTCCTATTACACCCAAATTGTCTTTAGCAAAGCTCCACAATTTATTTGCAAGAGATATCTCATGCTCCGCCAAAACTCTATCGTTACAAAAGCGAATTTCCGAATCACCAATTGACGTGTCACCTATAACAGCTCCTTCGCCTTCGCAATTAATAGAGAGGGATAATCGTGGGTTAGGAGGATTCCGCTTCACGGCATAAGTCCTTGAAGCATTTGACCGCCGTAAGATTCGTCAACTGAGTGAATTAATCTCAAAGCTTCATTGTTTATAATTCCCACTGTAATCACATTGTCGCTAGATGCCTTCTTGTGTTTACCAGATTTTTTCTTTTTACTTAGCCCAATATGATCAGTCGCTGTTACAGCATGGGCTGCATGAGTTTTCGGCCCATTTACCACTACTTGTTGCATATTATTTGTTGGGTTTTTTTGTACCCCCATCACCTCTCATCTACCCCCATCAAATTGCTAAAACCCGAAAATACCCCTGCCAAACTTGCAATTCGCTCGGATTTACCTTCATCTAAGGTAAATCCGCTTTGTTATTTTTAAAGTCGGATTTACCTCAGATGGGGGTAACCAAAAGGTAAATCCTATTTCAAAAATAACAAAGCGGATTTACCTTAGCTGAAGGTAAATCTGCTTTGTTATTTTGGAAATCGGATTTACCTAGTGGGTACATAAATCCGATTTCCCTAAAAAAAGAGAAAATCGGATTTATCCCACCTAAGGTAAATCTGATTTCCCTAAAAAAAGAAAAACGGATTTATCCAACCTAAGGTAAATCCGATTTTGTTATTAAAACAAATTGTTTTTTATTTAATTTCTTAAAAAAGGTTATAAAATGCTACTAAAAATCCGTAAAACAGCCAAAACTAATCCAAAAATTATAAAAACACCACTAAAAATCTAATAAAACCAAAATAAGGTTATGAAAATTTTTTCAGATTTTTTGGAGATTTCGAAAAATTAAAAAAATTAATAAAAAATAGTAAACGATGGAATTTGGGATTTTGAGGTCCCCTGTCCTGTAAGAAGTCACTTCTTGAGGAGTATTGATCCTTGATATTTTTCGGATTTAAACAATGTGGTTTCATTACAATTTGAGTAGGTTGCCCGAAAACTGATTTTTTAGCCTAAATTATTCTCCTGACGTATAATATCGTCACGTGTTAACGAACTACACACTAAACAGAACCAAAAGACGGTCGAAATTTGTATCTAAAATTTTAACTGATTTATTTATTTATTAATTAGGTTAACAAAGCGGATTTACCCCCACATAAGGTAAATCCGCTTTGGTTATTTTTAAAAGCGGATTTACCTTACATGGGGGTAGATCCGCTTTTAAAAATAACAAATCGGATTTACCCCCCACTTAAGGTAAATCCGTTTTGTTATTTTTAAAAGCGGATCTACCCCATCTTAAATAAATCCGATTTTAATTTTTTGAAATTTTTAGTGGAAATCGGATTTACCTAAATCCGATTTAAATTTTTTAAAATTTTTAGTGGAAATCGGATTTACCTAAATCCGATTTCCAAAAAAAAATTGAAATCAGGATACATTCGGGATTTTTAAATTTTGTGAAGGGCAATTGCGTCTTTTCGCAGGGTCGATGGGGATAGATAGGGGTGTGATGGGGGTACACAAAAAAAAACCCTTATTTGTTCCTTCCCCAATGATGCCTGAACCACAAGTCTTCAATTATCTCCTCTTCCTATTCAAATTCGCTCGATCCTCATTTATACCACCCAACTTGGGCGCCGCAATTTTCTCTCTCCCCATACTAAAATTTCGTTCCATATTTGTATCTTTTCCATGCAAATCAATACCTTCCTTGACATTCTCCCCATTTAGCTCTCCAATATTGCCGTTAATAGTTTCTATTTCCCTATCAACACCTTCCTTGACATTCTCCCCATTATTGCCATTAATATTTTCCACTTCCCTATCTACCTCATCATTGTTGAGAGTTGGTTCATGAATTACTTTTTTACCCTCCTACATATTGGTTTTTTAAGCAAAACCCTAAAACTCTAACAACTATTTTTTTCAAACAGAAAATAGCCGTTGGAAATAATGTAAAAAGTCCCTGTTTAACCGTTTGTTTTTTTTTTACAGCTGTAGCAAAGTTAGTTTCTAACTAACTGACTAGTTTGTTATCTGTTATAACAAACTAAGTTTGTTGGCTACAACAAACTCCTTCTATCAGCTAGTTTTATTCCCAGGGAAAGTTATAAATACATATGTACATACAGTGAATTAACATAGAGAAATAATAATTTTACATTGCATTCAGTTTTATAATTCCTGTTTTGCGTCTTTTCTTCTCTTCTTTCTTTGTAGTTGCTGAGTTCTATAACTCCTCAACAAGTGGTTGATGACCTTGCAAAAGAATAAAATACAGAGTTAGTGTGTTTTATTTGTGAGAAGTGTGAGTGACAGAAAATAGTAACAGAAGAGGAAAGGAAAGAAATATACCTGTGTAAGGTTCTGTGTATTCAAAGTGTTGAAGCTCACAGTGATCAACAAACATCAATTCAGAGTGCATGCAAACAGAAATCCAGCAAAGGGTTAAAGTTTGTATGCGAAGAAAAAGAATTATAACTGAAACAGAGAAATAGAGAGAAAAGAAGGTGAGATTATACCTTCTGGTGCTCGTGAAACTCTGAAATCTTCACAGGTGGTGAAGATCTGTATACAGTCAGTGCTTGAAGGGTACTTGCAGCAAATAACCAACACAAACTGTTAGGGTTTTTGTTGAACAAGCAAGAAAGATTCAAACAAGACAGAAAACAGAAAGTAAAGGAGGATTTACCTTAGTTACAGTGTCCGCAACAAAACCCTAGCAACAGAATCCCTGAAACACCAATTACAAAAATTAGGGTTTCTCTGAAATAGAAGAATCAGAAGCAAGAACAAAGGGCTTTTGATTATCATTACCTGATCAGGGTTCGTGGTTGAAGATTGAAGTTGATTCGTGCTTCAATCTGCTGAAATCAGTGGAGAAATTGGAACCCTAGCAGAGCTTGCAGAAGGGTTAAAGAAGAAGATCGAAGCGGCCAAGAAAGAAAGAATAAGAGTCTTGTTTTTCAGATCCGAAGAACTAGGGTTCAGCATATATAGTCCGGGTAAAAAAGGGATCCGCGTGTTGACCCGTTTGCACCAGGTTCGGGTGCGCAAAATCCGCTTCCGCAATTTTGTTTGAAAAGCAGGTGTAAAGAAGATTTGGGCTAGGCCAGCAAGTGGGCTTTGTAATACTTGCACCCAGTGTTTACTCTTGTGGCAACCTATATTCAACAACATAAATCAATTGGTCAAATTCAAGAGAAAAGGGTCGGAATTCAACATGGTATCAATGAGCTTGTAACAATCCAGGGAAAATAGGAAATTTCTAAACTCTATCTATTTCTTTTAGAATTCTTTAAGGTTTTTTGTTAAGTGTCAAAAAATTTCTGTAATACATAGCAAGTGGCTGTGTGTGTGAGTCTTTTCTTAAATCTATTATTAAATCTTTCCTACTTTTAAATTTTGCACAGTGTGAAACTGTGCAGCAGTAGTGGCTAATTGTTTTTGTGTTTAAAGTTTCAGTTTGTAAGATGACAAGTGCAGGTTAAACACCCAAGTCCCTAAATTGGATGGGAAAAACTATGACAGATGGTGCATTCAGATGAAAACAGTTCTTGGTTGTCATGGGTCTTGAGGATAGTCAAAGATGGCTATGAGCCATTGGCTGAAGATCCTACTCCTTCCCAAAGTAACACCTTTAATGAAAATTAGCAAAAGGATTTCAAAGCTCTGTATCTCATTCATCAAGGATGTGATGAAACCAACTTTGATAGGATAAGGAATCTAGAGACTTCTAAGGCTGCCTGGGAAGCCTTAGAACAATACTACACAGGGGTTGTTCCTATTAAAGAGGAGAAGTTGCAAGCCCTAAGAGCTCAATGTGAAACATTAAGGATGAAGGAAGGGGAGTGTATTTTTGACTTCTTTACAAGGTTAAAGAAAATCACTAATACTATGACAATGTATGGGGAAACTCTTACAGAAAAGGTGACCTGTAAGAAAGTCCCAAGGTCCTTGACTAAGAAGTTTGGCTGGGTAGTCAACAGTATTGAAGATACAACTTCATCAGATGACTTTAAAGTGGAAGAACTTCAAGCAAAGCTTGAAGCAAAGGAGCTAAGGATCAATCTGCTAGAAGGTGAAGAAGAAGAAGACCAAGCATTATTCACCAAAGCTAAGGGTAAGAAAGGAGCCAAAGATAGCAGCCAATCAGGTAAGCCTAATTGGTCCAAGGGTAAGTCAGGTAAATCTAAATCTAAATCTGATTTCAATAAGGGAAATAGCAATGCATCTAAAAGCAAAGACAAGTCCAAAGTGCAATGCTATAGATGCGATAAATATGGGCATTATGCTACTGAATGCCCTACTAAAAAGGACTCAAAGTCCAAAGAAACTGAAACTGAAGCCAATGTGGCTAAAGAAGATTCTGATTCAGAATCTGATCATGTAGCTTTTAGTATGATTACTGATGAACTAGAGGAGATAGAAACTAATGAAGTTTCTGTGATCACTAGTGAATTAGAAGAAACAGAAACTAAGCAAGTTTCTGTGGCTACAGTTGAACCAGAAACTGAAACTAAGGTAGTTTCTGTGTGTTCTAAAGCTAAAACAGAAACTAAGGTAGTTTCTATGTATTCTGAAACTATGATTTCAGAAACTGTGAATTCTGAATTTGTGAATTCAGAATCTGTGAGTTCTGTGACTGAACCTAAAACAGAAACTAAGGAAGTGTCTATGGTTACTAAAATTGAATCTAGGATAGATAAAAATTGTGATTTTGTTATCTTTGTTATTACATTAATGATGGCAGGTTTTTTGAAGAAGTATGGTACTTGGACTCAGGTTGTTCAAACCACATGACTGGCCATAAGGAATGGTTAGCTAATTTTGATTCTAATAGAAAAACTAGCATCAAGTGTGCTAGCAACAAACCTATTACAGCAGAAGGTATGGGGAACATATTGTTCAAAAAGGAAGATGGACAGGTAATATCTATACAAAAAGTATTCTATGTTCCAGGTATAAGCTGTAATTTGTTTAGCTTAGGGCAATTAGTAGAAGAAGGATTTTCGATTATAATGAAGGACCTAATGCTAAAGTTGTTTGATAGTGAGGATAGGCTGATTTTAAGTACACCCCTTGCTAAGAATAGAACTTTCAAAATCAGCAATTGCACTATTCAGGCAGAATGCCCAAGTACAAAGGCTGAATCTGAAGGTACATCTCAGCATAATACGTTAGGGTACTTAAACCTTAAAGGTTTAACTAACCTAAATGTAACGCCCAAATAATTTAATTATTTATTTAATTAAATTATTTAGGTATTTTATTAGTATAGTCATATTAAAATAATAATATGATGTTTTATTTAAATCAGGGAGTGGTGTTTAGTAATTAAGCTGAGTAGTAGACGGGGGCCCGTGATCCAAGAGCCCAATGGCATAGGCGCATAGGTGAAGGCACTAGCTAGGGTTTGGAATCATTTTGCGCATTCTTGGAGAAAAGAAAAAGAAAGAGAGATTTGCGAAGAGGGGAGAGAGGGAAACGGCGCACCAAGGAGAAAGAAGAGAGGAGCTCTGTTGCTGTGGTTCTTTGGAGTTTTCGTGCAAGGAGATCTCGCATTCGGAAAATCTAAGGTAAGGGTGGGTTCTACTTTATAATAGGGTGTGTGATGGGGGTTTATGTGGGAGTTAGGCTCTAGGTTGCCCTTTGATTTTGCTTGGTGTTTATTTGGCGATGTTAGAATGTATGCATAATGATTGCTATTGGTTGATCATAGGTGAAATTTGGTGTTTGGTGTTTGGTGCGATTTGGTGTTGTGGTTTTGGTTGCTGGGCAACGACGCCCTGCTCCTGGGCGCCGTGTCTGTGTCGCGTTTGGTTCCTGCAGGGGGCGCCCTGTTGCTGGGCGCCGAGCCAGTGTTGCTTCTGTTGCTGATTTTGGCGCCCTAGGCGCCCAGTCATGGTGTTCTGTCTTTGGTTGTTGCTGGGAGTGGCGCCCTGGGCGCCCAATGTGTTCCTGTGTTGCTGAAAGTGGCGCCCTAGGCGCCCAGTGTGGTCTTGTGCGGTTCTGTGTTGCTGTGAAGGGCGCCCTAGGCGCCCAGTGATGTTCCCATGTTCTGCTGTTGCTGGTTGCCTGCCTGTGCTACTGTTGTGCTAGGCGCCCTGCTCCTGGGCGCCAAGTTTGTTGTTGCTGATGTGGTGCTAGGCGCCCTGCTCCTGGGCGCCAAGTCTGTTTCTGTTGCTGTGGTGTTAGGCGCCCTGCTCCTGGGCGCCATGTCTGATGTTGCTGCTGTTGCCCTAGGCGCCCTGCTCCTGGGCGCCAAGACTGTTGTTGCTTCGGTTGTGCTAGGCGCCCTATTGCTGGGCACCAAATTTGTTGTTGTTGCCAGTTGTGCTAGGCGCCCTGATCCTGGGCGCCAAGTCTGCTGTGTTGCCTGTTGTGCCAGGCGCCCTGCTCCTGGGCGCCAAGTCTGTTGTTGCCACTGTTGTCCTAGGCGCCCTGTTGCTGGGCGCCATGTCTGTTGATGTCATTGTTGCACTAGGCGCCCTGTTGCTAGGCGCCAGTTCCTGTTGTGTTGTTGTCACACTAGGCGCCCTGTTGCTGGGCGCCAGTTCCTGCTGTGTTGCTGTTGTGCTTGGCGCCCTGTTGCTGGGCGCCAGTTTCTGTTGTTGTTGTTGCCTCTTGGCGCCCTGTTGTTGGGCGCCAGTTTCTGTCTGCTGCTGTTGCCTGTTGGCGCCCTGTTGCTGGGCGCCAGTTCCTGCCATGTCTAATAAATGTTGCTGTCTTCTAAAAATGGTGTTGCTGTTACTGTAGAATAAATGTTGCTGTTACTGTAAAGTAAATGTGTTGTTGCTGTAAAATAGATGTTGCTGCTGCTGTAAAATGAATGTTGCTGTTACTGTAAAATAAATGTGCTGTTGCCGTAAAATAGATGTTGCTGTTGCTGTAAAATAAATGTTGCTGTTGCTGTAAAATAAATGTTGCTGTTTGTTGTAAATCTATTGGTGTTTTTGGTGTCGGTGGTTGTTGATGTTACGGTCAAGTTGTTAGACTGTACTATAGGTGTTGGTGTTATCGGTGATGATGTAACAGGTGATGTGCCTATTTCATGGGCTAAGGTGATAGGTGATGGGTCTATGACCATTTGATGACTTTTGTTGTTGATTGCCTCTGGTGCATTGTTCATGGTGTCTCATACATTCCATATGCATTGTTTTGGTGATGAAGGCTTCGGCCTTGGAGCTATAGGTGATGATGGTGATGCTCATACAGGTGATGTTGCCCTTATTGGCTATTTTATTGGTGATGATTGGTACCACATGCATATACCCGTTGGTGTGGGTTGCATCTCATATACTTACTCATGATGTTGGTGATAACTCTTGGTGATTTGTAATTTGATGTTGTTGTGAAGCGGTAGATATAGTTGTCGTAACTCTAGCATATTGTCTATCATATATGCTATTATAATGTTAGATATCTCACCTCTTCTGTTTGAATGTTACCCCTATGTTGGTAACGTGCAGGTGATTGCGAGTGAAGGCATGTCTACCTTCGCTAGTTGAGTCGGTGTCGTCGCTCTGATACGTAGCACTCGGGGGGATGAACGCTAGTTTTATTAGTTGTCTTTATTATTTAATTTCTGAAGTTTTATGGTGATGTTATAATTATTCAATTGAACCTGATTTTTATTCCGCTGCGTGGTGATGTTATGACGTGCTATGTGTCGCACTATTTTAATGGTGAAATTTTATTATTGGCGTGTGATGTTTAACGATGTAAATGTGGCATCCCTTGTGGGTGTAGTGAAAAACGTTTTTGAAAACTCTGATTTTCGTCAAAAATTTTCCGGGTAGAAAATGGGTGTTACACTAAACACTAAGGAAGTGATAAAGGGTCTACCTAAAATTGAAAGACCTATTGGAACTAGCACTATTTGTGTGCTAGGAAAACAGCCTTTGGAAAGGCTGAAATCTGAAATTAATAACAGCTTGTATGCTGCATATTCATCTATTTGTAGGCCATTTAATGTGTTTATATTATGTGGTAATAGTTATGTTTTAACTTGTATGGATAAATACTCAAAACTTTGGATCTATCTAATCAAACCCAAAGGAGAAGCTTGGGTGTGTCTAAATCAAGTTCAGGAAATTACTAAGAAGCTAGGAAGCTGCCTTAAGGAGAGGAGCAGTCCTAAAGACACTATGATGGAGGAATTTAACATGGAGAGAGACTTAGGGACTCTACTCTATGTCCTAGGGCTAGAGTTCTTAAGGATACCCCAAGGCATCACTCTACAACAATACAAATGTGCTCAAAAGGTCCTAACAAGGCTGGACAGGGCAAAATGCAATTCTGCCAGCAACATAGCAGAATGCATTCTGAGTTTTGAAGCTGCCACTCAAGCAGCTTGGCTGGATTACTGCTCAACTAAGGAGCAGGTGGCTGACTTTTTAACAAAAGGCTTTAAAGAGTGAGTTTATGTACTAAGCTTAGGAGACAGCTAGGGGTTATTATCTTCTAACTTCTTAAAGGTAATAACAATTGAAAGCTAAATATCTGGGGGATTCTCCCAGATCAATATTTTTTATGGCCTAACAGGGGGTTGTCCTGGTGTAGTATCTGTCTCTAAGCTAAAATCCTTCTAGGCTTAAGGAAGGGTTCTAGTTTTAGGGTTTAGCTTAAGGAAGGGTATTGGTTTTTTAAGCAAAACCCTAAAACTCTAACAGCTATTTTTTCAAACAGAAAATAGCCGTTGGAAATGATGTAAAAAGTCCCTGTTTAACAATTTGTTTATTTTACAGCTGTAACAAAGTTAGTTTCTAACTAACTGACTAATTTGTTATCTGTTATAACAAACTAAGTTTGTTGGCTACAACAAACTCCTTCTATCAGCTAGTTTTATTCCCAGAGAAAGCTATAAGTACATGTGTACGTACACTGAAATAACATAGAGAAATAATAATTTTACATTGCATTCAGTTTTATAATTCCTGCTTTTGCGTCTTTTCTTCTCTTCTTTCTTTGTAGTTGCTGAGTTCTCTAACTCCATTAACAAGTGGTTGATGACCTTGCAAAAGAATAAAATACAGAGTTAGTGTGTTTTATTTGTGAGAAGTGTGAGTGAAAGAAAAGAGTAACAGAAGAGGAAAGGAAAGAAATATACCTATTGTTATACCCCAATTTTGTCCGAGCTCCTGTTAATAGCGTTTTAATTTACTAGGTCGCATTTTTTGCAAGTCTCGAGTCCTGTTAACGCGTGTCGGTGTCATGCGGGTGTCGTTAAGATGCCATTTGCATAATTGGGCCAACAGTTGGGTTATTGGGCCTACGCATATACAAATCGGGCTTATCATTTTGAGTTGGGCCCACGAACCTGGTTCCTAGTTAATTTTTGGTGTTTATCAGTTAGCGGGCCTATTTGTTCTATTTTTGCCTCGTTCTAGCGCATTTGTCTAGTTGGGCCCGATTTCGCTTTTGTATTTGGCTCAACTTCTTTTATTATTTTTATTTTGTCTATTTAATTTGTTTTGAGTCCAAAAATGTCAAAAAATCAAATTTTATTTCATTTACAATTTAGGAGTGTTTAGAGTCCAAACTGTCCCAAAAATACAAAAAAAACAATAGTCAAAAATACAAAAAAATACAAAAAACGAAAATAAAAAAGGGAGCGGCATCAGCAAATCTCTGGGGCTGTTCTTGCTCTCCAAGACTGCTCAGCAAGCCCACATTATCAGACCTGCAAAAGCCCAGTCAAACCAGTCAAAAACCAATTAAATGCCAACCCTAGTTTTTCAGTATAAATAAACAGTCAATCCTAGGTCTAAAGGGGGGGGGGAATCAGATACAAACATACACCGACAGAGACATCAGAAAATCACCGAGAAAAGGATTGGGGGTTCACATCGAAACCCTAACCACATAAACACACTGAAAAACATTCTGGAAGTCAGGCATAATAGCAGGATCAGATCAAATATACGCAGTCACAGTAGCAGTGAAACTAGAGCAAGAATCAGCAATAATGAACAGGCAACAAGAAACCAAACAGAGGCTGGAAAAAGAGGGTTAGTCAAATCAGTTTGCTTTTAAGAGTCATTTTACTGTTGTTTCATTAGTAGGATTAGCTATCAACTTAAAATAGGCTCAGTTATAAAAAATCTTGTTTCAGAATCATTTCTTAAGAAAGGAAAACGAAAATAGCAATAGTTATAAAACTTAGAATAAGTCCAGTTTATGTTTTTTGTTAGAAATGTCGGTGCCGTGGGTATTAGTGCTATGAACAAATTAGGATTCAAACTGTGAACAGATTAGGTTTCTAAAAAAGGATCATAAACAAAAAAAGCAAGAACCAGTCTTCGCTGCTACAAGAAGTATAATGAACATTTTTTGTAAATAGTGTGTAATACCCTAATTTTGTCCTATCCAAAAAAAAAAGAGAAATTTTATTTATTTTTTTGAGAAAAATAATATTCTTCTTTTCATGCCATGTTTTATTTTATTTTGCTACAAGTTTTAATTTTTGAAAAAATAATAATTAGAAGTGAAGAAATAAAAATAAGCCAAGAAGGAAGTGGGGGGGGGGTCTATTAATAATAAGGTGCTGTCATGGAAGCCCAACCCAGCAAAATAGCTAGCCCAATTCGCCTAGCCCACTCCTCCACCAAGCCCAATCCAACTCCTCCACCAAACCCAACCCATATCCTAACCCTAACCCATATCCAACCCATAACCCAACACCCAACTCCATCCAACCCACTCCAACTAAACCCTAATTCGCATACCCCCCCTTTTAACCCTAAAATGTGTCTACATTCACTCTCCCCCCTAGCCTTAAAAATCATCCACATTCATCCCTAGAAATCCGCCCCCCACTCTCCTTGATTCCCTCCTTGAAACTCTCAATCCCACTTCCACACACAACCCCACTTCCCCATATCTCCTTTCCCCATACACTCCACCCTTCCCTCTCTCCTCTCCCAACGGCTCTCCCCCCTCTTTCCTACGCCCCCCTCTTCTCTCTCTCTCCCTCACACATCACTCAACTCACTCTCTCTCACACTCAACCCTAAAACAACACCACACTCAACCCTTCCCTCCTCTCTCTCCCCATACCTACGACTTCTTCCCCTCCTCTCACACACTCATTTTCTTTTCTCTTCACACACTCATCCATTCCTCTCCCTATCACACACTTCACACATGGCACTCTCTTCTCCATGCCCATACCTTCGACCATCATCTCCCCTCATCTCACATGTCTCTTTTTTTATTTTTTCCCCTTCAACAACTACCCCCAAACCTCCATCATGTCAAAAAAGATCATCATCACTATCCAAGAGTGGTTGAAGTGGAGCAATGAAGAGAAGCAAGAGCAAGTTTTTTTGTATAAATAGGGGTCCTTACCTTAGAAGGGGGGACGGATTTTTGGCTCTTAGAAAAAAAAGGAGAATCTAAAAAATTTAGGGTTTCTCTTAGAAAAATTTTCTTCCCCTTCTTTTCTTCCTTCTTAGTTTTTTTTAGTTTAAAATTTTGGTGTATTGAAGAGATCCGAAGAAGAAAGCTTGGATTTGTTCAAGGTACAAAAATGTAATAATTTGTAGTATTGTTGCTTTTTTTTTGTAATTTTTTAGTTATTATAATTTTGTTCATATAATCATTGCCATTGTATTTTAATTATTGTTGTTCATGTTTTTTTTCGTTTTTTTTTAGTTACTGTTTTTATTTTGTTGTTGTCATGTTTTTATATTAGTTGCTGTTTTTTTATAAATATTAGTTGATGTTTTTATAAATATTGGTTGTGTTTTTTTTTAAATAAATTATTGTAATTTTCGGACTAAAAAAGTGCTAAAAAAAATATGTTGTTTTTTTTAAAAAAAAATGGTTACTATTTTCGGATTTAAAATAAACCAAAAACAAAAAAAATGTGTGTTCCTTTTATTTAGGTGCTAATATTTTCGGTCTAAAAAAAAAATAAATAAAAAATGTTGTGCTTTTTTTAAATAAATTATTCTAATTTTCAGATTTTTAAAAAAATGATAAAAAAAAGATATGTTGTTTTTATAACAATTACTATTTTCCGGATAAAAAAAAAAGAGTGATAAAAAATGTGTTCCTTTTTTTTTCGGATTTAAATAAAGTTTTTTTAAATACTAAAAAATATTTTTTTAAAAAATAAATGGTTACTAGTGTCACTACTCTTTTCTAAAAAAAATAACATAATAACAAAAATCTTTTTCAAAAAAAAAGTAAAAAGTCCCCTTTTATTTAGATAATAACTATGACAACAAAAAAAAAACAACAAAAGAATTTTTCTCCATAATCCGCTTTCAAAATACCACTTGTTTAGTCTAGGTTTTTTTTTTTTTTGAGGAAAAGCGTTTCAAGAACCACGTGCTCTAGGGTAGAATAGTAAAAAAGGTAATAGACCCGTCAACCGTTTTTTTTTAGCGTCAAAACGCTATTTACACCCCCGGCAACCATTTTCTTTTAGCGTCAAAACGCTATTTGCACCCCCGGTGACACTTTTTTTTCTAGCGTCAAAACGCTATTCACACCTCCCTTTTTAATGCAACTCCTTTATTATTTGCACCCCCCTTTTATCACTTACTCCGCTTTTTTTTTTCTTTTCACAACGTGATGCTTCCGAACCGTTCTTTTTTTCTTTCTTTCGAAAAATCGAATTCGCGCAAAAAATAGGTTGTCTATAGCGGTCACTCTGGGCCTGGCTTGTTTGAACGCTATAAATACCTTCTTTTCCGAATAAGCCATTAATGACGACCACTCTGGATTTATCTGTTTGGTCACCATGAACGGTCTCTAGTTTTCCCAAACTTTTCAAAAAAAAAATAAAAAATACCAACACACAAATTTTTTCTACCCAAGAACTACGTAGCTTTGATTTCTCCATCGCACCCGGAGATACGTAGGAGCGGGGGCCCACTCCCGTCGAGCGCAAAAAAAATAAAATTTTTATTAAGTCTTCTTTTCCGTTTTTTTGCAAATAACAAAAAAAAAAGGGTAAATTAAAGTGTTTTCTTTAAACTATTTTTTTCTACACATTAAATTAAAAGGTAACCTTTTTAGGATGTTGCGGGGTGCTTGTACCTTCCCCGCACTTAATCGACCCCCGAACCCAAAAACAAAAGGTTTTTTCAATGTTTTCCTAAAAATAAATATTGATGGCGGCTCCATTGTTCAAAAACAACGAGGAATCCCTCCTCCGGATTCTTCGGTCGCTACAGCTGGCGACTCCACTGGGGACTTTTTTTAGAGGGTCAAGCCTAATTTAATTAAATGTGTAAATTATTAGTTTAGTACTTTATTTACTCTTAGTCTTTATATTCGCATGTTGAACCTTAGGGTAGAAGACTTTTATACTGCTATTTGTTTTCTTGCAAACCTTAGGGTAGAAGACTTTTATATCGCTATCTGTTTGCTCTTTTGCAGTTTGGGTAGTTTAGGTTGCTTATATCACACACATCACCTACACCTATTTATTCACACACTTCTGAGTGGGGCCCTATACCCGGGTCTGAAAAATAACTTAGGACGAGCGGAGATGATTAGTGACAGTCATTCTGGATTTATCTGTCTGACTCTCATGAAAATCTCAACCAGAGTATGCTCTTTCGCGGCATCCCACACCAGGTAGCTCGCTATCGTTGTGGGTCATATCGTGAAAGGGATTTTAGCTCTGGAAACCTTTGTGAGGAAGTGAATAGAACTACCTGAGAGGTTGATCACATAAGTGACCCTAGACCGTGACCTATATGAAAGACATAACCTGTTTAGGACACAAAAGCAACTCACCTACCTGTTGCATCATCGCAAAAACTTTTTATTTTTCAAAAAAAAAAAACTTTTTATCTTTCAAAAAAAAAATCAAACAATGAAAACCATTTATTCTTTTTCCTTTACATATTCTATGTGACATGGTTAATGTTTCTCAATTTTTTTTGAATCACCAAAATATGCTTTTATTAACACATGTAACGTCTTTCTTTAATTCATCATACATCATCATTATTTCACAAAAAAAAATACAAAAAAAAAATCCTCACATTGCATGCTATTCATCTCATTCAGGTTTGCCGGGAATTGTAAGAGGTTCGAAAGTTTTGTCATAAGCAAGGCAATATGGGATCAAACTGTGAAGCAATCCAAACTCTGAACTACCCTATAGTGAAGCAGCCTAACCTGACAAGTCTAAGGGAATTTGCTGGTCGATTGCCGCCCATCGAGCGCAGGTCTTTTGATAGGGTGTATGGGAAGATTATTATGTTACTACAATTGGACGTGCAAACGGATGCCATTGCCGCTTTGAGCCAGTTCTACGACTCTTCATTAAGATGCTTCACCTTCAAAAATTTCCAGATGGCACCTACCCTGGAAGAATATACACAGATCTTCGGCTTTCCTCAACAAGACAAGGGACCCTACCAGTATCAGGGACAATACTACACAGATGAGAAGCTCGCCTCAATGTTACAAACCAGCAAAGAGAACTTGAAGCTCCGGAAGAAAAATCGAAATGGCATTGCAGGATTCCCACAAGAGTATCTGGAAAGCCAAATGAAGTCCTTCGCCGACGCTAGAAATTGGGGTCCTTTTAAGCAGGTGTTAGCTTTGACTATCTTTGGCATTGTCCTATTTCCACGCCTTGAAAGATATGTGGACACAACAGCTATTGGCGTCTTCTTATCCTTCAAGGATCCGATTCCAGCCATGCTTGCAGACACTTACTGTACTTTCACTCATTATAGTGAGCTAAGGGGAAAAAGGATATCTTGCTGCCTGCACGCCTTGTATGTTTGGCTTCTCACCCATGCTTTCGTTAACAAAGTCAGAGTAGAAGGCCCAATTGAAGACGCCAGAGGGTGTGATGTGAAGACAATGAACACTGGTGAATGGTTGCAAGTGCTGGGGGGCCTTCATGAATATAAGGTTCGTTGGCACCCATCATGGTGGAAAGAGAGGCCCACAGTAGTTTTTCAATGTGGAAGCTTTCAAAACGTCCCGCTCATGGGGACAAGAGGATGCATAAATTACAATCCTTCTCTAACTCTAAGACAGCTGGGGTACCCCATGCGAAATCCGCCCACCGAAGACATGTTAATCCCTTTTTACCTCCATGAAGGAAGCCCAAAAGAAGTTGACATGCTCCGGAAGATTTCTCAAGCATGGGATTTGGTCGTCCGCAAGGGACAAGAGCTTACTAAGAAGAGTGGCGATAAGGAAACCACCTTTCGCCAATGGCTCCAAAAGAGGATCCAAGACACCCGATTGCCTTACCAAAGTGCACTATGGGTTGAGGAAGAAATACCTGAACCTACCCTTCCCACTGTTGAAGATTTAGATAAGCTTAAAGTGGCATTGTCAAAAGCCGAGGTAGAAAAGAAGGGCTTACAGGCAGAGTTAGAGAAAGTGCTCCTAAAGAACCAGAAGTTGGAGGAAGAGAATGCAAGTAAGTCAGTGGCCATTGAAGACAGCCGCAAGCAGCTCAAGATCGAACAAAAGAACAAACTAGAGGTTCAAAGGTACCTAAGAGGGGCGAAAGAGGAGATAAGACGTTGCAACCTGAAAATGGACCAAGCCATCGATGATACATACAAATGGAAAAAGTTATGGGAAGAATCAATGATGGCTGAAAAGACCGCACAGAGCCTGCTAATGGTATCAAAGAGAGAGTCCCGGATGATGGCAGCCGAGTTTGAAGAGCAAGTGAAAAGTATCAAGCAGGATAAAGATACCATTGAAGAGATACTCCGAGAATACCAGCAAGCCTTAAGAAGGGAGCATGAAAAATCTGATGAGCTGAACGACCATATCAGATATCAGGAGGAGGTCTACCACCAGCTGAAGACAGAAAGCATCTACTGGGAGAACCGCTTCGTGGAGTTGGTCAGCAAGATAGAAAACCATGAAGTCTTCATAGAGCTGAAGAATGAAAGCTTATACTGGAAAGACAGATTCTCAAAGCTGACATGGCTGGCCGATCAAGCTATCATAGGAATCCCCAAACGTCTGAAGGAGGCTAACGCGGCAATGCACCCGTTTAGCACCCCGGTCCAAGTTTCCGAATTCATGGAATTTTGCGAGGTTCTGATTGCTGAACTCCAGGAGAAGGCTGGCAGCGCTACTAGTAGAAAAAGAGAGAGGAGTGGAAAAATGAAAGCCATATGTATTTGAGTGAAATTTAATGAACATTGTACTTTTCTTTTCGAAGTTTTACTTCCAAAATGTTGTACTTTCCTCTATCAATGAAGTTTGTTTGTCTCACATTCTGATCCTTTATCTTAAAAATTGTGGAACTTTAATCTGTGAACTTATGACAAATCAGGATGCGCTTACAATTCCCGACCTAAAACAATAAGACTCATGCACACATGCACCATTCGCATTTTCATCCATTCATATACTCATACATATACTCATAACATGTGTCCCACCAACAGAGAGTAAAAGACAAGCTGGTGCGTCAACATCGCTATTGGACTCGTTCTCAGGCCCGAAACATGGAGGAAAATCAGAACAATCCGCCTCAAGATATCCCGGATCAAGGCAATCCACCCCAAGACCTAGGCAATCAAGAGCTTAGGGCAGAAATAGATGGGATGAAAGAACAGATGGCTGAAATCTTAAAGGTCTTACAAACTTTGAGAGACAAAGACACAAGTGAAGATGTCTCCGCTGGGAACACGGAAAATCAAGTTACCAACCCTCCTCCTCCCAATGGACTCGGGATCCCGCATACAGTGCCCCCCACTGGGACTAATGACCAGGGTTACATATGGCCTCCTTACGGACTTCCACAAGGTTACACACCTCCGACAGTCAATGCTAGTCCAGAAGCCGGTCCCTCAGGAATCGCGGGCCAACAACAGCTTACACCAACGGGTCACAATGGTAATCCGGGGGCACCACAAGTTCAAAACCCGACCCCCGTCGTTGTACCACAAGGAATCCCACTTGGCTGCCCTCCACCGCCGATAGCTGACGCCCAGGCTCAGGGTTCCAACCTCAGGAATCCCACTCATTCACATACCCCAAATGTGAACCCAGCCATAGTTCCGATGATCCATCCTTACTATGGTATGAGTGGGCTCCCTCACAATCACTCTATGGAGAACCCTCAAGCCCAAGACAAACTACAAATGCTCGAGGAAAGGTTGAGAGCAGTCGAGGGATCCAATGTTGGCGCAAGAGATGCTTATGACTTGTGCCTCGTCCCTAACGTGGTCATCCCTCCAAAATTTAAGGTGCCAGACTTTGACAAATACAGAGGGTCGACTTGCCCTGTAAGCCACTTAACCATGTACTGCAGGAGGATGGCGGCGTTTGCTCACGACGACAAATTGCTCATCCACTACTTCCAAGATAGTCTGTCTGGGGCAGCTTCGAGCTGGTACATGCAATTAGAACGTGCACATATCAGATGCTGGAAAGACTTAGCCGATGCATTTTTGAGGCAATACAAATATAACATTGACATGGCTCCCGATAGGACACAATTGCAGAGCATGACGAAGAGAGACAATGAGTCCTTCAAAGAATATGCCCAACGCTGGAGAGGTTTGGCTGCACAGGTGGTACCACCGTTGTTAGAAAAAGAGATGGTATCAATGTTCATGGATACTCTTCAATCACCTTTCTACGACAGGTTGATTGGGAGCGTGTCTTCGAACTTTTCAGATATGATCGTCATCGGAGAAAGACTGGAGAATGGATGGAGAAACGGGAAAATTGCATATAGCTCCGCTGGAACCAGCAACCAGAAAAGGCCCTTCTCGGGTTTTCCTAAAAAGAAGGAGGGCGAAGCTAATGCCATCTCTGGATCCGGAAAGCCTCCCTACAACAACCCCCGACAGACTTTACAAATACCTACTCAAACACCACAAGCCCCACCTCACCAAGTCAACCCAGGCTATAGACCACAAAACTACCAAGAAAGAAAGCCCGCCAATTTCGACCCAATACCCATGTCATACACAGACCTATTCAATCACCTCATCAGTCACAACTTGATCACTCCTCGTCCAATGAGACCCCTTCAACCTCCTTTCCCTAGGAGCTATGACCCAGAGGCCAGCTGTGGATTCCACGCAGGGGCAGTTGGCCACTCAACAGAAAATTGCAAAGCATTGAAATATGTAGTACAAGACTTAATTGAATCTAAATGGTTAAGCTTCGCAGAAGACGGTCCAAATGTTGCCACTAACCCTCTGCCGGGGCACGGGAAACCCTCCGTCAATGCCATTGAGAATGTTGAGGGGCAATTATTGGTCAGAAAGGTGGAGGACATTGTCACACCCCTGGACCTCATCCATGCTAATTTGTGTCACTTCGGAATCATTATGAAAGGATGTACCGGAAAGGGTTCGTGTGTTGATCCCCTTTGTGTCGGGGCCTGTGAAGCATTCAAGCCAATCCTGCAAGACTTGTTAGACCGACACATAATACAAATAGGTCTTCAAAAGAAAGAGGAAGACGTGTCAACGCTCCAGTCAAGCATTGACCAAAGCAAGAATATCAGGAAACCACTGGAAATCCATTACAAGAAGAACACACAGCCAGCTCCCACTGTGCCTAGACCAATCACCATTCAAGTGCCAATTCCGTTTCCCTTTAAAAGCACCAATGCAGTCCCGTGGAGTTACGATATGAAGGTTCAGACCAACCCAGATGTCATTAACATCTCAGGGACCGGTGGTATGACTCGAAGTGGGCACTTCTATGCTCCTGGAGGGCCTAGTGAGGACCGAACAAAAGAAGGGGAGGAAAGAGCCCGTAAGGGCAAAAGCACAGAGCAGGAACTTGTCGATAAGAATGCAGGAAAGAAGACGTTATCCGAGCAAGAAGCCAGTGAATTTCTGAAGCTTATGAGACAAAGCGAGTATAAGGTGGTTGATCAACTGAACCAAACTCCCGCAAAGATATCTCTGTTGTCATTATTGCTCAGTTCTGATGCCCATCGTGCAGCATTGACAAAAGTATTGAATGAGGCCCATGTCGCTCAAGACATCTCAGTTGGTCAGTTTGACGGGATCGTCGGAAATATCGTGGCAAACAATTACCTCACCTTCACAGATGACGAGATCCCCGTCGAGGGGAGAGGGCACAACAAGGCTTTACATATCTCCGTGAAATGTGGAGAATACTCTCTAGCTCGAGTACTCATCGATAACGGATCATCCCTGAATGTACTACCCAAATCAACCATGAACAAGCTAGACGTAGACTGTTCATACATGAAACCCAGTTCTACACTGGTCAGGGCATTCGATGGGTCTAAAAGAGAGGTTATCGGAGAGATGGAGTTACCCGTACAGGTAGGTCCAGAGGTCTTCATAGTGAGCTTCCAAGTGATGGACATCAATCCGTCTTACAGTTGTCTTCTGGGAAGACCATGGATCCATTCGGCAGGGGCTGTGCCCTCTTCTTTACACCAGAAGCTCAAGTTCATAGTCAACAACAAACTGGTGGTTATCTTCGGTGAAGAGGAATTACTGATAAATAAGTCATCTTCCACTCGTCACATCGAAGCTGCTGAAGAGTCCCTAGAGACTGCCTTCCAGGCATTAGAGATTGCCCATACATCTGCTATGTTAGAACCCAAGCTATCCAAAACTGCCGTGATGGTTGCTAAGTTCATGTTAGGAAAAGGCTACCAAGCTGGAGGAGGCTTGGGAAAAACCGGACAGGGGATCCTGACGCCAATACAGCCAGAGGAGAACAAAGATAGACATGGGATAGGATATCGGCCCAATCGCACTGACAAGAGAAGGATTGTGGAGGAAAAGAAGGAGCGGAGGTTAGCCAGGCTTGAGGATAGGGTACCAAATACGAAGAGAATCACCATCTGCGACATCAAGGAAAGCTTTCGGAGTGCGGGAATGTTGAACCCCAATCAGATCGCCGCAGTTGAGGACGATCTAAACACTGAAGAAGGCATCGTCAGTCTTGTACGCCCTTGTCCTGCAAACAAAAGACTCAAGAATTGGGAGATCATTGATTTTCCTGTGGTTTTTAGTTCAAAGTAATGTTTCTATAATGTAATCCTCTGGCTCTGCCCAAGGCCTTAGGATATTTCATTCGGGCACGCATGTTTTCCTTTCAGTATTAATATCAATGCAACGTTATTTCAGTTCCCAATAAACTCTCGTTTTTCTTTTCTTGTTACATTCGCTTCTTATTTTCTTTCTTTCGTTTTTATTCCGTTAATTTACGCTAATGCAGATCCGAAAAAAATGTCTTTGAAAATAACAACGCCAATAATCCATATTGTAACTTTGATCACCCTATCAATCAAACTGAGGAAGATGTTGAGGATAATTGGGAAACCCCTCCAGAGTTAATGAGAATGATGGAACAAGAGGAAAAAATAATCGAACCCCACGAGGAATCAACTGAAACAATCAACTTAGGCACGGAGGAAGACAAAAAAGAAGTTAACATTGGCACCACATTGAAAGACAGCGAGCGAGAGAAATTGGTTAAGTTGTTGTTTGACTATGTTGACGTCTTCGCATGGACATACCAAGACATGCCTGGACTGGACCCCAACATAGTCGAGCATAAGTTACCGGTAAAACCAGAATGCCCGCCGGTAAAACAAAAGTTAAGAAGAATGAAACCAGAGATGTCATTGAAAATCCGAGATGAGGTTAAGAAGCAGTTCGATGCTGGGTTTTTAGCAGTAGCAAAATACCCTCAATGGGTAGCCAATATTGTACCGGTCCCAAAGAAAGACGGTAAGGTTCGGATGTGCGTCGATTATCGAGATTTGAACAGAGCCAGTCCCAAAGATGACTTCCCTTTGCCTCACATTGATGTCCTGGTAGATAGCACAGCACAACACTCTCTATTCTCCTTCATGGACGGGTATTCCGGATACAACCAAATTAAGATGGCCCCCGAAGACATGGAGAAAACCACCTTCATCACTCTCTGGGGAACCTTCTGTTACAAAGTAATGCCATTCGGACTGAAGAACGCTGGTGCAACGTACCAAAGGGCAATGGTCGCATTGTTCCATGATATGATGCATAAGGAAATAGAGGTTTACGTGGATGACATGATTGCGAAATCCAAGACTGAAGAAGAGCATATCGTCAATCTGCGAAAGCTATTTGAACGCCTAAGGAAGTTCAAACTCAGATTAAACCCCGCCAAATGCACTTTCGGTGTAAGATCAGGAAAGTTGTTGGGGTTCATAGTCAGTCAGAAGGGTATAGAGGTAGATCCAGACAAGGTACGAGCAATTCTTGAAATGCCAGCGCCTAAAACCGAAAGGGAAGTTCGTGGCTTCCTGGGAAGATTGAACTACATCTCTAGGTTCATATCGCAGCTAACATCCACATGCGAGCCTATCTTCAAGCTTTTGTGCAAAAACCAAGAAACAAAGTGGAATGACAATTGCCAAGAAGCCTTTGAAAAGATCAAAAGGTACCTCCAAAATCCACCGATTCTGATGCCGCCTGTGCAGGGTAGACCTCTCATCCTGTATCTAACAGTGCTAGACAAATCAATGGGTTGTGTACTGGGGCAACATGATGAATCCGGAAAGAAGGAACATGCCATCTACTATCTAAGCAAGAAATTCACCGAGTGCGAGACAAGATACTCATTGTTGGAAAGAACGTGTTGTGCTCTGGCCTGGGCTGCACGTCGTTTGAGGCAGTATATGCTGAGCCACACGACTTGGTTGGTATCTAAAATGGACCCAGTCAAGTATATTTTTGAAAAACCCGCTCTCACAGGGAGGATCGCTCGCTGGCAAATGCTGCTATCTGAATACGACCTTTTATATGTCACCCAAAAAGCAATCAAGGGTAGTGCATTGGCTGAGTACTTGGCACACCAGCCCATCGAAGATTACCAATCAATGCAGTGCGATTTCCCAGACGAAGATATAATGGCTCTATTCGTAGAAGGGAATCCTCCGGACAACGAAAGGTGGAGAATGTTATTCGACGGCGCTTCTAATTTATACGGGCACGGGGTCGGAGCTGTACTGATCTCTCCTGATAACCGCTTCATACCGTTCACCGCTAGACTGAGTTTCTACTGCACCAACAACATTGCAGAATATGAAGCGTGCGTCCTAGGCATCAAAGCAGCCCTTGAATGGAAAGTCAAAAGACTCGATGTATATGGGGACTCAGCTTTAGTCATCCACCAGACAAAAGGTGACTGGGAAACCAGGGATTCCAAATTAATTCCTTATCATGATCACATCCAAAAGATGGTTGAACAATTTGAAGAGATCACTTTCCATCATCTCCCTCGCGAAGAAAATCAGTTGGCCGATGCTTTGGCGACTTTGTCATCAATGTTCAACATCAATAGCGACAGAAGTCTGACATTCATCCGAATCCAACATCGAGACCTACCGGCACATCATTGTGTGGCAATCGAAGAAGAGCCTGACAGTAAACCATGGTATTACGATATCAAGCACTATATCACAAACAGAGAATATCCTCCTGGTGCCACCGAGAATGATAAGAGGACACTTAGGAGGCTGTCAATGGGTTTCTTCCTAAATGGGGAAGTGCTTTACAAGAGAAATCACGATATGGTCCTCCTCAGATGTGTAGCAGAAGAAGAAGCAGAAAGAATTATGAAAGATGTCCATGAAGGCTCGTTCGGCACCCATTCTAATGGGCACACCATGGCAAGAAAAATCCTAAGGGCTGGCTACTACTGGTTGTCAATGGAGACTGACTGCTTCAACTACGTCGGAAAATGCCACAAATGTCAAATCTATGCCGACAATATCCATGTACCGCCCGCCTCTCTGAATGTCCTAACAGCACCATGGCCATTCTCAATGTGGGGAATGGATGTCATCGGTCCCATCGAACCCAAGGCATCAAACGGACATCGTTTCATTCTTGTCGCTATTGATTATTTCACCAAATGGGTCGAAGCCGCTTCTTACGCCAGTGTAACAAGGTCAGTGGTTGTCAGGTTCATAAAGAGAGATTTGATTTGCCGCTACGGTCTTCCGAATAAGATCATCACGGACAATGGGACAAACCTGAACAATAAGATGATGAAAGAGTTGTGTGACGACTTCAAAATCCAGCATCATAATTCCTCCCCATACCGTCCAAAGATGAATGGGGCAGTTGAGGCAGCAAATAAGAACATAAAGAAGATCGTGCAAAAGATGGTAGTAACCTTCAAGGACTGGCATGAAATGTTGCCCTTCGCTTTGCACGGGTATCGGACCTCTATCCGCACGTCAACAGGGGCAACACCATTCTCACTAGTATATGGGATGGAAGCAGTTCTTCCCATCGAGGTGGAAATACCCTCCCTGCGAGTGCTAATGGAAACAAAATTGGAGGAAGCAGAATGGGTTCAAGCTCGTCTGGATCAGTTGAACCTCATAGAAGAAAAGAGGGTAGTTGCTTTGTGTCACGGGCAGTTGTACCAACAAAGAATGAAAAGGGCTTATGATAAAAAAGTGCGCCCCCGCCAGTTTCAAGAAGGAGACCTCGTGCTCAAGAAGATGTTGCCTATCCAAAAGGATTCCCGTGGAAAATGGACCCCTAACTATGAAGGACCTTATGTGGTAAAGAAGGCATTCTCTGGAGGAGCATTGATTCTCACAAAAATGGACGGTGAAGACCTCCCACTCCCAGTGAACTCGGACGCAGTCAAGAAGTACTATGCCTAAAGAAATATATGGAAAAAAGAGAAAGATGAGCCAAGCAAAAATAAGCTCGCTAGGTCGAAAACCCGAAAGGGCGGCCTAGGCAAAAATTAGAGCGACCCGGTGGACTGAAAACTCTAAAGAGCAATCCAGGCAAAAATTAGGGTCAGAAGTTGGACTTCAAGCTACAAAGGCAATCAACAACTCCGAAAGTTGGATAATGAACGCTCAAAGTTATGTTAATGGGCGATCGGCGTTATTACTTCAAAGACACACAATCAAAAGATCCGCTTCCCTTGTATCTTTTTCTTCTCTTTCTTTTTGTAGTTTAAACTCCCATTGTAATTTTCAGACAGTGCGATTTTTTGCGCAGTTGTCTTCATTTGAATATTAAACACTTCCTTTATTCTCTCATTTCCCTATTATCGCAAAAATAACGTTCATGGTAAACAATACTGAATTGTGAAACATGTGCATGATCACAAGCATTATATTCATTGCGAAATTTCTAAAAATCACAAAAAAAAGGAGATGATCTCTCATAAAGTTGCAAAAAGGACAAACGCCTAATCACTTCAGCAAATCTTGAATAACCCGTACTTTGGCACCACTGCTTGAGGCAACCCTCGTATCTCACGTCAAGAGTCATGCGAGTTTGATGATGCCAGCAAAGTCAATAAAGAGCTAAAGAGCAAAAAGAGCAAAAGAGCAAGAAAAGAAAAATGAAAAAAAGAAAAAAGGCCAAGAGCAAAAGCCGAAAACAAAATCATTCCACATTTCATCCACCATGTCATCAATTACTTGACTACATGCACGCATGCATCATTCATTGCAAGTGTCTGTTAAGATAATTTTATTTTGTGTCGTTAGCACCAATTCTTCAGACCCCCAGCGGTCCTTCAGAGCCCAGGCGCTCCTTCAGACCAACAATGGTCCTTCAATCCAGATCGCACGTCGCGTTATCGAGCAACCGACGGATCATCCGGCCCCAGGCCCTTCAGACTAGCTGTGTCCGCCTAAAAAACACAGTGCACGTCCTTCGTGGTTATATCAGTTCCGGACCTGATTAACCCTAATGGCCGCTCGAAAAAGGCCACCCCCAGACCGTATCTCTAGTACCATAGCTAGAAGCGCTCCTTCAGACCCATTGGTCCTTCAGGCTTAGGCATGCCCCTCAGACCCCGACGGTCCCTCAGTCGAACTCAGGTCGATGCGCCAAGCATTGATTTTGAGCTAGACCTTCAGATCCCCGGCGATCCCTTCAGAGCCCCAGTGCTCCTTCAGATCCCCAGCGATCCCCCAGAGCCCCGGTGCTCCCTATTTACTTTCTGTCTAAAGCAACCCAGTTTTCATAATTTTCAAACCAAAAGAGAAGAAGCAACGCAAATTCTCAGTCTGGACAAAATTAGCGTTTTGTTATCTTTATTTCTATTTTCCTCGAGAAATTGGAAACCCCTCCTATTTCCTAGCAAAATATAAATAAAGAGGGGCAGCTGTAATACCCTAATTTTGTCCTATCCAAAAAAAAAAGAGAAATTTTATTTATTTTTTTGAGAAAAATAATATTCTTCTTTTCATGCCATGTTTTATTTTATTTTGCTACAAGTTTTAATTTTTGAAAAAATAATAATTAGAAGTGAAGAAATAAAAATAAGCCAAGAAGGAAGTGGGGGGGTCTATTAATAATAAGGTGCTGTCATGGAAGCCCAACCCAGCAAAATAGCTAGCCCAATTCGCCTAGCCCACTCCTCCACCAAGCCCAATCCAACTCCTCCACCAAACCCAACCCATATCCTAACCCTAACCCATATCCAACCCATAACCCAACACCCAACTCCATCCAACCCACTCCAACTAAACCCTAATTCGCATACCCCCCCTTTTAACCCTAAAATGTGTCTACATTCACTCTCCCCCCTAGCCTTAAAAATCATCCACATTCATCCCTAGAAATCCGCCCCCCACTCTCCTTGATTCCCTCCTTGAAACTCTCAATCCCACTTCCACACACAACCCCACTTCCCCATATCTCCTTTCCCCATACACTCCACCCTTCCCTCTCTCCTCTCCCAACGGCTCTCCCCCCTCTTTCCGACGCCCCCCTCTTCTCTCTCTCTCCCTCACACATCACTCAACTCACTCTCTCTCACACTCAACCCTAAAACAACACCACACTCAACCCTTCCCTCCTCTCTCTCCCCATACCTACGACTTCTTCCCCTCCTCTCACACACTCATTTTCTTTTCTCTTCACACACTCATCCATTCCTCTCCCTATCACACACTTCACACATGGCACTCTCTTCTCCATGCCCATACCTTCGACCATCATCTCCCCTCATCTCACATGTCTCTTTTTTTATTTTTTCCCCTTCAACAACTACCCCCAAACCTCCATCATGTCAAAAAAGATCATCATCACTATCCAAGAGTGGTTGAAGTGGAGCAATGAAGAGAAGCAAGAGCAAGTTTTTTTGTATAAATAGGGGTCCTTACCTTAGAAGGGGGGACGGATTTTTGGCTCTTAGAAAAAAAAGGAGAATCTAAAAAATTTAGGGTTTCTCTTAGAAAAATTTTCTTCCCCTTCTTTTCTTCCTTCTTAGTTTTTTTTAGTTTAAAATTTTGGTGTATTGAAGAGATCCGAAGAAGAAAGCTTGGATTTGTTCAAGGTACAAAAATGTAATAATTTGTAGTATTGTTGCTTTTTTTTTGTAATTTTTTAGTTATTATAATTTTGTTCATATAATCATTGCCATTGTATTTTAATTATTGTTGTTCATGTTTTTTTTCGTTTTTTTTTAGTTACTGTTTTTATTTTGTTGTTGTCATGTTTTTATATTAGTTGCTGTTTTTTTATAAATATTAGTTGATGTTTTTATAAATATTGGTTGTGTTTTTTTTTAAATAAATTATTGTAATTTTCGGACTAAAAAAGTGCTAAAAAAAATATGTTGTTTTTTTTAAAAAAAAATGGTTACTATTTTCGGATTTAAAATAAACCAAAAACAAAAAAAATGTGTGTTCCTTTTATTTAGGTGCTAATATTTTCGGTCTAAAAAAAAAAATAAATAAAAAATGTTGTGCTTTTTTTAAATAAATTATTCTAATTTTCAGATTTTTAAAAAAATGATAAAAAAAGATATGTTGTTTTTATAACAATTACTATTTTCCGGATAAAAAAAAAAGAGTGATAAAAAAGGTGTTCCTTTTTTTTTCGGATTTAAATAAAGTTTTTTTAAATACTAAAAAATATTTTTTTAAAAAATAAATGGTTACTAGTGTCACTACTCTTTTCTAAAAAAAATAACATAATAACAAAAATCTTTTTCAAAAAAAAAGTAAAAAGGCCCCTTTTATTTAGATAATAACTATGACAACAAAAAAAAAAAACAACAAAAGAATTTTTCTCCATAATCCGCTTTCAAAATACCACTTGTTTAGTCTAGGTTTTTTTTTTTTTTTTGAGGAAAAGCGTTTCAAGAACCACGTGCTCTAGGGTAGAATAGTAAAAAAGGTAATAGACCCGTCAACCGTTTTTTTTTAGCGTCAAAACGCTATTTACACCCCCGGCAACCATTTTCTTTTAGCGTCAAAACGCTATTTGCACCCCCGGTGACACTTTTTTTTTCTAGCGTCAAAACGCTATTCACACCTCCCTTTTTAATGCAACTCCTTTATTATTTGCACCCCCCTTTTATCACTTACTCCGCTTTTTTTTTTTCACAACGTGATGCTTCCGAACCGTTCTTTTTTTCTTTCTTTCGAAAAATCGAATTCGCGCAAAAAATAGGTTGTCTATAGCGGTCACTCTGGGCCTGGCTTGTTTGAACGCTATAAATACCTTCTTTTCCGAATAAGCCATTAATGACGACCACTCTGGATTTATCTGTTTGGTCACCATGAACGGTCTCTAGTTTTCCCAAACTTTTCAAAAAAAAATAAAAAATACCAACACACAAATTTTTTCTACCCAAGAACTACGTAGCTTTGATTTCTCCATCGCACCCGGAGATACGTAGGAGCGGGGGCCCACTCCCGTCGAGCGCAAAAAAAATAAAATTTTTATTAAGTCTTCTTTTCCGTTTTTTTGCAAATAACAAAAAAAAAGGGTAAATTAAAGTGTTTTCTTTAAACTATTTTTTTCTACACATTAAATTAAAAGGTAACCTTTTTAGGATGTTGCGGGGTGCTTGTACCTTCCCCGCACTTAATCGACCCCCGAACCCAAAAACAAAAGGTTTTTTCAATGTTTTCCTAAAAATAAATATTGATGGCGGCTCCATTGTTCAAAAACAACGAGGAATCCCTCCTCCGGATTCTTCGGTCGCTACATAGTGCAAAAATGAAAGAAATTGACAAAACAGTAGCAAGTAGAGCTAGAAGCAGAAGAGTAGGCGAAGAAAAGAAGTAAAAAGGGATCGGAACTGTACCACCTCCGACCACCGTAGACGGTGGCTGTCTCCCGTAGAGCCACCGCCGTCGTCACGCTCCCCAATTGAACCGTCGCCGTCGTGATGTTCCCCCTGTCCTGAACCTCCTCGCGGCGTTCTCCTCGCCGTCGCCACCGTGTCGCAGAACCCAACCCGTCTCCGTTAAGCTCCGTGGCCACCACCATCATCGTCGTCGCCGGAGACGACGCGGATCTCTACTGTCCCTCTATCTCTCTCCCTGCATTGATTCTGGCCTCCCTCTCCCCGCGTCGTAGCTCCCTTTTCTCTCCCTCACCGTGTTTACTCTCCTAATCACTGTTCTCCTCTGCCCGTCGCCGTCGTTCACCGCCACCACCACGCCGTGGCCATCAACCGTCGCTTGGCCGTGGGTCACTTTGCGTAACCTCCCTCCTTCCTCTCTTCTATTTCGTTCTCTCCGCAAACCTCCCCCTCTCTCTCCACGATTCTCTCTCTCCATTTCGCAATTTTTGCACCACTCTCTCTCAATCACGAAATTTTCGGCTTCTCTCTCTCTTGGAACAGGGCAGCGGCGCTGATGGAGAAGGAAGGGAAAATTAGGGTTTCAGCTTAATAGTTGCCTTATATAGTCTTGTTTCCTTTTATTTAATTTTAAAATTTTAAAATTCTGATTACTATTCACCCCACCAATTCCATTATACAGCCCCTGAAAAGCCCAGTTTTGTGAGTCAGACCACAAAACAAACGAGTTGGGCTGCTGCTTTTCACACCCTGTTATTAATTATACAACCCCTTGCGACTAATAACACCCCACTTTACCATTTCACCGCCTTTATCGTTTTTTTAATTTAATTTAATCCTTTTCAAGACAAAATAGTTTCTCATAAATCAAAAACTTTGTTAATAGTCTTGTGAAGCTTTTGCTTACATGATTACCAACAATGAGGTACTAGTGGTGATCACTTGGAGCCTTTGCTCAATTGATCATCATGAATGCCTAATTTTCCTAAAGATTTTCACTAAATCAAAAACTTTGTTAGTAGTCTCGCGAAGCCTTTGCTTGCATGATTATTAACAATGGAGTGCTAATGGTGGTCACTTGGAGCCTTTGCTCAATTGATCATCGTGAAAGCTCAATTTTCACAATTAAACAAGATGAAAAACAAAAACCTTTTTCCAAACAAAGAAGAACTACGTAGCTTTGAATTCTCCATCGCATCGGGAGATACGAAGGAGCGGGTCATGTCCCGTCAAGCACTTCTTTCTAAAAACCCTTTTTTTTTTCTCTTCAAAAATAAAAAATTTTATTAAGATTTCTTTAATTCATTTTCTATAAGAAATAAAGAGGCAAATTAGATATTTTTCAAATCAACACTTAAAACCACACATTTAATTAAAGGTTCCCTCTCAGTAGAGAGGACGTGTGAGGTGCTAATACCTTCCCCGCGCGTAACCGACCCCCGAACCCAAAACTCTCAGTTTTCAAAGACCAATCGCTTTCAAAAAAGGTTTTCCTAATATTTCCCTTAATAAATATTGGTGGCGGCTTCATTGACTTTAGAAAAGTTGTGAACGAGGAAGGTTCTCCCTCGGGGACTTTTTCGGGCGCAACAGCTGGCGACTTCACTGGGGATACTAAAATTTTTTTTCAAAAGTGGGTCAAGCCTAATTAATTAAATGTGTGGTTTATGTGATTGATTTGAATATCTTGCTTTGCCTCTCTTCTTCTTCCCTTTTCATAAGCATGTTACATCCATGTGCATTCTTATTCTATGTTTGCTTTTGCCATAGATAGTTACTTCTTTGCTTAGTTCCCTCATGCATTTCTTTCCCTTTCTTATCATGTCCCCTTCTTCTCTGCTCCCTTTCCTATGGTAAGCACATGCATACTTCCCTTTTCTTATCATGTCCCTTTCTTCTTTGCTCCCTTTCTTGAGGTAAGTAGTGCATTGTTATTGGCACCCTAGATTAGTTTATATTGGATCGATATTGAACTCTAGGATAAACAACATGCTATTTGTCTGGACTGCTCTGGATTTTCATTTGCAGGTGGGGAAGGGTAGTTATTCCTAGGTGTTGTGCCCTCGACACACACTTCACATCCTATACTTGTGAGCATTGAGTGGGGCCTAAAACCCATGGTCTGAACAAAAACCTAGGAGAGTGGGAACGATTAGTGACTGCCATTCGTAGACCTTTGTCTGTATGGCTCTCATGAAAGTTCCGCCCAAGAGTGCGCTTTGTCATGATGCCTCACACTCGGTAGCTTTCTACGATTGTGGGTGCCATCATGAGAGAGACGTTAGCCCTTGGTTGCCATTGTAAGGAAGTGATTAGAACCTACATGGGAGGATTACCCCTTTCGTCGACTTTAGACCCTAGGATTCCCACCCTTTGTAGGACACGGGGGCACGCCTTTGTTCGTTGCATTAGTTTAGGCGTTCCTTTTTCTTAAACTCTATTTCCAAAATCGTAGAAAATAATATCCTTATTTTCTTACCCTCTTTTTATGTAAATGACACATCATTTCGCGTCCACATCATTTCGCATCCACATCATTTCGCATTCACATCGTCTCGCACCATTGCATTTGCATCTAACAAAAGTTTGAAAAAAAATTCATCTTGCATTCCCTTTCATTACATAAAAAAAAAAACAATTATCATCTGCATAGCATAAGCATTTCATTTATAATCATGCAAAAAAAATCATCGTCGAGTTCACCCAAAACATGGCATTCATGCATAAGCATTATTTCAAAAAAAGACACAGTAGAACTACGTAAGCTTTGATTCCTCATTACAATGGGGATACGTAGGAGCGGGTCATACCCCGTCAAGCACATTTTTCTAAAAACCTTTTTTCCAATAAATCATTTGCATCTCCAAATAATTTTCAAAATCATGTTCCAAAACTAAAAAAAAAATAAAAAAAAATCATCATTTAGAAAAAAGAAGCATCACTCCTGCATCTTTCATCATTCAAAAGAAAAATGGGGCATTGGTATTTCGTACCTTGTCTCGCCTCTAAAAAATAAAAAAAATCAAAATCGAAAATCATTTTGAAAAAAAAAAGGGGCATCATTCTTGCATCATTCGCATTGGCATTCCATATTTTGTCTTGCATTAAAAATAACAAAATTATTTAGAATAAGTCACACTCTTCGAGTGGTCATTCTCCACGCATTTGCATCATACTTGCATATCATAATTTATTCATTCATTGCATAAAATAAGAGTTGTGATGAGAAGTGAGACGTTCTTGCGAAACAATCATCCTTTTTGAAAAAGTTTATCCTTTCTTACTTGCAAACTCAAGCTGTTCCAAGGCACTCAGTTTTTTTCACATCAATAGCTCATTTGTAGTTCCTTCAAAAACAAAACAAAAAAAAAGACATTACATCTCATCCATTCCATGATAAAAGACTGAAACAGTTCATCAAACAAAAAAATGGGTTTTCATATCATGTTTTAACCAATGTTAATTCTCTGTGAAGCGTTTTTCTAATAAGCATGCATGCCACGTGCAGTCTCTCTTGTTTGAGTCAGTCAATTTCCTTCATTTATCATCATTCCCCATCCAAGTCTAATCCCGCCCCGTCCACCCCGGAAGTGCATATTCTCCCCATCAGTGCGTATTTGACTTTTGATTCAAGTCCTCCATGCTGGGGCAAGTCTGTGATCAGTAATTCCCCTTGATTAATATCATATTCCTTCAGTGCAAGTCCCTCAAAAAAAATATATAATAATAATAATAATATAATAAAACAAGCTCGCTAGGTTGAAAACCCGCAAAGGACGGCCTAGGCAAAAAGGAGCGCCCGGTGGACTGAAAACTCGCAAAGAGCGGTCCAGGCAAAAATTAGGGCACAAAAAAAGGGAAAAAGAGCAAACACATGAAGATAGATAAATTATTGTTCTAAAGTTAAGTCTTATAGAAATAAGCAATCGGGATTTGAAATGAAGTTTGGCCATCTCCTCAAAAACCCCAAAATCCCAGAAAGTCCCTTTCCTACCCACCTTGAGCCAAGAAAAACCAAAATCCAAAAATCACCCTAGACAAGGATCACCCCAAATAAAAAAAACAGTGCATCATTTTTATCAGCTCACCCGAGTCGAAGAAGGAAAAGAATCATAAAACAAAAAAAAAGGGAAAAAGAGAAAATCAAAAAAAGGGGATTCGAAAATGAAAATCCCAAAACAAAAGAAAATACAAAAGAAATGTAAGTGGTGAGCTGGTACATGTTACCACAAAATACAAGAGATCCTTGTCTAAATAAACCTTCAAACACTTCATCATTCCAACACCTGATTCCATAAACCTTCAAACACTTCCTTTGGCCTCAACATCAAACCCCTTAGTCATTCTACCATGAGACACGAATTTGCTTTAACAGAGCCCAAACAAGCCCAATAACCATCTTCCTCATAGACCATTAACCGTCAATCAACGCCAAACAAAACTCATCCTCCCATTAGCCTCAAACACTTCATTAAGCCTAACCCTCCTTCCTCCACAAAACACCACAATCCTGAAAAGTCCATTCCGATCAATGACCGGTTGCTTTTGTTCGCTCAAATTCTAATCTTAGGACGAACAAACTTATCTATGTACAATGTGTTTGCTCAAAAAAAAAACGATCAGAAAAAAGAAAGCTGATCAAGAAAGAATAAACCCTCAGAAAAAAGAGAACCGAGGAAACAAAAACGAACAGTCAGAAAAAAAGAAAGCTGACAAAAAGAGGGACTTGTACTCCAAAACACATTCAAGATGCATTAAAACAAGGTTTAGTGATCACCAGGTAAGGATTCTTTCGCACCAAAAGTCAAGACATCAGTAGAGAACCAAAGATTTGCGCTGAGAATACCACTCAGACCCAAAAGTTGGGGCATTCTCTTCACCACCCACACACCCTAATCTTGGGAAAGTCTGTTCAATGCCCCTCCCATGTCACTCCAGTTGTCAATGTCATTCCAAAGTGGGGCAAGTGCATTCCCATTCCTTCACCTCATTCATTCCCATAAAAACCTCACCGGGGCAATCTCTCAACTCACTATCCTAAACAAGACCTTGTCATTCTGATTGGGACAGTTTCGTCCTTGTTATGACTAGGGCAACATCAAACTTTATGGGTTAAGACAAATTCTCTTTTGCTCCAACTTTCATCTCAAGAGCCGAAGCGTTCCCAATTCATCATCTTCTACACCCCTAGTTGTTGTCACCACTAGACAGGGGCAAGTTATTCACTCGTCAAAGACCTGAATTGGGGAAATCTTGTATCTCTTGATCCCTCACAAGCTTCGGCAATAGCCATGTCGGTCATTCCTTCACTTGCCATAAAAGTCCATGCCCTAAACCAATTCCAAGTTAACTGACTCATTCATTAACATTTGCACTCTTATGCATGCTTACTAGACAATGCTTCAAAAAGAGAGAACACCAGTTGTTTACGTGATATCTAAAATTCAGTCATCATGGAAAGAAGGAGAAAACAAATGAGGTTGTTTGTAAATAAAAACCTTGAGAACACCGGAGCTTGAATCAAATTCAATTTTTCAACAGAATGGGCAATAATCATCTCAAGTCCTTGCATTCAAAATCTCGCATCTCATCATCACAAAAATGTTTACCTCATGCATCTAGGCATTATAGCATGTGCATCAAAGCATTACATTTGCATCTTCACATTTTGTGCATTCATCACATAGCAAAAAAAAAACGTTCCACGTCAGTTGCACAGAAAAAGCAGAAATCTTTTCATTGCATTGGCGTCATATTAATGTTCGCACTTCATAAAAAGAAAAGAACAAAATCATTGCATGTCATTCATCACTAGAGCATTACATTTTGCATCAGATATTTCACAGAAAAAGCAAAGAAAGCAAAAGAAAACAAAAAAAACCACAAAGGCAACCCAAAAGCATTCCATGCATGCGCCATTGCATCATCATCATTTCACAAGCGTTCCTTTGTCATTCAAGCCGCAAACATTAAAGCAGTGCATATGCATCATATTAACGTTAGCATTTTCGGCCATAAAAGAAAAAAGAACAAGAATCATTGCATCAAACATCAGAGCATTGCATCATATTAATGTTTGCATTTCATAGAATAAGCAAAAAGAAATAAACAGAAGTTAGAACAGGAGCATTTCATTCATCAAAGCATCAATCACCGCATACATTTGCATCAAACATCAAAGCAATACAGTTGCATCACATTAATACTTGCATCTCATAGAAGAAAAGAAAGCTAGAACATCCCATGTCATTCATCATTTCATGTTATTCATCATTTTATAGCAATATTCCCATTTCATAAAAAAAAAAAAGGGGGAGAGAAAGTTTCCTTTGCATTAAAATACATGAGCTTTGCATTCGCATTCTTAAGAGAGCAAAAAGAGAAGCCAAAAGAGAGAAAAGAAAAGAGCCAAGAGAGCAACAAAAAGAAAAGAAAAGAATTAAAAAGAACGAAGAGAAGCTAGAGAAAGAGAAAAAGACATATAAGAACAGGAGAAAATCATGCATTCAGCATTCAAAAGCGAAAGAAAAAGAAAATCATGCATTGCGTACAGACAAGAGAAGGAAAGGAAAATCATTGCATTCATCAAGCATAATCATGCATTCATAAGCGAAAGAAAAAGAAAAAATCATGCATTGCGTACAGACAAGAGAAGAAAAGGAAAATCATTGCATCCATCAAGCATATAGGAACAGTAGAAAATCATGCATTCATCCAACATAGACAAAAGAAATAATAAACTCCTCATTCATCATAAGAAAAAGAAAACAGCAATCATGGCATTTGCGTTGCATGCATTTGTTCATTTTCAGCTACAGGTACAAAGAGGGGATGAGCACTTCGGTGTTAGCCCTCGCCCCCAGATTCCAGGAAATGTTTCCCAAGTTGGGAGTTCAGAAAGAAAAAAAAAAGAAGAAAAGAGAGAAATAGAAAAGAGAGCGCTCAAGCGCGCATTGCGGATTGGAGCATAGAGACCATCGCTCCCTTCTGCCCAGGTCTCACGTCGCGTACGAGCAACACGATGGACCGCAGCCCCATGTGAGGTTCAACGGAATAGTTGTATCAGCCTAAGATGCAGTGGACGCCGTGCATTGATCAGTATATCAGTTCCGGAGCTGATAACGATCCCCCTGGTCGCTCGAAAAGGCCAACAGGAAGCGTGCTCCTCAAAGCCACGTGCAAACTCGGATTCATCAAAGAGTTCGTTTAAGGATTACAGGTTTTAGGCAGCCTGGGCAATTTACCGCTTTCTGCACGCCAAGTGCTCATTTACCGCTTTCTGCACGCCAAGTGCCCATTTTACTTTTCTGTTTGCACGCCAAGTGCCCATTTACTTTTCGGTTTGCACGCCAAGTGCCCATTTACTTTTCGGTTTGCACGCCAAGTGCCCATTTACTTTTCTGCCTGCACGCCAAGTGCCCATTTTACCGTTTCTGTTGGCACGCCAAGTGCCCATTTTACCTTTCAGTCTGCACGTCAGTGTTCATTTACTGTTTTCGCATCAACACGAAAGTGTCTATCTCTCCAAAAACAAAAAAAAAAGAGGGGAAATTCGGGTTTCTCCAAATGGACAAAATTGGTATAATTTCTGAATTCTTTATTTCTATTTTACCTTCGAAATATGTCTCGCGCAATTCATATTTCTTGGTAAAATCCAAATAAAGAGGGGCAGCTGTTATACCCCAATTTTGTCTGAGCTCCTGTTAATAGCGTTTTAATTTACTAGGTCGCATTTTTTGCAAGTCTCGAGTCCTGTTAACGCGTGTCGGTGTCATGCGGGTGTCGTTAAGATGCCATTTGCATAATTGGGCCAACAGTTGGGTTATTGGGCCTACGCATATACAAATCGGGCTTATCATTTTGAGTTGGGCCCACGAACCTGGTTCCTAGTTAATTTTTGGTGTTTATCAGTTAGCGGGCCTATTTGTTCTATTTTTGCCTCGTTCTAGCGCATTTGTCTAGTTGGGCCCGATTTCGCTTTTGTATTTGGCTCAACTTCTTTTATTATTTTTATTTTGTCTATTTAATTTGTTTTGAGTCCAAAAATGTCAAAAAATCAAATTTTATTTCATTTACAATTTAGGAGTGTTTAGAGTCCAAACTGTCCCAAAAATACAAAAAAAACAATAGTCAAAAATACAAAAAAATACAAAAAACGAAAATAAAAAAGGGAGCGGCATCAGCAAATCTCTGGGGCTGTTCTTGCTCTCCAAGACTGCTCAGCAAGCCCACATTATCAGACCTGCAAAAGCCCAGTCAAACCAGTCAAAAACCAATTAAATGCCAACCCTAGTTTTTCAGTATAAATAAACAGTCAATCCTAGGTCTAAAGGGGGGGGGGGAATCAGATACAAACATACACCGACAGAGACATCAGAAAATCACCAAAAAAAGGATTGGGGGTTCACATCGAAACCCTAACCACATAAACACACTGAAAAACATTCTGGAAGTCAGGCATAATAGCAGGATCAGATCAAATATACGCAGTCACAGTAGCAGTGAAACTAGAGCAAGAATCAGCAGTAATGAACAGGCAACAAGAAACCAAACAGAGGCTGGAAAAAGAGGGTTAGTCAAATCAGTTTGCTTTTAAGAGTCATTTTACTGTTGTTTCATTAGTAGGATTAGCTATCAACTTAAAATAGGCTCAGTTATAAAAAATCTTGTTTCAGAATCATTTCTTAAGAAAGGAAAACGAAAATAGCAATAGTTATAAAACTTAGAATAAGTCCAGTTTATGTTTTTTGTTAGAAATGTCAGTGCCGTGGGTATTAGTGCTATGAACAAATTAGGATTCAAACTGTGAACAGATTAGGTTTCTAAAAAAGGATCATAAACAAAAAAAGCAAGAACCAGTCTTCGCTGCTACAAGAAGTATAATGAACATTTTTTGTAAATAGTGCAAAAATGAAAGAAATTGACAAAACAGTAGCAAGTAGAGCTAGAAGCAGAAGAGTAGGCGAAGAAAAGAAGTAAAAAGGGATCGGAACTGTACCACCTCCGACCACCGTAGACGGTGGCCGTCTCCCGTAGAGCCACCGCCGTCGTCACGCTCCCCAATTGAACCGTCGCCGTCGTGATGTTCCCCCTGTCCTGAACCTCCTCGCGGCGTTCTCCTCGCCGTCGCCACCGTGTCGCAGAACCCAACCCGTCTCCGTTAAGCTCCGTGGCCACCACCATCATCGTCGTCGCCGGAGACGACGCGGATCTCTACTGTCCCTCTATCTCTCTCCCTGCATTGATTCTGGCCTCCCTCTCCCCGCGTCGTAGCTCCCTTTTCTCTCCCTCACCGTGTTTACTCTCCTAATCACTGTTCTCCTCTGCCCGTCGCCGTCGTTCACCGCCACCACCACGCCGTGGCCATCAACCGTCGCTTGGCCGTGGGTCACTTTGCGTAACCTCCCTCCTTCCTCTCTTCTATTTCGTTCTCTCCGCAAACCTCCCCCTCTCTCTCCACGATTCTCTCTCTCCATTTCGCAATTTTTGCACCACTCTCTCTCAATCACGAAATTTTCGGCTTCTCTCTCTCTTGGAACAGGGCAGCGGCGCTGATGGAGAAGGAAGGGAAAATTAGGGTTTCAGCTTAATAGTTGCCTTATATAGTCTTGTTTCCTTTTATTTAATTTTAAAATTTTAAAATTCTGATTACTATTCACCCCACCAATTCCATTATACAGCCCCTGAAAAGCCCAGTTTTGTGAGTCAGACCACAAAACAAACGAGTTGGGCTGCTGCTTTTCACACCCTGTTATTAATTATACAACCCCTTGCGACTAATAACACCCCACTTTACCATTTCACCGCCTTTATCGTTTTTTTAATTTAATTTAATCCTTTTCAAGACAAAATAGTTTCTCATAAATCAAAAACTTTGTTAATAGTCTTGTGAAGCTTTTGCTTACATGATTACCAACAATGAGGTACTAGTGGTGATCACTTGGAGCCTTTGCTCAATTGATCATCATGAATGCCTAATTTTCCTAAAGATTTTCACTAAATCAAAAACTTTGTTAGTAGTCTCGCGAAGCCTTTGCTTGCATGATTATTAACAATGGAGTGCTAATGGTGGTCACTTGGAGCCTTTGCTCAATTGATCATCGTGAAAGCTCAATTTTCACAATTAAACAAGATGAAAAACAAAAACCTTTTTCCAAACAAAGAAGAACTACGTAGCTTTGAATTCTCCATCGCACCGGGAGATACGTAGGAGCGGGTCATGTCACGTCAAGCACTTCTTTCTAAAAACCCTTTTTTTTTCTTTCTCTTCAAAAATAAAAAATTTTATTAAGATTTCTTTAATTCATTTTCTATAAGAAATAAAGAGGCAAATTAGATATTTTTCAAATCAACACTTAAAACCACACATTTAATTAAAGGTTCCCTCTCAGTAGAGAGGACGTGTGAGGTGCTAATACCTTCCCCGCGCGTAACCGACCCCCGAACCCAAAACTCTCAGTTTTCAAAGACCAATCGCTTTCAAAAAAAGGTTTTCCTAATATTTCCCTTAATAAATATTGGTGGCGGCTTCATTGACTTTAGAAAAGTTGTGAACGAGGAAGGTTCTCCCTCGGGGACTTTTTCGGGCGCAACACCTGTGTAAGATTCTGTGTAGTCAAAGTGTTGAAGCTCACAGTGACCAACAAACAGCAATTCAGAGTGCATGCAAACAGAAATCCAGCAAAGGGTTAAAGTTTGTATGCGAGGAAAAAGAATTATAACTGAAACAAAGAAATAGAGAGAAAAGAAGGTGAGATTATACCTTCTGGTGTTTGTGAAACTCTGAAATCTTCACAGGTGGTGAAGATCTGTATACAGTCAGTGCTTGAAGGGTACTTGCAGTAAATAACCAACACAAACTGTTAGGGTTTGTGTTGAACAAGCAAGAAAGATTCAAACAAGACAGAAACAGAAAGTAAAGGAGGATTTACCTTAGTTACAGTGTCCGCAACAAAACCCTAGCAACAGAACCCCTGAAACACCAATTACAAAAATTAGGGTTTCTCCTGAAATAGAAGAATCAGAAGAAAGAACAAAGGGCTTTTGATTATCATTACCTGATCAGGGTTCGTGGCTGAAGATTGAAGCTGATTCGTGCTTCAATCTACTGAAATCAGTGGAGAAATTGGAACCCTAGCAGAGCTTGCAGAAGGGTTAAAGAAGAAGATCGAAACGACCAAGAAAGAAAGAAGAAGAGTCTTGTTTTCTGATCAGAAGAAATAGGGTTCAGCATATATACTCCGGGTAAAAAAGGGATCCGCGTGTTGACCCGTTTGCACCAAGTTCGGGTGCGCAAAATCCGCTTCCGCAATTTTGTTTGAAAAGCAGGTGTAAAGAAGATTTGGGCTAGGCCAGCAAGTGGGCTTTGTAATACTTGCACCCAGTGTTTACTCTTGTGGCAACCTGCATTCAACAACATAAATCAATTGGTCAAATTCAAGAGAAAAGGGTCGGAATTCAACACTACAAACTAGCCCTTTCGTCTTCCTCCTCTTCCCCATCGTCACCTGAGAACTCGTCTTCGACATCTTCGTTTCCGAACAACGGCGGACCATCCCCATCTACACTATCGTCCTCACTTCCTGAGCTATAGTCATAAGCTGCTGGCTTTCTCGCCTGAGTTAACCCGTCCCATCGCATCGGGCCACACCATTCCTCCAAGACTTTGATATGAAACATTGATCCATTAATATTCGCACGTAGCACCATGTTGAAGACGTCATAACCTTTCGTTCGAATAAGGATTCTTGCCACATCCATCGAATCCTTCTTCCTTGTACTCTCGTCTACCCCCAGAAACGTGCCAAATTTTCGTGCTATCGCTGAGAAAAATTCGTTGTTCCATGCATGAATAGGGACACCATGACATCGCACCCACACAAGCCTTTCATTGTCCACTTCCAACTGACTCCATTTTCTAATATCTTCAAACTTTTCATGACCCCAATCGTTTGCATCTTCAATAAGGGCAGGGATGATCCCTTCCTCCATCTCCTCCAAGAGAACCTTATTAGCGCCCATGGGAGTCACCTTCACCAAAAACAATCCTTGCATATTGAACCACTCTTGTACCATATGAGAACTTCCTGCATTCTTAACCACACCAACGTACATCTTCTTGAACGAATTCAACTCCTCCTCCGATGCGTTATACCACACGTCACAAATATTCTTCTTGCGGTAATACACTACTTTCTGTTCATTGTGTTTATGTCTGTCGAGCCACCTTCCATTGTTAAATTTCTTTGCAACGAAACTCTTTGCCTCCCTCCATTCATTATGGAACTTTCTTTTAGCGTGTTTCGGTACCACCCCTCATCCCTTGAATGCGCTACCTTCTCCATTCGTCTTCTCCTTTGTTGCATTCTTCTCTTCGCTAACTTTTCCACCTAACTTCCCCTCCTTCACCTCCTTCACCTCTTTCCAAACTCTTTGGGTTCCCACGTTTGTTGCAGCGTTTGCTGTAGCGTTCGTCCCCACGACATTCCTAACTCTTTCAAACCTAGGAAGGTTCACATGGATTTTGTCTGCTCCAAAAATGATATTATCCAGTTTCACCGCAAAGATTCTTGGTTCGTTTACATCTGCGAATCTAATGAAACCAAATATTTTCCCCCATTTGTTCCTCTTTGGCGGTATGACAACCTCCACCTGCCTTGCCATACAAAGCGAACGCCTTAACATCTCCCTGTGCGCCATGGGAATCCGGAAAGTCAAATAAAATGAGATTGTACTTTGTTCTTTCTCCATTACTTCCAGCAACATCGGTTCTCATCGGAGAGTGTTGGTTCCTTTGTTTCTTCCTCTGAACAAGTTGCCACTCCCCCTCCTTCTTTCCCACACTCTCGCCCTCCACCCCGTTCTCGCCGTCATTGATCCTCTGGATTCTCTCTCTCTCCCGGTGTTTCTCTCTCATTGCCCTCCAACTCTCTCTCTCTCTCTCTCTCTCTCTCTCTCTCTCTCTCTCTCTCTCTCTCTCTCTCTCTCTCTCTCTCCTCTGCACGTTAGTCACCCTTTCATTTTTCTCTCTCCTTTACTTTTTGTTCTATGTCACATTCTCTCTCACTTTTTTCTCTCTCCAGTGCTTTTTTTCTTCATTTTCTGACAAATTGCAGCTTTAATTTTTTTATTAAAAGCTTTGTTTATTTTATTTTTCTCAATTACCTAATTATCCCTCAATTATATTTGAAGTAATTCTATAAAGTAGGGATTGTTTTGTAAATTATGTAGTGGTTTGTTTTCCTATAGTTAAGTTGATTGATTGATGGGCCCTAACTAATCCAGCCAGACTTCGGTCGGGAGGTAAGTAATGTCCAGTTCCATTTTGTTTTATTTTCGGGGTCGAACCCGGGTACAAACCTGAATCCGTCTCTTTAGATAGAGTGCATTATTCAGTTGCACCCAAGCTTGGAGTTTCCTTTCCTTTATTTTATTATGAAAAAAACAGCAAGAACTTCACACAAAACGACATTAAATTTTACAAATCAAAGCAGAAAACTCTAATCGCAGTTTTGATAGATTCTGCAACAAAATATAATCTTAATTTTGATAGAGGGAATTTAAGGCCACATTTTTTAATTTGGTCATTCAGCTAGTGTAACAAAATGACAAACTTATTTGTGGCCCTAAGTCCTCCACAATCCACATACATACATCTATGCATCAAGACTCAAGCATAGCAATTTTTTGACAAAAGAACATGCATGATTTTTGTAACCTGTTTCTTAGCATCTATAAGTGCAAGCACCTGGACACTCTCTTCAGTAAGTCCACACACATGTATAAAGATATGATAAACAAATTGAAACATGAGTATTTATTAATTAAATCAGTTTAAATAAGAAATAAAAAAATCAATACAGAGAGACATATCTTTCTGTTGCTTCATGGAGAGATTGCCTATTAATTAATTTTAAATAAATAGCTAGAAGTGGAAAAAAGTGGCAATCATTCACCAAAGACTTGTTAATTAACTAGAAATAATTTAGAGAAGTGGTTGACTTTGTGGTACATGTTTTAAATTAGTTAACTATAGTGATGAAAATGAAAATGAAAGGACCTCATTACTACACATCATTATATTCTGGCTGGTACGTACTTCAGGAAAACATAACACACAAGGGAAAAGAACTTAATTTGGATCTTAAACTTTATTTGTTTTTTTTCCTTTGTTTTACTTTGTCTTAAATAAAAAGGAAGACGGCAACATAGCTGGCCATATGGCAACAAAACCAGAAATATTAAGATAATCTATCTTGTACTTTTTTTATAGTTGAATTTTTTTATTTTTTTTATCGATAAGCAAAATTTCATTCAATGAGCACCTGGGAGTGCTCAAATCCAACCAACAATGGTTACAAATTGTTTAGAACTTGTAGTGGATTAGACCACCATGATGAAATAGATACAGATGAATGGAAATCTAATCTATAAACACTCCAACTCCAAGATAAGCTCTTGATGCGGATTACCGTGGAGTCAACATTCGCTTTCTCTTCTTTAAAAATGGCTCCGTTCCTAGCGAGCCAAATGCTCCAGCAAGTTGTTAGCCATAACATATGTTTCGTACCCTTTGATTTTTTCCCTTTGCACAAAGTTGCACATCCAAGGAATAACTCCTCCAGAGGCTTGGACAAGTCTAGATCAACGTCAAACCAAGCGCTGACTCCTTCCCAAACTGAAATTGCGAAAGGACAATTGAGAAACAGATGAGCTCTTGTCTCGGACATCGAAGTAAACAAGTTTTACCCATTTTTATGAAGGGTTGCACGTGCTAGAAAAAAGACAAAAGAAAAGTACAAAATCCATTATCTGATACAATTATGCATCTAATCTAATCTATCTAATATCTATTTATATAAATAAACTTCCTATGAAATTATCAATTTGGATTTCTTATTAACAAAAAACACATATCTAATTTAAGGGTAAAAATGTCATTACCCTCTCTTTCCATCAATAAAAAAATGTCATTATCCTTTTTTTTTTCTTCTTACACTCTCTTTCTTCTTCTTTTTCTCTTTTTTTTACACTTTTTTTCCTCCTTTTCACTTTTCTCTTACACTCTCTTTCTTTCTTTTTTCTTTGGCTAAATTATAGTTTTAGTCCCCCTATTTTCAAAAATTCAGACATTTGGTCCCCCTATTTTAAAACTCAGACATTTAGTCCCCCTATTTTAAAAAACTCAGAACATTTAGTCCAAATGGGGTTTTTTTTTTGCTGAATTGGCCCTCAAACAAATTTTTTTGCTGATGTGGCTCTCATTAAGTGACGTGGCAGCTGACTCAGCTTGCACACATCATTTAATGAAGCCACATCAGCATTGCCACATCAGATTTATTATTTATAATAACTAAATAATTAATAAACTATATTTATAATAACTAAATAATTAGTCAAAAAACAGGAACCACTGCCAATCCCCCCTCCCCTTCGCAACCACCGTAGCCAACCCCCCCTCCCACGCCGCACCACCGTAGCCAACCCCTCTCCCACGCCGCACCACCGTAGCCAACCCCCTCTCCCACGCCGCAACCACCGTAGCCAACCACAAAACGAACCCAGAAAAAGGGAGAAGAAGAAGATCTCACCACAGCCACCTCCCACCACCACCGAAATCGTCACCTCCCCACGTGTTCTTCTTCGATTGAACAAACCCAGATTGAAATCAAAACAAACCAGGATTGAACACAAAACCCAAATCGAACCCAGATCAAACCTAAATCGAACCCAAATCGAACCCAGATCGAACCTAAATCGTTTCGTTCTTCTCCCTTTTTCTGGGTTGATTTCGTTTCTTCTTCTCCCTTTTCTGGGTTCGTGGTCGCGGAGGGTGTGACTGGGTAGTTTTGGAGAGAGGGACGTGGTGGTTACAAAGGAGAGGGGGGTTGGCTACGGTGGTGCGGTTTGAATGAAGATGATGGTTGCGATGGAGAAGAGGGAGAAGAGGGACGCGGTGGTTGCGAAGGGGAGGGGGGTTGGCTACGGTGGTGCGGTTTGAATGAAGATGATGGTTGCGATGGAGAAGAGGGACGTGGTGGTTGCGAAGGGGAGGGGGGTTGGCTACGGTGGTGCGGTTTGAATGAAGATGATGGTTGCGATGGAGAAGAGGGAGAAGAGGGACGTGGTGGTTGCGAAGGGGAGGGGGGTTGGCTACGGTGGTGCGGTTTGAATGAAGATGATGGTTGCGATGGAGAAGAGGGAGAAGAGGGACGTGGTGGTTGCGATGGAGAAGAGGGAGAAGAGGGAGATGAATCTGAGTTTCTGATTTTAGTAATAATAATAATAAATAATATAGTTATTTAATTATTTTAATAATTATAAATAATAAGTTTGATGTGGCTTGCTGATGTGGCTTCATTAAATGATGTGTGCAAGCTGAGTTAGCTGCCACGTCATTTAATGAGAGCCACGTCAGCAAAAAATTTGTTTGAGGGCCAATTCAGCAAAAAAAAAAAACCCCATTTGGACTAAATGTTCTGAGTTTTTTAAAATAGGGGGACTAAATGTCTGAGTTTTAAAATAGGGGGACCAAATGTCCGAATTTTTAAAAATAGGGGGACTAAAACTATAATTTAGCCTTTTTCTTTTTACTTTACTTTTACTTTTCCCATAAACAATTCTTCTCTTTCTCTTATCACTTCACTTTAGTTTTTTAACTAAATTTCTAATCTATTTATCTATTTATACAAATAGACCTCCTATGAAATTACCAATTTGGATTTCTTATTAACAAGCACATATCTAATTTAAGTAAAAAAATGTCATTACCCTTTTTTCTTTCTTTTTCTTCTTACACTCTTTTTCTTCCTCTATTTCTCTTTCTTCTTACATTCTCTACCCTTTTCACTTTTCTCTTACACTCTATTTCTTCATTTTTTTCTTTTTACTTTACTTTTACTTTTCCCATAAACAATTCTTCTCTTTCCCTTATCACTTCCCTTTAGTTTTTATAACTAAATTTCTAAATTTATACAAACACTACCCTACTAAAATTACCTATAAAAATGTAAATGAGTCACACTAAAAAAAAAACTATCACCTTTTCGGAAAAAGTTATCACCTTAAAATTTTAAATTTGCTCTCCGAAATCTGTTTAGACTCTTAGTGATAATCTAATATCACCTCTTATTGACAATCTACTATCTATCTTTTACTATCTACTATAATATACTAATCAACTAAAATAATCAATTGAAACTACGAGATAACTGCAATGATATATAAAAAAACACGGGATAACTGCACCGATATATAAAAAAAGCACAAGATTAATATTTGTCATTGATAATTAAATTTTTTGAAGACTACTATAATCCTACTATCTAAAAAACAATAAGATTTAATGACTATTTAAACTACTGATTAATATTTAAAACAAATATTTTTTATTGATAATCAACTATCTCTCTTTTACTATCTACTATAATCTACTAATCAACTAAAATAATCAATTGAAACTACGAGATAGTTGCACTGATATATAAAAAAACACGGGATAACTGCACTGATATATAAAAAAACAGGAGATTAATATATGTCCTTGATAATTAAATTTTTTGAAGACTACCTACTACAAACATACTATCTAAAAAACAAGAAGACTTAATGACTATTTAAACTACTAATTAATATTTAAAAAAAGTATTTCTTATTGATAATCTACTATCTAAGTTTTACTATCTACCATAATCTATCAATCAACTAAAACAATCAAATGAAATTACGAGATAACTACACTGATATATAAAAAAACACGGGATAACTGCAGTGATATATAAAAAAACACGGGATTAATATTTGTCATTGATAACTATAATTTTTGAAGACTAATATAAACCTACTATCTAAAAAGACAAGAAGACTTAATGACTATTTAAACTGATTAATATTTAAAACACACGTGACAAATATTTGTCACTAATACTTAAAAAATGACAAATAATTGTCATTGATATATAAAAAAACACGGGATAAATATTTCTTATTAATAATCTACTATCTATCTTTTACTATCTACTATAATCTACTAATCAACTCAAATAATCAATTGAAACTATGAGATAATAAAACAACACGGGATAACTGTACTGATATATAAAACAACACGGGATAACTGCACTGATATATAAAAAAATACGGGGATAACTGCAATGATATATAAAAACACGGCATAGATGCACTGATATATAAAAAAAACACGGGATAAATACATAGATTGTTTTTAAATGATACTTTTACATTTTTTGATTGTAATATTTATCTACTTTAAATTTGTATTTATTTTCACGGAGTAATGTTCAAACTATTTAAATTCATTTATAAAAAGAACACGACAGTACCGTGCGTACCGGTATCTACTAGTTTCTGATAATTCAAACGGCTTTTCTTGTAATAGTGTAGTACTATAGTGCAACACAAGACAGCTTTAGATTTATGGACTCACACCAAACTTCAGACCTAACATCAGAGCAATAGACAGTTTAACGCTGACTGCACAGCAAGAAAGTATTCCTAAAAACTACTCAATTTCTCCAAGATATAGGGCCAATTTTCACTTTTCCATCCAAAAATATTCCTTGTGGCACATTACACGTGTCGATATATTACTTCCTCAGTTCACACTTCAAATTTCAGAAAAAAAAAACGCATAAATTATAGAAATAATTGATATTCACTAGTACTATCACATAAATATAAAGTAGATGATTGTAACTACTTAGGATTGAAACGTATTCTTAAATGGAAAATGTAACGTATGTCAGTTTTCTTACAATAGTAATGAAATAATAAATTATTATCATGTCTTTAATTGTTTAAAACCATATTCATTATTATTAAAAATTTGAGCATCTAATTTGGCAATTTATTCTCTACTAGTTTGTATGACCCGTGCGCTGCACGGGTATACTTTTTCTCTTATCTTAAAATGTTTTTTTTAATTGCGACTAAAAAAATAGTCAGTTGTATATTAAAGTGTATTATGTGAGATATAAATTAATTGACACTGTTCCAATTCGGAAACCCTAATGGTATGTTTGGGAGGGGATTTGGGAGGGTTTTGGAGGGCCTGATCTATATTTTAAAATTTATTTGAGATTTTAAAGGAATAACATGATAGATAATGATAAAACATTGTTAATCACACTTCGTTTTTGTATAGAAACATTTTATAGCTTCTTAAATGTAAAATTGAAAATCAAACCCTCCCCTCCCCTCCCCTCCCCTCCTAAAACCTCAATCCAAACATACCCTAAACCTAATTGGAACAGTGTCAAGTCAATCATAATTCCCTCTTCTCCTATCTTCACGACGCAGCTTGTGTTTTTTGAGAGAGAGAGAGAGCCAAAAAATGGAAATTTTTCAAAGATCATTAAAGAAGATTTTGCGAGAAAGGAGGAGGAATTTACGGTGAGAGAGTGATTTGCGCAGGGATGAGAGAGAACGAAAGGAGGGTGCGACGGTGGGGGGTGAATCCGGCGAAGAGAGTGAAAGAAGGTCGTACGGTGACGGAATGATGATGTAGACGACGACGGTCGGCCATTCCTTGGCCGGCGAAGACAGAGGTGCAGCGACGTCGTGGAGGTTCACGGCGTTCGAATTTCAGAGGACCAGTGAAGATGAAGAGGCGGTGGTCTGAGACTACGATGGCCACAGTTTTACGGCAAACGACCGCCATCTACGGTGATCGGAGCTAACAGAGGTGAGATCTACCACGTTTTTATTATTTTTTTATTATTTTCTGATGTGTTTCCTCTTCTCCTACTTTCTAAACTCTCCTTTTTTGTCTGTTACTGGTTATGGTTGTTAGGATGTTCCTTTTTCATTACATGCTTGTTTCCTAAAAGAAATACTGTAATCTATTCGTAATTCTTCAAAAAAACAACCCAGAATAACCAATTTGTTCTTGAAATCGTTTTTCCCTAAAAAAACCGATTCTGATTTTTTACTTAATACCCTAATTTAACTCTAATTTTTCCTAATATTAGTAATTAATCCCTAAGTCATATAATGGACCTCCTGGATAAGTTATTAATTTCGTTTTTTATAAAACAACAATTGATTCATTCTGTATACCTTTCATCTAATATAGGTTGCTATTAGTTGATTAGTAATCAAATTTTTGAACAAAGTATAAATTCGATGCATATGAAATGATATCAAATGTGTTGTAATAGTACGTCAAGTGCCCAGGAAAATGGTTGACCACAATCTGCATTAAGCATTTTAGGATCTGCATTATTTTTTGCAGCTCATTTCATCTCAACTGGAGCTGGAAACAATTGACAATTTCCTGTAGAATTGTTTCAAACAGCTCAAGATAATATGTCATTTAATTGAAGTTTAAACAGCCATTTTACGCGGGCCCAATTTTGAATATCCCATTAAATGTTGAATTTATACTGCAAGCAAGCCGTTTTTTAGGCAGAACATGATGTAAGGTATGCAAGAATTTTTTGAGGAGGGGCACGAGGGTCATTTAATTGAAGTTGTAACAGCTAATCATGCGGGCCCAATTTTAAATAGCCCTTTTAATGTTTAATTTATAGTGCAAGGAAGCCGTTTTTTTAAATTGTTCATCTGTCATGTAAAATTTCCAACGTGGATACTGTGTTGGACACCATGTCGCCACCTGGAATTACGTCATCAATGACGTATTATTTCTTGTCTGGTGACGTGTCAGTCATTCATGGTTTATAATATATAAGATTTCACATTTCCATCCGCGTTAAACTCATGTTTTTTCTTTCATATTTTCGAATTTATGTTGCACATATTTTGATTGTAGATGTAGATTGATTCTGTTATTGATGTTTTTGTTTTTGTTTTTGGGGAAGTTGTGTTGCGGGTGCTTTTCCTCATTGCTCTCCATCTCACCAAAAAAAACCACAGCAGAATAGCTGTGTTGGATGATGCTCCTGTTAGAGTTCACAATGTGAGAGAGAGAACTATGGAAAAGAATTTCATTCATTGTAAAACTGATTATTACATGTACAGTTGAACTTATATATTGAAAGGTATTTGACTAACTAACTCTTAATTTATCAAAACTAATACAGTTACAACTATGATTAACTAAATCTAACTAGAGTTAAATAAATTTAACTATTTACATCATGTAATATCCCCCCACAAGCTGGACTATGGATATCTAATAGGCCAAGCTTGGACACAAACGAATTAAGAGAGGGAGCTGGCAATGGCTTGGTGAGCACATCTGCCAATTGTGCAGCAAAGGATACTGGCAGAAGGTGAATGAGGCCATTTTGAATCTTCTCACGAATGACATGGCAGTCTATTTCGATATGTTTTGTCCTCTCATGGAAGATGGGGTTGTGTGCAAGATAAATTGCACTCTTGTTGTCACAGTAAACTGAAGCTGGTTGATCAACAGATATGTGAAGATCCTGGAACAGATATTGCAGCCACTGTAACTCACAAGATAGGCTAGCTAAAGCTCTATACTCGGCTTCTGAGCTTGATCTGGACACTGTGGATTGTTTCTTTGATTTCCAGGATAGTAAAGAGGAGCCCAGAAAAACACAATAACCAGATACAGACCTGCGGGTAGCTGGGCAATTGGCCCAATCTGAGTCTGCAAAGCCAGAGAGTTTAAGTGTGGAAGATGCTGAGTAGAACAGGCCCTTTGCAGGAGCACCTTTGAGATATTTGAGAACTCTAAGAGCAGCCAACTGATGAACCTGCAAAGGCTTGGATATAAATTGACTCAGTTGCTGAACAATGAAGGCAATGTCTGGACGTGTTGTAGTTAAATACAACAGTCTGCCAACAAGCCTCCTATATGCTGTATCATCTTCATGAGGTGGAGAGTCACTGTCATGAAGCTTCAAGGAAGAGTCAAAGGGAGTAGCACTTGGCTTAGCTGCTAATAAGCCACTGTCTTCAAGCAATTCCAAGGTATACTTTCTCTGATTGAGAAATATGCCTTAAGCAGACCTGGCTACTTCCAATCCAAGGAAGTATTTAAGCTTCCCAAGGTCCTTGATTTTAAACTGTGAGTCAAGGAAGCTTTTAACTGAGTGAATTTCCTGCAAATCATCACCAGCTAAGACAATATCATCCACATAGATCAATAGTGCAGTGAAGTGAGAATTGTGCAGCTTAGTAAAGAGAGAATGATCAGCAGATGAGTGAGAGTATCCAAGAGAGATGAGGGCAGTAGATAGCTTGGAGTACCACTGTCTACTAGCTTGTTTTAGGCCATATAGCGACTTATTCAATTTACAGACTTTATGAGAAGACTCATCAGAATTCAGTAATCCAGGGGGTAATTCCATATACACTTCCTCATGTAAATCACCATGAAGGAAGGCATTATTGACATCAAGTTGTTCTAAATGCCAAGCCCTTAATAGCAGCTACAGAGAGAAGAGTACGAATTGTTGTTAGTTTAGCTACAGGTGAGAAGGTTTCAAAGTAGTCCACACCCTCTAGTTGGGTGTACCCCTTTGCTACCAAACGAGCCTTATATCTTTCAATGGATCCATCAGCATGATGCTTGATCTTATAGACCCATTTGCAACCAATTGGTTGCTTACCTGCAGGAAAATCAACAACAGTCCAAGTGTTTGTGGATGCAAGTGCATCTAACTCAGTTTTCATAGCAACCTGCCAACAATCAAGCTTGCAAGCCTGTTTATAGGTTTTGGGTTCTGTAAGGGAACTAATGGACAAAGAAAACTGTTTATGGGGTGGACTACAATGGTCATATGTCAAAACAGAAGAAACAGGATAAGAAGGAGTACCTGGTGTAGATGCTGGCAGCTCTGAGGATAGCAGATTGCAGTGATAGTCAGTGAGATAAGTAGGAGGTTTGGTTGTTCTGGTTGATTTTCTGGTTGGTGTAGGAGGGGGAAGGGAAGGTGATTGTGGAGAAGGAGGAGGAGAGTTATTGAGAGAGGGAGGGTCAATTGGTGGAGTTCGAGGTGAGGGAAGGTCTGTGAGAATGTCTATGGTTTCGGTATCTGAGGTGACAGTGGTATGAGTGTTGTTATTTACAGAGTTGTTGGGTGAATGTGAGGCAGATGGAAAGACAGTTTCATGAAAAACAACATTTCTGGAAACAAAGAATTCATGAGTATGCGGATCATAGAGAAGATAGCCTTTGGTACCTTCTCTATATCCAAGGAAGATGGATTTTCTTGCCCTTGGCTCAAGTTTAGTTCTATGGTTATGAAAGGTGGAGGAATATGCAAGGCAACCAAACACTCGTAGGTGGACAAGACTAGGAGGAGTAGAATGGAGCATTTGATAAGGTGTGAGGTTGTTTAATAGGGGTGTTGGAAGTCTATTGATGATGTGAATGGCTTGTTGTATGGAGAGATGCCAAAGGTTATGAGGTAAGTGAGATTGAAAAGAAAGAGCACGTGCCACATTTAAGATGTGTTGGTGCTTTCTTTCCACTATGCCATTTTGTTGAGGTGTTTCAACACATGATCTATGATGTATGATGCCTTTAGAAAGGTAAAAATTAGACATAAGAAACTCAGGACCATTGTCACTACGAATGCATTTTAGTTTCTTATTGAATTGGGTTTCAATGAATGCTATGAAATTTACTAGGTGAGTTCTGGTTTCACTTTTGTTTTTCATGAATATTGTCCAAGTAAATCTGCTATAGTCATCTACTAGGGTCAAAAAAATACTTGTGACCACTTATGGAAGGAGTGGAAAGAGGTCCCCAAATATCAGCATGAATCAAGTCAAAAATAGCAACAGACTTAGTAATACTATGAGTAAATGGTAAGTTTCTTTGTTTAGCCAAATGGCAAGTATTACATGGTTTATGCTTATCATTGAATGTGACAAAGGAAAATTGAGATGAAATACATTTGTGTATATGAGGGCTGAGATGCCCTAGTCTAAAATGCCAAATAGTGGCAGGGTCATTCTTAACAGAATCTAAATGAGAGGAAATGAAAGTATTGATAGAACCAGGTGTGGGAGAGGAAGCCAAAGGTGAGCTGGTGTCAAGCACATACAATTTGCCAATCCTCCTAGCTGTAAATCCAGTCATCTTGGGATGGAAGAGCTGCAAAATTTCACAACAATCAGGATAAAGTTTGACATCATATAAGAGTGAATCAAACAAGGTAGTAACGGAAATGATATTAACATGAAATGAAGGGAAATAGTAAACATTATGAAGAATGAGTGAACCAAACAACAAGACAGAACCAGCTATTGTGGTGGTGACAGTGTCACTATTTGGCATGGTCATGGATTTGGGTGCAATATGGTATGTGGAAATGAAATTGGTAAAAGTGTGAGTTATGTGATATTGCATCGATTCCATGGTTCATAGAGAGGATCGGAGATTGGAGGTGGTGATAGAGTGCCGTCGACGAATTTGACCTTATTTTTGGAGATAAGAGCGACCTTCATCGAACGGGACCAGATTTGATAGTTTTTGTTATCAAGTGCGGGTTGAACAAGAACAAGAGAGGGTGGATTTGTAGCGAAATCAGAGTAGGAGTTCACCATGATTGCGGTGAAACAGCAAGAAAACTTGCAGAAAAGTGAGGAGAAAACGAAGAAGGTGAGAAAAGCGGAGAAGAGCGCAAAGTGAACCTTCAATCTGATACCATGTTAGAGTTCACAATGTGAGAGAGAGAGAACTATGGAAAAGAATTTCATTCATTGTAAAACTGATTATTACATGTACAGTTGAACTTATATATTGAAAGGTATTTGACTAACTAACTCTTAATTTATCAAAACTAATTTAGTTACAACTATGATTAACTAAATCTAACTAGAGTTAAATAAATTTAACTATTTACATCATGTAATAGCTCCACTTCTGAACTCATGTTTTTTCTTTAATTATCTGACCACATTGACATTTCTCCTTTGTTACGCGAACAAGACAAGCGCAACTCCAAACCTAATGGTGCGTCCCCATTTTTTGTTCTCGCTTATAAGTTTTTTCCTTTTTCTCTATTGATAATATGAGTGCATAAGATACAGACAAGTATTCCAAAAAGGTAATTGAGCTTTGGTAGAAGAGTCGGTAAACCACGCTTATTCGACATATAAATTCAAGGTCAGAGTTGGCTAAAGCTTGGCGTTGAACTTGAAAATACATATGGTTTTTTAATCTTGCTGCTCGGGGGGATGGGTTTGGCCGAAGAAAAGTGGTACTCTAATAATATTCCAGGAACTATCTGTGAGTTGTACAATTACTGATATCATAGTGGAGTGCATGTTACAAGGTTTTGGATGGTGGGATTGTTGAACCAAGGGTAAAACAGTCCTTTATTTTGAATGATAACAAATTACATATATCTACTAATCTTTCACATTGAGCAAAGTGCAGGACTTATTTTAAAAGGAAGAAGACTCAAAAAGGAGAAGCTTGAAGAAGAAGCATCATAAGAAGTTCAAAACCCTATTTTGTGTCTAAGCCTTTTTCTTAGGACTCTTTGTAAAGGTCCTATCACCTAAAGTGTGTGACACTTTAGATATTGAGAGAGATGATCTTTTCTAATCATACATGATGCATAAAAATAGTTTTGAAAAAATATTTCACAAAACTGCATGCATGCATAAGGTGGCAAGTTGGAAAAAATATTTTTTAGGAAAGCTTGGAATCGATTTCCAACCCATTTCATAGGCCTTGGAATCGATTCTCAGGACCTCCTATATGGCCTGAAAATCGATTCCTTCATGTTTCCAAAGGGCCATGAATCGATTCCCATGTCTTCCAAAAAGAAAAGAATCGACTTCCTATTATTTCAACTAGCCTAAGAATCGATTCCTCCTATTTCTTATGAACTAAGAATCGATTCCCTATGCTTCTAAATGAACTAAGAATCGATTCTCAGGACAACCATATGGCCTGAAAATCGATTCACTACTTTCTTCATAAACAATGAATCGATTCCCTCTTTTTCCAAAACATCAATGAATCGATTCCTTTCTTATTTCAACTAAACAATGAAGGCAATGAATCGATTCCTTCACATTTTAACTTGGTCTATGAATCGATTCTTCACCTATATTAAATGCTTTTCAAAAAAATTTCAACGGTGCCTAAGCCTATAAATACATAGGTTGAGCTTCACCTTCAGACCACACCTATTCTCACAATTTCTTCTCTACTCTCTCATATTCGAATCTCTATAGATCTATGGCTCCTCATTGTTTTATTTTTATAAGCTTTTGATTTTAAATTGTTATATCTTTTTTCAAAAGCTGTTTATAGATCTAGATCTGAGATCCTGTGCTCCAACTGTTTTGAATCTTGTTTTTCAAAAAAGCTTTGTTTTTCAAAATCATATCTATATTTTTAAAAGCTTTCAAGCAACCTCAACTTCTATTGTTATATCAATTTTGAAGTGGTTGCAAAAGCAAGATCATCCCTCATCTTATAGAGCATCTATAAAATCCTAAGATCACTCATCTCTCTCAGTTTCTAAACTGACTCATTCTCTGAAGTGATTGGATCATAGAACTTTATTGTGTAATTTATTTTAAGGTGTTTTTGAAATCCTGAGCTTTGTACTTGGGTCTCTCAATCAAGGGATTGAGTTGGAGTTTTTGAAATCCTGGGCTTTGTACTTGGGTCTCTCAATCAAGGGATTGAGTTGGTGTTTTTGAAATCCTGGGCTTTGTACTTGGGTCTCTCAATCAAGTGATTGAGTTGGTGTTTTGAAAACCTGGGCTGTGTACTTGGGTCTCTCAATAGGGTTATTGAGTTGGTTTAGAAATCCTTAGCAAGAGTGCTTGGGTTCTCAATTCAGGGGAATTGAGATTCACTTATATTGGGGTCGACTGTTTGTATCAAACTCTCTTCAATATAGTGGTTACTAAGTCCAAGGGTTGAAAAGCCTAAGGCCGAGGACGTAGGGGTTTTATCCCGAACCTCGCTAAATTGCTGTGTCTCTCTCTCTCTTCTCTATCTCTTTATATTTTGCACTTTATTTGCTTATAATATTATTATCATATACTTGATATAACTGCTTATCATTTTCTCAATATAACTGTGCAAATATATCATATTGTAATCTTATCCTGATCTCTCTATATCCTTCTTCTCATTATCTATTTTATTGCTGTATACAATATTGATCTGTCCATCATCTCATTCTACTCCTCTTCTCCTTCTATATTGGTCAAATATTATTATTCCGCATTTAATCCAAACCAATATCGAAAAAGTTTTTTAAAATGAAAAAAGAATCCATTAATCATCTACAACCTTATTCACCCCCCCTCTAAGGTTACTTTATATACTCTCAAGTCTAACAAGTGGTATCAGTAGCTAGGAATTGCATATTAGAGCTTTACATCTCGCAATTCTAAATTTATCCTTTACATATCTGTAATTATGGGTTCTTTCATGAAAGAAGGAATGTCCTCTAATAGGCCTCCTCTATTTGATGGTACTAACTACGATTACTGGAGTAGTCGTATGAAATGTCATGTGCAGGCAATTGACTTCACTCTATGGAGAATCATAGTGGATGGACCTCTTATCCCGATGAAGATCAAGATCACAAAACTAGGTAATACTGATGGTGACACTTCAAAAATTCAAGCCACCGGCAAAGCTGAAGAAGTACCGGTGGAAGACATCTACACCATCGACCTGAGTGAGTTAAGAAAATCTGAGCTTGACAAGATATCCCTAAATGCAAAGGCCATGAATATCCTTCATCTATCACTCTGTGAAGAAGAATATGGTAGAGTAAAAGGGTGTCAAAGTGCAAAGGAAATCTGGGACTGCCTACAAGCCACTCATGTCGGGACAAGCCAGGTAAAAGATTCTAAAATTAGAATTCTCACCTCTGAATATGAAAGTTTTAAAATGAAAGAAGGTGAGTCTGTCGCAGCAATGCATCAGAGATTAAATTTAATTGTAAACAACTTGAGGGCCTTAGGAAAGAAATACACCAACAAGGATTTGAATGGAAAGATCCTTGAATCCTTAACTGGTGAATTCTTCCCTAAGACTTGTGCTATAACCGAAGCCAAAGACATTGGCACTTTACCTCAAGAAGACCTTATTGGATCATTGCTAGCCTTTGAGGTAGTATTGGCTGCTAAAAAGAATCAAGAAAAGGAAGTGGTGAAATCTCTTGCCCTTGCTGCTAAAACTCCTAAAGTAGCAAGGAAACAAAGTAAGTCTGATGAAGAATCTGATGATGAAGACATGGCTGAATTATTTGAAGAGTTCATGAAATTCAACAAACTTGAAAAGAGAAATAACTCAAAGAAATCCAAGAAAGCTAAGAAGGCTACATGGAACAACTATTTTGACAATGAAGAAGAGGAAGTTGCAAATGCCATCTGTCTCACGGCATGTGAAACACCTAAGGCTACTATATGGGATTGTCTTGGCTCTGATAGTGACACAGACGAAGAAGAGCAAATTGCAAATGGTGTTTGTCATATGGCAAATGACTCATCTAAGGTAAGCCTTAACTCTTCTAGTCTTTCTGATTCTTCTATACATGATGATCTATCTGATGGTGCGTATAGTAGTCACGATTTAAGTGAGGCTTTTGATGCTCTCTATTCTGAACATGAAACTCTTTTGTTAAAATCTAAGAAATTGGCAAAGAGTAACAAAAGCATGCTCACTCAAATTGAGACACTTGAAAATGAAGTAGATAGATTAAAGAATGAACTACATAAATCTGTCAACCTTGAGTTTCTTGAGCTTAAACAAAATTTTGAAAAAACTAAGGTTGAAAATGAATTTTTGAAAGAATCTTTGAAAAAGTTTGAGGTTGGTGAAAAGACCTTAACCAAGCTACTTCACTCCCAACATGAATATGTTGATAGGAGAGGTATTGGGTACCAAGGTAATTCCACCACCTCCAGCTCAAACAAAAATATCACCTTTGTAGCTTCTACCTCTAATCATAAACCTACTATCTTCAAATGCACATATTGCCAAAAGGGAAACCATAGCTCCTCTTCATGCCCCATCCGTAAAATATGTGAGCTTGGAACCCTTGTACCTACTTGGAAGAAACCAAGGTGGATTGTGAAAGCAAACCCCTTGATGACTAACCCCAAAGGACCCAAAGAGAAATGGGTACCAAAATTTTCTACTTGATCTTAGTACAGGTGTGCTACAGGGTATGGGGGTCAGATCAATACCTTGATAGCAGAGACTCGAAGTTCATGACTGGAGACACAAAAAGATTCGTAATACTCAGAAACAGCAGTCATGTGACTCGTGATAACAACAATAGAGGAAGAATCACTGGTGAAGGTTAGATTGGAATAGTTCTATTCACCTTAAGAATAATTTATCACTTCTGTGAAACAAATTTTTTTTTGTGTGCATCAAAGTTTTTTTTCTTCTCTCTATTGTGCTGGATTTTGTGATGCAACATATTTCTTTTGTTAAAAATGATACCTATATTGTTGAACCAAGGTTGATTATCTTGGGTATCATATTTTTAAAACCATGATGATCCACCCTCTTTTTACTAAAGCCTTGCATTCTAAAATTATTAAGGGGGATCACCAAGTAAGGGGGAGCATAGCATGAACTACTGTTTTTGATATATCATATGCTATGCAAATGCTGCTTATTTATTATGCAAGTTTATGTTGTATGTATTCACCCCCCCTCCTTTTTGATGAAAACAAAGGGGGAGAAAATATGCAAGCTACTATTATATGTGGGGAGAAAATATATGCTTATGCTTAGGGGGAGCTCTTTTAAAGAATTTTCATTATTATTAATCCCTATGCATAATGTAATTTGTTATCATCAAAAAGGGGGAGTTTGTTGAACCAAGGGTAAAACAGTCCTTTATTTTGAATGATAACAAATTACATATATCTACTAATCTTTCACATTGAGCAAAGTGCAGGACTTATTTTAAAAGGAAGAAGACTCAAAAAGGAGAAGCTTGAAGAAGAAGCATCATAAGAAGTTCAAAACCCTATTTTGTGTCTAAGCCTTTTTCTTAGGACTCTTTGTAAAGGTCCTATCACCTAAAGTGTGTGACACTTTAGATTGAGAGAGATGATCTTTTCTAATCATACATGATGCATAAAAATAGTTTTGAAAAAATATTTCACAAAACTGCATGCATGCATAAGGTGGCAAGTTGGAAAAAATATTTTTTAGGAAAGCTTGGAATCGATTTCCAACCCATTTCATAGGCCTTGGAATCGATTCTCAGGACCTCCTATATGACCTGAAAATCGATTCCTTCATGTTTCCAAAGGGCCATGAATCGATTCCCATGTCTTCCAAAAAGAAAAGAATCGACTTCCTATTATTTCAACTAGCCTAAGAATCGATTCCTCCTATTTCTTATGAACTAAGAATCGATTCCCTATGCTTCTAAATGAACTAAGAATCGATTCTCAGGACAACCATATGGCCTGAAAATCGATTCACTACTTTCTTCATAAACAATGAATCGATTCCCTCTTTTTCCAAAACATCAATGAATCGATTCCTTTCTTATTTCAACTAAACAATGAAGGCAATGAATCGATTCCTTCACATTTTAACTTGGTCTATGAATCGATTCTTCACCTATATTAAATGCTTTTCAAAAAAATTTCAACGGTGCCTAAGCCTATAAATACATAGGTTGAGCTTCACCTTCAGACCACACCTATTCTCACAATTTCTTCTCTACTCTCTCATATTCGAATCTCTATAGATCTATGGCTCCTCATTGTTTTATTTTTATAAGCTTTTGATTTTAAATTGTTATATCTTTTTTCAAAAGCTGTTTATAGATCTAGATCTGAGATCCTGTGCTCCAACTGTTTTGAATCTTGTTTTTCAAAAAAGCTTTGTTTTTCAAAATCATATCTATATTTTTAAAAGCTTTCAAGCAACCTCAACTTCTATTGTTATATCAATTTTGAAGTGGTTGCAAAAGCAAGATCATCCCTCATCTTATAGAGCATCTATAAAATCCTAAGATCACTCATCTCTCTCAGTTTCTAAACTGACTCATTCTCTGAAGTGATTGGATCATAGAACTTTATTGTGTAATTTATTTTAAGGTGTTTTTGAAATCCTGAGCTTTGTACTTGGGTCTCTCAATCAAGGGATTGAGTTGGAGTTTTTGAAATCCTGGGCTTTGTACTTGGGTCTCTCAATCAAGGGATTGAGTTGGTGTTTTTGAAATCCTGGGCTTTGTACTTGGGTCTCTCAATCAAGTGATTGAGTTGGTGTTTTGAAAACCTGGGCTGTGTACTTGGGTCTCTCAATAGGGTTATTGAGTTGGTTTAGAAATCCTTAGCAAGAGTGCTTGGGTTCTCAATTCAGGGGAATTGAGATTCACTTATATTGGGGTCGACTGTTTGTATCAAACTCTCTTCAATATAGTGGTTACTAAGTCCAAGGGTTGAAAAGCCTAAGGCCGAGGACGTAGGGGTTTTATCCCGAACCTCGCTAAATTGCTGTGTCTCTCTCTCTCTTCTCTATCTCTTTATATTTTGCACTTTATTTGCTTATAATATTATTATCATATACTTGATATAACTGCTTATCATTTTCTCAATATAACTGTGCAAATATATCATATTGTAATCTTATCCTGATCTCTCTATATCCTTCTTCTCATTATCTATTTTATTGCTGTATACAATATTGATCTGTCCATCATCTCATTCTACTCCTCTTCTCCTTCTATATTGGTCAAATATTATTATTCCGCATTTAATCCAAACCAATATCGAAAAAGTTTTTTAAAATGAAAAAAGAATCCATTAATCATCTACAACCTTATTCACCCCCCCTCTAAGGTTACTTTATATACTCTCAAGTCTAACAGGGATAACAAAGGTGTAAAAGGTCTGTCCTTTCTATTTCATTAACTATGTAGACTTCTAAGTTCTAACATTTTCTTATGGTTTCTGAAGTATAAAATTTGATGAATCTAGATTTGCTATGTTCACATCTTTGTTGCTGCACATTTTGAGTAAAATATTGTGTTATTTTTTAGAAAAGAAATATTAAGACTATTAGTATATCTCCAACTATTTTGATTGGCAATTTTACTTTGATTTTACATTATCTTCATTTGTCATTGTTGCAGATTTTTCACCTGAATGACCTTACTCTCCTCCTCATATACATTAAAACTAGAGGAGAAAACGCAAACCATGGATCCCAAGAACATTGCACAAAAGCTTATCTTTTTGGGTTTTTTTTCTTGTGTTGTTTTTGTGTTTTCGACATCTTTCTATCTAAGGACTGCACCTATTATTTTGTAGTATAGACAATTTTTTTTTGCATTGAAATATGCAGTTGTTGCTCTCATTTATTATGAAGCTATAAAAAGTTGGAACAAATTCTTATGTTGAGGTTAATTTTTTATGACATCTTTTATCTCTTTTAGTTACTTTTTAATAGTAAGGTCAATTGTAACTTTACTCAGGATTTTTGTGCATTGAACCTCTGATTATGAGTTTGAAACTTAAAACTTCTAAAAACTTATATGCGAGTAATATACAAGCCGATCTTGATACCATTATTAGAAAAACTGGACATCTTGAACCACATTTACAGAATAAGTGAAGATTCAATTCATAGCCAAAAGGCATCACAATCCTATTTTATACCGCTATTCTCCCAATCCAAATTAAATAAGAAATTAAATCATGAAATATGGAGGCCACTTCTAAGAAATCAGCTAAAATTTTAAAGATTCAATATATTCAGGCACACTATATGAAAGATGCTATTTAATTATTTTTTTAGATGTAAATGTCCTCTCATATAAAGAATACAGAAGAATAAAAATATCCTCTGATACCAAGAATTGAAAATGACTTTAAATTTTCACATGTAAAGCCGAAAGATTTGTTTATAGATAACAATATCTTATTAAATATATTGCCACATGTCAACTCCTAGCATTTTCTCATTTAATCATTTTTTGGTTTCAAATCTTAAGAATATAAATCTTAGGGAGTCTCACTTCCCCTCCAAAAATCCCACCCCATACCCCCTCCCAACCCTCCCCCTCCCCCCTCTCCCCCTCCAAAACTCCACTGTATATTTTTATTTAGAAAAAATAGATCTATAAATTAATGAAGATGAAGATTGATTTCGTGATAAATTATGTAAAGTGTGATACTTGTCAGTGTGGTTTGGGATAATTTAGAGTCCGAAAAAAAATTTAACAGTTCAAATACACAAGGTTTGTTCCTCGATAACCAATTTCTTTAAAAATAATTGATTTTGTAACAAAATTAAATATGTAAAGTGTGACACTAAACAACATGTTTTGGATACTGTAGAATTCGGAGAAAAAAAAACATAGATGTACAAAAACATGAAGTTTATTCCTCAATCTTAAAATTAATTTCATCGCAAAATATGTAAAGTGTGACACTAAGCAGTCTATTTTTGGGTACTTTTGTTTTTTTTTTTTCATGTTTTAAGCAGTGTATTTTCGGGTGCTTTAGGGTTCAAAAAAATTTGAACTGTTCAAATACACAAACTTCGTTCCTCAATAACCTGTTTGTTGAAAGAAAATAGTAATTTTGTAATAAAATACGTAAAGTGCAATGCTAAGCAATGTGTTTTGGGGTACTTTATCGGACAAAAAAGATTTAATGGTTCAAATACACAAAATTTGTTTCGGTAATCAGTTTGGTGGAAAATAAAATAATTTCATGACAAAATACGTAAAGTGTGATGCTAAGCAGCGTGTTTTGGGGTACTTTAGTGTTAGGAGAAAAAACTAACCATTCAATTACTCAAAGTTCATTCCTCAATAACCGGTTTGTTGAAACAAATAATAATTTCGTGACAAATACGTAATGTGATGATAAGCTCAAAGTTTAACTGTTCAGATACTCAAATTTCATTTCTCAATAGCTGGTTTGGTGAAAAAAAAATTAATTTTGTGACACAGGCCCATGCAACTCACCCTTTTAGTGATTCCACCACTTTAAAAAAATCAATTTCTTTTTATATTTATTCTCTTTATATTTTTTAGGACCATATTTTTCTGAATCTTTAAAAAAATAATTTATTTGTATACTTCTTCTCCTTATTTTTCTGAACACGGAATATTTATTAAATTCATTTAGTTCGGTCACTACCAATTCATTTATTGAATTTCTTTCTTCTTAGTATCTATGGATAGCCAATTTCAATTTTATAATCTTTTTATTTAATTTATTATTATAATTTAATTTTTATTAGCAGATATTAGACTATATATTTTATAAACCAATACCATTACTATGGATTATGTGTATGGAACAATTTGTTTGGATTATATCTATACACGACTATTTTAGTTTTTAAGTTCGTAATTATCTTTTTTTATTACACTATTTTTTTAATTCTTACTTACCTTCATTTTATTCAAGGTTTTTCATGTTCCAACGCACGGGTCAAGCCGCTAGGAAGCCGATGCAGCACAATCAGTGACGTCGTATTGTTCTAGAACGAAAACAGTAATGTGCACTGCACATGTCATTGGGTAGCCGCAGTGCATTCTGGCCAGGTAGAGCTGTCAATTTGGGCCCGGCCCAGTGGCTCAAGTTTTTGGTTGGGCCTGGGCTCTAAAAATAGTAGCCCAAAATCAACGATATGTTTTTGGGCCCACCCACGTTCCATAATAACCACTCACGGACCAAAGTTTGAGAAACAAAAAATTAATAAAATAAAAAACAAAAAACACAAAACTAATCTCTCACTCTTCTCATCTTCTCAGTCTCACGCACACACCAGACTACCTAAAACCAAAACTTTGTGAAACCCTATTCTCTCACTCTCATCTCATATCACATCGCAGTCCAGGCGCATTTCATCTACCAAGAACCAAAACTTTCTGAAACCCTCCCAAGCGCATCTCATCTCATCTCATCTCATCTCATCTCATCTCATCTCATCTCATCTCATCTCGCATCTTCTTGGAGCCAAGCGCAGCGCATCTCATCTCACATCGCAACAGCCAACAGCCAGTAACCCAAGCGCATCTTCTTGGAGCATCCATTAACCCAAGCGCAGCTCTTTCAGGTATCGTTTCACGTTTTCATTCCGCTCTGTTTCTGTTTGTTTGATTCCTTTCTACGATTAAGTGTACTGTTTCTATTTTCGTATTCGTATTATGTGTACTGATTCTGTTTGTTTGATTCCTTTCTGCAATAACGTTTCACGTTTTCGTTTTCATTCCGCTCTGTTTGTTTGATTCCACTCTAGATTTTACTTATTAAGTGTACTAATTCTGTTATTTGTGTGTACTGATTCTGTGTTCTGATTTTACTTCTTGATCAGTTTGTTTTTATGTTCTGATTTTGTGTATTGATTATTTTATTTGTCCGAAAACAGTTTCGTTCATCTATTGTGTACTGATTCTGTGTTTGTATTTGTGATTTTGTTTTTTATGTTCTGATTAGTTTAATGTTTTTGTAGTTATGGATGTTGAACCAAATCTTGAAATTATGGAAATCGATTCTGTTGATGATTTGGATGATGTTAAGAAAAATGAAAAGTCTACCGGTGGGAGGGGAGAAATGTTTGAGGTTTGGAAATATTTTGAAAAGTTGGAGGGAGGGGAAAAATGTAAATGTAAGGGTTGTGCGAAAGTGCTTTCTTCCAAATCTACCGGTGGTACCAAACATTTATGTCGCCATTATGAAAGATGTGGTTTAACTCCTAAATATGAAGATGTGGGACTTATGTTGGACAAGAAAGCTACATTGTTGAAGCAGTGGAAATTTGATAGTATGGCTTATAGAGAGGCACTTTCTAAAGGTATTATCAAACATGATCTCCCATTTAGCTACGCCGAGTATGAGGGGATTTTGGTGGTCAACAAAGTCTTGAATCCCGAGTTTCAACCAGTATCTAGAAACACTGCAAAAGATGATTGTATGGGTGTGTTTTTAAGTGAAAAGAATAAGCTAAAGAGTGTGTTGGCATCCATTCCTAGTAGAATTTGTCTCACTTCTGATGTATGGACAGCTGTAACAACACAAGGTTATATGACTGTGACTGCTCATTATATTGATCATGATTGGAAGTTAAATAGCAAATTGCTTTCCTTTTGCCACTTAGAGGCTTCCCATACAGGATTGGAATTATCTGGAAAAGTATTTGAAGCTCTGAAGGATTGGGGGATAGCTACAAAAATATTTTCTATCACATTAGATAATGCCTCGTCTAATGATAGCATGGTAAACTTTTTGAAAGATAGGCTTAATTTTCAAGATGCACTGTTAAGTAAAGGTAAATACTTTCATGTGCGGTGTTGTGCACATATCTTGAATCTCATAGTTCAAGATGGTTTGAAGGCGGCTGGGAATGCTTTGCATAAGATTCGAGAAATTGTTAAGTATGTGAAGGTTTTAGAGGGGAGGTTGAGGGATTTCCGAGCATGTATTAAAGAAGTGCATCTAGATGATGTAAGTGGTGGTTTCTTGAGGATGGATGTCTCCACTAGGTGGAATGCTACATATATGATGCTTCAAAGTGCCATTAAGTATCGACGTGCATTCATTAACTTGAGTTTCAATGATAAGAACTACAAGATTTTCCCAAGCCTTGAAGAGTGGGATAGAGCGGATAAGATATGTGCTTTCTTGGCACCATTCTATACTATTACTAACTTAATATCCGGGTCATCTTATCCAACCTCAAACTTATACTTCACACAAGTTGCACTTATAGAGATGGGATTGAATGAAAATCTGAATAGTGAAGATGTTGTGATCAAAGATATGGCTACAAGGATGAAGCTCAAATTTGATAAGTATTGGAGTGAATATTCGGTCAATCTTGCTCTTGGATGTGTTTTTGACCCAACATCAAAGTTAGATTTTATAACTTTTTGTTTTAAAAGACTTTATCCAACTGAGTATGAAGATAAGGTTAACAAATTGAAGGAAAGTTTGTTTGGTCTCTTTAGTGAATATACCAACAACACAACTGCATCACTATCATCTTTAGCTAGTTCATCAAGAGACACTCAATCCTCAATAAGCAACTCATCATATCTTGAGGTAAATAGCTAGTTATTATCTATTATCATTATTCATTATTCATTATATATTTACATTGTTTTAATTAGACTTCTATCTCTTCATTGATTTGCATTTTTAACTCTAGGAATACCATAAAGAAAGGAGACAAAAGACTTCTAATGCTGGCAAGTCTCAATTGGAAATATATTTAAATGAGCCATGTCTTGATGGGATTGATATTGACATCCTCCAATATTGGAAGATAAATAAGAGTCGATTCCCTCAACTTGCAACTATGGCTTGTGACTTTCTTAGCATTCCAATCACAACAGTAGCTTCTGAATCTTCATTTAGCATCGGAGGTCGTATCTTGCATAAGTATAGAAACAGCTTACTTCCCGAAACTGTGCAAGCCCTCATTTGCACGCATAATTGGTTGCACGGCTATAAGGAAGTTGGACCATCTGGTATTAATAAATTAAAAATCTCTTTTGTTATTGATTTTTGGTAATTGGTTGCATTATTTTTGTCATTGACTTTTTTGTATTATTCTTGTAGATGTGCCGGAACTTGTGGAGGAGATAAAGCTGTCGGATCGTATTAGTTAAACGTTGTTCATTGTTGGCTTGCTGCTGAATTTGTAGTATTTTGCTTTAATGTTGTCAAAACATATTATTCTGGTCTGTACCTATTGGCTGTTTGGGATATATACTTTGTAGTATTTCTGGTCTATTACAGTATTTCTTGAAGATGAGATCAGAATTCCTGCAGTGTTGCTGTCTAGAAGAGAATCCTTATTAGCAGCATTAATAGTGATGTTGGGTGAAAGGACAGCAGAAGGTTTAATTGGTCTTGGAGAAGGTGCATCATATGGTAATAACTTTGTATTATTAGGATTAGGAGAGATCCTGAATCATATTTGAGAATATATTCTTACAAGGCCTACTTGAAGAAGTAGAAGAAGATCTCATCTCATGTTGAAGAATAGGATCTTCAAGAACCACCTTGTGTCCAAAAACAGAAGAAGAACTAGTAGCTGCATTGTTGTTCCAAACCAGTAGAGATAATAGTATTAGTAGTACTAGTTGTGAAGTAAGAGGAAGGTATAGGTAAGATGAGCCGAAACTTTGTAGTATTTCTGGTCTGTACCTATTGGCCATGAAGTGTGCCAAAACATATTTATTTATGTATGCTATTTCCAAAATATTGCTTTTATATATGTTGCTCATTGTCATTTGTAGAAAAAATATAGTCAAAATTCTAAAAAGTTAATGATTTGTGGCCCGTTGGCCCATGGGTTGGTGTTGGGCAGGCCTGGGCCGTAAATTTTGCAGCCCATCAGAATATCGGGCTGACCCTGTAACACCCCTTTTTCTACCCGGAAAATTTTTGACAAAAATCAGAGTTTTCAAAAACGTTTTTCAATACACCCACAAGGGATGCCACATTTACACCGTTAAACATCACACGCCAATAATAAAATTTCACCAGTAAAATAGTGCGACACATAGCACGTCATAACATCACCACGCAGCGGAATAAAAATCAAGGTTCAATTGAATAATTATAACATCACCATAAAACTTCAGGAATTAAATAATAAAGACAACTAATAAAACTAGCGTTCATCCCCCCGAGTGTTACGTATCAGAGCGACGACACCGACTCAACTAGCGAAGGTAGACATGCCTTCACTCGCAATCACCTGCACGTTACCAACATAGGGGTAACATTCAAACAGAAGGGGTGAGATATCTAACATTATAATAGCATATATGATAGATAATATGCTAGAGTTACGACAACTATATCTACCGCTTCACAACAACATCAAATTACAAATCACCAAGAATTATCACCAACATCATGAGTAAGTATATGAGATGCAACCCACACCAACGGGTATATGCATGTGGTACCAATCATCACCAATAAAATAGCCAATAAGGGCAACATCACCTGTATGAGCATCACCATCATCACCTATAGCTCCAAGGCCGAAGCCTTCATCACCAAAACAATGCATATGGAATGTATGAGACACCATGAACAATGCACCAGAGACAATCAACAACAATAGTCATCTATGTGACACAATCAACACCAATATCAACAAATGGTCATAGACCCATCACCTATCACCTTAGCCCATGAAATAGGCACATCACCTGTTACATCATCACCGATAACACCAACGCCTATAGTACAGTCTAACAACTTGACCGTAACATCAACAACCATCGACACCAAAAACACCAATAGATTTACAACAAACAGCAACATTTATTTTACAGCAACAGCAACATTTATTTTACAGCAACAGCAACATTTATTTTACAGCAACAGCAACATCTATTTTACGGCAACAGCACATTTATTTTACAGTAACAGCAACATTCATTTTACAGCAACAGCACATTTATTTTACAGTAACAGCAACATTCATTTTACAGCAACAGCAACATCTATTTTACGGCAACAGCACATTTATTTTACAGTAACAGCAACATTTATTCTACAGTAACAGGAACACCATTTTTAGAAGACAGCAACATTTATTAGACATGGCAGGAACTGGCGCCCAGCAACAGGGCGCCAACAGGCAACAGCAGCAGACAGAAACTGGCGCCCAGCAACAGGGCGCCAAGAGGCAACAGCAACAACAGAAACTGGCGCCCAGCAACAGGGCGCCTAGCACAACAGCAACACAGCAGGAACTGGCGCCCAGCAACAGGGCGCCTAGTGTGAAAACAACACAACAGGAACTGGCGCCCAGCAACAGGGCGCCTAGTGCAACAATGACATCAACAGACATGGCACCCAGCAACAGGGCGCCTAGGACAACAGTGGCAACAACAGACTTGGCGCCCAGGAGCCGGGCGCCTGGCACAACAGGCAACACAACAGACTTGGCGCCCAGGAGCAGGGCACCTAGCACAACTGGCAACAACAACAGATTTGGCGCCCAACAACAGGGCGCCTAGCACAACCGAAGCAACAACAGTCTTGGCGCCCAGGAGCAGGGCGCCTAGGGCAACAGTTTCAGCAACGGGATCAACACTGGGCGCCTAGGGCGCCTTCCTCAGCAACACCAAAACAACACTGGGCGCCTAGGGCGCCTCTCCCAGCAACACAAGAAGGCACTGGGCGCCTAGGGCGCCCTTCTCAGCAACAACCAAAGACAAGACACCATGACTAGGCGCCTAGGGCGCCACATTCAGCAACCAAGACAGCAACACTGGCTCGGCGCCCAGCAACAGGGCGCCTCCAGCAGGAACCAAACGCGACACAGACACGGCGCCCAGGAGCAGGGCGTCGTTCCCAGCAACCAAAACCACAACACCAAATCGCACCAAACACCAAACACCAAATTTCACCATGATCAACCAATAGCAATCATTATGCATACATTCTAACATCGCCAAATAAACACCAAGCAAAATCAAAGGGCAACCTAGAGCCTAACTCCCACATAAACCCCCATCATACACCCTATTATAAAGTAGAACCCACCCTTACCTTAGATTTGCCGAATAAGAGGTCCCCTTGCACGAAAGCTCCAAAGAACCACAGCAACAAAGCTCCTCCCCTCTTTCTCCTTGGTTTCGCGCCGTCCCCCTTCTCTCCTCTCTTCGCAACTTTCTCTCTTTCTTTTCTCCAAAATGCGCTAATGAGCCAAACCCTAGCTAATGCTCTCCTTCATGCGCCTAGGCCCTTGGGCTCTTGGATCACGGGCCTCCTTCTACTACTCAGCTCAATTACTAAACACCACTCCCTGATTTAAATGAAACACCATATTATTATTTTAATATGACTATACCAATAAAATACCTAAATAATTTAATTAAATAAATAATTAAATTATTTGGGCGTTACAGACCCGACCCTGCCCGTATGTACTGTTTGGCCCGATGGGCGGAGCCGGCCCGATCCCGAGCCCGGCCCATTGACAGCTCTTTGGCCAGCCTACAAGTCTTCAACAACAAGCAGTCCAGTCCACCATGGCAAGCCGCACATCAACAACAAACAACACTGTTTCAATATCACATCACTCACATCTAAATCTAAACATTATAAGTGGCTTGTTGTGGATGTTGGCGCCAATTTCCTTTTTTTCTTTCTTCTTTCTTCTTTCTTTTTTGTTTTTGTTTTTTTGCCTCACTTTTTTTTTCTTCTTTTATATTATTTCACTTTTTTTATCTTCTTCTTTTTTTTTTCAGTTTTTTTTCTTCTTTTATATTTTAAAGTTTTGCATTTTTTTCTTTTTTATATTTTAAGGGGTACTTTATAGTCTCGAAAAATTTTAGATATTTAAACATGCAAATTTTGTTGTAGAATAATCGATTCGGTGAAAAAAAAATTAGCTTCATGACAGAATACGAAGTGATATGCTAAACAGTGTGCTTTAGTGTACTTGATGGTGTAAAAAAATTATCTTGTAACAAAATGTGTAAAGTGAAATGTTAAGCAATATATTTTGTGGTACTTTAGGATTCAGAAAAAAATTTAACTCTTCAAATACCAGAAGTTACTTCGTAATTAATAGCCGGTCTGGTAAAAAATAATCATAAGTTTGTGACAAAATACGTAAAGTGCGATGCTGACAGTGTATTTTGGGGTATTTTAGGGTCCCGAAAAATTCTAGGTGTTCAAATACGCGAAATTCGTTCCTCAATAACCTGTTTGATGAAAAAAAAAACTTTTGTGACAAAATACGTAAAGTATGATGCTAGACATTGTGTGTTTTGGGGTGCTTTAGGTTGCGGAAAAAATTTTACATGTCCAAATTGGTGTTTTTTTACATATCCAAATTGTTGTTTTCTTCTTTATTTTGATAATTTTGCACCAACGAGTATTAGAAGCATACTTAAATTGGTGTTTAGTTTTAAATCAAACACGGTATGATAGCTGTAACACCCTAGCATTTCTAACACCGAGAAACACTAAGATGCACAGCATGGTATACATCAGAGTTAACTTCCTGTTTAGAATATTGAACACAACTAAAACTTTTCTTGAATGGACATCCAAACAGTCATTCAATTTCATTAACATAACATAAAGTACTTAAGTCTCATGACTTATAAACTTTTACAACCTGGTGTTCAATATCCCAAAACATAAGTAGCGGAAACGATTTACAACTGTTAGCTAGTAATAGTTATACAATCGATAATACAAAGACAACAAAGGAAAAATGGCATAATTATAAAACTGAATCTTTAGTAACTCCATGAGGCACACCGCCTAGCCGTGCTTCATCGCCTTTGTCTTTCCCTGTTTCTTTGTAAAAACCACAATTATAAAGGGTGAGATAAACATTATCTCAGTGAGTCCTATCGAGACCCCTTACTAACACTAGCGGTTCATTATGCTTGTCTTTTGAACTCGTAGCCCTAATAAGCGACTACGTGGACATATTTTCTTTTAACTCGTAGCCCTAATAAGCGACTACGTGAAACACTTTCTTTTTAACTTGTAGCCCTAATAAGCGACTATGTATCATGTCTTGTTCTTTTCTTAGCACATCACCTCGAACCACTTTCTATTTTCATATTCTCGGTGCACCCAATCCCGCTGACCTTGGAAAGCGGGCTACATGGAAGGGGCCTCGGGTTCGGGGCTCATGACTTCCCCTGCCCTAGTATGCTAATAACTGGGGTCGTCACCCTTGATATACTTATATAATTATATGTATGCCATCTTTCTTTTCTTTAAGGAAATAACTTGACTTGTATGAACATAATGTTCTATTTCTTTTAACTTGTAAACATCGAACATTAATCTGAAACTTAACTTGGATGTTAACATGGCTTGTATATTAATATAGCTTGTGTGCACACGCTTGTACTAAGGTACGGTTTATCTTGACATTTATAACTTAAGATAATCTCATATAATCATCTCAAAACTCATGACATTCATGTATCTAATCATGGGCAACATTGGAGGAGTGATTAGAAGGGACTTGGAATCAATTGGAATGACAAAAAAAACATGTTTTGTAAAAGGGAAAACGAAGTGGACGCACGGTCCACGCGTTAAAACGCACGACCCATGCGCATTTTGTTAAATAATAGCGCAGAGTCACCGAAAGGGGCACACGGTTAGTGCGCTAAGGCGCACGCCCCGTGCGTATTTTAAAATTGTTTTGCGAACAGGGCGCACGACCCGTGCACAGGGACGCACAGGTCCGTGCATGTGCCGCAGTATACCCCAAACTCTGGTTTTCGTGAAATTTACCATTCCGTTCGATTCCAATGTCCGTTCCGATCGTTAACCAATTTTAAACTTGCATTATCCCAGTATATAACAGCAAACATATCCAGTCCAGCAATCACATTCCTCAATCAACAATACAAATCATCGTTCGAAACGTAATTTTCGTGAAAACGGTTTTGACTCGAAAATGCGCGAACTGAACATAAAAACAGAACATGCAACCAGAATTTCGAAAACAAAATCCCCAACCGAGTATAGAACTCACCGAATATGATGAAAATCACAGTTATCCGAGAACTACGAGACTTAGAAAATCACGAAACCGCACGAACAATCCCCGTACTCGAACCTCTCGCTTCAACTCGAACCCAAACAGCCCCAACTACCACGAACAGATTCTGACCTTTACTACAATGCTTGAAACTACAATGTGGGTTGGTTGAAGTGTTCTAGCTACTGAATATCAATCTTTAATGGCACATGCAAGCTCAAAACTCATTTTTGGTCAAGATGAGCTTGAGGAGTTCAAAAATGGTGAATTGAGTAGGAGAGAAGTGTTGGCTGTGTTCTTGGTATCAGAAGGTAGAGGAGGATGATCTGGTCACAATGGTGCTAAGAAACACGACATGCATTTAGATTTGATGGATTTCTCTCCTCACCTTCTCTCTTTCACTCTCGTGACCCACTCTCTCTATCAAGCTCTCTATTTCTGTTCTTCCAGCAAAATGAGCATGCGGGGAGTGAGTGTTGTTGTTTTGCTGTTTTAATGAGGGTGAGGTAATTTAGTTCAGCTGAGTAAGTGGGCTGGGGAACAAATGACCACCCTACCCTTAATTACCATTTCTTATTTAAAACCCATTCTAACCAATATTCAATCAATAACCCATGTGCTTCACATAACTAAACAAACCACACACAAAGTCAATTTATTTAATTCCTGACAATCATTCCATAATAAATAATTTATGCTAAAAATACTCGATTTAGCTAATTAATTAATTATGACCTCTTGCTAATTTCAATAAATGAAATTAGCTAAATTGGGGATGTTACAATAGCTGCGTACGTGTTCCACTTTCTAACTGTGTTGTCTTCTTTTCTCTTTAATTATGGGTTAAGTTTTTATATTTCTGATGAATATAGATAACGTTATTAAAAAAATTTAGACTTTTTGTGGATGTTCAATTTCAATGTCTTTGTTAAAGTTTATTTTTAATTTTATAATATTGCTATTTAATTTATATTTAGAATTTAACTTTTTTCATGGGAACTTCGATCTCATTTAAAATAGAGCTCCCCAACATTTTCTTTCAACTTTGTATAGGTGCTTTTATTTTAATGGTGGTTTTTATTCAACCCTGCATAATGTATTGATGTACTCCATCTAGGCATAATTATAAACAAAAATAACTACCTTTACACATATAAGATAATAGTTTTATGCATTTAGTTTTCTTGGATTCAGAGAAAAAATTAATAGATTTACTAAACTATTTCTAACCAATAGTCACTTTCTCACAACATTAATGAGTTGATTTAATGTATTTACATCCATTGACACTTAATGGATATCACGAAAAAAAATTCGGTACAATTCGTCCTTATGGACTTTAAGGCATCCTTGCAGGGAGACATGATACATGTCTCAATGAATTAAACTTTAATTTATATGTTTTATGGGCAAATTAGAGAATGTGTATTATCAAATTTGAATTATCTACCAATGCATGTTTGGTTTTTTTATTTCGAATTTGGAACTTTTATTATAGTTTTTTTTTCGACGGAAGATTATAGGTGAACAATCTATTTTGTAGTAGGTATCAAGGCTCAATGGTTAGAGAATAAAACATTTAACTCTACATTTGCATTAACTATTTTAACTCAAGTTTAATTATTGGATATGGCAAATATGGGGTTTCTTTGGGGGGGGGGGTGCCTTATACTTACGACTTGCTGAGAGGTAGAAATAGGCTGAGAAACAGTAATATTTTGAAATACAACCTTGGCACTTTTATGTTTGGCGTCGTTATCTATTCATTTTTGAGTTAAAGTTTCAATTTCATGTAATATTATTCATCTTTCTCTTCAATGAAACAAGAAAATCTACTTGAATAATGATTAAAATATGGACATAATTGGATGTGGAAATTTCTACCTGTTAGGGGGATCCCTACGGGGACTGTTCCATTAGGAGTCCTACGGGGGAATTTTTCCCTTGGATACGAGGACGGGGGAGAAAATCCCCACACTATCAATTTGGCGTTGGGGACATGGACCATATTCCCGCCCTGAATATATTACATAAATACTCTTATGATAGATATATTTTATATTATAAGTAATTGAATTTTTATTCTTTTTATATGTATTTTATATTTGTATTCTTACTTTTATACTTTCTAAATATTAAAATATCAAAGTAGGAGTAATTTTTATATTTTCTATATTAAAATGTGAAACTTTTAATTTTTTTGTCTTACTTTATATTTTTTTTCCCATTTTATTGTATTTCAATTCATATTTTTGCTAATTTTTTATAAATTTAAGGCATCTCCGCAGGGACCGTGAGGATCTGTAGGGAAGACGATGAGGGAGGAACACCACACCCCCCCCCCCCCCCCCCGAGATGAGGGTGGGGGACAATTTGAGAGGCGGTGATGGGGAGTGGGGGAGTATTCCCCACCTCAGCTCCTCCCCATTGTCACCGCAAGGAATAATCAAAGAAATCTGGGTTTGGTTCATGTGAATCATTTTGAAATGCCTCAGTGTAAAAAGTGATGAATTTTTATATTGAAGAATATTAATTGTACTTAATTAATTAAACTGTGGTTAATATTGAATTATTTTCTGTTTGTTTTTGTCTTTTCACGCAAACACAAACATAACAATTTAAATATTAATATCTTTAGGAAAATCATTATTTTTTATTAATTACTAAGTTAACTATTAGATTTCTTTGACTAAGAAAATATAATTTACATTTATTTAAATCTAATAATTAATTTTAAAGAATTATTAGTGGGATCCCTATGGGGATTGTCCCATTAGGAGCCCTACGGTTGGGGAATTTTTTCACGTGGGTACGAGGACGGGGTAGAAAATCCCCCCACAATCAATTTGGGGTTGGGTTCAGGGACCATATCCCTGCCATGAATATATTACATAAATATTCTTATTATAGATATATATTTTTTATAAGTAATAGATATTTTAGTCTTTTTATATGTGCTTTTAATTAAAAATATTAATATAAATTTGAGTTGTGCGAATTTTATATTTTTATACATAATTTTATACTTTTTAAATATTAAAATATCAAAGCAAGAATTTTTTTTATCTTTTGTAACAAAAAATAATATCAAAGTTGGAGTAACTTTTATATTTTCTATAGTAAAATGTGAAACTTCTAACTTTTTTAGTCTTACTTTTATATTTTTTTTCCCCATTTGATTATATATCAATTCATATTTTTGTTAACTTTTAAAAATTTATGGCATCTCCACAGGGACCGTGGGGATCTGTAGGGAAGGGGATGAGGTAGGAACCCCCCCCCCCCCCCAAATGAGGATTGGGGACGGGGATGGGGGACAGTTTGCGTGGCAGGGCCGGGGAGTGGGGGCGTATTCTTCGCCTCAGCTCCTCCCTATTGACATCCTAAGAAATGGTCGAAGAAATTCGGGTTTGGTTCCTGTGAATCATTTTGAAATGCTACGTTGTAATAAGTGATGAATTTTTATATCGAAAGATATTAATTGTACTTAATTATTAATTAAACTATGGCCTATATTGAATATTCATTGTTTTAGGAAAATCATTATTTTTTAATTCATTACCAAGGTAACTATTAGATTTATTTGATTATGAAAATATAATTTACGTTTATTTAAATCTAATAATTAACTATCATTTTTATTGTTTTTTGATTTCATTTCACGAGTCTATGTTGTGAGCTACTCTTTTTCATTTCACCAAATTTGTTCAATTTGATTTATTTGTTTGTTATCTGTTTTATGATTATTATTTTTAATTTTATTATTTTCTACTCCATAACTATACATATTATTAAATTAATGATTTTAAAAAATTGACATTTTCAAACATCAATTCTCCCGTATGCACGTGGGGATACTAGTAAATTATATACAGGAGAATTGTTCAGGTTGCTTCATTTATTGTTTCAAATACTTCAATCTTTGAATATAGACCAACATTAAATCTTTGCAATGACTATGTGGAGCATTAATTTGACCGTCGAAATCATCAACTTTGGGACAATTTTAGATCAACTCCTTCTGTTATTCAGCATCAAGCGGAGGAATTTCCTGTATCATTGGACGCACGCTCGTGAATCAGGTGTCACTCGAAATGCAATCTAGATGCAGCATTAAACTGGTCATCTGAAATGCAATCTAGATGCAGCATTAAACTGGTGCAAGTTGGTGTCATCGGAACCACAGAGGTGAATTTCTATCTGCTGCTTTAGCTTGGTGTTTAGCTTCTATGACTCCGTTTGAAGCGGAAGCATGAACACTTCAATCTTTGAGTTGGATAGCAGAACAAAATATCTCGTCAGTGACGTTTGAGATGAATTGCAAGAAGGTGGTGGATGATTATGCAGTAAAATACATAATTGTGTAGTTAAATAATATATTAAAAAATTGAAAAACATTATTAAATACTGTAAATGACTTAAATTGTTCAAATGGGCCTTGGTCGAAAGTGAATTTGATTAGTCTAGGACTTTCCAATTAGCAATAGCTTTTAGGATATTGATTTTCATACACCCACACTTTTTTTTTACAACAACCATACACCCACACTTAGTCCTTATATCCCAACAAATTTAATTAATTCCCATTTTACTCCTCTCAAATTTACACAATACGGATTTATCTGTTTAAAAGATAAATTCATAGTTAAAAAACCATTATGGATTTATCAATTCTGTCATTAATTCTATTAACTACGGATTTATCAATTAAATAGATAAATTCGTAATTAATTTTTTTAACTACGGATTTATCAATTTGATTGATCAATCCGTAATGGTTTTTTTCAATTTGTTTGATTTCCTTTTCCTTATTTTTTGTAATTTGATTGTGGTGCCCCAACTAGAGGTAGAAATGGCAAAACTATCTCACGTTGTCATGGAGGAACGGCAAAATATATTTACATCAATCACAAAATAATATATTATAATTATACTATAATATAAAGCGTTAAATATTTACATCAATCACAATCTAAGTCGGTTGTTGCTAAGTCTACAATTTCAGGTGGATCAGTCTGTAATGCCCATCTGAAATTTTTGTAACGCTCGTGTGACAAGTATGCAAATGCAACCGAGAATGTTAACTCGGTGGAAGTCACACAACAATCTCCAAGAGAGGTAGTCCGTATTTGTTGGTTTTGTATGTGTCGTCCATAATCAGAACCCTGGGAAATAATCTGAATAACCTGATAGAACTGGGATGTGCCCACATGATGTCATTGACAACATCCATGTTCTCAACCTTTTCTACTCCAACACAAATACTTTTCAGATTCTATCAATCTCATAAGCTCTTGTATCTCTGTTTTAGGACCTCTCAGTTTCGATCGATACAAGCGACACTGCATATACAGTTGGAACATAGAAGTCACATTTCCAATAAATATCTCCTTCAATACTGTCATACTGTCTCTTGGTGCAACATTCAATTTGGTGTGTACATCCACCATAGCCCGCTCCTCCTTCGTTAACCCCCAAAGAATGAGATGCCAATTAAGGTTTTAAGTAGCTCGTGATTGTGGATTCCACACCTAACGCTCACTCTCCAACCCCCAACATCAGTCGAAGGTGTAGCTCTCAGCTTGAAAGGACAATTGTGCTTCTTTTTTTGGTATAAACTGGGTATCCTCTGCGCAGCAACTGCAGAGACTAATCCCTCGAGCCGGGTAGGACCACAATGGGCGGCAAAGCTCTCCCTTAAGAGATTTAACACTGTTGCATGACCAAGGCTGGATTCGAACCTAGGACCTTGGTTAAGCTGGAAGAGACCCCTACCATCTCATCCAAGTGCTCTTGGGTACAATTGTGCTTCTTTCGGGACGTCACTCTACAACAACTTGTATCTACACCAGCAAATTTCCCACTCTTTTCGCAACCAAAAATAATTTTATCTCTCATCCCCATTTTACCGGTTGCTTTATCTGATCCAAGAATTATTACGACCACTCTGTTGGCTTTCCCAACTTTCCTAGCCCAACGTACAACATCGTCATGGGTACGAAATATCTACAAAATAAATAAAATTTAGTTTTTGTGACAAATAATACATTGAAAACTCATAAAATAACTAATTAAATATACTTCGGTCGTCGTGAATGCCTCTGATATATCTACCGAGAACGGAACCAAAAGCTCATCCATAACCATGTCTGTTTCATTTAAAAAGATGAAATTAGCTAGAATATTTTAAAAAATTTAATAAAATTAAAGATTTATCAACTACTTTCATTGATCTATATTATAACTAAAAACAACTACTTTCACCGTGATTAAAAATTTCGGTTAAGTGCAATTAAATATTTTGATTTCATGCAAAAGATAAATCAAATTGACTAAATTGACCTTTATGATGATTAATAGTATAGAAGAAGTCATTGTTTCACTTTATTGCCAACAAATCAATTAAATAAAAAGGTTTATTTGAAATAATAACATTAAATGTGGCAAAAGTAGTTAATTTTTGCTTGTAATAGTGACCAAGAATTGAACCTTTTTTTTGGTTATAATGGACTCAGATACGTAGAACTAGGCGAGAGAGGATTGAAAAAGGGAAAACTGAGTGCCAGGGAGATAAAAATCATGTGGTTGCCTGTTGAATGGTTGGATCCGCTGCGTGTCACTTCGTAGTTGTTGTTGTCGTCATCTACGTGAGAAACGGTCGCACTGCTATATCACAACTTGTGATGGGGCTGCAGAAATGAAAGATAACACAGCATGAGCGCAAGATCCTTTAGGAGATAAAGGAGTTTCAGAAAAAATGGGGAGGTGAAGCAAGTTGGTTTTCGACAGAGGGTGAGGTACACACGGTTTGCAAAATGGAAATGAAATTAAATGACTATTAATTTAGTTCAAGAATTCTAGATAATTAATTGAGACGTTGGGAAATTGTTAGGCATTTAAAAAAGTAATTATAAAGTTAAATTTAAAATAATTGGGAGATTGCAAATAATAAATTAATTTTTTCTAAAAAAAATACTTTATTTTTTGTTTTCATTTTTAACTAAAATTACTCAAGTTAGTATTTTTTTTCCATTTTAAATTTTGTCACTAAACTATTTTGCAATGATAACATTGTTTCACAAAAAAAAGTATTTTGCATTGAATGTAATTAAATATTGTATGTGGATATAATATATATCCGATGATTACTAACATGCACTACATTTTCTTTGTTTACATTATTTATATTGAATGATTTATTTTCTTTGCTTTTTATGGCTTTTTTAAGGATTTTTTTTTGTTGTTTCATAATTAGATAAAATAATTCAACAAATAATTGACCAACAAAATTGTATTGAACTGAATTGTGATTCTAAACAATTTAATCAAAAATACGTATAATACTTTATATATTTTTAATAACCATAATCGTGCATTACACGAGAGGTAAGTTCTAGTCGGTAGTTAATTACATAATTATAGAATATTGAATATATAAATTTTAACATCAAAGAATAAACATCCGGTTTGTTCTCCATGTCATCGTTCCCGCCAGCGCCCCCATGTTTCCCTCCAATTCTCCAGCCAGTTGAGCGCGGCCATGTGGTGTAGGTGGAAGCCGGTGGTTCGTCGTTGCCATGTCAGCTTCGAGTTCCGCAATCGTCTCAAGGAAGCTTCGAGGTGAGGAATCGTCGAACCGTCGAATCAAGAAGTGAAAGAAATCAAAGGTGGTGTGGTTGTTTCAGCGAAGAATCTGGGATTACGTCATCAGAGATCATCGTTAAGGAGGTGAAGATGGGGATATCAGTCCCGTCGTACACGTGGTTGGTTCATCGAGCAAGCAGATTGCTTCTCGCCAGAGGAGGAGTGAAAATGGCGCAAAAGATTGGATTTCAGCTTTGTGTAGACACGTGTACTTTGTTGTTGGGTTCCCTTTGCTCGGTTTTCTTCGCTGTTTCTGTGTTTCTCTGTGCTTGCCTTTGTTTTCCCCCACGTGGCTGAGTTTGTGTTGGGCTGTAGAACTCAGTCTCTTCTTCTCCACTTTCCAATGCTTCCAACACTTCATCGAGCTAAGTTTCTGCATACAAAGTGCTTCTAATTGTTATTTGGTTTCAGCTCTAACCATTCGTTTTATATAAATCACAACATTTGTCCCCATTTGTTCGCACCAGCTCATAACTTTCTTAGGGTTACTCTCTCCCTTCGTTTCCTTTCTCTTTATGTTTTTCCGGTTATTCTCTATTTGTAATTATTTGCTTTGTTTTCGTTACAGGCTTTCCTTCCTCACTTTCTGTGGTCTCTTCAGTTGCTCTTCCACAAGGTAATACTATTCTCCCTCTTTCTTCAGTTTCTACGGTTTTCCTGATCCTTTGATTCCCTATTTTTAGTTATGCTCTTGATTACTCTAATTTAGTGTATGCTGAAATTAGATGAATCAATGCTGTCACTGAGTCACCTTATGTCATGTAATCTTCAAGTTTTTGGGTCATTAAGAAAGTGTTTTGTGTTCCACTACATTCTTTGGTTGGGACAAGAAGAAATCAACAGCCTTAAGGGGATTATTTATAAAGTTTTGGGTGATTAACAAAATGTTTTCTGTTCGATTACCTTCTTTAGTTGGGGACAAGATGAAATCAACAACCTTAATTCTTTCTCAATGGTTCCAACTTCTATGGTTGCTTCTCATGACTATAATGCTTATTAGAAATAGAAGAGATGCATAAAGGTGAATGCTCATAAATATACCTTATGTAATCCCCAGCTTTATTGGCTTTATCTCTCTGATTTTATTTTCAAATCTTGCTGTTTTAATTGTTTGGCATGTTTCTTTCTATGGTGTCCTTGGGTTGTCCATGTTTGTCAACTCTTTTGTATTGTGTCCCTCTTATCTATGAAGCAAGATTCTCTCTTTGGTGACTCTCTTTAGGGATATATATCTATGTATTTTTGCATGTTTCTTTTTGCTGTGAATACCTCATAATGGCTTCTGATTTATTCAGTTTTTCTATGGTTTCCTTCATGCATTCACACGTTTTTATATTTTCTGCTAAGTGTGTCTCACATTGCCTTAATAAGCAAATCTATTTTGTAGTCTATTTCATTGATGATGCCTAGAATTAGGTCCATATTATTAATGATGCTTGAATCTGCTTCATTGATTGTTTTTACCTTATTTTGAGCTTAGTAGCATTATTTCTTTCCAAAATCAGTGTATCAAAGTCTGCTAAATATGCTGGTTTTATGTTTTTTTCTTCCCAATTTCCTACTGGAATTTATATCTCTTTTACTCCCTTTATCAATTTCTATCGGAAAAAAATACCTCTTTCCAGCTATTTTGTTCTCTGGTTCTGCTTTACTGTATAATATGCCCTTAATTGTTGTTTATTTTGTGAGTTGCATATTTCTCCAGCCCATGTTTATAGATTTCGCAGGCCTTTGTTTGGTGTCCTTTGTTCTACTTTAGGGAATCATGGCTCTTTCCCTCTGTTTCTACATTTGTACAAAAAGAGGTAATTCTTTCCATTTATTTTGTTCTTTTTTTATGTTTTGTTATGTAATTTGGCCTTAGTATACGGATTACATGCTCCATGTCATCACCTATTTTGTGGTGTAGTTGACTGATGTGACTTTAGGGATGTCAGGGTATTTCTTATTATGTTGGTGAAAGAATTCACCCCTTTGTGGCTTGCTGTGCCATAGACGTGACCTTTCAATGAAATATTTGTTTTGCTTCTCTATTCTCTACTACTTCTTTATTCTCTATTCTCTATACATGTTCATTCTTTTCTCACAACTTGATCGCACCTGTTTCAAGCATCACAGCAGACTCTCTTTTGCTATTGTGTTTCTCTTGCAAGGTTTGATCCCATGCCCTTTTCTTTTTTGTGCACCAGCTTAGTGATTACAATTAGTTATAGTTTTTTGTTTTCTGCTGATGGCTCTTAGTGATCTTAGCCCAAATGACGACAGTGTTTATGATATGGTTATTACGGTTAATTATTTTGCTTTGCTATATGCAGTCCATCCCTTCTGATTTCTGTCACGGAATCATGCCAGCTGGTGTTTATGATGTCAGGCCGATTGATTGTTATCGCTATGGGGTGGAAGTGTGAGGTGAACAATGATCAATTTGACCCTTCTTCTTTGTTTATTCTCTTTTTTTTGTTTATTACCCTTATTTTCCTTCCTTTTTTTTGCAGGGACGCATGATGTGAAGAAAACATTGAGAGATGAGTAACAAAGATTTGTGGATGTGGGTGAGTAACCGCAATTTCATATTGCCACAAGGTAAACTATTCTTTAACTCCATATTACGTTCAGTTTGTTTTCCATCCTTGATTTCGTTAAACTTCTTTGGAACTAAGCTCATTTCCCAGTACATTCACATTTCTGAACTTTTCGGTGATTTTAGTTTTGTTTTGATTTTCAATATCCATGGGTTTCCATCATGTGCTGTTAGTTGTGGTTGGCATACATTTTTCTCTATTCAAGTTGCAGGAGCTCTTTTCCAAGTACATTCATATTTCTTAAGTTAAACTGGCTTGACTGCATTTGTTATTCTAATGAAATGGCAAAAATAATTGTTGTTAATTGCCTGTGCTCTACTAAAAGACAAGGACTTTCAGGTTTAGAGGAGTTTATTCCTGCAATAGCTTTGAAACTTATCCGTCCTTCTGCAATATGTTATTTGTTGTTGGACGACTATTGCTTTCTTAAAACTATCCTCCTCTTTCTTTTGCTTATTGTTCATGATTTATATGTCTTGCATTGAACCATCTTGATAATTGCTACTGCACAAAATCAAGCTTCAGGTTTGCTCCATGGTGCAGTGAAAGTGAAACTTAATTATTTAGCTTCTCCATGGTGAGTCTTTAATTTATAGCATCCATTCAGCTAACTTATTACAATTTTTTGGCTGTTATTGCTATATCTCCCAAGAATTTTTTATTTCTCTCACCGCATAGAGAAATTGTAGGTGTTTACAGTAATTAAATTTTTATTAAGGGCAACTTTTTCATTCTTGATATCAAATAGTTGCTTCACTGATTTGATCATTTTCTAAAAATTTGTAGCTATTAATTCTACTAGAAAATACATGTATCATTATGATGACTTCTTCATTTACTTAATCAGCAAGTCCCCTTATTCTAATACTTAGTTTATCTGGTTTTTACATCAACAAATAAATTGTTTTCTAATGTAATTGGTTTTGTAGCATTGTTGAATTGCTGAATATAGGTATTGATGTTCATGAAATGGCAGCTGTTATTGACTATCTTGCTGAGGTATTATCAAATATCTATATTATTACTTCCATTGCAAGTGTTTATCATACTTGTGAATAATTGAACTTAAGCTTATTCTCTTAAACATGTTGGTTTCTATGTCACAGGAACTTGATTGAAGTGTTTATCACATGAAGGATTGGATAGACACCATGGCAATCTTTATTTGGTAACCTTTGTTTTCATAGTGGTAAACATATTTGTACTTGCCAATGTTAACATGATTTGTTATATAAACTGAAACTAAAGTTGTGTTATGAATTATGCCTTTATCAACAACAGAGAGCTGGAAAAGGTTATACAGAAAAGATGTCTAAGGAATTATATGTGTGTTGAAGACTTTATGTCTCTAAGTGAAAAGAGTGAACACTTCCTGATTTTAAAAAACATTTTCAACTATTTTGTTGATGTATTATTGGCTCAATATTTTTTGTATTAGTTGCCTGGATTAAAATGAATCACTTTATGCCTTTTATCAAGTGCCAATTCCTAAAGGTTACAAAGCCAAAGCTAGATACACTGTAGATATAAGTTGTCTCTATGTTTACTTAATTTTGTTATGAGTGAATTTTTGAGATTGTAAAAGTTGTGTTTACTCCAAATATATAACTCATATATGTACCAAAAAAAGGATATAACAGATGTAGAGAGCACATGTCCTGCACAAGCCAATATAGTGCCATATGATTCTGTGGTTGTCTCTGATGTGTTGTTCAGAAAAATCAGAAGGATGTAGATCATGAACTTTCCCAACGATGTCACTAAAATTAGTATGCAAACCATAGTTCCACTTTGGGGGTTCTTATTAGAGATAAGTTTCATCTTACAACTTTTAATGGATCCAAATCCAAGTTCTATTTTGTTTTCAAATCCAGATATTTTTTTGGTTGTTTTTTTTATATGAGAGAATATATTATGTAGGTTTTGATCCACTACTCTAAATTTTTTTGTTGCAAGGTGTGGATATATGATCAAGATAATTTGAAACACATCGGCAAAAACCAATGGAATCATGGGGGTAGAAGTTGGAGTAACTAATTAGTTGGCAAGTAAAGGCTTATGAAATTTGGGGTTGGTCATTAATATAAAGTTCTGAAAAGGACCTTATGTAAAGGTGATTTTATTGATAATGTACATATTTCCCTATTGTGCCTGTTATTGCAGTTCATTTTCAGTTATTGAACCTATTTTTCCAAGAGTTCCTTACACTTGAAGTTTTTAAGTATTCTTTTCTTCTTTTTGATTAACAAAACAATAGTTGAAGAATAAAATATGCATGATTAGTAAAAGATACTGAAATTAGTTTTATCATTCACGTGGTGGGTGAGTTTTGCATTCTAATGAGTAGATATTTTCCGGGTTCGGTCCAGTCCCATTCGCAAGTGCTTCCCTTGCACAAGTTCATGTAGCCTGCACACATGATGGCCAAAAAGTTGCTGTGAAGGTTCCAGTTTTTTCTGATTTTCTTGGATATTTATTGTTAACTATATTTTGGATCAGCTTTCTTCTGCATGAATATGAGTAAAACCAAACATTTTTGAAATAGAAAAGTTTTTCTTGGGTCAGTTAAAACATTTTTCACTATATATTTCTCAATTTGAAGTATTGCAAAATGAGGCATTTCTACTATAAGATCATGCCAGTTTCATCATTAGATATTCAAGTTGTATCATGAGAAAAATATATAAACAATGTGCTTTATTTAGTAATAGCAGAAAATATTGGTAGGTTACTTAAGATGGTTTTTTTGTTCAATTTTGAAATGCAGATGAAGAAGAAAGTAAGTAAAAGGCCATTAAAAGCAGCACCCCATGATCAGCCTTTACCTTTGTGCTGGCATGGTAGAGGATCTTTCAAAAGCATACATGAAGTCAATAAATACTCCAACCCTCTAACACTTAGTTTCACCAATGGTGGATTGATTGTGAACGCTACATAATTTTTCCCCCACTTTTGATTATAGGTATTGCTATGATCCTATTAGCTGTTAGAAGTTTACTAAGATTATTTTTTACTATCGAAAATTTGGAAGCAATCTATACCAGCAGCATATCCACATACGATGGATGTGTATGCATTTGATTGTTAAAAAACTTAGTGGTCGAAGTTGTCGATGTAAGAGTTACTTACCTTCTCCATCCCAGGTTTCTTTGAATTGTTGGTCTATTGATATTTTAATTTACTTTTGTCTGCAGATGGTTGACTGATGAGATTAACGGGAGTTTACCCGAGGCAAGTTGCTATCTAACTTCACCACAATACCTATTAGTTTGTAGATGCCAATTGCCAATATTTTGTATACATATTTGTGAGGAGAGTAAATTCACCATTGAGATATTGTGTCGAGTCAAAATACACAGCATTTAGACTTGCATTTGGAATATCAAATATTGGATTTCTTGGTTTAAAGGCAGGGTAACAAATTAATATTGCAATTCCAAAGAAAATAAGCATAAGACGGAATATGAAACATAGCACTGCAGCACAGCATACAATTGGTTTAGTTTTTTTGAAATTTTGATGTTCCAAGTGTTGCTAGCTTTCTTTGGGTGTTGTTGTAGCTCAGAGGAAACTGAGTTTACATTCATAATTAGGAGAGTTCACAGTGTAGGAATGATGACCGCCAATTCATAATATGGCATACAAAATACATTATAAGTATCTTCATGTGTTTTGCAAGATTCTTGGCAATTGGCATATACATGTTCTGGTTTAGATGTTACGTGAATTTCATTCTTACTTTATCCCTCTGGTAAATTTGCAGTTTTGCAACTATTGATGCATTTTATTTTGTTTGTGCCGGAGCTTAAATTAACACTTGATGGAGGAGGAGAATTGTGAGAGTAAGGTATATTTGTACTATTCACTTTAGTTTTTGGATGGATAAACTATATTATTTGTTTGTTGTGTAATTCATTTACACGCCTTCAAAATGTTTTCTAAATTGGTTGAAGCATCAATATCTTTAAGTTTTTCTACACTTTTGAGGACATGATTATTGGATGAGTAAATTTGTTTTCATATCCTTAGAAACTTAACTATCAACAAAAGTGTGGCATATGCATGTGTCTATCTCTAATTATTATGAGCAAAAGGTGTTTGACCATGTCTATCTCTATTTCTCCTCTCCAAAATTTAGCATGACAGCAACGAATACAATGAAAGGAATTTATTCATACAGATTTTCATATGTATGCTCTAGAGAGGTTTGGCAGGGTCACAAAGTTTTTCATATGTAATTAGCTCTAGAGATTTTCTTATTACTTGATCAGGAGTGTCTTTGGCTATGTGTGGTATTACCAGATAAAGGTTATCAATCCACGTGATTATGAGGATGATCTTTGGCAAGCTAGAAAAGTAGGCATATCACCTATTATATTTGATAATGATCTTTTCATGTTAAAAGAATGGGATTTGATAGAAACAATCGTTTCAGTGTTTGTCTTTTACGATTTTCCTGTGATTCATTTCAGTATTATTGTTTATCTCATTCTTTCTAGGTTTGGATTTCAAGATTACATGGAAGAATTGAATCACTTGTGTTACATGATTTTTGGGTGAAGAAGTTTTGGGTTTTCTTGAAAATATTAGCCTACTTTCACAAGTTTATATATATTCAGTTTTTAGTTGAATAGTGCGCAATCGGCCGCCTCCGGTTCGAGTTCGCTATCCTGCTAATGGAGTTGGCCGCCACATTCCTCCACCTAACTCTTCTGATCATCAAGCAGTTGGACAAACTATTGATAATCCTATTATTATGTAATGACTTTATTTAGTAGCATGGGTTGTAGTCTTTCTTTACCTTCAAGACCTTTTATCTTTGTTTTGTTTAATTTGCTCCATCTCAACTCTTGGAATGTGATATTTAGACCTTTTGTGTTAGAACTTCTATTTCTATAAACCTTTTGTGTTACAACTTCTATTTTTTTATACCTCATATTTAGGGCTTTCGCCCCCGTGCAGAGCACGGGTAACACCGCTAGTTGAATATAAACATAAGATCTTATCAAGTTTAACCATGGTCTTAGGTTCGAATCCAGTCTCGGGCATGCAACAATGTTAAATCTCTTGAGGGAGAGCTTTGCCGCCCATTGTGGTCATACCCGGCTCGAGGGATTAGTCTATGCAGTTGCACGCTGAGGATACCCGGTTTATAAAAAAAAAGGTATTATCAAGATTATTTCAATAGTATTTATTACATATTTAAAACACTATAATAATTTTTTTATTATATATGGCTGCAAAAATGATAATGTTTTGTCTTTAATAACTGATTTGGACTTGGTAGCTTTATGGCCCATATCCATGATTCCAGTGAGATTCATGCGCGCCCCAATGGCTACCAACGGTGGAGATTGCATGATCATTTCACCACACGGTCGAAACACGATCTTGGCCTGGCTTACGTAACGCACGCCCACATTGGATTCTCACGTGTCCTCACGCGCTTGGCAGGTGAATCCACGTCAATGGCGCAGTTCCTTATAAATACGTTGTCCAATCAATGCATTAGATACACATGTATTACCGCCTAACACTTATTCCTCTGAGTTGACTTGGACATCGAAGTGTGTGCAGGTACCACCCCGGCCCCTCCCCGGAACAACACGACAGTGCCACCACCAGGAGAAATTCTAATCGACTATCTCGACAACATCTCGACTCGGTTTCTAGAACCGAATCTCGCGGGAATCATGGATATCACTACAAGAATAATGGGATTTTCCGGCCAGGACTTTCCGGCGGATTAATATCAGCCGGAACATTTCTGGCGGATATCAGACATTAAACCCGCCGGAAAATTACCGGCGGATATCTGTGACTTTCCGGCGGATTTTGTTCCTCTGGTAATTTCCGGCGGATTTAAGGGGATTTCTGGCGGATTTATTTGGTCAAAATACAATTTTTTTTTTTAAAAAAAAAGAAATTCGCCGGAAACGGGATTACCGGTGGATTTATTAAAAAATTCGGAAATTAAAAATTATTTAAATCCGCCGGAAATGGTATTACCGGCGGATTTTTTAAAAAAACTGTATTTTTAAAAGTTGATTAAATCCGCCGAAAAGTGTATCAGATCCGCCGAAGATTTACCGTTTTTGAAAATCCGCCGGAAACGTCATTACCGGCGGATTTTTTGAAAAATACCAGAAAATTTAAATTTTGAAAATCTGCCGGAAATCCCGTTTTCCGCTGAAAAAAAATTTAATCCGCCGGAAAGTTGTTTTAGCGGCGGATTTGTCAGTGTATCCGTTGCACCCCTCTTCCTCTATATATAACTTCTTCAAATTTCTTCTCCACATTTCTTCTTCACACCCAAATTCTCTTCTTGAAATTCCTCTGTTCCTTTCAACGAATTCTCTTCTTCTCTCTACTAAATATCTTCCTCTCTTTGGCAAATTTCTTCAATCTAAGGTATGTTTGCAGCATGAGTTAATAGTTTTAGTTTATGAATTATTTTATAATATGAGTTAGTTACTAATTGTGGTGTTGGTTTTTAGGTATTGTTTGAGTTTGGTTTTCTTGGTGTTCCTCTTTATTTGAGTTGGGGATTTACATCAAGTCAGAGTCTTCTCTTCACTACGGTTAGTTATCAAAGTTATTAGTTGTCATAAAACGTTATTTGATTTTATTAGTTTGAATTTCTTTATTAAGTAAATATCAAATATTATAATATATTAATATTAGGCTTAAATAGTTATTACCCCCCTGCAAATATCCTCATTATCCAGTTACCCCCTGCAAAAAAAAAGGTTTAAAAAACACCTTGTAAAATGTAACGTTGTCCAGTTACCCCCCTGCTGTTAACTTTTCTGTTAAAAAAATGTAAAATGTAACTTTATCCAGTTACCCCCCCTGACGTCAGTGCCACGTGTCACCATATTATTGGCCCTCTGTGACACGTGGCACTGACATGCCACGTCAGCATCTATGTCACCTGGGCCACGTGGCACTGACATGTGCCACGTCAGCAACCAATGGATGGCTGCCACGTGGCACTAGTTATTACACTCAAAAATAAAGATGTTTGTGGCCAATGAGTGTTGAACTCGTGACCACTTACTCACACCCGCACCTCCTAACCACTGAGCCACATTAGTATTTGTGATTATTAACTCACCTACAAATATATATTACATCATTGCCAATTAAATTCAAAAAAAATCTGGAACCGTAAGCCATTGTCGCTGTTCTCTCTCTCTCTCTCTCTCGTGTTTTCCAGATCCAACGAAAGCCAGATCTTCAAATCTTCAAATCGAAACCCAGATCCATTTCGTGTTCTCTCTCTCGTGTTTTCCAGATCCAAGGAAAACAGAAGCATCTGTTGTTGCCAAATCGAAACCGTAAGCCACTGTCGCGTTCTCTCTCTCTCTCTCTCTCGTGTTTTCCAAATCCATCTCCCCTCAGTCGCGTTCTCTCTCTCTCTCTCCATCTTCCCTCCTGTCACTGTCGCGTCGCCACCACCGTCGCGTCATATCCCCTTCCCTTTCTTCCTCTTCTCACCTCCGTTTTCTCCTCTTTTTCGTGTTCTCTCTCACTCTCTCACTCTCTCACTCTCTCACTCTCATGGAAGCAAAATCTTTTCTCTCTCCGTGAAGAAGCCAAACGGCACTGAGATTGGGGTTTTCCAGAATTTTGTAGGTGAGTTGATGAGTTGATGAATTGATGAATTTGGGTTCCCAGATTGATGAATTGATGACTTTGGGTTTCCAGATTTATGAATTGATGAATCTGACTTTGGGGATGAATAGATGAATTGATGACTTTGGGTTTCCAGAATTGATGAATTGAGGATATTTTTTTTAATTTAATTCGGAATGATGTATTATATGTTTGTAGGTGAGTTAATAATCACAAATACTAACGTGGCTCAGTGGTTAGGAGGTGTGGGTGTGAGTAAGTGGTCACGAGTTCAACACCCATTTGCCACAAAAATCTTTATTTTTGAGTGTATTAACTAGTGCCACGTGGCAGCCATCCATTGGTTGCTGACGTGGCACATGTCAGTGCCACGTGGCCCAGGTGACATAAATGCTGACGTGGCATGTCAATGCCACGTGTCACTGAGGCACAAAAATATGGTGACACGTGGCACTGAAGTCAGGGGGTAACTGGATAAAGTTACATTTTACATTTTTTTAACAGAAAAGTTAACAGCAGGGGGTAACTAGATAACGTTACATTTTACAAGGTGTTTTTTAAACCTTTTTTTTTGCAGGGGGGTAACTGGATAATGAGGATATTTGAAGGGGGTAATAATTATTTAAGCCTTAATATTATAATATATTAGTTTATAAATAAATACGAAATATAATAATATATTACTAATTGTGGTGTTGTTTGTTTAGGTATTGTTTGAGTTTTGTTTCCTATTATGATAATGATAATATTTATTGTAGTGTAGTACATAGATCCTGAAATTATGGATCGTAGTTGGATGTATGATCGATTGTTTCCTGGAAGATCCGGTTTAAAGCGACGTTTTGTAGAAGGAGTAGAAGAGTTTCTTTTTTGTGCTAAGCGTCATGAAGAATTTGCGCGACAAGGAGGAATTAGATGCCCGTGCTTGAAATGTTCATTTCGATTTATAAAAAATGAAGAAGAAGTTAGAGTTGATTTGTACAATAATGGGTTTAGGCCAAATTATTGGATATGGAGTCGTCACGGGGAAGTAGGACCAAGGGTAGCTGCAGTTCCTGCGGTTAGTGTTCCGGTTGAAGTAGTAGCTCCCACATCAAGTAGTTATCCAGCGACTACGACATCTGGAGGCCAAATTATACAAGTGTTAGATGTTTATTAGGGAATGATATCTGACGCTGTTGGAGTAAATTTGGATTTTGAAGAACCAGAATATGATGCTGAAGAAGTTCCAAATGAGGAAGCTCAAAGGTTTTACATGTATTTGAGTGAGACAAATAAACCATTATTTGAAGGATCTAAAGACTCAAAATTATCAATGTGTGTTCGGTTGTTGGGTCTTAAGTCTCAATTTAATGTTGCTGAGTTGTGCATGGAATATATGACCAAAATGATGTTGGATGCAAGCCCCATTAGAGGGCTTTTGCCGCAGAGTTATTATGATGCTAAAAGACTGGTATCGAAGCTTGGCTTAAAATATAAAAGAATTAATTGTTGTGTGTCTGGTTGCATGCTCTATTATAACAATGAGTTGGCATAAATGATGGAGAGTTGTCGGAATGCAAGTTGTGTGGAGAGCCATGCTATCGTGTTAGTAGGAAAGGGATGTGTAGAGGCAAACCGGTTCCACGAAAAGCAATTTTCTATCTGCCGCTTACCAAGGCACAGAGGATGTTTACTTCAATGGAGACCGCGGGTAAAATGACATGGCACCATCAAAATAGAAATAATTCTGGTGAATTACGTCACCCATCTGATGGTGAAGCTTGGAAGCATTTTGTTCGTGTTCATCCAGATTTTGCCACTGATCCACGCAATGTTCGGCTTGGTTTATGCTTTGATGGTTTCACACCATATATTCAAGCTTCGGCAACACCGTATTCATGTTGGCCAGTTATTGTTACCCCATACAACCTTCCTCCAGAAATGTGTATGTCTAAACCATACATGTTTTTAAATTCTATTATTCCAGGGCCAAGTAATCCAACAGCTGGTATTGACATATATTTGCAACCTTTGATTGATGACCTAAAAAGGTTGTGGAATGGTGTTTTAACTTATGATGGAGCACACAAACAAAAGTTTGTGATGATGGCGGCTTTGATGTGGACCATTAATGACTTCCCTGCCTATGGAATGTTGTCTGGATGGGGGACACATGGTAAGATGGCGTGTTCGATTTTCATGGTTGACACAAAGGCTTTTACTCTTAAATACGGAGGAAAAACTTCATGATTTGACTCGCACCGTAGGTTCTTACCTATGGATCACCCATTTAGAAAGCAGAAATATGCGTTCATCAAGGGAAATGTTGAAACAGCTGGACCTCCTCGTAGGTTGACACCAGAGGAAGTTTGGAATAGTGTTAGGGATATCCCTCCTGTGGAAGTCGTAGCGGGTGTTGTTTCTCGTCCAGATGGATATGGACAATGGCACAATTGGACAAAAAAAGTATTTCTTGGGAACTTCCCTATTGGAAAGATAATCAATTGAGACACAATCTCGATGTAATGCATATAGAGAAGAATTTTTTTGACAACATATTTAACACTGTCATGAACGTGAAAGACAAAACGAAAGACAATGAGAAAGCTAAGAAGGATATAGATCATTACTGTAGACGAAAGGATTTGTTGTTGGTTGAGCAAGGTACTAGCACTTTGAAACCCAAAGCCAATTATACTTTATCTACCGAACAAGGGAAAGCAGTTTATCAGTGGATAAAAGAGTTGAAAATGTCAGACGGTCATCATCACATATGCCATCTTACCTGCCGCAGCAGCATTTCGGCGGTGCATTTCAGCCGTGGCCTCAGCCCCACTATTCCCAGCAGTATCCACCGCAGCAGGTTCAGCACCGCCAGCAGTAGCCATACCAGCACCCCCAGCAGCCCAACTCAAACATCGATCTTAATATCGATGCGATTAGTGCTTTTCTTGCATTAGATGATACCTATTATCATGGTGATGAGTCAGGCCAGCAGCCACCCCACTAGCTTTGGATTGTTTTATTTTGTTGTATGAATATTTAAAATTAATTACTATAATATATTAATTAATAAATTAATTAATCATTAAATTAATTATTAATTTTCATTCCTAATTTTTTTAATTCGTAAATTAATTTATAATTAAATTAATTATTAAATTTTATTTTTTATCAATAATTAAAGTTTTTAATAAAATAATATTAAATTTTTAAATAAAACGAAAATTATTTTCTGGCAGATTTCAAGGTTTTTCTGGCGGATGTTTTTTTAAAAAAAAATTTCCTGCGGATTTAACGGGTTTTTCGGCGGATTTTTATTTTTGAAAAAAAAAATTCCGGCAGATTTTTTTTTTAAAAAAGGGTTTTTTCTGGCGGATTTAACGGGATTTCCGGCGGATATTCCGCCGGTATTGTTATGCGATTTTTTTTGTAATCCGCCGGAAATTTCCGGCGAATTTTTCGGCGCCACGAAATCCGCCGGAAATTACCGACGAATAAACCGCCGGAAACCGTTTGCTGCTAGCTGGCTACCGACGCGAAAAATCCTCCGGAAATTCCAAATTTTCGGCGGATTTTTGACTTTTCTGGCGAATTTTGTCCGCCGAAAAAACTAACTCTTCTTGGAGTGTATGGGCCATAAAGCCAACCCAAGCCTGAGATGGGCGTGGCCTGGGCCAGAACAATTTATTCTCTTTTTTTTTTGTGTGAACTGAGTATCCTCTGCGCGCCACTACATAGACTAATCTCTCGAACCGGGTAGGACCACAATGGCCGGTAAAGCTCTCACTCAAGAGATTTAACGTTGCTGCATTTCCAAGGTTTTAGTGATATATTTTAAGTTCAAAATAAAAAGATAAATTTTTAAAATATATAAATTATATAGTGATAAGTTATTCGATACATGAGGTATATTATTGGTTGAAAATATATTACACAATATTCATGTATAATAGCGATGATATTTATTATTTTTAAAATATAAATTATATATATATATATATTAAAACTAATTTATTTAATATAATATACATACAAGACTTTTTCTTTCTTTTTCTGCATAACATAGAGCAATTTATCTCAATGATTCGGTAAATAGTTTATGGGCCTGTTTTACATATTTGAAAATAAATGATTTTGTTGTTAAATAATTTAGATATTTAAAGAAAAATAGTTGTTGTGTTTTTGTAAGATAATGAAACATTTTTTTAAATAACTCTATCAAATATGATTTTTTGAAAAGTTACTCAAAACATATATTTTTTTTGGTATACAATAGGGAAAAAAAAGAAAAAGAGAAAAACAGAAAATAATGTGAGGAACTAACTCTCAAAGCGTCAGCTTCGAGGACATGCATCAGGTCCTGTGGGGGTTGTTGGAGAACCTTCCACATCTGATCAGTATTGGTGGCACCATGTTTGGAGAAAGGTATTCACGGTGTGGGTTGGAACACAATAACGAAGCACAAGAAGAAAGGGGGCCTTAGTGTTCGACGCATTAGAGAGGCAAATACAGCCATGTTGGGAAAGTTGGTTTCCGATGTTCATTGCCAAAAAGATAAACTCTGGGCTCATCTAATTACGTCCAAGTACATAAATAATGGGAATTTCCTGTTTGCTCCTAAGACCCAGGGATCGCCGGTTTGGAATGTTATCTCCAAGGCGAGAGACTCTCTTTACAAGACAGCTTTGTTTTCAGACTCGGGGATGGTGAAACATCTTTTTGGTACTCACCCTGGCACCCGCAAGGTACACTCAGTTCTCAAGTACTCTATGTTGATATTCATGATGTGGATCACAAGCTCAAAGATCTTATAGTTGATAGCTCTTGGACCTTGGACACACTTTATACCACCATTCCTCCGCACGCAAAGGATTATCTTCTCTGTATGCCTTCAATAATCAATAGTGTTGTGAGCGATTGTTTCATTTGGAGAAATAACTTAGATGGGAGGTACACGGCTAAGTCTGGGTACGTTTGGCTTATTAATCAGCTTGAAGACAACAGCCAGGTTACACCTTCTCAGTCTTGGACTTGGATTTGGAAGGATTATGCACCTGGAAAGATTAAGTTACTTATATGGAGTGCATGTCATGAGTCTCTCCCCACAGCCTGCATGCTCCACCATAGAAATATGTTGGCGTCTCCTCACTGCATGCGTTGTAATGCACTCTCCACATTCTTAGGGATTGCCCATGTCAATTTGGCCCCAAGCCCCAAGTCTCAGTCCCATTAGCCTCCAATCAAGCCCCATAAAATTGAAGCCCTCTATTAATGGGACTTTTTTTAGCCTCAGCCCACACTTTTAAATTTTTTAGTCGGTTAGGGTCAGGGCTTTGTGGGCTGGCCCCCAATTTTTTTCTAATTCTTTTCCCACTATTTACACCTCAACTTTCATTCTTTCACCCCCTTCATCTTCTCCCTCCCTCTCACCACTACCACCACCTCTTTTCCCACTATTTATACCTCCACTTTCATTCTTTCACCCCCCCCCTCCTCTTCTCCCTCACTCCCACCACCATCTTCCACTCACCACCACCACCACCTCCTTCTCCCACCCACCACCACCTACCACCATCACCACCTCCCACTCACCACAACCACCACAACCTCATTTTCTTCTCACAACTATCACCACCCCCATCACCCACTATCACCACCAACCTCTTTTTTTCCTCATTCTTTTCCCACCCCCACTTCCATTCTTTCACCGCCCCTCTCTCTTTACCCTCACTATCACCACCACCTCCTTCTCCCTCTCACCACCAGTAACAAATTTTTAGGTTTTCAAGACTAACGAATGACAATGGAATGACTTGTAATTTCTAGTTTTTTTTTAAGAAAGTAAATAAATTTTTAGGGCTCTTGGGCTGGCCTAGGTCGAAGCCCACACAGATCCGTGGGTAATTTTCAGTTTCGTTACAAAAACATAAAATTAAGGGCCTTGGACTGGCCCTGGCCCACTGGGGCTTGGGGCCTCTGTGGGCTTTTAAATTGTGGGCTTTTGGGCCCATGGGCCATGTGGGGTTGGGGCTGGGTTGGCCCACATGGGCCAAATTGACGGCTCTAATTGCCCCCTTTCCAAAGACCTTTGGAACTCTCACCTTCGCTGATGTTGGATTTTTTGCCCAACAAAACGTCACTACCTGGCTTCATAATGGCATTTTAGGAGATAACCCTTCTCTTTTTGTTTCGACAATTTGGTGGAACTGGATGGTGAGGAATACAATCTGTATTGCTAGGAACCTTTTCCTTTGTATAGATTGCGAATGGAGACCAATAATCTCGCTAGCGTGGTTAAAGCAACTATGGACGCCTTGATACGACAGCTCCTCAACAACCATATCAAATGGGTCTCTTGGCACCCTACTGCTGTGCGAAAAAGATAATGTGCAAGTATACAGTCACAAACAAGTAGTATAAAAGATCGAATCCACAGGGATTGGATTAACTCTTGTATGTTTAAGAAGATATAAATTAGTGCAGCTACACTACTCACAATTTGGATATTAATGCTTAGGGAAAACAGAATGTAAATATGTAAGAAAATATGAAGGAAATCAGTTGAGATGTCTTCACTAAATAATTCACTTTTGAGAGTTTTGTGCTTTTATATGGTGCAGATGCATTGAGTGCAGCTGCATGAGTATGTGCCTTTCAGCTACTTTCTTCCGAGTTTCGTTACAAGCTTCCTATGTCTAGGCTTGCTAAATAAGTTCACTCCTGCCTTTAAAGTACCCACTGTATCACCCTAAGGACTATGTTATCCTATGTCTAGGACTTAACATGGTTTTAACAAAGTTTTCTTTATTACATAAGTTAACAAAGCCTTCATTAAAACACTCACCCTTATTAGTTCTTGATTTCTAGTTATAAACCATGTCTGTGAATATAACTCTACTTATTCCCTTATTAGTTCTTGATTTTTAGTTATAAACCATGTCTGTGAATATAACTCTACTTATTCTAAGCGATCAACCTTAAAATAAGATGGATGTAGTGTAACACAAGAACCAAAATGCATACGATACTTAAAAGCACAATAACTTACTCAAAAGCTCATTATAAAGTTAGAAAATCTCAACCAAAGAGGTTTAGCTCATAATATGCATTGCAAGGCAAAAATAGATGAAATAAAACATGTTGATATAATGGAAAGTACAAGAGATATCAATAGGGTAGAGATTACACTGATTGAAGTACTCTTGCATAAGCTTGCCCAACAGTCACTAGTGGAAAAATGACATTATTAAGCATCATTTAGCATCGGTTCTTTGAAAACCCGATGCTAAATGTGTGACCGGTGGCAATTTTGCAATTAAATGCAAGTTTTCAGTATTCGCGCCTACATTTAGCATCGGTTGTTTAAACAACCGATGTTAAAAGTAATTGCATCAGACATTTAGCATCGGTTGGTTAAAACACCCGATACTAAAAGTGTATCTCAACACATTTAGCATCGATTGTTAAAACACCCGATGCTAAAAGTCCAGTTTTATTTTTATTCCTTCACTACATCTCGCGTTCTCTCCTCTCTACTCTCTGAACTCTCTCATTTCTCACTTTCACTTCTCCTCTAACCCTAAACCCCCTCCACTCTCTGCCCGCCACCATCCACTCCCACCACTTACGCCACCGTGTCTCCGCCCTCACTCCCAACATCTCGCTCTCTGAATTCTCTCGCCCAACATCTCGCTCTCTCACTCTCGCGTTTTCGAAACCCAAAGGAGGCCGTCGCCATCTCAAGAGGACCTTGCTAGCTCGCCGTCGCCGTCTCAGGAAGTCGTGCATTGCTCGCCATCGTCGTCGCCGTCTCAGCTTTCCGTTCTCATCTCTCTGTTTATTGGAGGCAACGTTTGGTTCTTAACTCTCTCCGTTCTCAGCTCTCTCCGTCGCCGTTGCCTAGCTCGTCGTCACCTTGCTCGCCGTCGCCTAAGTTCTTGATGTAAGTTCCCTTCGAAACCCTAAGTTCTTGATGTAAGTTCCCTTCGAAACCCTAAGTTTTCTGCATTATTGTTGAGATCTAACATTATGAAGCTCTTTTGCTATCATGAAATGTACTGTATTAGGTTCTATTACCTCCATCTTAAGTTGTAGTTGAAGTTATCAGAGTTAGCAGAAAAGGTTGGAATATGGAGCCTTTGTGGCTTTCTTGCTCATTGTTTTGAGTCTTTCACTGTCTTTAAACCTTATTTGGCTCCTATACATGATTGTGAGTGCTTAACTTTTTTCTCTGTATAAACATGCATGGTGTTATTTATTTTATAGTGCTCTGACATGAAATGCAGATGCAGAATCAATCATTTCACAGTGTAACATGTTTATGCATATATTTATTTTCTTGGTTTCTTTATAGTGAACCTGAGGCTCTCCATTGGTGTTGGCACCAAATTGCGGATGGTCAATGACACCAGTAGATCTCTAGAAATAGTCAAAGGTAAGAATTATTAAATCTAAGATACATATATTCTGAATGATTGTACTATGTGTAGAGCCAAATGATTGCTGAATACATTATTAGCAGTTCTCCACATAAGAATGAAGGTAAGATGTATTTGATGAATCTAAATAAGTTTTAAAAGGTTTTGATCAGCTATATAACTTTAACATTGTGAATATTCATCTGTCAGCTGAAGGCTTTGTACCAAAGAGTCCTGTCAATGACACCAAAAGCTCTCCACAAGTAGCTAAAGATAATTAACATATTAATGAGAGTAAGAGCTACTTCAGTTCAATTCTAGTTATGGATTTAAATTCATTATATGAACTGTGTGTAGGCTAATGATTTTGACAGAACAAAACCTTCTTCATTTTGCAGTTGAAGCTAATGTAAGCAAGACTCACATCAATGATACCATTATCCCTCCACCAAAAGCTGGAGGTAAGATTTGCTTATCTCAGTACGGTTGCAAGGTCTTGAATGATCAGATTGTAATGAACTTTTTTGTGATTTTGAGACTAATGATTCTCAAAAATCCTTTATATATATGCAAGCCTTATTCACTCTTTCTTTTTCAGTTAAAGAAATAGAAACAAGGAAAGTGGAGCAACAATGCATGTCAGAAGAAAGAACAGAATACTGCTACTGCCAAACCCAAGGAGATATCAGAGTGCATGGAAAATCCTTCACTGTATTCACTGCATGGAGGGTAAAGTATATATATGCTGAAATTCTTGTTTGTTTGTTTGTTTGTTTGTTTGGGGCTGAAATTCTTCTGTCCTGCCTAAGTTCATATGTGCCAAAGCTAATAATGAATTTCTATTCTTGCCAACTACTCTTTCCTGGTGAAAGTGGGGTAGACCAGCTTGTGGAAATTATCAAGGTAAGATATCTTTTAATGCATATAGCTAGTAGTTTAAATTGTAAGGTCAAGACATTTTGGTCCTTACATCTATTCAGCCCTCTATACTAATGTTTCTACAAGTTATCTCCAAACATTCACAAGTGTTCACCACTTAACCTTAAAGAACCTAAGGCCAGACTTTACCTATTTTAACCACCCCGATGCTAAATGTCACTTTCAGGACATTTAGCATCGGTTGTTACATATCAATTACAAATTTGATTCTGATCCCAAGCCTAGTCTACATGTCTATTACACATAGATTTCATTCTTATTGCCCTTTGATTTAGTCCCTTATCATCTGAACTCCAATCTCTCATTCTGACATGTTTTACTTTTCAGTAATAAAGTGTAAATTTCCATTTACTTATAGATTATTGGTCATGAGATTAGTGTATGAGATTAGTGTATGAAGATTTTATATTTGTAAATATGAGATTTCATATTTGGATTCTTTCCCTTTGACAGGAGTTTGACCAGAGGTTACCGCCAGATGCATTGTCTGAACCAAGATATCAACTTCGCAGAATAAATTCCGCCTCTTTCTGACACGTAACCTGCAATAAAGTTCTCTTGTTCATTTTCTTGGTTTAATGAAGACACACTGAGGATTTCATTACTGCATTGCGCATAGCTGCAGCTACTGGTGTTCATTTCCTCCAGTATGAGAGTTTGCTCTATCTCTATAATTAACTAACTAAAGGGTACATACATATTGCAGCAAAAATTTGATGTTCATATGCTTTAGCTTTGCTGGGAAATAGTACCAGGAAATATTTGAGTCTGGTGCATGGGTTGTCTTGTGTATAATGATTATGGGTGTGTACTAGAGTAGTTATTAGGTAGTTATTAGTTATTATGGGTGTGTACTGAAAGTTGGTATGGTTGGTCTTATATTAGCATTTTTTTATGTTGTAAGTGATGTTTGTGAGGTATGTTTGAAATTAAATGAATTGTATGTTGATGTTGTAAGTGTACTGCTACAAAGACAAAACTGTCAGCTTCCAATTACAAAAATAGACATTTAGCATGAGTTGTTTTAAACAACCGATGCTAAATGTCTATTTTTTTTTATCAAAAATGACTTTTAGCATCGGTTATTTGGAACAACCGATGCTAAATGTCACTTTCAGGACATTTAGCATCGGTTGTTTCAAACACCCGATGCTAAATGTCTATTTTTTTTAAAAAATATTAGACATTTAGCATCGGTTGTTTCAAACAACCGATGCTAAATGTCATTTTTTTTTATCAAAAATGACTTTTAGCATCGATTATTTGGAACAACCGATGCTAAATGTCACTTTCAGGACATTTAGCATCGGTTGTTTCAAATAACTGATGCTAAATGTCACTTTCAGGACATTTAGCATCGGTTGTTTCAAACACCCGATGCTAAATGTCATTTTCAGACAGCAAAACAGTGATGAAATGGACATTTAGCATCGGTTATCTGAACACCCGATGCTAAATGTCACATTTAGCGTCGGTTAAATAACCGATGCTAAATTTCTGACATTTAGCATCGGGCGATTTAGCGTCGGGGGATAACCGACGCTAAATGTCCAATTTAACCGATGCTAAATGTCTTTTTTGCACTAGTGAGTGCAGATGCACTGATTTCCTGCACCTAACTAACTCGATGAAGAAGTGAAGGAAGAAGTCGTCAATTCCATCCTTACCTTCTTGCAAACTAACTACTAACTTAAAACTATGAAAAGAGAGTGAAATAAAATACAGGAAAGGAAATGATCATGGATGATAATGGATTGATGTTTTCAAGTGAGAAGTGGAAGCCTTTATATAGCCTTGGAGGTTTCCTTCAAGTGAGGGTTTGCTTGGGGATCAAGTTAACCTAAGGAGGTTTAACCATGGTTACTTTTCAGAACTTTGATGAAGGAAAATGAGTCCAACACTCAACCTCAAAGAGAGGTCTAATCGTGGAAGGCCATGTGTCCTTTATGAATGGCCCTTCATGATGGTCTTCTATTGTAGACACCTCCTTTTACATGTTGGCATGTGCCTCCATGTGACTTGTGACTAAGCATGATGCCATTGAGGTGTTTATGCATTGGTATGGATTGAGCTGATTCCAATGTTGGGTAATCTGTCTTTAAATTATCAAACTATGTTGAACGGGTATTTCATATCTCTATGTGTATTAAATTATCAAACTATGTTGAACGGGTATTTAATTGTATTTTTTATAATATATTAGTGTTATTATTTAATTATTTTTGTTTATAGAGTATTAGTGTTTATTTTATATGTTAAGATGAGTTTAATTATATATTATCCTTTTAATTATATTAGTTTTTTTATAAATATTAATATTTTAATATTATATTTTGGTAAAAGAAGTGTTAAAATGAGTATTTTTATTGATTGGGCTGTTAAAAATGGACAAGAGCATTGTTTTGGGATTTTTAGCATGTTAAACTCGTTTTTATTTATACAGCCCACTTTTATCACTGAATGCACCCCTTAAACTCATGTTTTCGCACCAGCAGCCCAAGGAATAGAAATGGCCCAGCCCTAGCCCCTCCATCATCGCCACGGTTTGCTCCTTCCCTTCTCCTTCAGGGACTAAAATGACAGTAAGTGACATCTTTCAGGGACTAAAATGAGATAAACGTGCCACATTGACGGAGTTAACGAAGCACATTAACGGGGGGGACTAACGTGACAGATGAATTACACATTGAGGGACCTTTTTGCATTTTCGCTCGAATGAGGGACCAAAGTGACAGCGAGTTACACTTCCAGAGACCAAAATGGCTATTAACCCATTCATTAAACCAGCAATTAAGAAGTCGTATTATTTTTAAGCAAATAATAACTAGTTAAGTCTTCTTGTTGCATAATGTGCATTCGAGTTAATTGTCACGCCACCAGACTCAAATTATGCTTGAGAGCTTATAAATCGCCTTCCTTGATTCGCTATCGGAATACAACTCGTCATCAGGTATGGGGGGAATAGGTTTCTTTTCTATATGGAGTATAGGGGATAGGACTATATTAGTATTGATTATCACGATTCCTATTTGTTTATGTTTATTCGACTTCTTCAATTTGGATGACTGTAAATAATTCGGATGACTGTAACTATATGATTTGGATGACTGTAATTAATTTATTTGGATGACTGTAACTAAATGAACTGGATGACTGTGACTATATGATTCAGATGACTGTAACTGTTATGCCATGTTTAGGGAATGAATCTAGTATGAGTAGCCAATTGTATGTTAAATGATGTCCTTTAATTAACATGTGAGGAACGAAGAGTCGGCAGATGACCGTAGAATTAAGTCGATACTTAAGGTGAATTTAGAGTAAAAACAGAATGACTATAAGGATTAATGTCTAAAAATAATAGGCGATGCATTAGTAAATAATAGTGAATGGCTAAATAAGACTGGGACTAAGGAAGAACTTGGAGACATGACTAGTCAGTTAGTAACTACCTTATAGCAATGAAAACATGATAATTGACTTTGAGAATAATTATTAGTGACAGGAGAACATGTCGAACAAGTGACATAGGACAACAAGAGAGTGAGGTGTCCGTATTTAAAGAATTACTTAGTACTAGCTAGATGAAGAAGACTTAGTAGATTAACGAAGTTAATTAAGTTATGACGATTGATAATGAGCCTTAGACATATTTGAGTCGATATAGCTTGAGAGTTGCTCATAAGTAATTATACATCACTTAAATGAGAAAGAACTTTTAGTTATAAAAGTTAAAGGATGAGTTAATGTCTAATGATAGGAAGTTAATATTGTTTAAGCTTTAGACCGATATCATAGCATTGATTAATGTAGCCAAGTTGACTTGGGATCGTTAAAGTCATTAAGTGATTTGATCTTCATGTTTTGTTGTGATTGCCTGGTTTATTTTGTGTGTGTGGTTATCGGAATTTTGTCGCATAATGGACAAGTTACCTTACGTCGATGATTAACGAGTTGGTTCGTGTTGAAGAATATCGACACAGTATGAGCAAGAACTCGATGCAGTATGGACATGTTGTATCTTCGTGATCGAGAATTGCTGAAGGAACCTTGTCGCGGCATGGGCAAGGACTCGTCGTAGCATGGGTGTTATACCCTAATTTTGTCCGACTAATTTAAAATATCTTAAACAAAATAGAATAATATGGACTTTTCAGTTTTTATGTTTTAAACTGTAATTTTATCTTTTATTTGTTAAAAAGACAAAACAAAATAGAAAATAGAGAAAATTCAAAAATATATTTTTATGGACTCTTTTATATCAAAAATTACAAAATCAAAAAGGATTGTTACAAAATAAAAAAAAATTACAAATAAATAAAATGGTACAGGGATGTAAAAGTAAAAAAATTATCTTTGTAGAGCTGAGAGATTGAGAGCCTGCACAGAAGAAACCAACAGCCCAACAAGCCTCTACACTCCTACTTGCCCAACAAGTCTCTACACTACTTCAGCCCAACAAGCTGCTTGCCCAGCAAGTCGACTTGCCTAGCAAATCAACTTGTCCAACAAGTCTCTTCATCTAACCATTCACTTATAAAAGGAGGCACTGTCCACAGTGAAAAGCACACCGCAGTGATTCAACAAGAACACTGAACACATTCTCTCCCTCTCCTAGCGAAGCTAGCGCTCTCTCTCTCTCTCCCCCTCCCTTTTTTATTTTTATTTTTCTTTTAATTAGTTTATTTTTAAATATTCATGATAAATATTTTTCACTAGTTGCACTTTTCATTTTTTCTTTTTTGTTAACTTTTCGTTCATATTCAAAACAAAAACAAAATATTTCTTTTCCTCTCATAAATAAAGAAATATTTTCAAGAACAAAATAGGGGATTAAGTCGACTGTACAGTCGGGTTAGTCTGCTTTTTAGGTCACTAATGAACCGTTACGGATCATGTCCTGAAATCCCTATTTAAAACAGACAATTTCTAAATCAAAATAAACACAAACACATTTCTTTCCACAAATCAAATTTTCAAAATAGGGGATTAAGTCGACTGTACAGTCGGGTTAGTCAGCGTTCTAGGATGAATGAGCCGTACGGCTCAAGAGTCCTAAAATCCCTCTTCCAATAAAACCAAACCAACACACATCAAACTATTTTCCAAACACCAAAAACTCCATTTTTATAAAGTAGGGGACTAAGTCGATCGTACGGATGGGTTAGTCATCATTTTAGGACAAATGAACTGATCACTCAGGAGTCCTAAAATCCCTAAATAAAATACACTAACAAATAAAGTTTTCTCCCAAGAACTACGTAGCCTTTGATTCTCTACCCGGAGATACGTAGGAGCAGAGGGCGGGCCCACTTCTGTCAAGTGCACTAATAAAAAACCATTTTTAGTCTTTCTCTAAATATTCCTTTTCTTAAATTCAAATAAAATATCAAGTTTCTTCTTTCTTCTAATCTCTTTCAAATTCAAAATAAAAGGGTAAATTAAATGTTTTCAAAATTAATTATCGCTTCTACAACTAATTAGCAGGTAAGGAAGGATGTCGTGGGGAGCTAATACCTTCCCCACGCATAACCAGCTCCTGAACCCTAATCTGGTCTCAAGGACCCTTATCCGTTCCAAAAGGGATTTTCCAATGTTTGCCCTTATAATTAAACTTTGGTGGCGGATTCATTTTTTGAACCTTCGAGAGATCCTCACCCGGATTTTTCAGTCGCTACAATGGGCGAGCCATACCTTAAAAATTGCAAATTGTAAGAGGAATCTTATTGCAGTATGGGCAATGACTCGTGTGACATCCCCTAATTAGCTAATTAGATTTAATTAAATTAGCTAAAGGTTAAGTTGATTAATTAGCATAAATTATTTAATCATGTGATGTTGGAAATTAATCAAGATATAGTCTTGCATAATTAGAATATTATATTAAAGTTAGTAAGTTAGGGTATTATGATGATAAGGGTAATTAAGGAATGATTTTAGAGAGGAAGGGCATTTTGGTCCTTACCCATGTTAAATGAACTTAGCTGACCAAAGGCAAAACAAAAACACAACACATAAGACCCCATTTCAGTTTCAGCTGAGAAGAGAAACCTGAAACAAGAGAGGGAGAGAAGGAGAGGGGCGCGAGGAAGAAGAGAGGGAGAGGAGAGGAGAACCAGATTTTCTGAGTGCATGTCCCACATAATTCCATCATCCAAATCAGATTTTTCTCCTCTATCTCCTGATATAAACACCATCACCATCACAGCTCCCAATCCCTTTTCACCATTTCTAAGTGCTAGAGCTCCATCTTTGTAGAAGTGAGAGTTTCAGTCATGCATGTTGGCTTGAACAACTGTGAAACCAAATTCAGCACCTGTACCACGAAATAGAGCAGCTAAGAGAAGGATTGAGTTGCTGAATTCGAGTCTTAGATCCTTGAGAAGTTCGGGTTCAGTTTTGGAGACGGTTCGTGAGGCTATTCGAACGTGTCAGCTGCTAGATTCGTCGTTTGAGTGATTTTCATCACTTCGGGTGAGTTCTATAACTCGCTTAGGGAATGTGTTGGTGTGTCTGAGTCTTTACTTTTCGAAAACTCTTGTCACGTGTTTCTGGTAACGAAAGGAAACTATTCGAAAACCGTTCTCTCAAAAAGGGTTGTGACTTAAACCATAAATCGTTTGATTGATTGTTGGATTGATTGGGAATTGCTATAATATATTGTTTCAATGTGTGTTTGAGTTTGGGTCTCGATCGGAAGAGATTTTGGAATCGGAACGGAATGGAACTTACTCATGAAAAGTCTGTTTTCTGGAAAACTGATAGAGACGCACGGATCGTGTGCCTCTGAGCACGGGTCGTGCGCCTCCATCTGACACTACAAGAACTGGATTTTTAAACACGCACGGATCGTGCGCCTAGTCGCACGGGTCGTGCGTATGTTTCTGGAACTTTCTACAATTTCATTGGATAACGCCCGGATCGTGCGCTTATTCGCACGGGTCGTGCGTATCTTTCTGGAAATCTTCCACAAGTTGTTCAACAACGCACGGGTCGTGCGCCTATACGCACGGGTCGTGTGAGACTTTCTGACCTTCAAATTCAAAGTACCTTTTTATCCATACCAAATGTTTCCAATCCTCTTCTAATCCATTCCCCATGGTTCCCCAACAATGTAAAGATTGATATCATGGAGTTAATCATGTTTGATTGAAAACTTGTGTATTATGAATGTGACGAAAACCGTAATTAGAGAACGCGTGAGAACACAAGTCAAGAAATGTTAACGGACCTTGAGTCCAATCATGTTACGATAGCGAACTTCAAGTTCATCATGTCATGTAAGCTAATTGATTGTAAATCTATAAAGACATAAAAACTCTCAATTCATGTAAACACAAATCAAGTTACTTTCCCTCGGGGAAAGGTAGATGGTATACCTTGTGTATATCGAGGATGACGATCCTCCAGTTATTAGCATACCTAGTTGAGGGGAGTCATGAATCCAAAGCTAGGACCCTGGCATTATTCGAATAGAATTTCGGATTGGGGTTTCCGTAGATATTGGGCAATCAAGATTGTCTAGCATTATATCTCGGGTTGTGCTAAGTTCATGTTAAAATATGATCCGTAGTCGCTTATTAGGGCTACATCAGGAAAAATCAGAAATGTAACAAGTAGTCGCTTATTAGGGCTACAAGTTACGGGTAAACATCATGTATTCACGTGGTCGCTTATTCGGGCCACGAGTTCAGATTCAAGTATAACAAACCGTTAGAGTTGGTCAGGGGTCTCGATAGGACTCACTGAGATAATGTTTATCTCACCCTTCATATTTGTGGTTTTTACAGAGAAACAGGGGAAGGCAAAGGCGACGAAGCACGGTTAGCTGGTGTGACTCAAGGAGTCCGGAAGTCTATGTTTCTTGTTTTAGGCCCTTGCCCTTCTGTAGTACTTTTGTTATCGGTTGTATAACTATCATGTATAAGTTATAAATAGTTTCCGCTACTTTATGTTTTGAGTATTGAACACCAGGATTATGTACAAGTCTTAAGTTTTGAAACTTAAGCATTTTCAGGAAGTTTATGAGGTTCAGAGAACCGTTTGATATGTATTATCTTCAGTTTTAGAAGTGTTCAATATTTCAATAACAGGAAGTTACTCTGATGTATGCCATTTAGTGCATTTCGGTGATTCTATATGATAGAATTTATCGGGGTGTTACATTATGGTATCAGAGCAGTTCGACCTAGTCGGGCTTAGATTAGTTAGGGTGGTTTTGTCCCTTGAGTAACTCTGCCATTATGCTTCTTATGATGCTAAGAGACATTGGGACTGATCAACTTAATACTTGGTGTATTATTTGCAGAATTATGGCAGGAGGATCAAGGAACACCCCACCAATCGATCCACATGCTGCTTGGATGCAAGGCATGATGGAAAGACAACAAAAGATGTTGGAAGATATGGTAGCATTGCAGCAGAATGCTCAAGTTCAACCTCAGCAGGCCCCAGAGCCGCAAGTTAACCCCAGGCAAGTTTATTCAGAATTCCTGAAGATGAAACCATCTGAGTTCAAAGGAGGACCGGTTGTCATAGAAGCCCAGCATTGGCTGGATGATATAGAGAATATTTTTCTGACTATGCAAGTTACGGATGAGGACAAGTTAAGGTTGGCATCCCATATGCTGAAAGGGGAGGCTCACAACTGGTGGACTAATGTTAAGGCTATGATGGTGACTATGGGTACTCCCCAGACTTGGGAGCATTTCAGACAAGTGTTTTTGGAGCAGTTCTTTCCAACGGCAATGAGGTTCGAAAAGGAGAATGAGTTTTTAACTCTCACTCAAGGAAGTCTAACGGTGGGTCAGTACTCCGCTAAGTTTGAAGAGTTGTATCAATTCTTCGGTTTGGCTGGCTATGCCCCCAATGACAAGTGGAAGACCGATAGGTACAAGTATGGGCTAAGGGAAGACATTGCTCAGAGTCTAAGTTCCTTTGCATATACCAATTATGCGGCCATGGTTCAGCAAGCTCATATAGCCGAAGGTGATTTGAAGAGGTTGTATGCAAGTAGAAAAGTATTCAATCAGAGTAAGAAGAATGTTGGACCGTCCAACAATCAAATGGGTCCTAGGTACAACTCCAACAAAGGGAAGCAGATTTAGTCGTCCAATTCACCAAGGTTCAGTGCATGCTCCAACTGTGGAAGGTACCATATCAGGGTAAGTGTCAAGTGGGATCGACTCAGTGCTACTACTGCAAGAAGGAGGGACATTATGCTGCTAATTGCCCAAAGAAGAGAGGTCAGGAAGAAGGTGCCACTACAACCCATGGGAGGGTTTACACTTTGGACGCCCAGAAGGTCACACCGTCAGATAATCTATTAAGGGGTATGGGATCTCTTTTTAATAACTCTGTTAGTATTTTATATGATTCAGGTGCGACCCATTGTTTTATATCTCAAGTTTGTGTTGAGCGGTTGGGATTGGCTTTAACTCCTTTGCCTCAACCAATCTCCATTAAGACTGCTGCTGAGGGTAGTGTTCAGACCCAAGCAATATGTGAAAATTGTCTTCTATCCATTGGAGACAGGAATTTTGTGGTAGACTTCATTTGTTTACCAATGAAGGGCATGGACGTCGTCCTAGGAATGAGTTGGATGACGGCCAACCATGTAACTATAGATTGCTTCCATCGAACTATCGGTTTTACCTCCGAGTCAGTGGAGCTACAACCGCCCAATTCTGAAGCTGTTATTTCTTTCACTTCGGCCAGTAACAATCTGTTCCAAGGCGCAGAAGCTTATGTCATGATGCTGTCTGCATCCACAGAGACAGGTCAGGATTTATCCTCTGTGCAAGTTGTTAATGAATTTCTTGATGTGTTTCCCGATGAAGTTCCTTCGTTTCCTCCGGATCGTGAGGTGGAATTCTCTATAGAGTTGGTTCCGGGCACTGGACCTATTTCTATAGCCTCGTATAGAATGTCGCCGTTAGAGTTGAGGGAATTGAAAGTTCAACTGGAAGAGCTAATTTCCAAACGGTTCATCCGGCCGAGTGCCTCACCATGGGGTGCTCCAGTGTTGCTTGTCAGGAAGAAGGACGGAAGTATGAGATTGTGTATCGATTATCGTCAGTTGAATAAGGTGACTGTCAAGAACAAGTACCCTCTACCGAGGATTGATGATTTGCTAGATCAGTTGAGGGGAGCTTCTGTATTTTCAAAAATTGATTTGAGATCCGGCTATCACCAAATCAGGGTTCGAGCTTTGGACGTCCCGAAGACCGCTTTCCGTACGAGGTATGGACACTATGAATTCGTGGTGATGCCCTTCGGTTTGACCAATGCTCCAGCCGTATTCATGGATTATATGAATCGGATTTTTAATCCCTATCTGGATCAGTTTGTGGTAGTGTTCATGGATGATATCTTGGTGTTCTCTAAAACAATTGAGGAGCATGTGCAACATCTCCAAATTGTTCTGAACGTACTCCGAGAGAAGAAGTTGTATGCTAAGCCGTCTAAATGTGATTTTTGGATGCCCGAAGTTAAGTTTCTGGGTCATGTGATATCTCAGGCAGGTGTTGCAGTGGATCCCAGTAAGATTGGAGCTGTGGTAGACTGGGAACAACCGTCTACGGTTACTGAGGTGAGAAGTTTCTTGGGACTAGCTGGATATTATCGAAGGTTTATTCAAGGATTTTCCCAGCTGGTTCTTCCACTCACGCGGTTAACTCGCAAGGGTCAGCCGTTTGTTTGGAGCTCAGACTGTGATAATTGTTTCACGAAATTGAAGGATCGTTTAACTTCTGCACCTATCCTGATTCTTCCAAATCCGTCCGTAGGATTCCAAATCTATTGCGACGCCTCTGGTAAGGGTTTGGGATGTGTCCTGATGCAGAATCAACAAGTAGTTGCTTATGCCTCCAGATAGTTGAAGCCGCATGAAGAGAATTACCCAACTCATGATTTAGAGTTGGCGGCGATTGTGTTTGCCCTAAAGATTTGGAGACATTACCTGTATGGGTCTCGTTTCGAAGTCTTTAGTGACCACAAGAGTCTTAAGTATTTGTTTGACCAAAAGGAGCTGAACAACAGACAGAGGAGATGGGTAGAATTCTTGAAGGATTACGATTTTGAATTGAAGTACCATCCTGGTAAGGCTAATGTTGTGGCCGATGCTTTAAGTAGAAAGTCTATCCATACTGCAGAGTTAATGATGCACGAAATGTCCTTGTTGGAATCGTTCAGAGACCTTAATGTGAGAGTTAAGTCAAGAAGGAACAGATTAGTGTTGAACCATATTCAGGTTTCAAGTTCCTTGAGAAATCGGATTCGCTCAGCCCAAGAGGGTGATGTAGAGCTGCAAGCACAGAAGAGGTTACCGAACTACACCGAAGACGGTGATGGTGTAATTTGTTTTGATGATAGAATCTGTGTACCAAATGATGAGGATGTGAAGAGGCAAGTTTTAGAAGAGGCTCATAAGAGTCAGTTCTCAATACATCCTGGGTCTACCAAGATGTATCGAGATCTGAAGCAATTGTATTGGTGGCCGGGTATGAAAGTAGATATTGCAGAGTTTGTGTCTCGATGCTTGACTTGTCAAAGGGTTAAGATAGAGCACCAGAAGCCAGGTGGCCAGTTGCAACCGTTGAATGTACCTGAATGGAAATGGGAAAGCATATCTATGGATTTTGTCATGGGATTGCCACGGTCCCAAGCTGGAAATGACTCTATTTGGGTAGTGGTGGATTGCCTGACCAAGTCCGCTCATTTTATTCCAGTGCGTTCGAATCACAAGGTTGCTAGGTTAGCAGATGAGTATCTCAAGAATATTGTGAAGTTGCATGGAATCCCTACAAGTATCATCTGTGATCGAGATCCCAAGTTCACATCACGGTTTTGGAGAGCATTGAACATGGCGTTGGGAACAACGGTATGTGTTAGCACCGCTTACCATCCACAGACAGACGGGCAGACTGAGAGGACAATCCAGACATTGGAGGATATGTTGAGAGCTTGTGTACTCGATAGTGGAGGCAGATGGGAGGATCATCTTCCATTGGTAGAATTTTCCTACAACAACAGTTACCATTCTAGTATCGGAATGGCTCCATATGAAGCATTGTATGGAAGGAAGTGTAGAACACCATTGTGTTGGTGGGATGTAGGTGAGCAGAGATTGTTGGGACCGGATTTGGTCCGTGAGACTACGGAGAAGATCCGTCAGATAAGAGAAAGGATGAAAGCCGCACAGAGTCGACAAAAGAGTTATGCGGATAAGAGAAGAAGGCCGTTAGAATTCAAAGAAGGAGACCATGTCTTTTTGAGACTTTCTCCAACCATCGGAACCGGTATTGCTTTGCGAGCGAAGAAGCTCAGTCCTCGGTATGTCGGACCCTTCCAGATCATCGAGCGAGTTGGGCCGGTAGCGTATCGCATTGCATTACCTCCAGAATTGTCCAGACTACATGATGTGTTTCATGTATCGCAGTTAAGGAAATATATTCATGATCCGAATCAACCATTAAGTTATGAAGCGATTGACATCAGACCGGATTTATCTTATCAGCCTACTCCAATCAGGATCATCGAACGTGGCGAGAAAACGCTCCGAACGAGATCAATTCCTATTGTCAAGGTGCTCTGGGATGGTGCGTCACCCGACGAAGCGACATGGGAATTAGAGGAGAGCATGCGGGTGAAATATCCTTCTTTGTTCGATTAAGGTACGTTTTGTCAATTTTGAGGACAAAATTTTAAAAAGTTGGGGTGATTGTAACATCCCCTAATTAGTTAATTAGATTTAATTAAATTAGCTAAAGGTTAAGTTGATTAATTAGCATAAATTATTTAATCATGTGATGTTGGAAATTAATCAAGATATAGTCTTGCATAATTAGAATATTATATTAAAGTTAGTAAGTTAGGGTATTATGATGATAAGGGTAATTAAGGAATGATTTTAGAGAGGAAGGGCATTTTGGTCCTTACCCATGTTAAATGAACTTAGCTGACCAAAGGCAAAACAAAAACACAACACATAAGACCCCATTTCAGTTTCAGCTGAGAAGAGAAACCTGAAACAAGAGAGGGAGAGAAGGAGAGGGGCGCGAGGAAGAAGAGAGGGAGAGGAGAGGAGAACCAGATTTTCTGAGTGCATGTCCCACATAATTCCATCATCCAAATCAGATTTTTCTCCTCTATCTCCTGATATAAACACCATCACCATCACAGCTCCCAATCCCTTTTCACCATTTCTAAGTGCTAGAGCTCCATCTTTGTAGAAGTGAGAGTTTCAGTCATGCATGTTGGCTTGAACAACTGTGAAACCAAATTCAGCACTTGTACCACGAAATAGAGCAGCTAAGAGAAGGATTGAGTTGCTGAATTCGAGTCTTAGATCCTTGAGAAGTTCGGGTTCAGTTTTGGAGACGGTTCGTGAGGCTATTCGAACGTGCCAGCTGCTAGATTCGTCGTTTGAGTGATTTTCATCACTTCGGGTGAGTTCTATAACTCGCTTAGGGAATGTGTTGGTGTGTCTGAGTCTTTACTTTTCGAAAACTCTTGTCACGTGTTTCTGGTAACAAAAGGAAACTATTCGAAAACCGTTCTCTCAAAAAGGGTTGTGACTTAAACCATAAATCGTTTGATTGATTGTTGGATTGATTGGGAATTGCTATAATATATTGTTTCAATGTGTGTTTGAGTTTGGGTCTCGATCGGAAGAGATTTTGGAATCGGAACGGAATGGAACTTACTCATGAAAAGTCTGTTTTCTGGAAAACTGATAGAGACGCACGGATCGTGTGCCTCTGAGCACGGGTCGTGCGCCTCCATCTGACACTACAAGAACTGGATTTTTAAACACGCACGGATCGTGCGCCTAGTCGCACGGGTCGTGCGTATGTTTCTGGAACTTTCTACAATTTCATTGGATAACGCCCGGATCATGCGCTTATTCGCACGGGTCGTGCGTATCTTTCTGGAAATCTTCTACAAGTTGTTCAACAACGCACGGGTCGTGCGCCTATACGCACGGGTCGTGTGAGACTTTCTGACCTTCAAATTCAAAGTACCTTTTTATCCATTCCAAATGATTCCAATCCTCTTCTAATCCATTCCCCATGGTTCCCCAACAATGTAAAGATTGATATCATGGAGTTAATCATGTTTGATTGAAAACTTGTGTATTATGAATGTGACGAAAACCGTACTTAGAGAACGCGTGAGAACACAAGTCAAGAAATGTTAACGGACCTTGAGTCCAATCATGTTACGATAGCGAACTTCAAGTTCATCATGTCATGTAAGCTAATTGATTGTAAGTCTATAAAGACATAAAAACTCTCAATTCATGTAAACACAAATCAAGTTACTTTCCCTCGGGGAAAGGTAGATGGTATACCTTGTGTATATCGAGGATGACGATCCTCCAGTTATTAGCATACCTAGTTGAGGGGAGTCATGAATCCAAAGCTAGGACCCTGGCATTATTCGAATAGAATTTCGGATTGGGGTTTCCGTAGATATTGGGAAATCAAGATTGTCTAGCATTATATCTCGGATTGTGCTAAGTTCATGTTAAAATATGATCCGTAGTCGCTTATTAGGGCTACATCAGGAAAAATCAGAAATGTAACAAGTAGTCGCTTATTAGGGCTACAAGTTACGGGTAAACATCATGTATTCACGTGGTCGCTTATTCGGGCCACGAGTTCAGATTCAAGTATAACAAACCGTTAGAGTTGGTCAGGGGTCTCGATAGGACTCACTGAGATAATGTTTATCTCACCCTTCATATTTGTGGTTTTTACAGAGAAACAGGGGAAGGCAAAGGCGACGAAGCACGGTTAGCTGGTGTGACTCAAGGAGTCCGGAAGTCTATGTTTCTTGTTTTAGGCCCTTGCCCTTCTGTAGTACTTTTGTTATCGGTTGTATAACTATCATGTATAAGTTATAAATAGTTTCCGCTACTTTATGTTTTGAGTATTGAACACCAGGATTATGTACAAGTCTTAAGTTTTGAAACTTAAGCATTTTCAGGAAGTTTATGAGGTTCAGAGAACCGTTTGATATGTATTATCTTCAGTTTTAGAAGTGTTCAATATTTCAATAACAGGAAGTTACTCTGATGTATGCCATTTAGTGCATTTCGGTGATTCTATATGATAGAATTTATCGGGGTGTTACAACTCGTCGCAGCATGGGCGGGCCGTACCTTAAAAGTTGAAGATTGTAAGAGGAACCTTGTCGCAGTATGGGCAATGACTCGTCGCAGTATGAGCGATGTAACACCCTCACCGGGCGTCACAGACTTTATACTCAATATTGAATTTTGTAGCTTTTTTTTAAAGCAAAAGTTCACAAAGTATTTCCAGGAAATCTGATACCAGTTAAAAACTCATTTTTGATATACAACAACACAACACAATCATTCCTCATTAATCACAAAATTTTCTTCGCCATTAGGCGTACAACATTCATCTTCAAAAACAATACACTTAATCACGTTTTGAGAACCGAACTAAGGACACTATCTAATGAGCTGGTCTTAAGATAAAACTCTAAGTCTACTGATCTAGATTACTAGTCAGAGACGCCAGAAAGGGGATCACCACCCTTTTTGGATACATACCTAAACATGGACACTTACCAAACACCTATTTGATAAGTCCATAAAATTCACCAGTTCTTCATAGAGACGTTCTTCACGCTTCCACAGGAATTACGCCTTCGATACATTACAAAGCAATTCGCGACTCAACTTCTACACCATCCATGGATTCATTCTCGTATACCTTAAACATTGTACTCGAGTACCCCCAAACATGGGTAGACAAACATACTGGCAAGGTGAATCTCTTATACACGAGCTCATCACAAGTTATTCCATGGATACATAATACGTAATACAAGAACAAGCATTTTACTAATACGTATAATATACATGCGCAATATCACGTAATTATAACAAGAATCACTCACATAATTAATAAACACATCAATTCATAGCAAGTTATACAACTCAGCAAGATATGGTTAGTCAACCACAAACATCACAGTTCACGTTAGTAATCGTTACTCACATCGATTATCAATATCATCAAAGTTTCCATACGAAATGGAATAGCACTAGATCGTCACCTAGGCCAATTATTGAGTAACCCAACTTTCATAAATTCTTTTTTTAATATGATATGCTCAAAGTTTTAGAGCACTACGCTAAACGTCCCATTCCACTTAGCATAGCTTTCCAGGTATTCTTATCCTTTGATGGACAAGAGCACCGCTTTGAGTTTTTGAAACACTTCTCTTTTATAAAGTCGGAATACTCAAATATTGTCTTTACTAACTTACTTTCATCGTTAACCTACAACTCTTAGTCAATTCTTTTCACTTTAATTATTTCTCTTCTCTTATCAAATTTTCTTCACTATTCCAACTCTACTCAACACTTAACTTTGAAAGTTTCTTTACATAGTGACAATCAGTGAGTAACCCAATTTTCATAAATTCTCTTTTTAACATTATATGCTCAAAGTTTTAGAGCACTACGCTAAGCGTCCCATTCCACTTAGCATAGCTTTCCGAGTAGTCTCATCCTTCAACGGATGAAGAGCACCCTTTGAGTTTTTCGAAAACACTCCAATTCATGAAGACAGATTACTCAAGTACTGCCATTACTAAATTTACTTTCATGATCAACCACACTTTAATTCACTTTCTACTTTTTCATTCTAATGCCTAAGGTTTCCTTTTCGAAATAAGAGTGTGTTTTTCAAAACAGAGTTAACTCCGAATATCCGTTGGAGAAGTTCGGTTTTCACAAAATTATGCGCTTTCTCGTAAAGTCATTTTCTTTTTAATCATGTCTAATTTATTCATTTCCTTTTAGTGCTAATTTACCCTATTAACTCTCAAAATAGTGTTTTTCATTTCAAAAACCTCACGTGATCTATTACTAACCTTATCATGGTCACATCCTTGACACGTCTACAATTTTTCTTTAAGTTCAATCAAACCAGTTTACAATATATAGGTTGTAACAACAATTATGCCTCTAACATTTCAACAAATCAGCACAACAATCTCCAAACACATTAATGACATTCTCAGAAATCAATACACATCATTAACCCAACTAATCAGATAATATTACTAACACATATTACACAATTCAATTCACACCAAGCAATCAAGGCAATTAAGCAAACAACATGGAAAGCTAAAACTCAGAGATCCCCTTACCTCAGGCGCTTTCCTTCCCGCTATCTACTTTCAATCACACGTGTATCTTTCTCCGGTAACTTAACAACCTTCACACGTAATATCGTATATGTTAAATTGTGTCTTTGGTCCCTAATCTATCATGTAGGATTTGGACAACACTTGGAACTCAGGGTTCCAATTCTTTTAAGCAGCTTTTTTGTAAAACTTAGGTTTTTGGTTGTCATATCCTTTTTTTAGGATCTACCCAACTTTCTCACTAATGAGGTAGGATTCAAGGACCATTAGGTCTCATCCAAGACTAAAACAAAACTTAAAACTTGTGATTCTAAAATGTCTGCATTCATGTACAAACTTTACCGATTTTATTAAAATAGCAAACGATGTCGGATTTGAGAAAATTACCACTCAATGAAAAGATTAGGATGTCTTGTTTCAAATATGATTTTTATTTTGATATCCATTTCGCCAAGAAGTACAGTTTAAAAAAAAAGCTACAGGCATAAAAATGGACAAGCTATTGTTTTGGAAATTTATAAGACATTTTAAATTACCAACAGTCAGTCAAATCCAACAAAATATGTGCCTAAACGGTATCAAAAGAATCTAGTTTTTCAGAAAATAAGGAATCAACTCAAAATGAGGTGTATGTGAAGAGATATTGTAAAAACACTGAATATATCTATTTCGGGTTTTATAGCAAAAATAAAATAAAATCATTTTCATCAAACCCTCAAACTTTTCTCCTAATCTTTTTCTCAAAACATAAAAAATAAAAACTTGAAATCATCTAAGTTAGATCCTTTCTAAAAGAGTGATAAAATCAATCTAAAGTTGTAAAAATTAAAACTTTTCAAACCTGATTGTCAAAAAAAAAAATTTTCAAACCTTTTAGATTTTTACTTGTCTAAGCTTTAACATTTTAGGAAAAGGACGCATTTTTCTTTCTCATAGAAATCGGAAACATATAGGAGATTACTCATGAATTCATTCTCCTCATAAAGTTAATTCCTTTTTAGAAAAATACCTAGTTTTGTTTCATGCCCATCGTCTTTTTTTTTACAGCAACAAACTTATATCATTTCATTAAATAAAATAGTCTCAATACTAATACAGAAGCGAGCATAACATCTTGATGCCCGTGCTAATGCATGAGCGGCGAGATTCGCTTGTCTCCTAACAAAGCCAACTTGAAAGCTTGGAAAATTGAGTAAAAAAGGCATACATTTTGGAATTAACACACCAAACTCGGTATTTGGTAAATGGTCTGCCATCAAGCCATTTACAACCGGAAGACAATCCAGTTCAATGGAAACAGAAGTCAGCCCCAATCCCTCCAACCAGAGTAAGGTTTTCCAAAGTCCCATTGTCTCTGCTTCTTGTGGAGTTGGAATACCCAGAAACCACATAGTCTTGTTCTTGAAGAATTTTCCCGTAGAGTCTCGAATGCACATACCAATACCAAATTTATTCCCACTATTGAATAGCGCTGCATCGATGTTACATTTATAGGCCCTACACACGGTTTCTGCCACCCACAATTCTCCCTGTGTCGACGTTGTTCACCAGCAGCAGCACCAACAGATTTTTTCCTTGCCCAGCTCCATTCATGTAGGCTATCATTAGCTGCATTCACTGTGCACTTAATCGGTTGTAGGACACCCTGCCACACTTTGCAATTACGGCACCTCCATAAAGATCAAATAAGCATCATAAAATTATTTCTTTTGTTCTCATTCAGTTGCTGAACTAGCCGAAAAAAACACTCTTTAAAGTCAGCAGCAGTATTAAGCACTGAAAGGATCTCACAAGTTAAACCAGTGACTTCCCAAACAGCAGCAGCATGCGAACATTCCAGGAACAAATGTCAGTCCGTTTCAGCAGACCGATCACAAAACAGACAGCGATTATCACAATTAACATGCCGCCGTTGAAGGTTGACGCGAGTTGGAAGGCAACCACAAACAAGCCTCCACAATAGCAGCTTGATTTTCGGTGGTATGCGACACTTCCATATTGTCATCCAATCACCTTCAATTCGTAGATGTGATCTGTTCATGTGATCTTACATAAACGCGTAGTAAGCTGAGCGAACGGAGTAATAGCCTGTCTTGCTTCTCCACAAAAATAAATTATCTTCTTCATTTGCAAAGGCCACAGTTTTTGATCAAAAGGAAAAAGGGAAACTTTGTGGTTTTTGTTTGAAATATTTCTATTGTAACAAACTTAGAAAAATCCATTCTTTTTTGTGCGAAATCTTGTGATCAAAACTCCAAAACAAGATTTAAATATTAGGAATCAAATGCTTTTAAATAAAGAAGGAAATGATGACTAAGGATGCTCACCCAAATTAGATCACCCAAAACAAGCTACAGGGGGTGGTTTCCCTTTGATGAGAGGAGAAGAAGATGGGGACTTGATTCCTTCTTCCACCAAGTTTTTCCTTAAGCTTGTATGACTAGTACTTTCATCATATTTATTTTGGAAGGCACAAATCAAATGAGAGATGAAGATAGAATGGGGGAGGCTAGGGCTACGGTTCTGGAGGAGAATAATGGGGAGAAGAGAGAATTTGATATAACTTAGGAAATATTGGAGAAAAGAAAGAGAAGCTGAGAGTGAGGAAAAGTTGAAGTGAGGTTTGTGTGGAGGGACATAAATAACATTTAAACTTTAAGTTATTGAGATAGAATAGTAACCAAGTAAAACAAAGAGAGAAGTAATTAGGGGGAGAATGAGTGGAGGGGGAGGGGTGGAATTTTTAAACGAAATTTAAACTATGACTTAATACAACATATTATATCCTAAAAGTAGTCTTAGTTTGGTTAAACTCGCTCTCTCGGTCAATCGTTAAGAATATAGCTAACCAGGGTGTTAATACGATAAACTATAATGTAAAACAACACTTAAAAAAAGGAATCTCAGAAATTTGAAATATTTTCCTTATAAAATCATTTATATTATTTTAAAATACTCAAAATAACATTTCTCAATAAAAATTAGCTCGTATGCTAATTTAGGGTTTAATTTATAAAAATACAATTCTCGTTATATTACTATGATACAATGTGAAAGTGTTTAAAAAAGTACTATTACTTTCAACCTGATTTTCTTTTTCGATATACTTCATCAAAAAAACTTGTATCATTAATATAAGGTTGATCATGAGTCAATTCCTTGACTCTGATCCCACATTTTCTAATATAATCCAATTAACAAGTAGTGTAAATTTACACTATCGATTAACTTGATTATTTGCATAAAATATATTGAAATTTTATATCATATTACTAATATATTTAATAATATGATAAACGAATCTTCAAAAATTCAGGGTGTTACAGGCGAGTCGTACCTCAATAGTGGACTCGTCGCAGTATGGGCAAAGACTCGTCGCAGTATGGGCGAGCCGTACCTCAAGGATGGTAGGGATGATAGGTGGGTGGTAAGCAAACGATTATGGGAGTAGTAATAGAGATGGCCACGACCCGGCCTTGCGGGTAGGCCCAGTGGGGGGTCCTAAGTGGGGCACTGCTGGGGCGTTCCACAAAACACTCGGGTACCCTGACTAGACTCTATCTATTTCCTGGGATGTGAGGGTACTTGCATCCGCTTACCCAGAGTTAGATGGATCTTGATTTATCGTTGGAGTAGTGGGTAGGACCGCGTTGATGTTGTAGTCATAAGACTGTACGCTAAACTGAGATGATGATCTTAGTTGATGATTGACTGTGTACACGCGTTATGTGCGTCGTACCCACGTGTCGCAGTATGGCACGTTGTATCTGTCGCTTTTAGGGAGTGATTGTTTGACGTTGGTTTGATGGATTGTGATAGTCTTTACTGTTTTAGTTTCGGTCTTATGTTCCTTATATGGTTTGGACGCTCTTTCTCACCCATGCACATTTTTTAGATTGACTTCCAAGTGTCGTTGGAGCATCCTTCTACGATCGTGCTTCAGTGAAGATGTGATCACTACGGATCACCTAGTAGCTTGTAGTACGATACTGTGCGTTTATGTTACTCTCTTTTATTTAATTTAATTAAGGGTTAATTGCTCTGATCATGTGACATCGGGATTTTGGTTGTATTTTCAATATTATATTTCAAGTCTTTTTGTTACCGTATTAAAAGAAATGTTTAATCACTTTAGTCTTTAATATTATTATGAACTGTGTTTATATGATTTTGAGGAATTCAACGACATCGTTTACTCGCAAAAAGTATTTCAGAAAATGAATTGCAGATTTTATTTGAAAAACAAATTTACTCATTTTTCGCACTTTTTCTTTTATAATTACTTTCGGGGTAAATGGTGTCACATCAAGGATTTGCTCGACCTACAATGGACGGTTCATTTTACACACACTCTGCGGGAAGGGAATTCAGCTGCAGACTTCTTAAAGTTACTCTAAACATATTCTCATTTGAAGCAAATTTTAGATTTTTTTTTATTTAGAAAAAAAAGTGACAAACGGATGAAAAACTTATTAAGATGATTCTTTTTAATAAAAAAAGCGACTACTTTCAAAAAGAAAAACTACAATAAATGTGATTCTATAATTACATTAAGTGTACGATTCAAAAGTATTCCTAAAAATTGCACTAAATAGTTTATCACATCGAAAAACTGATTTATTTCCCAAACTATAAAAAAAACTACTTATTTGTAAAATAAGAATCCTAAAACCACCAAACTGTCATAACTTACTATTTAAGTACCTCTAGACTTTGCATGGAGTAGTTTTCTTTTTACAACTTTTGTAAAAAAAAAAAAAAGACTTTGCATGGAGTCGATACTTTATTCTTCATTTTTTTTGACAGGGGATACTTTATTCTTCGTATAAAGCATTAAATGTTAGTTCACACCTATACAAAAATTTCTCAAAAAAAGAAAATACATACATTACTTTGGCCAAAAATGTTATAAACAAAAAATCTCTCATTCCTTTTAAAAGAATTTCCTAAACTAAATAATCATAACTATTTTTTGCCAATTTAGACCAAATGACAAATAAACACCGCGCACACACGCACCGAAATATTCCAATTAAGAACATAATTGAAAAACAAGTAATTAACGTAAACTTAAAGTATCAAAATGACAATTAAAATAAACAAATTTCTTCTAAAAAATCAACTATACGAAATGAAGAGAGTAAGGACAAGAGATTTTTTATATTTTACTTAAAAATGATTTTGTTTAATCAGTTAATATCTAGACGCAACGGGGACACAGTGCCAAGGATGAGTATTGGTGAACACTCTTATACCTATTGTGTTTTGTTGGGTATGATACCCAATATTCAATCACTAAATAACATGTCATTTTTTTTAATATTTAAGTATTTTAAAATAAATATAAATATTATACTAACTTTTCCCGCATAATATCTGCCCAATAAAACTCAATAGTATCGTATAATTCTGCTAATGAATTCTCTATAAGCATTGGAGTATGGTTGATTGATTGGTTGGAACTTGCAAATACCCAATTTCCTCAACGCGGTAAGTAGAAGCATATCCAAACACGCTGACCTTTATCCAGCTAATAAGAACTCAAATCTCATTTTCAATTTCAAATCACAATTCAAAGAAAATAAAAATATTACTAATTTAAAATTAAATAAGACAATAACCCAATCATTGCAAAGAACAAAAATTCCCGCAGATTACGAAATTCTTCCATCGTGCAATCTGCAATGCACTAAAATTTCTCAAATTTTCTTTTGGTCAACAAAAAACAAAAACTTGTCAAGTAAAGATTGGTGCTATCCACCAAATCAATGTTGAGATATCATTCCTTTGTTTATTTTTATTTTTTGAATTTTATAATTGAAAAAGAAATATTTAAAAGCAAACAAAAACAAAAAATATTCAAAAGTAGTTGTACGCTTGAAATTCCAGCTATGTCCCTATAGCGTGTACAGTGATACATTTAACGCGCACACGCTTTCTCTTGCTTTCCCTACTTAACAAGCTTACAACTGAACAACGCTACAAACTGCAAAACACTCACCAACACACTTCTAATTTCCGTTTCAGTTTCAGATAACTCGTGTGACTCGTTACTCGGTGACTCACCCAATGGCTGACCGAGTTCACCCGCACACCTCGCCTGCAGTTTCCGGCGATTCACAAACGACACCGTCTCAGGGAGCCGCCGTCATTTCGAAAGCTGCTCCACCGGCGGGAACCTACGTCATTCAGGTTCCCAAGGACCAGGTTTACCGAATCCCTCCGCCTGAAAATGCACGTCGCTACGCCAACTACACTCGCCAGAAAAAACGCCGATGCCGGTGTTGTTATTGCCTCTGTTGGTTTATCGGCATCATCTTTACTCTCGTCGTGCTCCTCGGCATCGCTGCCGGCGTTTTCTACTTGATTGTCCGGCCGGAAGCGCCAAATTATACTATTGATCGTGTCGCTGTCAAAGGAATGAACCTCACGTCGAGGTTGTCCTCGGCGGCGATATCGCCGGAATTTGACATTGCTGTTAGGGCCGATAACGGTAACAAAAAAATTGGAATCTATTACGAGAAGGATAGCACCGTTGAAATGTTCTACAAAGACGCTAGGCTTTGTTACGGCGCGTTGCCGGCTTTTTACCAGCCGTCAAAGAACGTGACGGTGTTTCAAACGGTGTTAAAAGGTGACGGCGTCGAACTTGCGGGATCGGATAGAAGAACGTTGGTGAATGCAGTGGCTAGACGAAATGTGCCATTTACGTTGAAGCTGAGGGCACCGGTGAAGATCAAAGTGGGATCCGTTAAGACTTGGAAGATCACCGTTAAGGTGGATTGTGATTTGAGTGTGGATCAGTTAACGGTTCGGGCGAGGATTGTTCGCAAGGATTGTAGTTACGGTGTGGATCTTTGGTGATCAAAATCTGTGTTTGGATTTAGGGGTAGGATAAAATCGTTTAAGAGATTATACATGATTGGAAATTTTTAGTGCATTTTTTCCGAAGAGATTGTGTATATTTAAATTTAATCTATAATATAATGCACTATTTGATTACATTACCTACACTATCTCTAATTTTCAAAACACATTTACCTCCTCCGTCTGTTATTGCCGTTTCGATTTTTTTTTTTTTGACAACGCCGTCTGAATTTATTGAGTGTGGCGAATTTTGACCTAGATGGCGTTTGTGGTGCAATTTTTTGATATATACCATCTATGAAGCCCCGATACTCCAAAATAGGCCACGTACCCGTATCAGATACGTATCCGATACTGATACTTGTCGGATACGTCCGGTTACGTATCTTGGGAGTATCCTGAAATTTATCTTTATTTTTAAATCAAAAAAAGACCAGATACTTATCGGATACGTATCCTGGGAGTATCCTGAAATTTATATTTATATTTATTTGATATTATTGTATTACTATTTGTCTTTGAATTAGAATAGTCCTACTTTGAATTCTAATGCAATGTTTTTTATTTTAATTTATTTTAGGTATTATAGTAATGTGTGGCTTATTTTAGGAAGAATATATTTTAAAATGGGTGGGGAAAAGACATTTTAACTATGTTTACTTATTTTGGTTACAAGTATCTTTTTTGTAAATCTGATTATATCTATTGAATATTATGAGCAATTGTCAATTAGTAAAGTGAAGTATCTTTAGTTATGTTTTATATTTTTAATTTTTTATTTAATTTTTTATTGAAGTATCCCTGCCGTATCGTATCTTGATTTTCAAAATTTTCCCGTATCCACGTATCGTGTCGTATCGTATCCCGTATTGTATCCCGTATCCGGGCTTCATTTATAAGTTGTAGTGTAAACAATTGTCAACATCGCACATAAATATCTAATCTAAAGACTTTGTTAAGGAAAAGTAGTGAGAATGGGCCTTCGGCCCTTTTGGTCACAAAAAAAAAAGGAAAAGTAGTGAGAACATAAAAAATAGGCAAACGCGTTTTATGAATTCATCAAAGTAGCGACAACATAAAAATAACATTGCACACAAATTTATTAAAATATTTTATGAATTTAAATTCAAATTATATTTTTGTGAACTAATTATATTTTAGAAAACAAAGTGTAATATTATTTTTTATGAAACACCACTTAAAAATAATGATTTAATTTATATACACAATAAGCGTATAACTGTATTAAATTATCTACTAATTATAGTTGACATGTCATTTAAAAAAAGTTAGTCAATTGGTAACCACCTTATATGTCAATCATTCCATCACCTTATATGTCAATCATTCCATGAATTATTATCGGTGGTGGTTGTAAAAGCCTATACATTGTATGTGTACATAGATTAAACTCTAAAAATAATTTATGCAATATTACAAACTACTACTTCCGTCCCATTTTATATGTAGTTTATGTTTTTTGCACACCTATTAAGAAAAATGATTAGTAGTCTAAATTTTATAAAAAATATTGTCTAAATTACCATTTAACCATTTATCTCTCTACACGGATAAATGTGAATCATTTATTAAATGTAAAAAGTTTTCATGATTAATAAGGGCATTAGTGGAAAAGCATATTAGATGCTTTCTTAAAAATGTAAAACAACAATTAATTTTGCTAAAACAACTTATGCGCGAGTGAAATTGTTTTATATTACATAAAATATTGTATATTATATTTTTATAAAACAAAAGTTAAAATATTATTGGAAATTGCCAATTTATGATTTTTATTGATCCTATAAAAAGTTCAATGTGTTTTTGTTCTGTAACTTGCAGTGTTGGGTGAGCTGTAGTTGGTAGGTCTCTTGCTGTCTGGCCAAAAGTCAGTGAGAGCCCGGGAGGGGTACCTCCAAAGCCACTCCGACGCTCAAGTCAGTATTGAGAATATATGAGTGATTTAGCTAGGAATGAGAATCTACCTCTTAATGGCAATGCATGCCAGTATCTATAGGGAACTGTTCCAGTGGTAACCCATCGGATCGGTAGAATTGATCTGAGTCATCCAAGTATGAAAATCATGAATGGGCTTGTGCATTGTGGATATGGATCAAAGTGATTGGATCAATCCATGTACAATTGCTGAATGGGCCTCTTGGCCCAGTCCAGAACAGTTGCCCCCTAAGCCGAGATTATTCCGAAGGGTGGTCTTGACTTGAAGAATTTTTGCCGATCTGCCCGAAGCGTTGCTTTGTCTGTCTTGTCGGGTCGTGTAAGAGACTCTCTTTGTAACGAATGTGTTTTTAGGTTTTTACTCTAGAGAGTAAAAATAATAAATTTTAATACTTATTTTACCCATTATAAATAGGTGAGTCTCCATTATTTGGTCCACACTTGAAAATTTGTGGAGGAGTGAGGATAAGGTTGTAGGGATAAGGTTTCTTTGAGCCACACACTTGAAGAGGAGAAAGGAGCTAGGATCTACCCACTTCATCATCTACTTGAAGCAAAGTTTTTTCTTTCTTAGTAAGTGTTTCATTCTCTTCCTTTATTGAGTGTCTTGCTGTTGTGTGTGGTCATTTTCGTTTGTGTTGTTGATGGCGCCCACCTAGGCGCCCTCCAGGGTGCCGGTTTGCGCTTTGGTTTGGCCCCCACCTAGGGGCCCTCCTGGGTGTCAGTTTGCGCTTTGGTTTGGCGCCTATCTAGGCGCCCTCCTGGGTGTTGGTTTACGCTTTGTGTTTGGCACCCACCTAGGAGGCCTCCTAGGTGCCGGTTTGCGCTTTGGTTTGGCGCCCACCTAGGCGCCCTCCTGGGTGCTGGTTTGCGTCTTGGTTTGTACCTAGGCGCCCTCCTGGGTGCTGGTTTGCGCTTTGTGTTTGGCGCCCTCCTGGGTGCCGGTTTGCGCTTTGGTTTGGTGCCCACCTAGGAGCCCTCTAGGGTGCCGGTTTGCGCTTTGGTTTGGCGCCCACCTAGGCGCCCTCCTGGGTGCCGGTTTGCACTTTGGTTTGGCTTGGCGCCCACCTAGGCCCCCTGGTCCCGATTTGCGTTTTGGTTTGGCGCCCACCTAAGCGCCCTCCTGGGTCCCGGTTTGCGCTTTGGTTTGGCGCCTACTTAGGCGCCCTCCTGGGTGCCGATTTGCGCTTTGGTTTGGCGCCCACCTAGGCGCCCTCCTGGGTGCCGGTTTACGTTTTGGTTTGGCGCCCTCTTGGGTGCCGATTTTGTTGCTGATCATCCTATTTTTTATCCTGTTTTTCTTTTTTGAAATTCCAGGGCTTGCTTGGCGCCAAGGGGAATTGTCTCTCCTTTGTTCTCGTCACTATCTGTTCGACATTTCCACGAGCTTTTTGCTACTTCTAATTTACTAAGGTAATTTTGGCTGACCTTTAGTTTACATTTTTAGTTTTCTGGTTCTCCAACGCGTCTTGTTTCGTTGAAGTCTTCAGCGGAGGACCTCAGGAGAGGGGGTTGCCAACAAGTTTTTGTCTTTCCTCGTAGTCACTTGTTCTTCCCCCTATCCTGCAGGTTTCGAGTGATGGCGAGGACGAATGAGACAGCCCGGACGTATGGGTCGTGTCCAGGTCCCATTCCCACTGTAAGGCAGGCTGGTTATTCTATAGGGGGAGGACCGTCTGTGGTACGTGATGATATTGTGCCTTTGGAGGAAGCGGATGTGCCTGGCTATTGTTACCTCCTTTGATGATGATGATGATGATGATGATGAGCTTCCATTTGAGCTCGAAGTGGTAGAGATTGATGGTTTTAATTATGACTGGGTTGCTCGTACTATTCGATCTACCAGGAGTTTCTACCTTCCGGGGAAAAATCCCCCCCCCCCCCCGTTATATACAGGAGGCCCTTGGAGACAATTGGTGGGTTGAGGGGGTTGATCCAAATGACAGAGTTTGTAGGGTTCCTGACGGTAGGAAATTCATGATGTTTCACAACGTTATTCATAGAATACGGGTTTCTCCCTTCTTTACCTCATTTCAACTGGGGGTTTTAAACCACCTTCAGATAGCTCTGTCTCAACTTCATCCAAATTCGTGGTGCTTTGTAAAGTTTTTTGAGTTGGTGATGAAAGTCTTGAAAATGAAGTGTAATTTGAGGATTTTTTTTACTATTTTTGAGGTGCAACGTCGTCGAGATTCTTCAGGCGGCATCATTCGTTATGAGTTCGTATGTTTGAAGTGTCGGGCAAGTTGTGCTTTCTTCCAAGTACACTCGGATAGTCAGCATGATTGGAGGTTTAAGTACTTTTATCTCGTCCCGTCGAGCCAGAAGGCTGTGAACAGCATGGGTTTCTTTGATGAACAGGGGTGTTTGATTGGGGATAAGTTTCATTTTGGATGGTGTAATGTTGATGCCGATCGTACTTCTCGGTCTTATCGTTTCCTCCCGTCCGAGTTATCAGTGTACGAACTGAGGACATTAAGTATGCTTAAGGGCATCGTCAGTCGTTTGTCCAATACGCCAAAAAAGATTTTGTGTAGTGAGCTGTCTAAGGCTTCAAATATTCATGAAGCTGTTGAGCTCTTAGGTCGTTTGTTAGGTTTTGTGCACCTTTATTTTCTTCTTCGCTTTATTCTTCTTTTATGTTGCTGACTTGTTTCATATTGTTGCCTTGCAGACAAGATGGCCGCCCCACTTTCATTTGACGAAGTGGCTTCTTGGGCTAGGAGGAGGAAGCCTTTAGGTGTTGCACTTAATGAGGAAAGCAGTCTAGTTCCCGCAGTATCTGTTGCTGCCCGTCCCTCCATGGGATCTCGCTTAAGCCTAGGAGCACCTAGCCGGGCTGGGAGAGATCTCTCTGGAGCGCCGATGATTCCAATTGACATACGTGACAAAGAAGTTTGTGAGGGAGGGGTCTCTACCACCCCGGGGGCCCAAAGTAAGTCCAAGCGCAAGAAAATTTGTGTTCGGCGTCCTCCTCCTGTTGATTGTCCTTCCCCTGCTAGGTGTCCCCCTCTTATGCCTGATCATGAAGCCGAAATTAGCTTTTCCACTGATGAGCGTGATCAGTTCTGGGAGCACCCTGTCGAACTTGCCATGCGCATGGTCAAGGTTGGGTCAAGTCTGCATGCAAAGTGGGGAGCTGAGAGGGGGTAAGGCTCTGGTTCAGGTAGTCCTTTTTTGGAATTATTTCTTATGTAGGGGTGAGCGTGGAAGTCGACCGACTCATGTTGGATAAGAACAGGCTTCAGGTGGAGTTACACGGATCCCTAGAATCTGCACGCTGAGCTAAGGAGTCTGCTTGTCAACACCAGAAAGACCGAGAGGAGGCCTATATTGAGAGGAATGAGTACGTGAAGAGAGTGGAGGAGCTCCAAGTTCGGCTCAAGAATGTCCAGTTTGAATTAGAGAGTACAAAGAAATTGAAAGGCGAAGCTGAGGGTAAGGTGCAGATGGTGACCGGCAAGGTTGTGGACTTTTCCTATGCCGCATATGATAAGGCTTTGAGCCATGTTCAGTGTCTGTATCCGAAAGCTGTTTTGGAATCGAGCGTTTTTCAGTTTGATCATGAGGTTCGTGATGGGAGGATTGTCAAATATCACCCCAACAAGATTGACTTCGATGTCATTGCCTCCTGATCATTTCTTTCAATTCATTTGCTTTTGGCTGTGTAGTTTATCTTTGTCTTGTTGGATCTTTTTATGTATTTTGCTTTAAGGGGCCTCGCCGTCTCCGGGATGACCATCTATGTTACATTTTGAATTATCCATGTTTACTTTTTGTCTGGCTTGTTTATTATATTTATGACTGGTGTATGTTGGATGGCATCAGGCGTAGGTCGTGCCTCGCGCGTCCGAATGTACAATACCATATCACCTCATGGTCAGGTTTACTCTGGGGATAGTTTATCAGAACTCGGTCTGATTCTAACTGGCCCATCAGAGGTTGCGACATGTTTTAAGTCGCTTCGCGAAATGAGTAGGTCGACTCGCGCCTCGGTTTGTAGGGAAGCGCAAACGATCGCAGCGTCGATCTCATGCCGCCCCTTTTTACCGCCAGGCTTTTACGTTAGTTGCCTGGTCTCCCGCTTCTGGTGTCAGGACCTGGCTTTCTATCCTGCAAGTAACCGTGAGTATTGCAAAACGATATTTTGAATCATTAGGATAAACATTCACTCATGCATATTAACGGTTCATGCTATTACATTGATTTATCATTCGTGTTTCGTTCATACAACAAATTTCCTTAGCTTATCAGCGTTCCAAGTTCTAGGTATTGGTTCCTTGCTCAAAGTTTCCAGTTTGAAAGCTCTGTTTCCGGTTTCTGCAATTATTCTATATGGACCTTCCCAGTTAGGGGCTAACTTTCCTTGGAATGCATTCTTCAAACATACGTCCGCCCTTCGTAGGACTAGGTCGCCAACCTCGAAGGTTCTAGGGACCACCTTGGCATTAAACCTTGCAGCCATCCTTTGCTTGATCACCATGTCCTTTAACGCTGCTTGGTTTCTAAATTCCTCTACAAAGTCCAACTCCTCTCGGAGTCTTTGCTCATTGGCTTCTGGAGGGTTTGGGTGCTTGGTCCTCCAGTTTAACTCTCTGATTTCGATGGGTATGACTGCTTCTGTTTCGTATGCCATCCGGAAGGGTGACTCTCCAATTGATGAGTGTGGCGTAGTTCTGTAGGCCCACAAGACATAGGGTAGTTCTTTCGGCCAGCAGCCTTTTACTTCGTCAAGTCTCCTCCGTAATCCTCTCAAAATTACTCTGTTGGCTGCCTCTGCTTGTCAGTTGGTCTGGGGGTGTTCCACCGACATGAAATGGTGTTTGATGCCCAAATCGGCCATCAGCTGCCTAAATCCTTTGTCTGTAAATTGTAGGCCGTTGTCGGTGATGACTACCTCCGGTATGCCGAATCTGGTCATGATATTTTTCTTAAAGAACTTCATACAATTTTTTGTCGTGATAGTGGTCAAGGGCTCAGCTTCAATCCATTTGGTAAAGTAATCGACAACGACGATTAAGTACTTCACCTGCCCTACACCCGGAGGAAAGGGACCCAAAAGGTCAATCCCCCACCAAGCGAAAGGCCAGGGGGAGCTTAGGTAAGTCAGATCAGATGAAGGCGCGATATGCACATCAGCGTATCTTTGGCACTTATCACATTTTTTTATGTAATTTTGCGAATCTTGATTCATGGTGGGCCAGTAATAACCTGCCCTGAGTGCTTTTGGATTCCCTCGTGGATTTCTGCCAGCACGTAGTCCGCTTCTGGTCCCTCTACACATTTTAATATAGGCATAGAGAAGCCTCTACAAAAAAGTCGTCCTTCAATGACCGAGTATGATGCTGCCCGCCTTCTTACGGAAGCCGCTTCTTTTGCATCAGTGGGCTCTTGCCCTTCGAGGATATACCGACGGATTGTGGTTATCCAATTTTGGCTTGCTTCGACGGTGAGGATGGAGGTAGGCGATCCATTGTTTAAGAGGACGCTAGGACTGTATAAAGTTTCTTGAATGACGCTCTGATGGTTCCCTGGCGCTCTGGTGCTAGCCAGTTTGGAGAGTATATCAGCTCTGGTGTTGTCTCCCCTGGGTACATATTTCACCTCCGCCTTATTAAAAAATCTTAGGAGCTCGCGTACTTTAGCAAGGTACTTCTGTAGTACCGGGTGATAAGCACCAAACGCTGCGTTGATCTGGGAGACAACCAACAGTGAATCTGTGTGGAGCTCAAGTTGTGTAGCACCGAAGTCTTTGGCCAACTGTAGGCCAGCTATGCAAGCCTCATATTTCGCTTGATTGTTGGAAGTGGAGAATAAAAATATCAGGTATACTTCAACCATTAGTCCTTTTGAGTTTTCAAGTATCAGACCGGCTCCACTTCCTTTGCTGTTTGAGGACCCATCCACGTGGAGGGTCCATACCGTTTCCACTCCGTCCCCTTGTGGCGTCGTTGTCATTTCGGCTACAAAGTCTGCCAATATCTGAGCTTTCATGGCTGGCCTTGTCTCGTACTTGATCCCGAACTCTGAGAGCTCGACTGCCCATTTGATCATTCTTCCAGTCAAGTCGGGGAAATGAAGGATTTGTCTGATTGGTTGGTTGGTTCGAACTACCACTTGATGTGCCACAAAATATGGTCTGAGGCGCCTGGCTGCAATTACCACTACCAAAGCAACCTTTTCAACCTTTTGGTACCTCAACTCCGGTCCCTGCAACGCCTTACTTATGAAGTATACTGGTTTTTGGTCAGCGTTGGTTTCTCTGACGAGTACTGCACTTAACGCTTCATTGGCAACAACGAGGTACAAATACAAAGTTTCTCCCACTTCAGGGCGTGTTAAGAAGTGTGGTTCCGAGAGGGTCTCTTTTAAAAGGGTCAACGCCTGCTCTTGCTCGGCGGTCCAGTCAAACTTTGTTTCTTTCTTCAGTAGTTTGAACAAAGGTAGGGACTTGTGGGCTGCTTTTGAAATGAAATGGGACAATGCTGCTATACTCCTGGCGAGTTTTTGAATTTCTTTCTTTGTACTTGGTGAAGGCATCTCGGTCACAGTCCTACATTTGTCAGGGTTGGCCTCAATACCTCTCTCAATGAGATAGAAACCGAGGAATTTCCCTACTCGAACCCCGAAGGTGCATTTCTCCGGGTTCAATCTCATATTGTTCTTTCGGATTTCCAAAAATACTTCCATCACATCTTTGAGATGGTCAATATCATTTTTACTTTTAACTATCATGTCGTCAAGATACACTTCGATTAACCGACCGATTCGATTTTTAAAGACCTTGTTCATCATTCTTTGGTAAGTTGCCCCGGTGTTTTTTAGCCCAAAGGGCATTACGCGATAGCAATAGTTTCCCTGCTCTGTCATGAACACCGTTTTCTCTTGATCAGGCAGAAACATTGGGATTTGGTTATATCCTGAATACGCGTCCATGAAAGATAATAAACGAAAGCCTGAGGCACTATCAACTAATTTATCTACGTTAGGGACGGGGAATGCGTCTTTTGGACATGCCTTGTTAAGATTAGTATAATCAACACACATCCTCCATTTTCCATTAGATTTCTTAACATGGACTACATTGGAAAGCTAGGTGGTATACTTAACCTCTTTTACAAAGTTCGCCTCTATGAGGTCTTTCACAGCCTTAGCAGCAGCTTCAACTTTCTCCCCTTTCTGGACTCTCCTCTTCTGGGCAACCCACTTAGTGTTGGGATTAACAGCAAGATGGTGGCAAGCTACCTCGGATGGTATCCCTGGCATGTCAGCTGCTGACCAGGCAAACAGGTCAGCATTCTCCCTCAGGCATATGGTGAGTTTCTCCTTGACCTCCTCAGGGAGGTCGGAGCCTATCTTGACAGTCTTAGTGGGGTCTTCTCCCAATTGGATGGAGATGAACTCGCCATCTAGTTCAAGCCTCTTCATACGCTTCTTGAGCTCCTTAGTGAGGATGGAATCCTCCTCCTCTTCCTCATTGTCTGGATCATACCTGGCATCCAAGTCTGCCAAATTTACCTCAGCTTCCTTCCCAGATCCCTTGTCTGGGTCTCTTACTTCATAGTTTCTTTTTCCTCCTTAATACTCATGTAAAAACACCTGCGCGCTGCGCCCAAGTCCGCCTGAAGGGTCACAATCTTGCTCTCCAAACAGTAGAATTTCATCTTTAGGTGAACCGTTGAGGTTACTGCCTCCAGCCTGCCCAATGTGGGCCTCCCGATAATGCACTTGTAGACGGACTTACATGGGAGAACCAGGAAGGCTGTTTTGACAGTTATGAATAAAGGTTGTTCACCATCGCGGTCTCCATAGGTGACCATCAGGTCCAAGTGGCCCAGTGGCTGGGTTTTTGGTCCGTTGAATCCGGTCAAGTCCCCCCCCCCCTCGGTAGGGAGTTAGGTCGTCGGGGGAGATGTTCAAAACTTGCAATAAGTCTTCAAAAATGATGTCCACTGAGCTACCCTAGTCGACCAGGATTCTTCTTACTTCAATGTTGGCCATAATAGCAGTGATGAGCAGCGGGATGTGTTTATTTGGTTTTCCATCAAGCAAATCCTTATCATTGAAGGATAAGGGTGGCATGGCTGGTCCCTCCTTAGGGGCTGAGGTTGATGCAACGTTCAGGATTTCCTTTCATTTTCTCTTCATTGACTTATTCGATCCTCAATCATCAAGGGGGTTGCTTCCGTGAATCACCATGGCCACTGGTCTCCCTTTGGACTTTCGGGTGTCTTCCTTCTCAGTAGATTCACTGTCGTCATCCTTTGCCGCTTTGACCGCTTCACCGGTTGGGGCCTTACCCTTCCTAGGGGACCTGGACCTTCTTGTGGGGGATCGGGGTCTTTTGCGCGAGCTATTTGGTTCTCCCTCCTTCTTTACATATTGCAAGAGTTTCCCTTTCTGAATCATTTCCTCAATGTCGTCTTTATGAGCTCAGGCAACCATTGGTGTCATGACCTCCGCTTCGGTGAATAGCGGCACCATTTCTTGGAGGGATTCTGGCCTTCCCTCAGCACCAAAGGCTTTGGTCTCTTGACGCTCTTAAACTCGGTATTAGCGCATTCAGCTAGGATCTTGTCCCGAAACGCGTTGAGGGGGGTATGTTCGGCGAACCTGCGGGGTTGCGCCTCACGATGCCCACCTCCTGCTTCCTTTCACTGCCGGGTTTCTTGAGCGTCCCCCTATCGTCACCAACCTTAGATGCCTCACGGTAGGCCATATCGTCCTCTTCATAATCCATGTACTTTTGCGACCTTTGAAGGAATTCGCCCAAGTTCCTGGGTTTGTTGACCCCCACGTCAATTTGGAAAAGACTTCCCTTTTTTAGGCCGTATTTCATCCAATATAACATTTGTTTGTCTTCCAAATTTCGCACACACAAAGCCTCCTTATTGAAACGCTCTATGTATTCTCTTAGTGTCTCGTTGTCACGCTGTCAGACGGCCCTCAGCACCTCTTATGACTTGGGCTTCAGCCGGGAGGCAGTGAAACGAGCTGTGAACATTCTTGCCAACTGACTCCACGAGGAGATGGAGTTTGGCTTTAGCACTTGAAACCAGTGTTATCAGACCCGGACCGGCCATCGACCCGGTCAAGGCACCGGGTCACTAGACCCGGGGTCGGACCGCGGGTCTCTAGTCGGACCGGCATGACCCGGTCTATATTAAATAAATTCAAAAAATTATAATATATACTAAGAAAGTATACATTTATTAATATAGAAATTTTATTATAATTTTATTTATAATTATACATTTACTAACATGTTTATGAGTGTTGAACTTGAATTAATTTGTCAAAAAAATGTGTGTTTAATCAAAACTATTAATGAAAGAATATGCAAAAAAAATTAACATATCCGGAATTGATTATATTTAATGAATGCGGGATAGTATCAACAAATAATAGATAGCTTAGTGGTTAAAAAGTTGAAATGTTGAATACTAGGGAGGGGGTTCGAACCCCACCTAAGCCTTTTTTGTGAAAACATGCAAAATTTATAATTGGTTCATCTTTAAAAAAAAAAAAAAAAAAAAAAGAGGATCAACCGGTCCGACCACCGGTCCGACCCGGTTTCCACCGGTCCGACCACCGGTCCGATGACGTCATCACCGGGCCAACTGCAGATCCGGTCCTGCACGCTGCCCGGCCCGGGAAGACCACCGGGTCCCGGTCCGACCGGCCGGTCCGGTCCGGTTCTGATAACTATGCTTGAAACCACTCTAATGCGGAATTTTCGAGAGTGAGGGGAAAGATTTTAAAGTGAACAAGCTCCCTGGCGCCTCTATAGCGCATCATCAGAGAGAAGTGTGCCAGATGGCGGTCTGGGTCTCCAGTCCCATCATACATCTTGAGAGCTGGCAGTTTCTCCAAGGCCCTTGGTATTGGGTACTCATCCACCTTCCGAGTGAAAGGTCTTTCATCGGAGAACCTCCTTGAGTTGCGAGGGGAGATGTCCTCGTAGTCCGAATCTCGATACCTGCGCCGATCGGGGGATCTCCTCGATGGCGACCCCCGGTGGCGTCTCTTGTGGGTTCTAGCACGGCTCCTCGACCTTTCACGATAATTAGAGGAGGCACATGAAGAGGTCCTGGAGTGGGAGTCATCAAGCCAGTAAGTACCATCGTGAGGGGATGGAGGGGTCTTTGGAGGTGAGCCTGACCCTCTATGCTTGTGTCGCTGAGGAGGAGAGTGGTGTACGTGCCTTCGCCTTGGGGGGAACGATGGACGTGATGCCTGCGAGGGGGAGATCGATGGTGCCTTGAAACCACGGTTGTCTGAGGGAGGGTTCCTCAGCAGGGTGGAGGTTGTTCAGGCATGGAAGCCACACACCTTTCAATCCGCCTTAGGCGTGCTTCTTGCTGCAGCATGGTTAGAGTGCGATTGCATAGGAGATCCAAGAGTTGGTTCACGTTCGGAGACTGGGCAAGCTCCGGAAGGGAGTTTGTTTGTGGGATCTGGATGGTACCTTCGTCATGCTGGCTAGCGACGTTGCCCTCAGGAGTACCCTCTGGATGGGGTGCGGGTACAGCAATGCTTCGAATTCAGAGTCTACCTCTGGGTGCCATGGAGAAGTAAGAGAAAAGTTCAAGGAGTAGTAATGATGTGAATGATAGATAACTCCCACTATGGTCGCCAATGTTCTGTACCTTGCAGTGTTGGGTGAGCTGCAGTTGGTAGGTCTCTTGCTGTCTGGCCAGAAGTCAGTGAGAGCCCAGGAGGGGTACCTGCGAAGCCACTCCGACGCTCAAGTCGGTATTGAGAATAGATGAATGATTTAGCTAGGAATGAGAATCTACCTCTTTATGGCAATGCGTGCCAGTATTTATAGGGAACTGTGCCCGTGGTAAGCCGTCGGATCAGTAGAATTGATCTGAGTCATCCAAGTATGAAAATCATGAATGGACTTGTGCATTGCGGATATGGATCAAAGTGATTGGGTCAATCCATGTACAATTGCTGAATGGGCCTCTTGGATCAAAGTGATTGGGTCAGTCCAAAACAGTTTTAAATATTTCATTCACTAATGGTAATTTATAATAAAATCAGAGCTTTTATTATGAAAATATTTCGTCAAACAACTTTAAAATTAAAAGTAACTTCTAATATACCAAACAACAATAACTTTATTTTTAATACTCGTATTTTTTAAAGTAACTTTGAAGTCTAAAAAAATTTGACGAAACGCATTATTAACCTATGCACGAGTGAATTGAAGTCTTGTAATTTCTTCTTTTTCAACATAAAAGAACCGGCTTAAGGAGTAAGTGTGGTCTATGTCAAATGAAAGGGTAAACACTCATAATAGTATTATATTCTCTTTAATTTAGTTCCTAAACTATTTAAATTATTTAAATAGTCCTTAAACACTTTATCTAAGAAGTCAAATTAGTCCCTTTGTGAATAGGAAGGGTGATTGAAGGACTAACTTGACTGCTTGGAGAAACTATTAGGGATTATTTAATTTAAATACTTTAGAGATTAAATTTGAACGAATGATAATTTAAGGACAAAATTGAAAGTTTACTCGAAATGAAAAAAAAAACAAAGGGCGTAAATTGTCTATTTCAAAATGAAATAGGGCATAAATGTCATTCAAGGAAACTTTAAGGGAATAGAGAATAACTTTTCCTTTTATTTTATTTGACGCTTGATTGCCTAAAACAACATTTGCCTTTTTTTTAGTATTGTGTATCATTTTGAATGGGCCAATGAGGCACCATACCTAATCTACCGAATCATTGAAATTTTCTTCCCAAGTGTGTTTAGACTCAAGAGTTTGACATTAAATTTAAATCTTATTAATTTGAGATTTTTTTATACCCCCCTATCACATTCCATATACCCCACATAATTTCTAAAACCCAAAAATACCTCTGTCCAACTAAAATTCGCTTGGATTTACCCCTCATTTAAGGTAAATTCAATTTGTTATTTTTTCAAATCGGATTTATCTACCCAATAGGTAAATCCAACTTTAAAAATAACAAAGCGGATTTACCTCAGATGGGGGTACATCCGCTTTGTTATTTTTAAAATCGGATTTACCTAGTGGGTAGATAAATCCGATTTTCCTAAAAAAGAAAATCGGATTTACCTAAAAAAGAAAATCGGATTTACCTAAGGTAAATCCGATTTTGTTATTAAAAATAATTTTTTTTATTTAAATTTTTAAAAAAGGTTATAAAAATGCTACTAAAAATCCGTTAAAAAGTCAAAACTAATCCAAAAATTATAAAAAAACACCACTAAAAATCTAATAAAACCAAAATAAGGTTATGCAAAAAAATTTAGATTTTTTGGAAATTATGAAAAATTAAAAAAATTAATAAAAAATAGTAACGATGGGATTTGGGATTTTGAGCTCCCCTATCCTGAAAAAAGTCACTTCTTGAGGCGTCTTGATCCTTGATTTTTTTCGGATTTAATGCTTGTGGTTTCATTACAATTTGAGTAGGTTGCCTGAAAACCGATTTTTAGCCTAAATTATTCGCTCGACGTACAACATCGTCACATGTTAACGAACTACACACTAAACAGAACCAAAAGACGGTCGAAATTCGTATCTAATTTTTTAACTGATTTATTTATTTATTAATTAGGTTAAAAAAGCGGATTTACCGACATAAGGTAAATCCGCTTTTAAAAATAACAAAATCGGATTTAACCCCACATAAGGTAAATCCGCTTTTGTTATTTAAAACGGATATATCCCCACATAAGGTAAATCCGCTTTTAAAAATAACAAAATCGGATTTACCCCACACCTAAGGTAAATCCGCTTTGTTATTTTAAAAGCGGATATACCCCCACCTTAAATAATTCCGCTTTTAATTTTTTAAAATTTTCAGTGGAAATCGGATTTACCTCACAGATACATAAATCCGATTTCCCAAAAAAAAATTGAAATCAGGATATGTTCGGGTTTTTTAAATTTTGTAAAGGGCAATTACGTCTTTTTACAAGGTCCGTGGGGGTATAATTGAATCTGATGGGGGTAAAAAAAAGAGAGACCTTTTAATTTCACCGTCAATTGTGCAACCCAACGGTGTTGTACTGTGAACTTGAAGCATGAAACTTGATTGGACTTGGTTAACGGAAAGTTTGTTTACTTTTTCTTAAGAGAGAAAAAATGGTTTACTTATTATAAGATGGAAACTTGTAACCTAAGAGCATTAGATGACTTGAATTACGCCAATGGACAATGGAATTCCAAACATGTTTTAGCTTTGCTCTCTCTAAGCAAGCTACATTGTGCCAAAATATGATTATTTGCCTTGTCAAAGTTTTCGGCTCTCAACTTATCATCTTATAAGTCTATGTTGACGACATAATATCTTGAATCAAAAGTTTCAAGACGAAATACCTTGAATCTCTTAAATTCTAAAAATGGCCTTGGAGTAGCTTGCTCCAAAGTTGAGAAGACACCCATCATGCCTAATTGCGCAAAATCCCACATTTTATGAAAGAATGAAACACATTGAAACAAAGTGTCATCTAATTCGCGATAAGGTGTAGACCAACATTATTCATCTATTGCCAGTTATTACTACAACTCAGTTAACTAAAATACACAACAAAGCTTTGGACCCAATTGCCTTCTATGGTTCTGTACTTGAATGGAAATTTGTTGATCAAGTTTGGTGAATACAATGGTGGTTGAATAGCCTTTTGTCTATCTCGGTCCTTCTATTCTATTCTCTGCTTACAAAAGATGTGTCCCCCTTTCTCTCTTGCCCACTCGGGCATTAAAAGCTCTCTCTCCAGTAAACCACCAGGCAGTTTACTTGGTGGTTACTCGTCTTCCTACTCTCTAGCTTGGTCTTGACTTCTGGGCCTATAACTTCCTATGTCCGAGCCTCTGGCGCTTTGGGCCGATCTGTTGGATCGATGGCTTTATGGGCCAAGTGAGGATGAGCTTGGTTGGAACTTCTATGATGGTCCAGGTTCATCTTCGGGAGATGTTAGATGATTATTTTAATTAATATTAATTTTTTTAGTAGTTAGAACATCTCATTTCCCTTCTTTTAGTTGGTTAGTTAGTTAAGTTGATGAGTTGATTGATATTGAATATAAACATCCTTACTCTTCGATAATCAATTTAGTTCATTTTTCAACATTTCAATCTTTCTAACACTTGTGTTGATTACACAATTTTTATAAACTGGGCTGATCCGTCATTGGATTACATTCTTATTTTTGCTGTACATGTATAATAAATTTCAGATAAATCAGTCATTTGTAGCAATGCAATCAAATAGTCGATATTTGTTTGTATTTTTTATTAGTATATTATATATTGAGTTGACGTTATTTGATGAAATATCAAGTATTTTTAAAAATTTATGAAATTTTATAGGGCTGATATACTCAATAACATCTTTAATTCAATAATTGGATTATTAAAGTTATTAAGTAGAGTAATTCTTATTAGGATAAAAAAAACTAACCATGCATGTCAAATAAACCAAACAGTAGGGAACAATGCAATCAAACAATGTTTATGTAATGACAAAATATATTTATACGAAATCAAACGGTATTAAAGAAGCTGGAATAGCTCAGTTGGTTAGAGCGTGTGGCTGTTAACCACAAGGTCGGAGGTTCAAGCCCTCCTTCTAGCGATTTTGTTATATTTTTCTGCCTTTTGCCCAATTCATTTCATATAGTCGCATTCTCGTACAGTAATTTTTTGTAAACAAAAAGATTATCTATGTGACGATCATATTTCAACATGTGTATAAAGATCATAATTAACTTGTTTTATCAAATTACCATTGGATATATCTTACATGCTCACGTCATACCAGAAACTCACTTTAATATATCTTATGGGGTTGGCCTAGTGAAGCTTCTTTAATATCTTATAGGGTTGGCCTAGTGAAGCATGACAGGAGTCAGGAGCTGTATCTGAGAGGTCTCGGTTCAACTCCCCAATAGTGTCTTTGAACTTTTTGGGTAATTACCTCCCCCAATAGTCCCTCACCCTAAATTTTTTGTAAGGAAAAAAGAAACTCACTTTAAAAAGGCTCTTTCCATGAAAGAGATACACTGACAGCAATACAGCATTATCAAGACAAAAGAATGTTGATGTGGACAGAATTGCCAGCGAAACAAAGACTGTTGAAACCTCTTGGAAAGTTCCCAACCACATCATTATTTTCTTTAGATCCATCCTCGAAGCAACAACACTACACTGTTTGCTTTGACTTTGTGTTGACTGAGTGCTGTGCTCCTCAGCATCACTTACTATAAAATCTTACCTAAACCTCACTTTCACTTCACCATTTCATTCCTAGTTTGAAAAGCATAATAAACAATTCTTGCTTAGCCTAGCAGAAATTTCATATTCAACAACAAACAATGAAGGTTTGAACATATAATTAATCTCTATTATCTCCTTCCCTTCATTATCTAATCATTTCATTGCATTAAAACCATTTGTTCAGTTTTCATTATTTTTAGTTATGTTTGTATATAAATTTATTTTATTGGCAGTAAATATTTTAGTTTGAATTGGAGTACCACTTTTTGATATTCAAAGTATGAATTCCACAATTTTGCTTTTGGCTAATTTCCTTACATTAATTGTTGGGTCCTAAAAGATGTTTGATTTGTTGTGTAACAGAAAGTAGTATTGAAGCTGGACTTGTATGATGACAGAATAAAGCAAAAAGCTATGAAGACAGTTTCTGGCATTTCAGGTATAAAAATTATGTTAGAATTTGAGTTAGACTTAACACTTTTCAATCCATAACGCATTTGAAGTGAGATTCTCAACACACTCTCTCACATGACTAGATAATTGGAGTGTGACCCGAGTGTGGTCCAATAATCGGTGGTCTAACGGATTTTGGATAGACTCTGATACCCTATTTTTCATTTATGGCTAGCTCGGAAAATTGAAATAAAGGAAAAAAAATTTACATCCCTTTTAATAAGTGAATTGGCTTCAATGTAACTAACCTCAAGGGGTTATTTATATAATATTGCAGGGGTTGAGGCAGTGTCTGTAGATATGAAAGAGAAGAAGTTAACCTTAATGGGAGACATTGATCCAGTACATGTAGTTGGGAAGCTAAGGAAGTTGTGTCATACTGAAATAGTTTCTGTTGGACCTGCAAAAGAGGAAAAGAAGAAAGAAGAATCTAAAAATTCAGATGATAAGAAGAAGGATTCAACAAAAGTGGCAGAACCTATAAAGCTTTATGAAGCATATCCTCTTTATTATCATCAGACTAGAGTACCACTGCAATATAATCAATATCAGTATCACAGTGTTACAAGTGTGGACGAGGATCCTAACAACTGTGTCATCTGCTAAATTTTGGAATCTGATCAGAGTCTTGGAATAAAAACAAAAGCAAAAAAATAAAATGAAAAAATTTTGTCAATAATTTTGGGGTGTAATGTAATATGATGGACAACTATACAAGAGGAGTAATATGCTGTACAGGAATTTGAGGTGTATTGTTTGATTATAATTTGTTGGTATTTATGTAAAATTTATTCAATTATTGTATGTGTTATTCAATTGAAAGTGAATTGCCTTTCTTTAAGTAAGTTTAATTTGTAACATATTGTTGGAACATTGGTTGTGAATTGAAAAGTCCCACATTGCTTAGAATAGGCACTTGAAGAGTGTTTATAAATGGGGAGTTCACACCTTTGGATTGAGAACCAAAAGGTACCCAGCAGTTCTGTAAACGGGAAAGCACGCACCTTAACTGACCACCACACGCGTGCGCCGCTGCCGTCCGACCAGGCGGCGCCGCGCGGCAGGCCTGGGTCCGGGCCCGTGCTTGGGCTTGGGCTTTGAGGTGTAAAATTATTTTTTGCGAAAATAATTAATTATTATTTTATTTTGTGCGTTGCTTGTCCAGATTCGTTGAACCGTCCGGATTCGACGAACTAACCGTTGTAGAGAGCCGTTTTTGGCTGTTGAGAAATTTTCTCTAGGTTGTTGAGAAATTTTCTCCAACAGCTTGACTTGCGCAGCAAGTAGGCGGTTGTGGTTGTTGAGAAATTTTCTCCAGGTTGTTGAGAAATTTTCTCCAACAGCCTCGAATTCTCCTATATAAATAGGACCTTCCCTCACTTCATTCTCTGCACCACTTGAGCGCATTTCTCAAGTTCTCTCTTCTCCCTCGAAATTTTCTTCTCTTCTACTCCGTGGCCTGCGAGCCATATTCTTGAGTGGCCTACGTGCCATATTTCAGAGTGGTTATTAACCATATTGATGTGTATTTCTTGAGCGAAATTTCACTGTGCAGTGATATTTCGTAACAGTTTTGACTGGGCTATTTTATCCTGGGGACGTCGTGGTTGATAGCCTGCCTGCACAATTTTGAGCAGTGCCACGAAACGTCTTAAAGAGAGCGACCTAGTCCGCGACTCATCCCAGTAATTTCTTCGGTGGATTGATTTTCTGAAATGTTTTCTGAAACTCAAAAACAACACATATTAAAAGATAAAGAAAGTTATATTTCATCCCAGAGCAAAATGTGTTCATAACAAAGATAGTTTGTTTTGACATGTTCATAACAAAGATAGTAACCACCTCAACTCTTTTTATTTGAACAATACCACCTCAACTCTTACTGAAGTTCGCGGTGGTCAAATCTAAAACTCGGAAATATAACATGAGAAAATTTAAAAGGCAAAAATACACTGCAGGTCCTTTAAGTTATGTATTTGTAACAAGTTGGTCCTTTAAGTTTTTTTTGTAACAAGTAGGTCCTTTAAGTTATCTAACGTGTTCATCGTTGACCTTTTTTGGGCTAAATCATGTTATAGGTTCAGTCGTTTTGAAACTGGTAGTGTTCTGTTAATCCAAAAATTATGAGGGTTAGTGATTTAGAAAGTAGACTTAATTCTGGTCATTTTGGCACCAGTTTGGTTGAATTTGGAGTTGTGTAGCTCGAGTTATAGGTCTCACAAGTTAGGGTAAAAGTCTGGGCTAAATCTTGATATAGGTTCAGTCTTTTTGAAACTGGTAGTGTTCTGTTAATCCAAAAATTATTTGAGTTAGTGATTTAGAAACTAGACTTAATGCTGGTCATTTTGGCACCTGTTTGGTTGAATTTGGAGTTGTGTAGCTCGAGTTATAGGTCTCAGAAGTTAGGATAAAAGTCTGGGCTAAATCTTGGTATAGGTTCAGTCTTTTTGAAACTGGCAGTGTTCTGTTAATCCAAAAATTATTTGAGTTAGTGATTTAGAAACTAGACTTAATTCTGGTCATTTTGGCACCAGTTTGGTTGAATTTGGAGTTGTGTAGCTCGAGTTATAGGTCTCACAAGTTAGGGTAAAAGTCTGGGCTAAATCTTGATATAGGTTAAGTCTTTTTGAAACTGGTAGTGTTCTGTTAATCCAAAAATTATTTGAGTTAGTGATTTAGAAACTAGACTTAATGCTGGTCATTTTGGCACCAGTTTGGTTGAATTTGGAGTTGTGTAGCTCGAGTTATAGGTCTCACAAGTTAGGGTAAAATTCGGAAAATTTAAAAAGGTCAACGATGAACACGTTAGATAACTTAAAGGACCTACTTGTTACAAAAAAAACTTAAAGGACCAACTTGTTACAAATACATAACTTAAAGGACCTGCAGTGTATTTTTGCCAAATTTAAAAAGTGCAATTTTAGATATGCTTGATTTTTATTTTTTATCTTTTTTTTATAGTGTTTTTTTCATGAGTTTTAGTTCTTTTCCCACATGATATAGGACTTGATGAACCTGTATGGAAAATAATAAAATACAGATTCAAATTTTAGTAGCATAAACAGCAAATAAAATCCTTTTTAAACTCTAAATTAGGCAGTGCATACCAATTGGTCCAGTTTCAAACAAATTTTAATTAGTACACTTCACTAACATGAAAATCTCAGACAATCACAAACAAATTGAATTATCATTTCGTTGTAGCAAAAGATTTGAAATAGAAAAAAGTAATAAATAAAAAGCTAAAAAAAACTTGACTAATTTTTCTTGAGCGCAAAAAATAAACATTTGTTTCAAGATTGTGAAAGAATTGATTTTGAAGAAACGGTGTTAAAAGAATTGATTTTAAAACGGTGGATGTAAAAAAGAAAATGTGTGCCTAGTAATGATATTTTAAAAGTGACTTCAAAAGAGTTGATTTCATTTGAATGATGATAATTGATGAATCTAAGACCACTTTTTTTTATCATATTATTGGTTCGTAGTTTTCATCGGCTTTGCCGGTGATTAATCTACGGCGGAGAACCTGGCTGGCCACGAGTTTCCGGCATTGCCGGCCATGTGGTTCTCCCCTCCCAACCGAGTTTTTGTCACACCCAAGATTCGAACCCAAAACCTTAGGGTGAGTTCCAAGTCCAGTTACCACTTTAGCAACCATCTAAAACCACTTTTGATGTATACATATATAAAATCAATTTTATTCACTGCAGTTTATAACCAGAATACATAAATAATACTCCTTAATTTTTGCTCCCAGAATTTATTCTGGGTTTTCCAAAATCTTGAACAGACGGGCACTTAGAAAACGCTAATGTAAGAAGCTAAATTATCGATAAAAGCGTTCATCGACCGTCAACATTCCCACCTAAAATTCGAATAAACCTTGAACATAGGCTAAAAGGCATGCATATCATTAATACAAAAAGTTATATTGGTAAACAAAATCAAGTCAAAGCTCTGTAAGACAAGCTGTGTACAAAAATGATACTAAACAAGTTCCTTTTCTTTGTATAAAACTCTTCAACAGCCCAGTAATTACAACCTTGATTCAACCTGTAAGCTAACACCTCTTTTTTATTGTTATTATTAAAACAAAAAGGATTAAACTATCATATAAAGTATGAAGATTGTATTCGCTCCTTTACTGTGCAAATTCCTCGTCCAAAGGATTTATCTGAAAGTCAAAATCCATGAGTATGTAAAGCTATGTATGTGATACTGATACTACATGCAACTCACCCATGTTCTTATTGTTTGGAGTTTTTATTTTCAGAAGACTTGTCAACTTGAGATTCTGACTTGGATTGATCATCTTGACTCTGAGAATTACATCTATGGTAATAATGGCTCTTGGCAATCTGAATAGCTTCTCTAAGTTCTGTGTACATCTTAGCAGAAGACCCAGAAAAACTATTTAACTGACCAAGAAATCCAAGAAAGCTTGCTCGAAATCGATCAAAACCTGAAATCCAGTCCTCTGATGTATCATCTCCCAATAGATTGTCCGACGATTCGTTACCGATATCCGCTTTCCAGGATGATAGATGAGGATGTTTTGCACCTTTACCGTGGTTCTTCTCTTGACGCGGTAAGAACCGAGCAGTTTCACTTGCCAAGTTTTTGATAGAATCCACAACATCTTGGATTGGTAATTCACCAAGCTTTTCCAACCAGATAGCACATGTTGCATATATTGGTGGACCATACATTCTTAAGGGTGGAGGTTGTGGTCTTCTTTTTTTCCTGCCTGTTTTTTGTTGAAGAAGAACACATTTGTATAGCCATCCATTTATAGCTTCCAGATATGATTTTTGAGCCACAATCCACTTGGTAAAACTTGAAGATAGATAATGGAGTTCACTTTCAAGATAGGAGGCAATTTGTTTACGTACTTCAGATTGCATGGAAATTCTAGGATGGCTATTGTAATATGCTGTTGACATAATCTGAAATTGGAGCTTGTGGCAATCAAACATCACTTCCCACATCCGACTTAACCTGAAACAATAGAAACATATGAAACACAAAGTAATAAAGTTCATATTTATTAGACAAGCAAAATAGCATGCATAAACCATTCACTTTATACCTCAGAAAAGCAAGGAACGTGTTAATCCATATTCAAGGGTTATAGCTTCTGAAAGTTACTAACTTACAAAACAGAACGGCATCGACAAGTGGCGGTACTAAGACCCAGAGTATGGGAGTTGCACACTCCGATACAACATGATTGAGATCGACCGGCACATCATCAAAGAGAAGTTGGATAGTCCGCTTATAGCTAAAACATACATCCCTAGATGGCTTCAAGTGGCAGATGTATTCACTAAGGGACTTCTCATTGAGCGATTTCAAGATCTTACATGCAAGCTGGGAGTGATAGATATTCATTCACCAACTTGAGGGGGGAGTGTTGACTAATATAGTTATTAGGTCGATTTGTTTTATTTGATTTTATATGTACAGTTTTTATTTCCCTCGATATTTCCATTAATTAGGCAATTGTTATTTCCTTAATTAGGTGATAGGATGTCTATATATTAGTGTTGTAATTCCTTTTGTAAAGCAATACGATTGAAGAGAATTTCTCAATTCCACAAGGACTAAAATCAAAAAATGGATATTTTATAGGGACTAAATACATATTTAACCCATGTCATAATAAGCAAAAATGCAGAATTCAGCAACTGAACAACTTAGGATGTTGCTCACGAGTTGATAGCTTTTTGAAAACTTCCGAACGAATCCCTGGTTAGATAGTAGGTGAGTTACGGAGATAATTAGGATTTAGGAGAATAAAGCATGTTTCCTATAAATAAGAGGAGGAATTGAGAGAGGCACAACTTGTCATTGAGAGAATAAGGGCATTTGGCCTTTGAGCATTTGTCATTGAGAGAATAAAGCATGTTTCCTATAAAAACTTCGGATTTTTCTGTAAGATTGGGAATCTTGGAGCAAGAAAACAGGAGTAAGGATGAAGTTCTATAAAACAAGAACCACAATGGCAAAGAAGATAATTAGGAGAATATGGTAGCATGAAACCTAGCCTTAGTAACCCATGACAGCATGAAATATAATATAACATAATACATGACAGCATGAAACCTAGCCTTAGTAAAACAAAAGGAATCTAAAGAACCATACCCTTCAATTAATTCCTCAAGCTGTGGCTGAAGTTCTTTATCTCGTAACTCCTCAATCTTCTTAGAGATAGAATCAATTCTAAGAATAGCAATTCTAATTCTTGAATGAAGATCCTTAACTACAGCACGCGTTTTATCAATGGTAGAGGTCTTTTCTCCTTTTGATTCCAACTGCTCTAAGATTTTACATTTCATGTCATATTCCTTTCTAATCACCCCACTAGCCTGCAATTAACAGAAATAAACAATGATATTTGCAGATAGACGGAGAAATGCCCATATTAAGATCACATAATAATGTTATAAAGAATAAAGAAGGCAACCACTTTTAGGGCAGCACACTGATGAAGAATAACAAAAGCTATTTTTGTGTCAATTAAGAATTTAAGAGTTTAGCAGTGGAGGCTAAAAATACTAGCTTCAGCTACCCCGCACTGCTATTCGGACTCATATCTACTGTACTAAAGAATTGATACTCAAGTCGTCATATTGATGGATTTGTTCGAGGATATGGAAATATCTTACAATATTTTGATATTACCTGATGATCATCGTCAAGCTAAACGAAGGTCTTTTCACAAGTTTAAAGATTATATGGAAGTCTAGTTGATATATATGCCTCTTATAACAATATAGTCATGACCCCAAACCAACACCCTCTTCAAATTTTGATTTTTTTAAACATCCTAGTTCTACATGATTTGACAGACAAACACACTAAAGAGATATTTTTTTTACTGATAACACTAAGGATATCAAAGTTTGGCCCTAATCAACTATCACGCCCGGATAAGTAACTACTAAATCTATTATCTAACACCGTAAGCATGTTGAACAGGAACAGACCAGAAGATGAGAAAGAAATGGGTAGCACGGTATAAACCAATCAACTGATTCACAATTAACATTTGATGTCCTTCATTCTACTTTGGCAAGTACCTTTTATTAAAATACTCGTTTATACCAAAAAAAATCAAAGCCTAGTCTTCAAATGTAAACCAGGAATTCTACAACATCCTACTATTAGAACATGACCTACCCGAAATACATTATGTCTTCTTTAATTGATTATAAGAAAATACACAAACAGTACAAAAGTACCTTGACTTCATCATAGAGCTTCTTTTCCCATGCATATAATCTATCCAAGGTTGATGCATGGCTTCCAGAGATCATACAGAAACTATCAAAGAAATTATTTGTAAGGTCGTCTATATCATCTTTTGAGTTTGCTCCCAAAGGGTTTCTGGACGAAGAGGATCGAGATGACATTGTCCTATGCCAAGTTATGTACTTAACCGAGTTTTGAGCAGGTTCTAAGAAAATGTAACAAAAAAGTAAGATATAGAATTATAGAAACTGCTTTTAACAAACAACAGTGGGTATAGATAGATTGCATTTCATAAGCTTCTATTCTCATAACATATCAGAGAATAGTTTACCAAGATAAACACAAAAAAAGGTCATGGTCATGACTCGTGAATCATATTAACAATACAGTGGAAGAGAAATCCACTACTATCAGAATTCAATAAAAAACTTCCAATTATTTATCCAACAATACCAAGATTTAATAACGGGATATAAAGCGTTCCTGCTAAAGCATATTTTGCCTCCAAAGATATAAGTCTGAACCAAATAGAAAGAACAACAGAAATACTGAAGCAAATATTGGTAACATGAAAGAATGAAAGCAAAATAACAACAGAAATACCTTCTGGAACTTGACTTGGATCTTCCCCACATGAGAAACATGACTTCAAAAGTGAGGATGCCACCGAACCATCTGTTACAATTAAGAATTTTCTTGCTTAAACATTCATCTTAAAGTGAATTACATATACTATAGTATAGTAATGAAAATAAATTTCTAAAAACCTATCAGAAACTGGAACATTTTTTAACCATACGAACAAGACATTTGAGTCAAAAAGGTACCATGATCTCAGTAATAGACATTCATGCAGGAACTGCCTATAACCTATAGGGTAAATTCCCTTCTATTTATTCCAGCCAAATAAATATCTAGATAGCATATCTTGTGTAGTCTACATGATTGTCATAGTTTATAAACTAATAGGGAAAGGAAAGCGTGTCATTCAAAACCTCATCATTTTTATTTTAATTGTACATCTCTACAAATGGATTTGGATGCTTTCATGTGGCTTTTTCTCTGTCATGTGAAGAGAGTGACAAGCAAAAAGATCCAGTGCAGGGCTCATAAATTGTGTCCTGTCCGGGATCTTTCCACATGACCCTGTAATGTGAAAAATTCACAAAGGGGATTCATGTCTTACTAAGAACTGCTAAAATTTAGCATTCCCGGAATGGTAACTGATACAGATAGAAATATTGAAAATAGAGAGACAGGAAAATTACTTTCTTTTCCAGGAAATATAGGACGGAAGTGCAATTTATTAGCTTCAAGCATTCTCGGAACTTCTTTACCAGCTTCGGATGCTTTAACAAAGAGGAATTCAATATCTTTCATGCTTGAAAAGAAATCCTTAGGGGCAACTTTATTTTCAGAGTGGTTTTCTTTCTCCTTAGGCGCAACTTTATTTTCAGAGTGGTTTTCTTTCTCCATTGATTTATTTGTTTCAGCTGGAAGCCCTGATACAGTAGATGCTGTCTTAAGTGGTGATACATCAGGAGAGGCAGAGCTCCCCTTCTCCCCATTCACAGCTAAATCCCCTGCCTGAGGCTTTGTGCCAGGTAATCCATTGGCTTGAACATGGTCACCGACTCTATTAAAATTTTCAAATCTTCGGACGAGAGTATCTATGGCAGGCTCATCATTAAATTCATCTTCAGAGTCCTGAGAGTCTTCACTTTCATGAGAAGAAACCTTCTCGTCATCGTCTTCCAACTCAGGAATTCCTTCCTCCTCCTTTAGTATTGTTATATCAACGGCACTTCCCATATCTTGGTGCAGGCCGTGTCCTTCTTGAAGGGAAAATTGATGGTCAATAGGATGCACAAGACCAAAAAAATCCCATGGTGGAGTTCCGGCTGGAAGAAAAGAGTCTTCAAATACCGATGTTTCAGTCCTTTCAGTAGAACGAGGAGTGGCATTTTGTGGCGTACTTGACGATGTCACTGTTCCTGTAACAGGTACAGGTGGTTTTTGTTCTACCTTTTTAGAAGAACCACTGCTAAATTTCATATGATTTGCATGAAACTTAGTAGAGCTGGGAGGAGAGGGCATTGGAGAAAAGGCTTCAGTTGGATCAATGTGTTGTGATGCAGATGGTGAAGAGAACGATAACTGAGACGGGGTCTTCTCAGTAAAAGCAAGTGGCTCAGGGCGTTGCATTAGTCGAAGTATACAAGGAAGATTCGATTGGTGCTTCAGGTTCCATGAATTTCCTCAGAGCAGTTCCTGTAATTTTCAAGGACTGGACATATGAAACATATGCAGCTGCTAGCGAGCAACGCCCATCAAGTGCTTGCCTAACAAATTTCTTCCTTTCACGGCACAGCTGGAGTGCCTTGTCATCATCCAGTTTGGAGCCTGAGGCCCCCATTAGACCAGAAGTAGCCTAGCTTTCCCTTGATGCAAATACTGGAGTAAGATTTATATCTGCAGATTAATTCAGGATCAAACGTATTAGAGAAGCGATAAATTAATGATATACAAATTTTAAAGACAATAAACCAAGGAACAACACAAGATAATTACAACTTAGAACGTGTCTTCATGTCCACAGAAACCATATTCTGGAACTTTATAATAGTCACTAGCATCAAGTCTAATCAAGTGGTGCATGTGTTAAAGTTATACTATGTAGCACCGACACCGACATGCCTTGTGTCGGACATCAACAGTGATACTTCAATTACTTGTATTTTTCAAATTAAAACCCGTGTTTGCGTTTTTTTGCCTGTGTCGTGTCTGGTGCCCGTGTTTGTGCTTCATAGGTTATAACTACGACTGATCTCCATCATCAATATGCATCGCGACAAAAATGTTAATAGAAATGAATCTGACCGACACGCCGAAAATTGCACTTTTTAAGAAAAAATGTTAATCAATATCTAGTTTGGACAAAATTCCTCCGCGGGCAATTATTGGGGAAAATATTTAAAGAATCATAACAATAACTGAATTTTTAAAGCAATGGCTTCTCATTTAAGTAAAACTTTTTAGGCAATATCTTCTCATTTAAGTAAAAATTATCTTTTGAATCTTAATTTGTTAAGAAGCTCTCTTTTGAATCTTAATTTGTTAAGAAGCTCTCTCATTTAACTTCTACATAAACACTTATAAGCAGTAAGTGAACAACCCTAAACTTATTTTAATTAAGAAGCTATGTAAGCTAGAACAAGGGTAAAAAATTCATCAAGCAGCACCATCAATTGCTCAAGGAAAACAAGCACAATCAAATCGAAATTGAAAGAACATGCACTCCCCCAAGTCCCAACATCCAAATTTCTAAGCAACTTTTTCACTTATCTGAAAAATAAAAAATCAGATGAACAACAGATAACATGCTCAGAAAAGGCATAAATAATCCCAAAGCCGAATTCCCAAACCCCCCTTCTATGATAGTTACAAAAATCAATCCCACATAACAGCAATTCCACATCAACTACGCGCAGTAAAAAAACAAAGTGCTTGGAGATGCAGAAAGCAATCAAATTTAACAGCAAAGGAGGCAACTTTAATAGGAAAACAAAAAGTGAGTAATCCTTAAAAACTCAGAAAAGTTTCACTCAAACTTAAATGGCACAGTACATCCATGTATCAGTATCTGTAACAAAGAGCAGAAGAAAGAACACAATAAACAAAAACAAAAGGAATAGAATTTGATGAAGTTAGGGTACCGATGGAGTGCTGAATCAGAGGTGAACGCGAGGGAATTGGATTCCAGCGAAAATCATGGACAGAGAAAGGGATTAGTGTTTATTTATTTTTTCTGGAGAGAGGAGAAAGAAAGGGAAATTGTAGAGAGAGAATGAGAAGAAAGAAAGGAAGAATGAGAATCTTGATCGGTCCATGCAAAAAGCATATTATACCATCTGAGTCTGACTCGGATTGAAGAACTGTGGAACCCACACGAAGTGTACAAAAGGAACCTAGGATCACAATTACAAGCTTTGACCCTTCTCAATCTTATCAAAATTCCCCTACCTTTCTTGTTTAGCCATATAATTCTCTCTTTTTTCAACCATTCACTTTCATGTTTTCTTTTTAACATAGAATCATGTATATCTTTTTTAAGTTTAGAAGACTATCTATTATTTTTTAGGGTTTGGTTTCACTTGAAAAAAGGCGCGAAGTTGGATAACTTCGATGAAATGTTCTGGAGGCTGGATAGGGTTTTGTGTAATGTGAACTCGAAATTGAGATTTTGTTAAGTCTCTTTCTCGTATTGATTCTGATCATCATCCTATTAGGATCATTAACCAAGTAGGCGGTTGGTAAGAGGAGAAGTTTTGTTTTCTAACTGCTTGGGTGCTCCATGAAGATTCTGGGAATGTGGTACACAAATTTTGGATTAAGTGGGACTACCGGACACATAATGTTCATATGGAGATAGAAACACTAAATACTATCATGCGAAAACTACTACGACACAAAGGAAAAACAATGTTCTGATGTTGCGAGCTCTGTATGGTAATTGGATTGAAGACTAACAACTACTCATTGACTTGGCTATGAAATTCTACTTCGATCTATTAAACGAAGATGCTATTGAGAGAGGTTTTCGTCAAACCACAAGTTCCCTTCCCATTTTGTTGAGAACTCTCATGGTTTAGATAATATGGTCCTCGGGAAGTTAAAGAAGTTGTGATGCATATGGGTCCCCTCAAAGCCTCTATAAAGGATGGACTCTTGCTTGTTTTTTCACAGAAAAAATTGACTATGGTGGGCAGTGACGTGTGTGATCTTATGAAGGGTGTTTGGAATGACTGACTAAAGTTCTAGTTTGAACACCACGTTGCTTGTGCTGTCGCAAAGGTGGACAAGCCTGAATTTATTACCCTGTTTTGCATTATCTCCTTTTGAAATTTGTTCTGCAAGTGCATTACAAAACTTATAAGAAGAATGAAAGTAAAAAAGCGATTTAATGTCTATCAAAATACACATGGAAAAGGACTATGATAGATTGTCTTTGTCTTTTAGTTGCACACATACGATACACGGTTCCCACCAAAAAAAAAATTGTCTTTGTCCTTTATTTGTAACTATCTTGAAGAGATTAAACTCACTTTGGCCATGATTTACTTAATTATGAGGCACATCACCACTAGCTCCATCGATCTTATGCGGAATGAAAATATTCAATCGAGGAAATTTCTCCTATAGTTGATTCTAACTAGTCATAGTCTGTTGAGGTTGATTCAAGAACCAATCTTTAGCTTTTCCATGATCACTCGGTATCAAGATGTTGAGAGGCACCCAAATTTGGGTACAAATGGTTCAACATTCTATTGTCGGGACCACTTGGTATCAAGATGTCAATAGGCGGACCATAAAATAGTTTTGTTTGGAATCTCGGCATCTTGTTGACAAGTGCTCTCAACAACAAGATGCGAAAACATATGAAGTCAAATAAAAAAAGATAGGTAGCATGGGCTTAGGTCCTCATTATTATCAAAAAAAAAAGGTAGGTAGCGTTTTACCTTCTCTAGCGCGTTACTACACAAATATGGCCACAAGGAGGTGTAAAAAGCCCTTGTTGATGGAAATAATGAATGATATAAAGAAGTCAAGGTATTGACCAAAAAAAAAAAGAAGTCAAGGTAGGGGAGTGGGGTGGATTAGGGTGGAGAATATGGTGTGGGTGAAGAAAGAATGAAGTAGAAAGGAGGTGGGTTAGGGAAAATAAGTGAGAAATATTTTATATTTTCAGATTGGGAGGGGGAGGTGCCAAAAGCCATGGGGAGGGGTAGATGCCAACATTAGGTATTAGCAACACCATGAGACCCATCTTTCAAGTGATGTAACTTGCATAGGGCCTTCTCTTTGGTTTTACTTCTATCTTAGACGGAATTAAAATGTATCACTTTTATAATATAAAAAAGTTAAATTCATCACTTGTAAGCATATTTGTGAGAATCAATCTGATTCGATCGATTCAACCAGTTGGATAGAGAATTGGCCAACTAGGCAATTGGTTTAACCCTAATTAGATTGCAATTTGGTTGAACCACCCAAAATCAAATTGAACCACAGTCAAATGACTAATTGACCTGGTTGAAATGCCCAATTTTTTTTGTATCTTACTTACTTTTCTACAAAAGATATAACTTTTTATTAATTTATTTATTAATTGTTAAACCGGATGAACCAATTAAATCATAATCTAGAGATCTCACCGCAATAAGATTTTAACATTGCTTTTACCTTCTTTCGTCCCATTTTGTTATCCTTTTAATATACACCAAACATAGAACTAAACCAATATATTTATATTATTTATCTACCAAATATTATATGTGTGAACTTCACTGAACAAGTAAATGCTAAACAAATATGACGTGATCAACTTTATAATAAAGGAATTATGGTCCGATTGAAGAACCATAACACTATTATACCAAAGTTGAGCTTAACATCAATGCCTCGACCTCAGCATTACTTCAATGAGACGTATTTACAAGCTGTACTTTGATTACTAGAAGGTTAGCGTTTCAAGCCACAGGTCAGTTTACTATAAAACATTACTGATTTAGTGATTTTGAAATAGTTAATCAAAATAAGCCAACTGCATTCACTACCAAAGCCTATTTATATATATATATATATATATATCCATGAAGCTACGCAAAAAACGTCAGGCAGCAAAATCTGTAGTGCACTAGTGCTTCACCTAGCATTCCCTGTACAACAGGGTAAGTTAGTTTACATCAGACGAGAGGAATTTCGAGTTACTCTTCTCCCATCAGAAACAGCTGATGATGGTTGAGATTCACCAGACCCTTATATTTCTGCTTCACGAGTTTTCCGTAATCTACCTCTCCTTTGCACCAATCCACTGCTATGCTGGCTTGCTCTAAGTTCATTCAGCACTTCCTGATTGCTGCATCCAACTTCTTCATCCTCAACAATCTTACTGGTTCTTCGCCTCTTTCCTTTAGAAACAGGCGCTTGTTGGCTTTCCCTAGGTACATTGTCATTTTCAGTCTCTACGGCTTCTTCCTCGGGTACCGTAAATGGCCATGAAGTGCCACAACCTGGGCAAACTTTTGCACCCTAAACACCAGTGAGTAGCAATGTTAAGATAGACAGGAACTCTCTACATTTCTAAGTTGGTGAAAATGAAACAAGCATGATACCTTTTTCTGCAAGAATAGTTGCTTCAGGCAGTAGTGATGAATTCGTACAGTGCAATTTTCATTTCGGCATAGCTCTGCCTGTCATACATTGAATAATGAATTATCAGATTCAGAAGAAGCAATATTGTATCAAAGTATAAAAGTTGCTATCTAAATATTTCAAAAATTTCCATGTTACTTGAAATAGAAACAAAAATTGGCAATTTTTGCCTTTTTGGGTTCTCAATGCATCCTCAAACTAAACAGCTAGATAACAGGAACTATATTACACCATAAAACTGATTACAAAAAAATGATCACTAAGTAAATAACCACACCATTTTGTTTCTATGCATACAAAAAGTAAATAACCCTTCAAAAAAATGATTATTGTCAATATAGAATATAAGATAACCCTTCAACTTGTTAATCGTGTTCAACGAAAGATCACTAAGTAAATAACCACACCATTTTGGACCTGATTAATCAATTGTCTTTCAAAATTTTCCCAATAGTTTACATGATACAAAATATTTAAATCCAAACAGAAAGGGTAAATAGAAAGTTCAATGCTGAATAAAAATAACTAAAACTACTGATGTGAAAAGAAAAAGAAAGTAAGACTATCACAGTGCAACAGGAACAACCTTTATTCCAGCTTCATTGCAAACTTGACAGGATGGAACGTCATTATTTCGAAACCAGCTGCGAAGATCCAGAAATGACTTGACACCAAGTCCAACATCACCATCTGTGGTCGAATTGAGCCACGAGTCCCTCACAAGTTCATGTAGAGTTTTTTCCTTTTGAGACATGCCAAAATTCTTCAATGCAGTTGGGACACGTGATTGGCTTCCTTGGGATTGTGGCTGGCTTCCTAGAGCTTGTGAATCTGCCACAATTGTAACCTGAACACAGACCATGAAACTTGAGCACTATTGGCTAAGTACACAATACAATACACGAAAGATATTTTCAATGAGATCAGTATCATCTATGTTTCAACAAATATCGGCCAAACATTGTCCTCTCAGTAAATCCTGTACAAGTTTTGAGAGCAGATCAGGTTATCTTGTTGTCCAGTATGTACAAATGGTTTGGCAGCAAACAATAACAAAATTAAAATAAAAAATATCTTCAATGGGTTAACAACCACTTTAGTCCCTAAATGTGTGAAACATTGTCCATACAGTCTCTGAATGTAACAAAACTACAAATAATCAACAAAAGTGTCTTTTGTTAGTCACTTTTGTCCCCAACGTCAACTTTGATCCCAAAATAGGTTGATGTCAAGGATCAAAATGATTAATAGAAGACACATTTGGGGACCTCTTTTGTGATTTCAATACTTTTAGGGACTCAAGTGACGTGTTACACTTTCCATGAACAAAGTGGGTGTTTACCCTATTTTCAACAAGACCAATAGTTTTTTCCTAATCACATCTGAAAGTCAAACCACCCAAGAGGATGGTCAAACTTTAACATTTTAACACAATTCTAGAAATTAAGATAAAAAAAGCACTAAAGATGATGGACGATGGTAAAGTGGATATATAGGAGGGTATATATGTTTGGTATAGGAGTGATCAGAGGAAAAAGGTATAACTTTGCTTATGAGGAGGCATACTACAAAACTGTGGTAATAAGGAACTGATTGTAGATTAAGCTAAAAGACTTGAACATTAAAGAACATATTTGATTTTATCTCATGGAGACCCATATGGACTTCAATGATTTCGAACAGATTAAGAAGGAAATCAGAAGACCTTCATATGGACTTCAATGATTTCGAACAGATTAATGATATTGTACAAAGAGAAGTTCTGCGGAAGACTCCAGCGAAGAATGGAGTTTCTACTGCATGTACTCAAGCTATAAAGGACATGAATGATAGTATTGACAAATGCACACATTCATGACGTGTACATAAAATTTTCCTAAAACAATAGGTTTGCATCATGTGTTAACTGGGCATATTCATACCTTTCTCTAGGTCTTATAGCATATTTAGGTGCTAGTATCTCAAACCACACATTTTGCGGAAGACAATCCTAGTTGATGAGGGGAGACAACGAGTAGCCTCAACATGAGCTGGGAGGAGAGATTTTGCAACCAAAGGGTCTTCAATTCAGTGGGAGCAAGAGGAGTATATAGAATGGAACCCAAATTTAGTTAGATGGGAATTGGCAATGTTCAATAGATGAAAATTGGGGATCATGTAATATGACAAGTTACATAATTTACAATTGATTGCATCTATGGACAAATTGATTTCCACTATCTAAGTTGTTTAGCCCCGTCCATCCAACAAGAAAAAGAATCTTAATAATTTAATTTACTGATAAATTATGAATGTTTCACATTGATATGTTTACATGGTTCAAACACCAAAAGTTAAGCCAAAATCCAATTTTTAATGAGCAGAAAATTGTAGGCAGGTGTGAAAGATTATAACCTGACTTTCCAAATTAAGATTGAGAGCACCAATGCTGGAGATGAAACCATTTGCAGTGGCATCTTGAACTATTGCTTCAATCTGTTGTTTGCCATTAAAAGGAGACAGTAAGACTTTTTTGTCTCAAATGTCATAGTATCAGACATACAATTAGTAATCAGCACAAACAAATGATATTATTCTGTACAAAGTACAAACAGCAGCATGTATAATCAAACCCATGAAGAAGATATGATAGTCCAATTATTGATTACTTTCCTTTAAATTGTAAGTAGGTCCGGGGTTAGTAAGAATTAATGAGATTTACTGCTTACTAAACCTTCAGAACCTTATATCTGACTTATCTTTTCCCACTTCTTTGATCGTGTACACATGAATAATGTTCGTGCAATATAATATCTGACAACCCAACTATTCCATCTCTAACAAATGCAGTCAACATCCTAAAATTCATTATTTTTCACCTAATTATATTATTACTGACCCAAACCATTTAGGTGTTTCATCATCAAATGTCGATTTTCCACATAAATTGTCCATACAAAGACATACTTCGCTCATTTTAAACAAACGACACTGCCCAATGATAGACACACACCAATGGATGTACACCCGAGACCAAAACTACTTCAATGCATTATACAAAGTAATTGTACTTCTTCTACATATGTGGGCAGACACAAAGAGAAACGGAGGCAAGTTCAACTACACTCACAATGGCCTTATAGAAAGCAATCTGTGGTACTGTGTACTTTGTCCCCAGCTTTGATTGTTCATCCGAGACAGTATTGACTACTCCATAATAAACTTGGCCATCATATTGATTTATGCATCCACGCAACTCAAAATTGGCACAAGTAAGGGCCTTGTTTATTGCCAGAATAAACGCATTGAATATTCTACGATCAGTGCCTATATCAGGAAAGACCAATGCAAATCAAGGTCATGATATAAAGAAAAATGCTAATATGATATTGAACATATGTAGTCCCGAAGTAAAATTCAAAAAATACAAAACATAAATTCCTTTCTTTTTTATTTCCAAATCAGGTTGCCTTTCATCCTCAGCACTCATCAATAATCATACAACATTAGATTGAATGATCAGAACTATAATTCATAACAATCTTTATTCCAAATTACCAATCATGGACAGTGTTGTCAAATGGCGGTTATGGCGGCGCCATGGCGGAATGGCGTGGCGGAATTTGAGCACGCCGCCATACAAAAACGGAAATATGGCGGAATGCCAATGGCGGCGCCATGGCGGGCGTTATGTGTATGGCGGTTGTGGCGGCGTGACGGAAAATGGCGGACAAAACGGGAAAAATTACAAAAAAATTGGGTTTTGGTCATGTAACCCAACCCGAAATTAACCCAAAGGGTTAAAAAAGCAAAACCCTAATTCTGAAATACTCTCTCCCTCTAACGGTTACTTCCTTCTAAAATCTTACAACACCGCACTCTTCTCTCTCCCCCCCCCCCCCTTTGCTGCTTCTTCTCCTTCCCTTCGTTGCTTCTTCTCTCTCCACCAGCAGGAACCCTATCGACCACCAGCAGCAAAGGTCGCGACCACCAGCACTCCAGCAGCTACCTCGCAGCCCTTTCTTCTCTCTTCGCCGGTTCCAGCTCTGTTTCTTACGCTGTGTTCTGTTTTAGTCTCTTTTCTTTTCTTTTTCTTTTTCTTATCTTGTTGTGTTCTTGTTTTTATATTGTTAGTCTTCTTTCTTAGTCTTTTATATTGCATTTGTTTTCTATTGTTGGTCTTCTTTCTTTTTTTTTTTCTCTGTTCTTAATCTTAGTCTTATTTTTTTGAAACTCTGTTCTTGTTTTAATTATTTTTTTTTATATTGTATCTGTTTTTTTTTCTTTCTTAGTCTTTTATATTGCATCTGTTTTATATTGTTGGTCTTCTTTCTTAGTCTTAATTTGTTTTCATTTTTTTTCTTTGTTCTTAATCTTAGTCCTATTCTGTTTGTGCTATTTTTTTTAAATAAATTGATATGTTTCATTTTGTTGTTATTTTGATGTCTTAAACTTAATTCGAAGTGGTTCTTGGTTGTTTATGACAATTTGATAGAGACTAACGATATTTTGTACCAATTAAGTCTATGATTTTTGACATTTATTAATAGGCTTTTGGATTATTTTTTGTTTTTTTGTATGTATATTAGTATATATATATATATATATATATATGTTTAATTTTTAAAAAAAATTGGTCCGCCATGACGTCCGCCATATGCCGTTACGCCATCCGCCATATGTTTATGGCGGATTTTTGGCTCGCCGCCATAGACCGCCATCCGCCATTAACAAGACTGATCATGGAAAAAGTTTAAATTTTGGATGTCAAAACTACAAACTTCAGTATAAATTAAAATTACAAAACTAAAAAATGGGGAGACAAAACTGAAAAAATAAAAGATCTATTCAACAAGAAAATAACACTGATAAACATTTTCAGGGAAAAAGGAAAACCTGGGTTTTTCTTAGTGAGTTGCTCAAACATGGAGTGTAAGTCTTTCTCCTTGAGTGGGCCCCGTGACAAGAGAGCTTGAATTATGGCTTGGTGCCTCCAGCTTAAGGCACCCGACATGCTTCTTTCAATAGCAATTCAGAAACCCTATAGTGTAACTGACTTAGGGAAAATTAGGGTTTAAAATTTGCCCTAATATCTGCCAGATTTTTAGGATTAGAATTGATGATGATGATGATGATGATGCCTTGAAGACTGGAACAAAATAAGAGCAAAATAAGAACCCAACTCATCATTATACACAAAGTACTGCTTCTAAGGCCGCCTTAGTAATAGAACTCACAGCATAGTAATAGTTTTAACTCTTTTCTCGCAGAGCTTTTGCTCTTCCTTAATGCAAATTTGACAAGTCTATTAATGCACCAAACCACAACCTTTACAATTTTTAATCAAGACACAGCTAGAAAGTAACACCCCCTAGAGAAACAAGCATTTTAAGTTTGTTCCACAGTTCTAAGAATAAGCACGTAACTAACTACAAATTTCCAGACCTCACAAACTCATCGATCTGAAACTATCTTACCAAAAACACGAAGAAAAATAATCAGTGTCACTGTATAAGAGCGAAGCAACACAAACCACAAAAATCAGAACACAAAGAAATTCAGATTTTGCGCATATAAAACATAAATTTACCTCCGCAATTCACATTCTGGACGACAGGGAAAGGGAAAGAAGAGAATGCCGAGCGTTTGGGGGTAGAGCGTGAGAGGTGCGAATCGTGCCGGCAGAGGAGCGATTAGGGATTAGAAAAACTCAAGCGTTGGCTTGCTGAGAAAAGCTTGGGAAAAGAGAGGGAAAATAATATGGCTCAGGCGGGAGAGAAAATTAATTAATAGTAAAAGATCAATTGTGGGCTAATGCCGAATCATGGTTTGGACAACCTAAATTATATTGAAGTTGTTTTTTCTCCTGAATTTAATAGTGATTTTCAATTATATTTTAACTTTTTTTTTCTCTCATAATTAATTTTGGCTATCCAAAATCTTAAACAAACATGTATTTAGTGTCTTTTTGTTTAAGTTTTTGCGGAGATCAAAATGGAGTTTGATGAAAGCATGCTCTCATAAGTCTTTTCTAAATTGGCCTTGAAACGGAGAAATCGGTACGCGAGCATTTACAATGATTCTGAAGTAATAGATAGGGGTGTCAAAATAGTCCATTTGTCCACCGGATATCCGGTCCATCCATAGCAAAATCCATCCAATCCATCCACTACAAAAAAAAAATATTAATGGATTGGATTGAATCCATCCGTTTGATTTTGTGGATGGTTGTGATCCATCCATTATATTTTCTAAATCCATTGGATTACAATAACTACAAAATTAAAATCCATTGGATAATTAATTTTTTTAAATAAATCTATTGCATAATTATAAAAATACTTTTTTTACCAAAAAACATTTTTTAAAATATATTTTTTTTCCAGAAACTTTTTTTAAAAAAATTCATTCTATAAATAATTTTTTTTGACCAAAACTCAATCAAAAATTAATATAATATATAATATATATATATATAATATAATATAATATAACCACCGGAGGGCCACCGCGAGCCACCTCCGGCCACCGTCCGCCGCCACCGGACCACCGCCGGCCGCCGGAGCGCCGCCACCGGAACCACCGCCGGCCACCGGAGCTCCGCCGTCGGCCGCCGTACCGGCCGCCGGAGCTCCGCCGCCGGCCGCCGCGCCGGCCGCCGGAGCTCCGCCGCCGGCCACCCCACCACCACCACATATATAAATACATATTTATATATTATATTATATATATATATATTAACAATATTATATACATATAGTTATATATATATATATATATATATATATATATATATATATATATATTTATAAATCTAAAAAATTCAATTTTGTCAAAAAATAATAATAAATTCAATTTCTACAAAAAAAAAAATATTAAACTTTTTTTTGACTTAAAAGATTTTTTTATCAAAAGATTTGTTTATATTATAAACATATTAGTGGATGGATTGGATATCCATCCATAAAAATATTGCAAATGGATGGATTGGATGAATTTTTTTGTAAACGGATGGATTGGATTGGATTTTTTTGGCACAATTTTGGTGGATATAAATGGATAAATGGATTGTCTTCAATCCATCCACTATAATCCAAATCCAAATCCATCCAATCCATCCATTTTGACACCCCTAGTAATAGATTCTCAGTAGCTGTGTATGGGGGAAAAATATAAAATTCGAATTATTCAATAAATATGTTTTGATTTGACTAGATTCATTTGGAATTTAGGTAGTTCATATAATATGAACTTAACATAATGTGAGAGATTTGGATTTGTCGCAACTGAGATTCATGGAGTTTCCCACAGTCAAGTGATCTCAATCGTTTGAATGAGATTAGGCGACATTACAACTTTGGCAAAATAGGTAAAGATTTCGAAAGTGATATGTGAAATCGTTTGACTAATGGAAACTGCGTGATTTCCAACTCCTATAATTTTGTTTCCATAAGTTGAGTCGAGCTAGTTTGCAAGTTCAAATTATCGTTATTAATTCTTAATTTTTAAAAACATTACCTAAATGTTGTTTTAATCAATTTTTAATATATTTCAACTAATAATTGATATTCATACCATGATTAATATATTTTAAAGCAAGTTTTATATATCTAACTAATGATTAAAAAAATTGGGAATAATATCCCACCAAACTAAGTTATCTACACTTAACCAAATTGTCGTTCCATCTAATGTGAAGCTTCCAAAGCATTAAAGAAAAATTATATAAAGCATAAACCACAAGCGACGAATCCCATTCCAACTAGAGCGTGCTCCAACTTTTATGATGAGCCAACTCAAAGGCTAACATAGCCCCCAAAGAGTTCAAAGAAAGTAAATTTGCACTAAAACAATCAAAAGAAGCAACACTGCTATCACAAAAAATACCCCCACAAACGAAAAGTCCAGGGAAACCCCTAAATGCATCATCTGTTTTGCCCTGAATAATATTTAGAAGGATGCCAGATAATCGAGATGACTTTGTGAGAATTTCTAGAATGTATAGAAACATCAAAAGCTTTAAGGATTTGTAAACCAATTAGAAATAGTTGATGACATATGACCAGAACATTGGTTATTAACATGGCCAACATTAGCAATGATGGATTTTATGTTTCACTGCATAGAGACCATCATAATATTTTTATAAATTTGTACAACAATTTTAATCACATTTGGTTTGATTCTAAAGATATTTAAAAACAAATACAAATTTTTGTAAGTTTTTATATAATTATGCATCTAAACAGCTAAAATTTTGCATAAATATTTTTCAATATACATATTCAAGCACAAATAGCTTACCTAATGCAAGCGCTTAAATAAGCTATTTAAGCAGCGCATTCATAGATTGCTTGAGATAAAGCTTGTCCATTACTTCTCTAATATTTAAGCAAAGCACTTAAAACCCAAAGTTTGAGAAAATGATTGTTTGGGCTTAGTTGAGAGGCAGTGACTAGAGTGGTCTAACGCAACAAATGGTTTACAATGGATCAACACTTGAAAATCAATAGAACCAGCGACTACCGATGTCGTCCCCTCATAAGTAGAAGCTCACAATCCTCAACGACGATCTGATCAATGCCGATTCACAAACAAATATATAGCACAAATGGTAGATACTTTAGCTCCTTAACCATTTGGTTAAGGGTTCGATCCTTGGCTGGTGCATATGAAAAAATACCTGGTGGAAGAGGTCAACCCCTTAAATAGATCTCAGTACCTCAAAGGATTAGTCTCTGCAGTTGCGCACGCAGGGAATACCTTGGATTACCAAACAAAAAAATCGACTAGAACACCATTGAGACACTCATTCATTTTGCCAAATCCACGCCGATTTTGTTGCCATTGTTTTATAGCACCATGTTACCCCTTTTATGAATTAGTTCAATTGGTAGTGGCATTGTGCTAATTTGGATGCCAGTAGACAGTAGGGGAACAAATTTGAGTTTCCTCTTCCACTAAACTCGCCCAAAACAGGGGCAAAAGAAAAAGCTGCAAATCATATTGATGTCAGATTACAATGAAGCCATTAAATGACTGATATGAACTACTAATATTCAAAGGTAAGTAGTCATTTTTGTCCCTAATGCGTGAGGCGCTATCATTATAGTCTTTGAATGTTTCAAAATTGCAAATACATTCTTTTTTGTTAATTTTAGACTAAATTGACCAATAAAATAACACATTTGAGGACCAGAATGATTCATTAAAGACACTTGAGGATGTCTCTTTACAATTTTGATACATTCATAGACTATAAAGATGGTGTTTCACACATTCAAAGACCAAAATGATTGTTTACCCAATATTCAAACCAAAGCAATTTGAATAGTAACTAACTGCACAATATAAGCTCTGTATCACTGTATGATCAATCTTTATTGTTGTGTGATGCACAAAACTCTAAAAACTGGACATTTGTAATTCTCATAGGGAAATTATCTTCGTATGTAAATGCCCTCCAACAGAACTTACATCTCCATGATGATGATGATGATGATCATGATCATGAAAAATAAGTGTCAAAACTCCTACCAAACACAGCACTGAACCAACAAGAAGTTTGTCATACCGCTCTACCCAGTGAAACTTCAGCTGACTGGCTCCGTAGAATGATAGTGCTACCAGAGAAGTCATCACAGTTATTGTACTGTAAATGAAATATTACCATGCGTTAGGCTTCATAATAGGACCCAAACATCTTAAGCAACTTAGCAGTTAGCACTATTTCACCACAAGAAAATTACGGGGCTTCAATAATTACACAATTTGGTAAGTAGAATAGTAATTGTAATAAGATACAAGCCAGAAACCACAACTGTTCAATTTAATATCAGATAACATGTATTTTGCAAAAGTAATCAAGGTTTTTAGAAGCTTGTTATAGCAAAACATATGAAGCATAAGCAATACTAATATACTATAGTAACTAAGACAATTAACTTGATATGTATACTTTTTTAGCAAAAATCCTTGTGGGAAAATGATTTACATGATATCATGTTGTGTGTGCGTTAAATTTTCAGGTGTTCCCTTACATGATATGTCAATGGTAAAGCTATTTAGAAAGCATTTGTACCTTCCTATCTAAATGATCAATACACCTTTCTTGAGGTGGAAAGTTCCAAATCAGTCTCTGGTGGTCAAGCCCTTGTTTAGGCCAACATTAGAATTTCTCACTGGGCACTGCTAATTAGGACGGCAGTTTCCTCACGAAATCAAAAACAGCCGATGGAAACGATTTTAACTTTACACATGGTAACTGTAAGTGACAAAACTAACAAGCATGCATCTACTGCTTCCACCTAAGCATCTGTGACTTTCACAATGAAGTAACCACAAGCACAGATTTTCATTTCGCAAATTGATAACAATAAGCAAAGATTTCCAATTAACCTCTAAATAGTAATAGCCGATGCAAAAAGAACCCCACCCTAATGGAAGAAAAAAACCTTTCTTTAAGGAATTTAAAATGGTCTAAATAATCAATGCAAGTGATAGGCACCTGAATAGCAAGACTATGATAGCAAGCACCATCATGGAAGATGAATTTCCAACAGCAAGAAATACGGGAAGTGTTGTAGCACAAGGAGACAATGCAGGAACAAGAACAAGGCCTGCAACAGCCATTTTCTCCATGGGTTGATTGTGTGAATGATTATGGCCACCCTTTCCAAGCAAAAACAACAGAACATAACCACCACCAAGAAACACGAGCAAAAGGGATGCTAGCTTATGAACTGATTCTTCACCGGCAATAGTGTTTGCCATGGTTATTGCCGTTATACCTAGAAGCGCAGTTGATATTACATGCAAAATTGCTCCCAGTGCAGCTGCATCAAAACAAAAATGGACAAAATAAATAAAAAATCTGAAGACCATGCTGGAACATTCTTCTGAAAATATTAGTTTTAGTATTTATAAAGTATAAAGCATAACATCAAACCTAAAAGATGTTTTAGATTAAGCTTTTCATTAAAAAATCACTTTATTTAAGTAGAAATCACGTTGAATGCTTTTAACTAAGTTTCTTTAATCCTGGCGAGAAAACCATTTTATAAAAGAATAACATTGAATTTAATTTATATACTATCGTCGTCGTAAAGTTAGTTTACATCGTTAACTAATTATAATTTGATGCATTAAAAATAATTGAGTCTTCTCTGGACTATGTGAAAAGTCATCTATTTGTGATCGGTTGTCGGTGTAAAATCCTTTTACGCCAACAGTACATAACAATTAAACTCAAACATATTTCGATTAATCTTTCATCAAGTAGTACTAAATAAAACATTAAAACCTAAGCATTAATCATTTATTAATTAGATTTACACGCAAGTAATTAAGTAAAAATATGTGTTAGGAAGCGAAATTGATTTAATGTTATTGCATGATCCGATCTGATATGAAAAGTAAAAGGAGGAAAAGAGAAGAACGTACTGACGAGAAGGGTTCGGGAGAGGGTCCATTTTTGGGCGCGACCGACGACGGAGAAGGGAAGCCAGTGAGTGGGAATGAAAGAATGGAGAAGCGAAACTGTTGCTATTCCTCCTATCGTTGGTAGATCCTCCGCTGTTAGAGTGTCCATTGCAATTTCCACACACCACCAAACGGTGTCGGTGTGAAGAATAAAGATATATTGTGTTATCAGTGCAACTCTCCTCGAATAAAATGGGAGTTACGTTGGCATCAAATTGCACAGAATCTTCAATGGTTGGCTACTTTCTTTTTTTCTTCCTCTTCTTTCTTTCCAGTTGGTTGCAGAGAAGGATGAGCGGGATCTGAGAAAGAACAGGGAGGGAGAGAGCGAGTAACAAGAATTGGTGCTTCAAAACGGAAGCGGTGATGTGTCATAAAGAGATTTGTGCACAACTTTTCTGGTGGTTAAGATAATACATTATTTTAAAAAAAAAAAGGAACTTTATACATAATTTTTTTAGTATAAATCGGATGTCCTACGAAGGAGTCTAACTTAGAGTACGTAATAACCATTGAATTATTGTATAATGGTTATTTCCTTGAGCCGGTAGAACCACAATAGGCAGCAAAGTTCTCCAGAGATTTAACACTGTTGTATGCCCGATGCTGAATTCGAGTGCTCCGGAGTACTTTATACATTATATATACATAAATTATTATAAAGTGCTCTACTCATTAAATATAAATTTAAATTTAAATATTGTTGACCACATTGTGATTAATGAAACTAGGACACACACCCGTGCATACGCACGGCGTGGCAACAATGAAATAGTAAATGAACGCCTACTGAAATGGGATTTAAAAGAAGATTCGTAAAGTCGGAGTAACGGAGTACAGATGCGGTAACATGCGAAAAATAGTGCAAATGAAGCAAAAGCAAAGAAATATAATTGGTGAGTGGTGCAAGGGCCTCGTTATGGTAGACAGCGAACATTGATACCCCGAGTGGTTTTACCTAATATAAGTTATTGAAGACCTCGTGGTAGACAACATTGGTGGTGAAGTTGGTAGCAAATGCATCATCATCTAGGATTAAGACCCGCAAACCTGTTCTGGACGTCACCCTAGACATTGCCACATATAGCTGTCCATGAGAGAAAACCGGCCTGGGGAGGTAAAGACCGACAATTTTAAGTGACTGTCCTTGGCTCTTATTTATGGTCATTGCGAAAGACACTGCCACGGGGAATTGTCGACGTTGAAACTTAAATGGAATCCGGACATTCGACGGTGTTAGAGACAATCGTGGAATACAAACCTTGGTTCCAATGTTTGTCTCAGAGATGACCTTCCCTTCAATGAAAAACTTGCCTAATTGTGTAACAATCAACCTCGTTCCATTACAGAGGCCTGCACCTTGATCAATATTTCGAAGCAACATGATAGGAGTTCCAATTTCCAGGCTCAAAATATGATTTGGTAAGCCTGGTGAGGCAATTGTGTAAAGATATTCTGTGGTGTGGACATTATCGATACGGTCAATATTGATGGTGTCAGAGTGAGGTGTATCAAGGCTAAGATATGTCATCCCATCCCCCGTCATTTGACCTGACATGTACTCATTGATTGATTCAACAATCGCATTAGTTGGGGCTAGAATAGCTCGTTCTTGATAATACATATGATCCACACCCGCTTCCAAAAACCTGGGGTACACTGCGTCAATAATGCAACCAATTCCATCACCCACAGGTTGAAGCAACATGTCATCGGGTATAGGCAACATAATAGAATCATGTTTGGGCTGGCCGTTGATACCATCACCAGTAGCTAAGACAAAGGCAGCGAAATCACGTTTGGCGTTGATATCGTCTGATGAAGCTCCAGCCAGTAATCTCATGTTTGTGTGCAAAGACATAACATGACATTGATTCCACAAGTAGGAAGAGTTGATGGTCGCATTAACTATCTGTTGTCTGGTCCCTTTTGTTATGACTGGTAGAATTTGACGGAAATCTCCCCTCATAACAACAACTTTCCCCCCAAAAGTCTTTGACTCATTTCCTTGCTTATCAAACCGCATTATGTCTCTAAAGGTTCTGTCGACAGCCTCAAAGGCGTGTTTGTGCATCATTGGAGCTTCATCTCAGATAATAAGTTTTGCTCTAGAAATCAAGGCTGCTAGGTGGCTACCGTGTGCAATATTGCAGGTAGAATCCTCATTAACGGTAAGTGGGATCGCGAACCTAGAGTGTGCAGTTCTACCACCAGGCATCAGCAACGCTGCGATGCCGCTAGAAGCAACGGTTAACACAATTTCCCCTTTGGCTCTTAAAGCGGATGCAAGAGCCCGCCAAATGAATGTCTTCCCTGCACCATCAAAAGCATAAAGGAAAAATAACCCCCTTATCCCCTACAATGCTGTCAATGATTTTGTTATAGACCAAACGCTGGTCAGCAATCATGGTTGACAACAATCGAATATTCTCCTCAATCAACTCAACTCTCATAGTTTAACTCATCATTGATAAGGCGATTTTCTGAGCATCCAGGTTGGGTAATCTCAGGTTGTTCCATTGTTGGAAAGTCTGCCAAACATTTGTTATGCTTTCCCAACATTTTATCAAGTTCTGTTAGAAGGCAGTTGCGAATTTGCTCTGGCGTCAACGTCAAATCTACAAAAAGAGCAAAAGAGCCATAGAATATAAAGGGGTTTGTTAGGGTAAATAAGTATGTTCTTGAAGGTTGTTGCAATTGATGTAAATATAAACTCTTTGAGCAAAAGGGATTGACCTGGTGAGCGGAGGAGCCTTCTTTGACTGAACACAATGTCATCTGAGAGTAGGTGATGTGTGCCGGTAAACACAACCTCCGGTCGTGACATTTGTTGGGCAACCAATAAAATGACAAATAATTACCGTAAATACTGACCTGAGCCCCAACGGCTAGCTTCTTCAATCCCATCAATGTATTCCTGATCATCTTCTAAAACACCCCTTGCATAGCATGCCTGTTTAAAGGATAGGTGAATTTTGTCTCCAACCCTAAGAAGGTCTTCGTAGCATGTAGGCCCGGGAATATGGTTTAAAAGTGTTCGCATGTAATAAATTTCTCCTGACCCAGGTGGAACATAATGCATACGACCAACACTCATTCCCTTTTTCCTAGGAGCCCAACACCTATCCTTTCGCTTCCACACAAAACGGGTTGGGAATTGTGTGTAGGTCAAATGTCTAGCATCTGCGTACCTTTTGTTGGCGTCGAACCACGATAAAAATTTTGTGTAGTTTGAACTGTCTCTATTAATAACTGTATCGAGCGGCTTGCTACTGTTGAACAGAAGATACTGTTCCCCCGGAAAATGAAACATTAGCCTTTCAACTGCTGGGTCTCTGCAATGGATATCATAACTGAAGATACGCCACACAGCCTCACAAGGGGACAAATACCGACAATCGTAGTACAACTTGATCTCATCAACAACCTTAACAACACATTCTGGATTATCGGCCTCAAAAAACGTTGTCGTAACTCGATCATGACCCTTATTGATATATTTGAATAGGTACTTAATGGATCTGGATTGGTTGCACCACTCAACATTGATATGCGCATTGAACTTTAGTAAGAGGCGTTTGTTATAAGGGACAACAAACCGGTTATCGACAAAGCAATGACCCTTTTGAATTAAGTTGCCATCATCACGTCTTCTATATATTGGGTAGCCATCTTTATCAAGGGTAGTTGTATCCCCAAATTTTTTTGGAAAATACTTTGTACATGTGCCTTTATCCATACAAGGTGAGGTTAGCCTTTTCCTTCCACAAGGACACAGATCATGTTTACAGCGACAATATGGTACAAGGTTGGTTCTTCATCCTTGTTTGGGATTTCTGCACATATGATACGATCAATGTCTTGTGCATGTACAATTCGACTTTTTTGTTGAAGGAAGGCAAGAATGTGGGCATGGGGCAAGCCTCTCTTCTGGAATTCAATGGTGTAAATCACTAGTAGAGCGTAACCAAGAATTAGGAGGCAGTAATTATATGGGAACACAAAAAGTAAACTATGCTGATGTAATGGAGGGATATAGGTATATAATTTTGGTGTACCTGCTTTGGTGAGACCCAAGATTTGGCCTTTTTTGATGTCACGTATGAGTTCGTCAAGCTTGATTTTGAACACCCGTGCAACTAAATCTGGTCTATCTTCAGGCTTTAGATTCAAATTTGTTAAGAGTTTAGTTAACTCTGGCCATTTGGGGTTGCAGGTGAATGTTATGAATATATCTAGGTAACCAGCCCACCGACATATTGCCATTGCATCTTGGTAATTTTGCTGCATGTATCTTGATCCTCCAGTGAAACTTGATGGCAGAACAATCCTTTTACCCACCATGGACGGGTTTCGATCACCCCTCAAAACTGCATCTGATAAACCCTTGTACAATTCAGCCCGAACTTCTTGTTGGTGACCCCGTACCCATTTAAGTCGTTGGGCCTCAATCATGCTATATGCATCGACTAAAAATTGTTGGAACAGCCGTTTGCCGTATATAATAAGCGAAGCCTCATTTGTCCTTTGTTGGATTCGGTAAGCGAACCACTCACGCAAAGTAACCTTTTCCCTTTTAATGGTTGGTGCATTGGATAAATCATTATACGCAATATTCTCCCACCAACCATCCTCTCCCCTTGGGAACAACAAAGGATATTGCAATGGCAAGTATGCAGAGCTCAATGTAGAAACCCTTTTGAGATATCCACATTGTCGTTCAACAATTATGTCTCTATCGTAATGCGCGGAATCATAGTCACCAACAATAAGAGCTGCAACCTCTGAAGCGGATGGCAAGTTATATCGCCTTGAATCAACTCCTCGTTTGCCTATAATTTTCAATTTAAGATCAACCTGTTGGGCTGCATTCAATCGATCACGGACATATCTATACTGTTTTACAAATGGGTTACAGATATCAAGAAGTTCTTGAATGTCATGTGCAATTCCTGATTGCAAGCTGTCCTCATTATTTTCCATGCTGAAAAAAGTTTTTGTCAGTCATTTAGTTTTAACAAAAACAATTGGTTATACGTAGAAAATGATACTGAAACCTATATACCTTACAGTAGAAAGACGGTTTTTGACTTCGTTGTCAGTATCATAAATATAAAGTTGTGCAAACTTTGGGGATTCACCAGGCATTGGCAACAGGCTACCGATTTGATGATAATTTTCACCGTTCATGACAAACACGGGAGGTGCGCCACTGACATTCAAATGTTTCTGTATTTTTCCGCCTAGTGAGGTAAAAGCAAACATATTATTGAAGGACCGTATGTTGTTCTGAAAGTATTTGCTTCGACGATCATTCCCATGAAACAAACTGTATAAGTTTTGTGGTTGTTCCTTATATTGAGGAAGGGAAACACGGGCATGGGAACAGCATAACCCAAACTTTGGCTGCCTGGCCCTATAATTTTTTTGCAACCTTTCCTCAAACCACAACAATGCACCACAATGTGAACATTCCCTTGTTGGCATGCCTATGTCCCAGTAATCTAGTATTTCAGCTGAAAAAACCCAACGAAAATTGTTAGTTTGTGCAATCGTAAATTGGTAACTGTGACAGTAGAATGAAAAGGTTAGGGAATAATGGTACCGGTGGGTAAATCATGCAATGTGGTTGTGAAGGGGATGTCAGCGTCGACGGATAAACCCTCATCATCTTCGCAGTTCATATAGGAGGTACTGCCACCTACTTGTGATGGGTATGAGGTTAGTTTTGAAAAGACCCGTAGCTCGCTATACGCGTCTGGGGAGGGAACTGAGTAGGAAAAATGGTGAGGAAAAAAGAGAAAAAATATGCAATGAAAAACCTGGCCCCAGTTAAGTGTTACACTATATTGGAAGAGGGCATTACCGGTGTGGGATGGTTGACTTGAAGGGTTGATGCTGCTATCGTTTACAACCCCATATACGTGACGCTGTATTGGTTTCCCTGTGTGCGTGCTTCTAAAAGTATGTGTTCCTGCACCAACCTTGTGGAATCGGGGGGAGCGAATAGAACGATCTACACCAGAAGCTACATATGCATTGGGATAAATATGTTAATGACAAGAACCTTGCGATGAGGATGTTCATAAGGGTGAAAAGAATTTGATATTGGAATGCATTAAAAACAAATGTATACATACTAATCACCGTAATAATTATGTCGTAAGGGCAACCTCAAGTTCCCTCCTTGACAAAATGGATTAAACCTCAAGTTCTCGTAAGGGCCGCTAAAAAAGGTTAGGCTATTAAAGGCCTTTATTTAAAATGAAAATAATGTCAACGTACGTAAGCAGAAGTGGGAAAATGGAAAACGGATTTGCTAAAATATACCTAGGCTAACATAGGATGCCGCCGTAGCTTCGACTTGAGATAACATATTGTCGCAGGGGAGTGTTTGTTGGGGTGATGGAGCTGCAGTGGAATACATGCCTTTGTAACTATTGTTGTCTGCGCAGAAGACAACAAACGTTATTTAATGGGGGTACATATAACGTATGTAAGGATGTGTTTAAAACTGTAAAGAGGAGATAGAGATGAACCCTCATGTTTAGCATACCTTTCAAACTGGTTCCGGATGCCCGCCTAGGGAAACGTTCACGGACCTCTGATAATTGGGCGTTAGCTGTGATGGAGGTTTCAGAACTGTTTGGTGGGTTAGTCTCAGGCGTACCCCGCAAGCGCTTGGAACCCCTAGTTTTAGGAGTGGGTACCTCCATATGAAGAGGGAGTGGATAGATGAAACGTAAACCCAAAATTGCAAATAGCAAACGTTGGATGGATACAACGCTCAAACCAGTTGAGTGTAAAACTTGTGGATAGTTTGGTATAAATAGGCGAACAAACGCAGGCGTGGGTGTGGTAGGGTACGAAGCAGGGGATGATCCAATTGTAGAGGTTACATGAACCTATTAAGAGGCTACAGGTTGGCGATAGGACTGACAACATTGAAAGGACAACAGTAGGAAACAGCTTTTAAATTTAGAACAGCTTTTGGTGGATAAAGATAGGATGTACATATTGATGGCAAGTGGTTTGCAATAGGTACAAAAGCTTAGTTATCTTAGTTAATAAAGATAGGATGTTTTTATTTTTCAATGTGGCAGCAAATGTTGTATAATAATAAAAAATTGGTTGGGGATTACTCAATCAGTAAAGGGAGGCCCATATATGTGAGCACCTGGTCTATGTTGGACATCATGCTAATAAACAAATGATTTATGAATGGTACCGACGTAAGTGAAAATTGAATGGGTATTCAGCCAGTACACCATTAAGGGCAAACAGGGATGAAGAAAATAAAAAGCAAATCTAGCTATTTGAGAGACTGCTAAGTCATAAATTATAACGATATATATATATATATATATATATATATATATATAGATAGATAGATAGATAGATAGATAGATAGATAGATAGATAGATAGATAGATAGATAGATAGATAGATAGATAGATAGATAGATAGATAGATAGGAGAGGAGGGATCCTCCAAACGTGGTGACATTACAATAGTTGTGCCATAAAACCTCCAACACAACTTTCATGAGACTATACATAAGGTAAGACCTAGAGTAAGAATCACTATAATGTGAACCCAATACCACATTTGTATGGCTTCAAGTACTTCCACGGCTAAGAACCAGGTAATATGTACACTAAACATTATAATTATAAGATAGCCTGATGGACAACATGCGAAACCAAGACATGAACGAAACGTTGGTAATCCCCCCTAAACCTCGGTAAACGTTAGGTCTTCATTCCGTAGGTTCTATCTTGATGGTAGCTGTAGTGGCTTTCTTAACCGAAGCAGGGGAGAAGTCCATGTTGTTCAAGTCAATTCCCTCGAAATCAGCGATGGGCCTCTTGCCCAACTGCTTGCTTGTGGGTGTGCTCTCAAACTCCGAAAGGAAGTCATCTGTCTTGTCGGTGGATGATGAATCTCCAAGATCAATCTGCGAATGAGGTAACAGCCATGATGAAACAGTCTCAAACTGCGGCTACGTAATATATAGGAATAACATTGGTGGGCCAGCGGGTGAGGATTGGGTTCTAAACCTATGTACATATGACAATAGATGAACCTTAACTAATATGAACATTATTACCACATGTGGTTGAGCCGCAAGTTTGTGAAGAGTCTGCGTTATTTCAGCCTCCTCTTCCTCACTGCATACCTGCATTATTGTTGAAGATTATAAGTAAGTAATATGTATATGTAATTTTGTTGCGGGAAGTAAGCCTGAGTATGATATAAAATAGAAATCAGTTGTGTCTTGTGACATACATTCATCGCATGCTTCTGAATGAACCTTTGGATGACAGCAGAATCAGAGATGAATTTCCTTGCGGTGTATGATAACTCTATTTAATATAGGTTATTTATGCTCCTAATACTTAAGCCAAGCTTACTTCTCAAGTAATCTTAGTACTTAAATATGTGAATATATGAATATTAGAATAAATATAGGTTATAAATCAATTCCTTAAACCTTGGGCATAATCAAATGCCTTTGTGAATATGTTTGATGTTTTGCTTTAGCGCTGCAGCGGTATGCTATCAAGGAGACGCTACAGCGCTATATGACGGCTGACCATTGAGATATTTGTGTGACCACTTGAGGACATGATGAGTCACCACCCTTATCTCTTCCTCTCAGCTGGATATTTTGACTTCCAAGTGGATGCTACATTACACTTGGCGCCTCCTAAATGGAACCCATGTGATAGTTGGTGTATTCCATCATTAGCACTTTTTGTAAAGTACTTTAAGGATAATATCTAAGTCTTATGATCATGATGATATATTATTATTCTACTAAGACTTAGTTAATAATTAGATTAATTGCTTGCTTCATTAGAAAGTAACGTACGTAGACAACAAGTAGTAGTAACTTGGAAGAAGAACTTCTTATGACATAGTAGCTTTTCTCCATTGTTATACTACCTTCAAGCTTTTATTTTTAGTATAGTTTTCTAGTCTTCATTCAAGGTTTTGCTCACGCTTCAACTTCATCCTTTGTATGCTACTTGGGATCATTGGAGTGTATCTTTTGCAACTACTCTTCTATTGTCTTCATACGGTAATACATACTCTCTAGTTGTATTATGTTGATGGAACTTGTGATGAGCTAACTTTGTTGTAGTTGGATTGTTCTTGGTGTGTAATGAACCTTGAGTAACTTTTGTATAATATTATGATGTTTGTGTTTTATTCCTTGTGTCATAATGCTTTCAATCTTGGTTTGGGAATGATCAACTAAGACAAGGTAACTTTGTGGGTACAGACATGGTTCACAAAGAGAACTCAAGGAATGATATGAATGAAAACCCTTTAAAGACATTTAAAGGAAGCACTACTTAACTCTAGACATAGGGGAGTAATAGTTCATAAGGCAAATGTTGTAAGAGCTTAATATACAGGGGTAAAACTTATTTAGAGCCTAGACATAGGAGTCTTGTAACATAACCCTGACGAAAGTGACTGAAAGGCACGCCACCAAAGCGCTACAGCGTCTACGGATTCTCAAGCGCTACAGCGTCTACGGATTCTCAAGCGCTACAGCATCTAAATATTATTTGAACATTACTCTTGGGAATTTACACAACTATTGAGCTATCCAACTCACCTTTAATTACTTCAACTTAATACTGTTTTATTACAACTTATAATGTTTACAACTCTTTACCTTTACTTGTTACTTAATTCTTTTCACTAAGCTTCTAATCACTTAAACTTCTTAGATTAATTCCAATCCCTGTGGGAACGAACTTTACATATCATTATATTACTTGTTGCGATTGTGTATACTTGCACCTCACCTTTTCGCACAACAGTGTACGTGGTGTACCCCTTCTCAATATTCCCTTTTGTTACCTCAACTTTGAACAAATATTTTTTCCCTAGCATTGCGGCAAACTCAATGGGTTGGTCACCTTACGCAGCATGCTGAAAAAAATGCAAAAGGAAGGTAAGCCATTGGCGAAAGTCAAAGGTGCGAGATACCGTGGTGTAAAGGATTTAGAATCAGGGCACGAAGCTGATACTTTACCTGTGCATACGAAGAGATGAGATCGACAGCAGATCTCCCCACAATCATTGCGACCAAACCATTGAACAACGTGAACGTTGTGGAACCGGTATCATCAATTACAACTACATTCAGCTTATATCTGGGAACCTCACCGAGTTATGATTCATGTCAACAAACGGGACAAATGTTCAGGCTAAATTACATTCGATGAAGACTAAATGAATAATGGACAGTCGGTTAGAAGGAGTGACCATAATACCTGGGGGTGGCGGACACAAGGGTATCACAATGATTACAACTAAACCCAGACCCAACCTTGTTAGCGTTCCTAAAACATGTGTTACATGAGTTGAATGCCCAACCCTCAGACATGTCAAACTCTACGGCATCTACCAGAACACATCCAAGACAAGGCTGAAGATGGAAAATAACTTTGTTACACGTCATAGTATTAGGTATCGTAGTTGCAATAGAGGAAACAAATAGATGCGTGTAGGCCGAAATGGTTAAATGATTTGAACCTGAGCAGACTCAACCAGTTCAGATATTGACATTCGAGGAGTGAGTAGCAGCTTATCGGCTATTGATCTTGAGTTATTGCCAGACATTTGAGTCACAGTCTGAGTTAGGAGAGATTCATCAAGTGTCATCCTGCAGTGGAAAAAACGTTATGAAGATATTTAAGGAAAGTGGGGTAGAGTGGGATGTAAAAGGAGGTAACTATGAAAGGTGGTACCTGGAACGGTAATCCAGGATTGGAGGGATTTCTTCATTGATATAAAGTTTAGTTCCATGCTAGGCAGATGAGATGGCACCGACACCTGATTGGGTGTGTGTAGGGTTATTAACGTGGGAAATGCTACGCAAATCTTAGAGGTTGGGTTTTACCTCATGGTAAAGGGAAATGGTGCAAAAATCATCGAACCCAGCGTGTAAAAGCTTACCTTGGTATTTAGTAAGCCTACACATTTGTATGACCAAAATAACTGGGGCAATAGAGCTAGCAGTCTCCAGGACATGCTGCATTTCATCTGCGTATCCCCCCCATAGTGCACACCTGATCCTGTGTTGGCTGCATATGAAAGAGAATGGCATAATATTTACATGTTAATTGCTTTCGCTGCTGAAGCACTAACAAATATCTGAAACTGAAAGAATTTGGTAAATATTTGCTAAAGATATACTCACGCTAGATCATCCAACACCAAATCCAGGAGGGAGGTTTTCTTCCCATTAATTTCTTTTTCCTTGATGTTGTTCTTCTCAGCAACATGACCGATAACATCTATGAAAATTATAAAACACACAAAATCGGCATCGCAAAAGTTGAGAGACGGACATAAAGCAATGAAAACTAAATCTGAAACCGCGGTGCAAGTGGGTTTCATACCAATGAAGATATCTGTTTTCTTAGTCTCCAATATCTTGGGAAAATCCAGGAAATCAAAGACGTGGAATGGAAGTTGGTCTACGGATATAGGAGTAACCACAGTGGTTCCCATGAAGTTCAACTTGGAACTTGTGACCTGTCTTGGGAAAAGATCTGTCATTCCTTTCAACCATAAGATTCTCCAGTACGTAGGACTCACCCTCATGGACAACATCGATGTACTTAGCCACCCACTGACGGGCTACGGTGGCCTGAATTTTGGCAAACTACAACAATGAACACCAAATGAGGTTGTTTGTCAGAAGAAGTGAGTGTGTGAATGAGTATATAAGAATGTATTGACAACAGGATATTGTTTACCTTCTCATCAACTAATATCATGTCGATACTTCCTAACTGCTGACGGGTTTTCGGATCAGGGAGTGTCCATAGACGTATGACTCGAACCCTCAATTTCCATGTTGTCCTCCCAGCAAGAACATCATCAAGGTAGTTGAAACGTTGGTCCATACTGTTCAGGATGGAGAAGCCAAAAAATTGTGAGGAGTTGGGATAAATAACGGTTGGAAGAGGGAGAGGGACGTACGTAGTCATTTTGCCAAATAAGCAAATGCATGAAGAAATGTGGACACCATATAATAGGATATAAGGTCACCCCAAACATGGTAGACATAAAGACTAACAAATAAATGCTGGTTATTAATGATGGCAACTAAAAATTGAAATTAGGCACAACAACGGTTGGAGGGGTGGCTGATTCGGAGAATCGGGTTAACAACCTAGTTAGGGGATGATGATAAACCCCCAAGGATGGTCATAATAATAAGAATGGTAATAGTGAACATGCATGCATAAATGTTTGAAAGAACCATTAGTGAGTACCAGAAGGCGACTTACCTGAAACTTACTTGAAAGGTAGTGGTTGGGTTTGAAGAGGTTTTCAGGGATTGCAAGTGTTGATGTGGTAAACCTTGACCTGAGCTGCTCCTTTTATAGGGGGGGAGGGCGCGTGATAGGTACCCTAAGGTTAGGGTAACAACAATATAGTCACGTATAGTCACGTATAATAATAATTATCAAGTTTGAGGCTAGAGTTGGGTTAAGATACTTTGAGTGGGTGAATGTAAAGTAACGAAGTTAGTTTAGGTAGGGCCACATGGTATTTATTTGGTTATGCTATGAAGCAATGTTTTGTGAAAAAGGGATGACATCAACAGTCCTAATTTAGAGGTGTCTCATATTAATCATATGGTTTGGTCCATTTTAAGAACCAATTGTAAGCTAAGTGGGAAACGTAAGTGACCAGTTGGTTGATTTCATTGCAATGTAATGTAATTATGAAGGTGTCTGCGGCGGCTGAGATAGTAGGATGTGCATTTAATTCGGTCCAGGAGGAAATCTGTGGGTGGTGGAGTTACAGCTATGCGTAGATGCATTGGTGGCGAAATCAGAAGGCCAAAGGGAAGGATATTTAGGAAGTTGGTGGAGATACAGCTATGCATAGATGTATAGGTGGCGAAAGTTGGTGGCGAAAGTGCTGCAGGCGATGATGGTTGATATTTTGTGAAAACGTGCGATTCACTATGTGTCAGTGCAGATGTGGATAAGGGGGACGAACTGACTGACAAGACAAACTGTCAGGCCCCAAGATATATAGATGGGCATTCCAGGAGAGATTTTGTGTTCCCCATAAAGGAAGGATAACATCTAGGAGACCCATTTATTGAGAGTGGCACGTCAAAAATAGCATATCCAATCAATGTTGAACGACCTGCATACAAACTTAAATGACACCTAATATGAGCCGGATGGAGCCGGAGTACGTTGTTGTACCAGTGGAGTGTCAATCTGAAAGTTGAAGGCAGGATAAGGCTAAATGTTGCAGTAACTCTGACATTACCGTGCACGTGAATGGAGGGGGTAATGACAGCATAACTACAGAGGGGTGACGTGTATACCCTACCTATAAAGGACCCCAATAGAATGGGAAAAAGCTTCTCGCATTGCACGTGTGGTTGTTGTTAAGTGGTGGGGTTGTAGGTTCAAAAGAGTAGTCGTATCATAAAAATGATATATGATGTATTCGTACTTGTCACAGAGATTGTGAGTTGATGTGACCAGGCGAACTGCCTTCTCTGGCAAAGTGGCAAGGGGAAGATAGGAACACGTGGGTTTTGAACTGCGCCGGCATTCTTAAAGAAGAGATATTAAATAGGCTACAGTATATGCGCAGGACCATATGGGCAATACTTACTGCTGGTGATGGGTACAAAAAAAGCCCCAAGATGTCCTGCCTCATTACCCCAAGACAGTGGCAGTAAAGCAGTCAAAATAGGCAGCGTTTTGGGCGGACACATTTAATGAAACTATTTAGGTGAGAGTAAAAACCCCGCCACTACTAATGAATGGGAATGAACCTACGGTGTTAGATAACAAATTTTGTATAAATTATCACGTATTTAACATTCACATCTAAATCGGGCATGAAGAAGATGAAAGAGGAAAATATGCTAACGAACACAATAAAAACCGAAATATATTAATTTGAACCTGCCATAAACGTGATGTTGCATTACAAAAGGATGGAATTAAAATGGCAACTACATAGATGACTACGTTAGATAGTAGAGATGGTAGGGAAGATAGACAGCTTGGTCAACTATGTCCTAATCAACTTTTAAACAACTGGTAGGTAGTGAAGTATGTTTGAGCTTGGTTGTGTCACTCCAAACATGATCTGCTGGTCTTGTTGCAAACCCTTGCTACGACAGAACCTTGCCCATCCCCGGGTAAGGACACAGTGCTGGCGGTGAGGTCCACGATATTGTAGCAGACATGGCCACCTGTTGCCAAACTCATCAACGATGCATATCTCTGCATCCTGGTTAGGCAAAGCTTGCACATAGAAATCCTCCGGCATTGTCTGGTAAAAGATAAATGGGAAAAGATGAAGTGAAATAAAATTGATAAACACGTGCAAGAAAATCATTCATGGATGTTTGAAAACAAATAGATTGGTTTAACCGATATACCATAGTGTCGCCCGTAAATTCAGTGAAAGAGACCCATTTGACACAGCAAAACTTGAAGAGGTTTCTGTTCGAAACTAACAACACGGGTTCTCCGGTGGGGAAATGGTTGGCACAACCCGCACCGCCAACGTCTAATGACTCGGGCATCGGTGGGTAGACCCATTCAATCCCTGTGTAGTCCCTAATGGTTATATCAAAGGTGTTGGTGCGAACATACACCAAACGAATCCAAGCACCAACAATGATTCCATAAAAGTTTCCAAAATGCCTCCAACCCTCCGTGAAATAACAGTGGTTCCCCAGTTTTTTGACTTTCAAGGTGTTGACGTTGCCCACTGGGTCAATCAGGACGGCGTTCATCGGAAGGAGGGCCGGCAACAAACGCGAGAAGAAGGCAGGGAATCGGCCGAATAACTACCATTAGCAATAATGCAGGCAACGTTAGAGTGGCGTATAAAGAAGAACAAATACAACGAATACTGGACTCTGACAAAAAATCGTTGCAGAAGGCACGCTGTTTACCTCATCTGGGGAGAAATCGACGAACAGGAGATAACCAAACGGAGTAGCCATTGAGGAGCCTGCGCGGTTGGGGAAAAAAAGCTGAGATAATATCACTATAACCTGGTTTAAACATTTACTTTGAGGGGCATGGTTAATGCTGGAGCCAACGCAGGGAACGATACTATGAGGGAAGGCTTCCTGTGTTGTGATAATGGCAAAAAAGAGTGATTAACACAAGCAACCCTTTAACTGCCCCCCCTGACATTAGTAGGACAAGACAATCACTGCCCTGCACAAGACTACACTGTGCGCAATCTTGATTAGACCACTGCAGTCCTGATTAGACCACTGACAACGTTCAGAGATCAATTGAATACCTCCCCAACACATATGTACAACCCACACCCATAGAACCACTACCCTACTTTGGGGGGATAACACGTAAATGCATTGGGATTTTGACACGCATTAGAGGGATAATTTTTTGGCACTCAAGGCATGATGCATATCAGAAAAGGACGATAAACATTGAACCTGAGTGTAATATGAAAGAGTGATTTGAAGCACGATAATGAAAGTAAGATAGACACACATGATAAGCATAGGAGGGGCATAATAAAATGTGTATACAGGGAAAGCTAAACTTAGATTTGGCGCTCAATTTGCCAAAAAGTAGATTGTGTAATAATAAAGAGGGATTAAGTAGATAGTTGATAAATTGCGAAAGTTTGATATATTATCTATCCAACATTTTATTAATCATGTGTGAATTGTGTTAACCATTAAACGGATTGAAATTAGTTGCAGTCAGCTATCTCACTCTCTCTCCTCTTCCTTATTTTTTATTTATTTTTTATTTTAAAAAAATTAAGGATCAAGATTTAAAGTTGGAAGATCCATCGGTGAATGTGTGTGATGACGGCCGTGACTACAGTAAAAAATGACTGCAGTGGATCGCGGTCCCCATTAAACAAGATGTCGATTTCAAGGGTTCCATCTTAGTGTTCAAATAATACTACTAAATAAAAATTAGGTAATTTTGTTTTATATTTTTTCAAATTAATCATTTAAATTTCAAAACGTTAATATTATTGACATTTATTTTCTTTTCGTTCAACTCTGTTAATAGAACTCGTATGAACAACATAGTAATTTTTTTGCTAATTGAATTTTACTATATAACTTATTTTCATGTATAATTAAAAAATGTTATATAAGACACCTAATTAGAATTAAAATTAGAATTAAGGTAATCATCTCCTTCCACAAACTACAACCATTCACCCCTTTACGTCACCAATCTCTCCTTTATCATGTATACAATATGTATAATGAGAAGAGCTGAAGTGGTGGGTGTAGGCCTCTAGTAATGGCGAGCTTGGGAAAAGAGATCCAACTCCGACAAGGGGGTGAATCCACTACATGCATTTATGAACAAAAACCTTGACTATTTGCAAAATTGGGAGTGTGGCTCTTTGATACCATAGTAGAATGCTTTAGTAAAAGGAATTTTGCAAGACAAATAATATGAAATCTTGAAATGAGAGAAAATGATATCATTGATTGAGTTTGTGATACATGATGAGTGAGCTATATATTAGATAGCTTAAGGACTACCAGTTGAAGCTAAAAACAAGTGGAACATCTAATTCAAAGTACATTCAGAATTATGGTTTAGTTCTTAAATTTAGCAACATCTTCTCACATCAATAATTACATTAATACTTTTTTTTTGACGGGAAATGACATTAATACTTTGATACAAGGAGACTATAATTTGTCAAAAAAAACATGTTCCTTTTTATATCTCATTATACAATACAATGAAATCACTGCCTCCTACTCTAAGTCCCTCGATAGGAAAGTTGTCCTCACTCCTAAACTAACACAGCAAAAACAGAGAACCAGAAAGAAGCACGTGGGGCACAATGAATGCTGTACTTAATGACTGAAACCCATTCTTTTCTTTCTGGTCATATGATCAAAACCCGTGACACGTGAAACCCTTGAATTCTGTATCAACTCCATTTAGATGCCATATGTGCGTTGTAACTGTTGTAATTATTCCGCATTTCAGTATTGCAGCATTTCATGCAACAGGAATTTTAGGTTCTCCTAAGTTAACAAAAGCCTCTGCCCATGTCAAGCGTTCTGTAGCAGCATTCCAAGACACAAGGTGGTTCATAAATACATTCACATATTTTGCTCTGTCATTCTGTCCATAAGTTGCACAAGGATTGTTAAGTTAATATTCATGAAAAATTATTGACAATATATGATGGTTACATACCTTGTAATCCAGATAGTATGCATGCTGCAGCAAAGAAAAAAATAGTCAATGATGACTACATAAAGGTTCTTACTATGTAATTTTCATAGAGAGTGTGTGTGTGTGTGTGAGAGCGAGGGAGAGATACCTCCCACAAATCCAAATTGATTATCGGCTGCACAAGAAAAGATTATCAACTCTATTTCCAATACTAAATCAGATAAATTTTGTAAAGGCAAGTGGAAATCAACTTACTATGTCATCCCACACAATTGGGCAAATGGCATTTGAAGTTTTAACTATGGCTAGTCGTTTCTCTTCCCTCTTCACTAAAGCAACCAACAATTATTTACAACAATCAGTCACCAGCAATATCAAAGCAAAATATCAAACAATAAGGTTTCATTTAAGATGATAATGTCAGCATAGTTCTACCCAACAGTCTTACGATGAAATTATTCTGAAATAAAACCAGTAAATGACAAAAGACTAGTTACAGTCTCAAACATAAAATATGTAAATATTCTCAATGAGATAAAAGAAATATGAATTTGACAACTCCAGGAAAACATACTCAAGGTTATTATTTTTAAATCTTACATTTGTTTCAGAAATATGCTTAAAATATGGAATTAGAATGACCTAAACATTATTTTAGCACAACGGGGAGAGGAGGGGTGGAATCAACTAGGAATGGACTTACAAACTAGCCAAACCCAGCCAGAACCAAATAATGTGAGTGCAGCTTCTATAAACTTTTCTTTGAAATTCGTAAATGATCCAAAATCCTTTTCAATTTGTTGAAGGAGACCTAGTATGGGCATATCACCCCCTCCTGGTTGCATGGATTCCCAGAAGAAGTCGTGATTCCAAACCTGTGTGGAAGGGGGAAAAAATTAACTAGGTGACTACAATTCACATAGACAGGATTTGAACATAAAAACACATAGAAGGCACAATTGTAAATTTATGATTATTAACTACTATTAGCGCGCAATAGCGGGATATCAGAGTGGTCCTAGCCACTGCAAGACACACTGTTGTGTAGTAGTTTAGTATAGCAGCCGTAGAGGCCGCCGTCGCGGCAGAAATAGCACCACTATTCCAAAAAAAATTGAACAGAATATTATTATGTAATAAATTATCAATTTAATTAGTACGGTAGTACCTCAGCTGCATTGTTGAATTCAGGTAAGGGATTTCCGTTGTTGTATGTCACTTTCACTAGTTCATCCATGGTGTAGCCATATAGTATATCATCCTTCTCCAGCTGTTTGTTCAATCCTTCAATGAAATTCCTATGATGTTCTCCCCAGTGCGTGTCAATTGTCTTCTTGCTCATATATGGCTCTAATGCATCCTATGAATATTGAAGCGACAAATAAAGTTAGAAATATGATATAAAGGGCCTATAGTGGCTGCTGTGGTAATGTTGGCATCCAGTTTATAAGAGGGTTCTAAGATTCCTAATTATATGAGCTCTTTGTGTAAAAAAAAATTAACATGGTATTGAGTTACACAGAGAATGTAACTTTAAGTCTCCGAAAATCTCCCCTCCTTATTAGTAATAATTAGTTGTCACATTCCTCTCTTCTTTCTCTCTGAGTATCTTAATATGAATTCCATATGCAGAAAATGTAATAGTACGTTGTTGTTTTCATTTTATCCACGATAGATACCTTAACAAACGAATTGAATGTGTTTTGGTAATGAAGGAGGAAAAGAGAGGAAAGGAATACTAAGAAGCTTATATTGATATTAGTGTGTAATGATGTGATACAAAAGACAAAGCACTAATCCTTATTTATACTAGTGATGGACTCCTAATCCAAATTGAGTAAAGAAATAATCAGGAAATAGCTTCTATAAGATCCTCTAAAATACTCTAAAACATAAATTAAAGAAAGATATTATGAGATGCTTTCTAGATGTTCTACAAGTAGGCATATCTCTTTATCTCAATTGACAAGAAGGTTTAAATAAAAAATTATAAGAAAAAAAAGTATCTAAGAAATAAGTTTTCAAAAGGTAAGTTACATTTTAGAGTCTGTTGAATGTTGGATGTATGTGTAACTGTAAAATTCGTCATAAACATTACCTTTAGATGTCATCCCTTCGCCAATTACTATTGTTTTCCTCAATTATAATTTCTTGTTTGGTCCTTATAATGGTTGAAATGGCAGTGATTATGTAACCAGATCAAAAAAGACTAAATATGACAATTTAACTGCAATTATTTCTATGATAACCTTAACGCTGCAATAGCTGACTCATCTAATCCTAGGATATATCTTAAAACAGTATAATCATTTCCAAACAAAAACATGATTCATTCAGATAATTATATGGTTCACTTACAAGTTCATAAGGGGGGGTCTTCAAGCCATAAAATGCAGTAACTTTTGAAGATCTTGCCGAGCCACCAAACCTCTTTTTCTGCTTAAATGCAATGGAGGGGAATCACATCAGTACAAATCCAAAGGGAAGTTGTCACTTGCCATAGGAAAAAAGTGTCTTGTGTTGTGAGGAATCAGGAATTATATAAAATCAAACTCATCTATTAAAAATTAGTCTGTGGCAGTACAGCAACTGAAATTCATTTAGGTTGCCCAAGTGCTATAGAGTTAAACTTCCGATGACTCTTTGCAATATTCTAGGTTTACGAACGATTATACATTTATACGAGAAAACAGAGAGAACAAACAACAGTCTGCAAGAAACCAACACTACAGAGCGACACTACTTTCAACTTAATGCCTGCTAGTCTTTTACTTTCCCTATAGAAGTAAAACTCTATTCTGCTTTTGTTTTTTTCAATATTTCTGAATTTAAATACTGGAAACCCACCCTAGTCTATAGAAACAATGCTATTCAGGTCTTCACCTTGTAATTTAATTTGTTTCCATTTCTATGAAAAAGAAATAATACTTCAAGTATTTCCATGCAGAAGATTCAGATCGCTCAATGCAATAATATATCACTATGCCTTCAAGAAAAGTTAAACATGTGCATTTAGTGTCTGTGACTTCATCTATTAAAAGTAACCGAAAAAACAGATATGACATCTGGAAATTAGAAGGTAATTGATCTCAAGTGCAGTGCATGTTCATGTTTATTAAGTACGTCAGTAGACAAGGGGGATAAAGAAAATACAATAATTTAAAAGGGAAAATAATCAGCAAGACAATTAATATCAGCCCAGTCCAGGTAGTTTTAGTTTACCCTGTGAAGAAGATTCGGAATCTTGAATGTTCTAGATAAGTCTGCTGAAATGAGTTGACAGCTAGTAGGGATAGGATTCAAGTAACAGGAAGCCATTGCTACTTTGTCCCCTAGCATTTTCATAAGCAAATCAATTCATTATTTAGCAGTTAATTGTGTTACGAAAAGACAACCGCTTTAACCCAAACTTTAAATTTAATGAAACAAATACAATTTGTAAACTTTGGAAGAAAGCTGCATTCTCATTCCTTAATTCCTTAATCAAATAATGAAAGCAGTAGACTAATTTAGGAGCCAAAAATACAAAAGAAATACATTGCCCTAATGGAAAGCAGAATCAGTCAACTAAAGCTGATTACTACTACTAGTTTCCATATCAGTATCCAACAAATTCTCATTCTAGATGAACAATGATGAAATGTAAAGAAGATTTTGATGACAGCAACTGATGCCCCCTCCACCCTAAGCCCAACCACATATTATCTATCACAAGAAACTACACAAATGAAGCATATAAGATCAAGTATGAGGACAATGACGACTACATAAAAACACAGCTTTGAAATACGGTTCCAAATCACAGTTAACAAAGTTCACAAAACAGAAAGAAACGTAGGTGAGATTGTATTCATTTAGGCATTTAAACAAACAACTGATACACTCATGAGTTCACATTTCAATTAAGATAAATAAAAACAATGCCTAACAGATAATCAAAGATGCCCCCTTTGTAAAACGCTAAACCATCCATCTTCTTTAGTTAATCCCACAATACAAAAGATTTGAACGTGTGTAAGAAAGCAGTAGAAGGGTGGGTTCAAAACTGAAGTGGCCAAAGTAAAAAGACACCACTTTCAATTGCAAACTCCATCAAATGTCTGAATGAATTCTTAAAGTGGAAAAGAGCCACCTGCTATGAGAGCATAAAAAGAGCCAAGTTGCTGAGGAAATTTAGAAAGAGGAAAGGAAAGTTACAAGTTGAAACCGCTGATGGAAACTGCTAAGGTGAACAATGGCGGAGTGCAGAGAAAAATAGAGCAATGTGTTCCGAGAGTAGAGTAGACTACTTACTCGTGTCAGTAAAAGATAACGTAACCGGTTTTCAACTCGAACCGGACCCGAATAAATTACGCACCGGTTCATGCATCGCGGGTATCATTTGATTCATTTCTCCGACAAGCTAAAGCTAGCTAATTAATCAGATTAATTATCCATAAGCTGTTTTTATCAAAAAAATGGGTCTTGTCAAACTAGCTTTTTTTTTTGTGACCAGATAGGACAAATCTTGTTACTTTCCTTATTGTCAAAAATAAAAATTGTTACTTTACTTAGGCTGAATTTTGACTAGTTAATAAATAAATAAATAACTGGTCATAAAATTATTTACTAACTAGTTATTGAGTGAGACCTAAAGAAAATTTTATTTGAAGCATTTTTTGTTGAGTGCGAAACTTTTTTTTTGTTTCAAGAGGAGGCTCAATGGTAACATATAGGGGAAATGGGGATTAGGAGTACAAAAGTTTTAGGTTTAATATTTTTGTCAATATAGGTGACATTTAGCTTTATATTTTTTTTGACAATAAGGTGACATTTAGCTTTACAAAAACTATCACAATTTTTTTTTGTCTAAATCATTATTATTATCTTATTTACCTTTGTTGTTTTAATTAAACCCCATTGCTATTTTTCATTAAATATAACAAAAAATTTATCCTCAAGATAATACTTGACGAAAAATCATGTGCACATATCATAAGCACCTTAACAGTCACGTTTTTTTAATGCAGTTAACCTGAAACTTTAAAAGAGGCTAATAGTGGTGACATGTTGAAATTTAAAGAACTAAATTGGGATAAAAAAAACTTAAAAGTCCAAATCAAAAAATGAAATTAAGTTAAGGAACCCCAAAAATAACTTTGTGGCAATTTGCCCCCAAAAACACATGGGGACCCAAAACTAATAAGTTCAGGGGATTTTGAAATTTTTTATCAAAAAATTATTTATTTTGTACCAGCTTATAAAATTTTTAAGTAAAAATATAAATGAATATTTTCTGCCCATACTATAGAAATTTTTAGAATCCACCACTATACTCATAAATGAAATTAGGAATTTGATTCCTCTAGACAAACAAGGATTTTTTTTTATACCCCCATCACATCCCATATACCCGAAAATAACCCTGTCCAAATAACAAAACGGATTTACCTCAAATGGAGGTACTTAATAGGTAAATCCGACTTTAAAAGTAACAAAACGGATTTACCTCTGATGGGGGTACATCCGCTTTGTTATTTTTAAAATCGGATTTACCTAGTGGGTAGATAAATCTGATTTCCCTAAAAAGAGGAATTCGGATTTTATCCCACCTAAGGTAAATCCGATTTTGTTATTAAAAAATAATTGTTTTTTATTTAAATTTTTAAAAAAGGTTATAAAAATGCTACTAAAAAGCCGTTAAAGAGTCAAAACTAATCAAAAAATTATAAAAACACCACTAAAAATCTAATAAAACCAAAATAAGTTTATGCAAATTTTTTTAGATTTTTTGGAAATTATGAAATATTAAAAAAAATTAATAAAAAATAGTAAACGATGGAATTTGGGATTTTGAGATCCCCTATCCTAAGAGAAGTTACTTCCTGAGGAGTCTTTATCCTTGATTTTTTTCGGATTTAATGGCTGTGGTTTCATTACAATTTGAGTAGGTTGCCCGAAAACCGATTTTTTAGCCTAAATTATTCGCTCGACGTACAACATCGTCACGTGTTAACGAACTACACACTAAACAGAACCAAAAGACGGTCGAAATTCGTATCTAATTTTCTAAATGATTTATTTATTTATTAATTAGGTTAACAAAGCGGATTTACCTTAAGTGGGGGTAAATCCGATTTTGTTATTTAAAAGCGGATATACCCCCATATAAGGTAAATCCCGCTTTTAAAAATAACAAAATCGGATTTACCCCCACCTAAGGTAAATTCGCTTTGTTATTTTTAAAAGCGGATCTACCCCCATCTTAAATAAATCCGCTTTTAATTTTTTAAAATTTTTAGTGGAAATCGGATTTACCTCACAGATACATAAATCCGATTTCCAAAAAAAATTTGAAATCAGGATACGTTCGGGTTTGTTAAATTTTGTGAAGGGCAATTGCGTCTTTTCACAGGGTCGATGGGGCAGATTGTCATCTGATGGGGGTACAAAAAAAAAATCTCGACAAACAATGGGGCTAGTCAAATTCGAGCCCAATAAGGCCAATCCGGCCCAAACCGAGGTTGCACAATACAAGCCCAATTTCGACCATTTGGGCTCTAGGTCTGGGTTTTTCAGTTTAAACGAGTTGCAGATAGATCCAGGTGGGTTTAGGTGTAAGGGGCCTTTAAACGTTTCCTCTACCAAAAAAAAAACCTTAAAACATAAAAACCGTAATCTATTAAATTTTTAGTTTTCTAACACAATAAAATACAAACTAAATATGTTTAAAGCTATAAAATTTGTAAAATCCAAACTTAAGTTCAAAGTTGTAAAATCCCTACTAAATCTGTAAAAATATAACACTTTCAATCAGGATAAATGTAAATCAGTAAATTCCCAACACATTAAACCATACAATTCTAAGTATTAACCTTTCAAACACTCATTCCCGAACATGTTCAGTTATAGGCGGATAGCAATACAAACACCTGAATCCGACTGTTACTAACCACTTGGACCCATTCTTCTGATCCATTGATCCGCCTAACCGACCCGACCCGCCATCTCGGTTACTTTTCTGCGATTTGCTCGAGTTGGCGGTCGGATTTTTCGCTTTGTCCACACCTACTCTACACTCTTTATTTCTCTCAAATTCTTATCATCTCTCTTCTATATATTATTTTATGTATTTTAAGATAGAGATGAGAAGTGTAGAGCGGGATGGAGCCATAAATGAAATTAGGCAATTTTATTTGTTTGAGGAAAAGAAACGGGAGGACGGCGATGTTAGGAACATGGTGTCAATTACTACTAGTATCAGTTGGTCACAAGGGTTAGAAACCCTCTGTACCAAACTAAATTGAGAGTTTGGATCTTCTTCTTTTACACTCTCTCAATCTTCCTCTACACTCTTTATCTCTCTCATAAAATTCTTATCATCTCTCTTACTCTCCATCTCTCTCTATATATATATATATATATATATATATATATATATACTATTTTACGGTTTAATGGGTATACATTGTCGCAGTAAAAAGTTTTACACCATCAACCAATCAAAAACCATGGTATGAGCGACTTTTAAGGTAGTTGACATAATTTCAAACATTTTTAATAATGTGTCATTTTGTAATTGACTGGCGTTATAAAACATCGCATACATTGATTGTGTATATAAATTAAATCTATTATTTTATGTATTTAGAAGAGAGGTAAAGAGTGTAGAGGGAGATGAAGAGAGTGTAGAAAGAGATGATCTAAATTCCAAACCCCTAATTTGGTTACTTTTCAAAAAATTACATAATCCGTATACTGAATGGTGGTTGTCATTTGCAACTAACAGGTCCTAATTAAGCTTCCTTCTAAAATGGTCCTATTTAATCTTATGCACATTATTGGAAGGAAGAAAAAAAGTGCAAGACCTACTTTGCCATGCACTTCAATTACAACACATGTGACCGTAATGAACTACCTACCTCAGTACCTCTATCAAATATGACAAATTGTAATTTTATTTTTGTTTTTTTAATATATATTTATATTTTATTGGATTTTGTAATATTTTAAAATTTATTTCCTAAGAGTTAATGAAATAATTGTTTTCTCATCCTACCCGTTTCTAACTCAACTCATATTAGGATAAAATTTTAAGAAACGTTGGACTAATAAAATATGATAAAACACTTATTTATCTTAGTATACTTTCATTCTTTACTGATTTCTTTTGGATTAAATAATTCACCTTTTAATTATTGTTAAGTACTTTTTTTGTTGTCTTTAATAATGATTCTTAAATTCTGTCAAGTACAAATTTTTGAGTTTCTTAAACATTTATCCTTTTATTGTCTTTAAATAATGATTTTTGAAATAAAAAAAAAATAGCAATGGCTCTTTATAGCATCCAAATGCAAGGTGTGTTTTCCTACTCCTACCCAAAAAAAAATGAGTAATGCTACTTAGGCCAAAATTTTTCAGCCAAAAATAGAAAAAAACCACATTACAACATCAATTAACCAAGTTTTTTAAGCCATTAACCAACCTATTTTTTCACAGTTTTTAGTCCATGGCCTAGAAAACTGTGAAAAAGTAGGTTGGTTAGTGGCTTAAAAAACTTGGTTAATTGATGTTGTAAAGTGGCTTTTATCTGTTTTTGGCCGAAAAACTTTGGCCTAAATAGCATTACTCAAAAAAAAAATGCAAGGTGTGTGAATTTCTACTCTCACTTTCTTTCTGAACTCTAAGCTGCAGTTCACTTCAAGGGGTAGGAGACAGTTCCAACTCTTTTTGTTGTTGCTACGCCATGGAGCAAGAAAATAAACTAGCAACAACAAGTGAAGGAGAAGGACAACCTATAAGATGTAAAGGTAGGTGCTTCATCATAAATAATTCATAACATGTTTCTTTCTTCCATTCTATTTTTAAGTCTTCTTAGTGCTTGTTCCATTTTTCATTGGAAAACTGAAGCGGCGGTTGCAAGAAGAGCCGGTGAGCCATTGGTAATTGAGGATATCATCGTGAAGTTCGTATTCGTATTATATGCACCTCTCTCTGCCACAGTGATATATCACTCTTTGGAAGATGCAGGTTCTTTTTTAATTGTTTTTTATTCACATTTCTTTTTTGTTTTATGAATTTTTATTAGCAATAATAGCTTTGAATGATGCCTTTTTCTATGTTTTGAAGGAACCTCCAGGCATTTTTCCAAGAATCCTCGGTCATGAAGCAACCGGATGAGTTTCTGAATTTTGGTGTCTAAATTTTGAGTCTAAGCATTTTGATGATTCAACAACAGTAATTTGAACATTGATATTAATTTATATCTGCATGAACATTGTAATTTCTTTGCTGCCACTAGTTTTTCCCAATTTTGTGATTCAACTAATTTTGTTATGTGATATAGGGTTGTGGAAAGTGTTGGGAAGGATGTAACAGAAGTTACTACAGGCGATGTGGTTATTCCAATTTTTCTACCAGATTGTGGGGAATGTGTAGATTGCATATCAACCAAGAGCAACCGTTGTACTAATTTACCATTCAAGGTGTCTCCTTGGATGCCAAGAAATGGGAGCACCAGATTAACTGACCTAAATGGAGAGATTATATACCATTTCATGTTTGTTTCAAGTTTCAGTGAATACACTGTGGTTGACATTGCCAATGTAACAAAGATTGACCCACTAATCCCTCCTGATAGGGCTTGTCTTCTAAGCTGTGGTGTATCAACAGGTAATATACTTATCAAAGCAAACACTAAAGGAAAAATATAAAGAAAACAAATTTGATCGTCAATTAGGGTCAAATAAATAACTAATTGACCATGAATATATACAAGGTTGTCTTATCTTACTAGTTAATAACATTCATGTAGTTCAATTCAATGTTTTGAAATGTTGTTTAAAACTTCACATTTTAGGGGTAGGTGCAGCTTGGAGAACGGCAGGTGTACGGTTCTACAGTTGCTATTTTTGGGCTGGGATCTATTGGTTTAGCAGTATGGTTTTTTTAACAAAATTTTACTTTCTTTATGTCTTTGTGTGATGTATACTGAAGTGTCATTGCAATTGATTAATTTACAAGGTTGCTGAGGGAGCTAGACTTTGTGGAGCAACTAGGATTATAGGTGTGGATGTCAACTCAGGAAAATTTGAAATTGGTAATGCATTGATTGCTCATTAGTTATTAGTCACCCTCATGTTACAATAACACTCCTCTGATTACACTTTCCATCATATGTTTTTGTTATGATGGTATTACTAAGCAAGAATTCAGAATTTGAGTTTATTGGTTAGTTGATATCTTTTAATCAGGAAAGAAGTTTGGACTCACTGACTTTGTCCAAGTTGGAGAATGTGGGGACAAACTTGTGAGCCAGGTCTACCCTCTCCAAGGCTTCAATCTTTATTTTAATATTTATTATGCTGAGTATTGAACTTCCCTTCTTGTTGCCAAATGCCAAGGAGGTAGATATCATATAATATTTTCTCTTTGCATCAGATCAAATGAAAAGATTGAAAGAAATTTGTAAATTTTGTAAGCATATTAATGAATGCAATGTCTTTATTAATCAGGTTATTATAGATATGACTGAAGGGGGAGCAGATTATTGCTTTGAATGTGTTGGTATGGCATCATTGGTACATGAAGCATATGCTTCTTGTAGAAAGGTACATGTCACTCTCTCAAATGTTCCCAACACACAACCTTAAGCTGTCATAGACAGAAATTGATAAGTTGATAATGTGATTAAAGCTTTAACTAAATTATAATTTTGACGAATCACCCCTCGTCTTAGTTTTTGCTAACTAAATTGAAATTCCAGTATTCTAGATACTTCATGAGAATAGACTTTAATAGTTAGATAGAGACAGATTGGATTGAGCTTGCCAATAATGTGATTTGCACATATCAATACTATACTTTTGTTACTTCATCTTGAATTTAGTTTTCAATTTAATCCTCTTTTATTTTTTTTGTTTTAAAAGGGTCCCTTATTTTGGAAAGTAATACCATTGTGCTCCTTTCCATATAAATTATTTTGCGAAGAGGACCAAATTGACATAACTTTTAAAAAATAAGGGACCATATTGGAATACAAAAAGGGAACTATTTTGGGATAATTTTTACGAAATAAGAGACTATGTTTAAGTAAAAAATGAATGAAAGACCACATTGGTATGGCTTTGCAACATAAGGGACTATTAGCAAAGAAAAAAAGAGAGACCGAATTAAAACCTAAAATAAAGATAAGAGGCCAAAAATATGTTTTATCCCTTTCTGAAATCATTAAGTCATCAAACCTGATGATTTTTCTTCAGGGTTGGGGAAAAACTATTGATGTAGGAGTGGACAAGCCAGGAGCCAGGTTAAGCTTCAGTTCTAGTGAGGTTCTTCATGATGGGAAGACCCTCATGGGATCCTTATATGGAGGACTCAAACCTAAGTCTCATGTACCCATTCTCCTTAAACGTTACATGGACAAGGTGCAATGTGTTTCTCTAGTTTCTACTGTGATATATATGTTATACTTAGTAGTGAAAAATCAAACCTCCATCCTGTTAAGATTTACCTTGTTTATTAACAGGAACTTCAGTTGGATGAATTTGTCACTCATGAAGTAGAGTTTAAGGACATCAATAGAGCTTTTGATTTATTGAGTAAAGGGCAGTGTCTTCGATGTGTGATTTGGATAAACAGATGAGTACATTCTTATGTAATCCTAGCATTTGAATCATGACATGCATCAATAAAATTATTGGAGACGTTATTATTTTTGAAGGACATTGTTCTTTTCTTTTGCATTTGATTATAATTATCAACAAAATAGAGCTGCTGTTTTACTGCATTGCAAATGCATTTGAACCACCAATAAACGAACTTAATTAAAAAAACAAGTTGTATATTCAAAAATTAAAATACAACTTGTTATTTGTGTCAACGATGCAACTTCAGTTGCTATTATGCGTCGTTTGTTTATTACTACAGGTTTTAAGGATTATGCTAACTTCACACATATAAATAACACAACACAGAAGTATCGGGGTCTATACAAAAAGAGTGGAGTTTACCCGCTGAATTAAAATTTTTGGGGCTAACCTATGACTATAATATCACACAAACAGTTTAATACATTGCTGGAAATTTTCCACCAAATTAGTAATTAATAAACCTTCTATTTCCTGGGGTTCATATTCCCTAGTTTCATAACTCAAGCTATCCTCCCTACTTGGCAATCTCCGGAAGAAATTAAGAGCTCGAGAGGGCAATTTGCTTCTCAACCATGGTGGCCTCGATAAGTACAATCCCAACAAAGCTACCACAACCCGAATGGGGACAACATAGAAAACAACAGCAGCAACCAAGCAGAACATCATAACCAAGAAAGTAGCTCGTGGATCTCTCCAACTTACCAATGCATCGAATTGTTCGATCATTGATGCAATATTTCCAACTTCATTTTGAAGCCTCCCCACTGCACTCCTCAACCTGTCATACCTCCTCCTAACAATATCAGAATGGCTACTTGTAGGGAAAGTATCAAATTCCTCGTCAAGTTTATCAACACGAACATTCTCAGCATGTGAAAGTCTGATATCCAAGCAAGGAGGGCTTCGGGGCCGATACCTGTAGTTCCAAAGCCCCAATAATGCCAAGTAGAAGAAAATGGCGGGGACGATGAAAGCGGGATGCATCACCAGAGTGAGAAAAATGATCAGGAACAATACCGATCGAGTGCATTGGCTTCTGCCAATTGCATATTGCTTGAAGCCACTTTACCATGGCAAAAAGGCTTGAGAGAGTGCTCATTATCCTGAAGAATGCAACTTCGCTCTTCCTCATGCTCCACAATGGTGAACTATCGTGACAAAGCTTGTATCCCACTACCTCCCTGCCCAATGGTGGCTCTACTTTACTCATCCTTGATGCTATCACTTCCACAGCTTTGTACCTCAACTTTTCTAGTTGATAAACTGTCAGGGCATTCACATAATGCATCCTGGGTAGCACTGGTGTTGTATACTTATACAACATGTTAGCAACGTTGGTACATGAAAAGCTTAAAGCCAATTGAAGCTCCCCCATTTTTTGGAGCCCAGTTAGGTTAAGTATCAGCAGAGAGTGAGATAAGTGGGTGTAAACTCTATTAGTTTCAAGTGTGGACAACCTGATTTTTATTTTCCCATACCGGTAATCATAAGTTGCATCGTTGGTGGTGGTTTTCTCACCAATCTTACAATTGTGAAAAACTCCAATAGTCACAACAGTGTAGGGGTCATAAACTTCCCAAAGGTATTGCTCATTCCACTTTGGTGACAAGCTACCAACCACAGTCTGAGTTCGAACCCATTTCCCCCATACTTCGCAACACAATAGACACCAGATGCATCTGTACCGTGGTTTGTCTTCATTGGCTTAAGGTCCATGGCACCCAAGATTCGCATCTCAAGCACACCGATTTGAGACTTCCTGAGCCTCTTCTCACTAGGCCCAACATCATTGTTATCAATTGCGTCCTCATCAACCAGATTGTATCCTTCATCAAATGAGACTCTGATAGCGCACCAGGAAGTGTCAAGGGCAAACCAGTAATTTGGAGAGTATATGAAAGGAGAAACAAGAAGAAGAAATAATATATTAATAGATAATTATTAGTATGTTAGTTATTGTGTGTGTATGTTAGTTATTTGGTGTGTTAGAGAGAAGTTATATATAAATAGGGTAGTTTCTATTGGGAAGTTATGTTTTGGGAAGTTATGACTATGTTTGGCCAGAAGTGTAACTTCTGAGAAGAGCAAGGCTCTTGTATGGTTAACTTGTAATCAGTACTGTTAATATCTATGCAATTCGCATTTTCCCTTCCACCATTCCTTAATCATAATTCTGTCCTAGTTATTATTACTGTCATTGTTGGGTGTGTATCAAATTGCTTCGACCTGCCGGATGCCACCGAAGAAGATGGAGACAAAGGTTACTGCATTAGAAGAAAAAATCGCAACTATGGAAGTTTCCTTGAAGGAAATGCAGGAACAGAATAAAGAAAATCAAGAAAAAATTATTTCCTTACTTAGTTTGAGTAAAGGAAAGAATACTGCAGAATCATCACACAATAATGAGTCTGTAAGTACTAAACAAAAGAATTCTGAATTACATGGGGATGCTCTTGATGAATTTCGATTATCTGTTAAAAAAGTGGAACTGCCAATGTTCAATGGAGACGACCCCGCTGGTTGGATTGCGAGAGCAGAAGTTTATTTTAATGTCCAAAATACTCGTCCAGATATAAAAGTGAATCTTGCGCAGTTATGTATGGATGGTGCCACCATCCATTTTTTCAAAGGATTATTAGAGGAGAATGAAGGATTAACATGGGAACAATTAACATCTGCTATGTTGGAACGATACGGAGGGGTGAGTGACGGCAACGTCTTTGAGCAGTTATCGTCTCTAAAGCAAGAAGAAAGTGTGGAAGAGTATATTGAAGAATTTGAAAGGTTAACTTCGCAAGTTCCACGGCTTCCTAATGATCAATATTTGGGGTATTTTGTTCATGGATTAAAAGAGAACATAAGAGGAAAAGTGAGGAGTTTAATCACCTTGGGTTCAGTTTCACGTCCAAAACTGATGAACGTGGCCAGAGCGGTTGAACGCGAAACTGAAGGAACGAGAAAAGACTGGGTTGCGCGCAAACGGGTCGGGTTCAATTCCGGGTCACGCAATCAGGCGCCTTTCAATAACCGTTTCACGCCTAGTAACCGCAGCAATCAAAGCGATTGGGTGTTAGTCAGCAAGAACAGTGATGCGCGAACAAGAAACCAAGAAGGAGCGCCTGGACGCACGTCAAACGCGCCGCCGTCGTCGGAGAAGGCAGCGTCTTCGTTGCGTGAGAAACGGTTTCGTAATCTGTCTTCACAGGAGATTGCGGAACGACGCCAAAAAGGACTATGCTTCAAATGTGGAGGTCCTTTCCATCCTCGACACCAATGTCCAGACAGAGCATTACGAATTCTAGTTACAGAAGATGACTCTGAAGAAGAGAATGAAGTAAGAATTATGAATGATGAAGATGTGGAAATCAATGCAGAGGAATTACAACTAAACATGCTGACTTTTGAAAATGTCTTGACTTTTAATAGATCAACTGAGTATTATCAAGACAGATGTGACTCCATCAAGTTACAAGGAACCGTAGGAGCAGTACCCGTGTTAATGCTGGTGGATAGTGGGGCCAACAAGAATTTCATGTCAAGACGTCTAGCTTTAGCGTTGGGATTGCGTATCAATAATACCTCTGTTAGACCTATAAAATTAGGAGATGGCTTTACTGTACATACTCATGGAGAATGTCACGGAGTCAATATCTATGTCCAGGGCGTATGCTGGCAAATAGATGTTGTGCTCTTTGACTTGGATGGTTACGATTTAGTATTGGGAATGGCGTGGCTTTCACAAATTGGGTGTACATGGATAGATTGGGCTGAGAAGAAAATGCGTTTTGACTACCAAGGAGAATGGATTGAGATAAGAGGGGTTCGTGCTAGGGAATGCGCTCCGTTACAAGCATATGTGGATGAAAACCATTTTGTTCAACTGCAGTGTGGTAATCAACAGAGTATGGTGACACATGAACAGCAATTGGAGATGAAGGCATTGTTGGATAAATTTGCAATCGTTTTCAAGGAACCACAGGGACTTCCTCCGGAGAGGCAGCAGGAACATGCTATACACATGATTGAAGGCCAAGGTCCGGTTAATGTTCGCCCTTACCGTTATCCTCACCATCACAAGTCCGAAATTGAAAAACAGGTAAAAGAATTGTTATTATCCGGAGTAATTCGACCCAGTCAAAGTGCTTTTTCAAGTCCGGTGATCTTAGTTAAAAAGAAGGACGGGTCATGGAGAATGTGTGTTGATTACCGTGCTTTGAATAAGGTAACTATTCCGGATAAATTCCCAATTCCTGTAATTGATGAACTGTTAGATGAGTTGCATGGTGCTAAATACTTTTCCAAAATTGATCTTAAATCTGGTTATCATCAAGTGAGAATGCGATCAGAAGATATTCATAAAACGGCTTTCCGTACTCATGAAGGTCATTATGAATACCTGGTGATGCCTTTCGGTTTAATGAATGCTCCCTCTACTTTCCAAGCTCTAATGAATAAAGTTTTCAAGCCGATGTTGAGAAAGTACGTTTTGGTATTCTTTGATGATATTTTGGTGTATAGTATGACATGGCAAGATCATATACAGCATGTGCAAGGGGTCCTGAATGTGTTGATCGAACATCAGTTGGTAGCAAATCAAAAGAAATGTTCTTTCGGTCAATCATCTGTTGAATATTTGGGTCATGTAATTTCTTATGAAGGTGTCTCCATGGATCCTTCCAAAGTCAGCAGTGTGTTAGATTGGCCAATCCCCAAGAGTGTCAAAGGAGTTAGAGGATTTCTGGGTTTGACTGGGTACTACCGGAAGTTTATACGTGACTATGGTAAAATCGCAAGACCTCTGACAGATTTAACTAAGAAGGATGGTTTCAAATGGGGAAGCAAAGAACAAGTCGCCTTTGAAATTCTTAAGAAGAAAATCACATCAGCCCCTGTTTTGGCATTACCTGATTTTACTAAGGAGTTCTTCATTGAAAGTGATGCTTCGGGCAATGGATTGGGAGCTATTTTAATTCAAGATAAGAAGCCAATTGCTTTCTTTAGCAAAGGACTTAGTGAGAGGAATTTGAATAAATCAGCTTATGAGAAAGAATTGATGGCAGTAGCTCTAGCCATACAACACTGGAGACCTTATTTACTAGGAAGCAAATTCACCGTATGTACGGATCAGAAAAGCCTCAAACAGTTGATGCAACAACGTGTTACTACCATGGATCAACAAAATTGGGTTGCTAAACTCTTGGGATATCAGTTTGACATCATCTACAAACCTGGTTTGGAAAATAAAGGAGCAGATGCTTTATCTCGACAGATTGAAGGCACTACCAGCAACATGGCTTCTAATGATATAATAACTATTCATTCCATGGTTTTTTGTCCAGAATGGAAAGATTTTGGGGCTGTCCAAGAAGAGGTACAACAAGATCCAACATTACAGGCCATTGTTTCAGCATTGCAGAGAGGGGACACCACAAAACCTGGGTTTGATATTCAGAAGGGGACTCTTTTGTATAACGACAGGTTGGTTATAGCAACAAATTCTAAATTCATTCCTACACTTCTCAAGGAGTTTCACAGCACCCCCACAGGAGGACACTCTGGTTTTTATCGTACTTACCGTCGGTTGGCTGCTAATCTTTATTGGTCAGGTATGAAAAAGGACATCCAAAAATTTGTGCAAAACTGTACAGTATGTCAAAGTAATAAATATGTTGCCACAGCTCCTGCTGGTCTCCTTCAACCACTCCCAATTCCAAGTCAGATTTGGACTGATATTTCTATGGATTTCATTACCGGTCTTCCAAAATCAAAAGGGTTTGAAGCTATCTTCGTAGTGGTTGATCGGCTATCCAAATACAGCCATTTCATTCTTCTAAAACGTCCTTATTCAGCAAGATCGTTAGCGGAGATATTCACCAAAGAAGTGGTACGCCTTCACGGTATTCCTGAATCTATTCTCAGTGATAGAGATCCGATTTTTGTGAGTAATTTTTGGCAGGAGCTTTTCAAACAACAAGGGACACAGTTAAAGATGAGCACTGCATACCACCCACAGACGGATGGCCAAACTGAAGTGGTAAATCGTTGTTTGGAAACATTCCTGCGTTGTTTTATTGCTGATCAACCCAAGACTTGGGCTGTGTGGATTCCTTGGGCAGAATATTGGTATAACACCACTTTCCATGCTTCTACCGGTACCACTCCTTTTGAAGCAGTTTATGGTCGTCCTCCTCCGGTGATCACGAATTATCTCCCTGGCGAAATCAAAGTTGAAGCAGTACAAAGGGATTTGGCTGATCGTGATGAGTGTTTGAGACAAATGAAGCGTCATCTAAATCGTGCTCGTGATAGAATGAAAACACAAGCAGATAAGCATCGTAAGGAACGCTCATTTGAAGTTGGTGATTTGGTATTCTTGAAATTGAGGCCTCATGTACAGCAATCTGTAGCAACCAGAATCTGCCCCAAGCTGTCTCCACGCTACTTTGGGCCGTTTAAGGTAATCCAACGTATTGGTGCTGTTGCTTATCGATTAGACTTACCACCCGCATCAAGGATACATCCAGTTTTCCATGTTTCTTTGCTCAAAAAGGCTGTAGGTACTGCTGCTGTCCACCCAAATCTTCCGGCAAACTTGGAGGTCTCTGAAGAATCGGTATGGGAACCTGAGACGGTTTTAGATCACAGGATGGTGCATCGTAATGGTGAGACTATTCCTCAAATCCTTATCCATTGGACTCATAAACCAATTGAAGAAGCTACATGGGAAGATAAGGCCTTCATTGTGGCACAGTTTCCTTCTTTCAGCCTTGAGGACAAGGCTGTTTCTCATGAAGGCGGCAATGATAGCGCACCAGGAAGTGTCAAGGGCAAACCAGTAATTTGGAGAGTATATGAAAGGAGAAACAAGAAGAAGAAATAATATATTAATAGATAATTATTAGTATGTTAGTTATTGTGTGTGTATGTTAGTTATTTGGTGTGTTAGAGAGAAGTTATATATAAATAGGGTAGTTTCTATTGGGAAGTTATGTTTTGGGAAGTTATGACTATGTTTGGCCAGAAGTGTAACTTCTGAGAAGAGCAAGGCTCTTGTATGGTTAACTTGTAATCAGTACTGTTAATATCTATGCAATTCGCATTTTCCCTTCCACCATTCCTTAATCATAATTCTGTCCTAGTTATTATTACTGTCATTGTTGGGTGTGTATCAGACTCGCATGTGAATCTTAGAGACACATTTTGTGATTGGTTTGTTTTTATCATCTTCATCCCCAAAGTGGCTATCGTCCAACCACTTTGAATTCACTGGTTTTTCATCAGCCCGCTTCTCTATAGCGGCCACTAGTAGAAGCACTCTGGCCACAACAATGTCTCTCCCCGGCTCAACTTGATCTTCAATAGTAACCCACAAATCATTTTCAAAAGGCTCTGCAACTGCAAAAAACAACTCCTCATTCCAGTAAGGATTGGAGAAGCTTCGGGTAGCACTCGGGGTAGCATTTTTAGTCCTTGAAATCTGGCCTCCCAACTGGACTTTGACTAAATACCGAGGGAATCTTACCACATCTGATCCTCTGTGCCCTGGCATGATGTCTTGTGCTTCAATAATTAAAACTCTCAGACACCATAACTTTGGGGCAAGGTAAACCTTTGAATTAAGACAGCCATGCACATCAAAATTCACATCTGCATCATTGGAATGCCATGCCTCTGAAAATGCCTCATCAGTCTCAATTCCAAACCATATAGATAGCATTAGCTCCCCAGTTTTGGTCATGTCACCCATCTTATCTTCCATTCCGTACCACTGTGGTTTCAACTGACTATCTGGTGGTACTTCACTCAAATTAAACCAAACCTGGCCCATGTACTCAATTTTATATTTCTCTTTTACGAATATTTCTACTATTGATGACTGTATACAATCTCTGGAAAATGCAAAGACCTGATTCCATTCTGGATAACTCATGGAAGTCGTCAATGTGACTCCTTTGTGATTGCCAACCTTCACTTCCGCAAACAACTTAACCCTATCAAATAATGTCATGCCTCGTGCTTTCACAACTCTAACATAAAGATATTCCATTTTCTCTACAAGATCATAAGATGAGCATGTTCTATCCTTCTTGAAGGAGTCACCTCCGAGTTGACCTTTAATTTCCTTAACAATTCCAACTTTGGGACCAGAAACCTTGGGTGAAATAGCAGGACTAAGGTCATTTATGATAACAGGGGACTTGTTTTCACTTTGGTTTGTTTCCATAGTGTTTGGGTAGTGCTAAATTAGCTGCTACAGGTTTGTTCTCGTTCAACTATAACAACTTCTGTATTTGGTGTCTGCATAATGGAAGAAAATAAGAGAAACAGTTGATCCAGTACATACTAATATACATTATTATATATTGAAATAGAATATGATATATTAACTTTATCATCACAAACATTTTATATTCAAATACTCTATTATTTTTTTCCAAATCAAAAGCACCCTAAGCGAGACTTAATACGAGACAGAGGGAGTAATATAGATTCGCCTAATGAAATTTTTTAGACAATGGAATTCACGAGTTTGGTGAATGTCCTGCTTGGATAAACGACTTAAAAGTGTTTGTAGAATAACCGCTTATCATATAAGTGTGTTTATGTACAAGCCATTTCTATAATAAAAGATAAAGTCAAACTGTTTTCATATAAATTATAAGTTGTTTTCATAAGTTATCTTAGAGTGCTTATGGAAATAAGCCAACTTATGGACATGCCATAATCTGTTTTCAGAATTATCACAAATAGTCTTATAAGTACTTATTAAGCCCAAATAAACCAATCCAAACTGAAACTAAGTGAACACACTAAAATAATTCATTTTGGGATATAATCCCTAATTTCTGTGGGAACCAAAATATCTTGCATCTTATCGATTATAAGTAAACCAAATATTGTTATTTTAATCTTCTTTTTTTTCCCACTTGAAGCAATCAGACAAAGGCGAATCAGAGCACTAGAAAGCACACATGGCAAATGATCAGTTTAACTCATAAGTATACTGTGCATTTACTATTAAAGTTCAGACAACACTTGAAATGATCAAAAGAATTAAAAGAGTATAAGGCAAGGACTTGGCCTGGAATGCATTTTGTTTCACATGGTATTATACTATATAAGTTCTAAAGCGCGGAATAATACACAAACAAATCTGTATTCAGGATCTAAGCATTTCATTTCAAATGCCTAATAAGTAATAATCCATTCCCGGTTCCTATTTGTACTTTTAACTCTAAGTTGATGGTTGACATAGAATTGTTTCAGGATTTCAGTACTCATCATTTTTCTGACAGTTTTTGGCATTCTTTAATTTGTTGTATAATAGCATTTTAGTTGAGTTGGGTACAAGGAAGTTGATATGAACAGGAAGTAGGGACTTAGGTATGCTCAAGCGGATTCAAAATTAGATATTGAACATGATAGATTGAAATGTGAAAATTGTCTAAAAGATCCTAAGTATGTATGATGATTCACAGATTTGAAACATAAGGAACCTAGGTAGGGAAAAAAAGATAAAAGACCAAACTAAAATTTTCGTCAAAAATAAATAACCAAAAACGCAGTTTAGCCAAAGGAAAAAAATCAATATCTTTTTCACAAAAGTCTCTATGGTTTTTCGTGTTAATTTACTAACGCAACCCCCCAAACATGCACTAAAGAGATATTCTTCAAGGCACAGTGGCTCTGCATTAAACACCTAATTACCACTTTGCATTTGCAACCGTCAATCTGCTAGCTTATAGCGGATAATTTACAACGAATAAGCCTTTTGAAGTGTTTGATATGACTAGCATATAACTTTTTTAGTAGCTTATATCGTATTTTTGAGCTTATAGCTTATAACGTTTCATTCTTTCTCCTATTTTTACCCTTGTTGGGTTAATTAAATTTCTCATTTATCCTCCATTAAATGAATATTCTCTTTCATATTTAAACATTAATTACAAATGTCTATTTATGTCATTTTATATCTATAAGCTAGTTCAAGAGTTAATTTTACCAAATACTTTAATTCAATCCACTAGCTTATTTGCTATCAGTTCATCCACTATAAGATAGCTTATTCGCTATCAGCTAGCTTATCCGCTATTTTTTGCCAAATAAAGCCTAAGATGAAGAGATTAAGATTCTTTTCTTCTCTATTTTTCATCATCTCTCTGTTATCTCCTTCTGGTCATTCAACCAGTTAGATCAGAAGACGATTCAGAAGCACTTTTATCACTCAAATCATCAATTGAAGTTCTCACTTCTCAACAATATTCTTAGTAAAATATAACAATTGTACAATATTATTGTTCGTAAGTGAAGTGAGTCTAGTGCAAGATTTGAAAGTGTATCAAAGAGGGAAATAACAGAATGTGGAGAATGGTGACTGGAACTCATATCTGGAACCAGTTGTACAATGCTTACTATCTTTTTCAGAACTAAAGAGCAAATCAAAGTTGAAGGCATAAAGCACTTATAGGGAGCAGAGGTTGAAAGCGGACTGACCTGTATATGTATTCAGCGGACATCAACGGCTCAGGACAGAACAGACTTGTTTTCCTGCAAGCAAGCAAGCTTGGTTGGTTCACTTCCTGTCATCATTAACATGATGTGTCTTGTAGATTAATTGATTTCATCAAAGTCAACTATCAGTTAGTAGTACACTGTAGCATTATTATATTATTATAATTATAATTATCAACAGATAGTTTACTTATCAAAGTAAACACTAAAAAAACATATAAAGAAAACAAAATTGACTGTCAACTAGTGATAGCGCTCCAGGAAGTGTCAAGGGCAAACCAGTAATTTGGAGAGTATATGAAAGGAGAAATAAGAAGAAGAAATAATATATTAATAGATAATTATTAGTGTGTTAGTTATTGTGTGTATGTTAGTTATTTTGTGTGTTAGTTATTTGGTTGGAGAGAAGTTATCTATAAGTAGGGTAGTTTCTATTGAGAAGTTATGTTTTGGAAGTTATTAGTATGTTTGGCCAGAAGTTGTAACTTCTGAGAAGAGCAAGGCTCTTGTATGGTTAACTTGTAATCAGTACCTATAATATCTATGCAATTCGCAATTTCCCTTCCATCTTCCCTTAATCATAAATCTGTCCTTGTTATTATTACTGTTCATTGTTGGGTTTGTATCAAATTGGTCCGACCTACCGGATGCCACCGAAGAAGATGGAGACAAAGGTTACTGCACTAGAAGAAAAAATCGCAACCATGGAGGTTTCCTTGAAGGAAATGCAGGAACAGAATAAAGAAAATCAAGAAAAAATTATTTCCCTACTTAGTTTGAGTAAAGGAAAGAATACTGCAGAATCATCACACAATAATGAGTCTGTAAGTACTAAACAAAAGAATTCTGAATTACATGGGGATGCGCTTGATGAATTTCGTTTGTCTGTTAAAAAAGTGGAACTGCCAATGTTCAATGGAGACGATCCCGCTGGTTGGATTGCGAGAGCAGAAGTTTATTTTAATGTCCAAAATACTCGTCCGGAGATAAAAGTTAATCTTGCGCAATTATGTATGGATGGTGCCACCATTCATTTCTTCAAAGGATTATTAGAGGAGAATGAAGAATTAACATGGGAACAATTAACATCTGCTATGTTGGAACGATACGGAGGGGTGAGTGACGGCAACGTCTTTGAGCAGTTATCGTCTCTACGGCAAGAAGAAAGTGTAGAAGAGTATATTGAAGAGTTTGAAAGGTTGACTTCGCAGGTTCCACGACTTCCTAATGATCAATACTTGGGTTATTTCGTTCATGGATTAAAAGAGAGCATCAGAGGAAAAGTGAGGAGTTTAATCACTTTGGGTACAGTTTCGCGTCCGAAACTGATGAACGTGGCCAGGGCGGTTGAGCGCGAAACTGAAGGAGCGAGAAAAGACTGGGTTGCGCGCAAACGGGTCGGGTTCAATTCTGGGTCGCGCAATCAGGCACCATTCAGTAACCGTTTCACGCCTAATAACCGAAGCAATCAAAGCGACTGGGTGTTAGTAACAAAGAACAGTGACGCGCGAACAAGAAACCAAGAAGGAGCGCCTGCGCGCACGTCAAACGCGCCGTCGTCGTCGGAGAAGACAGCGTCTTCGCTGCGTGAGAAACGATTTCGTAATCTATCTTCACAGGAGATTGCGGAACGACGCCAAAAAGGATTATGTTTCAAATGTGGAGGTCCTTTCCACCCTCGACACCAATGTCCAGACAGAGCATTACGAATTCTAGTTACAGAAGATGACTCTGAAGAAGAGAATGAAGTAAGAATTATGAATGATGAAGATGTGGAAATCAATGCAGAGGAATTACAACTCAACATGCTGACTTTTGAAAATGTCTTGACTTTTAATAGATCAACTGAGTATTATCAAGACAGATGTGACTCCATCAAGTTACAAGGAACCGTAGGAGCAGTACCCGTGTTAATGCTAGTTGATAGTGGGGCCAACAAGAATTTCATGTCAAGGCGTCTAGCGTTAGCTTTGGGATTGCGTATCAATAATACTTCTGTTAGACCTATAAAATTAGGGGATGGTTTTACAGTACATACTCATGGAGAATGTCACGGAGTCAATATCTATGTTCAGGGCGTATGCTGGCAAATAGATGTTGTGCTCTTTGATTTGGATGGTTACGATTTAGTATTGGGAATGGCGTGGCTATCACAAATTGGATGTACATGGATAGATTGGGCTGAGAAGAAAATGCGTTTTGACTACCAAGGAGAATGGATTGAGATAAGAGGGGTTCGGGCGAGGGAATGCGCTCCGTTACAAGCATATGTGGATGACAACCATTTTGTTCAACTGCAGTGTGGTAATCAACAGAGTTTGGTGACACACGAACAGCAATTGGAGATAGAGGCAGTGCTGGATAAATTTGCAATCGTTTTCAAAGAACCACAGGGACTTCCTCCAGAGAGGCAGCAAGAACATGCTATACACATGATGGAAGGCCAAGGTCCGGTTAATGTTCGTCCTTACCGTTATCCTCACCATCACAAGTCCGAAATTGAAAAACAGGTAAAAGAATTGTTATTATCCGGAGTAATTCGACCCAGTCAGAGTGCTTTTTCAAGTCCGGTGATCTTAGTTAAAAAGAAGGACGGGTCATGGAGAATGTGTGTTGATTACCGTGCTTTGAATAAGGTAACTATTCCGGATAAATTCCCAATTCCTGTAATTGATGAACTGCTAGATGAGTTGCCTGGTGCTAAATATTTTTCCAAAATTGACCTTAAATCCGGTTATCATCAAGTGAGAATGCGACCGGAAGATATTCATAAAACGGCTTTCCGTACTCATGAAGGTCATTATGAATATCTGGTGATGCCTTTCGGTTTAATGAATGCCCCCTCCACTTTCCAAGCTTTAATGAATAAAGTTTTCAAGCCGATGTTGAGAAAGTACGTTTTGGTATTCTTTGATGATATTTTGGTGTATAGTATGACATGGCAAGATCATCTACAGCATGTGCAATGGGTCCTGAATGTGTTGATCGAGCATCAGTTAGTAGCCAATCAAAAGAAATGTTCTTTCGGTCAATCATCTGTTGAATATTTGGGTCATGTAATTTCTTACGAAGGTGTCTCCATGGACCCTTCCAAAGTCAGCAGTGTGTTAGATTGGCCAATCCCCAAGAGTGTCAAAGGAGTTAGAGGATTTCTGGGTCTGACTGGGTACTATCGAAAGTTTATACGTGACTATGGTAAAATCGCAAGACCTCTGACAGATTTAACTAAGAAGGATGGCTTCAAATGGGGAAGCAAGGAACAAGCAGCCTTTGAAATTCTTAAGAAGAAGGTCACTTCAGCCCCTGTTTTGGCATTACCTGATTTTACTAAGGAGTTCTTCATTGAAAGTGATGCTTCGGGAAATGGTTTGGGAGCTATCTTAATTCAAGATAAGAAACCAATTGCTTTCTTTAGCAAAGGACTTAGTGAGAGGAACCTGAATAAGTCGGCTTATGAGAAAGAATTGATGGCAGTAGCTCTATCCATACAGCACTGGCGACCCTATCTACTAGGAAGCAAGTTCACCGTATGCACAGATCAGAAAAGCCTCAAGCAGTTGATGCAACAACGTGTCACTACCATGGATCAACAAAATTGGGTTGCTAAACTCTTGGGATACCAGTTTGACATCATCTACAAACCTGGTTTGGAAAATAAAGGAGCAGATGCCTTATCTCGCCAGATTGAAGGCAACATGGATTCTAATGACATAATAACACTTCATTCCATGGTTTTTTGTCCTGAATGGAAAGACTTTGGGGCTGTCCAGGAAGAGGTACAACAAGATCCAATATTACAGACTATTGTTTCAGCCTTGCAGAGAGGAGACACCACAAAACCTGGGTTTGACATTCAGAAGGGGACTCTTTTGTATAATGGCAGATTGGTTATAGCAACAACTTCTAAATTCATTCCTACACTTCTCAAGGAGTTTCACAGCACTCTCACAGGCGGTCACTCTGGTTTTTACCGTACTTACCGTCGGTTGGCTGCTAATCTTTATTGGCCAGGTATGAAAAAGGACATTCAAGAATTTGTGCAAAAATGTACAGTATGTCAAAGTAATAAATATGTTGCCTCAGCTCCTGCTGGTCTCCTTCAACCACTTCCAATTCCAAGTCAGATTTGGACTGATATTTCTATGGATTTCATTACCGGTCTTCCAAAATCAAAAGGGTTTGAAGCTATCTTCGTGGTGGTTGATCGGCTATCCAAATATAGCCATTTCATCCTTCTAAAACGTCCTTATTCAGCAAGGTCGTTAGCGGAGATCTTCACCAAAGAAGTGGTACGCCTTCACGGTATTCCTGAATCTATTCTCAGTGATAGAGATCCGATCTTTGTGAGTAATTTCTGGCAAGAGCTTTTCAAACAACAAGGGACACATTTAAAGATGAGCACTGCGTACCACCCACAGACGGATGGTCAAACTGAAGTGGTTAATCGTTGTTTGGAAACATTCCTACGTTGTTTTATTGCTGATCAACCCAAGACTTGGGCAGTGTGGATTCCTTGGGCAGAATACTGGTATAACACAACTTTCCATGCTTCTACCGGTACAACTCCTTTTGAAGCAGTTTATGGTCGTCCTCCTCCAGTGATCACGAATTATCTCCCTGGTGAAGTCAAAGTTGAAGCAGTACAAAGGGATTTGGCTGATCGTGATGAGTGTTTGAGACAAATGAAGCGTCATCTAAACCGCGCTCGTGATAGAATGAAAACACAAGCAGATAAGCATCGCAAAGAACGCTCATTTGAAGTTGGTGAGTTGGTATTCTTGAAATTGAGACCTCATGTACAACAATCTGTAGCAGCCCGAATCTGCCCCAAGCTGTCTCCACGCTACTTTGGGCCGTTTAAGGTACTCCAACGTATTGGTGTTGTTGCTTATCGATTAGACTTACCACCCGCATCAAGGATACATCCAGTTTTCCATGTTTCTTTGCTCAAAAAAGCTGTAGGTACTGCTGCTGTCCACCCAAATCTTCCGGCAAATTTGGAGGTCTCTGAAGAATCTGTATGGGAACCTGAGGCGGTTTTAGATCACAGGATGGTGCATCGTAATGGTGAGACTATTCCTCAAATCCTTATCCATTGGACTCATAAACCAATTGAGGAAGCTACATGGGAAGATAAGGCCTTCATTGTGGCACAGTTTCCTTCTTTCAGCCTTGAGGACAAGGCTGTTTCTCATGAGGGCGGCAATGATAGCGCTCCAGGAAGTGTCAAGGGCAAACCAGTAATTTGGAGAGTATATGAAAGGAGAAATAAGAAGAAGAAATAATATATTAATAGATAATTATTAGTGTGTTAGTTATTGTGTGTATGTTAGTTATTTTGTGTGTTAGTTATTTGGTTGGAGAGAAGTTATCTATAAGTAGGGTAGTTTCTATTGAGAAGTTATGTTTTGGAAGTTATTAGTATGTTTGGCCAGAAGTTGTAACTTCTGAGAAGAGCAAGGCTCTTGTATGGTTAACTTGTAATCAGTACCTATAATATCTATGCAATTCGCAATTTCCCTTCCATCTTCCCTTAATCATAAATCTGTCCTTGTTATTATTACTGTTCATTGTTGGGTTTGTATCAACTAGGGTCGAATATTGACCATGATTATAGGCTAAATTGCACTTTTAGTCTTTTATCTTTGGGGTTGGTGTCACTTTGGTCCTTTATCTTTCTTTTTTTCTCCTTTTGGTCTCTTATCTTACAAGTTAATAACATTCATGTGATTCAATGTTTCGAAATGTTGTTTAAAACTTCAAATTTTAGTGGTAGGTGTTGGAGAACATATGTGGAACCAGGTTGCTATTTTACTTTCTTAATATCTGTAGACTGAAGTGCTCATTGCAATTGATTGATTTCTAAGGTTGCTGAGGGAGCTAGACTTTGTGGAGAAACTAGGATTATAGCCTTATAGGTGGGGATGTCAACTCAGAAAAATTTGAAATTGGTAATGCATTGTTTGCTCATTAGTTATTAGTCACCCTCATGTTACAATAACACTCACCTGATTCCACTTTCCATCATATATGTTTTTGTTATGTCTTTTCATGGTATTACTAATGAAGAATTCTGAATTTCATTGGCTTATTGTTCTCTTTTGATCAGGAAAGAAGTTTGGACTCAGATTTTGTCCAAGGTGGAGAATGTGGGAACAAACCTGTGATATATATGTTATACTCAGTAGTAGTAATTATGTGAAAAGAATAATGGAGAAATAGTGAAAGATCACGCCTGTAAAGATTTACCCTGTTTATTAACAGGAACTGCAGTTAGATGAATTTGTCACTCGTGAAGTGGAGTTTAAGGACATTTTGATTTATTGAGTAAAGGGCAGTTTCTTCGATGTGTGATTTGGATAGAAAAATGGGATGAGTACATTCTTATGTAATCCTAGCCTTTGAATCATGACATACATCAATAAAGTTATTGGAGATGTTCTTTTTTTAAGGACATTGTTCTTTTGTTTTGCATTTGATTAAAATAATCAACAAAGCAGAGCTGCTATTCTACTGCACTGCAAATGCACTTGAACCACCAATAAATGAAATTAATTAAAAAAACAAGTTGTATATTCAATAATCAAAATACAACTTGCTATTTGTGTCGATGATGCAACTTCAATTGCTATTATGTGCTGTTTGTTTAATACTACGGGTTTTAAAGAGTATGCTAACTTTATTTACATATATAAATAACACAACACAAAGTAGTCGGGAGTTTACCCACTGTTTGGCAATGTCTGGGGCTAACCTATGACTATAATCTCACACAAACAATTTAATACATTGCTGGAAATTTTCCACCATATTAGTAATCAATAAACCTTCTATTTCCTGGGATTTTAATCCCACAGTTTCATAACTCAAGCTATCAGCTCGACTTGGCACTCTCTGGAAGAAGAGAAGAGCTCGAGAGGGCAATTTGCTTCTTAACCACGGTGGCCTCAATAAGTACAATCCCCACAGAGCCACCACAACCCGAATGGGTACAATATAGAAACCAACAGCAGCAACCAAGCACAACATCACAACCAAGAAAGTAGCTCGTGGATCTCTCCAACTTACCAATGCTTCGAATCGTTCGATCATTGATGCAATATCTCCAGCGTTAGTTTGAAGCCTTCCTACTACACTCCTCAGCCTGTCATACCTCATCCTAACAATATCACCGTGGTGACTTGTAGGGAAAGTATCAAATTCCTCATCAAGTTCATCGGGATGAACACCGTCACAAAAAGAAAGTCTACTATCAAAGTGAGGAGGGCTTCGGGGTCGATACATGTAGTTCCAAAGCCCGACAAATGCCAAGTAGAAGAAAACGGCGGGGACTATGAACTCGGGAAGCATCACCAGAGTGAGAAAAATGATCAGGAATAATACTGAGTGCATTGGTTTCTGCCAATTGTAGATTGCTTGAAGCCACTTTACCATGGCAAAAAGGCTCGAGAGAATGTTCATTATCCTGAAGAATGCAGCTTTGCTCCTCCTCATGCTCCACAATGGTGAATGGTTGTGATCAAGCATGTATTCCACTACCTCCCTGCCCAGTGGTACCTCAACTCTACTCAGCCTTGATGCCACTGCATTCATGGCCTCGTACCTCAACCTGCTAAGTTGATCAGCACTCAAGGCATTCACGTAATGTATCTCGGGTAGCACTGGTGTTGTATACTTATAAAGCATGCTAGTCACATTGGTACATGAAAACTTCACAGCCAATTGGAGCTCCCCCAATTTCTTGAGCCCAGATGGGTGAAGAAACAACAGAGGGTACAAGTGAGTGTAAACTTTACCAGTTTCAAGTGTGGACAGTCTGATTCTGATTTTCCCATATCGGTAATCACGAGTTTCATCGTTGGTGGTGGTTTTCTCACTGATCTTACGGTTGTGGAAAACCCCAATTGTCAAAACAGTGTTGGGATCATAAACTTCCCAAAGGTATTGCTCATTCCACTTTGGTGACAAGCTACCAACCACAGTCCGAGTTCGAACCCATTCCCCCCCATACTTTGCAACACAGTAGGCATCAGATGTAGTTGCACCGTGGTTTATCCTCATTGGTACAAGTCCTGTGGCACCCAAGATTCCCATTTCAAGCACGCCGATTTGAGGCTTCCCAAGCTTCTTCTCACTGGGCCCAACATCATTGTTATCAATTGCATCCTTATCAATCAGTCTGTATCCTTCATCAAACGAGACTCGCATGTGAATCCGAGAGACAAATTTTTTGATTGGTTTGTTTTTATCACCTACATCCCCAGAGTGGCTGTCAACATCGAACCACTTTGAATCCACTGGTTTTTCATCAGCTCGCTTCTCTATAGTGCCCACTGGGAGAAGCACTCTGGCCACAACAATGTCTCTCCCTTGCTCAACTTGATCTTCAACGGTAACCAACAAATCATTTTCAAAAGGCTCTGCAACTACAAAAAACAACTCCTCATTCCAGTAAGGATTGGAGAAGCTTCGGGTGGTACTGGGAGCAGCATTTTTAATTCTCAGACATTGTTCTCCCAATTGGACTTTGGCTGAAAACTGAGGGAACCTGACCACATCCGATCCTCTATGACCTGGCATGATGTCTTGTGCTTCAATAATTAAAACTCTCAGACACCATAATTTTGGGGAATGGTAAACCTGTGATTGAAAACAGCTATGCACATCTGCAGCATTGGAAAGCCATGCCTCTGAAAATGCCTCATCAGCTTGTGTTCCAAACCATACAGATAGCATTAGCTCCCCAGTTTTGGCTTTGTCAACCTTCTTGTCCTCCATTCCGTACCACTGTGGTTTCAACTGACTATCCGGTGGTACTCTGCGAGGAACCTCACTTAAATCAAACCAAACCCGACCTACGTAGTCTATTTTATATCTTTCTTTGACAAAGATTTCCACTGTTGATGACTGTATACAATCTTTAGAAAATGCAAAGACCTGATCCCATTCTGGATTGCTCGGGGAAGTCGACAATGTGATTCCTTTGTGATTGCCAACGTTCACTTCCCCGAACAGATTTACCCTACCAAATAATATCATGCCTCGTGCTTTCACAACTCTAACATAAAGATATTCCATTTGCTCCACGAGATCATAGGTCGAACATGTTTTATCCTTCTTGAAGGAGTCACCTCCGAGTTGAGCTCTAATTTCTTTGACAATTCCAACTTTAGGACCAACAACCTTGGATGAAATATCAGGACTAAGGTCATTTGTGATGACAGGGAACTTATTTTCACTTTCCTCTATTTCCATAGTGTTTGGGTAGTACTAAATCTACTGTGTTGGTTCGTTTTCCTTCAACTATAACAACTGTATTTAGTGCCTGCATAATTGAAGAAAGCAAGAGAATCAGTAGAATCCGGGACATATTATTAAACTCTCCCAATTCTTATAAGTACTCATGCTAATAGATAAATACAAATAAACCAATCCAAAGAGAAAGAACCTAAGTGAACACAATAAAAGAATTCATTTTGGGATATACTCCCTAACTTCTATGGGATCCAAAAACTCTTACAACTCATTATAGTTTATAAGTAAACCAAGTATCGTTATTTTAATCTTTTTTTTTACCATTTGAAGCTATGAGACAAAGGCAAATGAAAGCACTAGAAAGCATGCATGGCAAATGATTAGTTTAACTCATAAGTATACTGTATAATGTACATATATTATTGAAGTTCAGACAACATTTTATATGATCAAAAGAATTAAAAGATATACATTGAGGATTTGAAAAACAACCAACGGAACGGAGTTTATGCTGCAGAACAGATAAGACTAGAGCAATGAATGTCATATAGCCGTTTTCTGGCATTGTTTCAATTTGTATTTGTTAGTTGATGGTTGATAGCATTGTTTCAGGACGAACGCCATACGTCTTCCCATTCCACACAACACCCATTACCCAATACCCACTCCCATTTACAAGAACATGAGCCATACACAACACATAGATTAGATTCCTGTTTTCTAAGATGAGTCCGTCTGGAGGTTGCTCTCGAAAGATTATTCACCCTGAAGCAATATCTAATATTCACCTATAAACTGCAGAAGAAAGCAAAGTTATAATTCTGTGGCCTTTCTTCGGCTTTTAGCTCTTTAATAATTTTGTGTTTGATCTGTAATAATATTTGTATTGTGAGTTTCCTAAATTCCTCCTCAATCCACAAAACAAACTCCTCTTCTTTTCTTTCTATGGCTTAGAAGGAAGTCCTAGATTGAAGGAAACTGCAGGCCGCTTGCACATAGGAAAGTAATTTGTTGGGGTGTTAGCAAACTTGTTGACTTTGCCAAGAAATGAATGAGGTTATCATATTGTGGATGTATACTGAATTATTGATTAGATGTGTGTATTGAAAATGATGGATTGAGGATGTGAAAAACAGTTTGGAACAAATATAACAACTAGTTACTAATTATTCCAAGTACGGAGATTCACTGGTTACTAATTATTCAAACAACAAATATAACAATTGTTATAGATTGGGCCAATTCGCTGATACCCAAAGCCAGCGACTGGATCCAGGAATGGACGGCCAAGATCAAAACCCTAGATCGGACGGCTCTGCTTGATTAGGTCAAACACACCCTGGCTTCTATAAATAGCCACCTGCACAGTGTTCAAGGTATGCACACTTCCCAACATTTACATGTAACCGACTTCACTCGCTGACTTGAGCGTCAGAGTGTCTTTGCAGGTACAACCCCCCCTTCGGATCGGAGCTCGGTTGATCAAGATCAGACACTACCAACTATCCAGGATCGTCCACAGATTCCGAAATAAGGTACAGATCATTGGCGACCACAGTGGGAGGATCTCGTACTCTAGTTCCTCTCCCCCTTTCCTTGAACAACAATGGCTCCACAATTACGACCTAGAATTATGCCGCGGATCCAGAGTGCTATCGAGGGACCAGTCAGTCCCCCTCAGCTCGGCACACGTTCGCAACACGGCACAGGCGTTGATACCTGGAAGCTCGGCACAGGTCCGACTTCCCCCACCCCCTCCGTCAGCCCCGGTACCGGTCGATACTGTCCAACAGCTCGTTCATTTGCTGAATCGGCAGCCCGAGACCGACCAGCAGCGAAGCCTACGTTTCTCTCAGTTGGAAGCAGAAATCGCTGAAATTCGGGATCGTAACATCCCGGATCGGAGTTCCCCTCAGCGCAACTCTCCTAGGCGGAAAGCTCCTGGTGGCAGGCGCCACCGATCTCCTGCTTGGAGGAGGCACCATCACCGCTCCCCACCTCGACGCAGAGGAGAGCAAGGATCTCGGACTCCCCCGGGCCAGACTCATGATGACACTTACTATCCTGAAGAGTCTTCCCAGCACAACTCATATTTGGCTTCCTCATCACCGAGGTGACGTTCGAGAAGCCGTGAACGTTCCCCGAGGCATGAACGTCGTCGTCCTCGCTCACGGAGATCACTAGACAAATACGACTATCGTCGGTCTCCACCCAGAGAAAAGTCAACCAGGCGTAAAGGGCCATTCACCAACAAGATAGACTACTTTTCGGTCCCGAGGCACCTGGAGAAACCCCCTGAGGGCTTGAAGATGTATGATGGCACTGGAGACCCGGATCACCATCTCGATTACTTCGATACAGTAATGCAGTACCGGAATGTTCCGGAAGAAATCAGTGCAGAATTTTCCTTCCCACCCTCGAAAAGTCGACGTTGGACTGGTTCAGGGAGCTCAAGCCGAATACCGTCTCTTCGTGGGATCAATTGGCTAGCTCTTCTCCGCCCATTTTGCTCACTCCAAGATGAAACAGAAGTCTCGGAAGGTATTGCAAGCCATCCGACAAGGTGAGAATGAGTCTCTTAGAGACTATATAGAAAGGTTCAACTGTGAGGCTGCACAAGTTCGGACTTCGCAAAGGGAGCTTGTTTCAAATTAATATTGGGGTAAATCAGCCTGAGACTCTAGCGGAGTTCCTCCAGAGATCTCAGAAATACATTGACCACGAGGAAGGTGACGAGGCGAGCCGGTTTTATGTTAGACCCGGAGGATCAAAGCCTCGGAATGAGAAAGAGCATCAGAACAACAGGGAGTCGAAACCCCGTAACAGGCACCAGGAGTACGCCTAGCTGAATTGCACCAGAGCCAAAATTTTGGCAGAGTGTGTCAACACTGAGTTTAAGGACATTAAGTTTCCCGAGCCATTTCCCCAAAGGTCGGGGCAGCGTTCAAACAAATACTGTCGGTATCACCGAAGTAACGGCCATGACTGAAAGACGACATTAAAGACTTGATTAGAAAGGGGAAACTTAGTCAGTACGTGAAAAAACCACCTCAGTAGGATGATAAGGCCAAGGAGAAAAAGGATGACCCCAAGAAGAAGGGCAAAGCAAAAGAGGAAACCTCGAATGAAGAGTAGGATACCCAGAAGTCTAAAGGACGACCGGTAATGATGGTTATCTCGGGAGGCTTCCCTAGTGAAGGAACTTGGAAAACTGTGAAGAGGAAATGGAAGGAGATTTTGAATGTGGCTTCCACATCGGCTCCTCCGGAGTTGCGAACCGACCTCCGTTAGCTTTTGGTGATCAAAATCTGCTTAATGGGAAGCCCAATAAGCATATACCACTCTTAATCTCGGTTGTAATGGCCAATTCTGAGATTAGAAGAGTTCTGATCGATCAAGGAAGTTCCGCTGATGTCATCTTTGTTGATCTCCACAAGAGGTTAGAAATCTCGGAAGAGGACCTTACTCCATACAGGGGAATGACCCTTTCTGGGTTCAACGGTTCACGAACCAACCCACTTGGCTACTTGGAGCTAATGGTCACTTTTGGGGAGGAACCAATGGTTCAAAGTATAAAAATCAAGTTCCTTGTCCTACCCTGTCCATCGATCTACAACTGCTGCATCATTGGCAGGCCGACCTTGGGAAGGCTCAGAACAGTCTGTTCCACGGCCCATTTGAAGATGAGATTCTACTCCCTCTGCAACAAAGTCATCACCGTCAATGACTACTTAGAGTATGCTGAGAGGTGTTATTATCTGTATATCAAGGCGGATCGAAAGCAAGGGAGGAAGAGGATCTCCCTGAAGAAGTTCAGAAAATTTTGACGAAGAAAGGAAAGGGCAAGGCTGCCGAGGTCAATGTGTCTGATCTGGATGCTAGGTACGATCCAGATAGTTCAGAAGACGAGAATGATGATGCTCTGACTCGGGAGTTGAAAAGAAGAATCAAACGACCTCAACCTGACGGGGAGTTTGTTGAAGTTCAGCTGGGGGACGACCCGACCAAAACCGTGAAGATCGGTGCCGATCTATTTGAAGAGGTGAAGGTTGAACTTGCACAATGCCTGAAAGACCATGCCGACCTTTTCGCTAGGTCCGCTGAAGATATGCCTGGAATTCCTCCGGAGGTCGGTTGTCATCATGGTTGTCAGACTCGAGAGTCTCCATAGACTCGTGAGAGGACCGTAGACTCGACTCGTAGACTCGTAAGAGTCTATGAAAAAAAAAATACACTAAAAAAATATGAAAAAATATTACTGTAGTGTCAAACAGTATCAATAACAATGAAGACATTTCATCAATAACAGCAAAATTTATCAAAATTTTCAACATTCCAACTTCAAACACCATAACTAAGCAAAATAATAAAGTATGTAGATAACAATTTTTATTAGATAAAACTCCAAGTTTCTTTAAAAGCTTTTCTCTAATTTCATGATATGAAGGAGGTTTGTAACCGATTCCATACCTCCCAATCATGTCAGACATCTCTGCAAACTCCACATTTTTAATACAATTGAAAGGAATAGCACTTGTACACATCTTAGACATAATGAGATTCCTCTACAAGTTAACCTAAAACACAGCGTTTTGGGCTTTTTTAAAAAAAATTCAATTTTGTGATAAACTCGTGAGTCTGAGCGAGTCTGAGCGAGTTTATGAAGATTCCGATTCTACACGAAATTTGACTCGTTGGGGCATCATAAACTCGTAAACTCGTAGAATCGTACGAGTTGACTCGCGATTTTGACAACCATGCCTGTCATCACCTTGTTGTTAACCCCGAGATTAAGTCGGAACCCGACCTGACAACCCCCACCCTGTATAAACAAAAACAGGGAGTCCCAGCCAAATTGAAAAGGAAGGCGGAAATCAGATTAAGTTACAAACCTCGAAAATTAGAAGCTTGATTGACTCGGTCGGCCTTACGGATCTTGACAATCTCACTCCACTGAAAGGCAGAGACTCTCGCCACGATAGGCTGGGTCGAACCTTGAAAGATCGGAACTCGAAGTATTGGATTTGCAGGGACAGAACTCGTTACACAGAGCAAATGACAAAGTTTCAAGACAAATGAGCGGGGGTTGAGCTGCTATATATAGTGGACCTGAGGCCATGGATTGGGCCAAAACCGAAACGGCGCGTCCAATCAACAGGATTGATGTCAGGCGCGTGGAACGAAGCGTCATCATTAAACTGACACCTCGAGTCACTCAATGGTCACATTGATCACGTCAAACAGTAATGACATGACAAGGCTAGGAGTATCTGACATTCCGAGGCTGGGGGGAGAAACCATCAGGGTACAAGCCCAGCCTCGGAGTAGGTCGCCTCCTGGGTCAACCATCAAACTCAAATTATACGAAGTTTAGAGAAGCTCACAAGTCGGGATCGCCTCTAGGCCATCCGACTTAGGGGGCAACTGTTATGGATTGGGCCAATTCGCTGAGGCCCAAAGCCAGTGACTGGATCCAGGAATGGACAGCCAAGATCTAAACCCTAGATCGGACGGCTCTGCTTGATTAGGTCAAACGCACCCTGGCTTCTATAAATAGCCACCTGCATAGTGTCCAAGGTACACTTCCCAACGTTTACCTGTAACCGACTTCACTCGCTGACTTGAGTGTCAGAGTGTCTTTGCAGGTACAGCCATTCAAGGATCGGAGCTCGGTTGATCAAGATCGAACACTTCCAACTATCTAGGAAATACCACAGTTTCCGAGATTAGTTACAAATCAACAACTAATAATTTCTTTAAGATTAAGTTGAGTCATGTTTGATTTTGAGGGAAATCATTAAAATTAAGCAGGAATGGAAAAAATATATTTCCAGAATTGAGATTTCTTACACAGGAATCCTTCTACTATACATACTAGACGATATCTAGTCTAGTCTAGTCTATTTATTTATTTATTACTAAAATAAATACACAATGTTATTGTTCGCAAGTGAAGTGAATCTAGTGCAAGATTTGAAAGTGTATTAAAGAGGGAAGATTTTCAGAACGTGGAGAATGGTTACTCGAACTCAGATCTGGAATATATTACAGAGAGCCCGCAGTTGACGGCATAAAGCACTTAGTCTAAGGGAGAAGAGGTTGAAGGCGGACGGACCTGTATGTATTCGGCGGAGGAGCGGAGGAGGAAGCGGACGACAACGGCTCAGGAATGACTTGTTTTCCTGCAAGGAAAGCAAGCTCGGTTGGTTCACTTCCTGTCATCATTAACATGCTGTGTGTGCGCGCGCGCCTTAGATTGTTGATTTCATCAAAGTCAACTCTCAGGTAGTAGTACACTGTAGCATTATTATATTTATATTTCATACAGACTAGAAAAACGCAGAAGAAAGAGACGGTGATAGCGACGAAAGCTTTGTCACACGGCAACAACATGTATTTTTTTTCTCCTTAGACCATTTACAATCAGGTGTTGAATAAATTATTAAGTAGTTGAAAGGTTGTAATGGAGTGTTGAATGGAGTGTTGAAAGTGAGGTGGATTAATTGGTGTTGAAAAGATTCAACATGTTGAATGAGGAGGGAGTGGGGACCGCGCAAAACACTTGGCGAAATCTGACTGGCTGCTGTGATTTTTGAGATTTTTATCTCATCCTAATTATTTGGGGTCAATTATTTCATAGTAAATCAATTTGTTTTTTTTATTTTTTTTTCACCAAAATTCATTATTATTTTTTGTCTATAAATAGAGACTTGGTTCATTTGATTTGGACACAAAAAAAATCGACTTTTTTAAACAAAAACATAAAAGAAAATAAGAATATGAAATAAAAGTGGTGGGGTAGGGTGTTGAATTTTATTAAACAAAACCATTGTAGTGAGTAAAAGTTGAATGAGTGTTGAATTATTAGGTGGAAGAGAGAGAAGATGATGTGGAGTGTTAAAAAGTGAAAAAGGAGGGTGTTGAATATGTAAACCATTGTACATAGTCTTAAGGATAGACAGACGGATACAATTAATTAAATAATATTTTTATATTAATAGTGTCTTTCTCTCTCATGGACATGTATGTTAATGGAGAGGAGTTGAGCCCCGCTTAGTCTGTGTTTGGATGGGCGGTGGGATTGCCGCGCGGCAACACAAAAACCACGGTAGAACCACGGTAGAACTACGGTGAAGGCAATGCTCCAATTTGTAGCTTCGGAGCCACCGTGATTGTAACATCCTCAAAATAATTAGTAGAATTATTTGGGTGTTAAACCAATTAAACCAATTTAGTACTTAACTGGTAAATTTACCGAGTGCTAAAATTATTTATTGGTTGTCATCGGATCGTTAACTGGATAATGCGGACCAATGAAGTTTTGGAATCGAAATAGGAGATTTCGATCAATATGGTAATTTGACCGCGTTACAACAAATATATTAAATAAATATATATAAGTATACGTGTGTGCATGTGAGAGGAGAAGAATTAATTAAATAAATAAATATAAGTGTGTGTATTAATAAAGAAAGGAAAGAAATGAAAGAAAGAAGGAAAAGAAAGGAAACAGCGAGAGAGAGTTACAGAGAAGAAAAGAGAGAAAAGGGAAAGAAAGGGGGAGGAAGAAGAAGAGGAAAAAGAGGGCAATTCCGCTCATCAAAACGACTTCCGTCCAACACGAAAAATGCTCAGCGTTACTTCCTCTTCGATTTGGTATCAAGATTTTCATCATCAACTCACTTTCTCTCACTTTGCCATTTTCGAACATTGAAGGTTTTGGTGAAGGATTTTGGTTTTTGATGATGATGTGATGGTTTACGGATGATTAGAAGGCAACCCGATGAAGGTGGAAAGCGGATTGATGTTCGATTGGAAGGTTGGGAGAGTTAGGGTTTGAGAATCCAAATTTTGGGTTTTTGGATGAATAGTGATTTTGGGCTTGAGGAAGAAGATGAATAGTGTTCGGGGAAGATTTCAAGGAATTCGGCATTTCGGTCAAAAAGAGGTTTCGTGATCGAGCGGAAAGTTTTGGAAGCGGATTGGAGCGACGTCGGAACGGAAAGTTTATGCGGGGAACGTTCGTGTGGTTTTGTCAGAAAAGCGGTGTCGCGGAAAGTCTTGGCAATTTTGAAGTCTCGGTGTCGGCACACGCTTCGAGGGTGAGTTTTACTCACGTTTAGGATTTTATGTTTCGAATTATTAATTAACTGTTTTATCGCTTTCGCTGGACTGAAATATTTCTGGATATTGTCTGTTTCGGATTAGGAATCGATCGGAGCGAGTCTCGGGTTGCGTCGCGTTAAAAATGGAATTTTTGGTGATTTGATTCGAGAGATTTTGATTTAAAACCGTTATTCGAAAAACTATGTCGTTTTTGATAAAATTCGTTTTGATTGAGTTTTTGATTTGATTGATTGTTTGTATGGTATTGATTGAAACTGTTTTTATGGTTGTAAAATCTGTTTTCGATCGGAACAAAAATCGGAATTGAGCGGAATAGCGAATTTCGCGAAAATCGCAAAATTCTGCGCTTGACAGGCCCCCCTTTCTGCCAGTCCACGCGCCGTTTGCGCGCCGCGCGCCACTCGCGCGCCACTGGGCAGAACTTGTCTGTCAACTCGCGCGCCGTTTGCGCGCCACGCGCCACTTGCGCGCCAGTTGGCAGAATTTCAGCAACCAAACACTGTTTTTCGTTTCCCGATAACTTTTGATCCGGGAACCCGATTGAGGTGTTCTAAGATGCGTTGGAAAGCTTATTCAGAGGCCTAACTGAATATTCTATTTTCAAGGCAAAATGAACTGTTTTTGATATTGAAAATTGTGTCGAAAAGTGGTCAACTAGATTGCGAGTGTGAACTTGGATTTTATAAAATGTGGATTAAAGTGTTTCATTGATTGTCTGATTTGATGGACCGTGGGTTCATAGTATTGTAGATATATGTTTATATATCGAGTTGGGTGACGACCCATGTTTTGACATACTAGGCGGGGCAGTCATGCTCCCCCAACCTAGGCTCCGTGCCAATAGGAGAATGTACTATTGGTAAGGGGGTTCACCGGGTATATAGCACTGGATTGCAGTCGGTGTTATGTCATGAGTTTGTTGTACGTACACCGGGGTTTAGCACTTTATTGCAGTCGGTGTCGTACTGTGCGATACACCGGGGTTTAGCACTTTATTGCAGTCGGTGCCGCACTTTGTTTGTTGTATGTACACCGGGGTTTAGCACTTTATTGCAGTCGGTGTCGTACTGTGCGATACACCGGGGTTTAGCACTTTATTGCAGTCGGTGCCGCACTTTGTTTGTTCACGTTCACCGGGGTTAGCACTTTATTGCAGTCGGTGTCGTGATGATTTTAAAAAGGATTTTTAATTGAACCGAGAGAGTTAGTAGGGGTCTCGGTAGAACTCACTGAGATTGTATCTCACTGTTTAAATGTTGTTGTTTTACAGAGACACAGGGACAGCGGAAATCCAAGAGGCACGAGTAGGTTGAGCTCGGATTGGTTGCTGATAGCCTAGCTTTATGTTTAAGCTTATTTCCCTTTTGTTGTCTGTATACTAAGACATTATGTATCTAGTGTATATCTTTCTTCCGCTTTCTTGTATGATACTGAATACTATAGATGCTGATGGTATATGGTTTGAGAACCATATTGTCTTGTTGTAAATAAGACTGTTTGGGTTATATTCAGCGAAAAATTTATAGTGATATTCAGTGTCTAAGCAGGAATTATATCTCTGATGTGTTACTAATGTGCACTTTGGTATTTTTAATCGATAAATTATACCGGGGTGTTACAGTTGGTATCAGAGCAGTTCGACCTAGTCGGACTTAGTTTAGGGTTGAGTCGATTCCTTGCTAGTCCTTTTTGTAATTACACTTGTGATGCTAAGAGACATTGAGCCTGATCAACTTAATACTTAGTGCATCATAAGCGGAATTATGACTGGATGATCAAGATGCAATCCTCGACCACAATCGGAATCTTCAACCGGTGCATCCTCAGGAAAGGTGACATGACGGTGGAAGAATACACCGCTAAGTTTGAGAAGTTGTCTCAGTTTTACTAAGTGGTAAAGTAAGCTTCGGATGACGAATGGAGAATGCAGAAGTATAAGACGGGCATAAGTGCTTTTATGACATAGGGTCTTAGTTCTTATACTATTACCAATTATGTTGCCTTAATGCAACCAGCCTATGTCGCCGAGGATGATCTCATAGGAAATATGGGAAGGGAAAGAAGGTAGTTGAAATATCAACTCCGAATGCAAAGTCCGTAAGATAATTTTATCAAAGGAAAAGCAGGTGCAATTCTTCGATTCTTCAAAGGTCAGAAGATGTTCTAACTGTGGAAAGCCTCACAGCGGTGATTGCAAGCGACGATCTAATCGGTGCTATTATAGAAATGTAGAGGGTCACTATGGTAAAGAGTGCCCCGTAAGGAAAGGTTCCAAGGAGTTACAAGCAGCTCCAAGGCGAGGACGAGTCAACACTCGGGACGTTTAGACAGTTACAACTGCAGACAATCTATTGAGGGGTATGAGATCAGTCTTCAATAACTCTGTCAGTATATTATATGGTTCAGGTGCAACCCATTGCTGTATATCCCGATCGCGTGTGAATCGGTTGGGATTAGCCTTATCATCGCTATCCGAGCCGATGACTATTTTAACTGCTGCTAAGGGTCGTGTCCAGACCTAATCCTTGTATAGGATTGTCTACTTGTCATACAAGGCAGAAATTTCGTTGTAGAATTTATTGTTTGCCTACGAGAAGTGTGGACACCACTTTGGGTATGAATTGGATGACTGCAAATCATGTTGCAATCGACTGTGTTAATCAGCTATCAGCTTCGCTTCAGAATCAGTTGAATTGTCTAGGACAAATTCCGAAGCGGTTACCTAGTTCACCTTAGACGGTCAACCTTCATTCCAAGGTGCGGGAGCACATGTTAGTATGTTAACTGCATCCGCTGAAACTAGTTTAGATTTGACGAACGTTCAGGTCGTGAATGACTTTCTGGATGTTTTCACGATGAAGTTTCTTCCGAACCTCCAGAGCGAGAGGTAGAGCTTACTGTAGAATTGGTTCCTGGCACGGGATCAATATCTATTGTTGCTTATTGAATGTTTCTTGAGAATTAAAGGAAATAGAGTCTCAACTTGAAGAGTCGATGTTAAAGAAATTCTGTCGACCGAGTGCTTCCCTAAGGAGTGCTCTGGTGTGGTTAATCGAAAGGAAAAATGGTAGCATGAGATCGTGCATTGATTATCGACAACTCAACAAGGTGACGATCAGGAATAAATATCCCTTACCAAGGATAGACGATTTGCTTGAGCAATTTGAGGTGCTGCAGTGTTTTCAGAAATTGATCTGAGGTCGGGATATCGTCAAATAAAAGTTAGAGCCTTAGATATTCCGAAGACAGCTTTCCGTACCAGGTATGGACATTACGAGTTAGTAGTGATGCCCTTCGGTTCAACTAATGCTCCAGCGATATTCGTGGATTACCTGAACCGAGTTTTCCTCAATTACCTAGATCAATTTGTAGTCGTTTTCATTGATGATATCTTGGTGTACTCTAAGACCATTGAGGAGCATGTTCAACATCTCCGCATTGTTCTGAGTGTACTCCGAGGAAAGAAGTTGTACGCGAAGCCGTCGAAGCGTGACTTCTGGATGCCGGAAGTGAAGTTTTTGGGACGCGTGACTTCCCAATTGGGAGTTTCGGTGGATCCTAGTAAGGTGGAAGCAGTGTTGAATTGGGAACGACCAACGTTAGCCACTGAAATCAGAAGTTTTCTAAGTATAGCCGGTTACTACAGGAAGTTTATCGAAGGATCCTCACAATTGGTTCTTCCACTTACTCGGTTAACTCGTAAGGGTCATCCGTTTACGTGGGATGCCGATTGTGAAGAACGTTTTCAAGAGTTGAAGATTTTGACTTCTGCTCCAACCCTGATTCTTCCAGATCCGTTTTTGGGATTCCAAAGTTACAGCGACCCTTCTGGGAATGGTTTGAGACGTATTCTAATGCAAAATCAACAAGTGGTAGCTTGGGCGTCCAGACAATTAAAGTCTCATGAGAAGAGATATCCGACTCATGATCTGTAATTGGCATCTATTGTGTATGCACTGAAGATTTGAAGACGTTACCTGTATGGGTCTCGTTTCGAAGTCTTTAGTGGTCGCAAGAGTTTAAGGTATCTGTTTGATCAGAAAGAACTGAATAGCAGGCAGAGGAGTGTGTAGAATTTCTGAAGGATTATGACTTCGGGTTGAAGTATCATCCAGGAAATTCCAATGTGTAGCTGATGCGAGTAATAGGAAATCGCTACACACGGCAGTATTATGATGCATTAGATGGAATTATTAGAGTCTGATAGAGACTTAGATCTGAATTCAAGATCGAGAGGAACCTGTTAGTGTTGAGCCATATGAGGATCTCTAATTCCCTAAGGGATTCTATACGCTTAGCATAGGAAGTTGATGTGAAGTTACAATCACAAAAGGTATTTCCAGATTTTTACCATGGATAGTGATGGAGTCAATTGTTTCAACGGTAGAATCTGTGCGGCCGATGATGAGATAGTATTATGAGATTCTGTTTGACAAGTCGAACGTGAACACGAATATGTAGGTGAGGTAACTGCTGACTGTTTTCACGTTGCGAATAACCATCAAAGGATTAATTGATGGATCTGCTTGTAAGTGACTGAAATTTCCGAAGTGAAGCTTGGCGTGCGGTATAATAGTTTTGAAAAATCGTTGTTGTGAAAACCCGCATGCTAAAGTTAATTTTGGGAACGAATCAAGAGGCTAATAGGACCTGATTGAAGAAAATCATAGGAGGCGCACTTAGGTTGAAGGGAAGCTCTCAACGCTATTGACTAATTCGGAAAGGAGCTCTGAGTTCTGTTTGATAGTTGTTTGGAGAACAACTGAGGTGATTTTCATTACGTTCAATTTACTTGAAGTCCCCGTGGTTTATTTCTGCGTTTAAGATAAGCGTTTCTGGTAAATCCTCATTTCATCTCCTTTCGAGAAGTATTATCTCGAAATCTTGGGGGCGAGTCAAGAAGTTTCACAAGTGACTTTTCGTCACATTGTCGGTGTGTACGAGAACTGTTATGGATTTTAGAAGATTTGTTGAGAACGTAGTTACACCCTTCGAAGAACTTGTGTTTGTTTTTATCTTTACCGGGGAGTACCAGTTTGTGGATCTCATATTCAACATATATTCTACTAAGCGTCTTGTATTAAACCCTTTGATTTAGATTAATCAAAGTTGGGGAGTAAACGAGGATAATTGGAATGAAGTTTCGGAAGCGTTTTCAAATGCGGTGCCGGACCTATGTAGGCGAATGATGAGTTTCTCGTGTAGATGCATGACCAGAGAGTTCGTATCAAGGTGGTAGTGGATCATACTTGGAGATTGATGTGCCCACTTGGGAAGAGTTCCTACGCTCATTTCGTTAATTCAAGATTGTTTTCTCGCAAATTTAGACCTTTCTGGGAATGTCAACCCTCGGTTAGTCGGATGAAAGACTTAGCGAAATTTTGAGGTCAAAATTCTTTCAAGTTGGGGAGAATGTAACATCCTCAAAATAATTAGTAGAATTATTTGGGTGTTAAACCAATTAAACCAATTTAGTACTTAACTGGTAAATTTACCGAGTGCTAAAATTATTTATTGGTTGTCATCGGATCGTTAACTGGATAATGCGGACCAAGGAAGTTTTGGAATCGAAATAGGAGATTTCGATCAATATGGTAATTTGACCGCGTTACAACAAATATATTAAATAAATATATATAAGTATACGTGTGTGCATGTGAGAGGAGAAGAATTAATTAAATAAATAAATATAAGTGTGTGTGTATTAATAAAGAAAGGAAAGAAATGAAAGAAAGAAGGAAAAGAAAGGAAACAGCGAGAGAGAGTTACAGAGAAGAAAAGAGAGAAAAGGGAAAGAAAGGGGGAGGAAGAAGAAGAGGAAAAAGGGGGCAATTCCGCTCATCAAAACGACTTCCGTCCAACACGAAAAATGCTCAGCGTTACTTCCTCTTCGATTTGGTATCAAGATTTTCATCATCAACTCACTTTCTCTCACTTTGCCATTTTCGAACATTGAAGGTTTTGGTGAAGGATTTTGGTTTTTGATGATGATGTGATGGTTTACGGATGATTAGAAGGCAACCCGATGAAGGTGGAAAGCGGATTGATGTTCGATTGGAAGGTTGGGAGAGTTAGGGTTTGAGAATCCAAATTTTGGGTTTTTGGATGAATAGTGATTTTGGGCTTGAGGAAGAAGATGAATAGTGTTCGGGGAAGATTTCAAGGAATTCGGCATTTCGGTCAAAAAGAGGTTTCGTGATCGAGCGGAAAGTTTTGGAAGCGGATTGGAGCGACGTCGGAACGGAAAGTTTATGCGGGGAACGTTCGTGTGGTTTTGTCAGAAAAGCGGTGTCGCGGAAAGTCTTGGCAATTTTGAAGTCTCGGTGTCGGCACACGCTTCGAGGGTGAGTTTTACTCACGTTTAGGATTTTATGTTTCGAATTATTAATTAACTGTTTTATCGCTTTCGCTGGACTGGAATATTTCTGGATATTGTCTGTTTCGGATTAGGAATCGATCGGAGCGAGTCTCGGGTTGCGTCGCGTTAAAAATGGAATTTTTGGTGATTTGATTCGAGAGATTTTGATTTAAAACCGTTATTCGAAAAACTATGTCGTTTTTGATAAAATTCGTTTTGATTGAGTTTTTGATTTGATTGATTGTTTGTATGGTATTGATTGAAACTGTTTTTATGGTTGTAAAATCTGTTTTCGATCGGAACAAAAATCGGAATTGAGCGGAATAGCGAATTTCGCGAAAATCGCAAAATTCTGCGCTTGACAGGCCCCCCTTTCTGCCAGTCCACGCGCCGTTTGCGCGCCGCGCGCCACTCGCGCGCCACTGGGCAGAACTTGTCTGTCAACTCGCGCGCCGTTTGCGCGCCACGCGCCACTTGCGCGCCAGTTGGCAGAATTTCAGCAACCAAACACTGTTTTTCGTTTCCCGATAACTTTTGATCCGGGAACCCGATTGAGGTGTTCTAAGATGCGTTGGAAAGCTTATTCAGAGGCCTAACTGAATATTCTATTTTCAAGGCAAAATGAACTGTTTTTGATATTGAAAATTGTGTCGAAAAGTGGTCAACTAGATTGCGAGTGTGAACTTGGATTTTATAAAATGTGGATTAAAGTGTTTCATTGATTGTCTGATTTGATGGACCGTGGGTTCATAGTATTGTAGATATATGTTTATATATCGAGTTGGGTGACGACCCATGTTTTGACATACTAGGCGGGGCAGTCATGCTCCCCCAACCTAGGCTCCGTGCCAATAGGAGAATGTACTATTGGTAAGGGGGTTCACCGGGTATATAGCACTGGATTGCAGTCGGTGTTATGTCATGAGTTTGTTGTACGTACACCGGGGTTTAGCACTTTATTGCAGTCGGTGTCGTACTGTGCGATACACCGGGGTTTAGCACTTTATTGCAGTCGGTGCCGCACTTTGTTTGTTGTATGTACACCGGGGTTTAGCACTTTATTGCAGTCGGTGTCGTACTGTGCGATACACCGGGGTTTAGCACTTTATTGCAGTCGGTGCCGCACTTTGTTTGTTCACGTTCACCGGGGTTAGCACTTTATTGCAGTCGGTGTCGTGATGATTTTAAAAAGGATTTTTAATTGAACCGAGAGAGTTAGTAGGGGTCTCGATAGAACTCACTGAGATTGTATCTCACTGTTTAAATGTTGTTGTTTTACAGAGACACAGGGACAGCGGAAATCCAAGAGGCACGAGTAGGTTGAGCTCGGATTGGTTGCTGATAGCCTAGCTTTATGTTTAAGCTTATTTCCCTTTTGTTGTCTGTATACTAAGACATTATGTATCTAGTGTATATCTTTCTTCCGCTTTCTTGTATGATACTGAATACTATAGATGCTGATGGTATATGGTTTGAGAACCATATTGTCTTGTTGTAAATAAGACTGTTTGGGTTATATTCAGCGAAAAATTTATAGTGATATTCAGTGTCTAAGCAGGAATTATATCTCTGATGTGTTACTAATGTGCACTTTGGTATTTTTAATCGATAAATTATACCGGGGTGTTACAGTGATTTTTCCGCGGCGAAACACCGTGCAGACGTGCGTTTGGGTTGCAAACGTGTAACCAAACACACGCTTAATCGGTAGTATCTTGGTACCGAACAAGTCCAATATTAAGTTACTTAGTATACAAATATAAATTAAAGTGCCATTGACTTTTTCCAAATCCCCTCCTACTCACCACACATTGCTTAACTCTAAATATCCAAAAAATACTCTTAAGTAGAGGACGTGTTTACCTGTGATTCGTATTGGGTTTTAAGTAAAACCCTAAAAAAATACTCTAACAGCTATTTTAAAACTGAAATAGCCGTTAGAGGGATTGAAATGTCCTTAAAGTCCCTGTTTACAGTTTTGTAAGAAATTAGTTTCTAACTAACTATCTAGTTTGTTACTGTTATAACAAACTGAGTTTGTTGTCTACAACAAACTCCTTCTAACAGCTAGTTTTCCACCGAAAGATATAAATACATGTACATACACAGAACTATTACAAGTGAATATAGAAATTTTACATTGCAATTTTATAATTTCTTCAAGTCTCTTCTATCTTCTACTTTGTGCTCTTGGTATTCTGTGTTCTGTGAAGTGAGAGTTTGGTGAGACTTGCCATGCACTACAACAAAATAGACAAGCGGCGGCGGTTCCAAAAGCATTCTGCGGCGGTTTTAACCGCCGCAAAATTCCACTGGCGGCGGTTTCAGAACCGCTGCAGTTACCTCCGCCGCGAGGGAACTCTGCGGCGGTTTTGGCAACCGCTGGAATAACCGCCTGAAGCAGTATTTAACGGCGGTTTAAGCGGCGGTTTGTATTTTGCGGCGGTCCTTACCCGCCGCTAACTAGTTCGTTGACACCTATATTTCTGCGGCGGTTGGTAGGCATTTTGCGGCGGTTTGGGTTTTAGCGGCGGATACTGTTCGTTGACACCTATATCAAACAGTATCCATTGTAATAATTAATAGGCAATTGCAAACTGGGAAAAAAAATAAGAGTGGAAAAGAAGGGAAGCATCAAGCATCTCACAATCTCAACTCTCAACCCTGAATTTCCCAATTTGACGCACATGGCAAACCCTGAATTTCCCAATATGAAGTAGAAGTATCACAAAGAATAACATCAAACAATAGTGAATCAGTTTTAAAGACTTTACATAAAAAGGAAAATAGAACTTAACAAAAGAAATCATCAATCTTTAACTAATAAAAGTCATGAAAAACTGTATAAACAGCACTTCAAATGTTCAAAAACCACTCCTTGAGGCACCATTAGATTTACTGATTTACCACCGAATCTGTTAGAAACGTATATATATTCATGTTCAGTTTAGACACCAAATCATTGCTTAAAATTGGATGACACAAAACTCCCTTTTAATGAACTATCCTTTTTAGAGGAAAAAATATATAATGTGGCATCACTAAAAGTCTATGAAGACACAAGTAGCAGACTAACAACTTTCCCTTAATAGACAAAACAATAATAAAGGGAAATCACAGTCATCCCCTTTGACTTGAGAAACAAAACATGAGTTTGAATTTTGGAAGGTGCACTTGTAGCCTTGCTCGGATGAGCATTTCAAATTTCAGATGTTTCCAATAACATGACAATTTCACTGACATGGGATCATACTTTCAGCTCCAAATGGCAAACCATGTAATTTCAAATCCTTCTTCATGGAACGAAGAAAGAAGCTCAAATGGGTAAAGGGCAGGTGAAAATTAAGGTTCTCGCTCAACATGCTCAAATGAGGGTTTTTTTGAAAATTAGGGTTCTGAGTGAAAATTAGGGTTCTGAGTTTGTGGCTACTACACAGAGAAAGAGAGAATTTCAGAGAGAGAAAAGGGATTAAAACCGAAAACCCTAAAGAAAGAGAGAATTTCAGAGAGAGAGAGAGAGAGAGAGAGGAAGAAAGAAGACGCACCTGGTTGGGTGTGCCGGAGGCGAGAGAATCGTGAGCGAAACTGGTCGTTGTCGTCGTGGGCGAAGCTGGTCGTCGTCGTCGTGGGCGAAGCTGGTCGTCGTCGCCGTGGGCGAAGGAAGCTGAGAGTTGAAACTGAGAATCGTGAGAGAGAGAAATCAAGCGCTTCTCGTCGTCGTCGTGGGCGAAGGAAGCTGAGAGTTGAAAAGAAGAAACAAGAGAGAGTAAGTGAGAGAGGAGGAAATTATACCTTCTATCGTTCTTGTAATACTGCAATCTTCACAGGTGGTGAAGAACTGTCCACAATCAGTGTTTGAAAGGCACTTACAGCGAACAATCAACACAAACAGTTAAGGTTTGTGTTGAAATAGCAAGAAAGATTCAAAATAAGAAAGAAAACAGCAAATAGAAGGTTGTATTACCTTCGCAGGAGTGCCCGTTGAAAAACCCAAGCCTTGAAGTTCCTGAAAAACGAAGAACAACAAGTTTAGGGTTTCGGTTTCGCAAGATTTAACAACACATCGAAGTATTGAGTGAATCTACCTTCGTCTCGTGCTGGATTGAAGGTATCTGATACTAATCTTCTGAAATCATCATCTGAAACGAAACCCTAGCAGAAGGGTTGAAGAAGAAAGAAAGAGAAACGGTGGAGAAACAAGAAACGAAGGTTGAGTTCTTGAAACAGTAACAAATTTAGGGTTTTTTTCCGTTTTATACACTGACCAAGGAACCGGGTCCGTGTTGACCCAGCAAGGATCCGAAGAGCTCCGCAAGATCCGAATAATTTTTTGTTTGAAGCAAACTGCAGTGTGTAAGTTTGGGCTGGGCCAGTAACTGGGTATTTTGATAGTTGCACATCTTGAATTGTTTCCTTGCACCCCTGCATCAAAACAAGTATCAATTGGTCAAATTTTGCATAATATGATTCAAAATCTAACAATTCGGTTGAGGTCAACCAAATATATTCGGCTAAGGCCAACTGAAAGTTATAAAAAAAAAATAAGGGGTGTGTTGTTCATCTTTGTTCGTTCGGGGAAGGGGATCCGAAACTGTTCGGTTGGGGTCTCCCAAAATATTTCGGTTGAGGTCAACCGAATAGTGTGAAAAAGGAGAAATCAATTCCAATAGTTGAAAAAAGCAATTTTCAGAAACAAATCTGCCACCAAATAGTTAAAAGAATTTTCAAACCCAAACCCAAGTTAAACCACATCAAAAGCATACTTCAAAAGAAAGATATTTGCAAGCAACAAGAATCTGAAATCACAGTAGCTATGAATAATTAAAAAATTGTTAAAATAACAAAACTACAAAAAAAAAACCGTGGAAATGCACCAAATCCACCGGAAAAGTGACGTTTTCGGCGAATTTTTTTCGCCGGTAAAACGCTCGTAGGTAATGTTTTTCGGCGGAATTTCCGTCGGTAATTTCCGGCGGATTTTTTTCGCCGGTAATGCACATTTCTGACGGTTTTTTTTAAATAATTTTTTTTTTGAAAAATCACCGGAAACGCGCATTACCGGCGGATTTTTCCACCAGTAATTTCCAGCGGATTTTTTCCGCCGGAAAAACGCGTCTCCCGCAGATTTATTTTAAAAATAAAAAACAATTTTTTTTGAAAAATCCGCCGGAAATGCACATTACCGGCGGATTTTTTATTTTTAAAAAATTTTTTTTTTTTTAAAATTTCGAATTTTAGAATTTAGTATGTAATTTAATAAGAAGTAAGAAAAATGAAAATGAAGTAGAATATATGAAATATTATATAGAACCGAATGAGAAGGAATAAAGGAATGAGAATGAAGAAGTAGGAATGAATAAGAAGGAAAAAGAGTATGAGAAGAAATAATATTGGAGAGAATAAAAATGAACAAGTAAGAAGGAATAAAAATGAATGAGAGTATGAGAAGTAATAATATAGGAGGGAATAAAAATGAAGAAGTAAGAAGGAATAAAAATGAAGGAGTGAGAATGAATGAGAAGGAAGAAGAAAGAAGAAATATAGAATAGAGATATGTAGAGAAATTTATGGAGATTGGAGAGTATAAGAAAGAAGAAGAAAGATAAGATATGGAAAGTGTAGAAAAGAATGAGAAGGAAATAAAGAGTGAAATGAGAGAATGAGAAGAGTGTAGGAGAAAGTTTTATTTATAGGCATTTTCGAACGATTCCGGTGGATTTACCGGCGGTTCTTTCCGTCGGAAATGTGCATTACAGGCGGATTTTTCCGTCGGAAATTTAATGCGAAAAAATCCGCCGGTAATGTACATTTCTGGGGGATTTTTAAAAACTAAATAAATAAATTTTTGAAAAATCCACCGGTAATGTGCATTTCCGGGGGATTGTTAAAAATAAATAAATAAATAATTTTTGGAAAAATCCGCCGGAAATGTGCATTACCGTCAGATTTTTCCGGCGGAAAAATCAGCCAGTAATGTACCATACCGGCGGATTTTTAAAAATAAATAAATAATTTTTTGAAAAATCCGTCGGTTATGCACATTTTCGGTGATTTTTTTTAAAAAAAAATAAAAATGATTTTAAAATTCCCCCGCCGGATAGTGTAAAAGCAAGCAGAGCAGCTTGGTTGTAAAAGCAAGAAGAGAAGGTGGGGAAAGCAAGCAGAGCAGCTTGGTTTTGAGCTTGTTTGGAAGAAGTGAAGGCAACCGGGAATTGAAGGTTTCACCATTGACAATAACAGAAGCCTTAAAGCTTGCCTTTGAAGGATTCGGTTGAGGTCAACCGAAATATTTCGGTTGATGTCAACCGAATAGTGTAAAAGAGGGGTGTGTCTCAAAAAAATACCCGTTCGGGTGTGGCTACCCATAAGTTTTCGGTTGACCTCAACCGAATCACACGAAGATTCAAAAAAAAAACACGGAGCGCGTCTCATTAATGGCATATTGGTCATTTCGCAGGGTTTGGGGGTGTGGGGTGAGTAGCAAAGAATGTGGGAAACAGAAAAGTGTTGGTCATATAAAGTACCATACCTAATGAGTGGTGGATCCAGGAAATTGGGCCGCCGGTACAAAAAAAAATCATTGGAAAAAATGTTGGCTCACTTAATTTACTAAAATTAAGGAAAAGTTATCTAACTTCAAATTTATTTATAAGTGAATCGTCAAATTAGTCTCTAAGTTTACGCGCTCTCTCCTATTTAGTTCTTAAATTATATGAAAATAAAAAGTAGTCCATAAAAGCATGTGATATCAATAAAATTACTTTCTAAAGTTTTATTAATAGTCCCTTATTGAGAATAATAAGACAAATTTATTAAAAATTTAGTGCAAGTTTAAAATTTCAGAGGGTCCAATATGTTTTTTATATAAGGGGGTAAGTAGATTTTTTAGGGGGTTCAAGTGAACCCCTCTAACCAACATAGGTCTGTCACGGTACCTAATTGAGTCACAATTTCCTAAATAAAAAATACCTACAAAGTCAAATTACAAAATACTATAAGCAAGTTTAAACTTTTTTCGGTTAGTATGTCAAATTTACTCTTATTTATTACATAGCTTTTACTTTTACCAAAGCAATAAAATTTTAGTATTCCAATTGAAATGTCACTTTTGGAACTTTAAAAACTTTTTAGTATTCCAATTGCATGACAAACAGTTTTTCATTAGCTAGATAATTAATCAGCTAGAGTGGACCCCAGTGGCGGACCTGGCATGTAACCAGGGGTTCAGCTGAACCCCCTGGAATTTTTTTTGTACTAAACACCCTATATAAATAGCCTAAATCTCCTGAAATTTTAATTTTGACACCCCTGAAAATTTGAAATTGTACTAGTAGACCAAGTTTTGCACCCATTTGACACCGGTCTTAAAAAATTTGACACCCCTGACCCCGGGGTCCTGGGTCCGCCACTGGTGGACCCGAATAATTTGGAACATCTCCTTCTACAGTATCACACTCTCACCACTACATTTTCTAACTCTCTTGTAAATACATAAAATAATGGATTTAATTTATATACTCGGTCGATGTACGCATATTTTACGTCAATCAATCACGAAATGACACGTCATTAAAAAATGTTTGACATTATCTCAACTACCTTAAAAGTCGCTCCTACGTACCATGTTTTTGATTAGTAGATGGTGTAATTTTTTTATTGCCATTAAACTGTAAAAGAGATGATAATATATAAGACAGAGAGAGGGGGGAGAAAGAGAGGGAGAGGGAGAGTAAGAGATATGATAAGAATTTATGAGATAAAGAGTGTAGAGAATTTATTAATTTACATTTATCCAGATTTAATGTGTTGTTTTTTACAGAGTTAGTAGGAATATTACAGGTTTGAACGTAAGTTTGCATTTCACAAATTTTATAGCTTTAAACATATTTAGTTTGTATTTTAATTTTGTGTTAGAAAGCTGGAAATTTAATAGATAACTATTTTTATGTTTTAATTGATTTGTTTTTTATAAAGGAAAGGTTTAAATGTCCCTTACAGAAAAACTCTCAAAATTGGGCTACAAATCAAACTGGCCCAACATTGCCCAAACCATCTAAACCCACCCGGATCTATCCGCAACCCGTCTAAATCAAACCACCCAGACCTAAAGCCCAAATGGTCAAAATTGGGCTTGTATTGTGCAACCTCAATTAGGGCTGGTGACCTTATTGGACCCACATCTGAGCAGCCCGACCGTTTGTCTAGTCCTAGTTTAGAAGAAAATTGAGCGAGTGTAGAAGAAGAGGAATCAAATTCCTAATTTCATTTATGAGTATAGTGGTGGATCCAAAAAAAATCGTGAGTAAGGGCAGAAAATATTCATAATATTTTTACTTAAAATTTATATAAGCTTGTACAAAATAAATAATATTTTAACCTTTGATCAGCGGTCGTACGCGGGTCAAAATAAGTAAAAATGATGAAATATAGTAAAAGGTAAGTAACATTGGTCGTTTCACAAGGACCTCTAAACTAAAGACTACCAGAATCAAGAACGAAAGTAAAAATAAGAGGGGGTTTTGAGGAAAATAATTTTATGTATAACGAAGAAAATCAATTAAAGAGAGACAATCAATTCATTGGTTTCGGGTGTGTTTCTTGATTTATTATCGGTTCTAGAATAAAGATTCGTGCAAGGTTTGATAATTCTTGATTGATCATAAACTAAATAAACAAGTGTTAGTCAGTTCATACGTTTTAAAGAAAGCGTCAAAATAGCGTGTTCAATCAATCAACATCGTTGTCCAGTGGCTTAATCTACCTTAGGACACGGGGGGTCGACCCGGTGCTCCCGATTTCGATTCCCGCCATGGACAAACTCAGTGTTGGCCAATGCGAAATTTGATCCCAAGCACGAGCAGAGATTAGTCTTTCGTTGAAAGCGTTGGGACACTTCGTGGGTAGCCAACGATCGTCTGAACAAAAAAAATTGATAAAAAAAATAAAAATCCCTAGATCGTATTTGTTTTTAAAATGTCTTTGATTTTTTAAAATTGGGGGACCAAATGTCTGAATTTTAAAATAGGGGGACCAAATATCTGAATTTTTAAAAATAGGGGGACCAAAACTATAATTTAGCCTTTATATTTTATATGACTTTATACATTCATTTTAAAAAAAAATATTGTATCAATACATTTACATCCCGTGCTACTCTCCACGTAGGATCTGCCAACTCAGTTTCCCGCCTTCCCCGCCCAACATTCAGCCAGTAGATTGCCGTCGTGTGGTCCATGTAGCCCGCCAGCTGTGTGTCGTCGCCAACTGCTCCATTCCTTTCATTCATTCACCATTCCTTTCGTTCATTCATCATTCCTTTCAACTGCAGATCCTTGCAACCACGTGTGTTCGTTCTTCTGCTCCCTCTGCATTTCCATGTAGCAAATCAGATTTTGGAAAGTGAGACACGCAAAACACTCTCTACAGTACTCAAACCTGTTGGCTACATAGGTTTGTGGTTTCAGCACATAGCAAATGAGGGAGAGAGGGACGGAGAAGACGGCTAGAGGATAAGGGAGTAAAGTGAAGAATGGAGAGTGAGCGGCAAACAAGGGTTGAGGTGAGAGAGAGCGTCGTCGCTGTAGCGACCTTCTCGCCGCGACGTTGTCGCCTTCTTAGAGACTATGCACGTGGCGGCGTCGCTCCCCACAATGCTCTCCCTCTCGGCGACACCGTACTCTCCTGTCTCCATCTCATCTAACTAGCTGTGAAATTGTTGTTGCCGCTTCCAAAGGAAGCCTCTATGCGGTGGTCGTGGAACTTGATGTCTGTGCCGCCACCGCCACCATGACACCTTCCGCTTGCCACTATTCCTTGATCCAAGAACTGTGATGCAGGTTCCTTTCCTTATTTCTGTCTCTCCTGGTTATCTTTTGTTTCTCCTGCCTTTTTTTGATTCGATTCAATTGAATTTGCTTTTGAATTTCATTATTCTCTGATCTTGCGTAATTTTTTTTTGTGGAAGGCTCCGAAAGCGATCTCGAGTCCAATATCAACGGGGTTCTGATCTGCCTCATTCTTCATGTAAGTTCCGATCCCTCTTATGTTTCTCTAATTCCACTTTTTAAAACGATTTTGATTTGTTGCCTGCAAATTGTCAAAGGATTGGATTTGCGTGGACTTATGAATCTTAGGAATTTTACTGAACATGAAGGACACTTGTGGTTTTGTATTGTAACTGTTTCTGGAGCGTTAGTGGATGTCAAATTTTGCAGTAATTAATTATGTGTAATTGGGGAAGTTTCATGAGGATTGTTGTGTGGTATGCATATTTTACTTGCAATCTTAAATCTGTTGACTGTTTTACTTGGGGTGATAGCTTTTGCAATTGTTAGATTGATTCAGATCTTGCTCTAAGAGTTTAGTGGAAGAGGAGAGGGGCATAATGCAAAGCAATTCGGCTTACAAGCTATAATGATAACTGAGTGTGCTGATAAGAAACATTCAAAGCTCCGAAACAATCATAGCTAATTGGGTGTCCAATTGTAACTGAGAAAGACTCGTAAAAGTTTTGTGAAATAGTATAGCTTAAAGGGTCAGAGTCTACATCGTTGCAACAATTAACATGTATAGTTTTCCGTTTACTTTGAAATATGAAAAATGGATTTTTTGTGAAGGTTTTAGGTTCATATCTATGTGACTATTGCATCATGCTATTGCCTAATAATTCAATTTATCATTGATGTTGGAATTGCCACTGGACCAACCTAATGGTGAGGGTAAAGCTATCTATATAATCCCAAATGATAATTATGTTATCTTTCTCTGTTCTTTGTTCTTTGTTCTTTAGGATTGAAAAACTTAATGTGGCACAAAATGATCAAAAGTTTCAGACAACTCCCCTCAGATACAAGCTCCATTTCATGAATGTCACAAGCTGTTATAGGATTGAAACAGATCGCATTCCCTTGAACCATTTTGTTTTCACATCTTTCCCTGACATCCTGGCTTCTCCAAAGGAAGACCTAATTGTTGGTTTGTATCTGCTTATTTTTCCCTCTTTGTTTTTTGGCTAACACGGTTTAACAGGTGGTTATTTCCTGTTTTCCCAGATGTGATTGGACATGTGGTTGAGAAGGGTGACCTTAAAGAGAATTACAAAAATGGCAATGTTACAAAGCTCATTAATTTGGTTATTGAAGATCTTGAGTAATTCCTTTTTATCAGCTCTACATATATCTTGATTTCATTTCCTCTGTTAGTCTTCTTAAATATTTTTTCTGCGTTTATTCTTTTTTTGGTAGGTTTAACAGGCTTAAGTGTACTCTATGGGGTGAATTTGTTGAAATGATGAATGCTAATTTCAATGGCATTGGTTCCTCATCCCCACCTATCATTGTTTTGCAGCTATGCAAAATGAAGAGATACCAGGGTTCAATCCTCTCTTATATTTTTCTACCTTTGTACACTTTTTTGCTACATTTTTATTTATTTATTTATGGATTATTTTTTTCAATCAGGGATCATGGGCATTTCAAACTCCTTTTATGGTACTAAGCTGTTTATCAATTCTGACCTTCCAGCAATCATTGACTATCAAACTAGGTATGTATTCTAAGTGGTTTTAACTATGGTCCTCCTTAAATTTAATTAGTTTCTGCAACCTTATTTATTTTTCCTTTCATCTTTGTTAGAATTGAGACTTCTGCTCTTTCTTTAACTCAATCAATAAGTCAGCTCAGTGCTCCTCCTGTTCTGTCTATTCTGGATGATTTTCTGCAAACTCCTTATAAAACTATCTTTGAGGTCTTGGAAGCCACCAGTGTGAGTCATTTGTATATCCTGTTCTTTATTTAGATCCCTGGTTATTGTAACCTAGGTACTCTATTTAAACTTTCTTTGCTGCTTTGTTAGGTGGGATTTGCTGCTGTCATTGCTCAGGTGATCGAAATTGAGACTGGCCATGGGGTGGTATTATGAGTCCTGTCAAAAGTGTTATAAAAAGGTTGTGAAAGTTGGCACAAAATATTTCTGTAAGGAATGTAAGAAGAAGGTTACTTCTGTGCCAAGGTAATTATAGAAGCCCTGCATTCTACGCTATCCTATTGTTTATGCTTGCCTGCTTTGTTCTTAGAGTTTTTTCTTTTTTCATCTCTATAGGTTCAAGGCGGAACTAACAGTTATTGATAATACTGGCTCTACAAGTTTCATTGTATTTGATTGTGTTGTCACGCATTTCCATGGTGTCTCCGCACAAGACTTAATTGGAGCACCTGGTTCTTTGGTGGATCCTACTAGAACTCCTGACCAGTTTCGTTCATTCTTTGAAAAAACTCTGCTTTTCAAAGTTGAAATCTCTCAGTCTAACATCACTCAGGAATGGAACAATTATACTGTCAGGAGATTGGCAACTGAGGCTGATGTTATCAAGAAATTCAGAGAAACCAATGGGATCTAGCTAGGTACTTAGACAATTATTTCTGGGATCTCTTTTTTGATGTTTAAGTTGTTCTGAGTATTTGTCTCTATCCATCTAATGTTTAGGCTGGTAATGGTGAAGATGGGGCTGACCTTAAGGAGTTATTTGACTAGCTTGCTAATGATAGTCCACTGGTACATTCATTCTCCAACATTAAATTGCACTTTCCTTCATTTATATCCAACATCCTTCATTCTGTGTTTTTGTTTCTTTTTCTTTTGTAGATCACTTTCGATGGTGTGGCTTCTAATGATGTTGTTGATGGTCCTATGATGCAACTGATTGCGACTCCAACAAGCAAATATGTTTCCAAGGTAGCAGCTGGTTCATCTGATCCATTATCAGCTGATGCTGCAGTTGATTCGTCTGATCCCTTACCTGTTGCTGCTGAGGAAGGCAACAATTAGTCAATTACCCTGCCAATATCTCTGAAGTGGAGATTGATCCATTGCATGTTAGTCCTGAGGAGGAGGAAAATTATGCTGCCAATGTCTCTCAGGTGGAGATTATAAGACTCCTACAAAACGTGGCTCTAAGAGATCCTTATCTTCTCTTGATGAGTCCATGGCTCCTCCTGTGGTTTCTCCCCAGACTTCCACTACTAAGGTTTCCAAGCCAATCTCCATCAAGCCTATCTCCGATTTAAATAATTATCAATTTTAGCATCTACATTGTAAGTTAACACTTTGTTCCCTCTTCAATCTTTGTTAACCTTCATCACATTTGCATTTTATATTCTTCTCCACTTCTCAAATGTTAGTCATGAAATAGATTTTCATTACACGTTTTTTTGGTGTTTTGTATACTTAAAGTCATTTGCAATTTTAATTTTTTGCAAGTACGCCTTTTCAGATTTATACATTTATGTGATAAAGCCATAACACTATTTTGATAAGAAATCATAATCTAGATTAGCATAAGAATGATTTACTGAGATTGATATATGATAGAAGCTATTGACCATGGACAAATATGGGTAAGCATATGATAGAAACTAGGGTAAAATGTGTTTTGTTTTGTGTTCTGTACCGTACCTTTAGACCGGTATCCGATCTTAGATACTGTTCTGTACCGTACCTTTAGACCGGTATCCGATCTTAGATACCAAGTCTGATCCGAGGTAGTTGGTAGTTAATGGTCTTGATCGACCGAGCTCCGCTTCCGATCCGGGACAGGTGGTACCTGCGAGGACACTCCGACGCTCAAGTCAGCCAGAGAGCTAATTAGAGGTGAAGAGTAGGAAAGAGTGTGTACCTTTAATGAAGCATTCAATGCTTATTTATAGAGTTTGGTGGTGTTAGACCTGATGAATCAGGACCGTCCGATCTTGCGCTGCGATCTCAACCATTGGTTGATGGATCTATATTTGGTGTTGGGCCTCATTATTGTGGATTGGGCCAATCCATAACAGTTGACCCCCAAGTCGGGTCGTCTTGGGACGAGCTAGACTTGATGCCTTATATTGACTTCGTGAGGGTTTTTGAATTTGAGGTCAGACCTTCGTGGCGACCTTCTCCAAGGCCGGGCTTATAGCTACAAATAGGGCTGCCCCCAGCCTCGGAGTGCCCGAGATACGGGTCTTGGCAAAGATCTTCGAGGCCGGGCTTATACCAGCAAGGGTGTCTACCACCAGCCTCGGCAATGTTAAAAACGTGACCAACTGAGGGACTCGAGGTGCCAATTTAAAGTCGCCTTCAGGGCAGTTTACCGGGACTCGACCTAGATCGAACTCGCCCTTCAGGGTATTGGCAACCTCGGCCATTCAAAACGTGACCACCTGAGGGACTCGAGGTGTCAATTTAAAGTCGCCTTCAGGGCAGTTTACCGGGACTCGGCCCAGATCGAACTCGCCCTTCAGGGTAATGGCAACCTCGGCCATTCAAAACGTGACCACCTGAGGGACTCGAGGTGTCAATTTAAAGTCGCCTTCAGGGCAGTTTACCGGGACTCGGCCCAGATCGAACTCGCCCTTCAGGGTAATGGCAACCTCGGCCATTCAAAACGTGACCACCTGAGGGACTCGAGGTGTCAATTTAAAGTCGCCTTCAGGGCAGTTTACCGGGACTCGGCCCAGATCGAACTCGCCCTTCAGGGTAATGGCAACCTCGGCCATTCAAAACGTGACCACCTGAGGGACTCGAGGTGTCAATTTAAAGTCGGAGGATCTCTGTGAGCAAAGGCGCCGACGTTCCTGCCTCGGGAATTTTTCCCGATTTCTGGAAAGTCGCTTCGAGGAAGAGGAAGCTAGAGACGAGCAGGGCCGAGGGGAACCCTCGGATCCGTAGGAATCATCAGGAGTTCTGATCCTAGGTGGAGTTCCGGTCTTAGCGTGAAACTTTAAGGCGATCGCTCGACCGGTCCCAAATCCTTCCATCCAACCTCGGAACTTACTTTTACTAAGCAATAAATGTGAGGAAAATTGTAGTCGACCCATATATATTAGATGGTTAAACATTTACAAAGTCGGATTACATCACGCCCGTCGGCTCATTCCGAGACCTAGGAGAAACGTGGCCTTCCTGCGTTAATCCATTCTTCATGATCGATATACTTCTGAGATCGCTGGAGGAACTCGGCAAGCGACTCAACTTGGTTGACCCCGACGTCTATCTGAAATAGACTTCCTTCACGAAGGCCAGCCTCCATGAAGAAAAGACGGAAGGAGTCGTCGAGGTTCCGAACTTGAGCAGCTTCTCTGTTGAATCTCTCTATATAGTCCCGAAGGAGCTCATTTTCTCCTTCCCGAATTGCCTGCAATACCTTCCGAGATTTAGGCTTCATCTTCGAGTGGGCGAAGTGTGCAGAAAAGAGCTTGGCTAACTGATCCCAAGAGGAGATCGTATTCGACTTAAGAGCCCTGAACCATTCCAGAGCCGCCTTATCTAGAGTAAGGGGAAAGGTTCGGCACTTTATCTCCTCTGGAACGTTACGGTATTGCATAACCGTGTCAAAGTAGTTGAGGTGGCGGTCCGGATCGCCAGTCCCATCATGCATTTTCAAACCTTCAGGGGGGTTCTCCAGGTGCTTTGGCACCGGGAAGTAGTCGATTTTCGCTGTGAAAGGTCCTTTACGCTTTGCCGACCTCTCAAGGGGTGGAGACCGTCGGTAGCCATACTTGCCGGGGGATCCCCGCGAGCTAGGGCGCTGACGTTTCTGCCTCGGAGACCTTTTCAAATTTCCGGTACGTCGCCTCGGAGAAGAAGAAAACAGGAACGAGCTAGGCCGAGGGGAACCCTCAGGACCATAGGAATCATCGGTGGTCCGACTTGGGGGAGTCGCTGACCCTCGCCCTCCTCTACACCGAGGTGGAGTGCGGTGATGGTATCTCCTCCAAGCCGGAGATTGGTGGCGGACGCGGCCATGAGTCGTTCCACTTGAAGAGTTGCGCAGAGAGGAACTCCGATCCGGGATGTTACGAGCCCGGATCTCAGCAATCTGAGCTTCTAACTGGGTGTAGCGTTGTCTTTCCTGTTGGTCGGCCTCGGCTTGCCGATTTAGGAACAGGACGAGCTGTTGAACAGCATCGACCGGTACCTGGACGGTCGGAGGGGGAGATGGAAGCCGGTTCCGAGATGGGCTCCCAAGAACCATAGCCGTAGCCGAGCTTCGAGCATGCACCGGGCTAAGGGGTAAGATGACCGCCACTCCTTCTGAAGTCACCTGCTGCAGGACCGGCCCTTCACCGACATTCAGGACAGTCCTATGACGTAAGGTCGGAGCCATCGTCAATCAAGGAGATGGGAGAGGAACTAGAGTACAAGATCCTCCCACTGTGGTCGCCAATGTTCTGTACCGTACCTTTAGACCGGTATCCGATCTTAGATACTGTTCTGTACCGTACCTTTAGACCGGTATCCGATCTTAGATACCAAGTCTGATCCGAGGTAGTCGGTAGTTAATGGTCTTGATCGACCGAGCTCCGCTTCCGATCCGGGACAGGTGGTACCTGCGAGGACACTCCGACGCTCAAGTCAGCCAGAGAGCTAATTAGAGGTGAAGAGTAGGAAAGAGTGTGTACCTTTAATGAAGCATTCAATACTTATTTATAGAGTTTGGTGGTGTTAGACCTGATGAATCAGGACCGTCCGATCTTACGCTGCGATCTCAACCATTGGTTGATGGATCTACATTTGATGTTGGGCCTCATTATTGTGGATTGAGCCAATCCATAACATTTTGCATTCCCACGGATTTAAATATCCCTTCCAACTATTAAGACTGTAGCATTTATTTCATTTACTCTTCAATTCTTAGGTCTATATATGTAGTTTTATTAATATATAGATATAAATTTATTATTTTGTTTTTATTGTGTTTCATATTTTTTTATTCTTTTTGATCTCTAATATGGCTATATTTCCCTTTTATTTCGCTGATGTTGATTGAGATCTCTAATAAGTTTTATGAGGATTATCATCATAACTTACCTGCTAAGCTTTTTGTTAAAACAAAATTTGGAACATATTATCCCACTCTTTTCATTGATGAACATGGTGTTCCTTACATAGCCACCAAGACCATTGAAATTATGGAGATAGTGGATGGCTTCCATGGAGAAAATGTTGATAATCCAATTGTTATGTAGGATGGTTGTTTTATTTATTGAACTTCAAAAACTTTTTATTTGTATTTTATGTAATCTCTTTATTATGCTTGGGTTGTATGAGCTATTCCTTTTTACTATCAACACTTCTCTTAATATACCTATGATCATTTTTAGGTTAATATGGCTATAATAACCAGAGCTTTCCCCTGTGCATCGCACGGGTAACGACGCTAGTTGGAGGCAACACCTAATTTTTTGTGGGGCCAATTGCCCCATTGTTTTGTGAGTGGATTCACCATTTGTGTAATTTTGATTGAGAGTCTTAATTTAATGATAAAATTATTCTCGGGATTCCTTAACTTAATTTCATTTTTCGATTTAGTCATTTAAGTTTTTTTTTATCCTAATTTAGTTCTTTAAATTTTAACATGTCACCACCGTTAGCTTTTTTCAAAATTTCAGGTTAACTGCGCCAAAAAAATGACTATTAAGGTGCTTATGAGGTATATATTTTGGTTCGGATCATTTCTAGCTACTCGCAGAGTGTCCCAACGCTTTTAACGAAAGACTAATCTCTCTTTGTGCTTATGAGATATATGTTCACATGATTTTTCGTCAAGTATTATTTTGAGGTTAAAATTTTTGTTATAATAATAATAATAATAATAATAATAATAATAATAATAATAATAATAATAATAATAAGGCTTAAAGATGCGTTTAGTCCCTGCAAATATTCAAAAAAATCTAGTTTCGTCCCTGCAATTTAATTTTTTTTTAAAAAAACCCTTGTAAATACCAAACAGTTCTAGTTTGGTACCTGCCGTTAGTTTTTTGCTAACACTGTTAGTGGATGCTGACGTGGCTGCCAACATAGATGTCAATTCATCATCTCTTTCATTCCTATTTCTCTGAAACTCTCTTCTGGAAACACTCAATCTAAAACGAAAATGGAAGGAAAAGAAATTTCTGGAAAACTCAAAAACTTTGCACCAGCTTTCTTCTTCCCTCTCCCTATCTTCTTCCCCTTGTTGGGATTCATAAAAACAACTTTCTTCTTCCCTCTCCCTATCAATTGATTGAATAAAAACAGATCTTCATAGTTTCAATTTTGTTCAATGAAAACATTAAAATCAGATTTCCTAAATCCCCAAATTAAAATCTGATTTTTGAAATCCCCAAATTAAAATCAGATTGATCTCAGGTTCTGGAATCATGAAGTCATGTTCTTCGTTTTTTGGAAAACGGGTTCTTCGTTTTTTGAAATCGCGTTCTTCGTTTTCTGGAAATCACGTTATTTGTTTTCTGAAACCGCGTTTTCTTTTTTCTTTCGTTTTCGTTTTCTGAAATCGTGTTCTTCCATGAATCGGTGATGATGAAGATGATGATTGCGTTTTCGTCCGAAAAAAACCGAAACCCAGATGAAATGATTCATTCGAAACGAAACCCATAGTTGTGTTTTCATGCGAAACGAAACTCAGATGAAATACTTCAATTGTATGAACCCTACCTTTCATATTTGTGAAGAACAGTACCCATCATCATCATCATCATCATCATCATCATCATCATCATCATCATCATCATCATCATCATCATCAACACCTCTCTCTCTCTCTCTCTCTCTCTCTCTCTCTCTCTCTCACTTTTCGCAGATCTAGAGAAAAAGCAAAAAATGCAGATCTGGTGTAGAAAGAAGAAATAGAACGATGAAGTGGAGAGAAATGGAAAGAAGAAATAGAAAAACGCAGATTTGAGGTCATTTTTTAGAGCAATGGGGAGAAGCTGGAGAGAGGGTGTGCTATTCAGTTTTGTAGTTGTGGGATGAATTTCTGGGATCGGTTTCTAGATGAGAGTTTCAGAGAAAGAGGAATGAAAGAGATGATGATTTGACATCTATGTTGGCAGCCACGTCAGCATCCACTAATGGTGTTAGCCAAAAACTAACGACAAAGACCAAACTAGAAGTGTTTGATATTTGCAATGATTTTTTTTTAAAATTTTTAAATTGCAAGGACGAAACTGGATTTTTTGGATATTTGCAGGAACCAAATATACCTTTAAGCCTAATAATAATGATTTAGACAAAAAAACATTTGTGATAGTTTTTATAAAGCTAAATGTCACCTATATTGACCAAAATATTAAATCTAAAACTTTCGCACTCAACAAAAAATGGTTCAAACAAAATTTTTTCATTAGATCTCACTCAATAATAGTGATTTTTAAATCAGCCCTGTCTGAGTAAAAAAATTTATGACCAATTATTTATTTATTAACTAGTCAAAATTCAGTCTAAGTAAAGTAACAAATGAAACTTGTAAGTTGTAACTAGTTCGACAAGATTTGTCCTATCTGGCAACAAAAAAAAACTAGTTTGACAAGACCCATATTTTTGATAAAAACAGCTTATGGATAATTAATCTGATTGATTAATTATCTAGCTATGTATGAACCGGTACGTAATTATCCATCTCATTTTTTTAGCTTTTCTTAAAACTTGTGCAGAGGGAGACCAAATAATATGGAAAAAAAAAATTAAAGTAACATGAAACATGTGGTAAATATTCAACTAACATTAATGGCATGACAAAGTTTAATTTTACAAATTTTACAAAAACAACATGGAAAATATAATCAATCCTCTTAATTTTCAGTCAAGTCTACATAATTAGTCGTTTTGTCTCTACGGCCAACAACTTTCATTGTTGCATGCGACCAACATATGACTTATCCCAATCACGTGTTATGTCCGACCTAAGAGCATGATATCTTATCGGTCGAGGGGTAGTGGACTGCAATCCTTCATAAATACCTATAAAGAGAACATAATATTGAAATGAATTATAATTTGTGTTACGCATTTGAACAAAGGCGCACTTTTGGATGGTGCAGATACAAAGGGAAAAATTGTGTAAGACCCACTAACACACCAACATACAAGAACGAATTGGTATATGTTGGCGATCAAGTACCCTGCATCGGGGTACTCATCCAATTATCCCTAAAATTTGTTTGCCCCTTAATCAACGATTTCAACATATTGATGTATTTATCGAATCCACCAAACATATTAGCATAGTAGTCCAGGTCTCGCCTAGGTTCGCTCAACAGATCTTATCTCATACTAGGCCAACCATCCATCCTCACCCATACCGAGTAATGCAGCAATGCATCAAAATCCACAATTACCATCAGCGACAACATTAACTATATCTTTAACATAAGGATGAGATATCAATGGAATACCGCCAATGAATGCATTGTGGTCTTCCCCTTGGGAGGAACTTGTAGTTGGAGTGGGAGTAGGAGTCGGAGTTGGAGTGAGACTTGACTTCTTTGGTGGTGGTGGTGGGGTTGGAGTGGGAGTTGGTAGGGCTGGAAATGAGTCGAGTTGAGTCGAACTTGGTTCAGCTCGACTCGACTCGATAAGAATTGGTTCAGCTCAAAACTTGACTCAAGATCGTTTTGAACTTTTTTTTTGGCTCGAACGGGACTCAACTCAAGCTTGCGAGCTGCTCAATTCAACTTGTTAGCTCGAATTGCATTAAAAACGAAAAATGAAGAGTATTTTTCCACTAAAGTTTGACACAATCAGTTCTGCTTGTTAGCTGGTTCGATATAAAGATAAATATACTATGTAAAATACATAATAGTCTTTTAAAACGACCAACAGACCAATATCTAACTACGGAATGAGATTCTCTGCAGTAAGAATTTACTATTGTCACTGCATTTGCACTGTTATAAAGGGCAATTTAGTCTTTCCATTATCTAAGTATCTTTATTTTTCTCTTTCTTACTCATATATACACAAAATGCAGGGCCCTGCAGTTGAAATCAACGATAGGGAATTGTGGTCCATCTAACTACTTACTCGAATCGGCCATACCATCGATTCACAGGGTTGAGCAATTTCAACTACTGGGAATCGGCCATACCATCGGTTCACAGACCGGTCCTATGGGGGGTTTAATAACACTAGATAGTAGATATATAATATTGAAATTACATTGACGTTGACTTTGAGAGAGTAGTGTAATTTTGTTTTGTTTTTAGATTAAAATAAAAGGAGTAGCAAAGATAGGTTGGAGTTGAACTTTGTGCCCAGCAGCACTGCAGGAAAGATTCCTTTGCTTGATAGATCCATTCCAACAACGTCTTAGAAGTGATCTTGGTAAGTTCTCAAGCATTGACTGAATATTGCTTGATTTGTGATAACATAGCAGATTATATCTGAATCTCATTTTGTGCGTAACTTTGACGTTCTTTTACTGTTTATGATGATAGCAGTTCAATTCAATGACACTGAATAGAAATTCTTCGCAAAAATCAAAATGGAAGTACCACGTTTTCTTGAGTTTTAGGGGAGAAGACACTCGCTTAGGCTTCACTGACCATTTATATGAAGCCTTACGTAGAAAGTGTATCACAACATTCAGAGATGAAGAAGAACTCGCAAGAGGTGAACGTATCTCCAATAAGCTCCTTCATGTTATTCAACAATCTCTCTCTGCTATTGTCGTAATCTCCCAAAATTATGCTTCTTCCACATGGTGTTTGGATGAGATTCAAAAGATTCTCCAAACCAATAAATCTTTGGGATTACAAATCTTTCCAGTTTTCTATGGTGTGGATCCCTCTGATGTACGCCATCAAAGAGGGACTTTCGCAGAAGCTTTCGAAAAACATGAAAAAACTTTTGTAGAAAACAAAGAAAAGGTGCAAAAGTGGAGAGATGCTTTAAAGGACATTTGCAACTTCTCTGGCTGGGACTCTCGGAATCAGTAAGTTATATTATAGGGTTTCATAATTCAGATAGATATTTTTATGATCTGTGTGAATTACAGCTGAAATACCGTCACTTGACATGAATACACACCACATTTTGAGAAGTTTTTAAATTTCTGATTAGCTTTTATTGTGTTGAAATTACATACTGAAATTTGTGAATCTGAAATGTACCTACACACATATCTTAATTGAGAATTTCTTCATATTTTACGATATGTTAATTGTTTAAGAGATTCAATTTAATGAAAGATCATATTCTTTTATGTAGGCATGAAATGAAACTCATTGAAGAAATTGTTGCGGAAGTATGGACAAAACTAGAACCTAAATTGCCATCATACAGTCATGGACTGGTTGCGATTGATTCAAAAGTAGATGAAATCTGTTTACATTTAAGGCTAGGGTTGGAAGATGTTCGCTTTGTTGGAATATGGGGTATGGGCGGCATAGGGAAAACAACTCTTGTTAGTGTTGTCTTGAAGAAAATCCGAAGCCAATTTGACGTTAGTTGCTTTCTTACAAACATTAGAGAAGCTTCAAAGGGAGGAGATCAAGGTCTAGTTAACTTGCAAAATAAACTTCTTTCACATCTGAAACTAAAAAGCATGATAATAGAAACTTCTGACCAAGGAAAGGACAGCATCAGAAACCTGCTATGCAGCAAAAAAGTTCTTCTCATCCTAGATGATGTGAGTGCGAAAAGCCAATTAGAGAGTTTGGCTGGAAACCAACAATGGTTTGGTCCTGGGAGCAGAATAATAGTTACAACTAGGGACAAACACCTTCTGAGATCACATGGAGTGTTGTTTGAAATGTATGAGATGAAAACCTTGGATATTGATGAATCTTTTCAACTCTTTTGTAAAAAAGCATTTAATGAATATCATCCAAAAGAAGATTACGTGGAGCTATCAAAAAAAGTAGTTGAATATGCTGGAGGTCTTCCTCTGGGACTGGAAGTGCTAGGTTCTTTCCTTTGTGGAAGAAGTATACCTGAATGGGATGATGCTTTGGTTAAGATAAGTAAAGTTCCTCATGATGATATAGTGAGCAAGCTTAAGATAAGTTATGATATGTTGGAAGAGGAGTACAAGACTATATTTCTCAATATTGCTTGTTTTTTTAAGGGATGGTACAAAGATAAAGTGACAAAGATATTGGACAACTGTGGCCTTTATCCAACAATAGGAATAAATGTTCTTATTGAAAAATCATTGGTAACTTGCAATGAAAGAGTTCTAGGGATGCATGATTTACTCGAAGAAATGGGTAAAACAATAATTTTCCAAGAATCTCCAAATGATTTTGGTAGACGCAGGAGGTTGTGGTCTCAAGAGGATATTGATAAAGTATTGAGAGAAAATACAGTAAGTGCCATTTTCTTCATCGTACAATACATTTTCTTGTTTTTTCCTATCTTATGTTACTTATTTGAATGTTGATTTTATCTTAGGGAACTGATAAAATCCAAGGTTTAGTTCTGAAGCTGCAAGTTGAGTCATATCAAGCACATTGGCACCCTAGCGCCTTCTCTAAGATGTGTAACCTGGAATTGCTCATCATATTATGTGACTTGCACCATTCGCTTAACCTCGAATGTCTTCCCAGCTCTTTAAAAGTTCTTATTTGGACTGGATATCCTTTGAAAGCGTTACCAAGCGGTGTGCAACTGCATGAAGTTGTTCAGTTGCAAATGAGTAGTAGCAGAATTGAAAAGCTTTGGACTGGAAATCAGGTATGTATGTTAAATAAGAAACTTTTGTAAAGTTTATATGTAAAGAGCTTCAGACATGCTAATCAACTTTTATTTTATTTATTATTAGTTTTTTGGGAAACTGAAAGTCATTGACATGAGTTATTCCAACAATTTGATTGAAACTCCGGATATTTCTGGTGTACCAAATCTTGAAGAGCTCTTTCTTGATGGTTGTGTATCGCTTGTTGAAGTTCACCAATCTGTTGGACAGCATAAGAAGCTTGCAGTACTGAGCCTGATTGGGTGCATACAGCTTAAAATCCTGCCAAGTAAATTGGAAATGAGTTCCTTGAAAAGGCTCTTTCTTTGTAACTGCTTAAGCATTACAAAGCTTCCTGATTTTGGGGAGAACATGGAATATCTGTCAGTGTTCAATTTAATGAATTGCGGAAATCTTCTTTCCCTTCCAGATACCATGAATAATTTGAAGTCACTCAGGCGTCTCAATTTATCTGGATGCTCAAAAATCTACAAGCTGCCTGACAATATAAATGAAAACAAGGCTCTGGAGGATCTTGATTTAAGCAAAACCTCCATAAGAGAAGTGAGTTCATCCCTATTTAATTTGAAAAATCTCAAAAGACTTTCTTTCCAGGGGTGCAGTGGGCCAGTATCCAATTACAGTGAGTGGATAAAAAAACCTCCTACATATTTAAAATTGCCTGCTTCTGTCTCAGGACTTTCCTCATTAAACATTCTCGATTTAAGCTATTGCAATCTCAATTTTGGATTACTTCCTAAAGATCTAAGTGACTTATCATCATTGGAGACATTAATTTTAAGTGGGAATAAAGACCTTGTTCCACCTGCAGCCAGCATTGCTAATCATTCTAAGTTGCGTTTTCTTGAATTAGAAAGTTGTGCAAGCAATGTAGATCGATCTATGCTTCAGCATCTGTTAGATATTGATGTGGAAGCTGGTATATTCTTAGATCTATGGAAGTTTTGGAAGCTGTTTGAGTCAAATGACAGTGAGCTCTTGTGCCAGGTATGTTCTCTTGCATAGGCTATTCTACCGATCTCTCTTCTTTTTGTGAGATATTTGAATAAGGTTGTTTGAATAACATAAGAATAATTTAAAAGAAGAAAGATAACAAGTGTGTATAGTTATTGAATTATATTTGGTCAAAAAAAAAATAGTTATTGGGCTATATATAAATTTCTGTCTGAAATTTTGTTGTACCACTGAATAAATGAACTTTACAATATAAAAAACAATCATGAATGCTTACTCATGTAATTAACTTAGTTATTTATCAAAACATATTTCGTTGTTGCAGATCAGGGATCCTAGTTATCCTATTATTTACCATGAAGTTCCTCCAAAGTTTGGTAATGACATATTCTTTCCCGTGGGTCCACGTTTATCAAAACTTGAATCAAGTGCATCAATAACAGTGGACATTCCTAATGAATGTGGTAGGGGTGAGTGGTGGGGAACTGTTGTATTCATTTCCTTTGAACCTATGGTGTCTTCATCATTTTCCACTTTCAAGATAGAGCTCTGCTGGAGCTTTGAAGCTCCACATCCCGAAGCTGGCCCCTCTTTATATCTCTCTTCCCACCAGGCAGAGGCACATTATAACCGCTGCCTTGTAACAATGATAATGAATGATAACTATATCTACATTCAGCTACATCATAGAAAGTACCACAACATAAGTGAATCAAAGACTTTTAGCAAGCATCGAAAGCCTGATTTCAGTGAGAATAGTAGGTTGCGTCTTGATGTGCAAGGTGGATTGCAAAAGATAAGGCAGTGTGGTTATCATTTGTTATGCAAGGAAGACTTTAGATCGGAAGCCTTGCTAAAATCACACAACAGGAGTGTTGACAAACCAATTTCCGAGGGCTCCAGCAATCTCAACAATTCAGATATGGAATTCAGGGGAGAAGATGCAACTGCTTCTAATGGAGAAAATTTGGTAAGTCACTATCTAAAATAACTTCAGTGATGAAGTTATTTTGCTTTCTTTCATGCAGAACTCCTCAACCATAGAACTCTTATTTTCACATTCTCATCTGGCATGGACTATTAAAATTTCTAAGTTTTTGTAGTGTTGTATTTTATCAATTTATATCTTTAAGAAAATTCTGCACTGTTTTGACTCAGATTGCTTGGGTCATTAGTTTGGTGCACACTAGAGGTAATAATGTAAGTATGTGCACAGGCTAGTTGGTCACGATTAGTGGACCCTACCTAATGAGAAAAGACTTAGTTACAAAAAAAATCCTAGTAACTATTGTTATCGGTTGGTGATATTTTTATTTGTAGTTTGTTACGTGTTCAATATTGCTCATGCTTTCAGCTTTGTTTTTTTTTCGAAGATTTTGCTGATGATGCCTTTGAACGTGCAGGGTGAATGATCTGGTGGCTATGAAACTACTTGACAAGGCAGGAGAGGTAACCTCCCTGGAGGCTCCCGCGGATGAGAGCATTAAAGCACTTTGTGCAGGTGGACTTGATGCTGGGTCACTGAGAAGGATTTGCGGGATCACTTATTTGCCCATGGAGAAATTGAATCCATCAAGATGGTTCTTCAACTAGCTTGTGCTTTTCTAACATATAAAACCTGAGAAGGTGCAGAAAAGGCAGCAGACGAACTCTCAAACAAAGTGATTATTGAGGCTCTAAGGCTAAAGCTGATGTAGGGAAGGCCTCTGTGAATCATAGTGGATTATTGCCTCGAGCTGTTATATCATAGCAGCAGCACCAGGATCAAACCCAAGGAATACCTTACTATCACAAACCACCTCTTCCTCATCAGGAAAGGAGCCATTACCCTTCAATGAATCCTCAAAGAATGGGTGCTCCGTGCTCTTGTTCCATCTAAAAAGGGTCCTACTAGGTCAGGGGAGAACAAACCCAATTTGGAGAAGCAAACATTATGCCTATCCAATGATGCCACGTCCACCTGGCCAGTATCATCAGCAGTATTATCCTCCGTATAGTTTCATATCACCAGTTCCACACCATACAATGCTGCAATAGTGCAATGCCTCCTCCCCGGCCACCAGCTGCAAATCACTCCTCTAGGTCTGCACTAGCTTAAGCTGGAACATCAACATCTTCAGGACCACAGCAGCTTATTACTATCTCAACCAGTTATTTTTAATGCATCAGTTTATTACATCAGGGTCTGTACTAGTTAGTTTTGATGCAAAGGTTTACTTTGAAGTAACATATTGACAAGGGAGATATTTCCCATTTAAGATTACAATTCAATTTTATGCCTTCGTTTTCTTGATAATATGATAATGGCGTTTACAAATTACAGGTGATTCAGATATTATCAAGAAAATGCCCAGTGAACACCAAAGCAATATCAAGCACTAGTTTGTCTCTTAGTTGCAGCCTTTAACTCATAATTAAAAAAACAAACAAAAAAAGAAACTTCATATGTAGTGGATTACCTTGTATGATTCACGCACGTTGCATGTGCCTAGTCCAAAAGAGAAGCAGAACCATAACCATAACCATTTTCCCATACCCTTGAAGTGAAGTGAAGGTTTACATTTGGCTATACTGAGTTCACTTAAATCCCACAGTAAGAAACAAAAGAGTACCTTGGATATAACTTCCATAACCATATTCGTCGCTACCTAAAGTCTAGTAGTATCTGATGGCAGCATGAAAGTTTATGATAGACAGAAAGAACAAATTTTCTAAGCTCAAACTGTATCCAAATCCAAGAAATTTACTTAGCCACTGGTTAATAGTTATGCATATACATATACATACACATATATACATATAAGAAGATTAAAATCAATCTAATGGAATCACAAGCAAAATGACACAAAATCCAATTATTGCTGTTTTGGGATTGGCATGTCCATGGAGTTGGATGCAAAGTACACATGGTGAGTACTTAATTGAAGTTATGACATGACTGGTCCTGCTGCTGATGTGAACATGATGGGTTATGCAAACATTGAACAGAACACAGCTGGTATTCATTTCCGGCTAAGAGCTAGAACTTTCATTGTGGCTCAGACCCTTCAAGGTCCTAGGCTCCTAGCTTTGTTTTTGTCAATCTACAAACACAGCTTCTTGTTTCCTAATGCTTGAGGAAAATGTTGTGCAAGTTATGTGCTTGTAAAGTTATAATTTCGCTTGAACAGAAACCCAGATGAAATATTAAGCACAAAGATTATAGGAGAAAGGCAATTCAAAACTGGTGTGGACCTGTTTGGGTCTGCTTCAGAGAGGAACTCAAAGGGAAGATTGACTATCGCCATGTGTACCTGAAGAACTTTACAAACATTGAAGTTGAATTAGAAAGCAACAAGGTGGTTAAAACATGTCCTGCAGCCCTTGGTCCTGGTTTTGCAGAAGGCACTACAAATGGGCCAGGTGCCTTTGGGTTTCACCCCGTATGTTATAATAACACTCATGTTGTTCCACTTTCCATCATATATGTTTGTTATTTTTTTTTTGATGAACTTAATGTCTTTACTAATCATTCGGCAAACTATTTTAAAATGTGGTTGCTGAGCAGATTATCATAGAGATGACCGATGGGGGAGCAAATTGTTGCTTTGAATGTGTTGGTATGACATCATTGGTACATGAAGCGTATGCTTCTTGTAGAAAGGTAAGGTATATGTCACTCTCAAATGTTCCCAGCACACATCCTTAAACTATAACTAAAATATGGTTTCGACCAACCACCCCTCAGTCTTAGTTTTTGCTAACTAAATTGAAATTCCAATATTCCATATACTGCATGAGAATAGACTTTAGTTGGATTGAACTTGCCGATAATATGATCTCCACATATCAATACTTTCTGAAATCATTAAGTCAACACTGATGATTTGCTTCCAGGGTAGGGTAAAAATTATTATTGTAGGAGTAGACAGGCCAGGAGCTAGGTTGAGCATTCAGTACTAGGGAGGTTCTTCATGATGGGAAGATCCTCATGGGATCCTTATATGGAGGTATTCCAGTCTCTTTAAGTTTTACCCTGCTGATTAACAGGAATTGCAATTGGATGAATTTGTCACTCATGAAGTGGAGTTTGAGGACATCAATAGAGCTTTTTGATTTATTGAGTAAAAGGGAGTGTCTTCGATGCGTGATTTGGATAGACAAATAAGTACATTCTTACGTAATACAAGCCTTTGAATCATGACATGCAACAATAAAATTATTGGACAGTGTTTTTTTCTTTTGCATTTGATTATAGTTATCAACAAAGCAGAGCTGCTATTCTACTGCATTGCAAATGCACTTGAACCACCAATAAATGAAATCAATTAAAAAAACAAGTTGTATATTCAAAAATTAAAATACAACTTGTTATTTGTGTCAATGGTGCAACTTCAATTGCTATTATGTGCCACTTGTTTAATACTTACGAGTTTTAAGGAGTATGCAAACATTACATGTATAAATAACACAACACAAAGTAGTCGGGGTCTAGCAAAAAGATTGGAGTTTACCTGCTGTTTTGTAATGCATGGGGCCTACCTAGGACTATAATCTCACACATACAGTTTAATACATTGCTGGAAATTTTCCACCATATTAGTAATCAATAAACCTTCTACTTCCTGGGATTCATATTCCACAGTTTCATAACTCAAGCTATCAACCCTACATGGCAATCTCCGAAAAAACATAAGAGCTCGAGAGGGCCTCAATAAGTACAATCCCAACAGAACAACCACAATTTGAATGGGGACAATATATAAACCAACAGTGGCAACCGCGCAGAACATCACAACCAAGAAAGTAGCTCGTGGATCTCACCAACTTACCAATGCTTCGAATCGTTTGACCATTGATGCAATATCCCCGGTTATAGTTTGAAGCCTCCCTATTAAACACCTCAGCCTGTCATACCTCATCCTAACAATTTCACCAAGGTTACTTGTAGGGAAAGTATCGAATTCCTCTTCAAGTTCATCAGGATAAGTACAATCAGCAAGTGAAAGTTTGATATCCAAGTAAGGAGGACTTCGCGGTCGATACCTGTAGTTCCAAAGCCCCACAAATGCCAAGTATGAGGAAGCATCACCAGAGTAAGAAATATGATCAGGAACAATGTTGAGTGCATTGGCTTATGCCAATTGCAGATTGCTTGGAGCCACTTTACCTTGGCAAAAAGGATCAATAACCTAAAGTATGCAGCTTTGCTCCTCCTCATGCTCCACAATCGTGAATTGTCATGATAAAGCATGTACTAAATCTGCATACTTTAGTTGATCATGACAATTCACGAGGCTGTGAATATTGTGGCAACAGGCTGATTGGTCTGTTTCCATAGGATTTCGGTAGAACTAAATCTGCTGCTTTGGTTAGTTCTCCTTCAACTATAATAACAACTTCTATATATATATTTAGTGCCTGCATAATGGAAGAAAACAAGAGAATCAATTGATCCAGTACCTAAATTCCCATTTGCTGTCAAAAAAAATTGATCCAGTACATATTAATATTACCAAACTAAGCTGAGAAACATACATAAAAATACCATAAATCTAGTGCAACTTCCAACAATATTATTTGTGTAGATTCTCAATATGGTCACAGCTTATCTTAATACAACTTTTGTTTTGTATGTTGTATAATTTACGAAAAGAACCTTAGTGAACACACTGAAAGAATTCATTTTGGTATGGGAACAAAAATCATTTATCGATTATAAGTAAACCAAGTATTTTTTTGTTTTAATCTCTTTTTCTGACACTTGAAGCAATCAGACGAAGGCGAACCAAAGGACCAACGAGCACCTGGTGTTTGCTACAGATGAGATTTGCCAATTACCAATGTTCCTCACTATTCCAGCATTCCTAAATTTATATGATTATTGTCCAAAATATCCTCCTAAGTACGGCGATTCAAAGGGTTTCGCAATAGTAAGGGTGCAAATAGAAGGAAAAAAGCACAAAAGGAGCAAGCTGTAAAACATTCAAATTCAGTACTAGATGATAGCTTTTCACTAAAGACTTTCTAATTCCGCAAATATTTAGTATCTAGTTTATTACTAAAATAAAAATAAAAATACACATTATGTTAAGAATGGAGCTGTAACCACAGTTGTACAATGTTTAATCTCTTTTTTTGAACTCAACAAAAGCACTTAGGGAGCAGAGGTTGAAAACGGACAACGACGGCTCACGCCTCTGCTGACTGAGTGTTGTAAATACTATTGGGAGTAATTCATGTTGATTTATATCAGTTTAAGTTTGTAATTGATTAATAAATAGCTTAAGTTGTATTAAGCTTGATAGTTTTCTTTTACCATGTCATCATACCATAGAGTATAGTATAAATACTTTGTAAGTCAACTTTCATTGAATAAGAGGGTGCATCTAGTCACATTGACTATTTGAGTAAATTTCTTTTTCTCTAGATTCGGTTACAGTACAGTGGAGTGAACCGTGAGTAATTGTTCTAACAGAATTGGTACCAGAGCTCGGTTGAAGGTGGATCCACACGGTGGCAATGGCGAATTCTGGCGGTAACAAAGGCCAATTTCCGGCCAAGCTTCCGATCCTAGACGGGAAAAACTATGATAGATGGATAATCCAGATGAAGGTGGTGTTTCGATACCAAGACGTTCTTAAGCAACCACATTGGAAGCAGGCAATGCTTGAGGAATTGAGGTCCATTGAAAAAATGACACATGGGAGTTAACTAATTTGCCTCCTAAGAAGAAAGCAATTGATGTAAAATGGGTGTACAAAACAAAGGTGAAGCCAAATGGTGATGTTAGCTAGCACAAGGCCAGACTTGTGGCAAAGGGTTTCCTACAGAGACCTGGTTTTGATTATAATGATGTGTTTGCACCTGTTGCAAGAATTGAAACAATTAGAATTATTGTAGCTATAGCTTGCTCAAGGAATTGGTCCATGTACTAACTTGATGTGAAGTCAGTCTTCTTGAATGGCTGCTTAAAAGAAGAAGTGTATGTGAATCAACCCCTTGCCTTTGAAGTAAAAAAGCAAGAGAACAAGGCATACAAATTGAAGAAGGCTCTCTATGGCTTGAAGCAAGCCCCAACGGCATGGAACAAGAGGATAGACTCGTTCATGCTGCAGCAAAAGTTCATGAAGTGTACTAATGAGCATGGGATATATGCAAGGGGATCAAGTACTGATCACTGCTTAATAGTTTGTTTATATGTGGATGACATGCTACCGACTGGGACAAATGTGTGAATATATGCTTTGACAGGTTTTGATGATTGACAAAAGAAAGTCAAAAAGGACTAGGCTGCAAAAAGCGGAAAAATGTGACCAAGATCAAGTCAAGAGTGGTTCTACTGTTGTGTGTGTTTTAGGACAAATTGTAAGTGAAAATAAAGCTCTCTAAAAATAAAATAAATCACACACTCACAATATGTTTCATAAAAATAATTTTGCATGAAAATATTTTTTAGGCTAAAGTGCTCCCGGGGTCCCTTATCTTTATTTAAAGTAACGATTTGGTCATTTATCTTTTTTTTGTCCCAAATCAGTCCTTTATGTTTTAAATTTTTGACACATAAATCCTTTTCTGTCCCAAATCAGTCCTTTATGTTTCAAATTTTTAACACATAAATCATTTTTTTGACACATAAATCAGCACTGTTAACGGAAAAGGATTTATGTGTCAAAAATTTGAAAGATAAAGGACTTATTTGGGACAAAAAAAACATAAAGGACTAATTCGTTACTTTAAATAAAGATAAGGGACCCCGGGAGCACTTTAGCCTATTTTTTAAACAAATCTCATGCATGCATAATTGAATAGGACAAGCACATAATATATGAAAATGATTTTTGGAAAAGAACATAATCGATTTTAAGCATATAATCGATTTTACCAAGTATATATTTGATTCACATTGCTTCCAAAAATAGAAGAATCGATTTCACATCTCTTCCTTTCCTTGCATAATCGATTCATATGATTTAAGGAAGACATCCATGATTTTAGGAAAGCACATAATCGATTCCTATGTGGTTTGAGAAAGCACTAATCGATTCTTCCACATCTTTCAGTCAGGCAAAGAATCGATTACAACCTCCTTTCATTCAAGCAAAGAATCTATTTCATTCTCTATGAAAACAACCACATAATTGATTCTTTCCTTTTCCCTTTGAAGCACATAATCGATTCTTAGGATTTAAGAGAGAACATAATCGATTCATTCATATTTTAACAGAGCACATAATCGATTTGCATCTTACTCATTCTCAAGCATATAATCGATTGTCAATTTCAGTTCATTCAGGCAAACAATCGATTCTCACATTTTCCATTAATGTTTCAACGGTCATATTTTCTATACGCCTATAAATAGCAGCCTCACTCTTCACTCTGAACAACGACTCACTCTTGCATCTGAGATATATTATTCTTCTCATCACTCTCACTACTCTTACACTTGCTATTTTATTTTTGAGAGCTTTATATTTCACATAGTTTGACATTGTGTAATTTGTGCTTCAACTTGTTTTATCCACACTATTGAGTGTGCTATCAAATCTTTCTTCTTCTTATTTGTTGGGTGTGTTCCCTGTCATACCCCAATTTTGTCCGCCTTCTTCTAGTCACTTGTTTTACTTAATTTGTATTTTGAGTAGTTAGAATAGCGTCCTTTTTTAATTTAAGCCAATTTCAATTATCCGTTCAATTAAGCCGAAATACCGTTACTTAAGCTAGGCATGCGTGCGAATGATCGATCTTTTCGCGCATTCTTCAGTTTAATCTTGATATTTGGGCCTAGTTGAACCTAAGTGGGCTTATTTAAGTCGCTTTTCTCACTATTGGACTTATCATTTTGGGTCGGGCCCACGAACGTGGTTCCTAGTTAATTTTTAGTGTTAGCGGGCCTATTTGTTCTATTTGAGCCTCGTTCTAGCGCATTTGTCTAGTTGAGCCCGATTTCGCTTTTGTATTTGGCTCAACTTCTTTTATTTTTATTTTGTCTATTTAATTTGTTTTGAGTCTAAAAATGTCAAAAAATTCTATTTATTGTTTATTTACAATTTAGGAGTGTTTAGAGTCCAAACTGTCCCAAAAATGCAAAAAAACAATAGTCAAAAATACAAAAAATACACAAAAACGAAAATAAAAAGGGAGCAGCATCAGCAAATCTCTGGGGCTGTTCTTGCTCTCCAAGACTGCTCAGCAAGCCCGCATTATCAGACCTGCAAAAGCCCAGTCAAACCAGTCAAAAAACCAATTGAATGCCAACCCTAGTTTTTCAGTATAAATAAACAATCAATCCTAGGTCTAAGGACACGGAATCAGATACAGACACACAGACAGGAAATACACAGAATTCAGAACCAAAAGATTAGGGTTTTCACATAGAAACTCTAATCACAAAACACATAAAAATCCAGAGGCAGGATCACGTAAAGTAAGCAGAAGCAGTGGTTAACAACATCAGGCAATAATAGTGAGAAGTCCAGACGCCAGAATAAAGGTTGGCCCCGAGTTCTTTAACTATTGTGTTTTCAGTATACGTTCATAGATAAGTCTTGTTTTTGTGAGTCAGTTTACTGTAGTGAATCATTAACTGTTGCAAGTAGTAGTATATTAGCTGATATGTTTAGGGAAATAGATTGAAACAGATTCAAAGAGCTAAAAAGCGTATTCGGGTTGAGTAAACAAAATCAGTTTAAGATAAAAAAAATAGATTTTGTAGAAACCTCAAAAATAAGTTAGGTTTTCGGTGTACGGAACAAATTAGTTTTTTTAACTTAGGATTAGGAATAAACTAAGGTTTCAGTGTTCTGTTCTCACAAAGATGAAATTAGCAATTAATTTGAATCAGACTTAGTTTCAAAATTAGGATTTAGGGTTCTTAAACCAGATTAGGAGTCAAAAACTAGAACCGATCTTCTTCAAAAAGGCATCAGTAGAAGAAATAATAGGAGAAGAGAAAAGTAAAGAAAAAAGGATTAGGACTCACCTCCGGCCACCGTAGACGGTGGTCGGGACATACGCCAAAGTCCGCCGTGAACAACCCACTGTCGCGTCGTCCCCATCGTCGCTGTCGTCCACCGTTCGCCTCCAAGCTCGCGAAAACGCAGTCGCCTCTGTAGCCACCACCGGCCGTCGCTGCCGTGTTGTCGCCGTCCGTTGTCCTCCCTCCGTTCGCGCGCTCCCACTCTGCCATCGTCGCCGTCGTAGCTCCGTCGTCGTCACCTTCGCGCCGCTGTGTCCTTCGCTCTTCTCTCCCTTATCATAACTCTGTTTCTCTCCCCAAAACCGAGCCACCCCCACCTGAAATCACCACGCCGTCTCCCCCTTACACATCGCAGCCGGAAACAGCGTGAGCCTCGTTCACCGTCGCCGGAACCCACCACCGCCTCTTCTCTCCCTCCTATTCTCGTTCTCCCCCTCATCCTCCACGAAACCTTCTCCCTCATTCACGCCGGAAACTTCGCCCTCTCTCTCGCCGTAAACTTCGCCCCCTCTCTCATGTGAAACGTTCGCACTCTCTCTCTCCAAAGAAAGCGCTGCGGCGCAGCAAGAAGAGGAAACCGAAATTAGGTTTCCACAAAAAACCATAGTTTCCCTTTTATACCCCCTCCCATTTTATTTTATTTTTAATTTTTAGTTTTAATATATCAGATTACAATTTGCACCACTCATTTTACTCAGTTCGCCCCCTCCTTTTAAAGCCCACGACTTTGTTTTTTTTCTGAAGCGCAGCCCAGCTTACAAAAACAAGCTGGGCTTACTGTTTACACCCCAGATTTTATAATACACCCCTTTTTACTTACACCCTTCTTTTACCATTTCACCCCCTTTTTCTCGTTTTTTTAATTTAATTTAATTCTCTTCAAGACAAAATATTTTCTCAGAAATTAAAAACTTTGTTAATAGTCTCGTGAAGCCTTTGCTTGCATGATTATTAACAATGAGGTACTAGTGCTGATCACTTGGAGCCTTTGCTCAATTGATCACCATGAATGCCTAATTTTCCTAACGATCTTCACTAAATCAAAAACTTTGTTAGTAGTCTTGTGAAGCCTTTGCTTGCATGATTATTAACAATGGAGTGCTAACAGTGGTCACTTGGAGCCCTTGCTCAATTGATCATCATGAAAGCTCGATTTTCACAATTAAACAAAACAAAAACTGTTTTCAAAACGAACAAGAACTACGTAGCTTTGAATTCTCCATCGCACCGGGAGATACGTAGGAGCGGGCCATGTCCCGTCAAGCACTTCTTTCTAAAACTCTTTTTTTCTTCCTTTCTCGCCAAAAATAAAATTTTTTATTAAGTTCTTTAATTCATTTTTCAATAAGAAATAAAGAGGCAAATTAGGTATTTTTCAAATCAACACTTAAAACCACACATTTAATTAAAGGTTCCCTCTCAGTAGAGAGGACGCGTGAGGTGCTAATACCTTCCCCGCGCGTAACCGACCCCCGAACCCAAAACTCTCAGTTATCAAAGGCCAATCGCTTTCCAATAAAAGGTTTTCCTAATATTTTCCTTGATAAATATTAGTGGCGGCTTCATTGTCTTAAGAAAAGTTGTGAACGAGGAAGGTTCTCCCTCGGGGACTTTTTCGGGCGCAACAGCTGGCGACTCCACTGGGGAAACCAAAAAAAACATTTTTTTTTTCAAAAGTGGGTCAAGCCTAATTAATTAAATGTGTGGTTTATATGATTGATTTGAATATCTTGCTTTGCCTCTCTTCTTCTTCCTTTTTCATAAGCATGTTACATCCATGTGCATTCTTATTCTATGTTTGCTTTTGCAATAGATAGTTACTTCTTTGCTTAGTTCCCTCATGCATTTCTTCCCCTTTCTTATCATGTCCCCTTCTTCTCCGCTCCCTTTCCTATGGTAAGCACATGCATACTTCCCATTTCTTATCATGTCCCCTTCTTCTTTGCTCCCTTCCTTGAGGTAAGTAGTGCATTGTTATTGGCACCCTAGATTAGTTTATATTGGATCGATATTGAACCCTAGGATAAACAACATGCTATTTGTCTGGACTGCTCTGGATTTTCATTTGCAGGTGGGGAAGAGTAGTTATTCCTAGGTGTTGTGCCCTCGACACACACTTCACATCCTATACTTGTGAGCATTGAGTGGGGCCTAAAACCCAAGGTCTGAACAAAAACCTAGGAGAGTGGGAACGATTAGTGATTGCCATTCGTAGACCTTTGTCTGTATGGCTCTCATGAAAGTTCCGCCCAAGAGTGCGCTTTGTCATGATGCCTCACACTCGGTAGCTTTCTACGATTGTGGGTGCCATCATGAGAGAGACTTTAGCTCTTGGTTGCCATTGTAAGGAAGTGATTAGAACCTACATGGGAGGATTACCCCTTTCGTCGACTTTAGACCCTAGGATTCCCACCCTTTGTAGGACACGGGGGCACGCCTTTGTTTGTTGCATTAGTTTAGGCATTCCTTTTTCTTAAACTCTATTTCAAAATCGTAGAAAATAATATCCTTATTTTCTTACCCTCTTTTTATGTAAATGACACATCATTTCGCATCCACATCATTTCGCATCCACATCGTTTCGCACCATTGCATTTGCATCTAACAAAAGTTTGAAAGAAAAAAAAAACATTCATCTTGCATTCCCTTTCATTACATAAAGATAAAACAAAAAATAATTATCATCTGCATAGCATAAGCATTTCATTTATAATCATGCAAAAAATCCTCGTCGAGTTCACCCAAGACGAGGCGTTCATGCATAAGCATTATTTCAAAAAAAGAGACACAGTAGAACTACGTAAGCTTTGATTCCTCATTACAATGGGGATACGTAGGAGCGGGTCATACCCCGTCAAGCACATTTTTCTAAAACCCTTTTTCCAATAAATCATTTGCATCTCCAAATAATTTTCAGAATCATGTTCCAAAACTAAAAAACAAAAAAAGAAAATCATTGTGAGTATCATGCATTTAATTGCACAAAAAAAAATGAAAACAAGAAAGTATCTCATTCATAATCATGAATAAAAATCATCATCAAATTCATTCAAAATGTAGCATTCATGCACCATTTCATTAACCTCATCACTTTAGTACATCATTCCTCCATACATGCATCTCTCAAAAAAAAAGGAAGGGGCGTTGGCATTTCATACTTTGCCTTGCCTCTAAAAAATCATCATTTAGAAAAAAAAGCATCATTCCCGCATCTTTCATCATTCAAAAGAAAAGGGGGGCATTGGTATTTCGTACCTTGTCTCGCCTCTAAATAAAAAAAAAATAAAAATAAAAAAAAAATAAATAAAAAAAATCATTTTGAAAAAAAAAAGGGGCATCATTCTTGCATCATTCGCATTGGCATTCCATGTTTTGTCTTGCATTAAAAATAACAAAATTATTTAGAATAAGCCACGCTCATCGAGTGGTCATTCTCCACGCATTTGCATCATACTTGCATATCATAATTTGTTCATTCATTCATTACATAAAATAAGAGTTGTGATGAGAAGCGAGACGTTCTTGCGAAACAATCATCCTTTTTGAAAAAGTTTATCCTTACTTGGTTGCAAACTCAAGGTGTTCCAAGGCACTCAGTTTTTCAAAAGCACTGCATCCCATCCATTCCATGACAAAAGACTGAAATAGTGTATCAAAGAAAAAAAAAACAAATTTTTAACTGATGTTAACTCTCTGTGAAGCATTCTTCTAATGAGCGTGCATGCTATGAGTACATTCTCTTGTTTGAGTCCATTGGTTTTCCTCCCTTACCACAGTTTCCCGTCCAAGTCTAGTCCCGCCCCGTCCACCCATAAAGTGCATATTCTCCCCATCAGTGCGTATTTGACTTTTGGTTCAAGTCCTCCATGCTGGGGCAAGTCTGTGATCATTAATTCCCCTTGATTAATATCATATTCCTTCCGGTGCAAGTCTCTCAAAAAAAAAATAATAATAATAATATAATAAACAAGAAAACAAGCTCGCTAGGTTGAAAACCCGCAAAGGGCGGCCTAGGCAAAAAGGAGCGCCCGGTGGACTGAAAACTCACAAAGAGCGGTCCAGGCAAAAATTAGGGCACAAAAAAGGAAAAAAGAGCAAACACATGAAGATAGATAAATTATTGTTCTAAAGTTAAGTCTTATAGAAATAAGCAATCGGGATTTGAAATGAAGTTTGGCCATCTCCTCAAAAACCCCAAAATCCCAGAAAGTCCCTTTCCTACCCACCTTGAGCCAAGGAAAACCAAAATCCAAAGATCACCCTAGGCAAGGATCACCCCAAATAAAAAAATAGTGCATCACTTTTTATCAGCTCACCCGAGTCGAAGAAGGAAAAGAATCATAAAAAAAAAGGGAAAAAGAGAAAAAAAAAAAAGGGGGATTCAAAAATGAAAATCCCAAAACAAAAGAAAATAAAGTGGTGAGCTGGTACATGTTACCACAAAATACAAGAGATCCTTGTCTAAATAAACCTTCAAACACTCCACCATTCCAACACCTGATTCCAAAAACCTTCAAACACTTCCTTTGGCCTCAACATCAAACCCCTTAGTCATTCTACCATGAGACACGAATTTGCTTTAACAGAGCCCAAACAAGCCCAATAACCATCTTCCTCATAGACCATTAACCGTCAATCAACGCCAAACAAAACTCATCATCCCTTTAGCCTCAAACACTTCATTAAGCCTAACCCTCCTTCCTCCACAAAACACCACAATCCCGAAAAGTCCATTCCGATCAAAGACCGGTTGCTTTTGTTCACTCAAATTATAATCTTAGGACAAACAAGCTTATCTATGTACAATGTGTTTGCTCAAAAGAAAAACAAACGATCAGAAAAAAGAAAGCTGATCAAGAAAAAATAAACTCTCAGAAAAAAAAAGAGAACCGAGGAAACAAAAACGAACAGTCAGAAAAAAGAAAGCTGACAAAATAAAAAAAAAAAGAGACTTGCACTCCAAAACACATTCAAGATACATTAAAACAAGGTTTGGTGATCACCAGGTAAGGATTCTTTCGCACCAAAAGTCAAGACATCAGTAGAGAACCAAAGCTTTGCACTGAGAATACCACTCAGACCCAAAAGTTGGGGCATTCTCTTCACCACCCGCACACCCTAGTCTTAGGAAAGTCTGTTCAATGCCCATCCCATGTCACTCCAGTTGCAATATCATTCCAAAGTGGGGCAAGTGCATTCCCATTCCTTCACCTCATTCATTCCCATAAAAACCTCACCGGGGCAATCTCTCAACTCACTATCCTAAACAAGACATTGTCATTCTGACTGGGGCAACATCAAATTCTGTGGGTTGAGGCAAAACCCCTTTCATTCCAGCTTTCATCCCAAGAGCCGAAGCGTTCCCAATTCATCATCTTCTACACCCCTAGTTGTTGTCACCACTAGACAGGGGCAAGTTATTCACTCGTCAAAGACCTGAATTGGGGCAATCTTGTATCTCTTGGTCCCTCATGAGCTTCGGCAACAACCGTGTCTGTCATTCCTTCACTTGCCATAGATGTCCATGCCCTAAACCAATTCCAAGTTAACTGACTCATTCATTAACATTTGCACTCTTATGCATGCTTACTAGACAATGCTTCAAAAAGATAGAACACAAGTTGTTTACGTGATATCTAAAATTCAGTCATCATGGAAAGAAAGAGAAAACATGTGAGGTTGTTTGTAAATAAAAACCTTGAGAACACCAGAGGTTGAATCAAATTCAATTTTTCAACAGAATGGTCAATAATCATCTCAATTCCTTGCATTCAAAGTCTCGCATCTCACCATCACAAAAATGTTTACCTCATGCATCTAGGCATTATAGCATATGCATCAAAGCATTACATTTGCATCTTCACATTTTGTGCATTCATCACATAGTAAAAAGAAAAAAAATGTTCCACATCAGTCGCACCATATTAATACTTGCATTTCATAGAAAAAAATAATAAAGAAGAAAAAACAGAAATCTTTTCATTGCATTGGCATCATATTCGTACTTCATAAAAAAGGAAAAGAACAAAATCCTTGCATATCATTCATCATTAGAGCATTACATTTTGCATCAGATATTTCATAGAAAAAGCAAAGAGAGCAAAAAGAAGACAAGGAAAAGAAACCACAAAAGCAACACAAAAACATTCCTTGTCATCCAGCATTCCATATCATTCATCATTTCACAAACATTCCTTTGTCATTCAATCATCAAACATTAAAGCAGTGCATATGCATCATATTAACGTTAGCATTTCCATAAAAGAAAAAAGAACAAGCATCATTGCATCAAACATCAGAGCATTGCATCATATTAATGTCTGCATTTCATAGAAGAAGCAAAAAGAAACAAACAGAAGTTAGAACAGAGGAGCATTCCATTCATCAAAGCATCAATCACCGCATACATTTGCATTCAAACATCAAAGCAATACTGTTGCATCACATCAATACTGGCATGTCATAGAAGAAAAGAAAGCTAGAACATCCCATGTCATTCATCATTTCATATCATTCATCATTTTACAACAATATCCCCATTTCAAAAAAAAAAGGGTTTTCCTTTGCATGTCATTGCATTCGCATACCCATGATCCTTAAAAGAGCAAAAAGAGAAGCCAAAAGAGAGAAAAGAGAAGAGCCAAGAGAGCAACAAAAAGAAAAGAAAAGAAAGAAAGAGAAAGAAGAGAAGCTAGAGAAAGAGAAAAAGACATATAAGAACAGGAGAAAATCATGCATTCATCAGACATAAGCAAAAGAAAAAGAAAATCATGCATTGCGTACAGACAAGAGAAGAAAAGGAAAATCATTGCATTCATCAAAGCATATAAGAACAGTAGAAGATCATGCATTCATCCAACATAGACAAAGGAAATAAGAAACTCATCATTCATCATAAGAAAAAAGAAAACAGCAATCATGGCATTTGCATTGCATGCATTTGTTCATTTTAAGCTACAGGTACAAAGAGAGGGTGAGCACTTCGGTGTTAGCCCTCGCCCCCAGATTCCAGAAAATGTTCCCCCAAGTTGGGAGTTCGGAAAGAAAAAAGAAAAGAGAGAAAAAAAAAGGAAAGAGAGAAAAGAAAAGTCAGCGCTCAAGCGTGCATTGCAGTTTGGAGTTCAAAGCCGCTCTCGTCAGAGTTCAACGCTCCCTTCTGTGCAGGTCTCACGTCGTGTACGAGCAACGCGATGGACCGCAGCCCCATGTGAGGTTCAACGGAATAGTTGTATCAGCCTAAGATACAGTGGACGCCGTGCATTGATCAGTATATCAGTTCCGGAGCTGATGACGATCCCCCCGGTCGCTCGAAAAGGCCAACAGGAAGCGTGCTCCTCAAAGCCACGTGCAAACTCGGATTCACCAAGAGTCCGTTTAAGGATTACAGGTTTTAGGCAGCCTGGGCAATTTACCGCTTTCTGCACGCCAAGTGCCCATTTTACCTTTTCTGTCTGCACGCAAGTGCCCATTTTACCTTTTCTGTCTGCACGCAAGTGCCCATTTTACCTTTTCTGTCTGCACGTCAGTGTTCATTTACTGTTTTCGCATCGACACGAAAGTGTCCACCGTTCCAAAAATTAAAAAAAAAAAAAAAAGAAATTCAGGTTTCTCTAAGTAGACAAAATTGGTATAATTTCTGAATTCTTTATTCCTATTTTATCTTCGAAATATGTCTCGGCCAATTCATATTTCTGGATAAAATCCGAATAAAGAGGGGCAGCTGTCATACCCCAATTTTGTCCGCCTTCTTCTAGTCACTTGTTTTACTTAATTTGTATTTTGAGTAGTTAGAATAGCGTCCTTTTTTAATTTAAGCCAATTTCAATTATCCGTTCAATTAAGCCGAAATACCGTTACTTAAGCTAGGCATGCGTGCGAATGATCGATCTTTTCGCGCATTCTTCAGTTTAATCTTGATATTTGGGCCTAGTTGAACCTAAGTGGGCTTATTTAAGTCGCTTTTCTCACTATTGGACTTATCATTTTGGGTCGGGCCCACGAACGTGGTTCCTAGTTAATTTTTAGTGTTAGCGGGCCTATTTGTTCTATTTGAGCCTCGTTCTAGCGCATTTGTCTAGTTGAGCCCGATTTCGCTTTTGTATTTGGCTCAACTTCTTTTATTTTTATTTTGTCTATTTAATTTGTTTTGAGTCTAAAAATGTCAAAAAATTCTATTTATTGTTTATTTACAATTTAGGAGTGTTTAGAGTCCAAACTGTCCCAAAAATGCAAAAAAACAATAGTCAAAAATACAAAAAATACACAAAAACGAAAATAAAAAGGGAGCAGCATCAGCAAATCTCTGGGGCTGTTCTTGCTCTCCAAGACTGCTCAGCAAGCCCGCATTATCAGACCTGCAAAAGCCCAGTCAAACCAGTCAAAAAACCAATTGAATGCCAACCCTAGTTTTTCAGTATAAATAAACAATCAATCCTAGGTCTAAGGACACGGAATCAGATACAGACACACAGACAGGAAATACACAGAATTCAGAACCAAAAGATTAGGGTTTTCACATAGAAACTCTAATCACAAAACACATAAAAATCCAGAGGCAGGATCACGTAAAGTAAGCAGAAGCAGTGGTTAACAACATCAGGCAATAATAGTGAGAAGTCCAGACGCCAGAATAAAGGTTGGCCCCGAGTTCTTTAACTATTGTGTTTTCAGTATACGTTCATAGATAAGTCTTGTTTTTGTGAGTCAGTTTACTGTAGTGAATCATTAACTGTTGCAAGTAGTAGTATATTAGCTGATATGTTTAGGGAAATAGATTGAAACAGATTCAAAGAGCTAAAAAGCGTATTCGGGTTGAGTAAACAAAATCAGTTTAAGATAAAAAAAATAGATTTTGTAGAAACCTCAAAAATAAGTTAGGTTTTCGGTGTACGGAACAAATTAGTTTTTTTAACTTAGGATTAGGAATAAACTAAGGTTTCAGTGTTCTGTTCTCACAAAGATGAAATTAGCAATTAATTTGAATCAGACTTAGTTTCAAAATTAGGATTTAGGGTTCTTAAACCAGATTAGGAGTCAAAAACTAGAACCGATCTTCTTCAAAAAGGCATCAGTAGAAGAAATAATAGGAGAAGAGAAAAGTAAAGAAAAAAGGATTAGGACTCACCTCCGGCCACCGTAGACGGTGGTCGGGACATACGCCAAAGTCCGCCGTGAACAACCCACTGTCGCGTCGTCCCCATCGTCGCTGTCGTCCACCGTTCGCCTCCAAGCTCGCGAAAACGCAGTCGCCTCTGTAGCCACCACCGGCCGTCGCTGCCGTGTTGTCGCCGTCCGTTGTCCTCCCTCCGTTCGCGCGCTCCCACTCTGCCATCGTCGCCGTCGTAGCTCCGTCGTCGTCACCTTCGCGCCGCTGTGTCCTTCGCTCTTCTCTCCCTTATCATAACTCTGTTTCTCTCCCCAAAACCGAGCCACCCCCACCTGAAATCACCACGCCGTCTCCCCCTTACACATCGCAGCCGGAAACAGCGTGAGCCTCGTTCACCGTCGCCGGAACCCACCACCGCCTCTTCTCTCCCTCCTATTCTCGTTCTCCCCCTCATCCTCCACGAAACCTTCTCCCTCATTCACGCCGGAAACTTCGCCCTCTCTCTCGCCGTAAACTTCGCCCCCTCTCTCATGTGAAACGTTCGCACTCTCTCTCTCCAAAGAAAGCGCTGCGGCGCAGCAAGAAGAGGAAACCGAAATTAGGTTTCCACAAAAAACCATAGTTTCCCTTTTATACCCCCTCCCATTTTATTTTATTTTTAATTTTTAGTTTTAATATATCAGATTACAATTTGCACCACTCATTTTACTCAGTTCGCCCCCTCCTTTTAAAGCCCACGACTTTGTTTTTTTTCTGAAGCGCAGCCCAGCTTACAAAAACAAGCTGGGCTTACTGTTTACACCCCAGATTTTATAATACACCCCTTTTTACTTACACCCTTCTTTTACCATTTCACCCCCTTTTTCTCGTTTTTTTAATTTAATTTAATTCTCTTCAAGACAAAATATTTTCTCAGAAATTAAAAACTTTGTTAATAGTCTCGTGAAGCCTTTGCTTGCATGATTATTAACAATGAGGTACTAGTGCTGATCACTTGGAGCCTTTGCTCAATTGATCACCATGAATGCCTAATTTTCCTAACGATCTTCACTAAATCAAAAACTTTGTTAGTAGTCTTGTGAAGCCTTTGCTTGCATGATTATTAACAATGGAGTGCTAACAGTGGTCACTTGGAGCCCTTGCTCAATTGATCATCATGAAAGCTCGATTTTCACAATTAAACAAAACAAAAACTGTTTTCAAAACGAACAAGAACTACGTAGCTTTGAATTCTCCATCGCACCGGGAGATACGTAGGAGCGGGCCATGTCCCGTCAAGCACTTCTTTCTAAAACTCTTTTTTTATTCCTTTCTCGCCAAAAATAAAATTTTTTATTAAGTTCTTTAATTCATTTTTCAATAAGAAATAAAGAGGCAAATTAGGTATTTTTCAAATCAACACTTAAAACCACACATTTAATTAAAGGTTCCCTCTCAGTAGAGAGGACGCGTGAGGTGCTAATACCTTCCCCGCGCGTAACCGACCCCCGAACCCAAAACTCTCAGTTATCAAAGGCCAATCGCTTTCCAATAAAAGGTTTTCCTAATATTTTCCTTGATAAATATTAGTGGCGGCTTCATTGTCTTAAGAAAAGTTGTGAACGAGGAAGGTTCTCCCTCGGGGACTTTTTCGGGCGCAACAGAGAGGCGAGATCTCTTGGTTCTTGAAGGTTTTTACATAGGGAGGTGATATCCTGGTATTGTAAGTTCTTTGATTGTAAAGGTTTCTAGCTGAACCTGTTTTAAAAGCTAGTGATTAGTTGAAATCCCTTGGAGCATTCCTTGGGGACTGGACGTAGGCCTGTGGTTTGGCCGAACCAGTATAAATCTCTCTGTGTCATCCTCATTCTCTTCATCTCCTTTATTTTCCTTGCAAGTTATTTTATTGCCTTATCATTGTTATTTAAATTCAAGCGTCTTATTTGATCAAAATCTTTTAAAAACTTTATTTTTAAATCGCAATTTTTAATTACACAATTCACCCCACTCTTGTGTTTGAAGTCACTTGGGCAACAAAATGAGACTGACATGGAGAGTTTTAAGAAGAGCATGATGACAGAGTTCGAAATGTCAGATCTGGGCTCTCTCACCTATTTCCTTGGGATAGAATTCACTGTCACTGACAAAGGGATGTTGCTGCATCAAAGGAAATATGCTGAAGATGTTCTAAAAAGGTTCAACATGAGTTACTGCAATTCTGCAGCCACACCTTGCGATCCTGCAGTGAAATTAGTAGTGGAATCTGATGAGAACTATGTTGACTCAACTCTGTATAAACAGGTAGTTGGTTCTCTAAGATATTTATGCCATACACGGCCTGATATCTCCTACAGTGTGGGGTTGATTAGCTGGTTTATGGAGAAGCCTAGAGCATCACATCTAGGAGCAGCCAAAAGGGTACTGAGGTACATCAAGGGAACAGTTGATTTTGGTGTTCTTTATCCTAGAGAATCTGATAGTGCAGATCAGGAAGTATACGGGTTCTCAGACTCCGACTAGTGTGGAGATAAAAGTGATAGAAAAAGCACTGCAGCTTATGTGTATATGTATGGTAAGGCACCAATTTCTTGGAGCTCAAGAAAGGAAAGTGTTGTGGCCCTTTCTTCATGTGTGAAGCTGAATATATAACAGCTTCTATGGCTGCTTGTCAAGCACTCTGGCTTGAAATGTTGCTGAGTGAGTTGAAGTTGAAGGGAAACAGTAGCATGAGGTTGCTGGTGGACAACAGATAAGCAATTGATTTGGCTAAGTTTCCAATTGCTCATGGTAGGAGCAAGCATATTGAGACAAAATTCCATTTTCTAAGGGACCAAGTGACAAAGCTGAAGCTGACACTAGAGCACTGCAATACTGATGACAATTATGCAGATTTTCTTACCAAGGCTTTGAAGATCAAACGATTTGAAGAGCTAAGAAAGAATGCGGGAATGAAGAGTTTATCAAGCATGAATTAGGAGGTGTATTGGGAGTAATTCATGTTGATTTAGATCCAGTTTATGTTTGTAATTGATTAATAAATAGCTTAAGTTGTATTAAGCTTGATAGTTTTCTTTTGCCATGTCATCATACCATAGAGTATAATATAAATACTTTGTAAGTCAACTTTCATTGAATAAGAGGGTGCATCTAGTCACATTGACTATTTGAGTAAATTTCTTTTTCTCTAGTTTCGGTTACACAGTGGAGTGAACTGTGAGTAATTGTTCTAACAAATACTAGTAGTACATAGTATCTTAATAAACTCGCAAGAATTATTTTTACATTTACCGTCTAGTGTCAAGAGAATTATTTATTCATAATTTTTAATCATGTTATTGGTGCGCAGTATTCACCAACGTTATCGGTGACCGATAGGAAAGAATAATAGGTACTTAATAAAACACGTCATACCTCTCTACCTCAATCCCTTCTTCTCAGCCTTCTCTCTACTTCTCGTTTCCTTCTGGCTTGCACGTCGGAGATGAGCGGTTTTGATTGAGTGGGTTTTTGTCCGGAATCATCCATCTAGATCATTTTTCCTTTTTTATCTAAATACATGGTTCCTACATAAATCTAGCTTTTATTTCTTATTTTTATTCTGTCGTCTTGGTGCCGTGTTTAATTAGTTTAGATCGAAAAATCAACTTCAATCTATTGAAGATTCAAGGGTCTCAAAGTTATAGATTTGGAGGCACGAGTATTCTGGTGACTTCTATTTTCTTGCATTTGTAGCTATTTTACCATTTTATTCTATTAACGGGTGTTGTGAGTGTATTTGCAAATTCATTCTTTTTAGTTTTAAATTTGTATTATTTTTAATAAAATCGATTTTAAATGAATAAATATATTTTTTTAATAAGAAAATAATTAGCACTAGTACTTAATAAAGTTAATTAATAGGCTAAATAGCACTTTTGGTCCTTTATCTTTGCTCCAGATTTCACTCTGGTCCTTTATCTTTTTTTTGGTCCGTTTTGGTCCTTTATCTTTCATTTTCGTTTCACTTTGGTCCTTTATCTTTTTTTTTTGTCCGTTTTGGTCCTTTATGTTTCATTTTCGTTTCATTTTGGTCCCTCACGTTATTATTTAATTCAATTAAAACATTAAAACAATTAAAACAAAATTATTTTAAAACAATTAAAACAATATTTTGGTCCCCCACCGTGAACCCCTCCCCCCTCACCGTGAGCCACCAACAACCACCACCCCTCCCCCCACCGTGAACCCCCCCTCACCGATCCTCCCCCTTCTTTCTTCCTCCCCCCCACCCCCACCGTGCATTTCACCAAAAAAGAAAAATCATCACCATATCCACGATGAACTGTCCAGAACTCTTCATCAACATTCCTTCTTCTTCTACTTATTCCTTCTTCTTCTCCCTTCTCCTTCCTGTCCTCCTTTCCCTCGAAATCAGTTACTCCTCCTCCACCAAAATATTACAGTGAGAGAGAAGGAACAAACTGTGAGTGAAGGCATGCGATGAGAGAGGAACGCACAGAATCAAAATCTGAGCTGTTCGATGAGAGAGGAACGCACGGAATCGAAATCTCAGTTGTTCGATGAGAGAGGAATGCGCAGAAATTTCAGATGTGCGTTGAGAGATGAACGCGATGAGAGAGTGCAAATTTCAGATTAGGATTTTAGGGATTTCGATCTCATGTGCAGAGAGAGTGCAGATTTCAGATTTGGATTTCGCTTTTAGATTTGGATTTCGTTTTCAGATTTGGATTTCATATTTGGATTTGGATTTCATATGGACTTTGGGGATTTTGATTTCAGATTTGGCTTTCGATTTCTGCAAAAAACTTTAACATTTCGATTTTGATTTGCTCCTCTCCTCTGCACAGATCTGGGTTTGGGAGGTGGTGGGTGGTGGTTGACGGTGGTGGGTGGTGGTAGACGGTGGGGGGGTTTATGTTTTATTTTTTTAATTGTTTTAATTGAATTAATTGTTTTAATTGATTTAATGTTTTAATTGAATTAAATAATATTAATTTTAGTCAAAACTAACGTGAGAGACCAAAATGAAAGATGAGGGACCAAAACGGACCAAAAAAAAGATAAAGGACCAAAGTGAAATTTGGAGCAAAGATAAAGGACCAAAAGTGCTATTTAGCCTACTTAATATAAACTTTATTGAAATTTGAATCACGACAACCATTGGGAATTGAAATTTTGCCATTACTATTAAACTAACTTGGGAAGTGTAAATAGCTGTGATCCTTATCTCGTCTTTTTTTATTTTTTACAATCAAGCCTTTCCTTATTCTAGGGCAGTGACTCTCTATCTTGAGGACGGGAAAAGACATGTGCATTTGTCTCTGTCTCTCTCATCTCTTATTCTCTCTCTCATATTTTCTCTCATTATTTTTTTACATTTTCCCTCCTCTTTTATGACTAAAATCACCTAAAGGCGTAAAGGCGGGTGCTTTTTCCGCCATCTAGGTAGAAAATCCATTTCCATTATTCTACTACTAGACTACTCACTCGATGCACGGGAATTGTTTATAGAAGCTAAATGCCTATAAGTGTTGGAAGATTGGTAAAATACAATTATCAAAGTTCACGCACTTTGAAGCAACTATTTAATATTGGATAGCTAAGAAATTATATCACGCGCCTTTTCTCTCTAATTTTAAGCACTAATTATAAACCACAATTTATATCATCTTATATTTTTATGTTAATTTTATCAAATACTTTAAATTCTTTAAATTTGATCGGCTAGTTTATCTACTATCAATTATCAACAATCAATTCATCAACTATAAACTAGTTTATCTGGTAACTGTTAACGTATCCGTTATCCCTTATTAGTACATAATAATATTTTAAATCATTCATATCAAGCAATAAGGTACGACCTAGGGATGGTAAAAACAATCGGACCCGCAGGTAAAACCCGTGACGGATACAGGGCGGGCAGTCAAACGGGTACCCGCGGGTTAAATAAATGGATAATTTGACTACCCGTCAATAAACGGGGCGGGTAGTCAAACGGGTACCCGCGGGTTAAATAAATGGATAATTTGACTACCCGTCAATAAACGGGGCGGGGGCGGGTAGTGAGGTACCCGTACCCGCAGGTACCCGTAAGTCATATTATTTGCCCTAATATTTTGGATAATGTTTAGTGACTTGTTATTTTTAAAGTTGGGAATTGTTGTAATTCTAGTGTTACTTATCTCTATTCATTAACGATAATATGTTAGTAAATAGTTGATAAGATAAATGCATAACGAAATGCCTAATTTTGTTATATAAATGAACCAAATAAACAATGTTCAAAAGATTAAATTTTACATAGTATTTCAAATTTTATTTAAAAAAATATTTTTATTAATTTACAAGTATCTGTGGGTACCCGTGAAGAAACAATACCCATTTAAGACCCACTAAACGGGTACCCGTGCGGGTACGGGGCGCATTTATCATAAACGGGGCGGGTAGCTACTACCCGTGCCCGTCCCGCCCCGTTGACATCCCTAATACGACCCGTGCGTATGCACGAGTATAGTGCTAGTTATCGAGAAAATGCAGCACTAGTTTGTCCCTTAGCCTCAACTCATTAATTAAAAAAATAAAAAGAAAACTTCATATGTAGTGGATTACCTTATATGATCTACGCATGTTGCATGTGCCTTGGCCAAAAAAAAACAGAACCCTAATAATCATTTTCACATTATCCCATACCCTTGAAGTGAAGTGATGGTTTACATTTGCCGACCGAGTTCACATAAATCACACAGTAAGAAACGAAAGAGTACCTTGAATATAACTTCCTTAACCATATTCGTCGCTACCTAAGTTGTAATAGTATCTGATGCCAGCATGAAAGTTTATGATAGGCAGAAAGAACAAATTTACTAAGCTCAAACTGTATCCAAATCCAAGAAATTTACTAAGCTACTAGTTAATAGTTATGCATATATATATATATATATATATATATATATATATATATATATATATATATATAAGAAGATTAGAATCAATCTAAGGGAATCACAAGCAAAATGACGCAAAATTCAATTATTGCTGTTTTGGGATTGGTATGTGCATGGACATGGATGCAAAGCACATATGGTGAGTACTTAATTGGAATGGGGAGTTATGACATGACTGGTCCTGCTGCTGATGTGAACATGATGGGTTATGCCAACATTGAACAAAACACAGCTGGTATTCATTTTCGGCTAAGAGCTAGAACTTTTATTGTGGCTGAGACCCTTCAAGGTCCTAGCTTTGTTTTTGTCAATCTAGATGCTGGAATGGCATCTCAGCTTCTAACTATTAAGGTTCTTGACAGACTTAAATCAAGGTACAAATAATTTCTCTATAAATAATTTATCCAATAGAATCTATGGACTTCACTTTCTAAGTTATGCACATCAATTAATTAAATAACACTTTCGGTCACAATTAATTTATGAAGGTTTGGAAATCTGTATACCGAAGAAAATGTAGCAATCAGTGGGACTCATACACATGCAGGCCCTGGCGGTTATTTACAATACGTGGTTTACTCTGTGACTTCTCTAGGTTTTGTGAAACAATCCTTTGATGCCATTGCTAATGCAATAGAGCAAAGCATTATTCAAGCTCACAAAAACCTCAAACCTGGTTCCATCTTTATAAACACAGGTCAACATTGTTTAGTTCTGTCTTTATAAATTTATGATGTTTTTTTTTCTTTGTCAATCATACATTCTTTGTTAAATATTTGAGGAATGCTAGGAAATAGCAATACCCTCTTTGATAGAAGACATGACAAAATATAGTGTGTGTGAAAATTTCTGTTTCGAGAGATTGTCAAGTGGTAAAACACATATTAGTGTTGTGTGGATACCGGAGCGCGACTTTGAACCTACAACACTTACTTCTTCCAATCCCCTAACCATTTGACTAGACAAAAAATGGTATCTATGAAACTCTATTGTATTGCTTTTGTTTGTTCCCATAGGAGATGTGAAGGGAGCAAGTATAAACAGGAGTCCAAGTGCATATCTGCTAAACCCTACAGAGGAGAGAGCAAGATACCCCTCCAATGTTGACACACTGATGACCCTTTTGAGGTTTGTGGATAGTGCAAGTGGCAAAAGTGTTGGAGCATTCAGCTGGTTTGCGACGCACGGAACCTCCATGAGCAAAGACAACAAGCTTATAAGTGGAGATAACAAGGGTGTTGCTGCTAGGCTTTTTGAAGATTGGTTTGGTTCTCAAAATAGAACTTTGTCCTCAAACATTAATTCCACAGCACCAGGTATGTTAAAAATCTAATCAATATATACTATGTTTGTTCCTATTAATGTTATGAAGAGGCTGGTATAGAATTGTTGATTATCAGAATAATGTAACTTTGATGGATGATGTAGATTTAGGCCAACTAGTGAACAAAGCAGGATCACTTAAAGCCACTGGAGGTAAGGATTGTAACCAAAAAACAAGCCAAGAGTCTAAGGTGAGGAAGAATGATGGATCCTTATTTGTTGGAGCATTTTGCCAATCAAATGTTGGAGATGTGTCGCCAAATGTTCTAGGAGCATTTTGCATTGACACTGGAAAATCATGTGATTTCAACCATTCTTCATGCAATGGAAATGAGCAACTTTGTGTGGGAAGGGGACCCGGGTAATGAGTCTTTCTAACCAACCAAGCATGAGATGTATGCAATTGCAATGCATGCTTCTTTTTTGACCGAGGGAAAATGTTGTGCAAGTGATGTGCTTATAAAGTTATAATTTCATTTAAACAGATACCCAGATGAAATATTAAGCGCAAAGATTATAGGAGAGAGGCAATTCAGAACTGCTGTGGACCTATTTGGGTCTGCTTCAGAGGAGCTGACGGGGAAGATTGACTATCGCCACGTGTATCTGAACTTTACAAACATTGAAGTTGAATTAGACAACAACAAGGTGGTTAAAACATGTCCTGCAGCCCTTGGTCCTGGTTTTGCAGCAGGCACTACAGATGGGCCAGGTGCCTTTGGGTTTCAACAAGGTGATACAGAGGTAAGTGCCCTTATAGTTTTTCTTCGCAATACAAATACTACTACCCCTGATCCTATATATAAGAGAAAAATGCAGTTTTAGGTTCTATATTATAGACCAGATACATCAGTTATTTTTTTTTTTTGACGGGGAAATATAAATCGCCAAACGAACCTAATACTACATTTTTCTTTTATATATAGGACCAGATAGAGTATTCCCCAACGATGATGAATCAATCTAGTTTCTTCCATTTGTACACTATTGACTACGATCTATTTGTGCAGATTAGTCCATTTTGGAAACATGTGAGGGATTTTCTGAAAGAACCAAGTCAATATCAAGTAGACTGTCAAAATCCAAAGCCAGTTTTGTTGAGCACTGGAGAAATGTTTGATCCTTATCCTTGGGCGGTAAATCCACATTTAAGTACTTTTCAGTTGTTTCTATAAGCTTACATAACAACTTACTGATCAAAATAGTTCTTTTCTGGATTTCTATAGCCAGCAATACTTCCAATTCAAATTCTGAGACTAGGAAAATTGATCATTCTTTCTGTACCAGGAGGTAAGTATTTTGCCACTGTCAAATCGTCAATTGAATAGGAAACACTTTATTGTATATAAAATAATAAGGCTTCAGCACAATTTGCATAATTGTTAAATACTTGGTGTAAGAGAAAAACACATGCTCTAACCCCCTTGGAGTTTGGCAGAGTTCACAACAATGGCAGGTAGAAGGCTAAGGGAGGCAGTGAAGGAGACATTAATATCAAGCAGTAATGGAGAATTCAATAATGAAACACATGTCATTATTGCAGGATTAACAAATACTTACTCTCAATACATTGCAACCTTTGAAGAATACCATCAGCAAAGATATGAGGTATGGCTGAACAGAAGAGGATACCAAGTTACTATAAACCAATTGAAATTTCATATTTGACAGACACAATTGGTGTTGAAGAAGAGGATACCAAGTGCCACTTAAAATTCACACACACACAACTGCGAAATTCTGGGTTCGGACTCAAGACATGATATCCAACCTAACAATATCGGCATTTGACAAAAGCTAGGCTTTACGGATAACTTTCAGGTTTATCTTGAGACAAACTAGATCTTAACTATTGCTAACACGTAACACTAAAATGTGCAGGCTGCTTCCACATTGTATGGTCCTCATACATTATCAGCATACATTCAAGAATTCAAGAAACTTGCTCAAGCAATGACTGAAGGTGAGAAAATCAATGGAAAAGGTCTTTCCCCACCAGATCTTTCATCTGTTCAAAAAAGCTTCTTACTCGGTCCCTTTGGAGACTCGACGCCAGATGGCATCAAATTTGGTGACATAAAGGAAGATATAGCACTTCCACAAAGTGGCTATTTTACAAAAGGAGATAGACCAAGTGCTACATTTTGGAGTGGAAATCCAAGATATGACCTTCTAATAGAAGGCACATTTGCTGTAGTAGAGAGGCTTCAAGGGGAAAGATGGATTCCTGTTCATGATGATGATGATTTAAGCTTGTTTTTCAAGTGGAAAATTGATAATAGTTCTTCAAATAGCTTAGCTACCATAGAATGGGAAATACCAAAGGATACTATTTCTGGAGTATACAGACTAAGACACTTTGGAGCATCAAAGATCACCATCGTCTCTCCTGTTAATTACTTCACCGGTGCATCGCGTGCATTTGCAGTGCAATAGAAGGCCAATTGTGTTATCCGTAAAACCTAGCTCAACTGGAAAATGCCAAAGTTGTTAAGCTGGATATCAAGTCCCGGGTTCAAACCTGAGACCTCACAGTTGTGTGCGTGTGAATTTCAAGTGGCACTTGCCACTCCGTCTACGGACAAAAAAAAATAGCACCTCTGTTTTATTGAATGTTTTAATCAATACGAAAGAAAAGATCAAGGTCCAATTTTTTTTCATGTTGCACGTCATTATTCAAGAGCTAGGAAACATAAGAATGTACTCATTTGTCCATCCAAATCACACATCGAAGACATTGTCCATTACTCAATAAATCAAAAGCTTTATTGATGTCCTTAAACTCCATCTCATGAGTGACAAACTTGTCCAACTGTAGTTCCTGTTAATATAGTGTGTTGAAAAGAGGGTCAATGAGTATGTTGTTAGTATTTCATATTACACATACCATAGTAGAGGGCACAAAGAACATAGTCCAAAAAGAAATAGCATATGGTACCTTGTCCATGTAACGTTTGAGGAGAATGGATACATGAGACTTAGGTTTGAGTCCTCCAAATAAGTTTCCTTGGAGGGTCTTCCCATCATGAAGAACCTCACTAGAACTTAGGCTCAGCCTGGCTCCAGGTTTGTCCAATCCTAGAACAACTGTTTTTCCCCAACCCTGAAGGTGAAACCATGAGTTACCCACTAGTAAATTCAAAATCACAATTTAGTTATAGATTTAACCAAATTATTACTGTCTCCCTATATATGAGAGAGCAAAGATGTGTTATGTTTGGGAACTTTTGAGAGATTGGTGTCTACCTTTCTACAAGAAGCATAAGCCTCATGCACCAATGAAGCCATACCAACACATTCAAAGCAATAATCAGCTCCCCCACCAGTTATCTCTATGATGACCTGGCTCACAGATTTGTTCCCACATTCTCTAGCATTAACAAAGTCTGTGACCCCAAACTTCTTTCCTGATTAAATGATAATAACAAACTTCTGAAATCAAATATTCAATTCTTGAATATGACATTAGAAGGGTGGCTAACAATATGTTATATCATTTACTTAACGGTTGAAAATAGTTCTTAAGCAAACAATGCATTACCAACTTCAAATTTTTCTGGACTGATATCTACACCTATAATCTTAGTTGCTCCACAAAGTCTCGCTCCCTCGGCAACCTATGAGACCAGTAACATACAATAAGCATTTCTGCATATAGATAACCATAAAGTTATAAAGAAAATTATGCCAAGGTTAAGGAGTCCATACTGCTAATCCAATAGATCCTAGCCCAAAAATAGCTACCGAAGACCCTGGCTCCACGCCTGCTGTTCTCCAAGCTGCACCTAACCCTAAAAATTGAAGTTTAAAACAAGAATCCAAAACATTGAGTCAGATAAATGTTGATAACTTGTAATCTAAGACAACCTTTCTCTGTAGCACCGACACTTCAGATTGAAGACGTGTCCGGTGTCCGACACATGTCGTGTCGGACAGAGACACCAACACTTCAATTACCTCTATTTTTCAAATTATTGTCGGTGTATATGCGTATGTGTCGTATCCGACGTCCGTGTGTGTCGGTGCTTCATGGCAACCTTTCATTTATCCATGACCAAACAAGTTGACCATGATTTAGAATCAATTTATGTTCTTTTCTATATTTTTCAGTTCATGTTTGCACTATTAAGGAAATTACCAGCTCCTATACCACAAGTGAGAAGGCATGCCCTATCGGGACGAATTTCTGGGTCAATCTTTGTTATATTGGCAACGTCAACCACGGTGTACTCGCTGAAACTTGAAACATACATGAAATGGTATATCGTCTCTCCATTTGAGTCAGTGAATCTACTAGTACCATCTCGTGGCATCCAAGGAGATGCCTCGAAAGGGAAATTAGTACAAAGGTTGCTTTTGGTTGATTTGCAATCAATACATTCCCCACAATCTGGTAGGAAAATTGGAACAACCACATCTCCTTTTGTAACTTCTGTTACATCCTTCCCTACACTTTCAACAACCCTATATCACACAAAAAAAAGGTTGAAACAAATTGCCAGCTTCTGTAGTCTTTAATGTTTGCATATGTTAAAGAAATTAATGGATGCACAAGGTTGAAAACCATTTAACTAACAAGAAACAAGGAAAAAAAACATAAATAGTCACAAATTTACATCATCATAAGTCAATGTTCAAGGTTTATGACAATGCAGAAAGACCATGTTAGCTAAAATGCGAAACTCACCCAACTGCTTCATGACCCAGAATTCTAGGAAAAAAACCAGGAGAATCCTTCAAAACATTTAAAAATCATTCAAAAGGTATCAGCAATAAACATATTCATAAATCAATAAAATAATAAGAAAAACAACATGAGTATATGAATAAACTAACCTGCATTTTGGAAAAAGTGAGGTCGACGTGGCAGAGAGAGGAACATATGATACGGATCCGAACCTCACGTGGCATTGGTGGGGCCACAATGATCTCTTCAATGACAAGTGGCTCACCGGCTCTTCTTGCAATCGCTGCTTTACATTTTATAGGTTGTCCTTCACTTGTTGCTGCTAGTTTATCTTCCATGAGTGACAACTGCTGCAGAAGCTTGGTTTCTCTCTCTATCTCTGCACTGAGTTAGCTTAAACAGGGAGAATGAAATGTAACCACTCATTCACCTTGCATTGTATGCTATTTAAAAGAGAGAGAAAGAGAGTGGTTGGTTGTTGAATTGAGAAGAGTAATAATATAGTATTTGGTGGCTGGGGGAAAGGGAACGAAGCTGTCGGTTGAAAAATATCTTATCTAGTAGTAACTCAATTATAGTAGCACATGCACCCTATATTACGGAGCTCCGCCGTGACGTCCGCCGGAGATCCGCCGTGCTGGCGCCGGAGAGCAGCTGCCGGCCACCGCTGCCACAACCACCTTCTATTTAATTATTTATTTATATAATATATATATATATATAGGTAAATTCTTCAATACTCATTCAGAGTTTGATGGGTATGATACTTTTTAGGTAAAATGAATTCAATATTTATTTTTTTAACAAAATATTTAAATAGAAAAAAATAATGTGTCATTGAGTGATTGGATGTAGGGGTGTGAAAAAAACTAGTAAACCTGAACCATACAAAAAAACTATACTGCACCGATATGAAAAGTCCATACCATTGTTAAACAAAAATGAATCCGTTCCCTTTTAGTAAAAACCGAAAAACTGAGAATTTATTTGATCTAAACCGGTAATTACCATTTCTGCCTTGCAGCCTCCGCCGTACTCCTTTCTCACTTTAACGTTTCTCAATTTGCTTCCTTATCCATTTCTCTCGCACTCATTTCTCAATTTCACATTTTCTTTCAATGTTTTCATTATTAATATTATTTTGTTTTCTATTTTAATGATGAGATGAGACTTGTATTGTACTATTCATTACTAATATTCCTTTGTTATTTTTTTTGGTATTAAACTTTATTTTTATTACTTTAATGATTAGATGAGCACTTGTATTGTTTTTTTTACAACTAAAAAATTAAATAAAATAATATATATAAATTACTGGAAAGATTTTATGATATTAAACACGAGTGTACATATTTTAAAAATGAGAATTGAGAATGTAGTTGAGAAAAAAAAGTATTCGGTATAGAAACGATCACATATGCTTGAAATATATTTATAAAGATGGGCGGAGCAAAATGGTAGTCGTTCACTTCACAAAGCCAGGCTATAGCACTTGTAAACCGGTAATCAACCGGTGCTAAACCGGAGTGAAATTGGTTTTCAACTACAGTCTGGTTTTACCGAAAACAGTATACTATAACCATTTTTTAAATATGGTGCAGTACAATATGGTGTGGTATCTATACCATGCACACCCCTAATTGGATGTTGGGATGCTGGGTATCATACCTAAAGGGTATGGGAGTCTTCACAATATATATATATTATAACCTTCAAAAAAAAATATTATAAATATAAATCTGAATATATGCAGCAATAAAAAATATAAAAATTATGACTAATTTTTTTGACTCAAATTTTTTTGTTAAATAATTTTTTATATTTTAAAACTATTAATGGACATCCATTAAAAAGTTGTTAATGGATGGATTGGATGAACTTTTTTGTCAATGGATGGATTCGATTGGATTTGTTTGGTAGAATCCTAATGATATAAATTTTTTAAATGGATTTCTCCAATCCATCCATTATAACCCATATTCATATCCATCCAAACAATCCATTTTGACACCTCTAATTAATACAGAGTTCGAGTGAGAGTTAAGTAAAGTATGATTAATAGAGTTTGAGCGAGAGGTAAGTAAAGTATGATCATAACTTGTTTCATCGTCGGATATCGAACACTAGTTAAATCTTTGTTTATAATGTAATATGTACTCAAAAATATCTATCTAATATATAACATAAAAAATAATGAGGATCGCTAATTCTCTAGATCGCTAGTTAATCCTCTAAACTCGGGTTAACTCGCAAAGAACACGACACTCTAATTATTCCTCTGGATCGCTAAGTCGAATTCGTACAATTGCGATGCCTCAAAATATAATGGTAAATCTTTGAGATTATTGGAAAATATTGTCACAGACTCTGCAAATCTCGAACAAGTCACAATCTCACTAATACAACGAAGGTAGCTTCAAACATGGATCACAACAACTAGCGCAGTAACATAGTCTGAGACGTAGAAGGCATGTTCTCAATGATCTATTCGCCTAAGACGAAAATCCTTCAAAATTCAAATGGGAGTAAGAGGAGCATTATTCATGTAAGATAATGAAAACTTGTAACACTAGAAAAAGAGGATGGTCTTAAAAAAAAACAGAGATTGTAACAGCAGAAGCTACATGTTGGAGCTTCATCTTAGGTGCACGGTTGAAACATGAAACATTCATTATCACCGAGGAAAGAAACATACTATACATGGGAACAGATCCAGTGCCTTAAGAGCATGCCATTCCCTTGTTCTGATCCGTTGGATAAGTCATATGCTCCTACATGTGTCGTGTCTCTTTAATTTACTTATTTTCTGAAAATACACGGTGATTGAATGCACCCCTCTGTCAACGCTACCGCCTCCACCTAAGCACCGATGCAACCACCTAAGCACCGATGCAACCACCACCCCTGCCATCATTCCGCCACACCACAATCACTCAAAACACCATATCTATTGCTTCTACTTCACATGGGTATTTACCCAACTAGCTTTTCCAGCTTCCTTTTTGTGGGAGAGTTCTTGACAAAGAAGGTCGATATTGAAAGTTCGGGTGATGAAACAGAAACAAGTCCAATGTCATGTGGGCTTGTATTTGAATTTGATCCATGTGTTTGAACATGATGACAAACCTCAGAATGGTGATGCTTATTTGGGTCTCGAGCAAGGAAATAGGAAGGTTCTAGGAGCTTGGAGGACCTTTGGTGCATAAATGCTGTTGAGGTGATGAAGGAGGAGTGTTGTGAACAATGTGTGGTATAGCAATGACAAAGGTGGTGGTGGCGGCATTGGCATGTCAGCAACATAGGCGGCGGGGAAGATGCCGCGGGATCAATGGAGGGGCCGTTTCTGCTGCGTTCAGTAATTGAAGCGGCACATGGCTACATATTGAAGTGCCTTCACCAGGGGTGCACAAATTAACCGGATCAATGGTTAAACCGCATCCGTATCCATATCCGGTTAAAAAAATTCGGATATTTATATTAATTTTATAACCGATTATTTCAATTTGTCCAAAAAATGGTTATGGATTTTATCCGGTTATTTAATGGACATTCATTGGATATCCAAGTGGCCCATTAAAATATCCAAACCCACCAAAATGTCCATACCTTGTCCAGAATTAAAAAAATTAATTTTTTTTGGAATTCAACTTTAAATTTAATAAAATAAAATAAAATTCCTCTCTCTCTCTCTCTCTCTCTCTCTCTCTCTCTCTCTCTCTCTCTCTCTCTCTCTCTCTCTCTCTCTCTCTCTCTCTCTCTCTCTCTCTCTCTCTCTATATATATATATATATATATATATATATATATCAAAACAATGTATAACACATTTTACTAAGTGCGTCACACCTCATAAGTCATGTTATCAGGATCGATGCTGTAAAAAAATCATTATAATAACATGCCCTCTCGGGACTCAGATCAAATAGAATCTCTTGTATTCCCTATAACTAGAATGTAAGATAGCTATTAGAATCATATCTACTGATAGAATGCAAGAGTTATTTTCTCTTTTATTTTTGTTCATCATTATTTTCTCCTTCACCAATCTTGCTTTGTTACTTCTTTGAGCTCTTTCTTTGACTCCAAGTAAATCTATATCGTAGCTTATCTGAAGGAGGCACACCAGCAAAATTCTTGATAATAGATGATGGATGGCAAGATACTGTTATAATGAGTTTCAAAGGATCACAGTAAGCTTCTTATCAGTTATCTTCTAAAAATCAAATATATGCTTGCTGATTTCCTTGAAACTGTAGATTTGGCGGAAGATTAAGAAGCATAAAGGAAAATAAATTTCGAGCAACCGAAAATGTTCTAACCAACAATGGGGCACCAAATAGTCTAAAGGAGTTTGTTATAGATATCAAAAGCACTTTTAGTCTCAAGTAAGGTTCATCTACAAGTTATTATTGTTGTTTTTGTTGTTACAAAAACCTTGTAAGTTGTAACATATGAGCCTCTAATTAGAAACTTGATTTTCCTTATCTTTTTATTTAATTTCAGGAGAGAGAGAGGGAGAGAGAGAGAATTGAATTTTATTAAATTTAAAGTTGAATTCTAAAAAAAGTTGAATTTTATTGGTCAAAACCGGTTATAAAACCGAAAACGGGACATACACACTAAAACCAGTTATAGAAAATGGTTATGGTTATAACCGGTTATATAACTGGTTTTGAGAAAATAAATCCGGTTGAATACATTTTTGGTTACAAATCCGGTTATCATAAATGGTTTTTATGTGGTTATGGATTGGTTATGGATATAGTTTAACCATGAGCACTCCTAGCCTTCACAGCAGAAAATTCTAAGACAGTCTAGCATTCTTCCGAATTATTTTATGGTCTTATAAACCTAGTGGCCATTTACCAAATGCTTTCAGACCAAAACATAATTTCGAGCAACTTAATCCTAAAGCTGCCCCTGAGCACGACAATGATCTAAAGAGGAAGTAAAAGAGTTTCAAAAGCACAAAATCAAATCATAAAATAACTTGTTTAAGCCACAAGGCAAATCAATGCCAAGCTAGTTGAGATATTAAATTGACTGCTTGAGCCAAAATATCTTCCCTGTCAACATGGTTACTTCAAAGCAAAACTCTGCATTAAAAATAACTAGAAATATTACTATATGAGCCCTTTCATTGCTGCTGTGACCCAGATGTTGATGTTCCAGCTTCAGCTGGTGCAGACCCAGCCTGTCCAGGCCCTGTCTGTGAAGATCCCGGTTGCATAGAATGCTGATAGGGATGATTTGCAGCTGGTGGGTGGGGTGGAGGCATTGCAGCATTGTAATGTTGTTGTGGGTACTGTTGATAAGGGGGAACTGGTGGCATATAACCATATGGAGGATAATACTGATGATGATATTGGCCAGGTGGAGGTGGCATCATTTGATGGCCATAATGTGGCATTTGCTGCTTTTCCAAATTGGGTTTGTTCTCCCCAGACCCAGACCCAGTTGGCCCACCAGGAGGACCGTCTTGAGATGGAATAAGAGCACCCATTCTTTGAGGATCCATTGAAGGGTAATAACTTCTTTCCTGCTGAGGAGGAGGTGGGTTGTTGTAGTAAAGCAATCCTTGGGTTTGGTCCTGATTCTGCTGCTGTGATATAACTGCTCGAGGCAACAATCCACTATGAGCCACAGAGGCCTGTTGCCTAGCTTGATCAGAGCCATCAGACTCAGGCTTTGATGACTGAGGCCTCCCCCACATCAGCTTAAGCCTAAGGCCTTTAATAACCAGTTTGTTTGAAAGTTCTTCTGCTGCCTTTTCTGCACCTTCTCTGGCTGTATAGGTTACGAAAGCACAAGCTCGTTGGAGAACCATTTTGATGGATTCAATTTCTCCATGGGCATAGAAGTTATCCCGCAAATCCTGCTCGGTGACCCTAGCATCAAGTCCACCAACATAAAGTGTTTTAATGCTCTCATCCTCAGGAGCCTCCAGAGAGCTCATCTCGCCTGCCTTGCCAAGTAGTTTCATAGCCACGGGATCATTCACTCTGCATGTTCAAAGGCATGATCAAAAAATTATTATAAAGAAAAACAAAGTTAAAAGCATGAAGAAATGATAGACATGTACAACGAATTCCTATAAAGAATAACAAAGTTGAAAGCATGAAGAAATATTAGACATATAACAAAACGCAAATGAAAATACCCCCAATATCAGTAGTAGTATGAGGCTGAGTCTTAGCTATAAGTAATTTGTAATATCACCAATATCAGAAGTAGCATGAAACAATTATATAGTAAACACTTTTATTTATGTAGTTACCTAGTTGGTGACGATTAGTGGGCCATACCCATACCTAATGAGAAAAGACTTAGTTATAAGTAATTTGTTGGTCATGCCTTAGAACATGCAGAGTGAATGTCTGAATTAGTTCACCCATATATTTGACCCACTTAGTAGGATGAGGCTCTAAAGTTGTTTGAAACAATGTTCCTACAAGCACCTCCATCACGAATTTGCAGTAAAAACAAACCACAAAGTAGTTGTATGGTTACGCAGGAGGTCATTATGTGGAACAACCGCAAAAGAACTAAGTGAATGCCTAATAGCCATCGATGATAATGCTTGAGTTGCTTCCCAGTGCCAATTACAATAGATAACAAAATAAAATTGGAAAAATGAAACAGCAATTGAAAGAGAGACAAGGTAAGGAAGACCTATATAAATCAAATAACGAAGTCATTGACAACTGTACAATACATACCCATAATAACGATCTTTAATATTTTGTTGAGACAGCTCCCCAGTTACTGGCATCTCATGTCTGTAAGGGCACTCAGCTCCTCTAGTACACTCGCCCCTTATGAAGAAACTGCAAATATGTGCCCGATTTCTTTTGTAATAAGGTGTTGTCCTTTGAAGCTTCAAGATAGTGTCATTTGGGCGTGCTTTACCATAAGAGGATTCATAATCTATACCAGCTCTAGCCTGCACCATACTTACATTATTAGTAAAAAGATCATGATAAAGTAGTGAGCAGAGCAAACTGAGTCAAAATAATGCAGAATTTTTGTAAACATATAAATTGATTAAGTACAACACCGCAAAAACATGAAATTATAATAGTCCATGCCAAATGAGATTGTGAAAATTAGTGTTCTAGAGGAATTCTGCATCTAAGAAAGCAAAATAACTTCATTGCACCTTTAATAGTTATGGCTCTTGGCAAGAAAATGTAACGAACTATAATGAAATTGGATAATGAATAACTTTAAAATATGACAAAAAGCCACTTAAATTGCAACAAATAAGAACTCACTTCAAACAACCAATGGATAGGATTTAAACTCACTACTACTACGAAGTTTTTTTCAAAAGCATAATGAAAAAATCACACAAGATAACCACAGATGGAACTATGCAACAATGGAATTTACACAAACCAAGACAGGGCATAAAAACTGCCAGAGTTGAACATATGCGGCAATCCAATCAATCTGGCAAAAGGAGGCGTTTATTATCAGTATATGGTCATTTGTTATCCACAACACACAGAGGGGAATTGAACTGATGGTAGAAAATAAGAATATATCTACGACCGAAGAAAAAGTGTTATGTAATTTTGAAAAAAAAAAGTTGTAAAATGGCCCTGGGAGTAGTTAGATAATGTGTCCTAAATTATTTTTCTTTAACATAACCCACATCAGTAACCAGTTTGAGAAAAGAATAGAAGTCGACACAAAGAGATGGGTGAATGTTAAATGTGGCCTGGCTACTTGGTTAAATTTTTAATGACTGGCTATAGTGGTTCTTGAAGAAGCAAAAAGGCTATATATCTTATGGCAATGAACAATCTGTATCAAAGAAGTAGGAGATAGTGGTTCAAAATCATCCAGCAAAGTATAAAATGTTGTAGCAGCAGAAGTAAGTGCTACCAGTCACACAATATAAAACATCAACCAAAGCCTTTTCCAAGTAGGTGAGACCAACTACTTGGAGGAAAGTTAAACCATTCCATAATGTCTTGTCATGAATCATGTCTAATATACTAATATCAAACCATATAAATCCAAATCCTTTTTAACGATTTGACTTATAGTTAGTCTCCCTTTGCCATCTTTAATTATGTTAAACTATCATCAACTAGACAACTATATGTATGATTTGTCATAAGAAAGCATACCCTGCGGTCGTGCTCTTCAGCAAAAAACTCCCTATTAACATCACTCTTTGGAATGGCATCATTGGAATCGATACTGAGAGCTGTGTCTCGGACTTGAACAGGGAGTCCATATTCAAGATCAAGAAGACACACTTGACAAACATTTTTCAATTTACTACAAGTCTGGCAGATCTCAGATTTCTTATATCTCGCATCTCGACCAGGTCTCCATCTAAAAACAGTAAATGGCCGTGTACAAATCTTGCACTCCTTGTCATACTCTGCTCTTGTCTGCATTCATAAATAAACATAACATAAAAATCAGTTATATAAACAATTGTTATCTATCTCTCATGCAACACGCTACTATGCAAAATTTATTAACTGTACATATAAGTGGACTCCCTTGACAGTTTAGCCTTATATAGGGAACCAGGAAATCATAATGATACAAATTATAATGGTAGTTTCTTTTTTTTGAGATTATAATGGTAGTTTCAACATCAACTACTCTGTGGTGACAAGTTTAATGTTAGAAAGGTTAACAATGTTCCATAACCCATATTTCCATGATTAATAAAAAGGAATGAAATGACCACTTGGCTTTCCTTAACTCAGTGTTATTGCATAGGATCTCCAAATGTACTGAAACTGGGAAAAATAAAATATTGTTCTTTTCATATGAAAAATACTAGAAAAATTAAACAGAAGTGCTTCAGAGTTCCAAGTTTAGGCGGTTCAAAACAAACGACTTGTATTTGTAATAATTCATCACACGGTGAATCCTCAATGTACTAACACAATGCAAAGTGCAAAGTGAACACTATAACTATGGGAAATGTACTCTTCGATTCTTAATAGTAGGTCATACAATGAGGTTTCGAAGAGAAACGCACTCAAGATCTGACTCAGCTGATCCTTCAGCTTCCAATTCCTCAATAAATCCCCCAAAACAATATTTTTAGGGAAAATAAACAAAAGTAAGTTATTACTCTGATTTTCATAGCTATGTTCAAAATCAGTACTTAATTATCTACCTGCAAGCCAATAACCCCTTCAAATAAATTGAAAGAATAAAGTAAAAACCTAAAAAAATAAGAAGCACTTCAGAAAAACAAATCCAAGAATCGACGAGGATTGGAAAAAAGCGAAGAAGAGAGAAATACGAACCATTCGAACATAGGGACTATCACCGAGGCAGGATTCACAGATGATGGGGAAGTCGGAGCGTTCCCAACCGTCGGCTTCGTGGTCCCTCAGCAACCTATGCGCCATGATACGATTGATTGGTTGTTTCAAAGATTCTTTAGGTTTAGGGTTCAACAGCTAAAACCTCTTCCCTCCCTTGCACCAAAATCGAAGGGCTTCTTCACGTGAACAAATGAGAAGAGGAAGGGAGGAAGAAGAAGAGAGCGATATTATAGATGTTGCTCTTTTGTTTTTTTTTTTGGTCAGAGTTGCTCTTTTGTTTATCACGGAATTCAAGTTCAAATCTACGGTTGGATTCCAATCGGGTCTCATAGTCCAGGCCCACGGCCCGATCCGTTGTTTTGCTAGTGTATCGCCCATGCCTTTCCCAACCCCCATCCTACTCACCACACACCCCAAACTCTCCGAAGTGACCAAAAAACCATTAATAAATAAAAAACTTCCAAACACATCCCTTTTTTCTGGAATTTAACGGGTACGGTACTGTAGCACCGAACCAGTAAGATACTACAGCACCGTATCTGTTAAAATCACAATTTTTGCCAAACACCCCATTTGGCCAGTTCGATGCTACAGTACCTTACCTGTTAAAATCACATTTTTAACAAGTACAGTGCATCACTACCGTACCCGAGGAAACTTTCTGGTTCTCTTCCTTCTTCTTTAGGATCTCTCCCCAGCTTCGCCATGTCAATGCTTTATGGAAGTTTGCCTTCTCAGCTCTTTCAAGCTCAAGGACTTCAAAGTTTAGTGCTTTATGGCAATTCATTTTCTGGGTTACTTCCTAATGAGATTCAGAACCTCGCGTACATTCAAACTCTACATTTATCTCAAAATTTCTTCAATGGGTCATTACCTACGGCAATCCTAGTCTTTGTGGCTCACCTTTGAAGAATACATGTGGCCCTGATGCTTGTAACAACTTATTACTTGTTAAAGCAAGATTGCCAATATTATAATTATTCATTGTATGCACGGATTTCTTGTTATGTGAGTACATCCTGTTCGGTGCTTTGGGGGCGAACTTATTCGGTGCTCTTATACTGGACCCGTCAAAAACACTGTGTAGGGAGGTTTGGGAGTGTATTCCACATTAGGGTAAAATTGGAATATTTGAGGTTTGCGGGTGTGTGGTGAGTAGGGGGAGTGGGGAAAACATGGGCCTTTTTTGTATACACGTAGCATATAACAAAGCGCTTGTTTTCCACCCATCCTCTCAATCTTTTCCCACCTCCCTTCCCACGTGAAATTTAAAAAATACCCTTAACCTCTCACAGCATCACCCGTTTCAACAACAAGTTGACGAGAGGAGTCATTAACCAATTGACGAAACATCTAAAATCGATCAGAGGTGGCTATACTGATGGTCGGAGTGATGGTTGAAGTGGTGGTCGAAGGTGGCCAGAGTGGTGGTCACCGGTGGCCGAAATGGTGGTTAGTGGTGGTTGATAGTGGTTGGAGGTGGTCAGATTGATGATCAGAGATAGTCATAGTAGTGGTCGGAGTGGTGGTTGAAGTGGTGGTTGACGGTGATCGGAGTAGTGGTCGGTAGTGGTGGTTTGTGGTGGTCAGAGTGGTAGTTGTCGACTATTAGTGATTTCAAAATAAAAACAAAATATAAAACCTCTTTTTTTGGTTTTGAGTTTTTATGAAAAACTGTTTTGAAATTAAGAAAAAAACCAACTCAACTCCATTTTACTCGAACATGTTTTGGTTTTGAAACAAAAACTCACAACCACCCCCAAACTCTTCTAATTATTGGTTTGCATATAGTTATGTAATAAGGCATTATGGTATAAATACAATAATTTCGCTGGTTTAATTGAAGTAGCAAGGGATTGGTTGTATCAATGGTTCAAATGGATTCGTCCTTGGAATCCTTCTAACGTTGACAAGGAGCGGGTTACGTGGCTCAGATGCTATGGGATCGTTTCACGCATGGAACGTAGAGTTCTTCACTAACCTCTCCGCCAATGTGGGAACTTATATCAGTTCAGATGTTAATACCAGCAAGAGAAGGTCGTTTGATGTTGCCAGGATTTTAGTTCGTACTCAGTCAACGGAAACCGTGAATAGGGTGTTTCAAGTAAACATCAAAACGTCCCTTTTTCTATTAAAGTTGTCGAGGATTGGTGTGGTCCTTTGCAGTGGCAAAAAGCTGATGATAATATAGTGAATGTTGAATATTCATCGAGTTCAGAGGTTGAATTTATCGATTCGCATTTGCCCGGCACCGGAGGAACAATCGGCGATGTTGACATGGATGATGATGCATTTATTGGGCCATTTAATTCTGATAGAAAATCAAGGAATCTAGTTGTGGAAACTTTGGAAGAAAATGGTTACTGTAATAATGGATAGAAGCTGATTTTGTGTCATTCAAAAGAATCAGATAACGTTGAAAATCATGTAGTCATTGGTGGGTCCCCTAGTGGTGAAACAGAGCCTTCTTTTGTGGCAGAATCCTTGTCTCCAGCGAACCAGTATGTGGTTGATTCTCACATGATGGTAAATTCCTTGGCCGGTAATAATTCTTTGGGCCATCACATTGTCTCCCCAAGCCCAATGGATAATGCGTTAGTTATCCATTCAGCCCCAACTCAGGCCCAATTAGATGGTGTGGTCAAACCCACTCAAAACAAGCCCAAGAAAAATCGCAAAGTATTATGTGTTGGGCCCGCCAAAAGGAATCCGAAAGCTCAAGCGAGCTGTGCGTGAACTCGTTTCTGTTTCTGCGCCTTCTGTTGTTGGTGAACCAATTGAGCCAAGTGTGTCTAAGCCACAGCAAAATTCCTCTTCATTATTCTCTGCTGGGACAGTCTTATGTGATGAGTCTATATCAAGTGGTGATATTGCTGTTTGTAACAATAAATTTTGGGCGTTACAAGGTAAGTCAGTGGTGCAAAAGGTATGGGATGCAGCAAAAAAATTGGGTGTTGAAGGAACACTCCCAGATGAAAGATATGTTGCTATGATAGAGGAAGGGGGAACAAAGAGATGAAGTAACGTGCAGCATGAGGGTGAACAACAACGGGGTCCCATGAATTTGCTATCTTTAAATATTCGAGGGTGGGGCGATCGTGGTAAACGTCGGCGGTTAGCTTCTGTTATTCAATCTCGTAATTTTGACTTCATCTGTATTCAGGAAACTAAGAGGGAGGTGATTGAAGAGAGGGAGGTGAGTGGGCTGTGGAGTAATCAGTCTTTTAAATTTGCTATTCAACCATCACGTGCCTTGTCGGGAGGCATTCTTAGTTCTTGGTTAGAGAATTCATGGACCGTTTTATCTATAGTGAATGTCGAAAGTTTTGTGGGTATAAGTGTCTCTTTCCCAAATTATATTGTGCATATCATTAATGTTTATGTTCCTTATTCGTCTATTGCTAATAGGAGATTGTGGGAGGAGTTATTGACTCTGAAACAAAGTTTAGTAAGCGGGGAATGGTGTGTGGTTGGTGATTTCAACGCCGTGACTCAAGTGGAAGAAAGAAGGGGGAGAAGTGGCACAAGCTCTTCTATGGAAATTTCAGATTTTAACAACTTTATTGCGAACATGGATTTGATTGATGTTCCAGTATAGGTAACAAGTTCTCTTGGTTTAGCACTGATGCTTTATCTATGAGCAGGTTGGATAGATTTATTGTTTTTGAGGGTTTAATAGATTTGTGGGGGATTTCGGGCCAATGGATTGGAAATCGTGACATATCCGATCATAATCCTATTTAGCTTCTTCGATCAGTAAAGGATTGGGGGCCTAAGCCATTTCGTGTGTTTAACGCTTGGTTTGATCATCGTGAGTTTGCATCGTTTGTTAGGGGCTGTTGGGAGAACTTGAATGTTGTAGGTTTCAAAACTCATGTTGTTAAAGAAAAATTGAAGCTGTTGAAGGAAAATCTTAGACGTTGGAATAAAGAGGTTTTCAGTAAGATCGACTTGAATATAAATTCTTTGGTGCAACATTTGAATGCTCTAGATCATGTTTTGCTAGAAGGTTGGGATAGTGAGGTGGTTTTACAAAGAAAAGAAGTGACGGTCTTGTTTTGGAAGGAAATTCATATGAAAGAATCTATTTTGTTTCAAAAATCAAGGGCTAGTTGGATTAGAGAAGGGGACATGAACTCTAAATATTTCCACTCTTTTATGAAGTTTAGAAGGCGAAGATGTAGTGTGGTGATTGTGCGCGATAATGGAGAGTTGATGGAAGAGGTGGGTGAGGTTAAAAATACGGTGAAAAATCACTTTGAGAATTGTTTTTTCGAGCCTTGTAACATTCGGCCTACTCTTAATGGTATTTCGTTTAAGCAATTGACCGGAGAGGATGCTATTTTCTTGGTTCAAGCCTTCTCGGAGGAGGAGATTAGGGAGGAGATATGAAATTGCGATGGTGATAAGAGCCCGGGCCCGGATGGATTTAATATCAGATTTATTAAGTCTTTTTGGGATTTGTTGAAAGTTGATGTTGTTGCGTTCCTTAATGAGTTCCACGAGAAGGCGTTTTTACCTAAAGCTATTACGACATCTTTTATAGCTTTGATTCCTAAAAATGACAATCCGCATGGATTGGGGGAGTATAGACCCATCTCTTTGATTGGTTCTCTTTTCAAGATTTTGGCTAAAGTGTTAGCTAGCAGGATAAAGCGGGTGCTTCCTAAGGTAATTTCTTCGTGTCAGTCCGCGTTTTTGGGAGGAAGGCAGATTCTGGATGGAGTGGCAGTTGTGAATGAGATTGTTGATTTTGCGAAGAGGTCAAAGGATGATTGTTTTTTGTTTAAAGTAGATTTTGAAAAAGCTTATGACTCAATTTTCTGGAATTTCCTCTTTTATATGCTGCAGCGTTTGGGTTTTCCCCAAAAATGGATTGCTTTGATGAAGTCGTGTATTTGTAATAATACCATGTCGGTGTTGGTGAATGGGAGCCCCACTAATGATTTCAAGGCCTTTAGAGGGTTGCGTCAGGGGGACCCTCTATCCCCTTTCTTATTCATTGTAGTTGCGGAAGGTTTGTCGGCGATGGTTGCCAAAGCGGTAGAGAATGGTTCTTTTGTGGGCTATGCTATTGGGGATTCTTTGAGTTTTCCTATTATGCAATTTGCGGTTGATACGGTTCTAATGGGGAAACCTTCTTGGGATAGTATAAAGACGGTGTTGAGAAGTTTTGAACTAGTCTCGGGTTTGAGAGTGAATTTTCACAAAAGCAAACTTATTGGTGTTAATACTCCGGAGGGGTTTCTTGAGGCAGCATCTTCGTTCCTTCATTGTAAAACGGAGTCCATTCCGTTTTAATTCTTGGGAATTTCGATGGGAGCTAATCCTAGGAGGGTGTCAACGTGGAACCCGGTGATTGATATGCTAAAGAAAATTCTTGGAAGGGTCGTACGCTCTCTATTGGAGGACGAGTCACTCTAATTAATTCGGTGTTGAATAGTATCCCACTCTCTTTCTTCTCATTCTATAAAGCACCAAAGGAGATTATTAATTCAATGGTGAAAATTCAAAGAGATTTTTTGTGGGGTATAAATGAAGGTGATAGAGGTATGTATTGGGTGGCTTGGGAAAAAATTTGTCAACCAAAGAGTGAGGGTGGACTAGGTATTAAAAATTTAGAACTATTCAGTGTGTCTCTTTTGAGCAAGTGGAAGTGGAGGGCTTTGGTGGATGTTGATGCTAGTTGGAGAGGTCTCTTATTGCACAGATATGGTGATTTTAGCGCGGCTTTTATTCATGGCTCGAATGATGCTCATAGAAGAGGGGTTGTGGGTTCAATTTGGTGGCGCGACTTGTTGAATTTAGATAGTTTCTATTCGGCTGCTGTTAGCTTTGGTGCGCAGGTTAGTAGGAGGTTGGGTAATGGTCGGTGCGTTGATTTTTGGAACGATCAGTGGCTTGGAAATATGCCATTCTCTCGGCTGTTTCCACCTTTATTTGCTGCGTTTGGTGCTAATTTTGTTACTGTACATGACGTGGGAGATTGACATTATGGGGGTGTGGATTTGGAACACACCTTGGATGTCATTAGCCGATCCGATTGTTACTGCTGTTGATCTGATTGGTAATGCTGATCCGATTGTTACTGCTGAAGTAGTAAATTTAATTTCAATTTTGCAGGACGTTCAGCCAGAAAGTGATCGGGAGGATCAATGGATTTGGATGCTTGAGGCTAACAAACTGTTCTCTGTTCGTTCGTGTTATAAGCAGCTGATGTCCGATGTTCTTGAAAGTTCAGGCAGCGTCATTAACAGCTTGTTGGAGAAGTTGTGGCGTTGTGTTACACCTTCCAAGGTTATCATTTTTGGATGGCGTTTGCTCCGTGATTCATTGCCTACGCGTGGAAATTTATTTCACCGCCGTGTTGGAAGAGGACTCGGCTTGTCTGTTTTGTGGGTTGGAGAGCGAAGGATCGCAACATTTGTTCTTGATTTGTGTTGTCGCTGCAACAGTTTGGCAGCAAGTTTATGGCTGGTTGCGCATTCAGGCACCGAGCCTCATGGATTTAACGGATCATTGTTTCTGGCTAGGCAAGGTTTGTAAAGGCAAAAAGGCTAAGAGAACTCGGTATCTGATATGGTTGACAACTTGTTGGAGTATTTGGTTGGCTAGAAACGCGTTGATTTTCAAGAATGAGGCTCCTAATATCGACTCAATCATTACCCGTATCAAGAGCTTAACGTGGAGTTGATTGGTTTATCGAATCAGTTGTAATTCAATGTTAAATAATTTCTCTTGGTGGAATGATCCTATTGATTGCCTAAACAATTTGTAATTTGTTGTTTGGGTTTAAGCACCCCTAGTGCTCCGATCAATGAAATATTGCTTATCTAAAAAACAATAATTTGGTAAAAAAAAAGGTATAAATACAATAAACTTTAAAACTCCTAAAAACATTTTTTTTGCTAAAAAACCCAATAATTTATGTTGTTAACTTGTTATGTTCAATTTATTTTGTCCACGTGGTAAATACAACTTTTGACTATGAAAAATGATTTCCTTTTAGTCAACTCAAGGCTTCTCGCAATGTTAGGACTCAGGAGTATTTTTTTTAATGTGTCAAAAAAAATGGTCAATTATCATGTGTTAAAATTTAAAACTTAATTAATTAAAGTGATCTACGTGTGATCCAAAAAACAGGACTTCGCGGAACGGCACGCCAACGTCCCTTACTTTTTCTGTATAAAACTTTCGCTTTTTCATTCAACTAATCATCCCTCAATCTACTCTATAGTCTATAGTCTCTTCCCAACCCACTTAATACGAGTTCGGATCCTCTACAGCATGCCGTAGAGGGTGCAGCAAGTTGCTGCACCGTCCAATCTAGAGAAGAGAGAACAGCAGTCTGTTCTCTCTTCTCTAGATTGGACGGTGCAGCAACTTGCTGCACCCTCTACATGTCCGATCTCCACTTAATACTACTGCTAAGTATTTTCTCTCCTTTCTTTCCATTTCCCTTCTCGGATTTCAATTGTTGTAAAATTAATTAATTCTATGATATTACAAAAGTGGGAAGTCCCACATTGGTTGGGTTTGTGGGAACCAAAGCCTTTATATATTAAAACCTTTTGATGGTTTATAAACAAGCTAGTAAGTGGGACTCCTCGCGCGCACAAGCTGAGACCATCCCTGTGGGGCTCAGTGTAAATCTTCCGATTTCCCCCCCGGGCGCGCGACTAGCCTTGCGTTTAATTTTAATCACTGATATATTATTTTATTATTATATTTTTGGACTTATTGAGCCTATCCTAAAAGCCTCTATTTTCGCTAAACTGTTGAACCAAAATATTTTTATTCCGGTTTTTCGCAAACGGCTTTACTTGGCCGCCAAGACTTGTCCACATTCATCGTATCAAAATGGTCCAGGTTCATTGCTTGGTGGACAAGCTAGGCGGTTACTGACTTCGCTTACTTTGTGCGCAAGCTGAGAGCTGTTATGCGCTCTGCTTCCACTCTTTTCTCTGTGGAGCCAATATAAATTCGTTAGTCGAGTAGCTCTTGACACATCCACGAAATCAGCTCTTTTCTTAGAACGAAATTCGCTCCTCTCTTCTTCCTGAGTTATCTTTCCTGACACACTTAAACAGTTCTTTCTTGCCAGTTCGGCTTCCTGATTCGCTATTGGGTAATCAGACGACCGGTTGTACCCTCGGGGGATTTGCGCTGTAGAGGCGGATAAATCCTTAAGGGCGCGTCGTCAAGACCCCTCCGGTTGTTTTCCTAACGTTTGTTTTTGCAGGTACCGTTCGTTGATTCAGTCACAGCGCTAACAATCTTAAGGATTTACGTATCTCATGACCGACGCAACCAACCGCTCGTGCTCCGATCAGCAATTGAATCCCCGAACTGATTTCTTCAAAGAAGAAGAATAGACACGTCAAAAAAAAAAGGGAAGAATAGAAATTGAGAAAGGAAGAGAAGAGAAGACTGCTCATTGTTGAGAGAAGAAGCAATAACGAGGAGAAGAAGAGAACATAGGAAAGCAACTATTTACAATTGCAACCGCTAAGATCCATTCAAATTGGAATTGCAGCAATTTCCAATTCCAAAACTTGAAGCGATTTCGTCGATGGGTTTTTGAAGAAATCTGAGAAAGAGAGTTTTCGTTTTCCAATGCCGGAAAACGATTAGCACCGTCTTCTAGGGTCATCGAAAGATGTAGACGGTGACATCGAAGCTCACGGATCCGAACCCATCGTCATCAACGGTAATGCCGGTGGCAGTGGAAGCGGAAAAGGATTCAGGGATTTGTTGAAATTATCAGGAGGGGTGCATGTAATTCATGAATGGGTATGGGCTGGTACTCCAAACGAGGGTGCTGCTTGGCTTCGTTTGTGCAGAGATTGGCTGATACATGGCGTCAAATTTTTGATACCTGTCACTGGAGGAGTCATTGTTGGCATGATGTGTGGTTTACTTGAAATACTGGACCAAATAAAGCAGTCCACTTATTCCCCTCAACGGCAAGGTTTTGACTTGCTTGCAGGAATCATTTCAAGCTATTACTCATCGCACCCTTCGTCTTTGACTTAATTGCTTTTGGACTTGCCGTTGCTGCTGAGCAACGAAGAAGCACTGTGAGTATTCACATTTCAATCCCCTTAATTGATTGCTGATAACTTCTAAAAAGTGTGTGCAAAGCTTGAATCTTTAAAATCTTATTTTCCTTTGTATGAATTAAAGCTCTGAATTTTAATGTGGGGTTTTTTGTTTATCATGTGTTTGCTTAAAGGCTTCAAAAAAAACCTTAGTTCTGTTTATTTGTTGAAAATATGTTCTTTCAATTACACTCTTTGCTTGTTGTATGCATCAAATTTACAATTGAAACTATCTACAATAGTTTGTAATTATGTGACTTTTTTCCTTGCCAAAACTTGTATTTCATTGTGAAAATAATAGGTTTCTAGTTTATTGGTCTGTTGTTTGCAATAGAGCCCCAGATCTGTGAATATATGTGTTATGGTAATTACAGTAATTTCTATTTGCACCCCTTCTCCAAAAGCCCAATTGATGAGAAGCCCAATTGTAATCAAGAGAGTCCAATCTTCAATGGCCAAGATCAGCCCGCAAGATCGGACGGCCCAAAAACGCCAACACAAACTCATCCAAACTCTATAAATACCCCATTCAATGCTCATTAATGGTAAGCACTTTTCTAACCAAACACTTATTCTCTCAAATACTGACTTAAGCGTCGGAGTATCATTGCAGGTACAACCTCGCCCTCCAAGATCGAACATCTCAAGATCGAACACCTCAACATCGCCTCTCAAGGTCGAACGTCCCCGGTCGAACAAGACTTTCCTCTCAGCCTAAAGACAATGATAGAATCAAGGACAAAATATCTACCAACTGCATAATATCGATCCTCACGATCGGTAACACGGTACAGAACATTGGCGACCACAGTGGGAGGAACCAGTACCCGATTTTTCTCACCATCTCCTTGAACCTATTAAATGGCACCAACACGCCGCTCAATACCGACTCGTCTCATGGCCGAGCCTGACCTCGGCCCTCAGCGAACCCCTGAAGGCCACGTCCAGGAACTCACGAATTCGTCACAAACACGAAGCCGACATCCCAACACGGGACCTTCCCGAGCTCAATCGGGCGCAGATGAGACGAGCTTGCCACCTCCCCACCAATTACTCCCGACTTTGACTGACGCGGTTCAACAGCTCGTTCAGCTATTGGCTCGGCAAGAAGCGGTAAGTGAAGAAAGACACAATCGTTTCGCCAACCTCGAATCCGAAGTAGCGAGGCTGCAAAATCGAAACGTCCTGGATCAACAATCATCCGGGCAGAGCTCACTGGAAGAACGACGCCCAACTCGAAGGAGACTTTTTCATCGATCACCCCCTCGGAGAAAGCTCAGCCATCGCTCCCCGCCACGCCGCCACCGAGGGAATGGTTCCCGTTCTCCTCCAGCTCGCCAATACGACGATCTTGATAATCCTCATTCTCCGCCACGCCGCCACCAGGGGAGTGATTCCCGTTCTCCATCAGCTCGACAATACGACGATCTTGGTGATCCTCATTCTCCTCCACGCCGCCACCGAGGGAATGGCTCCCGTTCTCCTCCGGCTCGCCGAATTGAAGGCTCGACCTCGTCAAGGAGACGATCGAGAAGCCGTGACAGCATTCAAAACAATCAAACACGACGATACGGACGTCCTGAACCCCATCACGGACGCCAACCATTGTCACGGGCTAATCGACCTGGGAGAAAAGGTCCTTTCACAAGATCGATTGACAACTTCCGGGTTCCCCGGTATCTCGAGAAACCACCTGGAGGTTTGAAAACTTACGACGGAACGGGCGACCCCGACAGGCATCTAGACCAATTTGACACGACCATGCAGTATCGAAATGTACCCATGGAAATGAAATGCCGAATATTCCCTTTAACCCTAGACAAAATGGCTTCCGAATGGTTCCGGACGTTAAGGTCGAATACCATTTCCTCATGGGACCAGTTAGCAAAACGCTTCTCGGTGCACTTTGCCCATTCCAAAAGCAAACCCAAAAACAAAAATGTTCTAGCGTCTATTGTCCAGAAAGTAAATGAACCCCTGAGGGAATATATAGAGCGATTCAACGTTGAAGCTCTTCAGGTTCGGCAGTTAGACGACGCTTTTCGAATTTTCTTCATGGCCCAAGGTCTGTTACCTGGAAGCTCGTTCCGAAAACACATCAATACCTGGGAACCTAACACCCTCCAGGAATTCCTCGAACTATCCCAGTGCTTCATTAACGAAGAAGAAAATTCAAAGGTCGATAAAACTTCGTCACATGCAGAACCATCAAAACGCCACATCGAGATCGACCCTCGTAAAAACTCGTGGAACATCGGTAAGAAAAATCGTCACCAGGTATACACCGAACTCAACGTCTCCAACGCCCAGTTACTAGGGGAATGTTGGAACGTCGAATTCAGGGACGTCAAGCCTCCCAGGTCTTTGCCTAGCCGACCTGGGCAGAAGGCCAACAAATACTGCCGATACCACAGAAGCAATGGCCATGACACAAACCATTGCAACGCCCTAAAGGATGACATAGAAGATTTAATAAAACGGGGAAAACTATCTTCTTACGTCAAAAGGGAGGGGGAACGGTCTGACTACCTCGGAAGAGAAAGGAATGAAAACCTCAGGACAAAAGGAAAAGAAGTGATCGACGCAGACCGCGAAGAGCTGGATATAAAACGCTCGGTTATCATGATGATAACTGGGGGATTCGATCATGAAGGATCGGGAAAATCCATGAAGAGAAAATGGAAGGAATTGTTGTGCGTGGCTTCAACGTCGACAACCCCGGTCGTGACTAATCGACCTCCATTATCTTTTAGTGACTACGACCTTATTGACGGAAAGGCTAACAAACACGTACCTCTCTTGATATCGGCAATCATAGCCAACAAAGAGGTACGTAGAATCCTGGTCGATCAGGGGAGCTCATCAGACATCATCTTTATCGATCTTCTGAGCAAAATGGGGATCAGCAAAGAGGAACTCACCCCTTATAGAGGGACGGCTTTGTCCGGTTTTAACGGATCTCGAACGAAACCCCTTGGACATCTGGAGCTAATGGTTACCTACGGAACCGAACCAATGATCCGAACCGTCAGAACCAAATTCCTCGTCTTGCCTTGTGAATCCATATACAACGGCATTATAGGAAGACCGACCCTCGGCAGGCTCGGGGCGGTTACATCCACCACTCACTTAAAAATGAAGTTCCACTCTCTTTGCGACAGAGTTATCACTTTAAACTCTGACTTAGAGTCGGCCTCCAGGTGTTTTTTCCTATGGACTAAGAACGAACGAAAAGCTTCGGAGCATGAAGGGGTTCCCCCTTCGGAAGAACTGGCAACTCCCAAAATGCCAAAAGGAAGATCAACTGAAGTTAACACCGCCACTAACGTAGGAACCAACTGCGGTCCGGAGGTCGAAAAACAGATAGATGTTGACGAGCTAACAAAAGAGCTCAAACGCAAAATCAGAAGACCAGAGCCTGATGGAAAGTTCGTCGAAACACAACTCGGTTCAGACCCCTCCCAAAAAATCAAAATAGGGATCGACCTTCCAGAAAAGATCAAGACCGAATTAACCCAATGTCTTAAAGATTTCAAAGACATCTTTGCTTGGTCGGCCGAAGACATGCCTGGGATCCCGCCAGAGATTGCCTGCCATCGGCTCGCAATAAACCCAGAAGCAAAATGGATCGCCCAAAGAAAGCGGGCCCAAAGCAAAGAAAAAGCCATTGCTGCCGCCTTAGCAGTAGACGACCTCATCCGAGCCAACTTTATCTCTGAGGTTAAATACACAACTTGGTTATCAAACCCTGTCCTGGTGAAGAAGTCTAATGGAAAATGGCGTATGTGTGTCGACTACACCGATCTTAATAAAGCTTGCCCAAAAGACGCTTTTCCGGTCCCCAGCATCGATCGTTTGGTCGACAGCGCTTCCGGTTTCCAGTTGTTATCTTTCATGGACGCATACTCCGGGTACAACCAAATCGCCATGTTTCCACCAGATCAAGCAAAAACCGCCTTCATCACTGACCGAGGAAACTTCGCGTACCGTGTTATGCCCTTTGGTTTAAAAAACGCTGGAGCAACTTATCAAAGAATGATGAACAAAGTTTTCCAAAACCAGATCGGTAAAAGCGTAGAGGTTTACCTCGACGATATGATCGCCAAAAGCAAAAGTGATGCCGACCATGTAAGCGATCTGAAAGCAATTTTCTCTGAGGTACGAAAAAACAGAATGAGATTAAACCCAGAGAAATGCACTTTCGGGGTTCGAGCTGGGAAATTCTTAGGTTTCTTCTTAACAGAACGAGGTATCGAGGCAAACCCAGACAAATGTCGATCCGTCACAGAAATGCGAACTCCGACGTCCAAAAGAGAAGTACAAAAACTCAATGGAATGATAGCTGCTCTATCTCGTTTCATATCGAATGCAGCATTCAAATCTCTTCCACTTTTCAAAATCCTCAAAAAAGAAGAAAGAGATTTCAAATGGACACCCGAGCAAGACGAAGCTTTGAAGCAACTTAAAAAATCTCTCTCCGAGCCTCCAATTTTAACTCGCCCAAATGAAGGAGAAACATTATACTTATATCTAGCAGTCTCGGAAGAGGCGTTAGCTGCCGTTCTAGTACGCGAACTCGAAACCGGGCAAAGTCCCATCTACTTCGCAAGCAAGGCTCTGCACGGGGCTGAAAGTCGTTATTAGAAAATCGAGAAAATCGCCCTGGCCCTCATTGTTGCAGCTCGACGTTTTCGAGCTTATTTCGTCGCCCACCAGGTAGTCGTCCGCACTAACTACCCAATCAGACAGATACTCCACAGGCCCGATCTAGCTGGAAGGATGATCAAATGGGCCGTAGAACTCTCAGAGTTCGGTATCAAATATGAAGCTCGAACTACACTTAAAGCACAAGTTTTGGTGGACTTCATCGCCGAGATGACACCTGCTAACACCGACTCTGACATATGGATCCTCTACGTCGATGGTTCCTCAAATCCAAAAGGGAGTGGCGCTGGGATTATGCTAGAAAGCCCGACTGGGGTCATCATCGAAGTTTCCCTTACATTCGGTTTTCCCACCTCGAACAACCAAGCAGAGTACGAAGCTTGCATTGCCGGACTTCGCCTGGCAATTGACCTCCAAGTCCAAAAAATTAAACTCCATACCGACTCTCTCTTGGTGGTCTCCCAGATCGAAAGCAAATACGAGACCAAAGAACCGATCCTGCAAAAATACCTACTTCAGGTACGGTCGCTAATAGCTAAATTTGAAGCAAGCGAGATAGTTCATGTCCCAAGAACGGAAAACCAACGAGCTGATATCCTCGCCAAACTCGCAAGCACAAAAACCCCAGGTAACCAAAGGACGACCATCCAAGAAACACTACGCAATCCCAGTGTATCTCTCGAGCCGCTGTTTAACCCGACCATCTACGTACTTGAAGAGGCAGACAGCTGGATAACCCCAATTTTAGAGTACATCGTCTCAGGAACGGAACCCCCAGACAGAAACGACGCCAAATATATCAGGAGAAGAGCCTCGGCTTTTTCAGCCATCAACGGGACACTCTATAAACGAAGCCTCTCTTCCCCGTTAATTAAATGCATCGAGGGAGAGGAAGCGGCCTATGTGTTAACAGAAATTCATGAGGGAATCTGCGGCCAGCACATGGGAGCTCGATCTTTAGCACGAAAAACCCTTCGAGCCGGCTACTACTGGCCGAGCATGATCGGCGATGCTAGTGATCACGTGAAGAAATGCAAGAAATGTCAAATCCACGCCAACATGCACGTGGCTCCCCCCACAGACCTCACGAGTTTATCCTCCACATGGCCCTTCGCATGGTGGGGAATGGACTTGCTCGGACCTTTCGCAAAAGCACCAGGACAAGTCAAATTCTTGATCGTCGCCGTAGACTACTTCAGTAAATGGATAGAAGCGGAACCCCTGGCGACCATCACTGCAAAAAACTGCATAAAATTCTTCAAAAAAAGCATTATGAGCAGGTTCGGGATCCCCGAGGTAGTAGTAACAGACAACGGAACGCAATTCACAGACACGGGATTCCGCAAACTAATGTTCGAGCTTAAAATTAAACACCATTTCACTTCAGTAGAGCACCCTCAAACCAACGGTCAAGTAGAGGCTGCAAACAAAGTAATACTGAACGGGCTGAAACGACGTTTGGACGATGCTAAAGGAAATTGGGTAGAAGAATTGCCTTACGTCCTCTGGGGATACCGGACGACCCCCCAAAGCTCCACTGGGGAAACACCTTTTAGGCTCTCCTACGGCAGCGAGGCGGTCATCCCCGTCGAGATCGGCGAACTTAGTTGGAGAACGACAAATCCCAAAACACAAAGCAATAACGATCAAGCCCTAAGAGAAGAACTCGACCTCATCGATGAAGTCCGAGGTCGAGCCTCGCTCCGAGAAGCGATCATCAAACAAAAGGTGGCAACCAGATACAACACCAAGGTCGTTCACAGAGATTTCAATCCTGGCGATCTGGTACTCAAAAGGGCTGACGTCGGTCAGAAAAACGCCTCCCAAGGAAAGCTCGCCCCAAACTGGGAAGGCCCCTACCGAATTTTATCTAAAACCGGCACGGGAGCCTTTAAATTGGAGACCCTCCAAGGAAGAAAGATTGAGAGAACTTGGAACGCAACAAAACTGAAAAGTTATTATCCTTAGAAAGAAGTCACTCACACCGATCTTATGTAAACTCGAAACAAGCTATTAATAAGAAGCTTGACATTTCTTTCAAACGCTTTCAATACTTCTCAAAAGTTTTTTCAAGTCGCCACACATTCTTGATTTTCATCAAACAGAATGAAGGGACCTAATTCCCCCCCAACAGGAATCAACTGGGACCGATCTTAAATGATCTCCCCAAAAGCGACCACCCAAGGTCAAAAACTCTTTGAGAAAACAGTTAAATCCGAGCCGAGTCTTGGCAAACTATCTCAAAGAGACCGGGTCTTCAAGGATCGAAACGTCCTACGAACGACCATCGGCCACAGCTGCCGATACCCCTATGGGGCGAGTTAAATCTGGGCCGAGTCCTAGTAAACTGTCCTATAGGTTCAAACCGGTAAATCGAGTTCCTCGTTTACCGACGTTTTTACGTCACACACGACGTGCAGAATCTAAAAAGCACTCGTTGAAAACTCGCAAAAACGACATACATGACATGCGAAATTCGAAAAGCATTCATTAAAGCTCGTAAAGGCCTTATAGGCATATTCCAAAAAGAGGTTACAAATATCTCCAGCTAGACCAAACAGAAGTTCCGGATCTATACAAAAAATACATAAGTAAAAGCATACACCAGGAACTTCTGCAAAAGAAACGCTATTAAAACATCAGGCAGTGGAGGTCGGGAATATCACACTCCTCGTCTGCGTCTGAGCATCGATCTTAAAGATCTTACCCCCTTCAACCTCATGGTCGGCGTCAATAATCGACCGATCCAAAATTACAGAAGGATGGACCAAAGTAATTTGCTCCTGGGCGCACTCAAAACCCTCCTTGTACAGCTCAATTGCAGAGTTAGCAGCTTCCCGAGCCTCCCTCCTAGCCTCATTTGCAAGTTTCGTAGCCTCTTTAGCATTTCTTCTGCTTTGCTGAAGGGCTGCCTCAAGCTCTGCAATTCGAGCCTCCGCAACGCCGCTCGTACCGACCCGTGCCTCAGATGCTTTCTTCAAATCCTCTTCCAAACCAGCTACACGAAACTCCAAACCTTTGATCTTCTCGTTGGCCTCGGCAAGTTGCCCCTCCAAAACTTTTTCCCTTTCTTCAAGCTCCTTGACGCGATTCTCCGCAAACTCCGCCCGACGTACAACCTCCCCTTGGCTTTTCCTTCAGAACCAGAAGTTCTTGCTTTGTTCGAGCAAGCTCTTTCGATTTTAAAGCCACGTCGTCCACGAGCTTCACTATTTTTAACTTCTCGAGCTCCAACGAAGCTGCAAAATCGAAAAATGAGGGAAATCAGTTTATGAAGAAAGAGATGTTTTTATGAATGTAAAAAGAAATGATGTCACTTACCCTTAGCCCGCTGCTCGTATTTCTCTTTTTCGATCCTATGAACATCGGCCAAATTCGCCAACAATTTAACAGACGCCCCGACAGGATCCTCCCGCCATTGGGCGTAATTCTGCTCCAAAAAACCCTCCTCCAAGGGTACGGCCTTACTCTTATGCTTCGGTCTCCTCGAAGTCTTACTCCTTTTTTCTGGCCTCTGCTCGCCACTTGCCTCGGTGCGCACCCTTTTCGCCGAGGTACCCGCACCAACATCGGGAGCAGTCGGGGGAGGAGAACTGGAAACAAGATCGACCATAGCCTCATAGGCAAGGTCCTCCTGGGTAACAATATTTATCGGAGAAGCAGCAGTAACCGTCCCAACAACAGTCTCGGCCTGGGGAGACGTCGGAAGCGGAACACCAACCCCCTCAGCATCGCCAGATATCTCGACACTCCTCATCGCCAGCGCCTTCATTACGGCGAGCTTCTTTGGGGCCATGGTATCTGGAAAAGAAACATAAATCGGTCATACAAACTACGGTCAAAAATATGCAAATATCAAAAGCAAGAAAAACAAGGCTACCTAAGACAATTTGCACTCGTCTTCGCTTCCCGGCCTGAACTATCTTAGCCGCAGGGATACCCCGATACTTATGTTTTGAAAACGGAATGTTCTCAGAAATAAACATCAGGATCCTCTTGGTAAGAAGATCGGCAGCGTTCAAACGATTCTGACTAACAGAAAAGGAATTGGTGGATCGTTCAAAATGGGCCTGACTCCAACCAATGGGAAACTTGGTGGACACCAAAGTCCGACCATCCTCTGAAAACTTTCCCACTCTCTCAATCGCTTCGTCGGTCACCGGTTCGACCCAATAAAATAACTCCTTCCAATTCCCCTTCAACGAGTCCGCATAGGCTTTAAAAATCTTGGCACCTCGCCTCGAACGAAGACTGACGTGTTCGCGACCGGACTTATTCTCACTACTATTCCGATTGATCTCAAACAAATGAAAAAAGAGCAACGGCGAGACCGGCCTCTCCAGATGAAGACACATTAGCTCGAAAGCTCGAACAAAAGCCCACGCGTTTGGATGCAACTGAGAAGGCGCAACATCCAAAGTCGCCAAGACCGTCTGCTCGAACCAAGTGAAAGGAGGCCTGATATTCATCTCGTTTATCAGCATATGATACAAAGTAAACTTGAGCTCTCCTGGCCACAAAGCCACATGCTCTCCCTTTTTCATTCCCTCAACTCTCCAAATTCGCTTCGAGCGACCCGAAGCTTTCCTCCCGACCCTCTCCAAATTAAACCCATGCTGGTACAACGATTCGATCTCCAAAATATTTCTGGAAACCCAATCATATTGGGAGACCTCTCGCACCGGTACGTCAAGGTCCCCACAACCAGTACTAGAGTACTCATCCAGAGAAACGGCAGAAGCTCGGCTGGACTCCGGTTGGCTCTTAGGGCGAGATTCAACTTGTTTTTCAACACCCTCTCTATCGGACTCATCAGCAGAGTCGGAACTCGACCCAAGATCGACCTCGGAACCCTCTGATTCCTCCACTGGGATTTCCTCATCAGACTCGGAAGTAACAGCCATCACATCCACCAAGCAATCCTCCTCCACATCTTCGGGAGTATCGTCATTCGGCTCATTAGCATCGGTCGCAGGAGAAGAACTTTCGCTCTCAAAATTATCTTCCGCCTTATCACTCACAGGGGCGGAAGCAGAGTGCTCTTGCACGTCCGGGGCGGCGACTTCGGAAGGCTCGGCACGGACCTCAGGGATTTCACCACCAGAAGCCATCGCACTCGTAAACTCTTTCCGGTACTGAGTGACGTCTCTCCGAGTTTGTTTCGTCCTCGCCAGATCGAATCTACAGGAATGGGGGACGAAATGTCAGGAATAAAGATCGAAAAATGGGTTCGCGAGCAAGTCGGAACCCGACCTGACGACCCCCATTCTGAGATCAAAGGGGACGGGGGAAGGTCCAGGCACAAATGAAAAGTAAAGAAAAAACCAAAAAGTAGACTAACCTCGAAACTACGTCGCAAGCTGATGATGTCTGGAAATAAACGGTTGTCGATCCTCAGAAACCGACCTTAAAGGTACTTCAAACACGTTCACTCTAAAGAAACTCGGGAGCTCTCGAAAGATCGGCAAATCAGAACAAATGAACAACAAACAACAAATGAATTGGTGAGACCCTTTATTTATAGCAAGGCGAATCCAATGGGCCTGGGCCTGGAAGTCGAAGCGTCACATCCAACCCATGGTCCATTAAAATCCGCACGCTGAAGAATAAACGTCACCATCATGCGCCGCCACTACGAAGAGACGCCTTGTCAGAAACAGTAAAAGTGGCACTGATTCCAAAGCAGCACTGAGTTCGGAAAAACTGCCCACGTCGCTCGAAAGCTCGACGGACAGCCAGCATCGCTCGAGAAACCCCGGCCCCGACATAAGCTCGATAAACGAATAGAACCTCCACTCAAAGTCAAGATCGCTCCTCATAGCGACCAGACTTGGGGGACCACTGTTATGGTAATTACAGTAATTTCTATTTGCACCCCTTCTCCAAAAGCCCAATTGATGAGAAGCCCAATTGTAATCAAGAGAGTCCAATCTTCAATGGCCAAGATCAGCCCGCAAGATCGGACGGCCCAAAAACGCCAACACAAACTCATCCAAACTCTATAAATACCCCATTCAATGCTCATTAATGGTAAGCACTTTTCTAACCAAACACTTATTCTCTCAAATACTGACTTAAGCGTCGGAGTATCATTGCAGGTACAACCTCGCCCTCCAAGATCGAACATCTCAAGATCGAACACCTCAACATCGCCTCTCAAGGTCGAACGTCCCCGGTCGAACAAGACTTTCCTCTCAGCCTAAAGACAATGATAGAATCAAGGACAAAATATCTACCAACTGCATAATATCGATCCTCACGATCGGTAACACGGTACAGAACAATATGTTAGTGTATTGTTTGCAACCAGGAAAACATGTCAATCTAATATTTATGCTCAGTAAATCATTGATTGATTTGATAGCACAGGACACAGTTCTTCCAAGAGTTAATTTTGCCTTAGGATATACTTTATGTTATTTATGAAGAAATTTAATTACTGAAGAATGAATGTCAGCACCATCTCATTTGTTTCTGAATTGAATTTGTCTCTCCCATCTGTGTTCTGTGTTGAGTATGTCGGGTGTTAGTTCTGCAAAACTAGTTCCTCAAAATCAAAAGGAATACCTCTGAATTTCTTTTACTAAAATCGTGGACTCCAATGCTTTTGAAGCTATGTCAAAGTTGTCATTGAGCCTCTTTTATGTTGTAAAAGGTCTTAGACTCTTGATTTCCGTCTGGTTTATTCTAATCTTGTGGTAGTAGATTTTTGTTACCGTCTTGTTGACATAATGAATTAATCATCATCCAGCTCCTCACTTCCAATACCTTTATCCCATTGAAATTCAAGAATCTGAATCTTCAGCCTTTGTAATTGCTATTTATAGTTTTAAATGGTCCTTTTACTGTAAATGAGGGTGGACTGGTGGAAACAAAAAGGTGCACTTTATGCCACATTAGCTTCAGATATGTACATGGATATTACTTCACTCAATAGTTGATGCTAAGGCCTGTAAGAGTTAAGATTTTTTTAGTATGCAATAGTTACTAATCATCAAGAGGTGATAACAATTTTGTCACATTATCTGTAAGAATATGACTTGTCTTTTGTTTCTTATCTGTGAGGGACTTCATGTGCAAATCTAGAAAGCTCCTAGAAACATTTCCACTTGGAATTTTCATGAATTATAATAAGACAATATTTGAGGTTGTTTGGTCACAGTCAACACTTCAATCATCACGCTTTGTTCGTTGTTAAGTCTCGTAACAGAAAAGTGATGCTCTAGATAAATTGATTTTAATAACCTTTTGATTACTTGGTCAATATGTTTGAGATTGACAATACATACTGTGAGCCGATTTTATGTCAAATTGTTCTTAATCATTATTATTATATGCGATAACAAATCTTCTTTTTGATGAGGTTCATCCGTTGAGGAGAATAATTCTACGGTGAGAGAGAATGTCTTGTCCAAGCCGCAGAATGCAAGATGTAGATTCTCTGTTTGATGGGCTCAGACAAATTGAGATTGTCTAATGAAGAACCCCTCTACTTGAGCATGGAGTTAAGGTATATCTTCTTACCATATGAGATTATTAAAATTGTTTAGAGAATGTGAATTCTTTTTTTCCCCATAACTTGAAATATTTAGAAGTGTGGGGGTGTTTTGCTAAAGTCATGTTGCCTGATCTTAAGAAAATAAAAACTTGGCTGCAAAACCTCTGATTGTATTTTCTTTCATCTAATTTTGATATGAAAGATATGGGTGAGGCAAGTGTAATATTAGGAGTTAGAGTCATTAGGGAAGGTGATAGTATTATACTATCACAGGAACATTATGTTGAAAAACTTCTTAGGAAGTTTGGTCACTATAACTCGACCCCGTTGAGTACCCCTTATGAATCTAACTCTCACTTGAAGAAAAATAGAGGTGATCCTGTTGACCAACCTCAGTATGCCCAAATAATTGGGAGCCTACTGCATTTAATGAACTTTTCTCGACCAGACATTGCATTCGCAGTCGGTCGTCTGAGTAGGTATACTCATAACCCTGGTCAGGATCATTGAAAGGCAATTGCTCACCTTATGCGATATTTGAGAGGTACCACAAATTATGGTATTACTTACAGTGGATTTCCCGCAGTATTAGAAGGATACTGCGATGCTAACTGGATATCTGATTCAGATGAGACCAAATCCACTAGTGGTTACATTTTTACACTTGGTGGTGGTGCGGTAACTTGGAGGTCAGCCAAACAATCCATTATTGCTAGATCGACTATGGAGTCGGAATTTGTAGCTCTGGAGTTGGCTGGTACTGAGGCTGAATGGTTAAACAACCTTTTAGCTGGAATTCCGTTGGGAATGAAACCAACACCATTAGTGTCAATACACTGTGATAGTCAGTCGGCAATAGCCGTTGCAAAGAATAAGACCTATAATGGCAAAAATAGACATGTGCAATTGAGACACAACATTGTCAAACAATTGCAAAAACTTGGATTAATATCGATCGATTATGTGAAGTCAGAAGTGAATTTGGCCGATCCTCTGACAAAACCCCTAGGGAAGAAACTGATATTTGAAACATCGAGGGGAATGGGACTTAAGCCAATTGAAATCAAGAAGTGATGGTAACCCAACCTTTGTGATTGGAGATCCCATGAAGAAGGTTCAATGTGGTAAAAACAAGTCGCTTCTTGACATTGCTAGCACTGAAAAATTAATTCACGTAATTAATTTTATTCTTGTCCCTTCCTATGGTGTTATGATGTATTGTGATAGTGCTAGACTGCAGGGTTAAAGAGGTTAAGCTTAAAGCTTTTAATGATTATCATAGCCCTTATGGGTGGTGTATGACTTGCAGCATACACTTGATAAAATCACCTATATGAGTGTCAAGTGGGGCCGCTTGCATGAGATCCTGGCGAGATCTCTAGAGCACTCATGAATACCGAGCACGCGCACGGCCTAGTAGCGCAAAACGGCGGAAACAGCAAGAAATGTGGGGGTGTAATGTGATGGTGAAATCTCTAACATATAACATGTGTCTTGGGTTCCATAGCTTGCTAAACCAATTCACTGTATGTTATGTTTCATCTGTCTAGGACTGGTTCCATAGCTTGCTATACAGCTCCGATGCATTACATCTACGATGATAACCCAGGAAACTTCCTTTTCGTTTTTCCTTTTCCAACTTTTGAAATATGTGGGGGATTGTTGTAAAATTAATTAATTCTATGATAGGCTTAAAGGTACTTTTAGTCCCTGCAAATGTCACAATAATCCAGTTTAGTCCCTGCAATTCCAAAACTTTTAAAATAGTCCCTGCAATTACTAAACGTTACTACTTTTAGTCCCTGCTGTTAGTTAAGGGTTAACACTGTTATCTTTTGATGATGTGGCACACCCCCCACCCCCCACCCCCCCCCACCCCACCCCCCCCACCCCACCCCCCCCACCCCACCCCCCCACCACCGACCCCACCCCACCCCCATCCCACCCCACCCCAACCCCTCCCCCCTCCCCTTCGCCCCCCTCCCCTTCGCCCCCCTCCCCTTCGCACCTCCCCCTCCCCTTCGCCTCTCCTCCCCTCGGCGTGCGCGCTGCTTCGTCTATCACAGGTGGAAGAGAACAAAGCGGCGATCGGAAGGTCCGGCGCCATTCGGTTACTTGTGAACCTTCTAGAAACCGACGGAATCTGCGCAAAGAAGGACGTGTCGACGGCGATGTACTCGCTATGCTCGGTGAAAGATAACAAGATCAGAGCGGTGAAGGTAGGAATCATGAAAGTTTTGGTTGAGTTGATGGCGGCGTTCCGGTACTTGTGGAGATCGTGGAAGTTGGATCGCAAAGAAAGAAAGAAATCGCGGCAGCAATTCTGTTACAGCTTTGCGATGACAGCGTCACTTATCGAACCATGGTGGGGTGGGGTGGGGTGGTGGGGGGGAAGGGGAGGGGGGAGGGGTTGGGGTGGGGTGGGATGGGGGTGGGGTGGGGTCGGTGGTGGGGGGGAGGGGGGTTCACGAGGAAGAAGAAGGGTGGGGGTGGGGGGGGGGGGTGGGGTGGGGGGTGGGGGGTGTGCCACATCATCAAAAGATAACAGTGTTAACCCTTAACTAACAGCAGGGACTAAAAGTAGTAACGTTTAGTAATTGCAGGGACTATTTTAAAAGTTTTGGAATTGCAGGGACTAAACTGGATTATTGTGACATTTGCAGGGACTAAAAGTACCTTTAAGGCTTCTATGATATTACAAAAGTGGGAAGTCCCACATTGGTTGGGTTTGTGGGAACCAAAGCCTTTATATATTAAAACCATTTGATGGTTTATAAACAAGCTAGTAAGTGGGACTCCTCGCGCGCACAAGCTGAGACCATCCCTGTGGGGCTCAGTGTAAATCTTCCGATTTCCCCCCCCCCCCCGGGCGCGCGACTAGCCTTGCGTTTAATTTTAATCACTGATATATTATTTTATTATTATATTTTTGGACTTATTGAGCCTATCCTAAAAGCCTCTATTTTCGCTAAACTGTTGAACCAAAATATTTTTATTCCGGTTTTTCGCAAACGGCTTTACTTGGCCGCCAAGACTTGTCCACATTCATCGTATCAAAATGGTCCAGGTTCATTGCTTGGTGGACAAGCTAGGCGGTTACTGACTTCGCTTACTTTGTGCGCAAGCTGAGAGCTGTTATGCGCTCTGCTTCCACTCTTTTCTCTGAAGTTAGTTATCAGTGGAGCCAATATAAATTCGTTAGTCGAGTAGCTCTTGACACATCCACGAAATCAGCTCTTTTCTTAGAACGAAATTCGCTCCTCTCTTCTTCCTGGGTTATCTTTCCTGACACACTTAAACAGTTCTTTCTTGCCAGTTCGGCTTCCTGATTCGCTATTGGGTAATCAGACGAGACCGGTTGTACCCTCGGGAGATTTGCGCTGTAGAGGCGGATAAATCCTTAAGGGCGCGTCGTCAAGACCCCTCCGGTTGTTTTCCTAACGTTTGTTTTTGCAGGTACCGTTCGTTGATTCAGCCACAGCACTAACATCAATTCCCCCCAAAACCCCGAGAGAGAAATGGACGTTCGCCGGCAACCTGCAAACGCCGTTGTCTTTTCCGACGAGCCTTTAAAAATGAAGAACCTGAAGAAGGATTCACAATCACTATCGTACGTGACCAACGCGGTCTTCTTCAGCATCTTCTTCTCCGTTTCCTACTTCCTCCTCCTCCGGTGGCGCGAGAAGATCCGCACCTCCACCCCTCTCCACTTCGTCACCATCTCTGAGATTGTCGCCAGCTTCTCCTTCATCGCCTCCGTCATCTACCTCATGGCCTTCTTCGGCATTGGTTTCATCCTCCATCCTTTCGGTGCTTCTAGTGCCGTTACCTACGACGACGAAAACGAACCTGACGTCATTGCCAAAAATGCCGATTACTGCCTAGTTGACTGTTCTGCTCTCTCGCCGAAACTCCCTCCGCTACCGCCGAAAATCGTCAACAAGAAACCACTGCCGGCGTCGTTGACTCTATCCATGGAAGACGAGGAAGTCGTTCGTGCTGTGGTATCAGGTTCGATTCCATCGTACTCGCTAGAATCAAAGCTCGGGGACTGCCAGAGGGCGGCCGCAATTCGACACCAAGCGGTTGAGAGTGCTACCGGAAAGTCGCTTGAGGGTTTACCAGTTGAAGGATTCGATTATGATTCTATATTGGGACAGTGCTGCGAGATGCCGATAGGGTTCGTGCAGATTCCGGTTGGAGTGGCGGGTCCTTTACTGCTCGATGGGAAGGAGTACACTGTTCCCATGGCCACCACGGAGGGTTGTTTGGTAGCCAGCACCAACAGAGGCTGTAAAGCTATTTACGTTTCCGGTGGAGCTTCAGCCGTGGTCCTCCGTGACGGCATGACAAGAGCCCCTGTTGTTCGATTCAACTCCGCCAAAAGAGCATCTCAGTTGATGTTCTATTTAGAAGACCCTCTCAATTTTGATACCCTCGCTCACACTTTCAACAAGTAATAATCGTTTCTCTATTTAGAAAAATAATATTATTTTTGTTTTTAACCATATTTCTCATATATGAAATTTGTTTGGGATGTGCAGGTCAAGCAGGTTTGCGAGATTACAAAATATAAAGTGTGCTTTGGCAGGCAAGAACTTGTACATGAGATTCACTTGTTCCACGGGAGATGCTATGGGAATGAACATGGTATCCAAAGGAGTTCAAAATGTGCTTGATTTTCTTCAGAATGATTTCCCTGAAGAAATATTACATAATCTTCTTTGTATTTATAACTAACCTGTTTGGTTAAATTAAATTATGCTAAAATTGTGTCTTGTGAGTAATATAATTATTAATTAATATATGATTTGGTTGTGTTAGGGAATTTTTGTTCAGACAAGAAAGCAGCAGCGGTGAACTGGATTGAAGGGAGAGGAAAATCGGTGGTGTGCGAGGCTGTAATTAAGGAAGAGGTGGTGAAGAAAGTGTTGAAGACAAGTGTGGAAGCATTGGTGGAGCTTAACATGCTTAAAAACCTTACTGGCTCCGCGGTGGCTGGTGCTCTTGGTGGGTTTAACGCACATGCTAGCAATATTGTTTCTGCTATATACTTGGCAACGGGACAAGATCCTGCTCAAAATGTAGAGAGTTCTCACTGTATTACCATGATGGAACCAGTCAACGATGGCAAAGACCTTCACATATCCGTCACTATGCCTTGCATTGAGGTACAAAACAATTACTTATGAAAGTTTTTGTTTTTGCCTGAATAGTTAGAAAGCTTAATATTATCTTTTAAGCACAATATTAGTTATCCCTAATCCTTAAGAACAGAAGTTTAATTGTATTATTAATCCCCAAATTTGTTAACCACAATTGCATGTTTAATGGTGCAGGTGGGCACAGTTGGAGGTGGCACACAGCTCGCATCTCAGTCAGCTTGTCTTAATTTACTTGGTGTTAAGGGTGCCAGTAAAGAGGCTCCGGGCGCAAATTCTCGGCAACTAGCAGCCATAGTAGCTGGGTCAGTCCTTGCTGGGGAACTGTCACTCATGTCTGCAATTGCAGCTGGGCAGCTTGTCAAGAGCCACATGAAATACAACAGATCTAGCAAAGATGTCACCAAGATTGCATCATGAGCTGGCCCTATGATAATGCCACAGCTGTGGGATAAACTTGCATCCTTAGGAAAGAAAGAGAGAAATAAAGAAATGTTCTTGTATCATATATTTTCAAAAGGCAAATAATTAATTGGTGAAGGTGGGGGAGAGTAACCTGCAACTAGACTTCATAAATATATGGTCCATTTGGGGGGTTCATCTCTTTCTGCAGTTGTACAGAAGGACTTCAATGAGACTTGGTTTGGTTTCTCTTTTTTTAAAAGGAAAAATATACAGTAATCATTGTATCTAGTCTTCTCAGTCTCATCTATTGCTATTAATGTGTGTGATAGGAATCCTGGGTCTGTTACTGGCGTGGGCCTGACTGCAAAGAAGCCTAGTATTTAGAGGGTTTATTTTAGAAAGAATAAGAGAGAAAACAGTTAGTGAGGTGGCAAAGCAACTCATGTGAGTCGGTTAGGGGGTTGTAGCGGCGAGTGAGGCACAGGGGAAGGTATTCGACTTTTGGGTGAATTGTGGTAGGAGATTATTCTCTAGTTAGGAGCTCAGGCTCTAGGATATTCCTTTTCTCTTTGTACGAGCTGTTCATGCTCATTTCATTTTTACAGTAATACAAATACAGCATTTCTGCTATTATTCTGTTACTGTTCTATTGTTTTTCTTGTGCTGGTCTTGTTCAATTGCCCTGTTCTCGTCATGGTGCTATTTTGGTTAGTATTTTTTCTTTGATGTGTTGTAATCTTCTCCATTATTTTGTTGTTAATTTTTAGTTTTAAAAAATAAGTTATACATTTACTGTATATATATATGTATATGTATATTGGGCTTTGTCACTTAGAGTTTTGGGCTTCTTTGTCTTGGGCTTGCCTTGTGTTTACCCATGTTGGATCTAGCATGTGTTTCTCTCATTCTGTTAATATTGCTAGCCTATCTATATATAGAGTGGTTAATTCAGAATGTTATAGAGTGTGAGATCATTGTATCACTCTTGAGATAATTGAGGGAAAAAGAAACACGAGTAGAAAAGTGAGAAGAAAAGAAAGAGAGATTGAGAGCGTGATTGGAAATCTGGGGAACTTGGGAGTTGTTGAGTTCTGTGATGGTAATGCTGGAAACTTCTAACTCTCTTTCAGTGGATCATTTCAAAGTCAGATTCTGTCCCCCGGTATGATTTTTCCTTATCTTTACCTCTTAATTCTTTCAGTTTGTGATTTCATTTCTGTTTCTATTTCTTGCATTGTTTTTTCTTCTATTTTTGTTTCTGCTATTTGTTTTCTATATTTCCAGATTCAAAAGGCAATAAGAACAACAATTTTTTATTCTGCTTTAATCTTCATTCATTCTATATTTTTATTCTGCTTTTATCTTCATCCATTCTCGATTTTGTGTAGTCTCCATCTCCATTTTTTCGTTGAACCTGTGTCTGACTACAGAGGTAAAAAATAGATTACACATCTGCAACTCATTCAGAAGTTACGGTGCATCTGCCGGGGGTTTAAAGGAGTTTGTTTGTTCAGTGTTCACACACTTCCAGGTAATTTATCTGTGTATTTTTCTCTCTGGATGCTTTATTATCATCTGCTATAATACACAACTTTTATGCTATCTTTATCACAGTTAACGTTAAAAACTCACTCTTTTAACCCACGTAAACATCGCCCCTATTACCATGGATGCTTTTCCCTTCTTCTGGGCATGTTTTAATTGTAGTTTGTAGCAATTAGTTGCTGCTAGTGTTGCGTGAATCCGTGATTGAATATATATTGTGGTTGATTTGGTTTTGCGGCATGACCATTAACAGGTGGGAAATTATGATTTCATTGGCTTTTTTGCTGGTACTAGAGGTAGGAAATTGATTTCTTTAACCTTTCTTTAATTCCTCACCTGATTACACAACTTTCACCATTTGTTCTCTTTTCATCTGCAAATATTTTCTACTCTTATGCTGCATATGACTCGCCGTTTCTTATATTTTGCTTTGCAGGTTAGTTTTCTTACTTTCCTGCTTTTCTTGAAATTGCATAAATTATATTATGCTTGTTTACTGTTAGTCTGCATTAAGTGTGGAATATACTAAATACAATGATGTGACATTTTTTGTTGAAGACAATAACAAGTGTAAGTCCCTGACTTTTATGCGTGAAAACTTCTGCTCTTTCTTCTTTGCTTTTTCGTTTGTATGGCCTTTTATTTGCTGTAGTGATTTCTACCTCATTTGTATGGCCCCTTTTAATATGCTCAAGAAATTTAACTCAACCAAATAATCTCAATTTAAATGGGTGTGCTTCTAAAACTCAGTTTCAGAGAAACTGGTCTTCACAATCCACATGCAAATGCAATGCTCTTTCAGCATCATGACCATCTTTGGAAAACTTTCTTTTTTTCTTCTTTTGGGGATATCAACAACTACTTAACTCAGTCCTAACTCCTATCATCAATGTCTCTTGAATAATTAGCAATAATGAGTATGAGGGAAATGGTTATAGTAGCAAGGGGCTCTTTACTAGCCAATAAGTATGAGGGAAATGAAATTGGTTTTTTTACAGGCAACTAAGTATTGTGTTTGTAAGACGTCGAAAGATATTAGTAATTTTGAGGTTTTGATGACCGATACTGATGAAGAGAGCATTGATTTGCAATGTTTGAGAAGCTAATTTGCTTCAAAGAGTAACTGGCCCGATAAAATCTGTTACAAAAGAGTATATATTGTTTTGATATTTTTTAGCTTTATCATTATTCTTCATGTTTTTTTTCTTCTTACAGCTTTGTTATCACCTCTATGCATAGGTGGATTTTTCAAACTTGCTTAAACCAATATATAATTGAAGGGATTTTTTTTCTATTTAATTTGGTCTTATTAAAGAACGAGGAATTTTGCAGTATCCGAATCTAGCAGTTGTAATGTGTTATTGATAAAGAAAGGGGATGTTGGTGGGTCACAAAACAAATCCCGTAGCTGAATCTTTATTATGGTTTTTTTACGTTGGTGGAATGTTTTCAAGAGGGATGTTTAAAAGGTGTTTGCTAAATTTTCCCTCTATCACTATTTCTCTGCTGTTAATTACACTTAATTTGGTCTCCTGGATTCCTTACTTTTACTTATCGAATGTTGGAATATTTCACTACTTTTTAGTCTCATTTATAAGTACATGTTACAACTTTTAGAGTGTATTTATTGTTTAGATTACTTTTTTACACTCATTTTAATTGTTTGACTTTTAATATTAGTAGGTGTATTTAATGTCTCACAATTTTCCATAAGAGCATATACAGAAAAACATTTAAAAAAATTAAAACAAGAAATGTGTTTATTGATTTTGATGATGTTTTATTTTTCTCTTATAGTTGGAAACAGAGGGTGTATTAAGAATCAAGATGTTTATTAAGTGTTTGCATTGCCAATTTACTTTGTCTTTTTTGGTTTTATATTTGTTGCTCTTGGTTCTGTTTATGATTTGAAGTCATAGGACTCTTCAGTTTTAAAGGCTTAATGCTTTGAAATCCACATTGTCCCTCTTTGTGAGCTACATTGTTTGTTGTGCTTAAATTATAGGTTATGCAATAGCACTTAGGCCCAAATCACTTGACAAGATAGATGGCACAAAAGTGACACTGAAAATAGCTTTGAGGATTGAACATTTGTGGGCTATAAAGAAAACTCTTGAAATGGTTTTTCATGAATTTGAACATACTTTTTACTTTCAGTAGTTTCTTCCCTTATATTGTTTTTGGATTTTAATTTCTTTGGTTGAGAAATGTGCTTCCCTAATGGCTGTTAGTAATTAGATTTTTATATGACCTCCCAAGATTGGTTCTCACTGTTTCCCAGATTAGATAGCATTGATGTATTCCATAAGAAGTGTATAAAGGAATTGGTATTCACTTTAGGAAATCGTCTGTTTAAGAAATTGGTATTATGAACATTGTTATCACTTAAAGGCATGTACTACACTTCTGTCTTTGCAATCCTGCAGTTGTACAAATTTGATATAGGAGTTGTTTGTCTCTTTATCTCTTTGAAATTGTTCGGTAAAGGACACTTGCCTGGAGATGAATTATTGTCTCTTTTAGGCATAATACTATTATAGTGTTATATTATTGACTCTTTCATTAGCTATGGCCACTTTCATTGCATCTTTTTATAGTAGATATTTTTTGTTTGTTTGTTGAATCACAACTTGCAGATATTTGCATTCTAATTTTCATTAACTCAAACTATTTTCTAACTAACATGCACACTTGATTCTCTTTTGGAATTGCAACGAATTATGTTTGTGTCTACAATTGATGGACACAAGATTCAGAAAGTGGACTCATGTGCAACACAAATGGGTAAGTACTAAAGGTCCATCAGTTTTTCCTTTGCTACGAATTCCTGACATGTTTCAAACATTATTTTAAAAATTATTAGTACCAATTTGATGTAAAGGGTAGGTTTTATGGATACAATTTCATAGTAGTATTAAAGCCTGCTAAATAAATAAATGAAATAGGTAATTGAGCTAATATGAACTATATGGTTTTGATAACACATGCATGTAAACATAAGTTGTTTATCACTGTGTATCTTAGCCTGTGCGTGCCCCCAACAAGATGAAGCTGTCATGAGGCGAACTTGCCTACTGTTGATATGGTACTGTCAAAATGATGTGGTGGAAGTCAACTTAGTGGTTGAGAATATCTGTGGGTAGGGGGTGCACAAATTAACTGGTTACATGGTTAAACCACATCCATATCCATATCCGGTTAAATAAAACCGGATATTTATGGTAATTTTATAACCAGTTATTTTAATTTGTCCAAATATGGTTATGGTTTTTTATCCGGTTATTTTATGGATATCCAAGTGAGCCCATCAAAATATCCAGATGCCCTCCAAAATGTCCAAAATGATAAACCCCTAAATCTGAAATCCCTAGCTCTCTCTCTCTCTCCACCATGAAGTCGTGAACCCATTTCCTCTGTTTGTCTGCGCCGCCGCTGTTTGCACCGGAGGCGGCCGTTTGCGTCGCCGGAAGAGCCTCACCTTTGCGGAGCTGTACGTACACAAAGGTTTTGCTGAGCTTTTGCGTCACTTCTCTTCAATCTTCAGTGCGAGGAACCCTCTAATCTTCGATCAACAAATTCGGGTATTCTTCTTTGTTTGAGGAACCCATTTTCTTCAGTGCGAGGAACCCATTTTCTTCATTGCGAGGTATTCTTCTTTGTTTGAGGAACCCATTTTCTTCAGTGCGAGATATTCTGTGAGTATAGATTGCGCCTAAGAGGGGGCTTAGAAATCTGTCGTGTCTAACTTGCCTATTGACCATTCCAAATTAGGCTTGGCCAAACTTAGTAAGAATATCAATAGTGACTCTCTGTTGAATGGCCATTTAACAATTGGACAATAAAAAATGCCATAAGCCAAGAACTACTCATGCACTGGGGTGAACAAATGTCTTACTACCTATATAGTAAAAAAATGTACATGTTTAGTGGGGGCGATTGCCCCTTTTTGCTAAATCTAGTTTGGTTACTGGTTGTTCCTTATTCCTAGCAAAACTTCACAGAATACACATATACTTCTAGACAAACAGGACAAACAGGAAAAACTTCACTGCGAATGTAAATTTTACGTTCAGATTTCTGACTCTTGATTGTTGTTGTCTTCATCAAAACCACTGAGAAGCTATGTCTTCACATATTCTTCTTCTTTGTTTATTATTTTGACATGAAATAAATGTAGAACCATCACATTAGAACTAAGTTCTACTGAATTGAGCTGGGACTCACACATATGGGATGCCAATTTCATCCTTTAGTAATTAGGTGTGCTGAAAAAGCAGGGTAGGGAAGGGTGTATCACTCTTAAGATGTTTGTAGCCATACTTTGTATTGAGGCAAACTCATGCATTTTAAGTCTGTTATGAATTTCTGCAAGAATCCTTGAATGAGCAGTGAGTAGTGAATTTGCTTCATTTTATCTTTGCTTCAAGAAATTTTCTGTTAAAGCAGTTAATTGTCTTTCACTGAAATAAAATTCTTAGGTGCTTACTTGGATTCACTTTTGAATGAGCTGAGAGTAAATATTGAGACATATGTTAGAGAACTAATGAGATTTTCAAACCCAACTTTTGTGATTGGAATTGTAAAGTATTCTGATGCTGCCCTTTATGCAGTGGCACTTGGTGGTTGATTAGAAAAATATGAGTAACCAAGATTTTGTTCCGCCCTTTGAGACAACTCAGAATACGGTTACAGGGTTACCGCCTTGGCGTAAAAACAAGTCTATTGTTGGGATTCCTTTACAATAGTGTCAGACTCAGGTAAAGCTCAATGTAACTTTTGCAATGCCCTCCTCAAGTGCAACAACGGGAGAACTTCTATGATGGCTCACGCAAGACGTTGCAAGGGTAACCCAAATTGTAACACCCCATTTCTGAAGTGTCACCTCTCTAACTTAAACTCCTCTTTCTTTGTATTTATTTTAGGAAAAATGGACCAATTTTTTTTTTTGAAATCGAATTTGAAAATGTTTTCTTGATAAGAACTTAAAAATAAGCTAAGGTATGACTCACTATAAAGAATGACTCCAAATAGGTCCAACATAAAGGTTACTCATATATTAAACATATGCATCATAATTACAACAAACTACAAGGCATGCTCACAAGCGGCATGGTCAACGTTAATACAAAAGACACGCACTCAGGCGGCATCATATCTACCTGAAGAGGTATACTGCATCCCTAAATACATATGGGAGGTAAGATGCAAAAGAACTATGTACAAGGATACCTATTCTCAAAAAGACTTACATGACATTACCATTCTCTTGCCAGTACGTCACAACCCGCTATCCTACGCCACCCCAATACCTGACAATATCACACACACCCACACACCAACACTATACCCCTGCTCAGCTGATCTCACTAATGATAATAAGACGGACTCACCTCCGGGTCATCCTCATCGTCGAACTCCTCATCACTAGAAATATAAATCAACTCATGTGCTCTAGAGAATGATCCTGGTCTGCGAGACTCACTCACTGCCTTCCAGACTGGAAGAGTAGGTACAGGATGAGGTGAAAACATGTGCAAAGGTGGCGGAGAAGTACGAGCAAACTCTGGAATGATAGGTGACCTCAGAATGTCATCAGCAGCTCCAACGTGGAAATCAGCATCACAAAGATCCCTATGACCACCCTCAGCAATGGGGGCAAATGGTACTTGAATCACCGGAACGGAATCAACAGGCTCAGGAAAGTCTCGAGTCACAGATGGTCCGGTAATGCTCCTAGGAGTAGCGTTCTTCTTCCGAGTGGTGATCGTGCGTGGTCCAACTCTAACTCCATTTGTGGGCCGCAGTGGACGCCTAATCCCAGAAGGGTATCGTGGCACAGGAGTGATCCAAGGTGCTTTCCAGATGAAATCAAACGGCAGATTCAACACTAATCTAATCTTCTTACGTAACTGAGAGAGACGGCTACCATCATCATCTTTATTTGTAGTTACTACTACCCACTCATACTGGATCTTGTGGGAGGCGGGGTCGAACTCCCACTTATCCTCATCTCCTCCATCAGGGAAATCCAACACTTCCTCCCCCTTGAGATCCAAGGGAAGGTCCATCTCCATCAAATCCGTCGAGTCCATCGTGTCCTCCGATGACATCTTCTATATTAATTTAAATATACACCATACAAAATAAAACATAGCAAGGGTGAATTCCTCGTCCACGAGTTCATCATAAGCTAAACATAGGTAAACAAAAATAATACATGGATACAAGTATCAGGCATTACTTAGTTATACTTAGATATCATTCACAAGTAAAAGGAAAACACTTAGAAATCACAAACATTCTTACCATCTCAGTATAATATAGTTAGTCAATCAAAACATTTCGATCCGCATTAGTAATCGTTCCTCACATTGATTATCAATATCATCAAAGTTTCTATACGAAATGGAATAGCACTAGATCGTCACCTAGGCAATTACTGTGATCTAAACACACCATTAGATCAACAACGACAGAACATAACACTTACACCATGTTTATGTCTTCGTGTCCCAAGTAACCTAGATCTGGATTCCCCGTCAGACCTACAGCAATTACTCAGACAGTCTTCAACACAAGACCATCTAGCATCCAGGTTGGAACAACGCCCTAAAAACGTTCTATACTCTCAACGCTCTAGGTCCTCGATGGTGCCTAGATAATCAATTCGAATATTATGCTAGATATCCACATATCTAGATTAAGACTCGGCCCCAAGTTCTCATAGCTAATCCACGCTTAACTTTGAAAGTCTCATTACACAACGACAATCATCGAGTAATCCAATTTTCATAAATTCTCTTTTTAACATGATGCACTCAAAGTTTTTAGAACACTATGCTAAGCGTCCCATACCACTTGGCATAGTTTTCCGGGTATTTTTATCTTTTGACGGACAAGAGCACCACTTTGAGTTTTCGAAACGCTTTTCTTTTATAAAGTCGAAATACTCAAATATTGTCTTTACTAACTTACTTTCATCGTTAACCAACAAATCTTAGTCAACTCTCTACTTCTGCATGCCTAAGGTTTTATTTTCGAAATAAAAGCGCGTTTGTTCAAAATGGAGTTACACCAAAGATCTGTTGGAGAAATTCGGGTTTTTCACAATTTATACGCTATTTCATAAGGTCTTTTTCTTTTTAATCCTATCTAAAATATTTATTTCTTTTTAATGCTACTTTACCCTATTAACTCTCGAAATTGTGTTTTTCATTTTCGAAAACCTCACGGGTTCTACTAATATTGTCACTATCCCTCTATCTTCTCGCCGCAATAATTTTCCTTCTTAAGTCTAAATCAGATCAGTTTACATAACAACTGGTCATAACAATAGTTATGCCTCCAAATACTCAAACAATTTCAACACAACAATTTATTCAATCTTCACAATAATCAATCACAGGGATACTCAATATCAGAAATAGTAATACTACAATTATTACCAAGCAAAACAATCAAGCAGACAATTCAAACAATCATACAACACCCATGAAGCTAAAACTCATTATACAGAAATTCCCCTTACCTAGAACGTTCTCTGAGTAGTAGCGATGTATGCGAGCTAGGGCAGGTCCGGGTAACACGAAACCTTCAACGCATAAACATAAAGTCCACAGGTCTTAGATTATCACACTAGTACTCGTTTAAAGGTGGTAACTAGAGCATGATAAGCTACTAGTCCGTTTTCAATATTTCTTTTCCTAACGCTTTATCCTAAAAAAATCATTTGAAAACATGAAAAGCGAAAAATCTTTTTCCTTTTTATCAAAGATTCGATTTTTATGACGATCAAAAGTGCTCGGAGAACATTATGAAAACTTTTGGTGACTCTAAATTTTAAACTTTACTAAAAATTCAAACTTCTACACAAATCTTCATCCTCCTTTTTCATAAAAGCTGAATTTTTTCTTTTAAAACTACTCCATTTGTTTGACAACATATCTTGTTACAACTTCTAATGGTTTAAGATCAAAGCTTTTCTCAATACCATAACTTTTGTCAAAACCTGTATATTCCTCCGTATTAAAACTTAAGTTTTTTCTTCAAACTCAAAGTGACGCTTGTTTGAAAAATAATGGGAATCTAGATGAAAAGCTATTAAAACTTTAATTCAAAGCTTAGACTAATCATACCCCTAAAAACATTTCTGTTAAAACCAAAATCAGTTTTTTTATATACATGTCATCTTAGAAGACTCTCGGCCAGGGAATTGGTGGTGAAAAAATACTAAATAGTCATGATTATTGGTATATATATAGAGAGAGAGAGAGAGAGTTTTTAAACTAAAATAAGGTGAAGTAAGGTATGAAAACACCTTTTAAACCAAGAAAATAAAGTAACATAAATTTAATGGTCTGATCAAAGAAATAAAAGGAAAGGGTATGTATTTCCTTACCAAGTTTACAAGTAGAAATAGCTAGAACACAAGTTGAAAAAGTGTCACTTGAAGGAAGCTTGAGTTTTCCAAGTGTTCTTCATGATCAAAGTGGTAAAGTATGAAAATGGGAGAGTGAATGTTTCAGTTGGTGATTGAAATATAGATGTGGAAGCTTTAATAACTAAGACATGATGTAAAGATTGAAGATGGCTTAGGGTGGGAGTCGCTGTTCATGGCTTTTTTAGAGAAGATAGAAGAAGGTTTTACTTAACTTAGTTGAGAACATTTTCAGCCAAGTAAAAAGATCAAGAGTGAAATGCGGGGAAGCATCGGCCGGGGCTTTTTAAAAGAAAAGGAATGCATTTTTTTTTGTTTCAAAAGTTGCCCCCAAAATATCTAGATATTAACAAGATATAATAATATAATAATACGGTTAAACGATAGTTAGCGTTTTTGCGGAATTAACATCGCGCCGGATGTTAAATAAACTATCCTAATTGTCTTTTAAAATTTTGGCATCGAACATTTTCATATTCGGGTCACAGTTAGGATTCTTAAGCGGGTAAATTTCGTCTGGTAGGTCCAAAATGCGTCCCAAATCACGTGGAGTTTTGGAATGAAATTTAAACCTCAACCTAATATATTATATTAGGTCCTAAATCTACTTTTGGTTTGGTGAAAACGCACAGAAATTCTTGGGGCTAAATTCACACGCGTTAGCGTGAGAAAACACACAAGTGAAAACACATAAAAATAATAAAATAGAAAATTGAGGGTGTTACACAAATGTTCCCAACAAGAGGATGAAATCAACTACATCCTCAGCTGTCACTTCTCCTTCCCTGGCAAAATTTGACCAAGAGAAATGTCGACTATTATTACCAACTCAATTTCTTGGAGAAGGTAATGATCCCGACTATTATCTGCAAAAGTATTTGATAACAACTGGTACCAGTTCTAGTGCTGCATCCTCTTCTGATTTGTCTAAGTACTTGAATGAAGCATTAGAGTGTCCAAACCCTGACTTTTGTATTTTGAATTGGTGGAGGGTGAATTCAAATCGACTTCCGATCCTTGCGAGCATTGCAAGAGACGTATTGGCCATACCAGTCTCCACTGTGGCATCTGAGTCTGCCTTTAGTACTGGAGGACGAGTGGTTGATGAGTATCGCTGTAGCCTAACAGCCCAATCGGTGGAAGCACTTATTTGTATGGCAGATTGGCTAAATGGAGGACGTGTAACATTATTCCCTTCACAGGAGGATATTGAAGAGATTGAGAAATTTGAGCGAGGTAAGATATACCGTTATTTTTATCATTTATTTATTAGTATAGTATTTAATATTACATTTGGTAACTATATAATACTAATTGTTCAGTTGTTGATCTTTCATGTTTTGGAAATTCTTCTTCAATTTCTACACATTTTGGAATTACCCAAATTTATTTATTAGTATAGTATTTATTACATGTTTTGCAGAATATTATCCCAAAACTTAGATGGTGGTGCTAGTTCAACACAAAACTTAGATGCTGGTGCTAGTTCAACACAAAAGTTAGATTAATGGTAATAACTTCTGTTTTGACTTTGTTCTGATTGAGTCATTTTCTACATAATCAAAGTCTTACGAGTTTTCTTTCTTGATTTGATTTCAGGTAATCCAGAGATGCAAATCTTTATTAGGAAAGAGATTCTTGGAATGCTTACATAGTTGGTGTTGCATAGATTCTTAGATGTTTTATTTAGTTTATGCTGCGTTAATTTTGTCGTAGTTGGACTTAATTAAGGATCTGTTACTGTTACTAATTCTATCTTAGTATGAAAGGATTTGATAGTATTAAGAAAGGATTTGAGTTTTCTGTATTTTGAAGTCTTTTGCTGTCATGTATTTGCTTCGTGGATGAATACTGTTGGCTGATCTTGTTGCCATTATATTACAAAGGATTGTGTGAGTGTGGCTGAGTGATTCATATCATATGTGCCTTCCTTTTGTACAGGTTTTGAAAATTATATGTAATTATGTATGTACATGTGTATGTTATATTGGTTAAGCAATTACTAATTAACTAGATGCAAAGTCATCTGCTTGTGCCTTTATAGTATGCTCTCAGAGTCACAGGAAATGCGTTTCCTGCTGGTGCAACATCAAACGCAACACAATATGTGTGTGAGAGAGAGGAGAGAGAGAGAGAGAATTGAATTTTATTTTATTAAATTTAAAGTTGAATTCCAAAGAAAATGAATTTTATTGGTCAAAACCGGTTATAAAACCGAAAACCGGACATACAAACTAAAACGGGTTATAGAAAATGGTTATGGTTATAACTGGTTATATAACTGGTTTTGAGAAAATAAATCCGATTGAATAAATTTGGTTACAAATCCAGTTATCATAAATGGTTTTTATGTGGTTATGGATTGGTTATAGATATGGTTTAACCATGAGCACCCCCTATCCGTGGGTGTCTTGGAGTTGGAAGTGGATCTTAGCAAGGGCAACCAATTTCCAATTTTATCATACAGACTACACTCGTTATATTTAGCTATAATCTATAAATATTGTTCTTCGTAAACGTCATTCAAGTTGTCCCATTGTTGGTTGCATTGAGAATTTTAGCTACATGAAGACACTGGTTCCTAACTTCAAATCCGTGTATATCTGTTGAATAGTTTGTGTGGTGTTTATTTGCCATTTCGTATTAGAAAAAAAAATCACCCAATTTAGTTCATCCACTAATTAAATGTCATATTATTACATATATAACAAGAATGTAGTTGGAAATAAATCAAAATAAAGTAGCACAACACGATGAATGAAGGTGCTGTGCTATGGTGCAGGCAAGCAAATCCTAACTAGTGTGCATCAGATTAAAAGAAAGGCTTCAGTGAATGCAGCTTAACACACAAATAATGAGGTTGAACGGATCATAAACGTGTGGTGCAAAATCAGAAGAATAGGGAAACAGAGAGAGTAGAGAGGCCAAAAATTAAAGTGATGAGGGCAGAGGCTTCAATCCCTGATGCTCCATTTTCGTTTCCAGAAGGGGTAGTAGCAGTAGAGGAACCACCTGCATCATTTTTGTTTTCAAAATATCAAATACTCCAATTGTTAAATGGCTTCAATTTCAATGATCATTAATTATATACATATTTATAAGATTTGTAAAATTAGAATCAGACATACCCGGACTAGGAACATCAGCTGCAGCATTTGAAGGACTAATGGCTGCATTTGAAGGGCTAATGGCAGATCCTTTTGGTGCCATACCTTCATTATTTTTTAAAGAAACAAACTTAAAGTTAGCAATGACGCAATTTCAAGATATATTGAGAGAATGGCAATGCTCTCAATTAATACATCTTAAATGATAGAAAACTATCATCATGGTCGTAAACTCCAAGGTATCGAGTTCTATTTATACTATAAATAAAAAAATGAATGAAAACTTACTAGGTGACACAGAATCTTCATTCGATGGTGACGAGGAAACAGGAACTCCAACAGCTGTGACATAATTAAAAAGAAATACAAAATTTAAATAATCTTCAACATGCATATATTTTCTATTCTCAAATATTACATTAATCTTTCATAATAAAAATATCACATTAATTAATCTCATATAGAACATGTCTAACAATTAAGTTGCATTTTCTACATTTTCATCCGAGGAGTTTCTCTAATTTATAATGAGACGTAATTCACTCACCTTACATTTTCATCTATAGAAAAGTTATGCAGATCTAATCCATTACTTTAAAAAAACTTAAAAAAGGTGGCATGAATAAAATTTAAAATTGAACAGTTTGGAGTAGTAGATGTCATGGTTATTTTGGGTCCTACAGCACTAATTGCAATATTTGTTGCTGTGGTTGGTTGTCTACTGGTGATGGAGAGGGTAGTTTTAGGGTTTAATTTATTACCAGTTTTGAACTTGAACAATTAATATCAGCCATGTGTGCATGTGCAGTATGACACAAAACAAGCTACTTCTGAGCTGGAAATACCAATATATTATGATGGAGATTTTGTAAAAATATGATGGACGTAAATAATATTAAAGAAGAAAAGTCTTTTAATATAAAAAAGCTAAATTCTGTATCAATTAAAATTTTATTACTATACTTCAACATGTGTCTTATAATTTATAATTTATAATAACTTTACATTAAGAAGTTCTATAAGAAAAGATCGTACTCTTTCATTTTGAATTGGTTAAATAAATTACATTCACCTCCCATAATTTTAGTTAAATGAACACTCACACAATTATCAAAAAAAAAATGAACACTCACACTACTTTTATTTGTTTGAGAAATTACAATCACTTTTCCTCATTTCTTTTTAAATTTGAGGAGTCTACATCTCATTTGTTCTTTCGCGGCAAGGTACTAATGTTTGGATGGCCGTTATGTGGTGTATATGGGTGTTTTAATTAGAGGGGTTGTGGCTGAGAGAGTGCTTCAGTATTGAATCATATCAAATGTATTTCGCGAAGTTGGTTTATTAGTAAAGCAGATAGACAATCAAGATTTATTATGCTACATTGGTGGAAAAATCCTCTAACTTGTTTGCAAAGGGTCTAACTCTTTAGTCTTTTTGTAATGGCCAGGTTGGAGTATCCTAATACCTTGTATTAATTCAATTTGGATATTAAAAAAAATCATTTCCTCAATTCTATTTAGATGATGCATACCCTTCATATATTTTTCCATAATGAAGAAAGGTGGGAGTTTTAGGAGAAATTCATGCATTATATGAAATAAAAGGTACCGAATGTTATTTCACCAAAATTGAAGGAGGTGGGGGCAATTTTCCCTATTAGATTTAAGATGACAAATTAAAATCTTTAAAGCTTGTGTGTATTATTAGACTCCATAACCAACAAGGGTTGGTCCAAGTGGTTACTGGGTTTGGATCTCACCAAAAGCCTCTAGGTATGGCGAAAACTCTTTTGGGAGAGGAGAATCACAGAAATTGTGCCCTAATAATATGGTAAAAAAAAAGATACTGATCCCTAAAAAAATGTATTAGATAAGTTATAAGTAATGTCTATTATATATAACAATAGATTTTAAAATTTGAAATCAACAATGAAGGAAGAGAATTAAGGGAATTGAAAAATAGGTACCTGAGCAAGTGGAAACAGGGGGTGTAGTAACCTTACAAATAGAAGGAAGCTTGAGAGCTTTGTTAAGATTAATCTTTATCCCAACAAAATCAGGTTTCCCAAGCAACTGACACAAGCAAATGGGGTTGCTATCAACAAGCCCTGCTAGTTCTGGACAACATCCTTTGTCTGGCTTTGTTAGATTACTTCCATCTTCCACAAATGTTAGACAATCTGACATGTTTGTTAGTGCTACAAGGCAACCATCATCGGCCGGTGATGGAGCTCCGGCTGGAGATTGAGTCGACACGCCGTGACATGCTATTACTAATGCAAGGACTAAAACAGCAACTCTGGTGGTGGTGGTGGTGGCCATTTGAATTTTGTGATGTATTTTTGGTTATGGTGTTTGTTTCACAGTACTCTCTAGCTATGTAGATGAAAAGTAGAGAGTGAGAAATTGAATTTAATAAATAGAAAGGGTTTGTTGTCAGTCTCTACTCTCTACCTTTTGGTGGGAGAATTTAATGAATTTTAACATCTAACTACTAACTCATTCGGCACCGTCTTTTTCTCATGCAACTTCTATCCTCTCAAAATTAATGACTTGACGTGCACTCTTTTTTTTATCCTAAAAAAACAGTGTGAACCAATTTATAACTTTCCACAGCTAACATCACAATTAAATCAAGATTAACTAGGACAGGGTTGGTTTTTTGTTTTGCAATAAGAAAGAAAGGCGCAAAGAAATACTACTTTAGAAAGTGACACTGTGATGATGATATATGGTTAGTTAGTTGAATGTATGGTCGGTCATGGATTTATATCATCTCTATTTATTGGACAGTTCCAATAAGAGAGAGATAGACACATCAAATAAAATAATATTATTTTACTTCATGAGTCTATCTCTCTCTTACCGGAACTATCTAATAACTGGAGAGGATCTGAACCGGTCATTAGACTCAAAGAAATAGCCTAACATTTTCTTGACCAAAAGTAGATGCCTCGGGAGAAGAAGAAAGTATTTATGATTCCAAACTTCTTCTGTCCTAATTTGTCAATGGACATCACATGTTCACTAATTAATTTTATGCCCGTCCGTATATCTCTCCTACTTGTATTAATCAATCGGATAACAAGCACTTGATTTTTTTCCTCCTTTTTTTTAAACAATGTTAGTGGACGGGAAAATGTTAGTTTCCGGGAGTTGAATCCGGGACTTCTTTCTTGCACTCTTTTTCGTGCACTCATTCGGTATCCCTTGACTTTTTTTCTCCTTATTGTCACCATATGCAAATTTACCAATGCAGCCCTATACTTTTACCTGTTTCAATGCAATGACTTATGATACTAAGAAATTTCTTAGTAATAATTATTAAATTTTTCGGTGACCATTATATAATAATCCAATAGTTAGTACATACTAACCACAATTTAGTGTTTGTGTGGCGAGTAAGCAGGTAAATAAAAATACTGGTTAGTACATACTAACCACAATTTAGTGTTGGTGTGGTCATCGAATTTTTTCATTGGAAATGAATATCTGATTTCTTAGGGGCTTTTAATCGAGATAATGGGCAGAAGAGAAGCCCTTTATTAAAATTGAAAGCTGTCATCCAAATAGTGGTGTGGAAGTATGGTGGGCGGTGGCGGTGGCTAAACGATGAAGGGAATGAAGGAGAAGTTAGGGTTTGGTGCAAAGTTACACTGACTTTTCAAAAACAAAGTCAGAGAATCCTTTCTTTTTGAAGTGGCATGCCACGTAGAAAAATAAAAAGATGACACAGTTGCCACTTGCTAGATAACATGCTGATGAATACAAATTCAACCATCCAGTGTTATTTTTTTGCCAAATATATGATTTGTTAGTGTGAATTGTCTTTCATTCCATTCATTGATTCAAGCACCAATATATCATTGTTGTTGGCCAAGCTAAGAGAGTAATTAATTTCTATGTACTAGGAAATAAGTAATATACTAGTAGTTCCTATACATCTTTAGCCTGGTTTAAAAACAGAAGCTTAAAACAAAACAAAAACAAGCTTTAAAATTATACTATTAGTGTATATATCACCCTGAATTTGCAAGAGCTGATTGCAATACATCTTCAAGATACTTCTCAGCAGCAGCATACTGCCTTTTCTTATCCTCAATTGCTAAGGCAGCCAGTGCTTTATCCTGGACAAACCCAACCAACAACAGAAAATATAAGAATAATCGCTACATAGTTCTATAATACTCTGGAACTAAAACAAACAAAAAGCGTGACGATTATGAAATACCGGAGGCAAATCTTGGTAGCTCCTTAGAGTATCAAGAATGGGCTTAGTTTTCTTCTCCAGATCCTTCCTATGCTCAGCCATTTCAACCAAAACCGCATGACTAATCTCTGGGGTATAACCTGAACGGCTAAGCATTGCCTGCACCAGACGTTATTCAGCAAAGTATAGAAACACAATACAATGACAACTTGTAATTAAGGGTTAAATTCAGTTTAGCACTCCCATGTCGCCTGATTGAAATATGTTCTCTGCCAATGATTAGAACTAAGTCATTAAATTTCCATGAGATTGTTAATTGTGGTTATGTACTGAGACTTCAGATTGATTTTTTTCAAATGCTAATTTTGTCCAATCGCAGACGAGGCTTAAGATGCCGTGGAAACTACAGATTTAATTAAGCTATCTATGTCAGTATGTCCCCTGCACTGCATGTTTAATGGTTGGCTGCATTTACATGCAGTATGTACAAGTCTTAATAGTTGAATGGCTTTTATTTATTTACATTCCGAATGACTCAAACAAGAGAAAAAGATAGTTTATGCCAGAAGTTTTGAGGAGACAAGAGATGAGCTTAAAAAATAGCTCACGTTGACATATTGGAAGCCTAAATATCCAGGACAGATGCAGCTCAACTCAGCACAAAAAGATAAAAAGGAGAATTAAAAAAAAAATCCACATGGAAGAGAATTTTGAAAAGGTTTCCATTTTCCACGTTCCAAGAACAAGTAATAAAAGGAAGTGCCTAAACGTTGAATCAAATACTAGAAAACCAGAAAAACTAAACTGATAACAGAAATCATTTTTGCTTACCAGTTACCACGCACTCTGGATCAAGGGGGATTAAAGAAGGTTTTTCTTTAAACCCTTAATTAGCATAGTAAGAGTCAGATTTAAGTGAACATTCAAATCAGGAATATGTCCTGAACATTCAAATCGGGAACATTCAATGTTTAGGCACTTCTTTAAAGAAGGTTTTTCTTTAAACCCTTATCAGGAATATTTTCCTGAGAAAGCCTCCATGAATGAAAAGGTGCAGAATGTAAATGCAATGTGATTGTTGTAATATAATACAGATCCAAAATTATACATCATTCTTAGCACACCAACAGTAGGCTCTTTTAGGTGTCAACTGCATACCATATTCTTGTTTTGTGAAATGTGAAACAATACACTTCTATGCACGAATGCATATTGTATAATAAACTGCTGTGTAGTAAAGGTTATTCATTTTTTAAACCATGGAAATAAATTATAAAGGAAAAATAATTATGGTTAGAGAGGAGAAGATCTTTGAGGACATTCAGTCTAAATTTCCTGGGGATCCTCAGTTCCTTCTCTGTTTGCTTCCTGATCGAAAAACCTGTGATTAATTACAAGGATTTCTTTTATATGTCCCTTTTTCCATCATAATCTTCTCGATGTTGTGATATTGGTTTGTTAGTGCTGATTGTCTAAAAAGAAAAGCTGATATTTACTTGTTTCTGTTTGAAGATGTAGCAGGGAAAAATTGAATTGAAAATGGGAGAACCTCATGGTAGCAAAATCTTGTTTAGGAAGTATCCACGTGGCCTTTTACGCAACATAATTACAATCAGTACCTTCAAGTTGGCACATTGTTGCATGTACTGCCTTTCTTTTGCAGCCATCACTTGCAAGTTTGTGCTCCAACTTTCCATCCGAACGTCACACGGAGCAACTTCATCTTCCAATTGGTTAAGTGTTCTGCACAAAATCAGAGAGAAATAAAAGAACAGATCTTAGGCCAATTCCATCCACCTTATGGACATAATGACAGTGTTTGATAAACAGGCTAAAATAGAATAGATTGTGGACTGTGAAATTTCTGTTCTATGTTTGTTTCATATTGATGTCGCATTTGGAAATTGGAAGATTTTATTCGGGTTTATCTTATAATAACACAAACTCTAACATAAGTGTTTGGAAGAACTTACTTAGATAGCTTCTGACATGTTTATAAATAACTTATTTTCATAAGCCTCCCGTGATAACTAATAGAACCAGTTTATAAATAGCTTATGCAGAGTATACCCTTATTCCCTCTTTGATTGTAAAAAAAATTATACATGATCCTCTATACAATATAAGCAGTAAAGCACTTAATTAAATGGTTTACTCAAACAGCCCTTAAAAGTAGATATAAAGTAAAATGATAGTACATTATAGGTACTGTTTGGAATTTGGATAGAGCTTATGAAAAACAACTTATGCAAATAAATAAACTTTTATTTATTATTCATAAGCTGTCAAGGTAGTTTATGGAAAAACAACTTAGGGAGATATAACTTTTGTTAGTGAGAACTTATGAATTAACATAAAAACTTATTTATCTTCATAATTTGTTTTCCATAAGCTCAAAATAAGTTCATCCAAACGGGCCCTATGTGTGTCTATCAAACACTAGCCATAATTTAAAAAAAAAGTAACACTTGCAACAGGTTCATTTGATAGCTGACCTTTTCAAGTAAGTTAGCCTTGCTATGGCCTTTCTAGTGTAATCAAGAAGAAACTTAGACTCTTTATGCACAATAGACCTTTTCTCCTCCACATCAGTCTTCCTCAGAGAAATATCACCCATTGCCACAAGGAAGCTAAAAAGAATAACACAATTCAAAGATTCAAAATTTTCAGTCAAAAATTCAAACAAAAAAAAAGATGGTGAAAGTTAAACCCACCTACTAAGTTCAGTATCTCTTATATTCAACAAATTGGCGACATTCGCAAGAACCTGTGCAGACGCAGCCACATTGGATGGCAAACTCTCTTGAGCCAATCCTACATTCTCCAAAATCTCTCTAATTCTTGCAGCTACAGCGCAAGATCAAATTTGAACGCATTTTAGAAAAATAGAAAAGAGGAACATAAACATAAACCTAACCCTAACCCTAATCCTAATTTTCAGTGGTGGTAGTAGATCCTTACCTTGAGATCGGTATTCGGAGGCTTTGAGGCGGAAATCGCGAGCGACGAGACGTGCGGCTTCGTCTTTGGCTTTAGAGAGAGATAAGAGCTGGTGCAAGTGAGAGACGCTACGTGGAGTGTATTCGAAGTCGGGAACGGGTTTGCCGGCAACTTCGAAGGTTTTGGCTAGCCATTCCTTCACTTCCCCAACCCCTGACAAGTCCGTTGAACTTGCTACCTCTTGATCGCTCATTGATGCTCTCCAAGGAAAGACGACGACGATGAAGTTCTGGGTGAGGTGCTAGTAAAACATACGATGGGAACGACGACGAGTAGCGGTTGTTGCAATGGTAGACCCGCCTATGTCTGGAGTCTGGTGACGGTAGTTTGTATTTTGAAATGTTAACCGAAAGACACCAAATATCACTGTTTTTTCTTTTTCTAAAATATATTTTTGTCCTTTAGTTTATTTATTTATTTCGCTTTTAAGTCTTTGTTTTCTCAATTTGGTCCCTTAAATATCAAAATCGTTACACTTAAGTCATTTCTGTCTATCTGACGTAACGGTTGATGATGTGTCGGTTATTTACTGATGTGGCACTTGCTGACATGGAATATATAATGACGTGTCATTTTTTTATCTTTTCTCTAAAAAGTTAAAAATGACATGTCAATTATTATTAGTCGTTTTAGTTTGATCCTCTAAGTTTGTATTTAATTGGCTAAATTATAGTTTTGGTCCCCCTATTTTCAAAAATTCAGACATTTGGTCCCCCTATTTTAAAACTCAGACATTTGGTCCCCCAATTTTAAAAAATCAAAGACATTTAGTCCCAAGAGGAATTTTTCAGTTTTTTATGGCTAATAATCAAAGACATTTGGTCCCTCAATTTTAAAAAATCAAAAACATTTGGTCCCCCAATTTTAAAAAATCAAAGACATTTGGTCCCTCTTTGGACTAAATGTGTTTGATTTTTTAAAATTGGGGGACCAAATGTCTGAGTTTTAAAATAGGGGGACCAAATGTCTGAATTTTTGAAAATAGGGGGACCAAAACTACAATTTAGCCTATTTAATTTTAAATAGTTTCCTAAGTTTTTATTTAGTTTCAAATAAATCCTACGAGTTTGTTTAAAGATTTCAATTAGGTTATCTATTTTTAGTCGTTTCATTTTGGATGTAAAGCTAATTACGTAATCACATTTACGTAATTCAAATGATGTTTTATTTGTCTCAAAAAATAAAATTACGTCGTGTAGAAAAAGCTTGAAAAATTAAGATGGTTCCTAAGCATTCTATCTTGATCTGAAAAATTCTCAATGTTGTCCTAGTGAGATCTAATCTGAGTGAAAAAAATATTTTTCATTTACCCTAAATGTAACGAAGTCACTGAATATCACACTTTCAGGAGTTGTTTAGGGGAACCCGAAAATGGGTTCAGGTTCCTTTGTCCATCAAGTTTGAGCATAACGATGGCCGTCCATTTAAACAATGCCTGGACAATTTCATAGACAGGCAAAGGCCATAAATTGTGGCATTAGCATCACCTATTACTTAAAGTATATGGAATGCTCGCAATAAATAGTGCTTAGAAGGTAAGGCTATCCCTTGTTGAGCTACACTAATAAGGCGTTGCACTCCCTCGCAAAATTCAACTACACTGGATTCAACCTGTAAAAACACAATTCACTGGATTGATACCAAGACAATTTAGAAACCTTTTTCAACGATCACGTAAAAGCTTAACATGGACGTAGCTAACTTCACGAATGGGTGTTGGCGCACAGGCACAATGATTCATGACAAGGAGAGTGTGGTTTACGCAGCAACAACTTCAAAGATTGTAGCGATAGAAGATCCTACCACGGTGAAGGCTTGAACTGTTGCTTCATGCATGTAGAGATCGAGTTAAATGTGTTGAGCGTAGTGCGCGTCGTCAAAGCGTGATTTTACCCTAGCTCGTGTTTTGGTTTAGTGGTGACACACTACAAAAAAAACGCTCATTAGCAATGGAAATTTCCCTCGCTAAACACCTAATTTTTCGTCGCTAAATACTTTTCTTTCGCTTAATACAATGATGTCGCTAAATCGCTCGCTAATAAATGTTTTAGCGACGGAACCACTATCCCTCGCTAAAATCCATTTCTAATAAGTGTTTTTTTTGTAGTGACAAAAGTTAAGGTTGTTTCGACTCAGTTCAATTCTTGTAGGGTTGGGCATGTCAATAAAATGGACAACAAGGGTGTCCCATTTACTAGCCAGCCACACCTTAACTCATTCTAACCAATGTTGTTTGGATGGTTGTCTCTTGCCTATTGTAAGTCAAGCCTACTTATACATGTTACATTGACCTAATAGCCGACTGATAGGAGGTATTCTTGCCAAACAAAAAATCGACGTGATTTTATTAACTATGAAATTCAACGTGATTAACCCCAATTTTCAGATATTCAAATCATGTTGCTTTAATAGCTTAGGAATATATTTTAACTATAAATATCCTATTAGAATATTTTAAGGTCCATTAATAGGTAGTAACAATTAGCCATATAGGGAATTTAAATAAGGAACTTGTTAAAGAAATAGAGTTTAAATCATGGAATTATAAAGACTAGTTAGCAAACAAGTTAAGATAAAGGGGTTAGATAGCAACCATCCTTGGTGAGATTAGAAAAAGCATAATCAATATATAATTGAGTGTCTAAGTATTTGATTGTATTAATAAAATATTAAACAAAAAAGAGTTAGAAATATCAATTAGAAAAGTGTATTAGATTAAGATAATTAGAAACCAACACCGTTGACCTAGTGGCTTAATCTACTCTAGGACACAGGGGGTCGACCTGGTGCTCCCGGGTTCAATTCCCGCAGTGGACTCAGTGTTGGCAGTGCGAAATTTGATCCTAAGCACGAGCGGAGATTAGTCTTTCGTTGAAAGCGTTGGGACTGTTGTATTTTATTGAAAATAAAAGGATATTTCAAAAGTGAGAAGTCCCACATTGCTTGGCTTTGGATTCACCAAAGTCTTCATATACTAAAGCTTAATGAGAGCTAGTAAACAAGTAACTAAAAGGGACTCCCTCGCGCGCACAAGCAGGGACCAACATGGCTTGGTTCAGTGCGAATCTTTCGATTCCCCCCCCCCCTTGCGCGCTCGACTGGCTTTGTACTAATTTTATTAAATGAAATATTACTTTTATCAGCCTTTCCGTATACGCCCAATCATGGGTCGAAATGTTTTATGAAATAATTTGTAACGGAAAGCTCAGGTCAAAAACTGCAAGTTGGTCGAACCGATTGGCAATACAATCTGGTCGAAAACTGAAAGTTGGTCGAACTGACTGGCGAAAAGATTTGGTCGAAAACTGAACCTTAATTCCCTTTATTTTGTAACTGTCAGTTTCTTCCAACGACTTCTTTTTCTTTTAAACCCATTTATTCCGTAACCGCAGAGTTAAAACCTTTTGATTACAATTGATTTTCGAAACGGTTTTGACTGGCTATTGATTGCTGGAGCCTATGTCTCTAACAGCTATTTTTCTTAAAGCCTATATAAACAATTTCGGGTTGCACTTGAAAGATATCAGAAAACTCATTTTCCTACCTTCTTGAAAAAGAGCTCTGGGTTGCTCTCCTGTTACACAATCTATTCTTGGTAGTTCTGATACCTCTTTCGCTACTGCGATTGAGAAGACCCGGTTGTACCTCGGGGAATTTGCGCTGTAGAGGCGGATAAATTCTTCAGGGCAGTCGCAAGACGCCTCCGGTTGTTCATATAACATTTCTGTGTTTGCAGGTTTAATTTCGACAGCATCAGTACAATTCGACAGAAGGTCTTCCTCTTCGATAGTTTCTATTCCTGCACATTTAGTTCGCAGCAGTCCTTCACACTCAACAGCATCAGTCGAAATTTTGCTTCTGAATTTCGACTATAGAATTTCGACTGCAGTCAGCATCCTTCGACTACAGCCATATCAGCAATTTTCGACAACAATCTGAAGAATTTATACAAGAAAAACGGGAATTAGCGTCGGTTGAAAATGGGGTTTAGCGTCGGTTTTAACCGACGCTAAGTTGACTTCCGTCGGTTGCAAAACCGCCACTAAATATGGCGCCACTAGACCGAACAGCGTCGGTTTCTTAGACCGCCGGAAGTAAATTTAGCGTCAGTAGCAACCGACGCTAAACGTGAAAGATGACTGACATTATTTCTACTTTAGCGTCAGTTACAACCGACGGTAAATGTAAAATTTGCCTGACGTTATTTCTACTTTAGCGTCAGTTGCAACCGACGCTAAACGTGAAAAATGACTGACACAATTTCTACTTTAGCGTCAGTTACAACCGACGGTAAATGTAAAATTTGCCTGACGTTATTTCTACTTTAGCGTCAGTTGCAACCGACGCTAAACGTGAAAAATGACTGACACAATTTCTACTTTAGCATCAGTTACAACCGACGGTAAATGTGAAATTTGTCTGACGTTATTTCTACTTTAGCGTCAGTTGCAACCGACGCTAAACGTGGAAGAGGACTGACATAATTTCTACTTTAGCGTCAGTTACAACCGATGGTAAACATGAAAGCTGACCGACGTTATTTCTTCTTTAGCGTCAGTGACAACCGACGGTAAATATGAAAGTCGACTGACGTTATTTCAATTTTTGCATCTATTCCAACCGAGAGTAAATCCGAAAGTTGACAGTCATTTTTCTTTTATTTTAGTGGCGATTTGAACCGCCAAGAAGCATTATTTTTTAGTAATTATTTTAGCGATGGGTTTCAACCGCCGCCATGCTATTTTGGTTTTGACAGCTGCTATTTTTTAATAAAAAACCTGTTTTCAAGACAATAGCTCAAAGTAGTCCTAACAATAACTCAAAGTAACTCTTGAATAATAACAGCATAACATTGTCATTGGTACCATATGAGTATAAGTAGAAGTTTTACAATATCAAAGTAGTCCTAACAAAATAATAACAATAGCTCTATAAAGTAGCTCTTGCTATAACAAGATAAAAATTTATCAAATAGCTTTCTAGAGTAGCTCTTGTTAACAAGATAACAATTGCACAAGTAGTTCTCACATATTACATATCAAAATAAGTATGTATTACATTGCAAAATAAGCATTAAGCATAAAAGTCACTTCAAGGCCGGCTATTGTTGTTAGTTGATTATGAGGAGGGACCACCAGCACTTTGTTGTTGCTACAATAATAGAAACAAAAGAATAATTTGGCATGTAAAATAATTTATTAAAGAATAATTTATAAAATAATTAAAAGAAATCATGTAAAAGTGAGAGCATATTACAATAAAATTAAGAAGTGGAACAGGTACGGGCTCTGATGACTTTGTGAGAAGTCCAGCAAGTATTGATGCCATCATCTTCATGGTTTCATCTTTTATCTTTGATTCACTCCTCAACTCAACAATTTCATTTTTAAGTTGTTGCACTTCACCTGTATTAAGGAAATATAGAAATATCAATACCACATGCATTTTTCCAGCACATTAAAAGTCAGAGTACAGAAAGCTTTCCATCTATACCAGAAGCTTAAAATAAAGGTGTTCTTCATGAGGTTGTGGCAATTACAAATTACAAATTAACAAACATGAAATTTGCTTTCTAATCAACGTAGACCTCGATATACGTTGAAACTCTGACACTAACATTCCTCCACCCCCACTAACATTTGCTTATAAAGAAGTTGTAAATATCATGTGGATGCAAGTTAACAGCATTAAGAAATAGCTGTTGCATATAGCTTCTCATAAAAAATGACATAGCATCATTCTAAGAAATACATGTATCTCTAATTGTGACGTGCTTCACAGGGCACGATATGCGCGACAGAGGGCACGGGCTTGAGTACACCTAGAGAGGAATATGTATATAATTATTGACTATGTACCAAAGAGGATTAAGACCATCAGCAAAAGATAATAAAAGGAGAATTCCCTTGAAGAAACAATACACTGGACACAGCATACGGAAGTAAGATGAAGAATTTTACCCCATTCAGCAGGAAAGAAAACTGAAGTTCTTTTTAAACTTCCAGTATTTTCAGATTATAAAGATCAAACTACGGCAAACAAAACGAGTCCTAATAAATTGCTTATATGATGTTCGTAAACCAATTTAAATATAAAAAGTAAAATTGCTTATATGATGTTCGTAAACCAATTTAAATATAAAAAGTAAAATACCTTAGTTTTTGGTCTCAATCTATAGTCCAAAAATGTTGCCCAGTCAATTGGAGTAATTGACAATGGAGGATTCTTCGTATTTTCATCACGACTCTTTGTCGGGTCATAATAGGTATTGAACAAATCTAACCTGTGTTCTTTCCATTTCTTGCCAATGTCTTTCATGATATATGTTTTTGCCTTAGCTTCATGGACCGGTTCCCACCATAACTTAGCCTAAAATAACTTATTGTTGTTAGTTATAACACTACATTACATGGTAATAAAAACAAGGTTTTATGGATAAAAACAAGAAAAACAACACTTAATACCTTAATAACATTATCCCAAGCTTTATCCTTGATGTCACAAATTACCTTTTTCCAACTATCAAATCCAATAGGAAACCATTTATGCTCTCGTGCCAATCGACCTAAAAAGCCTCCTAAAAGCCCATCGACATCTGTGGCACTTGGTGTATTTCCATCAAAAGGAACAACAACTCTCACTCCACGTGGAAGTTGGTAAACATCTCTAACTTGCATAGCACGTTCTTCTTCTTCTCCTTTATCATCTATAAAAAGAAAGCATTAACCGACCATTTTATATCAGATATGTTAATTATGCATGAACAAATATATCAATAAAATGCATGAACATTAAATGACTTACTTCTTACTCGAACCATCCAACAAGTTCTTTTGGGTTTTTTAGCAACACGAAGTTCTGTATCAATTGGGGGCTCATGTAGGATGTCCTCAAGCTCATCACGTAGAAAAGACTCATCTTCAGATGTATGGTGTTGCTCCATATGAGACAATTGTTTACCTTATCCTGGAACACTTTTAGCAAATGTATATCGTTAAGTACTTATAGATAATGGAATGTTAACTGCTTTGAGCAAACATGTTTAAAACTAATTATTGGTGATTCTTAAAACTAAATAACATGTTAAGTCCTTAGGTTGTTGGGGAACTGATCAATGCATCAAAGTAAAGTGAAGCTTTGAAAGTGAATTGAATGAAGCATTGTCAACGTGAATGAGCTACATAACATTTCCAATAATCATTCAAAGATGAAAATAATAAAAGCTAGGAACAGAAATGACAATGAGTAAAATCTAACTTGAATTAAAGACCAAGGAACAAGGTGAGTTTATTTTTAACATCCTTGCCAATTCTAAACATGCATGCCAGTTCTAAACTTAATCAAATTCTATATGTACTCCAGGCCTTGACAATTGAGCTTCCGAGTCGTCATCTGACAAAAGTGACGTCAATTGTTTTCGATAGGGCTCACATTCATAAGCTATTTCCGTATTATCATCACCCATATCAAACAAGTCTCTTGGTTTTAGATGAACCGGGGTATACCATCCTTTGTCCATCTTATCCTCCACGTAATACACCAATTGAGCTTCAGAAGCTTGAATATATGGTTCGTCATCTTCACGGGCACCCGTGTGGATTAAATGAGAAAAATTAATTGACATGAAACCCAATGCATCCTTCTTGATATATCTAAAATTTGTAGTGTTTGCCCATTGACATTTAAACAAAGTCACCATAAATTGGCCATAAAAGTTTAGTTCAATAATGTCAACTAACTTCCCATAATATGGCACTAAACCTTCTGATGGCCTGTTGTCACTTGTACTTGCATAGCTTTTAGTTCCGAAGTTACAAAACACACCACTATTTTGCGTTCTCATCCCTTGCTCACGTTGTAAAGTTCGAAATTTATATCCATTCACATTATATGCAGTAAACCTTCTCGCTTGCTGAAGAGGGCCTTGCGCAAGGGCACAAATATCTTGAGAGGGTGCATCACTATTATCATTCATAATCTATTTCAAAGAAAAAATCGACTTTAGTAATAATGCATAATAACACATTGAAATTCAGAGATATCTCTTCCACTTACACGACGCCTAAACCATTCCACAATGCCCCGATGCACTTCCTTCTCTATCTCATTTGACAACCTCGTCCGACTCCTTAACTTCCTCTTTGTATAAGTTCTAAATTCCCTATAAGAAATGGTCATGTAAGTAAGTCTCTAGAAAATAGATAAATAACATATCTCAATGGGACTTACTCAATGAAGGGTTGTGCTTCTGGACAGTTAATCAACACGTGTCGATGTGCTTGGAGCAATTCTGTAGGCGTCAAAATAAAATATGATGATCCGCCAATAGGTTTTCCTACATTGGGAAATAGGGACGATGCGGAGTCAAAGGGATCATCATCAACACGACCCACTCGATTGAATCTCGTCTCAATCTCATTGTCGAAGTACCTTGAACAAAAAGTTAGTATCTCTTCAGAAATCCAACCTTCAGCTATCGATCCTTCGGGTTGTGCTTTATTACGCACGAAAGACTTCAACTTCCCCAAGAACCTATGATTTTAGAAAGTAAATAGACTTAAAGAACAAGTAATTACTAATAAACGACTAAATATATATGTGTGTGTGTGTGTGTGTGTCAGAATTCATAATTGGTTATACCTTTCTATAGGATACATCCATCGATAATGCACCGGTCCGCCAAGTTTGGCTTCATCAACTAGATGCACTATAAGGTGAATCATAACGGTAAAGAATGATGGTGGAAACAACATTTCCAAATGACACAGTGTAAGAATAATTTGTTCCTTAAGCTTGTCTAGATCAGCGTGGGTCAACACTTTGGCACACAATAGCTTGAAAAACGTGCATAAGTCAACCAAAACGGATGCAACTTGGACAGGCAACACGTTTCTAACTGCCAAGGGCAACAATTGCTCCATAAGAATGTGGGAATCATGGCTTTTCAAACCAAAGATCTTCCGTTGAACTGTATCAACACATCTTGAAATGTTGCTTGAGTAACCATCTGGCACAGTAATATTCTTCAGGGTGTTTAGAAAAACATCAATCTCTTCCTTTGCTAGTGTAAACAAAGCAGCGGGGAACTTTTTCCCATCATCGGGAGGCCAAAGATCTCTTCTAATACCCATTGCTTGCAAGTCTTTTCGAGCCTCTACGTGATCTTTTCTTTTGTCTTTGTCATTTATCAATGTGAAGATTACATTGTCGCACACATTCTTCTCAATATGCATCATATCTAGATTGTGTCGCAACAAGTTAAACTCCCAATATGGAAGTTGAAAGAATATACTTTTCTTTTTCCATTGTTGAGTTTGGTTATCATTGGTGTTCTTCCCACGAGTTCTCTTTCGACTATCTAATGATTGTGGCTTTTTTCCAAAAGTGACATTTAAATTCTCTACTTGTCTCAAAAGTTCTGAACCAGTCAATTGCTTTGGAGGATTCCTATCCTCAGTTTTTCCATTAAAGCGGGCTCGGTTCAATCGAAACTTGTGCCTTCTAGACAAAAAACGACGGTGACCCATGAAACACCATTTTTTACTAAATGGCAGGCGAAGAGGACTTGCATCAAAGTTACAGGATGGACAAGCTAACCCGGTATAAGTATTCCATCCAGAAAGCAATCCAAGTCCAGGAAAGTCACTAATGGTCCATAAAAGACATGCTCGCATCATGAACACTTCATTCTTTGAAGCATCAAATGTTTCAACGCCTTTTTCCCACAGCTCTTGCAACTCTGCTATAAGAGGTTGCATGTATACATCAATATCATTGCCAGGCATACGCTTTCCAGGAATCAGGCTTGAGAGAATAAAGTTTGTTGGCTTCATACACGTCCACGGGGGAGTGTTGTATGGAATAAGAATCAATGGCCAAATACTATAATTGGCACTCATCGATCCAAAGGGATTGAAGCCATCACTTGCTAAGGCCAATCGTACATTTCGAGGATCTGAGGCAAAGTTAGGATACTTTAGATCAAAATTCTTCCAAGCCTCAGAGTCTCTTGGATGTCTCATCATTCCATCATTGTTATTCTCCTCAGCATGCCAAACCATGCTCTTAGCTGTCTGTGAAGACATAAACATCCTTTTCAACCTTGGGATCAATGGAAAGTATCGCAAAATTTTTGCAGGCAATTTCTTTCGCGACTTTAGAATAGTTGAACCACGAACACTTGCATTATCCTTACCACTTTCCTTCCATCTAGATGTCTGGCATATTTTGCATTCTTCTCTACCTTCATCTTCCCCCCAATATAACATACAATCATTAGGACATGCATGTATCTTAGTGTAATCAAGACCAAGCTTGTTTATGAGCTTCCTCGCCTCATAACTAGATGAGGGGATCTTTGCATGTTCAAAGGCATCATGCAGCAATTCAATGATCATTGACATTGCTTTGTCGCTAAATTGACACAAGATCTTAATGTGATATAATTTCACTAAGAAAGATAATTTTGAATACTTGGTACAACCATCATACAACGGTTGCTCGCCATCTCTTAGTAAATCATAAAAATCCTTGACCCCAATAGTTGGTCCATGGTGTGAATCCGGTATACCTCCTCCACCCCCATCTCTATGTTCAGTTGATGATGGAAAAGGCTCTTCGTTAGCACGCATTCTAGAGAATTCAAATGCATCATTTATCATTGTCTGCATTGGATCTTCATGTGGTATATTTGACATAAGATCTTCATTTACCAAGTTCTCTTGAATTATAGGAGGGCTAACATCAAATTCCCCAGATTCTTTCTCTCCGTGGAAACACCAAAACGTGTAACCTTCAGGAAATTGTTTACTTGTCAAGTGGTCCCACACTTCTTTTCGAGTTCTCGGCTTAAAACCACAACTTTTACATGGGCATAGTATTGTACCCGCACTGGAGTGGTGTTGAAAGGCAAAATCTAAAAAGCCACGCACTCCCAATTGATACTCCGGTGTATTGCGTGGCAATTTGATCCAGGACTTATCCATCTCTAACTATAAGCATGCAATCAATTAGAGAATAACCAATAACAAAGATATAGAATAAGTATCAGTGCCTAATTGAACAGAATGTTTCAAAATATAATTATCATGAGAAATAGAATTATGTTTACTACATGCTAGTAAGGTAGAGTATGACTAGAAGTAGGAACACATGGAAATAAATTCAAACTTTGGTAGTACTACACTACTATCATTTGTATACACTACTCATCATTCCATCATTGTATACACTACTGCTAATTCAACAATCATTAACAGATAAGACTTATCATTTGTACTATTGTTGTGAGTATATTAAAAAAAAGTTAATGGCTATTGGACTAATATGAAGTCAATTATGAGGAAAGACAAAAAAGATAGGCCACATGATTTGGGGGATAATTGCTAGTAATGTAATTTTATTTGGACTATTATGGTCAAATCATAAATCTGCCACCGGGTGCATCCATTAAGCCACAAAAACTAATGAATCTGTCTCACAAGAGCATGCATGATAAGCAAACAATTGATATGATGATATCCCGAAATGACTAGTGTGAGTACTGGATCATAGCTAATTGCCAAACAAACTAATAGTGGTTATTGGAATTGACATGTAATACATTGCATATGGTCAGTCATCGAAAACATTGTTGTTTTATTAGCAGTATAATTGCATGCAGCAGTGGAAAATACAAAGGTTGTTGTCACTGCTGCATAGTCATAAATTATTAAATTGTATTCCTTATTTGGGAGAGTGAAGTGAAGTTGATTTCTTTCAGAACTATTTGTAATTGTGCAGCTAGATTCAGCTTCAACAGTAGTGGTTAGGGAATGGATTGGGAAAGTAGAATTGAAAGGAGATTTATATAATAAATGAGTTTCCTCTAGTTATAGAAATAATCACATCAATAGGTAGACGTTTTGGAATGGTTCCAATAGACTAGAGAGGGAAGCTATTGTATATTTGAAATTACTACTAGGAAGGAAGTTGCTGATTCTGAAAGACCAACAGCATGCAAATTCAGGTGAGGCTAATCTTATACGCAAATTCAGTCAGGTTTAGTACTTAGGATAAATGGTCAAAACTCTGCATAAATAGTCATCACAAGCTAGACTAGTTAAATTGGTGTAATTTTGAACCACTAAATGCTTGCACTAAATGATCAGGTTTAGTACTATCCTAGATTATTGCACTAAATGCTTATGGGGTGGTTCAAGATTATTTCAAGATTATGGGGTATGATTCTTTTTGCTGAGCTTGCACTATCCCTTGCTTGTCCTTGACTAAGCAATGACTTCTTTTTGAAAATCATTTTTTTAATAAAAAAATAAAAAAGAACCAATTCCATGCACCCCATAAGCATGAACATCTATCCACACATAAAAAAAATCATTTTTTTATAAAAGATGAAAGAAATCAGCAAAAAGAACCATACCCCATTAATCAAAAACCAAAATTTTCAAACAATCAAACATCAGCATACATCAAATAACCAAAAAACTGAAATGGGTGTTCATCAAATCAATAAAAAAATAAACTTCAACAGAACATTGGATGAAAAAATGAGATCAAAATTGAAGGTTATGAAGGAATTCAAAAACCAAAATTTTCAAACAACCAAACATCAGCATACATCAAATACCCAAAAAATTGAAATGGGTGTTCATCAAAACAATAAAAAAATGAACTTTGACAGATAGAGATACGGAGAGGGGGAGAGAGTTACCAATGGTGAAGAACGGCAGAGAGCAAGAAACCACAACGGAGAGGCACAAGCTGGGAAGAGCGGCGGTGAGCGAGCAAATATTTAACTATATTTAAGCTCCCTCATATTAATAAAACATCTGAAAGTAAAGATCACAATATGAAAATAATTATCATAGAATACAATATGGAAGTCTTAATGCAAACTCACCAACATTAACACGTATTAGCTACAGAAGGAAAGTTGCTTTATACTAATATATTTATATTTACAAGCAGTATAATCACAAAGAAATCTTTTGAGATTAATGAGAGGAAAAGATATGAACAGAAGACAGAATATTCTCAGAAAGGGAAAGATACAAGCATTAAAACAGAACAGTGTATGGCAGGACAGTGGTAGATTGAAGTTCTAACAAGAGTTACAAGATTCTTAGTTTCAAATTTTTTCTTAGATAAAAATGTTGGACCTAGTAAATGCTTAGACAGGAATCTATTATTGCACCATACAGTTGATTGACATCTGGGATTCTATAATACCACCCTAAAAAGAGCGATAGAACATCAAGGTAATAGATATACAAATATAATGAATAATTCTGAATTCTGGTTAATTACAAATTCAACTTCATTTTAATATTTATATGCAATTGTCTTGGCTGTACACAGAGAAAGTTTCCTTAGTCCAATGCAGAAAATAATCATGCAAATAATCTTTTCTTTAATATATATAAAACAAAGTCTATTTTAAAGAAATGATTGCAGACATCACCCCAAGTACAATAAGAGAATGTAAGACTCATGAGCAATATAACTATGTTTGCTGAGATATTAGAATCCACTAAGGGAAAGTAGTGGATAAAAGGATGTGAAGAGAAAGCATGTTGCAATAGAATTACAGACCATTATCATGAGAAATATAACTATGTTTACTACATGCTAGTAAGGTAGAGTATGACTAGGAAGTAGGAACGCGTGGAAATAAATTCAAACAAAGAATGGGAAATCAAGACAGGAACAACAACCATGTATAATAAGATAGTGAAGGAAAATGTAATGCCATGGAAAATAAGAAATCGATTTTGGGCAGGTGATTAATCAAGTGAAGGATAGTGGCATTGTACCAATTGCATTTGCTTATAGACAAACAGATTTACAAGAACTTGTGCAACATGAAGTGACCTTGTTAGCATAGATAGGTCTCAAATACAAATGTCAAAATCCACAAATTTAGCTTATCCAAATGCACCCTAATCCATGTCAAAAAGCACCATACAGGATATTGGAGCTTAGAAGTGCAATGCATTCAAAATCTGGTCATGGATTGTGATATTTTCAAATTCTTACAATGCCAAAAATATATATGTAACTTAGAAATTCTTACTATTGTTAAAAAAATTTCAGGCTATTGGAAATTTCTCAGTATTAAACAATAACAAGACTACAAACCTTAAAGCCAAATGTTCAGTTGCTAACCTATTTAATAGTCAAGTTATAGAGTAAATGAAAGTGACATACCAGAAGTTTGAATCATTTAATAAAACATGTTTTGAATTCATATGAAAAGTAATTAAAAACATAGTTCTGACTTTTAGTGCATCACAGTATCCTAGAGTCTACTCTCTATACTGTAAGAAATAGGTAACTGATAGTGTTTTGAGCTTATATAATAAATTTGAAGTGGTGTCTATATGTGTGTGTAGATAGCATAAAGACAAAGGTAGATAGCTAGAGTTTGAACTTGGAGCTTCACCTTGTTGGAGCACCATTGAATTTATTTCTTTTGTCTCTGATTTGGAGTGATATAGTTTTATGTCTACTTCAATTTTTATTTTTACTAAATCGATCTTTGTGCATGTCTAGCTTTTCTTGGTTGCTGAAAGTTTGTTTTCTAAAAGCAAAAGAGCTGAAGCTTCTCCAAACTCAGTAATTGGTTTATATAGTATTTAATTTAATTATGCTTCACCAGGGTTAATTGAGCCTGCCACTTTAGCAACCTTATTGGCTAAACTAGATGGGTCAGGCCGCTCCAATGTATCAAAGGTCTTGCCATCCTAGCTGACAGATAAATGACTACTAATCAAATACTAAAATCAAGTAAAGAAGATAGCAAAAAGGGGTCATCCCCCTCCAATGACTACTAATCAACTACTAATCAGCTACTAATCGTGGAGTTTTATGATTGGTGTACAATAAAGATTGAAAAAAAAAATCATAAAAACCAAGTCTTAATTTAAAATCTGCAAAAGCTTAGATATACAAATATAATAAATAATTTTGGTTAGTTACAAATTCAACTTCATTTTAATATTTATATGCAATTGTCTTGGCTGTACACAGAGAAAGTTTCCTTAGTCCAATGCAGAAAATAATCACGCAAATAATCTTTTCTTTAATATAAAACAAAGTCTATTTTAAAGAAACTTATGGAAGAGCACCAAACAAACAGGAAAGCAACAAACCAAAGGGATGGTTATAAAAATTGTTACCTCAAAAATAAGAAGATTGATAAAGACGGTTTCCTCTGATGGATGGCGGCGAAGCGGAAATCAGAGCCACTGATGGATAGAGACGGTTCCCTCTAATCTACTTTAGGGTTTGGGGACAGGGCAGTGATCGGAGGTTGAAGAATCGGCAGAATCGTAATCTCCGAGTTCAATTGACGGAAGAGCTTTCAAGGAAGAAAACGAAGAAGAGGAAAAGAGTCGATTGAGCACCCAATGAACTGAAAGAAGGTATGAAAGAAGAAGAAGAATCACAAAAATAACCTACAGAGAGAAACCAAACAACTAGGGAACTGAGAAGCAAGGGAACAAAGGGAACCTACCTCAAGAACAGTAACTGAGAGTCGCTGGTGGTCCGAGAGGGAGGTTGTTAGAAGATCCGGTGATGTGGGGCGGCGGAACGGACCAATTCTAGGTGGCAGCAGATCGGGAAACAATTTGGTTAGCTTTAGGGTTTGGCTTGCAGGAAACAATTTGTGGGAGATAAAGGATTTTAGAGAGGGTTTGGCGGTGAAAGACTTTGAAGCTTAAGGATTTGCGGGAAACAAAACTGCTCGCGCGCATAAAACCTTGAATTGTCATCGTCTCTTAATTTGGCTTCCTGGCTGTTGAAGACCGACGGGAAAGGCCGGTTAAAAATCTAAAAAAAAATTGCATAGCGTCAGTTGCAGGCACTTGACGTTAATAAAGTGACGTAAAACTCCTTTTTTCTTGTATGACTTGCAGCACACACTTGATGAAATCACCTATATGAGTGTCAAGTGAGGCCGCTTGCATGAGATCCTGGCGAGGTCTCTAGAGCACTCATGAATACCGAGCACGCGCAGGGCCTAGTAGCGCAACACCGCGAAAACAGCAAGAATTGTGGGGGTGTAATGTGATAATGAAACCTCTAACATATAATATGCGTCTTGGGTTCCATAGCTTGCTATACCAATTCACAGTATGTTATGTTTTATCTATCTAGGACTGGTTCCATAGCTTGCTATACAGCTCCGAAACATTACATCTACGATGTTAACCCAGAAAACCTCTTTTATAAATTTATTTTTCAACTTTTGAAATATGTGGGGGATTGTTGTATTTTATTGAAAATAAAAGGATATTTCAAAAGTGAGAAGTCCCACATTGCTTGGCTTTGGATTCACCAAAGTCTTCATATACTAAAGCTTAATGAGAGCTAGTAAACAAGTAACTAAAAGGGACTCCCTCGCGCGCACAAGCAGGGACCAACATGGCTTGGTTCAGTGCGAATCTTTCGATTCCCCCCCCCCCTGCGCGCTCGACTGGCTTTGTACTAATTTTATTAAATGAAATATTACTTTTATCAGCCTTTCCGTATACGCCCAATCATGGGTCGAAATGTTTTATGAAATAATTTGTAACGGAAAGCTCAGGTCGAAAACTGCAAGTTGGTCGAACCGATTGGCAATACAATCTGGTCGAAAACTGAAAGTTGGTCGAACTGACTAGCGAAAAGATTTGGTCGAAAACTGAACCTTAATTCCCTTTATTTTGTAACTGTCAGTTTCTTCCAACGACTTCTTTTTCTTTTAAACCCATTTATTCCGTAACCGCAGAGTTAAAACCTTTTGATTACAATTGATTTTCGAAACGGTTTTGACTGGCTATTGATTGCTGGAGCCTATGTCTCTAACAGCTATTTTTCTTAAAGCCTATATAAACAATTTCGGGTTGCACTTGAAAGATATCAGAAAACTCATTTTCCTACCTTCTTGAAAAAGAGCTCTGGGTTGCTCTCCTGTTACACAATCTATTCTTGGTAGTTCTGATACCTCTTTCGCTACTGCGATTGAGAAGACCCGGTTGTACCTCGGGGAATTTGCGCTGTAGAGGCGGATAAATTCTTCAGGGCAGTCGCAAGACGCCTCCGGTTGTTCATATAACATTTCTGTGTTTGCAGGTTTAATTTCGACAGCATCAGTACAATTCGACAGAAGGTCTTCCTCTTCGATAGTTTCTATTCCTGCACATTTAGTTCGCAGCAGTCCTTCACACTCAACAGCATCAGTCGAAATTTTGCTTCTGAAATTCGACTATAGAATTTCGACTGCAGTCAGCATCCTTCGACTACAGCCATATCAGCAATTTTCGACAACAATCTGAAGAATTTATCTCTGCTAGTTTTGTCTGAAGTACCGTGACTGCAAGGTCTTTCGTGGAAGATAAGTCTCCTTAACTATGCTTGTTGTGTTGTTTTCAATTCTTGATAAGTTGTTGGTCATATGAGTCGATTGGACACTACTAAAACAATATATTCTGAATATCTAGTTATATTGTTGTTATCATCAGTGTGTGATTTCCATCTGAAAAGACTCAATATATCTTGCAATCAATTAAAAGGGTTTCTAATTCACTTCGAATATTTTTTGGAATGAAGTACAATTCTGTTGTAGAGTGGAACAAAACCATTTATTTAATTTTGTTCGAAAGGCACCACAGATAAATACTGTTGCTTGCAGAATTATTACTTCATTCTTATACTAAAGTATATTAGAATTCATATATTACCCATTTATCATTGTTTGCTTTCTTCGGTTCCAAAATCTGAGTTTATTATGATTGCTATATCGTACATGGTTCAAATGAAATGATTCCCAAAATATTGTTCTAAGCATTTCATTAATTTTTCTGACTTTGTGGTGCTCCCCAAAATCTGTGCCAATTTTTATAGCAGACTTTAAAGAGAAAAATTTACAAAGAGAATGAACGAGAAGAATGATGATGACGGGGTGAATTCTTCGTCCTTAAGGTATCAAACGTCGATGACGACACCAGACTTTAAAGAGAAAAGTTACAAAGAGAATGAACGAGAAGAATGATGATGACGGGGTGAATTCTTCGTCCTTAAGGTATCACACGTCGATGACGACACCAGGTTCTCATCTTTCTTCATGTTCTTTCTTTGCACTTTTGTTTGGCTAGGTTTACGGTCAAAAGTGGCACCATGACTTTACATTAGGAGCTAAGAAAATTAATTGTGAAATTAAATATTTGCACTTGTTCATAAGAGTTCGACTGATGCTTACTTAAAAGGATTCTTATTTTGATTGAAATGATTGATTAATTGATTGGCTCTAGTGCATAAATTTTATTGTGATGTCCTTGTCCACCAAGTACAATGTCTTGGTTTTGGTGACTTATAGGTTATTAGTCGGAATTTTCTTTATCAACACTCTAGACTGAAGCACCTGATAGTGCCTTTGAATTCATCTTATGCATTATGGTTGTATGACATATAGAGTTCGACTACACCTTTACCTGGCACTTTCGACTGCTACAGTCCTCACACTTTCGACTGCATCTGTATATTCGATTACATCTGTTTTAGCAGTTTCGACAGAATCTATCTTTGCATCAGTTTTCGACAATACCACTTTGGTGTGTCAATTTTTCCTTTTATTGAAATAGCTTCATTGTGTGCCATGAAGAATTTATTTAGAGAGAGTTATACATATACAATTTCTTATATGACTTGATAGTTCTGTTTATCATTACTGGAACTTATATATGCATAGCATGAAGATAGAACCTTCGACCCCTATGATAGAACCTTCGACCACAATATGCTAAAACCTGATAAGAGATATTGTGCACTTTTGTGATGTATAGAGCTCAAAACAGATACCTACTGTTAGTAGGAAGTAATTAGATATTGCACCTTCTTGCTGAGCATAATTGCATTTGTCAAATTTAAATAATTGATATTTCATTGATAATTTCTCATTGCTAATGTGTCAATGTATATATCAATGAAGTAATTATTCATATTAAATAATTTTTCTAAACTTTGATGTGAAAGTCACACTATGAATAAGTGTAATTTGCGATACCAGACCATAAGGAAGTATGGTTGTATAACTCTATCACCAAAAACTTATTCTGATATACTTTAGAAGTTTAGATGCCTTGAAATTAAATCATTGAATATCCGTTATGTTTCTAACAATTAGTCAAAAGAAAATAGAGTCAAACCTACTACATTATCTGAGAATGTATACCAATCTTATTGGAAGGTTTTAGCTATATCAAATTATTGAGTTCAAAGCAACATGTTGTGTGTATTATGAAATTGTGAACTATTTGCAATTGCTATATTGTCCTTTATATCATATTAGTACAATAATGTGAAACTGAGAAATTGAAGTTGATCCTATCAAAGGAATTATATATGCACACAAATCTGATAACGATTTTGAACTTAATATAATGCGAATTGTTTTATATATAGAGTTTCAATTTGCGAGTAATATTTTCATGTGATATATTACTTTTGATGTTATGTTGGGTGAGGCATTGTGGGGGTTGATCTTGAATTCATGCTTCATGTGAAATTGAATTTTTTGTTATGCTATGCGTGGTAACTATATTATTAAGTCTCATGAGAAAGTGCATTAGAGACATGTAGCAGGTGTGAAAAGGTTCAAACCGTTAATGCTAAAATTGAAATATTTTAGAATCACCTTTTGACATGTTCAAATGCAGACTATAACAAGTCTTTTAGATTAAATAAAAGACATGGATAATTATCAGTTATAGGAATCTCTTTTAAGATATATGTAATATACATACTTTTGAGACCATTTACTGATATTTGAATATATGAGACATCAATAACATACTTGTGAAAATCCATAAATAGTTTATGGAAATGTTGTCGCTTAAAATTCAACTAAGCAGACCTGTATGTATAAGTATGTTATGAAAGTGATGTAGCTTAGAAATTACTAAAGCATTTCTTGATAATTATCTATTGAGGCATCATAGGCTATGTCACTATATACAGTATCCATTGTATTTCGATGACACTATGATGATAGCCATGTTTGATAATTATCTATTGAGGCATCATAGGCTATGTCACTATATATAGTGAATACCCATTGTATTTCAATGATACTATGATGATAGCCATGTTTGATTCACAAGAAAATAAATCTAAAAGTGGATTTATTTATGAATGGTTGTCACTTAGAAATTTTCTAAGTAGAGCTATACTATGGTGGTCACTTAGAAATTTTCTAAGTAGACCTGTATAATTACCTTATAGAGATTAAGGTTATTACTCAAAGCTTGATGATATAAAAGAATGAGGTTGTTACTCAAGACTTTGTGGTATATGAAATTGATTGACTAAGAGACGTCTTGGTCAATATTCCTTTATGGAAGAAATAGTGTCTTCCATAGTTGTGTAAAGTAGCTACAGATAAATGAGAAGGATTACATCCTTAATTTATCAGAAGTGAAATCTTATCAATCTTCTGAAAAATCCCTAGGGAAGAAATGAGTTTGTGATACATCGAGGGGAATGGGACTAAAGCCAACAGAAATTAAGAAGTGATGGTAACCCAACCTTTGTGATTGGAGATCCCATGAATAAGGTTCAATGTGGTAAAAACAAGTCACTTCTTGATATTGCTAGCACTGAAAAATTAATTCAAGTAATTAATTTTATTATTGTCCCTTCCTATGGTGTTATTGTGATGGTGCTAGACTGCAGGGTTAAAAAGATAAGCTTAAAGCTTTTAATGATTTTCATAGCCCTTATGGGTGGTGTATGACTTGCAGCACACACTTGATGAAATCACCTATATGAGTGTCAAGTGAGGCCGCTTGCATGAGATCCTGGCGAGGTCTCTAGAGCACTCATGAATACCGAGCACGCGCAGGGCCTAGTAGCGCAACACCGCGAAAACAGCAAGAATTGTGGGGGTGTAATGTGATAATGAAACCTCTAACATATAATATGCGTCTTGGGTTCCATAGCTTGCTATACCAATTCACAGTATGTTATGTTTTATCTATCTAGGACTGGTTCCATAGCTTGCTATACAGCTCCGAAACATTACATCTACGATGTTAACCCAGAAAACCTCTTTTATAAATTTATTTTTCAACTTTTGAAATATGTGGGGGATTGTTGTATTTTATTGAAAATAAAAGGATATTTCAAAAGTGAGAAGTCCCACATTGCTTGGCTTTGGATTCACCAAAGTCTTCATATACTAAAGCTTAATGAGAGCTAGTAAACAAGTAACTAAAAGGGACTCCCTCGCGCGCACAAGCAGGGACCAACATGGCTTGGTTCAGTGCGAATCTTTTGATTCCCCCCCCCTGCGCGCTCGACTGGCTTTGTACTAATTTTATTAAATGAAATATTACTTTTATCAGCCTTTCCGTATACGCCCAATCATGGGTCGAAATGTTTTATGAAATAATTTGTAACGGAAAGCTCAGGTCGAAAACTGCAAGTTGGTCGAACCGATTGGCAATACAATCTGGTCGAAAACTGAAAGTTGGTCGAACTGACTAGCGAAAAGATTTGGTCGAAAACTGAACCTTAATTCCCTTTATTTTGTAACTGTCAGTTTCTTCCAACGACTTCTTTTTCTTTTAAACCCATTTATTCCGTAACCGCGGAGTTAAAACCTTTTGATTACAATTGATTTTCGAAACGGTTTTGACTGGCTATTGATTGCTGGAGCCTATGTCTCTAACAGCTATTTTTCTTAAAGCCTATATAAACAATTTCGGGTTGCACTTGAAAGATATCAGAAAACTCATTTTCCTACCTTCTTGAAAAAGAGCTCTGGGTTGCTCTCCTGTTACACAATCTATTCTTGGTAGTTCTGATACCTCTTTCGCTACTGCGATTGAGAAGACCCGGTTGTACCTCGGGGAATTTGCGCTGTAGAGGCGGATAAATTCTTCAGGGCAGTCGCAAGACGCCTCCGGTTGTTCATATAACATTTCTGTGTTTGCAGGTTTAATTTCGACAGCATCAGTACAATTCGACAGAAGGTCTTCCTCTTCGATAGTTTCTATTCCTGCACATTTAGTTCGCAGCAGTCCTTCACACTCAACAGCATCAGTCGAAATTTTGCTTCTGAATTTCGACTATAGAATTTCGACTGCAGTCAGCATCCTTCGACTACAGCCATATCAGCAATTTTCGACAACAGGGACACTCCATGGATAACCAACGATAGTCCGAACCAAAAAAAAGATTAAGATAATTAGAGAAACATGATTAATTCTCAAGTTACTTGGTCGAGATCTACTATTTGTGTAATCTTAATTAATTGATTGATATTGTGTGAAGTATTTAATTTATAGTAGTTTGATAAAATGAGGGTAAAAAATCAAGGATAGAAGTTAAGATAAAATTGGGAGTTTTGAATTAAATTTCAATTACCCAAACTTAATGGACTATTTTACAATTAAAGCAATTGCAAAACAATCCCTCACTTAAACTATCATGCGCTTACCCTTCAACTGTCAACTGAGTCACTTGAGAGTTTTGCATGTGTTCAAGAGTGATGGAGAGAGAGAAGGGGGATTCGAATTTGAGGGAAGGTGAAATTAAAAATAAGAAATCTAAAACTATAAACCATGAATCTTCCCTAAAACCCATTCAAAGAACCTATTTTTAGGTTGCATTTAAAATGGGAGAGTATCATCATGAGAAAGTGCCATTTTACCTTCATTAGCCAGGTTTTAAAGGTTTATCAATTAATTGTATTTTTGACCCAAATCTATTTACATTTCCATTTGTTGGATAAAAGATTATTTCATTAAAAAGATGAATTTTTAACGCAATTTTGGAGTTGTTGCATGTTCCAACTTTAGAAAGAAAATGAACTTGAGAGGTTTAGAAGCAAGATTTGGATTGGAGAGGCTCAAATTCATGCAACAGAGTTAGAATGGAGGGACTAAAGTTGTATTGTGTAGAAAACAAAACAGTTCATCATTTTTGGAGGGACTAAAGTTAGAAAGCAATATTGCACCACTAGAAGAAGAATTTCTAAATTGAATTTACAACTTAAGATGTCATACTATAGATTAAACAATATTGCTTTAATTCCTATTAAAATGTTTCTAAAACAAAATTAGTTATAAATGATTTATCAATGATCTGAATGACCGACTGAGATGTTTTTAGATGCGTAGAAAAGCTAACAAAAAAACCTACAAATTTGTGAGATTATTGTGGCATAATATTGACTCTAATAGAGTTAATCATTTAATTAAAGTGTCTGTGAATTTCTCAAGGATAGTCGATCTTCACTTGTAAACCTATACTTATGTAACTTAGCTTCTTAATGCATGTTTAGGTTATTGATTGAACACTTAGAAATGTGTTATGTTGATAAACTGTTATATCCTGAGTTAAATAACCATAACATGTAAATCGAGGAAACGCGCATATGTCTCCGAAGTCTATATAGTATTGCTTTCTTAATCATGGAAAGAAATTAAAACCAATGAAATCAATAATAAATCTAATATTAAGAGAATCAAACCAATTTAAAATTTAATTGTTTTAGGTTAAGACAAACAATACACCATATTTAAAACTCATCGAAAAGCTGTCTTCTTCATCCCGTCTTCGTCTCTGTCGAACATTTTTTTTCTAGAAAGTTCAGTAAGTCACTGCAACTCTTCAAACCTCTACCCGTTTTTAAAACACAAACAATGCATTTAAATACCATTGAATTCAAAAATAATTTTCTCTTAAAATCATTTAAATCAAACTATAAAGCATACAACTTTTGAAATATGTTAATGAATACAATATGCACCAAAAAATCTCGGATAAACAATAACTATGAACACAATGGACATCGACACTTTCTTTTAAAATAATAATTAGCCTAAAGACAAACACCATTATGTGTATTATTTTTCTGGTTAAAACCATTGCAGCGATCTACAAAGTGTTCCAATGCTTTCAATAAAAAATTAATCTCCACCCATGTTTTGCTTCCACTCATGTTTTGCTTCGCCATAACCAACATGAAATTTATCACTGCAAAAATATACCCTAAGAGTGCGTTTGGATGAGGCAATTTTTTAGGGTAATGTAATCTAAGAGGGTAATTCAAATGATCCAAACCAAATTAACTTGTTTGGATAATTAATGTGAAGAATTTTTGAAATGAATGGATTTTATAAGGTATTTTAGTAAGACTAACTTTAGAGAATTTGAAATACCACCTAAAAGTGAAGAATTTGAAATTCCTTTCTTGCCAAGAATGTTCTTTAATTTTTTTTTGCACAATTATTTTCTTCAACAAAAATAATTTTTAAAAAATTCCAAATTGGTCCTTTTAAATGAATCTCTCTCTCTCTCTCTCTCTCTCTCTCTCTCTCTCTCTCTCTCTCTCTCTCTCTCTCTCTCTCTCTCTCTCTCTCTCTCTCTCTCTCTCTCTCTCTCTCTCTCTCTCACTCACTCACTCACTCACTCACTCACTCACTCACTCACTCACTCACTCAGGAGCATCAGCCAATTCATTTGAAATACAAAATTAATTCCCATAAAAGGTACCAATAGCACTCAAAATGAAATCTAGCCAATTTAAAATCACAAAACTAAAGTCCTAAACAATTAGTTTTTTTCTCACACATATTACTTTAAAGTGAGTATGATTATAGTCAAATAAGAATCATCGCATTTCCATAAGCTCAAATTTGCTAAGGTATGAGGAAACTTATTAGCTACTGTATCTTTTTGGTTTAAAAGATCATCTGCTGACGAACGCCCGTGGAGTTTTGTTCCCAGCTCTAGTAGTGGTTCTTGCTTGTTTTTCTTTTGTTCTTTCTTTCCACTTGTAATAAAAAAACAATACTAATATACTAATACTAATACAACACATTCACTTTCTTTTATGACAATTAATACAGCAACATTCAATTGTTGTAAAATTGTTGATGCGTAGTTTCTGTTTCAATTTTTTATTTATAAACCTATATAGCCTTGGGGTTTCATTACAACTCAGTGGTTGTAGTTTAGTGGTGAGAATTCCACGTTGTGGTAGGGACCGATCGACTCCCAGTGGGTCAAGCCCGACATCTGGTGAGTCGGTCTTATCGTCGTTGAACTCACATGTTATTCGACACTTGGGTAAAGTGAAGAATTTTAAAAAATATAAAAAAATGAAGAATTTTAATTACTCTATCGAAACATAAAATTTTAAGAATGGAGAATTTTAATTATCCCATCCAAACAATTACTTTTAAAAATGAAAGCATTTCAACCAATGCATTTCAATTGCCCAGAATTTGAAATCCCCTAAAATTTTCAAATGCCCCATCCAAACACACTCTAAGAGTATCAGGTCAAATTCGATGAAGGATATTGGACACCCACACCTATCTTATTTCGTATGGTACATTTTTGTTTTTTCTTTTCCATAAAAAGAGAAACCCTACATTGTTAAAATAAAAAGAAATCATCGGAAACCCTAAGCAGTAAACAATCGGTTCCTTCTGCGACGGTGACTGAAAAATCATCACTCTGTCTTTCGTCGATCCCCAAATTGGGCGTAGCAGAAATTCTCAATTCATCTCAGAAATCGTCCTCTTCACTCCACAATGGTCAGTTTCATTCACGCGCTCCTTCAATTACCTTCTCTTTGTTCTGCATCCATTTACTTTATTCACTTCACACTTTCAGTTCTACTCATTCACTCTATCAATTAACTGAAGGTTTTTCATTATTATCATTAAACAAACTTTTGATACTGGGAATTCTTGGTCTCTCACTATTATTGGTTTATTGGTTTACTGGTTTTTCACTATTGTTGATTAATTTTTTATTATTTTGGATTGTGTTAGTAAGTTTTGTGAGAGAAGTTGTGAGAAAGGTGGATAATTTACCTGAACTTTGTTGCTTGTGTTTTGTTTCACAATAGTCAAATAGAGGAGGAAGGGAGCGGTTTAAGAGGGATTACTCTTCAAGATATGAAGATAATAAGGGAGATGGGGCTACCCGGCGAGGCGGAGGTGGAGGTGGGAGCAGCAATAGCAACAGTGGCAACCCTCCTTCGAGGCACCTTTGGGTTGGGAATCTATCCCACAGCATTGTAGAGGATGATCTTGCCCATCATTTCTTACGGTATGGGCCGGTAGAGAATATCGCATTCCAGCCTGGCCGAAGCTATGCTTTCATCAACTTCAAGGTGGATGAAGATGCTATTGATTCCATGAGAGAACTGCAAGGTTTTCCTCTTGCTGGCAATCCACTTAGAATCGAATTTGCAAAGGCGGTCAGTGTTGCCAATCTTATACTGCTTGTTACTTTTCCAGCTGATTATATGTATATATCCCAGAAATTTAATTTTGATCAATTCAACTCATTTAATCAAAGCCACAATATTGGCTTAGACATAAAACTGCAAAACTTGCAACAAAGCCACAATATTGGCTAAGAGATAAATCAGCAAAACTTGCAACCAAAAAGTAAAGCACATTACTGGCTTAGAGATAAATCAGCTAAACTTGCAATAAAAAATACATTCAATCCATGAAATTAAGTTGCTCCACAATATACACATTGCAGTTAAAAAAAGCATGATGGAAAGTTGCTTTTCGGTTTTTAAATAAACATTTCCCTCCAAACCATGATACAAAATGATAACTCCACTTGTGCAACTACTTCCAAATGGACGAAGATGCCATTGACTCCATGAGAGGACTGCTAGGTTTTTCTTTCGTTGGCAACCCGCTTAGAATCAACTTTGCAAAGGCGGCCAGTGTTGCCCATCTTATACAGCTTGTTACTTTTTCAGCTGATTATATTTATATGTATGTACCTCAGATGTTCAGTTCAATTCAATTCAATTCAACTCATTTAATCAAAGCCACACTATTGGCTTTTACATAACATAAATCAGCAAAACTTGCAATAAAATAGTAAAGCCACAATATTGGCTTATACATATATCAGCAAAACTTGCAATAAAAAAATACAACATACTAGTCACCGTTTTCCATGTACATTTCCAGCATGGTAATTGATAAGGTTCAATCCATCAAATTAAGCTGCTCCACAATATGCACATTACATTTAAGAAAAGCATGATTGAAAGTTGTTTTTTCGACTTTTGAGTACATGTTTCCCTTCAAACCATGCTGCAAAATGATAACTCCTACTCCAAACATTCAACCAACTACTTCCAAATGGATCCATGCAGCACTGCTCAGTTCTTTAACACATTTTGCAAGTTCTGAATGAGATTTCCTTATTGTTGAATCTCGGGACAAGAAATTTTCAATGTTGTCTCCTTGGTGAATACTATCAATGATTTAGAAATCACATGTATAAAAGGAACTCAAAAAATGGGGGGATTGTACTGCTCCTGCTACCTTGGGGCAAATTAAGTAGCCAAATATCAGCATCTTCTGGTTAGACTTCAAGAGAAGACTAGGAGTTAATCTGGAACTTCAATACAAGGACAAATACTGCAGAGTAAAAAATCTAAGTTTGGCATTTGGTTGAACTTCTTATGTTAATATACCGGCTTCAATAAAATCAATAACTTCACAAGATTTTTATTGAGGAATTATTTCTTAATGTTTAATTCTTTAACATTCAGTTGAACATTTTAGCATAATATTTTTCTATATTTTTTCTTCATTTTGAGCTACACATGCCATAACATTTATGGCATATGTATGGTTTAAGACTGTAAAGAACAAACAAAAAAATTTACCCAAAATTACAACTGAAGGAAAATTAGAGAAACTTAAACAAAGGTTCATCATCTGTAGAGTATGAGCAAAGTAACCCGGTTAGCATATTATTCAACCCAGTATATGAATAGATGTTTCCACCAGTGCAATAAACAAAAAGGAGAGACAGTTTTGGCACATGTTATCTGAAATTGTTTGGTAGATTTTCCATGCCAATAGCTATAGCTATTTATCTTCAAGTATTAGCTCCATTTATTTCCACTATACTTTAAAAGATCTACAGAAAGCAATTAAAAAGCAGGACAGTTTCTAAGAGCAAGCACTTAGTGGCTCATTATCTAATGTCACCAATCACCATAGATGTTACTCATTTCAAATGCCAGGAGTCCCTTAATTATGACACGCTTCTGTTCACCATCAGGGTTGGCAGACTGTCTATTATTTGCTAACCGTTTAAATCCTATGCTTAACATGTCCTTTTCCATAGGGAATTTGGAACGGCTTGATGTTAGCAATTTAGTGCTATTGGGGACATGTAATTCAGTGGCATAGTTGAACTTATTGTTTGAAATAAGTTTAGAACAAATTCTTTAAGATGAAGAGAAGATAACTTCAATGTAATTCCTCTGCATTTTGTTAGTAAAACCCCTTAAAAAGGCCTTCTGCATCAAACCAAATGCCCAATGTTATGGGAATCTGCTGTTGTGCCAAAGAAACCTTAACAATACAGCAGTTAAAAATAAACAATGTGAAACAAGTCATTAATATTTGTGCATATGCTGGTGAAGTACCTGCATCACTATTAAAAGTAAAGAATTTTCAAGAACGTATGCAAAAAGTTCTTCTGCAAGAAATCACTAGAAGCAGGGAATTATAATTAGTTTTGACTGCCATTTCTGTTTCCATCCAGAGCTCCAAATTCCTGCATCTAATCTACTGGAGAAAATGGTGTTGATTTTCTACATGAAAGTGATTATGCTTATTGTCCAGATGCCTTTAGAAGTATCAAAATGCACTTTTATTCATTTAATGTGCCTGTAAGCGCTGCAATGGCATGGCCAAACAGGTTCTATGTTAATGACTTGTTGGAGCATGTACAAATACAAGCATAAGAGGAAAGGTTAACTTATGAGTTTTATTCCTTCATATCTGAATCTTAAGAGAAATGGTTAATTAGATGGGGCATGTACAAGTTCAAGCAAAACATGTCAAGTTTGTTACCTGATAATCTATTCTATTATTGTTGAGTGCTTTGGTGACAGTGTGAGCACATTTTTTTTCCAACACACACATGCCTAGTAATAATTACCCCTATTGAATCTTTCATGCTCAAAATGGCAATTGGCCTCAATATACGTAGACTTTTTCATGAAAAACAGGTTAGGAACTATATGAATGGCAGCCTGACTGCAATTTCATACGCAATGCACTCTGAATCCAATATCATCAACAAGATGATATACCTCAAACAATTCACATGTAGCTTGGCTGATGACATTACATCCCAATTTGGCACTTGATTGAGCTGACACTCTTTCATCTTATTTCTCTAGGAGGCAAGAGGGTATCTAAGCCTAGTCAGCATTTCAGAAACAACCACAATAGTATGCATGTGATCTCTATACTAGTTAGCACCCAAATCCTTGATCTAAGAACTGAAGAAAAGTAAATAAGGTGTTTTTAAAGCCAAAACTCATCACTTGAATCGTAACGATGGCATCCTCATGCATCACTAAAATGACACAACGACATCTCTAAGAAAGTGGGAGTGATCAAAATTACAAATAACTGTGAGCTTGTGATAGAGTTTATTAATCTAATTGGAGAGCAAGTCGTAACAATTGGAGAGAATAACAGAATATTCATCACCATAAACCTAACCAGATAGTAAGCGAGCCACAAAATGCAGGAACTGCAGTCATTGACTAAATGACTGTAGAGGATTTCATTCCCAAAAATTATCAGGGTTGACCCTCGTAGTGTAAACCCATTTATAACCAACATTAGCAGCAGGTAAAGAAGTCAAATCTTAAGTGTTGTGTTCCAAGGCATGCATTTCATCCAACATAATTGTACGTTGACTATTAGAAGACAGGTCAGGAATACAAAAAGCCTACAAAGAACTTAGCAGAGTTAAGATAAATCATAGACTATGGAATGGAATAAGAGAAACCTATACCCGATGTGTATGATATTTATACAACAAAACAGGCTAGTAGTACAATATAGTTCAATATAATATAGAGGACATATTTACTCTCATATTCACTACCCATGTACTGAATGCGCTATTTTAGCACTCCCTCTCAAGTTGGGTCATAGATGATAAAATCATAGCCAATTTGTTAAAAAAAATAGTTAGCCTTCCATTACTGCCTTTGTGAGGATGTAAGCAACCTGTTCTTTAGTACCAACATGTCTTGTGAATATAAGTCGTCGTTGGATCTCTTACCTAATGAAATGGGAATTGGCTTCAATGTGATTTATCCTTTCATTTGTTTTGAGGCTATTTAATCTAACTAAATTACCTAACTTCACTAGGAATCTTAGTCTTACTCGGACTCTCAATATAATTTACTTTTATGAATTTGAATTCTGATTTTGAAACATTCTAAGTGTGTTTACCTATAGGTTCACTTGGTAGTGATATAAAATATCCCGTTTTAATATCACAAAAGGGGAGTGTCATCTATCCATACATTATGGCTATCTAAGTAATGAGAACATTAGTGATGTGGCATAACTTGTTCTGGCCAATGTGACCATGATGTGACATAACATATTCCAACCAATCTACCCAATGATGTGCTTTTGCTATATGTCTCAATTGAACAGAAGGCGTGAAATAAGCCACTCTTAGAGGCCCAAATAAAACTTTGTTGAATCTTTATAACCAGGGTCAGTAATACATTAGTTTTTGGTAAGTGCCTAAAGTATTGTTTGATCTATGCAGTATGTAGCCGATTCCACCTTGTGGGAGATTGACTGTCTTTACATACTTTGTTCGTCCATATTTTTTTGGTCAAGTCCTCATATAACTGATGTTACCAAATTTCTTCTCATGTAAAAGTAAATCTTTGTCTTTGTGTTGGGTATATGCTCAAGTTTTGATTGTGCAGTTGTTCCAATTCAATGGGTTTAGCTTCTCATCTCATGCCATCATTAGAAGCAAATGATTTGCTTCGTACTAAGCAATCTGTCAAAGCAAAAGCATGCTTGTTAGTTAAGTCTTAGTGCTCCAAACGTACTGCATTTTCACATATAATTTATATTCTTGATCACAGGAAAAGCCATCGACAGTTACACGCGATAAAGACTACTCGCGGGATGAACGAAGACCAGCATTAAGAGGATCTCCTTTCTCCCAAAGAGAGTTTAGAGGACGTCATGGTAGCCCTGAACTGCATTATTCTGATAAATCCCAGCTGAGTGATAAAAATCCAGAGCCCAGTGAGGTTTTGTGGATTGGATTCCCAGCTCAGATGAAGGTGGATGAATCAATTTTGGGAAGGGCTTTTTCTCCATTTGGTGAGATTGAGAAGATTTCTACATTTCCAGGTCGCAGTTATGCATTTGTTCGCTATAAAAGTCTTACTTCAGCATGCAGAGCATTAGATTCTCTGAAGGGAAAGTTATTTGGGAATCCCCGTGTACATATTTGCTTTGCCAAGAATGAGGGAGGTTCATCAAGCAGTGGGAAAAGCTCATTTGATGCCCCGCGTTCCCCATCATACAAGTCAAGTGGTCGTGATGGACCTTCTGAGAACTTCAGATTCAGTGGAGATCAGAACATTTATTCTCCAAATCGTTTCCCGAATCGGGATTCTGATGCTTATGATTTTAACATAAGGGGTTCTTCATGGGCTGGTGGAACTAACACATATGAACAAAGGATAATTGGAGAGAATGGGACACAGCTTGGAGTATCACAGGAATTCTTTGAACATCTATATAGTCCATCAAGAGAAAGACACATTCAGCTGGGTGATTTTCCTCAGAAATTTCCTCGAAAGGGTGAATTTTTTGGAGATCTGCATGGCTTGCCAAATGATGTTCCTTATCTACATGTGCCTAAAAAGCTTAAGACTGGTTCTTCTCCTCCTGAGAGAGAGCTTCCAGAGTACCCTTTCTCCGAGTTAGAAAAACAGAAACATGTTTTCCCAAGATTATCATCTGAATTTCCTCACCGTGAGCCTTTTGATAAAAGCTTCAATGCTGGAAATTTCACTTATGGACAAACATTTGATCACCAACAAAGTTCACCTCCGCCTCGTTTAGATAGACATGAAGGCTGGAAACCTTATGATAGTTTCCAAATGGGTCCTGGTGCAATGCAATCAAATATTGTTGAGAAAAAAAGATTTACACCCGAACTTGATAATTCATCTTTAACTGAATGGAAATGGGAAGGAACCATTGCTAAAGGTGGAACTCCTGTTTGTCGTGCCCGCTGCTTTCCTGTGGGGAAAGTCCTAGATATGCCATTGTAAGTATAAACTATTTTATTGTCCATACATAGCTAATAGCTAATTTCACTGTCATTATTTTCCTATTTATTGTTTTATGTTGGACTTTAATGTCTATACATTGAATTGATTTCAGACCAGAGTTCTTAGATTGCACTGCAAGAACTAGTCTAGACATGCTTTCAAAACATTACTACCAAGCAGTTGGTGTTTGGGTTGTTTTCTTTGTGCCGGGAAGTGATGCTGACATGGAACTCTACAATGAATTTATGCATTATCTGGAGGAAAAGCAACGAGCTGCAGTTTCCAAGTTGGACGACAAGACCACTTTATTTCTTGTACCTCCATCAGATTTCTCCGAGAATGTGTTAAAGGTACCTGGTAAATTGAGCATATCTGGTGTTATTCTGAGGTTGGACTATTCTAGTTTAAACCATGGTCCCATACTCAATGAAAGAGAAGTGAAAAATGAAAACCTGTTTTCCTATAATGAGAATATATCGTATCCTAAGTCGTCATTTCCATCAGAATTGGGCCATTCCGGAATCAACAATCTTTCATTTTTGGGAAATAAATTTGCAGCAGCTCCATTGGCGTCGGATTCAGCTAGTGGTGTGCCTAGCATATCTGAATCCCATTACGAAAGAAGTCACGACTATTCTTCCTTCCAGCCTCGGCCATCTGCACCAAGTTGGTCTTCTCATAATCTGCAGAATTTTACCTCCAATAGAACTTTACCTCCACATCTAATTAATGGTGCTGTTGAACCTATTGCCGAGCAGCGTCAGCCAATCATTCCAAGGGCAGTACCAGATGCAAACTCAGCTCAACATTCCAGTGGAGTTTCTGGTATTCCATTGTATGGTAATACTAATAGCAACTCATATAATCCAGAAATGAGACATTTTGATCCTTTATCAATGCCTGTGGGATCACTGCCACCAGAGCAGCTTGCACAACTAGCTGCAACTCTTCTTGAACAGCAGAGACAATCAGGAAGCTCTTTAAACACATCTTCATTGGGAGATCCGAGGCAGAGCAACAGATTTAATGGGTCTGAAACCTCATCCAGGCCATCATATGCTGCAGAAAACAACCAGGTGAATTCTGAACACTCAATGTCTCAGTTTGGTCAAGTTCAACAGTTGCAAAAGCAACAGCAGATGTCAAATGTGCCTCAAATGTCACAGATGGTTCAAAGAGAACCACAAAGAGGAGTTAATGGAAATCAGCAGTTGGCAGATAGTAGCTCGCAGTCGCAGTCACAGGAAGATGCTGAAGCAGATCCACAGAAACGTCTACAAGCAACACTACAGCTGGCTGCTGTTCTTCTCAAGCAAATTCAGCAAGGAAAGGGAACTTGAGAAGTGCTGGGGGTTATCAGCTGTTTCTTTCCTGATTTTATGTCTTGGCACACAGCACTACAACGTGGATAAGTGATTGTCATATGGTTGGTTAGACTTGTCATTAATGCAGTGGGTTTTAGCAATGTATTTTCTAGTAGATATACTGTAATTCTTTACTTTGCACTATCAAGTTCTTTATCTACTGTAGTTCTTGGTTTTGCACTATCAGTTCTTGCTCCATATTTAGTTTGTCATTTCGTTTGTCTGGGAAGGTCAAGTAAGATATTCAATTCACTCCACTCACTGCACACATTATCTAGTCTCCTCAATTTAATGATTTTTGGTGAAATTTATCGATGTTTAGTTTGCATAAAATTAAGGACTAAACATTGATTAATTTTTTTTAAGGATTAAACTTGATAGAAAAGTATTTATAAGAATTAAAAACATATTTAAATCTAAATTTAATAATCTTGTATCCATTTGCTCTACGGTGTATAAACTGTATGGGGCTGCTTGTTTTCGATTTTTTCCCGGTCCACTTTTATCCAAAGCTACAAAATTGGAGCTTTTGCTGAACGCGACTCTGGACAGAAATTCATTGACTTGTGCTCGTACGAATTCAAAACAAACACATGATTGAATTCCAATAGGATATAAACCAGCATTCAAGACATGGTTCACCGCAACATAAACATCGTCTTGCAATCATAGGACTAGTTAGACAATTATTTTCCTATATTTGTAACAAGATTAATTAATCACTTAAGCAAATGTTACTAATATTATTTATTTTAGGTTTTAATATATTTTTGGTTCGTGTAATGTCTCCAGGTTTTCATTGCATGTCTTGAATTTTTTTTTGCTTCCAAGTGATTTCTGTAATACTTTTATTTCACTATGGTTCTCGTTTTGTTTTAGTCCATTTGCTATAATTTTCGTTCATAATTGGTCTATGTATAATATATGGACTAAGACAAATAGAAAAGTATATTACAAAATGAAAGGTATAAACCTTTCATTTTATTTAGCATTTAGTAATTGTACCGTACGTGTAGCTGAAGATGAAAGATTTTTGTTTTGCAATTGTTATTTGCATGCAGACTGAACATCATATCCACCCTACGCCAACATATAAGCTCACAAAATCACAAACTTGACGATGCTTCTTATTTGATGCACGTAACAAATGGATTGCTTTATTATGGCATATTCTTCAAGAATAATACCTGAGAATAATTCAATTAAATGATAAACAAACATGTCATTGACTTATTACTCTGTGTCAGTATGTGCCAATTGTAACCCTGCCTGCAATGCAACTTCAACATAAATTCGTTTCTTTATATATTCACCTTTCTTAAGTAATTCTTCAGTGTCTCTAAACTAGTAATGCTCTTAGAGCCCTTTGCATATCCTCAGCTAGAAACCCACATCACTGCATATATGGAATCAAATTTTGGAACAAATATGGCTCATAGGTGAGGCACCTTCGTTGATTACTAAAAAAATTAAATTAGTGACGGAAAATTTGAAATCTGTCACTAATTCTAGTGTTAGAAAATTTTGTAATGGAACTAGAAATGAATTTCACATTCTTCGTCGCTACATTTTAGAAGTAAACAAAATTGTAGTAATGTGTAACACTGACTTGGTGTATGATTAGATATGCAGTAGTTACAGGTGCAAACAAAGGAATTGGACTAGAGATAGTGCGGCAACTAGCATCTTTAGGCGTTGCGGTTGTCTTAACAGCAAGAAATGAGACAAGGGGAGGGGATGCCACAAGGAAGCTTCACCAGATAGGTCTGTCAAATGTGATATTCCATCAGCTGGATGTTTTGGACTCTCTCAGCATCCAGTCATTGGCCAAGTTCATACAACAGGAATTTGGCAGGCTTGACATCTTGGTTAGAAGATTATTGCTTTTATAGTTCTAACTTCTAAAATAATATATCTGTATATCTTTAAAAATTAACATCATGTGACTTACAAGTAAACTGATAACTTGATTTGTGCAGATTAATAATGCAGGAGCATCATGTGTTGAGGTAGATAAAGAGGGTCTAAAGGCCTTTAATGTGGATCCTGCAACTTGGGTAAGATCAAATTTCTGCAAAATTACCAGAATTTCTAACTTTATATTTTTTTAAACAAATGACAGAAATGGAATTTTTATGACTTGTGAATGCAGTTGTCAGGAAAGATTGACCACACCTTGTTCCAAGGAGTTATTAAACAAACTTACAAGAAGGCAGAAGAATGTTTAAATACCAATTACTATGGTGTCAAAAGAGTAACTGAGGCCCTCCTTCCCTTGCTAAAATTATCATCAGCAAAAGCAAGGATAGTGAATCTCTCTTCCCTCAGGGGTGAGTTAAAGGTATGCATACTAAGGTTTGTTTATACTCTATAATTATGCATTATATTCTAGCATGTGAAATTGAATCACGATTGTGTGCAGAGGATTCCAAATGAGAGTCTGAGAAATGAACTTGGAGATGTTGAGGAACTGTCTGAAGAGAAAATAGATGGCATAGTGAAGAAATTTCTGTATGATTATAAAGTATATGCCGTTGAAGTTAATGGATGGCCCCTGATGCTTCCAGCATACAGCATCTCCAAGGCCAGTCTCAATGGCTATACAAGAATTCTTGCCAAGAAAAATCCAAACATGCTCATAAACTGTGTTCATCCTGGCTTTGTAAGTACTGATCTTAACTGGCAGAGAGGCAGCATGACAGTAGAGGAAGGTGCCAGAGGACCAGTCATGCTTGCCCTTTTACCAGATGAAGGCCCTTCAGGTTGCTATTTTGATTGCACTGGATTAGCAGAATTTTAAACCTTAGATTTCTTCATAAGCCATTCCCATATAAATGGTACTCAGACAACAATTATATTTAAAGAACTTGATTTGTTCTATTATTATCACCATGGAAGTAGGAATAGCGCAACTAGTGAATACTCCCAGAGTGCCAACATCTCATTTGGGAACGTTGACCACAACATCAACATATTACATAGGTAAACTAGCTACAGATAAATGGATCATCTTGTCTCCCTAACAGCACATGTACTAAATTAGATTTTTACATTTTACCCCCAAAAATGCCCAACTCTTTAAATTCACAGCACAGCACAAAAGCTTTTTCCTCAAGGAAATAAATCTTGAATATCCACAATATCAGCAAGGACACCTGCTGCAGTAGTGTCATTTCCAGCTCCAGCACCTTGAATAACCAGTGGTTGCTCGCTATAGCATCGAGTGTATATTTCCAACTGTCATTTGCATCCATATACAAAATAGTCAAGTTTTTAAGTTATTGCTCCGGAGAGCTAAACTTGTAATATATAAGAATCCTAATTAAAAATACACAACTCTAACAGCAAGAACATAAAAGAAGCTTACCAGATTATCACTTCCTCTTAGTCTTCCTAAGGGAGAATTTTTTGGAAGCTCTCGAATACCAACTTCACACCTACGAGGTGGGGAACTTATTATTATTATTAAAGGAGTCGCAATATTTAAAATTAATAGCTTTAAACATCAAACATTACCAAATTATATGCAACGATTGAACTAAAAAAAAAAATCATATGTGCAGAGGCGCAACAGCAATGCTTGATTGAACACAAAAATATGGGAGGAAAAAGAAGATACCTTGAACCCTCAATCACACAGACATAGCGCAGAACATTTCCATTTGAAGCTGCCTTCTCAACTCTGTCTTGAATATCGTTATCTAGCAACAAGAGTCCACGGCCCAAAAAGTCTTCGACAGTCATTACATCAGGCCCCATTTCTTTGGGATACAAGCTCTCAATCTGTGAAATGCATTATAAAAATATTAACATTGGGGGGGAAAGTGACCCAAATATAGAAAAACTGGGACAGAGAAGTAGAATATGATAACTGCCAAACACACCTGAATGCTAACCATATTAATTCGACGCCCAAGTATTCGAGCAAGAATCAAAGCCTGTTTCAATATTGGCCCAAAAAGCAGAATTTGCATTATAAATTTCAGTTGATGTTCGTAAAACTTAATTCAAAAATAGTGTGTCCCATGATAAGAAACGGTCCACTTAAAAGTTGAATAACTCCAATATCAAAATCTGGAAATGAAGCCCATACCCCATTAGTCACAACGTGCATACACCATAGATTCTTTCAATAGCATGTGACATTTTTCACAACCAAAATCACTGAAGTGTCATGCATGAATTGTGCTAACTTGGGCCAATGAAACAAATACAAGAGTTTTTGGATAATGCAGGAACAGCTACAAAACTAAACTTCACAGAAGAAAAACAAACCACATTTAACCTTTCTAGCGACATCCATTCCACCAAGGTCATCACGTGGATCTGCAACATAATAATATGAATATATAATCCACAAGTAAATTATCAAAACTAATCGTATAGCAATTAGCAAACGGAGCCCAATAGGGAAACAGCAAAAATAAGATTAGTCATACCTAAGTCTAATTCACAATGTTAATGGCATGTTCAAGTAGGGAGAGTTTAAAGGAAAAAATACATCTAGTTGAACTAAAATGTTGAAATCATAAAAAAATGTTGCAATTGCAGGATCTAGATAGGGAAGGAGGAAAAAAGAAGATAGTCTCCGAATAATAAAATTTAGATTGATATGCCGTGTTCTCATAAAAATACTGATCCAATAGTCTTTTACTAGTAATTAGGTACCAATAGTGTCGAATTACTAGTACAAGCCCACTTATACAATAAGATGATTGTTGAAATAATAAAGACTTGAATATATTTGATAATAGCTTGATTGACTGATTACAAAGACTAAACACTAACCCCTATTTATAGGGATAAATAGACTCAACCCTAAATAACTAAATCAGGAAACAAATCATAATAATAATGACGTAATATGAAAACTTATCCTAAGAGATAATCTAAGATACTCTAAGATAAGAAACCAATCTGACTATGATACTCTAACATAATATCATGACATTATATGCTATTTTCTTATATTCTAACACTCCCCCTCAAGCTAAAGCTTATTAAGCTTTTAGCTTGTTACAAAATATGCCCTTGAAGAAGAAAAACCAAACTGCAATAGTATTGGGCCAGCGGTACATGACAGCTGAGAGCATAATCGGAAGGTGTCACCACATCAAACTAAACCAAACTGGACCGGTGTTCACTCTGGCAGCTGAAGTCCAAACTTGAAGATGCCACAACTTCAAAACAAAGAAGATATTAAGCAAGTGCTCACATTGGCAACTGAAACCTACACAGGAAGTGTCACATCTTCGAAACCAACTTAAATAATATTGAGACAACACTCACTGCTGAAACTCAAATAGGAGAATGTCACAACTTAGATCCAAACCAAAAACAATATTGGACCAGCGCTTACAGCAGCTGAAGTCCTAACTGAAGGTGTAACAACTCCAAACCAAACTGAAACATTTCATATGTGACTGGTGCCGATGACTCAACTTGGACAACGGGACTACTAATGGACTATTTCATCTATGATTGGGGCCGACGACTCAACCTTGACGTGGTTGGACAACGGGACTACCAATGGACTATTTCATCTGTGATTGAGGCCGACGACTCAACCTTGACGGTGGTTGGACAACGGGACTACCAACGGACTATTTCATCTGTGAATGGGACCGACGACTCAACCTTGACTGTGGTTGGACAGCGGGACTACCAAAGACTATCTATAGTGTGCTCGGATTGTTAACTAGAGAGCTTGCCATTAGAGACTGACAAGGCAGAAAGCACATTAGATAAGAGTGACTTGGACAGATGACAAACAAAAAACTAGAACCAATGAACAACCTAAAACAAAAAGATGCGTGAAACCAAATCCGAAAGCGATACACAATGATTGAGCAGTTGATATGACATAAATGCAGAAACAGAGGGCCAAGAATTGATATATCTTGACTAAATCAGACTATAAACAGACCAAGAACACTGAAACAAACTCGAAATAGACCAAGAGCACTGAAACAAATTAGAGACAGACCAAGAACAGTATGAACACTGTTCAACAGTACCTAAACAAGCAATATCTACCAGAAAAATGCCTAAACCAAGAGAGAGAGAAATGGCAATTTGTACTGTACCACGTATAACCAGGGACCAAACTCAATAAATAACCATAGATCCGGGACCAGGAGAGAGGCGACGCCGGCGATGAAAAGAAGCACAAGAACGGTGGCCGGACGCGCCTCCACGCGCCGGTACTGTGGACGAACGTGAAATAAAGACGCTGACACTGTTTCCGCGCGTGACGGCGGAGATGGGAGCGAGATTTCAATGGTAGGCCGGTCTGACATAAGCGGTTCTGATGGTGGTGGCGGTGCACGATGATTTGACCTGAAAGATGGGTTTCTAGACTAAACAATGTTTAAGGAGAGAGAAAATGGAAACTGAGTCTGAACATGGACGAAGAATGGCCTGGTGAAGATGGACCTTTGAACAGTTGAGTAGATCGGCGAATTCCGCCCCCTATTGGTGGTGGTTTTGCCGTAAACGATTGCCGGAAAAATTTTCCGGTGGCGGCTGACGGTGGTGGGTCTGCCGGAAACTGAAAAGACACGCCAGAAAGTTGAAAACAGCAGAAGAAAACAGAAACTAAAATAGGGTTATGGCAACTGTGAGAAGATATCAATTGAAAATTAAAAGGTGGTGTCTGCCGGCGGCGGCTAAGAGGCAGAACTTGCTCTGATACCATGTTGAAATAATAAAGACTTGAATATATTTGATAATAGCTTGATTGACTGATTACAAAGACTAAACACTAACCCCTATTTATAGGGATAAATAGACTCAACCCTAAATAACTAAATCAGGAAACAAATCATAATAATAATGACGTAATATGAAAACTTATCCTAAGAGATAATCTAAGATACTCTAAGATAAGAAACCAATCTGACTATGATACTCTAACATAATATCATGATATTATATGTTATTTTCTTATATTCTAACAATGATTATTGACTAATCCTAATTAAGGAAGCAAACAATAAAACATAATAAATAAGAAACAACTCCTAAGATTGCTTCCTTTTAATGAGAATAGATGACTGAATGAATCCACAACATATTGAGTTACAAGTTATTCTGAAGATATGCTACGATATTCTAAGATACTCTCTAGACGTCTTCACAAAAATAACAAGTTTCAATTGTTTATAAGCACTTATTATGTTATCTTAAGAATCTGCAATGAGGTGGAGAGTAAAAATTGTCGGGCAAAGTTGTGATGGGCCTTACAATTTACCACATTTTGTTTCCCATCTGAAATGGCATTTCAGCCTTAGTAACTGACTAAAACTGAAAAAATGGCCACACTTGGTGTAAGCATCTAGAATAAGTTGGAAATAGACATTTGACATTACAAATTTTGAACATCGATATAACTATCTCGAACGAAAACAAATCAATGGAAGACACCAGTTGACATCAACATAAGAATTTTAGATTGACAATAACAGCGAGGGTGCTGCCAGTAGCAAGCAGCTGATAGAAAGATGCTATTGACCAGTGGGATATAAGTCATTGATGTGGATGGAGGTTATTATACGACAATTAAGTTTGTTCCAATGAGAGAAGATTCTTATAAGTAATGTGTTCAATTGTCATAGCTCCAAAGAACAAGTGTTCCTGGGCTGAAAGAACTTAAAAAAAGTATTGTAGAACATTGACATGTCAATTTTTACATTTAGAAAACATACAGATCAATCAGCTTCATATAATAATACAATGTCAAAGAAGTAGTCAGTTACCCGGTTCAGTGTACCCCAGACTTTTAGCAGCTTTAACAACTTGGCTCAGCGGCTTTCCATCTTCAACCTCACTCATTACATACCCCAATGTCCCTAGTAAGAGTATGCAGCATAAAATTCAATATAAAATTACCAATACCTTAGATTTATGTGGAAGACTGCAAACTAATAATGTGTGATCAAGCACCCAAAAAATAATATCTCGCATATAAAAATAAAACCATACTGCATTGAAAGATATACCACTCAAACTCCCAATAATGCGATGAACAGGATCACCGGAAGAGATTATGCGATTCAAGGATGCTATCACAGGAAGACCAGCACCTACCTTTAAAAACATAACAACCAGATCAGACATAGCTCCTCAATCCATGATATTTAAATATTCCTATGATGTGAAATAAGAATTCGATAGGCCATTTCGAACCACATTTCACTATCACTATGGGTTCAAGAAATTGATTACTTAACAAACAAGTATACAATTGACTGATTCTGACGAGATAGTTGATTTAGGCATATCATATACACATCATCAAATTACTGTTTGCAAATCAGACCACGTAACTTCAAATTTTTCCCTAGACTCATTTTCCTTATTTATCAAGGTAAGGATTGCTTAAATTTGTTTTAGCAAAGCAACTGCCTGCAGATTACAGATCCACAGTACAACAACACATCAAGAACTTATATATGCACTAATTTGGTAACAGTGAGGTTAAGAGTTAAAGACAGAAACGTAATAACCAATAAAAGAAAAAAAAACAATTTTGCAGTTTATAATATATTACACTTTATTGAAATTTCATACTTCCACAACAATTCTTTATAGAGTTACATATGCTGCATTGTATTTGTGATAACATGCTGGTACAGTTAAACTTTAGTTGATGCAAGAAATAACATTACTTACAGTTGACTCGTGTTTGATACGACGTGGATATGCCAAAAGTTTTTCAAAATCCTCCTGTTGCATGTAAGAGTTAATATTTAGCCGGGGCAAGCAAAACAAGGAAAAAAGTGAAGGGAAAGAAAATAAAACCTTAGCTTTTAACTCGATAGCATAATTACAATGAAACTTCCATTTAGGAAAAAGTCCAATTTAGCCCCTTTAACCTAGAATCATGTGCACTTTGGTCTTGAAATTTCATCCTTTTATTTTACTTTCTGTCAAATGCTAAGAGAAATTGTTACATTCAAATCACTTGACCATTTTTTGTTCTGAATTTATGAATGGGAAAAGCCCACTTCAAGGAGGATCATATTTGCATTTTAGTGCTGAAGCTTCAAAAACAATGATAAATTCTGTTAATAGTTTAACTGAAAATCAAATAGAAAGACAAAAGTGCACACATTAGAAAGTTTAGGAATAATGTTGCACGGAATTCATTTTTAACACCGAAATGACATGAACGTAACTAGGAGGGGTTAAATTGGACTTTTTCCTTCTTGATGTTTCATTGAGTGCCATAAGTTACTAGAGGGTAAAGGAAAATTAGATATCAGTAGTTTTGTTTACCTGACAAAAAATTTCTATTTCCTACTCTCCCATTTCAACAATTATTATGAAACACTTAAGATGATCTTACCATTGAAGATGTAAGAGGCTTTTTATTTGCCATAACAACACAACAACCCATATCAACCACTTGTTTTAGCACCGCAATAGTGTCAGAGCTAGCAGTGCAATCCACAAAGGCCAAACCTACAGCGAAAAAAAATCAGAGGCACCATCTGTCTAAGTGATTGAACACATGAAAGTTTACTCTTAAACAGATGATGCAAGATATAATTAAAATTCAGCATACCTGTCTTTTTACCGAGTTGAGATGCAATCTCTAAAATCTTTCCTTGGGATTCCGGATGCACAAATACCTGGCATCCTCCTTTAAATGACAATGAACAGGTAAACATAAGAAAACAAACAAATATTAATATCACAACCAATAGAAGCTAGTCACACTGGCATAGATTGATAGATATATACCAACATCACCAAGTTTTGATAGAGATTCGCCACTACGCTTAAGCTGGGTAAGTTCTAACAACAAGCTATCGTCCAACCCTTTATTCAACAAATCGTCAACAACTAACAGAGATTTACTATCACCAACACCCACAACTCTCAAACAGAATCCCTGCCAACCATAAGAACAATCAAAACATCAAACAACAACACACTTAAAATTTACGAACACATTTTCCATCAACGTCTAAAAAAGGTCACACTTTACTTTGATCAATAACTAGATGAATCTACGGGGCACATAAAATCCAAAGAATAACACCCAGGAGCAAAAAATGATCTAGAAAGGCAAACGGGTCATCAAAAATCCATCACAAAGTTTTCAGTTTCAAGTTAAACTAAAAATTCACATATAAAAGGGAAAAAGTAACAAAATCCAAAATGTGAGAATCGATAACTGTGGAGCGAATGGGATGTTACCTGTGTAGAGTGAAGAGAACGGCATGAGACGATGTGTTGGAGAAGGTGACGACCAACTCCTCCACATCCCATTAGAATCAGAGGAATAGTCTTCATTTTGAGTGAGTTTTTCACTTTTCTTTTTCTTTTGAATTTTAGGGTTTTTGTACAATGGAAGAAGGAGTAAGTAGATATGAGAACAGTGAAGGGAGTGTGCGACTGTGAGAGTGATATGAGAAATATGAATCAACTTCCTACAGGTTTTTTTTGAGACATACAAGGTTTTTTTTTTTTTTTTTTATAAGCGCAACTCCAGAGACTAATCCCTCTGGTAGGACCATAATGTCTGGCAAAGCTCTTCCTCAAGAGATTTAACACGGCTCTTTATTAAGTTGAAAGAAACCCCTATCATCTCAGTTTATACAAGTTTTTTTTTGACAAAACTTCCTACCAAGTTAAGTGGTTATTAATCAAATTTCATTGAGCCAACCGTGTTCGTTATTAATCATGTATTTGAATTGCATCAGCTATCAGTTTTATTGTTGATTTTGTAGCGCGATTGTACTCGATAATATTTTTTTAGGTAAACCCGGGTATCCTCCACGGCGAATGTGGAGGCTAATCCCTCGAGGTACTAGAGTTCATTTAAGGGCTGACCCCTCCCAAGCAATGTCTCTCCATACACACCGGCCAGAGATCGAACCCTTGACCAAATGCTTAAGGCGCCCAAACAATTTACCACTTGTGCTACACTCACTTGGTAATTGTACTCGATAATATGAAAAAGGCTTTATGGGAAAAAGTTTAGATGGGTCTCAGGAGATCACTACAATAAGAGAGTTTTTGGATTTGGATTGATTGACTTTTATAAGTGGACTTTTGTCTCTTAATTTAAACACTTTTGGAGACCGAAAGAAAACTTACGTACCTACACAATACCGATCAACGAGGTCATCACATAGGTAAATGGATTTAGACCTCAGTATGTCCTCGTGATATATGAGTCAAATCGTAGACAAATATTCATTCCGGTGGTCTCTATGATCGGATAATTCCATGTAGGTCTCATTAAAAGTGGTGGCATTTTATGAATTTCACATATATTGAATGGATGTTAAAATAGTGTGCTAAAATGTGTGTTGCTAGCAATATTAAAAAACATATTGAATAAATATATTCCCAAACTTGGGAGGAGACATAAATTTCTAAATCGTAAAATTTTTACTACGATAACTGTTATTGCCAAAAATTGGGGGGACTAAGCCCAAAACAATAACACTTAATACAACAAAAACTAAGTTTTAGCACTAAGGATTTCTCTATTTAGAGTTGATTGTGAGATGCTCATTCTACTATTAGTACCGGTATTTTACATGTACATCTATACGGGTGACACTGTATGTGTTATAATTTGCTATGAACCTATAAATATTTTGAAAATTGTAAAATTTAATTAAAATATTTGTGTTGCAAAAAGTAAAAAGAAAGTCGGTATCTTCTTCTAATGTTAATAATGAATTAAAAATAGGTTAAAAAGAAAATGAGATCTAATATAAAATATGCACCCCATTGACGCTTTCGTTGCTGCTGTCGTTGCCGCTCCCATTCCCGCTTCCCGTTGCCGTTCTCTATTGCCGCTCCTCGTTGCCTCTCCCGTTGCCTCTCTAGTTGCCCGTCTCATTGCTAGTCTCTCATTGCTGCTCCTGTTGCCTCCCCCGTTGCCGCTCCCATTGTCAGTCTCTCATTGCCGCTCTCGTTGCCTCTCTCTGTTGCCTCTCCCATTGCCTCTCCAGTTGCCCGTCCCATTGCTAGTCTCTCGTTGCTGCTCCCGTTGCCTCCCCCGTTGTCGCTCCCATTGTCAGTCTCTCGTTGCCGCTCTCGTTGTCGGTTGTTTATATTGTTTATTTGGAATCTTTGATAGCGATTAAAAAAATGATTTTGAAATTTTTGTTAGCCACATGGTTTTTTGACAATTGTTAGTTTTAAAATTTATTGGTATTAGTAGTTTGAATAGAAGAGATAAATATAAAAGAGAGAAAATGGAGTAAATAAAGAGAGAAGAGTAAGGAAAATTAAAAAAAAAAAAAGGAGAGAGGAGAGAGAAAAGTAAAAGTAAAAAAAAAGAGAGGAGGGGGGAAAAAATAAAAGTAAAAGTTGTATTTTTTTGTATATTTATGGGTCTTTTACTATTTTGCCCCTGAAATTGGACACGTGGCAAATTTGTAGAATGTCTAGAAATGAAATCTTGCTAGCACCTCTTTTTATTATAGTAGAGTAGATATAGTAGAGTAGAAGAGAAGGGGGAGAAAAAGTAAAAGTTGTATTTTTTTGTATATTTAAGGGTCTTTTACTATTTTGCCCCTGAAATTGGACACGTGGCAAATTTGTAGAATGTCTAGAAATGAAATCTTGCTAGCACATCTTTTTATTATAGTAGAGTAGATAGATTATAGTAGAGTAGAAGAAGGGTCTATTTATAACAACTTATCATCTTACTAATTGTCCACCTACAGGTCTCTATTGTGGTCACTTTATAATGGTCGTGTTCTCCCTAGCCTTTGGGGTGATATATTTCTTCCTCTCCCGAGTAGTAACTTGGTTGTGGAGTGACTTTGCTATGGAAGTGTGCAAAGTAGAAGAGTTGGATTGTGGGTGAAAAAGCCATGTGAATAACCATTTAAAAATGGGTTACAATCCTCCATTTGAGAAGACTTAGTTTTTATCTCCGCACTATGTTTGTTGCGTCATTCGAACCAATTTCTCGGGCTGGCGATTTTGGTTCCCATGCTTTTCAATTGCACTTTTAATTTTTCAAAATTATGAATTTTTTACACTTTTAGCCCCTACAAAACATAGATTTTAGGAAAGTGGGGACCAATAGTATACGATCCACGATTTTTAAGGGACAAAAAATACAATTGAAAAAACATAGTAACAAAAAATGCTAAATTGAGAAAACTGAGGACCAAAATCGCCAAAAAAGAAATAGAGGGACCAACAACTAACCACTAGGTATTTTACTCCTTTCATCCCATATTGTTTGTTGTTGCAAGCCTCTTAAGAAAAACTACTTAATAATATAGTTTTTACAAAAAGTGTGGCATACTATACTATACTAATGCCTCTACAAATTCTTCCTGGAACTGGATCTGGTCTTTGCCTTGTCCTAAGAAAATCAAATTGCTTATTTGGACTGCTTGTCAAAATTCAATCACCATTGTAGTTATGCTTCATCAGAGGTATGAAGGACTCGCCTTTTTTCCAAAGATGTGAAGATAACGCCGAAACAGTTTTGCACTATCTTAGGGACCGTACCTATGCCAGTAACATGTGGAAGTCTCTTGGTTTTCAATCAACCTCCTTCCTTACGGCAACTACTCATGTAGATTAGTTTACTGCTGGGATAGATGGCCCCAATCCTCACACCTTCCTTGCTGATTTATGGTGGTTATGGAGAGCTAGAAATTCAAGTTGTATTGCCAATGCGAATATTCCTCCCTTTCAGTTGAGAATCACTGTTGATAGTTATGCTTCCCTTATTCGTGATAGTTTCAAAAATTACTCTCAGGCGCATCACGCGACTAGAGTGGTCAATTGGCACCCAATGAAGGACAAGGAGGTTATCCTTAATGTGGATGGTACGTAGCAGTATTGGAAAACCGGGAGCAGCTGGCTTTGGGAGGCTCTTCCGTACCAGGATTGGTAATTAGAGCAAGGACTATCATGATCTTACTTTCCGACTCAACGAATGTGCTTTCGTTGGTGACTTCTCCTCCTAATGTTTGGCACAGCTATGCACCCATCATTAAGAAGGACTTGTTGGATAGAGATTGGAATGTTGAGCTTCTCCACACCTTTAGAGAAGGCAATGCATGCACGGATCACTTAGCAAAGATTGGTGCTAATGGTGTTGAATTCTTGAGGATTTAGTTTATGTTTTGTTTTTTCCTTTTTGCTTTCTTTTCGCCTTTTTTTATCCAAAAAAATATTGTACTAGTATTTTATCCCCTATCTTTCCACTTAAATAAACTTTTGGTCAATTATTGAATGTATTAAAGAAGGATATAAGTGAAAAGAAATATTTAATGCTTCATTGAAAATATAATACAGACACTCACATTGGGACATGGTGATTTTGCTACAACGACAAACAATAAGAGACAAAGAGTACTAGTTAGTAGTTACTAGGAGCTACTCACTATTACTTCAAAGTTCAAACCATGCAGGTAACTAGGTGTGTGCTTTTACTTAAAAAAATACTACTATAAAGTTAGATAGGTAGGTGCACTCCGTCACTCTGTAAAGTGAAATAACGACTGGACACACATTTTAAGAAAAGTGAAAAAAAAAGTATTCTTCCTAAATTACTCTTGTATTGATAAAAGTAAAAGTAATGTAATAAAAAATTTGTTGTATTGATAATCGTAAAAGTAGTGCAACAATTAAGAGAGCAAATTTAGTATATTAAATACGAAAAACTTTGACTTATAGTAACTTGACTAAATGGATATTTTTACTTATAAATAAAAAAGAAGCGAGTAATCACCACTACTTCAAAGTTCAAACCATGCACGTAAGTAGGTGTGTGCTTGCTTTTACTTAAAAAATACTACTATAGAGTTTGACAGGTAGCTGCACTATGTCACTCTGTAAAACATTGCACTACGTAGAAAGCAACGCTCTAATCTATCCTCTGTATTTTTTAATCCTAAATATCATTTTGACCTACCCAACTCACCCAAATTAGAGGCGGTGGTGCGAAAATTTATCCACCCCAACAACTTATACGACATCCAAAGCAATTAAAAATGCCAGAGTGAGTTTCATTATTATAAATTATAATATGTTTGAGTTGAAGCCAATTAGTCTTTTCTTTTTGTTGTGTCTACAAAGCCAATTAAGCTGAGTCAGTATCTGCATAACTAGACAAAATCTAGGTGCATCATTGTAACCTGCAAAAGCAAAAAGATGGTGCTGGTCTAAATTATTCTTTAGGTATGTATCCTCTTTATCAGAAGTTTTGGTTATGAGTGACATGACATGTAATTAATGCAATATTGGATTAACCGTCAAAAACAGGTTAGATATGATGGTCAACAAGTTTTATATGACCATGCTAAATAATGCCAACGGTCTACAATGACGCAAATGGTGATGTTTGATCTTGACTCCTTTGTTGTTGTAGATATGGTCAAGAGGGAGGAGTACTCAATCAACCCTTCCCTCAACTTCTTACTAAAAAACATCTTGTCTCCTATTTGGTTACCAAATTGGAGAGTATTTGTCATCATATATCTCACCAAGATAACAAGTATGTGGATTTCATTGCTCAAAGAGGACATTCTCCTCTTAAACATTATCCTTTTGAAGATTCCAAGTATCAAGATGGTAATACTCAAACTTAAAAATGTAATTGAAATTTGCACCTGTTTATATGAAACTTTAAATGACAAAAAAAAAATAAGCTTAGTGTATGCTATGTTGTTGTACCAAAAATGCTCTATATCAAAATTTAGCTTTTCATATATATATATATATATATATATATAATACATGTAGAACATTCAAATGAAAAAACCAGAAGATGACAAGAATATTTAAGAATAAGGAGTACAAGAATTCAACCTTAAAACAAGGTTATGACAGAACAAATAGCTTGAATTAAAGTAAGCAAAAGCAATACAATTCCAGCTATGAAAGATGTAATTTTCCAAGGAGTGCTGAAGTAGTCATGTATGAAGATAGCCTTATATTTGTGATACCTATCTTCATAAAAGCAATTCAATCTTCTACAAAGTGGAAGATAAACAGCATTAACATTTTCCTGAACAACATGTAGACACAAATTGTTGATCATAGTAGCAACAGCACTGCTATCACCCAATGTATTAACCATAATTCCCTTGTCAACAAGCTTATCAACATCTTGACTAGTATCAATCAGAAAATCCAAGAGAATTGTGTAATCAGTAATATAAGTCTGAAATGGATAATGACATTGCTCAAATGCTACCACATTTCTTAAAAGTGTCTCAGTCCAATGACAAACTTCAAATCTTGGTATTGTTAACACACCCTTTGAAAATTTTAGATCAAGTAAACTTTGATCTTTACCAACATGAAGTCTCACACCAGCACTTGCTAATTGACTTGCACTATATAAATGCTTCACTATTTCTTTTTTCCTTTTTGGTAACCTATCTGGTGGTAAATAAAATACCCTTAGCAGATCAGTGAGGTTGTGTAACTGCATGCTGAGTCTATCAGGTTTCATTATATATTTCTGATAATGTTCATAAAAGAAGTGTATAGTGAACTTACTACTATCTGAACCAGTAATTGGCAATATTGTTTGTAGGAAATTGACCTTAAAATAGTGAAAAGCAGCATCAAAAAATGAAGCAACATCACCATTTATGCAACTAGGTTCTGTTAAGTTGAACAAATCTTCAAGAACAAACCATGGTACTTGATTTTCAACTAATATAAGATCAAGCTTCAAATCACATCTTAACCATGGTTTGGATAGTAAAGGATCTTCTTGTGGCCACTCTAGCGATCGAAGAAAATACTCGATTATGAAACCCGCGTCGGTTAATATAATCTTTAGAAAATCATCACTATCTAGTTCAATGGTTTCTGAGTAGTTGCATCGAATGATTTCTTCGGACTTTTTAAGGTATCGAATGCAATCGCCTAACCCTTTCTCGGTCCTTTCGAGAAAACTCTTGAGGTACTTTAGTTTAAGATCTTCCATTGATTCTAATCTTTTGTCTCCATGGTGAAATGGACCAATTGAAACAATGCTAGGAGTATAAGCTTCTTCGTTCACTTTGCGAATTTTCTCAGGTACTTTGTATATACAACACTGTGATACTAAAGGAAGTGCAATACTGTCTAGCAAGGTTTCCATGTGAATTATCAAATCTTTAATCTCCTCTTCCTTTACACTTGAACCACTGTCTTGTTTAAACGACATCGCTCCATTCTTCATAGTCACTACTATCCTTCAAATTACAAAACCAGATCATGTTATACTTGTTAGCAAAAAAACGGTTATAACTATAGTCAATCGACACTTCATATTGAAGATGTATCTGGTGTCTGACATGTGTGTATCAGACACCAACACACACATTTCACTTACTACAATTTTCTCAAATTATTATCGGTGTCTACGTGTTTGTATCGGTGTCGTGTTTTTTGAAGGTGAAAATAAATGGGGACTTGTCCAACATCCTTTCCAGCATATAAAACAATTAACTCTGTTCTTTGAGGGTTGAGCTACTACTATTGTAGTCTGTGTTCAATTTAGTTTTCCATTCAAGATACGACAATCTAATCTAATCTATCTAGTTATTAATAATTTGTGATATAAATAAACATGATAGCTTTTCATTATTTGTTTAATTTATGCCAAATTCTATTAATAGAAAACGAGCAGCAGCAAAAGATGGAGTATATAATATGAGTTTCATTTCATCAAAACTCAAAAGGAAAAGGAAAGTTGGGGATAAAGAAAGTACAAACCTGAAGCGCTATATAAGGTTTGCAACACTTAATAAACACAGCTTCTCAATTTGTGAATTTGTGACGAGGTTCCTTGCCTTGCTCCAGTCAACAACAACCAAGAAGTCTTAGGTTGTCTGTTTTGGAAAGAGATAAATAAGAGAGAGAGATAGAGAAGAGAGAGAAGTAAGATATTATGTCTAATTCAGGGAGGGTGGCGGCCACTTGCACTTGTGCACCACTGAACTTGAAAAAACTCTACTATATTTAGTAACAGTAGTTTTTATTTTTTATTTTTTATTTTTTATGACGATGATCACATATAGACTAATTGACTAACAAACAATTATGTACCCACCACCGACACCGCATTCTGACATGATTTATCTCTTTTGGATTTTACTCAACACTATATTATTATATACTCAAGTCATCATATATATAAATAATATCATGAATGATTTTTAGGACAATTATTCTTCATATCTTCTAATTTAATTTGGTCCGTTTAAATAAAATGATAAATAAGCACTACGCACAAATATTATTACCGTTCACACTCTGAGAATCGACATCCGCATATCGTTTAAATTGTCGATGAAACCAACGGTTTCAATTTTCTAGTCTTTCAACAGTTTTTTTCAACTAAGTGCTAATCTCACATTTATTTGACATTGACATCATTGAGTTTTTATTTGAAAAAATCATGTGGTAGCTGTTATGGTGCGGTACTGATGTGTTCTTATAACGGTTTGTTAATTAACTTTTTATTAAAATATAAACACTCCAAATTTTGATTTGGTAGCAAAAGAAAACAAAATGCAATTACTTAACTTTTAGAAGAAATTATTCTAGGTGTGTAGTTTCTATTTTTGATTCACTGTTGACAAGATGTAAAGAAAGTAAGAAAACAAGAATTGCTTTGATGATTGCCGGGTGGGTATATCCCCATTTGAGATACCTTTATTATTATCTCTTTAATTTATTTATTAATTAATTAATTAATTAAAGTTTTTTTTTCTCAAAGTGATACGAATTTCATAATAAGGATCTTCTTCTTATGGCAAATACTGTTGCCCATGTCAGCAACTAGTACTGTAAAGCATTCTTGTGTTGTTGTGGTTGTTTTTGGATTTGGACCATGAAGCTACCACTGTCATGACAGTTCATCAACTTGGCTTTGTTTTAGATTCACATTCACGTGATTCCCACGCTACGTCAAGCTGTTTGTCAAATGAAAAAGACAAACACTACTGAATAATGATGCACACGGATCATACTGAAGAAAGAAGAAGATGAAAACTATTTTAGTTTGAGATTTTTGATTTTGATCGATAACGTGGCTGAGAAGAAGGTACTAAATCGTCCCAAAACGCATGAACCAAAACAATCCAGCAGCAGCATCCTTGTTTTGAAAGTTGAAAACAAATTTGGCTAAAAAAATGACACGTGTGTAGTTAGTGACCAGTTGGCAAGATTGACATGACACGTCAAATGAGGGACTAATGTACGTGTCCTTATTTTAAAATGTTGGGGCGAATTTGGGATTTAAAATTTTCGAAATTGTACTAATTTAGGTTTTATTCTTCATTTTAAAATAAGAGAAATCATTTTAAGTACGAAACAGAAAATGTTGCTTATTCGAGTTAATCACCCATCAATCAAAAGTAGAGTGTTTTTTTTTGACATTTCTTACAAAAACTTTCGTACCAAATATTAGTTACTAGGCCTGGACATCGGGCGGTTTTGTGCGGTTTCAGCCCAAAAACACAGATCCGGCCAAAACCGCCCAACTGTTCTCTTGGATTGTGCGGGTTCGGTTTGGCGGGTTTGATGGGTTTTCTAGGTGAAAACCGTGGGTACAAGCGGGTTTAGTATGGAGCGAAAGAGATACAGAATGGAGGAAGAAGGAGGGAGATGAAAAAAACCAGAGGCAGACATGGATGCGTGAACTACAGAAAGGGAAAGTAAAACGAAAGAGATGAAGAGTATTTGATAGAGACAGAAGAAAAATAATATAAAAAATTTAAAAGAGGTGAGTGGAAAGAAAGAGAAAGCAATGATGTTTATGAAATATTGGGCAGAGCAACTATTAAATTTTTGATAACACACTCATTACTTTGGAGAAACTTTTTGATACTCTTTTTTATTATTTCTTTTTTATTGGGAAGACCGTACGACACACTCAGTGTAGAGGTCAGATGTGCTCAACATACAATACATACGCGTTTAACTTTTACTCTGCACACAGGCGGGTTCGGTTTCCAGCGGTGTTTTTGAGTCCAACCGAACCCGCCCAATTTAACCCACTTAAAACCAACTGTACCAATTTTTAACCCGCAACCCGCTCATGTCCGGCCCATTTGTCACGGTTTTTTTCGGCCCTGCGGTTTTTCGGGCGGGTCAATGTTTTTGTCCAGGCCTATTAGTTACGTTAAAACAAATCCACTCAAGCTTGGGCTAGATTTCACTCAAAAGTCTCGAGTTTGAATTTTGAGTGTGGTAAAAACTCTGTTGGGAGTAGAGAACCACACAGACCAACAAAGCCAGATACACGTGGTCATCCAGTTCTCTAATGTAGATTAGTCATCGACAAAGCCGATAAATACTGCACACCAATAACACATTAATGCAAAAAATCCACTCAAGCTAGGTTCAGTTGAAATCATTAGTTGTATATTGACCCCAATACATTGTCTCTTTCCAAATTCTCTACTCTATTTTGGCAAAATTGTTGCATTAGATATTTATGCCCTAACTTTGGCGGGGAATATTAGAGTAAATAAAGTTAGTTATTTGTAGTTAACATTAGTTAACTTACTAGTAGATGACCCGTGCATCCGCACGGGCTTAACGCGCTATGTGGCATCTGTATACTCGATTATTATGATATTGTAGGGTCGAAACAAAATTAAGATGAGAAAGGCATACTTATGACCAATTTCATATTTACAATCAGAAATTCTGAAATGTAACCAAAATCATTTATTTGTAAAAAAAAAAGTAAGCAAAATAATTTCTCAGAAAGATATTCTTGCTTCTCAAGAGCATCAACCATATTTGATCAATAACAAAAAAAATAACATTGAAACAAAGGAGGACAACAACAAAAACCTAGGGCGCTGAGGGCTCTGAGAGAGAATTAAAAGAAGACTATTCAGAAAAATAACATTGAAACAAATGAGTACTTAGAATACATATGGTTTTGCACTATAAGAGCAAGAATAAAACATTTACTTGCAATAGTGCTAGAGGAAATTCAATTTAGGATGGGCCAAACTCCAAAGCAGAGACATAGCTTGATGCTTATTTCATATGTATATGATACAGTGATGTGTCAAGCAAATGTGAGTAGATACTTATTTTATAACTTCACGCCGCTTCCCGTCACCCCTCCCCGTCGAGGCTCCCTGTCCCAGCTCCCCATCGCCACTCCCCTTCGCCGCCACCGACCCCTTTCTCGCCGCCATCGCGCACTTGCAAAAATATATCAGCAAAAGTCATAGTAGAAATTAGTTGAAAAACCATACAAAGATACATATATGAGAACAATCATGTCAAATGCTAAATATCGAGAAAAGAACCATATTAATGAACACAAACATGATTCTTCAATGAACACAAACATGGTCATCATCTAATAATAAAGTAGAGTAAAACGAAAATGGAGTAAAACGAAAGTAAGGAAATGCAGAGGTGGTAAGTTACACAAACTTGTTTTATTTACTTTATAAAGTATGAAACTATATAAGCTAAACCAATTTCAACAAAATTTTACTCCACCTTCAAAATAAACTCCTCAATGATTATATCATTACCTGACTTGAGCTTAAAACTGAAATTGATTGGAACCAAATTGCCACCAACGATGATACAAAAGTCAGCAGCTTTTATATCAATAAGAAAATGACCCATTTGTACCAATCATAGCACTTGAAAACAACATTAGCACACTTGATGAACACAAAAGGGGTAGTAATTTTCTTATATATACCTCTGAGGATGTGCATCAACAAAGACCAATAATATCCCTTTTTTTTGTAATTGAATCAGATATCCCTAGTCATTCCCATAAATAGCAACAAAGGCAATATCCCTAGCTTTCTTCAAGGCATTCCTGGCAGATTCATACATTGATAGAAAATCACCAATCAACAAAGCTTAGGGTAATGATCAAATGACAGTAAACTATTATGAGAGAGCATTTATTCTTTGCTCTCACTAACTCACTTGCTTCTCAACTAACTAAACTAAGGACAATAGTTTAATTAGTCTACAAATAGTGATAGAAGTTTGAAAAGGAAATACTCAAACTTTCAAGAGAACCTTTCATTAACAAAGAAGAGGGTAACAAAAAATGTATTAAAATAAAGTCAAACAATGGAAGAAAATAGTCAAATCTTACTGCAGGAAGCACTAACTATTAATTTTACAAAACAGAAGTTATTTCCTAGTCAGCATTATCATGCTATTCTTTGACAGAAAAAAGCAAAAATTTACCTAAAACATCAACAAACACATTACTTTTGTGTTTGCTCCTATGATGGTGTCTGTAGTAAAGATAGACCCAAGTCACAGAAGAGAAAATGCAGCACAACTTGCAAAACGTATAAATATTCCTTTTTTGATTTGTGGTTCAAGTTGCAGGGAAAGGTAAACTTCAGGTTGCTGTTGGCTAACCTTTCTTTTGTTCATATTGATCAAAACCTTCAAATTTAATTAACTACATTTTCACTCATATGTACCAAAAAACAATCACATTTTTTTGTGTGGTTATGGACGGATCAGTAACTTAAAAAGATGAACTCATGCACCTAGAAATCAGCCTCCATTTTTTACGGATTTCATTAGGAAAATAATATACATGTTATTAGTCTAAACAATTGCAAAACATAAGCCGACAAAGCATTAGCACACCTTCCTAATTCCCCATAATTTGAGGAACAATCAAATGGGGTCATTATAAAAACCCAAGTTAGTTATTACATTTTAAGAAAAGTGTCTACCAAAAGAGACATCAAAATTTCGTAACAGTGATATCTCTCATAATTTCATATGTATATCACAATTTTCACAATATGCATATCACGCATATAACAAAAAACATGAATAAATATGTAGCTTGAGAAGGATACTTGCCTTAGCAAACCATTTATATTCAATACAAATCACTCGTGGCTCCATTTGAGGTATGCAACATCTTCCTTAGGTAGAAAACCTTTGACATCAATATTATCATCTGCACCAATTAATATAACAATTGTGAGAAGAGGAAACTGAGATCTAAAGGAAACTACAACAAAACAAATATTAGTTAAAATCCACTAATATCTCTGCATCTTATATAGTAAAGATTGAAAACATAATAACCCATGGACATCCATTGCAATTTGACATCATTTTGATATATAAACAATCAAAACATCTGAATCATAAATTATAGAATCCAAGACATTGATATCTATTAGCCCATATACATGGTAACCTACTATAAATTGTTATTAAATGCAATTGCTACCACATTATGTTGCAAACCACAGATACAAAGCAACAATAACATAGGTATATAAATTAGAAACCATATAAAGTGCAACACAATGAAGAGCAGTATTGACTACCGAATAAAATGAAGACTTTCCTAAAATCAGTAATCAGTGAATAAAATCATCTAGTTTATGACAATTGTATTTCTCAGTTAATGATGTCATGTATTAAGTACCGAAGGGTGCTACTACCAAGTAGCAGTGAACTATGAGCCAATTTGGATAGACCTCTCCATGTGCAAAGAAATAGGAAAGAAATCTTATGACATTTAGCAGCCTCAAATTCAACAGAAAGTCATTCCGCTCTTTTTGTTTCTTTCTCTTGATATAAATTGTCGTTTTTCACTTCAATTCAGGTATAGGTAATTAAGATGAAAAGTCTCATATGGACTAAGTAAGACAATCATAAAAGTGGAGAGAAAGAGAGATGAAAGTTTGGTGACCTATAGAAAAAAGGTTTCAGAAGGCATAGGCTTTTGAATAGCACCAACAAAAAGTAGTTCAAATTTAAAGCCATGTGTGACATTAAAACAAAATTAACCATTCTATCTCAGGACAACATGTATCAAACATAAACAGTGCCATAAAATCTTATGACTTAAGAAAAAGATGGCTTAGTAAACCATTTATATTGTGCTAATCGATATTTGTGGCCTGTTGCTATACACAATATCAAGAAAAGAACTTTTCTACCTGATATTTGTAAAAACTAAGGAAAAAGGAATCAATGAATGACCAATTAGGCAGAATATGATGAAGCTAAATTCACAATGGAAATACACATTAGTTATTGAAATAATTACCAAGCTTCAAAGTGGAAAGAGCTTTTATGCCTGCAGCCTGCCTACATAGATCCTGGTCACAGGGAATTATCTCGCAGAAATCAATCCTATAAATAAATAAATAAATAAATACTACTTGTTAATCCAGAACATCGTAGAACTAATGAACTCATCAAGAAATCAAAAATTCTATATTGAAAAGGATTAGCCCGAAGCCACTTTACTGCAATGTTACTTGTTAAGATAATTAGAATAAAATCAGTTAAGCCAAATTTAATACAGTTTTTGTTGGTATAATTAAAACTTCTCATTGAGTTATCCACTTGTTTATGGTTATGACTAAAGTCGAGGCATATGTTTGTGTTAAAAAAATCAATTCAGATATTAAGTTAAATGATAAATCAGAGACAAATAGAGACAAACTAATTCCTTTCCTTACCATATACAAAACACTGTGGCCTAAATAGGTAGCAATAGCATTACCATCATACACAAACAAAACAAAGCTAGCAATCACAAATCCAGCAAAAATAACAGGTATGAAGAAGCAATAGATAAGATATTGAACAAAGAAAAAGAGACAATTGAATAGGAAGCTGAAAAAATAAAGTAGAAGCAAAAGGATATGCAAACAAAACTTGAGTTTAACAGAAACTCAGTCTATTTATTTATACCTTCAATGATGGGTCTTCTCTTGAGGTGGAAATGGAAACTAAAACCAGTTAACCCTTACAAATGGAAACTGAAATCAATGGAAACTAAACAGCAAACTTAACAGAAGCTAAAGACCTACGGTTGTTGCTGACGTTTATGGAAGTGGTGAAATCGGGAGATTAATAGAGAGAGGGACGTGTATCTCCGCCGATCACCACCGCGAAACCACCACCATCGTCCACCATCACAATATCTCTCTCTCTCTCCCTCGTAAACCCTTCCTCTCTCTCCTCGGTGCTCCTCTCCCACCCACTATTTCTGTCATCTCTCTCGGAACCCCACCCGCATGTTTTCCTTCCTCTCCAGTGTAGCAAATTTGAAAATGAGAAAGAGAGAAGATGAATCGATGGTGGTCATAATATGGGTAAAATTTTCAGATATAGGGTTTTCAAAATTTTACAATAACCCTATTTGAATCAGATATGGTTTGTAGAGGATGTTTAGAGAGAAGGAAGGAAGATGAAGTAGTGGAACTATGAGAAAGGGGAAAACGAATTTAAGAGAGGAAGAGCAATGAATGGAGCAGAGAGTCACTCATGGTTCTATGAGAAGATGAAGCTTGAGAAAAAAAAAAGATGAGGGAGAAGAAGGAAGAAAGTGGAAGAGAGAGACGGATGAGATCTGAGAGATTGTGGAAGAGATCGAGACTGAGAGAAGAAGGAAGAAAGTGGAAGAGATCGAGACTGAGAGATTGTGAGAGCAGAGAGAAGAGAGGGAACTGAGAGAGACCGAGGAAGTGAAGAATGGAAAAGGAATGAAAAAGGAATTTCAAATTCAAAAAGGATAGAAAAAGAGGGAAAATATGAATGAGAAATGACAAAATTGACCCTAATAATTTGAGGTGTCAAGGTTACCAAATGTCTAGATAGGTAAATTCAATGGTGGTGTATATAGTGTAGATTGTTAGGGTTAGTTTTCGGCTAATTATGTCAATAAGTTGTGTATGTATAACAGTTTATTTATGTCCAGTCTATATTTGAGAATCATTTTTCGGAATTCAATTCAATGAATTAAGTTCTCCCTCTTTTCTTTGTCTTGACTACCATATCTAGCAAAAGAGAAGAAAAAAATTGGTGCAAATTTATGATGTTTGTATGTCTGACATCAGTGATTTCTTTCTTTTGGTTATCACCAGTTTTAAGATCAACCAATTTTTGGATTTAGCATATCAAAAAATGATTTCAGCTCAACCGGTCCAACCTATCAATCCATTTGGGTTTTTAAAGCGGCTCCCCCCCCCCCCCTCTCTTCTCCCTTATACCCTCTAACCCATTTAATCCCCAAAATACTCCTCACTTTTTTACCAAAATTTCGGAAACACCTCAAAAGAGAATGATTCCGGAAGTCATTTCCGGAAAAATTCATCCTAGATCAATTGGTAGTGGGAATGTATTGAGATTGTACTTAAGCCCCAGGGTACAATGTTCGATTCCCACAGAAGGCAAAAACTCTACAGGGGGTAGAGAAGGTCATGATATACAGTTCTGTGGTAGCCTACTAGAAACAAAAGGACCCAGGCTGTTACAAAAATGGCTTTCGGAATCATCCTCTTTTGAGGTGTTTCTGGGAAAATTCATCGAAATGGCTCCCAGAATCATCATCTTTTGAGGTGTTTCCGGAAGCCATTTTGATGAATTTTTCCGGAAATGGCTTCCGGAATTATGTCCTATTGGATAATTCCAAAACACAGTTTTTTAAAGATTTCCGAAATTATCTCAAACGAGATAATTCCGGAAGCCAATATGTGTTCCGGAATTATGTGTTTCAACGTAATTTCAAAAATCTTTAAAAAACGGCGTTCTGAAATTATGTATTTCAACGTAATTTCAGAATTTTTTTGAGAAATCAAGGGTAAAATCACCCGTTCGGTGAATTTGGGGTAAAAAAAAAGCCTTTTAGAGCTATGAATTAAGGCAAACATATAGTATATCTAATGTGGTTGTTGTCGAATATCTCAAACTTATTAAACACATATATTATATCTTTTATACTATGCAATTTTTTTATCTTGTTTATAAAAAATAATTTAAATCCTTATATCCATGATAACTTCAATTTTTACGATAAGTAATACTTAAATTTTGAAGTGTTGCCCACATTGCAATATTGCCATTGCTATATGTGTTCAGGTGAGCCCTTGTTGGGTCCCATGCTCAATGACAATGTTCACACCATTTCCATGGCCACCCATGTAAGGACACGAATTCCTTTCTGATTTGTCAATTTCTCCCAAACTAACATGTGTCATTTCATCATATTTTGTTTCTACTCATATACTTATTAGGAAGATTCCGAGAAGATTACCCATCCCACGAGTGCTCAAAGTTAAGCACATTTATCTATGAAATTCTTGTGTTTTTGGACTTCTGAAAAGAAAATACATTTTGTTGTTATGAGTATTACCAATCAATTATCGCGTTGTCGACCTTTGCCTAAAAATGAATTATCGCGTCTTGATGTCTCATTCGAGCTTAAAACTGATCCGCCACAAAGCTTTCACTTTGGATGAGAGTGGGCCAAATCTTGCACTTCGACCGATCTTATAAAAGGTGCTCTATCAAGTCTTCAGTCTTAGATGAGTTTGAACTTCTAATTTCCACTCCTTAACAGTTCATCAAAGGACCCCCGAGTTTTTAAACTTTGCAGCATGGCTTTCATATTGATCATATCATATCACATTGTTATATGTCATCGTGATGATCACATCCCATATTAGTTTTTTTTGCATCTTGACACCTTATTTGATCTCAACAATATCCCTTTGCAAGAATGATCCTACCTAGAACTTCCGTCCCATCGCATCCTTTCCTAAGCTCTTAAGTTTGAGAGAGTAGGATTCAAACATCTTTTCAATGAGAACCACTTCTCGAACTTCGAGATAGAACCACAAATCTAAGAAGGATCTCTCCCCGAACTTTGAAGTTTGAGAGAGTAGGGATTAGAGATTTCTCTAACAAGAAAGGTTTTTTTCCCGAACCTTGAAGTTCGATAGAGAATGGACTTGAGTTCTCACTTCCTAAATGAACTGAGGTCTGTGTATTTCATCTCCCTTGACCGGGTTTCCCCAAGTGAAGAGCTTGAGTGAGATTGGATCTTGATATCTTGGCCTAGGCATATTTCTCAACAAGTTCTTAAGCAAGGACGAGAAGGGATCTCAATATCTTAGCATCTCGACATTAGTAAAATCAAATTCCCCACCAAGCGATTGTGCTTTGATAAAAGTGAGTTTCAACTACATCCCCCTTTAAAGACCCCCCCCCCCCACCCAAGCTCCCCAAGATTGGACAAGGGTAAAACTCATAACATTAGAAATTTCTTCCATGAAGGTTCCTCCTCACTTTTGTCACAACATTACACCTTGGCCCACAAAAAAATTATATTCACCACTGAGTGAATAATTTGGACGAGAGCCAATTTGTAACACCCCGGTTTTTCTTACATAGAAAATACTAAGACATACAACATAGCATACATCAGAGATAATTTCCTGTCTTTAGATATTGAACACAAACTAAAACTTGATAAAAAAATTTTCATCAAGCGATCCCTCACAAACTTCTCATGTCCTAGTGTTCAGTATCAAGAACGAAAGTTGCGGAAGCGATTTACAACTTGTAACAATTATAAGTCGTACAATCGAAGATACAAAGTTTGACCATAGAAAATAACATTAACATTTAAAACTAAAGCTTCAACATCTCCTTTCGGTTGTACCGTAACCATGCCTCATCGCCTTTGCCTGTTCTCTGTAAAAACCACAAAACATGAAGGGTGAGATAACATTATCTCAGTGAGTCCTATCGAGACCCCTTACTAATTCTCTCGGTTCATTATGCCTCTTTTTAACTCGTAGCCCTAATAAGCGACTACGTGAAACCTCTTTTATAATACTTAGCATATCACCGTTCATTAATGAAATCCCGGTGAACCCATTCCACTGACCATTTTCTATCAGGGATCCCTCATGGGGCCTAGGTTCATAGGGCTCGTGACTTCCCCTCCCCTAGTACGCTAACCTCAATAGGGTCGTCACCCTATACCTCGATTATATAATTTATATATAATTGCACCCGCATTGGGCCATCTCTTTTACTTGACCTAGACTTAACATAACCTCAACCTCAACCTCAAGAAACATATAGTTCATTTTATTATTTCGTGACATTACCTCACTCGTGGTTAGTAACATTCATTAACATAACTTAGGGAGCATCACAATCCAGTCCAAGCATCGTTATTTCAATCACAATCAATATTACCTCAATCACAATCAACATTATCATTTCAATTACAATCAATATCATAGCATCATTATCTTAACTTTCCTTGACCGCATTGGGACATAAAGTCCATTTACTTATTCATAATATTAACCTCTTCTTCATAGTCATTAACATTCATTAACATAAAACCTTCGCATCACATCAATAAAACATAACATAATCACAATCAACATCAATACATAACTTAGAATTGTTCACCTCATATCATTCATCATTACATAGGGTTGGGAAATGGATTAGAATGGATTTGGAACCACTTGGAATAGCCTAGGACATGTTTTGAAATAGGATACCCGAAGGGGACGCACGGTCTGTGCGCTAAGGCGCACGACCCGTGCGCATTTTTAAAAATTTTATGGCGCAGGTGCGAACCTCACGCACGACCCGTGCCCAGGGGCACACGGTCCATGCGTGACCATCAGTTTCTCAAATATACATTTTCGTGTAACTTTGGCTATTCCGTTCGTTCCAACATTCGTTCCGATCGATTCCCAAACATAACATCACATCAATCCAGAGCAATAACCAGTACAAACATCACCAAACATAGCATCAAATCATCCAATCTCAATCATTCAAACATTTATAACAAAATACATTTTCACAATTACGGTTTTTGCAAAACAACGACTTTCAATGAAATCTTAACGAAACGAAACACCAAAACATATTTTCAGTCACATGCAAGGTTGACACAAATAAAATGAAAACCCTAAGCGAGTATAGAACTCACCCGGAGCGACGAAAACTCGAATAACAGAAGACGCGATCAATCTTTCTCCGAACCGAACTATTTCTGGACAGCATCAGGGAGCAATTTTGGGACGAGCATAACGTATTCGATTTCTAACCAAACCCATTAAATCCAGGGCCTAATGTATAGATAATTTTGTCTATTTTCTGAGGGTTCAGGTTTCGTGTTTATACGACAGGTATCTGGGGAGTTACAGTGAAAACACTGAGAATATGTCAACACTGTAACTGATTCATAAACCTAACTTGTGGACATGATATCTTCCTCAATACATAACGAAATCTGGTGATTCTTGTGTCTATTTTGAAGGGTTTCGTGTCTAGTTTCTAAAGAAACAAAAATGAGCTTAATCGGAATTCTGTACAGTGAGTTACGGAGGAAATACCATGGACTGTTCAAAACCGTTTTTTGCAGAACTTGCTGTGAGTTGATTTCTTCAACTCCACCACCAAGTATCACGAACTCAAGCTACCCAATGGCCTAGAACTCAACCCAGCAACTGAAACCCACTCCAAAACGAATTCCAACCTTTCCTAACACTTCTAAACTCTTCAGATGCGAATGTGGTTCACAAAATACAGTAATGTTGCTCCAAAATCAACATGCAAGGCTTGGAGCTTCCAATTTTGGTTGAAGATTGGAAAATGGTAAAATGATATTGGTGGAGAAGTAGATGATGATTCTGGTGTCATTAGCTAGGGAGTGAAGAGATGATTATAATGGTGTGAAAAGGAAGGACATGCATTCAGAATTTTGGCTCCCTCCCTTTCTCCTCTCTTCCTACGCCCTCTCCCTCTCTCAAGCTCCATTTCTTTCTTTTCTCCATTATGTTTCAGCAACTAGGAGTGTGGGAGTGAGTAAGTGGATTCACTTTCAGCTGGATGCTCACTTAACCAAGGCAAAAGACCACAATACCCTTTGTTATCAACATGTCGTAATCCCTCTTAATCTAATTCTAATCAAAACACTCAAACAATAATTCTCATGATCAATATAGTTAGACACAATTTATTTATTTAACCTATGACAATGACCTCATATATAATTAATTAAGCTAAATTATTAAAATTAGCTAATTAATCAAACCTAACCTCTTCCTAATTTCTATTAACTAAATTAGCTAAATTGAGGATGTTACAATCACCCCAACTTGAAAGATTTTGTCCTCAAAATCGTTCAAGTTACTCAATGGCCACCATCCTAAAGCTTCATCTATCTTCATGCCATCTCATAAGTCAAACCCTAACTTCTCTTATTAGACACTTAAAGGGATTCACCCCAACTTGGATTGACCATAGTCAATTCTATTTCCGCACATTAACGATCGAAGGAAATCATGATCGCATCAAAAAGTTTAAGAAAAGAAACAGATATATTTTTAAAAGTTGTTTCGCTCTTCAGTGCAATCAAGTTCCCGTTCATACTTAATGTAACCTGTACTCTCTATATGATACTATGGTTAAATCGGTTTCAATAACTAGACGGTCGTCCACAGCTTCCTCGAACCATCACGGATGCCCATCTGTTGTTCCGGAGCGTCATCTGTAGTCCTCTACTTCTGCTTCGCGCTCCGATGAAACGAGAAGGCTAGAAATCCTATGGTTTAGGGTTTCGGACAATTTCGGGGCAAAGGCAACCAATTAATAGTCATCATTCTCAGTAACTCACATGAAACATTGAGCGGATCCTGACTCAACACTTCACATAATATACTGAAAGGTTCTGACAGTTGATAACTCTATTTTATATAGAGTTATTCATACAATTAAGCTTGAGTTATTGCTTATTTTCAAGAACATTTATATATATTTATAGCTTATTTATCAAGGAACAACATTCTAAATATTCAAATGGGTAAAGGGCAATGATCTAGGCAAAATGCACAAATCTTGTAGGTTTGATGTTTTTGTTCAGTGCAGCTACTGCAGGAGTGGAAACACTGCCAAACACCAGGAGTGGAAACACTGCCAACACCTGCTAAATTCTGCAGTTTGTACCAAAACATCCAAAGACCATTTCAATGCTTCCACACTTGATTTGTGACGTCATGCCTAGTCACCTAGAGCTGAGCCACTTGCAGAAGTCGGCGATACACATAAAAATCAAGTTGCAAGACTCAACTTATCTAAAAGACATGTGGCACTTCTCCAATGAACCTCATCTTTTGTTATGCATGCAAGCGACCAAACCTGTGCAGCTTGCTTGATTGGTTGTCTACAACTAACCATGTTTGGTCCCCTCAGCTGATCTTTCGCGCCAAAGGAAACCCCTTGCAAGAGGAAAGCTTTCAAGCCTATAAATAGAAGCCATATCTTCACTAATCTAAAACATCTTTAAATCCTTCATCTTTCATTTGTAATCCTTCATTTTGTTTTCTGAAAGGATCGCTTAGTTTAGGTTTAGTTTATTTTCATTTCAAGTTTCTAAGGAGAGGAAGGTGAGGAAGTGCTTGACAACCATTCCCTTCACTTCTACTTTGAAGAAATTCGTGTAAGAAATCTTTATTGTACTTCAACTTGGGAACTTAATGCAAAAGATCTTCTATTCAAGTAATCTCTACTCTTTTAAGTTCTTTTGCTTTATTATTCATTTACTTATGTTCTTTGCATATTCTTTGCTTTATAACATGAGTAACATGAGCTAAATTCCCTTAAGTTGAAATGTTCTAACCTTGTAATGAACTTCTAAATATGTTATTATGGTTTATGTAGTGTAAACACTTTAAACTCTTGCATAATACTTCTTTCAACTTATTCTGGAATTGATCACTTTAGAATAGGTAAGACTTGTAGCAGCAGACATGGGCTACATTTATGAACTCAAGAGTTAATAGGGACAAGTATTTAATAAAGGAAACTTTGTTAAATACATGCTAAAACCTAGACATAGGATAGCATAGTCCTTAGGATAATAAAATTACAAGAGTGAACCTATTTAGCAACTTGGATCATTGTTAGGAGGCAAGGGAGGAATTGACAAACCTTTCTTTACTGTAAAAAACAAAGATCATAAGAGCTTGTAATGAAACTCTGAAGAGAAGTGCTGAAAGGTACAAACTGATGCACCTACATCCAGTGTTCCCACACTACATACTCCATTAAAACACTTAGAAGTAAAGTACTTGGTGAAAACATCTCAACTACTTTTTCCAACTGATTTCTCACACATTTTATTGCTTATTATTATTTTACTTATTTTGAAAACTCCAAACCAAAAATACTGAATAGTGTAGACACACTAAGTGTACACTTTGAACTACAAAAATTTACAATACATAATCCTAGTGGGTTCGACCTTTCTTATCACTTTATTACTTGTGTGACTATGTATACTTGCATATATTAAAATAACCACACCAAGTTTTTGGCGCCGTTGCCGGGGATTATAGTAAAATTTTGTTGTTTAGATTGTTAATTTAGTGTTTTATTAGTACTACTGGTATTCTGTTTTCTGTGCAGAAACACTAGTCTATGCCCAGAGATAGACCACCAGAATTTGATTGTGATCCAGAAATTGAGAAAAGATTTAGGAGATTGCTAAGACAACAAAGACAAAAACAACAAGACTGCAGAATAATGTCTCACCACAGTGAAAATGCCTCAGTAAGAGGAGGACCTAATTCACATCAACAACCTGAAGGTGGACCAGATCACAGACAACAATTCATTCAAATGGGACCAATAGGTATGATTAATGATAGAGATAGACCTATGAGAGACTATGCTCAATATGACCAGCAGCACATACAAACTAGTATTGCTAGACCTCAAATTGATGCTGTTCATTTTGAATTTAAACCTATGATGTTTCAAATGTTGCAAACAATTGGTCAATTTGGTGGATCTCCACATGAAGATCCCCATGAGCATTTAAAGCAATTCATAGAAGTTTGTAGTAACTTTATCATTCCTGGTATTAGTGAGGATGCATTTAGGCTTAAGTTATTTCCATACTCTTTGAAGGATAGGGCTAAATCATGGCTAAATTCTATGGAGCTCAATTCTATTCATACATGGAATGAATTAGCTGAAAAATTCTTAAGCAAATATTTTCCTCCTATTAAAAATGCTAGGATGAGACATGATATTACATCTTTTAGGCAAAAAGAATTTGAATCATTGTTTGAGGCATGGGAAAGATGGAAAGAACTTTTAAGAAAATGTCCACATCATGGTTTACCTGTCATTATACTAATGGAAACTTTTTACAATGGTCTAGAACCACAAACCAGAGTGATGCTTGATGCATCAGCTGGTGGTGTTCTTTTGAATATGTCTTATAATGAAGCATGTGATCTTATTGACAAAATTGCTACAAATGGTTCAAGTTGGCCTACTGAGAGGGTAAGTACTCAAAAGAGAACCTCTGGAGTACATGAGATTAATGATATATCAGCCCTATCTGCTCAAGTGGCCACTTTAACCAATCTGATCAAACAGTGCACTAGTGCACCTACATCTAGTGTAGCAACACCTAAAGAAAACACTGCAGCAGCGATAGAACAAGCCCCTCCAGGAACTACAAGTTGTGTGTATTGTGGAGGAGGCCATCTATATGAAGAATGTCCTAGCAACCCTGTCTCTGTCAATTATGTAGGTTACAATAAAAATAACAACCCTTACTCTAATACCTACAATCCAGGATGGAAGAACCACCCAAATTTTAGGTGGAACAATTCTAATGCACCTGCACAAAGTTCTCCTGCACCAAGTACTCCTCCTAGATTCCTACCTCAAAGCCAACAAAGATCAAACCCACCTGCCAGTGCCAACTCTCTAGAAGAATTGCTTAGATCATTCATTAGTGAAACTAGAACTGCTAGGCAAGCTCATGATATATCAATTAAGAACCTAGAGAACCAAGCAGGGCAATTAGCAACTGCTTTGCAGCAAAGACCAGCAGGTACTTTGCCATCAAACACAGAAGCTTCACCCTCACAAAGGCAAGGTAAGGAGCAGGTCAAAGCCATATCTTTGAGAAGTGGCAAGGATCTAACAGAACCATATGAGCTTGAAGGTACAGAGAAAGGAGAAAAAAATAAAAATGAAAAAAATTCTCAAGATGCAGAAACACCTGGTGTTCCTACATCTCCTACTCCAAGGTTAGTACCAAAATACCCTCCTCCTCCTTTTCCTCAAAGATTGAAAAAAATACATGAGGAGAAGCAATTCAGTAAATTTTTAGATGTTTTAAAACAATTGCATATCAATGTTCCCTTGATAGAGGCACTTCAACAAATGCCAAACTATGCCAAATTCATGAAAGATGTGCTTTCTAAAAGGAGAAGATTAGGGGAATTTGAAACTGTTGTTATGTCAAAAGAATGTAGTCTGATTTTACAAAAAAAAATTCCAAGGAAGCTAAAGGATCCAAGTAGCTTTACAATCCCTTTTTCAATAGGTAAGTACTATACAGGAAGAGCATTGTGTGATTTAGGTGCAAGCATCAATTTGATGCCCAAATCTATCTTCACAAAGCTAGGGATTGGAAATGCTAAACCTACCACATTGACACTATCTTTGGCAGATAGATCAATTGCATATCCAGAAGGAATTATTGAGGATATATTGGTGCAAGTTGACAAATTTGTGTTTCCTACAGATTTTGTTATACTTGATTTCATTGCAGATGAAGAAGTGCCAGTCATACTTGGAAGACCATTCTTGGCAACAGGGAAAACACTGATAGATGTGCAAAGAGGAGAGCTAACCATGAGAGTGAATGATCAAGAAGTAAAATTCAATGTCTTGAATGTTTTGAAGTATCCTGCAGAGGAGAGTGAAGAGTGTTCATCAATCTCACTTGATCAATTGGTAGAGAAGCAGTTCCACAAGCAGTATGATCACCTTGCCAATGCACTAGCACCTGATGTTTCTGCATTGCCTGCAGAGGAATTTATTGAAGAAAGCATATTGCCCAAGGAACAAGCTACACCTAAGGTATGGGCTAGAACTTATGAATCTCTTAATTTAGAAGATCCCAACCTTAAAGAAAATGTACCTTCTGTTGAACAACCTCCTAAGCTAGAATTGAAAGAACTACCTAAGCATTTAAAATATGTTTTTCTAGGTAAGAATGATACTCTTCCTGTAATCATAGCTTCTGATCTATCTTTAGAACAAGAGCTTGATTTAATTAACACCTTGAGAAAACATAGAAAAGCTATAGGTTGGCAAATGTCTGACATTAAAGGGATTAGCCCCTCAACATGCATGCATAGGATAATTTTAGAAGAAAATTCTAAAAATAGCATAGAAGGGCAAAGAAGATTAAATCCCATAATGAAAGAGGTTGTTAAGAAGGAAATAATTAAATGGCTAGATGCTGGTATTATCTACCCTATTTCAGATAGTGCATGGGTTAGTCCTGTGCAATGCGTTCCAAAAAAGGGTGGAGTCACAGTTGTAGCCAATGAAAATAATGAATTAATCCCAACCAGAACTGTAACAGGGTGGAGAATCTGTATGGATTACAGAAAACTCAATAAGGCCACTAAGAAAGATCATTTCCCCTTACCCTTTATAGATCAAATGTTAGATAGGTTAGCAGGAAAGGAATTCTATTGTTTCTTAGATGGTTATTCAGGATATAATCAAATAGCAATTGAACCTAAAGATCAACAGAAAACCACCTTTACTTGTCCTTATGGCACTTTTGCCTTTAGAAGGATGCCTTTTGGACTTTGTAATGCACCTGCTACCTTTCAAAGATGCATGATGTCAATATTTTCTGACTTCATTGAGCAATCAATGGAAGTCTTCATGGATGACTTTTCTGTTTTTGGAGAAACATTCTCATTGTGTCTTTCAAACTTAGAAGAAATTCTTCAAAGGTGTGAAGACACTAACCTAGTGCTTAATTGGAAAAAATGTCATTTCATGGTAAAAGAAGGTATTGTGCTTGGTCATAAAATATCTAAAAAAGGTCTTGAAGTGGATAGGGCAAAAATAGAGGTAATTGAGAAACTACCACCTCCATCAACAATCAAAGGGATTAGAAGTTTTCTAGGTCATGCAGGATTCTATAGGAGATTTATCAAAGACTTTTCAAAAGTTTCAAAACCATTATGTGTGCTCTTGCAACATGATGTATATTTTAACTTTGATGAAACTTGTATGGAATCATTTCAAAAATTAAAAAAAAGCTTTAGTTACAGCACCAGTTGTAGTCACTCCTGACTGGAGTAAACCTTTTGAGCTTATGTGTGATGCTAGTGACTTTGCAGTAGGAGCAGTCCTAGGGCAAAGGTATAACAAAGTATTTCATACCATATACTATGCTAGCAAAACACTCATTGAAGCTCAAATGAACTACACTGTAACAGAAAAAGAACTATTAGCAGTGGTTTTTGCTTTTGAAAAATTTAGATCATACTTGGTTGGCACCAAAGTAATTGTGTACACTGACCATTCTGCCATCAAGTATCTGATTTCTAAAAAAGATGCAAAACCTAGGCTAATAAGATGGGTTCTATTACTTCAAGAATTTGATCTTGAAATAAGAGATAAGAAAGGAGTAGAGAACCAAGTGGCTGATCATCTCTCTAGACTTGAAAGTAATAATGCAGGTACAATTGAAGAAATCAAGGAAAGTTTTCCTGATGAGAAATTACTAGCAATTACCATGAATGCAGCCAGTGTTTCTGCACTCAGTGTGGCCACACCTCATGCTTCAACACCATGGTATGCAGACATAGTAAACTTCCTTGTAAGCAAAATTGTACCATGTGACATGAACTATCAACAGAAAAGAAGGTTCTTCCACATAGTAAAACAATACTATTGGGATGACCCTTACCTATTCAAGATATGTCCTGATCAAATCATGAGAAAGTGCATTCCTGAAGAAGAACAGCAAGCAGTGCTCCTGCATTGTCATGCTGCACCATATGGAGGTCACTTTGGAAGCCAAAGAACAGCAGCTAAGGTACTTCAATCAGGTTATTTCTGGCCTACTCTAATTAAAGATACTTATTATATTGTCAAAACCTATGATAAATGTCAAAGAAGTGGTAATATATCTAATAGACATGAAATGCCTAGGACTAATATTCTAGAAATAGAACTTTTTGATGTTTGGGGCATGGATTTCATGGGTCCTTTTCCACCTTCTTTTGGCAATGAATACATTTTAGTGGCTGTAGACTATGTGTCTAAATGGGTTGAGGCTGTAGCACTGCCAAATAATGATGCTAAATCTGTTAGCAAATTTCTCCAAAGAAATATTTTTTCAAGATTTGGCACTCCAAGAGCAATCATCAATGATGAAGGCTCACATTTTTGCAACAAACTTATTGAAAATCTTCTTGCAAAATATGGAGTGAAACATAAGATTGCTACTGCCTATCACCCACAAACAAGTGGACAAGCTGAACTTTCAAATAGGGAAATAAAAAGAATGCTTGAGAAAATGGTTGGACCAAATAGAAAAGATTGGTCCTTACACTTAGATGAAGCATTATGGGCATATAGGACTGCATTTAAAACTCCATTAGGAATGTCCCCCTATAAGTTAGTTTATGGCAAGCCATGTCATCTCTCTGTTGAATTAGAGAACAAGTCATATTGGGCTATCAAAAAGTTGAATTTTGATCTCAAAAAGGCAGGAGAGCAAAGGTTTCTTGAGCTAAATGAATTAGAAGAATTTAGGCATTTCTCCTATGAGAATGCAGAAATTTAAAAAGCTAAAACCAAAGTATGGCATGACAAGAAAATCGAAAGGAGAGAACTTAAAGAAGGAGGAATGGTTCTGTTGTACAATTCTAGGTTGAAACTCTTCCCTGGTGCAGTTGATCTATATGATGCAACCACTGATACCACTTTCAAAGTAAATGGACAAAGAGTGAAAATGTACTATGGAGAGCATGTAGAGAGAGACAAGATCACCACTCACTTTGCAAAACCTTAGACCAAGGTACAAGTCAGGCTGTAAGACTCTTAAAACAAGCGCTTGAGGGAGGCAACCCATCACTATATAGTTAATATTATTATTTTGTGCAATTTCATGTTTTGTTATTTTGCAGGAAAAACAGGACAACAGAGTAGCCAGTGTTTCCACACTTGATGCAGCCACACTGCCTACTCTGGTGTTAGAAAAATTTAGAAGAAAACTGTTCACTTGACAAATCATCAACTTAGTGGAATCATCTCTGATCAAGGGTTAGAAAGTGGCGTGTTAAGTCTAAGTTTCCACGCGTTGGCTTGCATGTTAGGCCACATAACCTAACGGCTATAACCCTCAACTACCAATCCCACTAACCCTTTCACATATCCTAAGTTTCAATTCTTTTCGTCCCTCTCACAAAACCGATCAAAATCCTCTCCACTCACAAACAGTTTTTCAGTCTCAAACGCTCAAAATCATAAATGGCTAAGAAACAAGCTGCCTCTAAGAACACAGGGAAAGGATCTGGTGTGGAAACTCATGCGAAAAAGGGAAAATTAGGAGCACTAGCATCAATGGAAGCAATCCCTAGATGTGAGTACTTTTGGAACATGAAGTTCCTGCCTGAGCGTGGTTTCAACTTCGCAAAGGCTCATCATTCATTCCTCTCCACTGTCAACAACTTGCATTGGGAAAGATTTGTTCAAACCCGAGCCTACTACTTGGAGCAATTGGTGCGAGAATTCTACTCAGGAATTCAGAATAACAGAGGAGGTACTGTATTTTTCTCCAAGGTTAGAGGTAAGAAAGTTTTCTTTGACCCTGCTAGAATCAATAAGCACTATGATCTCACATACACTAGTAATGCATTTGAAGTAAAACTAGAGACTTATGGAAAGAAACAAATGACTAAAATCAAAGAAAGAGTAGCAATAGAAGGATCTCAGTGGGAGAAATTCACAAATACTGAATTCAAACTTAAAACTGGTGATTTAATCCCTGAACTTGGTAGCTGGCATTTATTCATTGATACATCAATTCTCCCTACTTCACACACTTCTACATTATCTAAAGATAGGTTGATTCTTATTGATTCAATCCTATGTGAGGATAATGTAGACATATGGAAATTGATAGCTAGAGAAATTGTAGAATGTCAAGCCAAGGAATCTGGATTCTTATATTTCCCATGCTTAATCACTGAACTGTGTCAAAAGCAAGGAGTTGTTGCTACTGATCTAGAAAAAGTCTATAGAAAAACCCCTCCTAGTGGTCTGTCTGCTGAAGTTAAGGAAAGAGTGAGGTCAGTGAGAATTAGAAGTACTGTAGAGCAGGAAGTGTCTGAACACCTGATGCAGAAACTCCAAGCTGTCTGGAAATTTCAAAGAGAACAGCATGAGTGGTTGAAATTAAAGTTGGATGACCCTGAAGCAGAACTAGAATCCCCAATTTTTCCTAATTGGGTGATTGATGAGGAAGAAGAAGTGGAGGAGGAAGAAGAAGAAGAAGTAACTGTTAAGAAAGAGAGGAGAGCAAAGAGAAAGAGAGATACTGAGAAAGAAAAGAAGGGAAAGAAACCAAGAGTGGAGGAAGAAATTGAAGAAGTGAGTGATGAAGATACTGAAGAAGATGAAGAGGCAAGGCAAGCTGTGAAGGATATTGAAAAAGATGCAGAGGAGGATGAATCTGAGTCAATGGAAGTTAGTGACAGTGATGATGATGGCAGTAATGATATGGAAGCTAGTGCTAGAAGAAAGTATGAATTAAGGAAGAAATCTACAAATGAAGCCCAACCACCATCACCACCATCACAACAGCAATCAAACACCCCCTCACCACCATCACAAACCAACATTCCACCCCCCACCACCCACCATTCCCCCAGTCATACTTCAACACCAAAATCACCCACACCTCCACCAGAAAATACTCCCCAATCTGAAAATCCAAAACAAGATGCACAAGCAGATACAACCATCCCATCCCATAAATCACCCACCCTACCAACAGAACCTATTGAGCCAACTAAAATTGTTTCTGAGAAAGTTCAAATGCAGGTACTCATTGAAGAGCCTGAGAAAGAGAAAGGAAAAGCAGGTTCAGAGATGAAGATGCAGGCAGATACTGTCAAGGAGTCTGTTAGTATTCCCACACCAACTGCAGAAGCTTCAAAGAAATCAACAGTCATGGCAACTAGTCCTGCAGCAACAATCTCTACAGTTCTGAAGGCCTTAGCAGAGAAGAAACAGATGTTGGGATACACAAGAAGAACAATGAAGCCAGCTCCAACAAAGAAGATGTGGACAATGTCCTCTCTCTATGCTGAACAGGGTACAGGAGCAGAAACTGGTGACAAGGAAGCAAATGAGGAGGCAACAAATAAAGAAACTGAAAAACAAACTGAGAAGGTAGCAGAGCAACAACCAGAGGGAATTGAGCAACAAACAGAACACACTCCAGTGCAGAGTGGTGTACCTGCACCTGAAGTCCAAACACTGGCTACACCAGATGTTCCTGCAGAAGCTACACCTGAAAAGGCAGAAATGACTGAGGCTACTGTAGATGATCCTGGTGTGCCTACCTCTGATGTGGCCACTGCTAAGAAGCCAAGGAAGACAAGAGCCAAGCATAGCCCTGCTGTGAGAGCCAGCCCCAGATTCCAAAACAAAGAGTAAATGGATACTTTTTAATGTTTATTCTTAAAACTATATTTTTCTTTACTTTCAACTGTTTAAAATACTATGTGGTAGCTGTTGCTATGTGTTAAATACTTTTGTTTGTTTCTCCCAAATTTAGTACTCCCCTGTTTCCTAAACTTAGAGCAGTGAGGACACTGCTCATCTTTAAGTTGGGGGGGGGGGGGGGGGAGAGTGGAGAATAGTATATCTTTTGAACTAAATATGCACTATGTGAAAACTAATATATGCTATGAATGTCTTAGTAGTATATGTATGTGAATATGCAATATTAGTATGTGTGTTTAGATGTACTTAACAAAGCATGCAAATGACATGATCAAAAATGTTTTCAAAAAAAATAGAAGAACTAAGTACATCATATGTATGTTTTAAAAACTTAAATAAATATGAACCATGATCAATTCAATTTTTTCTCAAAAATTGAAGAAGTGTATCAATAAGTTGAATTTTGAATGAAAAGCCTTGTTTTCTAAAAATGATCAGTTTTATAAATACTTTGACACAACAAAATTGAGTTTTGAAAAGAACCATGCTAGATCAAGAGCTATCTAAAGCCAAGGAAATTTTGGAAATTTGAGGTCAAAATTAGATTTTCATTAAAAATTTAGAAGAGCATAAAGACTTAAGTTTGGGGGAAATTCCATGAATACAAAGGCCAAAGTGTGACAGCTTGAAGAGTGCAAGCCACAAGTGTCAAAACCACTCAAGAATACCAAAAATATCCCAAAAATGAGCTACACTTGCCTGAGTTATATAAACTGAACCTGTCCCTTAAGTGCAATTTGGTTTGAAAAAAAAAATATGAACAAAGTTCAAAGAGAAAAAGAAAAGAAAAACAAACCAAGAAAAAGAAGAAAATGCATGTGGAGGTCAGTGAGGAGGGCAGTGTACGCTACCAAAAATACTCAAAGAGTTCCAAGTGTGGCAACACTTAGTGTGCCAACACCATCTACATCAAAAGGCACCTACACTCAAAATAAGGTGAACCTACAATCCAAAAAAGATGTTTTTGCACTCACTGCATTACATCAACAAAAATCAAACACCAAGAATAGAAATAAGGTATTGGCTCAACAAGTTGGAACACCAAAAGCCCTTTGTTGTGCTTAAAGAGTCCCCTAAATACATGAAGAAATTGTTAGTCTCGGCCATATTTTGAAAAATCTCTAAGAGTGACCAAAAGAGTTCCATCTTTTTCAAAAAGCTAAGGAAAAACTCTTTGTTCAGTTATGGAACCAATTAGAAACTCAATGGGCCACACACTCACACAAATGAGTTTTTATAACTCTGAATGTTTTAAAGCAAGGGCATGGAAGAAAAAGCACCAAAAGAGAAAGGCTCATTACAATACACTTCAAACACTTCTTGAAAAACATGAGTTGAGATGTCTTCATAATTATATAAGTCTTGTGTTTTGTTTCTTGTCGTTGCTTGAGGACAAGCAACAATTTAAGTTTGGGGGTGTGATAACTCTATTTTATATAGAGTTATTCATACAATTAAGCTTGAGTTATTGCTTATTTTCAAGAACATTTATATATATTTATAGCTTATTTATCAAGGAACAACATTCTAAATATTCAAATGGGTAAAGGGCAATGATCTAGGCAAAATGCACAAATCTTGTTAGGTTTGATGTTTTTGTTCAGTGCAGCTACTGCAGGAGTGGAAACACTGCCAAACACCAGGAGTGGAAACACTGCCAACACCTGCTAAATTCTGCAGTTTGTACCAAAACATCCAAAGACCATTTCAATGCTTCCACACTTGATTTGTGACGTCATGCCTAGTCACCTAGAGCTGAGCCACTTGCAGAAGTCGGCGATACACATAAAAATCAAGTTGCAAGACTCAACTTATCTAAAAGACATGTGGCACTTCTCCAATGAACCTCATCTTTTGTTATGCATGCAAGCGACCAAACCTGTGCAGCTTGCTTGATTGGTTGTCTACAACAAACCATGTTTGGTCCCCTCAGCTGATCTTTCGCGCCAAAGGAAACCCCTTGCAAGAGGAAAGCTTTCAAGCCTATAAATAGAAGCCATATCTTCACTAATCTAAAACATCTTTAAATCCTTCATCTTTCATTTGTAATCCTTCATTTTGTTTTCTGAAAGGATCGCTTAGTTTAGGTTTAGTTTATTTTCATTTCAAGTTTCTAAGGAGAGGAAGGTGAGGAAGTGCTTGACAACCATTCCCTTCACTTCTACTTTGAAGAAATTCGTGTAAGAAATCTTTATTGTACTTCAACTTGGGAACTTAATGCAAAAGATCTTCTATTCAAGTAATCTCTACTCTTTTAAGTTCTTTTGCTTTATTATTCATTTACTTATGTTCTTTGCATATTCTTTGCTTTATAACATGAGTAACATGAGCTAAATTCCCTTAAGTTGAGATGTTCTAACCTTGTAATGAACTTCTAAATATGTTATTATGGTTTATGTAGTGTAAACACTTTAAACTCTTGCATAATACTTCTTTCAACTTATTCTGGAATTGATCACTTTAGAATAGGTAAGACTTGTAGCAGCAGACATGGGCTACATTTATGAACTCAAGAGTTAATAGGGACAAGTATTTAATAAAGGAAACTTTGTTAAATACATGCTAAAACCTAGACATAGGATAGCATAGTCCTTAGGATAATAAAATTACAAGAGTGAGCCTATTTAGCAACTTGGATCATTGTTAGGAGGCAAGGGAGGAATTGACAAACCTTTCTTTACTGTAAAAAACAAAGATCATAAGAGCTTGTAATGAAACTCTGAAGAGAAGTGCTGAAAGGTACAAACTGATGCACCTACATCCAGTGTTCCCACAGTACATACTCCATTAAAACACTTAGAAGTAAAGTACTTGGTGAAAACATCTCAACTACTTTTTCCAACTGATTTCTCACACATTTTATTGCTTATTATTATTTTACTTATTTTGAAAACTCCAAACCAAAAATACTGAATAGTGTAGACACACTAAGTGTACACTTTGAACTACAAAAATTTACAATACATAATCCTAGTGGGTTCGACCTTTCTTATCACTTTATTACTTGTGTGACTATGTATACTTGCATATATTAAAATAACCACACCAACAGTCAATCGTCTAAGTCCCTAACTGACTCGATCTAATAACCTCTTGACCGTAAGGTCACTAAGCCCGACTAGGTCGAACTACTCTGATACCATAATGTAACACCCTGGTTTTTCTTACATAGAAAATACCAAGACATACAGCATAGCATACATTAGAGATAACTTCCTGTCTTTAGATATTGAACACAGACTAAAACTTGATAAAAATTTTTTTCATCAAGCGATCCCTCACAAACTTCTCATGTCCTACTCCTAGTGTTCAGTATCAAGAACGAAAGTTGCGGAAGCGATTTACAACTTGTAACAATTATAAGTCGTACAATCGAAGATATAAAGTTTGACCATAGAAAATAACATTAACATTTAAAACTAAAGCTTCAACATCTCCTTTCGGTTGTACTGTAACCATGCCTCATCCCCTTTGCCCGTTCTCTGTAAAAACCACAAAACATGAAGGGTGAGATAACATTATCTCAGTGAGTTCTATCGAGACCCCTTACTAATTCTCTCGGTTCATTATGCCTCTTTTTAACTCGTAGCCCTAATAAGCGACTACGTGAAACCTCTTTTATAATACTTAGCATATCACCGTTCATTAATGAAATCCCGGTGAACCCATTCCACTGACCATTTTCTATCAGGGATCCCTCATGGGGCCTATATAGGTTCATAGGGCTCATGACTTCCCCTCCCCTAGTACACTAACCTCAATAGGGTCGTCACCCTAGACCTCGATTATATAATTTATATATAATTGCACCCGCATTGGGCCGTCTCTTTTACTTGACCTAGACTTAACATAACCTCAAAACCTCAAGGAACATATAGTTCATTTTATTATTTCGTGACATTAGCTCACTCGTGGTTACTAACATTCATTAACATAACTTAGGGAGCAACACAATCCAGTCCAAGCATCATTATTTCAAGCATTTATGTAGATTATTATTCCTTATTATGATTATTGTAAGTTACAAGACTTGTCCTATAAATAGGAGTCATGTAGTCATGTAAATGACACCTTGAATAGTATAATACAAGAGCCCTCTTCTTCTTCTCTCATTCCCTCATTTTCTTGTTCTTCTTCTTGCTCTAGTTTTAGTTAGTTTTATAACACGTTATCAACACCAAGTTCTACCAAAATCATGGCTTAATCATTTTAGAGGCTATTTCGAAAGATATGTTTTCTTCTACTATTTTTCCTTATAATCTAACTTATTATCATGTTATGATGTTCTTCTTCATAGCTTTTATTTTATCATGTTAATATTTAATGTTTCTTGTAAAGAAATTTTATTTAGTTACCACGATTATCTTTTCTTCTTCTTCTTCTATTCTTGAAGAATTCCCGAAGAATTCTATATTCAAACATCCTTGTTGGATTGCATAACGACAATTATCAGATTTGTCTATTCTTGATTAATTTTCGAAGAATTCAACATTCAAGTATCCCTGTTGGATTGCATAAGGACAACTATCATGTTTGTCTATTCTTGATGAGTTCCAGAAGAATTCATCATTCAAGCATCTTAGAAGGATTGCACAAAGAACTCAATGAAGAAATAAAACTTAATATTCAAGAATCTCTGCAGGATTGTTCAAAGCATTTTTTTAATGCTTAGTCTCGTGATATAGTTCTTGAAGAACTGAAAGAAAAAAAAAGACACAATGTTCGAGCATCCCTATAGGATTGCTTAAATATTTTTTTTTATCATTGTTTGGGATGATTTGTTATATAGTTGTTGGGTTGTTTTATTTAAAAAATTAATAAAGCAATTTATTTAATATTATTTTGAGAAACCTTACCCTTTCAATTTTTAAGGTTAAAACCAATTCTCAAAATTCACTATATTATAATCTCAAAAAAAAAAAAAAAAATTCACTATATTATTCACTAAACCATTTCTTATATGTACATTATCATAAACTTATAAACCGTTTTTTGTTGAATGAGCTGTAAACTCAATTCATTGCATTTAAGATTATTCAATTATGATGGTTTATTATCTTTCAACGTTGCCATTCATCTTTAAAGGTATAATGAGAAGTTTTTTTTTATTATTTAACTCTAACTTACGTTTTATTTAGCATTATTTCCGTTCATGAGTTGCAACGGATATTTTCCAACGGATGGATTGAAAGTTTTATGAAAATTTTTCAATAACAAATTTATGCATGTCTTATGATATATTTATATATAGACATACACCGTTATATCTTGATAAAGGAGATAAGAATTTTGAAAGAAAAAATACCTCGTGCATGTTTTCTTAAAAGAAAAAATAATAGAAAAAAGATACTTCTCATTTGGAGAAAAGAATAAGAATACACCGAGCAGTAAAATTAAAGTAGGGGGGTGTGAATTTGGAGGTTTTCCTAGGTGCAGGGAGAATCATATTTTTGAGAATGCTGTTTTATCCTGGAGACGACGAGACTAGGAGAGACTGCTTGCACACCTTGGGCAGAGCCACGAAACGTCTTAAAGAGAGCGACCTAGTCCGCGACTCAGCCTATTTTGTTTGTGTTCGTTCATGTGTCCGCAATTGTTCCACCAATAGTTCTTGAAGAATTAAATCTTAATATTCAACCATCCCCGGAGGATTGTTTCAAGAATGATGATTTTTCTTGATCATCACTAATGAAAAATTTGTGGTCAAGTTCTTGAAGAACTAAATCTTTAGACCATGATTGTAATCTAAAAGATCTATTTGATTTTAGTTTAACTTGAAACAAAGTAAAATAAGGGGAAATGTATTTCTTTATCCTACTCGAATATGCTCCTGAAGTAGCAAAAGTGAGAAAATATTTTTAGAATATGTTGGAAATTTAGTCACAATTGTGATTGAACAAATGACTTATGAATGATTAAAATGTGAAAGATCACATAATGGATTGAACTTTATTCTCAGAAGTGAATAACTTACGTAATGATCAGTACTTTTTTCCCCTGTAGGATTGCTTAAAGTATGATTTATCTTTGGTCATCGTTTAAATGTGAGATATAACTCTTGAAGAACATATGATCATAAAATATGACTTTATTTGATAACCATTTATAAACACTAGTGCAAAAAAGAGATTTAAAGTCAGGCGAAAAGGGGATTTAAAGTCAGGCGCCCGCGTGACTTTTATTAAGTCGACTTTGTATGTCAGGAGTTTTAAAGTCCAGCAATAGCCTGACTTCGTAAGTGATTTAAAGTCAAGCATTTATTTCGCCTGACTTCGTAAGTCAGTTTTAAAGTCAAACATTTATTTCGTCTGACTTCGTAAGTCAGTTTTAAAGTCAAGCATTTATTTCGCCTGACTTCGTAAGTCTGTTTTAAAGTCAAGCATTTATTATTGCCTGACTTCGTAAGTATGATTTAAAGTCAAACATTTATTATTGCCTGACTTCGTAAGTATGATTTAAAGACAATCATTTATTCTTGCCTGACTTCGTAAGTATGATTTAAAGTCAAGTATTATTGCGCCTGACTTTAAAAGTTTTTTTTTTCAAATTTTGGTTTAATCTATACACCCTGGTTATACGAATTTTGGTTCCGTAGAAGCGACTCCACTAGGAATCGAACCCAGAATCTCTGGTTCCGTAGACCAGCGCCTTATCCATTGGGCCATGAAGTCATATATCAGTGCTGGTTTTTGCCAATCAAAGGATCTATTCTTTATAAGGCAGTTCCACACATGAAACAGAATAAAGGGAAAACCCCACTCCAACATATAATGACACACTATACATCTAAATCATAAAATTTCAGAATACAATCAATACATTTGAATATGAAAAGTGCACTATTATAAGATAGATTGTCAAATTATTAAAGAAAGAAAGAGAACAATTTCAAATTACAACTGGTCAAAGGCAGTATTAAATACATCATTTTTGCAATTAGGAAGGATGCTTATGGACCAAGGAGGCAGTATTAAATACATCATTTTTGCAACTGAAATTTTCCAAACGATGTAACAGTAGGGTCTGAAGAAACCAAAGCATTCTCACATTGCTTGATAGCTTTATGAAGCTGCTTCAAATGACTATATTTTGGTTGCCTTATCAAACCTAAACATAATGAAGTGCTAATAGGACTCAGGATGGAAGTGGAACAATATATAACACTGATTACACAATCCTAAGTGCTAATAGATTTAGCAAAATAATTATGATACATTATTTCATGGGCTCAGTAAACTATATCTATACATCCATTCAGATTCTCAGTGAATCGTAGAGCAAACAAAAAAATCAAAAAATATTCTCATGGTAATCATGATTTTCTTACCATACTCATCAATTGGGGCATCATAGTCGTAGCTTGTAGCTTGTAGTAATGAATGGACCTCCAGCTGATCGTCCAAAGTTAGTTCCCTCCATGGCACTGTCATTTGTCAGTATTCACAAAGGTGAATTTTAGATTTTAAAAAAAGGCAACAAGAATTTTTCCACAACAAAAAGAAGAACTGATTGAAGGTGGCCAACAATGTTGTAATTCACATATGAGCCACCCTTTTGTATGAAACGGGCAACTGCAAATGCTAGATCCTGAATTGGTCGTTGGTGAATTGGACCACCAAAATCTGTAAACCTTATGATGATGGAATAGGAAAAAAAGAAATCAGAGGAACAAAAGGGCAAAGAAACAACTAGTCTAAATCTAAAGTTACAGAATCAACTTGTTGTATAATACATAAGGTCAAATGCGAAGATTAGCATAAAGAGTAAAACAAATACACAAGAAATTTAGGCAAACAGGCAGAAAACAAGCTTACCACCCAGGGCGTCCTCCTATGGCCAACTAACACCTTCAAGCAACTTCCAGTTTCACAATCAATTATCTTTACTGTGTGGTCACCACTACATCGAGAAAATAAACAAATTCAACCACAAATGGGTCTTTAATTCAAATTAGAAAAGAGGTGATGAACTAGTTACAACTTACTGCGTGGATGCAAGAACTTTTCCATCTGGACTAAACGCTGCTGCAATAGTAGACCTTGGGGGAGGCAATAAAGGACAGTACTTAGCTGACAAATGCCGCAATGAATCAGCCACCTTGTCTGAAAAGTGACTTTTCTCAAAAAAAGCAAAAAAAAACTATGTTCACTTATAGACCGAAGTACTATAAATAGTATACCATGAAAGGAGGCCACGCCTTGCATCTCTCTATACATCTTTTTAGGACGAGAGTTAGAACTGGATTTCGATTTAGAAGCTTCTCTCCAATTCCACTTTGCTACATGTCTTCTTTTGGGCGCAATCTCTCTTCGTGCAAGCAAATGAAAGACATTGCTACCACTGACCAAATTCAACATATCAGATGAAAGAAATATTGTACAGAAAACTACTAGACATTCGATGTAGGGGGCATGTTTCTGCTTCAGTTGAAGATATTAAGAAACTTATTGATTGTTAACTCACTCTAGCATGACCGATTACAATGTGGAGTGTAGTGTAGGAAGGTGTAATTTTCAAGGAGCACAAATTAGAAAGTTTTTTTTTGACAATAAATTCACATGATCTACAATCATCATTCAGATCAAGCATAAAAATTTCCCGGTGAGTACAACAACACTTCCAAGTATCCATGCTCAATAAACCCATTTGATACATCCTCTATTGGTTAGGCAACACATTATAAAACCATAATCGTATACTCTTAGCACCTAGCTAAGTCCACATGACTCAAACAGACCTGGGAATAGCTATTGCCAGTTTTCAAATCAGCAACTGTGAATTGAAGTCAATCAACATAAAAAATTCACTTAAACATTTAACAACAAAACAGGATCCAACTTGAAAACTAAGCAGCAAGCTAAATCAAATCTCAGAAACAACAAAAACAGCATATCAAGTAAATTTCAGCTGAGCCTAATGATTATGCAAACACTGCCTACGCCGAGAATCAGAAAAAGACACGGCCACAGGGACAATCATACAAATCAAATTTCCAACCAAATCACAGACCTGTAATTCAAAAATTTCCATCGGTCTCAAATCCGAAATTCAAATCAAAATTGACAAAAAGACGAAGAATTTAGTAAATAATATATATTCTATTTATTAAATAAAAAACGGCTAGTGAAAGCGATGCAAATAGAAAAGGGGTTAAACAGAAAAAGGAAACCCTGACCTGGAGTTGGAACTAGAGGAGGAAGGTGAAGCATGATCACGAGGCCGAGAAAATCCCGTCATTTGCGTGCGGGGAATCAAACAATTCACAAAAAAGAATTGAGAAATTGAGGAGGAGAAACACAACAGAGGATCCAATCAGAGAGAGGCAGCAGAGATTCATTGTTTAGATATTTACTAACTGCCCATCTGTATATTTACTAACTGCCCATCTCTCATTTCCGTGGACACAGTATGCAACAGCAAAAATGGGGAGTGGTATTGATGCAAAAAATGCTCCAAATTTTCCTGAACAAAAAATTCAATTGTTGTTGTTCCTTGAAAGTAAAAATCATGAAAACAAAGATTTTGAAAGAACTTTAATTTCTGTTAGGACAAAGGAATCACAAATCACAATACAAAGAAACTAAACAAGAAATAAAAAGGACAAAGGAATAACATATACCCAAAATTCCACTCAGCACATACATAAGGTCCAATGCGGAGATTAGCATAAAGCCCTTCACAAAACTCACCTGGCAAAACATAAGAAGCTAATTAGGACACTTGGTACTATTGGCGGCTTTGAATAGTACTAAGCTTAGAGCTTTATAAGTAAGAAAAAGTCCACTGAGTTACTTACTTAAAAGGCTCACTAATCACCTGTTGAAACCCCAAATTTTCATCGTTGTTTACACTGACAGAAATTTCTGCAGACTTGTCCACCATGTGCTAAGCTTTGCTCTCCTCGCATGTGCCAAACTTTGCTTCAGACTTGTCCACCATGTTGTTGCTAAATTTCTGCAATAAAGCACAATTAATCAATAAATCCTATCATCAATACCCAAAGTTCAGTTAAAATATCAATTAAAATTAAACTTGAAAACCCTAAAAAAATCCTACATCAAGAATGTTGAAAGGGAGTTAAAGAGTTACCTCCACAGCATCTTCCAGCATGTTCTTTAGAATGTTGAAATTCATCACACAGGTAATGGAAGTATGCCACCCGGTTGGTTAAAATGGTCTTGCAGCATCTTCCATCATCTTCTTTACTTTGGTCAACTTTTCAATCTCCACAAGAGCCTAAAATAAATGGAACTTTCTAAGCACAATAATTGATTGCTTGAATCAAGGCTAAAAACTGACTGAATCAAATTTATAACCTCCAAAGTCATGTCTTCAGTTGTAATGTGATCTAAGTTATCATAACCCAACTGAGAAGCTACTTCTGTAAAAAGAAAGAAGTTGTTTAGGAGTTGAGGGATGACAAAAAAATGTAAAAACAGCTTCAAAAAGTAATATACTTTGAAGTGAAATAATTGCATCAGCTGTAGCAAATCCATCTTTGCACTTATTGTACAGAGCACCAAGTTCACCCACTACCTAATATCATTTATCAATTATCAGAGACATTAAGAATTAGGACTTTGATTTACTTCTACTACTACTACAAGTTTGTAACAGTAAGGAGTGAACCTCTTGGTAAGATCCTCCTCCTGAAGTAGAAGATATCTGAAATGAAGCCAATTGATTGTGGTCTTGAGTTACTTCCCTAGCCACAATGTCTAAAGGCATATCTACTACCCACAATGAAATCCCATGTCTCAAAAGTGCCCCTATGTCAGTTTAAGAGCATATGTCATTTAGTAAAGACAACATTGAATTAAAGTTAAAATGGAGGGAGGGAGCATATATGATCATGTGAGAAAGTGAGAGATGAAGTATAAATAAAGCCATACATACAGATTAGCCGAACTTTGAACAACACCATTTCCAGCACAAACTACTTGTCTACCCATGGATGACAATTGCTTCAGTACTTCAGTCTGCAGAATTTCACATGAATCAGTTTAGTTATTTATTTAGAAGAAATTAGTTAGTTAGTTAGGATCGCACACACTGTACTGATGATGAACAGATAACTGAAGTAACATCTGATAGCAATTGAGCATGCATCAAATAGAACAGAACACAAAGAAACATGCATGCTTGAAGTGTAAAGTGTTTACAGAATCAGAAACAGATCGGGTATTTACAGAATCAAAACCAAACCATGTTCAATTTATTGTTCTACAGGACCACAACTAATAATTAAAGGGGAAAACAGGACCACAACTAAAAATTCTAAGCAGCCAATTTATCATAGTTAACTTTGCAAAAAATACTAAAAAACCAAAATAGCTGTATTGGCAGAGACTGACTTGAAGTAGAGCAAATGCATGTATTGAAATTGGTCAAAAATTGAATTTTGGAAGATTATTTCCCCAGAGTCGACATGTCCAATGACCACAATGTTGATGTGAAACTTTTCTTTACCCATGATGTCTTAAACTGCAATTCAAGAAACTAATTTCACACTTGTTAAGTTCAAGCTGAACAGGGATTACAGAAACAAGCCAGAACCAATCATAGGACAATAGTAACTGAAACTAACATAGACAAAGTCCAAATCATGAAGCAAAACAGATTTTATATTTTATAAAACAGAATAACAAAAAAACAAATCATATCTGAAACAAATCACATACTATCAGAGTCATACCATTTCTTACCAAATTCAAAGATCAATAAGTGCACAAGAACAATAGGAACTCAAAGATGACAAACACAAATCGATTGACAGCAACATTAAATACTACAACATCATGAAAGCAACAAAGAAAAACAGATCGAATCAAAGAGACATTTAGTCGAAGGATTTCGTTACCTTGGAAGAAATGAAATCTGGTTACCTTGGAAGAAATGAAAACAAGTATAGGTCTTCAAAGTGGCCGCCATAACTCAAAACCCTAGGAAGAGAAACACGGCGTCGCTTTGAATGAGCTGGTTTGCGGCGAGAGAGATGTTCAAAAAGTAGAGAAGAGATGATGTGTGTACTACTGACACAGTGTCTCCGAGGGTCCACGAACGAACAAAGCAGGTAGAAGTAGTACTAGTTCGCGAGTGAGAAACGCGACGGTGAGGTGAGGGAGAGGAGCGGATCGAGTGAGCGTGATGAGGGAGTGAGGAGAGTGGAACTGGAGGGTCAGGAGGTTCAGGGAGGGGGCGTTCAGGGAGGTGGATCTGGAGGGTCAGGAGGTTCAGGGAGGTGGATCTGGAGAATGGTGGTTCAGGGAGGTGGATCTGGAGAATGGTGGTTCAGAGAGGTGGATGGCGTGAATGCGAGAGGAGAGTGTGCGTGAATGATTAGAGAGAGGGTGAGGGTGAGGGTGAGGGAGTGAGGGTGACGGTGAGAGGGTGAGGGTGAGGGTGAGGGAGTGAGGGTGAGGGTGACGGTGAGGGAGAAGAAGAAGGATTAGAGAGAAGAGTATTGATTTGTTTTTGCATTTAGGGTTGGCGTGAGAATGAGAGTGAGAGTGAGAATGGAGAGGAGAGGAGAGGAGTGTTCAGATGATTCTGATAGTGAGGGTGAATTTTTTTTATTTTTATTTTAGTACTTTAGACGTCAGGCGTGTATACGCCTGACTTCTAAAGTACTAAAATAGAAAAAAAGAATTTCACCATTAATTACAAGTTTGTCACCGTGTCTACTTATGTAGTCAGGCGAATACACACCTGACTTCTAAAGTCTAATTTTTTTTCCTATTTTTTCACTTTAGAAGTCAGGCGTGTATCCGCTTGACTTTAAAACTCGCGAGTTTTGCCTCTTAATTACAAGTTTGCCACCGTGTCTACTTATATAGTCAGGCATCTGAGCGCCTGACTTTAAATGTCTAATTCTAATCCCATTTTTGCACTAGTGAAAAGTTTATGGCGAGTTCTTGAAGAACCTAACATAGAAATTTGTTTTTTCCCCTTTGATAATCTTTTACATAACATAAAATTCCATTATCATGATTTATGGTTATTTGTGACATATATGATTTATGGTTATATTCTTTACTATTTCTCATAATGGTGTAGCGGTTTTATTTTTATGAAAATAATAATGTAGTAACTCATATACATTATGGCAAAGTTTAATTTTTCTAAGTGTAACTTCTCTTTCTACTTACTCTTGGAATTCTAGTATTTCATTTCATGAGTGGAAACAATAGAAAGAACATGTGATACGGTCAGGTATTTCTTAAAGAATTAAATCTTTTTATGTTCTTATTAGTTTTTATCTTGTTTTGATTTCATGTTAACTTAATATTGTAAAGCATATGAGTGCAATTAAAATTATGCTATGGAAAACTAGAAGTTTGCTATGCACTCTTAAAAGCAAAATGTTGTTTTAAACCCGAAGTTTAATAGTCTACATAATTTTACTATTTAGTATGTGTTCAATTATATTTTTCTAATATAAAGATGACGACACATTAATATTTTTGAAGGACCAGAAGATTCTTCAATATAATAAGTTCTTGTGTGTCATGTGTTCTTAATGCATATAAACTATCAGAAAGTCATATGGTAGTGTGTGTTTTTATTATCAACTTGCAATCAAAAGTTTACAAATGTAATTGAAGGCTCCAGAAGAGCTAATTGTATTGTTACCTAGTTTGAAGAACAAAATTTTTACACATTGATGCCATATTCTCTCCAGTCTGATAGAAACTAATTGAGTTTCAAGGATATTCATCTAAGTGGATATACCAAATCAAAAAATAAATGGAGAAAATCTTCAATGTCTGTATATCATGAGACTTACTTTAGAAAATACAAATGTGTATTAGAAAGAGAAAAAAGTACCTGTGTTGCTTTTGGTTGATACTAAATGCATATTAGTACAACACATGCTACCTTAAACCTAAAGTTTATGGATTATAATAAGTTTATCGTTGGCAAGACCGGTTGGGCCATCCCAGTCTATTATGATGCGAAAAATAGTTAAGAATTTTAGTGAACATGTATTGAAGAGGCCGTTGATTCTTCAATCCATTAACTTTTGTGTATTACTAGTTCCCAAAGGAAGTTGAGAATTTGAAAGAATAAGTCACTCACATTTCTAAAATGTGTATAAGGTGATATTTGTAAACAAATACATCAATTACGTGATGTTTTATGATTTTAATTGATGCATCAATTAGATGACCGCATATATACTACATATATTTGTCGTCAACTCACAACTAAAAGTTTGTGGGATGGTTTGCTCAACAAATTTGAATAAGAGGTCATTATGTGAATTATCCTGGAATCATTTGGTAAATATTGTATGTATATTAGAATTGATATTCGACATCACATAGCTATGTTTATTCATAAAATGGTTTTGAAGAACCATTCATTAGATGTCTAAAGTTAATAATATGATAAATTCTTCTCATGAGATCAAAACATCAATTTCTACATGGGAACATGCAATATTGCAAGCAAAGACATTGATACGCATCAAGCCAGTAAATTATCATATGTAAGTTCTCTCTTTTATGATTGATTTTTAGTCAATAATCCAATATCTCCCATCTTAAATTTTTTTTGGGTGTGTTGTGTATGTTCACATTACTACACTACTATACAATAAGAAGTATGCTTAAAGAATGTTGGGAATGCATGAGTATATGAATCTCCTACCATGATAAAGTATGAGCCAACAACTGGAGATGTATTAGTTTTCCCAATATTAGGGGGAGAGACGAGCAGCTGAAAATGAATATTATTTGAAATAAATTATTATTATCTCATCTTGATCCTCTTACAAACCAATGAGAACCAGAAGTTCAAAGGATAATTCATTTGCAAAGTTTACCAAATTAATCACAGCTGTAGTGCTCCAATAAATATTGAAGTCCCTGTTGGACACTCAAACATTGCAAATGAATCTTAACCACGCATGAAACGTGTAGCATGTTCGGTTCCAAAGAAAAAGAAATAATCCTCGAACAAAGAAAGGAGCTTAAAAGTAAGATGGCCCAAAGGAGGATATGGAAGCTCCAAAAGAGTAAATTGACATAATTAATTTTTCGAGTTCTAGAAGAACTAATCAGGTACCTAAAAAAATTCTGAAATTTGTGGAAGTGAGATCTCAATAAATTATGTCATGAATGGAGAAAGATGGAACCGAAGTAAAGTCAGTGTTGACGATATTTTGACATATAATATAGCGTTAAATATGATAATTGGAAATTAGGATCATGAACCAAAGTCTATCAAGGACTACAGACAAAGAAATTATTGGACAAAATGAAAAGACGCAATTGAAGTGAAAATTAAATTCGTTTTGCAAGTTGGAAAGTTTTTGTACTTGCAGTCCGTACACCTGAAGTTGTAAAGCTACTTAGATACTAGCGATTATTGTGCAAAAAAGGAAATGAGAATCGTGAAGTAGTGAGATGTAAAGTTTGACCAGTTGTTCATGAGTATCTGCACAAAGCTAACATGAATTTTGAAAATATATTCACCTGTAGTGGATGCAAGTAATTTTTAATACTTTATTAGTCTAGTAGCACATAAAAGAGTCAATTCACATATGATTGATGTGTTGCAACTTATTTATATAGCCTATTTGATAGTGATAAGTACGTGAAGACCCCTTAAGGGTTTAAATTCATAAGACACATTGTTCAAACTCTAGAGAAGATTACTCACTTAAATTGAATTGGTCCATTTGTGAGATAAAACAATTTGGACGCATGTGGTGTAATCATTTCCGTGCATATTCTAAATGAGGAATATAAAGTTACCCCATTGTCCATATATTCTTATAAAATATTTGGAAATAATTGTGTATATTGATGGCATAAAGAGTATACGAACTTTTGAAGAGCTTCTGAAAATTAATTGCTTAAATAAAGAGTTTGAGAGGAAATACTTTGGAAGGATAAAGTGCTGTTTGCTTTTACAATTGGAATTTTTAAAGAATGATCTTTTTATGTTTCAAGAAGCTTTTATAGCAAAAGTGCTAAAACATTTCAATGTGAAAATTCACATATGTTTTGCACTCTAATGGTTGTAAGAACGGTATATGTGAACAAATATTTGTTTTGACCTTGAGAAAATGATGAAAAACTACTTGGTCCTGAAGTACCATATCTTATTGCAATTGGGAAACTAATGTAGTTTGCTAACTTCCAGATATGATCAAACTTTAGCACTATAAGAGCCAATTCGAGAATGCATTTGGTTGACGTTGGTAATTCAACAAATACAAGAAAGAAGATATTAGCATTAAACAAGTTCGTTCATGTTATAATTTAGCAATTCTTCTAACAAAGGCATTGCCAAGCAAATTTTTTGAGCAGTTTATACAAAGAATCAGCCTTCGTCATCTCAGATATGATTGCATGATGAGGGGGAGAAATAAACACATTCTGCACTCTTTTTTCTTTCACCATGGTTTTGTCCCAATGAGTTTTCCTGGTAAGGTTTTTAACGAGGCAGCTTGAACAATGCAAATATTGTACTCTTTTTCCTTCACTGAGATTTTTTCTCATTGGACTTTTCTTAGTAAGGTTTTAATGAGGCACATCCTTGATGGATATCCAATAGGGAGTGTTATAAATAATAAGAATATGGATGTCCATGAATTAGAAGAGTTACATAGTAGAGGAATATTAGAAGACAATCATTTATGTAGATTATTATTCCTTATTATGATTATTGTAAGTTACAAGACTTGTCCTATAAATAGGACTCATGTACTCATGTAAATGACACATTGAATAGTATAATACAATAGCCCTCTTCTTCTTCTTCTTCTCTCATTCCCTCATTTTCTTGTCCTTCTTCTTGCTCTAGTTTTAGTTAGATTTATAACACATTGAAAATTTTAGTTAACTACGATTAATACTTGTGATCTAGTATAAAAAATTAAGCATATTCCCTAAAATGATTTTTAGTTAAGGTACATGTTAGGAATAATGTCATTAAAAATGAGAACTTAAATAAAATTTGGTTATATTTTGACATGTCATAACTTGAAATCTTCACTAATGCTCTTGCAAGGAGCCTAACTAGAAACCGTCAATATTTGTAAGAGCCATTTTAAAACTTTTTTTAAAGGGTCCTAAATGGATTACGACCATATTTACAAGGACCAAACATATATTTAAGCGTTAAAATTTTAACTTTTAAAAATTTTAATAAAAAAAGAAATACGAAAAAAAAACTGTGCAAAGTGTATCTACAGGGCACAGACACTAGTCATGCACTTGGCAAATCCCACCACAAACGCACAAGTTTTTCTCAGATACCACTTTGATAGAAGTGAAAGGAGTTTGGTCTAAACTAACGATGGCCGTTCGATCTAAATCAAACGGCTTACATCACGCGTGTGTAATTATGTCACATTGAATCCGTGTGACACGCACCCACATTCTCTTCCCTCTCTCCCTCGCTCTCGTCTGCAACTCACGGCTGTCGAGAAACCCTAACCACCACCAAACACAGTCGTGTCGCTTTCCGAACCTTACTGTTCACACGCGTTTTTACCACCGTTCGGAAGAGAAACGCTTCCGGAGAATTCGATTTTCTGCGATTCTTCAACATAGGAATTGGAAGAGTTTGTAATAATTTCTGGAGCTTTTGGTCCTTGCTGTAAGTTAGGGTTCCCAATTTTTCATATTGAGTTTCATAAAATCAGCTGGTTCATGAATTCCATAAAATTTTCCGTGATTTTTTTCAAGTTTCAATCTTGTTCATTCTTCTAGGCCATAATTGTATGTTTTAAAGGCTTTGTTGATTTTTACAGATTCTTTTTTTTTGTAATTGTGTTTTTTGTTTGTGTAATTGATTTTTTTGTTTTGTTTTCTATTTACAGAAGCTTCTGCAACTTATAAATTGTCATGATTAATTGATTACAATATTTGTAAATTGTTTTTATCTCACTTATTTCACCACAAGTCTTATGTTATTGTCATAGTTTGGTTATATATTTGTATATGTGATTGTCGGTTTTGAATTGCAATTTAAACATGTAGAAGACTGGATTATAATCAGACAGAATAATTTGATGTCTTTTCATATAAATTCAGTTTGGTACAATTTTATCTGAACAAGCCTACTTTTGGTGATTCAGAAGTTCTTTTTCTCAGTTTTGCTCCATTACATTATTAAAAATACACTAGGATAAAATGACTTAATATGTGCACAGAGGATGTAATAATGGCGTTTATATAATGAAGTTTTTGAGCTGCCTATGGGAATCATTTTTTGACCTTCTTGAACTGCATTTTTTAATTTTGAATTTACCTGGGGCTCAGGCAACTTAGATTGCACCGACTTTCTATTTTATAGGGTTAGAGTATACAGTCGATGGTCAGTACATTTACCTATGAAATTAGGCACACGGTAACATAGCAGTATAAATTGTTTGAAATGGATGTTCAAGTTATAAATGTTGAAGAAGGGAGTGGTCATCAAGCTAAGGAAGATGATGGGGATGCAGAACCTAGTGAGGGTGAAATTAATAATGCTGAAAACTCTGGATTTCATGTTGAGGAGGGGATTTCTGAGCTATATGTGGGTATGGAATTTGGCTCTGAAGATGCTGCCAAGACTTTATACGATGAGTATGCTAAACGCATGGGTTTCAGCTCTAAAGTTGGCTCACGTAGTCGCTCTAAAGCTGATGGACCAAATGTGTATCGGGAGTTTGTGTGTGGAAGGGAAGTCTTAAAAAAAAAGCTTAATGACAGTTGTGGAGCAATGATTAGGATTGAACTAAAGGGTCAAAATAAATGGGTTGTGACAAAATTTGTGAAGGAGCATAGTCATTCTATAGCCAGTTCCAGCAAGGCACAAAACCTGCGTCCACGTAAGCATTTCTCCAGTGTTGGAAGGTCAATGCCTGAAACTTATCAAGGAGTAGGACTTGTTCCAAGTGGTGTCATGTATGTATCTATGGATGGGAATCCCATTTCTAATCAGAGTACTCGTGGGATGCTGAATATTCATCCTGTCACTGCCACTGAACCAAGTCACCCAGTTAAAAATTCCACATCGATGAATTATACTGTTAGGCCACCTTTTCAAAGCAGGACATTAGGGAAGGATGCTCATAACCTGCTGGAGTATTTTAAGAAAATGCAAGCTGAAAACCCAGGTTTCTTCTATGCTATACAACTCAATGAAGACAATCGTATGTCTAATGTCTTCTGGGCAGATGCTAGATCAAGGACAGCTTACAGTCATTTTGGTGATGCAGTTCATCTGGACACCACATACAGAGTAAATCAGTACAGAGTGCCATTTGCTCCTTTCACTGGGGTAAACCATCATGGTCAGATGATTTTATTTGGTTGTGCGCTCATTTTGGATGACTCCGAGGCTTCTTTTTTGTGGCTCTTTAAGACATTTCTCACAGCAATGAGTAATCGCCAGCCTGTCTCTATAGTTACTGATCAAGATAGAGCCATACAGGCAGCCGTTTCACAAGTTTTTCCACAAGCTCGCCACTGTATAAGCAAGTGGCATGTCTTGAGAGAAGGCCAGGAAAAGTTGGCCCATGTATGTGTTGCACATCCAAATTTTCAGCTTGACCTTTATAATTGTATTAACCTGACAGAAACCATTGAGGAGTTTGAGTCATCTTGGGATTCTATCCTTGATAAATATGAACTCAGAAGAAATGATTGGCTTCAGTCATTGTTTAATTGTCGTTCTCAATGGGTTCCAGTCTACTTCCGTGATTCATTTTTTGCTGTAATGTCTCCTACTCAAGGAATTGATGGTTCTTTTTTTGATGGTTATGTCAACCAGCAGACGACATTGCCATTGTTCTTTAGGCAGTATGAAATAGCTTCAGAGAGCTGGATTGAAAAGGAGGTAGAAGCAGATTTTGAGACAATTTGCACAACACCAGTTTTGAAGACACCTTCACCAATGGAGAAACAGGCTGCTAACCTGTATACCAGAAAAATATTTTCAAAGTTTCAGGAAGAGCTAGTTGAAACTTTTGTTTATACTGCAAATATAATTGAAGGAGATGATGCAAAAAGCACATTCAGGGTTGCGAAATTTGAAGATGTCCACAAGGCATACATTGTCACATTAAACCATGCTGAATTGAGAGCTAACTGTAGTTGCCAAATGTTTGAGTATTCAGGCATTCTTTGCAGGCATGTTTTAACTGTTTTCACCGTGACAAATGTACTTACATTACCATCTCATTACATCTTAAAGCGGTGGACAAGAAATGCAAAAAGTAGTGCCGGACAGGAAGATCGTAGTGGTGAATCACATGGACAGGAGTCTTTGATATCGAGGTACAGCAATCTATGTCGCGAAGCCATCAGATATGCTGAGGAAGGGTCAGTGACTGTGGAAACTTATAATGCTGCATTGACAGGTCTTAAAGAAGGTGGAAGGAAGGTCGCTACTGTGAAAAGAAGTGTTGCTAAAGTTACACCTCCTAATAATCAAGTCAGTGGGACTGCTCATGATGGAAGAAAAATTACCAATTCAACTTTGGATACAACTCCTCTTTTGTGGCCCCAGCAAGATGAAATTACAAGGAGGTTTAATCTTAATGATGCTGGTTGTCCTGTTCAATCAGTTGCTGACCTAAATTTGCCAAGAATGGCCCCAGTGTCTCTTCATCGAGATGACAGGCCATCTGAAAACATGGTACTTGGAAAAAGAACCCTTTGCCCTCTGTTTCTATTATTAATTGGATAGTACTCCATGACATTGATTTGGTCCTTGATTTCTTTCATGCAGGTTGTTCTTCCATGCCTAAAATCAATGACATGGGTAATGGAGAACAAAAACTCAAGTCCAGGGAATAAAATAGCTGTTATCAGTCTGAAGGTATGCTCATATTATCCTCAAACAAGGAAAAAGAAATTCTAGTATTCTTTATTTAGCCGAGCTTTGAAGTATCCTTTTATTTAGCAAAGTACTTTGCTTTTTCCCTCTCACATCTTATTTGATAACTAGTAAGGAGATTTAGTCCTTTAACATATTTCAAGCACCATATTGCAGTTGCAAGATTATAGCAGGACCCCTTCAACAGAATCTGAGGTTAAGTTTCAGCTCTCAAGAGTTTCTTTGGAACCGATGCTGAAGTCTATGTCCTACATCAGTGAACAGCTCTCAACACCAGCAAGTAAGGTTGCTGTAATAAATCTCAAGGTATGTGACTTTGTTTTCTAGACTTATCCTTTTAATTTGTTTGCTTTTTACAAGTTTCGTTGCATAATTGTTCTAGTACTAGAAAAGCACAGACCACAGATCAATGCATCTTTAAACATCTGTGGTCAAACATCCTTTGAAGCAATATTCTCGATATTAAGTTGCTGCCATATTTTGAGTAAACTCTTGCTATGTTGAGAAGTAATTTTATACAATGTGTGCTACTTTTTTCTTTGGTTTGGACAAATATTTGTAAAGAGTTAGAATAGGCAGTGTTTTAAAACCCGCTCGGACCGGCCGGTTGGACTGGGAACTGGTGCTGCGAGCAGTTCGAGTTACTAACTAGATCAGATATGCGCTTAAACGGGTGTAAACCAGTATAACTCAGCCGGTTTGCATGAATATATGGTTGCATTAGAAGCCTACCAGAACATTAACAGGTGAAATTTGACCCTTTCTGGATGATTCTTATGATTCTGCAATTCGGAAACACAATTGCAATCGATGGATCCACAAAATCATGTCATTAAATAGGTGCTTTGAATAAGTTATATGATTCAAATTGAGAATCATATGATTTTGATAACCTAATATAGATCCTATTGACCCAGAAATAAACATATTTCTAGTGTTTTAAAAACTGGACCAGTCGTCGACTAGGTCAGTGCATTGGGTCACTGGGTTATTGGCCGGTCTAGAGGGCCACTTATTAGACCGCATGACCCGGTCTCTATTAAAAAAATAACATCTTTTAGAAAATATACCCAAAATAATATATTTTTCTACAAATGAACTTCTTTAAATATGTTACATATATTTTAGTACCAAATAAAAGGATTATATATAATTTATTTCTTACTTTAAATTCAACATCACTCGTGGTCTATGAAGCACAGACACCTCTGAGATTTGACGTGTCCCGGTGTCCGACACGCGTCGACACTCGTACGACACGTGTCTGACATCTCAGACAAGTGTCCCAATTTTTTTTCTTTGTTTCGACACATCTTAGACACTTCTTGGACACTTCTACGGAGGTTAAAGATGTGTCTAATTAGTGATGATCAATGAAGGAGTTGAAAACATTAAATTTGATTACATCGTTTTTAGCTTATCGATACGAGAATGAATGTGAAAAACTATCATATTTTGTTTAAGAACTTTTTTTGTTATGAAATAAATTGTTCAATTTAGATTTTTATATGTAATATTAATATTTTATTTAATTATATTAAATAAATAATTATATATGTATCAGTGTCGATGTCCTGTATTTTTCACATTAGCGGTGTCCATGTCAGAGTCCGTGCTTCATAGCTCGTGGTGCAGTGGCATTGCTTTGAGATGCCACACTTGGGGCATGGGTTCGATTCCCATTTGTAATTCTTTTGGGAAGTGGCTTTTCAAATAACGCATTTGAAATAACATTAACATTGAGAACTACGCAGCCATGAAACACACATGGTAAATGACAAATCTGATTAATTAATTAATGCACACAATTCCGATTTTCTTTTTGGGTTACATGTTTTTTTTTGGTTACCACAATTCCGAATTAACCACGCATGGAAAATGACAAATTTAATTAATGTGCGCACAATTTCCACGCAAAAGCAACCGGTCGAGTTGACAACCGGTCGAGTTATACCGGTTTACAGCAGTTTAAGCGCATATTCACAGCACCGGTTCCCGGTCCAACCTGCTGGTTCGAACCAGGTTTTAGAACAATTGTTTCTTATTATTTTCTCTCCTTTTATCTAAAATTCTACAACAGTTTCTTATAAAAAGGACTGGAAGGAATATTTACTGCATCATCACAGACTTAGTTTACTTGCGAATTATAGATTTGTTTTGATGATTGATGATTTGTCTTGGTTCTATGTGGCCAAATATTATGTGTCATTGGACATTTTCTTCAATTACATGTGCACATTCACGATATAATTTTTTTGTTTAATTTTATTTTCTTGGAAGTATTATTCAATTTGATGCTGTATCTTACAATTACAGTTTGTGGTTCACAATTTGACAACCATTAGGAACATTATTAGTTCTCAGTTCTCACTAACCACCAGTGCTCCCTCCCTCTCTTTAAGAATAGAAAGATATCGATAAAAACAAATGCCGAGAACTTGTAACATGTCTTGTGTTGTAGCATCTTATACTCTTATTTCAGTCCCACTTTAGGTATAATTTGATTCTGTTTCTTTACTTTGACCTGCTTTTTGATCGTTGAATGAGATATTGTAAATGTTTCAGCTTCAAGATACTGAGACAACTTCCGGTGAGTCTGAAGTCAAGTTTCAGGTGTCCAGGGATACATTGGGTGCCATGCTACGATCAATGGCCTATATCCGCGAGCAACTATCTCATGCTGTAAGTGTCTTGTTCCTGTTATCTCTATGCACAAGATGGGTCATAAAAATTATCAAAATTTATCCGAGGTTTCTTTTTTCTTTTATGTTGTTTTGCTATGCTTTGTCAACTACCCGGTCTGAATTTGCGTAAGGGGCATGGTTAAATTTGGCATATATCCATAAAGGGTGTTTGCAAACTTAATATAACATGAACAATGCTTTTATAGATAGATCTAGAAAAGAGAATATTTGTAACTTATTTGAAGGAAGAAAAATGGTGCAACCAATCTCGTCAATCATCAATGAAATAAAACTCTTTAATCCCTCAACATATCTGATTGGCAAACTTCCTCGAAGAAAACCATGTTGACGGCTCAACAAAAAGGCCGTGTTGTTTTATAGTATTACAAATAACCTTGAAGGGCACCAACACAACAGTTACAGTTGTGCTCTTCTTCCATCTGTGTCACTTCCGAGTTAAGTAAAAGAATTTCTAATTAATAGTTACAGTTGGGTATATTAATGAACATAAATGTCGAATATATATCACATATTTAAGGGATGTATATATTTATACACCCAAAACTTCATTAATTAACCATCAATTTCTTATTTCTTTTAGGAAATTGAGAAGATCTCTACCCAATTTACTCTAGTTTAACCATTACAGAAGATTATTTTCTTGGTTGGTATTCTTTTTGATAGAACTTTCTTGGTTGATATTAATGTCCATTTTAATGTTAAAATTGGCAGGGTGATGCACACTCAGAACCTCTATTGAAAAGGCATAGGAAGTAAGGCATCAAATTTTCATTTCTACCCAGGTGGATGTGACTGCTTGGCTTCTTAATGGAAGGACGACTCAATACAAAAGTGACTTAGAAATTGTAGTGTTATTAGCTTTTTTTTTTCCTACGTCTGTTCCCTAATCATAAATGTATCATATCCTAGGCAGCAACTTTATTTTAGAATTGTCCACTCCCCTTCATCAAACAACTGCAAATAACGTATGTAAATGGGTTTAGGAATTTGATCCAAAGAAATGAAAATAGTGTCTAACGTAGGAGAATAATAGTTGTAGGAAAAAAGTTATGGAGATGGAATCTTGATTGGAAGGAAGGTTATAGGGCAGTGCAGAAAATAATGTTAAGACACAAGAGCCGTAATTATTTATAAATTATTCAAGATAAGGATCATGTCAATTTTAACACCTGTTTTTTAAAAGACTCGTTATGCATACTTTTATTTATTGATAATTTTGTAATGTATTCTTTTAATATTTATTGTATAAAACCTGATCTTGAAAATTGAAATGGTAATGGGTTTGAAGGTCGTAATGATGAAACCCGATCTTGCGAAAGAAAGCCTGCGTCACAAGATTTAGGGTCTCTTTGTACCCCCACCATATCACTCTATACCCCCACAATTTCCGTTATTTCCAAAATGACCCTCAGTAAAATGACTAACAGATTTATCTAATTAAAAGATAAATCCGTTTTGGGAAAAAAACCAAAAATGGATTTATCTTTTAGTTAAATAAATCCGTTTTAGAAAAAAATGCATAACGGATTTAACCCCCACATAGATAAATTTGTTATTAAAAAATAACAAAAATGGATTTATCTATTTATTAGATAAATCCGTTTTTTGTTATTTTTTAATAACGGATTTATCTATTTATTAAAACGGATTTATCTAATAAATAGATAAATCCGTTTTGTAAAATAATTAATAAATAAAAGTGATAAATCTGTTAAATAATTAAAATTAATTTTTTTAAAAAACTAAAATAGATATGAATATCAGTCGTTTTTTGGTTCCGTTTAATGTGTAGATATTCGCACTATGGAGAAGTGAAGGAGACTTTCAACAAGTTATATACTAGTTATAAAGCTTTTACTGGAAGTGGTGAACCTTGTCATACACAAGCTACTAATATGGAGACTTCTGACATGGCAACAGATGCCAATCCGTTTTCAAAGGAGTTTGAGAAGGACATGGATATGGCTCAGAGTATGGATAGAAATGAGGTGGATTTGTATCTTGCAGAGGCTAGGGGGAAGCAAACTCCAAATTTTGATATATTGAATTGGTGGAAGGTTAATTCTAGTAAATATCCTACTCTTAATTCGATGATGTGTGACATTTTGATGGTATGAAAGGGATGTCATTTTTATTTTGCATTGTAAGGAATTGTATAGAATAAAAAACCGAAATCCAATCTAATCCAAATCGAATTAAAATCGGATCTGATTGGATCGGATTTGGTTTTAAAACCAAACCGATTGGATGATAAGAATTCAAAACCGCAAGGATTGGATTGGATGAATTTTCCTTCAAAACTGATCCAATACAACCCGCAAACACCCTAATCAACATGTCCGGTTGCCGTTAGGTCTTTGAACATGACACAATTCCATATTGGTACTACAATAATAGAGAGGAGACGGATCAAGGAAGAGAGTCGAATAACACAAGGGGTTCTATTTTTTATACCCCCACCACTATACATCATATGCTCACAACGAAATTTTCTTCCCATTTTGCCCCCATATTTTAGGTGAAATGGATTTATGTAACAAGTAGATAAATTCGTTATGTATTTTTTACATTGCGGATTTATCTTTTTGTTAGATTGCATAAACCATCGTTTTGTTAAAAATACATAACAGATTTATCTACTTGTTACATAAATCCGTTATTTACTTTCTGCAAAACAGACTTATCTAATTGTTAGATAAATCCGTTTTATAATTAATTAAAAAATTAAATTCAACATTATTTTACAATTTTAAGGCAAATAAATATTATATATAAGGAATATCATATACAAAAAAACGTTGAAGGAATATCATATACAATTTTAAGGAATATCAGCTGCTATGTCGACAACTACCGGTGGATGAGGGGGTGGTTTGGGGACCGGAGCTAAAGACCCCCATAGTTCGATACGCCCTATAAAAGGATCCAACCATGTAGTAGTCTCGTCATATGAAAAACGCTCCCACTGAAGAGCAACTGGGGGCAATTGACACTCAGGCAAAAGCGAAACATGCACCCAATGAATGTTGTCCACGAAAAGAATACATATGATGCTGCGACTCTTACTAGTCGAATATGAGCCTCTCAACGACAAATAAGTATATGAATCTCTCAATGACAATGAAACTAAGGCGACATTATCCTTGGTAGCTATAATGTACCCCATCTCCGGCATCGACAACCACTTATCTGCATCTTGCTTTCCCATATCCCTAACAAACAATGTCTGCTTAATAATTGCAAGTCGGTTAGCCCCAAATAATTCAGCATATAGATCATAACGTGAGCCTATTTCTTGAATACAGTCTTGTCAAATTAAAGACCAACTATCCTCGCTAATATCAAGTCCAACATCAACTGCTCGGTATCCACAATTTTCATCCCCAACAACATCAATAATCTCTGCAACGTAAGGGTGGATATGTAGAGGAACCCATGGTAATATTCGATGTGGTGAAGACTGTGATGAACGTTGTGAGATCCGCTGTTAGAGTTTGTTTGAAGTCCCCTGTGATAACTGATAATGATAGTTGCTGCGATACTTTCTTTGAAGTCCCTTGTGATGGTTTACTGACAGATTCTTGAGTGTTCTTCATTGTCTCATCCACATGCTCCGAATAAGATGGGTCACGTTTCACATCATACATTTTTTCTTCTTCTTCTTTTTCTTCTTTGGTGCACCCTTTGTCTTAAGTTTAAAAGGTGGTGGAACCATAGTGGATGTGGTAGGAAATGCTAGCTCATCAATCTGCTTCTTGAACACAAACTTCTCCTCTTGAGTCATAGAATTAAATCACTTCCATATCATCTCCATGTAAAAAGTGATGTCACAGTCATCAAATTTGTTTTGATTCTCATCCTCATCCATACCATCCAAAATCAGCCTACACCAATGTTTGTCAACCACCTCCAATGGAATAGAAGTACCAGAAACATGATAAACACCAAGATGACAAGCACAAGGCAACCCATGTGTCTTGCTAATGACGCACCCACAACGAGCTTTGTCATACCCCACACTTGAGGTGGTTTTATCAAACTCTTTAGCAATATGTTTTAGGGCATTAATTTAAAGAGACCAACCCGCGTAGTCTCTTGTTGAATGGAGTATTGTGAGCCACCTCAATACGGTTGATACTTCTTTGAAAAGACTCCACAATCTTAGCAAAATGTAGATTAAACATACCGTTCATTGCTTCCCAATACCTACACAAGTCTCCTCCAGAATTCCCTAACGCCCTCTTCAACGCCCAGTGGGCCGACTCAACCCTAAAATAATAATAAAATTTTTTAAAAATCCGCCAGTAATAGCCATTTCCGGCGGATTATTCAAAAAATTATTTATTTAATTTTTTTACACTCTTCTCATTTCCTTTAAATACAACTTTCTCCTACAGTATTCTCATTCTCTCATTTCACTCTTTATTTCCTTCTCATACTCTCCAATCTCCATAAATTTCTCTACATATCTCTCTTTCATATTTCTCTCAAATCTTTATTTCCTCTTTCTTCTTCCTTCTCATTCAATCTCTTATCAAATCTTCTCACATACATACACTTCATTTTTTTCAATCTCTTCTCAAAATCTTCACACATTTATACACTTTATTCTCAATCTCTTCTCAAAATCTTCACACATTTATACATTTATACACTTTCTTCTCAATCTCACATACATACACTTTATTTTTCTCAATCTCTTCACATAAATAATTAAATAATTAAAATAATATTAATTTTTTAAATAAACGAATTTTAAAAAAGAAATAAATTAAATAATAAATAAATTAAAATAAACGAATTTAAAAAAAGAAATAAATTTAAAAAAACAAAAAAAAGTAAATAATATTAATTTTTTAAATTAACGTATTTAAAAAACATTTTTTAAAAAAAAATTAAATAATTATCGGCGGATTTCGGGTGATTACCAGCGGATTTTGGGTGATTACTGTTATACCCCAATTTTGTCCGTCTTCCTTTTCTAAGTTTTAGTCGTTTATTTTACTTAAATCGTGTTTTGAAGTCGCGTGGTTACGAGAATTATCAGTATGGCGTCTCAGTTACTAACCCTGGCCAATTTCAATTACCCTGTTCAACTAAATCGAAATACCGTTGTTTTAAATTAGGCATGCACGCGAATGATCGATCTTTTCGTGCGTTCTTCAATTTAATCTTCGTATTTGGATTTAGTCGAACCTAATTGGGACTAACAAAGTCATTTTTCTCGCGATTGGGCTTGTCGTTTCAATTTGGGATTAAGAACGCGATTCTGAGATAATTTTAGCGTTTAGTGGTCAACGGGCTTATTTATTCTATTTGGGCCTCGTTCTCACACACTTGTCTAGTTGGGTCTGATATCGCTTTTGTATTTGGCCCAATTTCTTTTATTATTTTTACTTTACCTATTCATTTATTTTGAGTAGTATATATAGTCTAAAAATGTCAAAAAAAATTTCTATTTATTTTTATTTACAATTTAATAGTGTTTAGGAGTCCAAATGTCCAAAAAAAATCCAAAAAAATTACATCAAAAGGGCCAAAAATGGCCAGATCCGAAAATGAGCATTTGAGGAGCGGATTAGGGTTTCCTAGCAGCACTCCAAGCTGCTACAGCTGCTGATGGGCTTGGATCCAAACCTGAAAAATTATTCAAAGCCCAGTCAAAATACAATTAATGCCTAAAGGAACGGCCGACCGGCGAGCTCCTCCCTCATCCTCGCCTTTCCCCTTTTGTTTCCCTCTCACGCGTTTTCTCTCTCTCTGAATCCCTTTCCTTTCCCTCTCCATAACCTCTCTCTCCGTAGCCCTCGCCGTAGTCCTCGCCGTAGACCTCGCCAGAAATCACGCGGCTTCACTCTCTCTCTCTCTCTCTCTCTCTCTCTCTCCGTCTCTGGTTGCGGCGTGAAGGTAGTGAAATTAGGGTTCCTTCTTTTGAGGACCCGTTTTATACCCACGCCAAATTTTATTTGTTTTTTTATTATTTTATTCTATTTTTAGATCAGATTTATTTCCGCACCACCGCTTCTTGATCCATACAGCCTCCCTACGTAGGCCCAGATTTCGCAGGCCTCTCTCATTTGCCCAACAATGCAGATTGGGCTACTGGGTGCTATTCGCACCCCCTTTGTTTTTAATAATACAACTCCCTTCCTGCAAATTGCACCCAATTTTACTGCTGCACCCCCTGTTTCTCCCTTTTTTAAATTTTGTTTCTTTCCCCTAAATAAATTTATTTTCTTTCACGAAATCTTTTTTCCCAAATATCAGACTTTCTTTTCCCTAAAGAAGAATCAATCCAATTGCGAAAACTCTTCAAAATCAAACTTTGTTAGTAGTCTTGCGAAGCCTTTGCTTGCATGATTATCAACGATGAGGTACTAGTGGCGATCACTTGGAGCCTTTGCTCATTTGATCATCATGAATGCCTAATTTTCCTAAAAATTTTCACTAAACCAAAAACTTTGTTAGTAGTCTTGCGAAGCCTTTGCTTGCATGATTATTAACAATGGAGTGCTAATGGTGGTCACTTGGAGCCTTTGCTCAATTGATCATCATGAAAGCTCAATTTTCACCATTAAACAAGGTAAAAAACAAAAACATTTTTCAAAACAAGAACTACGTAGCTTTGAATTCTCCATCGCACCGGGAGATACGTAGGAGCGAGAGGCTAACTCTTGTCAAGTGCCAAAAATAAAAAATTTCATTAAGTTCTCTAATTCATTCCCAATAAGAAATAAAAAGGGTAAATTAGATATTTTTCAAATCAACACTTAAAACCACACATTTAATTAAAGGTTCCCTCTCAGTAGAGAGGACGTGTGGGGTGCTAATACCTTCCCCGCGCGTAACCGACCCTGAACCCAAAACTCTCAGTTTTCAAAGACCAATCGCTTTCTAAAAAAGGGTTTTTCTAATACTTTCCTTAAATAAGTATTGGTGGCGGCTTCATTGTTTTCTAGAAAAGTTGTAAACGAGGAAGGTTATCCCTCGGGGGCTTTTTCGGGTGCAACAGCTGGCGACTCCACTGGGGACATTAAAAAAAAACATTTTTTTTAAAAGTGGGTCAAGGCTAATTAATTAAATGTGTGGTTTATATGATTGATTTGAATATCTTGCTTTGCCTCTATTCTTCTTCTTTTTCATAAGCATGTTGCACCCATGTGCATTCTTCTTCTATGTTTGCTTTTGTTTAAAGCAATAGATAGTTATTTCTTTGCTTAGTTCCCTTATGTATTTCTTCCCCTTTCTTATCATGTCCCCTTCTTCTTTGCTCCCTTTCTTGAGGTAAGCAGTGCATTGTTATTGGCACCCTAGATTAGTTTATATTGGATCGATATTGAACCCTAGGATAAACAACATGCTATTTGTCTGGACCGCTCTGGATTTTCATTTGCAGGTGGGGAAGGGTAGTTATTCCTAGGTGTTGTGCCCTCGACACACACTTCACATCCTATGCTTGTGAACATTGAGTGGGGCCTAAAACCCAAGGTCTGAACAAAAACCTAGGAGAGTGGGAACGATTAGTGACTGCCATTCGTAGACCTTTGTCTGTATGGCTCTCATGAAAGTTCCGCCCAAGAGTACGCTTTGTCATGATACCTCACACTCGGTAGCTTTCTACGATTGTGGGTGCCATCATGAGAGGGACTTTAGCTCTTGGTTGCCATTGTAAGCAAGTGATTAGAACCTACATGGGAGGATTACCCCTTTCGTCGACTTTAGACCCTAGGATTCCCACCCTTTGTAGGACACGGGGGCACGCCTTTGTTTGTTGCATTAGTTTAGGCATTCCTTTTTCTTAAAACTCTATTTCAAAAAATCGTAGAAAATAATATCCTTATTTTCTTACCCTCTTTTATGTAAATGACACATCATTTCGCATCCACATCATTTCGCATTCACATCATTTCGCACCATTGCATTTGCATCTAACAAAATTTCGAAAAAGCTTTCATTCTTCATGCATTAAAGTTTGTTTGCCGGAGATCGCAGCATAACATTGAACCTTGTCATAGGCGTGTAAGAAGCAACATGGGATCCAAAAGCAAAACCGCATTCAATTCGAGGTTCCCCATTGTAAAGAAGATGATGTAACTAGTTTGAAGGAATATGCTTCCCTATTAGGTCCTATTGAGCTTCGGTCCTTCGACAAGACTTATGAGAATATCCGCAAGTTATTACAGTTAGAAGTACAAGAGAGTGCCATCGCCGCCCTATGTTGGTTCTACGACTCTGAGATTAGATGTTTTCTTTTCAAGAACTTCCAAATGGCACCTACCCTAGAGGAGTATGAGAAGATTCTGGGTTTTGATCGCTCAGAGGCTAGACCTTACCAGTATCAGAGGCAGTATTATTCAGATGAGAAGTTTGCTTCCTTGTTACAAATCAGTGTAGAAGAAGTGCGGTCCCACAAAGTTAAGCGTAACAAGATATTTGGGTTTCCTCAGGAGTACTTTGAGAGTTTGATGACTAGTTATGTAGCATCAAATGATTGGGTTTCTTTCAAGCAAGTACTAGCTTTGACCATCTTCGGCATTGTTCTTTTCCCTCAGATTGAGAAACATATAGATGAAACCGCTGTTGGTGTGTTCCTAGCTTTCAAGAGTGCAAAAAGTCTCATCAACCCGGTTCCCGCTATTCTCGCCGAGACCTATCGTGCCTTCACCCGCCATCATGAGTTCCGAAAGGATAAGATGTGTTGTTCCTTCCCTGTTCTATACGCTTGGTTGATCAGTCATGTGTGCATTAACAAAAGTGAAGTTGGGGACCTGCTTTCCTACACCTTGGGTTGCAATCCGAAGACTATGAGCCCTCAGGAGTGGAAGGATACTCTTAAGAACCTTGATGCGCTTCAAATTCGGTGGTACTTGCACAAGTTTTGGGAAGATAGACCCTCAGTGATATTCCAATGTGGCAGTTTCCAGAACGTTCCTCTCATGGGAACACAAGGATGCATCAACTATAACCCGTCTTTGGCCTTGAGACAACTCGGGTACCCTATGCGGGACTCACCCTCCGAAGCTATGTTGTTCCGTTTTTACCTCCATGAGGGGATCCCTAAAGACGAGGACTTACTTCGGCGAGTCTTGCAAGCTTGGGAAACCGTAGTGCGGAAAAACAAGGGCGAGTTATCTAAAAGGACCACTGCTATCTCCTTCACTCAATGGCTAGAAAAGAGGATTAAGGAAACTCGATCGTCCAACCAGGGAATGCCATCACTTGAAGAGAAAATACCAGAACCCCACGTTCCCCTAATTGAAGAACTAGAAGAGGTTAAGTTGGCCTTATCAAAAGCGGAAGAAGAGAAAAGAGCTTTGCAAAACAGATTGGGAAAGGTGATGCAAGACAAGCGAAAGCTAGAAAATGAAAATGCTCTTCAAGCCGCCGCTATTGAAGCAACCAATAGGAAGCTTGAAATAGAAGGAGAGAGCAAGAGGGGAATTCAGAAACATTTGGAGGGAGCTAAAGAAGAAGTAAAGAGGTGCGCCTCAAAGATGAATGAGGCTGTGGCGGAAGCAAGGGAATGGAAGAAATCATATGCCAAGTCAAGGAGGGATGAGAAAATGGTTAGAGAGGCGCTAGCTGAGTCAAAAGAGGGATTCCAAAGGACGAAGTTTGAAATGGAGAACCAAGTGGAAAACATCAGGCGAGATAGAGAGTCTATCATAGGGATCTTGAAAGAATATCAACAAGCTTTGGAGTTTGAACAAGGAAGGTCGGATGAATTGAAGAGGAACCTCCAATACCTAAGGGAATCTTATGGGCAAGTGCAAACAGAAAGCCAGTACTGGGAGGAACGCTTCATGGCATTAATTGGCAGAATAGAAGACCAAGAAGTCATCAAGGAGCTAAGGGATGAGATTCAGCTTTGGAGGAGCAAATTTTCAAAGCTAGCAGAGCTAGCTAATCAAGCTGTGAGAAATGTTCCCAAGAAGCTAAGAAGAGCTGAAGCATAATTAAACCCTTGCAACGCTCCGGCCAAGGTGCGTGAGTTTGTCGAGTATTGCAAGATCCTGACAGAAGAACTCATGGAGAAGGCCAAGGGAGCAGCCGAAAGCAAGAAGAGAAAGAGGAAGGAGAAATTGAAGGCTATATGCCTCTGAAGTTCACTTTAGATCATTGCAATAATTCTTAGGAAACTGTAATTTTTCTCTAAAAAGTTGTAATTTTCTTTGGATATTGTACTTTGTCCTCAGAATATTGTACTTTGCTTTTCCCTTGAGTTTGAAGTATTCTTTCCTTTTGAATAAAGTGTGTTCGTTTTGCCTATTGCTTCCAACTTCGTTGCAAAAAAAATATATAGCAAAAAATAAAAAAAAATATAAAAATAAAAAAATATATATAAAAATAAAAATGTTAGAGCTTTAGACCTACACGCCTATGACAAGACGAATTACACCGCGATTCCCGGCACCCAAACAAACATAAAATCATGCATATTGCATTGCATTTGCATTCATTTATTTAAATCTCGTGCTCATAAAGTGTATTCCCTCAATAGAAAAAGGCGAGCTGGTTCGCCAACATCGATACCTGACTCGTCTACAAGCAAGGCTCATGGCAACTAACCAGAATGACCGGGGCCGTCCTATTATTGAAGACTTAGGAAGTGGGGAATCAGACCATGGTAACACCTCTGCTGAGGTTCCCAATCCAGAGCAATTGGCTCAAGAGAATCGGGAGTTGAGAACGAAAATCGGGGCAATGGAAGCACAGATGACGGAAATGATGGGCATACTACAAACTTTGAGGAACGGAACTGTCGCTGAAAGTCTCGCCGTCACTACCGGAGTTGCTGTCACTCTTCCCCCTCCGAGTCTCGAGACTAACACCTTTGCTCATACTTCAGGAACCAACAACCAGGGCCAACCAGTTATGCATGGGATGCCTTGGGGACTCCCATCCGGATACGCACCTCCAGGAGCCGAGGCTAATGCGGGAAGTGATCCCCTTAGGGTTGCAGAACAAATCCGACCCATCTCAGCCACAAACAGTGGAGGAGCGGGAGCGCCTCAGGGCCAAATTCAGATTCCTATTCCGCCGGGAACCCCGTTTGACTTTCATTCACCAGTAACGGTCCGTCCCCCAATTCAGGGACCAATTCATGGGAATATCACTCACTCACGTGACCCACACGTGAACCAAGCCGTAGTGTCGATGAGTAATCCTCACTACGGTGTGAATGGTTTTCCTCAGAACTATCCTGCTGGGGCTCCTCAAGCTAGAGACAGGTATCATATGTTAGAAGAACGCTTAAGGATGATTGAAGGGTCGGGCTCTAGAGCAAGAGAAGCTTGTGATCTGTGTCTCATCCCTGATGTGGTTTTACCTCCCAAATTCAAAGTGCCCGACTTTGACAAGTACCGAGGCGTGACTTGCCCTAAAAGCCATCTGACCATGTACTGTAGAAAAATGGCTGCACATTCTCACGATGACAAGTTGTTGATCCATTACTTCCAAGAGAGCCTTGCGGGAGCATCTCTCAACTGGTACATGCAGCTAGAACCGTCCCATATCCATTGTTGGAAGGACTTGGCTGATGCTTTCCTCAGACAGTACCAGTACAATACAGATATGGCGCCAGACAGAACACAGTTGCAGAGTCTGGCAAAAAGAGATAACGAGTCATTCAAAGAGTATGCCCAGCGGTGGAGGGCTTTGGCTGCACAAGTAACACCCCCTTTGTTAGAGAAAGAATTAGTCTTCATGTTCATGGAAACCCTGCCGCCGTTATACTACGATCGGTTGATTGGTAGCGTGTCTTCCAATTTCTCAGACATGGTAATCATCGGTGAAAGACTAGAAAACGGAATGAGAAGCGGTAAGATTGCCCATGGTTTCACAGGTACAACCACCCAGAAAAAGCCATTTTCCGGATTTTCGAAGAAGAAAGAAGGAGAGACCAACGCCATCACCATAAGCCCACCTTATCAACCACAAAACATCCCTGTCCCAACTCAAACACGACCAACCCTTCCACCACAAAATAACTACCACAAAAGCTACCCAGACAAAAAACAGACCACCTTTGATCCCATCCCCATGTCCTATACTGACCTATTCAACTATCTTTTTACAAACAAACTCATCAATACCAGACCCATGAGACCAGTGCAACCACCCTACTTCCGAGGCTACAATCCCAATGTGACCTGTGCATTTCATGAAGGGGCAGTAGGACACGCTGTTGAGGACTGCAAGGCATTCAAAATTGTAGTGCAAGATCTTATTGATGCCAAAGGGATAACCTTCAAACAAGAAGACCCGAGTATCACAACTAATCCGCTGCCTGGTCATCAGAAACATGCAACCAATGCCATCCATGATACGGGAAGTCAATCCTTAATCAGAACTGTGGAGTGTATCCAAACACCCTTAGAGGTCATTCATGCAAAGCTATGCAAGTTCGGGGTCATTGAGAGAGGATGTACTCAGAGAGAAGTCTGTGTTGATGTTAATTGTGATGGGGCATGTGAGGCTTTCAGGACAATTTTGCAGGACCTATTGGATCGTCATGTAATCCAAATAGGTGTGCAAGAGAAAGAGGAGGATGTGCTGACTTTCCAATCAAATAGGAATATAAATGTTCAGAAACCCATTGAGGTCCCGTATAGCCGAAAGCCGATCGAGGAGAGACTTAAGACCATTGTGATTCCTGTCCCAGCTCCTCATCAAAAGAACAATGCTGTTCCATGGAGCTATGGGGTGTCAGTTCCAATTCAGAAGCCTCAAGTTGTTCCCGATGTCACCAACATTGCGGGAAGCAGTAGAGTCACTAGAAGCGGTCGTGTTTATGTCCCTGAAGTCCTGAAAGAAGGTCCTTCAAAGGAGGAAGAGGAAAGAATTCGCAAAGGCAAAGCGCAAGAACCCAAGGAAAGTAGGAAAGTGTCAGAACAAGAAGCCACTGAATTTCTGAAGATCATGCGTCAGAGTGATTACAACGTGGTGGACCAGCTGCACCACACTCCTGCAAAGATCTCTATCATGTCCCTACTGCTCAATTCTGAGGTTCACCGTGCAGCCCTAATGAAAGTATTGAATGAAGCCCATGTAGCTCAGAACATCACTGTTGACCAGCTCAATGGCATTGTAGGGAATATTGTTGCATCCAATTATATTACTTTTACCGATGATGAGCTCACCCCTGAGGGAAAGGGGCATAATCAGGCACTGCACATTTCAGTTAGATGTGGTGAATATACACTCTCCAGGGTCCTCATCGACAATGGATCCTCTTTGAATGTCATGCCCAAATCTACTATGAGCAGATTAAATGTAGACTGTTCATATATGAAGCCTAGCTCAACACTAGTTAGGGCATTTGACGGATCCAAGAAGGAAGTTATGGGAGAAATGGAGTTCCAGATGCAGATAGGGCCAGAAGTATTTTATGTGAATTTTCAGATCATGGACATTGCATCATCCTACAGTTGTCTCCTGGGGAGACCCTGGATTCATGCTGCCGGTGCTGTTCCTTCATCCCTCCACCAAAGGCTTAAGTTTGTAGTCGACGACAAGCTGATAGTCGTTTTTGGAGAAGAAGAGTTCATCGTTAGCAAGCCCCATCCCTCTCAATACATTGAGGTCGCAGAAGAATCACTTGAATCTGCCTTTCAATCACTAGAAATTGCAAATGCTGCTTCTGTGGGGGAAGAAGCCCCGTTGCCCGTACCAAAGATATCTAACGCTGCTATCATGGTAGCCAAAGTCATGCTGCAAAATGGTTACCAGATCGGAAAAGGGTTGGGAAAGTCCGAGCAAGGAGTTCTGACGCCGGTTCAGCTGCAAGAGTACAAGGATAGGCGTGGGTTAGGATATCGGCCCACTCAAGCTGATAAGAAGAGAATGGCTGAGGAAAAGCGAGAAAGGAGGCTAGCCAAGCTTCAGGGGCAGGAACCAAGCTTGAAAAAGGTTCCTATCTATGATCTCTCCCAGAGCTTCAGGAGCGCGGGTATGCTGGACCCCAATCAGGTGGCCGTCATTGAGGAAGAATCAGTTGTAGAAGACAAAGGCGTGGACTTGGTGCGTCGCAGTGCAGTAGATGAAGAGCTTGATAATTGGAAGATCATTGATTTCCCTGTTATTTTCATTCCAAAGTAATGATTTTGTAATGCAAATTCTTTGGCTCTGCCCAAGGCCTTAGGATATTTCATAAGGGCATGCACGTTTTTCCTTCAAATATCATCTATCAATAAAATGTTGTTTTGGATTCTCAAATGAATAAATTTGCTTTTCATTATCATACGTCTCCATCTTGTGTTTCTATTTTTTGCCTGTTCATTTCTTTCTATTCCCGCAAATGCAGATCTAAAATGAATATCTTTGAGAATAACGATGCCAACGATTCATATGTTAATTTTGATCACCCCGTTAACCAAGCTGAGGAGGATGTTGAGGATGACTGGGAAACTCCTCCAGAGTTGATGAGAATGGTTGAACAAGAGGAAAAGGTTATTCAGGCACATGGGGAGTCCGTTGAGATAATTAACCTAGGCACAGAGGACATCAAGAAAGAAGTAAAGGTGGGTACTTCAATGAAGAAAGGTGAGCGCAAGAAACTAATTGAACTCCTACATGAGTATGTTGATGTCTTTGCATGGACTTATCAAGATATGCCATGTTTAGATACCGACATAGTGGTGCATAAGTTGCCAGTCAAGCCAGAATGTCCTCCGGTAAAGCAGAAACTGAGAAGAATGAAGCCAGAAATGTCCTTAAAGATCAGAGATGAAGTGAAAAAGCAGTTTGACGCTGGGTTCCTAGTGGTAGCCAAGTATCCGCAATGGGTTGCCAACATCGTGCCAGTTCCAAAAAAGGACGGGAAAGTTAGAATGTGCGTTGATTACAGAGATCTGAACCGTGCTAGTCACAAAGATGATTTTCCCCTGCCCCATATTGATGTCTTAGTGGATAGTACGACGCAACATTCACTGTTCTCCTTCATGGATGGGTATTCAGGGTATAACCAGATCAAGATGGCTCCTGAGGATATGGAGAAGACGACTTTCATAACTCTTTGGGGAACATTCTGTTACAGAGTCATGCCATTCGGGTTGAAGAACGCCGGTGCTACCTATCAAAGGGCTATGGTAACATTGTTTCATGACATGATGCACAAAGAGATAGAGGTCTACGTGGATGATATGATCGCAAAGTATAAAACTGATGAGGAACACATTGTCAATTTGCAAAAGCTCTTCGAGCGATTGAGAAAATTCAAGCTCAGATTAAATCCTGCCAAGTGTACCTTTGGCGTGCGATCAGGAAAGCTGTTGGGGTTCATCGTCAGCCAAAAGGGGATAGAGGTCGATCCAGACAAGGTGCGTGCGATTCTTGAGATGTCAGTCCCTAAAACAGAAAAAGAGATTCGGGGTTTTCTCGGAAGACTGAACTACATCTCTAGGTTCATATTCCAGTTGACTGCCACGTGTGAACCAATCTTCAAACTTTTGTGCAAGAATCAAGAGACCAAATGGAATAATGATTGTCAAGAAGCATTTGAAAAGATCAAAAAATATCTTCAGAATCCACCTATCTTGATGCCTCCTGTACCCGGCAAACCTCTGATCCTGTACCTAACCGTGCTAGACAGCTCGATGGGTTGCATGTTAGGGCAACATGATGAATCTGGAAAGAAAGAGCATGCCATTTACTATTTGAGCAAGAAATTCACTGACTGTGAGACAAGGTACTCGCTGCTAGAAAAGACTTGTTGTGCTTTAGCTTGGGCTGCTCATCGTTTGAGGCAGTACATGCTAAGTCACACTACTTGGTTGGTATCTAAAATGGATCCTATCAAGTATATCTTCGAGAAGCCCGCACTTACAGGGAGACTTGCCCGTTGGCAAATGCAGTTATCAGAATATGATCTCCTATATGTCACTCAGAAAGCAATCAAAGGTAGTGCGCTGGCCGAGTACCTGGCACACCAGCCTGTTGAAGATTATCAGCCTATGCAGTATGACTTTCCTGATGAAGATATCATGGCTTTGTTTGAAGAAGGGAAATCCCAAGAAGATGAGAGATGGAGAATGGTGTTCGATGGTGCCTCCAACATATACGGGCACGGAGCCGGGGCAGTACTGATTTCCCCCGATAATCGCTTCATCCCATTCACTGCCAGACTAAGCTTCTACGTCACTAATAATATTGCAGAGTATGAGGCATGTATTCTTGGTATCCAGGCAGCCATTGATTGAAAAGTTAAGAGACTTGATGTGTATGGAGATTCAGCCCTAGTAATTCACCAAGTGAACGGTGATTGGGAGGCCAGGGACTCCAAGTTGATCCCTTACCGAGATTACATTCTAAAGCTGGTTGAGCCTTTTGAGGAAATCACATTCCAGCACTTTCCTCGCAATGAGAATCAGTTGGCTGATGCACTAGCCACTTTGTCTTCAATGTTTAATATCAGTTGCGACAAAAGCTTGACTCACATCGGGATTCAGCATCGAGATTTGCCAGCACATCATTATTGCATGGTCATCGAGGAAGAGTCTGATAACAAGCCCTGGTATTATGACATCAAGCAGTACATCTTAAACAGAGAATACCCTCCTGGAGCGTCAGAGAATGACAAGAGAACCCTCAGAAGATTGTCAATGAATTTCTTTTTGAGCGGTGAAGTTCTATACAAAAGAAATTATGATATGGTCCTTTTAAGGTGTGTGACAGAAGAAGAGGCAACAAAAATCATGAGAGAAGTCCATGAAGGCTCATTTGGGGTTCATTCCAGTGGGCACACCATGGCAAGAAAAATATTAAGAGCTGGCTATTATTGGTTGCAAATGGAATCAGATTGCTATAGTTTCGTAAGAAGATGTCACAAGTGTCAGATCTACGCTGATCATATTCATGTACCACCTGCTTCCCTAAATGTCTTGACCGCCTCTTGGCCATTCTCAATGTGGGGCATGGACGTCATAGGTCCTATCGAGCCTAAGGCATCAAATGGGCATCGCTTCATCTTGGTCGCTATTGATTACTTCACCAAGTGGGTTGAAGCTGCTTCATATTCCAGCAATACCAGCTCTGTGGTTGCCAAGTTTGTAAAGAAAAATTTGATTTGCCGCTATGGGCTTCCGGATAAGATTATCACAGATAATGGCAGCAACTTGAACAGTAAGATGATGAAAGAGTTATGCGAGGACTTCAAAATCCAACATCATAATTCTTCTCCATACCGTCCCAAGATGAATGGGGCAGTTGAAGCGGCCAACAAGAATATCAAGAGGATTGTGCAAAAGATGGTAGCAACCTATAAAGATTGGCACGAGATGCTTCCTTTCGCCTTGCATGGGTATCGTACCTCAGTGCGTACTTCAACCGGGGCAACCCCTTTCTCTTTGGTGTATGGGTCGGAAGCAGTCCTCCCCATTGAAGTTGAGATACCCTCTCTGCGGGTACTGATGGAAACCAAGTTGGAAGAAGCAGAATGGGTCCAAGCTCGTCTGGATCAGCTGAATCTCATTGAGGAGAAAAGAATTGCTGCCCTGTGTCATGGCCAGTTGTATCAACAAAGGATGAAGACAGCTTTCGACAAGAAGGTTCGTCCCCGAGAATTCAGCGAGGGAGACCTTGTGCTCAAGAAGATTCTGCCTATCCAGAGTGACCCCCGTGGGAAATGGACTCCTAACTATGATGGACCATATGTGGTAAAGAAAGCCTTTTCTGGAGGAGCATTGATACTCACCAACATGGATGGTGGAGAATTCAGAAACCCAGTCAATTCAGATTCAGTCAAGAAATATTATGCCTGAGAAAAATAAAAAGGAAAAAGAGAAAAATGAGCCAAGCAAGAATTAGCTCGCTAGGTTGAAAACCCGAAAGGGCGGCCTAGGAAAAAAAGAGCGACCCGGTGGACTGAAAACTCGCAAAGAGCGGTCCAGGCAAAAATTAGGGTTAGAAAGGTTGGACTGAAAAAAGTAAAAGAGGCAAGCAGCGTCCCCAAAAGCTTGCGTAAAAGGGTGATCAAGGATATAAGTATGGGTGATTGGCATCAATACTCCAAAGACGAAAAACGCTCATAAGATCTGTTGCGCCCATTTTTCTTGCTTTTTCTTAGTTTCAAAGTTCTCAATGTACTCTTTTCAGTCGGCGTGACCTTTTGCGCGTTCGATTTCCATATGAATAAAAGTCCAAACTCCTCACTCCGTCTGCTTATTGTTTTGTCATTGCTTCCTTTTCATTTGTGCTTTAAAATGATGTTTTATAGTAGATGATAAATGAATTATGAAAATGTGCATAAATCAGAGCATTAAACTCATTGCGAAACTTTTGAAAATCATGAGAAAAGAAATGATCTCTCAATCAGGTAAATTTACAAAAGTCAAACAAAAGCACTGATTGCGTCAAAATAATTCACAAAAGGCTGAAGTATGACCCTCACACCATTATGGGTGATCCTCGTGCCTCGTAGCGCAAGTCCTACGATTTGGTTGAACCGGCGAAAGAAAAGCCAAAAAGAGCAAAAGAGCAACAAAAATAAGAAGAAAAGAAAAACAATGAAAAGGGATTAAAAAAAGAGGAGAGCAAAAGAGCAATGAAACGAATAAAACTCATACATTGCATTCATCAAACATAGACAAAAAAAATTCATGCAAGCAAGAAGAAGCTCCTGCATCACATCACATTCATCTCATCAAAAAGCAATCATGGCATTCGCGTTGCATGCATTTGTTCATATCACTTGCAGATACAAGGACGGATAAATACTTCGGTGTTAATCCTCGCCCTCAGTTCCCAGAAAATGCTCCCTTAGTTCGGAGTTCAAATGCTTTTCAGTTCAGCGCTCAAGCGTGCATTGCAGTTTGGAGTTCAAAATCGCTCTCGTCAGAGTTCAACGCTCCCTTCTGTCCAGGTCTCACGTCGCGTACGAGCAACGCGATGGACCGCAGCCCCATGTGAGGTTCAACGGAATAGTTGTATCAGCCTAAGATACAGTGGACGCTGTGCATTGATCAGTATATCAGTTCCGGAGCTGATGACGATCCCCCCGGTCGCTCGAAAAGGCCAACAGGAAGCGTGCTCCTCAAAGCCACGTGCAAACTCGGATTCATGAGGAGTTCGTTTAAGGATTACAGGTTTTAGGCAGCCTGGGCAATTTACCGCTTTTCTGCACGCCAAGTGCCCATTTACCGCTTTCTGCACGCCAAGTGCCAGTTTTTTTTGCTCGCACGTCAGTGTTCATTTACTGTTTTCGCATCGACACGAAAGTGCCTACTCTTTATCTTCATTTTACCTTGGAATATGTTTCGGCCAATTCATATTCTTTGTTAAAATCCAGATAAAAAAAAAAATAATAATAAAAAAAAGAGAAGGAAAAGGAAAAGAAAGCTCAGGTTTCTCTAGGTAGACAAAATTGGTATAATTTCTGAATTCTTTATTTCTATTTTGCCTCGGAATATGTTTCGGCCAATTCATATTCCTTTTCAAAATCCAAATAAAGAGGGGCAGCTGTTATACCCCAATTTTGTCCGTCTTCCTTTTCTAAGTTTTAGTCGTTTATTTTACTTAATTAAATCGTGTTTTGAAGTCGCGTGGTTACGAGAATTATCAGTATGGCGTCTCAGTTACTAACCCTGGCCAATTTCAATTACCCTGTTCAACTAAATCGAAATACCGTTGTTTTAAATTAGGCATGCAAGCGAATGATCGATCTTTTCGTGCGTTCTTCAATTTAATCTTCGTATTTGGATTTAGTTGAACCTAATCGGGACTAACAAAGTCATTTTTCTCGCGATTGGGCTTGTCGTTTCAATTTGGGCTTAAGAACGCGATTCTGAGATAATTTTAGCGTTTAGTGGTCAACGGGCTTACTTATTCTATTTGGGCCTCGTTCTCATACACTTGTCTAGTTGGGTCCGATATCGCTTTTGTATTTGGCCCAATTTCTTTTATTATTTTTACTTTGCCTATTCATTTATTTTGAGTAGTATATATAGTCTAAAAATGTCAAAAAAATTTTCTATTTATTTTTATTTACAATTTAATAGTGTTTAGGAGTCCAAATGTCCAAAAAAAATATAAAAAAATTACATCAAAAGGGCCAAAAATGGCCAGATCCGAAAATGAGCATTTGAGGAGCGGATTAGGGTTTCCTAGCAGCACTCCAAGCTGCTACAGCTGCTGATGGGCTTGGATCCAAACCTGAAAAATTATTCAAAGCCCAGTCAAAATACAATTAATGCCTAAACCTAGAAATGTAGTATAAATCAGCAGTCAACAGCAGCAACAGGGAGAGACAGAAATTCACACAGAAAAATCCATACGAAATTTAGAGATATTCAGGGTAAAAATTAGGGTTTCAGTGAAACCCTAATTGCGAAGCGTCAAAAGTCCAGAAACATAAACAGTCAAACAGAGTAGAAGCAGTAGCAGTGAGGCAATAGTGAGCAGAACAATTCGGTAACCACATAAGAGGAGACCAAATAGAGGCTGGAAAAATAGGTTGGTGTTCCTGGAAATTTCGTTTTTATTAAGTTTAGTGCATAATAGGTTTTAGTTGCTCAACTAATAAACTAATAAGCTGGGACTAGTAGCAACCCAGATCAAAACAACACGTATATGTTTTTTTTTAAAAAAAAGGGAAATCAAATGTAGTAAGTTTTAGTTTTGCTGTCCATAAATAGATCCTAAATTAGTACTGTGTATATGAGTTAGCAAATCATGAACACATTAGGTCTTTAAGTTAGTATTGTATAGAACATATTTAATTTGAGACAGATCAAAAAAATAAGAAAAGCAGAAACAGACATATGAAGGAGTAGATAAGAAGAATATATATAAAAAAAAAAGAGAGAACCGAAACCTTGCCTGTTAGTTCCGGCCACCGTAGACGGTGGCCGTCCGCCTCAAACCGCCGTCATCCTCCCTCTAAGTAGCCTTGGAAACCGAACCAGAAGCAAATGACCACCGTACGGTGGTCATCTCCGCCGTTATCCCCTTCGCGTCACCATGAACTCGTCCATGCTCCGTCCCTTCGCAATCGCACCTTCAACGCCGTCGTCACCAACAGACGCCGTCGTCGACTCCGCCGCCGTGAAGCTCCTTCGCACGTTCACCACGAACCCAGCGTCTACGCCGTCGTGAGGTCCCTGATTAAGCCGCTGAAACCGTCGTCGCTTTCGCCGGCCAAGGAACGGCCGACCGGCGAGCTCCTCCCTCATCCTCGCCTTTCCCCTTTTGTTTCCCTCTCACGCGTTTTCTCTCTCTCTGAATCCCTTTCCTTTCCCTCTCCATAACCTCTCTCTCCGTAGCCCTCGCCGTAGTCCTCGCCGCAGCCCTCGCCGTAGACCTCGCGAGAAATCACGCGGCTTCACTCTCTCTCTCTCTCTCTCCGTCTCTGGTTGCGGCGTGAAGGTAGTGAAATTAGGGTTCCTTCTTTTGAGGACCCGTTTTATACCCACGCCAAATTTTATTTGTTTTTTTTATTATTTTATTCTATTTTTAGATCAGATTTATTTCCGCACCACCGCTTCTTGATCCATACAGCCTCCCTACGTAGGCCCAGATTTCGCAGGCCTCTCTCATTTGCCCAACAATGCAGATTGGGCTACTGGGTGCTATTCGCACCCCCTTTGTTTTTAATAATACAACTCCCTTCCTGCAAATTGCACCCAATTTTACTGCTGCATCCCCTGTTTCTCCCTTTTTTAAATTTTGTTTCTTTCCCCTAAATAAATTTATTTTCTTTCACGAAATCTTTTCTCCCAAATATCAGACTTTCTTTTCCCTAAACAAGAATCAATCCAATTGCGAAAACTCTTCAAAATCAAACTTTGTTAGTAATCTTGCGAAGCCTTTGCTTGCATGATTATCAACGATGAGGTACTAGTGGCAATCACTTGGAGCCTTTGCTCATTTGATCATCATGAATGCCTAATTTTCCTAAAGATTTTCACTAAACCACAAACTTTGTTAGTAGTCTTGCGAAGCCTTTGCTTGCATGATTATTAACAATGGAGTGCTAATGGTGGTCACTTGGAGCCTTTGCTCAATTGATCATCATGAAAGCTCAATTTTCACCATTAAACAAGGTAAAAAACAAAAACATTTTTCAAAACAAGTACTACGTACCTTTGAATTCTCCATCGCACCGGGAGATACGTAGGAGCGAGAGGCTAACTCTTGTCAAGTGCCAAAAATAAAAAATTTCATTAAGTTCTCTAATTCATTCCCAATAAGAAATAAAAAGGGTAAATTAGATATTTTTCAAATCAACACTTAAAACCACACATTTAATTAAAGGTTCCCTCTCAGTAGAGAGGACGTGTGGGGTGCTAATACCTTCCCCGCGCGTAACCGACCCCCGAACCCAAAACTCTCAGTTTTCAAAGACCAATCGCTTTCTAAAAAAGGGTTTTTCTAATACTTTCCTTAAATAAGTATTGGTGGCGGCTTCATTGTTTTCTAGAAAAGTTGTAAACGAGGAAGGTTATCCCTCGGGGGCTTTTTCGGGTGCAACAATTACCGGCAGATTTTTTTAAAATTTTTTTTTAAAAAATAATTACCGGCGGATTTTGGGTGATTACCGGCGGATTTTTCCGACGGAAAATCCGCCTGAAATTACCGGCGGAAAATCCGCCGGTAACCGTTACTTGCGGATGAATTTCCGGCGGGCAAAATCCGCCGGTAATGTCGTCGATTTTGGCCATTACCGGCGGATTTTGGCCATTACCGGCGGATTTTGGCCGCCGAAAATTTACGAAATTCTTGTAGTGGATGACCCTTCTGCGACTAGTATTGCCACCAAAGCTGCTAGACTTGGGGGCTTTCGTAAACGTGGATGAGTCATTGGTTGAGCCACATATGTATAGTCACTGGAACCGCCACAACCAGTAAACCCCGATCCTTGTTTAGCAGTTGCTAAGGTAGTTGTCGAGAAAGTGGAAATGGTGATGCTACCGTCACATTTCTGATGAAAGGGAGAGACAAAGAAGCAATAAGGGTATGAGTGTTCAAATCTAAACCAACTCAAACAAAAATCGCAAACTGATCTAAGCGAAACTCAAAACCGCTTTGGATTGGATATGTTTGGGTCACTTCAACCGGTTGGGTTAGTTTAAATGGTGTTTTTTCCTATAATCGAACCAAACCAAATCACACATATTATTATTTTATATATTATTTAAAAATAAAAAAACCTACTTGGTCTAGTCACACTCACGCACACGACAACTCAACACTCATAGCTTTTCTAATCACACATGGTCACACATATTGTTCGATGTTTTTTTAAAATTCAATATTAGACATATAATTTGGTAAGCTCTTGTTTCTACAACTTCTGAATATTAAGTTTATTATGTCTATTACTATATTCTAAGTTTGGAAGTTTACATGAGAGTAAATTGATAATCAAATTACTACTTTATTTTTTAATATTTGGATTTAGAATTAAATTAACTTATTTTAATATTTCGACTCATAAAAGAACGAACCAATCCAAATTACATTAGTTCAGATTTTTTAAGTGAGGCCAAGTGAGGCCAATTGGCTGCTTAAGGAAGTCGAAAGATCGCCATCCTTTACGATTTTGGCGAACAATAGCTATGACCTAAAGCAGAAACAAGCAATACTTACGGAGTGGGTCTCGGCCAAAGATGGCCTCCAGGGTTTCCTATAGCAGACGAAAATCCGGATATTCTCACGGCCTAGTCAGAGTTGTGCCCTTGTATGAACTCAATGACAAAAAAGAAAAAGCGGGGCACTATGAAGCCTGGATACCGGATACGATACGGGATACGACACGATACGGATACGGGGATACGGGAAAGTTTTGAAAATCAAGATACGACACGGCTGGGATACTTTAATAAAAAATTAAATTAAAATTTAAATATATAAAAACATAACAAAAAATAAAATAGAATAGAAACACAAATAGAAAAAAACAAAGATGAAAAACTGAAATATTGCATTTTATAGATATGAAAAAAAACTGCCCAAATAAATAAAAAAAATCACACAAAATATATGGATGAAAGAAAGAGGACAACCGACACACCTATGTATGAGTGACTAGTCATAAAAAGTAATGGTGGACAAGTAACTGAGACCACCCGAAATCGTATAATACGAATAGTCAGTGGCAGAAATTGATGACTTTTTATAGACTAAGATATTTATATTAGTACGTAATTGGTCAATAAAACATAAGCATATCATTAGTCAATATATATTCATCACATTGTAGAAATAAATACTTGTGATCTTATCAAGTAGAGATAGTTACGTATATTTATCTCACCCATATCACAATGTATTATTTCTTCTATTGCGGGGCACAAATAAACATTTCTGCTGGCAAAAAGAAAAGTATGGAGAAAAAAAATATCCTTCTACGGAGCATAGATTATGAATCAGAGGAGCGAGAAGTAGAGAAGACATGGTAGATTGGAAATGAGTGGTTGGATATCAGACAATGAAGAAGTGACCCAAAAATTTGTTAACTTATGAAGGAGTCAAAGAAAGAAAAGAAGGTTACAGTGGTAATGGAGAGACTAGTGTTAGTGTAAGGTAGTGTGTATGTATGTGTACAAGGTGGATTATTGGAGTTTGAAGCCAAATGATGGCGTGGCGCTTAGTGAAACCTTTGAAATTTTGGTGTAGCAAGATTGCATAAATCGTCTTTTTTTTTCTTTTTTTGTTTGACCAACAACTCGAGGCAAAAAAACGATTTTAGGGTAAAAAAAATTATTTACCTAAATAATACACATTGTGGGTTATATACCAAAATAGGGCAAATTTTTTTTTTAGTATAGAAGTCGCCCCTGGGGGGGGGGGGGGGGCGACTTCAGTACTGTCTTTTGCAATTTTTTTTGTAAAATCAGTTCAGAAGTCGCCCCCCCAGGGTGACTTCTGAACTGTGTTTTTTAATTTTTTTTTTATTATATATTAAAATATAAATACCTAAATAACCTATAAATAAATTTATAAAAATTATTATACCTATTTATAATTTAATTACGTTAATATTTACGAAAAAAAATGAAGAGATTAAAATTTGGAACATTATATAATATAGAAAAAAGACTGAAATAAACAACAAAATTTGCAGAAATACAAGAAGAGGAAAACATGATTGAAACTAATTCCACCAAACATTTTACGTTGGAGGGAAAACCCGACGGATGATCTCATCGATAGACATTTCGGTTTTGACGCACAATTCGATAGGACTCCGAGTATAAGGTTGATACATCTCATGGTGGTGAAACATCTGTCGAAGATCGCCGTCGCTCCTGATAGTCATTTGGCCCCACCAAATACGATTACGTTCGCCGATCCGGGGGAGGCGATAAACGATACTAGTGATTCTTTGCTCCTCACCCTCCAGCTGCGCCTTTTCTGTTAGTTTTTCATTCAGTTCGGCAAATGTGATGTTGTTCTTAAGCCTGGAATAAATGTTGTTTGGACCCATAAAAAACACACCATCTTCTTCCCTGTGCAGAACATGAGCCTGACAGTGAAGTGTACAGTAGTGGTTGATGATTCTTTCCTGTATGATTTGTTGTGGTGGGGGTGGTCGCAGAAGATGCATGATTTCTTCCGGAGTGTGTAATGTGTCCACGTACAGCTCCAAGATACTACGTCCCATTGAAATGTTAGCATGAGCTTCCATCATTGCGCGAAACGTCGTCGTCGCTTCGAATCTCCATGACAGAATACCTGTATGTCCCGTCATCTCCACAGTTGTACTTTCTGTAACGGATACGATCCACGTCTTTACGCCACCCTCCCTTTGGCCGTATCTTCCTCTCGGCCTTCTCCTTGAGTTGGGCGAATGTGATGTCCTTATTCATCCTACAGAAAATATGATTAGGACAACGAAAGACAACACCATGTTCATCAGTGGTTACAGTTCCACTGTGATGAAGGGCGGTTAAGAATTTGTCATTTGAGTACTGGGTTGGGCACAACTACCATTCCATTTCAGCGGGTTGGGCGATGGTGTTTGGGAAGAACCAGAGAAGAGAAGATGAATCAGAAATATAGATTAAGGGTAAACTGTTGGTGTGAATATCAGTGTAATGCGAGAATGTATTTATAATAGGGGTGATCGTATGTGAGCCGTTGATTTTGGAATATCTTAACCGTTGATTTTAGGGTTTAGTGTCGGCAAAATCTAGGCTGTTAAATATTGTCGGCAAAATCTAGGCCGTTAAATAGTGTCGGCAAAATCTAGGCCGTTAAATAGTGTCGGCAAAATCTAGGCCGTTAAATAGTGTCGGCAAAATCTAGACCGTTAAATAGTGTCGGCAAAATGTAGACCGTTAATAATAACTGCCCTTTTTATTTAAGACTGTTACACATATAAAAAAAAATTAATTAAGGCAAATAGTACCAAAAAGAAAAGTCAGCTATTTGTTATATGTGTGGACAAAATAAATAAATACAAATAGTACAATATATATATATATATATATATATATATATATATATATATATAAATAAAAGGTACAATAACTTAGTTAATTTAAAATGTCACATAAGACTAAATAACTTAGTTAATTTAAAATATATATATAAAAATTACAAACTAAATAAATGTCACATATGATTAAAACCTTAAAATTAATAACTTAGTTAATTTAAAATTACAATAATTGAAAAAAGACTAATCCGAAATATTACAACACATTAATTGCGGTTAGGGCAGTTGTTTCTGTTGTGACCCTCATTTCTACAAATTCCGCATCTTTTGGTGCGTGTACCCTTTGCTCTTTGATCCATCTCTGTACGAATACGGGTAGACTGTGGACGACCCTTTTTATCTCTACGTTTAGTTGGATCATGCTGTAGTTCTAAAGTATTGAAATCAGGCCATGACGTCTCAGTTGGCAAGGGTGGGAACTCCACAATGTAAGTATTGAAAACATTCTCCATTGTGTACAGTGGATCCACGAATTGCATGTGGTCGTAATTGCATTTTGAGCATGCTGCAATGACATGTGAACAAGGGTAGTGAAGTGCCTGGAATTCCCCACACTCACACGTTTTTGCTCTGAAGTTCACCACGAATGTCAGGGCAGGTCTACCACTTTGTGGTCGTGCAAGTTCTTCAACTCGGAACAATTGTTGGGCACGATCGTGAACTGCGGCGTTATGCGTTTTAGAGACTTTTATGTTCCTGGCAATATTTCCCAACAATTTTTCAGAGTACATAGTTCCGGATCTCAACATTGCCTGTGCCTGTGTTCCCCTTTTGACGAAAACCTCGTTCATCCTGAAGTATGTTGCATCTATCAATGAACGAATAGGGAGATTCCGCACCCCCTTAAGGATATTGTTGATGCACTCTGCAAGGTTTGTTGTCATGTGCCCCCAACGGGAACCTCCATCGCACGACTGCAACAATTGTTCTGCGGTTATGTCTTCAACCCAAGCCACCCCCTCAGGACCTACTTCCTGACCAATTTTTTGTTTGTAGTGATTGGCCGATTCTTCCGTCATTGAATATGCTGAAGAAAAAAAGAAGATGTTGGTAAGTATGGAATGGAAATTTGAAACTAATTAATTAAAAAAATGTTAAAAATACTCACCCATATTGATGCCATGTTTCCTGGCAGGAGTGTTTTTGAAGTGTATCATGAAGTTTTGTGCTATGTGGCGAACACAGAAGACGTGTTTCCAATTGTTGTTTAGTCGCGTAACAGCACTTTTGATAGACTCGTGTCTATCTGATATCAAACAAATACCCTCCTATGGTGTCAAATAGTATCTTAAACGAGATAGGAAGAAAAACCAAGCCTCCGCGGTCTCACCCTCGACCATTGCATATGCAGTTGGGAAGGTGTTGTTTCTTCCATCTTGTGCGATTGCCAAAAGAAGACACCCTTTGTACCTACCGTACAACCATGTTCCATCAACAGAGACAACTGGTTTGCAAAATTTAAAGCCTTTAATACACGGGCCAAAACTCCAAAAGATGTGGTGGAATACACCTTTGTCGCCAACTAGTTTTCCATTCTCATAGAATGGTTTGTACTGCCAGTCGTGAAATGTGTCTGGAATATAATAAGAGAAAGCATGTAACCACCTGGTTACTTCATTGTAAGAGTCCTCCCAATTACCGAAGATAAGCTCGATTGCTTTTTGTTTAGAAATCCAAGCCTTTCTGTAGGAACTCTGGTACGTGAACCGCTCCTTGATGTGTGCAATCAACACAACCACTGATATTGTCGGGTCCTTCCTTACAAGTGGAAGTATATGAGTACACATGAAGGAGGAGGTCAGCTGGCGGTGATCTTGGGAAATAGTCGATCTTCTACATGTGTGTGGGTGAGTCAACTGTGTAATCCCCCAATATCCAGTTTTTGCTCCTAGTCTCACTACACACCTCCACAAACAGGTTTCATGAAGACAACAAACAGTCCAACATGTTGGTTTAGACTCACAGACTTTGTATGCAACTGAATGGTTTAGGTGATATGTTTGGATGAATTGTTGGGCTATTTCTTTTGTGGGAAATTTCATTTTGAGTTTGAGTTCGTTTGGGTCTTCATTGGATAAAAGTTGGTTCATGTCCATGGAATGGCCAAACTCTACATCATAAGGTTCTGGGTTATCAGCTGTGACGTTTTGAAAGTGTGGGACAGGCTCGCGGAATGCAACACCTATGTTGGGGTTAGCTTCAATTGGTTCCTCAGCGACGTGACGCTGGAGAATTTCATCTTCATCTTCGCTAAAGTCCCCAATGTCTTCATTATGGACACCAACAAACATACTAAACGGTGGGGGTATTAGCTTGAGTATGTAGAGGGTGGCTTGTGTTAAGGTCAATGGGTGTGTTTGAGGATGATGGTGCAGAGTGATGGTGAGGTGTTGAAGGACTGTAATGCATGTCGGTTTGGGATGATGAAGGATTGAATTGAGGGTAAATAGGTGGAATGAAGTCAGTGTATGGTATTTCTGTTTCTTGAGGAAAACGTACGTTCAGTTGTGATGAAGATGGAATAGAGTGGCCGTGACTTACCTGGGTGTAGTTAGAAGGAGCCTTAACCAAATCTGCGTATATTTCTGGTGTACATATACCAAGGTGTCTATCTTCTTTGAAATGCTCTATATCATAAGTTCAACATCATCGTCGGAATTTATTTCGAACCCCCCATAAAAGGTATGGCCAGTACTGAGAGTTGTGGGGTACCGATATGTAAGACTAGCAACCATTTTTGAATGGTCAGGAGAGATTTTTTTTTCAATGGCTTGTTTAACTTGAGCTAGTTTGGATTTAGAGTTGAGTTTGACAAGGGTGTTGTTATCACACCTAAAAAAGATACCTTCAGTATTTGTTTTTTCAACATAACCATTGTAAAAGACCGTGATGAAAACATTCGTTGGAGCCATTGACGAAGTTGGGAGTAGGAGGGTGTGTTTGAGTTTCAGTTGGTAGTAGGAGAAACTATGGCACTTGGGTGTTTAGTGGTGAGAGATTTAGGGGCTATTTATTGAAATTTGAATGGTCTGGATTTCACCCATGGTTTTGAAGGCCAGGATTGCACCGCCACTTTTAAAGGCCAGGATTGCACCGTCAATTTCAGTTATTCTGTTTTCTGTAATCATGACTTTTTGGTCAAGGTCTGATCATGGCAGACAAAGAGCATCTCTGCTTTTGTTCCCCACCAGATCAATCATCAGAAGCAGACAAAAGAATCTGCTTTCATCATTTCGCATAATTTTTTAACACAACACGGTAGTATTATACTTTGTCTAGAAGGCACAATTTTTAAAAAATTACAATTAAAATTAATTAGTCAAAAAAACAGACCAAAAGATAGGTTAAAAACCAATTTTGGACACTAAAAAAATGACTTTTGTTACACTTTATTGTATAGAATGTACATATTAAAAAAATTGTAATTCATTTTTTTAAACACAACACGGTATTATTATACTTTGTCTAGAAGGCACAATTTTTAAAAAATTAAAATTAAAATTAATTAGTCAAAAAAACAGATCAAAAGATAGGTTAAAAACCAATTTTGGACACTAAAAAAATGACTTTTGTTACACTTTGTTGTACAGAATGTAGATATTAAAAAAAAATTAAGTCATTTTTTTAAACACAACACGGTAGTATTATACTTTTTCTAGAAGGCACGATTTTTAAAAAATTAAAATTAAAATTAATTAGTCAAAACAACATACCAAAAGATAGGTAAAAAACCAATTTTCGACACTAAAAAAATGACTTTTGTTACACTTTGTTGTACAGAATGTACATATTAAAAAAAATTGTAATTCATTTTTTTAAACACAACACGGTAGTATTATACTTTGTCTAGATGGCACAATTTTTAAAAAATTAAAATTAAAATTAATTAGTCAAAAAAACAGACCAAAAGATAGGTTAAAAACCAATTTTGGACACTAAAAAAATGACTTTTGTTACACTTTGTTTTACAGAATGTAGATATTAAAAAAAAATGTAAGTCATTTTTTTAAACACAACACGGTAGTATTATACTTTTTCTAGAAGGCACGATTTTTAAAAAATTAAAATTAAAATTAATTAGTCAAAACAACATACCAAAAGATAGGTAAAAAACCAATTTTCGATACTAAAAAAATGACTTTTGTTACACTTTCTTGTACAGAATGTACATATTAAAAAAAATTTGTTACACATTGTTGTACAGAATGTCATTAAAATTAATGACATTTATTTTAAAGGCCAGGATTGCACCGACGGTTTTCAAGGCCAGGATTACACCGAGACTTTTAAAGGCCAGGATTGCACCGACGGTTTTGAAGGCCAGGATTGCACCGAGACTTTTAAAGGCCAGGATTGCACCGACGGTTTTGAAGGCCAGGATTGCACCGACGGTTTTGAAGGCCTTGGATTCCAAACAGGTCAAGTCATTACTGCACAGTGCAGGTCACCTAAGTGCACAGTTCAAGTCATCAATCATAGGATTCCGAATAGTAGTCCGTTACTGTTTATACCGGTTAGTAACCGGTTACTATTCTTTCAATTTCTATATAAGCGTGCTTAGGCTATTGTTAGACACGCTTCATACACTCTTGAAACACACTTCAATTACTTCTCTCTCTAAGTCTAGTAAGAAGTCAGAGCTTGTAAGCCTACTTCTTCCTCTTCTTCAATCTTCAATCTGTAACTCATAGACAGTTCTCTGTCTTTTATGGAAGGCTTTGCCTCCTAATCTAACTGTCTTTTATTTATTTATTTGTTGCATTCCGTATGCTACATACTTCTCCTCTGTCTCTTTAATATTTTTTATGGAAGGCTTTGCCTCCTAATCTAACTGTCTTTTATGGAAGGCTTTGCCTCCCAATATAACTGTTCAAAAACTAATTATGTTGGTTACTTATCTGAGTTATGCTTTGCAGTTACTTATAATTTGTTCATAATCATATAAGTGCCAGTTACGGATATTATTTCTGAAGTTGATATTATTCTAAAAAAATGTTATACTATAGTGTACTCTTTGACTACAGAATGTACATATTAAAAAAATGTAAGTCATTTTTTTAAACACAACACGGTAGTATTATACTTTGTCTAGCAGGCACAATTTTTAAGAAATTAAAATTCAAATTAATTAGCCAAAAAAACAGACCAAAAGATAGGTTAAAAACCAATTTTGGACACTAAAAAAATGACTTTTGTTACAGTTTGCTGTACAGAATGTACATATTAAAAAAATGTAAGTCATTTTTTTAAACACAACACGGTAGTATTATACTTTGTCTAGAAGACACGATTTTTAAAAAATTAAAATTAAAATTAAAGGCCAGGATTGCACAGACACTTTTAAAGGCCAGGATTGCACCGACACTTTTGAATAGATAAAAGAAGCAAAATAGTGTCGGCAAGTATAAAATAATTAAAAGAAGACAAAATCATTAAGGAAAAATAATTAAGAAGACAAAATAGTGTCGGCAAGTATAAAATAGTGTCGGCAGTATGCATTGGTCAAGTATAAAATAATTACAAGAAGACAAAATAATTAAAAGAAACCAAAATAGTTAAAAATAGTGTAAAAGAAAGTGTCGGCAACATAACTTTCTTTCTCCCTATCATTTATTTCTTTCTCTCCCACTTGTATGTAATCTATATTAAGACACAACCCTCTCTTCATTCATCAGCTACTCCACTCATCAACCTTCTTTTCATTCATCAGCTCCTGCAGGCCAATTTCTTCATTCAGACTTACTTAAAAATGTCTTCCTTACTAAACGGAGAACCTCACATTTCCATGCTTCTCAACGATGACCCAATGGAAGTTCATCACGCATTCAAACTTCCCGAACCAGATGCCTCTATATTACCATTGATAGAAAGAGCTGGGTTTCGTGACATTGTTTCAATTGGCGCATTCAAAATAAGTCCAGCTTTGGTGGCAGCAATGGTCGAACGCTGGAGACCAGAAACACGCACTTTTCATCTTCCTGTAGGGGAGTGCACAATAACTCTCCAAGACGTGGCGTTGCAGTTGGGGCTTCCTGTTGATGGAAATGCCGTTACTGGAAGTTGTGAACAAAATTGGGATCGAGTATGCAAACAACTTTTGGGTAAGCCTATCCCAGCAAATGGCATTGTAGGCAACCAAATTAAGTTCACTTGGCTGCAACGTGAATTTAATAATGTTCCAGAGGGCGCTTCCGACAAAGTGCGAAGACAATATTGTAGGGCGTACCTATTGCAGTTGATCAGGGGATACATACTCCCAGACAAATCATCAAACAGGGTAAACATAAAATACCTACCCCTATTGAAAAATTTTGATGAAATTTCAAGTTACAGCTTGGGGTCAGCATGTCTAACGAACTTATACAGAATGCTGTGTAAGACAGCTACATGCTCCTCACGCACAATGGGTGGATGTACTCTTTTGTTACAGTCTTGGGTCTGGTACCGCATGTCGTTCCTAGCACCATACTGCAACAGTCCTTATCAATGGCCACTAGCAAAGAGATAAAAATTTGACACAACTTATGAATACTAACAATTATATTTCTTCTTTATGTTAACAATTTAATTTTTTTACTAGATGGGTTCGCACGCCACTTAGCCACACCAAGTGTCCATCAAGCCTTGTTTTGTACAGATCAACAATAGACCGCATGACACATGAAGAGTTTGAGTGGTTGCCATATCGGGAATTCAATTTACCAGAAATAGCATTTCGGCACTACGGCATATGGACTACAAACACGGCTATGGTCTGTTTCCATATGGTAGAATGGCACCATGCGGATAGAGTGACCTTGCAATTTGGCCTCGTCCAAGACATACCATTAGCACCAAAAGATATGAGCCACATGCACAACATCACCATGCAGGGACAGACTGATTAGGCTGTATATCACAGAGAGTCAATTGATTTATGGAATGATAGACAAAATACATGTGTTGTGGGTCGACCGTGCTTTGCTAAACCGACGCAGTCAGATAAATACATGCGCTGGTTTCTAAAAAAATCAAGGCCATACATTTCAGCAGACCAACATCTAAGGGATCCACGTGGTCTTGCAAATGTTGGTGATGTGGATGAAGAAGATGAACAAGATGTGCCACCTCCCTCAACTACTCAAACCGAACGTCGAGAACGTAACCGTAATCGACATCGACGTACACCACCAACTCAACAGAGGACCCAAGAAGATGTGCCTCACCGCCACTCTATCTCCCACACACCAACATTCCAAGAAGATGGGCCTCACCGCCACTCTATCGCCCACACACCAACATTCGAAGAACATACTCCTTTTCAAGATACATATCGACATTCTACAACCGAAAGGGACCCCGATATGTTCTATGAGTGCTTTGGGGTCCAACCCGGCTCTGCGCAATCTATGGCGTTGCTACGTCAAATTGAAGAGCAGGCCGGTGGTGGTAGTTCTTCATCAGTTCCCAATTATTTTCCAGAGCCACCGCCCCTGCCCCTACTGAGGAAGAACAACAACCACCACATCGGCATCAACGTCAACAGCGTGTCCCCAAACCGAGACAGTGTGGAACTGGGTCTCATCTTCTTCGTTAAATGTGTTGTAATATTTCAAATTAGTCTTTTAAATAACTATTGTAATTTTCGGCTGGTCTTTTAAATAAATTATTGTGTTGTAATATTTCTTTATGACCCTTAAATTTAATTACGAAATTTGGATTAAAAATATTAATTAACTAAATAAATTTTTTATTTAAATTAAATTAATTTACATATTTATCATTTTAATATATAATAAAATAAAAAATAAAAAAACACACTTCAGAAGTCACCATGGGGGGGGGGGGGTGACTTCTGAACTGCATTTTAAAAAAAAGTTGCAAAGCACAGTTCAAAAGTCACCTTGGTGGGGGCGACTTCTGAACTGTATTTTAAAAAAAAATTGCAAAACACAGTTCAGAAGTCACCCCGGGGGGGGGGGGGGGGGGGGCGACTTCTGAACTGTATTTTAAAAAAAAATTGCAAAACACAGTTCAGAAGTCGCTGCTGCAGGGGGCGACTTCTGAACTAGAAAAAAAATCTGCCCTACTTTGGTATATAACCCAGAATGTATATTATTTTGGTAAATAAATTTTTTTTTGCACCAAGATGGTTTTTTTGCCACAACTCGAGTTTCTTCCTCTTTTTTCTTTCTTTTTAGGAGTGACACTTAGATGTCCGTTTGTGCTCTCGATCTTTGGATATGTGTTTAAAAAAAGATAAAATTTCTATGTATTCTCCTGTATTGTGCGGGTTATGTCAAGTTTTGGAGTATTAGGGCGTAATCACTATTGGTGTTTTGTACTCGCTCTGTGTCGGGTTTTGTTTCCTCCCGACCATATTAATGAAATCTTATTGAAATTTTTTTTTTGCAATCTCAGGTGTTGTAAACAAATGAATGTACACTGTTAATCTATTTAATTTGGCAGTTTTATCTTTTAAAACAAATTTATCAGCTTCTTTTCCTCCTGGGAATCTAGTTGACTGGTTGTTGAGTTCAAAACATATATCAATCCTCGCTCTTCCATTTTATTTTTATTTTTATTTTTTCTTCCTATGTGAAAGTGTGTTACGTTACTTTTTATAAAAACACTTATATTGTGGTACAATAGTCAAAGACGCACTTACGTAGCATGCATTCTGAAAAACTATAATGATAGTGACAAAAATGGCTTGAGAGAAAGAAGCTAGAGAGTTTTTATTGGAAATTAATGCAAAAGAAGGAGACACATTATAAAAAACAAAAAAACAAGGTGACAACTTGGTTGCCCACCTAAAATGTGTGAGTACCAACACCTAGATGACTTGTCAAAGGTGTAACAGCAAATTTTGCCAACTCATTTAACAAGAGTAGGTTTTAAGAAATTGCATATCGACTCTAATTTTTATACCTAATTTCTTTTATGCCCAATTGCTTGTCGTCTCCACTAAAATCCCCTTTTCCTTCTCTCCACTAATCTTCTCCACCGTCATCGCTCTCTCATTCAATTTCTTCTTATAGAAAAGATTATCTGGATGTTGTTATTGTATTAGTTATAGTTATTCTGAAATGGAATTTTTTTGATGTGCAGCATCCTGAAGATATGAAGCGGCAAGGTGGTTGAGAAAAGTGGTTGCTGTTGTTGCAGCAGCTAAAGCTTGGTTTATAGTATTTATACCTTTTGCATTGTCTCAAATTTCAGTCCTCTTATTTCATCATCCGTCATTTTCATAACCTTTTGGAAAGTATCCTGATCATCCTTTCCTTCCTCACTACAGACATCTTTAAAACTATTCACTTCTTCACCATCCCCACCTCCATCATTCGCGGCCATTTGAAATTATTTGTGACGATACAGAGACAAAATATCTTCAAAGCATATAATAAATAGTCACAGCCAAGATTTCTTAGATTAAGATAAACAACAACTAAATGAAAATAAGATGGCCTTTTAGTAATTACCAGTGAAAGCACATCAGCCGAAAATAAAGGTGAATTTATGGTTTCACTTCTTCCCTCCACCAGTTGAACTTGAAAAATAATCAAAGATTTAAATTGACAAACTAACATTTAGTTATTTCTGTCATCAACAATGTCATCTAATTTATGATAGCCGGGTAAGTAACATTTATTTACACACAGGAATTTCATTAAACAGATGGTGTTCTAATAGAAATCTTAGGTTCATTCTTCCTATACCTAACAACTCAAAGAACTAGCAAGAAGTAAATGACATAATCATCTATTGACTGTGAATGTTAGAGCGTGGTGTAATTGGTGACCTTCATTGCAAGACGGTCGAGGAAAAAGCGGCCATCTTTGACGGGAGAGGAGAGTAGAGAGTGATCACAGAGAGGAGATGAGAGAGCGAGTAGAGAGGAGAGGAGAGAAGAGAGCGATCTCCAAGTGGAGGGGAGAGGAAACAAAGAAATGATCGTAGAGGTTGAAAGGAGAGGAAAGAGTTTGCGGTAAGGAGAAGAGAAGTGAGAACGTAACGCAGACGAAAGGGGAAGGAGAAACATAAGTTATACAATTGGGTTCAGCAGAAATTAGGGATTAAAAATTAGGATAAATTTGCAATTTCTCAAAATTAACTACTATTAATTGAGTTGACAATATTTAAACACATCAGCTCTTATTATTTTGACAATTCATCCAGGTGGGTACCAAACATTATGTAGTAGGTATTTAATAATTCACCAAAAATACAAACAACATCACATAAAAACAAATTTAAATTATCTTAGAGTTATATATAAATGGGACCCTCAATCTCCCTTACCGTACGGGGAAATATTTTCATAGATTATATGAATTTGTCAAGAGGTGTTAATTCTCATTTCGTTGCAAACTTTTTCACTCCAAACAATATTAATCATAAAGTTTGTTTTTGGCAAAAACGTTAGTAGCAATTTAACGTTTTTCTCTAAATGTATACCATGTTGGTCTACTTTCCTCAATATAGATAAAAATAATTAAGAAAAAGAGTCACGGTAAATTAATCTCTACCTTAATTGAAATTTGGTGATCGATGAGAAGAAAAAGAACATCATCCTAATCATGCACGACGTTGAAGATTTCACATTGTCAACAATCTTTATCCTTAGTTAACACTAACAGTGCATCTTTCCACCTTATAAATACACATATGAAATATATATTATCCTAAGTCATAATTGATTAATTTCCACAACATATATAAAATTGGTTTTTGAAGCTCTATTTCTTAAACACCTGTCTCAGTGTGTGAAGGCTGTTATGGCAAGTAGCAGTGACAACACCAATACAAAATCTGATCAGAATGTGATCAATGTGAAAGCTGTTGTCACTTTGAATCACAGTGATGATGATGGGGGCCTTTTATGCAATCTTCTAGATTGTGGGCTCAAACAGATCAAAGAGTTTGTTGGGAATACACTTGTTTTGGAGCTTGTGAGCAATGACCTCGATCAAGGTAACTTCAATTTTCTATATATACTCCATAACAAAATATAAGCATAAAATTACATGTCTATTTAGATACATGTATTTTTTTAACTCTAAGATTATATGCGAGTGGTTAGCACAAATCATCTCAAAGGACAAATTTGACTAGTATTCGAGTTCGATTCCCGATATTTGGGGCCAGCCTTTACTTACATCTTAGTTGAATTCCAAATTAATCAGAGCTCATTTCCTCTAAACACCGGAGCGGAGTCGAAGACCTCTAGAAAAAAATAATATATATATATACACGTTCTCCATCTGTAACAAAATATAAGCAATATAGTATATGTATATTTAGATACATTTATTCTTTTAACCTTAAGGTTGAGTGCGAGTGGTTAATGTAATTCATCTAATAGGACATACTCGACTAGTACCCGAGTTTGATTCCCAACGATATAGATATAGACCAATTGAGGGTGAGACTTTACTTATGTCTCGGCCGAACCCCGAATTAGTCAGAGCTCCTTTCCCCTAGACACCGGAGCGGGGTCGAAAATCTCTAGTCCAAAAAAATGATATATATATATATATGTGTATTTTTTTACTTATTTTTTGTTATGGGGGGATATATTTGTGTGTAGAAATTTTAATAGCTCTTTTTCTGTTATTGATTTGAGCACAATGTAAAATTTGTTTCTATGAATGAAGAAACAAACTCAAAGAAGGAGACAATAAAAGGTTCAGCTCAATATATAGATGAAAATGAGGATGAGGTGGTGTATGAGGCCAGATTTGAATTATCCACAGAATTTGGAAACGTGGGAGCTATTCTTATTGAGAATGAGCATCACGAGGAGGTGTTTCTAAAGAGTATAGTTCTTCATGGCTTCTCTGATGGGCCTGTCAACCTCACATGTAACTCATGGATTCAGCCCAAGAATGATACTCCTGCCAAGAGAGTTTTCTTCACTGACAAGGTTAAAATCAAAAAAATTGCATCTTAAACATTTTTAGATTATGCAAAACAGCTTTTTTTTGATAGAATATTATTATTTCATTATGATATTATTATAACCTATATGCACATGACAGTCATATTTGCCATCTCAAACACCAAGGGGGTTGCAAAAGCTGAGAAAAGAAGAGCTAGTGTTGTTGAGAGGGAATGGAAAAGGAGAGAGAAATAGGTCAGACAGAATATATGACTATGATGTGTATAATGACTTTGGAGACCCCGACACCAACATTGACCTCAAAAGACCTGTTCTTGGTGGCAGCAAACAATATCCATATCCAAGACGGTGTCGGACCGGTCGAAACCATTCTGACACAGGTTAGAGTTTACTTTTGAATTTTGATGTATTGTTGGTATAATTAATTTACATTGCCAAATGCCAACCAATCACAAATCAACACAGTTGTAAGTTTTGTGATAGTTATGATTAAAGTCAATTATTCTTAATAATGTGTGAGTTATGGTTAGTTGATAACAGTGCATGCATGCATATAAATTAAATCCTCCATGTTATCTATTCTCATGCATGCTCATATAATTATTTATTTCTTTCCTTATATAATTTATATATGATAGAAGAGATTCAAGTTAGTTATATGTTTATAGTTATTCATACAATATTTTTTCTCTCATTATGCAGACCCACTGTATGAAAAAAGGAGCTCAAGCTTCTATGTTCCTCGTGATGAGTCCTTTACTGAAACCAAGCAAACACAGTTCAACTCTTCTACAATATCTTTAGGGTTGACTGCAGTTTTGGAATCCTTAGACACAATTCTTACTGATCAAAATCTAGGGTTTGTAAGCTTTGAAGACATAGATACATTGTACAAAGAAGGATTTCATTTACCACCTCTTAAGACTGATGGGTTAACATTTCTCCAAAAAATCATTCCCAAGTTAATTAAGGTTTCTAATGACAGCCAAAATATTTTGCGCTTTGATAGCCCAGAGCCATTAAAAAGTAAGTATAATTATATAAATGAGTTTTTTTTATTTTATATTAAATTGATATTACATCACACATGCTTCTTGCACTTCCTAGTTCCTTCTATTTAACTTACAATTAAGGGTTTAAACTGATCAAACAAATTTACAAGGGTTTAAAAGAATTTGATATTAACTGTCATGATTATGGACTTTGGAGCTGTAGGGGACAGGTTCTTTTGGCTTTCAGATGTGGAGTTTGCTAGGGAGACTTTGGCAGGTGCCAACCCATATAGCATCCAGTTGATCAAGGCATGAATTGCTACAAATATTCACTTTACTCCTTTCGCAATATATTTATATATGTTCAATAATCATCAAATTTTTTTCTTGTTTTGTTCATTTTATAGGATTGGCCTTTGATAAGTAAACTAGATACCCAAATCTATGGCCCCCCAGAATCAGCAATTACTAGAGAAATAATTGAGCCACAAATAATCCCCTATAGCACACTTGAAGAGGTATGAAAACATCAATGTTTTTTTTTTTTTACTAAATTAACAATGTATATTGTTCTAAAATTATTTAATTTCTATACATACAGGCTATTAAAGAAAAGAAGTTATTCATGCTAGACTATCATGATTTGTATTTACCATATGTGAGTAAAGTGAGAGAGATTAAGGGCACCACACTATATGCTTCACGAACAATATTCTTCCTCACCAGTCAAGGAACATTGAAGCCATTAGCTATTGAGCTCACTAGACCACCTATTGATGGAAAGGAACAATGGAAACAAGTCTTCACACCTTCTTCTCATTCCACCAATCTCTGGCTTTGGAGACTTGCTAAGGCTCATGTTCTTGCCCATGATTCTGGTTATCAGGAACTTATAAGCCATTGGTGAGTACCATCATATCATTCTCTTTTGTCATCCATTACCAATTAGAGACTGTTTGTGAGAGCTTTTGAAAACAGCTTATGACATGTTCATAAGTTGTCAGCTAATTTTCATAAACTCCCTAAGATAGCTTTTGAAAACAACTTATAACCTATAGAAAAATAGTTTCACATTTTTTAACATTTATTATTGAAACAACTTATGCATAAGCTCTTATATAATAAATGCTTATGTCATGAGCGCTTAATTAAGCTATTTATCCAAACAGGGTCTCAGTTGGTATGAGATGTTCAACTAGGCTTGTTTGGTACTTACTTAGTAATATGTTAATTGTATTTTTTCAGGCTAAGGACTCATTGTGTTGTAGAACCTTTTATAATTGCAACATACAGACAACTCAGTTCCATGCATCCAATTTATAGATTATTGCATCCACATTTGAGATATACCATGAAGATCAATTCAATTGCTCGTGAATTTCTTATCAATGCAAATGGGATACTTGAAATATCCTTCTTTCCTAAAAAGTATTCAATGGAATTAACCTCGGTGGCATACGATAAGCTTTGGCAGTTTGATTTGCAAGCCCTTCCAAATGATCTTATTCATAGGTAATGTTTGAAAATACTACTATGGACTTATTTATAAGAAAAAAAATGCAAGTTTAGATTCATTGAATAACTGATGTATCTGACTAACTGTTATTTTTTTTCAGAGGAATGGCCGAAGTAGATATGAAAGCACCACATGGCCTAAAGTTAACAATTGAAGACTACCCTTATGCAAATGATGGTCTTCTTATGTGGGATGCAATTAAACAATGGGTCACAGATTATGTGAATCATTACTATCCAAGTGCAAGCATCATAGAGAGTGACAAAGAGCTCCAAACATGGTGGACAGAAATTCGAACGATCGGTCATGGTGACAAATCTGAAGAACCATGGTGGCCAAATCTTAAAACTCCAAAAGACCTTATTGACATCATTACCACTATAGCATGGACAGCATCAGCTCATCATTCAGCTGTGAACTTTGCACAATATACTTATGGAGGCTATTTTCCTAATAGACCAACAATTGTTAGAAACAAAATGCCTACAGAAGACCCTACTAAAGAAGAATGGGAAAAATTTCTAAACAAACCTGAGCAAACACTTTTGGAGTGTTTCCCATCACAAATTGAAGCAATCCTATTTACAGTGATTTTGAACTTATTATCAAATCATTCACCTGATGAAGAGTATATTGGACAAAAGATGGAGCCATCATGGGGTCAGAATCAAACTATAAAGGAAGCCTTTGAAAGGTTTAATAGGAGGTTGAAGGAGATTGAAGGTATTATAGACTCAAGAAATGAAAATAGTAATTTGAAGAATAGATATGGAGCTGGGGTAATTCCTTATGAGCCATTGAAGCCATTTTCAGGGCCTGGAGTCACTGGAAAAGGAGTCCCATACAGTATATCAATTTAAAGTTTGGTACTTTAAGATCCAATTATTATCAATAATTTTCAATGTGCAAGATTGTATTTGTATTGTACTATTACTATTATATAATATAATAATGTCTCGTGGTTTGTGGTGTCCTAAAATCACAATAGCCCTTCATATCCGACATTTTCAATGTGGAAGATTTGTATTTGTATTTGTATTATACTATTACTATTATACTATAAAAAAATACTATAATATATCCTTATCAAAGGGTTGTTCGTTTTAAAAGGAATAAACATGATGTAATTCTTTTTTCATTCCAAAGTATGCTTAGGTTTAGCCAACTTCATGCAATTAGTAGATATTAATTCTTTCAATTCTGTTTCTCAATGTTGTTTCCGTTATTATATGTTCCGGACTGGACCGATGGCCCAATCCAGACTTTGGGCTGGAATGTGGCCCGTTATCATATGGTCTACTTCGCTGCCAAAACACGCCTCCACACCCTAACACTCACTACGCCAGAATTGTCGAAATTAGTCGCACATATAAGCAGCGCTTGCCAAAAAAGCGCTACTCAATCTGCAAAAAATTTAACAATGGGCTGCGCTTGGTTGGGACCGCTACTCATTCATGTACGGGTTAAATCAATTGGCAGCGCTTTATGGGGTGAGCGCTGCCCATAGATGAATTGCGCTGAAGAATGGACAGCGCTTGGGGTGAGCGCTGCCTATTGCTGATTCTCGCTATACGAATAGGCAGCGCTTTTTGGATGGAGCGCTGCCAATTGATGAAACGCGCAGACTAATGAACAGCGCTTTTGGCTGAGCGCTGCCCATTCCTTGACACGCTATACGAATAAGCAGCGCTTTTCTGGTTGAGCGCTGCCTATCCCTTTAATTATTTTCGCGTCTAGCTTCCTCCCTCTCACTCTCACTCACACTTCCAGTAGCTAGCTCTCTCATACTACGCACGACTCTCACTCTCACCCTCACTCTCACTCTCACTCTCTCACTCACGTCCCTATCCCTCTCACTCTCACACTCCATTTACATTTTTGTTCTCTCTCACTCTCATTTTCCTTCCCTCACACTTTCTTCCCTCTCTCATTTTCGTTGCCTACCTCTCACTCTCACCATTTTTTTTGTTGGGTCCGTACGGAGCTTTTCCATTTTCGTTGGGTCGTGAAGCTTGCATTTTCGTTCCACTTTCACCAAAGGTAATATATATATATCATTGCATTTTGTTCTAGTTATTTTAATGGCATATTGGAACCTTAGGTTAGATGATTCATTGTTGATGCTTGTTGAAATGTGTAGGTGTAGTATTTGTTGAAATGTCCAAATGAAATGTAGGTGTAGTATTTGTTGAAATGTCCAAATGAAATGCTTGTTAATTTAATGTTGCTCTAGGTTAAGGGATTCTTGTGTTGTATTTATAAATTTGAAAAATTTAGGATTGATGTTGATGATTTGTTGTTTAATGCGAATTTAATGGCATTGCATTTTGTTCTAGTTCTTTTAATGGCATTGGAACCTTAGGTTAGATGATTCAATTTTGATGCTTGTTGATTGGTTCTTTGAAAGTAGGTGTAGGTGTAGTGTTTCTAAACTTAAGGGGAAATGTAGGTGTAGTATTTGTTGAAATGTCCAAATAAATGCTTGTTAATTTAATGTTGCTCTAGGTTAATGGATTCTTGTGTTGTATTTATAAATTTGAAAAATTTAGGATTGATGTTGATGATTTGTTGTTTAATGCGAATTTAATGCGAATTGTTTGTTAGGTTTTGCGAGTTTGGTTTGCCGGAGCTTCGCGTTCATTGTTCGAGTTCGTCCTGGTTCGAGTGTTCGTTCTAGTTCATTCGAGTTCATTGTTGCTTTCACGTGTTCAGGTACTTTTGTTGTTTTCTTATATTTATTATATGAAGAATGACATTATGGAAGACATTAAAGTCGATTTTTTTAGCTGAAAATAGTTGAATGTCTTAGCTTCAAAAAAATTGTTCGTTGTGTGTTTTTCACCTGTAATAGGTTTAAGTTCTCTTATCAGGATTTTATTATAAATATTGGGAAATTATGGATAAAAAGTGGATGTCTGCCAATCGTCTGTCCAAGGAATATGTCGCTGGAGTGGATTATTTTGTGAACTGTGCTGTTAAACGTTTAGGGACTTCTAGTGATATCAAATGTCCTTGTTTAAGTTGTTGTTATGTAAAATCGGTTAATGCAGAGGAGTTGGCAGGACATTTAAAGGGTTACGGAATTGAGCAAAGTTATACTTGTTGGACAATGCATGGTGAGGAAAGAGGTGAATCTTCAAATATGGGTAATAATACCGAGAGATGTGCGCCGGTTGACACTGAAAGACCTACATTGGATGGGGACGAATTTGAAGAGATGGCAAAGGCTGTTGAAGACGATCTTAATGACTGTCCTCAAATGTTTGAGAAGTTGATAACGGATGCGGAGACACCGTTGTATTCGGGTTGTACTGAATTCACAAAATTATTGGCTGTGATAAAGTTGTATAACTTGAAAACTTGCCACGGATGGACGGATAAGAGCTTTACAGAATTACTCGCACTATTGAAAGAAATGTTGCCGAAGGATAATGTGCTCCCTTCTCGGACGTATGATGCAAAACAAATGTTAGGGTCCATTGGCTTGAACTATGAGAAGATACATGCTTGTCCCAATGATTGCATTTTATTTCGGAATGAACATGCATTGTTAAAGTTGTGTCCTAAATGTAACGCATCGCGGTATAAAAAGAAAGAATCTGCTCCAGAAAAGGTGTTGTGGTATTTTCCCATAATTCCTCGATTTAGGCGCATGTACCGTAGTTCAGAAGATGCAAAACACTTGACATGGCAAGAGGATGAAAGGATTAAAGATGGCATGCTACGACACCCGGCGGATTCTCCGCAGTGGAAAAAAATTGATATTGATTTTCCTGATTTCGGGTTGGATTCAAGAAACCTACGACTTGCATTGTCTGCTGATGGATTTAACCCGCACGGTATTCAGAGTAGCTCCCATAGTACTTGGCCCGTGATTTTGGCGATCTATAACTTACCTCCATGGCTTTGCATGAAACGCAAATATATGATGTTGTCATTGTTAATTTCTGGGCCCAACCAACCAGGAAATGATATTGATGTATACTTGGCTCCTTTAATTGAAGACTTGAAGTTAATGTGGGAGACTGGAGTAGAGGTCTATGATGGGTTCAGAGAAGAAAGTTTCACCCTGAGGGCTATGATTTTTGGCACAATTAATGACTTTCCAGCTTATGGAAATCTATCTGGGTATAGTAACAAAGGTCAGTGTGCATGCCCTATATGTGAAGATAACACTGATTGGATGTGGTTGAAACATGGTAAGAAGAATATCTACCCTGGTCATCGTAGATTTTTGCCATCTACTCATCAGTATCGACTGTTGAAAAAGGCATTCAATGGGAATACCGAAACCCGTAAAGCTTCCATGCCTTTGACGGGCGAACAACTATTTGAAAAAGTGAAAGATTTGAACATTAAATTTGGGAAGCCTTTTGCCGGAGAGCTTGCCAAACGGGGGTGGAAGAAAAAGTCGATTTTCTTTGAGTTGCCATACTGGAAGTCATTATATGTAAGGCACTTCATTGATGTGATGCATGTTGAAAAAAATGTTTTTGAAAGTGTCATTGGTACTTTACTCAATATACCAGGAAAGACTAAAGATACCATCAACTCGAGGTTGGACTTGCTTAGTTTGGGGTTGAGACCAGAATTGGGTCCGATAAAGAAGGGTACACGTACATATCTACCTCCGGCAGCTCATACTCTATCTAAAAAGGAGAAGACCGTGTTTTGTAAGTTTCTTCATGGAGTTAAAGTTCCAGAGGGGTACTCTTCAAATGTTACGAACCTTGTATCGATGAAAGACCTCAAGTTAAAGTCTTTAAAGTCCCATGATTGTCATGTTCTAATGGAGAATTTGCTACCCATTGGTATACGATCCATTTTGCCTAAGAAAGTGCGCCAGACCCTAACCAAACTTTGTTTCTTTTTTAAGGCGATTTGTAGTAGGGTGATTGACCCTGGAAAGCTGTCATCATTGCAAAGAGAAATTACCGTCACTTTGTGTGAGCTTGAGATGTATTTCCCACCTTCGTTTTTTGACATAATGATTCATCTAATAGTTCATCTGATTAGAGAGACACAATTGTGTGGCCCATGTTACATGAGATGGATGTATCCGTTTGAGCGTTACATGAAGATATTAAAAGGATATGTTAAAAACCGATCACGACCCGAGGGGTGTATTGTTGAGCGCTACATAGTTGAAGAAGCTATTGAGTTCTGCACCGGCTATCTATCTAGTCTTGAATATTCCGTGGGACTGCCAAGGTCTCGTCACTTAGGAAGCATTAGTAAAGGGATGTCAGGAACTAAAATAGTTATGGTATCAAGGAAAGAACTAGATCAAGCACACTTATATGTTTTGCACAATGATAGTGAGGTTGATTCATATGTTGCCAAGCACATGGACATACTTAAGAGTGATCACCCATATAAGGGTCAAGTTTGGTTAACAAAAGAACACAATCGGAGTTTCATAGTGTGGCTAAAAGAGCACATTGATTTCGAGTTTGCTATGAATCCTACCTCGATTTCAGAAAGATTGAGATGGTTAGCAAAAGGTCCAAATATATCTGTTTTCTCTTACACCAGCTATCTAATGAACGGGTACACGTTCTATACAAAAAACCATGATGATCAGAGTAAAATGCAAAATAGTGGGGTGACTCTTGTAGCTCAAGCTATGCATACATCAAGTGCCAATGACAGAAATCCCATATACGCGAATATGTCATACTTCGGGGTCATTGAACACATATGGGAGTTGGATTACAACATGTTTCAGGAGCCTGTGTTCCAATGTAAGTGGGTTGACAATAATAATGGTTTACAGATTGATGAGTCGGGGTTCATGCGAGTGAATTTCAACAAGTTAGGATATAAAGATGAGCCTTTTATTTTGGCATCCCAAGCTCAACAAGTGTTTTATGTCACTGATCCCGTTGATATCAATTGGTCCATTGTTTTATTGACAAATAAAAAATTGGTGACTGACATTAATGATCAATCAACCGATGATGATGGTATTGAGGACGACCCTTTCTTCGGGACATCACTACCAATAGTAGGGGAAAGAGAGGATGTTGTGTATGTTAGAAAGGATCATAGTGATGGAATTACGATTCGTCAAAAACAAAGTACCAAGAAGCGAATTGCAAATAAAATTATCTCCAAGAAAAGGAAAAGGTAACAATAACAATGATTATTTATTTTTTTACATAGTTTTCTTACATCAAATGCATTTTTACATAGTTTTCATCTTCTTGATTGGTTATTTAATTTTTTGTTGGTCTTTTCAATAAATATAACAATAACAATGATTATTCATCTTCTTGACTAGTTATTTACATAGTTTTCATCTTCTTGACTGGTTATTTATTTTTCTTGACTGGTTATTTATTTTATTGCAGGTCAGATGGAAGATTATAATGATCATGGTAGTGGGCATGATGACAGCGGTCATGAGAGTGATGTTGGAGACTATATCAGGAAGCATGGTCCCCGTGGAATGACTGTCAAAAAAGATATCATCGGTCGGATAAATAAAGGAAAAGGACCCTTATCAGTAAGTTACTAATTAACTTAATTCAATACTTAGTTTTAATTGTTTGATAATTAATTAACTAATGACATAATGCAGGTCGAGTGGAATGTTAAGGGTCAGCCAATTGGAAGAAATGGCACACAGTTGATTACCTTCGTTGGTAGTAAGGTAAAACAAATGATACCAATTACAATCACTAATTGGAATGACAAAAAAAATGCCATTTTGTGGAAACAAAAAGAGGAGTTCTGGTTAACAATACAGGTATATAATTTTATATCTCTTTAGTTATCTTATTTAATAATTTTGTAACCATATATATTTATATCATTTTCATTGAATATGTGTAAGCAGAAATTTTTTGACGTGGACGAGACTCGAAAAATCTGGTTAATGAAGGAAGCGGGAAAGTTACATCGGAATTTCAGGACTAGTGTAACAAATAAATATCTCAGAGATCATAGTGGAAACATCAGATGGGAGCCTCCACCACTATATAGTGGATTTATTACAAAGGAGGATTGGGGTATATTTGTTAGAAAACGCACTGAAGATCCAGAATTCTTGGTTAGTACTATAATCTATTAAGTTATAACTTAAAATATATTTGACAATTATATATTATGCATTAATGTATACTTATCTCTCTAAATAGAAAACAAGCCAACAGAATCGAGGGAGAGCTTCATGTTGTGAGTACCCGTATAGAGGCGGTGCTAGTGGATATCAAATTATTGAAGAAAGATTGGTAAGACACAATAAACTTGATTTCTTTTTGTTTAATGAATCTTTTGATTTATAATGTCTTAACATTTGGTAAATTTAAATATAGTTGGAGGAGAGTGGGAAAGATCGTCATAAAGAAAGTATTGAGCGGCATGTTTTGTGGGTAGAGGCCCGACAAAACAAGGATGGGGAGATTGTGGATCCCAAAACTAAGGAGGTGACCCATAAAATTGTAAGTATTTCAAAAACTTTTAAAATTTTTATGATCTTTGTAATGTATAATAATTTTATTATACTTTTTTTTGTGAATTAGGAAACCATATCACAGTCTGTGTCACAGGGAGAGATCACAGATTGCTCTGAAAAGGAAATTCTTTCTCGTGCCTTGGAAAGGGGAGAATACTCGGGCCGTACAAGGGGTTGTGGATTTGGCGTTAATCCAACCCACTACCTTGGACCAAAAAAGCAAACTCATGGTGAGCATGATTGTCAACAAAGTAGAGAGTTGCGAGTATTGTATGAAGGTCTAAGGGCTGAACTTAGTGATTTCAAACTGCAATATGCGAAGGTTTCAGCGCCTGCGGTACCATCATCCCCTGCCACAAATAGCGCACGAGATAGTTGCACAATTCCGTCAACTAAGGTATTAATTTTTTTTTTACAATAAATAATGAATTAATTTTTAAACTCTCTTTCTTATTACATCAAATAATGTCTTTATTATTTTTTGTTTATAATTGATTTAGGACAACAATGAGTGTGAGTGTGAATTGTATATCTCAAACCCACATCAAATGGTTGCAATAGGCTTCATATGCAACCAATTGGGTCCCTTGATGCACAATTTACCCCTACCTCCAGATCATCTTAGAGTCAGAGTTGACTGTGCGATTGTGGGGAATGCACAATTGCCTGTTCCAAATGTCAGTATAGATTTACTGAATGTGGATAATGCAGTTGGTACCTTTGTGGCATGGCCAACACATCTTGTGGTAAGTGACAATTTACTTGTAACTAATTATTATTTTTTGTCATATATTGTGTGCTAACTGAGTAATTATTTTTTTTAATATATAGGTACGCAAAAATGCAAAATCTAAAAGCATAAGTGTTGGCAAGGCAAAATCTATTGGCAAGAAAGTGTCTCGGTCCGGCCCTTCTACACAAAATTCTCAGCCCACCCCTCCTCCAAAAGTGACCCAGCCCACCCCTCCAAAAGTGACTCAGCCCTCCCCTTCTCTAATTGTGTCTCAGTCTCAGCCCTCGGCCTCTTCAATTAATGATTACAAGATTATTGGTTATGCTGAAATGCACGCGGAATTCAGGATGGATGAGGCAATCCCGCTTGAATTAGAGATGATGGATGACCAAATTTTTTGGGACTTTAGGTCAAACACTGTCGATCAGACGTGAGGATATCACTGATGTATGTAAAATGAACTGGGCAACTAGTACTGCTATTAGAGCATATGTCAGGTACGTATGTAATTGATTATAGGTACTTGACATCATTGAATTTTTTTTATTAAATCGTTAATTTAATTTGTATATATCTCTAATTATAGGTACTTGTACGAGGACATTTTGGTCCCTTCGGAACAGACACTGAGATTTGTGTTCATGTGTCCGGATAATACACACCTGCATGATGTGTCCCAGAAGCTACGTAATTATGAGATGCTTGTGGAACAAAACAAGACAGAGGTTAAAAATTATATCACTCGACGCTTCTGGGAAGTTCAAAGTAAAAGCGATGATTACATGTTTTTGGCACCGTGTCTCTTTCGGTGAGAGATTTAATCCATTCTTATATAACATGCATTTTTTAAATACTAGTCAATTACTTATTCAAAATCTTATTTTGTAGGGAACATTGGATTCTGTTAGCAATAAATCCGGGGAGAGATACGGTGTACTTCATTGATCCATTGCATGGTCATTTCAACAACTACCCCGAGTTGATCGAGTTATATAATAGGTGTGTGTATTTCGATCCCTCTACATATTTCTTTGTTTTACTTATATACGTATATATGTATTTCGAATAATATAGTTATATGTCATTGTGTTCAGTTGTTTGAAAACATATTGGGGAGTGGAACAATCAAAGACCAAATGGATACCGATAGTTGTAAGTTTTTAATCAATGTTCTTATCTATTTAATTACATTATTTTGTGAAAAAATGTATTAAATTAAATTTAACATCTAACTAATGTTTTGTTTTGTAGTGTCCAAAACAACCCAATAGCAATGATTGTGGGTATTGTGTAATGAAATTTTTGAAGGAAATTATTACCCACAACCAAACGATTATTCCCCGACAGGTATCTAGAATTCTTTTTGATTTTGATATAATAATTGTTAATTCCATTTAACCATTTCAATTCTAATTTTATTTATTTATATAATTTCAGTATTTTCCTGATTGTCGGGTGAAGACATACTCTGAGGAACAGCTAGTTGAGCTTAGAGGAGAGTGGTGCCGTTATGTCTCCCGTTTTTTTTGATTTTGGATAGAATATGTAATACTGTAAGTTGTTAGCGTTTCATTTGGATACATACAACTAAGCTAGTTTTGGTTCATATTGAAGTTTAGCTAGTTTCAGGTACATATGAATTGGATAATAACTTGTTAGCTAGTTTGTTTTGGTTCAAGTGTAGAAATGGAATGAATTGGGAAACTTAAGCACGTGTTAGCTAGTTTTGGTTTATATTGTAAGTTTAGCTAGTTTTGGGTACATATGAATTGGATAATAACTTGTTAGCTAGTTTGTTTTGGTTCAAATGTAGAAATGGAATGAATTGGGAAACTTAACCACTTGTTAGCTAGTTTTGGTTCATATTGTAAGTTTAGCTAGTTTTGGGTACATATGAATTGGATAATAACTTGTTAGTTAGTTTGTTTTGGTTCAAGTGTAGAAATGGAATGAATTGGAATGAATTGGGAATGAATTGCTGAATGTTTGATTTCCCTTTTTGGATACATAATGTTTGATTTTGCCTTTTTGGATACATATAGCTAAGTTAGTTATGATTGGAATGTTTGATTAGCTGGTTTTGATTTTGCTCATAATGTTTGATTTGAATTGGAATGAATTGGGAATGAATTGCTGAATGTTTGATTATAGCTGGTTATGAGTATATATGTCCAGGAAAATTGCAATTGTCAAAAGGAAAATAACAAAAACAGAAAAAAAATAAAAAAAAAATTACACAATGGGCAGCGCTTTTAGGAGAAAGCGCTGCTCATTGCCTTAGCGCTATTACGAATAGGCAGCGCTTTTAGGAGAAAGCGCTGCCAATTCGTAAAAGCGCTAAGGCAATGAGCAGCGCTTACTCCTAAAAAGCGCTGCCCATTCGAAAATGTGCTAAGCCAATGAGCAGCGCTTTCTCCTACAAAGCGCTGCCCATTTGAAAATGCGCTAAGGCAATGAGCAGCGCTTTTTCCTAAAAGCGCTGCCCATTGCTATAAATGGGCAGCGCTTTTAAAAGCACTGCCCATTATTAGAGTGGAATCAGCAGCGCAAATATTAGCAGCGCTCAAAAGCGCTGCCCATTGATAAAAAAAAGCGCTGCCCATTAAAAAATCTGTAGTAGTGACTACTGCAAAAAATACATTTGGAATCGGTTGTTTGGCACATTTGGAATCGGTTATTGGCCGATTCGGATACTCCTGATTCTAAATGTGGGGAGGTTTTGAATCGGTTAAATAACCGATTCAAAATGTAACATTCAGAATCAATTGTTTGCAACAACCGATTCAAAATGTGAAATTCAGAATCAGTTGTTGCAAACAACCGATTCAGATTGCTTTTCCAGACAGGACATTTTGAATCGGTTATATAAACAACCGATTCCAAATGTCCTTAAAGAAAAAAGCATTTAAAATCGGTTTTTTATATAACCGATTCCAAATGTCCAATTTTTTTTTTTTTACTTTTTTTTTACTCAATTTTTTTTCCATTCACACCTATTAACCAATTTACTTCCGGCAACTCATACATCAACTCACCAATTTACATACACTCATAATAATTCATATACTTCCATTAAACTTAAAAGTACTATAAGTACAAAATTCCACCAATTCATTAAACTACATAGTAAAGAAATTACGACTTTATCATAAGATATGGTAAGTGTTTTAATTACATGAGAATATCAAAAATAACTTTAGCTCTCAAAGGTACTCTAACATAATTCCTAGCTGAGCAATATCTAACTCACATGAGAAAGCACTTCCATCACTTGTCACCACAATTCCTGATAATTTAGAGGGATAAAGAATGAAAAGAACGAGCTTCCAATAATTATCTAATATTAATGTAACAGTAGGATGATTGACATAAAAGGGGGGTAAATAGAGTGCAAACTTTAATGCTCTACATATAGAATGAAATGCTAGAGCATATGATATGAACTGACCACTTTCAAGGTTAGATAAATATTAGGCACGCCATCATCCCCATCATCATAAGAAATAGTGAGTCTCTTCATGAGTATAAGTATTCAAAGAGTTCAAGAGAGGATAGTGTTCAACACAACACAACTAGATGACTCTATTCAACTAAATGGTTCCATCATCAACATAAATATACCAAAAGAAAAGGAGCTCATCTGTTCAATTAGTACCATTGTTTAAGTTGGACTAGAATCAGAAATGGAGCTAAGCATATTTGAAATGCAGCCATTGTTGTTGATCCTTGCCTTGCTGCTAGGGATTTAACCAAGTGAAGAAAGAAATTTAACCATATGAAGTTCGGAACTAGCAGATTCTGAAAAAAGAAAACGAAAGGCAAAGATAAAAAGTATGACCATTTTTCAAAATCTGAAAAATAATGTCACAGACCTTCCAACATTTCAGCAACATCATCCCATGCCTCTTATTCATTATTTTTTTTGGTCCAATCTTATTCATTATTTAAAGCTTTAGCAAACATACTTTAAGCAATGAAGCATAAACCCAATAATTGAATAAGCTAATGAAGCATAAAGCAGGTTCACTTACTAAGCATATTTACATGGATACACACAAGTATCGATATCATGTCCAATACGGTAGAGAAATATATTATATGCTACATAACCTTCATAGCGAATATAGATTAACATGTAGACTTGAGTAAGGATAGACTAGATGATTGTGAATAAGGGGATAATATCTTATGATTTGTTTACAGCTCATTATTTGTAGATATTTAGAATCCCTAATCTTGGTCGTACAAATTAGGAATTAGAATATTTGTAATTATTATTTGTAATCCTCCAATCTCTATTAATAGAGACAATACAATGAATAGAAGGCATCAAGCCAAATTTCAAGACCGTATCAGACTAGGTTTTGATCCTTCGTTCTTGTTTCTTGTTGCGAACTTGTTTTGTGCCACCTCTCCTAGTGAAAATTTCTGTACGTTCCTGTTCTTCCTTGCAAGGTGCCATCTTTCACTACAAGAAAAAGGCTTGTTTCCTGCGAACATTTCCGACGAAACATATCCCGTCGCAAATTGCGACGGATTTGCGACCAAAATCACTGTCGCAACTGTTAAAGGAAAAAAGCAGGCAAATTCACGCTGACATTTCCGACGGAACCAGAGTCGTCGCAAATTTGCGACGAAAATGTTCGTCGCAAATCCCTTAAAGTCCGTCGCAAACCAACCATCCAAAATTAAAACCTAACCTCACTCTCGTTCTCCCTCAGAATCACACCTCACTCTCATTCTCTCCTCCCACGACCTCTACCCTCTACCCTCCTCCTCGCCCTCTACCCTCCTCCTCCCTCGCCCTCTACCCTCCTCCTCCTTCGGTGTGACTCTGGAGCGTGTCTCTTCATCAGGTTTTCAGAGAAACCAAGAACCCAGGTAGGGTGTTTCACGGAGAAGACGAGAGAGAGCACGGAGGGTTTCTTCTTCACGCTTGATTCTGATGGAGGATCAAGCCAAGAATCTCAGCGAAGACTTCCTCCTCTTCAACGAACAGGTATGAAACCCTAAGATTCAAACTCTTCTCAGTTCTTCACGGTTTGAAACCCTAAGATTCAAACTCTGATTTGTTCTTTTCTTTACTGTTTTCTGGTACGATCTTGAAGCTATGACCAATGATCTGCTCACCGAAGGTATAAACTCTGACTTCTCTTCTGTTTCAGTTTGTTATTGTACTGTTTGTGACGAACACAACCCCATCTCATTGAGCGTTTTCTATTCTGTTGAGTCAGATATATTGTGAAATGTAACTAGTGGGTGTTAGTTGGTTCTGGTTGCAGGAGGGAGAGATAGATGGTAGTGGTCGAGTCATATTTGGGGATCAGCTTCATGTGACAAATGGTAAGCTGAATTTATGTTCAGCATTTGATGGTTCCTTTAATATCTTGTCTTGCTTAGAAATCTTAGTGTAAGCAGTGGTGGAAATTATAAACATGAGGTTTATATTCATTATTCAATTTTAAGAAGTTGCTAATGCTTTATTCATTTTATTCTATTTCATTCCTATTGTTTTAGGTGGATTGCTTATGTCCATTACTGCCTAACATAAAATGTTACTGCAGGTGAGTTGCTAGATAGAACACCATCAGGAATAATCCAAGTTTTGTCACCTAGCAGTCAAGCTAACACTCCTCAATTTTCTGAGCCATTGAAATCTGATACCTTGAACAATGATCCTGCGATTAGACCCTACAATGTAGACATTGGAGAAGCAGATCAAGATGAGCAAAGATCTGTAGATCCATTGGATAAGTTTCTTCCCCCGCCACCCAAAGCTAAATGCTCAGAGGAGCTACAAGTAAGTTCTGTTTAAATGGTTTAACAACTATAGTCAATGAATGCCATTTGGATGCATTGTCAAGTACCATGGAATTGCTGGGTTACACTGGTTTGCTTTGGTCCTGATTTAGCATTCCACATTTTTGTAGGCATTCAATTTGATAAAAAATATTTGGCAATTGGAGGGTTGGAGGGTTGTTGAATTATTTATCTATATTAACTTCACAAAGGTTGGAGGGTTGTTGAATTATTTATCTATATTGAGGGCAGGGATTGGCAAGCTTCTTCTTGTGGACTTTGATCAGGTGTTTTCTCTAACTGGCTCTCCCATTCACAATGCTTATTTTTTCTTCAGTTGATACATGTACTATCATATGTTTTTGTGCATTCCTAATTGTCATGGTTGATGATTTTGATGCCACTCTCTTAACAGATTTTTTTTAGTTATATTACATTGTAATATAACTAAAGATCAACCGTCAATTGTTGATTAAAGATCAACAATTACTTGTTGATCTTCTTCATGATACTGACTGCTAAACAGAACTGCATGCTTCTGATTGCAACTTCATCTGTCAAGTTTTTTGGCTTGTAAGTGAAGGGATATCTAATGTACTCAAGTACTAGCCACTTGTTAAAGTTGATTTTACTTAACTTCAATATATCATAATTAGCATAATTCACATTTCTTGTGGTGAGAGTTGTAGCTTTATCATTTTTTGTTGGTCATTATGCAGAGACAACCTAAGATACATCTTTTTTGTGCTCGGTTCAAGGAGCAAGCTGGAGATATAGCTGGTGCTAGAGCTGCATATCAACTTGTGCATACTGAAATTTCTCCAGGTCTTCTGGAAGCAATAATCAGGCATGCCAATATGGAATATAGATTGGTAGATACCTTAATTGATGTTAGCTACTTCTTTTTTGTTGAGCTGTCTGAATTCTGCTAAATGATAATGATATTTTTACAAGATGCATAAGGATCCCTTCTTATTTCTTTTAACAGTTTTATTAGTTTTATATGTCCATTTGCTTTGCTAGATTTGTGAAATCACACGAAATGCAAGATGCATAAGGATCCCTTCTTTTAACAGTTTTATTAGTTTTATTCCTTTATTAGTTTTTACAAGATGCATAAGGATCCCTTCTTTTAACAGTTTTATTAGTTTTATATGTCCAGTGAGAGTTGCTTATGAAGATCTTAAACTTAAGAACTTGTCTTTAATGAGAATCACCAATGGTGTAGGTTTAGTTGTTGAAAGAGTTTCACTGAGTAGAAAGTTGTTAAAATTGTTAAATCTGTCGATGGTTCTCATTTCTTTTGTTTGCCTGCCTGCTTGCAGACTGGAAAAATGCTTAAGGAGGTGTGGAGTTGTGGAGTTTGAGGATAACGTTATCCATCCGAGACTGAAGTTTAATCTAAATCCTAGTTTGATGGCATCAATCCATTTTTGACAGAATCTCTTTGTGCCTCCTATTATCAACTCTAGTAAATTATTTTTGCAGCCCCATATTCTCACAAGCAGCAGTTGTTTTGCTCTTCAATAGTCTTGTAGATGGCGGCTTGATGGCTATATTGCTGGTAAACGTTACTTACTTTATATAGCCCAATCTTGAGTCTATGGATATTTGATAATCAAAGGCAAAAATTATTGTACTGATCAGTGATTAAGTCTAATGTGCAAAAGACCTGTAGTGTTAGGAATCCAACTCCAAGTGCAAGTGGTAAAGTACTGCATTGGCTAGTTAGTAGCTAAAAGATAATCTACGACAATAAACTCATATCCTCAACACCAGTGAATCAATTAGAGTAAAATTCAGCAAGTAATTAAATTTTCTACTACATGCATGTATGCAGTATTATTTGAAGGCACGTTTTCAATACAACAAGAACCAGTTTGCTGATTTGATGATGATTTCAGGGATTGGAGCTACTCTAACACAAGTACGCCATAGTATAAGCGTTTTTGTTATTTTGATATCTTCTTTGATCTATTCAACATTTCAGTTTCACTTGTAATTGCTCATACTAACTACCATCTGGTTGGTTTTATGTACATGTATGTAATTCACTTTCCCAGCTATTTTTCATGCCCATATTGGTACCCACTATAGGAGAAGAGAAGTTGCTCATGACAGGGCTCTTAGTTTCCAGCATAAATGTAAGTTCAAACCTGACACCTAACACTTCCCTACATTTCTTGTCTGATATAATTTTGTGTATTCACCATCTATATATGATGCTATGCAGATATTTGTCTACAGTATATCGTGGTCAGCATGGGTAATTTTCTTCAAAAACCTTGTTATTTGCTTATGTTTTTCCAAAACAAACCTTCAACTGTATGTTTCTCTTATATCTGTTATATCTGTTACACCCCTTATTGTCATTGTTTCTTACTTTGTGATTGACACAGATATGCAGCATTGCATCCAAACAAGTTGGACCTAATGAACAGGTACCTTAATGAAAGAAAAGGACTTGGATTTCTCCCCAAGTTTTATTATCGATTAAAATGCACATGATGAGTTTATATAGTAGAATATTGGATCTAAATGCTAGTGCTTGCTATTGCTTGCTATATGCTGAACTGTAATCATCAAATAATGCTTTCATTTTGTGCCAATGTTACAAAGTAGATTAACATTATTACAAAATTTTCATGGTTTCTTTATGACAATATAACTCTTGAATGTTCATGTGTTGTAGTGTGCTGTCAACTTCAGTTCAAAGGAGATCCTGGTATGAGAAGAGATGGGCTTAGAGTTGCTGTCCAATTGTGGAATCAGTGCAATATGGTTGGAAAAAAATGCCAACACTGGAAGCTTGCTAGGAATGGAATAAATTACAAAAGGAGATGATTTTTTTATGTTTTATTTTTAGGATTGTTAAACACAGGATTGACCTTTGTAGTTGTTGTTGAATCACTTTTGCTGCAAGAGATGGAAAGACGTCTTGGATTCTTTACTGTTGTTGTTGGATTCTTTACTGTTGTTGTTGGATTCTTTAGTTGTTGTTGACACAGGATTTAATTTTTTTTTTAATTTTTTTTTAACATTTCCGACGGGTTTCCGACGGATTTGCGACGAAAATGTGTCAGCGTTTGCGACGACTTTGCCACGGATATTTGCGACGGGTTTCCGACGACTTTGCGACGGAGACATTTGCGACGAAAAAATCCGTCGGAAATGATTTCCGACGAGCGATTTTGCGACGAAAATTTGTCCGTCGGAAAGTCCGTCGGAAACGTCAATTTCCGACGAAAATCACTGCGTTTCCGACGGATTTTGCCGTCGGAAATCGTCGATTTTCTTGTAGTGTTTGTGCGACTAATTTGCTTCTCTTGGTATGCATCGCTTCTGATGTCGCTTCTCTTGGATTCGTGGTCCGACTTCGAGAATCCTGCTTCTGCTTGCGTCGACCTATGCGCAAGCCTTTCTGGCGTTGTTTGCGCGTTTTTCTCCTTTTTCGGTGTGCACATCTTGCTTCCGTCGTGTGTGTAACACCCCTTTTCTACCCCATAAGTTACACGTCATTTATCAGAGTAAATTGTTTTCACAAAAATTAATTTGAATGAATAGAAAAGAAGTGCCACATCGTCATAAATAAAACTCGTCATTTTCACTCATCAAGGTTTTTGCATCATTCGTCATAAAATTTAAACTTCGAAGATTTCGTCACAGCGGAATAAAAATAGCAACTCGCCAAAGTCCCTCAGACACGCCTCAAAACATCAATAAAATCATTAAACAGCCAGTTAAATAATTCAACAAACTTCACCCACGCCCCCTAGGTGTTACAGTATCAGAGAGCGACTCAAAACATCCCAACAGCTATCAAGGAAGGCAGCATGACCTTCACTCGCGGATACCTGCAGCGTTGCCACAGTAGAGCAACATTCCAAGCAGAAAGGGTGAGTCTTCAAACGGCATAAAGGCATATATAATAATCAATATATTAGAGGACAATATCTATAACTACCACGGCACACTTAACGTCGCATTACAACCATCACAGAGCAACATCGGCAACCAACGTCAAAAACACATCACAAGCAAAACGCGTCGTGTTTATGCATATGTATGAAAATGCAACCCACACCTGGGCATATGCATGATGGTACCATACTCGTCATAATAAGCCACTATGGGCACACCGTCACTGTTTTCTCGTCATAAATAAGCCACTATGGGCACACCGTCACTAAGAGGCCGAAGCCTATTCGTCATAAAATGCACATGCTATGAGACACTATGGACACATGTGCAACCACAAATCATCATAATCACAACATCATCAAAATATTGGCCACTGAGGGCAACAACGTCGTTTAATTAACCACTAAGGGTATCCTCGTCATAATCACATCAACGTCAAAATATTGGCCACTAAGGGCAACAACGTCGTTTAATTAACCACTAAGGGTATTATCGTCATTTTACTCAACACGTCATTACTTCGTCCGGGTCAGCCACGTAGGTGCCCGTGCAACATTACTCATTTTTATTTCCTTAAAATAGCTCTTTTCCGAAAATGATTGAGTCACCACAATTTTCTCAAAATACGAGGTTTGAAGGTTGGATCAACGGCCAAATAAATTTTCCAGAAAAATATTTTATGAGCCCCAAATTAGAATATTCAGATGGGCGTCTGAATAAGCTTTACAACGCACTTCGAATCGTTTAAAACGGACACCCGAGTCAAAAGTTATGATCAAAACAATTTAGGGACGTCAAAATATTTTTCAGGACAGCTACGGGTTTGGCGCCCATGTGTGCGCCTAGGGCTAGGGTACACTACAAAAATCCGATTTTCACCAAATTAAATCCCCAAATTAATTCCCAAAATCAGCCTCATCAATATAAATCAAATCACCATGATCCCCTATTAAATCCTCCAATTATTTGTTGCCAAAACATCCATCAATTAAGGTCCCAATCCACATGAATAATATTTCAGTTATCACAAAATCAAGGGTTAATTCAATCACCAATTTTGGACCACCAAATCAATCACCAAATCGATTATCATTAATTCAAATTACTAATTGCTAATCATCCCTACCAATCCTCCTGAATTATCAAACATGACACAAAAGCAAATCACACCAACATGTAGCATGTGAATCATGGTATTAACATCAAACATCAATAAATCACCAACAACAAACATCACAACTCATCTTATATTCACAACAACACCAACAGTTCAACAAGAAATTCAACATAATAACTAATACACCCTAGGCATCATAGAACTACCCTCCCACATACTAACCATTATATAAACCCTTATAATGTGAGACTCCCCTTACCTTAATTATGATGAACACGAAACCTTCTTGACGAGAAATCACCACGTAGCCAACAGCAACAAAGCGCCCTTCTTCTCCTCCCTTGTGCGCCGTACGGCTCCCTCTCCCCTCCTCTCTTCACGATTTCTTTCTTTCTTTCCTCTCCAAGGCGCACTCTCTCTTTCTCTCTAGGTCTCTCTCTCAAAATTTCGCTAATGACCCATCATAGTCCCAATCCTAATTCACTTATGCGCAATCCAATGGATCATGGGCCTCCAACACAGCTTAAGCCCTTTATCTAATTAATTGTCGCCACCAAATCCCTAATACCACACCTCCACATAATTAATATAATTTCTAATAATTAAATTATATCCATTAAGATAATTAAATTAATCAAAATACCTAAATACTTAGTTAATTAACTTAATTAAATATTTAGGGTGTTACAACTCTCCCCCACTTAGAATATTTCGTCCTCGAAATTTTCTACCGACGCGAACACCCTCACACTACCCAAATAACGTCGCCTCAACGCTTTGCGACTAAACCTGCTGCGCTACTCTGATAAATCGACTTGCATTCTACTTCACTCATCTACCCTTAAGGATAACGAAAAATATTACTCATCACAGCATCACCACGAAGTTCACGGAGTGCATAATAATTGCAAAAACAAGCCACATAATAGGCAACATCAAAATTATCTTTGCCACTCAGGCGACATCAACAACAACAAAACCACAACATCGGCCATAGGCCTACAACACACAATTCGCTAAAGCATTTTCGGGCCATTCGGCGGTACCTTCAACAAAACAACCTAGCTTGGGCCATTCGGCGGTACCCAAGACAACACATAAACATCAACATAATTAATATCAATACAATCAACCACGTCATCATCATTAACGAGCAACCACAAAGCAATAACAAAACAATGGTACTACTCACAACGGGAATTATCATCCCGAGAATCAACGGGAACTAATGTAACACCCCTTTTTCTACCCAACGGTTATTAAAAAAATATCAGAGTTTTTAGCGCCAAAAGAGTGTCACATTTTTTTCGAACCGGAAAACCACTTCGCAAACAGAGTACTTTAATTATAACTAACTTCTTTTCAAAAACATGCAGCGGAAATAAAAAGGTTTAACTTGGTAATCATACTTCAAAAGGTTTACAACTTAGAAAGGCATATACATAACACATAAGGAAAGACACAAGGACAACCCTCCCGAGTGCTACGTATCAGAGCCGACTCGACCATACTAGAAGAAGAATCTCTAGCCATCTTCAGTCACCGTCACCTGCAGGTTGCCGACATACGAGGCAACACGACGCAGTAGGGTGAGTCTCACTACATAGATAATAATAGATAAAACAAGAAACACAGTATAATAGGCACACCAGGGATACCATCAATTTACTACACCAATAATACAGTTACACCAAATCCAGTTACGCCGAATACTGTTACACCAAGTACCGTCACACCAAATACAGTTACACCCAGAATACAGTTACACCATTAGTTCAAGAAGACGCAATCAAACACAGGACGTGTATGCAATGTATGAAATGCAACCCAAAACTCCACTGGGCATATGCATGTGGATCCATTAGGCCGAAGCCTCTGCTCACCAAATATAATTAGGCCGAAGCCTCTGCTCACCAAATATAATTAGGCCGAAGCCTCTGCTCACCAAATATAATTAGGCCGAAGCCTCTGCTCACCAAATATGCACATGGTTTATGTGACGCTATGAACAATGCACCATACACACCAAAATCACCACAACAATGCGATAACATGTGCACCAATAATTTATTTAACTCACCAATAGTTTTATTAACTCACCAACACCAAAAGAAAGGTCATAGACCATTTCCTTGAGGGCACTCACCAATAAACTCACCAATAATTTATCTCACCATTTTATATACATCACCATTATACATCTCCAAAATTTCAGCTCTAAGGATAGCACACCAATCACACCAAGCACAATTAATTACGCGACTACATTGTCACCAAAGGACTAAACAACACCCATAGGGACCAAGACAGCACATAGAGTAGCAGCAGCAATATAAACAGCAGCATAAAATCCCACAAAATTCGGAGCAACAAACCCCACAAAATTCGGAGCAACAAATCCCACAAAATTCGGACAGAATTATTAGTCATTTTGAAATCAAATCTTCTCCCTCATTTCTCAATGAAATTTAGCGAAATCAGTGCCTATTCAGTAGGAAATTAAGTCTACTTTCCAACAAAACAAACCCCATAATTTTTAGACGAATAGAACACTCACGACCACAGATTTACTGAACCTATATCCAGATTGTTTCCAGAATCTTACCCTAACTTGTGAAATTCATATCTCGAGCTACACAACTCTAAACGCAACCAAACCAGTGCCAAATTAACAATCATTAAGTCTATTTTCCAGAATAGTAAACCACATAATTTTTCAGTCAACACAACGTTCCCAGTTACCGAAATACTGAACCTCTACCCACATCGTTCCCAGAATTTTAACCTAACTTGTTTCACCTATAACTCAAGTTTTACAACTCCAAATGCAACCAAATCAACGCCAAATTAACAAGCATTCAATCAAGGTTTCGAAATGACAAACCACATAATTTTTCAATTAGTAAAACGTTCTCAGTCACTGAAATACTAAACCTATGTCAGAACATCTCAAAACAGTGAATTCAACAACACAAACAACCATCACACTTCAGCCACATATAGATATTATAAACATCAACAGCAATTTAAACAACTACTCCTAACACCTAGTCCCCATGATTTCGTGGTTTATAAATTATTAACTATGAACGAGAGCCCCCTTACCTCATAATTGAAGAACACCTATCTCTTGGTGAGCAAGCTACCATCAAAATTCAGCAACTAAGATCCTCCTCTCCCTCCTTGGTGCATGCGAAATCTTCCTCTCTCTCCTCTAGGGTTTTTGCGCCCTTCTCCTTTCTTCTCTCTCTTAGGGTGTCACGCCTCTCCTCTCTCCAAGCCGTCCCACTCTCTCTATTTTTTTCAAAAGTGTTGGAATGAATCACCAAACCCTAAGTTTGGCATCATATAGGCGCCTAGCTTAATGGACATGGGCTTCCACTTAATGACCTAATCATGGGCTTCTCCTAATCCACTTCAACTCGCCACCACCATCTAAACCCAACCCTAGGTCCAATTATCCAAATAAATAATTCTATTTATTTAACACTCAAAACCCTAAATAATTAATTAAATCAATTAATAAATTATCTCCTACCACCTAAACCTCATTTAATTAACTAGAAAATTAATCTACTATTTTCGGGCTGTTACAACTCTCCCCCCCTAAAAAAGAATTTCGCCCTCGAAATTTACCCGCTAAAACTAACACTCTCCCACTAACAATCAAACACAGTTCACGCAGCAGGGATGGTCAAAAACAAACCAGACAACAGCACATAGGGATACACAAAACACATAACACTAGTAGGGATGTCTCCCCCACTAGATCACTTACCATTGGCAACTTTTGATGTACCTGCAACGCAAACATTGGTTAGCACTAAAAAGACAACAGTTGGTCGCTAACCGACACAACGACTCGATGACTCGGCCGGACGGACCAACCATTGCTCTGATACCACTAATGTAACACCCCTTTTTCTACCCAACGGTTATTAAAAAAATATCAGAGTTTTTAGCGCCAAAAGAGTGTCACATTTTTTTCGAACCGGAAAACCACTTCGCAAACAGAGTACTTTAATTATAACTAACTTCTTTTCAAAAACATGCAGCGGAAATAAAAAGGTTTAACTTGGTAATCATACTTCAAAAGGTTTACAACTTAGAAAGGCATATACATAACACATAAGGAAAGACACAAGGACAACCCTCCCGAGTGCTACGTATCAGAGCCGACTCGACCATACTAGAAGAAGAATCTCTAGCCATCTTCAGTCACCGTCACCTGCAGGTTGCCGACATACGAGGCAACACGACGCAGTAGGGTGAGTCTCACTACATAGATAATAATAGATAAAACAAGAAACACAGTATAATAGGCACACCAGGGATACCATCAATTTACTACACCAATAATACAGTTACACCAAATCCAGTTACGCCGAATACTGTTACACCAAGTACCGTCACACCAAATACAGTTACACCCAGAATACAGTTACACCATTAGTTCAAGAAGACGCAATCAAACACAGGACGTGTATGCAATGTATGAAATGCAACCCAAAACTCCACTGGGCATATGCATGTGGATCCATTAGGCCGAAGCCTCTGCTCACCAAATATAATTAGGCCGAAGCCTCTGCTCACCAAATATAATTAGGCCGAAGCCTCTGCTCACCAAATATAATTAGGCCGAAGCCTCTGCTCACCAAATATGCACATGGTTTATGTGACGCTATGAACAATGCACCATACACACCAAAATCACCACAACAATGCGATAACATGTGCACCAATAATTTATTTAACTCACCAATAGTTTTATTAACTCACCAACACCAAAAGAAAGGTCATAGACCATTGCCTTGAGGGCACTCACCAATAAACTCACCAATAATTTATCTCACCATTTTATATACATCACCATTATACATCTCCAAAATTTCAGCTCTAAGGATAGCACACCAATCACACCAAGCACAATTAATTACGCGACTACATTGTCACCAAAGGACTAAACAACACCCATAGGGACCAAGACAGCACATAGAGTAGCAGCAGCAATATAAACAGCAGCATAAAATCCCACAAAATTCGGAGCAACAAACCCCACAAAATTCGGAGCAACAAATCCCACAAAATTCGGACAGAATTATTAGTCATTTTGAAATCAAATCTTCTCCCTCATTTCTCAATGAAATTTAGCGAAATCAGTGCCTATTCAGTAGGAAATTAAGTCTACTTTCCAACAAAACAAACCCCATAATTTTTAGACGAATAGAACACTCACGACCACAGATTTACTGAACCTATATCCAGATTGTTTCCAGAATCTTACCCTAACTTGTGAAATTCATATCTCGAGCTACACAACTCTAAACGCAACCAAACCAGTGCCAAATTAACAATCATTAAGTCTATTTTCCAGAATAGTAAACCACATAATTTTTCAGTCAACACAACGTTCCCAGTTACCGAAATACTGAACCTCTACCCACATCGTTCCCAGAATTTTAACCTAACTTGTTTCACCTATAACTCAAGTTTTACAACTCCAAATGCAACCAAATCAACGCCAAATTAACAAGCATTCAATCAAGGTTTCGAAACGACAAACCACATAATTTTTCAATTAGTAAAACGTTCTCAGTCACTGAAATACTAAACCTATGTCAGAACATCTCAAAACAGTGAATTCAACAACACAAACAACCATCACACTTCAGCCACATATAGATATTATAAACATCAACAGCAATTTAAACAACTACTCCTAACACCTAGTCCCCATGATTTCGTGGTTTATAAATTATTAACTATGAACGAGAGCCCCCTTACCTCATAATTGAAGAACACCTATCTCTTGGTGAGCAAGCTACCATCAAAATTCAGCAACTAAGATCCTCCTCTCCCTCCTTGGTGCATGCGAAATCTTCCTCTCTCTCCTCTAGGGTTTTTGCGCCCTTCTCCTTTCTTCTCTCTCTTAGGGTGTCACGCCTCTCCTCTCTCCAAGCCGTCCCACTCTCTCTATTTTTTTCAAAAGTGTTGGAATGAATCACCAAACCCTAAGTTTGGCATCATATAGGCGCCTAGCTTAATGGACATGGGCTTCCACTTAATGACCTAATCATGGGCTTCTCCTAATCCACTTCAACTCGCCACCACCATCTAAACCCAACCCTAGGTCCAATTATCCAAATAAATAATTCTATTTATTTAACACTCAAAACCCTAAATAATTAATTAAATCAATTAATAAATTATCTCCTACCACCTAAACCTCATTTAATTAACTAGAAAATTAATCTACTATTTTCGGGCTGTTACAGTGTGCGCGAGCCCTTCTGACGTGTTCTCTTGCTTTCATTTGCTCGTGTGTTGTGGGTTTTGTCAGGGTTCTCCTCGTCGGTGGTTTTCGCTGTTTTTTTGGTTCGTCGGTTCTGGTATTCTAATTATCGCTGGTACTGTTCCTGCACGTTCTCCATTTTGTGTGCTTTCTTGCTATTGGCCTCAGTTAGTTTGGGTTTTGCATTGTCCACTTTGATCTGTGTGGTTTTCGTTTGTTTTTTTGTTCATTTGGTTCTTTTAGCTACACTGTCGTCATGACTTCAGAACGGGGAAAAGATAATTTTTGTGTCCATTTCACCGGTAAGAACTATGTTGCTTGGGAATTTCAATTCAAGATGTATGTCAAAGGGAAGGGATTATGGAGTCACCTTGATGGGATTTCTAAGCTACCAGAAAATAAAACTGCCTTAGATGCGTGGGAAGTCAAAGATACTCAAATTATATCTTGGATTCTCAGTACTATTGATCCTCAGATGATCAATAATTTGCGATCTTTTTCAACTGCTCAAGAAATGTGGAATTACTTGAAGCGTATTTACAACCAGGACAATACAACAAATCGTTTTCAGTTGGAGCTCGATATCTCCAATTACAAAACAAGGTAATTTGTCAATTCAAGATTATTATTCTGGTTTTCTGAATTTGTGGACAGAACACTCTACTATTATACATACTGCTGTCCCCAAACCGTTACTTTCGGCTGTCCAAGATGTTTATGCTACTAGTAAACGAGATCAATTTCTCATGAAACTTCATCCTAAATTTGAGGCTGTTCGAGGTGCTCTGCTGAATAGGAACCCTGTTCCTTCCTTGGATATGTGTGTTGGTGAACTACTCAGGGAAGAACAACGTCCCCATACCCAAGGAATCATATATCATGATCCCGTCCATTCCAAACCTATGACGGTTGCATATGTTGCACAAAGTAAAGGCCAAGGCCGTGATATGCGACGAATTGAATGCTTCACCTGCAAGCAATTTGACATATTGCTCGTACTTGTACTAAGAAATTGTCACGACCCAAATCCACCAGTCGTGACCGGCACACAGGCATGAATCTCTAGCCTGGCAAGCCTGGTAAAAGTCTTGAAAGACAAAATATAACTAAAAGAAAGTGACATTGTTATCATAAATCTACCAAAATTTTGACAGAGTCTCTTTTGTATTTCTAACATTCCCAAAATACCAATCAACCAGTTTACAACACCAATAATCATCACCTGCCTAGTTTCAAAATAATACTAGAGCTCTGAGGATTTTAAAGACAATATACATCCCAACAAAAGATTTCACTAAACTTTCTTATAGCTGCAGAATATAACAAAATACCAGGGATTGCAAACAGATGCAAAATACCAAAGATTTCACTAAACTTTCCTTGTGGGTTAGTACTTGGTATAGTTCCTTTGAAAACCCATACCTTTTTCACAACTTGTCTTCCTCTAGCCATGCAAACAGATGCAGTATGTCCTAGTTTGGCACAGTAATAACATCTAATATATGGACTAGTAGTGAACTTAGGCCTATAATGCAAATTCCTTTTTATGGAAGTGTTTCTTTGTGGCCTAGAATGCACATGTTGTTTGTTTTGTACGCACATTTTTCCTAATGTCCATTCAAGCTCATGGATTTTCTTTTCATGTTCTGTACACTTATCACATACATAATTTGCCTTAAAATAAACAAGATCATCATTTTCTTTTCTAAGCTCTAATTTTTCCTTAGTTAAAGCATTAACTTCATTTTGAAGATGAGCAATAGTTTTCTTAGATTTACTTAATGCCTTAGCTAATTTTACAGAATCATTATGCAATTCAAGAAATGCCTCAGGTAATTCATCATATGCCTCATGAGAGCAACTTGAGCTTTTTCACTTTCTGAATTATCTGATGAGTTCATGTCATTGTCTTCCCATGCTATGTAGGCTTTTCTACCATTGTTTTCTGTAGACCCCTTTTTCTTAAACTTTGACAATTTTCTTTGTAAGTTCAGGCACTCCATCGTCATGTGTCCAGATTTCCACATTCGTAGCAAGTTGGTGGACTTGACAAGTTTTACTTGCTTGAGACTCCTTTGGATGAAGAATTCTTTTTGGGTAACATTCATTTTCCTTTTCATGAACTTTTTGAATTTTATAACTATTTGATCCATATTCTCATCGTCTTCATCATCCTTATTTTCTGAATCATCACTATCATCGGATGGATTTGAACTAGAAGCCTTGAGAGCCAAACTTTTCTTTTTCTTGCCTTTTTCTTCATGCTCTGCTAGACGAGTGAGCTCTAACTCGTGCTCTAGTAGTTTTCCAAACAGGGTGGCAAGTGTCATCGTAGCTAAATTTCTTGATTCAGTTATCACAGTTACCTTTGGTTGCGATTCTCTGTTTAGGCATCTCAACACTTTGTTGATCAAGTCTTCGGGAGGGAACGATTTTCCTAATGAGTGTCATACCCCAATTTTGTCCATCCAAAATAATAACGTTTTTCTTCTTTGTCGCTATATATCTTATTTCGTAAAAGTTGAAAAATACAAATTCATTTTCAAGTTATACTTTACTTCCCATTTAGTTAGTAAATATATTTAACAGTATAAAAGAGAAAGTAAAAGAAAAAAAAACAAGAAAAGAGAAAAGGAGAGGCGATTAAGTAAAAAAGGGGGTGTAAGTGACCTTTTTTTTTTGCTTATTGGTGTTTCAGCGAATTGGGCCATTGGAAGCCCACGCGTTTGGCCCGACCGGGTTGCTATGTTTCTCACCTAAACCTAATCTCCATCACTAACCCTCATCAGCCGCAACCCTTTCTCTTCTCTCTCCCACGCCCCCTTTCCAAAACGTCATTCCCATCACTTCCCAAGAAATCCGCCGTACAATCCTCCTCCCTCTCTCTTCACGCGTTTCTTTCTCTCACACGTCTCTTTCTCTTTCTCTCACACGTCTCTTTCTCTCTCTCTCTCATACGCTCCCCTTCCTCTCTTCACTCATACGCTCCCTCCATCTCCCTTCTCTCACACAACCTCCAAAACACATCACCTCCACCTCTCCCATCAAACCCTAGCCGTCCCCTTCCTCTCTTCTCTTCCTTTCACGCTTCCTTTCTCTCCTCTCTCACGAAATCGCCATTTTTGGCATCACCACACAAGGGGCCGTTGGTCCCTCAAAATCTCACGGGTTCATTCAAGGAAACATGTTTTCCATCTCGTTTTTCTCAAGGATAGCACGCAAACGGATCTATGCACAAGGCTTGGTGAAAAAACCGAAAGACAAAGCACCACTACGAGTTCGGTTTTCTTTAGTATAAATGCGAGTTGAGATTTTGAAGGAAGGGACGATTTTTTGGAGAGCAAGAGAGAAGAAGGTCAGAACTTTGGTGGAGATCCAGGAGGAAGAAGCGAAATCTGTCCTTGGAGTGCTTCAGTGAAGAAGAGAGAGAGAGAGGGATTTTTCGTTTGTATTTTTTTTTCCTCTTAAACTTTCATACTTTTATTTTTGTTGTTGTGATTATTGGCAAAGTCTCACTGAAAGATTCATTGATCAAGGTTGGTTTAGTACTTCCTCTTAAATTTCTAGTTTTGTTTTATGACATTTGCATCCTTATTCTAATTAGCGTAAATTTGTTATCTCATGAATCCCTATTCTTCTGTTGTAGTGTTTTGAGACTTTGTTATGTTGATATGTTAAATTTTCTTTTAAGTAGAAGAACACAAAATGCTCTGCTATTTCATATATATTTGTTCCCTAACCTTTCTCTTGTGCGCATGTCCTGTGCTCTTCTCCCAAATCGATCCACAAAAAAAAGCATTTCATGTGTTTGTGACTTTGTGTATGTATGGAAACTCTATGCCATTGCATCCTGATACTCTTGTTGTTTTTTAATAATCCAATCTGATTGCTTGCCCTTAAAAGTCACGGTTTTCTTTGTTCTGGGAATGCCAATATCTATGAAAGATATTAATGCCTTTGCTTAAAATAACAACCATATTGATTTAAACCCAAATTTTCTCATAAAAAAAAAACTACTTAATAAAATGTTTTTGTGGAAAAAGGGGGTCAACCAGATTCCTTTTTTAGTTAGTAAATCTTTTTCAATCAAATGCTTTTTTCTTTTTTACACCCCTGTATTTCTAATCATACAGCCCCTGTGCTTCTTAACAAAAAAAAACGGACATCTAATTGCACCCCCTCTTTTAATAAAACGGCCACCCTGTTTAGGCCCTGGATTCGTGGGCCAGTAAATTTCAAAAAAAAAAAGAAACAGAAAGCATTCCCTTAGTAAAAAAAAGAGGCAGATGAGACATCTTTTTTTTTTGTAAACAAGTAAACTGCTACTCGCACCCCCCCAGACTCAAGCATAAGCCCCTTTTCTCACTTAGGCCCAGTTTCGCTAACTGGGCCCTCCTATGCGAACTGGGCTTCCCTTTTTCTCACACCCCTCATTTTGATAACTTAACCCCTTTGAGAGAGCCCAGCATTTACGCAGCCCATTGGAACTATTTCCTGATTTCTGCACCCCCTATTTTAAAATGCAACCCTCCTCACTGTTTACACCCCATCTTTAATAATACACCCTCCCTGTAACTTGCACCCCATTTTACTATTGCACCTCCCCGTTTCCTTTTTTTTTCTTAAATTTTGTTCCTTTCCCTTAAGTAAATTTATTTATTCTTTTTTCTTCTCTTCACAAACCTTTTCTTCCAAATAACCGATTTTCCTTTCCCTAAACAAGAATCAAGCTAATTGCGAAAACTCTTCAAAATCAAACTTTGTTAGTAGTTCTGCGAAGCCTTTGCTTGCATGATTGTTAGCAATTGAGTGCTAATGGTGGTCACTTGGAGCCCTTGCCCCATTGATCATCATGAAAGCTCAACTTTCACAATTCAACGAGATAAAGAATAAAAACCTTTTCCTCTCTAAAACCATTTTCAACCCATCGTCGCTAGTGGTTAATCAGAACCTTTGTTCGTCTAGCCACTGGTGGCGATGCCTTTTTCCTCCAAAGAACAACAAGCGATGATCACTCATAACCCTTGTTAGCTTGGTCATTCGTGCCAATCAATCTCGTTCGAAAATCACTTTCAAAAAAAAGACAATAAAAATGGGTTGTTATTGATAGTCCATCAGAACCTTTGTTCGTTTGACTAGCAGTACAACTCTCTTTTTGAGTATTTAGTGGTGATTCATCATAGCCTCTGCTAGTTTAATCATTCGCTAATTCTCGTCCTATTTCAAAAACTCACTAAAAAGGATAAAAAACAAAAACTTTTCAGGATAGAGAAGAACTACGTAGCTTTGAGTTCTCCATCGCACCGGGAGATACGTAGGAGCGGGCCATGTCCCGTCAAGCGCTTTTTCTAAAAAAACATTTTTCCCCCTTTTTCATAATGGATAAAGATTTTCATTAAGAATTTTTCCATAAGAAGTAGAGAGGCAAAATTAAGTATTTTCAAGTCAACACACTAAAACCATACATTTAATTAAAGGTTCCCTCTCAGTAGAGAGGACGTGTGGGGCGCTAACACCTTCCCTGCGCGTAACCGACCCCCGAACCCTATTCTCTAGTTTCGCAAGACCAATCACTTTCCGAAAAAGGTTTTCCTAATATTTTCCTTAATAAATATTGGTGGCGGCTTCATTGTCTTAGAAAAAGTTGTGAACGAGGAAGGTTCTCCCCCGGGGACTTTTTCGGGCCCAACAGCTGGCGACTTCACTAGGGACACTAAAAAGAAAAACATTTTTTTAAAGAGGGTCAAGCCTAATTAATTAAGTGTGTTGGTTTGTGTGAGTGACTTGAATATCTCGTTTTGCCTCCATGCCTTTTCTCTTTCATACTTTCATGTTGCATTCCTGTGCATCCTTCTTCTCTTTCTATGCTTGCTTTTGTTTAAAGTAATAGATGGTTGCTCCATTACTTATATGCTTAGTTTGTATGATATTGAACCCTAGAGTAGACAACATGCTATTGTCTGGACTGTTCTGGATTTTCATTTGCAGGTGGGGTAGTTTTTAAGGAAATGCCCTTCGCACACACACACTTGTACCTTGAGATTATATGATTAGAGAAAGAGACCATAACCCAGGTCTGTTAGGATACCATAGGATGAGTGGATTCGAGTAGTGGGAGCCCATCAGGACCTTTGTCCGTTTGGCTACTCGCGAAAGTTTCAATCAGAGTTGTGCTCTTTCGTGATACCTTGTACCTAGCAGTTTGCTGCATTTACAAGGACTTTCGTGAAAGAGACTGTGTCTCTGATGACCTTTGTGAGGGTGTGAATAGAGCTACATGAGAAGATTACCCCTAAAGTGCCTTAGATCATAGGTTCTACCCCTTTTTAGGTCACAAGGGCTTTCCAAATTGTGTGCTGCATCGTTGCATTCAATTCAAATCAATTTTTCCTCCAGAATTTTCGAAAATCAAAAAAGATATGCTTTTCCTTTTCAATAAATGCCTATATGAGACGACATGTAGTGCGAAAATTTTCGAATTACCACCTGCAAATATCCTCTTCCTGCAAAAACACAAAAAAGAAGCATCATGGCATCATTGCATCATTGCACCATTACATCATTTGCGTCATCTGCATTAAATAAAACCCAATTTTGAAAATCATTCATCAGACATCTGAGTTGTTTGCCGGGATTGTAAAGTAACTTGGAACCTTGTCTTAGGTGGGAAAGATAAAGCAACATGGGATCAAGAAGCGAGATTGTACTTAATTCAAGGTTCCCGGTTGTCAAGAGAATAAATGTAGAGGGTTTGAAAGAGTTTGTTTCCTTGATGGAGTCGGAAGAGAGGGATCTATTCCAGAAGGCTTATGGTAACCTCCTCAGATTGTTACAACTAGATGTCCAAGAGAGTGCTATAATGGCCCTGAGTCGATTCTATGATCCGGACATTCGATGCTTCCTCTTCAAAGACTTTCAGTTATCACCAACTCTCGAGGAGTATGAGCAGATTCTGGGGTTCTCAAAGTCAGAGTTAGCACCTTACCAATGTCAGAAACATCGGTATTCAGACCAGAGACTCTCTTTGTTATTGCAAGTCAGTGTGAAGGAATTAGAACTTCATAAGGAAAAGAAGAACCGTATCAGGGGTTTCCCGCTATGTTATTTCGAAGGTTTATTGAAGTATTATGCCCAGAATAAGAAGTGGGGTCCTTTCAAGCAGCTGTTATCCCTAACTATCTTTGGGATCGTCCTTTTCCCTCAGGTCGAGAAGTTCATTGATGAGACCGCTATTGGGCTTTTTCTAGCATTCATAAGTAAGGAAAATCCGATTAACCCTGTGCCAGCAATCCTTGCAGATACCTATTATTCCTTCACTCATCACCGTGTGCTAGGGAAGAAGAAGGTCGTTTGCTCTTTCCATGTTCTCTACACCTGGTTCCTTAACCATGTTGTCACTCATAAGATGAAAGCCGCGGACTTAGTAGAATATGCCCTGTGTTGTGACGTAGAATCTCAGTGCTCTCAAAGTCTGTTGGTTCAATCATCCGTGTTGGAAAGATAGGCCTTCAATACTGTTCCGGTGCGGCAATTTCCAGAATGTACCCTTAATGGGAACCCAAGGCTGCATCAATTACAATCCTTCTCTCACCATCAGACAGCTTGGGTATCCTATGAAGAACGCACCCGCTGAAGACATGTTGGCCCCAATCTTTCTCGATAAAGAAGATCCAAAGAACCAAGGCTTGCTTCAGAAAATTTCAAAGGCTTGGGAAGGTGTAGTTTACAAGGATAAAGCGGAGATCATAAAGAAAACGGGTGATGTTACTTTCTACCAATGGCTTCACCAAAGAATTCAAAATGTTAGCCCGCCTCGTCAGAATTCATCGTCAGTTGAGAAAGAAGTCACAGAGCTTCACGTTCCAAGTCTCAAAGAACTAAGTGAGGTCAAATCTGCTTTGTTCAAGGTAGAAGAAGAAAAGAAAGCCTTACAGGATGAGTTTGGGAAAGTAATTTCTGAGAAGAGAAAGTTAGAGAACGAGAATGAACGCAAGGCCGAAGCCCTTAAAGAAAGCAGCAAGAAGCTTAAGAAAGAAGAGGAAAGTAGTCAAAAAATGAAGGAATGTCTGAAAGGTGCCAAAGACGAGTTGAAAAGATTGAATGCCAAGGTGGGTGAGGCCATGGTTAGAGCAAACGAATGGAGGAAGTCGTTCAAGAAATCCGCGCAAAGTGAGAGAGCTACAAAGGAATCACTAGAGGAATTCAAGAAAAAGTTTCAGTCTGTGACGCGTGAGCTTGAAAGTCAAATAGAGTGAATCAGACAGGATAGAGTTGCAATTGTGAACATCCTTAGAGAGTATCAGCAAGCTTTAAGGGTGGAGCAAGAGAATTCAGATGAGCTAAGGAGGAATCTGGGTCACATCAGTGATGCTTACCGACAGGTAAGAGAGGAGAGTCAGTACTGGGAATACCGTCTTCTCGAGCTAATGGGTAAGATTGAAAAGCAAGAGGTCATAGTTGAGATGAGGGCAGAAATTCAGCAGTGGAAGAACAAGTTCTCCAAATTGGCATGGTTGGCTAACCAGGCAGTGAGAGATGTTCCCAAGAGGTTGAGAGAGGCAGAAGCTGAGATGCTGCCTTACAACACTCCGGTGCGAGTATATGAATTCGTGGAGTACTGCAGATCTCTGACTGAGGAACTCATGGAAAAGGCAAGAGAAGTTGCTGCAGCTAGCAAAAAGGAGAAGAACCGAGAGAAGATGAAGGCAATAGGTTTTTAGATTTAAATTCTCTTTTTTTAGAATGTTCACTAAGAGATTGTAATTTTTCTTTTCTTAAAGGATGTTGTGTTTTTCTTTTCAAAGCGTTGTATTGCGCATTTTATTGTATCTTGTTCTTGGAATGATGCTTGAATGAAGTACGTTTATCTCACTTGTTGATCCCAGCCGTGTTATGTCCTTGAAAATATTCGAACATACACCTACGACAAGAGCAAGTTGCACTATGATTCCCGGCAATAAACAACAAATAACATAAAAAAAATATAAATAAATAAAATAAAAAAAAATCATGTGCATTGCATTCGTTAATTTGCTCCTTTGCTTATAAAAATGTTTTCAACCGAAACAGAAGATAAGGCAAGCTGGTGCGACCACATCCGTATTGGACACGTTCAAAGGCCAGAGGAATGGCAATTTTGAGTGACCCCGATCAACCTCAACCAGAGAATCAGAATCCTCCAGTTTCAGGCTCAGAGAATGAAAATGGAACAGGCCAAGGCCCCGAGGTACAGAATCAAAACCATTCAGCTCCTGGTAGCTCCAGTCAAGGTGATCCTGAGTTGAGAAATGAAATGAATGCCATGAAGGCACAGATGAGCGAGATGATGAGACTCCTGTTGTCCTTGAAGAATGGAAATGACTTCCAAGCTGCTCAGTGGCCTCCCTATGGCCTTCCTTTGGGTTATAGTCCTCCAAACCATGGGGTTAACCCAGGAGCTGGTCCCGGGGCAATAGACGAGAATGTACGGCCAACGTCTGTCGGGTCAGAAGGAATGGCAGGTGAACCCCAAGTTCAGATCCCGCATTCAATTGTTATACCTCAGCCTACTCCTCAGAACCTCACTCCACAGCCAGCTTCCTTTCCACAGACTCAAGGCTTCGTATCCGAAAACTCCGTTTACCCTCAGGCTCAGCACTCAATGCCTCCACCTCCTTATGGTGTAATTCATTCCCCTCAAGTCTATTCTGCTGAGCACCAACAGACCAGAGAGCAGTTCCAGATGTTAGAGGAAAGACTAAGAATGATTGAAGGCTTTGGCTCCAGGGCTAGGGAGGCCAGAGACTTATGCCTTATTCCTGATGTGGTGTTGCCGCCCAAATTCAAGGTCCCCGATTTTGACAAGTACAGAGGTGCGACCTGCCCAAAGAGTCACTTAACGATGTATTGTAGGAAGATGTCTACCTACTCCCGTGATGACAAATTGCTAATCCATTGCTTCCAAGATAGTCTTGCCGGGGAGTCCCTTAATTGGTATATGAAGTTAGAGCCATCCCAAGTCCGCTGCTGGAAGGATTTAGCAGATGCATTCCTTAAGCAGTATCAATATAATACGGACATGGCGCCAGACCGAACACAGCTACAGAATATGAGCAAGAAGGAAAATGAATCATTCAAGGAGTACGCCCAGCGATGGAGGGCTTTGGCAGCACAAGTCACACCTCCTCTTTTAGACAAAGAACTGGTTTCTATGTTCATGGAAACCTTGCCACCGCTATATTATGATCGTCTGATCAGCAGTGCATCATCCAATTTTTCAAATGTGGTGATTGTGGGAGAGAGATTGGAGAACGGATTGAGAAGTGGAAAAATCGCACAGGGGTCCACAAGTAACACAAGTTCCCAAAAGAAGCCATTCCCCGGCTTTCCCAAAAAGAAAGAGGGGGAAACCAATGCCATCACTATCAGCCCACCATACCAGCCACCCAACGTCCCAGTCCCCACTCCCACACAAACAGTCCCATCCATTCCAAAACAACAACCAAAGCAACCACCAAAGAACCTATCAAAACAGAACAACCTTTGACCCAATTCCCATGTCATACACAGACCTATTCAACTACCTCATCACCAATAAGCTCATCAATACAAGACCCATGAAACCTGTTCAACCACCTTATTTCAGAGGATACTACCCCAATAGTACCTGTGCTTTCCACGAAGGGGCAATTGGGCATGTTGTGGAGGATTGCAAAGCCTTCAAGATAGTGGTGCAGGACTTAATAGATAAAAAAGGCATAACTTTCAAGCAGGAGGATCCAAATATCACGACTAACCCACTGCCTGGTCATTGGAAGCATGCCACTAATGCAATCATGGATATGAAAGAGTAGTCCCTAATCAGATCAGTTGAAGATATCCAGACCCCCCTAGAAATCATTCATGCAGAATTGTGCAAATGCGGGATTATTAGGATGGGTTGTGTTCAGAAAGAAGTTTGTGCTAATGTCAGCTGTGTAGGAGCATGTGAAGCATTCAAGGTGGTATTACAGGATCTGATGGACCGCCACATCATCCAGGTGGGTATGCAGGGGAGAGAAGAGGATGTTCTGACCCTCCAATCAAAAGGGGGCAGAGATGTGCAGAGACCTATCGAGGTGCCATACAGTCGGAATTCGGCTGTGGCAAAGATTATTGTGATCCCAGTTTCAGCTCCTAGCCAGAAGAACACTGATGCCCCATGGAGCTACAGTGTGCCAATTCCAGCTCCGAGATCTCAAGCTTCTCTTGACATCACCAATATCGCAGGAAGCAGTGGGGTAACTAGAAGCGGGCGTGTGTATATTCCCCAAGCTCGGGAAGAGGATCCTTCTAAGGCAACAGAAGAGAGAATCCGAAAAGGAAAGAATGTAGAGCCGGAGCCTGTGATAAGTAGAAAGGTGTCAGACCCAGAGGTTGCTGAATTCTTGAAGATAATGCGGCAGAGCGATTACAAAGTGGTGGATCAGCTACACCACACCCCAGCCAACATTTCCATCATGTCCCTACTACTAAACTCAGAAGCCCACCGTGACGCCTTGGTTAAAGTGCTGAATGAGGCCCATGTCGCCCAAGATATTACTGTCAATCAATTGGATGGTATAGTTGGGAACATCGTTGCATCTAATTACATTACTTCACTGATGATGAGCTTACCCCAGAGGGGGAAGGGGCACAATAAGGCGTTGCATATCTCAGTGAAGTGCGGTGAATATACACTCTCCAGGGTTCTCATTGACAATGGATCCTCATTGAATGTTATGCCCAGATCAACGATGAACAAGTTAGAGGTGGATTGTTCCTACATGAAACCCAGCTCAACCCTGGTCAGAGCCTTTGATGGGTCTAAGAAAGAAGTCATAGGGGAAATGGAGTTCCCAATGCAAATAGGGCCTGAAGTGTTCTGTGTGACTTTTCAAATTATGGATATTGAGTCCTCGTACAGTTGTCTCTTGGGGAGACCTTGGATACATGCAGCAGGCGCTGTCCCTTCAACACTTCACCAAAAACTCAAGTTTATAGTCGACGATAAGCTTGTAGTTGTCTGTGGGGAGGAGGAGTTCACAATCAGCAAACATGTCCCCTCTCATTATATTGAAGCTGCAGAGGAATCCCTCGAATCCGCCTTTCAATCCCTAGAAATTGCGAACGCTATGTTCGTAAGTGAAGAGTCCCCAGTACCGGTACCCAAGTGGTCCAAGGCTGATATTATGGTAGCAAAAGTTATGCTGAAGAATGGCTATCGGATTGGGAAGGGGCTAGGAAAATCCGAGCAAGGAATTCTGTCACCTGTGTATCTGCGAGAATACAAGGACAGATGGGGGTTAGGTTACTGGCCCACTCCAGCTGATAAGAAAAGAATGGCTGAGGAAAAGCGTGAGAAGAGATTGGCTAGGCTTCAGGGGAGAGAGCCCCGATTGATGATGGTCCCCATGGATGGCCTCAAACGGAATTTCAGGAGTGCTGGCATGCTGAACCCTGATCAGATAGCGGTCATCGAGGAAGAGCTAGTTGAAGAAGGCGTGGACCGAGGCCTGGTTCGTCGCAGCGCTGCAGGAGAAGAAATTGGCAACTGGAAGATCGTTAATTTCCCTGTCGTTTTCATTTCAAAGTAATGACCTTTGTAATGCAAATCCTTTGGCTCTGCCCAAGGCCTCAGGACCTTTTCATAAGGGCACGCATGTTTTATCATCTATCAATGAAATGTAGTTTTGAATTCTCAAATGAATAAAAATAGCCTTTTTTTTTCGCGTCTTCATTTTGTGTCTCTATTTTTGCTTGTTCATTGCTTTTCTATTCCCGCAAATGCAGATCTAAAATGAATACCTATGAAAATAGTGATGCCAGCGGTTCATATGTTAATTTTGATTACCCCGTTAATCAAGCTGAGGAGGATGCTAAGGATGACAGGGAAACTCCACCAGAATTGATGAGAATGGTTGAGCAAGAAGAAAAGGTTATTCAGCCGCATGGAGAAACTATTGAGATCATCAATTTAGGCACAGAGGGCGAAAAGAAAGAAGTCAAGGTTGGCACTTCAATGAAAAAGAGCGAGCATGAGAAGTTGGTTCAACTCCTGCGTGACTACATTGATGTCTTTGCATGGTCGTATGAAGATATGCCCGGGTTAGATACTGATATAGTGGTGCACAAGCTGCCAGTCAAGCCTGGGTGCCCTCCGGTTAAACAGAAGCTAAGGAGGATGAAGCCCGAGATGTCTTTAAAAGTCAGAGACGAAGTGAAGAAACAGTTTGACGCTGGCTTCCTAGCCGTAGCCAAGTACCCACAGTGGGTTGCTAACATTGTGCCAGTGCCCAAAAAGGATGGAAAAGTTAGAATGTGTGTTGATTACAGAGATCTGAATCGTGCCAGTCCTAAAGACGATTTTCCCTTGCCTCATATTGATGTCCTAGTAGACAGCACAGCACAGCACTCCCTTTTCTCCTTCATGGACGGGTATTCGGGGTATAATCAGATCAAAGTGGCTCCCGAGGATATGGAGAAGACTACTTTCACGACTCTCTAGGGCACGTTTTGCTATCAGGTCATGCCGTTTGGGTTGAAGAATGCCGGCGCTACTTACCAAAGAGCTATGGTCACGTTGTTCCACGATATGATGCACAAAGAGATTGAGGTGTACGTGGACGATATGATCGCAAAGTCCAGAACAGATGAAGAGCACGTTGTTAATTTGCGGAAACTCTTTGAACGGTTGAGAAAGTTCAAGCTCAGGTTAAATCCGGCTAAATGCACCTTCGGGGTGAGATCAGGAAAACTATTGGGGTTCATTGTCAGTCAAAAGGGGATAGAGGTTGACCCAGATAAAGTGCGTGCAATTCTCGAGATGCCTACTCCTAAGACCGAAAAAGAAATTCGGGGTTTTCTCAGAAGACTGAACTACATTTCCAGATTTATCTTCCAGTTAACTGCCACATGTGAGCCGATTTTCAAATTGCTGTGCAAGAATCGAGAGACTAGGTGGAATGATGATTGCCAAGAAGCTTTCGAGAAGATTAAGAAATACCTGCAAGATCCGCCTGTTTTGATGCCTCCGGTGCATGGCAGACCTTTGATCCTGTACCTGACCGTGCTAGAAAAGTCAATGGGTTGTGTGTTAGGACAACATGATGAAACTGGCAAGAAAGAGCACGCGATTTATTATCTGAGCAAGAAGTTCACCGACTGTGAGACGAGGTATTCGTTACTAGAAAAGACTTGTTGCGCCTTGGCTTGGGCTGCTCATCGCCTAAGGCAATACATGTTAAGTCACACCACCTGGTTGGTGTCGAAGATGGATCCCATCAAGTATATCTTCGAGAAGCCCGCGCTTAAGGGAAGAATTGCGAGGTGGCAGATGCAGTTGTCAGAATATGATCTTCTTTATGTCACTCAAAAGGCCATCAAAGGTAGCGCGCTAGCTGAATACCTGGCACATCAGCCTATTGAAGATTACCAGTCGATGCAGTGTGATTTCCCAGATGAGGACATTCTGGCTTTATTTGAAGAAGGAAAGTCCCCAGAGAATGAAAGGTGGAGAGTAGTGTTCGACGGTGCTTCCAACAACTATGGGCACGGGGCTGGGGCAGTGCTGGTGTCCCCTGACAATCGCTTCATACCATTCACTACTAGATTGAGCTTCTATGTCACAAATAATATTGCGGAGTACGAGGCATGTATCCTGGGTATTCAGGCAGCTCTAGACTGGAAAGTTAAAAGATTAGATGTGTATGGAGACTCGGCCCTAGTTATCCATCAAGTGAACGGAGATTGGGAAGCCAGAGATCCTGAGTTGATACTATACAGAGACTACATCCGAGAATTGGTTGAGTCCTTCGAAGAAATCACGTTTCAGCATCTTCCTCGCAGAGAGAATCAGTTGGCTGATGCACTGGCCACTTTAGCTTGAATGTTTAATATCAATTGTGATAAGAACTTGACCCAGATCAGAATCCAGCATCGAGGTTTGCCGGCACACTCCTACTCCTGCGCAGCAATTGAAGACAGCGGAGATGATAAACCTTGGTATCATGACATCAAGCAGTATATCCTAAATAGAGAGTATCCTCCAGGGGCATCGGAAAATGATAAAAGAACGCTTAGAAGACTGTCAATGAATTTCTTCCTGAGTGGCGGAAGCAGAAAGGATCATGATAAGGTACTCCTTAGGTGTGTGGCAAGGGAGGAAGCAGAAAGGATCATGAGAGAGGTGCATGAGGGCTCGTTCGGAACTCATTCCAACAGGCATACTATGGCAAAGAAGATATTAAGGGCTGGCTACTATTGGCTGCAGATGGAGGCAGACTGCTACAGTTTTGTAAGAAAGTGCCACAAATGCCAGATTTATGCCGATCACATACACGTGCCACCGGCTTCGTTAAATGTCATGACTGCACCCTGGCCATTGTCAATGTGGGGCATGGATGTCGTTGGTCCCATAGAGCCCAAGGCGTCAAACGGGCACCGCTTCATCCTAGTTGCAATTGATTACTTCACCAAATGGGTTGAAGCCGCTTCATATTCCAGCATAATCAGTTCTGTGGTTGCCAAGTTTGTAAAGAAGGACCTGGTGTGTCGCTATGGTCTCCCGGATAGAATCATCACGGATAATGGTAGCGATCTTAATAGTAAAACGATGAAAGAATTGTGCACAGAGTTTAAAATCAACCATCATAACTCTTCTCCATACCGTCCTAAGATGAATGGGGCAGTTGAAGCGGCCAATAAGAGTATTAAGAGGATTGTGCAAAAGATGGTAGTAACCTATAAATACTGGCACGAGATGCTTCCTTTTGCTTTGCACGGGTATCGTACTTCAGTGCGTACCTCAACCGGGGCAACTCCCTTCTCTTTGGTGTATGGGTCGGAAGCAGTCCTCCCTATTGAAGTTGAGATACCCTCCCTACGGGTACTAATGGAAACAAAGTTAGAAGAAGCAGAATGGGTTCAAGCTCGTCTAGATCAGTTAAATCTCATTGAAGAAAAGAGAGTAGCCGCTCTGTGCCATGGGCAGTTGTACCAGCAAAGAATGAGGAAGGCTTTTGAGAAGAACGTTCGTCCTCGACAGTTTCAGGAAGGAGACCTAGTGCTCAAGAAAATCCTGCCTATCCAAAAAGATTCTCGGGGAAAATGGACCCCTAATTATGAAGGACCTTATGTGGTGAAGAAAGCATTCTCTGGAGGGGCATTAATCCTCACAAAAATGGATGGTGAAGACCTCCCACTCCCAGTGAACTCAGATGCAGTCAAGAAGTACTATGCCTAAAAGAAATATATGGAAAAAAAAGAGAAAGATGATCCAAGCAAGAACCAGCTCGCTAGGTTGAAAACCCGAAAGGGCGGCCTAGGCAAAATTGAGCGACCCGGTGGATTGAAAACCCAAAAGGGCGATCCAGGCAAAAATTAGGGTCAGAAAAGTTGGGCTTAAATAGAAAAGGGGCAAGCATAGCTTCCAAAAGCTTGGATAAAAGGGTGATCAAGGCTATAACTATGAGCGGTTGGCATCGAACGCTCCAGAGACAAAGAATATTCATAAGATCTGCTGCGTCCATTCTCCTTTTTCTTTTTCTTAGTTTCAGGAAAATTTCCAATGTACCCTTTTCAGTCAGCGTGACATTCTGCGCGTCTGACTCCCGTATGAATAAAAGTCCAAATTTTTCACTCCATCAGTTCGCTGTCTTATCATTGCTTTCTTTTCATTTTCTGATTTTAAACTACGTTTTATGATAGATGATAAATAAATCATGGAAATGTGCATAAGTCATAGCGTTAAGGTCATTGCGAAATTTTTGAAAATGACAACAAAAAGAGATGATCTTTCAGCCAAGTAAGCTCACAAAAATCAACTAAGAAGCGTTGATTGCATTAAAGCAAGAGGACGAAGCTCGACTCCCGAATAATTATCATAAATAATCATGGTGTCTCATGACGCAAGTCCCGCGAGTGGATCGGACCAGCTAAGGAAAGCCAAAAGAGCAAAAGAGCACAAAAAGAAAATTTATATGAAAAAAAAAGGAGAAAAGAAAAGGTTGAAAAAGCAAAAGAGCAATAAATAAATAAGGTCATGCATTACATTCACCAAACATAAAATCATGCACTCATCAGACATAGAAAATAATAATAATAAAGTAAAGAAAAAAGAAATTCAGGCATTTGCACTACATTCATCATAAGGAAAAAAAAAAGAAAACAGCAATCATGACATTCGCATTGCATGCATTTGTTCATTTTCAGCTGCAGGTACAAAGAGAGGATAAGCACTTCGGTGTTAGCCCTCGCCTCCATATTCCAGAAAATGCTCCCCCAAGTTGGGAGAGTTCAGAAGAAAAAAGAAACAGAAAAGAAAAGAAAAGAAAGAAAGAAAAGGAAAGAGAGCGCTCAGGCGCGCAATGCGGATTGGAGCCCAGAGAGATCATTGCTCCCTTCTGCCCAGGTCTCACATCGTGTACGAGCAACGCGATGGACCGCAGCCCCATGTGAGGTTCAACGGAATATTTGTATCAGCCTAAGATACAGTGGACGCCGTGCATTGATCTGTATATCAGTTCCGGAGCTGATAACGATCCCCCCGGTCGCTCGAAAAGGCCAACAGGAAGAGCGTGCTCCTCAAAGCCACGTGCAAACTCGGATTCGTCAAGGGTTCGTTTAAGGATTGCGGGTTTTAGACAGCCCGAGCATTTTACCGTTTTCTTTATTGCTTTCTTCATTCAGCGCTTTCCTTGCCTTTCGCAGTTGGCGTGCATGTTGTTAACCGCTTCGTTTATGGTTTTTTCATCGACGCTCCAAGTGTTGATTCAAAAAAAAGAAAAAGGAAAGCTCAGGTTTCCCTAAGTAGACAAAATTGGTATGATTTCTAAATTCTTTATTTCAATTTTGCCTCGGAATATGTTTCGGCCAATTCATATCCCTTGTAAAAATCCAAATAAAGAGGGGCAGCTGTCATACCCCAATTTTGTCCATCCAAAATAATAACGTTTTTCTTCTTTGTCGCTATATATCTTATTTCGTAAAAGTTGAAAAATACAAATTCATTTTCAAGTTATACTTTACTTCCCATTTAGTTAGTAAATATATTTAACAGTATAAAAGAGAAAGTAAAAGAAAAAAAAACAAGAAAAGAGAAAAGGAGAGGCGATTTAGTAAAAAAGGGGGTGTAAGTGACCTTTTTTTGTTATGCTTATTGGTGTTTCAGCGAATTGGGCCATTGGAAGCACACGCGTTTGGCCCCACCCGGTTGCTATGTTTCTCACCTAAACCTAATCTCCATCACTAACCCTCATCAGCCGCAACCCTTTCTCTTCTCTCTCCCATGCCCCCTTTCCAAAACGTCATTCCCATCACTTCCCAAGAAATCCGCCGTACAATCCTCCTCCCTCTCTCTTCACGCGTTTCTTTCTCTCACACATCTCTTTCTCTTTCTCTCACACGTCTCTCTCTCTCTCTCTCATACGCTCCCCTTCCTCTCTTCTCTCATACGCTCCCTCCATCTCCCTTCTCTCACACAACCTCCAAAACACATCACCTCCACCTCTCCCATCAAACCCTAGCCGTCCCCTTCCTCTCTTCTCTTCCTTTCACGCTTCCTTTCTCTCCTCTCTCACGAAATCGCCATTTTTGGCATCACCACACAAGGGGTCGTTGGTCCCTCAAAATCTCACGGGTTCATTCAAGGAAACATGTTTTCCATCTCGTTTTTCTCAAGGATAGCACGCAAACGGATCTATGCACAAGGCTTGGTGAAAAAACCGAAAGACAAAGCACCACTACGAGTTCGGTTTTCTTTAGTATAAATGCGAGTTGAGATTTTGAAGGAAGGGACGATTTTTTGGAGAGCAAGAGAGAAGAAGGTCAGAACTTTGGTGGAGATCCAGGAGGAAGAAGCGAAATCTGTCCTTGGAGTGCTTCAGTGAAGGAGAGAGAGAGAGAGAGGGATTTTTCGTTTGTATTTTTTTTTTCCTCTTAAACTTTCATACTTTTATTTTTGTTGTTGTGATTATTGGCAAAGTCTCACTGAAAGATTCATTGATCAAGGTTGGTTTAGTACTTCCTCTTAAATTTCTAGTTTTGTTTTATGACATTTGCATCCTTATTCTAATTAGCGTAAATTTGTTATCTCATGAATCCCTATTCTTCTGTTGTAGTGTTTTGAGACTTTGTTATGTTGATATGTTAAATTTTCTTTTAAGTAGAAGAACACAAAATGCTCTGCTATTTCATATATATTTGTTCCCTAACCTTTCTCTTGTGCGCATGTCCTGTGCTCTTCTCCCAAATCGATCCACAAAAAAAAGCGCTTCATGTGTTTGTGACTTTGTGTATGTATGGAAACTCTATGCCATTGCATCCTGATACTCTTGTTGTTTTTTAATAATCCAATCTGATTGCTTGCCCCTAAAAGTCACGGTTTTCTTTGTTCTGGGAATGCCAATATCTATGAAAGATATTAATGCCTTTGCTTAAAATAACAACCATATTGATTTAAACCCAAATTTTCTCATAAAAAAAAAAACTACTTAATAAAATGTTTTTGTGGAAAAAGGGGGTCAACCAGATTCCTTTTTTAGTTAGTAAATCTTTTTCAATCAAATGCTTTTTTTCTTTTGTACCCCCCTGTATTTCTAATCATACAACCCCTGTGCTTCTTAACAAAAAAAAACGGACATCTAATTACACCCCCTCTTTTAATAAAACGGCCACCCTGTTTAGGCCCTGGATTCGTGGGCCAGTAAATTTCAAAAAAAAAAGAAACAGAAAGCATTCCCTTAGTAAAAAAAGAGGCAGATGAGACATCTTTTTTTTTTGTAAACAAGTAAACTGCTACTCGCACCCCCCCAGACTCAAGCATAAGCCCCTTTTCTCACTTAGGCCCAGTTTCGCTAACTGGGCCCTCCTATGCGAACTGGGCTTCCCTTTTTCTCACACCCCTCATTTTGATAACTTAACCCCTTTGAGAGAGCCCAGCATTTACGCAGCCCATTGGAACTATTTCCTGATTTCTGCACCCCCTATTTTAAAATGCAACCCTCCTCACTGTTTACACCCCATCTTTAATAATACACCCTCCCTATAACTTGCACCCCATTTTACTATTGCACCTCCCCGTTTCCTTTTTTTTTCTTAAATTTTGTTCCTTTCCCTTAAGTAAATTTATTTATTCTTTTTTCTTCTCTTCACAAACCTTTTCTTCCAAATAACCGATTTTCCTTTCCCTAAACAAGAATCAAGCTAATTGCGAAAACTCTTCAAAATCAAACTTTGTTAGTAGTTCTGCGAAGCCTTTGCTTGCATGATTGTTAGCAAGTGAGTGCTAATGGTGGTCACTTGGAGCCCTTGCCCCATTGATCATCATGAAAGCTCAACTTTCACAATTCAACGAGATAAAGAATAAAAACCTTTTCCTCTCTAAAACCATTTTCAACCCATCGTCGCTAGTGGTTAATCAGAACCTTTGTTCGTCTAGCCACTGGTGGCGATGCCTTTTTCCTCCAAAGAACAACAAGCGATGATCACTCATAACCCTTGTTAGCTTGGTCATTCGTGCCAATCAATCTCGTTCGAAAATCACTTTCAAAAAAAAGACAATAAAAATGGGTTGTTATTGATAGTCCATCAGAACCTTTGTTCGTTTGACTAGCGGTACAACTCTCTTTTTGAGTATTTAGTGGTGATTCATCATAGCCTCTGCTAGTTTAATCATTCGCTAATGCTCGTCCTATTTCAAAAACTCACTAAAAAAGGATAAAAAACAAAAACTTTTCAGGATAGAGAAGAACTACGTAGCTTTGAGTTCTCCATCGCACCGGGAGATACGTAGGAGCGGGCCATGTCCCGTCAAGCGCTTTTTCTAAAAAAATATTTTTCCCCCTTTTTCATAATGGATAAAGATTTTCATTAAGAATTTTTCCATAAGAAGTAGAGAGGCAAAATTAAGTATTTTCAAGTCAACACACTAAAACCACACATTTAATTAAAGGTTCCCTCTCAGTAGAGAGGACGTGTGGGGCGCTAACACCTTCCCTGCGCGTAACCGACCCCCGAACCCTATTCTCTAGTTTCGCAAGACCAATCGCTTTCCGAAAAAGGTTTTCCTAATATTTTCCTTAATAAATATTGGTGGCGGCTTCATTGTCTTAGAAAAAGTTGTGAACGAGGAAGGTTCTCCCTCGGGGACTTTTTCGGGCCCAACAATGAGCCCAATTTGTTCACTATGTGAGTGAACCTCTTTTGCATTTCTAGTATCGATTCTCCTTGATTCATTCTGAATAATTCATATTTCCGGATGAGAGTATTAGTTCTTGCTCTTTTTACCTCACTAGTACCTTCATGAGTGACTTGAAGGTTGTCCCACATTTCTTGAGCAGTTTTACAATTCGACACTCTAAAAAATTCATCGGGACTAAGTGCGGAAGTGATAATGTTCTTGGCACGGAAATTGTGTTGAACTTTCCTTTTATCATTATCCGTCCATTCATTTCTTTCTTTCACTGTGAGTGCGCCATTTACCATGTGCGTGGGAACAAAAGGTCCATTTTCCACAGCATCCCATATATCTATATGTACCCCTTCTATGAATATTCTCATTCTTTCTTTCCAATATGCATAGTCTTCCCCGTTGAATCCCGGAGGACGGGTAAGAGATGCACCCTCTTGCGTAGACCAACCTGAAGCCATTTCTCTTGAAGCTGCTAAGCCCTTTATACAAGAGTCTAGCTTTGATACCACTTGTTACCAAGTGGCTTCAGTCTCAACAAAGGGGGTGAATTGAGATTTTAAAAATTTAAGTCCCCTTTAACGACTTGATTGATTTTCGCGCAGGTTTATTGAACGAATTAACAAGAAACGAAAAACTGAAAATAAAGCAGTAAAGAACACAAAGATTTTTATATTGGTTCAGTCACCTCCTAGTGACCTACGTCCAGTCCTCACACCCTTGTGAGATTTTCCACTAACACAACAAAGCTTACAGGTGCTTTTGAAACCTTTACAGACTCAGGCACTCTTCTCCTAGGATACCCCACCTATGAAGAGCCCTCAAATCTACCACAACAGTAACAACAAGAGATACCCCCCTTGTTACAACCAATAACCCTAGAGAGATACCCCACTCCCTAGTACCAACAGCAACCCTAGAGAGATACCCCACTCCCTAGTATTGTGAACAACCCTAGAGAGATACCCCACTCTCTAGTACCAAATACAATGTAAAACAGATACAAATTGAAAAACCAAAATACCTCTTATGAAGGAAGATTACACAACTTGAAGATCCCCAACCCAACTCTAACCCTTGAGAGAAATCAGCTCTAACAGATGAAAAGTATGTGAAGAACACAAAATATGATCGTTGAATGATTTAAGGAATCGATTAAATACTTGAAAAGCATAGGATAGTGAATCGATTCTTGTCTTGGAAAATAGGAATGAGTGATCGATTGATTGCTTTTAAAGAGGAAGAGGAAATCGATTATCAGCTTAAAAATATGACGGTTGAGTGATTTTTATAAAGGAAGAAAATTGATTTAGGGCTTAGATGAATCGATTCTTGGCTTGAAATAGGATAGTTGATGAATCGATTCATTTCTTGATTAAAGTAATATGCAAATCGATTTATGGCTTGGAAAACAGGGTGAAAATCGATTTTGCACTTTAAAAATAGAGGAGGAAATCGATTTTGGTCTTATGAGAAATACTAGGAATCGATTCTTGGCTTTTGAAACAGTATGGGAATCGATTCTTGTCTTTAGGAAATGAGTTGGAAATCGATTTCTATCTTTTGAGAAGAGTTGGAAATCGATTCTTGGCTTTATGGAAGAAAGCATGAATCAATTTCTCACTTTCATAAAATAGTTTTTATGTTACGTTCCTTACAAAATATGTGAAGAGTTGAAAACTGTGAAGGTTATGAAACTGTGAGATGAGCCGACCCTCAGAAGCGGCTTACAAAATATCCTAAGACACGACCCAAACCCTAGAGACTACCCTTACTTCTTGAGTTTTTTTTGCCTTGGATTTCCGCTTTGCCATATTCCGCTTTGAACACATGACATCATCAAAACCTAACCTGCTTGTCATTTTGACTTCGAACGCATCATCATCAAAACCTAACCTGCAAAAGCAATATAACCACATTATTTAACCACTACTACTAACCTTGAGTCTCAAACAAGTGAGGATACTTTTCACGCGTTACTACATCTGATTCACAGGTCGTGTCTTCACTAGATGACTCTTTCCAAAGAACTTCCACTAAAACAATATCCTGTGACCATAAACGCCTCACCTACTTATTAATTATCGCTACTCGAGGTACGGTGTAAGACAAATACTCATCTAACTACATATCTTCATGATTAATCACATGAGAAGGTTCACAAATGTACTTTCGAAGCATAGAAAAGTGAAAGATTGGATGAACTCTAGAGAGATCTAGTGGAAGCGTCAAGCGATTAGCTACAGGTCCGACTCTATCCAAAACTCAAATTATCCACATCAGGAACACCTAGTCGAGATCCAAACCACAAACCACCATTTGAATCAATTGAAAATTTTGAAGCTTTACCATTTCGGACATCATCTAACCCCTTCACCAAATGCAAGTCTTGATTCCGAGCCTTTTTTATATCATCAACCAAGGTGGATCGAATTTTCACATGAGCTAGTAATACACTTGAATGATCAACATCAAACTGAACTTCGTTTTCAACAAGTTCTTGAAAGTCTTTAATGATATGTCTTTTCATTTCTGATATCTGTGCAAGACTACCCATAAGTTTTCTGTTAAAAGTGTTTGTTACAAATTTCTGGGCGATACAAAACCATGCAATCATAATCCTTCAATAGTTCCATCCATCTTTGGCTTAAATTCAAATTGTGCATTTGAAAAATATACTTAAGGCTCTTGTGAGGGGTTAAATCTCACAAGTCTCCCCATATAGCTAATACATACAAATCTTAAGAGCAACAATTACTTTCGCCATCTCCAATTTATGTGTGGAGTAATTCTGCTTGTGCCCCTTGAGTTGTCTTGATGCCTAAGTGATAACCTCATCAATCTGCATAACCTCCGCCACCTACTGACAATGCAAAAATAGTTGTTAAAGTCGAATATTGTTTTAATTCTTTGAAAATTTTCCTCACATACATTCATCCACTGAAACTCAATTTTCTTTTGGGCCAGTCTAGTCAATAGAAAGGAAAGTTTAGAGAAATCTTTCACAAAACGATGGTAATATCCGGTTAAACCAATGAAACTCTGAATCTAATTCATTGTGGTTGGTCTAGACCAACTTTGTACTACTTCCACCTTACTCGATTGACACTTATTTCATCCTTTGACAACACATGTCCAAGAAATGCTATGTTGTTTATCCAAAATTCACATTTTGAGAGTTTGACATACAATTGTTTCTCTCCTAAGGTTTGTGAAACTAACTTTAGATGATTTGCATGCTACTCTTTGCTCTTTGAATACACCAAGAAATCATAAATGAACACAGTCACAAAGTGATCCAAGAATGATCTAAAAACTCTATTCATCAAAGCCATAAAAGCTGATGGGGCATTAGTGAGTCCAAAATACATAACCAAGAATTCATAATGTCCATAGCGTGTGCGAAAAACCGTTTTTGGTATCTCCTCTCTCTTGATCTTTAACTAGTGATACCCATATCGCAAGTCAATCTTAGAAAAACACTGAACTCCTTGAAGTTAATCAAACCAATCATCATTGTGGGTAATGGATACTTATTCTTTTGGGTGACTTTACTCAGCTGCCTATATTGTACGCACAACCGTATGGATCCATTTTTCTTCTTTACAAATAGTATCGGCGCTTCTCAAGGAGAAGAACTTGAGCGAATAAAGCCCTTATCAAAAAGTTCATTAAATTAATCATAAGAATTCAAGTTTAATTATCATTAACATTGAAATTAAAAAGAAATGAATTATTTTTCTTAGATAGTGGCTCAAAGTTAGTAGATATCATAAAAATATATATTAATGCTAAAATGGGTTTGGTACATATTTAATTATTAAGGGAGGTTATTGCAAGCATCTCTTAGTGGATGAGAGTATAATTTACTCTAGGTTTCTACTTCTTAAGGGAGGTGAGTGTAATATTTTAACATGAGAGAGAAAGAGAGTGCAATTCGAGCTTCTCTTAAGGGAGGAGAATAATGTAATTTACTCTAAAAATAAAGTAAAAGATTTTCATTTCAAAGCTGGGATAGGACCACCTCGGAAGCAAGAGGACCACTAGGCAATACCACACCACTATGCTTTAATAGGATAGCATTTTCTTTATCCCAAACAATTTTTTAACTTTATGTCTTGAAAAGTACTTACACGGGATGGAATGTCATGGCATTTGCAGGATACATGATCACCACCTTAATTAATAACATAGCATATTTACCTTGGTTCATTTAAACAACTTCTTTGATTTAAATATGGTAATTTAATAAGTTAACCAACTGAAAGTTTTAAAAGGGATTCACGAATGTACCTTTTATCAAAACTTTTTGTATAGAAATTATGTTAGTTAGAGATTCTTGTGATTCCTAACAAAGAACAGATAAATTAGTTTAACTTGTGAGCTTAAATTGTTTACTAAAAACCAGTTCAAAATTATCAAATACAACTCTACATTTTAGTAAACTCTCATCAGCTTAACTCTCTTGATTGAAGTTGTTAGTAAATTCTCATTTTGCTATAATGACTTTTTTTACACAAACAGTGATTTGTTTTAGGCTAAAATGCTCTCGGGGTCTCTTATCTTTATTTAAAGTAACGAATTAGTTGTTTTTGAATCTGCAAATAGACAGATGCTGTCGAATCAACTCTGCTGAGACAGATGCTGTCGAATCGACCCTGCTGAGACAGATGCTGTCGAATCAACCCTACTGAGACAGATGCTGTCGAATCAACCCTACTGAGACAGATGTAGTCGAAACTGCAGGGACAGATGCTGTCGAATCAACTCTGCTGAGACAGAATCTGTCGAAACTGCAGAGACAGATGCTGTCGAATCAACTCTGCTGAGACAGAAGCTGTCGAAACTGCAGAGACAGATGCTGTCGAATCAACTCTGCTGAGACAGATGCTGTCGAAACTGCAGAGACAGATGCTGTCGAATTGCAGAGACAGATGCTGTCGAATTGCAGAGACAGATGCTGTCAAATCAACTCTGCTGAGACAGATGCTGTCGAAACTGTAGAGACAGATGCTGTGGAATTGCAGAGACAGATGCTGTCGAATCAACTCTGCTGAGAAGAACTTGAGCGAATAAAGCCCTTATCAAAAAGTTCATTAAATTAATCATAAGAATTCAAGTTTAATTATCATTAACATTGAAATTAAAAAGAAATGAATTATTTTTCTTAGATAGTGGCTCAAAGTTAGTAGATATCATAAAAATATATATTAATGCTAAAATGGGTGTGGTACATATTTAATTATTAAGGGAGATTATTGCAAGCATCTCTTAGGGGATGAGAGTATAATTTACTCTAGGTTTCTACTTCTTAAGGGAGGTGAGTGTAATATTTTAACATGAGAGAGAAAGCGAGTACAATTCGAGCTTCTCTTAGGGGAGGAGAATAATGTAATTTACTCTAAAAATAAAGTAAAAGATTTTCATTTCAAAGCTAGGATAGGACCACCTGGGAAGCAAGAGGACCACTAGGCAATACCACACCACTATGCTTTAATAGGATAGCATTTTCTTTATCCCAAACAATTTTTTAACTTCATGTCTTGAAAAGTACTTACACGGGATGGAATGTCATGGCATTTGCAGGATACATGATCACCACCTTAATCTATATCTATATCTATATATATAACATTTGAGAATACATCTCATTTATTGTTATTCCATGTGTCAATTCTAGAACAATTTTGTAATTAATATCTTTTTTGTAATTAATGCGCTACAGATATTATGCATAATAAAGACTAAAGAACATGTTTTTATGTAATTAATGTTTTTCTAAGAGTTATTTAAGTATCTTTTCTAAAAAAATAGTTAATTAAAACTTATATTATATAAATTATTTTCATTGTGAAATATATTTTAAATGGCTAATTTAATTTAATTTTTATGTGAGGGGAAGTTTATGAGTATTATAATTAATCACATTTTTTTTACAAAATTATAATGAATCACTTATCAAATCTCTTTCATGTACTTTGATAAAAAAAACTCTCTTTCATGTATATTCAATCTATTTTATTGTATTTTACATTTCAAATTTAATAAAGTTTGGTTTTATGAATTATTAAAAATACATTTGAAAATGTATCTTAAGGCCCAAATTCTTAGATGTTATAATAATAATAATAATAATAATAATAATAATAATAATAATAATAATAATAATAATAATAATAATAATAATAATAATAATAATAATAATAATTTGGTACAATCAAACACATCGTCATCATTAGAAAAAGCACGTGGCAAAATACAACTTTTTTTCATTTAAAAACAACTTAATGTGACGGACATACATGTAATTTAATATTCTAAGTACTATTTTATATTTGAAGATTCTATTATAATTTAATGCTTTTTCTCTCTGTATTAATTTTAGAAATAAATAAAAGACTTATCTTTCTTCTTTATAGCCAATTATGCTTTTTTTGGTTACTATAGCCAGTTATGCTAATATCATATTACAAATTAAAATTTTAAAAAATATGTTACATTCCAGAATTTTCAAGTTTCGTTAAAAAAATTCTTAGAAAGAATGTCACATTATTATTTCCCCTAAATAATGAAATTCACGTTTTCTTTTCCCATTTACTGAAATTAGAAATTTCTGAAATAAACTCTCAAAGAGTAAAAACATATTTTTGTTCATTTTTGTCCTTCGTTGATACACTTAGAAATAAGAAAGACATTTGGTTTTGTTTAGACCGGAAGACATTTTTTATTGAGTAAATCTATAATGGTGAAAGAAAAAAAAGGTATCGTGTATTTTAACTATGCGGAAAAAAAAGTTAACAACTGTTTAGACAAACAAAGTTCAAGTTTTATTATAATTTTTGACATTTTTATTTAGACAAAAAATACTCTTTATGGAGCCTATAAACTGAAATGACATTTTTTAATGCACCTATCAATATAAAAATAACTAACCATTAGTCCAAAAATTATAGTAATAATCACTAAATATAATATAAAAAAATAAATTTTAATATTGATTTTTTTAAAAGAGGAAAATTATATTTTTTTGATTCGTAGACGAAGTGGCAATTGCCACTAGAAACTCACGCACACCACTGTGAGGTCCCGGGTTCGAACCCGGGACATGATATCCTGCCTAACAATTTCGGCATTTGCCAGTTGAGCTAGGTCTTACGCAGAGAGGTAACCCAACATTAATGACAAGAAGAGAGAGAAATTAAAATATTATAAATCTAAAAATTCAATTTAAAAGGAAGTGATGGGTTATTTTAGCAATGTTTAGAAAATTGGACTGACAGTTGAAAGGAATTCGTTCAAGGTTCAAGTGTTTAACCGTGTATGAACCGGACCGGTCATTGAACTGGTGAACACACTGATTATATAATATATTAAGTGATAAAATGCAAATAAGTGGTGAAGAATTGGAAGAAATATTATAAGTAAACATACAATAAAATGCAACTATATAATATAATATTATAAATTATGTGGTGAAGAATTCGAAGAAATGAAAAATATAAGAAAGACATTATGGCTGGAAATAAACTTAAAAGTTAAAGAGGTGGTTTATAGTCTCCCTTGCAGCCACCATTTTTTATTTATTTTGTAAAAACACTTACTACAAAGAGCAGCAACTCAGAAAGAAAATGTGTGAACGACACGATAGAAGACATGGCAACATCAAAGAGAGTGTATATGTGAGAGTGCTTGAGAGAGAAAGGATGAAGAAGCCTTTTAATGAAAACTAAGAGAGTGCATATGTGAGAGTGCTTGAGTAGCATTATTCCTCTAAATTGGTTCCACATCGGATATGTATAGCTTTAGGAACATGAGTGATTGTTATAAATCGAACATCAGAGACTTGCTTGAACTAAAATTGGTGCATTGGCCATGTTTGGGCAGGACTCGTGGGGTCCATTGGCCAACCATTTTTTTAAAAAGGTGGTTTAAATTCTTTCCCTGAACTGTTTTAAACAGTTTGTTCTCCAGTTATAGCAGTTTTTAATTGGTTCTCCAGTTTAAATGTTCAACAGCTTTGGGCCTCAAAACCATGGTAATTTTTTCATTATGCCTTCTTCATGTATAGTATCTTACTGGAAATATTATATGACCAACTATTAAATTTTGTTGCTGTAAAAATTAGCAAATTCATTTCTAATGAACATGATAATTTTCTCATCAGTTTAGTTGGTTATCACTTATCAGCACAATGATATTTACATATAGACTGTTTTGCAACTTGGGGAAGGAATTAATGACAAGTTTATGAAATTGGAAGGCCATTGCATTGAATGATTGATTTATATGGGTGTTGCAAAATATTGCTATGAAGACAAAGAGTCAAAGAGTTATCTTGCTGAAATTTAAGTTACATTCAGGATGGAGCTTTCGAATTTGATAATTATCTATTGTGGCTGCTGCAATATCTGATATAAAAGTTAGTAGGAAACGATAGATAGCAGAAATGCAAAAGGAAAACAACCCAAAAACATGTAGGTTATTCTACAACATGTCACTGAAATTGATATTGTGCTTAAAAATAACAAATGAATATGAAATCTTGATAGTTTAAATATTATTTTCAAATCACAAAAAATAGCATATCATTTACTTATACACAAATTTTTCTACCAACTTACAAAATATAGATTATCAAATACAACTCTACATTTTCGTAAACTCTCATCAGCTTAACTCTCTTGATTGAAGTTGTTAGTAAATTCTCATTTTGCTATAATGACTTTTTACACAAACAGTGATTTGTTTTAGGCTAAAATGCTCTCGGGGTCTCTTATCTTTATTTAAAGTAACGAATTAGTTGTTTTCGAATCTGCAAATAGACAGATGCTGTCGAATCAACTCTGCTGAGACAGATGCTGTCGAATCGAACCTGCTGAGACAGATGCTGTCGAATCAACCCTGCTGAGACAGATGCTGTCGAATCAACCCTACTGAGACAGATGTAGTCGAAACTGCAGGGACAGATGCTGTCGAATCAACTCTGCTGAGACAGAATCTGTCGAAACTGCAGAGACAGATGCTGTCGAATCAACTCTGCTGAGACAGCAGCTGTCGAAACTGCAGAGACAGATGCTGTCGAATCAACTCTGCTGAGACAGATGCTGTCGAAACTGCAGAGACAGATGCTGTCGAATTGCAGAGACAGATGCTGTCGAATTGCAGAGACAGATGCTATCGAATCAACTCTGCTGAGACAGATGCTGTCGAAACTGTAGAGACAGGTGTTGTCGAATTGCAGAGACAGATGCTGTCGAATCAACTCTGCTGAGACAGATGCTGTCGAATTGCAGAGACAGATACTGTCGAAACTGCAGATAGACAGATGTGCTGTGAACAAAACCTGCGAACAAAGCAAACGTTAGTCAACTGGAGGCGCCTTGTGACTGCCCAGAAGAATTTATCCGCCTCAATAGCGCAAATTCCTCTAGGTACAACTGGTCTCGTCTCAGATTGCAGTAGCAACTGAGGGCTCCGAACTGGCAAGAATGGAAGTGTTTAAGCGACAGGAGATGAACCCAGGAATAATTCTGAAGGAGAGAGTGCAAGAGAGAAATCGGTTTTTCGATATATCTCAAGCGCTACTCGAGTGATGTTTATATAGGCTAAGCATATAGCTGATACCATTAAAACAACCGTTACAAATCAATTATAATATTAAAATATATGTTACGAAATTAATAGCAATAAAACGGCATAATAAAATGGCCGTTGTAAAATAAAATCGATTTAATTTCCTGTTACAAAATTAAAACGGATTTAATTTTGCAGTTACAAAATAATAAAATATTTATTGTTGCTGGTTTAATATTGCAGTTACGAAATAATAAAATATTTATTGTTAATAATAAAATTATATTTTGTAACTCCCTCACACTTGAATGCCATTATTAACAATAAATATTTTATTATTTAGATGTTGTAGAAAATGGAATTTTTGGGTAGGCTCAAGTAAGCTCAACAAATATAATATATCATTAAGTAAAATTTATTTTACATAAATTATTGTTTCACAAAATTCACTTAGAAACTTTGAAATATCACAAAATTTACAACATTAGTCCTTTATGTTTTATTCCTCCCAAATAAGTCCTTTATCTTTCAAATTTTTGACACATAAATCCTTTTCCGTCAACCTTCATCCAACTCTCTTAACAGTGCTGATGTGGCGTGCTGACTCATTATTTGATTTATATTTTTTATTCTGTTTATGCTTATGTGGCGTGCTGACTCATTAGTTAATTTAAATTAATATTTTTTTACAGCAACACAACAACATCATCAATTTGTTATTCTGTTTATGCTTCTTCTTCGTGCTGACCCATCGTGTTCGTTCCCAGCAACACAACAACAATCGTTTTCATTTCCAGTGTTTTCATTCCCAGCAATCGTTCTCTAATCAGCAGCAATTTCGTTCCCAGCAACACAACAACATCAATCATTTTCATTTCCCAACAGCAACACAGAACTGGGTTTGAAACAATTTTAGGTTTGAAATCGATTTTGGGTTTGTAATGATTTTGAATTCGGAAACGAGATGGTCTTCCAAGTTTCTTAGGTTTTATAGAATCCCCAAATCGAAATCGAAGAGATGAATGAACCGAAATCAAACCTAAATGTCATACCCTAATTTTGTCCGATCAATTAAAATCTAAAAAAAGTTCTTATTCTCATTGCGTCGCCTATCGTTTTAAACGCGCGTGTCTTTGGCACCCTCGTACAACGATTGTTTGATGCTCGTTTTATTTTATTTCGTTGTTATTATTATTTAGTCTATTGTTATTGGTGCAAAGAAATAAATAAAGAAGCTGAATGGTCAAAAAAAAATTGTCATATAATATAGTTTTTCTTTACACATATGAACCAAAGAGCAAACAAAAAAAATAGTACAAAAAATAATACAAAAATTGAAAATACAAAATCTCAAAAAAAAAAAGAGAAGAGAAAAGGGCGCAGCAGCTGCCTAGCTGCTTGGCTGTCCTTTTGATTCTTTTTTTTCTCTCTTGCTGTTGTCCTTCCTTTGACTGTCCTTTGTGCCCTATATTGCTCCAGCTGTTGTCCTTTTGATTCCTTCTCAAAATGCCGTCCTTTTTGTGCCCTAAATTTGCCCCAATTGCTGTCTGTCCTTTTTGGCTCCTCAGCACCTCATCAATCCACCTATAAAACAGTAACACAGTCATAGAAATGGGGACAGTGACTGGAAAAGCACACAAATACACAAAAAACACAAAAAAATCCATACGAATTTTAGAGTCAAAATTAGGGTTTCACACTGAAACCCCAATTTCCGAGATTCTGAAAAAGGAGAGGCAGAGGCTGAAGCAGGGAGAAGGGGCGAGTTTGCTGTTTCAAAAAATTTAAGCACTTAGGTCGGTTCCTAATCCTTTTTCTACTCATAACAATATTGTATGATTTGTCAATGAACTGATTTCCTTTGAAATGACATAACATCAGAATCAAAAGTTTTTTTAGAACATTTTTTTTTGAACTGAACGAAAGGGACAGAATGTAAGGGAATGAGACATTGGGAGAGGAGACTGAAAAAAAAAAAAGAGAAACTTTACCTCCGGCCACCGTTCACGGTGGCCTCCGCCGTAGCCTCGTCGTAGCCATCCTTTACCCCCGTCAAACGCCAAACAATCGCTGCCATCCAGCAACCACCACGGTCTCCTCCACTTCGCAACTCTACCCTCCACTACCACCACTCCCCCCTCACGGCCATCCACCACCACTGTCAAATCCTACACACCACCACTCACCCCACGACCAACGACCACCAAACCTCATCTCCTCACCACTGTCAAACACGAACCAAACGATCGATTCCCCCCACACCGTCGCTGTAAACAGCTTCGCGAGCGCCTCTGCAGCCTCCCCTCTGCGATCGATCGTCTCCGGCGAATCTTCCTTTCGCCGTCATCAAGTCACCACCCCGCCGCCATCGTAAACCATGAACCACCCACCGTCGAGCCCATTTCGTTTTCGTTGCAAACCCAGCACAAAGTCGTTGTTGCCGTCGTTGTCATCGCTTGCGCCGGTCAAGGAACGGCCGACCAGGGTCGTCGTCACCCTCGTTCTCCGTCACCACTGTTGCTCTCACCTTCCCTTCCTTTTCTTCTCCGTTTTTCTCTCTCTCTCTCTCTCTCTCTCTCTCCAGAATTCTCTGTCTCTGAGACTTGAGGGGAGAAACGGCGTTGAGATGAGGAAGTTTGTTTTTTAGGGTTTTCAGTTTAACATTTGGCTTATATACCCGTCTCCTTTTATTTATTTAATTTATTTCATTTTTTTATTCAGTTTACCACCTACACCACCCATACTTCATTATTACAACCCCACGCTTTACTCCCTACGCACCCCCGTATGGCCTATTCCCTTTTTGTTAAAAAAAAGAGCGAAAACGCAGCCCAGCCTCAATAACCAGCTGGGCACACTGTTTACACCCCTTTTTCAAAGAATACAGCCTCTGTTGCTATTCACACCTCCTTTTTAATAACACAACCCCCCTGTTAATTACACTTCTTTTTCATTATTACTATTCATTTTGTTTTTATTTACATCGTAATGCTTTCAAACTAATATTCTTTCTTCCAAATCATAAACTCACATAAAAATAGGTTGTTACTAATGGTCACTCTGAGCTTAGCTTGTTTGACCGTTAATAACAGCTTTAGTTTTCAAACGAGCTATAAGTAATGACCACTCTGAGTTTTACTTACTTGGTCATTACGAATACCTCTCCCAATTTCAAAAATAAATAAAAAACATCAAACACACAAACTTTTTCTATCTAAGAACTACATAGCTTTGATTTCTCCATCGCACCTGAGGATACGTAGGAGCAGGAGCCCACTCCTGTCAAGCACAAAAAAACTAAAATTTTTATTAAGTCTTCCTTCCTTCTCAATTTTGCAAATAATAAAAAGGGTAACCTTTCTTTTGAAAGGATATTGTGGGGTGCTAATACCTTCCCCACACATAACCGACCCCCGAACCTAAAAAATAAAGGTTTTTTCCAATGTTTTTCCTATTTAGAAAATATTGATGGCGGCTTCATTCTCAAAATGACGAAGAATCTCTCCTTCGGATTTTTCGGCCGCTACACTAAATAGAACCTAAATAAAATAAAAAATCTAGAAAAGAAGATGAACGAATCGGGAAAAAGAGATCAGAAATTAAAACGAAAACGAAATGAAAACGAAGATGAAGATTCAACAAAGACGTAAACAACCAGAATTGAAAATGAAAATGAAATGAAGATTCGGGAAGCAGATTCGTAAACAGTTAGGAAATTAAACGAAAACAAAATTAAACGAAATCAAGAAATTAAACGATGCTCTAAAACGTAAACAGATCCAGATATTAAAACGAAAACGAAATGAAAACAGATGAAGATTCAGGAAGCAACAAAGACTAAGATGAATATTCAACAACTCGGAGTTGTGGTTCTTGTTCTTCAATCGTTTCAGTTCTTCAAACCCAAAACCCAAAACTTCATCTGTGTAGTCAAAACTTCATCTGTTTCTTCAATCGTTTCATGGGGCATTCTTCATCTGTTTTCAATTTTGATTATTCGTGGCTAGATGCGTGAGTAATGGTGAGATGATTGGGATTTGGGAGGATTGGTGTGATGAGTGAAAGAAGGGATTCAACGGCAAAGGGATTCTTCATCGAGTTTGGATCCTCAACATGCTATAGAGGGTGCAGCCAATTGCAGCACCGTTAGATCTAGAGAGAGAACGGTGCAGCAATTTTCTCTCTCTAGATCTAACGGTGCAGCAATTTGCTGCACCCTCTACAGCATGTAGAGGATCCAAACTCATTCTCCATCTAGTCATTGACAAATAGTCATGTATTCTTCATCTTTTATTTTTTTTGACAACCAACAAAAAGAATTAATAATAATGAATCAGCAAATAGTCATTGACACATAAGCAAACTTAACTGCCACAGAAGCAACTTTTAACGTAGCCAAACAAAACCTGTAAAAAGGGTTAATGTTGTTATCATTTTAAACCATAAAGGACTTAATTGGGACAAAAAAGAAAAATGACTAAATCGTTACTTTAAATAAAGATAAGGGATCCCAGGAGCATTTTAGCCTTTGTTTTATATTTAATAGTTTAATATTTTTTGTTTAAAATTTAAAATATTCACTAAATGTTTATCTATTATCACTTTATATGTTTTTTATACTCTAAAAATCAAACGATTACGATATATTTTAATTTTTTTCCTATAATTATACTTTTTATTACAAATTATATTAGCATGAACCATTTTTTTTTTTATAATGTCAATCATATTTTATAGCAAATAAAATAAAAAACTTAGAGTATGTGGATAACATCTCAATTCAAGATAGGGAAAATCATGATGTTCTTGGAACATGTACCAATGGAATCATATTTACCTGAATGCAAAGAGCCAGTATTTACCTAAATTTAAGAGGTTAGTGAAGACTTAAACCCATTATCTATTAACCTGTTGGATATAAGTTTTGTCACGTTCCACTATGCCGACTTCTTAAAGTTAACATCATTCTTATTTACAAATGTTTTTGAAACTACTAAACCTCATCATTCATATTTACAAATGTTACCTTAATGTGACAACCTATTGCCTTTATGTCGGTCTTAATGTTGACTAATGCATCGACACACACAACTCATTGGTTGGACAGTGTACGAAAAAGTGACTCCAACAACATGTGAAAAAGAGACAAATATATTACTACTACTCTGATTTTTTTTGGTGATCTTACTACTACTCTGATACAATTTAATTTTTTTAACAATACTATTTTTATTTTTAAAAAAAATTATATCCATTAGGACAAATTGGTAGGAAATCAGGTGCACTTCATACAATTTATTTATTTGTAAAAAATTCAAAAATATAAGTTGCAATATATTAGGACATCATTTAATGTCCGCGTTTGAAATATAGGTTTATACTCTATTCGTCCCATAATATAGGGCCTCACTGTGCTTTTCATAGTTATCATGAAAAGTTGGTAGTGTAATTTTAATGTTAAAGTGAAACAGATATGTAAATTATCCTATAGACTCGCTTTCCAGCACTCAAGTTGCTTTAGGATAGCAGACACCGATCATTTTCATTGAAACATATATGTACAACAAATAAAGGAAAGGAAATAGATTCCTCATTTGCTCTTTTATTCGACCTTTTCTTTTGGTTTATGTCAAGCAAGGACCACATATCTGCACACCCCATCCTGCACGCAACTGCTTCTGGTAATAGGCTGGTGTACATGTCTCTTTCGAATGCATTTGAGGCATCACAATTTTTCTCTTACTTAAATATATCTACACTTCATCGAGTGTCCCTCTATTAAAGCTTTCTTACACATCCACATATTTTTTTTATATCTATCTACACTTGATCCAGTGAATTAGTTTATTTTGTATCCTTATTATCAAGTAATAGAAATTGGAATCTGTACTTTGGAGTTTTGAGACTCTAAAGTACCAAGAAGAAACAAATAAGATAAATGCGCGGCAAGGGTGAGAGGGATTACACTAGCGTGTTAAATGAAAATATTAGGCTTTTATTCAAGTACGGTACTAAAATGAAAAAAAAAATAGATAGAAGTTGGAAGTGGGATGCTAAAGGGCTTGTACCACCACCTGCTACGATGTTTGTCTTTATGTGTAACAACCTAATACTCATAAGTTTTGCCTCTCAAATAGGACCACCCAACCATTAAATAGGACCACTAGACATGACCATCTATGAATTATCACTCCTAGTAGTGCACAACATTGAACCACGCCAGTCTATAAATAATTGAGCTAGAGGGAGGAAACATGAGCACACACAAATTTATTTCCATTTTACTATAACACAAGGTTCATCACCGCTTTGAGAACCCTCTCTAGATTTTAACCCCCATCGCCACAAAACCAAAAACAACTCAATATGCCTCCTCATTTTAAGAAGCTAAAAGTTGAACAAAACACCAATAAAATACATATAGAGAAGAAGAAAACAAAGTGAGGGTTCTGCACAAGAAAGACATGGAGCGAGGGTTCTTATGATCTGGAAACCCACTTGGGAGGTAAGAGTTTGGTTCTATTTTGAGCTACAACCCATGGAGATTGATTTTCAGCATTAATGTTGATTAACAATTATGTTAAGGCAAGGCACTTGAAAAAAGAAAAATATATTATAGGTTTTTTCTCTAACCAATTATCTTTGTGCAAGTTTTCCTTTTACCTCTAGAAAAGTATCTCTGTAATGCCGTTTCTATGTTTCACGAGACCATTTTGGGTAAACCGAGGGCAAGGGGATTGAATGTCAACACACTTACCATACATGTGTATGGTAAAAAACTAAACATTGACAAGGAAAAACTGGATATCTTGGTGAAGAATAAAATTGGATATATTGATACAAAGGAAGCAATAGCTGATGATTTCATAATCGAAAAAATTGATGAATGGCTGACGGAGTTGAAAAAAGAAGAACAAAGGCCAAAAGATGCCTATGTCTTATTTCAGGAGACAAGGACTTCAAAAACAAAATAAAAGAAGTTATCAAAGTCTGACATGTGTTATTTCTACATTCTAACTTTGATAACTTCTTTTACAGCTATGTGCCCAACTTTGATAACTTCTTTTATTTTGTTTTTGAAGTCCTTGTCTCCTGAAATAAGACATAGGCATCTTTTGGCCTTTGTTCTTCTTTTTTTCATCTCCGTCAGCCATTCATCAATTTTTTCGATTATGAAATCATCAGCTATTGCTTCCTTTGTATCAATATATCCAATTTTATTCTTCACCAAGATATCCAGTTTTTCCTTGTCAATGTTTAGTTTTTTACGATACGCCCGTATGGTAAGTGTGTTGACATTGAATCCCCTTGCCCTCAGTTCACCCAAAATGGTCTCGTGATACATATAAATGGCATTACAGAGATACTTTTCTAGAGGTAAAAGGAAAACTTGCACAAAGATAATTGGTTAGAGAAAAAACCTATAATATATTTTTCTTTTTTCAAGTGCACTGCCTTAACATAATTGTTAATCAACATTAATGCTGAAAATCAATCCCCATGGGTTGTAGCTCAAAATAGAACCAAACTCTTACCTCCCAAGTGGGTTTCCAGATCATGAGAATCCTCGTTCCATGTCTTTCTTGTGCAAAATCCTCGCTTTGTTTCCTTCTTCTCTATATGTATTTTATTGCTGTTTTGTTCAACTTTTAGCTTCTTAAAATGAGGAGGGATATTGAGTTGTTTGGCTTTGTGGTGATGGGGGTTAAAACCTAGAGAGGGTTCTCAGAGCGGTGATGAACCTTGTGTTATATATAGTAAAATGGAAATGATATTTGTGTGTGCTCATGTTTCCTCCCTCTAGCTCAATTATTTATAGACTGGCGTGGTTCAATGTTGTGCACTACTAGGAGTGATAATTCATAGATGGTCATGTCTAGTGGTCCTATTTAATGGTTGGGTGGTCCTATTTGAAAGGCAAAACTTATGATTATTAGGTTGTTACACATAAAGACAAACATTGTAGCAGGTGGTGGTACAAGCCCTTTAGCATCCCACTTCCAACTTCTATCTATTTTTTTTCATTTTGGTACCGTACTTGAATAAAAGCCTAATATTTTTATTTAACACGCTAGTGTAATCCCTCTCACCCTCGCCGCGCATTTATCTTATTTGTTTCTTCTTGGTACTTTAGAGTCTCAAAACTCCAAAGTACAGATTCCAATTTTTATTACTTGATAATAAGGATACAAAATAAACTAATTCACTGGATCAAGTGTAGATAGATATAAAAAAAATACGTGGCTGTGTAAGAAAGCTTTAATAGAGGGACACTCGATGAAGTGTAGATAAATTTAAGTAAGAAAAATTGTGGTGCCTCAAATGCATTCGAAAGAGACATGTACACCAGCCTATTAGCAGAAGCATTTGCGTGCAGGATGGGGTGTGCAGATATGTGGTCCTTGCTTGGCATAAAAACCAAAAGAAAAGGTCGAATAAAAGAGCAAATGAGGAATCTATTTCCTTTCCTTTATTTATTGTACATATATGTTTCAATAAAAATGACCGGTGTCTGCTGTCCTAAAGCAACTTGAGTGCTGGAAAGCGAGTCTATAGGATAATTTACATATCTGTTTCACTTTAACATTGAAATTACACTACCAACTTTTCATGATAACTATGAAAAGCACAGTGAGGCCCTATATTATGGGACGAATAGAGTATAAACCTATATTTCAAACGCGGACATTAAATGATGTCCTAATATATTGCAACTTATATTTTTGAGTTTTTTTTACAAATAAATAAATTGTATGAAGTGCACCTGATTTCCTACCGAATTTGTCCTAATGGATATAATTTTTTTTGGAAAAAAATAATATTTTTAAAAAAATTAAATTGTATCAGAGTAGTAGTAAGATCACCAAAAAAAATTAGAGTAGTAGTAATATATTGGCTTAATTACAGTTTTGGTCCCCCTATTATGACCAACTCACGATTTTGGTCCCCAAAGTTTTAATTTGACGATTTTGATCCCCCTATTTTCCCAATTTGTAAAATCAAGGTCCCCCTTCTTAATTTGGTCAAAATTAAAACTGTATTTTGACTTTTATCCTACGTGGCAGTCCACGTGGGGGGAGGGGTTGAAGAGGAACAGTGCCACGTGGACTGCCACGTAGGATAAAAGTCAAAATACAGTTTTAATTTTGACCAAATTAAGAAGGGGGACCTTGATTTAACAAATTGGAAAAATAGGGGGATCAAAATCGTCAAATTAAAACTTTGGGGACCAAAATCGTGAGTTGGTCATAATAGGGGGACCAAAACTGTAATTAAGCCTAATATATTTATCTCTTTTTAACATGTGGTTGGAGTTACTTTTTCGTACACTGTCCAACCAATGAGTTGTGTGTGTCGATGCATTAGTCAACATTAAGACCGACATAAAGGCAATAGGTTGTCACATTAAGGTAACATTTGTAAATATGAATGATGAGGTTTAGTAGTTTCAAAAACATTTGTAAATATGAATGATGTTAACTTTAAGAAGTCGGCATAGTGGAACGTGACAAAACTTATATCCAATAGGTTAATAGATATGGAAACGGATCCACTGACGTTAACGCGGGAACGTGAGGATGCAGTTCCACATTATCCCAACGTTGGGATACAGTATAGCGGGAAATTTATTATAAAATAATTCCACTTAATGATGACAATACTGCTACAGTGGGACCCATTCCACTTAATTCCACTGGTTTCACATTATCCCAACGTTGGGATACAGTAGGAAGGAAACTGCACCCTCACGTTCCCGCGTTAACGTCAGTGGATCCGTTTCCAATAGATAATGGGTTTAAGTCTTCACTAACCTCTTACGTTAAGGTAAATACTGGCTTTTTGCATTCAGGTAAAGTTTCTTCGCACGATTCACTTAAGACCCTAAAAGAGGATTTAAGTATTCAAAGTCATAAAGAACAATAAAATATAAATTAGAGTCATAAATTACAGACTTAAAAATAACCCAGAAATTAGAGAAATTCTTATTTTGAGTCTTCAATCTCCTTTTTCTGCTCCAAAGCTCTCTCAGTGTCAATAACAGTACCCAATTCCTCAATCTCTCTCTTCCACGCGTTGCAGTCCGTGTGCAGTTCCTTCTATTCTATGTGTGTGGTGTACGGCTTCTATTTCCTATTTGCGGCTCCTTTCCCTGTCTGGTTGGTGCGTTCCTTCTTTATACATGCTTGCCGAGGGTTGAGTAATTGAATTGCTTGCTAATCACGTGTGCTAACCCCTCCTCAATCCTTCTTGGCCTTTCCTTTCGTAATGCCCAAGTGTGGGCTTTTAATTGGCTTGGGCTGCATACTTCTTGTGAGTTAATGGGCTGGATGCTTCAAATTGGCCGTGGGCCATTTCTTTCGTTAGATGGTTGCTCCTTTAAGGGATTTTTTTTGTACCCCCATCAACTCTCTTCTACCCCCACACATTATCGTAATCCTGAAAATACCACTGACATAAATAACAAAAATTGACTTTTGGAAGATTCTCTGGTGGGGGACCACTTTATCTGGTAATCGGATTTACCTAAATGCAATGTAAATCCGATTAGCTTTAAATATGAAATAAATACAGACGCACAAGTCAAATCGGATGTATCAAACTGACAGATAAATCCAATTTGACCATTTAATTTAGTATAGAAAGTGAATTTTTAATTAATCGGATTTAGCTAAATCCGATGCGCAACCGGATTTACGTAAATCCACTTATATCTTTTAATGAATCGGATTTACCTGGATGGGGGTATATCCGATTTTGAAAAATACAAAGCGGATTTAAGTTTGAGGTACGCAAATCCGATTTGTTTTTTTTTTTTTTTAAATTAATTTCTATATAGCTGTTGTTCTATTTTGAAACAGATATTCACCCGCATACAGAGTCGCAGGTTGTTTATTTCGTGGTAGACACTACAGAGGCATTCTGGACGGAGAGGGAATATTTTTCAAACTAATTTTCTTAATCAAAGTTTGGTAGATATTTAATTAATTAAGTACGCAACATTTTTCTATTTTTTCTATTTTGTAGATATTTTCTACACGCGAGGATGTAGAAGAGTGGGCTAACGCGGTTGGGAGGCGTATTGGAGTTGTGGTTACATTGAGAGCTACTTGTACAATACGTCATGGGGGTTGGCGTGTGAATGTTAGGTGTGGTCTTCACACACATGAGTTGCTTACTACCCCGGTCTGGCCGACAGCTTTTGGTCGTTTAACTAAGCCGCAGAAAGCTATTATTAATGAGCACACTGATCTGAATGTTGCCCCGAAAGATTGTCTTACTGCTTTGAAGAACCATTATCCGGACAACGTCACTTCTCTTCCTCAAATATATAGGCAGCTAGTGTTACGCCTATAGGTCTTCTAAGAGGGGTCCTAGAACGGACATTCAGGAGCTTTTGAGATTGATTGAGTCGCAAAATTATTTATGTTGGAGCAGAAAAGTTGAGGGTTCCGATGTGGTCAGTGACATCATGTGGGCGCATCCAACTTCTATTAAATTATTCCGGTTATTTCCAAATGTTCTTATTCTTGACACCACCTACAAGACCAACAAATACAATCTACCTCTATTGGAGATTCTAGGAGTTACTTCAACGGAGTTAACTTTCTCGGTTGCTTTTGCCTATATTTCACACGAGCTTGGAATTCATTTTACTTGGCCATTGCAGCAACTAAAAGAATTATTTGACTTGCACGGGCTTCAGCCTCAGGTATTCTTGACTGACAGAGATCTTGGTCTTATGTCCGGTATTCTTGATGTCTTTCCTTCGGCTACAAATTTGTTATGTTCTTGGCACGTGACTAAAAATGTGAAAGCGAAGATTAAAGAGTTGGTGCACGTGGATAGGCAAAAGGACGTCCTCTCTCTTTGGCAAAACATTATTGATTCACTTGACGAGTCAGAGTACTCAGCTCACTTGAAGATTTTTGAGGACTCCTGCGTTGATTTGCCCGCTCTTATTAAGTATGTGCATGACACGTGGTTGACAAAGCATAAGGAAAGATTTATCTTGGCATGGACAAACCAGATCCCACACTTCGGGAATCAGACCACCAATAGGTACTTTGACACGTGTTTAGTATTTTTATCGTAGTTTAAAATTTTTTGACACGTGTTTAGTATTTTTATCGTAGTTTAAATTTTTTTGACACGTGTTTAGTATTTTTTTCGTAGTTTAAATTTTTTTTGACACGTGTTTATTGTTATTATTTAAGAGTCGAGTCTGCTCATTGGATTTTGAAGAGACATTTGAGGACTTCTGGAGGTGACTTGTCTAAGTCTTTTAAATCTATGCATGAGATGCTTACTCTTCAATTTGATAAAGTCATCAGGTCTTTTCAAAGAAGCATAAACCGTATTGAAGTGGCTTCCAATACTCCTTTGTTTAAAAAGCTTCGCGGTGTTGTGTCTTTAAATGCTTTGGATCTTATTGTTAAAGAGTTTTCAAAACTGACATCTGGGGTTGGATATGACAAAGCCGGCTATGGGTGCATTATTAGAAAGACACATCTTTTTCCTTGTGCTTGTGAGCTAGGTGTGTACCATGTCTCCGGTACTCCTATTCAGTTGGATGTTGTAGACGACCATTGGAAAAATTTGAGTTTGGATTCTATAGATGATAAATTCTCCCAAGAAAAATCTGCTAAGACTGTGATATTTCTTACCAAATGGAGATGATTTGGGCGAGATATAATCGTATGACTCCTGAGGAGAGATTTGTCCTCAAGAAACAACTTAATGAGCTTGCATTCCCTACCACTTCTTCAATGGTTGCACCACCATTTAAAGTTAAAATAAAAGGTGCACCAAAGAAGAAAAACAGAAATTATATGATGTCAAGCGTGATCCTTCTGGGTAGGAGCATGTGGATGAGAGGATGAAATAGACTCAAGAATCTGGGACTTCTTGTAAAAATTCATCACAGCGGTCTTCTTGTACAAAATCATCACAGTGGTCTTCAAAGCTATCTCAGAGTGTTTCTAAAAAATTAACACAGCAGGGTGAGACTAAATTCAATTTACCGTCGGTTCCTCATCACGTGCACTCTTATGTAGAAAAAATTATTGATGTTGAAAGGGATGGTATTGTGGGTTCTGAGCAGTAGCGGTTGGTCTCGATCTTGGTGAGGATAGTTGGCCTATAATTAGGCAAGATTTAATCAAAGAAACAAAGGAGAGGGAGCAACTATATACTTACATGTTTGGAAAGGACACACTTGCAGTGCTTAGAAAAGCGCTATCCATTGAATACCCCGGTTTTCAGAAGGAGGATGAGTGGTTGAGTTTGCCTGAGATGGGGTACTTTATAGCTACTAAGTATAATGTGGCCCTAGCTCAATTGTCTTTAGATATGAATTTTACTTATCTTCCTTTGAGAGGTAGTTATTCTTCTTCTAAGTATAAAATCATATCTATTCTGAACGTCGGGAATATCCATCGAATGCATATTTCGATCTCGCCTGTCTGTCCGTTGCCTCCAGTTGCTTTGATGCGGTCTCATAATCGATCAGACGAATCTACTTCATGGTTGGATCCTTATACCGGCCGCTTTGCCCTTTGGCAGTCTACCGCTTTGAAGATGCCCCGTCTCCCTCCCATGATTCCGATGATTTAGATTGACATTTCTTGTATTTATTATTGTACCCACATTTTGTAATTATTTATCCATATATATATGTATTATATATCCAACAAATTAAATGTTTTAATTTTTTTACAAGTCGGATTTACCCTGGTAAAGGGTAAATCCGCTTTTGAATTTAACAAAGCGGATGTACCCCCACAACAGGTAGATCCGACTTCATAAAGAGACAAAGCGGATCTACCCGTTGTGGGGGTACATCCGCTTTGTTAAATTCAAAAGCGGATTTAGCCTTCTATCAGTATATCCGATGCGATTTTTTTTTAAATTTAATCGGATCTAGGTAAATCTGCCTTTGATTAATCTCAAATCGGATTTACCTATTTATAAGTAAATCTGATTGAGTCAAAATTATGGGGGGTATTTTGAGATTTTTATATTTGATGGGGGTATATTGTGATGTGGTGGGGGTATAAAAAAAAGACCCCTTTTTAATTGTTACTCCAATTGTGTAGCAATTGTAATTTCTGGCCCACATCCTAAATATATATAATTTAAGTGGCTTTAAATTGGACAATTATTCTTTTTATCTTTTCTTCCTGTTTGCAAAATATTAAGCAAATTAGGTTAGTGATTTACATAATTGATATATAACTACTCTAAAAGTGATTTAATTGTTTTATATTTTATAATAGGATTTAAAATAATATTCTAATGAAATTTTTAATCAAAACTAGAGAAAATATGCATATGAATTTTGAATGTGTTAAAGGGCTACCCGCGGATTTGTCTCCCTATTTTATCAATTCCACAATTTTAGTCCCTCCATTTTTTTTTGAAGTTTTGCTCCCTTAGTTTTATCAAATCCGCCATTTTAGTCCTCCCCGTTAAATTGCCGTCTAATTTTTGCGGAAATGTGGATGTGGTAAGGTAGTGATGTGGTTGTTGCGTGTTGTGCCTACGTAATCATTGGGTGTTAATTTTTTGCAATTCATAATAATTTATCTACTTTGAATGACCGCCACGTCACCACCATACTGCCACATAGAGTTGGGGGACCAAAATTGCGAAAAATAAAAATTGAGGGACTAAAATTATGGATTTGATAAAATAGGGGAACTAAAAGTGCAGTTAAGCCTATTTTAAACTGGACCAAAAATACTTATTTCTTCACACTTTGTGTGTTAGATTTTCATTGTTAGATTCTTAGAAATTAAAAAAAAATTATTAAGGGAGGAAAGCGTAGATTTTAACATAAGGGAGGGGGGAATGTAATTCAAGCTTCTCTCAAGGGAGGGGAGTTTAATTCTTTCTATTATGTTTTGCATATAAGAGGAGATGGGAGTGTATATTTTAAGGCTAGTGCTCTCGGGGTCCCTTATCTTTATTTAAAGTAACGATTTGGTCATTTATCTTTTTTTTTGGTCCCAAATTAGTCTTTATGTTTTAAATTTTTGACACATAAATCCTTTTCTGTCCCAAATCAGTTTTTTATGTTTTAAATTTTTAACACATAAATCCTTTTTTTTTACACATAAATCAACACTGTTAACGGAAAATGATTTATGTGTCAAAAATTTGAAAGATAAATGACTTATTTGGGACAAAAAAACATAAATGACTAATTCGTTACTTTAAATAAAGATAAAAGACCCCGGGAGCACTTTAGCCATATTTTAACATAAGAGGAGAGGAAAATGTAATTCAAGAGTGTAGTGAGGGGGTGGAGAGTGTTGTTTTGAATTTGTTTTTGTCTATAGGCTGCTGGCTTGCTAGTGCAGAGGCGTGTTTGATCTGTTGAGATGCAGAGGCATGCTTGACCTGTACGAAGGGTTGAAGAGGCGCGTGCCTGTAGTTTGTTTCTTCATGGGAGGAGGGTGACGAAAGAAAACAAATTCATGTGAGTCGAATAATTTTTATTTTTTTAAAAAAAGAGTCATGTGGTGTATTATTGACCATCTGATTTAGATTCAAAGCAACATGATTTGAAGAAAGGCATAGTACCAAATCTGTTACCAGTGGCTCATTTTGGTGAAAGAATGGAAAATATGATAAAAGAGCTATAAACTCTTAGCTCAAATTAGAAGATGCCTTCTATACATTTTTTAAATATAAAAGAGAAAAATTGAGCGATTGCTTTAACTAACTATCTTAAGAGTTGAAACAAATTTAAAATAAGAGTTAAGAGTTACAACAATGTATTCACCAAAAAAAAGAGTTGAAATAATGTTAAAAAATGCACTTAGTTCATTCTTAAGTGTGCATTTTCATAATATAAACTGGAATGTGCAATTAGTAATGGTTCTTGCTTGTGTTTTGTATCCCACTTAGAGCTAAGTTCGTTATGTTCATAGTAGCTCAGTTTTCATTGTCCAGAGAGCTATTTTGTGTTATTCTTTGGAAGTAGTTCTTGTGTGTTAAAAGCACCGACAACACATTTCCTTTGCCAAAGGTTGCCATTTTTTCTCTTCAATATATTCAAGTGAACCTTCAATCAAAAGCCAAGACATGCAATTAAGCACTCCAAAAAAGTCCTATAATTATTATTAATTTTTTCAAGAAGAGAGGGATCTGAATCATCGCGGCCATTCATATCCCATATTAATTAATGTAAAAACGACATAAGAAATCGTGCTAAATAACACTGCATTAGGAAGGGACAGGAAGAATGAAGGCAATAGCACCTGATCAATTTGTTTGCCCAAAAAATGTGTCCCTAGCATCTACATTGGTAGTTGTTATTTTCTAAGAAATGAGGGATGCAAATAGGGCCGAACTAGGTTTTGCATGGTCTGGGTCTGGCCTATGTTGAAAGTGTTAGGCCTAAGCCTGACTTGTGGCCTGTCGTAGGCTCATTTTTAGGCCTGGTCTGGCCTTATTGCAAGGCTGCTAAGGCCTGAAAGCATGTTTAAAAGCCTATTTCACCATTTTTTATGAAAGCCTACGACCTTTGACTGGTGTATGTTTTTGTAAATAGACTAAGAAGCTAATATGCCAGTGAAATTAAGTTCTATTTTATATGACATCCAATTTAAATTATGTTTTATATTATAACTTTAAATATGTCAAAAAATCAATGTATGTTGATATGTTTAAATTAAAATGAAATATTAGAAAAATTTATGATTTAACATAATATACTAAATTTAATATAATAACAATAATATTAATAAAAACATTTTTTATATTTACTTAAATAGGCCGGCCGCCGACCTAGTAGGCCTAAAAGGCTTTTTCGATAGCCTGTAGCCTGACCTTTTTAGCTAAATAGATTTTTTAAAAAGCCTTAGCATGGTCTATTTAAAAAAAGTCTGGCCTGGCCTGGGCCTAACGTAGATTGGGTCGTAAGCCCCTGTCGGATGACCTCGCCTATTCCCACCCCTAGATGCAAAAGAACAAATTACCAATGTAATCTCTCCAACAATTAAAGCTCATCTAATTAAACCCACTTTTTTATGTATTGTGTCTCGAAAAACTTTTGTTTTTAATGCAAATGGGACACTAACTAAATTAATGCAGACGATCAATAAACGGAGAGTTGTGTATAAAGTAACGTGCCATGCATTAAGATTGCAATGGGTAGCGAAAGGAAAACAAATAAAGGGTCAATTGGGAATATAAATGCTCCAAATGAATAATCATATAAAAAAATGGAAGAGACAAATTATAAACAAATCATTCATAAAGCCAATGAAAATAATATCAATTAAGAGATCACTAAATAGATATACTATACGGAACTCCTTTTCCAGTGACTCCAGGACCTGAAAATGGTTTCATTACCTCATAAGGCACTATCCCAGCTCCATTTCTATTCTTCAAATTACTATCTGCATTCCTTGAGTCTATTATACCTTCAATATCCTTTAATCTCCTATTAAACTTTTCAAAAGCTGCTTTTATAGTTGAATTCTCAGCCCATAATGGCTCTATATACTGCCCCAAGTACTCTTCATCTGGTGAATGATATGATAATAAGTTCAAAATGGTCATCACCAAAGTTGCTTGAATTTGTGATGGAAAACACTCTAAAAGGATTTGTTCAGGTTTGTTTAGAAATTTTTCCCATTCTTCTTTAGTAGGATCTTCTGTAGGCATTTTGTTTCTAGCAATTGTGGGTCGATTAGGGAAATAGCCTCCATAAGTATATTGTGCAAAGTTTGTAGCTGAATGATGAGCTGATGATATCCATGCTATAGTGGCTATGATGTCAATAAGATCATTTGGTGTTTTAAGATTTGGCCACCATGGTTCTTTAGATTTATCACCATGACCTACTGTTCTAATTTCTGTCCACCATGCTTGAAGCTCTTTGTCACTTTCTATGATGTTTTCACTTGGATAGTAATGATTGACATAATCTGTGACCCATTGTTTAATGGCATCCCATATAAGGAGACCATCATTAGCAAAAGGGTAGTCTTCAATTGCCAGCTTTAGGCCATGTGGTGCATTTGGATCTACTTCAGCCATTCCTCTAAAAAAACAATAACAATTTACATTAGCGATAACCTATGTAGCACTGACACATTCAGTTGAAGACATGTTCAGTGTTCGACACGTATCATATCAGACACCGACATTGACATCGACACTTCAATTACTTGTGTTTTTCAAATTAAAACCGGTGTCTAGTACGTGTCAATGTCGTGTTTGGTGTCTGTGTCTGTGTCGGTGCTTCAACTCTCAGTGTTTTTCCCAAAACAAAAGTAACACAAAAAACATGAAATATACTATAGACATTACCTATGAATTAGATCATTTGGTAGTCCTTGCAAATCAAATTGCCAAAGCTTATCATATGCCATAGAGGTTAATTCCATTGAATATTTTCTAGTGAAGAATGAGAGCTCAATGACACCATTTGCATTGATAAGTACTTCTCGACCTAGTGAGTTGATATTCAATGTATATCTGAGATGTGGATGCAGTAACTTGTAGATTGGATGTATGGTACTAAGTTGTCTATTTGTTGCAATAACAAAGGGTTCTACAACACAGTGAGTTCTCAACCTATAAAAATCAACAATTTAATTATTACATATACAATGTTAGCATTAGACTTCACACTCACATCAACTAATTGGTTGATTTGTCATAAATGCATGGAAAAAGAAAATACTATCTCCAGTCCACTTTATAAGATACAGTACAGTTTTTGGTTCATTGAATTACTGATGTTATTCAATGAACCAAAAACTGTACGGTCTCTTATAAAGTGGACCAGATACATCAGTTATTCAATAAATCAAAAACTGTACTATCTCTTATAAAGTGGACCGGAGATAGTAAATATGATTGCACTCACCAATGGCTTATAAGTTCATGGTAACCAGCATCATGGGCAAGAACATGAGCTTTGGCAAGCCTCCAAAGCCAAAGATTAGTTGAATCAGAAGCAGGTGTGAATACTTGCTTCCATTGTGGTTTGTCACCTATAATTGGTCTAGTGAGCTCAATAGCTAGTGGTTTTAATGTGCCTTGTTTGGTGAGGAAGAACAATGTTCTTGATCCATACAATGTGGTACCCTCTATCTCTCTCACTTTGCTTACATATGGTAAATATAAATCATGGTAGTCTAGTATAAACAATTTTTTCTCTTTAATGGCCTGCATGTACACTCAAATCAAATAAGTTATAATCATAACATAATCTGAATGCAATTAAATCATTGATGTTTAATACCTCTTCAACTGTGGCATAACCAATTATCTGAGACTCAATAATGACTTCTCTAGTGATAGCTGATTCTGGTGGACCATAGATTTGGGGTTCTAGTTTACTTCTCAGAGGCCATTCCTACACAATGAATACAAGGGAAATAAAACATAATTCTGAGCATCTATAAAACACTGAAAGTCACAAACATTAGACACGACACCAATACACAAAGACACGACACGGATACACAAACACTAGTTTTAGTTTGAAAAATACAAATAATTGAAGTGTCAGTGTTGGTGTTGGTGACCAACAAAAAACATGTCGGACACCGAACACATCTTCAATTGGAAGTGTCGGTGTTAGAGAGCTGAGCATAGATTATCTATTAAAAGTAATACAAAATGTTTGTATTTATTCTTGCCTTGACCAACTGGAGGCTATTAGGGTTGGCCCCCGCCAAAGTCTCCCTGGCAAATTCCTGATCTGATAGCCAAAAGAATTTGTCCCCTGCAATTGATGTAATAAGTATATGGTTGGCATTAACAAAATAAAAAAGAAAGCTAGCTCTTATATATGTGCTTACTTTTAACTGCTTCTGGAGTATCAAAGCGCAAAAGGTTTTGCCTATCATTATCAGCCTTAATCAATTTGGGAATGACTCTTTGGAACAATGATAAACTATTAGAATCAAGAGTTGATGGTAAATTAATTCCTTCTTTGTAAAGTGTGTCTATGTCTTCAAAGCTGACAAATCCAAGATCTTGGTCAGTAAGAATTGCATCTAAAGATTCCAAAACTGCTCTTAGTCCTGAAGATATTGTGGTTGCATCGAATTGTGTTTGCTTTATCTCAGCAAATGCCTCATCACGAGGAACATAGAAACTTGAGACCCTCTTTTCATATGATGGATCTATACAACACAAAATAAACAAAACATGGTGTTATAATTAAGCAGATAGAAGTGTAAAACTAACGGTTCTTTATTATCTAATTAACTACTAATATTTGCTTATAATAAAGAACTAAAATGAAATTAATGTATTACATAGAGCGAGTAGATAACCTGCATTAGAATGCTTTCGACCAGTACGACATCGTCTTGGATAAGGATACTGTTTGGAGCCACCAAGAACAGGTCTTTTGAGGTCAATACTAGTGTTAGGGTCTCCAAGGTCGTTGTACACATCATAGTCATATATTCTATCTGAGCTTTTTCTCTCTCCTTCTCCATTCCCTTTCAACAGCACTAGCTCCTCTTCTCTCAGCCTTGTCAATCCACTAGGTGTTTGTGATGGCAAATATGACTGTCACATCACATGCATGGTAAAGAGTATAAAAGCAGAATCAAAATTAAGCTAATAAGTAAAAACAACTCATAACATATATGGTAATATTATTTTATTTGATTATTATGAATATTTATTTAGAATTACCTTGTTAGTGAAGAAGAGTCTCTTGAAAGGTGGTATATCATGGTTGGACTGAATCCATGATTCACAGCTAAAGTAAAGAGGGCCATTGCGGAAGCCATCAAGGACTATGCTGTATATAAATACCTCTCTATCCAGCTCATTCTCAACCAAAACAGCACCTACATTCCCAAAGTCTACTGGTAACTCAAATGTGGCCTCATACTGAACTTCGTTCACCTTTTTCTCTGTCTCACGTGCTGTTCCTTTTATTGTCTCTCTTTGGGAGTTCGTTTCTTCATTTATTTATACAAAAAAAAAGGTTAATTAGGGGAAAAAAAGTCATACATTTATGTTGTCAAATAATAACTAAAATTAATGTTGTCAGCAATAATTTTTAAATCAATTTATGTCATTTAATATGTTTTTCTATAATATTCAAGATGGAGTTTTTAGCGACAGGATTTAGTTTTTGTCAACTTAGACAAAATGACAAATAAATACTATACTCACTATTACACGTTCACACTAGGTTCGAACATAAGAGCTGACGTTCTCATGTCGCTGAAATTACAAACATGATCAGCGATGTAAACTTTAGTGACATGATCTCTCATGTTTCTTTTTTGTCACATTATAAAATTGACTTTTATAATAATACATCAACAGGCTGAGTGATTTGAACTTCACCCTTCATTTTGTATCGTCACGAAAATCATTTCTCTCATTAGAAACAAGATATTATCGGCATATATGGAAGCAAAGAAATGAAACTTACTTGGATCAAGCTCAGCACTCACAAGCTCCAAAACCAAGTGTTTTTTCCCAAATAAACCACCAACAATATTCTTCAAAAAGCTACCATCACTTTGCTTCACACTCACTAACCCTTTTACAATCACATTACCATCATTACCACTTCTTGCCATAACAATTGATCTCATGCACGGAAACTTACACCCTATCCCTATGTTAACCTTTTTCTGTCCTCTAGCACTTAGGTTTAGAGAAGAGTACTTCGTCTTCAAGAACCAACTATTTCTTTGGCATCTTTGAGATTTTTTCTTGCATATATAGGAAGGGGAAAATGCACTGTTATTAATGATGAATGATCGATGAACATGTGGGTTGTTCAAAAGTATCATGGTATTTATTTTATATCCAATCTCCATAGATATCGCGGTGTCACAATATATATCATTTATCTACGTTGGGACCAGCTAGCTACGGACTCTTCTTATAGTCTATATAGGGGAAAAATGAGCGAGATAGTGTACCAATAAGATATTTCAAGGAGGCACTTAATTCTTTTTGACATATTTGTCACCACAAACCTTGATGATAATGCTATATAGTTGGCATTATTACTTAATTTGTACATGGTAGCTGTCACCTATACGTCGGTGTTTAGATGAGATTAGGGTTGTTGGAATTCACCGAGGAAGAAGAGGTGTCGAAGAGTGAAAAAGAGTGTCGAAGGGAGAGGTCGAAGAGTGAGGGGAGACGAAATTATTAAAACTCAGTAATAGAGAACTAATGAATTTTTATTCACACTGTTGTATAAGTTTGTACAAAGGATGTATTACTTATACTAGTTGACTTGTATCACCTAACTATGGTTACAACTAACAACTGTTTTTAACCCACATTGGTTAACAGTTTTTACAACAACTAACAAACAATGTTCAACTAACTAACAACCACCTAACAGATTTTAGCTAGATTGAATTATTACATTTCACAATACACTTCCCTAATTCAAACTTGCTAAACTGAACATTCCAATTCTGCTCCTCATGTCTTCAAGCTTGCTGAGTTTCAAGGCCTTTGTCAGCACATCAGCCAGCTGTTCATCAGTTTTGCAGTGCTTCACCTCTAGTGTGCCTTTACTCACTTGATCACGTAGGAAGTGGTACTTGATCTCTATGTGTTTGCTCCTCCCATGAGCAATGGGATGCTTGGCCAAGTCTATGGCAGACTTGTTGTCGATTCTTAGCTTCATCACACCTTCATTCTTCACACTACAAGAATAAAGCTCATTTCCTGCCAAACTTTCCGACGAAAATATACTCCGTCGCAAATTGCGACGAGTTTGCGACGAAATGTTCGTCGCAACCGGTCAGGTACAATTCTCACTCAACATTTCCGACCAAAATATATTTCGTCGCAAATTTCCGACGGACACTTTCGTCGGAACCCACTAAATTTCCGTCGGAAACCATGAGACACAAATTAAAACAAAAGAGAACCCTCGAAGGCTCATTTCACTCTCTTCCTCACAAACAAACCCTCGAAGGCTCTCTCACTCTCTCCTCAAACCAGCAGCGCCTCTCCTCCACCACTCCTCCCTCTCTCAGCGCCTCTCCTCCACCACTCCTCCCACTCTCCTCCTCTCCTCTCTCACTCGACCGTCTTTCACTTCTCACTCTCTCACCTCACTTCGGCCTCTTCCCTCCTCTTCCCTCATCCTCCACTCTCCTCCTTCAACCTCTTCCCTCCTCTTCCCTCAACCTCTTCCCTCCTCTGCCCTCTTTCGTTCAGTTCAGACTTGTTTCTTCAAATCCCTAACTTGCAAATGAACCCTAAACCCCCAAATCCCTAAATCCCCAAATCGCATGCTACGTTCTACCCACAATCGTTTGGTTACCACTCAACCCACAAAATCTGCTCAATCTTTCCCTTCCTTCGAAAACATTTTGCGTTTTGCGTTTAGTTCAGACATGTTAGTTTTGCGCTTTGCTTCCAACCATTTTGCAAGGTCAGGTATTTCTTCGATTTTCCTCTTTTTTCTGCAAGTTAATTTGTTTTTTCTTTTCGTTTCTGCAACCCCTGTGGGTTGATTTGCTAGTTGTAGATTTTTGCTTGTTAATAGCTTGATTTGGTCCTAAAATGGTTTCGGTGGCCTTATATTGTGGATTTCATTTCTTCTGCATGTTTGTTTGACCAGAAAAGAAATGCTTCAGCTTCAGCTTTGTTTGTCCATTTCTTTGTGTCACCTTGAGGTGCTGGATATGATCGTTTTAAAGGTTGTAGGAAGGTGCTGAGGTTGGAGAGGAGCTGGAGGTGGTTATAAGGTAGATAGTGTTTATATTGAAACTTGAAAAAAGAAAGGCTTATTTACAAGAACTACACTTTTAAAAGAATAAATATACATGTTAAAATGTGCAAGTTTGTGTTGAAAGTATATCATTTGAGAATAATATGATTTTGTGTACTTATAGTCTTTAGTTGTTGTTCTATGTTACTCTTTATAAATTGTGATTTTCTTTGTTGCCATAATAATGTTGATTCTGATTGCTGTTTGAATATGGGTTTTAGGTGGCTAAACTTGTGAAATTTTGGGTGCATCTTCTATGAATTTTTGAAGTTTTGCTTCCTAAGCAAATTGCTTCAAAAAGATGCATATTTGCTAAAGCAGTTCCATTTGAATCTGTTAAGGAAGTTGCTTCTCGGTTTGGAGGAATTGTTGAGGTATATCAATCTCGCTTTTATTTCTGTTTTACTGAAACGTTACTTATCATTGATTGTCACTTGCAATTTCTGGTAAGCAATGTGGTAAATGAAGTCCTAGAAAAACCTTAGAACTAATGCAACCTTTCGTCATCAACTCTTTTATTTTAGCTCTTCAATGATAGATTTGGACTGACATAATCATATTCTTATGTATGGGGTATTGATGATCTTTGGCCATGCCTCACATACTTGAGTCAATAGTTGAAGGTGAAATTTGATTGCAAAATGTTGTCTTTTACTACTTATGCAAAGAGTAATGCAAGTCAGTACTATGTAGCTTACTTCCATTGTTATTGGTTGAGCACAAATAAGGCTCTAATTGTGTGAAGTGTTTGAATCATAATGTTAAGGGGTCTGGTGGGACTGTTTTGATTTTTTTGGTGGTTATGTATTTGATCTCAATTTTTATCACTTAATTGAGCCGGCAAAAGTAATGTGTTTCCTTCCTTCTGTGAAATGTATGCATTTTTCAATTAGGAACTACTAATATGGAAGTTGAAAACAAGCTACTGGGTTTTTAGTTATATAATGTGTAGTTGCTTTCCAATAATATATACATTGATTTGTTTCCTAATTACTCTTGACAATATTGAAGAACATCTATCTCTATCATAATCCTACCTGGCAGTTAAGTCTATTGTAATACTTCATCATTTTGGTCTTGGGAATTTCGCACAATAGATTACCAAGAAACATTAGTAGTCAATTTTGATTTGCTTTTTCTTTCTCCCCTAGCAGCAATTCAATGGAAGTTAAAGTGATGGAGCCCCAGGATGCAGAAGAGATCCATAATTGTTTGATCAAGCTGGTAAATTCATTTTTCCTTATCTTTAGTTATTTTTGTTTTTCTAATTGACTTCAGTATCAATACCAATTATGTTGATATTATGTTACAGAGAAGTAACCCCAAAAGGCGAAGGGATAAGGTTTATGTTGGCTGTGGAGCAGGATTTGGTGGTGACAACCTTTGGCTGCTCTTAAGTTGCTTCAAAGAGTTAAAGAACTCAATTATCTGGTCCTTGAATGCTTGGCGGAGCGTACTCATAGTATGTGTTTCATGGTTAAACAAATTCATTTTGTCATTTTAACTTGAGTATGTTTTTGATTCATCACTGTAGTTTTCATTCCTTTACATGAGCTTATAGTTCCTGATGAATTTTATTTTCTTGTAATGATATATGGTATATGCTTGGTCTCAGCTGCTCAGGAATAATTATTCAGCTTTTATCTATGTTTTTGACCTATCCAACAACTGCACCTTCTTGTCATACATTTTTCTAATCTTAACTTGCTGGCTGTTGTAAAATTTTATGTGCAGTTTCTAACTGGATGAGTACGCTGCTGCCTCTTGCTTTGGAAAGAGGAACTTGCATAATTGCGAATATGGGTGCTAGTAAGAATTGTTATTGCTGCATTTAATGGATCACATAATTGTTGATTATCAAAATATATTATAAGGAGAATGAATCTTAATATTGCTGCATTAAATGTCATGTTTTATTTTGTTAGGATGTATTCAACCTACTACCAAATCTTAATGTTGCTGATTTGATCAAGGCTTTTGCAGGTTAAGATGTGAATTAATGTTAAGTATGAATGTACTTATGTTGTGCTTTTTAGATTGTTGATCCTTGTGCTCATTGTGCAGTGAAAACGAATGATATGATGATAGTAATATACCTATCATCTCTTATTAAAAGTGTAATTGCACTCCATAGCTTGATTGACAACAAGGTGAGATTACACTATACTGAATCAAACTGCTAGTATTCGTTATTGTTGTTTGCTGATTTTGGGTTTATCTTTTGGGGTTGCTATATATTATTGAAGTAACAAGTTTAGAAATGTATGAGCAAAAATCAATTTAGAGTCCTCCTTTAGGGCTTATAGCTCTGTTTCTAGAGCTTTCAGTCAGGTAGTTTGCGATTCTTTGTTTGGAATTAACATCTATTTAGTATCTAGGCCTTGATAGATGAGTTAAGTTTGTCCAGTGAAATCATTACTGTGATTTATGTCTCTTAACATTTAAATTATATTGCTGTGATATATGTCTCCAACTTTGAAATTATACTACTATTTCTATGCCACTGATGGAACAAGTAGCTGTTGTAAGGAATTCAATCCAGGAGATAACTCCCATCTTCTGTTTGTCCATTTTGGTCAGGCACTTGGATCATAAAAATGTTGTCAAGCAACCTATCCTTCAGATTGATATTATTAACACCACCACGCAGCTTGCGCAAAATCAAAGTTGGACACTCTGAGGCAAAAGGTAATTGATATTGATACTGAACTTCCTGTGAATTTCTTATGTAATAGTGACACATTAGCTGTTAGTCTTTTATTACTTTGCCAATTAATCTAATTACTGATTTTCTTAGGGAAGTCATCTACTATGGTTTTGATCACGGCTTTCCAGCCTGTTTGTTGCCGTCGAAAGGCTTCACCTATTTTCCAAGGTAAGTTGTTTCCTGATTCTAAATGGACCCTAATTGTTTACTTTTTAGCATCTAAATGATTGGTTTAGCCTTAAAACAATACATCTTTGAAGGTTTGTGTTTCCCAATAATGTTTTAGTTCAGTAGCAAGTAAAAACTGGTTAGCTGTTTGTAACAAGTTTGGTAAAAAGAGGTATACAGTGTGGTAATGTTTGAAGCAGTACAGTGTGGTATTGTTTGAAGCAGTACAGTGTACCTTCTTTGGCCTGAGCTTCAAGTTGTCTAAGTCTTCTCTAATTTTTCCTTGCCTGCTTATTTGCTACTACTTGAAAAATGGATTTCAATGATGGATTTTGTGACCCTTTTGTGCAGAACCTGTACAAAAAATTATTAGTTGGAAAAGGACAGTGTATAAATTATGATAATGATGTATCTAGCTAGCATATGTTAAGTTGGAAATGTTATTATGATATATAATTTTTTTGCATATTTGACTAATTTCACTGCACTATTAACATTATGTAGAAAATCCCTCCCTGTTGATGTTATGCTGGATCAAACTTAAACTTCTTGCGTGTAGCACAAAGTAGCAGTATGGGGCTATTTTTCAATGGCCAAGTAAAGCTCCTTGGTTCAAAGTAGCAGTATGTGTGGGAGTTGTGCTGCTTAATAGGTTTCAGTTGCATCATCACCTACTTTTGATATGGAAAAGCTTCAAGGTCTAGTGTGGAAATCCTAATTACAATATCTATATTTATCCTTATATGCTTTTGTATTGTAGCTGGTGTAAGATAGTATATCTAGCTGTTTTCAGTTAATAGACCCTCCTCCCTATTTGACACTGAAGGGAATTTTTCATTCTCTCAGTTGTTGCTAAGGCATGTTGTGTATTATACGCATGTTACCAAATTCATTGTCTTAGATATATTATACGTATGTTGCTAAGGCATGATTAGAGTGAACTCACTAATTTAAATTCCTATGTTTTGAAAGCTTATCATACAAATGTTTTCTAATCATTTCAAATGTTTTCTAATTTAAATTCCTATATTTTGTCCTTCAGAGGCGACTCCCAAGTCTGTTCTCAGGTTAATGGGCTTGAAAGTCCTGCATTTTAATTCAATTTTTTTAAATAATTATTAAATATTATTTTGGATGTATAATTTAAATTTTTTTTATTTTTTTTTAAAATTTCCGATGGATTTGCGATGGATTTGCGACGAAAAGGTGTCAGTGTTTGCGACGACTTTACCACGGAAATTTGCGACGGGTTTCCGACGACTTTGCGACGGACTCATTTACGACGAACATATCCATCGGAAACGATTTCCGACGAGCGATTTTGCGACGAAAATTTGTCCGTCGGAAAGTCCGTCGGAAACGTTAATTTGCGACGAAAATCAGTGCGTTTCCGACGGATTTTGCCGTCGGAAATCGTCGATTTTCTTGTAGTGTCATCTTTAACTCTTCTAGCAGCATCTCTAACCAAAGTCCCTGACTTGCACCAAAGGCAGCAGAGATGTACTCTGCTTCACAGCTTGAGAGAGCTACAACATTTTGCTTCTTGGAACACCAAGATATTGGAGCTTTGCCAAGCATAAAGATATATCCAGAAGTGCTTTTCCCGTCCTCTGAGTCACCACTCCAATCTGCATCTGTGTAGCCTTCCATATTTTGATTGTCACTGTCTTCTGATGTTGGAAACAGAACAACCCAGTCGAGTGTTCCTTTCAAGTATCTGAGTATCCTTTTGGCAGCTACAAGATGAGATCTCTTTGGTTCTTCCATGTATCTACTTACTAGGCCAACACTATAGGTAATATCAGGTCTTGAGTTACACACATATCTCAGAGACCCAATTAACTGCCTGTATACAGTAGCATCAACTGATGCCTCATCAGAATTCTTCTGCAGTTTTGTTGCTGCATCTACTGGTGTCGAAGCTGGGCTGCAGTCTGACATTTTGAATCTCCTCAGTATATCAGTCACATACTTCTTCTTATGTAGAAAAATTCCTCTCTTAGATGTTACAAACTCCAAGCCAAGGAAGTAGGAGAGCCTCCCTAGATCTGACATTTCGAATTCACACATCATTTTCTTCTTGAATTCATTGATTTCTTGTTCACAATCACCTGTGACAAGTAGATCATCTACATACAGACATATTATCATCAAACCAGCAGCTGTGTTCGACTTAACATACACTCCATGCTCAGTCGAACACTTAGTGAGATTCTGCTTTAGTAATAATCCATCAATTCTCTTGTTCCAAGCCCTTGGGGCTTGCTTGAGGCCATACATTCAACCTCATTACACTTTCCTCCATTCCCTTCATTTCAAAGCCTGGTGGTTGCTTAACATAAACCTCCTCTTCTAGTGGCCCATTGAGAAAGGCAGATTTAACATCTAACTGACTCAATGTCCACTTTCTCCTGCTTGCTATGGCAACAATCAATCTCACAGTCTCAATGCGAGCAACTGGAGCATAAATCTCATTAAAGTCAAGACCTGGTTGTTGCAAAAAACCTTTTGCAACCAACCTAGCCTTATACTTTGCAATCTCACCATATCATCTTGGTCTTGTAGACCCACTTCACATCAATAGCTCTCTTGTTACTTGGTAATTTAACTATTTCCCAAGTGTCATTTCTTTTGATTGATCTCAATTCATCCTCCATTGCCTCCTTCCAATGTGAATTAGAAAGTGCTTGTTCAAGAGAGACAGGTTCTGATTCTGCCATCAGCACTAACTGTAGCATATCAGATTCATTGTCACTGAATATGGCTGGAAACACCTCATAGTCAATCAGTCTCTGAGGTGGGTGTCTCTCCCTCTGAGATCTTCTTAGTGGCTCTTCATTCTCTGCATCATTGTCAATAGCATGTTCCTGCTCATTCGACACCTCTGTTACAGGTTCTTGTTCACACTCTAGCTGTACTTCGACTGTTTCTGTTGTCACTCTTTCAACAGAATCCGTCCAGTTCCACTCCTTAGTCTCATCAACAATCACATCATTGCTAATATAGACTCTCCTTTGTACTTGATCAAACAGTTTGTAAGCTCCTGTGCTATGATATCCAACTAATATCATAGCTTGAGATCTTGCATCCAACTTCCTTCTGTGCTGTTCAGGTACATGTCGAAAACACAAAGAGCCAAAGATTCTTATGTGCTTCACACTCGGCTTGGATTCACTCCATGCCTCTTCAGGTGTTATACCATCCAGCCTCTTGGTTGGACACCTGTTCAGAATGTATGTTGCAGTAGAGACAGCTTCAGCCCAGAAATCATGTGGCAAATGTTTCTCTCTTAACATGCATCTTACCATGTTTAAAAGAGTTCTATTTCTCCTCTCAGCCGTGCCATTATGTTGAGGATTATATGGTGCAATTACAACATGATCTATGCCTTCTCCTTTGCAAAATTTATTACATTCAGTTGATGTAAACTCTCCACCACCATCAGTTATTAACTTCTTTATTGAGCAGCCACTCTGCTTTTTGACTAACTGTTTAAACTCTTTAAAAACTGTAAACACTTCACTCTTCTTTTGCAGTAAGTAGGCCCACATTCTCTTAGTGAAATCATCAATAAACGAAACAAAGTAGAGGTTACCTCCATGTGATTTGACTTCAAATGGACCACATACATCAGAATGTATGACCTCTAGCTTCATAGTAGATCTTGAGGGGATTGATGATTTGTAGGACTTCCTTGGTTGCTTCCCTTCACAACACTTCTCACAAACTTCCTTAGGTTCCTTAATCGAAGGCAAACCTATCACCATGTTCTTCTTTTGGAGTGAACTAAGGCTGTCGAAGTTCAAATGGCCAAGTCTCTTGTGCCATCTCCACACATCATCTTCGACATGAGCAGCAAGACATGTCTGGTCGAAAGAATTCACACCAACTTTGAAGGTTCTATTATCTGACATACACACTTTCAGCACTGCTTTCTTCTCACTGTCACAGACCTCCATGCAATTGTCCTCCATTCTCATTGAATAACCCTTCTCAAGCAATTGTCCTAGGCTTAACAGATTGCTCTTCATTTTAGGAACGTACAGAACATCACTCACCACAACTTTGCTGCCATCCTCCCTTCTGATAGCCACCTTGCCAATTCCTTCTTCTAACACAGTCCTCCCATCACCAAACTTAATTCTCCTTTTTATGCTTCTATCGATCTCACAAAACCACTCAAGATGTCCTATCATGTGATTGGAGCACCCTGTATCCAAGTACCACCATTCAATTGTCCCTGCATCAGTTACTGTCATCAAAATCATTACTTCTTCATCAGTTGTGGCCATTAAAGCCACCACTTTCTCATCAGGATCATAGGCACACTGTACCTCTTCTTCTCTTTTCCTGGGCACCTTAGGGTTCACACACTCATATGCATAGTGTCCCCATTTCTGACAGTTGTAACATTGAATGTGTTCTTTGGATTTCTTCTTGCCTTTATCATCACTTTCACTTCCCTTCTTCCGGTTCTTTTGCCTAGGCTTTCCATTCTCACCCTTGTTACCCTTCCATTTACCTTTACCCTTCTTGTTCTTCCAAGATTCATTACCTCCTTTCTTCGATGATTGAGCCAGCAAGGCTCTCTCTGAATCCTTTTCTTCCTTCTTAGTCCCTTCTCTGTTCTTAATCTTGATTTCATGTGCCTCTAAAGAACCTAATAACTGCTCTAATTTCAGATTATTTAGGTCTTTAGATTGCTCAATTGCAGCAACAACATGATCAAAATTAGGGGTTAAGCCCGTAATGATCTTTTCGACTTTCATAGCATCTGTTACTACTTCATCACAATTACGCATCTGATTAGTCAATAACACTAACCTGTTCACAAATTGAGCCACTGATTCGTTTGTCTCCATCTGAAGTAGTCCCAGTTGGCACCTCAAGGCCGTGAGTTTCACCTTCTTCGTTTGACTGTCACCGGAATACGCGGTTGCTAGCACATCCCATGCCTCTTTTGCTGTCTCGTATTCGATGATTTTCTCAAGGACATTCGCATCTACACATTGGTGAATCAAGAAGATGGCCTTGTCGTCTTTCTTCAATTGTTCGCTGTTCGTCGCCCTTTATGCCTCCGTTGGATTCGCCTCAAGAGGTTTAATGTCGTCGCGAACGATATCAAGAACACCTTGATACCTAAAGATAACCTTCATCTGCGCCGTCCATCTATCATAGTTACTGCCATCAAGAATCGGTAGTTTCGCCGGAATGTGATCGTTCGATTTCATCAGTTGCGTCGCTGCCATGCTTCGCCGTTGTGCGTAGCGGTGGATCTCACTGCTCTAGATACCAATTTGTTGGAATTCACTGAGGAAGAGGAGGTGTCGAAGAGTGAAGAGGAGTGTCGAAAGGGAGAGGTCGAAGAGTGAGGGGAGATGAAATTATTAAAACTCAGTAATAGAGAACTAATGAATTTTTATTCACACTGTTGTATAAGTTTGTACAAATGATGTATTACTTATACTAGTTGACTTGTATCACCTAACTATGGTTACAACTAACAACTGTTTTTAACCCACATTGGTTAACAGTTTTTACAACAACTAACAAACAATGTTCAACTAACTAACAACCACCTAACAGATTTTAGCTAAATTGAATTATTACATTTCACACACTACAAAAAAATTGTTCATTTGCGACGGACATTAGCGAGGGAATGCGATTCCCTCGCTAAAACTGACATTAGAGACGGAATTTGCGAGGGAATAAGGGGCCTCGTTTATTTTGATAATTAGCGACGGATATGTGGGCATTAGCGACAGAACAGTCCGTCGCTAATTGTTTGGAGGGAAACTGAAATCAGAACAGCACGGAAACCGAAAGAATTAGCGACGGAAATACTGGTCCCTCGCTAAATATTTTGACCGTTCCAGTCTTGGTTAGCGTGCAGGGATTAGCGACGGAATTGTCCCTCGCAAATTCCGTCGCTAACCCCAATTAAATAGAATCAGATCCCATTTTTCTCTCTCTGTTTCCTCTTCTCTTCACCCCCTCACTCTTCTCTCTCACGAACCCCAACTCCACCACACCATTTCCAGCACCACCACACCACCACCACCACACCGCCGCCACCACACCACCACAACCCACTGTCGCCGTCGCTCCTCTCTCTCTCTCTCTCCTACGCGAACGTCGCTCTCTCTCCTCTCTCTCCTACGCGAACCTCTCTCTCACTGGAGCTCTCCATTTTCGCCACCACCGGAGCTCTCCCTCTTCACCACCACCGGAGTTCTCCCTCTTCACCACCGGAGCTCTATCTTGGAGGTTTTGATTTTTACTGATTTTGATTTTTTTTTGACCAACTGATTTTGATTTTTTTGATATTGTTTTGTTAGGATTTGTAAAATTAGTTTTGTGATATTGTTGTTTGGTAATTTTAGTGAATTTAGTTTTGTGATATTGTTGTTTTGTAATTTTAGTGAATTTAGTTTTGTGATATTGTTGTTTTGGGTAGGGTTTTAGGTTTGGGTAGAAATTGAAATTGTGTTTAGAATTAGAAATTGAAATTGTGTTTTAGGTTTAGGATTTATAGAAATTGTGTAGGATAAAAATTTGAAGTTGAAATTGAAATTGGTTGTTGAAATTGAAGTTGTTTTATTGAAATTGAAATTAATAGTGAATTGATTTATGTTTTTTGCTTGAAATTGAAATTAATAGTTGAAATTGAAGTTGATATTGAAGTTGTTGAAATTAATAGTTGAAATTGAAGTTAGTTATTGAAATTGAAGTTGAAATGGTTTAGGATTGAAATTGTTGGTGTTAGAAGTCTCACAACCGCACCGGAGTGCGCACCATCACCGAACCACGTACCGCACCGGACCTCAATCTCATAACGGTTAGTTTCCAAAATAAATTAATTGTTGTTTTCATGAACCCCCATATTCGGCTCGAAATCATCTCCACTGAGATCATATCGATGCCACTAACTTGATAGATTATTGGGAATGTTAAGGGAATCTAACACATTTTCTTAAATGCGTGTAGATGAATTTGTATGAATTTAATCGTGAATGGGTGTATGATCGGTTATATCCGAGAAGAGCGGGTTTGAAGGAATCTTTTGTAATTGGGGTTGAAGAGTTTCTTGTGGTAGCGTGGCGACATGAATTGGCTAAACGGGAAAATGGGTTAGATGTCCATGCTTAAAATGCGACGGTGTACCTATTAGGACCGATAATGAAATCAGGGAGCACTTGTATCAATTGGGGTTTAGGCCTAATTATTGGATTTGGGTGGACCATGGAGAACAACGACGTCAAAATTTTGAGGTAGGGGCTTCAAGCAGTTCTGGTGTTGGTGTTCCACGTAATGAAATTTTTGAGTCGATGGAAAACATGATTTGTGATGGTCTCAGGGTGAATGTGCCATTTGATGAGCCTCAATATGACGATCATGATGAACTTCCAAATGAAGAAGCACAAAAATTTTATAATTTGTTAAGAGATTCAAACAAACCGTTGTTTGAAGGCTCGCCACAGTCAAAATTATCTATGTGTGTGAAACTTTTAGCTCTCAAGTCCATGAGTAATATTTCTGAGGTGGGTTTAGACTATGTGACTGAAATGATGTTGGAAGCGACACCTAATAAGGATAATTTGCCAAAAAGTTATTATGAAGCAAAGATGTTAGTTTCGAAGCTGGGATTGAAATTTAAGAAGATTGATTGTTGTGAGAAAGGGCACATGTTGTTTTACAACAACGAATTTGGTAAAAATGATGGTGAGCTACTTGAATGCAAATTCTGTGGAAAGCCAAGGTATCATGATCGTAAAGGGGCAAAACGTAATTATAAACCTATCCCTGTAAAGTCGATGTTCTATTTTCCTATAGTTCCAAGGTTGCAAAGAATGTTTGCATCGACCGAAATTGCGCAGAAAATGACTTGGCATTATGACAATAGGCGTACCTCAGACGACATTTTACGCCACCCATCCGACGGTGAAGCGTGGAAGCACTTTGATCAAGTGCATTCAGATTTTGCCTCAGACCCACGGAATGTTCGGCTTGGCTTGTGCTCTGATGGGTTTACTCCATATATCCAAGCATCGGCGTCACCATACTCTTGTTGGCCAGTCATTGTCACCCCTTACAATCTTCCTCCTGAGATGTGCATGAAGAAACCGTATATGTTTTTGACTTGTCTGATACATGGTCCATCCAATCCAAAAGCTAACATTGATATCTTTTTGGAACCTCTGATTGATGATCTTAAGAGATTGTGGGGGGTGTTTTGACATATGATGCAGCACGAAAGAAAATTTTTATGATGAGAGCCGCATTGATGTGGACAATTAACGACTTTCCTGCTTATGGTATGTTGTCTGGTTGGGGGACTCACGGTAAATTGGCATGTCCCCACTGCATGGAACACACAAAGGCGTTTACGCTAAAGTACGGGGGCAAGAGTTCTTGGTTTGACTCACATCGCAGATTCTTACCGCAAGATCATAAATTTAGAGAGAACAAGAAGGCCTTCAAGAAAGGGGCAGTTGAAATAGATGGACCACCGCCTTTGTTGACATCAGGTGAAATCTGGAGCAGAGTTATGGATTTGCCACAAGCCACAGAGGTAGGGGAGCTCACCCGGCTGGATGGTTATGGACAGGTGCACAATTGGACATAAAAAAAGCATATTTTGGAATCTCCCATATTGGAAAGATAATTTGTTGAGGCACAATCTTGATGTTATGCACATCGAGAAGAATTTCTTTGACAACATATTTTTCACTGTGATGAATGTGAACGATAAAACCAAAGACAATAATAAGGCTAGATTGGATTCTGCTCTTTTTGTAGCAAACATCGATCTGATTTGAATTTGGTGGAAATGCCTAATGGGAAGATGTTAAAACCCAAAGCCAAATACTGCCTAACACCAGATGAAGCGAAAGATGTTTGTCGATGATTAATCTTATATATATTGTCTACTTATGTTGACTCCTTATGTTGTCTTTAAATTTATTAGAATCATTAATATATCAATATTGTTCTTGTTAATTTACTTTATTTAAATTATTTATAAATATATATAATTAATGTTGTTAGTATCACATTTCGTTTCTATTTTTTCATAGATATGGATCCAGGAGGAGGTTCTGACCCACCGAGACGTAATAATAAATGGAAGAAGACTATGACTGATGAACCTCCTAGGAGGAGGCGTAATCGTGAGGTGGAACTTAATATTGGAAATATGAGGGGTCATATGTATGTGAGCCCACCAGCTACCGCCCCACAACCTCCGCCTCCATCTGGCCCCGGATGGTATCATTTACCATCACATGGGAATTATATGGGCCCAGCAGATGCGTATGCAGGGTATGGCCCACCAGCTGGGTATGGCCCACCAGCTGGGTATGGCACATCAGCTGGGTATGGCACACCAGCTGGGTATGGCACATCAGCTGGGTATGGCACACCAGCTGGGTATGGCACACCAGCTGGGCATATAGGCTCATCATCTGGACATATGGGCCCATCAGCTGGACATATGAGCCCATCAACTGGGTTATCTATGCCTACACCAGAGCCCCAGGATGATATTCAGCATGATGTTGGTGGTGGTAATGTTGAAGGTGATTCATCCACCGATAACGAGAGAGTGGAGGTGGTTGTTATTAATGGTATTAGACTCAAAGTCATTTATGGCCGTGGTAACGCGTAAGTATTATATTGTTTGTTTTTTTAAAGTTAATTATGCAGCGACTTATATATATTTGATTGTTCGATATATCTTTCATTATGCAGGCTTCTTCCTGCAAATGTAGCTTCATCAAGCATCACCTATGTCATCCGGAAAAAATATTTTCAAAAGTTCCATAAAAAGTGCAGCAAAGTCGAAGAAGATGACAGGAAGGATCTGCTTGACTTCTTTAGGGTAAGTGTCAATTATTTTGTCATTACTTATATTGTTTGTTTAAGTTTTATGTTTAATAACGTTTAATATAATTACTAATAGATATTTTCATTTTACTTAATACAGACCAAGGTAACTTGGGACATAGAAGAAGATGACAATGTGCGGAGACTTTTTTTCAAAAGGATGGGCGCTCAGATTTCAGATTTGCTTTATAAGCTCCGCTGTAAAGATAAAAAGCCTGACTTCATGGGTGATGATATTTGGAATGCCTTCAAGAGCCATTGGGCTACCGAGACTTTCAAGAAAAATGCTGCAAGCGCCAAAAACAATAGAAACTCAAAAGGGTGGCTCGCTTCACTGCGGCGGGTCTGTAACGCCCCAAAAATTTAATTAATTATTTAATTGAATTGTTTGGGAATTTAATTGGTAGAAAAATAATGGAATAGTTATATGTTAGTGTATGTGGACCTATTATTAGTGTTAGGATTAGTAAATGAGAGGTGTTAGGGAAAAAGCCCATGATTAAGTCGCATAAGCTAAGGGAAAGCCCATGAAGTTAAATGAGTGGGTAAATAGTAGGAAACTAGGTTAGGGTTTCATTATTAGAAAAACAAAAAGTTTGAGAGTGAGAGAGCTAGAGGGCGCGACGGCCAAGGGGAGAGAAGAGGGAGAAAGCGACGCCAAGAGGAGAGAGGAGGCTAGGGTTTTGTGATCTTCTAAGGCTAAGGTAAGGGTGGGGTTCTATCTCTATAATTGGGTGTATGAATGGCTCTATGTAGGAAGGTTATGGAACCCTAGGTGAACTAAGTTTAGAAAACCCTAGTTGTAGGAATTGAACTTTAAACGATGATGTTAATTTCGATTGATGATGATTGTTGCCATTTGACGATGTGTGTTCATGCTTGTTGATGTTTTTGGAACCAAAATTATGTGCATGGGTGCCATGGGCGCTGTTTTTGATCCTGCCGTAGGGCGCCATGGGCGCCGTCCGGTGTTTGTGTTGCTGGGCGCCTTCCTGGGCGCCATTCTGTGTGTGTTGTTCTGGCGCAGGGGCGCCAAGGGCGCCAATGTTGTGGCTGCCCAGTTGCCGTTTTCTGTGTTGTTCTGGCGCATGGGCGCCAATGTTGTGGCTGCCCTGTTTCTGTGGCTGTGTTGTCCTGGCGCATGGGCGCCAAAATTTGGCTTCCCGTTGCTGGTTCTGGGTGCATGGGCGCCAAGGGCGCCAAGATTGGCCGCCCAATTTCTGTTGTTGCTTGCTGTGTCTGGTGCAGGGGCGCCATGGGCGCCAAAATCTGGCTGCCTTGTTGCTGTGTCTGGCGCAGGGGCGCCATGGGCGCCAAAATCTGGCTGCCTTGTTGCTGTGTCTGGCGCAGGGGCGCCAAAATCTGGCTGCCTTGTGGCTGTGGCTGGCGCAGGGGCGCCATGGGCGCCAAAATCTGGCTGCCTTGTTGTTGTGTCTGGCGTAGGGGCGCCAAAATCTGGCTGCCTTGTTGTTGTGTCTGGCGTAGGGGCGCCATGGGTATGTTGTAGGCCTATGGCCAATGATGATTTCCGATGTTGTTGCGTTGCTATGTAATCGTTGTTTAGTGGTTGTGCATTTACATAGCGTCGCATGCATAGCATATTTTTACGATGGAGCTATGCTCAAAACACGATGGCCTGGACTGGCAAATTACGATGAAATGATGTTACGATGTTAATGCCTCTATTTATTGGCTGGATTATGGTACCACATGCATTATAGGGCGGTGGCCCTGAGTTGAGTCACTTTCCGCATCCATGTTGCATACCTATGTGACTGAGATGGTGTTGACTGCTGTTAAACGATGAATTGATGCTATGACCTGAATTACATATTGTCTTTCATATGTCTGATTATATAGTGCGATATCTCACCCCTTCTGTTTGAATGTTACCCCGATGTTGGTAACGTGCAGGTAATCACGAATGAAGGCTGTTCACCTTCGTTTGATCTAGTCGGTGTCGTCGCTCTGATATGTAACACTCGGGGGGAATGAACACACGTTTTAATATTGTTGCTATGTTATTTCGTTGTTGAAACTTTAAGTTGTTACGTCGTTGTTTTGAGCTGTCTTGAGTTGTTAAGACGCCACGTCTATTTGAATTAACTTGTTATGAATCCGCTGCGTAGTAATTAAAGAGGAATTATTTTGAAGACTAAAAGGTTGTTTTATCGGTTCATTCGAAAGCGCTATGTATCCGTTTTCAAAAGCGAATTAACCCGTCTATTGTTTTCACGAAGCAAATGTGGCACTCCATTGTTTGTTGAAAAAGATTTTTATGAACTCTGATTTTGCATTATTTTGCCGGGTAGAAATGGGGTGTTACATTAGTGGTATCAGAGCAGTTTCGGTCTGTCCGACCAAGTTGTCAAGTTATTGTGTCATTGACGATCAAGTATTGTCAATTGGTTCTAACCGTTGTTTATGTTGTAGTGATTAGTTGAGATGGCTGGAAGGAACGATGCTGCTAGCGCTGCTGCTTTGGCTCCTATGGCTCAGGACGTGGAAGGTCAGCAAAACGTTGGTGAAATTGCTGGGTCCCGTAGTTTGGCAACCTTTCAAAGGGAGAATCCGCCTACTTTAAAAGGCAAGTATAATCCTGATGGAGCGTTGGCTTGGCTGAAGGAGATGGAGAGGATCTTCCGTGTGATGGACTGCACTCCAGCGCAGAAGGTTCGTTATGGTACTCATATGTTGGCAGAAGAAGCCGATGACTGGTGGTTAGAGACTAGTCAAAGGTTGGTAGCTGCAGGTGAAGAGGTCACCTGGGTTGTGTTCCGTAGGGAATTTATGAGTAAGTACTATCCGGAGGATGTGCGGGGTAAGAAGGAAATTGAGTTCCTTGAGCTGAAGCAAGGAAACCTGTCGGTTACTGAGTATGCTGCTAAGTTTGTGGAGTTGGCTAAGTTTTATCCGCACTACAGTGAAGCAACTGCTGAATTTTCGAAGTGCATCAAGTTTGAGAACGAGTTGCGGCCAGAGATCAAGAAGGCCATTGGATATCAGAAGATCCGTGTCTTTGCTGATTTGGTTGATAGCTGTAGAATCTATGAAGAGGACAACAATGCGCATTATAAGATTATTAATGAGAAGAGGAGCAAGCCTCAGAATCGTGGTAAGCCGTATGATGCTTCTGCCGGTAAGGGTAAGTCGAGAGTTGCTGATGGCAAGAGGACTAGTGGGGGAGATGCTCCTGCTGGTATTGTGTGTTTCAAATGTGGCAAAGCTGGTCATAAGAGTAATGCGTGCAACGCTGAGGCGAAGAGGTGTGTTCGTTGCGGTAAGATCGAGCATGAGGCGTCCGGGTGTGAGCATAAGGAGGTGGTTTGTTTCAACTGTGGCGAAGGAGGACAGAAACCGAAGAAAGAGCGGGCTAGTGGAAAAGTGTTCGCTTTGGCAGGGACAGAGACTTCCGAAGAAGATGGACTTATTAGAGGTACATGCTTCATTAATAATACTCCTCTATTTTCTATTGTTGATACCGGTGCTACTCATTGTTTTATTGCTGCCAATTGTGTTGAAAGATTGGGTCTTGCGTTGTCTTCTATGAATGGAGAGATAGTCGTCGACACTCCAGCTAAGGGGTCGGTGACTACTTCTCTTGTATGCTCTCAATGTCCTTTGTTGACTTTCGACAGAGACTTTGTTGTTGACCTTATTTGTTTGCCGTTAAGTGGATTGGATGTGATATTAGGTATGAACTGGTTAGAGCATAACCATGTGCATATTAACCGTCGTAGTAAGTCTGTGAGTTTCTCCACTCCTGAAGAGGAGGAAGCTGGTTTGTTGTCTACTGGTCAGTTGCGGAAGTTGATGCTGGAAGAAGTCCAGTTATTCTCGCTGATGGCGTCAATGTCTGTCGAGAACCGAGCCGTGATTGAAGAGCTGCGGGTAGTATGTGAATTTCCTGAAGTTTTCCCTGATGAGATTCCAGGTGTGCCGCCAGAGAGAGAAGTGGAATTCGCTATTGATCTTGTACCTGGTACCAGACCTGTTTCTATGGCACCGTACAGGATGTCGGCATCTGAATTGTCCGAATTGAAGAAGCAGCTTGAGGATTTACTCGAAAAGAAGTTTGTGAGACCAAGTGTGTCGCCGTGGGGAGCTCCTGTGTTGCTAGTAAAGAAGAAAGATGGAAGTATGAGGCTCTGTGTGGTTTATAGATAGTTGAATAAGGTAACGGTTAAGAACAAGTATCCACTCCCAAGGATAGATGATTTGATGGATCAGCTGGTGGGTGCTCAAGTGTTTAGTAAGATTGATTTGTGGTCGGGCTATCATCAGATTAAAGTGAAAGATGAGGATATTCAGAAGACGGCTTTTAGGACGCGTTATGGGCATTATGAGTATTCGGTAATGCCTTTTGGTGTTACTAACGCGCCGGGGGTATTTATGGAATACATGAACCGTATCTTCCATACTTACTTGGATCAGTTTGTGGTGGTATTCATCGATGATATTTTGGTCTACTCTAAGTCGGAAGAAGAGCATGCAGAGCATTTGAGATTAGTGTTGGAAGTCCTGAAAGAGAAGAAGTTATATGCAAAGCTGTCTAAATGTGAATTCTGGTTGCAGGAAGTGAGATTCCTTGGTCACGTCATTTCAGGTAGTGGCATTGCGGTGGATCCGTCTAAAGTAGATGCTGTGTTGCAGTGGGAAGCCCCGAAGTCGGCCACCGAGATTAGAAGCTTTTTGGAGTTAGCCGGTTATTATAGGAGGTTCATCGAAGGATTTTCTAAGTTAGCACTTCCGTTAACTCAGCTGACTTGCAAGGGTAAAGCTTTTGTGTGGGACGCTCGTTGTGAAGAGAGTTTCGCCGAATTGAAGAAGAGATTGACGACGTCTCCTATCTTGACATTGCCCAATCCGGGAGAGTCTTTTGTGGTGTATTGTGATGCTGTGATGCTTCCAAGATGGGTTTAGGGGGTGTGCTTATGCAGAATGGAAAGGTGGTTGCTTATGCGTCGAGGCAGTTGAGGACTCATGAAAAGAATTACCCTACACATGACTTAGAGCTTGCTGCGGTTGTTTTTGTGCTGAAAATTTGGAGGCATTATCTTTATGGTTCTAGATTTGAAGTATTTAGCGACCATAAGAGTTTGAAGTATTTATTTGATCAGAAGGAATTGAATATGAGGCAACGACGGTGGTTGGAGTTATTAAAGGATTATGATTTCGGATTGAATTATCACCCAGGAAAAGCTAATGTCGTGGCTGATGCGTTAAGTCTAGGGGTGTCAAAAAAACCCAGACCCGCGGGTACCCGCGGGTAAAACCCGTCACGGGTCCGGGACGGGTAGTTAAACGGGTGCCCGCGGGCCAAATAAACGGGTATTTTGACTACCCGTCAATAAACGGGGCGGGTACCCGTACCCGTTAGTAAATCCATCACACAACTATTTTCTTCCTTTTTTTTTATCATCTATTGTTGTTGTTGTTTAAGTGGATGTTTATTCACATTTTGTTGTATCTTTTATCCTAATATTTTGGATAATGTTTAGTTGTTATTTTTCAAGTTTCTATTATCATAATTTTAGTTTTTTTATCTCAATTCATTAACAATCATATATTAATAAATAGTTGATACGATAAATGCATATCAAAATGCGTAATTTTTTTATATAAATGAATCAAAAAAATAGTGTTAAAAAAACTAATTTTCTATGGTATTTCAAATTTTATTTTTAAAAGTTTTTTATTTATTAATTTACAAATACCCGCGGGTACTCGCGGATACCCGTTTAAAAAAATATCCGTTTAAAACCCGTTAAACGGGTACCCGCGCGGGTCCGGGGCCTATTTATAATAAACGGGGCGGGTCCGGGTAGTGAGATACCCGTGCCCGCCCCGCCCCGTTGACATTCCTAGTTAAGTCGAAAGACCTTACACATGTCAGCAATGATGGTTAAGGAGTTGGAATTAATTGAGCAGTTCAAAGATATGAGTTTGGTCTGTGAAGTGACACCGCAGAGCGTCAGGTTGGGAATGTTAAAGATTAATAATGACTTTTTGGACAGTATCAGAGAAACTCAGAAATTGGATGTTAGACTGGTGGATTCGATGGTTAGGATCGATCAGTCGGAGAATAATGATTTCAAGCTGGATGCGCAAGGTGTGTTGAGGTTCCGTAATAGGATTTGTATTCCTGACAATGCAGAGATGAGGAGAGCGATTCTTGAAGAGAGTCATAGGAGTAAGTTGAGTATTCATCCGGGAGCTACTAAGATGTATCAGGACTTGAAGAAGTTGTTTTGGTGGCAAGGCATGAAGCGTGATGTAGCGCAGTTTGTGTATGCGTGTTTAACTTGTCAGAAGTCGAAAGTTGAACATCAGAAGCCTGCAGGGTTGATGTAACCGTTAGAGGTTCCAGAATGGAAATGGGATAGTATTTCAATGGACTTTGTGACGGGATTGCCTAATACCGCAAGGGGTCATGATGCGATTTGGATGATTGTTGATAGGCTAACGAAGTCGGCTCATTTTGTTCCTATTAATATCACATACCCAATATCGAAGTTGGCAGAGATTTATATCCGAGAGATTGTGAAGCTGCATGGTGTTCCTATGTGTATCGTTTCGGATAGAGATCCGAGGTTCACTTCTGATTTTTGGAAGAGCTTGCAAGAAAAGTTGGGTTCTAAACTGAGATTGAGTTCGGCGTATCACCCTCAGACGGATGGTCAGTCGGAGACGACTATTCAGTCGTTGGAGGATTTGTTGAGAGCGTGTGTTCTGGAGCAAGGAGGTTCGTGGGATTCCTATCTCCCATTGATAGAGTTCACTTATAACAATAGTCACCATTCTAGTATTGGGATGGCACCTTTTGAAGCGTTGTATGGTCGGAAGTGTAGAACTCCTTTGTGTTGGTATGAATCCGGAGAGAGTGTAGTACTTGGGCCGTAAATTGTTCGAGAGACTACCGAGAAGGTGAGATTGATTCAGGAGAAGATGAAAGCTTCGCAAAGTAGACAGAAGAGTTACCATGATAAGCGGAGAAAGAATTTAGAATTTCAAGCAGGTGAGCATGTGTTTTTGAGAGTCACTCCGGTGACCGGTGTGGGACGCGCTTTTGAAGTCTAAGAGTTACCATGGGCGCCAAAATCTGGTTGCCTTGTTGCTGTGGCTGGCGCAGGGGCGCCATGGGCGCCAAAATCTTGCTGCCTTGTTGCTGTGTCTGGCGCAGGGGCGCCATGGGCGCCAGAATCTGGCTGCCTTAATTGTTGCTGTGTTGTGTTCTGGCGCTGTGGGCGCCAAGGGCGCCAGTGTGGCTGCCTATGTTGCGTGTTGTGTTGATGGGCGCCAGTTTGGCTGCCCAAATGTGAATTTCACATTTGATGCTTGGGACGATGTGTTGATGTTGAATATGTAATTAGGCCCAAAGTTGTCAAAATATTGGAAGTTGCTAAATTGTTGATGTGTTGCCAAAAATGTTGAAAGTTGCTAAGTTGCTTATTAGTGTTGATGATGGTGTACCAAGTTGAATTGCCTCTATTTATTGGCAGGTGGTATGTTGTAGGCCTATGGCCAACGATGATTTCCGATGTTGTTGCGTTGCTATGTAATCGTTGTTTAGTGGTTGTGCATTTACATAGCGTCGCATGCATAGCATATTTTTACGATGGAGCTATGCTCAAAACACGATGGCCTGGACTGGCAAATTACGATGAAATGATGTTACGATGTTAATGCCTCTATTTATTGGCTGGATTATGGTACCACATGCATTATAGGGCGGTGGCCCTGAGTTGAGTGACATTCCGCATCCATGTTGCATACCTATGTGATTGAGATGGTGTTGACTGCTGTTAAACGATAAATTGATGCTATGACCTGAATTACATATTGTCTTTCATATGTCTGATTATATAGTGTGATATCTCACCCCTTCTGTTTGAATGTTACCCCGATGTTGGTAACGTGCAGGTAATCACGAATGAAGGCTGTTCACCTTCGTTTGATCGAGTCAGTGTCGTCGCTCTGATATGTAACACTCGGGGGGGGGGGGGGGAATGAACACACGTTTTAATATTGTTGCTATGTTATTTCGTTGTTGAAACTTTAAGTTGTTACATCGTTGTTTTGAGCTGTCTTGAGTTGTTAAGACGCCACGTCTATTTGAATTAACTTGTTATGAATCCGCTGCGTAGTAATTAAAGAGGAATTATTTTGAAGACTAAAAGGTTGTTTTATCGGTTCATTCGAAAGCGCTATGTATCCGTTTTCAAAAGCGAATTAACCCATCTATTGTTTTCACGAAGCAAATGTGGCACTCCATTGTTTGTTGAAAAAGATTTTTATGAACTCTGATTTTGCATTATTTTGTCGGTAGAAATGGGGTGTTACATTAGTGGTATCAGAGCAGTTTCGGTCTGTCCGGCCAAGTTGTCAAGTTATTGTGTCATTGACGATCAAATATTGTCAATTGGTTCTAACTGTTGTTTATGTTGTAGTGATTAGTTGAGATGGAGCAGAAGCTGCAGTCTACTCGACAGGAGCTGCAGTCTACTCGACAGGAGCTGCACGATACTCGACAGGAGGTCAGGACCTCTTCTGAGGCGATGAAAAAGATGCAGCAAAACTTTGAGAAGGTGAGCCGTAGGCAGGCGATGATTTTAAAGTATTTTAAGAATATGCAGCAAAATCAGCAGCAAGATGAGGAGGAAGATAATGAGGAAGATGATGAGCAAGATGAGGAGCAAGCTGAGGAGTCTGATGGTGGCAGCTTTTAGTGTTGTTGATTAACGTTTTTGTTATAACATTTCAGATTAAGTGTTGTGGATTCAAATTTTATTCTCGTAATTTTTATTTATTGAAGAGTTTTAATTTTAAACTGTTTTATGTATTTTAGATTTTATTATTTATCAATAAAATAAACAGGTATAAAAGCAGATTAATCAAAAAAAATACAATCAGATGGGCATTAGCGAGGGAATTTGGACGCGTGGCTAGGCATTAGCGAGGGAATTAGCGAGGGAAAGTGGACGCGTGGCTAGGCATTAGCGAGGGAATTAGCGAAGGAAAGTGGACGCATGGCTAGGCATTAGCGAGGGAATTAGCGAGGGAACGTGGGCGCATGGTTGTCAGAATTTTCCCACGTGGCTGCCATTAGCGAGGGAATTAGCGACGGAATGGTCCGTCGCTAATTAGCGACAGACTCAGATTCCCTCGCTAATCCCATTAGCGAGGAGCAATTTAGCGACGCAACAGGTCCCTCGCTAATTCCCTTGCTAACGGTCATTAGCGACTGAAAGTGGACATTTTGCGAGGGAAATTTCCGTCGCTAATTACCAATTTTTTTGTAGTGACAATAAGGCTTACCCGATATGTTTTAACTTTTAACTTAAAAATATTGTGAATACTCTGATATCTTAGAGTTTTGTTGGATATAGTAACCAATATTCAATCACACACATCATTTTTTAATATTTAATTATTTTAAAATAAATTAAAATTTTGAATTAATTTTGTCTATATATAGAGTATTGATATCCAACAAAACTCTAGGGTATGATAGAATTCTCCATAATGTTTAGAAGGAATTATAAAATATTTAGGATATATATAACATAAGAACAACTTACTTAAGTTATTTAACTATCCAAACATCTATTTCCAGTAAAAAAAACAACTGAAATACTTGTTATCTTTTCCTGATTCGTTCATAAAAATGACTAATAAAAATATAAGATATTTTTTATTTAAATCTAATATAAACTCGTTGATAGTAATCTTTTGTTGCTAAACTATTTTAATTTAAATAAAGGGACGAGAAGGAAAAAAGATAGGTAGTTTCAATTTTTTGAATTAAAGTCCAAGTTGTGCATGTTGGTGATATATGGTTTAATTTGCTGCCACATGAGTGCATTTATAATTTATTTAAGTTGGATACCAACCACGGAAAGCCCTCTAAGTTTGCCAAACGGTAGTTAAACAATAACGTTGAAAATTAAGCCATCATTAATTTGGTGAAGTCTTTGCAACATTTAATTCGATTTCTTAGAAGAAATATGTGTTCTTACTCGTTAAGGATTTATTGATTCCCATCTTGGACTTTTCATCTATGAATTTTATCTTAATTCAGTCGGGATTTCTTGAGGATCAAGACCTTGACTTGTTTTTTAAGTCTTAGAAAACACTTTTACACGTTTTTTTCCGATAAGTAAAACACTTTTACACGTTATATATATATATATATATATATATATATATATATATATATATATATATATATATTAACAATTTGAGATTCCCAAGATCTTCAATTTGAGATTAACAATCTGAAAATTGAGATTAAAGATCTAAAGCAGAAACAGGCTAGTCAGCAGTTAATTTTGGATCAATGGAATAATCATTGGTCTGAGAACGACTCATCTTCCGAAGCTTCTGCTTCCAAGAATGATGATGAACCTGCCGATGATTTTCTAGGTATTATCAATTATGTTATAATTCAAAAGTTCTACATAAACATTAAAATCATTATAGGCGAATTTACCCTTGAAACTATTGCTTTTTTTGACACAAGAGCAGACTCCAATTGTATCTTAGAAGGTATTATTCCTACAAAGTATTTTGAGAAAACTTCTGAGCAACTTAGCACTGCTAATAGTTCTAGGTTAAAAATCAATTACAAATTGTCCTCAGCTATTATTGAAAATCAAAATCTCAAAATTGAAACATCCTTTTTGCTTGTTAAGGATTTGAAAAACAAAGTGATTTTGGGTACTTCGTTCATAAGATCAGTTTTCCCTTTTCAAATTACAGAGGATGGAATAATAGCTCAACATTTAAGGCAACCAATTGTTTTTAAGTTTCTGAGAAAACCTCTTATTAGAAACTTGAATCCTAATTCTTATAAAGGAAAAAAAAATTAATTTCCTTAAAGAAGATATTTCTTTTAGGAATATTGAAAATCATTTACAAAGACAGAATATTCAACATAAGATTAAAGGACTTTTAGAACAAATCCAATCTACTATTTGTTCTAATTTACCTAATGCTTTCTGGGAAAGAAAGCAACATATTGTTGAACTTTCCTATGAAAAGGATTTTCATGACAAACATATTCCCACTAAAGCCAGACCGATTCAAATGAATCGAGATCTTCTTCAAGTTTGTCAAAAGGAAATCAAGGACCTCTTAGAAAAAGGACTTATTCGCAAGAGTAAAAGTCTGTGGTCTTGTTCAGCCTTTTACGTCAACCAAAATATAATTATGACAATAGCAATATTCACTATAAGAATAAGGCTCATTTCCTGCCAAACTTTCCGATGAAATATACTCCGTGGCAAATTACGATGGGTTTGCGACGGAATGTTCGTCGCTACCAATCAGGATAAATGCGCTACAATTCCCGCTCAACATTTCCGACCAAAATATATTTCGTCGCAAATTTCCGACGGACACTTCCGTCGGGAACCATTAAAAATCCGTTGGAAACCATCAAACATGAATTAAAACAAAACTAAAACCCTCGAAGGCTCATTTCACTCTTCCTCACAAAACCCTCGAAGGCTCTCTCACTCTCCTCAAACCAGCGCCTCTCCTCCACCACCCCATGGTTCCTCAAACCAGTGTTCTCCTTCATCTTCTCCCTCTCTCAGCGCTTCTCCTCCTATCCTCTCTCAGCGGCACTCCCCCTCTCCACTCTTAGCAACGAAAGTGCCTTTCCTCTCTCAGCGCCTCTCCTCTCTCAGCAGCTCTCCTCTAATCTCTTTCTTAAAGGTAAGTTTTTTTCTTCTACTTTACTTCTATTTGTTAGAAAACCCCCAATTTTTGGTTGAATCAAAAACCCTAACTTCCTCTTTGCTGATTTGCTTTAATCAAAAACCCTAACTCTCTTCTATTTGCTTTAAAATCTTCAAACGTTATGGATATGGGCATAATCGAGAACTGTGGCCTTGCATTTTTTTGATCATAAATAGCTTCTGTGTTTGTGGTGTCCATTTCTCTCTAATGATTTGCTACTTTTCGTTTTGCTACTTTCAAGGTACTCCACATATGAGGTTTTTGTTTCCCTCTACTGCCAAGTTAATATCCTAACCCTCTATTTATGCTTGCGTTCAATTTTGGTTGTTCCTATCTATGTTTTATCTACCACTGTAATATTGCTAATGAATTATCCTCACTTTTCACTCGTGTGCCAATATTTTCCTCATATATTAGAGAAGCTTCATAAATTTTTCTTGTGACTCTTTTTTACAATTAATTGTTGATTCTGAAGGATTCAAAATATTAGAATTTCAATATATATGGACAAAAGTTTTCTTATTATGGTTCAATTTTGAATTCTAAATGAAATATTATTCTTAAAACTTATTCCCTGTTATCTATTTCAGCAAACTTAGTCACTAAATTTTTGTTCTGCTCCGGTCTCAAATGTCTTGATATCACAAAGTATAATTTTCTGCCCTCTTTTGTGCTTGAAAGTTGAAACACTGCATATGTTGTGTCTGTGATACGTGCAAAATGATATATGAAGTCATTATCAATAACTAGGTCTAGATGACTTTCAAAGTTTTAATTAGTTTATTGATGATTATTTTCTCCTCGCATAAAGATTTTAGATTTGGTGCCTATTTGTTATATAACTTTGTTTTTTCTATACACATTTCGCTTATATCCAAGAAATCTGAGATTCACCCAATTTTAGCATCTTTATCTGTATGTACTTTGTTTGTGCACCCATTTCTCTCTAATGATTTGCTACTTTTTGTTTTGCTACTGTCAAGGTACTCCACATCTGAGGTTTTTGTTTCCCTTTTCTCCCTCGGTTCCCTTCGAATCGGTGAAGGAGGTCTTTCAAGGTACTCCACATCTCTCGCTTTAATTTGTTTCCGTTTTAAAGAGCTAAGAGCTTCATAAAGAGGAAAAATCATTGTATCTTGTGTGTGTGTGTTTGTAATTTTTGATCTTGCTATTTGTTTTATTGTGCGAAGGTATTAAACCAATGGCGGAAGATCTGGTGCTGGATACTGCAATCAGAGATTGGGTGCTGATCCTTCTCTCTGTGGTTATGGTTCTCATCGGCGTGTTCTGCTATTTTGTCTCTAAGCTTATACGCTCATCCCAAACTCCTGATGCCAAAATTGTTAAAGAAGGGTATATCCGACTTTCACTCAACCGCTGATTCTGTAGCCTGTTTAGTCTTTGTTTTCATTATTCATTTGATTGATATCATAGGGATGTTTTGGTGATGTTAATACAGGCAAGTGATGCTAAGAGCTCGAAATTTGCGTGCTGGAGCAAACTTTATTCCTTCAAAAGCTTTTCGTGCTCGCAAGATTTATTTTTGTAATGAGGTTTGTTTGCTTACTACTGTATATTTTAGTTTTCCAGAAAGTTTAAATGTGTGTTTCTTGTTTGGGATAAAATTGAAGTTAAGTGGATTGCATGTTTTTTTGAAGCAATTGATCAAGCCATATGATTTGTGAGTTTACTTGGCTTCTAAGCTTGTTTGTTACCAAAGTTTTTTTTCGCTGGATCCTTGACAGGATAGTTGATGAATAAATTCAAATTTGAAACTCATTAGAAGTTACACTACAAGAAAACTGGCAACCGGCGGCGGTTCAAAAGGCATTCTGCGGTGGTTTTAACCGCTGCTAAATGCATCTCGCGGCGGTTCCAAAACCGCTGCAATTTTCTCCGCCGTGAGGTAACTCTGCGGCGGTTTTGACAACCGCTGGAATAACCGCGGGGAGTAGCATTTAGCAGCGGTTTGTGTGGCGGTTTGACATCTGCGGCGGTTCCGAACCGCCACAAAACAGTTGCTAAGTTATAGAACACCCAATTTTTTTGCAGCGGTTCGTGGGAATTTGGTGGCGGTTTCTATTTGCGGCGGTTTATAACCGCCCCTAAACAAATGGAGTCAGAATAATCAGTGTCAATCTGCAGCGGTTTATAACCGCCGTAATTAATTGCTTTTTTAAAAAAAAAAAAATTCTTATTTGGCTGCTGGTCGAATCGTATGGAATGCTAAAAATTATATAATTACTATGATAACAACTAAAAATATAAGAAAACAACAATTAAATTAAAATTGACTTCATTACTTCCAAAAAATTATTACAAACAAGAATTCTACTCAAAAATTACAGGTACCTAAGACTAGTATTAGAGAGTAAGTCGTTCAATCATAAACAACAAACTAAACATAAATCTTGTGAATTCATTGGATTGGTGATCAAGTACCAAACTGGGAAATATATTCCTCTTGAGAGTCCCATGTGCTAGTTTGATGACCAGAAAACACCACATTGCAACCTGAGTGCCATACAAAAGGTTAGAGCAAAAGAAAGCATTGACAAAGACAACAAAATGGAGATGAAACGAGACAGAGGGGAAGTCCTAAAATCAAGTCCATGTAGGAGAGCTATCCCCTAAAACAAATCTTGAAATGCAGTTTTGAGTGCTACTAATTAAACTTGTGCATCAACAAACTAATTTGTGTATCTCTTCTTTATTTATTATCAATATATATACGTGTGTGTATTTCCAGCTTAGCATATTTCGAACAGATGGAAATTCATGAACAGAGCAATACGATGTTAGCAAAACAAAAATACTATAAAAATATGTAAAGGGGCTGAAAATCAAAATATGTGCACTAACCAACTAAGTCAACGAAGGCTGATGGTCTTCTAGTAGCATAAGCTTAGCTTTAATGGTCTTCTAGTAGCATAAGCTTAGCTTTAAGGGTTAATCTCACAGCAATGCCTAAGGGAAGACCCTTACCATAGACCACAATTTTCACATATTGGCCCACAAATTGAAGACTTAAATTTCTTTTGATGTAACTGCAAAACTGACATAGTTTCTTTACTACTCTGCCTATGGAACTAAAATTCATTACTTAGAAAACTTGAAATAGCAAGTTAAGACACATTTGCAACTTTCAACCAAAAAAATAAAAACTAGATAATTATCTCACATGTCCTTGATCAGAACCAACAGCAAGAAAGGTTGAGCTACGATCAATGTTCATAGAAATTATGGAACCAGTAATCTTTACATGTTTCATACTTTGGATTATATGATCGGTCCCTTTCTTTGTACTACCTGCAAAAAAGAAAGAAAGTGAAAGTCAGTATTAATTAAAATGAATTATGCTAGCTTTTTGATTACTAAGCAAAATTCATATGCTAAGCGATACCAGTAAGAGACATCAAGCTGTTGGTAGCATATGGTTCAGGTTTGAATCTATAGATGCGAACCTGTAAATCGTATTTATGTTAGAAATACTATAAATAAACTGAAAGAAGAGAAAGTTATAGATTTTACCGAATTCAAAATTGAAGGAACCTCACCATTCCACTCTGGTCACAAGAAATCAGAAGAGGAGTGTTTATATCAAAGTATAATGCTGTCAAGGGGATACGACTTAATGAAAAGTCTTTTTCACTCTGCATTAAGGTGGAGAACACAAATAAGAAAAGTAACTACATTAATAGACACTAGCCAGCACATAGGGAGGGTAAAACAAGGCTGAACAAAATTAATATCATAATTACTCCCATGCTATATACAAACATAATTTCAAACAAATATTTACTATAATAATCTCAAAAATGGAACACAGATTCATCTTTAAAGATAATCATACAGAAATTGATCAAAGGGTTAATAAGAACATTCATTCATTCTTGCGAGACAATACCAAAAATCATGAAATGAATCAAACGAGTGACTTCTAAATAAGATAAAAGGTGGTTTGAATACCACAATCAGATCCATACATAACAACAATGGTTTCAATAGAAATTAAGCAATACATTATAAACTTTGAACCAAAACTTGTTTTAGCCTTCAATATGTACACTACAAAAAAACTAGTCATTAGCGAGGGACAGTTCCCTCGCAAAATGACCTGATTCCCTCACTAATGGTCATTTGCGAGGGACTTAGCGAGGGACTGGTTCCCTCGCTAATTCCCTCCTCGCAAATGGGATTAGCGAGGGAAGTTGGATCCCTCGCTAATTAGCGAGGGACTATGCCGTCGCTAGTTCCCTCGCTAATGACTGCAGCTTTTCAGGTGATGGGACTCAGTTGCAGGGGTTGGTAAATGCGCAGGAATTAGCGACGGCTTTTGCCCTCGCTAATTCCCTCGCTAATGACTGCAGTTTTCAAAAAAAATGACACGTGTCCAGTGCTGAATGGCTTGTTTTTTTATATATATTAATTAATGAATATTATATTATATTATTAATTTTGTGGTGATGTGTGGTGGTGGTGGTGGTGGCGTGGTGGTGGTGATGGGTGGTTTAGAGTAGAGAGAAGGAGAAGAGTAAGGGAGGAAAAGAGAGAGAGGAGTGAGAGTGGTGGTGGTGGCGTGGTGGTGGTGGTGATGGGTGGTTTAGAGTAGAGAGAGAAGGAGAAGAGTAAGAGAGAGAAAGAGAGAGAGAGAGAGAGAGAGAGAGAGAGAGAGAGAGAGAGAGAGAGAAAGAGAGAAGAGTGAGAGTGGTGGTGGTGGGGTGGTGGGTTGGTGGTGGTGAAGAGTAAGAGAGAGTGAGTGAGAGTGGTAGGAGGTATGTGGTGGTGGTGGTGTTGGAAGAGTGAAGAGAGAAGAAGAGTGTGAGAGGAGGTGGAGATGATGGTGGTGGTGGTGGTGTTGGAAGAGTGAAGAGATAAGAAGGGTGTGAGAGGAAGTGGAAGGGGGAAGAGGAAGGGAAGAGGAATGGTGAAGAGTGAGTGAGTGAGTGAGAAAGAAGAGTGAGGGTGTAAACGGATATAAAGGAAAAAAGAAAAAAATTTGCGAGGGAATTAGCGAGGGAACTGTCTCATCATCTGAAAAGTTAACGTTAGCGAGGGAATTAGCGAGGGAACTGTCCCTCGCTAATTTCTGCACCTTTACCAACCCCTGCGCTGAGTCCCATCATCTGAAAAAGCAAAATTTAGCGAGGGAATTAGCGAGGGCAGTCATTAGCGAGGGACAGTTCCCTCGCTAATGACAAAAAAATTGACAGCTCTATGCCCTCGCTAATTCCCTCGCTAATGACTGTTTTTGCGAGGGACAACAAGTCCCTCGCTAATCTCCGTCGCTAATCAGTGTTTTTTTTGTAGTGGTAAAAGCTAAACCGACCAATTTTTTGGAAATAAGAAACAAAACAACCTCAAATTGGAACCCTAGTTTGGTGCGACGCCAGTGACGGCGCTTAGCGTTGTACCCGAAGAGAAGACATAGATGTAAAACACAAATAATTAGAAAGAGAATAGGGTTTAAATGCAGAGTAATTGAGAATGTAATAAAAGGGAAAGAAAGGTAACAAACCTGATAGTGTTATCGGTTCTCATGCGGATCCAGTAAGGGATGGGTCTGTTCTGCCTCATCTTCTTCACAAGCTTCTTCTTTATTCTGAATGTCTTGTGTAAAGGCTGCAAATACAGTTATTAAAAAACACCATTTCAGAAGTTAATTCGCAAATAATCACAGAATTCGCGGTTAGAATTAGCGCAATGTGTTGCATTGTTGAGATTGGGAATTGTGCAGAGATTACCATTTTCGCTTCCTGCTCCGAGTTCGACGGCACCGAGAGAGAAAGTGGAACGCTGAACCAACGAGACAAAACCCTAATGATACGCTAACTAGATCAGATATGCGACATAGAATTCAATTGGGTTTTGAAAGTGAAACTGGGCCACCAGAAGTGAAGAAACCAAAGGGCTCATACTATACAAACCCATGGGTACCTAATACAAGTTAAGTATTAGAGAGTAAGTCCTTAAATTCTAAACAAAGAACTAAACACCAGTCCTGTGAAAAAAAAACACATAACTAGCAAAAAAAAGGTACATATATTTTATTGAAGAAGGTGAACTTGTGTTGAAAGCATATTGCGATTCAGAAACAGAGACATAAATAAAATGTTCAACCATTTGAAGAAAATAATCATAATAATAATAACAACAACAACCCAACGTTACAAAACAATGTCTACAAAACAATTTTTTGTCTTTCTATTCTACTTCCATGGCCATACTTGAAGCACATAGATTTTATATACAATACAATAAGAAAGTAGAATCAGATACTAACAGAATAAATACAAACCTTCAACAAAACCTTCAATAAGAAGGTCAGTGGTCAAATACTTCGCAACACCACAACACATAGAGACTCTTCAAATCCAGTAGCTGAAGCATGGCATTCAAACCCCAAATTTCAGATAACAATTCCAGAACCTTAATCTAATCTATTTGAAAATAAAGCTACCAGAAAACAAAAATGTGAGATAGCAACACAACAAAAATATCAATGAAAAAGTGTTGTCGCTACATTGAAATGAAAAAATGAAATTGAGAGAGGGGAAGAGAGGGATTGAATGAGTTACCGATGGTGAGGAGAACAACGGCTAAGAGAAACAAACACAAGGTGGAGGATGAGAGACAAACAGAAGATGGAGGATGAGCGACGAACCATGGCGGCTAGCGACCAGACAAACAAAAGTCGTGGGATGAGCGACCCTCAACCAGCGATGCTATTTCTGAATCAAGGGGACGGCGTGAGATGCTGAGAGCGATGCGAGAGAGAGAGAGAGAGAGAGAGAGAGAGAGAGAGAGAGAGAGAGAGAGAGAGAGAGAGGAAGAAGACGAACCTGGTTGGTGGTGGCGGAGGCGAGAGAGTTCCAGAGACAGAGAGTGAAACTGAGAGTTGTGTGAGAGAGCGAAACTGAGAGTTGCAGAGAGTTGTGTGAGAGTGGTGGATGAAAGAATTGTGTGTGAGAGAGAGAGAGCGAAACTGTGAGAGTGGTGGATGAAAGAATCGTGAGAGAGAGTTGTGTCTTAGGGTTTTCTGATTTTAATTTTTATTAAAACAAAAGTTAATAGAAAAGAAAAGCGCTGTGTCACAAAATATTAAAGGGTGGAAGTTTTTTTTTGACAAAAAAAGGGGGAAAGTTGTTTTTCTGGCGAAAATTTTTGCAACCGCCGCAGTATCTGCCAGAAACCGCCGTTGCTTGACTCCATAAAACAAACCGCCGCAGATTACCCTATAATCGCCGCTGTTTACTTACTAACTGAGGCAATCAACTAAACCGCAGATTACCCTATTGTGGTATATAGAGTTAACTCTAGACTATTCAAGAGCACTACTGTTTCTCTTTGAGTTTCTGTTTTTTGAAGCACTCTTTGTTTTTTGTTTTGGCTCGAATTATCAGTTGGTTTCTTTGTTTTTTGGTTAAAAGTAGTGTTTCTATGTTAAGAAACTGTTATTGAAGAGAACGTGTTTGTTGTTTTGTCTGAGAGACTAGGACCAGCTGTCCGTGAAGAAAGGCGACGTCAATTCAATTATATAGGTAATAGGTAATTAATTAACTATTACTTTTGATTCCAGAAACGGCTATCTACTCTGAGGGCTCTTTGGGTTGACAGTACATATGAGGATTAGTTCATGTTAATGACCGGCATCCGCTTCAGAAAGGTTTAACCAATACAGTATCATATCATCATATTTAAGATCTTGGAGGTGTTATTCATTCTTTCCAATTTGTTTTGTGTCATTTATGAGTCTGCATGTGTACCTTGGCTGCCTTCTTCTGAATTTTGATTGTGTTGCTAACCATTAGTATAGACTGTGCGTGTCAATTTTTTCATTCAGTATATGTGTGTGTGTGGTAAGTTGATATTATATGATATTATGTACATTCTGCAATGCAGTGCAGATTCATGTTCTTCATGCATAAATTGTCTCACGATAGTTTGTCCGTGATTGTGCCTAGGTGATTGGATGAGTGCTTATAAATTTTAAGGAATATATGAGCTGAACTCTAGTGAGTGATTATAATGTTGAAAAAAAAAACTCAATGAGTCATACTTTTATATATCAATTTGGTTGGAATCAGCAATTTGTTAATGTATGCCCCTTTGAACGCAGCATCAACACACTTTTTCTCACTGAACTTGTTCGAGGTCTAATGCAGTAATGCTGACGCTGAAATACTTCTTCGATACAAATGTTACGGTAAGTGTCTTCTATAATCGTTTTCTGGTCAAGACTGTTGCAGCTCGTGATTAAAAGCATCACCTCTTTAATGCAGATCAATTATCCATTCGAGAAAGGCCCTCTGAGCCCTTGTTTCCGTGGTGAGCATGCACTCAGGCGATATCCAACAGGAGAGGAACGCTGCATTGCTTCCAAACTCTGTGAAGCTGTAAGTATTTGGTTGTTTATCCAGTAATTTCAGTTTAACAATGATCCTTGGGAGCATGCATTACATACTACCAAATGGCATATGACTACATGAAAGCATTTAATAAACTGGGCTACAAGCAAGACAATGTTATGCTCAAAACTTGTTTCTTGCAAATTGAATGTTCAGCAATGATCAAGCAAGACAATGTTATGACATATTGAGCAATTGAATTTGAATTGTCTATCACGGAAGAGTGGTAGAGGGTAGTTTGAATGTTATGTTTTGTGATTGTTCATTCCTATTGTCTACTCTTAATTTGAACATTTATTTTATGTCAAGTTTGGAAAGAAAGAAGCTACGAGGTGTATCATTTTCCCAATAAGACATTCATTTTTATTTTTCTTTTCAGGTAGCACAAGTTCAAGAAGCTACAAGAAGTTACGGTAGATGTTAAAGTTGTTTGAAGTAGTAAATTAGGATTTTTCTAGACTCTATAGTGTTTTAGTAGGACAAGTAACAATAGTCTTTATTGTGGTTGATTATAACTTGAATTTATGATGGACTAAGATTTTATCTTTATCTTAATACATAATTTTTTACATTGTATTTAGTTATGTACTTTTCTTAAGTATAGTCTTTATTGTGAAGCTAATATGTATAGATATCACTATTAAAAAGTATTTTGGATGTCTGATTTAAGTTTTATTTAATTTTTTTTTAAAATTTCCGACGGATTTGAGACAAAAATTTGCGACGACTTTACCACAAATATTTGCGACGGACTTGCGACGAATTTGCGATGGATATATTTGCGACGAAAAAATCCGTCGGAAAGGATTTGCGACGGATTTTTGTTCGTCGGAAAGTTCGTCTGAAACGATTTGCGACGGAAATCGCCGTCGGAAATCTTCGATTTTCTTGTAGTGATTCCTAAACAAACTCAACCATCCCAAATTGTCCCTGCTCAAACTCAATATATTCCAAACTCAACCATCCCAAATTATGACAATAGCACATTTGGAACCAGAATTTTCGAATGATAATCCAAATAGAAATCCCTCTAAGGTTTTTCCACCCCAATTCCACTTTCTTCTGAAGATTGTATTAACAGATTGTTAATTTTATCTTTGACTTCTGGGTCTAAATTTAAGGCTTTTAATTTTCCTAAAAGCCTACAGTTTTTACTAATGTGGCCGCGTTTACCACACTTGTAACAAATGATGGGCTTCTTAAGGGTTTTGGAAATTATATAGGGATTAAATAAGAGTTTTTCTATTTGGGTGGATGACGAAGGTTCATCCTTAGGAGAATCAAGAGAAATTTCTTTCCCTCTCTTTTCATTGGATTCGCCTAAAGCTTGTGAGTATTTGTTTGTATAGTTGGATTGTTCCATGAGATCTCTAATGACTCTGGCTGAGACAGGCTCCTCATCTGGTTTAGTTTTGAAAGGTGAGGCCATAATAGGGTGGTTATCTCTATTATTGGTAAGAAATAAAGTCGTTTCTCCTGATTTATGACATTTGGTTTTGAGAAAGTTGGATCTGATAGAGTTCATAACTTTAATTTGTATTGGACCCTATATATCAAAGTGATAGGGACAGATCCATCCTTCATATCATAACCATGACACTTGACATTAATGAATAGAACATCAAGGATGTTCTTATCATCCAGACTCGGTTAAATCTGGAAATCAATTGAAAAAGATTGGCCCGTGTATAAGGCTATAGTCTCAACAGTTCCTAGTAAAGAATCATGAAACTGATTGTGTCTAGCATCCCTTAAGCAGAGAAGAACTGCTACATTTAGGGATTCTCTAGTAAGAGGTTTCATACCTACCTGGACACTTCCTATGTGTAAGTAGTTATAATTTTTTGACTTATAAGGGAGAAAGAGAAGTAGGACGGAGACGGACTCCTCAAGAGGTTAGGTGAATGTAAAGTGCAGAATTATAAAAGAAAATTAAAAGGAGGCAGAGCCTTCCATGAGGAACAAGATAAAAGAGCAGAAAAGTAAATGCAGAGAAATAAGAATACTTAGGAGGCAAAGCCTTCCATAAGATTGAAATTAAAAACTGATTATTGATTGAAAACAGAAATTACAAAATTGAAAAGATTGAAAACAGAAATTGAAACAAGAAAACAAAGAGGCTAAGAGATTCAGACTTACAAGCAAGGCTCTCTCTGACTTCTCTCTAGCTAGTGATATTTTTCGGTGTCCTCTAATAATGACCTAGGCACCGTATTTAAAGGAAATAAAAGGAATCCAGGAACAGTAAAAGTACTATTTAAATAGTAATTCCCATCATGAGTATCCCATTTTCGTTTGACTTGCACTATTTGCTTTTTTGTTGGACAAGATTGAAGATGCCTTTTGTCCGTCATGTGAGAAACAACAGGATTGTCTTTGGAGCAATAATTGAAGATATTAAAATTAAAGACTGATAGGAGAATAGATTCCAAAACAGTCGTCTTCGTTCTGATAAGTTGACTCGGCTGAGGGTGATGATGATGGTGATTGAAGAGCTTGCTTTTTTCCTTTTTCTTTCTTTGAAGAGGATGAAGCTTGCTCGATCTTAATTTTCTCAGAAGATTGGTTCTGAAGTACTTGAACAATATTTTGTATATTTTCTAGGATATCCTCTTCAGATGTTGAAGCAGCTAAAGTTGCTGAAATCCTAGCCTTTTGATTGAGGAACTTGCAAGTACTCGGGTCAGCAACTTGCAAGAATCTTGGATTGTTTTTAAACCAAGTGGTCACATTTTCTGGGGATGCCATTGAAGCATCAAAATGAGACCACCATTTGATAAAAGCTTGTTTATAAAAGGACATTAAAGGAATACGAAGATGATAATTACAACCTTTATATTGCTATGAGAAAATCCATGAAAGGGAAAAAGTGGTAAAGAAATTTAAATCAATTGGATAATTGTTAAGATCTTTGTTGGATAATTGTTCACGAGGAAAGATTTCTGGGATAGGTCCAAAGAAATTCCACCAATGGAGAAACCAGTTTGGAAAAGAATATTTGGTTGCTTTTTTGAAATAAATCAACCAGGAGTGTTTGTAAGATTTATTTTGTAAACCAACGATGAGGTAATCCCAGGCTTTGATGTAATCCCAATAATTATAACCTATTGGGTCAAAGAGATGGGAAAATTTCTTAGTTTTATTAGGGTTTTGTCCAAAAGCTGATGGTGTCAAGACATTTAGGATTTGGAGGGTAGAATAAGTGATATTGGAGTCGTCTCTAGGATCTTTGTAGTGTTTGATGGCGACAGACTCAGTATCTATGAGTATAAACTCAGTATATATATATATATATATATATTACTTAAGGATCAAAGAAAATGTAAGGAGCAAAAATAATTGGAATTTTTTAAAAAGACTAAAAGCAAAATTAACAAATTTTATAGGAACTAAAAACATATTTAACCATTTAATCTTTGAGTATGTCCGTCTCCTACTGGAAATGTAGAGTGACTAAAGACGATCTAAACTTGCAATTGGTGTCACAGTTTTCCTGTGAGGCCCACATTTACTTTTATCTGAAAGAGATTGATTAAAAAGTAAAAAAAAGAAACCTATTAAGTTGAGATATGGAACGAAACCCAAATGATTTAAAATTAAATAAAATAGAGTTTTTCTATGTCATTTAATGAATAACCACGTCATACATGACACTTAAGACGTCACGTCAGCAGTTAACTGCTAGTGTGACGTCTGTTAGAAAAAACTAACGGCAGAGACTAAAATGAAACGAAAATAAAAGATAACTGACCAAAACAGACAAAAAAAAGATAAAAAACCAAAATAAAACCTAGAGTAAAGATAAATGACCAAAAGTGATATTTAACCAAAAATAAATTATGAAAAAAGTCGCGGGGAAATTTCGTCCCAATAAAGGTTGGTGTCGTGTAGCGGGTTAGAATGGAGTTTGGTCTTACTCAAGTGTTTGTGTTGTGACATGCCACGACTTTAGTGATGACAATAACCATAATAACCTCATTTTAGATTTTGACACGCGTAAATGGTCACGATTCAAGAATCAACATGCAATGCAACTTGTGAAAAAAGATGATATCCATCATTTTCTTCACAATTTTTCCGCTACTAGACGCTCAATCAATCTTTCATATTCAACAGCACGGTTGCCAAATTGTCTTCCATTCACACATATATGACATGTAATAAAATAGACAGACAGGTTCTCTATTTTTTCCTAAATTACAACTATCCAACCAAAAAAATTAAAATGCTAATGAATTTTAATTAACTTAGCATTTTAATTAACTTCTCTATTCAGTAACTCTATCCAATTACTATCATTATGATTTTCTTCTCCATTTAATATTGTCTATTCATTAACTCTATAATAATCAATATTTTGTTTATTTATAAACCCAGAGGATGGTTTTAAGAGTAAATATATTTTCATGCTAGAGAAATATCTCATTGAAAATAATAACCAATATTTATTTATTTATAAATGTAAAAGATTGTTTAACATGTGGAAGGTGGAGAAGAAAATCATAATGATAGTAATTGGATATAAATAATAATGAAAATATTTTTTGATATAGCATATAGTATAAATAAACATTCTGATAAAAAATAGTATAAATAAACATTATGTCAATAAAAATTAAAATTTTATTTGTTTAGAAACAAAAATGATGGTTTAACATATAAAATTTTAAGGATGAAACTGATAAGATTTTACATCTATCTTAAAGCATTAGAATAAAAATAACAATGTTATATTTAGAATTTGATCATAATATCTTGACAAAACTTGTTTGAAAGAGACTTGCATATGTAATGTGCCTCTCACATTTACTTTTCTTTTATAATTTTATTCTATTTTCCTTTTCTTCTTCCAAATTTCAGTTACATCCTATAAATATTATTATTACATTAAGTTTGGATAAATTTTAATAAAATAAGTTAATTATTGTGTATGATAAAACATAAATCATAGAAATTAGAAAGTCACTACTCTTTACTTATACAACTTATAATTTAAATAAGCTAAAATGAAGAGTAAATATATAATATTTGTAAACAATTTGCAAAATATAAATCGGAAGCTTCATTTGTTGTTTTTACCTAAAACACTATTCTTATTTTTAATCAAGGATCTTAGGTGTGAATTCGTAAACAAAAATATTAAGTAGAATAGTCTTATTAAAACATTCGTTTTAAAGGAGCGATTTGTAGTGAGATTAAATAGCACATACCTTTTATTTGAGTAGATTTTGTAACTTACATAGATAAGATAATAGTTGAAGAAAATTATGTTTTTCTTGATTTTTCCCTTTTTGTGCTATAGAGGGGGGGCTTCCTAGAAGTGACATCGAAGGTTATGTCTTTTAGCACATGCATATAAAATAATGATGTTATATACATCTTTTTTGATTCGTGCACTCGGTTTAAAGACAAACAAATACACTATCTACTAAGAGACTAAAAATGTCTTCTTTTTAATCATGAACATAAATTGATGAACATTTTCTTTTGGTGAAGAAATTGATGAGCATAAGCAAATCATTTAGACCCAGGGCATCATACAATTTCACCAAAGCTATTAAAATTAAACATTTTTCTAAAGAACAATATTAAAATATACATGATTTCTCAATGCCTATAACTTTACAAAAAGTTGTTGTCTCCGATGCATGATTCACTAACTGATCCAAATTTATCTTCTTGCCTCTTTGTCTACTTCAAACCTGTCAAGAACATGAAACGTCCCTTTACCCTTTTTGTGTATTCTACCTCTTCTCACAAAACTTGCTCCTTTCATCTACTTCTTCTTTTTCATATGAATTTTTTTGTCAAAACCTCTCCCCTCACCATCCAAAATTGTCTCCTATAAAAATAGTCATTTCTTGCTATAATTGACTAAAACTCTTCCTATTCCACTCATATTTTAATAAATCTTGAGTTTATTGTCGATTAAAGGAATAATCTATATATCTATATATATATATATATATATATATATATATATATATATATATATATGTAAAGGAGACCCCAATGGAGCCTCCACAATTTTTCTCATAATTAAATTTTATCTATTATAATATTTATTTAAAATTTACACATAAAGAAGACTTTAATTCTAATGATAGAATATAATTGCCACTAATTTATTAAAAGATTCTCTTAGTGGAATATTAAATAATAATAATAACTAACAATATGTTTATATATAATATAATATAATATAATATAATATATCTATATTTATATCTATATATATATATATATATATATATATATATATAACAAGCTTGACTCTTGAATTGTGAGTTTTTTTTTCCTTTTTCTCCTTTATATATATATATATATATATATATATATTATTTTAATTGTTAGTATATATATATATATATATATATATATATATATATATATATTATTTTTTATATGCCTTATGTGTCAATTATAATAAATAACTACATTTTATTAGATTAATAATAATGATAACTATTATATATATATATATATATATACATATTAGTTTTTATATTCCTTATGTGACAATTATAATAAATAATTACATTTTATTAGATTAATAATAATGATAACTATTATATATATATATATATATATATATATATATATTAGATGACATTAATGGTAACCAAAAATATAAAAAAAAACATTGTAGTAGATGAAGGGCTTTATACACAAACAACTTCATGAGATAAAAATATTTTATGCCAATGATTACAATAAATAAAAGTTAGATATAATTAATATTAAACAGGTTTCATACTTTTTATTTAAAACCAGCATTATAATTTAGTTTTAAAAAAGCAAATATTATTAAACTAACTCGAAATTAATGTCATCATTTTTTAATTTACTTATTATCAAATAAATTTAAATAAATTTAATTTACACACACACAAACATATTTATATATTAGTTATTATATAATTTAGTGATAAAACCAACAAATAAATATATTCGTACAATTATTAAAATTTATCAATCGACTCAATATATGTTGAAATCTTCCAATCTAGGTACATATTTTTTTAAAAAAATTTGTAAACAAATAAAGATTATTTTTTGTATAATTAAGTTAGTTGACCTTTAAAATCTTTTTTATGTAACAATTATGCATTGAAAGTGAGGGGTTTCATATTCAGATGAATTACTCATTTAATTGACAATAAACTAATGAGTTACTATAATATAAGTGGAAAAGATAGAGTTTTAATCATTTATAGCAAAAATTAACTATTTAAAGGAGACAATTTTGGATGGTGAGGAGAGGGGTTTTGACAAAACTGTTCATATTGAAAAACAAAGAGCAGAAGAAAGGAGCGAGTTTCCTGAGAAGAGGTAGAATGCACAAAAAGGGTCAAGGATTCCATGTTATTGACAGTTTTGAAGTAAACAAAAAGACAAAGGAAAATATGGATCACTTAGTGAATCATGCAATAGAAATAACGATTATTTGTAAAGTTATAAGCATTGAGAGAAGTCATATATATTTTATTATTGTTCTTAGAAAAATGTTTTATTTAATAGTTTTGGTGAATTTGTATGGTGTGTAGGATTTAATTATGTCCCTTGAAGAAGAGCTTTTTTTGTAACTTAATAGATAGTGCATTAGTTTGTCGTTACACTGAGTGCACAAATCAAACACGATGTATATAACTTTTAGTATCTTTCTTATGAATGAGTCACCTTAGGTCTCACATATAGGAAGCTCACCCTCTATATCAGAAAAAGGCAACAAAAAACCAAGAAAAACATCATTTTATGAGATTTTTTGAATTTATATTTGTATTAAATATCAACTTTTTTCTTCTATTCATTAGGCTATAAGGGAGATGTTCCTCAATTTTTTAATTATATTAAATTTAATATCAACTTTCTTCTCTTATTTCTTAATCTACATTCTTATTTTATGAGATCCAGTTTTTCTTTATTTTTTCTTTTTGATTTTATTTGAAATTAAGTATTAGATATCAATTTATTCATTATTATTCATTCTAAATTCATGAGATGAATTTTTTGCTTATTTTTTTTTGTTTTCACAAATTTTCTACATAAATAAACTTACTTAGTGATATTAATTTATTACTTTTGATCATGATACTGATGTGCTAAATGCTATAAAGGAATGGTGATAGAGCTCTAACACCAAACTTGCCTACAGACTTCAATAGCATTACATCAAGCTTCAGAGTATTTGATTGTATCCCAACCTTTTTTCCTTGATTAGTTGGTGATCTTACTACTTATTCCAAATATTCTTTTTATAGGACAATTTAAATGAAACTTCTTACACTAAAGATATGGATCTTTGTGGGGTTGTAAATCCGTAATGAAACTTAATGGGGTCGAGTGTTTAGGCATCATCGACTAAAATATTTCTTTGGTGGTTTGTATGTATTAACAATACTCATGGTATTGTGACCAACAAACAATACTCATGGCATTTATTATCTTAGGCATCCCTAGAATAAATCTATCATAGACACATAAGAGTCATAGTTTATGGGTTTGTAGAATTTGCTCAAGCAGTATAATGTAGTTGTTTTTTTTTATAACCTTAAGATGTCGTCTAAATGTAATTATATATTTCAATTCTATGTATTAATTTTTTTATAGAGCACCCTCAAAAGGATCTTCTATTTTTCTAATGGGTTTTTATCTTTCAATTCTGTGTATCATATCTCTCGATTCGATGAACGTAAATTGTACATTGTTTTTAATATTGAAGTTTTCTTAACTAACATTTCTATTTGCTTCCTCTTTTTACGATTCTATTGGATTTCTTTAATTATCGATTTATTAATTTTTATTAACCTATTAAATAATACCGTTAAAATGAACTGTTTCCACCGTTCCATTTACTTCAATTAGCCAAATAAATGAATTGCTACGATAATTATAAAATAATATATGAAATATTATAACAACCCGTGCAACGCACGGGTATTCCCCTAGTTCATATGAATGTGAAACCCCTCCCTTTCAATGCATAATTGTTACATAAAAAAGAATTTTAACGGTCAACTAATTTAGATTTTTACCAATTCTAATAATAATATAATTTCAGTGTAAATAAATATATAATTTTTTTATATTATATTATATAATATTATATTGTTAGTAAATATATTGCTAATTGTTATTATAATTTCAGTATTTTCCTTAGAAAATATTATTTTGTTACCAGTATAAAATAGTTAAATAATATTCCACTATGAGTATCATTTAATGAGGTAGTGGCAATTATGTGCTTTCATTTAAATTGATGTCTTCTTTATGTGTAATTTATAAATAAAAATATTATAATAGATTAAAATCATGAGGAGCATTGTGGAGGCTCCTTTGGGGCTTCCTTTACATATATATATATATATATATATATATGAATATGAATATTTTGTGTGAAATTTGATACATAAATATTTACCAAATATGAGTTTAATATTTAAAATTAGCCCCTGCTACAATCAAAGTTTGGCTCCGCCCCTGGTTGCGGCGTCTTTGTTGTGGCGTTGCGTCATCTATGTTGCAGCCTGTTACATTGTCTTTGCTGAGCCGCCCCCGTATATTCACCGCCCCCGTATATAAAAGGGGTTTAGGCCCCACTACTCAGTTCAAAAAAATAATATAACAAGCCACTACAATCTTAAATGGCTTTTTTTTTCACAATTGCAAATTAAATGTTGGCGGTGATATGCTATGTTGTGTTGTACAAAGTATGCAAGTGAGACAGTGTATCCTGCACTGGCGTTATTTCTTGTTGGTCCGTTAGCTTTGCAACATTGCCAAGTAGGAGAATTTCCCCTCCCTCACCACAAGCAAATCTCACGATTAGCGATACCAATTGTGTTAGACATTTTTTTAAATCTTGCATTTGATTTTGGTTTTTAAATCTTCTATTTGATTATTTGTTTGGTTATTATTAGAAATAAATTTGTTAATACTTTGTTAGTAGTTAGTTTAGAGACAGTTATATTAGCTATTATTTTCTTCATTTCCATATGGACTTATATGTATAAATAGGGTCCATTGTATTCATAGTTAATTCAATTGATCAATTATCAATAATATTTGTTTATTAGCTTTCTCTACTTTTCCCTCATATGAGTTCTATCAAGAAAAGTAATATGGTATCACAGATAATTTTTCCGCTATTTTCTTACTCAAAATTTTCTTGAGAAATTTTCATCCAAACTGCATTGAGTTTTTATTGGAATTACTCTAATTCAACCACTGCTCTAAATCAGTTAGTTTTATTTTTTAACTAACTGACCTTGCTGTGGATAGTTAGTTGAAAACAGTTACAACAAACTTACTGTTATAACCGTTTCCAACTAACCACCCTAACTAACTCACAATATCTAGCTCATCAAATTGTATATATATCAATCACAGTTCAGAATGTACAATATACACAGATACAGAAATTCAATAAAAAGTTTACAGTTTTAAAACTTGTTTTCTCTCCTAGGCCTTTACCTATCTTCTAAGTTCTTTACTTTCCCTTCTTGAATCTGTTCTCTCAGTGTATTCTCAGTGTATTGTAAGCAAGTACCTCGCAAAGAAAGTGAGAAACCAGTTAGGGTTTATACACAGTGTGAAAAGTGAGATCAAAAGAAAAGAGAGTAAGAAAGAGAAGATTTACCTAGTTCTGTGTGTTGAGTGGAAGATCTTCAAGTAGGAAGTTCCAGAGAAGCCTTGTGTTGACAGGGAGAAAGCTCATGCAACGGTGAAATCAACAAACAAGTCAGGGTTTTGTTGATTTCACGAAACAAACCAAATAAACGAAAAATCAGAATAGAGAAGAAGCAACAATACCTTCGCACAACGTTGTTACTGTTGTAAATCGTCTCTGAGTTGAAGAAATCAGCGTAACACCAAATCTGGTTTCTGTGCAACTCCTTCAATCAAGAAATCTGAAGGAGGGGTTTTGTAGAGGAAGCTGCGATCTGTCATTTGGCATAAATTTGGTGGTGTTTGGAAGAGATCTGCTAGGTTTCCATTGAAACCCTAGCAGAGCTCAGTGAGAGAGTCGAAGAAGAAAGGTTTTCAGAAAGAAAGAAAGTGAAAATGTTGCCTCTGTAGGTGGACCAAATTGGGTTAAAGAAAACCGGGTTGTTGTGCTGGGCCGGTTCTTCTGCTTCACTGAATTGGGCTTCTCTCCTTTAAACAGTGTTACTTACACCCCTGCATTTTTACAATACAGCCTGTTAGTATATTATCAAAGAAAGTGGTAAAAATTGAAAAAATTCTACAGTTTTCTCCCACCTCAAAACTCAATTTTCTTAGCCATTAAAGGTTTTTTCCACTCATCTCTCCCTCCTCTGTTCTTCACAAATCTCTTTCTTTATCACACTGTCACCTTCAAATATTTACTATGCAAGAAGTGCTAATTACAAGATTCAAAGATGAGTGTGGAGAGATACAAGATCTATGTCTTCAAAGTTTTGAAGTTAATTCACCCTGATAACTTTGTGATATGGGGTTGGTTGATTGCTCCAAGAAGAAAGTTGGTGAATCAAAGGAAGGAAAAAATTCTGCTTTTTTTGAATGGTTTATGCTATCATGTATATATTTGTCAGAGTTTTTCAAGAACACCAAAAAACAATTGGTGATATTATTCTTTCTCCATTTTAGCCTAATTGACATTCTAGCTTCTATCCATATATAAAGATAACGGATAGTTAAGCAAAATTCATTCTTTTTAACCTAATTGGTATTTTAGCTTCTACCCATAAATATCATGGATAGCAATCAAAATTCATTCTTGTTAGCCTAATTGGCATTTGAGCAATCAAAACTCATTCTTTCTAGCCTCATGGCATTTCTCCATAAAGAAAATAGATAGTTATGCAATTCCATTCTTTCTAACCTTATTGGCATTTTAGATTCTATAAAAAAATGGATGGTTAAAAAATAGTCTTTCTCTACCTTTGTAATTTCCAAACTAGAAATGTAGATACATTTCAGCTTGCAGGGGGTATTAGAATAAGTTTGTTAATACTTTGTTAGAAGTTAGTTTAGAGATAGTTATATTAGTTATTATTTTCTTCATTTCCATATGAACTTATACGTATAAATAGGATCCATTGCATTCATGGTTAATTCAATTGATACCGGCTTTACCGATGACTAATATAGTCCACGGAACTGATGGAGAGTCTGGGGGAGCACCGAGAGCAACAACAAGTAAATGACCTGGACCACCAAGAGACCTATACACCACATCTCCACCCAAAACCTTAAGGAATTAGGTATATGGGTCCCCTATCTTATATATCCTTCATTTAGCTCATTTCTAGTCGATGTGGGACTAACCACTCACTTGAATTCCCAACAATCTTCCCCTCAAGTGTGAGTCACCCACATCACTAGACTTGATCCAAACCAAGATCCATTTCCCGCTCCCCCACCAAACCAAACTGTATATTTGTAAACCCGATACCAAAGTACCGTACCAATTCAGTACTAAGGTACCGATTGTGAGGTGGGTTGGGGAGTGTGGAAGGGTGAAGGGTATTTTTGACACTTTTTTTAAATAAAAAAAAAAGAGAAAAGACGGGTGTCTATGAGTAAGAGAGGGTGCTTATAAAAAAGGCCCAGTTGTAGGTATTTTAGAGATTATCCATCCTGCACAAAGCAGCCCAAATCCAGAACACGGAATTGTGGGCTGTTTAGTGGTCTAAGCTTGGGAGGTCCATTGCAGAAGGCATCAAGAACCAATGGATCAAGTGTCCCTTGCTTAAATACACTTTTGTTTAAGCAAAACAGGTTAGAATTGACAGTGCAGTTGACAATTCAGTGTATGCAGATGTCTTTGGAAAGTTCACAATGGGACACACTAACTCTAAGACTGAGGAGGCGGGCCATGCCATGCCCCCAACCTCCAAATGACCTGTGTGAGCTGGAATTGTCGTGGTTTGGCGGATGCCACGATAAATAGGGAGCTGAATGACCTGGTTAGAGGTCAAAAGCCTGCCATTATTTTCCTTATGGAAACCAGAGCCCACAAGGAAAGAGTTGAAAGAGTTAGAAGGAAATTCAGATACCAACACTCTCATTGTGTGGAAGCTATAGGTATCTCTAGAGGTATTTGTCTATTCTGGAATGATCATTATAAGATTCAAATTATGGAATCTTGCACAAATTTCATCCACACTATTGTTAAAGAAAGTAGATCTGGAATCCTATTTGAAATGACCTTTATATATGGTAATCCATCATTTGCTGCTAGGAGAGGTCTTTGCCCTAAACTAACTAGACTGAAGCCTAGAAATAATGGGGCTTGGTGTTGTATTGGAGATCTTAATGAAATGCTTAATAATGCTGAGAAAGATGGCATAAGAGAAGTGGAACCTATAAGGATGAGACTATTTAGGTAGTTCTTGAATGAGATTGAACTTATGGATTTCAACTTACAAGGAAGAAGGTTTACTTGGCTAAGTAACCCTAGGGAGGGAGTAATTACTAGACAAAGGATTGATCGTGTACTTGCTAATTGGGAGTGGAGAGAAAACTTTCCTCATGCTTTGGCTACTGCCCTGCCTATCATCAATTCGGATCACTCTCCTATTATTTTGAAGCCTAATCCCCCCTACTACTAGTGGTAAATCATTCAGGTATGAAGTGTTTTGGGATGAACATGAAGAGTGAAAACAAGTAGTATCTACTGCCTGGGGTACTAATGATGACTCTGAACCTTGGAATCAGTGGGAACAAAAGGTGGCAGTTTGTAAAAGAAGTCTTCAAAAGTGGCATGGTAAAACTTTCAAAAATGCAGCAAAATAAATTACTTTCCTCAAACAGAACCTTGCCTCTGCTTTGAATAGTCCTAATAATCTAATTGACTGGGGAGAGGTGTCTTCTATGAGGAAAAATATAGACAAACTGTGGAAGCAAGAAGAGTAGTATTGGGGGCAGAGATCTAGGATCAAATGGCTTAATTTTTGGGGATAAAAATACAAAGTTCTTCCATGCCTCTATTGTGCAAAGAAGAGACAGAAACAAGTTACTCAAAATTAAAGACTTACAAGGGAACTGGCCTGAAGGTCAACAGAATGTTATGAATGGTATAAAAGATTTCTATACCTCTTTATATACAGATGAGCCCCTAACTGTATTGACCAATGTCTTAGTGTTATACCTCATTGTATCACTCCTAGCATGAATGATTATTTAACTAAACATGTAACTTTTAAGGAAGTGAAAACTGCCGTTTTCGAACTTGGTGCTTTGAAAGCCCCTGGACCAGATGGTCTAAATGGTCTCTCTTCTTTCAAAAAAAATGGAACACCATTAAAAATGGAGTTTTTCCTTTCTGTTGAAAAGTTTTTTGTAGATGGGGTCTTAGGTGAGGAAAAAAATTGTACTAATGTGTCTCTGATTCCTAAAGTTTCTAAACCTGAATCAATTTCTAATCTTAGGCCTATTAGTTGTTGTACTTTCATATACAAAATCATTGCAAAAATATATGTTAGCAGGTTGAAGCCTTATATGTCCTCTCTAGTGTCCCCCCCAACAAAGTGCTTTTGTTGGGGGACGTATGATTCAAGATAACATAATTGTGGCACATGAAGCATTTCCTTTCCTCAAACAGAAACAAGGCTTGGGGGGTAAGGGCATTGCTCTTAAGTTAGATATGAATAAAGCATACGACAAAAGTCAATTGGGAATTTCTAAGTAGGGTCCTTAGAGCCTTTGGTTTGATGAGTCGTGGGTAGCCTCTATAATGACTTTGGTCACCACAGTTTCCTTTAATTATCAAGTCAATGGTTTTTCTTCTCCTAAAGTTACTCCTAAAAGAGGTTTAAGGCAAGGGGACCCCCTTTCTCCCTATATCTTCATATTGATCTTCGATGCCCTGTCTAGATTAATCACTAAGGCCTGCTTTCTAATGAGTTACAAGGGATTAAGCTAGCTGAATCTGCCCCTACTCTTTCTCACTTGTTTTTTTTTTTCAGATGATGCTATCTTGTTTACTGAGGATTCTCAGGCAGATGTGTTTCGAATAATCAAAATTCTTAATCTGCTTACTAGTTCTCCGGGCCAAAAAGTAAACCTCACCAAATCGGGGATCATTTGTGGTTGCAAAGTTGACAACAATACTAGAGAAGCTATCTCAAGGATTATTAACATACCTGTTTGGGATCATCCAGGTAAATACTTGGGCATTCCTACTGAATGGGGTGGTTCAAAGGTTCAAGGGCTATCTTGGCTTAAGGAGAAAGTTTTGGGGAAGCTTGATGGGTGGAAGGGTAATCTGTTGAACCTTGCTGGAAAGGAAATTGTGATTAAATCTACTGTCCAGGCTATTCCCAGCTACATTATGGCAATCTTACAACTTCCTAAGACATTTTGTGATTCCCTCACTTCTGCAGGGGCTAAGTTTTGGTGGAAATCTTCAGGCAGAAGTAGAGGAATCCACTGGAGGAAATTTATGCCTTTGTACACCAAAGGCTAAAGGAGGGTTAGGATTCAAAGACTTTAAGCAGATGAACTCTGCTTATCTCTCCAAGCAGGTGTGGAGAATTATTAATGACCCTAGCTCTTACTGGGCTCAAACTCTAAAAGGAATTTACTTTCCTAATTGCTCTTTTTGGAATGCTGGTATGGGTAGAAGTACTTCTTGGGTTTGGAAGAGTCTAATGCATGGAAGAGATCTAATAAAGCTTGAAGGCAGATGGGAAATTGGTTCTGGTCATGGTATTAGCATAACAGAGGATTCTTGGTTGGCTTCTGGAGCTAAAGCTTCTCTTAATCCCAATGCTACTGTTACTAATGTAAGTGAACTGTTAACTCCTAATCATGAATGGGATAGGAATGCTCTTAGACTTAACCTTAGCCCTCAATCAGCTATTGAAACTATAAAACCACCTATCCTATGGACCTCCACTGACAATAACCTTATTTGGCCTCACACAAAAGATGGTACCTATACAGTTAATTCTGGTTATCTAGCCCTAGCTACCATAAAACCCCAGTCACCAAATATTCCTTCCACCTCGAAAACCTTGCCAAAAGAAATCTGGTCCCTCATCTGGAAAGCCAATATTCCCTCTAAAATAAAACATTTTCTGTGGAGAACTTGTCAAAATTTCCTACCCACCAGAGCTGCTCTTTTTCGCAAAAGAATAGCTAATTCCCCCCTCTTCCCTCTCTGTAAGTCCCAACCAGAAACAATAGAGCATTTACTTCTCCAATATCCCAGGACACAACCATTCTCGTTTGGACTACAGACTGTTCCCATGCCTAATGCTATAGGTATGACTACTATCTATGATTTGCTCTTACAAATGTATGAAAACCATCCGAAAGACAATAGCTAGGGGCTAACTAGAGTTTGTTATGCACTTTGGAACATTTGGAAAGCAAGAAATGAAGCTTTTTTTTAGGATAAGCAACCAAGACCTATTGATGTGCTTAGCAGGGTTAATGTTCTAAGTTCAGAATTCAGAATCAGTAATGAAATTAATCCAGCTCTTAATACTCAGGCAGCTGCTGCTCCTACAAACTCTATTTCAGTTTGGCGTCCTCCCAGAGCACCATTTGTGAAAATTAATTGTGACGCAACCTTTGATAAGGCCACTGGAATGGGTTATATAGGTGTAGTGTGTAGAGATGACAATGGAAGGGTTCTTACTGCTCTAGCAAACAAGATTTTTGCTAATTCTCCTCTTGTTGCTGAAACTATTAGCCTTCGCTCTGCTGCTTCGCTTGCTAAATCCCTCCAGTTCGCTAGCTAATGTAATCCTTGAGTCAGACAACCAAACCCTAGTGTAGACCTGCAGAGGTAATCAACACAACCGTGAGATCCAGGGCCTGGTGAATGATATTAATAATTTAAGAGCATTGATCAATAGGAACGATATCACCTGGACTAAACGTGAAGGCAACAGTGTTGCGCATGAAATTGTAAATCTTGCATCCAAAGGTCTCTTTTCTGATAGTTGGACCTCTAATCCTCCAAATGTTCTTCGATCTGTAATTGTTAATGACTGCGTGCAGTTATGGCGCTAGTTCCTCTCCTCTTGTGTGGTTTCCGTAAGCTCCTGATAATCTTGAAGTCGAAGAGAAGAAGATCTGCTGCTTAGTGGATGAAGAATGGCAAGAAGAAGATGAATTTGTGTATTCCTGGGTTTGATTCCGTCGATTTTAGCTGCTTGTGGCGTGAATGTGACATCTAGGGTTTATTTGCCGTTTTTGGGTGTATTGTTTCTGAGATCCAAGTTTTCTATTTTGCTGAAAGTGGGTGGGACATTAACTTTTGTTATTAACTGCCCTACTGACTTTTGTACTTGCGGGTCATTTGTTTTCTCTTTTATCTCGTGTTTTTTCTTCTTACCCGTGTTGGGTTTAGTTTGTTTGGATAGTGAGCCCAAGTCTATGATTGGAGCCACTCTTGGGCCTGAGGCCAATGTAATTATTGAACAAAGTGAAGAAAAGCAGAAGTCAACTCCAAAGTCAACTCAGTGACCCCTGTTATGCAAATCAGATATTGTATTTAACTCTTCATTTATGTTAATTCTAGTTAGTAGTGAGTTAGTGAAAAGCTAGATTAGTCTTAACCATAGTTGTAACTGCCTACTCTAGTCAAGGCAGATGTATATAACTCTCACTTTGTGTAACTAACTAGATAGTAAGTGTGAAACAGAATCAATTTTTTCTGAATCTGAGATCAGAATTTTCATCTCTCTCTCTTTCTCTTTTCTCTCAAACTCATCCATGGCTTCCATAGATTCAATATGGTATCAGAGCTCCTAATTAGGGGCTCTGCCACCGTTCGCTGCATCGTGGAATTGTTTCCTTGATTCTGTTGAAATTTCCCTCACATTAACGATTCTCTTCTTCTTCGTTTTCTCGCCAATTCATTCATGGCGTCGCAACAGGAAGAAATCTCTACAAACAATGGCGGCACCGGAAAGAGTAACGGTGACACCAATGCAACGACGAAACAAGGATATCAGCATGATATGCTCAATCCTTACTTTATGCATCCTAGTGATAACCCTGGGACTGCTATTGTCACGCCGGCGTTGAACGGCGACAACTACCATACCTGGTCCAGAGCTATGACCATGGCATTACGATCCAAGAACAAGTACCATTTCGTCGATGGAACTCTGCCTCGTCCTGATGACGACGATCGTGATTCTCTCGCGTGGGATCGCTGTAACACGATGGTGATGTCGTGGATCAACAGTTCGATAGTAGCTGAGATCTCGCAAAGCATTCTGTGGATGGATACTGCCGCTGATTTGTGGAAGGATCTGCGAGATCGATTTTACCAAGGAGATATGTTTAGAATCTCAGATCTGCAGGAAGAAATTTACAAAACCAAACAAGGTGACTCTTCTATCTCCAATTACTATACGCGTTTGAAGAAACTGTGGCAGGAATTGGAGAACTTTCTTCCAATTCCTGAATGTGATTGCAATTGTGCTAATAAATGTAAAGCAGTAGTGAAATTCAAGGATTATAGAGAGAGGAGTAAGGTTCTGCGTTTCTTGAAAGGGCTAAATGAACAATACTCACCAGTTAGGGCTCAGATCATGCTTATGGAGCCATTGCCAACTATCAGTAAGGTCTATTCAATGTTAATACAGCAAGAAAGACAAAATGGAAGCTCTGTTGAAGAACCAAAGGTTCTTGCTGCTGCTGCTTTTCAAGCTGGATCTCAAGGAAGAGGAGGAGGTACTAGAGGAAGAGGAGATAGAGGAAGAGGTAATGGTAGAGGAGGTGGAAGAGGCACTAAGGTGTGCTCCTATTGTGGCAGGACAGGTCACACTGTTGATGTGTGTTATAAGAAACACGGTTATCCTCCTCATCTACAACAGAATTCTATTAATAATTGCACTGCAGAAACTGGGAATAATGAAGAAGAAGAAGGTTCTTATGAAGAGGAACAAGCAGATACAGGGAAACAGAACATCACTGCTGGGAATTTGTCTTTCACACCAGAACAGCACAAAGCAATTTTAGCTCTCCTCCAAGGATCATCTAACTCACTACCTATAAACCATTTCACCACAATAAAGTCAGGTATTATCTGTGCCTTACATAATTCTAAAAAGGAAAAGGCCTGGATCATAGATACAGGTGCTACCATACATGTTTGTTATTCAAGATCTCTGTTCAAATGCCTTAGAAAAATACATCCTGTTAGAGTTTGTCTGCCAAATGGAACCCAAGTCCTTTGTGACCTCGCAGGAACCATATATTTGGATGAGAATCTTGTACTTAGTGATGTCTTATACATCCCTAAGTTCTCATACAATCTTATTTCAATACCAAAATTAACTGATGATATTGATTGTGATATGAACCTTAACAGATTGAAATGCATGATACAGGATTGCCAAAAGGAGAAACTGATTGGGATAGCTGAAAGGAGGAGAGGATTGTATCACTTGACCTTTCCCATCACCAAAGACCAAACTGAGGAAACCTCTGCTGTTCTAGCCAATATTCATGCTGTAAACATTTCTTTTCATACTCAAAACACTAGTCCATGTAGTAATACTGATGCTTTTGATGATTGTTATATGTGGCATATGAGATTTGGACATGCACCTTTTGAAAAATTAAATGAAATAAACAAGGTTTTTTCTTCAGTAAAGTATACAAAAACTGATTTTCCTTGTGATGTATGTCATTTTGCAAAACAAAGAAGATTGCCATTTCCCAATAGCATGACTATTTCAGAAAAAGTTTTTGATCTTGTCCACATGGACATTTGGGGACCTTTTTCTGTCCCTTCTATTTTTGGTTTCAAATATTTTCTTACTATTGTGGAAGATAAAAGTAGATTCACTTGGATTTATCCAATGAGACTCAAATCTGAAACTGCAACCATTATCAAGTCTTTTGTAAACTTGGTTGACACTCAATTCAACATCAAGTTAAAGTGCATAAGATCTGATAATGGATGCGAATTTTTACTCAAAGATTTTTACAATGAAAAGGGCATACATCACCAAACATCATGTGTTGAAACTCCCCAACAAAATGGAGTTGTTGAGAGGAAGCATCAACACCTTCTTAGCATAGCAAGAGCCCTTATTTTTCAAGCTAAACTCCCAAAAATTTTCTGGGCACATGCAGTCCAACAAGCTGCATACATTATAAATAGATTACCAACAAGATTCTTGAGCCAATTGACCCCTTTCCAAGTTCTCTTTGACAAGAAACCTGATTTAGATTGCTTAAAGGTTTTTGGTTCACTGTGCTTTGCTAGCACACTCAAAGGAAATAGAAAGAAATTTGATCCTAGATCAAGAAAATGCATTTATTTGGGCTATAAGCCAGGAGTCAAAGGTCACTTACTTTTTGATTTACAAAACAGAGAAATTTTTGCATCTAGGGATGTTAAGTTTTATGAAAAAATCTTTCCTTACAAATCTGTTGCAAATGCTCAGTATAACTGTCAATTTGAGCCAAGTCACTACAACCACCATAATTCCTTTGCTGATGCTTTTCACATTCCCCATAATCCATCACCAGAATCAGATACAAATCCTCAAACATCCCTTGACACATCAGCTACACAAACAACTGTTGCTGAACCTAATACAGAAAATACAGAAAATACAGAAAATACAACTCAAGAAACTTTTGACCATTCATCACCAACTCATGACCAACCTCCACCTTCACCACCAATTCCTGTAGCTGATAATCTTAGAAGGTCCACCAGAGTCTCAAAACCCCCTGCTTACCTTCAAGAATTTCATTGTTCATTGTTGAGTGATACACTCCACAACTCCAATTCAGCTACCTACAATCCACAATCTCAAGGTAAACTTTATCCCATTTCTAATGTTATTTCATATGACAATTTATCATTACCTCACAAACAGTATGCCTTGAAATTATCCACCATTTCTGAGCCAAACACATACCAAGAGGCAGTGAGTAATGAAAATTGGAAGAAAGCTATTACTGCTGAGTTGAATGCTCTGGAGAAAACAAAAACTTGGAAGCTGATGCCTCTCCCTCAAAACAAAAAGGCCATTGGATGCAAATGGGTTTTCAAGTTGAAACTACATGCAGATGGGAGCATTGAGAGATATAAAGCCAGGCTGGTGGCTAAAGGATTCACACAAACAGAAGGTCTTGATTACACAGAGACATTCAGTCCTGTTGTCAAGATGACCACTGTAAGAGTCCTACTGGCCATTGCAGCTGTTCAAAATTGGCACTTGTGTCAATTGGATGTGAACACAGCTTTTCTACATGGAGATTTGGAAGAAGATGTGTACATGAAGCCTCCCCCTGGTCTTGATGTCAGCAATCCCAATATTGTGTGCAAACTGGAGAGATCTTTATATGGACTTAAACAAGCCAGCAGACAATGGAATGCAAAATTGACTGAAACTCTACTTGCCACTGGTTACACACAGTCAAAGTCAGATTATTCATTGTTCACTAGCAACACCAAGATGGGTCTCACAGCTATTTTGGTTTATGTAGATGATTTAATACTAGCTGGGACTGATATGCAAGAAATCAACAGAGTTAAGGAATTGTTAGATGCTAAGTTTAGCATCAAAGATCTTGGTGACTTAAAATATTTTCTGGGCTTTGAGGTTGCTAGAAATCAACAGGGAATTTCCTTATGCCAAAGGAAATATGCCCTTGATCTATTGGAAGCTACGGGTCTCACTGGTGCCAAACCTTATTCAACTCCAATGGAGCCTCACTTGCAGCTACACAAGGAATCAGGAAAACCAATTGAAGATATCACTATGTACAGGAGGATGATAGGAAAATTACTCTATTTAACACACTCAAGACCTGAGATTTCATATGCTGTGGGTAAACTCAGTCAGTTCCTTGACAAACCTACAGACATTCACTTGTTAGCAGCAACACATGTTGTCAGATACATCAAAGGTAACCCAGGAAAAGGTCTATTCTTTAGCTCAAACACTACCATCACCTTGAAGGGATTCTGTGATTCTGACTGGGCAGCTTGTCCAGACACAAGAAGATCCACTTCTGGTTATTGTTTCTTCTTGGGATCTTCATTAATATCTTGGAAAAGTAAGAAACAATCAGTGGTCTCTCGCTCCTCCTCTGAAGCTGAGTATAGATCCTTGGCTCAAGCAACTTGTGAAGCACAGTGGCTTCTTTACCTTCTCAGAGACTTGCATATTCCTCACTCTGCACCAGTAGTTCTGTATTGTGATAATCAATCTGCACTACACATTGCAGCTAATCCAGTATTCCATGAAAGGACCAAACATATTGAAATCGACTGTCATGTGGTTAGAGACAAGATTCAAAGTGGCACTTTGCATCTGATGCCTATTTCTTCAAAGGAGCAGGTAGCTGACATACTCACTAAGTCTCTCAGCCCCACTCTGTTTCAACAGCTCCTTTCTAAGCTTGGAATGATCAACATCTATTCCAGCTTAAGGGGGGGTATTGAACAAAGTGAAGAAAAGCAGAAGTCAACTCCAAAGTCAACTCAGTGACCCCTGTTATGCAAATCAGATATTGTATTTAACTCTTCATTTATGTTAATTCTAGTTAGTAGTGAGTTAGTGAAAAGCTAGATTAGTCTTAACCATAGTTGTAACTGCCTACTCTAGTCAAGGCAGATGTATATAACTCTCACTTTGTGTAACTAACTAGATAGTAAGTGTGAAACAGAATCAATTTTTTCTGAATCTGAGATCAGAATTTTCATCTCTCTCTCTTTCTCTTTTCTCTCAAACTCATCCATGGCTTCCATAGATTCAATAGTAATTGTTTGGTTGGGCCTTGCCCACTTGAAAGTAATCAAACAACTATTTGACCAAAAAAAATACATTTTTGTTTTTGTTTCAATGGTCTGATATTGGAATCGATAATCTAATGTAAAATATTGTGCATTTTCATATAACTCGATTCTCTTACTAATTAATCACACTTCAAGTTTAAACAGAGAAAATCCAAAGCTTGTAATTAAATAAATAAATATCTTGGACTGGTAACAAGATATGTAAAGGTTATCATAGCTTATAAAATTTCTGTTTTTTTTTATAAAAGATGGAAAGCTTGTAAAACTTCTAATAAACACTTGATCATGCAATAAATATAAACAGAAAACACTCAAAGTAAAGCCAATGTGATGAATTTGAATTAACACAAATGGTCTAATTTAAGATCCCCTAGCTTTGCAATTCTTAGGTGCCTGGTAAATACTTTCATTGTAAGAACAATTGTTTATCTAACACACACCAATTTATTAATTAGTACTCTGCCCATTTACATTTGAAAGTAATCAAAGAGGTACATTATTAATGGGCTACTTAAGCCATAAGAAAGAAAAAAATCACCACTGAATATTCAGAATCAAATTTATTATAAGAAATACAATAATCCCTAAACACAAACTTACAACCACTTATTTATAGCTCTCAACCACAACCAACTTCCAAACTTAACAATTTCCACCACTTTTAACCTTAACAATTATTCATAAACAACCTTATCTTTGATGAAGGACTCAAACAACATCATGATTAAAAGCCTCCTTAATCAACCTATAGAAATCATTATAAGATGAACCTCCAATATCAGTTGCTTCAATTGCTTTCTTTTTCCATTCCACACACTTTTGTCTCATTTCCTTCCCCTTTTCACCCTCAATCATCTCCTTAAAAAGTGTTGTAACTTCCTCTCTTTTCACATCATCATTTATATTCATTCCTATCCCCCAAGTAGTGCAAATAAACCTACAATTTGTTTGTTGTTCAGCAAAGAAAGGCCAACCAATCATAGGAACACCTTCACAAATACTTTCAAGTGTAGAATTCCAACCACAATGAGTTAAAAATACCCCAATTGATGGATGAGCAAGTACTTGGCTTTGTGGACACCAACTTGCTATGTAACCTCTATCCTTAACTTCATCTAAAAACTCTTTTGGTAAAACTAATGATTCTCCTTTTACCAAATCTGGTCTTGTTATCCATAAAAATGGTAATTTACTATTTGCTATTCCCCAAGCAAATTCCATCAAGTGATTCTTACTCATCACAGTTATACTTCCATAATTTATATATACGACTGAAGATGGTTCCCATTGGTCTAGCCATTTGAGACATGTTGAATCATTTTTCCAAAGGTTTGACCCAGTTGACTTGAAGCCATTATCCTTTTCAGGAAAATGTCTACCTAGAAATTGAAGTGGACCAATATTGTATATGTTTGGATTTATGGCCATGAGGGATTCAAGGACTTCACTCTCTAATTCTTCTGCTGTATTAATTATATATGATTGAAGATGATAATTTCATGCATGCTTGAGCCTCAAAACCAAAGCGAATAAAACTGATATTATCTAAAGTGGTTGTTCTAACAAAGCTTGGAAGATCTCTCATTCTGATATTTTTCATTCCTGTGACCCAATCTAGTTCTTTATCCAATGAGCCATCAGTAACGTAACTTTCATCTGAAAAAGTAAAAATCAACTTCGTTATAACATATATACAATACTTATTTTCACGTCAAAAAAATTAATATATATATACACACACACACACACACACATATATATATATATATATATATATACACACACACATATATATATATATATATATATATATATACTTATTTAATTTAATTATATATCCATCTCATTTTGTTTGTAGTTTAAGGTTTAGGCACACCATTTAAGAAAAATTATTAGGAGTCTAGATTTTTTAAAAAACATTGCTTAATTTACCATTTAGCCATTTATCTCTCTACATAAAAAAATGTGAATCATTTATTGGAGGTAAAAAGTTGTCATATAATTAATAGGTGTATAAGCGGAAAAGAATATTAAAAGTGTAATTGAAAATATAAAACAACAATCAATTTTGGATAAATTAATTTTGCTAAAACAACAAACAAAATGAGACGGAGGGAGTACCTTATTTAGTACTCGCTCCGTTTCAAATTAATATTCGTTTAAGGTTTCGACATAAAGATTAAGAAAAGCGATAAATTGGCTAAGTAACATGATAATTTTACGAAATTAACCTCATCAATTAATAAATGCATGTTGGCAATTTATTTGGTTAGTGAAAACTTAAAATAATTAATGAGGGTAAAATTGAAAAAAGTTAATTAATGATACAATGTTGGAATGACTAAACGACAATTAAATTGAAATTTTTTCCTTTGGCTAAAACGATTATATAATCATTATAAATATCAAATACTACCTCCAGTCCTATTTATAAGAGATAAAAATGCAGTTTTAAGCAAAGAGCGGCTGCTCTTTAGTTGATGGGGTAGCTCTTGCTACCTCAAAAATAATATAAAATACAAAGAAGCCTATATAGTTATTTAACTATGCTACCCCAAAAAAGATACTAATAATACTAATAAGCCAATAACATTAGCACAAAACATAAAAGACAAATAAAATTGAGTCAGATTTTATAAGAGCGTAGAGTGCAAATCACTGAAAAGTGAACCTACTAGCTAGCTGTTAAAAACAATTTACATTATACCGGTAGATGCATCTTCTATATATATATATATATATATATATATATATATATATATATATATATATATATATATATACTATAAACTATGCAAGTAATATTTATTATGCACTGTTTTTTCTTTTTTAACCACTCGATCTCTCTCAGGTTTTTCACCAAAAATGAAAGACAAGACTTTGAAACAAAATGGATGACGAATTTTTTAGATATAGTTTAGCTTTTTACATTAAAAAAGACATTGCTAGTCAGTTAAATACATATATAATTATTGCTGAATTGATTCTTTTAACCATCATCGAGCTCACTTTTTCTAAATGATTATGCCAGTTTAATTTACACCTTGTAGTTTATTCTTGTTCTCTTTAATGAAGTTCCTTTTGTATTTAGAAAAAGTTACTTTATATTCGCTCCGCATAAAAAATGGGCTAGCTCCACCACTGGTTTTAAGATCATTAAATAACTGATTTTTTTTTTTTGATAAGTTTAAATAACTGATGTAGTATAAAGACTAAAGATAGTATTTACTATTATAATTATTAAATACATCGGTAATTCAATAAAACTAAAATTGTGTTTTTATCTTATAAATATGACCGGAGGTATTATTTAATATTATATAAGTGTTATACAGAGGATATTTAAGTAAATTTCTCATTAATTTACTTTTGTCGACATCTATACTTTTCAACAAATAATACACATACCGTCAGAAAAACAAATAATACACATAAATAATTGTGTTGTAATTAAATCTAGTCTTTATAGATGTGATTGTTTAACTTTTGAATGATTTGTGCACATGTAAAATTAAATGTAAAAGAACTTGGGCACTGTTGGAGTCTTCCTAAAGAGGGAATATCACACTTCTTGCAACATCGTCTCACAATGGGAGGCAGTGAAGATTCAGGAAATAATTAAGATATTTAGGAGTAGATTGTTTACATTTTTAAAAACAATTTTATGTTTTTAAAAATCTAATTCAAACATACTTTGAGTGTGACAGACAATAATATGAGCATTAATATAGTCACATAGAAATATATAAAATCATTTTTAAAAGTACTTTTAGTTTGGCTGGCAACAACATGAGCATCAGATTTAGTGGTGGTTTTGATTTATCATTCTTAACATAGTAGAACGATCTTTTATAAAGGGTTGAAGCACCTCTTATATTCCCTTTAATATATCATTTTGTTCATTTTATTTTCTTATTTTTAAGTCCATAGTCGTATTTAAGTTATGTTTGTTTTTAATGAATTTTTTGGCCCATTAAAAAAATAAAGAAAGAGAAATGGTAGGTCACCTTTGAAAGGAAGCATATTTCGTTTGACAAGCTCATCAAATTGCAAGTATCCCATCAAGCCACAAGCCGAGGCAGTCCAAAACTGCTGTTCTCCAATACCCAAATCCTTTGCCACCTTTCTAGCAAAGCCCATAAGCCCATCATATATAATGGAACTAACTTGAGGCACTTCTTGTGAAGCATTGAGTTTCTTCACAAGCTCTTTCAAAGGTCCATAACAATGTTTACTAGTTATATCACACAAGAGTCCAATGTCTTGTGTTGAATCATTATCTGATTGTGGCATACCATCGGGTATAGTCTCGAATCGGAACCCGGGTTGGCCTTTCAAGAACTCGGGTCCGAGAGACTTAAGTAAACGCTTGTGGTTGAACTCGGTGTTCACAAAGGTTATGTGGAAACCTGAGCAACGGAGGAGTTTGGCTAATTGCATGAAAGGGTTCACATGGCCTTGTGCTGGGAATGGTACACATACAACATGAGGCCTTTGGTTTTGTGTTGCCAACACCATTTTTCTTTTTTCTTGTATATATTATGATTAGATGAAGGTTAAGGAGATTCTTGGATTTGAGTGTGGTGCGTGTACTAGCTAGCTTTCCTCAGCTTCACTTATATAATGCTAAGAATCAACTGCTTGCTGTAAATTTTTAAAAAAATCTAAATCTTTCATGAATTATTTGAATTTTTTTACTAGGCTCTATGATTAATTGGAGAAATATCTTGAAGAAACGTATCAACTTGATCAGGAAATTCACTTGTCATCTATACCCTTTGTGCACAGTACTTTTGACATGATGGATGTGTGTGCGTGTTTGTCTATATATATATATATATATATATATATATATATATATATATATATATATATATATATAGCATGGTGAATTGATATACTACTTCATTTCTTCATCAGGTTAATTTTTTATTTCAAATAAAAAACTATACATTAGTTATGAAATTTTCAAGTCCCAGAGATCTATAATATTAATGCACTAGTAATAAAATTTCAGGTATCTATATAGTCATATATAGATCTATTTCATGATGAAACTTCAACTACTCAATTTCACAATGGGCTGTAATGTAAATCTTCTGCCTTCTCACATTAACTTGTTAGATTTTAACGGTCACAGAAAAAACAGTTCTAGTGGTTTAGGGAAGGACTGATATGCTCACATGCTAACATATTGTAACTTATTGTGTTGCTACACTTCTTTTACAGTCATATATATATATATATATATATATATATATATATATATATATATATATATGTGTGTTCTTTTTTTGGTGGTTGTATCCACATGGGCTAATTAAGCTTGAGCCTGTCATTTTGGCATCAATAAATTCTTTTGGTTTTTTTCAAAAAAAAATGTAACACGCGCGTGACAGTTTATCATTTCAATTTAAATGTTAAAACATATCAACTTGATCAGGAAATTCACTTGTCATATATACCCTTTGTGTAGAGTACTTTTGACATGATGGATGTGTGTATATATATAGTAGCATGATGAATTGTTATAATTCATTAGGTTAAGCTTTTAAAGTACTTTTGACATGATGGATGGATGTGTATATATAGTAGCATGATGAATTGTTATAATTCATTAGGTTAAGCTTTTTTTTTCTTTTAAATATAAAACAGTACATTACTTATAAAATTTCAGGTATACCCATAGATCTATAATAATGCATTAGTAATAAAATTTCAGATACCCAATTATTTCACAATGGGCCGTAAATCCTTGCCTTCTCATTAACTTCTAATATAAACTCTGCCAAATTTTAACTGTCACAGATAACACAATTCTACTGGTTTAAGGGAAGGACAGATATGCTCACATACTAACATATACTTTTTTTGGGTGGATGCATGCTAAAATATTTTAACATTTTTTGGTGGTTGTCCGTTGGATCCACATGGGCTCAGCTTGAACCTCATTTTTGCATCGATAAATTCTTTTGGCTTTCAAAAAAATGTAATACGCGACAGTTTATTATTTCAATTTAAATATTAAAATTTATAGGTTTTTTTACCCAAAAAATTAACTTTTACTTATAGACAAAAACTGTCACTATATAAATATGAAATGTCTCTAAAGGTAAATCTAACACTTACCTACGATGATTACTCAATTCTTGCATTATGTACAACGTATACATAACAACACAATTTGTCCATTTGTAAATGATTTATTCAGCGCTCAGTACCTTTACCCATTGTTTTTTAACTGTCAATATATATTTTACCACTCAGTACATTTACCTATCATTTTTAATTGTCACTATAAAAGTTCGTAGTGATAGGCCATTTTTGTTATAGTGTTGGTTAGGGGAAGGGAAATTGTTACTTTGAAGAGTCAAATTCTGAACTTATGCTTTAAACTTCTTAGGTGTCTTTTTGCGGTTTAATAGTTGAATCATTATAAAATTCATAAATAAAAGATTATTAATAGTATAAGAGTTGAAAATAGTTTTGTCAATTTTTTTAAAATGATAGTGAACCGTACCTGATCGGTCCTCGTATAGTGCGATTTGGGGCCTGGTCGCCGTGCGAGTTGGTTAAGTCGGGAGCAGAGGCCAGGTCAGGTTGTACTTGCAAAGACACTCCGACGCCCAAGTCAGAGAGGGAGAAGTCAAAGCAGAATATGAAATGGGTCAAAAAGTGTACCTGTCAGTGGGGGGGTTGACCCCTATTTACAGAGCGAGGCGACGCTCCTAGGCCGTAGGATTAACCGAGTCGATCTCGGCCGTTGATTGCGCCATGCTTATTTCGCGCGTTCTGGCAAAAGGCGCTGCAGTGATGTGGGCTGGTTCGAGCCCATTGCGAGGATTGGGCCATCGGCCCAGTCTGGAACAGATAGTAACTATTTAACAGATACCATTCATTTGTTTTTCCATTTTCTACTTCCCTGTTGAAAATTTTGAAGGCAAACAAGTCGGGTGGTTTCCTTACAAATTCAAATTATTCGATAATCTCGTATAACATATTGATAATTTGAAATTGATTATTAGGATTTATTATTATTTAAATTTAAACAGCATTTTTATTTAAAAAAATTAATCGCTTTAAGGTTTTAGGAATACCAATATAAAAAATAAAATAAATATAAAAACCTAGCAGTATAGATGTACAAATTTTTATTTGGAATATTAATATGATGATTCTAATTAACCATGCAATCCATAAGATAAAACTAGATTTTATCAATACCGGGTAATTTTTTTAAAAAAAAGGCAATACGGATTTATTGGTAAAATAGAAAAATATGACATTTTATTTCATTCCCAACAATGAATCCCGTAATAATCATGTAATTTTGTTTTTTTATAAGCCCCTTAACAACGTAAATATATAAAATATCAGAGGGGAAGTTCTCTCTTTTATCTTCTTTCGCTTTTCCCTATTTTAATAAAATAGGGGGAAATACTCTATTTTCTTCTCAATGTTTTCTTATATCAAGAGGTTTTAACGAGACTTAGATATGAGCTTGGTCTTTTCATGGGAGCAAAGACGTTATGATATACAACTTTTGTTTGAGGTTCGTATTGTGGAGGCTCTTGTTTATTGAAGGTTTTGAAGTGGGTTCACGAACTTCAGTTGGGAGATGTAATTTTCGAGTTAGATTCAAAGATTGTGATGAATATCTTCCACGCTTAGAAGTCGAATGTCACCGGGCTTGGAAATATCATAGAGGATTGTAGGCGTTTGTGGTTTTCCCCCCTCAAAACTCGAGTGTGGAGTTATCTAAGAAAGAAGCTAATAGAGTTGTCCATTGTCTTGTTAAAGCAGCCGTTAGCAATGTTTGCTCTCGGTCTTTCTCTAACGTTCTTAGTTATATTGAACACTTGATTTTTAATATATGAATTAAATTTATATTGTAAAAAAAAAAACTAGTGAACGAGCCTGTTAATTAGTACTTTGGGCGAGTGTTCAGTTGGGCTATGGTTTAATTGTCCTTGCTTAACTGAAAATCTGATTAGATTCCATCAATTATTATAGAACTGCATTTCAAAATATATATATAGTCTGATTTCTATTCAGAGGTGTATGCAAATGAATGATTCCCATCCAAGATGGAGTAAAAGATAAAATATACGAATGATTCCCCTGAAAATGAAATCCAAGATAAAAGACAGATTAGTAAAAAGGATGAGAGGGACATTCAGAAACACTAACATAAAAGGAAATAAATATCTCCACTCCCATCCAAATGACCAAATAACAACGGGAAAGAAAGATGAGAGGGACATTTAGAAACAATAACATAAAAAGGAAAGAAACATCTGCACTAACTACCATCCAAATTGTCAAATAATGCATGTCTATAATTATTATTGCTCCCACTTGCACTACCGCAAAAGTTGTCTTTAGCGACAATCTTTGAATGGCTATTAATCAATTGCCGATATTGCTTTCCTGATCATTAACTATTTACCACCGATAATGGCAATTGTCACCGCAAAAAAACGCCTTCTACCTGCCGTTAGTTTTGGGATCTCACTTTCTTCAACTCATTCACTCTTAGCCACAATATCGCCTCCCTTGTTCACTCAATTTCAATGCACTCATCCAATCCTGCATGAAAAACCCTAATCCCCATTTCCATCATCTCTCTCTCTCTCTCTCTCTCTCTCTCTCAACGATTCGTTCATGGCATACGATTCCTTCCTCGCCCACGCTTTAATTTCTGATTCCTTGAAGAAGAGATTTTTCACTCCTATGCACTGTGTTAGTGGCTTGATTGAGCGATTACGCAATCTCGTCGGCAAATTCTGGTAGCATCGCCGATCTCTTGAGCTTGCTATTGCTGGAGAAGAAGAAATTTGAAGTCATTACACAAAAATAAAGGATTTGCGTCACGCATTCTGCGACTGTTTGGTTCCACCGCCTACGCTTAATGCTTTTAGGGCTTAAGAGCTTCACTTTGCGGCGACGGCCGTGTCGTCATTCAATCTGGTCCGGGAGGAGAGATTTCGAGGGGAGGAAGAGGCACACAGGGGGATACAATCGGTGATGGAAATAGCTATGGTTTGTTCTTGAAATCGGACAGTAAAATTGAGCTATGTTTTCTCCTTTTACGGTGACAGTAACTGGGAGAGACGGGTTTATGGTTTGTTTACAAAAATAGAAGAAAAGAAGAGAAAGAAATGGAAGACAAAAGAAGTAGAAAATAAGAGATTGTATAGTCATTTAGTTTTTCAGATAATTGAAAGAAAAAAAATGTTTTGTAGAATGACAAAAGTACTCTTATATCTAAAATAATAATAAAGCTATTATGATAAAATTTAATATTAATTATTAATAGATTAATTAAGCATGATAAATTTCAAAAGATAAACAAGCTTAAAATAATTGATTTAATATTTTTAAAAAAAATTAAGTGTTTATTAACATGAAGTGTTTATCTTAGAAGAGTTTTGGTCTATGTCATGTTGCAGATGATTGTTGTTAGAAGTGGTGGCCACTTAGATATCTTTTATCCTATCAAGCCTGGATACCGGATACGATACCGGATACGACACGATACGGATATTGAGATACGGGAAAATTTTGAAAATTAAGATACGACACGGCCGTGATACTTTAATAAAAAATTAAATTAAAATTTAAATATATAAAAACATAACAAAAAATAAAATAGAATAGAAACACAAATAGAAAAAAAACAAAGATGAAAAACTAAAATATTGCATTTTATAGATATGAAAAAAAAAACTGCTCAAATAGATAAAAAAAAATCACACAGAAAATATATGGATGAAAGGAAGAGGACAACCGACACACCTATGTATGAGTGACTAGTCATAAAAAGTAATGGTGGACAAGTAACTGAGACCACCCGAAATCGTATAATACGAATAGTCAGTGGCAAAAATAGATGACTTTTTATAGACTAAGATATTCATATTAGTACGTAATTGATCAATAAAACATAAGCATATCATTAGTTAATATATATTCATCACATTGTAGAAATAAATACTTGTGATCTTATCAAGTAGATATAGTTACGTATATTTATCCCACTCATATCACAATGTATTATTTCTTCTATTATTGTATTACGAAAAAACATATAATTTTGTCTTTTAGTTATTGAGGTATTAAAGTGTATCATATATGAGTGACAATCATGTGCTTAGTTGGTAAGAGGTATCGAAAAAGTATCTGAGAAGTATCCTTAGTTGGTAAGAAGTATCAAAGATGTATCTGAAAAATATCGAGTCAAATATTTTTTAAAAAGAATTAAAAAATTATTAGATATTCTTTGGATACGTATCGGGTGCGTATCGGTATCGGATACGTATCCGACACGGGTACGTCTCTATTTTTGAAGTATCGGGGCTTTATAGCTTTTATCATTGTAATCTTTCTGCAATTCATTTTTACTTAAAAAATAGTTATTTATAATGTAATTTTTTAATTTTTTTTTTAAAATTAACGTATTTTTAATATATTTATTTGAGACGGATCTTTCAAATTCGTAGTGATAGGCCATTTTTTACTAGGCTCTATGATTAATTGGAGAAATATCTTGAAGAAAAGTATCAACTTGATCGGGAAATTCACTTGTCATCTATACCCTTTGTGTACAGTACTTTTGACATGATAGATGTGTGTGCGTGTTTATATATATATATATATATATATATATATATATATATATATGGGTGACTCGATCGGATGAGAACACTTGGTTATTGTGAGAACATGATAACATTAAATGATAACCGTCAGATGAAATTTAACGGTTTAGATTATGACATTAATTACAAGATCTCAGTGATCTTTAATTAAAAAAGAAACAATCGTACGAGATCTTATAATTAATGACGTAATCTGAACCGTTAATTTTAATCTAACGATTATCATTTAGTGTTCTTTTCACAATAACCAAGTGTTCTCTTCTGAGTTCATATATATATATATATATATATATATAATGATGAATTAATATACTTCAACAGGTTATTTTTTTATTTCGAATAAAAAACTATACATTAGTTATGAAGTTTTCAAGTCCCACAGATCTATAATATTAATGCACCAGTAATAAAATTTCAGTTATCTATATAGTCATACATACATCTATTTCATGATGAAACTTCAACTACTTAGTTTCACAATGGGCTGTAAATCTTCTGCCTTCTCACATTAACTTGTAATATAAATTTAGCTAGATTTTAACGGTCACAGAAAAAACAGTTCTAGTGGTTTAGGGAAGGACTAATGCTCACATGCTAAGTGTTCTGTACCGTATCTCTGGACCTGTATCCGATCTTAGATATCAAGCCCGGTCCGAGATAGTTGGTAGGGGTTGGTCTTGATCAACCGAGCTCCGCTTCCGATCCGGGGCAGATGGTACTTGCGAGGACACTCTGACGCTCAAGTCAGCTAAGGAACTGATTAAAGGTAAAGAGTAGGAAAGAGTCTACTTGCATTGAATGCTTATTTATAGGTTTTGGGATCCAATGGGAACCATTTGATCTAGGTCTTTAATCTCCACCATTGGTTGATGGATCTGCATTTGGTGTTGGGCCTTAGTGATAAAGGCCCAATCTATAACAGTTTCCCCCCAAGTCGGGTCGTCTTGGGGCGAGCTAGACTTGAAAGCCTTGTCCGAGCTCCACGAAACCGGGCTAGTGCTCCCGAGACAGAGATGACCGTTGAGTGACTCAAGGTTCCTCAGAACATCCGGGATTCAGTCTTTAGATTGCGACCTTCTACAAGGACGGGCTTATATCTACGAAGGTGTCTGCCCCCAGCCTCGGAAGCCTCGAAGTGTCAGGAAATGATGTGACCACCGAGTGACTCGAGGTGTCAGTTTAATGTCGCCTTTAGGATAGTATTCTTCGAGGCCGGGCTTATACCAGCGAGGGTGTCTGCCACCAGCCTCGGCAATGTTAAAAACGTGACCACCTGAGGGACTCGAGGTGTCGGTTTAAAGTCGCCTTCAGGGCAGTTTACCAAGACTCGGCCCAGATCGAACTCGCCCTTCAGGGTAATGGCAACCTCGACCATTTAAAACGTGACCACCTGAGTGACTCGAGGTGTCAGTTTAAAGTCGCCTTCAGGGAAGTTTACCAGGACTCGGCCCAAATCGAACTCGCCCTTCAGGGTAATGGCAACCTCGGCCATTTAAAACGTGACCACCTGAGTGACTCGAGGTGTCAGTTTAAAGTCGCCTTCAGGACAATATTCTTCGAGCCCGGGCTTATACCAGCGAGGGTGTCTGCCTCCAGCCTCGGCAATGTTAAAAACATGACCACCTGAGGGACTCGAGGTGTCACTTTAAAATCGCCTTCAGGGCAGTTTACCAGGACTCGGCCCAGATCGAACTCGCCCTTCAGGGTAATGGCAACCTCGGCCATTTAAAACGTGACCACCTGAGTGACTCGAGGTGTCAGTTTAAAGTCGCCTTCAGGGCAGTTTACCAGGACTCGGCCCAGATCGAACTCGCCCTTCAGGGTAATGGCAACCTCGGCCATTTAAAACGTGACCACCTGAGTGACTCGAGGTGTCAGTTTAAAGTCGCCTTCAGGGCAGTTTACCAGGACTCGGCCCAGATCGAACTCGCCCTTCAGGGTAATGGCAGCCTCGACCATTTAAAACGTGACCACCTGAGTGACTCGAGGTGTCAGTTTAAAGTCGCCTTCAGGGAAGTTTACGAGGACTCGGCCTAGATCGAACTCGCCCTTCAGGGTAATGGCAGCCTCGACCATGTTAAAACGCGACCACCTGAGGGACTCGAGGTGTCAGTTTAATGTCGGAGGATCTCTGTGAGCGAAGGTGCCGACGTTCCTGCCTCGAGGATCTCTGTGAGCGAAGGTGCCGACGTTCCTGTGAGAGAAGAGGAAGCCAGAGACGAGCAGGGCCGAGGGGGACCCTTGGATCAGTAGGAATCATCAGGAGTTTCGATCCTAGGTGGAGTTCCGATCCTCTAGCGATGTTGAAATCGGTGTCTCGGGTTCCGGTCTTAGCGTGAAACTTTAAGGCGATCGTTCGACCGATCCCAAATCCTTCCCTCCAACCTCGAAACTCACTTTTACTAAGCAATCAGTGTGAGGAAAATCGTAGCTGATCCATATATATTAGATGGTTGAACATTTACAATGTCGGATTACATCACGGCTGTAGGCTCATTCTGAGACCTAGGTGAAATGTGACCTTCCTGTGTTAATCCCTTCTTCATGATCGATATACTTCTGAGATCGCTGGAGGAACTCGGCAAGCGACTCAACTTGGTTGACCCTGACGTCTATCTGAAATTGACTTCCTTCACAAAGACGAGCCTCCATGAAGTAAAGACGGAAGGAGTCGTTGAGGTTTCGGACTTGAGCAGCTTCTTTATTGAATCTCTCTATGTAGTCCCGAATGACCTCATTTTCTCCTTGCCGAATTGCCTGCAATACCTTCCGAGATTTAGGCTTCATCTTCGAGTGGGCGAAGTGTGCAGAAAAGAGCTTGGCTAACTGATCCCAAGAGGAGATCGTATTTGACCTAAGAGCCCTGAACCAGTCTAGAGCCACCTTCTCTAGAGTGAGGGGAAAGGTTCGGCATGTTATCTCCTTTGGAACGTTACAGTATTGCATAACCGTGTCAAAGTAGTCGAGGTGGCGATCCGGATCGCCAGTCCCATCATGCATTTTCAAACCCTCAGGAGGCTTCTCGAGGTGCTTTGGCACCGGGAAGTAGTCGATCTTAGCTGTGAAAGGTCCTTTACGCTTTGCCGACCTCTCAAGGGGTGGAGACCGTCGGTAGCCATACTTGTCGGGGGATCCCCGCGAGCTAGGGCGCTGACGTTCCTGCCTCGGAGCCCTTTTCCGACTTCTGGTACGTCGCATCGGAGAGGAGGAAAACAGAAACGAGCTAGGCCGAGGACCATAGGAATCAACAGGGGTCCGACTTGGGAGAGTCTCCGATCCCCGCGCTCCTCTACAACGAGGTGGAGTGCGGTGATGGTATCTCCTCCAAGTCGGAGATCGGCTGCGGCCGCGGCCATGAGTCATTCCACTTGAAGAGTTGCACCGAGAGGAACTCCGATCCGGGATGTTACGAGCCCGTATCTCAACGATCTGAGCTTCTAACTGGGTGCAGCGTTGGCTTTCCTGCCGGTCGGCCTCGGCTTGCCGATTTAGGAACAGGACGAGCTGTTGAACAACATCGACCGGTACCTGGATGGTCGGAGGGGGATGAAAGTCGGTTCCGGGCTGAGCTCCCAGAAACCATAGCCGTAGCCGAGCTTTGAGCATGCGTCGGGCTAAGGGGTAAGGTGACTGCCACTCCTTCTGGAGTCACCTACTGCAGGACCGGTCCTTCAGCAACTTTCAGGATAGTCCTACGACGTAAGGTCAGAGTCATTGTCAATCAAGGAGATGGGAGAGGAACTAGAGTACAAGATCCTCCCACTGTGGTCGCCAATGTTCTGTACCGTATCTCTGGACCTGTATCAGATCTTAGATACCAAGTCCGGTCCGAGATAGTTGGTAGGGGTTGGTCTTGATCAACCGAGCTCCGCTTCCGATCCGGGGCAGGTGGTACCTGCGAGGACGCTCCGACGCTCAAGTCAGCTAGGGAACTGATTAGAGGTAAAGAATAGGAAAGAGTATGTACCTTCGACATTGCATTGAATGCTTATTTATAGGTTTTGGGATCCAATAGGAACCATTGGATCTAGGTCTTTAATCTCCACCATTGGTTGATGGATCTGCATTTGGTGTTGGGCCTTAGTGATAAAGGCCCAATCCGTAACACTAACATATTGTATTCCAAGCCGGTAGCTCAGTTGGCGAGCTAAGGGATACCGAAGGAGTGCACCAAGTATAGAGGGAAGCTTCATAGTAATTTATCGTGCATTGCCTAAACCCGATAGTTACTTCCACCAATTCAAAATGTTTCCCTATTTTTATTAATTATGGTGCTAAGGAGGTTTTTATAGCTACTATTTAGTTTTAGTTCTAGGGTCTCGACTCTCGATAGATGTTCTAGGTTGTTTCTCCATGAATACAAATAATATTTATGTTCTTCAAGCTGAGATTTTGAGTGCAATCATTGCCATTAAGATTGCTTAGGACCTATGAAGCCCCAATACTTCAAAAATAGAGATGTACCCGTGTCGGATACGTATCCGATACCGATATGCACCTGATACTTCCTGATACGTACCCAAAGAGTATCTAATAATTTTTTTAATTCTTTTTAAAAAATATTTGACTCGATACTTTTCAGATACATCTTTGATACTTCTTACCAACTAAGGATACTTCTCAGATACTTTTCAATACTGTCATACCCTAATTTTGTCCGAATAATTAAAAAAAATTCAAAAAAAAGTTTTCCGCGTATATTTGATTCCTAATCCCTCGAATAGGTCATTTTGCGCTAATTTACTAATTTTGCGGTGTTATTACTTTTTTTAGTGGTTAAACAAAAATTAAAAAAATATGCTAACACAAAAAATTACATAGTAGATTTAATTTATTTTTCTTGTTACAATATCTTTAATTAAAAAACGAAAATAAAAAATAAAATAGATAAGAAATAATACAAATTACAAAAGAAAATAAAAAAGGGGAGGTGCAATAAAAGATTATTATTACAAAAAAGGAGAATGTCCATGTACATGACTTGGCCCAAGAATGCCAAAGTTACAAAAATACAAAAATAAACCAAGTACCCAAAACTGCAGCTACTTTGCAAAGGTGATTTCTCTCTCTTCGGACATCGAATCGACGATCTGACCGGTGAAAGTGAAGATGGATGTCTCATGAACTTGGTGTCAAAAAACAACGATGATCCAACAGTTAACGAATCCAGAATCGCACTTGTACGGTGGCTGGTTTGAGAAAAACGGGAGTTGTTTTTTCTACTTTTGCGAAGGCAATTTCTCTCTCCCCAGACTTCGTTTCGACGATCCAAACGGTAGAAGTGAAGATGGATGTCTCATGAACCTGGTGTCAAAAAACAACGATGATCCAACGGTTAACGAATCTGTAATCGCATTGTCAATATGGTTGGTCTGAGAAAAAACGGGATTAGTTTTTAGCTACTTTCAAAATGCAATTTCTCTCTTCTCATATCTTTTTTCAACGATCCGAACGGTGAAATTGAAGATATATGTCTCACGAACCTTGTGTCAAAAAACAAAGATGATCCAACGGTTAAAAATCCGAAATCACACTTTTACAGAGGCCGGTTTGAGAAAAACGAAAATTGCTTTTCTATGTTGTTTTAGTCCCACATTGCTTGGGAGAAACAAGAACTACCTAGCCTTTGGCTATAAAAGAGATGGAGATGCAAAGGCTATGGACATGGGTGATTGATGGGGTAAGTGATCTTTTGGGCTAGCATTTGCAGCCCATTAGATTAAAAGCCCGTCTTTAATTCTTTTGGACTAGCTTTTGCAGTCCGTTAGATTAAAAGCCCGTCTTTAGTTATTTTTGGGATGGCCGTTGAGGTCCTTTACTTGGTGGTTTTCGGGTGAAAACGGACCAGATAGGAGTCTGGTTCGCGGTTGATATGGTCAGATTGCTCGGTCCGTTTCGGCGTTGATCGCATTGATCAGCTAGAGGTTAGTTTTGCATTTATTTATTTAATTTATTTATTTATTTTTGTATATATTTATTTATTATGTATACTGTTTATTAATGTACATACTTATTTATTATTTATATTGTTTATTTATCTATGTAAATAATTATTTATTATTTATTCATTTATTTATTTATATGTATAGTTATTTATTTATTAACTTTACGCTTTATTAATTGTTAGTGTCGTCATTAATTTTTTTTAATACACAAATTATTTTATAAAAATTTCAAAAATATAAATAGGGGATTAAGTCGACTGTACAGTCGGATTAGTCAGCTTTTTAGGACTACAAATGAACCGTTACAGATCATGTCCTAAAATCCCTATTTAAAACAAACAATTTCTAAATTAAAATAAATACAAACATACTTCTTTCCCCGAACCAAATTCTTAAAATAGGGGACTAAGTTGGCCGCATGGCCGGGTTAGTCATCATCTTAGGATGAACGGGCCGTACGGCTCAAGAGTCCTAAAATACCTATTTAAATAAAATCAAATCACTCCATACACAAATAATTTTCTTCCAAAAAATCAAAATCTTATTTTCACAAACAGGGGATTAAATCGGCCGTACGGCCGGGTTAATCATCGTTTTAGGACAAATGAACCGTTACGGATCAGGGGTCCTAAAATCCCTAAATAAAAACAATCTTTTTTTTAACCTTAGAACTACGTAGCTTTTGATTCTCCACCCGGAGATACGTAGGAGCAGGGCCACGCCCCTATCAAGCGCAAAAATAAACAATTTCCATTACCTTTCTTTCTTAATTCCCTTTTTACAAAAAACCACAAAATATGAATAGGAGACTAAGTCGACTGTACAGTCGGGTTAGGCTGCTTTTTAGGCCACTAATGAACCGTTACGGATCAGGTCCTAAAATCCCTATTTAAAATAAATAATTTCTAAATTAAAAAAAAAATACAAACACATCTCTTTCATTTCGAAAAATCCAAAATCTTATTTTCAAAGTAGGGGATTAAATCGGTCGTACGGCCGGGTTCGTCATCGTTTTAGGATAAGTGAACTGTGGTCCTTCAGAGCCCCAGCGCTCCTTCAGCCCTCAGCGGCCCTTCAGAGCCCCAGTGCTCCTTCAGACCCCCAGTGGTCCTTCAACACAGATCACACAGTCCTAAAACCCCTATATTAAAAAACACCAACCAATAAACATTTTCTAACCAAGAACTACGTAGCTTTGATTTCTCCATCGCACCTGGAGATACGTAGGAGCAGGGGCCCACTCTTGTCAAGCACAAAAAACTAAAATTTTTATTAAGTCTCCTTTCTTTTCAATTCACAATAAAAGGGTAAAATAAACATATTTAAAAATTAATATTCTTTCCTACAACTAATTAGCAGGTAACCTTCCTTAGGAAGGATGTCGTGGGGTGCTAACACCTTCCCTATGCATAACCGACTCCCGAACCCTTATCTGGTCTCAAGGACCCTTATCCATTCCAAAAGAGATTTTCCAATGTTTGCCCTTAAACTAAACTTTGGTGGCGGCTTCATTTTTGAACCTTCGAGGAATCCTCGCCCGGATTTTTCGGTCGCTACAGCTGTCGACTTCACTGGGGACATTTTAGAGAGTCAAGCCTAGTCTAATTAGTTGTAGGATTAATTGTTGAGTTAATGTTTATTTTTACCCTATCCTTTTGTATTTGTGATTATTCTTTTATTTTATTGCATATTATTTTTATGTGATGTGTGAACCCTAGGGTAGAAGACTATTATTTTCTATATATGTGTTTGTTTGTTTTGCAGCTAGGGTATATTTAGCATTTTGCTCCTTCACACACTCCACTATCACACTTTTGCACACACGTGAGAATAGTCTTATACCTGGACTAGAGCATAAACTAAATTAGAACGAGACTGCGTAGTAATGGCCCTCTGGATGTACGTCCAGCTCGGTGGTTACGAAAGTCTCACCTAGAGTTTGGTCCCTTCGAGGGTGCTATCACTTCTAATAGCTTGCCTATTGTTGTGGCTAGCGTTCTCAAACGGGGTCGTTGGCTCTAGGAACCTTATTAGGACCTTGTAGAGCTACCCTTTGAAAGGTTCACTCAGTAGAAAGAATCTTAGATCTATTCCTAAGGAAACCCTTCTAGGACACAAAGGAGCTTAATATTCACGCATTCAAACAAATACTGGTGCATTTTTCCCCATTTTCTTGAAATAATAAAACAAATATTTCATTTTAGCACCTATTCTTTTTTTTTTCTTCTTTTCTTTTCTTCTTTGCATATCACATAAATAAATATAAAAACATCTCATTTTGCATGCATTTCAATGAGCGCCGGGGAATTACAAAACTTTTTACAGTGTGGGTGACGCAAGTATAAAAAAGACCATTTGAAAGTCAGACCACCGGTATCATAGTTTAATAAAAAATTTTGGATTCCCCGACGAGATGAATAAAACCATACATTCACATCTCAAGCACATTCATTCATTCAAAGGCGAACTGGTTCATCTATACTCATGCATTTGTCTTCCCGTTCCAAAAACAACAAAAATATTCAAAATCATGTCAAGCATCTTGTACTCTTTCTTTTCCATGCATAAAAAAAAATCACTGCGAGTGTCATGCATTTTATATCCTCGCACAAAAAGAATAATTTTTAGTCATATAACGTGAGCATCTCAATATGCACTGACATTCATACATAATCATTCAAAATCATTATCATATAGCGTAGGCATCACATCATTTGTAAAGTCATGAATTACATTTCAAAAAAAAACATATCATTCATACATCATTTTCCCCCATGTTGCCATCCTATTTTAAATGCATCAACTCCATGTTCGCGTATCATTTTCCCAAATAAAACAAAAAAAATCATTTCATTATAATTGTATCATTCGTCACCCAATAAATCAAAAATAAGAGTCTGCATACATGTTGCACTACCTCTTGGAAAATAAAAATAATTGCATTAGGATCAAACATTTATTTCTTCATGCATACATGCATTTACATTTTTCATACATACCCGTCATCATGACATCATATCTTGCTAGAAAATAAAAAAATCATCATGCATTCATAATAGAACGAAATCATTTGTTTTCATATACATCTAGTTCTCATGGTACCGACATGCATATCATCATCCCAAGTAAAAAACAAAGACACTGTATATTTGTCCAACTTGCAGCATCTTGCATATTCATATAGAAAAATATATTTTATAAAAAATGTTATATTCATTACTCCTCTTCATGCATCATAGAAAAAAAAAGTTCTTCATTCCTAGCCACTTCAAATGCATTTAGCCATCTAGCATGCATGCATCATTTCCAAATTAAAGAAAAAAATAAAAAACATAAGGCCCTTTTCTTGCATCATTCATCAGCATATTGCAATGCCTCCGAAAAATCATTTTTGGATAGTCAATATTTTCAAGTGATCATTCACATCTCATGCATCTGCATCACGCAACATCATTTGTTCATTCATGCATTTTTTTTTACTAAAAAAGAGATAATTGAAAAAACCACGAGCACAATTAAAAAAATTGTGATAAGCATTGGAATATATCATTTAGCATTCACTTCCATTCACAAGAAATCATCACCAAATAATGTAGACATTTCATCATTTGCAACATCATGAGATGCATGTAAAAACATATCATTCATACATCATTTCACCCATCCTAATAAATAAATAAATAAATAAATAACCGTTGTTTCATCATCATTCATACGTCATTTCATTCCCCGTTTCAGCATGCATCATTTCACAAAAATTATGTCATTATTTTTGATACATAAATGAGGCCCTGCATCAGTCACATGCTGCATTGCCACCAAAAAAAATCATTTAAAATAATTGGTCTTTCCAAGTGATCATTCATGCGCGCATTTTATGCATTTGCATCTGCATTTTCATCATGCATATCTATCACCATGTGTTAATTCATGCATTAGGACACAATGGGCATGTAATTTATTTATCCTCGTTGCATGAGTATAGTTAATCTTTTAACTAGAAAAAATCATCATGTATTCATAATAGGAGTAAAATCGTAGGTCTTTTCAAGTGATCAGTTCCTCCATGCACTTCATACATTTGCATTTTCATCGTACATATCCATCATCGTGTTCCAAAACAAAACAAAAAACAAAAATATATCATCACTCTTTTTCATGCATCATTGAGCATCCAATAAAAGTGAGAATTTGTGACTTTGCATCCTTCACAGGTTGCATTGCCTTCAAAGAGCATTTAGAATCATTGGTTTATTTCCAAATGATCGTGCATTCACGTGTTTCATGCATTTGCATTTTCATCACGCATATACATGATCATGTGTTCATCCATACAAAAAAAGACATGAGCATTGCTTCTTCAAAAAAATGGATGAGAGATGAGGCGAAATTGTTTATTTTTCTTTGGAAAAGTTTTAGCTGTACAAAACACGGTCAAACTCAGTTGCAAACTCAAGGTATTTTCGAGACACTCAATTTTCAAAATTTTGCAACTCGTTCACAAATTTTTACCAGCAAAACGATGCATCTCATCAGTCCCATGATAAACGATCAAAATGGTCCATTTTGTTAACCAATGTGTTATCAAAAATTTCTTCTATCATGTCGCTAACTATGTTAACTCTCTGTGAAGCATTCGTATAGTGAACTTGTATGCAACACGCATTTACTCTTGTTTGAGTCAGTTAGTGTCCGTAGCTTTTCCATCATCATTCCTTGTTCATGTCCAGTCCCACCCCGACCATCCCATAAGGTGCATGTTCTCCACACAAGTGCTTAGTTAACCATTTGGTTTGTTCCCAATGATGAAATTTCATGAGCTAACACTTTAGGCCCCAAGCTGGGGCAAATTTATGATCACTAGATATCTTGTCAACATTGTATTCCCTTGGTGTAAGTCCTTTGCAAAAAAATCAAATAAGCCTGTTAGGTTGAAAACTCGCAAGAGCATCCTAAGCAAAAATTAGGGCAAATAAATGAAATAAAGAGAAAAGAGCGGATATATAAAAATAAATAATTTTTGTCCTTGAATTAATTTTTGAGAAAAACAAGCAATCATGATTTGAAATGAAGTTTGGTCGTCTTCCCGTATCCTACAAAAAATGGTTCTTTACTACCCCTTTGAGCAAAAAAAAATCAAAAATCTTTTAGTCACCCTAGACAATGATCAATTCCACATCAAAAATGGTGTGTCACTTTTATCAGCTCACTCTACTCAAAAAAAAAGAAAAAAAAGATCACAAAAAATGTGAAATTCAAAAAAGAGGATTGAAAAAGAAATCCTCAAAAAGAAAAAGCAAAAGCAGTAGAAATTGTGAGCTGATACATAATACCACTGAACACAGAAGATATTCTTGTCCGAATAAACCCACAAACACATCCTTAGGCCGAATTATCCTTTCTTCCACAAAACCCAAATCATTGACCTCAAGTTAACACTTCTCTGAACCTACTTATTTTTTAAAAAAGGGTCATTGTATCAATAAACTATCAAACACCTCTCTGAGCCCATTTGAGTCTACGCACCACAAACCCGTAACCATTGACCACATTACCCATAACATGTAACCACATCACAAACCCTTCTTTCATAAACCCCTAATCACTGGCCATGTTACAACCCTAACGAGTCCATGCTGATCAATGATTGGTTGTTTTCGTTTTCTCAAAGATTTAATTTTAGGACAAGTAAGTATATTTATTTACAATATATTTGCAAAAAAAAATTCTCAAAAAAAGAAAGCTGGAAAAATTCAAAAAAAAAACTCAAAAGGCTTGCACTCCATGTTCATTCAAATCGCACTGATATCAAGACAAGGTATAGTGATCACCAATTGAAATTCTCATCATATCAAAAAACTCAAGACTGTCACAGTCTTTGGGATTCACCTAAAAGAGAACCAAAAGTTTATACTAGGACCATCACCTAGATCCCAAAGTGGGGCACACCTTCCACCTTTCATGCTTCTTGAATGTGGAAAAGGTCTGGCATCCCTCCAATCCATATACCCCATCCAACCATACGACCAATTCCAAAGACCCATGACCCTAACTCAGTTACCTTTCATAACCCCACTAAAAGCAATCATTTAAATATCATTCCAAAGTGGGGAAATCCCATCACTCTTCACTTCACTTAAAGTCGGAGAAATTTGTTCTACACCCATCTCATCCCCTTGTCATATCCACATCCACACAACCATGCCGAGGCATTTTCTCAACCCATTATCCTAAATACAGCCCTTCACAATGTTACTCCAGCCGGGGCAACCTTGCTCTCGTCAAGATTGGGGCAACACCAAACGTCATGGGTTGAGATAAAATCCCTCGTTTGCCACCCTACATTCCAAAGTCATGGTATTCCCAACTAATTGTTTCCTCTACACCCCTTGCTGTTGTCATCACTATACAGGGGCAGACTGTTCGATAACCTTCACTGGTAGTCTAAACCGGGGCAGCTCCACATTTCTTGAGCTGGAAAAACCTACCTTTCATGACTTTGGGGAAAACCTACCATTCATCCCATCACGTGTCATATCTGTCTTACCAAGTCAACTGATTCAGTCATCCGTATTTGCACTGCTCTACATGTCTACTAAACAATGCTTCAAAGAGAGAGAACACAAGTTAATAATGTGACGTTGAACACTCACTCTGTTAACTTTGTGGACCTAAAATTCAATCAATCATGGGACACCGTAAGGGAAGAACAACATGAACGAATCTATAAATACAGTCAAGTACGGTTGCACATCAGTGACTGTAAATAACAACCTTGAGATTGACAAAGCTTGAATTCAAATAAAATCCAATTTTTTTCCAAGGAACGATAATCGCAAAATATTCACTTCTGCATCAAAAGCCTCATCTCTCATCATTACAAAAATCTTTCTGCATCATCAATAAAGTCATAGCATAAATCATCCCGCCATACAACCATGCATCCAATAAGTGATGATTCCAAAACATCCACCTCTCAATTTCTCGCATAAAAAAAATCTTTTTCTCATCTCAAAAACCGCAAAAATGCATCATCAATAAATCATACCATACATTTTATTCCAATATCAAGCCATGCATCTACCACAACTCTTGCATCTAAGCATTACATTTGCACATTCATTCATTCATATACCTACATCATATATTAAAAAAAATAAAAGAAAAAAAAGAAAGTAAACAGAGGCAAAAATCATCCACATTGCATTCATTACCCCCACCAAAATATTGATCATTGCATGCGCAAATATTACATGCATTTCATCGCAACACTTACATCTAAGCATTACAATTGCATCTTATCTGCATACGCATGCACGGTGTATCAACTTTATTATTCCAGCAACTTTAGCATCCATTATCCACCACATCTCATTCACTACCTTAACAAACATCAATCATTGCATGTGCATACATTACATGCATGTCATATACATAACATCTATTGCTTCAAGTGTCGATCCCTATATACTTCCACTTCTTAAGTCAATACGACAAGCATTGAATCTTATATCAAACACCAGATCGCAGTGTTAGCATAGAGTCTAGCATAGATCCTTTAGACCAGTTTGGTCCTTCAGTTCAGTTCGAATTAACACGTCAAAACGACGACTTCGAACTCTACCATCAGATCTTGGCGTCGCCACTGAGCGCGGCGGATCCTTCAGACCCCCAGAGGTCCTTCAGATTAGCTGTGTCTGCCTAAGACATAGTGGACATCCTTCGTGGTCAACATATCAGTTCTAGATCTAATCTTGACCCTCACGACCGCATCGACGTAGGTCACCCTCAGACTGTTTTATTAGTACCATAGCTAGTTGCAGTCCATCAGACCATTTTGGTCCATCAGGCCCAGGCAGCCCTTCAGACCCACCGGTCCTTCAGTTTAATTCAAATCAATGCGCCAAGCATCGACTGCGAATTAGACCCTCAGATCATTATGCCGATACTTCAGGACATCGATCCTTCAGACCCGCAGTGGTCCTTCAGAGCCCCAGTGCTCCTTCAGACCCCCAGCGGTCCTTCAGAGCCCCAGTGCTCCTTCAGAGCCCCAGTGCTCCTTCTTTATTCCTTTCTCGTCGGTGCCCCGAGTGTTAACCGTTCTCTGTTAATTCTCAAACTCTACACTTTTCTACTAAGAGGACAAAATTAGCATTTGTCTTATCTTTATTTCTATTCCTACTATGAAAACCTTTCGGTTTATCTACGGAATATAAATACAGAGGGGCAGCTGTCATACCCTAATTTTGTCCGGCTAATTAAAAAAAATTCAAAAAAAAGTTTTCCGCGTATATTTGATTCCTAATCCCTCGAATAGGTCATTTTGCGCTAATTTACTAATTTTGCGGTGTTATTACTTTTTTTAGTGGTTAAACAAAAATTAAAAAAATATGCTAACACAAAAAATTACATAGTAGATTTAATTTATTTTTCTTGTTACAATATCTTTAATTAAAAAACGAAAATAAAAAATAAAATAGATAAGAAATAATACAAATTACAAAAGAAAATAAAAAAGGGGAGGTGCAATAGAAGATTATTATTACAAAAAAGGAGAATGTCCATGTACATGACTTGGCCCAAGAATGCCAAAGTTACAAAAATACAAAAAATAAACCAAGTACCCAAAACTGCAGCTACTTTGCAAAGGTGATTTCTCTCTCTTCGGACATCATTTCGACGATCCGACCGGTGAAAGTGAAGATGGATGTCTCATGAACTTGGTGTCAAAAAACAACGATGATCCAACGGTTAACGAATCCAGAATCGCACTTGTACGGTGGCTGGTTTGAGAAAAACAGGAGTTGTTTTTTCTACTTTTGCGAAGGCAATTTCTCTCTCCCCGGACTTCGTTTCGACGATCCAAACGGTAGAAGTGAAGATGGATGTCTCATGAACCTGGTGTCAAAAAACAACGATGATCCAACGGTTAACGAATCCGTAATCGCATTGTCAATATGGTTGGTTTGAGAAAAAACGGGATTAGTTTTTAGCTACTTTCAAAATGCAATTTCTCTCTTCTCAGATCTTTTTTCAACGATCCGAACGGTGAAATTGAAGATATATGTCTCACGAACCTTGTGTCAAAAAACAAAGATGATCCAACGGTTAAAAATCCGAAATCACACTTTTACAGAGGCCGGTTTGAGAAAAACGAAAATTGTTTTTCTATGTTGTTTTAGTCCCACATTGCTTGGGAGAAACAAGAACTACCTAGCCTTTGGCTATAAAAGAGATGGAGATGCAAAGGCTATGAACATGGGTGATTGATGGGGTAAGTGATCTTTTGGGCTAGCATTTGCAGCCCATTAGATTAAAAGCCTGTCTTTAATTCTTTTGGACTAGCTTTTACAGTCCGTTAGATTAAAAGCCCGTCTTTAGTTATTTTTGGGATGGCCGTTGAGGTCCTTTACTTGGTGGTTTTCGGGTGAAAACGGACCAGATAGGAGTCCGGTTCGCGGTTGATATGGTCAGATTGCTCGGTCCGTTTCGGCGTTGATCGCATTGATCAACTAGAGGTTAGTTTTGCATTTATTTATTTAATTTATTTATTTATTTTTGTATATATTTATTTATTATGTATACTGTTTATTAATGTACATACTTATTTATTATTTATATTGTTTATTTATCTATGTAAATAATTATTTATTATTTATTCATTTATTTATTTATATGTATAGTTATTTATTTATTAACTTTACGCTTTATTAATTGTTAGTGTCGTCATTAATTTTTTTTAATACACAAATTATTTTATAAAAATTTCAAAAATATAAATAGGGGATTAAGTCGACTGTACAGTCGGATTAGTCGGCTTTTTAGGACTACAAATGAACCGTTACAGATCATGTCCTAAAATCCCTATTTAAAACAAACAATTTCTAAATTAAAATAAATACAAACATACTTCTTTCCCCGAACCAAATTCTTAAAATAGGGGACTAAGTCGGCCGCATGGCCGGGTTAGTCATCATCTTAGGATGAACGGGCCGTACGGCTCAAGAGTCCTAAAATACCTATTTAAATAAAATCAAATCACTCCATACACAAATAATTTTCTTCCAAAAAATCAAAATCTTATTTTCACAAACAGGGGATTAAATCGGCCGTACGGCCGGGTTAATCATCGTTTTAGGATGAATGAACCGTTACGGATCAGGGGTCCTAAAATCCCTAAATAAAAACAGTCTTTTTTTTAACCTTAGAACTACGTAGCTTTTGATTCTCCACCCGGAGATACGTAGGAGCAGGGCCACGCCCCTATCAAGTGCAAAAATAAACAATTTCCATTACCTTTCTTTCTTAATTCGCTTTTTACAAAAAACCACAAAATATGAATAGGGGACTAAGTCGACTGTACAGTCGGGTTAGGCTGCTTTTTAGGCCACTAATGAACCGTTACGGATCAGGTCCTAAAATCCCTATTTAAAATAAATAATTTCTAAATTAAAAAAAAATACAAACACATCTCTTTTATTTCGAAAAATCCAAAATCTTATTTTCAAAGTAGGGGATTAAATCGGTCGTACGGCTGGGTTCGTCATCGTTTTAGGATAAGTGAACTGTGGTCCTTCAGAGCCCCAGTGCTCCTTCAGCCCTCAGCGGCCCTTCAGAGCCCCAGCGCTCCTTCAGACCCCCAGTGGTCCTTCAACACAGATCACACAGTCCTAAAACCCCTATATTAAAAAACACCAACCAATAAACATTTTCTAACCAAGAACTACGTAGCTTTGATTTCTCCATCGCACCTGGAGATACGTAGGAGCAGTGGCCCACTCCTGTCAAGCACAAAAAACTAAAATTTTTATTAAGTCTCCTTTCTTTTCAATTCACAATAAAATGGTAAAATAAACATTTTTAAAAATTAATATTCTTTCCTACAACTAATTAGCAGGTAACCTTCCTTAGGAAGGATGTCGTGGGGTGCTAACACCTTCCCTATGCATAACCGACTCCCGAACCCTTATCTGGTCTCAAGGACCCTTATCCATTCCAAAAGGGATTTTCCAATGTTTGCCCTTAAACTAAACTTTGGTGGCGGCTTCATTTTTGAACCTTCGAGGAATCCTCGCCCGGATTTTTCGGTCGCTACAAATACCTCTTACCAACTAAGCACATGATTGTCACTCATATATGATACACTTTAAGACCTCAATAACTAAAAGACAAAATTATATGTTTTTTCGTAATACAATAATAGAAGAAATAATACATTGTGATATGAGTGGGATAAATATACGTAACTATATCTACTTGATAAGATCACAAGTATTTATTTCTACAATGTGATGAATATATATTGACTAATGATATGCTTATGTTTTATTGATCAATTACGTACTAATATGAATATCTTAGTCTATAAAAAGTCATCTATTTCTGCCACTGACTATTCGTATTATACGATTTCGGGTGGTCTCAGTTACTTGTCCACCTTTACTTTTTATGACTAGTCACTCATACATAGGTGTGTCGGTTGTCCTCTTCCTTTCATCCATATATTTTCTGTGTGATTTTTTTTATCTATTTGGGCAGTTTTTTTCATATCTATAAAATTCAATATTTCAGTTTTTAATCTTTGTTTTTTTCTATTTGTGTTTCTATTCTATTTTATTTTTTGTTATGTTTTTATATATTTAAATTTTAATTTAATTTTTTATTAAAGTATCCCAGCCGTGTCGTATCTTGATTTTCAAAATTTTCCCGTATCCCATTATCTGTATCGTGTCGTATCCCGTATCGTATCCCGTATCCAGGCTTCATAGCTTAGGACAAAGATTGACATAATCTTTGAGTTGAGTGTCCGGTTGGTGGTGTTTGCTGCTAAGGATCTATCTATTGTTCCTTGGAAGCTAAGAAATAGATAGAGGAATTGTTTATTTAAAGGTTCAAGTATGAACTTTCGTGTTACTCTTATTTATAGAAAGGACGGATAAACTTGTCAACATGGAACATCTCTCGATCTCGAACCTGCTTTGGTGGGACAATAATCAAAATTTCATTAGGTAGGATTTTTTCCATAACAGATGTCTCCCCTATTTAGATTTAATTAATTGTTTCTCGAGCTCTAGGTTTTTTGTTGATAATTGAGCTCTAGGTTATGTTTCCCCCTTTTTGGTCCTTTGCATATTATTGTTTTTTTTAGATAAGCAATTGTATTAAAGGGGGCACAAGGGGTGAACCAACCCATACAACAAAGGGACCTCGTTAAAACCTCCAAGAGCCAAAACCCGTTGGGAAAAAGACCCAAGGAGGAAAGAGTACCCCACAACTAAATGTCGTTATACAGTCATTACAAAGAAAGAAGACAGCCCGTCAGGCAATTCAGCCAATCCGACCAAGACACCCCACTATTCTTCCCCTTTCTACATATGAACCACCCCCAAGCACTATACTTAATTGCAAACAAAATTTCCGGAACCAACACTACTTCCCCCTTAAATATAACATTATTTCTTGCTCTCCAAATGTTCCATGTTACCGCCATCCAGATGAGATGCTTGACTCCTCTTCGCTTCTTTCCTTTGATCAACTTCCCGAACTCCATAAAGTCTTCCAACACTTCTTCTTCTTGGCTGGCAGTCACGCCCAGCCACTGAAAAAAAGCCTCCAAATCTGCCTCGTTATGTCGCACCTTCGAAAGACATGAGCCGCACTTTCATTTTCTTTGAAGCAAAGGACACAACAAAGGTCGTGGCGTGAGTTTAGGATTCCCCGCCTAAACAATGCATCCCGTGTTGCTAATCTATTTAACAATAACCTCCACGAAAAAATTAACACTTTCGATGGTGCATCATTTCTCCACAACTCTTGGCAAGCTTCAACCGTTAAGGCATTCATTTGTTCTCTGTGACCTGTGAAAGAAATGCTCAGCCAATCATAACAACATTTAACCGAAAATCCATTTGTTGAATCAAGAAGCCAGCACCATTTATCTGCTGCATATCTCGCTGGTTCAACCCCCTGCAGTAGCTCTCTTAAGCTGCTCACTGTCTGCTCTTCTTCGACTGGCAGCAGGTCCGTCCAATCCCATTTCCCAGCTCGAGCCCAATTGCTTTCAGCACCCACACTCTGATATGACAGCTTCCTTCATGTTGCAGCTGCTGTAGAGTGTAGGATACAGCTGCGCAAATGACTCCCTTCCCAACCACGCATCAGTCCAAAACCGTATTGTGTTTCCACTTCCTAGTTTCTTTCTTGTTAATTCATTAAACCAGCCCTCGACCAGACCAGTTCCATTCCCCAATAGCTTTAAATCCCTCCTCCACAGTGACGTATTGTTCCACTCTCTATGATTTTCAGCAACACCAGACCAAGAGTTAACCGTTCCATACCTACAGATCACAATTTTTTTCCACAGCATATCATCTTCTTCCACCAATATTCTCCACCTCCATTTTGATAAAAGTGCCAAGTTAAAAGCTTCAATGTTTTTATGCCAAGTCCTCCTCTTTTCTTTGGCGTGCATATCAATTCCCAATTAACCCAAGCCATATTTTTGTTTGCAATATCACCGCCCCAGAGAAATCTTCTTTGCAACTTCACTATTTCATTAATTACTTTCCTTGGTGCTTTGTAGAAAGAAAATAAATATAAGGGTAGTGAGGATAATATATACCGAGTTGATTAGAGTAGCTCGTCCTCTGATAGATAATTGCCGGCTCTTCCAACTATTGAGCTCGCCTTTATGGAATCAATCACGGGCTGCCATGTACTCATTCTTCTTGGACTTGCTCCAACCGGGACGCCTAAGAATTTAAATGGCACCGAACCTACAATGCAAGATAGAAATTGGGAGATACCATCCACTATCCTTTGTTGTACATTGATACCAATTACATTGCCCTTCGCAAAATTAACCTTGAGACCCGAAACCATTTCAAAACTTCTCAATATCGCCTTCAAGCAACATATGCTCTTTTCCTTCCCGTCACAAAAGAATATTGTGTCATCAGCAAATTGAAGCACTGAGACCGAACGATGCTCATGCACCTTAAAACCCGTGAGACAATTTGATTCTTCCCCTTTTCGTACTAGCTGATAAGTCATGTTTTAGTATGTTTTTAGTACTTATTTTAAGTAGTTTATTTGATGTTTTGATTCTAGTTTAGAGCTATTTTACTACAAATTGTTGGTTTCTATTCTCAGGTTATTATTGGAGCAATTGAGGAATTTTAGTGCTTAAAGAGCAAAGGATAAAAAGGCAAAAGGATGGGGAGAAGAATAAGAAATAGAAGGTGCAAAAATCAGATTTTGGAGGGAAGCTGAAAAAATGAAAGGAAGCTGAAAAAACCCTGAGCGCGACCAGTGCGCCTGGGAGGTGCGATCCGTGCGCCCTGGCGCGACCAGTGCGCATGGGAGGCGCGATCCGTGCGCCCTGGTGGGACCCGTGCGCCTGGGAGGCGCGATCCGTGCGTCCCTTCTGATGGCCAAAAATGTTACAACTCTTCCCATTCTGTCTTTATGGATTGTAATTGATATTTAGTGCTTTGTCTATGATCTTGGCCTATAAAAAGGACCCCAATGTAGCTTCACATTCATCCTGGATCATTGTAATTCTCACTCTAAGTTTATGTTAAAGTTCTTGCAAGTTTTCTATTAAGGTTATTGTTATTCTGTCCTTTTTACAATTCAGTCTTTTACACGCTTTATTTTATTTCTCGCTATTTACATTATGTCCTTCTCTTCTACTCCCTTGTCTACAATGAGAAATTGTGAGTAGACTTCTCTTAGTCTTGGGATTATGGGAAACAATCCAATGATGGTCCCTAAATAATCCCAAAGCTAGGCCCTATCTTATGATTGCTTTGACTTTTAATCTAATTCCATTGTACAAATTTGTATAACCCAAATGTCAAGCGAAGTACCAAAAGGTGAAGCTTGACATTAGAACAAATGGAATTAGACAAAGTAACCAAAGCATGAGAATAGCCGAGCTGACTTTGGGACAATAAGGTTGTGCTTAATGGGTTTCAGCGATGATCAACCATGAGAATAGGCTTGATCATCGTTTCGAGACACGTTCTTGTTGTCCAAAAGGAAACTTGAATTAAACCGCAAGAATACCTTATCCTTAAAACAAACTAAATTATAAGATAGAGAATAGCTAAAGGGTTTTTCTATTACCATCATTGTGATCTAACCATGATCCCAAGACGTTTTTTTTTCCTAAAGTTAAAACCAAACATTTTCTACTTAATCATTCCTTTTCAGCTAATCACCACTGAAACTAGATTGGTAATTACATATAACTCCCTGTGGATCGATATTATTATTACGCGATATAACCGTATACTTGCGGCTTATCAAGTTTTTGGCGCCGTTGCCAGGGAGTTAGTGATATCAATCAACCTTTTGGTATCGGTTAGACTGAAATTTTTCCTTTTATTTTATTTTCTTATTCTCTTCTTCTTTGAATGCGAAGAGTCCAAAGTCTCGGAGAAATTGTTCAACCAATTCCTGAGATTGAAAGGTTCTTACATAGAAGAAGAAGAGAATTGCGCAATAACCAAGAAATGGCTGCTAACGCAAATCGTGCTCTCAAAGAGTATGCTACGCCTTCTACGGCAGAGCCACATGCTGTTATTGTGCATCCAAATGTTGAGGCAAACAATTTTGAGATTAAACCATCACTTTTTTTCATGGTCCAGCAGAACCAATTTTCCGGTTCTGCTACTGATGACCCAAACCTTCATCTGTCTATTTTTCTTGAGTACTGTGGCACTCTAAAACTAAATGGAGTGACTCCGGAAGCCATACGGCTGAAACTTTTTCCTTTCTCTTTAAGGGATAAAGCCAAAGCTTGGTTTCACTCACTACCCAATGAATCTGTCACAACATGGGATCAACTGAGGCAAGCATTCCTTGCCTGATTCTTTCCCCCAAGTAAAACTGCTCAACTGAGGAATCAGATTACAAGATTCACTCAGAATGATGGGGAATCTCTTTATGATGCATGGGAGCGTTTCAAGGAAATGCTAAGGCTTTTCCCCCATCATGGACTAGAGAGATGGTTGATCATCCATACATTTTATAATGGTATGTTGTACACCACAAAAATGACTGTTGATGCAGCTGCAGGTGGTGCCCTTATGAACAAGAACATTGAGGAGGCTTATGCTTTGATTGAGGACATGGCGCAGAACCATTGTCAATGGACAAGCGAGAGGGCTATCACTGCTCCCTCTCCACAAAAGAAAGAGCCGGGTAAGTACGAAATTTCTGCCCTTGATCATATAGCTTCTAAAGTAGATGCGTTGTTTGCTAAGTTTGATAAAATGAGCGTGAATGCTGTCTCTCCTACTACATCTTCTTCTTCTTCTTCTTCTTCTGAGACCCTAGGGGCATCCACTGCTGGTTATGAGCAAGCTAATTTCGCTCAAAAGGGGGATCCATTTTCAAACACTTATAACCCCGGATGGAGGAATCATCCAAATTTTTCATATAAAAATCCTCCATCAACTCAACCAGCAGTTGGAACACCCCCCGGTTTTCAAAATCAAATGCCACCTCAAAAATCCAACTTGGAAACCTTATTGGAAACTTTTGTGTTAACTCAAACTAAGCAAAATGAAGAGTTCAAAAACCAAAACTCATTTTTGAATGATACTCTCATCAAGTTAACAACAAAAGTGGACCCTATCTCTACTCATAACAAAATGTTGGAAAACCAAATTTCTCAAGTGGCTCAACAAGTCGCTTCATCCTCTAGATCCTCCGGAACCTTTCCTGGACAGCCAGAGCCAAATCCCAAAGCCCAAATTAATGCTGTCATTTTAAGGAGTGGTAGACAATTAGAAGAGCCTAAGGGAACTAATGAGGATAGTGTGAGTGAGAATGAGAAAGAAAGAGAGATTCAAAATGAGAGTGAGAATGAGAAAGAAAAAGAGATTCAAAATGAGAGTGAGGTAACTGAGGTTGAAAAAGAGAAAGAACCACCTTATGTTCCACCACCACCTTACAAGCCCAAGATACCATTCCCTCAAAGGTTAGCCAAGTCTAAGCTAGAAGTACAGTTCAAAAAGTTTGTTGATATACTGAAAAAACTTCACATTAACATTCCATTCACAGATGCCCTGTCTCAGATGCCATCATATGCAAAGTTTTTAAAAGAAATTTTATCCAAGAAAAGAAAAATTGATGACAATGAGACAATAGCCCTGACTGAGGAATGTAGTGCTATAATTCTAAACAAACTTCCACCAAAGCTTAAGGACCCAGGCAGTTTTTCTATACCATGTGTGATAGGAAGAGAGCCCATAAACAAAGCCATGTGTGATTGATAACCCTATTTTATATAGGTTATTTATGCTCCTAATACTTAAGCCAAACTTACTTCTCAAGTAATTTTAGTACTTAAATATGTGAATATATGAATATTAGAATAAATATAGGTTATAAGTCAATTCCTTAAACCTTGGGCATAATCAAATGCCTTTGTGAATATGTTTGATGTTTTGCTTTAGCGCTGCAGCGGTATGCTATTAAGGAGACGCTACAGCGTTATATGACGGCTGACCATTGAGATATTTGTGTGACCACTTGAGGACATGATGAGTCACCACCCTTATCTCTTCCTCTCAGCTGGATATTTTGACTTTCAAGTGGATGCTAAATTACACTTGGCGCCTCCTAAATGGAACCCATGTGATAGTTGGTGTATTCCATCATTAGCACTTTTTGTAAAGTACTTTAAGGATAATATCTAAGTCTTATGATCATCATGATATATTATTATTCTATTAAGACTTAGTTAGTTTCTAGATTAATTTAGATTTCTTCATTAGTAAGTAACATACGTAGACAACAAGTAGTTGTAACTTGGAAGAAGAACTTCTTATGACATAGTAGCTTTTCTCCATTGTTATACTACCTTTAAGCTTTTTATTTTTAGCATAGTTTTCTAGTCTTCATTCAAGGTTTTGCTCACGCCTCAACTTCATCCTTTGTATGCTACTTGGGATCATTGGAGTGTATCTTTTGCAACCACTCTTCTCTTGTCTTCATACGGTAATACATACTCTCTAGTTGTATTATGTTGATGGAACTTGTGATGAGCTAACTTTGTTGTAGTTGGATTGTTCTTGGTATGTAATGAACCTTGAGTAACTTTTGTATAATATTATGATGTTTGTGTTTTATTCCTTGTGTCATAATGCTTTCAATCTTGGTTTGGGAATGATCAACTAAAACAAGGTAACTTTGTGGGTACTGACATGGTTCACAAAGAGAACTCAAGGAATTAATGATATGAATGAACACCCTTTAAAGACATTTAAAGGAAGCACTACTTAACTCTAGACATAGGGGAGTAGTAGTTCATAAGGCAAATGTTGTAAGAGCTTAATATACAGGGGTAAAACTTATTTAGAGCCTAGACATAGGAGTCTTGTAACGTAACCCTGACGAAAGTGACTGAAAGGCACGCCACCAAAGCGCTACAGCGTCTACGGATTCTCAAGCGCTACAACGCTTAACGCTACAACGTCTAAATATTGTTTGAACATTACTCTTGGGAATTTACACAACTATTGAGCTATCCAACTCACCTTTAATTACTTCAACTTGAATATTGTTTTATCACAACTTATAATGTTTACAACTCTTTACCTTTACTTTGTACTCAATTCTTTTCACTAAGCTTCTAATCACTTAAACTTCTTAGATTAATTCTAATCCCTGTGGGAACGAACTTTACATATCATTATATTACTTGTTGCGATTGTGTATACTTGCACATCACCTTTTCGCACAACAGTGATCTAGGAGCCAGTGTGGGTTTAATGCCATTATCCCTTTTCAAAAGACTGGGCCTAGGAGAGTTAAAACCCACCAAAATGACCTTACAATTGGCTGACTGCTCCATTAAACATCCGGTTGGAATTCTTGAGGATATTCCTATTAAAATAGGAGAAATTTTTATACCAGCTGATTTTGTTGTGATGGAGATAGAGGAGGATTCCCAAGTTCCAATTCTGTTGGGGAGACCCTTCCTTGCCACTGCAGGAGCGCTAATTGATGTCAAGCATGGTAAGTTGGCCTTCAATATTGGTGATGAAAAGGTAGAATTTAATTTATTTAAATCTATGAACCAACCTTCCTTTGAGGTCTCTTGTTGCAGGATTGATTTGTTAGAGGCAAGTGATGTTGAGGGTATGGCACCCAAGTATGAGAAAGAGATTCTTAAATCAAAATCTGACAATTTGAACAAATCCCCACAAAAGATCAAGAGTAAAGTGAAAAAACAGGCTCGTCGAAAAGGTGTCTTCACAAAACCCACATGGGTAGATGATGTTAAAGGAAGAATGTCACATATAGGGGGAAAAATGAAGAAGTCAAAACCCCTCAAAGTCTGGAAAGTTAAAGGGACAGACATCCCTAAGTTGGATCCAGGATAATCACCATAACCGCCAAGCTAGTGACGTTAAAGAAGCGCTACGTGGGAGGCAACCCACTGGTTTACCTTTGTCTTGGAATAAGAAGAAAGCTACAAAGTACCAATCAATGTGAGCTTTCTTACCCCCTCTCATCTATTTTACTCTGTTTTACATTGAGGACAATGTCTAGTCCAAGCATGGGGGGGTATCTTGCCTTGTTTTACTGTTTTCTTGTTTTTAATTTCTAGTTTATTTCAATAAATAAAGTCATCTCCCCTTGCTGAAAGTCCTTGTGAGTTTTTGAAGCATGTTATATCTGATCAGGGCCTCTTTTGGATTAAATTTTTGAAATTCATAATATTCATCTGCTCTTTGGGTTTCACGCACACACTTGAGATTTGTTTCTGGCTATTGGTATCTTTAGGGGGCTTAGAAAAGAAACTAGAAACTTAGTTCCCTTGGTGACATTCACCGGATGCGTGGTTACTGGAGAAAAACGTCCGAGTTGGGGTATCAAGAAAAAAGAAAGAAAAGAAAAATCAAGCAAAAGGGCTGACCACTTTAGTCCAAAAAAAAAAATTGTCATTTAAAAAGTGGTTGGCCCAAATCAAAGAAAGAGAAAAGGAAAAAGAAATATTGCTTGAATGCCCAATGTATAAGGACCCTCCTTTGAGACCCGATCTAGTGAATGGAGGACCCAAGCTTAAGAATGCTGGGGAACTAGTTCTATGCTGACATTGACATCCCTCCTATTGTGCTAGTACCTAAAACTTATCTCACAAATCACAAAAGCCCAGAGTTGTATGTCTCAAGTCAAAAAGTTGCAAAAGTTTACCCCAGTCGGCTTGGAGTTTTGTAAGGATTCAGAGTTTTTTTCCAAAAGTTCGCCCAATGAGTTCTATGGTTTTGCTTGAGGACAAGCAAAGATTCAAGCATGGGGGATTTTGATAAGTCATGTTTTAGTATGTTTTTAGTACTTATTTTAAGTAGTTTATTTGATGTTTTGATTCTAGTTTAGAGCTATTTTACTACAAATTGTTGGTTTCTATTCTCAGGTTATTATTGGAGCAATTGAGGAATTTTAGTGCTTAAAGAGCAAAGGATAAAAAGGCAAAAGGATGGGGAGAAGAATAAGAAATAGAAGGTGCAAAAATAAGATTTTGGAGGGAAGTTGAAAAAATGAAAGATAGCTGAAAAAACCCTGAGCGCGACCAGTGCGCCTGGGACGCGCGATCCGTGCGCCCTAGCGCGACCAGTGCGCCTGGGAGGCGCGATCCGTGCGCCTGGTTCGCAAAATGGAAGGAAGCTGAAGAAACACTGAGCACGACCAGTGCGCTTGGGAGGCACGATCCGTGCGCCCTGGCGCGACCCGTGCGCCTGGGAGGCGCGATCCGTGCGTCCCTTCTGATGGCCAAAAATGTTACAACTCTTCCCATTCTGTCTTTATGGATTGTAATTGATATTTAGTGCTTTGTCTATGATCTTGGCCTATAAAAAGGACCCCAATGTAGCTTCACATTCATCCTGGATCATTGTAATTCTCACTCTAAGTTTATGTTAAAGTTCTTGCAAGTTTTCTATTAAGGTTATTGTTATTCTGTCCTTTTTACAATTCAGTCTTTTACACGCTTTATTTTATTTCTCGCTATTTACATTATGTCCTTCTCTTCTACTCCCTTGTCTACAATGAGCAATTGTGAGTAGACTTCTCTTAGTCTTGGGATTATGGGAAACAATCCAATGATGGTCCCTAAATATTCCCAAAGCTAGGCCCTATCTTATGATTGCTTTGACTTTTAATCTAATTCCATTGTACAAATTTGTATAACCCAAATGTCAAGCGAAGTACCAAAAGGTGAAGCTTGACATTAGAACAAATGGAATTAGACAAAGTAACCAAAGCATGAGAATAGCCGAGGTGACTTTGGGACAATAAGGTTGTGCTTAATGGGTTTCAGCGATGATCAACCATGAGAATAGGCTTGATCATCGTTTCGAGACACGTTCTTGTTGTCCGAAAGGAAACTTGAATTAAACCGCAAGAATACCTTGTCCTTAAAACAAACTAAATTATAAGATAGAGAATAGCTAAAGGGTTTTTCTATTACCATCATTGTGATATAACCATGATACGCTTTTTTTTTTCCTAAAGTTAAAACCAAACATTTTCTACTTAATCATTCCTTTTCAGCTAATCACCACTGAAACTAGATTGGTAATTACATATAACTCCCCGTGGATCGATATTATTATTACGCGATATAACCGTATACTTGCGGCTTATCACTAGCCCCGCCAAACCTTCCGCCGCTATTAGAAACAAGAATGGATCTAACGGATGGCCTTGTTTTAAGCCTTTTTGTGCCACAAATTCCTCCGTGGGGCTGCCATTTACTAAAACCGAAATGGAGTTGGACCTTAGGCACACGCTCATTCAATTCCTCCACTTCTCGCAAAACCCCATCCTTTCCAACATGTATTCTATGTACGACCAATTCACCGAATCATATGCTTTTGCAAAGTCCGCCTTTAAGACCACACAATTCTGTTTCCTTCTTTTTGCCATATCCAGAATTTCATTGACTACAACCACCCCGTCCAAGATGTTTCTTCCCGAGATAAACGCGTTTTGACAATTGGAGATCACGTTATTTAACACTTTCTTTAATCTTCCAGCTAGCACTTTTGCCATTATTTTGTACATACATCCAATAAGGGAGATAGGCCTATATTCATTTAGCCCTTGAGGACATTTGGTCTTGGGAATCAATGCCAAAAACGAAGCACTCACTGCCTTGGGCAGCTTTGCCACCCGCTGAAATTCTTCGAAAAAATTCATAATTTCCGGACTAATGATCTCCCAACAACTCTTTATAAAATTGAAGTTGAATCTATCCGGTCCCGGGCTTTTGTTACCATCGCATTCCCAAACAACTTCTTTGACTTCTTCAATGGTGAAAGGTGCCGTCAACATCTCGTTTTCCTCCCATGATACTTGTTTGAACTAAACCCCATCAAGCTTCGGCCTCTCAAAAACCTCCTCCTTATAACTTCTTTCAAAATGATCTTTGACCGCCATTTTTATTCCATCCACATCTTCTAACCATTCTTCGTTCACCTTCAATTTCAGTATTTGTGTCTTTCTTCTATTACCTTTTATGCAAGCATGAAAGAACCGGGTATTGGAATCTCCTTCCGCTAACCATTTGATTCTTGATTTTTGCACAATCAAGATTTCCTTCGTATGCAATTCCTTCCAAAATTCAGTACCTAGTCATTTTCTTTGCTCCTCATTTGTTGGACCCCATTGACAGCCACTCTCTCTAATTCGTTTAGGTCTTTCACAATGTTTTCAACTTTTAGGTCTTTGAAGCCGAATATTTCTTTGTTCCATCTTCTCAACCTTTCCTTTAGCATTTTGAATTTCTCCTTTATGACATAATGACCCCTTCCTTCCACTTGAAAATAACTCCAACTATCTTGCACAAACCTCATAAAATCTTCATGTTTTAACCAACAGTTATTGAATCTAAATGGTTTCGGTCCCCAACTCAAAATAGAGCTCATCAACCACACCGGACAATGGTCGGAGATATATATGTCACCTATCCACTGGGCACTTATATTCCATCTTGATACCAAACCTTCAGTCAATAGTATTCTATCTATTCTGCTTTCCCTCCCATCGGATCCAAAACAAGTAAATTTCTTGCCTAGTGTTGGTACATCAATCAACTTCATATCCTCCATAAATGGAGCAAATTCCCTCATTTCTACTTGGTTGAAGCTGGCTGAATTTCCCGTTCTCTCTTCCCTGGACATTATAGCATTGAATTCCCCTGCAATACACCAATCTCCAGCCTCAAATTCAGCTTTTAAGCCCCTTAAACTTTCCCATAATCGCCTTTTCCCAGCCATATTACAAGCTGAATATACATTTACCATGTAACACAAATTGCCTTGAATCTTGGCACCTATTCCAAGAAATGTTCACCTGAGAATGAGAATTGAACATCCAATATCCTAGCCTTCCATACACTCAACAATCCACCTGATTGTCCAATAGCATTTTTGCTGGCCCAATCAAAATCTGAATCAGCCCAAATACTTGCTATCATTCTCCTTGATAAATCACTACTTTTCGTTTCCTGTAACATGCACAAGTCAAATTCGCCTGCTACAATTTGTCTCTTCAGACGCCTTCTCTTATCAGCGCCCCCCACCCCCTCATATTCAATGTTAAAATCTTCATTGAGTTGAGTTTTTTCCCCTTCTTTGCCTTGGCAATCTGATCACGAGAATCCATTGCTCTGACTTTGTCTCTGTAATCTTCATCGTTGCCATTCCCAGTGACCCCCAAATTCTCTTTGGCAAATTTCCACACACTGTCAGCTAACGAAATCCCATGTTCCCTAGATTTCGTTCATTGCAGCAGCAGATTTCCGAGTCCCCAATCGAAGCTTCACCAAGAATCGCTCCATTTTCTTCGTTGTTGACTGAGAATGAGAGCATTGAGCTGGACGGCTTTCGCACAACAACGAGTTCATTTCTTGATTTCGTTGCCTCTGATTTTCTCAATGAGGGGATTAACTTTCGTGCTTCCTCATCCACGAACCCTATTGTTATCCCATTCTCATTAAATGTGCTTTTCCTCTTTTGTCCCTCCCTTTGCTTCTTTTGTTTTCTCGCCTTCGGCTTCTTTCTCTCTTTTTTAGGCCCACCACTTTCTTCACTCAGTAGCCCATTTTCATTATTTTTTATACATAGCCCAATTTCCTCTTGCATGACTTCTTCATTTTGGGCCCCATTGCTAAGCCCACCATCGGTTGGGTAGCCGTTTTTTGTATTACCCTTACCTTTTATTCCTGTCCCACCATCGTCCAAAGAAGGCCTCTCAGATTCATTAAAATTCTGAATTGACTCAATTGAGTGTTTCTTTTCTCCATGCTCATGCTCGTGCGCCGCTTCGTATACTGAAAGTTCATCCTCTCTGTTTTCTCCATTTTCCCATGCGACTTTTTCAACATCATGATTAGATACATCTCCACAATTAATGTTTGTCCCCTCGAAAATTGGAGGAGAATTGAAGCTTGGTTGCCTTTCATCTTCCATATCCTCATCTGAGTTTTCCAAGTCACCATTCTTCTATAACGTTTTCATCTTCTTCCTCCTTTTGGTATGCTTGAGATAGACCGTTCCAATGCATCGGGCCACACCATTCTTCTAAAACCTTAATGTGGAACATTGATCCATTGATACTTGCATATACAACCATATTGAAGACATAATAACTTTTTGTTCGAACAAGAATTCTTGCCACATCCATGGAAGTTTTCTTCCTTGTATTTTCATGATCAACACCCAAGAAAACGTCAAATTTGCGAGCCAACGACGAGAAAAACTCATTGTTCCAGTACGCGTGAATCGGGATACCGTGACATCTAACCCATACCACCCTTTCATTGTCCACCTCCATCGGACTCCAACCCCTAATGTCCTCAAACTTTCTGTATACCCAATCTTTCACGTCTGATATAAGAGCTGGTATTATCTCTTCTTCTATCTCCTCTAAAAGAACACGATTAGCCCCAAGTGGTGTAGCTTTGATTGAAAAGAAACATTGCATATTGAATCATTCTTGAACCGTATATGAGCTGCCTGGACTCTAAACTACCCCTACATACATTTTACTGTATGCGTTAATTTCCTCCTCTGATACCTCATAACACACATCACACAAATTCTTTTTCCTGAAATATACCACTCTCGCTCCATTTATCTTCCAAGAATTTTTGTTTATGCCCCCTTTTTTTGTATTTTTTCCCCTTTTTCTTAATAAATTTGTGAAGTGTTGCGCTTCTGCACTTCACTTTTTGCTTAAAAAAACTAAAAGAAAAATCCAACTTAGTCTATATTTAATTTTTTTTCCTTGTCTTTAGTTGTTCTAGACTGGACCAGGAGGTCCATTCAGCAATACCAGGAGGTGCATTTAGCAATTGGATATGGGTTGTCCCATGCATTTCAGCCTATATCCACAACATACAAGCCCAACTAAGGCCATCACACTTGAATGGTTGAGATCGATTCTACCAATCCGACGATCCACAGACAGGCACGATTTCCTATAAGTACCGGCTCCCATAGCTTTCATAAGGTACATACTCTCATTCCTAGAAAACTCACTCATCTATTCTCAATACTGACTTGAGCGTCGGAGTGGCTTCGCAGGTACCCCCCCGGGCTCATACAAACCTTTGGCAAGGTAGCAGGAGACCTACCAACTGCAGTGAACTCAATACTGCAAGGTACAGAACATTGGTGACCACAGTGGGAGATATCTATCTTTCACATCATCACTACTTCTTGAACTTTTCTCTTGCTACTCCATGGCTCCCAGAGGCAGACCCCGGATTCAAAGCGTTGCCATACCTTCACCCCGACCAGAGGGTACTCCTGAGGGCAACGTCGCCAGCCTGCCCGACGAGGGTACCAGTCAGCCTGCCCAGCCCTCGAATGTGAGCCAACTTTTGGATCTTCTGTGCAATCGCACTCAAGCTATACTGCAGCAGGAAGCTCGCCTAAGGCGGATTGAAAAGCGTGTGGCTTCCCTGCCCGAGCAGCCTCCACCCAGCTGGGGAACCCCTCCTCCGACAACGGTGGTTTCAAGACGCCACCGGTCTCCCCCTCGAAGGCATCATGTCCATCGTTGCCTCGCAAGGCGAAGGCACGTACATCGCTCTCCCCCTCGGCAGCGCAGACATGGAGGATCAGGATCACCTCCGAGGACCTCTCCATCCCCTTCATATGATACCTACCGGCTTCACGGCTCCCACTCCAGGACCTCCTCACGTGCATCCCCAAATTCTCGTGAGAGGTCAAGGAGTCGGGTCAATACCCACCAGAGGCACCACCGGGGATCGCCGTCGAGGAGATCCCCCGACCGGCGCAGGTATCGAGATTCAGACTATGAAGACACCTCCCCTCAAAACTCAAGAAGGTTTTCCGATGAAGGACCTTTCACTCGAAGGGTGGATGAATGCCGAATCCCAAGGGCCTTGGAAAAGCTGCCAGCTCTCAAGATATATGATGGAACCGGAGATCCAGACGGCCATCTGGCACACTTCTCCCTGATAATGCGCTATATAGGTGCCAGGGAGCCTGTTCACTGTAAAATATTCCCTCTCACTCTAAAAAATTCCGCATTAGAGTGGTTTCAAGAGATAAAGCCAAACTCCATCTCCTCATGGAGTCATCTGGCGAGAATGTTCACAGCTCGTTTCACTGCCTCCCGGTTGAAACCCAAATCGGAAGAGGTTCTTAGGGCAATCAGGCAGGGAGAGAAAGAAACACTTAGAGAATATCTGGAAAGGTTCAACAAGGAGGCTGCCAACGTCAGGAAACTTGAAGACAAGTGGAGGCTCTTTTGGATGAAGGATGGCCTCAAGAAGGAAAGCCTGTTTCAAAGGGACGTGGGGGTTAACAAACCCCGAAGCTTGGACGAGTTCCTTCGGAAGGCACAAAAGTACATGGACTATGAAGAAGACAACATGGCGTACCAAGAGGAAGCCAAGGTTGGCAGTAAGGAGGAAGAGCTGGCTTACAAGGCCATTGAAGAACCATGGCAGAAGGGAGCCCAAGATGAGAGAATTCCTCGGGAACCCCGACCCCGACAAGGTCGCTTCTCAGAGTACACCCTGCTAAACACATCCCAGGCTGAGATCCTTGCCGAATGCGTCGACGCGGAGTTTCGGGACATCAAACAGCCCGAACCTCTCGTGCAAAGGAAATGTCGAACCTCTAAGAAGTATTGCCATTATCACAAAGGTTATGGGCACAGTACCAGCAAATGCAACACCCTCAGGGATGACATTGAAGAGCTAATCCGCGAAGGGAAGCTCGCCCAATACGTGAATGAAGAGGAGGATGGGACTCGTGACTCTGAATAGAGAGCATGTCATCAGGACCTGAACCTAGAGCTAGGCCTAGTTAAGAATCTTGTTGTTTGGGCGCAAATGCGAAATGTAAAGCTCGATATGAATGATTAACAAAGTTCATTTTGCAATTACAGTTTTTACTCTAGCTCACTAGCATTAACACTTGTTCCAAAGAAAATTCCTTAAAGATCAAGAAAGAAAAATGGTCCAACTCCATAATTAGGGTGCCTAGTAATGGAGTTAAGAGTGTCATGGCACGCCAAAACAAGTAGGTGACCTTGGTGGTCACAACCCCTTGGGCGAGTTCTATCTGGGCCAAGTCCCGGTAAATTGTGCCAAGGGTATACTTCAAGATGACCTTGGTGGTCACAACCCCTTGGGCGAGTTCTATCTGGGCCGAGTCCCGATAAACTGTGCCAAGGGTATACTTCAAGATGACCATGGTGGTCACAACCACTTTGGACGAGTTCTATCCGAGCCGAGTCTTGGTAAACTGTGCTAAGGGTATGCTTCATTACAAATTGTCACAGCGGGCGTCGACAACTCAACTGCCTAAAGCAAGCCAAACTTAGCGACTATCTACTTGAAACTGTTCTGGACTGGACCAGGAGGTCCATTCAGCAATACCAGAAGGTGCATTTAGCAATTGGATATGGATTGGCCCATGCATTTCGGCCCATATCCACAACATACAAGCCCAACTAAGGTCATCACACTTGAATGGTTGAGATCGATTCTACCAATCCGACGATCCACAGACAGACACGATTTCCTATAAATATCGGCTCCCATAGCTTTCATAAGGTACATACTCTCATCTCATTCCTAGAAAACTCGCTCATCTATTCTCAATACTGACTTGAGCGTCGGAGTGGCTTCGCAGGTACCCCCGGGCTCACACAAACCTCTGGCAAGGTAGCAGGAGACCTACCAACTGCAGTCAACTCAATACTGCAAGGTACAGAACATTAGTATATATCAACTATAGGGTCGGGGAGATGGAAAAGGGGAAATTGAGCATATTGAGTTGGAACCTTACTCTCAACATCGAATAACATCTACGTATGTTTGTTTTTACAAATCATTTACATATATTTTAGGCTAAATAGCACTTTTGGTCCTTTATCTTTGCTCCAGATTTCACTTTGGTCCTTTATCTTTTTTTTGATCCGTTTTGGTCCCTCATGTTTCGTTTTCGTTTCATTTTGGTCCCTCACGTTAGTTTTGACTAACAGATGCCACGCTGGCAGTTAATTGCTGACGTGGCGTCCTCAATTCATTAAATGACGTGACATTCATTAACTGATGTGGCAAAAAAAATATTTTTTAATTCTAAATCATTCTAAAACACAAAATAGAAATTATCAAAAAATTAAAAACATAAAAATCAAACAAACAGCAACATGGAACCCAAAAAATTAAAAACATTAAAATCTGTTTGATCTCTTCCAGAAATTAAAAACAGCAACATGAATCAACAAAAAAATCAGATCTTCAGATTCGTTTTGTTCGTTTTGCCCAGATCTTCGTGATGGTGAGGGAGAGTGAGAGAGATGCGATGGTGATGGGAGAGGGAGAGTGAGAGAGATGCAACGGTGATGGTGAGATGCGACGGTGGTGGGATAGGGAGAGTGATGAAGCCAGTGACGGTGGTGATGTGGGGGTTACGGTGATGATGATGTTGTTGTTGTTGTTGAATTGATTCTGGTTGTTGTTGTTGTTGAAGATGGGAGAAAATGGTTGTTGAATCAAAACAGAAGCAAAAATACAGATCTGGTTGTTGTTGTTGTTGACTTGTTTGTTATTTGTTAAACCAGAAAACAAAGAAAAAAACCAGAAAAAACAAAGAACAAAGAACAAAAACAAAGAACAACACAGAAACAGATCTGTTCATTTTAGTCCTCTCTGTTTTTCCTTGGTTTCATTTTGGTCTCTCTCATTGTTTGTGTTGTTTCATTTTGGTCCCTTTCAGATCTGGAAAAACTTGGATTCAAACCCACAAAATCAAACCCACTCTCTTCCATCCTCAAAAATCAAACCCACAAAATGCAGGAAGGAAAAACTTGGATTCAAACCCACAAAATCAAACCCAACATCCTCAAAACGCACTCTCTTCCATCCTTCTCCCATTTTCGAAACCCACTCTCTTCCATTCTTCTCCCATTTTCGAACTCGTTTCCTTGTTTCCTCTGGGTTTTAGTTTGTTCGATTCTGGATTTGGGTTTTAGTTTTTTGGGGTTTTGGCGGTGGAATGATGGACTGATGATGGTGAGAAGAAGAAGTGATTTTGATGGAAGAAGTGATTCTGGTGGTGGAATGATTCTGATGTTGTTGTGTAGAAGAAGTGATTTTGATGGAAGTGATTTGAGCTCACTTATGATTCTGATGTTGTTGTGTAGAAGAAGTGATTCTGGTGGTGGAATGATTCTAATTTGTTTTTAGTTTTTATCAATTAAAAAAGTTAAAAAGTTTTTATCAATTAATAAAAGATGAAGTGTAATTATTTTAGAATTAAATAAAACATTTAATGGACGCCACCTCAGCAGTTAACTGCCAGCGTGGCGTCCGTTAGTCAAAACTAACGTGAGGGACCAAAATGAAACGAAAACGAAACATGAGGGACCAAAACGGACCAAAAAAAAAATAAAGGACCAAAGTGAAATCTGAAGCAAAGATAAAGGACCAAAAGTGCTATTTAGCCTATATTTTACTACCAGAGACGTCTATATTATCATAACGATGAATATCTCATTTAAGATGACATTACATAGCTATACCCATCTATACAACATGTTTAATTGGTATAGTTTTTTTTAGTATGTATATAATAGGGTTTTCAAGTCACAAAACACTGCTGGTGACGACTACTGTATGTGGCACACCACCAGCAGCCCGAATTTCAACTAGTTAATTTTTGGATGATTGATTGATCCTGGCTATTTTTAGATGGTATTGGTGAAGCCAAACCAAAACAATTCCATCCTCACAAGTCACAAGATCTCCTGATATCGAATCATGTCCAGTTATGTGTTGCTTGGCTGCTGCTCATCGTTGACGAAATACAATTTTTGAAGGTCCCCTGAATTTTCAATGCAATGAGTCATTGGCGTTTTTATTCTGGACAAAATAAGGGTCTAGTCTTGTTTTTCCCAAAATCCAATCAGCTGAAAGCCAAGGCAATTTAGGAACAAGTCAAAGGCAACTTACACATGCCTTTGAATTTATTATTTATTTAAATTGTTAAAAGTGTTGCATTAAAATTCACATTTAAATTTTACCTCAAACTCCTAAAGTTTTTTTTTGATGATGAACTCCTAAAGTTATGGAAAGTGTCCCTTTCGGCAACTTCTATGCATGATTAGTGTGACGTGTTTGTTACAAGCATATTTTCATCCTTGATAAAAAAACATTTTTTTCATCAACTTGACGTATTACAAGCTTGATGTATCTATCTCCTCTAATATAATAAAATCACATGGGAACACTTTTACATTTTTAAATATATTAAAATTTTGATATTTGTCAAAAATTAGAGGTAAATTCGTCAATTCACCACTAAAAGATAAAATAGTTTTTTATCTGTTTTTTTAAAATAAATAAAAAAGTCAGCAGCTGACGCGCGTCGAATTTTGACATTTGTCAAAAATTAGGGGTAAATTCGTCAATTCACCACTAAAAGACAAAAAGTCGCAGCTTTTTGTCAGTTTTTTAAAATAAATAATAAAAAACTCAGCAACTGACGCGCTGACACGTGTCAAATTTTGACATTTATCAAAAATTAGGGGTAAATTCGTCAATTCACCGCTAAAAGACAAAAAGTCACAGCTCTTTGTCAGTTTTTTAAAATAAATAAAAACAGTCAGCAGCTGACGCGCTGACACGCGTCAAATTTTGACATTTGTCAAAAATTAGGGGTAAATTCGTCAATTCACCACTAAAAGACAAAAAGTCGCAGCTTTTTGTCAGTTTTTTAAAATAAATAAAAAAAAGTTAGCAGCTCACGCGCTGACGCGTCAAATTTTGACATTTGTCAAAAATTAGGGATAAAGTAAAAGACAAAAAGTCGCAGTTTTTTGTGAGTTTTTTAAAATAAAAAAAAAGTCAGCAGGCGCGTGTCAGCTTTTTTTTTTTAAAAAAAGTATTTCTTTTTAAAAACTGTTTTTTTTAAAATTATTTTTTTCTTAAAAACTGTTTTTTTTTTAAAAAAAATATTTTTTTCATAATTTTTTTCAGATTTTTTTTTGCTTTTTTTTGTCAAAAACATTAAATTTTTTTTCCTTTTTTACTAAAAATCAATTAGTCACTATTTTAATAATGTAATCAAACTACAAAAATTAATCATTTCTTTTGACAACAGTACAATTAATCATTTTAACCACTATCCATTGTCAAAAAAAGAAGTACCTTTAACAAAAGTTTCAAAATTAATTTTTTTCAAAAAATTAAATTATTAAATTAATTTTATACTCAATAATTAAATAATCTAAAATTTACTATTTACTATAATCTCTCTATTAAAATCATTGAATTTAAGCACTAAGAATTGTAAAAAAAAACTTTAACCCTTACTAAAAATTACAAAATAAATATTTATAATTAAATGAATGTGATTAAATTATATAGAAAAAATAAGTCATAATGCGTGGCAACGAGAGTGGCAACGAAATTAATTAAACGAATATGATTTAATTAATATTTAATCATATAGAAAAATATAAGTTAACATGTGGCAACGAGAGCGACAACGAGAGACTGACAATGGGATCGGCAACTAGAGCGGCAACGAGAGTTCAAACGGGAGTGGCAACGATAGAGGTAACGAGAGCGCCAACGGGAGTGCCAACGGGGGAGGGCCAGCGGGAGCACCAATGGGAGGGCCAACGGGGATGCATATTTTACCTAAAATCTCATTTTCATTTTTCTTCATTTTTACTCCATTATTAACATTATAAGAAATACCGATTTTTTTTAAACTTTTTCAAACACAACTATTTTAATAAATTTGAAAATATAGTCTTTTATCAAAATTTTCCCCTTTTTTATTATGTTTTGCAACTTTCAACGTATTTATAATTTCATACGAAATTATAACAGATACATGCACGGGTAAAATGCTAGTGTCTTATAAACATATGGAACTTTTAAAATGTGGCCTAATTAGTAATTACAATCTTCTTTAATATAAGACCTTATTGTATGATTATTAGTACTAAATTATCCTAAACATGTAATGTTAATATTTCATATATCAAAATCATTTACTAGTATTAATAAGGTATATATTTGGAAAAGAGTAATAAATATAGATAGATAATTGTAAATAACGGTCTTAGATTTTGGGATTAACAAAAGTGTCAAAATAACATTATAATTAGGGGCAGGGGGAGTAGTTGACAAGGGCAGGGCTAGAGCTAGAGGATCAACGAGGGGTATTGTGGTCACCCACAAAATTTAACTTAATTAATAGTGGTGGGTAAAATTATTTGGCGAAATTGCGCATGAGTCCTTTAAGTTTAGTTAACATAGAAGATCAATTTGATTTTGATTCGCAATTTGAAACATCAACGAAAACATAAGAAACTCGGAAAAAAGTTAAAAGAATGAATCTGAAATTTTAAATAAATTTAGGACCCAAACGCAATATTGGCAAAATTATTTTCTAGCTCCCTCACCACAATTTCTAATATAGAATAAAGGCTAAAGTGCTCCCGGGGTCCCTTATCTTTATTTAAAGTAACGATTTGGTCATTTATCTTTTTTTTTGTCCCAAATCAGTCCTTTATGTTTTAAATTTTTGACACATAAATCTTTTTTTGTCCCAAATCAGTCATTTATGTTTCAAATTTTTAACACATAAATCATTTTTTTGACACATAAATCAGCACTGTTAACGAAAAAGGATTTATGTGTCAAAAATTTGAAAGATAAAGGACTTATTTGGGACAAAAAAAAACATAAAGGACTAATTTGTTACTTTAAATATAAAGATAAGGGACCCCGAGAGTACTTTAGCCTAGAATAAAATAAAATACAATTAGTTTTATTTTTCCCACTTAAATTTCTGGCATACATAATTATGTAAAAATTAAAATAAAATACATAATTATTGGACTGCCACACTAGAATTTATGCAACACTCATGTCCCCTCATGGGGACCATTTGTTTTACGCGATTGTATTAGAGGTGATAATTACCTAGCACAATGTATCGGACCCAATTTTCTGGTCTAGATTTGTTATACAGAAGTTTAGAAAAAATGGTCTCTTTTAACCCAATTCAATTGGTCCATCGGCCAAACTAAACCGCTTATTCTATGCTTTTTTGTTTTCTTTTGTTATAAATTAGACCACTAGATAAGAGGATTTTGCATCAAAATTTTTTAAGAAGACTCTATGACCCTTTCTTTTTTAAAAAAAATAAAACTATGTACAAAAATATTATATTCCCCACCCTTGGGTAAACCCGGGTATCCACCGCACGGACTGTAGTGACTAATCCCTCGCTCATTGGAGGTGCCTTGAGGGGCAGGAGAGCTGACCCAGAGTTTTAACGCTGCTCCTTACCCAAGGTGGGGATCGAACCCCCGACCCTTGGTTAAGGGAGGATCAGCCTCAACTGCTGAACCACACGCTTTGGGTTACCCTTGTTTAGTAGTTTGCTACGGTGTCTTTTTGACAATAGTTTGATATAGTTAATATTATATATATATACACGTATTCCTATTTTTTCTACTTTTACCCTATGAAATAAATGAAATTTCATTTTAATTTGACTTAAATTTAGTAACACAGATATGAAAGTGAGAAAGAGATTAGCTTCGTGGAAGGGTCGTCACCTATCTATCAGAGGTAGAGTTACTTTGATTAACTCTGTTTTGAACAACATTCCTTTATATTTTTTTATCTTTCTATAAGGCACCGAAATTGGTGCTTAATGAACTGATAGAAATACAAAGGAATTTTTTGTGGGGTGGTCATAGTGATGGTAGAAAGATTTGTGGGGTGGTCATAGTGATGGTACGATAGATTCTTGGCTCCGTAGGCCTATCGTGGATATTATTGGCATTCCTTCTAATTTGCATAGCACCTTAAAGCTACTTTGAGTGACTTTATTGTAAACGATAAATGGTCCATCCCTGCGGATCTCATTACTCATTTCCCTCAACTTCACTCTGAAATTGAAGAGATTGTTATTCCCGCTGTTCCGATGGAGGATCAACTGATGTGGTATTGTTCTAATTCTGGTGATTTGACTTTCAAGGATTCTTTTCTCTTCTATAACCCTACTGGTCAAGTGGTTCTTTGGTCCAAGACTGTTTGGAAGATTTTTATCCCGCCTGCTAAATCATTTATTCTTTGGAGGGCCCTCCATAATAAAATCTCTACTGATGATTAACTTTGGATTAGAGGATGAACTGTTGTTTCTATGTGTAGTATTTGTTATAGTGCTTTAGAGACCTCTCAATATCTCTTCTTAACTTGCCCTTTTGCCAAACATATTTGAATTTGGCTTGGAGGTATCCTAAGCATCAATATTGATATACTTCCTCTTTTCAAAGCATTTTATCCTTGACCTTTCAAGGTTGGAGCTCCCAATTGAGTGATATTTTCTCTACTGCGATTGTTAACATTTTTTGGGCTATTTGGTACTGCAGGAATCATGATAAATTTAATAATCATATTATCCCCTTACGCATGACTATCAATTTTAATTATTTTTTATGTGACTTTAGCAGGAAATGCCTCTAAATCCACTATGTCTTCCTCTGTCGCTGAGTTTATGATTATAAAGGTCTTCAACGTCATAGGTAATTACAAACATTCTTCAAACATTAAAGAGGTTATTTGGATCCCCATGCTCCTTACATGATGAAATGCAATATTGATGGTGCTGCCAAAGGATGTCTTTGTCCTGCTGCTTGTGGCAGTATTTTTAGAGACAAGAGTGATGTCATCCTTGGTTGTTTTTTCGCCTACATAGGCAAAACCTATGCGCTTCATCCCGAAATCATTGGGGGTTATGTTGGCGATTGAGTTTGCTTTTGAAAAAGGTTGGATGTTTTTGTGGCTAGAATGTTGTCATACCCCAATTTTGTCCGACCAATTGAAAAGTCCCAAATTTTATTGCTTCGCATATCGTTCTAAACGCGGGTGCCTCTGGCACTCTCGTGCAGTGATTTTGTTTGGCGCTCATTATTTTCAAAAAAAGAATCCAAAAATAAATAATAAAAATAATAATGAATAACGCGAGCGCGCGTTTCGTCTCGAGTCGTGTGAGTAATTGCGTCGGTGCGCGTTTATTTTTACCGTTTTTAGAAAAGTGAGAATAGAATGAAATCGGTTTTAAAAACGTGCGCGCGTGCGTATTCAAATCACGTACACGTTCCTAGTCTTAAGACGAGCGCGCGTTTCGTTTCGAGTTGTGCGCGAGTCGTTACGTCGGTGTGCATTGTTTTTACCGCTTTTATTGTCATAAAAAAAAGAAAATATAATAATAATAAATAAATAGTAAAATAAAATCAGTTTCTTAGCCGTCCCCTTTTAAATATAAACAAAATTAAAAAAAAGAAAGCCAGAATAGTACAAAGAAGAGTCAACTCTTTTTATACATGAAGACAAAAAATTTAATTACAATTGGTACAAAAATTTAATTAAAAGAAAAAAAAGAGTACAAAAAAAAAATCAGAATAAAAACAGCAACATGCGACTTGCTGCCCTCCTCCCTTCATGAAGCTACAGGCCCAAGTTCTTTCTTCTTGTCCCTTTTGTTTGGCTTCCATTTCCAGCAAAAACACTGCTGCAGTGGCAGCAGCCCTACTGCCATCCTTGCTGCTCCACTGTGTCACTGCTGCCAACAGCTTTGTCCCCTATGAGTTTTGATTCCCTGCTCCAATACCACACCTACACCAGAATCCCCTGCATATAAATACCAGTGAACACCAACAGTAATGGGGGGAGAAGAAATATAGAACGATTCTGGGAAACAACACATACGAAGGCAGCAGCAGCAGAAACAATTAATAGCAGCAAGCAAAAGGGTATCAGTAAGCAGCAATAGCAATAGGCGAATAATCAGAAGCTGGATAAAAGGTTTCTTTCTTTCAAATAGGTTCTATTAAGTATGGTTATTGTTTTGCAAAGAGCTATAATTGTGGTTTGTATGAAATAGTTTCAGTTTTTTTTAGAAAGCTAGTAATGGAATCGTAAAAAGCGAATTAGCAAGAAATATTAGAACAATCAAAAATTAGTAGGAGAACAGTATATATTAGTTTGAAATAGGTTCAGTTTTATTCAGAAAGATTGTATTAGAACTAAAAAAAATTATAAACAAGAGTGGCGCTGGGGAACATAGATTTTTTTTTATCAACACAATAACTCACACACAGAGAAGAGAAGAGGGATAACAAAAGGAGAGGAATAACAAAAAGAGGGAGGGGGAAGAATGAATAAAAGACCAAAGCAGTGAGAAAATTAGAGGAAAAGAGAGGAAAAATTCCAAAAAAAAAAGGAAGGGAGAGGGACTTTTACCTCCGGCCACCATTCACGGTGGCCGCCGTCGTAGACCGCCGCCGTACGAACAACTCAAACAACACCACCCCATTCGCCACCACAGCGCCTCCACCACCGCCTTCCTACGCCCCCAACCCGTCAAAACACTAAACGGCCACCATTATCTCTCCCTCCTTCGCGAACCACTGTCCAGCCCGCACCACCATCAACGCCCCTTTCTCTCTCCTCACCAACAACCACCACAGCGCCTCTACCACCGCCGCTTCCAACGCCCCCAACCCGTCAAAACACTAAACGACCACCATTATCTCTCCCTCCAACGCGAACCCGAACCATCACCATCACCGATCACCCACAACCACCGAACAACCGAGAGGAAAATAGCACCACCCAAACCTTCAACCGAAAAAAAACACCCAGACCCAAAGCCGATCCACAATGTCGAAGCCACGGTCTTCTGAGAAGGAAGGGGAAGACCGATTCGTGAAGAGAGAGAGGCAGCGGAGAAGAGAGGAGAAGGGTGGTAGTCCGGTGAAGAGGAAAAACGGCGGTGAGGAAGCGAAGGGGTAACGTGAGAGAAGGGAGGGGACGGTGAAGGTTGAACGGCGCTGAGAGAGTGGGAGTGAGAGTCGCGGCGGAGAGAGGAGAGGAGATTAGGGAAGGGAGAGGGACGGATCCGTAGCAAGGAGAGAGAGAGAAGAAAAATTTTAGGGTTTGGAGTATTTTGGGGAGGGTGGAGACGCCGTGGATGGGAAAAGAAATTAGGGTTTCTTTTTTAGTTTAGGCTTTTATAGTATAAACTGCAGGGGTATTTTTGTCTTTTCACTTTTATTTTTTTTTTCAGATTCTTATTTGCACCCCTGCATTTTACTCCGCGCACCCCCTTCTGAAGCCCATGATCTTTTTTGAAACGCAGCCCAGCTTACAAAAAACAAGCTGGGCTCACTATCTGCACCCCGGTTTTAATAATGCAGCCCTCCTTTATTTACACCCTTATTTTACTGTTGCGCCCCTATTTCTCTTTTTTTAAATTTCGTTTCTTTTCCCTAAGCGAGCTTATTTTTTTTCACAAACCCTTTTTTTTTCTTTCCAAATGATGGATAAATGCTTCCCCGAACAAAAATTAATCCAATTGCGAAAACTCTTCAAAATCAAAAACTTTGTTAGTAGTCTTGCGAAGCCTCTGCTTGCATGATTATTAACCATGGAGTGCTAGTGATAATCACCCATAACCTTTGTTAGTTTGATTATCATGAATGCTTTCAATTTCAAAAGATATTCTCACAAGCATCAAAAATCATGGCAAGTGTTAGTAATGATCACCCATAACCTTTGTTAGTTTGATCATTAGGAGCACCCTCCACTTTTCAAAACCTAAGCAAAAAGACTTTCACTTTCTAGGCTTGTTAGAACTACGTCGCTTTGATTCCCATTTGGGATACGTAGGAGCGAGTCACATTCTCGTCAAGCGCAACCATGAAAAGTTTAGCATTTGCATAACGAAAAGAAAAGAGTTATTTTCGTAACAAAAAGAATCACTTTCGCAAACCTTCTCCTTTCTAAAATCATTTTCAACCCATCGTCGCTAGTGGTTAATCAGAACCTTTGTTCGTCTAGCCATTGGTGGCGATGTCTTTTCCCCCAAAGAACAACAAGCGATGATCACTCATAACCTTTGTTAGTTTGATCATCGTGCAAATCAATCTCTTTCGAAAACCACTTTCTAAAGAACAAATAAAAACGAGTCGCTACTAATAGTCAATCAGAGCCTTTGTTCGTCTGACTGGCGGTAGTGACTCTCATTTTCAAGAGTATTTAGCGGTGATTACCCATAACCTTGGTTAGTTTAATCATTCACTAAATGCTCGTCCTATTTCGAAAACTCACTAAAAAAATAAAAGACAAAAACCTTTTTTTTCAGGACAAAAAAGAACTATGTAGCTTTGAGTTCTCCATCGCACCGGGAGATACGTAGGAGCGGGCCTTGTCCCGTCAAGCGTTTTTTTTTCTAAAAACCCATTTTCCCCCTTTTTTCATAATAAGTAAAGATTTTCATTAAGAATTTTTCAATAAGAAGTAGAGAGGCAAAATTAAGTATTTTCAAGTCAACACACTAAAACCACACATTTAAGTAAAGGTTCCCTCTCAGTAGAGAGGACGTGTGGGGTGATAACACCTTCCCTGCGCGTAACCGACCCCCGAACCCTATTCTCTAGTTTCGCAAGACCAATCGCTTTCCAAAAAAGGTTTTCCTAATATTTTCCTTAATAAATATTGGTGGCGGCTTCATTGTCTTAGGAAAAGTTGTGAATGAGGAAGGTTCTCCCTCGGGGACTTTTTCGGGCACAACAAATGTGATTCTCAATTAGTGGTTTCGGCTTTCAAAAATTGCAATATAGTTCCTTGGAAGCTTAGAAATAGATGGAATAACTGTTTACACTTGACTAGGCAAATGAATTTTGTTTGGACTCATATATTTATATAGAGAGGGTAATGTTTGCGCTGGTAAGTTTGCAGGCCATGGAACTAACTTAAGTGGTTTTGTTTGGTGGGATCTTATTCCTAGTTTCATTGCTGAAGATTTTTTTCAAAAATAGGTTAGGTTTGCCTAGCTAAAGATTTTGGTAATATCCTTCTTGGGTTCTGTGTTATTCCTTTCGATTGGGTTTTCCTTTTGCTTCCTTTTTTGGTGTGCTGTAGATGACTGGTAATGACTTTGGTGCCAACCTGGTTGGGATGAGAGTAATTATAGTGATGCTTTTGCATACTTTTATAGGATTGTTTTTATTTTCTTTCGGTTGTAATCCTGTTTTTGCTCATGAGTTTTGGTCTAGTCGTCCCATGTTTTTGTGGTATTTTTCCTTTTTTATCAATAAAATTTAGTAAAGTACTCTTTTTACTTCTTGATTTTTTTCCCTAAGGAGGATTTTGCATCAGGTTTTAACGAGTCTCTGTATGTCATTTAACATGACATTACATTGCTATACCCATCTATGTAACAGGTTTAATTGGTATAGAATTTTACTACTATTTATATGGGGTTTTCAAGTCACAAACGGTGCTGGTAACTACTGTAGCATGGCACATCAACAGCCCCGAATTTCAACTAGTTAATTTTTGGATGATTGATTGATCCTGGCTATTTTAGATGGTATTGATGAAGCCAAACCAAAACAATTCCATCCTCACAAGTCACAACTCACAACTCGCTGAAATACGTACAATTATTGAAGTGCTACATAGATAGATCAGATCACTTGGGGAGCCTGGTCCATTGAATTTTCAATGCAACTAGTGCGTGAACCCGTGCGTCACACAGGGCAAAATCTTCGGTTAATACAAAATTCTTGTATTGTTAAAATTTGTTTTTAAAATAACAATATGAAAAAGTCTCATTTGTTGATCATTTGAATCCTAAAGTACCTCAAAACACGATGCTTAGCATTACACTATGTATTTTGTCACGAAATTATATATTTTTTCACCAAACCGGTTTTTGAGGCACAAATTTTGCATATTTGAATCATTGGATTTTTTTGCAAACACTAAAGCATAAAAAAAGATACTATTGCGATCACTAAAGCATCCAAAAACACACTACATGAGAAAATATTGTTTAAATTGAAGGTAAGTATGAATTAAACAAATTATAAAATAAAAAAGGCGATTGCAAACTTTAAAACTAAAATAGAGTGTGTACATATTTGTCACGAAATTATTATTTTTTCACCAAATCAGTTATTGAGAAATGAACTCTGAGTATTTGAATGGTTAAAAAAAATTTCGCACACTAAAGTACCCCAAATCATGCTGCATAGCTTCACGCTTTACGTATTTTGTCACGAAATTATATATATATATATATATATATATATATATATATATATATATTTCACCAAATCGGTTATTGAGACACAAACTTTGCATATTTGAATAGATGAATTTTTTTTACGAACACCAAAGCATCAAAAAACACTACTTAGTATCGTACTTTACACATTTCATTTTGAAATGATTTTTTTCACCAAACCGATCACTGAGGAACAAACTCTGCGTATTTGAATAGTTAAAAATATTGATATTGAGGAATGAACTTTGAGTATTTGAACGGTTAATTTTTTTTCAAACACTAAAGTAGCTTAAAACGCAATGCTTAGCATCACATTTTATGTATTTTGTCACGAAATTATATATTTTTTTCACCAAACAGGTTTTTGAGGCACAAAATTTGCATATTTGAATACTTGGATTTTTTTGTGAACACTAAAGCATCAAAAAACATACTATTGCGATCACTAAAGCATCAAAAACCACACTATTTAGCATCGTAGTTTACATAAATATGTTATGAAACTTTTTCTTCACCAAACGGGTTATTGAGGAACAAACTATGCCTATTTGAACAGTAAATTTTTTTTTGACTACTTAAGCACCCCAAAATACATTGTTTTGCATTGCTATTTCCTTTCAACAAACTTTGCATCTATGAACAACTAAATTTCTTTTGAGACTCTAAAGTAGCTCAAAACACATGGCTAACATCGCACTTTACATAATTTATCACGAAATTAATTTTTATTTGTCACCAATCCAACTATCGAGAAATAAACTACACGTATTTATAGATCCTATTTTTTCCCTAAATTTTAGTTAACTCTCAAATATTAAAAAAAGAGATAAAGAAAAAATGAGGAGAAAGGGAGGGGGGATATAAAAAAAAAAATAGAGGGTAGGAGGAGGGGGTGGGAGTCTTGGCGTCAAACGGAGGTCAAGACTCCACAACATTTATATATAAGATAAGATAAGATAAGATAAGATGAGTCATTGGCGTTTTTATTCCGGACAAACATATGGGTCATTACACATGCATGCTGCCTTTGCTGCAAACAGTAACCAATATTTTTCCCAAAATCCAATCAGCTCAAAGCCAAGGCAATTTAGGAAGAAATCAAATTACACATGCCTTTGAATTTATTATTTATTTAAATTGTTAAAAGTGTTGGAATAAAATTCACTAAATTTTACCTCAAACTCCTAAAGTTATTTTGTTTTTAATTGACAATGAACTCCTAAAGTTATGGAGAGTATCCCTTACGGCAACTTCTATGCATGGTTAATGTCACGTGTTACAAGCATATTTTCATCAACTTGATAAAAAATCATTTCTTTTCATCAACTTGACGTATTATTACAAGCATAATGTCTTATAAACATATGGAACTTTTAAAATGTAGCCTAACTAGTAATTACTATGTTCCTTAATATAAGACCTTATTGTAGGATTATTATTAAATTACCCTAAACATTTAATTTTAATATTTTATATATAAAAAATTTTAGTAGTATTAATAAAATATATAATTTGAAAAAAGAGTGATAAATGTAGCTAGATAATTGTAAATAATAGTCTTATATTTTGGGACTAACAAAAGTGTCAAAATAATCTTATAATTAGGGACGGCGGGAGTAGTTGACAAGGGCGGATCAACGAGTGATATTGTGGTCACCCAGAAAATTTAACTTAATTAATAGTGATGGGTAAAATTATTTGGCAAAAGAGCGTATGGGTCCTTTAAGTTTATTTAACATGCAAATATGCTTTTTAAGTTTTTTTCTCTCGTTCAAGTCCTTTATATTTCAAACTGGTCATCCATCTTTCAAATTTGTCCTCCATATTTATGTTTATATTACAAATTGATCATTTATATTTCTGTTTCTATTTTAAGTTGGCCCTTAAAAGTAACATACATGGATTGGAATTTGAAATATAGACGAAAACATGGAAGATCAATTTGATATTGATTCACAATTTGAAACATCAATTAAAACATAAGGAACTCGGAAAAAAGTTAAAAGGATGAATCTGAAATTTTAAATAAATTTAAAGGACCCACACGCAATATTGGCAAAATTATTTTCTAGCTCCCTCACCACAATTTCTAATATAGAATAAAATAAAATCCATTTAGTTTTATTTTTTCCATTTGTAATATTTTTTCCCACTTAAATTTCTGGCATACATAATTATGCAAAAATTAAAATTTTCTTTATTTAGTTATGTATTTTTGTCTTAGCCCCCAAGCCAAAATTCTTGCCCCACCAGTTGTTGCCAAGTGGTCAGGTTATGTGTGACTAATCAAGGAACCAACGATGAAATGTACAATTATTGGACTGCCACCCTAGAATTTATGCAACACTCATGTCCCTCATGGGGACCATTTGTTTTACGCGATTGTATTAGAGGTGATAATTTTTGACCTAGTGCAACGTATCGGACCCAATTTTCTGGTAAAGATTTGTGATACAGAAGTTTAGAAAAAATTGTCTGTTTTAACCTGGTTCAATTGGTCCATAGGCCAAACTAGACCACTTATTCTATGCTGTTTTGTTTTCTTTTGTTGTAAATTAGACCACTAGATACTGATCAAAAAAATTAGACCACTAGATAAGAGGATTTTGCATCAAAAAGTTTTAAGAAGATTACTCCATGGCCCTTTCTTTTGTTTAACAAAAAAAACTGTGTACAAAATTGCTACTGTTTCTTTTTGACAATAGTTTGATATATATATATATATATATATATATATATATATATATATATATATATATATATAACTAACTATATGTATTTTGTGTCAAAAAAAAATAACTATATATGTATTCCTATTTTTTCTACTTTTACCCTATTAAATAAATGAAATTTCATTTAATTTGACTTGAATTTAGTAACACAAATATGAAAGTGAGAAAAAAAATGGAAGGAATTTATAATTTGATGTGTACAATTGAGAGAAATTTTTACTTCATTTTTAAATTTGAATTTAAATTTTGTATAAGGCGGTTAGTGAAACTTCTATACATATATAAAGAAAATTGTCTTCACTAACCAACTATATGTGTTTCTTACTCATAAAAAAAAAACTATATATGTTTCAGAAAATCATCCTCCAGTTGAACATTGGGTGATTCTTACGGTTGACTCAAGCGCAAGTTGGATGATTCGGGATTTTCAGCAAGCCTATTCATATATGATTGAATTTAAAATTAAATTGTAGGTAGGAAATATTAAGTATATAGTCGTGTCAAACCAATATATATATATATATATATATATATGTCATACCCTAATTTTGTCCGATCAATTAAAATCCAAAAAGGTTCTTATTCTCGTTGCGTCACGTATCGTTTTAGACGCGTGTGTCTTTGGCACTCTCGTACAACGATTTGTTTGCTGCTCGTTTTATTTTATTTCTTTATTGTTATTATTTAGTCTATTGTTATTGGTGCAAAAAAAAGAAACCTAATAGTCAAAGTTTTTTTTTGTCATATAACAGTTTTTCTTTACACATATGAACCAAAAAAGCAAAACAGCAAAAATAGTACAAAAAAATAATACAAAAATTTGAAAAAATACAAAATCTCAAAAAAAAAAAGAGAAGAAGCAAAGGGCGCAGCAGCTGCCCTAGCTGTTGGGCTGTCCTTTTGATTCCTTTTTCTTGCTATTGTCATTCCTTTGACTGTCCTTGATGCCAGCTGTTGTCCTTTTTATTCCTTCTCAAAATGCTGTCCTTTTGGGGCCATTTTTGCCTTAATTGATAACTGCCCTTTGAGCCCCTCAGCACCTCATCAATCCACCTATAAATACCCAAACAGTAACACAGTATCAGGGGAAGCACACAATCAACAAAAATTGACACCAAAATACACTCAAAAATAGGCACACAATCACTGAGACAGTCACAGATACACACAAAAAAAAATACACACACAGGGACTGAAAAACACACAAAAACTGAGAAAAAAATACACACGAGATTCAGCAAAAACTCAAAACAACAAATTTAGGGTTTCACACTGAAACCCTAATCTCAAAGCACCAAAAATTTTGTGAAACAAAGTGGTAGTAGCAGCAAGCAGTAAGCAACAGGAGTCCATTTCAGAGGTGGTCTAACCTATTTTTTTTTTCCAAAATGTAGTCTTATTTTCATTTTTCCTATTATGATTTAGTTGTTTAAAATAGGTTCAGTTTATCTTTTTCTTCTCCTTTTGAAAGATTAGTATTAGAAATAAAACAGGGTTTTCAGAATCAGCTCGTTATCTTTCTGTTTGCGAAAACGAATTTAATTAAGGGGTTAATTAGTAATAGGTTTAGTTAAAAAATTTAGGGTTACAAATCAGAATCAGCTCATTTAGAGAAAAACAGAATGTAGAGAGGGAGGAGACAGTGAGAAAAAAGGGGAAATTTTACCTCCGGCCACCGTTCACAGTGGCCACTGCAGTATCCTCGTCGTCACCACCACAGTAGCCATCGCAACCCCCAAACCACCACCAACAACCGCTCCCAACCACCGTAGCCAACCCTCTCCTCCATTTCGCAAACGAAACCACCCATCACCGTCGCCTCCTCTCTCACAGTTTCCCCCATCGTCGCTTCCACCCTCACCGTAGCCAACCAAAATCACCGCAAAACCCAACAACCACCAAACCTCACCTACTCACCACTGTCAAACGCGAACCAAACTATTGATCCCTTCGCTCCCTCATCGCACCTCCGTCTCAGCTGTACCCCCTTCTCTCTCTCTCTCTCTCTCTCTCTCTCTCTCAATTTCGAGCTCTCCCTCTCAACCCCAACGTTTTCGCAAAACCTTCCTTCGCCTTACCTCTGGTTGCTGGCGGAGCTGAAGTAGTAGGAAGAGGGGAGGATTAGGTTTTGGTGGTGGTAAAGACGTGTACATCGTGGAGAGGAAAGTTTGGAGCTTGGCTTTCGTTTAGGATTGAAAACACAGCGCGGAGGGGGGAGAGAAATGAAGAAAACTAGGATGAAGAGAATAGTGGACCGGTGAGGAGGGGATGAGAGGGTGACAGTGAGGGTTTGAAGCAAGTGAAGTTAGGGTTAAGGAAGATGGTGGAGATGGCGCAAGGAGAGGGAGAGAGAAAAATGAGGGTTTGGGTATTTTGGGGACACGGCGCAGTGAGAGAGAGAAGAGGGATTAGGGTAGAAAATTAGGGTTTCGGTTTTGTTAGGCTTTTATAGTAGGTTTTTACGTCTGCTAACTACACCCGTTTTTGCTGCGTAAACCCCCCAGAGAAGCCCAGGTTTCATAGGTTGTTGTTAAACACAGTATAGGGACTGGGCTGTTTAATATTTGCACCCCCAGTTTTTTAAAGTACAACCCCTGTTGCTATCCACACCCCCAGTTTTAAAAATACAGCCCCTGTTGCTATTCATATCCCCCCTTTTAATAACATAACACCCTTGTTAATTACACCTCATTTTCTATTACAACTCATTTAGTCTTTTTATTATTACATCATAATGCTTCCACACCAGTTTTTTTTAACAATTATTCACAAAAATGGTTCGTTACTAATGGTCACTCTGAGCTTAGCTTGTTTGACCGTTAATAACTGCCCTAGTTTTCAAACGAGCTATGAGTGACGACCACTCTAAGTTTTACCTGTTTGGTCATTACGAATACCTCTCCCAATTTCAAAAATAATTAAAAAACACCAAACACACAAACTTTTTCTACCCAAGAACTACGTAGCTTTGATTTCCCCATCGCACCTAGGGATACGTAGGAGCAGGGGCCCACTCCTGTCAAGCACAAAAAACTAAAATTTTTATTAAGTCTTCCTTTTCAATTTTTGCAAATAATAAAAAGGGTAAATTAGAGTGTCTTCTTTTAATTAACTTATTCTCTACACGTTAAATTAAGGCTTAAATATGTTTTAGGCCCCTGCAAATATAGGGTGTTTTGGTTTAAGCCCCTGCAAAAATTTTTTTTTGTTAAAAGCCCTTGCAAAATGACATATTTTGTTATAAGCCCTTCTATGACTAAAATGTTAGCCTTAACATGGAATGCTATGATTGCTGGATATGTTGAGAAGGGCTTATAACAAAATATTTCATTTTGCAAGGGCTTTTAACAAAAAAAAAAATTTTGCAGGGGCTTAAACCAAAACACCCTATATTTGCAGGGGCCTAAAACATATTTAAGCCCTAAATTAAATGGTAACCTTTCTTTTGAATGGATGTTGTGGGGTGCTAATACCTTCTCCACGCATAATCGACCCCCGAGCCCAAAAATAAATGTTTTTTCAATGTTTTTCCTATTTAATAAATATTGATGGCGGCTTCATTTTCTAAATGACGAAGAATCCCTTCCATCCGGATTTTTTGGTCGCTACAGCTGGCGACTTCACTGGGGACAATTTAAGAGGGTCAAGCCTAATTTAATTAAATGTGTCGATTGTTGTTAATTTAATACGTTGTTTACCTTTAGCGTTCATATTTGCATGTCTATTTTATTTAGTTATTTTATTTGCTTTATTGAACCTTAGGGTAGAAGACCTGTGTACTATTATTTGTATTTCTTTTGCAACTTGGGTAGTCTAGCTATTATGCCCATATCACACACGTCACTTACACATGTTTATTCACACACTTCTGAGTGGGGCCTTATACCCGGGTCTGAAAATAACCTAGGACGAGTGGAGATGATGGTATCCCACACCAGGTAGCTCGCTATCGTTGTGGATCATATCATGAAGGGGATTTTAGCTCTGGAAACCTTTGTGAGGAAGTGAATAGAGCCACCCGAGAGATTGATCACATTAGTGACCCTAGACCATGACCTATATATAAGACATAACTTGTTTAGGACACAAGGGCATTTCACCTACCCGCTGCATCATTACAGATAATTTTTTTTTTTAAAAAAAATCGAATCATCAAAACCATTTATTTCTTTTTCCCTTTTACATACATAGGAGGTGACACGTTAGTTAATGTTTTCTCAAAGTTGAATCACCAAAAATCTTCTTTTACTTTTTGACACGCGTGACATCATTCTTTCATTCATCATACAACATCATTATTTCACAAAATGTCAAAAAAAAATCCTCACATGCATGTTATTCATCTCATTTAGGTTTGCCGGGAATTGTAAAAGGCTCAAAAATTGTGTCATAAGCAAGGCAATATGGGATCAAACAGTGAAGCAATCCAAACTCTGAACTACAGTGAAACAGCCTAATCTGACGAGTCTAAGGGAATGTGCGGGTTGGTTGCCGCCCATCGAGCGCAGGTCTTTTGATAGTACTTATGGGAATATTATTATGTTATTACAGTTGGAAGTGTAAACAAATGCCATTGTTGGTCTGAGCCAATTCTATGACTCTTCCTTGAGATGCTTCACCTTCAAAAACTTCCAGATGACACCTACCCTGGAAGAATATACACATATCCTTGGTTTTCCTCAACGAGACATTAGGCCCTACCAGTATCAGGGGCATTACTACACAGATGAGAAACTTGCCTCAATGTTACAAATCAACAAAGAAAGTTTGAAGCTCCAAAAGAAAAACCGAAATTGAATTGTAGGGTTCCCACAAGAGTATCTGGAAAGTCAAATGAAGTCCTTCAAAAGTACCTGAGAGGAGCAAAGGAAGAACTAAAACAATGCAACCTGAAAATGAACCAAGCCGCTGATGATGCGCACAAGTGGAAGGAGTTATGGGAAGAATCAATGATTGCTGAAAAAACCACACAGGGCCTGCTGGTGAAATCAAAAAGAGAGTCTCGGATATTGATAGCCGAGTTTGAAGATCAAGTGAAAAGTATCCGGCGGGATAAATAGACAATTGAAGAAATACTTCGAGAATCCCAACAAGCCTTGAGAAGGGAGCATGAAAGATCTGATGAGCTGAAGGACCATATCAGATATCAAGAGGAAGTTTACCACCAGTTGAAGACTGAAAGCATCCAATGGGAGAGCCGATTTGTAGAGTTCGTCAGCAGGATAGAAAACCATGAAGTCTTCATAGAGTTGAAGAATGAAAGCTTATACTGGAAAGACAAATTCTCAAAGTTGGCATGGCTGGCCAATCAAGCTATCATGGGTATCCCAGCACGTCTAAAGAAGGCTGGCGCGGCAATGCACCCGTTCAACACCCCGTTCCAAGTTTTCGAATTTGTGGAATTTTGCAAGATTCTAATTGCGGAACTTAGGGAGAAGGTTGGTAGCATTGTACTTAAGCGGAAAAATGGAAAAATGAGAGGAGTGGAAAAATGAAAGTCATATGTACTTGAGCGAAATTTAAAAGAGCATTCTACTTTTCCTTTCAAAGTTTTAATACAAAAAAATGTTGTACATTTCCCTATCAATGAAGTTTGTTTGTTTCACCTGTTGATCATTTTTTTTCTTGAAAATATTCTGAAACGTTAATTTGTGTACTTGTGACAAATCAAGACGCACTTACGATTCTCGGCCTTAAACAATAAAACTCATGCACACATGCATCACTCATCTTTTGATCCATTCATATACTCATACCATGTATCCCATCAACAGAGAGTAAAGGACAAGCTGGTGCGTCAACATCGCTATTGGACTCGTTCTCAGGCTAGAAACATGGAAGCAAATCAGGACAATCCGCCTTAGGATAACCCAGATCAAGGCAATCCGCATCAGGATGACTTAGGTCAGGGTAATCAGAACCAAGGCAATCAAGAGCTTAGAGCAGAAATAGATGGGATGAAAGAACAGATGGCTGAAATCTTAAAGGTTTTACAAGCTTTGAGGAACGAAAATGCGGATGAAGATGTCTCTGCTGGGAACACTGAAAATCAAGTTACCAACCCTCCTCTTCACAATGGACCTGGGATCCCACATACAGCGTACCCTACCGGGGCTAATGGCCAGGGTTACCAATGGCCTCCTTACGGACTTCCGCAGGGTTACACACCTCCGACAACCAATGCCAATTCGGAAGATGGTCCCACAGGAGTCGTGGGCCAAAAGAGCCTGCACCGACAGGTCACGACGGTAATCCGGGGGCGCCACAGATGCAAAACCCGAGCCCTGTCGTCGCGCCACAAAGATTCCCACTTGGCTACACTCCACCACTGATAGTTGATGCTCAAGCTCAGGGGTCCAATCTCAGGAACCCCATTCATTCACATATCCCAAATGTGAACCCAGCCATAGTTTCGATGATTCATCCTTACTATGGTATGAGTGGGCTCCCTCACAATTACCCTATGGAGAACCTTCAAGCCAAGGATCCAATGTTGGTGCGAGATATGCTTATGATTTGTGCCTCGTCCCTAACGTAGTCATCCCTCCTAAATTTAAGGTGCCGGATTTTGACAAATACAGAGGGTCAACCTGCCCCGTGAGCCACTTAACCATGTATTGTAGGAATGGCTGTGTTTTCCCATGACGACAAACTGCTCATTCACTACTTCCAGGATAGTCTATCTGGGGCAGCTTCGAGCTGGTATATGCAATTAGAGGGTGCCCATATCAGGTGCTGGAAGGACCTAGCTGGTGCATTTTTGAGATAATACAAATACAACATTAACGGCTCCCGATAGGACACAACTGCAGAGCATGACAAAAAGAGATAATGAGTCCTTCAAGGAATATGCCCAACGATGGAGAGGGTTGGCTGCGCAGGTAATACCACCTTTGTTAGAAAAGGAAATGGTATCCATGTTCATGGATACTCTTCAATCGCCTTTCTACGACAGGTTGATCGGGAGCGTTCAAGCTTCTCAGATATGATTGTCATCGGAGAAAGATTAGAAAATTGATGTGAGCCAAGCCCCCATCATGGGACCTATCACTAGAGGAAAGCTCAAGGCAATGGAACAACAAGTCAAGAGTCTTCATTCATGGAAGGATCTTCCTCATTCAAAGGGAATATACTTTAGTGTGTCCACCTTGATAATTGACAAGGACACACTAAAGCTGACCAAGGATACCTTAGGGAATTTCTAGAATACTCAAACTCTAGTGTTCCCTATTTCTTTGTATTTGCTTTCCAATATATTTAGGACCTCATTTTTAATTGTAATGAACATTTGGTTTTGAGTCTTGTTGGCCATTTAGAATATGCTAAGGCCTTTAGTTACTTTGATGTGGCCATGAGCCTTATTTTCTTTTCTTTAGTGGATTATATGTTGGGCCTAGGATCCATTCGACCCAACATATAAATGCTTTCACTTTCATTGTAAACCCCAGAACTCCTTTGATGAATGAAATCACTTTCCTCATTTTAGCAAAGTTGAGAGCCAAAATACCTAGAGTGTGGTGAGGGCTAGTTCATGCTTGTGAGGGTGAGGTTCATTAGAGGATTCTCCTTGGTTCTTGAGATGAGAACCATAGCTCACTTTCTTGAGGCTGGGAGAGCTTAGGGATAGTGTGATCTTATCACCTTTCCAAGAAAGGTGTGGTGATCTTCAATCTCCACCTCCATTCCAAGTTTTCTCCATCTTTGATCTTTCTTTCTCTTTCATGTAAGTATTTGTGTATTCCTTTTGGTGTTGTTGAATATGTGTTATTGTGAGAAAATATTTGAGTTGCCATATTTTTAGATCCCAACCCTAAAAGATCATGTTAGATCTTATCAAGTGAGTATCAAAGCTAGTAGAATTTTGGCAATTTGTTTTTCATATTTTTTTTACTGTTCACGTTTTGTTCTTGAGTCTTTCCCATTTTGATTTTTCATTTTGTGAGTTTCGAGTGAATTTGTTGATTGCATCTTGTTCGTTGTTGAATTTATGACTTAATGCACACTTGTTTCACTTTGTTTGATCATGATTTGAGCTAGTTCGACCTAAAACCGTAGCTTTTGCGTTTTTTTTATTTCAATTTTGTTTTCGATTTTGAATCAATTTCAGTGGAATTTTGTGCTTCCGTTCGTTTCCTGCAATCATTTCGAAACTATAGCAACTGGTTTCATCCAATTTGGTTGAGAATTGAGCATTTTAGCATCTCCAAAAGCCAAAACGCGTTTTCCACCGTAAAGTCACGTTTCAAGTAAGTTCTTCCACTTTTTTGTGCAAATTGATGAAATATTCGTGTTCCTTGTAAAATTTCGCACAAGATGGACTACTCATTTGCTTAATTTGGTTGAGTATTGCAATTTCCGAAAATTTTGGTTTGAAGGTTTGAATCTTCTTCTTCAACCTTGATTTTCCAGAATCACTTTTCTGTATAAGTGCTTTTTAGGTTCTGAAAGTTGCATAGTTGAATTCCTTGTGAAAAAGTAAGTGAAATGGAGTCCAATTTTGTCTAATTTGGTTGAGTATTCATTGAGATAATCCTGTTTCAAGATCATTGTTGTTGTTGGTGTTCTTGATGAACTGCTTTTCATTTTCTGCAGTTTAATCCAAAAGTGTTTGTTCAAATTTTCAAATTGTGTTTCTGGATTCAATATAGCTCCTTTTTCAGTGATTCAAAAGCCAGGTTGTTTGTCTCAAAATCTAGTATTATTTGAGACATTGAATATATATATATTCAAAAAAAAGAAAATACTGAAAAATATAAAAAATAGCAAAAAAAAGTATTATTTTCAAAAAAAAAAGGCATCAACCTAATCACCGGAGCATCAACAAAATTCCAGAAAAATTCCCATTGTTAGTAAACATTATTTGGATCATTGAGAAATTTTCTCAAAATCTTTTGGGGACATTTGGACCATTTTGCTCTTAGAGGCTTATTTGCTCACTTTATTGCATCTTATTTGGTGCATTGCTAGCACTCTTTTGAGTATCTTTTCATAGTTTAAATTTGTCTTTAAATGCTCTAAATTTGGTTTAGCCTTTCAAATTTTTGTTTCTTGTTTTTTTTTTGTGTCTTCAAAAAAGTCTTAGTTTTGTCATATATAGTAGTCTCTTTCTTCTTGTTCCTCTTGGTGATTGATCATACATTCCTTGGGCTCTATAGTAATATCAACATCAAGGATTGGATAGAAGTTTAAGGTTCCTTTTCAAGATCTAAAGGATAATTGAGTGACTTGAGTGACCTACTTTACATTTGTGTGCCCAAAAAAAAAACCTTGAGTGAAGAGTGTTTGTTCCTAAAAAGCCTAAACACGAGTGGAGTGACACTTGGTGAGATAAACATTCTTGTGAGGACTTTTGGTTGTTTTTTTATATACTAACGTTTTCTTGTAGGTACACTTGTTCTACTTAAGGATGAGTTCTAATCCTCCCTCACCTAGAATCGCGGCCATCTTAGGCCAAATGGAGGCTTTAAGAAGAGAGCTTGAAAACATGAATGTGACTCAAACGAGGATAATGGAGGATCAAAGGAGGTTGGTGGATAGAGTGGAGGTTTTGGAGAATAGAACCCCAATAAGAGAAGTTACCCCACCTAGGATGGATGTTACCCCACCTAGGAGGGATCCTAGAAGGCTTAGAAGACATGTGACTCCACAATATTACTATGGTGAGGAATATGATGTGGAGGCCGAGGATGATCCAAGGTTGCATAGACATAGGCATAGGAATCATGGTGATGATGGTGGTAGACCAAGGCGGCATAGAGATAGGGAGGAAGAGCATTGGAAAAATAAGAAAATCAAAATCCCTAGTTTTCAAGGTAAGAGTGAAAGTCTGGATTTATACTTGGATTGGGAGCTCAAAGTTGAGCAAATCTTTACTTGCCATGAAGTTAGAGAAGAAAGGAAGGTTAAGCTTGCCACCCTAGAATTTGTGGATTATGCTTTGCTTTGGTGGGACCAAGAGCAAAAACTTAGGGTGAGGTGTGGTCAAAGACCTATTGAAGATTGGGAGGAGCTAAAGTCTTTAATGAGAAGAAGATATGTCCCATCTCACTACCAAAGAGACCTCCTCAACAAATTGCAAAAACTCTACCAAGGTTCCAAAACCGTGGAGGAGTATTATAAAGAAATTGAAGTTGCCAAGATTAGAGCTAATCTTGTTGAAGAGGAGGAACAAGCAATGGCAAGGTTCCTTAATGGCTTGAAGTATGAGATCAAAGACCAAGTTGAGATGTACTCATACTTGGACATTCAAGAGCTCTTGCATCATGCTTCCAAGGTGGAGGCACAATTGAAGAGGAAGGGCACCTCAAGGCCTTCCTCAAACTTCAAGCAAAATTCCTCTTCACATTGGCACGACAAGTCAAATGTTGATGAAGCATCTACCTCTAAAGTTGACAAAGGTAAAGCTACGGCCATAGAGCCTAGAGGTAAGCCTAAAATTCCTTCTCAAATATCAAGTGACAAACCTTCTTCTACTACATGTTTCAAATGTCAAGGCAAAGGACACTTTGCTTTCCAATGCCCCAACAAGAGAAACATGGTCATAAAAGAAGGGATTGTAGTAACCAGAAGTGAACATGAGAATAGTGAGGCTTCGGCCAACTCTAGTAAAGAGGAGTCTCAAGATGAGTCTCATCATCAAGGTGACTTATTGATGGTTAGAAGACTCCTAGGAGCCAAACATAAGGACTTCAATGAGTCCCAAAGAGAAAACCTCTTTCACATTAGATGTTATGTCCAAAAGAACTTATGTAGCTTGATAATTGATGGTGGGTCTTGTGTTAATGTTGCTAGCACTAGACTAGTGCAAAAATTAAATCTCACCACCATCAATCATCCAAAGCCTTATAAACTTCAATGGCTAAAAGATGAAAATGCAATTGTTGTAGACAAACAAGTGGTTGTTGCATTTTCCATCCATAAGTACCATGATGAGATTCTCTTTGATGTGGTACCTATGGAGGCCGGGCACCTTTTACTAGGAAGACCTTGGCAATTTGATAGGAAAGTGATTCATGATGGCTACACCAATAAGTACTCTTTTGTGTTCAATAATTTGCAAGTAGTTCTATCTCCTCAAGAAGTTTTGAAGGACCACATCATTTTGAAAAAGAAAATAGAGGAAGAAGAGAAAGAACTAAAAGGAAAAAAGCAAGTGGAGACCAAAGCTTCATCTAGTGGCCGAGAGCACCTTAGGGTAGATGACAAAAATAAAAAAGTTTTGGCCCATGCTAAAAGGGTTACCAACCTTTTCTTGAGAGAAACACAAGTGAGAAAGGTCTTGGTGGCTAAACAACTCCTCTATGTTCTCTTCTTAAAAGAGGTGAGTTGTTTGACTAGTGAGGCATTTCCCCTTGAATTACCAAAGCAAATTCTAGATCTCTTGCATGATTTTGAGGATGTCTTTCCTAAAGAGATTCCAAAAGGATTGCCACCTCTTAGGGGCGTTGAACACCATATGGATTTAATTCCGGGTGCATCACTTCCTAATAGGCCGGCCTATAAAACTAATCCTCAAGAGACACAAGAGATAGAGAATCAAGTTTCCAAACTCTTGGAAAAAGGTTGGGTGAGGGAAAGCCTTTCACCTTGTGCCATGCCGGTCATCCTAGTGCCAAAGAAGGATGGTACTTGGAGAATGTGTACGGATTGTCGTGCCATTAACAATATCACAATAAAATATAGGCACCCCATTCCTAGACTTGATGATTTGTTGGATGAGTTGAGTGGGGCTTGCTTCTTCTCTAAAATTGACCTTAGGAGTTGTTATCACCAAATAAGGGTTAGAGAAGGGGATGAATGGAAGACCGCTTTTAAAACTAAATTTGGTCTCTATGAATGGTTGGTTATGCCTTTTGGCTTGACTAATGCCCCCTCCACATTTATGAGATTAATGAATCATGTTCTAAGATCTTTTTTGGGAAAATTTGTGGTTGTGTATTTTGATGATATACTTGTGTATAGTGTCACTCTTGATGACCATGTGAACCACTTAAAGAATGTAATCGAGGTCTTAAGAAAGGAACATCTTTATGCAAATTTGGAAAAATGCACTTTTTGCAAGCATGAAGTCACCTTTCTTGGCTTTGTTGTTAGCTCACAAGGTGTAAAGGTTGACCAATCAAAGGTCAAGGCCATACTTGATTGGCCGCGGCCTAAGAATGCTACTGAGGTAAGGAGTTTTCATGGATTAGCAAGTTTCTATAGGCGCTTTGTGCCAAAATTTTCAACCATTGCCTCTCCTTTAAACCTCTTAGTGAAAAAGAATGTGGTTTTTAATTGGGGTGAGGAGCAAGAAGCCGCTTTTAATTTGTTGAAAAATAAACATGCTAATGCTCCTATCCTTGCTTTGCCAAACTTTTCAAAAACCTTTGAAATAGAATGTGATGCTTCTAATTTAGGCATAGGGGCTATTTTGACTCAAGATGGTCACCCCTTAGCCTACTTTAGTGAAAAATTGGGTGGAGCTCAATTAAATTACTCCACCTATGACAAAGAGTTGTATGCTTTGATTAGAGCCTTACACACTTGGCAACACTATCTTTTCCCGAAGGAATTTGTCGTACATAGTGACCATGAGTCATTAAAGTATCTCAAAGGCCAAGGGAAACTCAATAAAAGGCACGCCAAGTGGGTGGAATTTTTAGAACAATTTCCATATGTAATTAAGCACAAAAAAGGCACTCAAAATGTTGTCGCAGATGCTTTGTCTCGCAAGTACACTCTTATATCCTCTTTGCAAGCCAAACTTTTTGGGCTTGAGCATCTAAAGGAGTTGTATGAGCATGACAATGGTTTCGGCCACATCTATGTTTCTTGCCCTAGTACCTCTTTTGAGTCTTATCATGTGCATGAGGGTTTTCTTTTTAAAGGTAACAAATTGTGCATCCCTCAATGCTCACATAGGGAATTGCTTCTAAGAGAAATGCATGAGGATGGTCTTATGGGTCACTTTGGGGTTACTAAGACTTTACAATTGTTGGGTGAACATTTTTATTGGCCAAAAATGAAGCATGATGTTATTTCTTTTTGTGCTAAATGTGTTGCATGTAAAAAGGCAAAGTCTAGAGTAATGCCCTATGGTTTGTACTCCCCTCTCCCTATCCCCTCATTCCTGTGGGTTGATATTTCTATGGACTTTGTCCTTGGATTTCCTAGAACTAAGCATGGCAATGATTCAATCTTTGTGGTGGTGGATCATTTTTCAAAAATGACACACTTTATCCCGTGCCACAAAATAGATGATGCTAGTCACATAGCTTCCTTGTTCTTCAAAAATGTGGTAAGACTTCATGGAATTCCTCAAACTATTGTGAGTGATAGGGATTCCAAATTTCTTTCACACTTTTGGAAAACACTTTGGTCTAAGCTAGGTACTAAGCTTCCTTTTTCCACTACTTGCCATCCTCAAACCGATGGTCAAACCGAGGTGGTTAATAGATCCTTAGGAACTTTACTTAGGGCGGTTTTAAAGGATAATATTAAAGCATGGGAAGATGCATTGCCATTGATTGAATTTGCTTATAATAGGGTACCACATGGTACTACATCCTATTCCCCTTTTGATGTAGCCTACGGGTTCAACCCCCTTACCCCTTTGGATTTGGTTCCTTTGCCACTTTCTAGTTCCTTGTTCCATAAGGATGCTGATTCAAGAGAAAAGTATGTCAATGACTTGCATTCAAAGGCAAAAGAGTTAATTGAAAAGAAGGTTGAAAGGTACGCTACTAGCGCAAATAAAAAAAAGAAGAGAATGATTTTTGCCCCCGGAGACTTTGTGTGGGTTCACATGCGCAAAGAGAGGTATCCTAATGAGAGGAAATCCAAGCTCTTACCAAGGGGTGACGGTCCCTTCAAAGTTTTGGAGAGGATAAATGATAACTCTTACATAATTGATTTGCCTAGTGATTATGGTGTGATCTCCACTTTTAATGTTAGTGATTTGTCCCTCTTTGATGTAGGTATTCAACATGAAGCTCACTTGGGGACAAGTGAAATTCAAGAGGAAGGGTATGATGTGAGCCAAGCCCCCATCATGGGACCTATCACTAGAGGAAAGCTCAAGGCAATGGAACAACAAGTCAAGAGTCTTCATTCATGGAAGGATCTTCCTCATTCAAAGGGAATATACTTTAGTGTGTCCACCTTGATAATTGACAAGGACACACTAAAGGTGACCAAGGATACCTTAGGGAATTTCTAGAATACTCAAACTCTAGTGTTCCCTATTTCTTTGTATTTGCTTTCCAATATATTTAGGACCTCATTTTTAATTGTAATGAACATTTGGTTTTGAGTCTTGTTGGCCATTTAGAATATGCTAAGGCCTTTAGTTACTTTGATGTGGCCATGGGCCTTATTTTCTTTTCTTTAGTGGATTATATGTTGGGCCTAGGATCCATTCGACCCAACATATAAATTCTTTCACTTTCATTGTAAACCCCAGAACTCCTTTGATGATTGAAATCACTTTCCTCATTTTAGCAAAGTTGAGAGCCAAAATACCTAGAGTGTGGTGAGGGCTAGTTCATGCTTGTGAGGGTGAGGTTCATTAGAGGATTCTCCTTGGTTCTTGAGATGAGAACCATAGCTCACTTTCTTGAGGCTAGGAGAGCTTAGGGATAGTGTGATCTTATCACCTTTCCAAGAAAGGTGTGGTGATCTTCAATCTCCACCTCCATTCCAAGTCTTCTCCATCTTTGATCTTTCTTTCTCTTTCATGTAAGTATTTGTGTATTCCTTTTGGTGTTGTTGAATATGTGTTTTTGTGAGAAAATATTTGAGTTGCCATATTTTTAGATCCCAACCCTAAAAGATCATGTTAGATCTTATCAAAAATGGATGGAGGAATGGGAAGATCGCCCATAGCTTTGCTGGAACCAGTAATCAGAAAAAGCCCTTCTCAGGTTTCCCTAAAAAGAAGGAAGGAGAAGCCAATGCCATCTCTGGATCCGGAAAGCCTCCCTACAACAATCCCCGATAAACCTTGCAAATCCCTACTTAAACACCATCAGTCCCACCTCACCAAGTCAACCCAAACTATAGACCACAAAATTACCCGAAAAGAAAGCCTGTCAATTTTGACCCAATACCCATGTCATACACCGACCTATTCAATCATCTCATCAGTCACAACCTGATCACTCTCCGACCAATGAGACCCCTTCAACCTCCTTTCCCTAGGGGTTACAACCCAGATGCTACTTGTGGATTCCACGCTGGGGCAGTTGGCCATTAAATATGGAATTGCAAGGCATTAAAATATGTGGTGCAAGACTTGATTGAATCTAAATGGTTAAGTTTCGAAGAAGATGGTCCGAATGTTGCCACTAACCCTTTACTGGGGCACGGGAAACCTTCTGTTAATGCCATTGAAAATTTTGGGGGAAAATTCCTGATTAGAAGGGTGGAAGACATCATCACACCTCTAGACCTCATCCATGCTGACTTGTGTGACTTCGGAATTATTATGAAGGGATGTGATGAAAAGGATTTGTGTGTTGACCCTCACTGTATCGGGACATGTGAAGCATTCAAGATAGTCCTTCAAGACTTACTAGACCGACACATAATACAAGTGGGACTTCGAAAGAAGGAGGAGGACATATGGACTCTCCAGTCAAATACTGACCAGAGCAAGGATATCCGGAAGCCACTGGAAATCCTTTACCAAAAGATTAATCCAGCTATGCCCAAACCGATCACTATTCAAGTGCCAGCTCCCTTCCCCTTTAAGGATACCAATGCAGTCCCATGGAATTACAACGTGAAAGTTCAGACCACTCCTGATGTCATCAACATCTCAGGGACCAGTGGGATGACTCGAAGTGGGCGTATTTACACCCCCGAAGGACTCAGTGGAGAGCAAACAAAAGAAGGGGAAGAAAGAGCCCTGCAAAGGCAAAGGCGTGGAACAAGAACCCGTTGATAAGAATGTGGGTAAAAGAACACTATCGGAACAAGAAGCCGGCGAATTTTTGAAGCTCATGAGATAGAGAGAGTATAAGATAGTTGATCAGCTGAACCAGACCCCTGCCAAGATATCTCTGCTGTCATTATTGCTCAGTTCCGAAGCCCATCGTGCAGCATTGACAAAAGTATTGAATGAGGCCCATGTCGCACACGACATCTCAGTCGGCCAGTTTGATGGGATCGTTGGAAACCTTGTTGCAAGTAATTATCTCACCTTTACTGATGATGAGATTCCAACTGAAGGAAGGGGGCACAACAAAGCCTTACACATATCCGTGAAATGTGGAGATTACTCACTTGCTCGGGTGCTTATTGAGAATGAATCGTCCTTGAATGTATTACCCAGGTCAACCATGGAAAAGTTAGATGTGGATTGTTCCTACATGAGACCTAGCTCGATAGTGGTCAGAGCCTTTGACGGATCGAAAAGGAAAGTCATCGGGGAAATAGAATTACCGGTGCAGGTGGGTCTGGAACTCTTCATAGTGACCTTCCAGATAATGGATATCGCCCCATCCTACAGTTGTCTCTTGGGAAGGCCATGGATCCATTCTGCAGGGGCAGTTCCTTCTTCCTTACATCAGAAGCTCAAATTCATAGTGAACAACAAGTTGGTGGTTGTGTTTGGTGAAGTGGAAACGCTGGTAAATAGGTCATCTCCCGCTCGCTACATCGAGGCTGCTGAGGAGTCTTTTGAGACTGCCTTCCAAGCCACTAGAGATTGCCAATGCGTCCAGTATGCTAGAGCCTAAGCTGTCCAAGTCTGCCATGATGGTTGCTAAAGTCATGATAGACAAAGGTTACCAGGTCATAAAAGGTTTAGGAAAGACCGAACAGGGGATCCTGACACCGATACAGCTGCAAGAGAACAAAGACAGACGCAGGATAGGGTATCGACCTGATCGAAACGACAAGAGAAGAATTGCGGAAGAAAAGAAAGAGCGGAGGTTAGCCAAATTCAAGGGCAGAGTGAAAAAAATATGAAGAAGACCATCATCTACGACATCAAACAAAGTTTTCAGAGTGCAGGAATGCTGAACCCGATCAGATTGCTGCAGTGAAAGATGATCTAAATGCTGAAGGAGGCGTCGTCAATATTGTATGCCCGTGTCCTGCATATGAAAGGCTCAAGAATTGGGAGATCGTCGATTTTCTTGTAGTTTTTAGTTCAAAGTAATGTTTCTGTAATGCAATCCTATGGCTCTGCCCAAGGCCTTAGGACATTTCATTCGGGCACGTGTTAACAATTTGGCAAGTGTACCAATTGTCGCAAGTAATACAATTTATCGGTAAGAACCGGTCGATCCACAGGGATTGCGCGTTGACAACAATAGCAAATTTGTAAATTCGTAGATTGTAGATAGGTGATTAATCGAGTATTTGGTAACAGAATACGAACGTGAAATAATAATGCAAGAAAAACGACTAGGGATCGAATCCTCTCACCTCGCCTATCACATGAACCTCAGCCAATTCAAGTTAATTATTCAATTTCTAGATTCAATTCACCAATTTAGGTCAAGGGCAATTCCTTGTCTCAAGACCCCTATTACCCTAAGAGTTACCCTAATTCCTTAGGTGAGTCATGCCAGAGGGTAACGCATTAAGATTAAGAATTAATAAGAATTCACATAAGCTATCACATATTCCTATGGTGATTACTAGCATGTGATCTAAATACCCAATTTCCAGCTACTAATTCATATCCCTATGCAATCACTAGCCTGGATCATCGCAATTATCATATGTAATTGAAAAGCGTTAAGAACATAGGTAATTAGACAAGCAAATCGAATAACAACTGAATTAACTAAATCAATGGTTCACATGATAGGTTTGGGAGATTCATCTCTCCCTAATCTAAAGAGTTAGTTACAAATCATCCTAAGGGTGGAAACCAACATAGAATAGAAAACAAACATAAAGGAAGACATTTAGAACCTTCAATCCCTTGTTCCCAAGTGGTGAGAAGGCTCCAAATTCGCACCTCCAGCTGCTCTAAATCGTAGCTCCAATCCCCAAAACGAAGTGTATCCAAAACTTCCCTGAAACTGCTTTAAAACCCTAATTATCGCGTACCATCGCGACGCGGCCCGTGTCCGTCGCGTCGCGGTAAATGACAGAAACTTCTGGCCTCGCAACACAGCTCCAGGTCGCGTCGCGAATCCCTCCTGGTCGCGACGCGAGAAATGACAGAAAGTTTTGGCTTGTAACGACTCCTCCAAATCGCGTCGCGAACCCTCCTGGTCGCGACGCGAAGAATGACAGAAAGTTCTGATTACCAAAATTCCTCTAGATTGCTGCATTTCCGGGCAAGTGTCTGGTTCGCCGAAAGATGCCACAACCAATTAAGAGGTCTTCAAGTCCCATTTAGCTCCAAAAGTGAAGGAATAACTTACAATTGAACTTCCTACTACAATGATCTAAAACTGAACTAAATCCCAGATAATGACTGTTATACAATAAAAACCCTGCACAATTGGTCCTAAGAATGCCTAACTTACATCATATGACTGGGAGTCAACAGCACGCATGTTTCCTTTCAGTATCAGTATCAATAAAATGTTATTTCAGATTCTCCAATAAATTTCGGTTTTCTTTTGCATTTGCTTTTTATTTTCTTTTGCTCCTTTTTCATTCCGTCAATTTATATTAATGCAGATTTGAATAAAACATCTTTGATAATAACAATGCCAATAATTCATACTGTAACTTTGATCACCCCATTAATCAAACTGAGGAAGATGTTGAAGATAGCTGGGAAACTCCTCCAGAGTTAATGAGAATGATGGAACAAGAGGAAAAAGTGATTTAACCCCACGAGGAATCTACTGAGACAATAAACTTGGGCACAGAGGAAGATAATAAAGAGGTTAAAATTGGCATCACAATGAGAGAGAGTGAGCGAGAGAAACTGGTTAGGCTTTTGTTTGACTATGTTGACATCTTTGCATGGACATACCAAGACATGCCTGGACCGGACCCCAACATAGTCGAGCATAAGTTACCAGTAAACCCCGAATGTCTGCCGGTAAAACAGAAGCTAAGAAGGATGAAGCCAGATATGTCACTGAAAATCCAAGATGAGGTCAAGAAGCAGTTTGATGCTGGATTCCTAGCGGTAGCAAAATATCCTCAATGGGTAGCCAATATTGTCCCGGTTCCAAAGAAAGATGAGAAAGTTCGGATGTGTGTTGACTATCGGGATCTGAATAGAGCCAGCCCTAAAGATGACTTTCCCTTGCCCCACATTGATGTCCTGGTAGATAGCACGGCGCAACCCTCTCTTTTCTCCTTCATGGACGGATATTCCGGATATAATCAAATCAAGATGGCCCCTGAAGACATGGAGAAAACCACCTTTATCACTCTTTGGGGCAGGCACCTTCTGCTACAAAGTAATGCCATTCGGCCTAAAGAATGCTGGTGCAACGTACCAAAGGGCGATGGTAACTTTATTCCATTATATGATGCATAAAGAAATAGAAGTCTACGTGGATGACATGATCGCAAAATCCAAGACTGAAGAAGAACATGTTGTTAATCTGCAAAAACTCTTTGAACGCCTAAGGAAGATCAAACTCAGATTAAACCCCGCCAAATGTACTTTCGGTGTAAGATCAGGAAAGCTGTTAGGGTTCATAGTCAGTCAGAGAGGAATAGAAGTGGATCCAGCCAAAGTGTGAGCAATAGTAGAAATGCCGGCGCCTAAAACCGAAAGAGAAGTTCGTGGGTTCCTGGGGAGATTGAACTACATCTCCAAATTCATATCCCAATTAATCTCGACCCGCGAGCCTATCTTCGAATTTCTGTGCAAGAACCAAGAAACAAAGTGGAATGATAATTGCCAAGAAGCCTTTAAAAATATCAAGAGGTACCTCCAAAATCCACCGATTCTGATGCCACCGGTGCAGGGCAGGCCCCTCATTCTGTACTTAACAGTGCTAGACAGCTCAATGGGCTGTGTGCTGGGGCAACATGATGGGTCCGGAAGGAAAGAACACGCCATTTACTACCTAAGCAAGAAGTTCACAGAGTGCGAGACAAGATATTCATTGTTGGAAAAAACATGTTGTGCTTTGGCCTGGGCTGCACGTCGTCTGAGGCAGTATATGCTGAGCCACACGACTTGGTTGGTATCTAAAATGGATCCAATCAAGTACATTTTTGAAAAACCTGCACTCACGGGAAGAATCGCCCGCTGGCAAATGCTACTATCCGAATACGACCTCTTGTATGTCCCTCAGAAAGCAATCAAGGGTAGTGCCTTAGCTGAATACTTGGCGCATCAGCCCATTGAGGATTACCAATCAATGCAGTGTGATTTCCCAGATGAAGATATAATGGCTCTGTTCGGAGATGGGAAATCTCCAGATAACGAAAGGTGGAGGATGTCATTCGATGGCGCTTCCAATTTGTATGGGCTTGAAGTCGGAGCTGCATTGATTTCCCCTGATAACCGCTTCATACCATTTACTGCTAGACTGGGCTTCTATTGCACCAATAACATTGCAGAATATGAAGCGTGTGTCCTAGGCATCAAAGCGGCCCTTGAATGGAAAGTCAAAAGACTCGATGTATATGGGGACTCAGCCTTAGTCATCCATCAGATAAAAGGTGACTGGGAAACCAGGGATTCCAAATTGATTCCTTATCGCAATCACATCCAAAAGATGATTGAATGGTTCGAGGAGATCACTCTCCACCATCTCCCTCGTGAAGAAAATCAGTTGGCGGACGCCTTAGCGACTTTGTCATCAATGTTCAATATCAACAACAACAAAAGTCTGACATTCATCCGGATTCAGCATCAAGACCTACCAGCACATCATTGTGTGGCAATCGAAGAAGAGCCTGATAGTAAACCTTGGTACTATAATATCAAGCACTATATCACAAGCAGAGAGTACCCTCCTAGTGCCACTGAGAATGATAAGAGAACACTTAGGAGGTTATCAATGGGTTTCTTCCTAAACAGGGAAGTGCTTTACAAAAGAAATCACGATATGGTCCTCCTCAGATGTGTAGCAAAAGAAGAAGCAGAAAGAATTATGAAAGACGTCCATGAAGGCTCGTTCGGAACCCATTCTAACGGGAACACCCTACTACTGGTTGTCAAATCTACGCTGATAATATCCATGTGTCGCCTGCTTCTTTGAATGTTCTAACAGCACCATGGCCATTCTCAATGTGGGGAATGGATGTCATCGGTCCCATTGAACCTAAGGCATCAAACGGGCATCGCTTCATTATTGTCGCTATTGATTATTTCACCAAATGGGTCGAGGCCGCTTCTTATGCCAGTGTAATAAAATCTGTGGTTGTTAAGTTCATAAAAAGAGATTTGATCTGCCGTTACGGCCTTCCAAATAAGATCATCACAGATAATGGGACCAACCTGAACAACAAGATGATGAAAGAGTTGTGTGACGACTTCAAAATCCAACATCATAATTCCTCCCCATACCGTCCAAAGATGAATGGGGCAGTCGAAGCGGCAAATAAGAACATAAAGAAGATTGTTCAAAAGATGGTGGTGACCTTCAAGGACTGGCATGAAATGTTGCCTCTCGCTTTACATGGGTATCGGACCTCAGTTCGCACGTCAACAGGGGCAACACCATTCTCACTAGTATACGGGATGGAAGCAGCTCTTCCCGTAGAAGTTGAAATACCCTCTCTGCGAGTGTTAATGGAAACCAAATTAGAAGAAGCAGAATGGGTTCAAGCTCGTCTGGACCAGTTGAACCTCATAGAGGAAAAGAGAGTGGTTGCTTTATGTCACGGGCAGTTGTATCAGCAAAGAATGAAGAAAGCTTACGATAAGAAAGTTCGACCCCGACAGTTTCAAGAAGGAGATCTCATGCTCAAGAAGATTTTGCCTATCCAAAAGGATTCCCGTGGAAAATGGACCCCTAACTATGAAGGACCTTACGTGGTAAAGAAAGAAGTCTCTGGAGGAGCCTTAACTTTCACAAACATGGACGGTGAAGACCTCCCACTCCCAGTGAACTCAGATGCAGTTAAGAAGTACTATGCCTAAAGAAATATATGGAAAAACAGAGTAAGATGAGCCAAGCAAAAATGAGCTCGCTAGGTTGAAAACCCAAAAGGGCGGCCTAGGAAAAATTAGAGTGACCCGGTGGATTGAAAACTCTAAAGAGCAGTCCAGACAAAAATTAGGGTCAAAAAGTTGGACTTTGAACAAATGCAAAGGCAGTCAATACCTCCGAAAGTTGGATGATGAATGCTCAAGGTCATGTGCATGGGTGATTGGCATTGTTACCTCAAAGATACAAACAATCAAAAGATCTGCTCTTTCCTTTTCTTTCTTTTTGTAGTTTAAACTCTCAATGTAATTTTCAGCCAGTGTGGCCTTTTGCGCACTCGGTATCCATTTGAATATTAAACTCTTTCTTTATTCTCTCATCTCCCTATTTGCTTTGAAAAGTTGTTCTATGGTAGATGATACTGAATTGCGAAACATGTGCATAATCGAAAGTATTACAATCATTGCGAAATTTCTAAAAAGCACAAAAGGAGGTGATCTCTCATAAAATTTCAAAGAAAACAAATGCATAATCACTTCAAGCAACTAATCAACAACCCGCACTCCGGTACCACTACTTTGGGCAACCCCCATATCTCACGTCGAGAGTCCTGCGAGTTAATGAGATCAGCAGAAAAGTCAAGAAAGAGCAAAAGGTCAAAAAAGAGCGAAAGAGCAAAAGAGCTAAAGGAATCAAAAAAGAAAAGAACCAAAAAACAAAAACAAAAGAAAAATCATTCCACATTTCATTCATCATACCACCAGATACCGAGCATTGCGCATGATTACACTGCATGCACGCATACATCATCCATTGCATCCCTAAAGGCGTTCAAATATAGATTGCTTTTATCTGTCGCGATGAATTTAAATTATAATGTTAGCACTGTGTCTAGCACCAGTCCTTTAGACCCCCAGCGGTCCTTCAGAGCCCTAGCGCTCCTTCAGACCAACAATTGGTCCTTCAATCCAGATCTCACGTCGCGTTATCGAGCAATCGACGGATCATCCGACCCCAGGTCCTTCAGACTAGCTGTGCCCGCCTAAAAGAAAACACAGTGCACGTCCTTCGAGGTGCGCAAATCAAGTCAACGACCTGACCTTGTGTTGTGCGAAAAGGTGATGTGCAAGTATACACAATCGCAACAAGTAATATAATGATAAGTAAAGTTCGTTCCCACAGGGATTGGAATTAATCCAAGAAGTTCAAGTGATTAGCAACTTAGCAAAACAAGTATGGTGACAAATAAAAGTGTAGAGTTGTAAACATATTGATTTGAGATAAAATAGTAGTGAATTTGAAGATATTTAAGAGTGAGTTGGATAGCTCAGCAGTTATGTAAATTCCCAAGAGTAGTGTTCTATAATATTAGACGTTGTAGCGTTAAGCGCTGTAGCGCTTACAGAATCAATAGACGCTGTAGCGTCATGGTGGCGTGCCTTTCAGTCACTATCGTCAGGGCTATGTTACAAGACTCCTATGTCTAGGCTCTAAATAAGTTTTACCCCTGTATATTAAGATCTTACAGTATACACCTTATGAACCATTACTCCCCTATGTCTAGGGTTAAGTAGTACTTCCTTTAAATGTCTTTAAAGGGTTTTTCATTCATATCATTCCTTGAGTTCTCTTTGTGAACCATGTCTGTACCCACAAAGCTCCCTTATTTTAGTTGATCAGTCCCAAAACAAAGTTGAAAGCATTATAACACAAGGAATGAAACGCAAACATCATAATATTATATAAAAGCTACTCAAGGTTCATTACACACTAAGAGCAATCCAACTACAAAGTGATTTAGCTCATGACAAGCTTCATCATCGCAATACAAACAAACAAGCTTATATTACCGTAGGTAGTGAAGAGGAGAATGGTTGCAAAAGATGCACTCCAAGTATCCCAAGTCATATACGTTAGATGAAGCTATGGCTTGAACAAAACCTTTTATGAAATCTAAAAAACTATACTACAACTAAAAGCTTCAAGATTGGAATAACAATGGAGGAAAACCAAATTGTCAAGTTAGCTCTTCTCCAAGTTAAAACTCTCTCTTTTCGTAGGAATACTAATAATTCTAACTTGTGTCTATTGGATTAGATATATCCCTAATAGATAATATCCTAATTAGATAATATCTTAATTATCCATAATGCTACTTTACAAAAAGTGGCAATGATTAAAGTCATTACCAACTATCAAGTGGGAATCAATTGGGAGACGCCAAGTGTCTTGTTGACTCCACTTGGGCTTTAATGTCATGCTGAGGATAAGAGATAAAGGTGAGGACTCATTGCTTCAACAAGTGGTTAAACAAATATCCCAATGGCCAGCCGCCTCATAACGCTGTAGCGTTTCATTGATTGCATACCGCTGCAGCGCTAAGGCAGAACATCAATATATTCACAAAGGCACCTATTATGCCCACTATTTAGGGAATTGACTTATAACCTGCTTTTACACTATTAATCACATATTCACATATTTAAGTACTAAAATTACTTGAGAAGTGAGCTTGATTTAAGTATTAAGAGCATAAATAACCTATATAAAATAGAGTTATCACCTTGCCCCATGGCCGCTCGAAAAAGGCCACCCCCAAGCAGACCGTTTTACTAGTACCGTTTCTAGTTTGCGGTTCATCAGACCCATTGGTCCATCAGGCTTAGGCATGCCCTTCAGACCCCGTCGGTCCTTCAGTTTAACTCTACTCAATGCGCCAAGCATCGATTGCGAATTAGACCATCAGAGCCCCAGCGCTCCTTCAGATCCCCGGTGATCCCTATTTACTTTTGTTCTATGTAAACCCAGTTTTTTGTGAATTTCTCAAAAAAAGGTTTCGACAAAATTAGTGTCATTTTATCTTTATTTCTATTTTACTCGAGAAATTTGGAAGCTCTTCATATTTCCTAGTAAAATATAAATAAAGAGGCGCAGCTGTCATACCCTAATTTTGTCCGATCAATTAAAGTCTAAAAAGTTCTTATTCTCATTGCGTCACGTATCGTTTTAGACGCGCGTGTCTTTGGCACTCTCGTACAACGATTTGTTTGATGCTCGTTTTATTTTATTTCGTTATTGTTATTATTTAGTCTATTGTTATTGGTGCAAATATAAATGAATAAATAAACCTAATAGTCAAAGTTTTTTTTGTCATATAACATAGTTTTTCTTTACACATATGAACCAAAAAGGTAAAACAGCAAAAATAGTACAAAAAAATACAAAATCTCAAAAAAAAAGAGAAGAAGCAAAGGGCACAGCAGCTGCCCTACCTGCTGGGCTGTCTTTTTGAGTCCTTTTTTCTTGCTATTGTCCTTCATTTGACTGTTCTTGGTGCTAGCTGTTGTCCTTTTTATTCCTTCTCAAAATGCTGTCTTTTTGGGGCCATTTTTGCCCTAATTACTGACTGTCCTTTGAGCCCCTCAGCACCTCATCAATCCACCTATAAATACCCAAACTGTAACACCCCAGTATTTCTAACTTGTAGAAATACCAAAATGCACAACATGGCATGCATCAGAGTTAACTTGTATGCCTGGAATATTGAACACAACTAAAAACTTCGATAAGTAGTTATCATATGGTTCCATGAACCTCATTAGCTTAACATAAAGTACTTAAGTCTTATGACTTAAAACTTATACAACCTGGTGTTCAATATCCAAAACATAATAGCGGAAACGATTTACAACTGTTAGCGAATAATAGTTATACAATCAGAACTACAATGATAACAAAGGGGAAATGGCATAGTCATAAAACTAATTCTTCAATAACAGCTCCTCAAAGCACACCGTCTAGCCGTGCTTCTTCGCCTTTGCCTTTCCCTGTTTCTCTGTAAAAACCACAATAATAAAGGGTGAGATAAACATTATCTCAGTGAGTCCTATCGAGACCCCTTACTAACTCTAGCGGTTCATTATGCTTTTACTTGAACATCATGGCCCTAATAAGTGACCATGTGGACATATATTCTTCTTACCCGTAGCCCTAATAAGTGACTACGATTCATGTCTTATTCTTTTCTTTAGCTTGGCACAACACCTCAAGCCTACCTTATCCGGTTATTTCTTTGGCTTTCGATGAACCCAGTCCACTAATCCTTTCATCAGTGGGAAAACATAGAAGGGGCCTAGGTTATGGGCTCATGACTTCCCTCCCCTAGTGTACTATCATAGGGGTCATCACCCATTTATCATACCTTGATCCTTTCATCAAGTAGTTCATTATCATGCCTTGAAAAGTCAAGTAATTATTTATCATACCTTGAATTATATCAAGTCATTTCTTAGTCATTGCATCCTATGGTTACCAAAACCATAACGAACAATAAGTCCATTATATTGTCATAAACTTGTGTATTCTCACCCGTAACCCTAAACGGTTTAATTCATTTTCATAACCAAAGTTCAAATAATCATCATTATACAAATTAATTCATTTATTTGATTAGGTCTTTCAAAAAGCTTTCCAACGCACTCGAGAACACCTCAATTGGGTTCCCGGATCAAAAGTTATCACCAAAATAGTGTTAAGGTACTTTTGCTGAAAATTGTACAGGGTCGCGACGCGAACTGGTTTCCATCGTGTCGCGAAAAGTGACAGAAACTTTGTCCTTCACATTCTGTGAAGGGTCGCGACGTGAACCACTCGGGTCGCAACGCGAACCACTTGGGTCGCGATGCGAACTGTGCTGGCCAAGTGCAGAATTGCAGATTTTCAAGTGTTTTGTGCATCCTATTTTGTACCAATTGGAGCCAAACTCATTCCAACATCAAAACAGATATTCTAACACCAAAATCAGTCCCAAATAACACTCATGACAACTAAACAAACACACGACAAACATTCAAACATTCATTCCGAAACGCAATTCTCATAATTTTTGCAATTTACGGTTTTTAACTCAATTCTTTTCAAAACGAAACGCGAAGCACCTTGATTCAGAAACATGCACACTCAATATCAACAAAATATCCCTAAGCGAGTATAGAACTCACCACAATACCGAAGAGGAGTTTGAGACGAAATCGAAATACTCTCAGACACGAAATGTCACCAACAAGCTTCTAGGAACAACCCCCAATCCTTGACTTGAACCCAGCAACTGAATTTGCTCCAAGAACTACCCAAACGAACTGAACTTCTATGTTGCTAGGGAATGTGTTCTAACAACTGATATTTGAGCTACAATAACAACATGCAAGGCTTGAGAACTCAGCTTCTCTCTTACATAGAGCTTGAGTTCGAAAATGGTGATTTGATGAAGAAGAGAATTTGGTTGATGAATTTGGTATCAAATTGAAGAGAATGAAAAATGGGGAAGAATGATGTGAACATCACTTACATGCATCAGGCCTCATGAGTTGTAGGCCTCCTTCTTCCTCCTCTCTCAGTCTCGAGCTTCTCTCCCTCTCTCAACCCTCACTTTTCTCTCTATTTTTTTTCAGAAATGCTAAATGATGGAAGTGTGTGGTGTTTGGGTCAGCTGAGGGTTAAGTGGTGTTGCGCCCGAAAAAGTCCCCGAGGGAGAACCTTCCTCGTTCACAACTTTTCCTAAGACAATGAAGCCGCCACCAATATTTATTAAGGAAAATATTAGGAAAACCTTTCTTGGAGAGCGATTGGTCTTGCGAAACTAGAGAATAAGGTTCGGGGGTCGGTTACGCGTAGGGAAGGTCTTAGCACCCCACACGTCCTCTCTACTGAGAGGGAACCTTTAATTAAATGTGTGGTTTTAGTGTGTTGACTTGAAAATACTTAATTTTGCCTCTCTACTTCTTATTGAAAAACTCTTTATGAAAATCTTTGTTTATTATGAAAAAAAAGGGGGGAAATGGGTTTTTAGAAAAAAACGCTTGACGGGACATGGCCCGCTCCTACGTATCTCCCGGTGCGATGGAGAATTCAAAGCTACGTAGTTCTTGTTTGTTTGGAAAACGGTTTTTGTTTTTTATCTTGTTTAATTGTGAGAATTGAGCTTTCATGATGATCAATTGAGCAAAGGCTCCAAGTGACCACCATTAGCACTCCATTGTTAATAATCATGCAAGCAAAGGCTCCGCAAGACTACTAACAAAGTTTTTGATTTAGTGAAAATCTTTAGGAAAATTAGGCGTTCATGATGATCAATTGAGCAAAGGCTCCAAGTGATCGCCACTGGTACCTCATTGTTAATAATCATGCAATCAAAGGCTTCGCAAGACTACTTAACAAAGTTTGATTTTGAAGAGTTTTCGCAATTGGATTGATTCTCGTTTAGGGAAAAGAAAATCTGTTATTTTGAAAAAAAGGTTGGTGAGAAAAAGGTTTACCTAGGGGAAAGAAGTATGTTTGTATTTATTTTAATTTAGAAATTGTTTGTTTTAAATAGGGATTTTAGGACATGATCCGTAACGGTTCATTTGTAGTCCTAAAGAGCTGACTAATCCGACTGTACAGTCGACTTAATCCCCTATTTATATTTTTGAAATTTTTATAAAATAATTTGTGTATTTAAAAAAAAAATTAATGACGACACTAACAATTAATAAAGCGTAAAGTTAATAAATAAATAACTATACATATAAATAAATAAATGAATAAATAATAAATAATTATTTACATAGATAGATAAACAATATAAATAATAAATAAGTATGTACATAAATAAACAGTATACATAATAAATAAATATATACAAAAATAAATAAATAAATTAAATAAATAAATGCAAAACTAACCTCCAGCTGATCAATGCGATCAACGCCGAAACGGACCGAGCAATCTGACCATATCAACCGCGAACCGGACTCCTATCTGGTCCGTTTTCTTCCGAAAACCACCAAGTAAAGGACCTCAACGGCCACCCCAAAAATAACTAAAGACGGGCTTTTAATCTAACGGACTGCAAAAGCTAGTCCAAAAGAATTAAAAACAGGCTTTTAATCTAATGGACTGCAAATGCTAGCCCAAAAGATCACTTACCCCATCAATCACCCATGTCCATAGCCTTTGCATCTCCATCTCTTTTATAGCCAAAGGCTAGGTAGTTCTTGTTTCTCCCAAGCAATGTGGGACTAAAACAACATAGAAAAGCAATTTTCGTTTTTCTCAAACCAGCCATATTGACAATGCGATTTCGGATTCGTTAACCGTTGGATCATCGTTATTTTTTAACACCAGGTTCATGAGACATCCATCTTCACTTCTACTGTTCGGATCGTCGAAACGAGGTCTGAGGAGAGAGAAATTGCCTTCGCAAAAGTAGAAAAAACAACTCCCGTTTTTCTCAAACCAGCCACCGTACAAGTGCGATTCTGGATTCGTTAACCGTTGGATCATCGTTGTTTTTTGACACCAAGTTCATGAGACATCCATCTTCACTTTCACCGGTCGGATCGTCGAAATGATGTCCGAAGAGAGAGAAATCACCTTTGCAAAGTAGCTGCAGTTTTGGGTACTTGGTTTATTTTTGTATTTTTGTAACTTTGACATTCTTGGGCCAAGTCATGTACATGGACATTCTCCCCCTTTTTTTTTATAATAATAATCTTTTATTGCACCTCCCTTTTTTTATTTTCTTTTGTAATTTGTATTATTTTTTATCTATTTTTATTTTTTATTTTTGTTTTTTTAATTAAAGATATTGTAACAAGAAAAATAAATTAAATCTACTATGTAATTTTTGTGTTGAAAGTTAGGGTTTGGATCAAAGTCGGACAAAATTGGGGTATGACAAGTGGGGCTGTGGGAAAAGTCCCTTATACTCCATGACTCATATAATTATTCATTTCAATCAATTATTCATTTCAATCAATTTTCAAATATCTCAAAATAAACAATTTATGCTAAGATATTCAATTTCACTAATTATTTAATTATGTCCCTTGCTAATTTCAAAAAATGGAATTAGCTAACTTGGGGATGTTACACAAACAGTAACACAGTATTAGGGGCAGCACACAATCAACGAAAATTGACACCAAAATACACTCAAAAATAGGCACACAGTCATCGAGACAGTCACAGATACACACAAAAAAAATACACACACAGGGACTGAAAAACACACAAAAACTGAGAAAAAAATACACACGAAATTCAGCAAAACTAAGAACAACAAATTTAGGGTTTCACACTGAAACCCTAATCTCAAAGCACCAAAAATTTCTGAAACAAAGTGGTAGTAGCAGCAAGCAGTAAGCAACAGGAGTCCATTTCAGAGGCTGGAAAATGTGGTCTAACCTATTTCTTTTTTTTACCAAAATGTAGTCTTATTTTCGTTTTCCCTATTATGATTTAGTTGTTTAAAATAGGTTCAGTTTATCTTTTTCTTCTCCTTTTGAAAGATTAGTATTAGAAATAAAACAGGGTTTTCAGAATCAGCTCGTTATCTTTCTGTTTGCGAAAACGAATTTAATTAAGGGGTTAATTAGTAATAGGTTTAGTTAAAAAATTTAGGGTTACAAATCAGAATCAGTTCATTTAGAGAAAAACAGAATGTAGATAGGGAGGAGACACTGTGAGAGGAGACAGTGAGAAAAAAGGGGAAATTTTACCTCCGACCACCGTTCACCACCAGCAACCGCTCCCAACCACCGTAGCCAATCCTCTCCTCCATTTCGCAAACGAAACCACCCATCACTGTCGCCTCCTTTCTCACAGTTTCCCCCATCGTCGCTTCCACCCTCACTGTAGCCAACCAAAATCACCGCAAAACCAGCGACCACCAAACCTCGATCACCTCCTCACCACTATCAAACGTGAACCAAACGATCGATCCCTTCGCTCCCTCATCGCACCTCCGTCTCAGCCGTACCCCTTCTCTCTTTCTCTTTCTCTTTCTCTCTCTCTCTCTCTCTCTCTCTCTCGAAATATCGAGCTCTCCCTCTCAACCGCAACGTTTTTGCAAAACCCTCCTTCGCCTTACCTCTGGTTGCTGGCGGAGCTGAAGTAGTAGGAAGTGGGGAGGATTAGGTTTTGGTGGTGGTAAAGACGTGTACATCGTGCAGAGGAAATGTCGGAGCTTGGCTTTCGTTTTGGATTGAAAACACAGCGCGGAGGGGGGAGAGAGATGAAGAAAACTAGGATGAAGAGAATAGTGGACTGGTGAGGAGGGGATGAGAGGGTGACGGTGAGTGTTTGAAGCAAGTGAAGTTAGGGTTAAGGAAGATGGTGGAGACGGCGTAAGTGAGAGAGAGAGAAGAGGGATTAGGGTTGAAAATTAGGCTTTTATAGTAGGTTTTTACGTCTGCTAACTACACCCCTGTTTTTGCTACATAAACCCCCTCTGGGAAGCCCAGGTTTCGTGGGCTGTTGTTAAACACAGTATAGGGACTGGGCTGTTTATTATTTGCACCCCCAGTTTTTTTTAAAGTACAGCCCCTGTTGCTATCCACACCCCCAGTTTTAAAAATACAGCCTCTGTTGCTATTCATACCCCCTTTTAATAACATAACACCCCTGTTAATTACACCTCCTTTTCGATTACAACTCATTTAGTCTTTTTATTATTACCTCATAATGCTTCCAAACCATTTTTTTTAACAATTATTCACAAAAATGGTTCGTTACTAATGGTCACTCTGAGCTTAGCTTGTTTGACCGTTAATAACAGCCCTAGTTTTCAAACGAGCTATGAGTGACGACCACTCTAAGTTTTACTTGTTTGGTCATTACGAATACCTCTCCCAATTTCAAAAATAATTAAAAAACACCAAACACACAAAATTTTTCTACCCAAGAACTACGTAGCTTTGATTTCCCCATCGCACCTGGGGATACGTAGGAGCGGGGGCCCATTCCTGTCAAGCACAAAAAATTAAAAATTTTATTAAGTCTTCCTTTTCAATTTTTGCAAATAATAAAAAGGGTAAATTAGAGTGTCTTCTTTTAATTAACTTATTCTCTACACATTAATCAAATGGTAACCTTTCTTTTGAAAGGATGATGTGGGGTGCTAATACACTCCCCACGCATAATCGACCCCCTGTTAGCCTAGAATTTCGACAAGGCTTTTGAGTGGTTAGTTAATAGGGTTTGACTCTTCATTAAAGATCATTCATAATGCCTTCGGAAAGAAAAAGTGACATTTAAGTCATCTCAGCATGTTTTCGACAGAAGAAGTCTTCACCAATTCGACAGGGAAAAGTTTTCGACAGGACAGTGTATTCAGAACTTCGTCAAGCAGTTATTGGCAAACAGTTGTGTCGAATTTCAAGACTACGGTTAATACAACGTAGGCAGTATGTGGCATCGAACGTGGCACGAAATCCATCACTGGTTATTGAGACGTAGCCACGTGTCCATAGCAGTTTACATTTCAGTCATTATTTTCTGTATAAATAGTAGTTTCCACGGAGAAATCAGAGGTGGCAAATTATTATACCAAACACACAGTTCTGAAACTCTAACTTCCAAGTCACAGCGAAAACAGAGTAAAAGAATTATTGTACAACGTATGTGAATTTGTGCACCATTTTCTTTACATTTAATGCAATTTATTACTTTCAATACAAGTCATTTTACATTTCTGCGTTCCATTTTATTACTTCTTTTTCTTTGACTTCCATTTTCATGGTGAATTGTCTCCCTTTTAAAATATATTTGTTGACAAACTGCGGTGTTTAAAGGCAATTGCTTTGGAGATTTCTGGTTTAATCTCACAAACATTTCTAATAAAACCAGTGATTGTTTGCTAAAAACACCAGCGAACAAATTGGCACGCCCAGTGGGACCGTTTGCCTTTAATACATAATTTTTCTATGTTCTTGTATGTGTTTGTATTTGCATGTACTTAAGAAGTAGAAAAATGGTTCGTGCTACTAATAATGCGTCTAGTTCTAATCCTGTGATTTCACAAGAACAGGGAACAATAGTAGACTCTGCAAACGTAAATGCAGGGGTGGTTGTGGGAACAATATTCCCATCATCATCAACAACCGTTCCTTCAGTATCAATGACTAACGTTGGATCAACGCAGTCAAACATGGCATCTATGCCTATACCTTTGCCGTCACATATGGGACTTCATAGTCCTTATATGGCAATAGGAAGCGGTTTAAATCCACATTTTCATAATGTAAGTTTTCCTGCTTTTCCTTCTGGATCGTATGGCATGCCTACTGGAATGCCACATATTTCGACCATGTCTCCTGTACATGTTTCTTCTGAAAGTGTAATGGGTCGAAATCCCACAGCATTAACCAATGAATCTTTGTTTGCCTTACGACAACAAGTTGATGAGAGCAATCATGATATGGTTAATATGTTAACCCAACAAATCGGTACGGTTTTTAATCCATTGATTCAAAATACTAATACTAGTTACCAAATGTTAGCCAATCAAATGGGTCGAATTGCAGATTTCTTTGGGGCTCCAAATATTAGTAATAGGCAGATGCCTAACACAGTAAATAATGGATTGCCTGTTAATACCCAAAGAACAATTCCAGTCGAAGTCCCAGTGAATGTAGGTGAACGTCAGGGAACTGCAAATCATGTTCCTGAAGTTGTTCTGGTAAATCGAAGTCAGAATGCTAATGAAGTTGTTCGACAAGTGCAACAAAATAATGTTGGCGCTCAAGATAATATAGCCACTTTAGTAGAAACTATATTGACACAAAATGGCGTTAATGTAGGCTTACATAGGCCAAATTTCATATCACCATTGTGTGAATATGTGTTGCAAACTGAGTTACCAAGGGGCTGGAAAGTTCCTAAATATACTAAGTTTGGTGGTGACACAAAAGAGTCTACTGTCGAACATATTGCTCGTTATTTGACTGAGTCTGGGGATATAGCCCAAAATGAGAATTTGAAGATGAAATATTTCCCAAATTCTTTAACAAAAAATGCTTTTACTTGGTTTACTACATTACCCCCTGGTTCTATTTTCACATGGGGGCAATTAGAAAAAGCATTTCATGCGCAATTTTACATGGGCCAATCTAAGATTAGTCTCAAAGAATTGGCCAGTGTTCAGCGCAAAATGCCTGAAACTGTTGATGACTATTTGAATAGGTTTAGGCTACTGAAGGCTCGTTGTTTCACACAAGTGCCTGAACATGAACTCGTCGAAATGGCTACTGGTGGTCTTGATTATTCAATCAGAAAGAAATTGGACACATCTTATCTAAGAGACATGGCCCAATTGGCTGATAGAGTTCGACAAGTTGAAAGGTTAAAAGAGGCAAGGTTAGCTGAGAAATTTTCAGAGTTTAAGGTTCAAAGGGAGCGTGAAAATGAAGAAGATGAAGTGAAACGTATTTATACGTTAGAGGTGCAACGGTTGCACAGTTACGACGCTTCGCACGTTTGAGATTCTGAAAAGACGTGGTCTACCAACCAAATGACGTGGCCCAATGAAACGGTTCGCTTTACCTGCGTAAGGTCATGATCATTTTTGCCTATCACCATTTAATGCAAAGTTGTTGGAGGTGACGTTTCGAAATCTTCAAAAATATTCTTTTTCTTCCTTAACACTTGTGCTGTCGAAAAAGATATTTTTTGGGGGGCAATTTGTTAGCCTAGAATTTCGACAAGGCTTTTGAGTGGTTAGTTAATAGGGTTTGACTCTTCATTAAAGATCATTCATAATGCCTTCGAAAAGAAAAAGTGACATTTAAGTCATCTCAGCATGTTTTCGACAGAAGAAGTCTTCACCAATTCGACAGGGAAAAGTTTTCGACAGGACAGTGTATTCAGAACTTCGTCAAGCAGTTATTGGCAAACAGTTGTGTCGAATTTCAAGACTACGGTTAATACAACGCAGGCAGTATGTGGCATCGAACGTGGCACGAAATCCATCACTGGTTATTGAGACGTAGCCACGTGTCCATAGCAGTTTACATTTCAGTCATTATTTTCTGTATAAATAGTAGTTTCCACGGAGAAATCAGAGGTGGCAAATTATTATACCAAACACACAGTTCTGAAACTCTAACTTCCAAGTCACAGCGAAAACAGAGTAAAAGAATTATTGTACAACGTATGTGAATTTGTGCACCATTTTCTTTACATTTAATGCAATTTATTACTTTCAATACAAGTCATTTTACATTTCTGCGTTCCATTTTATTACTTCTTTTTCTTTGACTTCCATTTTCATGGTGAATTGTCTCCCTTTTAAAATATATTTGTTGACAAACTGCGGTGTTTAAAGGCAATTGCTTTGGAGATTTCTGGTTTAATCTCACAAACATTTCTAATAAAACCAGTGATTGTTTGCTAAAAACACCCGCGAACACCCCCGAACCCAAAAATAAAGGTTTTTTCAATGTTTTTCCTATTTAATAAATATTGATTGCGGCCTCATTTTCTAAATGACGAAGAATCCCTTCCATCCAGATTTTTCGGTCGTTACAATATATATATATAATTATATTATAAAATGGTGTATAACCTCCTTAAGGAGTCTGCTGTTGGGTTAAACAAAATCGTTGATACTTTGATTGAATTTTGGAGGGATGGTTTCCCTGTATATTAACATAAAACATTAGCAATCTAAACAAGACATATATTGTGCACATAACTTTGGTCTAATGTGGCTAAAAGACAATTTTTAAGAAAAACACATACCATTAAAATCTTTACACTTCACAAACAGAACCGCAACAATAGCATTAGCAGTCTCTCCAGATGAAACAAATCCACTAATTTCATCAACATATGATCCGAAGAGAGAGATTTGGAAACCGAACCTATGATTAAAACAACAAACTTATTAATTCATAATGGTTTGCGTTTGATATTTGAAATTAAGACTATAATGTTATTAAAAGAAAAAAGGATCTGTTATCGCACCCATTGTTATCCAGTTGCATTGTCACGGCCTTTGTCCTTGACCCATTTTTCTCATACTCCCTTTCCTTTCCGACTCCAGTCAGCACACCTATAAGGTTTGTGGTGTGGTATACATAACAAAACTGAGTATTCAGGAGAATGTATATGTACAATGTAAATTAGTAATGTGAATATGTATTGGTATACCTACTAACCAATCAAATAGTCAGTATTAAAATCATTCTTGAAAACATCAACAGGAGAAGTGTAGCTGTCTGGAACCATATTGATTTCATATTGATGCCCAGCTGTACGGTATGCACTGGTATTAGCAGCAACATCAAAATTGGTGATGTTATAGACAACCCCTTCATTCAAGTCAGCCTCAAATTTGTAGATCAGTGATTTACGAATAGTTGCATGTATCTTGTTTCCCTGGCGATAAGAGAAATGATAGAACAAATCAGCTGAATTTTAAATCAACAAGAATACGATGTGAAATGTTTGAAAATATTAATGGTATATAAAAAGACAATTGCATCAAATACCTTTATATATGCTTATCTAAAAAAATACCTTTATATATTTTGTAGATACTTTTATATATGTTATTGATTTCCCCTTTTTAGTATTATAAATACCTTTACAAATATGTGTAGTTATATAAAATATACCTATATACATATAATACATATAATGTGTAAAAAAATAAACTGTCAGGAATCTAACTAAGATAATTCAATGATAATAATAATAATAAAATATATAATTATAATTTCATGTATTGGAACAAAAATATGAACCTCTCTATCGATAAGAACAATTTCAACAAAAAAGGGGAGCCTGCTATTCACTACAAAAAATAGGTTATTTGCGAGGGACATTAGCGAGGGAATACTGTTCCCTCGCTAAAAATGACATTAGCGACGGAATTTGCGAGGGAATAAGGGCTCTCGTTTGTTTTGATCATTAGCGACGGAATTGTGGGCATTAGCGATGGACTGGTTCGTCGCTAACTGTTGGAAGGGAATCTGAAAATAAAACAGCACGAAAACCGAAGGGATTAGCGACGGAAATAAGGGTCCCTCACTAACTATTTTGACTGTTCCAGTCTTGGTTAGCGTGAAGGGATTAGCGACGGAATGGTCCCTCGCAAATTCCATCGCTTAGCCCACTTAAATTGTATCAGATCCCTCATTTATCTCTCATTGTTTACTCTTCACCTTCACCGAGTCGCTAACCGTGAGCACAACATACTGGCCCGCCTAGTTTTTTTTTGCATTTTTTTTGAACAAAAATTTCACCTATTTCGCGGGCTGGACGAACCGGGTCACTGGGTCAAGAGTCAGATCGGTGGGTCAACAGTTGAACCGCATGACTCGGACCCGGTCTCTATTTCGCGAATTTTCAAGACCTATATTGTATATAATATAGGACACGGACACCATGCATCGTGTACAGTGCTATTTTCAAGACCGCATGCATCGTGTACAATGCTGTAGGTTGAATGGCAAACCAAGGGGTATGGGTCTGGAGAATATTATGTCATTGATGCATCCGCCACAGACTATGTTTATTGAATTAGAGATTATCACATGTGAGCTTCATTGGTTATTGGTTATAGTCCCCATTTTAAAAATTGAATAATACCAACCGTTTGAACTCAAATGACTTGATATTCATAAAATATGCTTAATAAGTAGCACATATGTTGCAGTTGTTGTCGAGAGAAGTTACACAAGGATGGTGATGATAGACTTTCATTGTTGGTTTCATTTCTGATCTGCTTCTGATGTTTTTTTTTAAAAAAAAAAATGGGCTGGCGGGCCAAAACCGCCCCATTCATGTCTTAAGCCCGCGGTTTTCTCCTTTTGGCGGGGCGGGCCCAGCGAGTCAACGGTCCCAATATCCCAGCCCAACCCGCCTTTTTTGGCGGGTTGGCGGGCCGGCCCGACGGGCCAAACCCGTTTTGCCATCCCTACCACCACCACCACACCACCACAACCAATTGTCGCCCTCTCTCCTCTCACTCTCCTACGCGAACATCGCCCTCTCTCCTACGCGAACCTCTCTCTCTCACCGGAGCTCTCCCTTTTCACCACCACCAGAGCTCGCCCTCTTCACCACCACCGGAGTTCTCCCTCTTCACCACCGGAGCTCTACCTTGGGAGGTTTTGATTTTTACTTTTTATGATGTTGTTTTGGTTTTTATTTTTTATGATATTGTTTTGTTAGGATTTGTAAAATTAGTTTTGTGATATTGTTGTTTGGTACTATTAGTGAAATTGAAGTTGAAATTGAAATTGTTGGTTGAAATTGAAGTTGTTTTATTGAAATTGAAATTAATAGTGAATTGATTTATGTCTTTTGCTTGAAATTGAAATGGTTTTATTGAAATGTGTTATTGAAAAGTGTATCATTTTAGAGTTGTTAATTGAAAAGTGTTTAATTATTGTTTTGATGAACCCTAGGTTAGATGACTGCGTGTTGTTGATGGAAAAGGGTGAGGTGATGTCGTCTCTCACCCCCATATTTTGCTCGAAATCATCTCCATTGAGATAATTGCGAGACGATACTAACAATTTTAAGGTTGGGAGTTAGAAATAACTTCCTTCACTACTTATATGGAAAAGGGTTTTGTCTGATCTGTCCTTAACCCCCATATTCGGCTCGAAATCATATCCACTGAGATCATATCGATGCCACTAACTTGATAGATTATTGGGAATGTTAAGGGAATCTAACACGTTTTCTTAAATGCGTGTAGATGAATTTGTATGAATTTAATTGTGATTGGGTGTATGATCGGTTATATCCGAAAAGAGCGGGTTTGAAGGAATCTTTTGTAATTGGGGTTGGACAGTTTCTTATGGTAGCGTGGCGACATGAATTGGCTAAATGGGAAAAGGGGGTTAGATTTCCATGCTTAAATTGCGACGGTGTACCTATGAGGACCAATAATGAAATCAGGGAGCACTTGTATCATTGGGGGTTTAGGCCTAATTATTGGATTTGGGTGGACCATGGAGAACAACGACGTAAAAATTTTGAGGTAGGGGCTTCAAGCAGTTCTGGTGTTGGTGTTCCACGTAATGAAATTTTTGAGTCGATGGAAAACATGATTTGTGATGGTCTCAGGGTTAATGTGCCATTTGATGAGCCTCAATATGACGATCATGATGAACTTCCAAATGAAGAAGCTCAAAAAATTTATAATTTCTTAAGAGATTTAAACAAACCGTTGTTTGAAGGCTCGCCACAGTCAAAATTATCTATGTGTGTGAAACTTTTAGCTCTCAAGTCCATGAGTAATATTTCTGAGGTGGGTTTAGACTATGTGACTGAAATGATGTTGGAAGCGACACCTAATAAGGATAATTTGCCAAAAAGTTATTATGAAGCAAATATGTTAGTTTCGAAGCTGGGATTGAAATTTAAGAAGATTTATTGTTGTGAGAAAGGGCACATGTTGTTTTACAACAACGAATTTGGTAAAAATGATGGTGAGCTACTTGAATGCAAATTCTGTGGAAAGCCAAGGTATCATGATCGTAAAGGGGCAAAACGTAACTATAAACATATCCCTGTCAAGTCGATGTTCTATTTGCCTATAGTTCCAAGGTTGCAAAGAATGTTTGCATCGACCGAAATTGCGCAGAAAATGACTTGGCATTATGACAATAGGCGTACCTCAGACGACATTTTACGCCACCCATCTGATGGTGAAGCGTGGAAGCACTTTGATCAAGTGCATTTAGGTTTTGCCTCATACCCACGGAATGTTAGGCTTGGCTTGTGCTCTGATGGATTTACTCCATATATCTAAGCATCAGCGTCACCCTACTCTTGTTGGCCAGTCATTGTTACCCCTTACAATCTTCCTCCTGAGATGTGCATGACTAAACTGTATATGTTTTTGACTTGTCTGATACCTGGTCCATCCAATCCAAAAGCTAACATTGATATTTTTTGGAACCTTTGATTGATGATCTTAAGAGATTGTGGGGTGGTGTTTTGACATATGATGCAGCACGAAAAAAGAATTTTATGATGAGAGCCGCATTGATGTGGGCAATTAACGACTTTCCTGCTTATGGTATGTTGTCTGGTTGGGGGACTCACGGTAAATTGGCATGCCCCCACTGCATGGAACACACAAAGGCGTTTACCCTAAAGTATGGGGGCAAGAGTTCTTGGTTTGACTCGCATCGTAGATTCTTACTGCAAGATCATAAATTTAGAAAGAACAAGAAGGCCTTCCAGAAAGGGGTAGTTGAAACTGATGGACCACCACCTTTGTTGACATCAGGTGAAATCTGGAGCAGAGTTATGTATTAGCCACAAGGCACGGAGGTAGGGGAACTCACCCGGCTGGATGGTTATGGACAGGTGCACAATTGGACAAAAAAAAGCATATTTTGGAATCTCCCATATTGGAAAGTTAATCTGTTGAGGCACAATCTCGATGTTATGCACATCGAGAAAAATTTCTTTGACAACATATTTGTCACTGTGATGAATGTGAAAGAAAAAACCAAAGACAATAATAAGGCTAGATTGGATTCTGCTCTTTACTGTAGCAAACATTGATCCGATTTGAATTTGGTGGAAATGCCTAATGGGAAGATGTTAAAACCCAAAGCCAAATATTGTCTAACACCAGATGAAGCAAAAGATGTTTGTCGATGGTTGAAAGGATTGAGGATGCCAGATGGTTATTCTTCTAACCTTGCAAGATGTGCCGATGTGAACACCGGGAAGATGTATGCGATGAAAAGTCATGATTGTCATGTATTCATGGAATGTTTGTTACCAATTGCTTTTAATTCATTACCAAAGTGTGTTTTGGAACCACTTATTGAAGTGAGTCAATTTTTTAAAAATATGTGCTCTTCAACATTGAGAAGGGATGATCTTATTAAGATGGAGCAGAATATTCCTTTCATCATCTATAAGTTGGAGAGAATATTTCCTCTCGGTTTCTTTGATTCCATGGAGCATCTATCGGTTCACCTTGCGTATGAAGCAAGACTTGGTGGACCAGTTCATTATAGGTGGATGTATCCATTTGAGAGGTAATTATCTTTTTCAACATTTTATTTCAACATTTGGTGGAGAGAATAGTTTAATGAAGTGTTTTTCATTCATATGTAGATTAATGGGTGATTATAAACGATCGGTGAAGAATAAAGCTAGAGTTGAAGGATCGATCTGCACAGCCTACCTACACCGTGAAACAATTTATTTTTGTTCACATTATTTCAACAACTTTATGTTGTCAACAAATAATAGAAACGAAATGGAGACTGATGAAGAAAGACACCCGCTCACTTTATCAGTTGTTAAACTATACACTATGAAGTTAAATCAGATTTTGATCAACTTTCAATCTAAAGAGTAATAATAATTCTTTTTCACTGCATTCTTACGAATTGAGGGTATAGGCGTTGAAGAATCTTCTATTCGTATACATGAAAATTTTCCATCCTGGTTTAAGGCTAGAGTAAGTAAATAAAATTAATGTTTTAATGTCACACGTTTAAAGTAGATATGAGACATGACTTAGTTTTTCCATATGTTGTTTACTTAGGTTTATGAAGCGGAACCAACTCCCCAAATCCGACACTTGAGAAACTTAGCCGATGGTCCTTTTCTTGAGGTGACCGAGTGGCACACGTACCTAGTTAACGGTTACAAATTTGACACCCAATCATGGAGTGAGAGGAAAAAACAATTAATAGTGGGGTATATGTTAAAGGTGAAACAGGAGGAGGTGAAAATGACTACTACGGTGTAATCGAACACATATATGAACTTGAATACCCACGGTTAGACTATGAAAAGAGAATAGTTTTGTTTTTTTGTAGATGGTTTGATCCATCAGTTCGAGGAACGAAATTGAATCCAAAATGTAATACCGTGGACATTCGAAAGAATGGAAGGTATAAACTTTATGATCCGTTTATCATGGCAGAAAATGTGAGGCAGGTGTATTATGTTCCATATCCATCAACTCAGAGAGGATGGTGTGTTGCAATTAAGACAAAACCACGGGGTCGCATTGAAGCCACTGATGCGGAGGATGAGGTTCCTTATCAGGTGGATGAAATTTCGGGAGTAGATGAGGTAATTGAAGTTGAACCGATTGACTCCTTATGTGATGATCGACTCCTAGTTGAAGAAGTTGATGAAGATGAAGAACAGAATGAAAATGAACGAGATTAAGAAGAGAATGAATATGAAGATGAAGAAGAAGAGAATGAAGATGAATAATTTGATTAATCTTATGTTCTATTTAAATTTATTAGAGTCATTATTGTTCTTGTGTTTTCTTATATATGTTGTCTACTTATATTGACTCCTTATGTTGTCTTTAAATTTATTAGAATCATTAATATATCAATATTGTTCTTGTTAATTTACTTTCTTTAATTTATTTATAAATATATATAATTAATGTTGTTAGTATCACATTTCGTTTCTATTTTTTCATAGATATGGATCCAGGAGGAGGTTCTGACCCACCGAGACGTCCTCATAAAGGGAAGAAGACTATGACCGATGAACCTCCTAAGAGGAGGCGTAATCGTGAGGTGGTACTTAATATTAGGAATATGAGAGGTCATACGTTTGTGGGCCCACCAGCTATCGCTCCGATTTCCCCACAACCTTCGCCTCCATCTGGCCCTGGATGGTATCATTTACCATCACATGGGCATTATATGGGCCCACCAAATGCGTATGCAGCAGGGCATATGGGCACACCAGCTGGGTATATGGGCACACCAGCTGGGCATATGGGCACACCAACTGGGCATATAGCCTCATCATCTGGACATATTGGCCCCACAGCTGGGTTATATATGCCTACACCAGAGCCCCAGGATGATATTGAGCATGATATTGGTGGTGGTAATGTTGATTTTGATTCATCGACTGATGACGAGAGAGTGGAGGTGGTTGTTATTAACGGTGCCAGACTCAAAGTCATTTATAGTCGTGGTAACGCGTAAGTATTATATTGTTTGTTTTTTTTAAGTTAATTATGCAATGACTTATATATATTTGATTGTTTGATATATCTTTCATTATGCATGCTTCTTCCTGCAAAGGCAGCTTCATCAAGCATCACTCATGTCATCCGCAAAAGATATTTTCAAAAGTTCCATAAAAAGTGGAGTAAAGTCGATGAAAAGGACAGGAATGATCTGCTGGACTTCTTTAGGGTAAGTCTCAATTATTTTGTCATTACTTATATTGTTAGTTTAAATTTTATGTTTAATAACGTTTAATATAATTACTAATACATATTTTCATTTTACTTAATACAGAGCAAAGTGACATGGGACATAGAAGATGATCATGACAATGTGCAGAGACTTTTTTTTAAAAGGATGGGCGCTCAAATATCAGATTTGCTTTTTAAGTTGCGATGTAAAGATAAGAAGCCTAACTACATGAGTGATGAAATTTGGAATGCCTTCAGGGGCCATTGGGCTACAGAGACTTTCAAGAAAAATGCTGCAAAATCCAAGAATAATAGAAACTCAGAAAAGGGTGGCTCGCTTCACTGCGGCGGGTCCATCAACCAGGCTCAGCATGCTTCTAGATTGGTAAATTATTTTTAAAATCTGTGTGTTTTTTACATTAGTTAATTAGTTAGCAATTTTTGAAAATGTGTTTCATTTTACAGAGTAAGAAGGCAGGACGCCCTATCACTCACTACAACAGAATTGTTAAAAAAGGGCGCCATCATCAGGGGCGCTTTCTAAAAAGCGCCCCTGATGTCCAAAATACGGAGGGCCATCAGGGGCGCTTTTTAATAGCGCCCCTGAAGGCCCTCCGTATTTTGGTCATCAGGGGCGCTTTCTAAAAAGCGCCCCTGAAGGCCCTGCGTGTTTTGGCCTTTAGGAGCGCTTTTTAGAAGCGCCCCTGATGCCTTATATTAAAATTTCTTAATTCCCCATCTCCCTCTCATCAGATCTCACTCCCTCCACGACTCACTCTCCCTCTCCAAACCTAAACACTCAACGTCTCACTCTCTCTCCCTAACGCCACCGTCAACGCGCACCGCCACCGTCAACGCGCACCGCCACCGTAAACCCATCTTCTTCCTCTACTCTTTTTCATCTCGCCGGGAGAACCAGAAGAACCACCAACAGTTAAGGCATTTCCTTCATCTTCCTCAGTTCTACTTCTTCAATAAATCTGAAGCATATCTATTCTGTTTGTGTTTTGGTTTCTGATTTATCATTTTTATTGTGTTTTGCTGTTTGTAGGTTTTCTGATATCCTCTCACTGAAGGTAATTTCAACCATCTAATTGGGTATCTTTTTGTGTTGTTTGTATTTTTTGGTTTTGCCCTAAAATGATAGACGAAAATTAGTTATTTTGTTTGCAACAATTGTGCCGTATTTATCCTCCAGTTTAGCTAATTTGTATTTACGATATTTTTTTGCAAAAATTGGTTAAGAATCAAGAGTATGTGACTTTGGTTATGCCCATACTGTCAAAAGCATGATAAAAATCAGACTAACCGTCAATACTGTCAAAAGGTAATCATTTGTTTTTTAATGAATCTTTTCAACCATATTATGTGTTGTGTTTGAGTTTTTCATGTCTGGGTCAATTTTTGTCTTTCTTTTGTGCTCAACAGAGGGAGGAATGCCGAGGGATAGTAAGGGCATAACTTCCTTTATTTTACTGATATAATATAATGCTTGACCCTCAAGAGTTTTGTAAGGCTTTATGTGAAGGTAAATCACTTTCATTTTGTTTGCATCTTCTCCTTTGCAAGAACTTTGCATTTCTAAAGCATTTGGTTTGCATTTGTTATGGAAGACACGTGGATTTACTGAATCTGAATTGAATATGGTTGACATGCCTATGTACTCAATTGAATATGGAAGATGCTCTAGGATCAGTGATATTTGATTTGCATTTCTAAAGCATTTGGTTTGAATTGAATATGGAAGATGCTCTAGGATATCATTAAGTCAAAAGATATGTGGGAAGATGCTCTAGGATCAGTGATATTTGATTATTTGTTTAATTTTTAGAACTGAATATCTTTTAATTGTTGTAAATGTTAACTCTTGCAGACCCAAAAACAATGTGCAGAATTTGCAGTATGCAGAGCGGATGGTGTGTGGTATTATTTTCGTTGCCCTTTCTTCTAAGACCTTATGATTTAAAGTTTGCTTTCTCTTTTTATGCATTAGTGCTCTTATGTATCACACCTTAAAGCTATTTGAGTTTGCTGTTATAGTGTGCTCCAAAAAATTGGTATAACTGCCCTATTCTCTGATCATTTCCTAATTAGTATAACTGCCCTATTCTCTGATCATTTCCTAAACTAGAAAACCCTACAACTGTCTCCCTCTGAATCATGGCTCTATGTCATCTCATCATCTTCCTTAAAAATAATCAAAAACCAGAAACGAAAAACCCTAAAATCTGTCTTTCAACCATTACTGTTTCTCATCTCATCATCTCCGCATGAAGCTGCGTCTACAAGAGATGCAATGTGAGTTTCTAATTCTTATTTCTTACCTTCATTTCTATCTGGGTCCACTGAATGCTAACTGTTTAGTTCAGCTCTGTAAGCTGTAATCTGAATTGCTGTAATTGCTGTAATGTTAATGAGGATTAGTTGTAGGTTTGAACTTTGTATGCAGATAATTGGTTACTACACTATAGATATGCTAACCTTCTGTCCTTTTAGAAATAATCCCTTAAAGTTAGTATATACATTATTTGCTATATTGATGATTGTCATATGACATTCTATTGAATTTTCATTGCAGTGTGATGCAACATTAAACTTGCTGCTGTTGAGATTACAATGCTTGGTAAGTGTAGTAAAATGGACTAAAATGCTGTTGAAATTCAATAGAATTTGGTCTGCTGTTGAACTTTGGAATTGACTATAACTAAACCTCTATCATGTCATTTATTTCTTATTAATCAAAGATGCATGTTTTCAAAATATTTTTCCCCTCATTGTGTATGATACGATTCTTTCTAATTTCTTATTTATAACTCTCTACTGACAGTAAAAGAGTGGTTTCAATCTTCAGAGTTTAGGAATGGTAGAAAATCCAGTGTTGGTAATGATGATGAACCTGATGATATAGTTGATGATCAGTTGTACCTTTACATCATGAAGACAGTGTTAAAGCGGGTATTAGGTCAGTACATTTGGTGGCAGTCTGTTTTTTCATTTACTCTGCCATGAACAAAATAGTAATTGTAATTTTGATTGTAATAGTAATTGCAGGTTGTTTCCTTACTAAATTTAATTGCATCATTTTCTCCAATATTTGTTGATTTTTATTAGAAGTTGCATTTTTGTGGTCTAAATGAGGGGTTTTGGTTTGCTATGTTTAGGGGTTTTTTTTTTTAAAAAATCTAAATTTATAGTCATTCTACATATTGTGCATTCCATTAGAACACAAAAAGAACAATTTCCATATCTGTTGGTAGCTGAAGTTAGGGGTTAAGATATCTAATTTCATTTGGTTATATTATTCTATCTGTTGGTAACTGAGGTTAGGGGTTAAGAATATATCCAATTCCATTTGGTTGTATTGTTCTATCATTAATTGATTCTGCATACAAAAATGACAGTTTGTTTGATACTTGAATGAATTATACTACTCAATATGTGTTCCACCGTGTTTCAAAATAGTAGGAACCTGTTTTGTGCCATTGTTGTGGCCGGGTTGAATGGATTGAGTTTCATATGGTCTTCATTTGTTTTCGCTTTCTAACCAGGTTCATTGCTCTCATGTTTTGTCACATATTAATTAGTATAGTTTTCTTGATTTGGTGGTTTGTTTAAAGTATTTGGCTTAATTTTCATTTGTTGTTAGAGGGGGAATTAAATCCAACCACTCTATCTCTGCCATACTCACCTGAGGATGTTGAGCATCAACAGCATCAAGGACTTCTTTATTTTGATTTACAACTTACAAGGCATTATTATAGAAGTATAGCATTTTATTGTGGATCGTATACATCTTATATGCATCAATGGAATCCTCTATTGGGAAATTTTACGCCTCTGCATCTGTTTTCCTGCAACTTGGCATTATCACTTTTATCATTACACTATTTCTGAACATAGTTTCTCTAGCATCTTCTCAAAATATATGAAATTATTTTGTTCACATGAGGTCTTGGAAAGTATTCCTCTTTTTGCTGAGGTTATTTTTTCTATGGGTCTTCATCGGTTACGCTCATTCCATGAAGCTATCTTTTAAAACTGAACATTTGTAACTAAACTGGTGCATAACCACCATTATCTAACTATTTGAATTATGATGGCAGATTTATTTTCTAGCACCTTCCCTTTGACTGTGAAAGCCCACATTTCCTATGACAGCAAGAGATAACGGGTCCTAAATACTTGGGAAGCATGTCCTTGCAGTTCTTGATTATTATTTCAGTGAAAAGGGCCTTGAAGATTTTAGGAATGGTGGTGGAGTGAAATTTTGATGATAGGAAATAGTAACTCTACCAATTCACGGATAACATAACTTTATATAAGATAGTTCATCTTTATATGTAGCATTTCAGGTTAATAAGTCTCAAATTGATATCCTGGAGTGGTTAGATTTGGAACTGGTTAGATTTGGTAAAAAGAATTTAAAAAAAAAATATAGCATCAGGAGCGCTTAGGAAAAGCGCCCCTGATGTCCTTTGTCCTTTGAAATTCAGGGGCGCCTCTTACAAGCGCTCCAGTTGGTCACCTGCGCTATGGCCATCAGGGGCGCCTCTTACAAGCGCTCCAGTTGGTCACCTGCGCTATGGCCATCAGGGGCGCCTCTTACAAGCGCTCCAGTTGGTCACCACCTACAGGAGCGCAAGCTTTAGGGGCGCCCGAAAACGCCCCAAATGGATAAAAAAAAGCGCCCCTGATGGCCTTTTCTGTTGTGGTGACTGCTCCTGAGCTGCATAGAGCCACCCATGTGAGGAAAGGCACTAGCGAGTATGTTGATGAGTGCTCCAAGATGACTCAGGTAAATATACAACTTGACTTGTATTATATAATGTTGCTTTGTCAAAATGGAGCGCTAATTTGCGGTTATTCAAAACAGGAGCAAATAAATGAGATCATGACTCAGCTGACTCAAGGGAGTTGGGACCCTGAATCACTTGGCCAACTTACTCCTGAGATGATAGATTTGGCAAACAAAAATTGGGAGAAGACAGTAGGCTGGTCTAAGGGTCGCCTGTATGGTACGGGGCCCTTGGCTCCATGTTTGGGCCAGTCTGTGGCCGGGAGCAGCAGAAGACGCAGTCGACCAGCTTCTACTCCTGCGGAGACAGAGCATATTAGGCAGCTGGGGTAGGAGCTGCAGTCTACTCGACATGAGCTGCACGATACTCGACAGGAGGTCAGGACCTCTACTGAGGCTATGAAAAAGATGCAGGAAGACTTTGCGAAGGTGACCCGTAGGCAGGAGCTGATGTTTAGGTATTTTAAGAATATGCAGCAAGATGAGGAGCAAGATGAGGAGCAAACTGAGGAGTCTGGGGAGTCTGGGGTGTCTGGAGAGGCTGGGGAGGCCGAGGAGTCTGATGGCGGCAGCTTTTAGGATTTGTTGTATCGGTTTAACATTTCAGATTAAGTGTTGTTGATTCGAATTTTATGTTATTGAAGAATTTTATTCTCGGAATTTTTATTTTAAACTGTTTTATGTATTTTAGATTTTATTATTTATTATTAAAATAAACAGGTATTAAAGCAGGTTTATCAAAAAAAATTCAATCAGTTGGGCATTAGCGAGGGAATTAACAAGGGAAATTGGACGCGTTGCTGTCAGACTTTAACCACGTGACTGTCTTTATTAGCGAGGGAATTTTAATCCCTCGCTAATTAGCGAGGGATATTTCCGTCGCTAATTAGCGAGGGATTCAGATTCCCTCACTAATCCCATTAGCAAGGAGCAATTTAGCGACGGAACATGTCCCTCGCTAATGGGATTTAGCGACGGATTTTGGGCATGTAGCGAGGGAATAATCCGTCGCTAATTAGCAAGTTTTTTGTAGTGATTGTTCAAATTAGGGACTTCCCACTTCCTTGCGATACCCACAAGTAGATTCCATTTGCCATGTCTGGCATTAATGTCAGATATCATGTCATACTTGGGAGGCATTTTGCAAATAGGAGTGAAAATAAAATTTGTGGCTATAAAAGACAAATTCGTTTGGTTCTGATCAAGTAGTGGGTGAATGTTGGTGATGGTATACTGCTTGTATGGTAGTCAAATTTATAGCTGGTGAGAACATTCAGGGTGGGAAATTGGTATGATTGTTGATTTGGTTAAAAAAACGTCTTATTGCAATAATTTCATATGATTAATTGCAATAAGTTCATAAGAGTAAATATTTTCAGTTTTGTTTTTAACAATGATTTCATATTAGATTTTTTAAAAAGAAACGTATGCCATGATTAAGAATATCAGTTATTTTTTTAAAAATAATACATTTGGTATTGTGGGAGAGGAATCAATGGGATATATGTCTATTATTATTGTTGGCAGCCGTTAATATCAGTTTTGTAAAGATTTTTTTGATTTAGGACCATTGCTGGCTACCCACGGAGTGTCCCAACGCTTTCAACGAAGGACTAATCTCCGCTCGCTACTTGCGGCAAGAATTTCGCTGGCCAACACGCCTTTTTAACGTGGGCGGGAATCGAACCCGGGAGCAAGCCGGATCGACCCCCACTACGTAGCTCAGGGTAGCCCGACCACTGGGCTAGACGTGTTGGTTATCAGTTTTGTAAAGATGCTGACCATCATGGTATATGAAATAATGAGGGGCTAACATTGTGCATGCGTTTGGATAGCTTATTAAAATAGTTGCATCAGTTTTTTTTAATATAATGATGGGCTAGTATTGTGATGCGTATCCTATGCTACTCAATTCTTTTTTGTTATCAATGTGTAACCGTTGTCATTAATCCGTATTATTTAGACATTTTTTCCTTCTTTTGATCAAGATGTATATAGATATTGTTTCTAGGTGGCTTGTAACAATGTGTAACCGTTGCCATTAATCCTTGTTATTGAGACGTTTTTTTTCTTCTTTTGATCAAGGTGTATATAGTTAATGTTTCTAGGTGACTTGTAACAATGTGTAACCATTGCCATTAATTCATTATTATTTAGACGTTTTTTTTTTGTTCTTCTTTTGATCAAGGTACACGTCAGAATGAGAGCTAGGTGACTGGGATTTATCTAGGTGACTTGTTGTAACTATATTAATTGCTAAAACAATGAGAGCATGACATGTGTGAAGTAATTAAATGAAATCATTTTCATTTTGTAATGTATATAGATATAGATATAGATATAGATATAGATATAGATATAGATTATGATAGTGTTTCACCGTATCACTCAATTTTTTTTATAGGCCACTATATCACTCAATTGATATGTATGTATGGTTATTTTGTGACTTATAATGAGAGAGGTTAGTACTCCCTCTGGCCACTATTGTAAGTAAAAAAAAACTTCAATTCTTGGATGCTTATAACAAAAAAGTTAACTACTTTTGTTATTTTTAATTGTTATTATTCTAAATAATTAACCCTTTATTTAATTGACTTGTTGGCAATAAAGGGAAATAGTAGATTTTTTCTATTAAATATTATAAAGTTCAATTAAGTAAAATTGATTTGTTTTTTATATCAAATCTAAACATTTAATAACACCGAAATTAACTCATTATTTAACGAGCTAAGGGACATGAAAGAGTTACAACTTGCAAGAAGGACGTCCAGGATTCAAATCCCGGAAACTAATATTACCCCCACCCCCTAACTAATTACTAACCACTAACACTTGCTTATAAAAAAACTCATTATTTAACGAATTGTAAACAATGAAATCAAGTAAACGACAATTACTAACTGTGCAACTTATTTAATTAATTAAATATATATATATATATATATATATATATATATATATATATATATTAAGATTTTAGTTTTATGACATTTTTAGTGATGTAAATGTTTAAAAGTTTTTGCACCCCCTAATTTAGGGTCTTAGATCCGGCATTATATGTATACGATCGAGCGCTTCAAAACATATACACAACAATTGTAATAAAAAAGGCAAAAAGACGAGTACCACTAATAAAAATAAAATTGAAAAAAATAATAACATAAATCCTATTACTTAAGTTCTTATGAATTGTAATTGCAATATTGTTAAAGACGGGCGTGCATCTCTAATAAGAATACAACTTTTTTTGGTTATAAAAAGTTTAGACGAGTTGAGTCCTAAGGGCTCACTAGGGTCACAAAAAGTCATAAGGCTCTTTAATGCTTCCAGAAATACTTGCATATTACTCTACAACAAGGTCCTCACATCGGCATTAATTCAAATAAAATAAATACATTTTTTTGTTAACATCTCCGAGGGTTGATGTTACTTAATGATATAAAATGAAAAATAAATTACTAAGAAAGAAATAAGTGATTACCTTTTTATAGCTTGTTATGCAACTAACTCCTTGTTACCAAAGTGTATTCTTCACATCAACATTAAGGATAAGGTTTAAGGTTAACAATACAATAAATTAAATCTAAATGGAAATACTTTAATTACTAGAAGTAAAGGTAACAGAATAGAAATATTGCATCTTGACATAATATATTTTGAGTTTAATTAGTATACACATGCTTTGTAAAACTTATTACACTATTCACCAATCACAATACATGGTAGGGATGACACATCAGGTGGTTATTAATTGAGTAACTTATTTTTAATGATGTGTCACACTATAATTGGTAGATAGTGTAAAACATGTATACACGTACATATTGTGTATATAAATTAAACTCATATATTTCATCTTACACTAGGGTAAGGATTCAAATAGCATTATGAAGAAGAAGAGCTTCCTTGATTAACTTATGAAAATTATTGTAAGATGATCCTCCTAATTTGGTAGTTGTTTTTGCTTTATTCTTCCACTCTAAGCAATTTTGTCTCATTTTTTGTCCCTTTTCTCCTTCCATCATTTCCTTCACCAAAGTTGTTATATCCTCACTTTTTACATCATTGTTAATTTCCATCCCTATTTTCCATGTGTTGCATAAATACCAGGAATTTGTCTGTTGCTCAGAAAAGAAGGGCCAACAAATCACAGGCACACCTGAAGATAAAGATTCAATTGTAGAATTCCAACCACAATGAGTTAGGAAAACCCCAATTGCTGGATGAGCAAGCACTTGGTCTTGAAAGCACCAACTAGTTATATATCCTCTATCCTTGGTTTCATCTAGGAACTCTTGTGGTAAAGTTATGATAGCATCACCCACCACTACATCTGGTCTCATTATCCATAAAAATGGTAAATTGCTATTTGCAATTCCCCAAGCAAATTCTTTCAGTTGATGTTCTGTCATAACAGTTATACTTCCATAGTTAACATATAAGACTGAACAAGGTTCCCATCTATCTAGCCAGTGTAGACATTCTGTGTCACTTTTCCATAAACTTGAGCCACTGGCCTTAAAACCATATTCCTTTTCAGGAAAATGTTTACCAAGCATTTCAAGTGGGCCAATGCAATATATGTTAGGGTTCTTGTTTCGAAGGGCGTCAAGGGCTTCACCTTCCAGTTCTTGGAATGTGTTTATGATGATTCCTGATGATTTCAGACAGTTCTGTGCCTCGGAACCCATGAAGTCAAACATAATATCATTTAGATCAGTGACTCTTATGAAGCTTGGAAGGTCTTTAAGTTTCATTTCATTCATTCCAGAGATCCAATCTATACATGCATCCAATGTACCATCAGTAGCAAAATTATCATCTGAAAATTTCACAAAAAAAAGTTACTGCCTATTTGTTTGTAGTTATGCCATCCCTTATATAAACATAAGGAAAAATATAAACTAATGGATAACGTGGAGCCTAACAAAGGAGCAGCTTTAATTAAAATTACTTGCATAAAATTTCTTTCGGCACTGTTTCCAATGTAGTTGGGATCACCTTGATTCTTTTGGATGTGTATTTTCCGTTTTAAGTTTTCTGTTTACTTTTGAACTAATTAATGAAATAAAAAATGAGCATAGAGAAAGAGAAAAGGTCACCTTTAAATGGAAGAATCCCTCTTCGGACAAGTTCATCGTATTGCAAATGTCCCAAGAAGCCACAAGCTGATGCTGTCCAAAGTTGTAGCTCAGGAATACCCAATTCCCTTGCAACTCTTCCAGCAAAGCTCATAAGGGCATCGGGAATAATGCAGCTAACTGGAGGCACTTCAGGTGAAGCGTTGAGCTTCTTCACAAGCTCTTTAAAAGGTGCGTAGCAGTTTTTCCTAGTTGCAACACACAATGCAGGAATATCTTGAGTTGCATCCTTCTCTGATTCTGGCAAACCATCCGGTATGGTCTCAAATCGAAAATCTGGGAGACCCTTCATAAACTCTGGCCCAAGTGATCTGAGCAAGCGCTTGTGGTTGAACTCGGTATTTACAAAGGTTATGTGGAAACCCACGCAACGTAGGAGCTTGGCTAACTGCATAAAGGGGTTCAAGTGACCTTGTGCTGACATTGGTACACATACAACATGAGGCTTGGTGGTACCAGACGACTCCATTTCTTTGTTCAAGTATCAAATCTGAACATAGAAACTAGAACCTTTGTCAATTGAGTGGACTTGTACAGGGCAATGGTGTAACTTTCCCCCTCCTTGTCTTGGATATATAACGATAACCAATCTGTAAGGTATAGCACGACTGGCAAATTAAAACCGAGATCTTCAATGTGAGTTTATGAATGGTATTGGTATTTGTCACTTCGACTGCAAACCAAAAAAAAGTAGTGTTAATAAGAATTAACCTTAAAACAAATCAAGATATATGTCCTCGACTATTATCATTAGATTAAATTAACTGTTAAAATCATGGCATTAACACGAAATCTTCTGTGAATTTTAATTGAAAAGGAAATAATCATACCATATATTGTAATTAAGTGTTCTTATTTGTCATAATAATCAACTCTTCTTACTTAAGTCGTATCAATAATTAGAGGTGTCATATTGGGCGGTCAAGCCCAACCCAATGGGCTAAAGTGCAAAAGCGAGCTGGGTTGGGCCAGCCCAATATCTGTTGGGTTTTGTTATTTGAAGCTCAACTAAAAACATTGGGTCGGTAGGCCGGTCCGGCCTAATTCATTTTTTAACAAAGGAAAACACAAAAAATATTCAAAAGAGCATAAAAACTGGCTCAGTTCAACCCATGGTCAACTGGGTTGGGCCTAAATGGCCCGTTTATTTCTGAGCCTCTATTTTTTGAGTCCAACCCAACCCAAAACAATGTAGCATTGGATCGGCATGTTGGGCTGGGCTAAAATTGACACTCTATCCACAACCACAGATGTAGTTTGCCGATGCACACGGCGGCGGCTGGTGGTAAGGGGCGGCCTCGAGGTCTGGGCAAACCAAACGAAAATAGGGAAGGAAAGATCAGATGGCGGTTTCTCATTTCATTTTATAGCTGTTCATTTCTACTATTTTTCTTTTTCTACAGATTTGATTTTCTTGGATGAGGAACAAAGGAGAAGAGCTATATCAGTGAGATGGTGTTGAAGGATTTGCAGTATTGGACTGTTAAAATTTGTAAATTTAGTATTGAAAAATTAAAGTGGATTCACTTTTTCCATTCACTGGTAACAGTTAGGTAAGATTGCACATATTCAGAATTGTTACAACAACCAAATAGAGTAAAAGATGTTAAGAAAATGTACCAAATGAGTGTTATTCCTTTGTGTATACTTCTTCAATTTCTTGATTTCAACCCAATTGAGCATTTAGGCCCGTGTGTCCTCCTCCCTAAATTCTGCTTTGGTATTTATATGCATGAAAGGTTTCTTAGCGAGAGGGATTTTTGGAAGTTGTGATAAGTGTTTCAAGCTGAGGATGTCTCTCACTGCAGAGCTGAAATAGAAGACTTTTGTTTTGTTGAAATAGAAGACTTTCTGTGCCAAAAAATTGGTCTGCCCATGTGGTTGCAGCGATATTGACTCTATTATTATTTTTTCATTTTTTTATTGGAAACAAAAACTGAGTTCAATGCCCAAATGAAACTTTTGTTAAAAAGGATTTTTTTACAGCCAAACAAATTGACTTGACTTTTGTTTGGTTACATAAAATTTAAAATTTAGTGCGAGGGGATGGCGCCTCAGTCCAAGGCAGGAAAGACCTTCAAGGTTTTTGAGCACTTACAAAGGTAATTACATTTATCTCAACGCAAAAAAACAAGTGGGGAGTTAAATCCAAGAAGTCTCTCATACAACTTCTGCTCTCATACAACTTCTGCTATACTCCACTATGGCTTTGGTGTTTATAAATTGACTTGACTTTTATGACTAGGATGGATTCCATATCCAAATAACAAAACCAAGACGGTGGAATAAAAATAAAATAAGATGTGCACAAATTGGGTACTACACGTTGAATAAGAAATTACAACCAATCTGAATGTTAGGTAGACCTAACACTAACAAATAATATAATATGTTTTATTTAATTCTTGTGCAAATGAAGGGTTTGAGATTTTTGAGTTTGATAATTACTTTTTTTGGTTTAATTTTTTATAATTACTTTGCCTGCCTGGATTTACCCTTGAATTGTAAACCTGCAGTTTTTTGTGCTGCATGCCTTGACCCATTTTCTTTAATACAATGATTTGGTTATAAAAAAAGGTTTAAGGTTAACAAAACCATGAATTGAAACTGAAATACTTTACTAGAAGAACAAGTTATAATAAAAAAGAAATATTGAATCTTAACAAAAAATAAGTTCTATCTTTATGTTTTGGTAATAAGGACTCAAATAGCACCATGATGAAGAGCCCTTCATTAACTTATATGGACATTATTGTAAGATATTTGCAACTTGACAAAATATATTCTAGGCTAAAATGCATTTTTTGTCTTTTAAGTTATTTATTTGTTTAGTTTTGGTCCTTTAAGTTTATTGTTCTCTGTTTGGTCCCCGAAGTCTCAAAATCGTTACACTTAAGTCCTTTCTGTCCATCTGACTTAGCCATTGATGATGTGTCAGTTATCTGTTGTTGTGGCACCTGTTGATGTGGCACCTGTTGACAATTATGATGTGTCACTTTAAGTTTTTATTTAGTTTCAAATAGATCCCGTGTTTTTTTGTTGAGTTCATTCAATAACACCACACAAAGGACTAAAATGAAACTAAATGACATACTTAAGGGACCAAATTGAAACATGACAGATAACATAAAATGACAAATTAGATAACAAATTAAAGAAATAATAGAAATAGAAATAAGAAACGAAAAGAGGGAATTAAAGAAGTTATAGAAATAGAAATAAGAAAGGGAAAGAAGGAAGGTGAACTCTGTTCCGGGTTTGTAAGGAGTAAGGAACGAAATAAGAAAGGAAAAGAGGGGAAAACAAAAGTGTACATTAGGGTTTCAATGTGAAAGGGTTTCAATGAAAAAAATCAACACTTAATGCTTAGGATCTTTTTTAAAGTTTGTAATTTAGAACAAGTCTGTGTTGTCCATATTTAGGATCTTTTTTGGATATGTTTTGGATCCCCCAATCTGTTTTGGACGTGTGTTGGCAGGATATGTGTGTTTATGAACACAAATTTGTGTAACTTATGTTATGGTTAAATTAGATCATTTTGTGTTTATGCTACAATTTCAATTAGATCCTTTAAGTATGGGCTCTGGTTTCAATTTGGTCCTTTCATGTTATCTGTCATATTTCAAATTTGGTCCTTTAAGAATGTCATTTAGTTCTATTTTGGTCCTTTGTGTGGTGTTATAACTGAACTCAACCAAAAATCCAAAAATTTAAAAAGCCAATAAAATATTATTTGAATTACGTAAATGAGACTACATAATTAGCTTTGCATCCAAAATGAAACGACTGAAAATAGATGATCTATTTGAAATCTTTCAACAAACTCGGAGAACCTATTTGAAACTAAATAAAAATTTAGGGGACCTATTTGAAACTAAATACAAACTTAGAGGACCAAACTGAAACAACTAAAAATAATTGCCACATTATTTTTAATTTTTTTGAGAAATTTTTTTCCTTTTGCATGTTTTAAGTAGTGTGTTTTTGGGTACTTTAGGGTTCAAAATTTTTTGGACTTTTCAAATACGTAAAGTTTGTTCCTCAATAACCGGTTTGTTGAAAGAAAATAGTAATTTTGTAATAAAATACATAAAGTGCAATGCTAAGCAGTGTTTTGGGGAACTTTATCGGTCGAAAAAATTTTAACAGTTCAAACACGCAAAGTTTGTTCCTCAGTACCCAGTTTCGTGGAAAAAAATAATTTCAAGACTAAATATGTAATGTACGATGCTAAGTAGTGTGTTTTCGGATGCTTTAGTGTTCGCAAGAAAATTCAACTATTCAAATATGCAAAATTTGTACCTCAATAGTCGGTTTGGTGCACTACAAAAAAAAGGTCATTTGCGACGGCAAAGTCCCTCGCTAAATCACCTTTTTCCCTTGCTAACAGTCATTTGCGAGGGAATTAGCGAGGGACAACTTCCCTCGCTAATTCCCTCCTCGCAAATGCGATTAGCGAGGGATTTGGGTCCCTCGCTAATTAGCGAGGGCAGTGTCCCTCGCTAGATCCCTCGCTACTGCTCAGCCACGTGGCCACGCGCCCTCGCTAATTCCCTCGCTACTGCTCAGCCACGTGGCCACGTTCCCTCGCTAATTCCCACGCTACAGCTTAACCACGTGGCCACGTTCCCTCGCTAACCCCCTCGCTAATTCCCTCGCTAATGCTCAGCTACATGGCAACCTTCCCTCGCTAACCCCCACGCTACTGCCCAACCACGTGGCCACGTTCCCTCGCTAAGCCCCTCGCTAATTCCCACGCTACTGCTCAACCTGATGAAATTTTTTTTTTATTTTATCTGCTTTTATACCTGTTTATTTTATTAATAAATAATAAAATCTAATAACATAAAATACATAAAATAGTTTAAAATAAAAATTATCCAATAACAAAATATTTGAATCAACAACACTTAATCTGAAATGTTATAACAAAATATTTAATCAACAAAACTAAAAGCTGCCACCATCAGACTCCTCAGCTTCCTCCTCAGCTTCCTCCTCAGCTTCCTCCTCATCTTCCTCTTCATCTTGCTGCTGCTCATTTTGCTTCATATTCTTAAAATACTTAAACATCAGCTCCTGCCTACGGGTCACCTTCTCATAATCTTGCTGCATCTTTCTCATCGCCTCAGAGGAGGTCCTGACCTCCTGTCGAGTGTCGTGCAGCTCCTGCTCCAGCCGCCTCATATGCTCTGTCTCCGCAGGAGTAAAAGCTGGTCGACTCCGTCTTCTGCTGCTCTCGGCCCCAGACTGACTCATACATGGAGCCATGGGCCCCGTACCATACAGGCGACCCTTAGACCAACCTATTGTCTTCTCCCAATGTTTGTTTGCCAGATCTCTCATCTCAGGAGTAAGTTGGCCAAATGAATCAGGGTTCCAGCTCCCCTGAGTTAGCTGAGTCATGAACTCATTTATTTGCTCCTGTTTTGAATAACCACAAATTAGCGCTCCATTTTGACAAATGAACATTATATAATACAAATCAATATGTATATTTACCTGGGTCATCTTGGAGCGCTCATCAACATACTCGCCAGTGCCTTTCCTCACATGGGTGGCTCTATGCAGCTCAGGAGCAGTGATAGGGCGTCCTGCCTTCTTACTCTGTAAGATGAAACACATTTTTAAAAATTGCTAACTAATTAAATAATATAAAAAACACATAGATGTGAAAAATAATTTACCATTCTAGCAGCATGCTGAGCCTTGTTGATGGACCCACCGCAGTGAAGCGAGCCACCCTTTTCCGAGTTTCTATTATTTTTGGCTTTTGCAGCAGTGTCCTTGAAAGCCTCTGAAGCCCAATGGCTCTTGAAGGCATTCCAAATCTCATCACTCGTGTAGGAAGGCTTCTTATCTTTACAGCGGAGCTTATAAAGCAAATCAGAAATTTGAGCGCCCATCCTTCTGAAAAAAATTCTCCGCACATTGTCATCGTCTTCTGTGTCCCAAGTTACTTTGGTCTGTATTATATTAAACGTTATTAAACATAAAATTTAAACAAACAATATAAGTAATGACAAAATAATTAACACTTACCCTAAAGAAGTCTAGCAGATCATTTCTTTCATCTTCTTCGACATTGCTCCACTTTTTATGGAACGTTTGAAAATATCGTTTGCGGATGACATGAGTGATGTTTGATGAAGCTACCTTTGCAGGAAGAAGCCTGCATATTGAAAGATATATCAAACAATTATCAAATATATATAAGTCGTTGCATAATTAACTTTAAAAAAACAAACAATATAATACTTACGCGTTACCACTGCTATAAATGACTTTGAGTCTGATACCATTAATAACAATCACCTCCACTCTCTCGTCATCAGTGGATGAATCAGCATCAACATTACCCCCACCAACATCATGTACATCATGCTGAATATCATCCTGGGGATCTGGTGTAGGCATAGATAACCCAGCTGATGGGCCTATATGTCCAGATGATGAGCCTATATGCCCAGGTGGTGCGCCAAACCCAGCTGCTGCGCCATACCCAGCTGGTGCGCCATACCCAGCTGGTGCGCCAAACCCAGCTGCTGCGCCATACCCAGCTGCTGCGCCATACCCAGCTGCTGCGCCATAGCCAGCTGTTGGGCCCGTATAATGCCCATGAGATGGTAAATGAAACCATCCAGGGCCAGATGGAGCCGAAGGTTGTGGGGCAGTAGATGGTGGGCCCACAAACGAATTATGGCTCCTCATATTCCCAATATTAAGTTCCACCTCACGATTACGCCTCCTCCTAGGAGGTTCATCGGTCATAGTCTTCTTCCCTTTATTAGGACGTCTCGGTGGTGGGTCAGAACCTCCTCCTGGATCCATATCTATTAAAAAATAGAAAGAAAATGTGATAAAGAACAATATTGATATATTAATTTAAAGACAACATAATGAGTCATAAAGAACAATATTGATATATTAATGATTCTAATAAATTTAAAGACAACATAAGTAGACAACATATATAAGATTAATCATATACAACTAGGAGTCATCATCACATAAGGAGTCAATCGGTTCAAATTCATATTTCTCTTATTCATCTTCATTAATCTCTTCATCATCTTCATATTCATTCTGTTCTTCATCTTCATTCTGTTCTTCATCTTCATCAACTTCTTCAACTAGGTGTCTATCATCACATAAGGAGTCAATCGGTTCAAATTCAAGCACCTCATCTACTCCCGAAATTTCATCCACCTGATAAGGAACCTCATCCTCCGCATCAGTGCCTTCAATGTGACCCCGTGGTTTTGTCTTAATTGCAACACACCATCCTCTCTGAGTTGATGGATATGGAACATAATACGGATCATAAAGTTTATACCTTCCATTCATTCGAATGTCCACGGTATTACATTTTGGATTCAATTTCATTCCTCTAACAGATGGATCAAACCATCTACAGAAAAACAAAACTATTATCTTTTCATAGTCTAACCGTGGGTATTAAAGTTCATATATGCGTTCGATCACACCGTAGAAGTCATTTTCACCTCCTCCTGTTTCACCTTTAACATATACCCCACTATTAATTGTTTTTTTTCCTCACTCCATGATTGGGTGTCAAATTTGTAACCATTAACTAGGTACGTGTGCCACTCGGTCACCTCAAGAAAAGGACCATTGGCTAAGTTCCTCAAGTGTCGGATTTGGGGAGTTGGTTCTGCTTCATAAACCTAAGTAAACCACATATGGAAAAAATAAGTTATGTCTCATATTTACTTTAAAGAATTATTCAACGCCTTGGGGATTTGGTTACTTACTCTAGCCTTAAACCAGGATGGAAAACTTTCATGTATACGAATAGAAGATTCTTCAACGCCTATACCCTCAATTCGTAAGAATGCACTGAAAAAGAAATATTATTACTCTTTAGATTGAAAGTTGATCAAATTATTATTTAACTTCATACAGTATAGATTAACTGAATTGGAGCATACTTACTCAAGATATGGTTTAACTTCAGTGCAATTGATCAAGACATGAACATGTGCTGATTTATGCTCTTTATCTGATAAGTAATTGGTTGACTTCTTACCCGAAGGGCGACCGGGTTTGATAAACACAGATAAAGTGAGCGGGTGTCTTTCTTCTTCAATCTCCACTTCGTTTCTATTATTTGCTGACAACATAAAGTTGTTGAAATAATGTGAACAAAAATAAATTGTTTCACGGTGTAGGTAAGCTGTGCAGATCGATCCTTCAACTCTAGCTTTATTCTTCACCGATCGTTTATAATCACCCATTAATCTATTTGTTGAAAGAAAAATACTTCATTAAACTAATAATCATACTAATTAAGATAATTTTAAAAAAATGTTGAAATAGATAATTACCTCTCAAATGGATACATCCACCTATAATGAACTGGTCCACCAAGCCTTGCTTCATACGCAAGGTGAACCGGTAAATGCTCCATGGAATCAAAGAAACCGGGAGGAAATATTCTCTCCAACTTACAAATAATGAAAGGAATATTCTGCTCCATCTTAATAAGATCATCCCTTCTCAATGTTGAAGAGCACATATTTTTAAAATATTGACTCACTTCAATAAGTGGTTCCAAAACACACTTTGGTAATGAATTAAAAGCAATTGGAAGCAAACACTCCATGAATACATGACAATCATGACTTTTCATCGCATACATCTTTCCGGTGTTCACATCGGCACATCTTGCAAGGTTAGAAGAATAACTATCTGGCATCCTCAATTCTTTCAACCATCGACAAACATTTTTCGCTTCATCTGGTGTTAGACAGTATTTGGCTTTGGGTTTTAACATCTTCCCATTAGGCATTTCCACCAAATTCAAATCAGATCGATGTTTGCTACAATAAAGAGCAGAATCCAATCTAGCCTTATTATTGTCTTTGGTTTTATCTTTCACATTCATCACAGTGAAAAATATGTTGTCAAAGAAATTCTTCTCGATGTGCATAACATCAAGATTGTGCCTCAACAAATTATCTTTCCAATATGGGAGATTCCAAAATATGCTTTTTTTTGTCCAATTGTGCCACCGTCCATAACCATCCACCCGGGTGAGCTCCCCTACCTCTGTGGCTTCTGGAAAATCCATAACTCTGCTCCAGATTTCACCTGATGTCAACAAAGGCGGTGGTCCATCTGTTTCAACTGCCCCTTTCCTGAAGGCCTTCTTGTTCTTTCTAAATTTATGATCTTGCGGTAAGAATCTACGATGCGAGTCAAACCAAGAACTCTTGCCCCCGTACTTTAGCGTAAACGCCTTTGTGTGTTCCATGCAGTGCGGACATGCATATTTACCGTGAGTCCCCCAACCAGACAACATACCATAAGTAGGAAAGTCGTTAATTGTCCACATCAATGCAGCTCTCATCATAAAATTTTTCTTTCGTGCTGCATCATATGTCAAAACACCCCCCCACAATCTCTTAAGATCATCAATCAGAGGTTCCAAAAAGATATCAATGTTAGCTTTTGGATTGGATGGACCAGGTATCAAACAAGTCAAAAACATATACGGTTTAGTCATGCACATCTCAGGAGGAAGATTGTAAGGGGTAACAATGACTGGCCAACAAGAGTAGGGTGACGCCGATGCTTGGATATATGGAGTAAACCCATCAGAGCACAAACCAAGCCGAACATTCCGTGGGTCTGAGGCAAAATCTGAATGCACTTGATCAAAGTGCTTCCACGCTTCACCGTCGGATGGGTGGCGTAAAATGTCGTCCGAGGTACGCCTATTGTCATAATGCCAAGTCATTTTCTGTGCAATTTCGGCCGATGCAAACATTCTTTGCAACCTTGGAACTATAGGCAAATAGAACATCGACTTTACAGGGATAGGTTTATAATTACGTTTTGCCCCTTTACGATCATGATACCTTGGGCTTCCACAGAATTTGCATTCAAGTAGCTCACCATCATTTTACCAAATTCGTTGTTGTAAAACAACATGTGCCCTTTCTCACAACAATCAATCTTCTTAAATTTCAATCCCAGCTTCGAAACTAACATTTTTGCTTCATAATAACTTTTTGGCAAATTATCCTTATTAGGTGTTGCTTCCAACATCATTTTAGTCACATAGTCTAAACCCACCTCAGAAATATTACTCATGGACTTGAGAGCTAAAAGTTTCACACACATAGATAATTTTGAATGTGGCGAGCCTTCAAACAACGGTGTGTTTGAATCTCTTAACAAATTATAAAAAATTTGTGCTTCTTCATTTGGAAGTTCATCATTATCATCATATTGAGGCTCATCAAATGGCACATTCACCCTGAGACCATCGCAAATCATGTTTTGCATCGACTCAAAAATTTCATTACGTGGAACACCAACACCAGAACTGCTTGAAGCCCCTATCTCAAAATTTTGAAATTGTTGTTCTCCATGGTCTACCCAAATCCAATAATTAGGCCTAAACCCCCAATGATACAAGTGATCCCTGATTTCATCATCGGTCATAATAGGTTCACCGTCGCATTTTAAGCATGGACATCTAACCCCTTTTTCCTGTTGAGCCAATTCATGTCGCCACGCTACCACAAGAAACTGTTCAACCCCAATTACAAAAGATTCCTTTAAACCCGCTCTTCTCGGATATAACCGATCATACACCCAATCACGATTAAATTCATACAAATTCATCTACACGTATTTAAGAAAACGTGTTAGATAACATTCCCAATAATATTTCAAGTTAGTGGCATCAATATGATCTCAGTGGAGATGATTTCGAGCCGAATATGGGGGTTAAGGACAGCACAAAACCCTTTTCCATCCAAGTAGTGAAGGAAGTTATTTCATATAACTCCCAACCTTACCGTTGTTAGTATCGTCTCGCAATTATCTCAATGGAGATGATTTCGAGCAAAATATGGGGGTTAGGATGTCCCTCACCCTTTTCCATCAACAACACACAGTCATCTAACCTAGGGTTCATCAAAACAATAATTAAATATTTTTCAATTAAACTAACCGTTATGAGATTGACGTCTGGTGCGGTTGTTCGGTGACGATGCGCACTCTGGTGCGGTTCTTAAACTCCAAACACCAACGATGTCAATCCTAAATCAATCAAAAAACATAAATCAAAACAAATTTAAAAAATCAATATCAAAAAAATATCATAAAAAAAATGTCAAAACCTACAAAAGGGAGAGGGCAGAAATTCGTGGTGGTGGTGGCGGCGGTGGTGGTGGCGGCGGTGCACAGTTCAGGTTCGCAGGTGAGAGAGAGAGAGAGGCTGAGAGAGAGACAGCAGAAAGTAGGTGCTGGTGGTGGTGGGTGGTTGTGACGGTGGTGGTGGGTGGTTGTTGGCCGTAGGTGAGAGAGAGAGGCGGAGAGAGAGAGGGCGAGATGGCGGAGAGGAGCTGTCGTAGGTAGGTGAGGATGGTGGTGGTGGTTGTGAGGGTGGTGGCGTTGGCGGCGTTGGCGGCGTTTGGGTGGCCGTAGGAAGAGAGAGAGGCGGAGAGAGAGACGGTGAGGAGGCGAAGAGAGAGCCGGAGTGAGGAGGTGACGGAGAGAGGAGGTCGTAGGTAGGTGATGGTGGTGGTGCGGTGGCCGTCGTAGGTGAGAGAGAGAGAGAGGCGGAGAGAGAGAGGCGGAGAGAGAGATGCGGTGAGAGAGAGGAGAAGAGAGAAATGAGGGTTTCTGTTCTGAGATTCAGTTTTGGAAATTAATTTGACATTAGCGACGGCATTAGCGACGGCATGGGCCGTCGCTAACCGTTACGAACATTTCCACGCGGTTCCACGCGTTGAACGGTCAAAAAATATTTGCGAGGGACACTATAGCCGTCGCTAATTTTTCCCGCCCAGGCCATTAGCGACGGCCTGGCCGTCGCTATTGCTAAAATTTCCGTCGCTAATGCTTAAAAAAATTCGACAGCTCTATGCCCTCGCTAATGCCGTCGCTAATATCAGTTTTTGCGAGGGACATAAAGTCCCTCTCTAATTCCGTCGCTAAAGGCAACATTTTTTGTAGTGGTGGAAGAAAAAAAATATAATTTCGTGACAAAATACGTAAAGTGTGATGCTAAACAACGTGTTTTGGGGTACTTTAGTGTTCGGAAAAAAATTAACCGTTCAAATACTCAAATTTCATTCCTCAATAACCGATTTGTTGAAACAAATAATAATTTCGTGACAAATACGTAAAGTGTGATGCTAAACAGTGTATTTTGGGAGTACTTTAGTGTTCACAAAAATTTTAACTGTTCAAATACTCAAAGTTCGTTACACAATAACTGATTTAGTAAAAAAAAAGTAATTCTGTGACACAAACCCGTGCAACTCACCCTTTTAGTGATTCCACCTCTTTAAAAAATTAATTTCTCTTTATATTTTTTAGGACCATATTTTTCTGAATCTTTAAAAAAATAATTTGTTTTTATACTTCTTATTCTTATCTTTTTGAACTCGAAATATTTATTAAATTCATTTAGTTCGGTCACTACCAATTCATTTATTGAATTCCTTTCTTCTTAATATCTATGGATAGCCAACTTCTATTTTATAATCTTCATATTTAATTTATAGTTATAATTTAATTTTTATTCACAGATATTAGACTATATATTTTATAAACTAATACCATTACTATCTATTATGTGTATAGAACAATGCGCCTTATATCTATACACACTCTATTTTAATTTTTAAGTTTGCAATTACATTTTTTTACTATGCACTTTTTCTTAATTCATACTTACCTTCAATTTAAACAAGACTTTTTCATGTTGCAATTTTAGAAACAAACTTTACCCAAAAACAATCTTATATTAACTAGATTTTTTACCCCGTGCAACGCACGGGTCAATGTGCTAGTAAGCTTCCAATTTTCTCTCATCTTAAGATGTCTCCCTCAGACGGCTTGAACTTTTCTATAACTAACAAGTAGGATAGTCATGCATATACACGGGTGCTGTCGTGTTCTTTTTATGAATAAACTTAGACAGTATTTAAATAGTCTGAGTATTACCCCGTGAAAATAAAGATAAATTTAAAGTAGACAAAAAGGAGTTTCAAATAAAAAATAGATAAATATTAAAATCTAAAAATGTAAAAGTATCATTTAAAAACAATCTGTGTATTTATCCTGTGTTTTTTATATATCAATGCAGTGTTTTTTTATATATCATTGTTGTTACCTCGTGTTTTTTTTATATATCTGTACCACCCCGATATTTCTAGCTTGTAGAAATACTAAAGCGCACCACTTGGCATACATCAGAGTAACTTCCTGTTATTGAATATTGAACACAACTAAAAACTTCCGATAAATAATTATCAAGTGGTTCCATGAACCTCATTAAACTTAACAAAGTACTTAAGTCTCATGACTTAAAACTTATACAATCCTGGTGTTCAATACCCAAAACATAAGTAGCGGAAACAATTTACAACTGTTATCAATAATAGTTATGCAATCGATAGTACAAAGACAACAAAAGGGAAAAGGCATAATCTTAAAACTGATTTCTTCGATAACTCCATGAGTCAGCTCGGCTAATTATGCTTCTTCGCCTTTGCTTTCCCCTGTTTCTCTGTAAAAACCACAATAATAAAGGGTGAGATAAACATTATCTCAGTGAGTCCTATCGAGACCCCTTACTAACTCTAGCGGTTCATTATGCTTTGTACTTTGAACATCATGGCCCTAATAAGCGACCATGTGGACATATCTTTCTTTATTCCGTCTTGTAGCCCTAATAAGCGACTACATTTCATGTCTTATCTTTCCTTTAACTTAGCACAACACCTCGAGCCTACCTTATTCGGTTATTTCTTTGGCTTTTGGTGAACCCAATCCACTAACCACTAATTAGCGGGCAAACCTCTTGGGGCCTAGGTTTTGGGGCTCATGACTTCCCCTCCCCTAGTATGCTAATCCTTAGGGTCGTCACCCTTGATATACATATATTATTTTATGTATGCCATCCTTCCTTTCCTCAAGGGAAAGTAACTTGACTTGTTATTACATGAATTGAAACTTACATGACTTGTATGGACTTATAGTCATTTATCTTAACTTGACTTGTGTACACTCGCGCTTACTAATGTACGGTTTTTTCATAACTTTCACAACTTAAGAAAATTTCATCTCAAGACATTCAAGTGTAACAATCATTGAGTAACATTGGGGAAGTGATTAGAAGGAACTTGGAATCATTTGGAATGGACTAAAGTGTATTTTGAAATAGGGTGACAGAAGCTTTCGCATGGTCCGTGCGTATAGACGCACGACCCGTGCGCGTTTTATAAATTTTTTTATACAAAGTTACAGAACTTGGCGCACGGTCCGTGCGTGAAGACGCACGAACCGTGCGCATTTTATCTCATTGCACACAGTATCAGAAGGTGGCACACGGTCCGTGCGCGTGGGCACCCGACCCGTGCGTCCCTATCAGTTTTCCAGAAAATAGGTTTTCGTGCAATTTTCCATTCCGTTTCGATTCCAATGTCCGTTCCGATCGATACCAAATTCTTACATGCACACAAAACAGCACATAGCATCAAACACATTCAGTCCAGCAATCTCATTCAATCATTCAATCATGAACATAAACACATGCATTTTCCATAAGTTCGAAATACGGTTTTTGACTCGAAATTTATGAAACGAAAACCAAAACGACTCGATTCAGAACACATGCAATCACATATTCGAAAAAAAAATCCTTAAGCGAGTATAGAACTCACCTCTTGCGATGAAAATCGCACACAATAGCAACGACAACTAGACTTTAACTAACGAAAAGCGTAATCTCACGAACCGGATCCTTTCTTCCAACCCTTCAAACTCGAAGCCACAACCTTGCATAACAGAGTTTCTACCCTCGAATCCCTTGGTCAACTGAAATGTGTGTGTTTGAAACCCTTGAAACCTCATTTCAACTCAAGGTGCACAAGAAGACATGGATTGACTCAAAACTTCCTTCTTTCACCCTCAAACTCGATTTCAATGGAGAAGATGAATTTGTGTTTGAGCTTGGTTCAGTTGGTGTTCTTAGTATCAGTAGAAAGAGGAGGAAAATGTGGAACAATGATGTTTAAAGTACTCACATGCATTCAGATTTGGCTGAGATCCTTCCTCTCCTCTCCCTTCTCACTCTCGCCCTTTTCTCCTCTCTTTAGTTTCCTGTTTCAGCAAAGTTGTGAGATATGAGTTATGAGTGTGTGTGTGTGTTCCTGTTTGTGTTTGGCAACTTAGTAAATGAATGGGTGAGATTACCTCCAGCTGTTGGGAGTGAGTGGGAGGGTTTAATGACTCAGCCGAGGGTTCATTTAAACATGGTGAAAAGACCACCTTACCCTTGGTTTCCATTTCCCACTTAAACTAATTCTAATCAAATAATCAAACAGTAATTCTTATGATCAATATAGTTAAACAAACAACACACAATTTATTTATTTAACCCATGGCAATCATCTCATAATTAATCAATTATGCTAATTAATTAAACATGACATCTTGCTAATTTCAATAAATGAAATTAGCTAAATTGGGGATGTTACAATATCAATGCAACTATCCCGTGTATTTATATATATCATTGTAGTTATTCCCGTGTTTTTTTATATATCAGTGTAGTTATCCCGTATTCTTTTATGTATCAATGCAGTTATCTCATAGTTTCAATTGATTATTTAAGTTGAATAGTAGATAGTAAAAGATAGATAGTAGATTATCAATAAGAAATATGTATCCCGTGTTTTTTTATATATCAGTGACAGTTATTTGTCCTTTTTTAGGTATTAGTGACAAATATTTGTCACGTGTTTTTTAAATATTAATCAGTTTAAATAGTCATTAAGCCTTCTTGTTTTTTTAGATAATAGATTTATAGAGTAGTCTTCAAAAATTATAATTATCAATGGCAAATATTAATTCCGTGTTTTTTTATATATCAATACTGCAGTTATCCCGTGTTTTTTTTATATATCAGAGCAGTTATCTCGTAGTTTCAATTGATTATTTTAGCTGATTAGTAGATTATAGTAGATAGTAAAAGTTAGATAGCAGATTATCAATAAGAAATATTTGTTTTAAATATTAAATTAGTAGTTTAAATAGTCATTAAGTCTTATAGTAGTCTTCAAAATTTTTAATTATCAATGACAAATATTAATCTCCTGTTTTTTTATATATCACTACTGCAGTTATCCCATTTTTTTTATATATCAATGCAGTAGTTTCAGTTGATTATTTTAGTTGATTAGTAGATTACAGTAGATAGTAAAAGAGAGATAGTAGATTATCAATAAGAAATATTTATTTTAAATATTAATCAGTAGTTTAAATAGTCATTAAATCTTCTTGTTTTTTAGATAGTAGGTTTATTGTAGTCTTCAAAAAAATTAATTATCAATGAAAAATATTAATCCTTTGTTTTTTTATATATAAGTGCAGTTATCCCGTGTTTTTTATATATCATTATAGTTATCTTATAGTTTCAATTGATTATTTTAGATTTTTAGTTGATTAGTAGATTATAGTAGATAGTTGTAACATCCCAAGTTTAAAGTCGACCTTACAAACTCGGAATATTACTTTTTAGTCTTTCAGAGATGCACTATCAAGAGTTGGATAAACTAAAATCGTTAAAACGAATAAACATAACGACTGAAATGATCATTTTATAATCAAAATACAATTTGATACATAGAGAAATATAGTTTGATCATCATAATCAGTCAACCGGTACATAAACATCCAACAAGTGCATTTCCTAATGTCTAACTCGGTTCATAATTAACCGAACTTGAAATCATAACTGAACATCAAATACTATTAGCAAAAACATTGCTAATCTCCTCATCATGATGACCCTCAAGCATTAGGGCCCTTGAACCTGAATTGTAACCTCTTGTTACCTTCATCTGTGAATCTGAAATCAACAAAACATGAGGGCTGAGATACTATCTCAGTGAGTTCTATCGTGCCCCCTTACCATAATACACTCTTGATTCATTTTTAATTATTAAGCCTAGGATGCATCCCTCATAACGTGATAGGCTTACATAATATAAACGATATCCCGTACACGATGAGGGAACCCGACACTCGCCAAACAAACGAGTAAAAAGCCCATGAAGGCCTTGGGAGGAGCCCATGTCACTCACCCCAAGTACATCCCTAATTCTTTAATCAATTTGTAACTACCCTTACATATGGGCTAATATAGTCATCTCTCGCGTATTTTGCAAAACCTACAATTTCGATCAACCACAACAAACCCATGCAGACAAGTTATTTTGAAACAATTCAAGCATTTCAACAAACAACCTATGTGCAGAAATTTCAGCAACATGCCTATTCTTTGACGAATTGTTTAACACATCAAACGATAACGAAAAATGACAAACGACCACTCATTGGAAAGCTTAGAATGTCTAGTTTCTGAAAAATATTTTTAATTTCCAAAATTTTGAGCCATTTGATACAGTTTAGCAAAACAAACTCTTGTTTCAAAACAGGACAGAATCTGTACCCTAACTTGTAAAACGTTTTCAGATACCACAACTCAGTCAAATAACATGAAATTTAGGTTCAAACTGAAGCAAATTGAGTTTAGTTTACAATGAGACTGAGATCATTCAAAACGGAGTCCTATCGAACCCATTATGAGCAAAATACCGAACCTATACCCAAAACAGTTCTAGATTTTTGACCCAACTTACAACCAGAATTTCTCCAACCATACTTACCCAAAATCAGTCAAACCAGTGCCTAAGTTGTAAAAAATCGTGTCTAGTTTCCAACAAGACAAACCCTATAAAATTTGGACACACAGGGAAAGCACAATCACAGAATTACTGAACCTATGTCGAAACGGGTTTATCAAACTTTTAGCATAGTAAACACACTTGTTATTGCTACATCCTCAATTAAAGAAAAGATTTGAAGAACTCACCGTTCCAAGCGAAATTACTAGAAGAAGTTGACAATGCAAGCTCACAAACTCCAAACCCTCCTAGAACACTTCTTCTTCTACCTCAAAGTTTTCCCCAAATTGTTAGTTGAGCTCCAAACTCCCAAGGGAAGTGAAATTCGACCTCCAAGTAATTCCTATACACTACAAAAAATGTTGCCTTTAGCGACGGAATTAGAGAGGGACTTTATGTCCCTCGCAAAAACTGATATTAGCGACGGCATTAGCGAGGGGATAGAGCTGTCGAATTTTTTAAGCATTAGCGACGGAAATTTTAGCAATAGCGACGGCCAGGCCGTCGCTAATGTCCTAGGCGGGAAAAATTAGCGACGGCTATAGTGTCCCTCGCAAAGGTTTTTTGACCGTTCAACGCGTGGCACCGCGTGGAAATGTTTGTAACGGTTAGCGACCGCCCATGCCGTCGCTAATGCCGTCGCTAATCTCAAATTAATTTCCAAATCTGAATCTCAGAACAGAACCCCTCATTTCTCTCTTCTCCTCTCTCTCTCCGCCTCTCCGCCTCTCTCTCTCTCCGCCTCTCTCTCTCCGCCTCTCTCTCTCACCTACGACGGCCACCCCACCACCACCATCACGTACCTACGACCTCCTCTCTCCGTCACCTCCTCACTCCGGCTCTCTCTCTTCGCCTCCTCACCGTCTCTCTCTCCGCCTCTCTCTCTTCCTACGGCCACCCAAACGCCGCCAAGGCCACCACCCTCACAACCACCACCACCATCCTCACCTACCTACGACAGCTCCTCTCCGCCATCTCGCCCTCTCTCTCTCCGCCTCTCTCTCTCACCTACGGCCAACAACCACCCACCACCACCGTCACAACCACCCACCACCACCACCACCTACTTTCTGTCTGTCTCTCTCTCAGCCTCTCTCTCTCTCACCTACGAACCTGAACTGTGCACCGCCGCCGCCACCACCACCACGAATTTCTGCCCTCTCCCTTTTGTAGGTTTTGATTTTTTTTTATGATATTTTTTTGATATTGATTTTTTAAATTTGTTTTGATTTATGTTTTTTGATTGATTTAGGATTGACATCGTTGGTGTTTGGAGTTTAAGAACCGCACCAGAGTGCGCATCGTCACCGAACAACCGCACCAGACGTCAATTTCATAACGGTTAGTTTAATTGAAAAATATTTAATTATTGTTTTGATGAACCCTAGGTTAGATGACTGTGTGTTGTTGATGGAAAAGGGTGAGGGACATCCTAACCCCCATATTTTGCTCGAAATCATCTCCATTGAGATAATTGCGAGACGATACTAACAACGGTAAGGTTGGGAGTTATATGAAATAACTTCCTTCACTACTTGGATGGAAAAGGGTTTTGTGCTGTCCTTAACCCCCATATTCGGCTCGAAATCATCTCCACTGAGATCATATTGATGCCACTAACTTGAAATATTATTGGGAATGTTATCTAACACGTTTTCTTAAATACGTGTAGATGAATTTGTATGAATGTAATCGTGATTGGGTGTATGATCGGTTATATCCGAGAAGAGCGGGTTTAAAGGAATCTTTTGTAATTGGGGTTGAACAGTTTTTTGTGGTAGCGTGGCGACATGAATTGGCTCAACAGGAAAAAGGGGTTAGATGTCCATGCTTAAAATGCGACGGTGAACCTATTATGACCGATGATGAAATCAGGGATCACTTGTATCATTGGGGGTTTAGGCCTAATTATTGGATTTGGGTAGACCATGGAGAACAACAATTTCAAAATTTTGAGATAGGGGCTTCAAGCAGTTCTGGTGTTGGTGTTCCACGTAATGAAATTTTTGAGTCGATGCAAAACATGATTTGCGATGGTCTCAGGGTGAATGTGCCATTTGATGAGCCTCAATATGATGATAATGATGAACTTCCAAATGAAGAAGCACAAATTTTCTATAATTTGTTAAGAGATTCAAAAACATCGTTGTTTGAAGGCTCGCCACATTCAAAATTATCTATGTGTGGGAAACTTTTAGCTCTCAAGTCCATGAGTAATATTTCTGAGGTGGGTTTAGACTATGTGACTGAAATGATGTTGGAAGCAACACCTAATAAGGATAATTTGCCAAAAAGTTATTATGAAGCAAAGATGTTAGTTTCAAAGCTGGGATTGAAATTTAAGAAGATTGATTGTTGTGAGAAAGGGCACATGTTGTTTTACAACAACGAATTTGGTAAAAATGATGGTGAGCTACTTGAATGCAAATTCTGTGGAAGACCAAGGTATCATGATCGTAAAGGGGCAAAACGTAATTATAAACCTATCCCTGTAAAGTCGATGTTCTATTTGCCTATAGTTCCAAGGTTGCAAAGAATGTTTGCATCGACCGAAATTGCGCAGAAAATGACTTGGCATTATGACAATAGGCGTACCTCGGACGACATTTTACGCCACCCATCCGACGGTGAAGCGTGGAAGCACTTTGATCAAGTGCATTCAGATTTTGCCTCAGACCCACGGAATGTTCGGCTTGGTTTGTGCTCTGATGGGTTTACTCCATATATCCAAGCATCGGCGTCACCCTACTCTTGTTGGCCAGTCATTGTTACCCCTTACAATCTTCCTCCTGAGATGTGCATGACTAAACCGTATATGTTTTTGACTTGTTTGATACCTGGTCCATCCAATCCAAAAGCTAACATTGATATCTTTTTGGAACCTCTGATTGATGATCTTAAGAGATTGTGGGGGGGTGTTTTGACATATGATGCAGCACGAAAGAAAAATTTTATGATGAGAGCTGCATTGATGTGGACAATTAACGACTTTCCTGCTTATGGTATGTTGTCTGGTTGGGGGACTCACGGTAAATATGCATGTCCGCACTGCATGGAACTCACGGTAAATATGCGATGAAAAGTCATGATTGTCATGTATTCATGGAGTGTTTGCTTCCAATTGCTTTTAATTCATTACCAAAGTGTGTTTTGGAACCACTTATTGAAGTGAGTCAATATTTTAAAAATATGTGCTCTTCAACATTGAGAAGGGATGATCTTATTAAGATGGAGCAGAATATTCCTTTCATTATTTGTAAGTTGGAGAGAATATTTCCTCCCGGTTTCTTTGATTCCATGGAGCATTTACCGGTTCACCTTGCGTATGAAGCAAGGCTTGGTGGACCAGTTCATTATAGGTGGATGTATCCATTTGAGAGGTAATTATCTATTTCAACATTTTTTTAAAATTATCTTAATTAGTATGATTATTAGTTTAATGAAGTATTTTTCTTTCAACAAATAGATTAATGGGTGATTATAAACGATCGGTGAAGAATAAAGCTAGAGTTGAAGGATCGATCTGCACAGCTTACCTACACCGTGAAACAATTTTTTTTTGTTCACATTATTTCAACAACTTTATGTTGTCAGCAAATAATAGAAACGAAGTGGAGATTGAAGAAGAAAGACACCCGCTCACTTTATCTGTGTTTATCAAACCCGGTCGCCCTTCGGGTAAGAAGTCAACCAATTACTTATCAGATAAAGAGCATAAATCAGCACATGTTCATGTCTTGATCAATTGCACTGAAGTTAAACCATATCTTGAGTAAGTATGCTCCAATTCAGTTAATCTATACTGTATGAAGTTAAATAATAATTTGATCAACTTTCAATCTAAAGAGTAATAATATTTCTTTTTCAGTGCATTCTTACGAATTGAGGGTATAGGCGTTGAAGAATCTTCTATTCGTATACATGAAAGTTTTCCATCCTGGTTTAAGGCTAGAGTAAGTAACCAAATCCCCAATGCGCTGAATAATTCTTTAAAGTAAATATGAGACATAACTTATTTTTTCCATATGTGGTTTACTTAGGTTTATGAAGCAGAACCAACTCCCCAAATCCGACACTTGAGGAACTTAGCCAATGGTCCTTTTCTTGAGGTGACCGAGTGGCACACGTACCTAGTTAATGGTTACAAATTTGACACCCAATCATGGAGTGAGGGAAAAAAAACAATTAATAGTGGGGTATATGTTAAAGGTGAAACAGGAGGAGGTGAAAATGACTTCTACGGTGTGATCGAACGCATATATGAACTTGAATACCCACGGTTAGACTATGAAAAGAGAATAGTTTTGTTTTTCTGTAGATGGTTTGATCCATCTGTTAGAGGAATGAAATTGAATCCAAAATGTAATACCGTGGACATTCGAATGAATGGAAGGTATAAACTTTATGATCCGTTTATCATGGCAGAAAATGTGAGGCAGGTGTATTATGTTCCATATCCATCAACTCAGAGAGGATGGTGTGTTGCAATTAAGACAAAACCACGGGGTCACATTGAAGGCACTGATGCGGAGGATGAGGTTCCTTATCAGGTGGATGAAATTTCAGGAGTAGATGAGGTGCTTGAATTTGAACCGATTGACTCCTTATGTGATGATCGACACCTAGTTGAAGAAGTTGATGAAGATGAAGAACAGAATGAAGATGAAGAACAGAATGAATATGAAGATGATGAAGAGAATGAAGATGAATAAGAGAAATATGAATTTGAACCGATTGACTCCTTATGTGATGATGACTCCTAGTTGTATATGATTAATCTTATATATGTTGTCTACTTATGTTGACTCCGTATGTTGTCTTTAAATTTAATAGAATCATTAATATATCAATATTGTTCTTTATGACTCATTATGTTGTCTTTAAATTAATATATCAATATTGTTCTTTATCACATTTCGTTTCTTTTTTTTAATAGATATGGATCCAGGAGGAGGTTCTGACCCACCACCGAGACGTCTTAATAAAGGGAAGAAGACTATGACCGATGAACCTCCTAGGAGGAGGCGTAATCGTGAGGTGGAACTTAATATTGGGAATATGAGGAGCCATAATTCGTTTGTGGGCCCACCATCTACTGCCCCACAACCTTCGCCTCCATCTGGCCCTGGATGGTTTCATTTACCATCTGATGGCAATTATACGGGCCCAACAGCTGGGTATGGCGCAGCAGCTGGGTATGGCGCAGCAGCTGGGTATGGCGCAGCAGCTGGGTTTGGCGCACCAGCTGGGTATGGCGCATCAGCTGGGTATGGCGCACCAGCTGGGTATGGCGCACCAGCTGGGTATGGCGCACCAGCTGGGTTTGGCGCACCACCTGGGCATATAGGCTCATCATCTGGACATATAGGCCCATCAGCTGGGTTATCTATGCCTACACCAGATCCCAGGATGATATTCAACATGATGTACATGATGTTGGTGGGGGTAATGTTGATGCTGATTCATCCACTGATGACGAGAGAGTGGAGGTGATTGTTATTAATGGTATCAGACTCAAAGTCATTTATAGCAGTGGTAACGCGTAAGTATTATATTGTTTGTTTTTTTAAAGTTAATTATGCAACGACTTATATATATTTGATAATTGTTTGATATATCTTTCAATATGCAGGCTTCTTCCTGCAAAGGTAGCTTCATCAAACATCACTCATGTCATCCGCAAACGATATTTTCAAACGTTCCATAAAAAGTGGAGCGATGTCGAAGAAGATGAAAGAAATGATCTGCTAGACTTCTTTAGGGTAAGTGTTAATTATTTTGTCATTACTTATAATTGTTTGTTTAAATTTTATGTTTAATAACGTTTAATATAATGCAGACCAAGGTAACTTGGGACACAGAAGACGATGACAATGTGCGGAGAATTTTTTTCAGAAGGATGGGCGCTCAAATTTCTGATTTGCTTTATAAGCTCCGCTGTAAAGATAAGAAGCCTTCCTACATGAGTGATGAGATTTGGAATGCCTTCAAGAGCCATTGGGCTTCACAGGCTTTCAAGGATGCTGCTGCAAAAGCCAAAAATAATAGAAACTCGGAAAAGGGTGGCTCGCTTCACTGCGGTGGGTCCATCAACCAGGCTCAGCATGCTGCTAGAATGGTAAATTATTTTTCAAATCTATGTGTTTTTTATATTATTTAATTAGTTAGCAATTTTTAAAAATGTGTTTCATCTTACAGAGTAAGAAGGCAGGACGCCCTATCACTGCTCCTGAGCTACATAGAGCCACCCATGTGAGGAAAGGCACTGGCGAGTATGTTGATGAGCGCTCCAAGATGACCCAGGTAAATATACATATTGATTTGTATTATATAATGTTCATTTGTCAAAATGGAGCGCTAATTTGTGGTTATTCAAAACAGGAGCAAATAAATGAGTTCATGACTCAGCTAACTCAGGGGAGCTGGAACCCTGATTCATTTGGCCAACTTACTCCTGAGATGAGAGATCTGGCAAACAAACATTGGGAGAAGACAGTAGGTTGGTCTAAGGGTCGCCTGTATGGTACGGGGCCCATGGCTCCATGTATGAGTCAGTCTGGGGCCGAGAGCAGCAGAAGACGGAGTCGACCAGCTTATACTCCTGCGGAGACAGAGCATATTAGGCGGCTGGAGCAGGAGCTGTACGAGACTCGACAGGAGGTCAGGACCTCCTCTGAGGCGATGAGAAAGATGCAGCAAGATTACGAGAAGGTGACCCGTAGGCAGGAGCTGATGTTTAAGTATTTTAAGAATATGCAGCAAGATGAGCAGCAGCAAGATGAAGAGGAAGATGAGGAGGAAGCTGAGGAGGAAGCTGAGGAGTCTGATGGTGGCAGCTTTTAGTTTTGTTGATTAAATATTTTGTTATAACATATCAGATTAAGTGTTGTTGATTCAAAATTTATGTTATTGGATAATTTTTATTTTAAACTATTTTATGTATTTTAGATTTTATTATTTATTAATAAAATAAACAGGTATAAAAGCAGATAAAATAAAATAAAAATTCATCAGGTTGAGCAGTAGCGTGGGAATTAGCGAGGGGCTTAGCGAGGGAACGTGGCCACGTGGTTGATCATTAGCGAGGGCATTAGCGAGGGGGTTAGCGAGGGAACGTTGCCACGTGGTTGAGCAGTAGCGTGGGAATTAGCGAGGGAACGTGGCCACGTGGCTGAGCAGTAGCGAGGGAATTAGCGAGGGAGTGGGGCCACGTGGCTGAGCAGTAGCGAGGGATCTAGCGAGGGACACTTCCCTCGCTAATTAGCGAGGGACCCATATCCCTCGCTAATCGCATTTGCGAGGAGGGAATTAGCGAGGGAAATTGTCCCTCGCTAATTCCCTCGCAAATGACGTTTAGCGAGGGAATAAGGTGATTTAGCGAGGGACTTTTCCGTCGCAAATGACCTTTTTTTTGTAGTGATAGACCCCAAATACTCTAATAACTGAACAATTCAACTTAAATCTTGAATTTTACTTGAATGGAAGCAAGAGGACAGATTTAGGGCTTTTAAGGAAAGGGGAAAAACGTGAAATTGGAAGGAAAGTGAGAAGAGAATAGCTTAATGGGTCTCAAACAAGGTGTTGGTTTCAACATGCCTGATGATTCCTAGGGTGATCTCTCCATCCCTCTCTTCGAACTCCCTTCTTCTTTTCTCCCTCTCCCTCGAGTTCTTTCTTTCTTTCTTTCTTCTCTCCCTCTCTTTCACTTATATAGGGTGAGTTTAAGTGAGGGGTAGAAGGGTAAAATGCCAAGTATACTAAGACATCTTAATATGGTTTTATTGTTTTAATGAGGTTCAAACTCTCACCACTAGATCTCCCTTAGCTAATGTTTCAATAAAATAAAAACCACCACAATTGTTCACAAATGATAATTCAATCAACCAATTAATCAATTATTTAAACAATAACTCAGCTAATTAACTGTCAAAGTAATAAAATTACTTTGGGTGTTACAATAGTAAAAGATAGATAGTAGATTATCAATAAGAGTGATAGTAGAATATCAATAAGAGTCTAAACAGATTTCGGAGAGAAAAATTAAAAATTTAAGGTGATTTTAGTTTTTTGTTTTTTGGTGTGACTCATTTACGTTTTTATAGGTAATTTTAGTAGAGTAGTGTTTGTATAAATTTAGAAATATAGTTAAAAAAATAAAGTGAAGTATTAAGAGAAAGAGAATAATTGTTTATGGGAAAAGTAAAAGTAAAGTAAAAAGAAAAAAGGAAGAAAGAGAGTGTAAGAGAAAAGTGAAAATGAGAAAAGAGAGTGTTAGAAGAAAGAGAAAAAAAAAGGAAGAAAGAGAGTATAAGAAAAAAAAGGAAGAAATAGAGTATAATAAGAAAAAGAAAAAAAGAGAGGGTAACGACATTTTTACCCTTAAATTAGATATGTGTCTTGTTAATAAGAGATCCAAACTGGTAATTTCATAGGAGGTTTGTTTGTATAAATTGATTACGTTTTTATAAGTAATTTTAGTAGAGTAGTGTTTCTATAAATTTAGAAATATAGTTTAAAAAACTAAAGTGAAGCGATAAGAGAAAGAGAAGAACTGTTTATGGGAAAATTAAAAGTAAAGTAAAAAGAAAAAATGAAGAAAGAGAGTGTAAAAGAAAAGTGAAAAAGAGGAAAGAGAGTGTTAGAAGAAAGAGAAAAAAAGAAAGAAAAAGAGTGTAAGAAGAGAAAGAAAGAAAGAGAGGGTAATGACATTTTTACCCTTAAATTAGATATGTGTCTCGTTAATAAGAGATCCAAATTGGTAATTTCATAAGAAGTTTGTTTGTATAAATAGATAAATATATTACGTTTTTATAGGTAATTTTAGTAGAGTAGTGTTTGTATAAATTTAGAAATATAGTTAAAAAAAAACCAAAGTGAAGTGATAAGAGAAAGAGAAGAATTGTTTATGTGTGAAGTAAAAGTAAAGTAAAAAGAAAAAAGGAAGAAAGAGAGTGTAAGAGAAAAGTGAAAAGGAGGAAAGAAAGTGTTAGAAAAAAGAGTGAAAAGGAGGAAAGAAAGTGTTAGAAAAAAGAGAGAAAAGCAAAGAAAGAGAGTGTAAGAAGAAAATGAAAGAAAAAGAGGGTAATGACATTTTTACCCTTAAACTACATATGTGTCTTGTTAATAAGAGATCCAAATTGGTAAATTCATAGGAGGTTTGTTTGTATAAATAGAAATAAGAGAAATAGAAATTCGATATGTGTCTTGTTAATAAGAGATCCAAATTGGTAATAATAAGAGATCCAAATTGGTAATTTCATGGGAGGTTTGTTTTTATAAATAGATAAATAGATTACGTTTTTATAGATAATTATAGTAGAGTAGTGTTTGTTTAAATTTAGAAATATAGTTAAAAAAACTAAAGTGAAGTGATAAGAGAAAGAGAAGAATTGTTTATTGAAAAATTAAAAGTAAAGTAAAAAGAAAAAAGGAAGAAAGAGAGTGTAAGAGAAAAGTGAAAATGGGGAAAGAGAGTGTTAGAAGAAAGAGAAAAAAAAGAAAGAAAGAGAGTCTAAGAAGAAAAAGAAAGAAAGAGAGGGTAATGACACTTTTACCCTTAAATTAGATATGTGTCTTGTTAATAAAAGATCTAAATTGGTAATTTCATAGGAGGTTTGTTTGTATAAATAGATAAATAGATATTAGATTAGTTGATTAGTAGATTATAGTAGATAGTAAAAGAGAGATAGTAGATTATCAATAAGAAATATTTGTTTTAAATATTAATCAGTAGTTTAAATAGTCATTAAATCTTCTTGTTTTTTAGATAGTAGTTTATAGTTGTTTAAAAAATTTAATTATGAATGAAAAATATTAATCCTTTGTTTTTTTTATATATCAGTGCAGTTATCCCGTGTTTTTTAAATATCATTGTAGTTATCTCGTAGTTTCAATTGATTATTTTAGTTGATTAGTTGATTATAGTAGATAGTAAAAGATAGATAGTGGATTATCAATAAGAGTGTAAATAGATTTCAGAGAGAAAAATTAAAAATTGAAGGTGATAACTTTTTCCAAAAAGGTGATAGTTGTTGTTTTTTGTTTTTAGTGTGACTCATTTACGTTTTTATAAGTAATTTTAGTAAAGTAGTGTTTGTATAAATTTTGAAATATAGTTAAAAAAAACTAAAGTGAAGTGATAAGAGAAATAGAAGAATTGTTTATTGGAAAAGTAAAAGTAAAGTAAAAAGAAAAAAGGAAGAAAGAGTGTAAGAGAAAAGTGAAATGGAAGAAATAGAGTGTTAGAAGAAAGAGAAAAGAATGGAGAAAGAGAGTGTAAGAAGAAAAAAAAATATAGAGAGGGTACTGACATTTTTACCCTTAAATTAGATACGTGTCTTGTTAATAAGAGATCCAAATTGGTAATTTCATACGAGATTTGTTAGTATAAATAGATAAATAAATATTAGTGCAAGTAGACTAGCCCAGAATAAGACATCACAACCATTCTTAAAGCCAAGTAGACCTACCACTAACTAATAACATAATATATTTTGATGAATTATTGTGCAAATGATGAGTTTGGAATTTTTATACAAAACTACTTGATGAACCTACAACTAACTAATAACATAATATCTACTTTCTATCTGATCAAATCAATTGCTACCAAATTGTCCTAACTAGACATCTTACCAACATGCCATGTGGCCAAAACTTGGGGTATTTTTGTAACTTCGCCACAGAATGACAAAAACTTGACAACTTTTTCAACCTTCTACTTTTCAACTTTTTCTTTTTGAGATTATACTTTTCAACTTTTTCGGTTTTTACCTTTTTCAGTTTTTCTGGTTTTTTTCCTTCACTTCAACACACAAAGGTAACTTTTTCAATCTCAACATACTTTAATTTTCTTTTTTTTTGTTTACTTTAATTTTCTATTATATAGATTTTTTTGACAACAAAGAAATTATTTTACATTTTTTATTGTTATCACATTTTTAGATTAAATATTAGACTAAATGTAAATTATAAAATTTAACTGATTATTGAATCGAAAATACAATAATGTATTTTTAACGACGAGCAGCAACGGAGAACAGCAACAGAGAGCGACAAATGGAAAGCGGCAAAGGGTGCGGCAACAAGAGTTTGACAACGAGATCGGAAAAGGAGAGCGGCAACGGGGAGCGACAACAAGAGTAAAATGAGGAGCGGCAACGGGGGTGCATATTTTATATTAGATCTCATTTTCTTTTTTTTTTTGATTTTTACTCCATTATTAATTAAGATTAGAAGAAGATACTGATTTTTTTTAACTTTTTGCATCACGAGTTTTTTAAGTAAGTTGAAATAAGTATTTTTATCGAATTTTTCCTTTTTTTTTATTAAATTTGACAAATTTCAAATATATTACTAGTGTTTTGATGAATTATTGGGCAAATGAAGAGTTTGACATTTTTTATACACAACTACTTTATTCCATCATTATTCAAGGTATTAGTTTATAAGGGCGTTTTTTATTGTACCCCCATATTATACCCCATACACTCTTAAATGACCAAACAGACCAAAATACCCCTAAAATTCATAAAATTTCCGGAAATACCTCAAATTTAAATAAATTCGTAAGTATATTTTTTGGGTTTCCGGAAATACCCCATTTTACGGTATTTCCGGAACACATTTTACATTCCGGAAATACCGTAAAATGAGGTATTTCCGGAAACTCAAAAAAATAGACTTCCGAATTTATCTAAATTTGAAGTATTTCTGGAAATCCCTCAAAATTGCCTTCCGAATTTATCTAAATTTGAGGTATTTCCGGAAATTCCTCAAAATTGCCTTCTACATTTATTTGATTAATTAAAAACGTCTTATTTAAAATAACAAATTGCAACAACAAACAAAACGAAAACATGATAGAAACTACTGAGATGGTGGAGTGAAACGATGAAAGATCTCAGCGACGGTCCTTCTGGTTTCGACGTACAAATGCAGATAACCATTCCATTTAAACAGGACATAAATGGACATCATGGCTTAACAGCATCGTCGTTCTTGACATCCATTGTAGACCAGTGCACACGTATTATCATGGCTTAGTGAGTTTCGTTATATATCGTTCTGGACATCATGGCTTAGCGAGTTTTGTTATATATCGTTATTTCGTGTAATATCGTTTTTTTAAAAATAATTTAAATAAATTTAAAAAAAATATTTTTTAAAAATTTCTAAAAAGCAAAATTCTGGGTTTTCTGAAAATACCTCAAAAGAGGTATTTCCGGAAAGAAAATTTTTGGGTTTTCCGGAAATATGAGTATTTCCGGAAATTTTAAAATTTTCTTTTTAACAAAAAATTAGGGGTATTTTGAGGATTTATGGTAAAATGGGGGTATGGGGTCTAATGAGGGGGGTAAAAAAAAAGTGCCAGTTTATAATAGACTACGCATGTTAAAGCTATACTTACGGAAAAATACATTTTGTTGAGTTTTAATCCTCATCACAAGTATTTTTTGTGTCAAGTAGAAAAAAGAGTGACACATATAAAAAATAATAACATTTGTTGAATTTATTATTATATTATATATGTCTCTCATTTACTTGACATGATAATTATTTGTGAGGATTTCAAATTCTGTAAATAGAAAGAGATTGTCTCTAGTGAAATTTTCTTCCATGAAACTTACACCTTTGTTAATAAGTGAGTGGGTATTTTTTTTTTTAGATAAGCAGTGAGTGGGTATTTAAATAATAAAAGGAAGGGTGAGAGTTTATTGGTGAGGATTGTCCCCAGAGAACTATCCAATAAAAACCCCATTTAGGAGAGGTTTCACAAACTAATTTTGTATATTTTTTTCATATGGAAAGGGAGAACTATTTTTTATATTTGAATATGCTTAAATGAATTTGTTTTATGCCCCGATAGAGAAAAGGTGATGCCCTATATGACAAGGAAAAATACAAATAAAAAAAAACCTGTAGTTGTCACGGGCACTTTTTTTTTTTTTTAGATAAGCAATATTCATTTAAGGGGGGCACTAGGGGTGCACCCAACCCTTACAAAGATATGGGAAGGGGAGAGGCCTCATTAAAACCTACCTGGGCCAAACCCTTTGGGAAAAAGACCCAAGGAGGGAAAAAGAGTACCTCAATAGCATGGTTGACTACAAAGATGAAATACAACCCAAGGGGCAAGAACACCAATCCGAAAAGGATACCCCGCTATTTCTCCCATTCCTACCCACAAACCAGCTCCATGATACAAATTTAATGGAGTAAAGAACAGAATTTACATTAATAACAACCCCCTGAAATAAAGTTCTATTCCTGGCTAGCCACAGTTGCCACATAGTTGCTGCCCAAAAAAGATGCTTGACCCTGGCTACTTTCTTTCCCTTCACACAGCTGCTTACTTGATGGAAAGAGGAGAGAACGTTCTCCTCCAATACACCATTCAGATTCACCCACGAAAAGATCCCACGCCAAATTGTACGCACCATCGGACAATTACAAAATAAATGAGCTGCTGTCTCTAGTTCCTTAAAGCAGAAAACACAAGATAACTCGAACGGAGAAGACAACACACCTCTACTGTGCAATTTTTCTCTTGTTGGTAACTTGTTCAGCAACAACCTCCAGCAAAACACCAACACCTTCGACGGAATATCGCTCTTCCAAAGAGAATTAGATGCCTCCACCATCGGATCTACATGTAATAATGCATCGCCTCGAAGAGAATTGCACACCTACTCATAGCACGACTTGACTGTGAAACCCCGAATCGTATCTGGAAGCCAAACAAATCTGTCAGCAGTATGTAGCTGCAGCTGTACGCCTGCCAGCAACCCCATGAGTTCAGTTCCAGCATCAGTATCAGCTGCACCAGACTGTAGTGACCGAAACAGTGTGTTCCACCCCCAAACCGAGCCGTTCCACTCTCCCATTTCAGCAACAGTGCATTCCTTTGATTCACATGCTTGAAATAATGATGGAAATAGCTCAGCCAAACACTCGTTGCTCATCCATTTATCCGTCCAAAATTTCACTCTCGAACCATCCCCCAATTTCAGTTTTGTTACGGTATTGAACCAATTTCTTTCCCCGAGCAATCCCTCACCTAGAAACACTAAATCACGCCACCACAATGACGTTTTCTTCACACATGCAGCAGCTGGAGCCACACCGCTCCATTGGCTGGCATCACCGTACCTTGAGTTCAGAATTCTTTTCCATAATTGAGGCTCCTCCTCCGATAATAGTCTCCATTTCCATTTTGTTAATAATGATAAGTTGAAGGCTTCAAGATCCTTAATTCCTAAACCACCCAAACGCTTCGGCATACACACCTTTTCCCACTTGATCCAAGTCATTTTCTTTTTATCTTCATCACCACCCCATAAGAAACGCCTTTGCAATTTTTGTAATTCCCCTATGACCTTCTTGGGAGCCTTAAACATGGAGAATAAGTATAAGGGAAGAGAAGAAAGGACGGAATTTATTAAAGTGACTCTTCCACCGATGGACAACTTAGAACTCCTCCAAGAGGACAATCTAGCCTTCATTGAGTCAATTACCGGTTGCCAAATTGATGACCTCCTCGGATTGGCCCCCACCGGGACCCCCAAAAATTTAAATGGAACCGATCCCACCTTACATGCCAAGAAACACGAAAAACCCTTCACCACATTGTCATCCATATTCAGCCCAATGATGTTACTTTTGGCAAAGTTGACTTTAAGACCCGAGACCATTTCAAAGCTCCTTAATACGGCCTTCAACCCCCAAACACTCCTATCGCTACCATCACACAAAAAGATAGTATCGTCCGCAAATTGTAACATAGATACGGACAAGTTGTTATTGATTTTGAAGCCCTTAATACATTCGGACTCTTCCCCCTTCCTTACCATCCCGGCGAGACCTTTCGCTACCATTAAGAAAAGAAACGGAGCCAAAGGATCTCCTTGCTTTAGACCTTTGTGTGCTATGAACTCCTCCGTGGGACTACCATTCACAAGAATGGAAGTAGAGTTTGAAGAGACGCATTCGAGAATCCACCTAATCCATAGGGCGTTGAAGCCCATTCTCCTCATCACATATTCCAAATACTTCCAATTCACCGTATCATAAGCCTTTTGAAAATCCACCTTTAAAATTAGACATTGCTTCTTGCACCTCTTTGCCATGTCAATAACTTCATTGACCACCACCACCCCATCAAGAATATTTCTTCCCCCTATAAATGCATTTTGATTTTCGGAGATTAACTTGGGGATGACCCTTTTTAACCTTCCGGCTAGGACTTTGGCTAACAATTTGTACATGGATCCAACGAGAGAGATGGGTCTATACTCCTCTATAGCCTTTGGGGATTTTTAGTCTTGGGTACTAGGGTCATAAAAGAAGCGCATATGGCCTTAGGTAGCCTAGCCATAGAATGGAACTCATTGAAGAAATTAAACACCTCCGGACTAATGGTATCCCAACACCTCTTAATAAAATTGAAATTAAACCCATCCGGTCCCGGGCACTTGTCACGGGCACTTTACTCCAATCTCAATTGCATCCAACATTGACCTAGTCTTTACTTGACCTAGAAAATTTAGAATTAAAATAAGGTACAACAAGTGCCAAAATCAAAAATTTAAACAACATAGATTAACCATAAAAAGTAGATTCTTGTAAAAAAAAAAACATAAATAGCAGACTAAATTGCATTTTTGGTCATTTATCTTTGAGCTTAGTTTCAGTTTGGTCACTTGTGCAGATAAGTTTGTCAGACATATAGTACTAACATAAGTGGGTTTGTCTGGTGGGACATTCCTCCTAGCTTCATTGGTGAGGATTTCTCCAGAAATAGGTTAGGTCTGCCTAGCTATAGGTTTTGCTGATTTTATATTCGATGGTTTCAATCTCTTTTTGGCCTTTTGTTTTTTTTGTGCTTCAATAATTGTTAATGTCTTTGGTGTGAACCTGGTTGGGATGAGAGTCACTATAGTGATGCTTTTACATGTCAATTTTAACTTTCTTTGGACTAGATTCCTTTTAATAGGATTGTTATTTTTTCCTTTTGGATGTTATGTTGTTGTTTTTTTGGTATTGGCCTAGTCCCCAATGTCTTTTGTATAATTTTCGTTTTTTATCAATAAAATGTAGCGGGGTCCTCTTTTTCCTTCTTGATGGTTTTCCCTAAGGAGGATTTTGTATCAGAATATTTTAATGAGGCCCCATAACCATTTCTTTTGCTAAAAAAAAGTTTGGTCATTTTTTTCCAACTTTGGTCATTTATGTTTTCAATATGTGTCAAAGTGGTAATTTAGGTTTGATATGTTTTAGTTTGGTCCTTCAATTGGTATGATATGTTTCAGTTTGGTTTTTCAAAAAAAAAAACACAGGAAAATGAAAAACACTATGAATGTCCTTAATAACACTAAGAACACTTCAATTTCTTGTTTCTTAAATAACTCACTACTAAAATTTTCGATATTTCCTGCGGAATTTCCTGCGGATTTTCTTGAAAAAATCGCAGTTATTTCGTTCGTGGATAATTGCTTCTTCTTCTTCTTCTTCTTCTTCTTCTTCTTCTTCTTCTTCTTCTTCTTCTTCTTCTTCTTCTTCTTCTTCTTCTTCGTTAATTTTTATTTACTGATATATTATTTTATAAAACGAATGTGGACAAGACTTGGAGGCTTTTTATTTACTGATATATTATTTTATAAAACGAATGTGGACAAGACTTGGAGGCCAAGTAATATAGTTGTTACAAATTATTAGCGAAAATAATGTCAAAGCCATTGGAGTAATCCAAAGAGTTGAAGTTAATTACTAATATAAAATCGGAAAAAAATATTAAGCTCAAATTACTACACACTTATATATTTTTCGATTAGTCATTTCAATTTTCAATTTCAATTTTCGATTTGGCCATTTATTTTATTTTTTCCTAAATTAGTCATTTATGTTTCAAAACGTTACCAACTGGACCTTTTTCGTTCAACTCCTTTAAAGATATCTTAAGTAGGTAAACTACAAACAAAAATCCAGGAGTTGAAGTTAATTACATCCTCAAGATCTCCACCAAAACCATATGTTCAACACAATAAACACAAATCCAAGAGTTGAAGTTAATTACTAATATAAAACCGGTAAAAAATATTAAGCTCAAAATATTACTACACACTGATATATTTTTTTGCTTTGTATTCATTATAGCAACATTATGGATTAAGGTTTAAGGTTAACAAACCTTAGAAATAAATGAAAATACTTTAATTAAAAGTAAAGGTAGCAGAACAGAAATATTGCATCTGGGAACAAACTATTTCACCTTACACCAGGGTAATAAGGACTCAAATAACATTGTGGTGAAGAGCTTCTTTGATTAACTTCTGAAAATTATTGTAAGATGATCCCTCTAAATCAGTAGCTGTTTTTGCTTTCTTCTTCCACTCTAAGCACTTTTGTCTTAATTCTTCTCCTTTTTCTCCTTCCATCATTTCCTTCACTAGGGTTGTTATCTCCTCTCTTTTTACATCAGAGTTAATTTCCATACCTATTTTCCAAGTGTTGCATAAATATCTGGAATTTGTTTGTTGCTCAGCAAAGAAAGGCCAACAAATTGTAGGCACACCTGAAGATATAGATTCTATTGTAGAATTCCAGCCACAATGAGTTAGGAAGATCCCCACAGATGGATGAGCAAGCACTTGATCTTGAAAGCACCAACTAGTTATATATCCTCTATCCTTAGTCTCTTCTAAGAACTCTTGTGGCAAAGTTATAGATTGACCCATCACTACGTCTGGTCTCATTATCCATAAAAATGGTAACTTGCTATTTGCAATTCCCCAAGCAAATTCTTTCAAGTGTTGTTCTGTCATAACAGTTATACTTCCATAATTAACATATAAGACTGAACAAGGTTCCCATCTATCTAGCCATTGTAGGCATTTTGAGTCACTTTTCCATAAACTTGAACCTCTTTCCTTAAAACCACTTTCCTTCTCAGGAAAATGCCTACCAATCAGTTGAAGTGGGCCAATGCAATATATGTTTGGGTTATTGACTCTAAGGGTGTCAAGGGTTTCATCTTCTAGTTCTTGGAATGTGTTAATGATGATTCCTGATGATTTCAAACAGTTTCGTGCCTCAGAACCTAAGAAGTCAAACATAATATCATTTAGATCGGTGACTCTCATGAAGCTTGGAAGGTCTTTGAGTCTCATTTCATTCATTCCAGAGATCCAATCTAAACTTGCATCCAATGTGCCATCAATAGCAAAATTATCATCTGGAAATTTGAGAAAACTAAATTATTCCAGATCTCCAACTAAGTTTCTCATACGAATTTGAAATATCATCATTGATTTATTTGTAGTTATCCTTTCCCTTATAGAAATAATCACAAGGGAAAATAAAAACATATGGATAATGTGAAACGACTAAAATACCTTTAACGAACAAAAAAACTTTCAAGCACGTCTCTTTTTTTCTGGAAAAACATTCATCTTACGTTCGTTGAAAAACCTATTAAATTGGGGAGGGTGTAAGAAAAAAACATTCATCTTACGTTTGTGGAAAAATCTATGATGGCGGCTACAGTCGTACTCGTACAGAAGATATTTTCCGGAAGGAATTTTAATCACGCATCGTACTCGATGGAGAAGTGTGCGAACATGGTGAACTACCCAAGTAGGAGGTGGTGCAATCCACATATTGTCTGCACCGCAGGGTCCATAGTGATAGTGGAGAGACAGAGACACGTCCCCCAATAGTACGTTGTTTTTTGTTGGTATCTTATCTTGCATTGCAAATGGTAATGGGGTACGTTTCTCCTTAGTGTGTCCAAAGTTGATAAAAATTCAAAAGTTGATGTTTATAACGTTATTGGTGATGGTGAAAATAGACCGATGTGATTCGTAATATTTGATTTTAGTCTACTTTAAAAATATTAGTCCTCAATCTAGCTTGCAGTAGGGTAGGGTTCAGCGGTTGGGGCTGAACCTCCCTTAACCAAGGGTCGGGAGTTCGATCCCTGCATTGGGTATGGAGCAGCGTTAAAACTCTGGGCCAGCTATCTTGCCCCTCGAGGCACTTACAATGAGCGAGTAATTAGTCACTGCTGTCCGTGCGGTGGATACTCGGGTTTACCCAAAAAATCTAGCTTGTAGTCCGTTGTATACTCATTTTTAAGATAAGTCCGTTGTATACTTGATCTTTTCGAAAGTCTGATAAAGTTTGAAAGTTTGTTTAAAACTATATTTTACTATTTTTTTTGAATAAATTAAAATTTGTGGCCCCAATACTAGACAAGGCAAGACATGATGTCTCCAAGAAATTACGGTTTTTACTATTTTTCTTACTAAAGTCTAGTGGTACAGGCTTTTATAAGTTAACTAACTAACTAGCTAATGTTAACTCCTTCATGTTAATTTTATTGGTTACTGCTTATACTTAATTTTTGGTGAACACTCCATACCCATTGAATTTTATTGGGTATCACCCAACATCCAAATCACTCGATGACATGTAATTTTTTTTATATTTAAGTATTTTAAAGTATTGTGTAGTAAAATTAGAGCCAGATAAAATTTCAAGTTTTGCTTATATTTGATTTTCAGAAAATTTCAGTTCAATAAATATATTTTGAAAATCAAGCATAAAATAAAAAGAAAATTCTATCATTTTTTATTTACTTTTGAACTATATTTTTTTGAGAAATACTTTTGAATTAATTAAACCAAAGGAAAAGTAGCATACAGAAAGAGAAATTTGGACCTTTAAATGGAAGAATCTCTCTTCGAACAAGTTCATCGTACTGCAAATATCCCACAAACCCACAAGCCGATGCCGTCCAAAATTGTAGCTCCGGAATGCCTAAGTCCCTTGCAACTTGTCTAGCAAATCCCATAATGCCATCAGCAATTATGCAACTTATAGGAGGCACTTCGGGTGAAGAGTTGAGATTCTTCACAAGTTCTTTGAACGGCGTGTAGCAGTTTTTCCTAGTTGAATCACACAACGGTGGAACATCTTGAGTTGCGTCCTTATCTGATTCTGGCAAACCATCTGGTATGGCTTCAAATCGAAAATCTGGAAGACCCTTCACAAACTCTGGCCCAAGTGACCTCACCAAACGCTTGTGATTGAACTCGGTGTTCACAAAAGTTATGTGGAAACCCTTGCAACGGAGTAGTTTGGCTAATTGCATGGCAGGGTTCACGTGGCCTTGTGCTGGGAATGGTACAAAAACAACATGAGGCTTTGGGGTAGGAAGGAACTCCATTTTATCTTTCTTGAGAGTGAGTATATGAGATATTTTGTGTTCAAGTATCAAAACTGAGCACAAAAATTTGAAAGTCTGTAATTGAGTGGACTTGTACAAGAGCGTTTTCTTGTAATATATATACTTCCTCCCAGAGGTGGACATTGGTCAAGGGTGCAAAACTTTTTAAAATTACGCATTGTTATCAAACTACAATTATACTATACTCTCTTAGGTCTTTAATACAAGTAAAAAAAACTATTTTCTCAGCGATTAAGAAAAATAGTTAAGTGTAATTAATTGTCTAGGTTTGATATAATATATATATAAATGTTCTGTACCGTATCTCCGGACCTGTATCCGATCTTAGACACAAGGTCCGATCCGATATAGTTGGTAGGGGTTGGTCTTGATCAACCGAGCTCCGCTTCCGATCCGGGGCAGGTGGTACCTGCGAGAACACTCCGACGCTCAAGTCAGCTAGGGAACTGATTAGAGGTAAAGAGTAGGAAAGAGTGTGTACCTTGAGCATTGCATTGAATGCCTATTTATAGGTTTTGGGAATCAATGGGAACCATTGGATCTAGGTCTTTAATCTCCACCATTGGTTGATGGATCTGCATTTGGTGTTGGGCCTTAGTGATAAAGGCCCAATCCGTAACAATAAATTTACTAAATTAACCCTTATTTTTGTTAAATTTTTCAATTTTTTTACACTGCAGGTTGTATTATCAAGACACAGGGGTGCAGTTATTAAAAGGCCCAGCCCAATACTCTGGTGGATGGGTAAAACCCGTGCGGAACCCAGCGGGTTGGCACTGTTGCAACGCGCGGATCCCACTTGAGTCACAAACCGGGTCGGTAACTGGAGCACTATAAAAGCTCAGTTCTCAGAAACCCTAGCTCATAACCATCAAGAAATTCTCTCTCTCTTCTTGAAGCTCTCCTCTGAACTTCGTCTTCTCCACGAAGATCCTTCTGATCTGACCCTTGCTGAAGCTTCTCCAACTTCAGTTATTCACAAGAAATGGAGCTATGAGCCTGCGCAACAAAACCTTTCTGTTTGAAACGCAGTTTGAAGATTTCTCAGAAACCCTAGTTTCTGAGTTTCTTCTCTGATGGCTTTCCTCTTGCCTGGGTTTTGCACCGGACAGACACAATAGGGTAAAACTCTTGATCTTTTCTTGAAATTCTTTCTTTAACTGTTTGTTGTAGCGAAACCCTAATTTCTGTATTCTGACTTTTCTGTTCTGGTTGTTTCTGGCCTTGATCTTGCAGGATCTTCGCGTTACAGCAACGGATCTGCTCACCAGAGGTAGTTTTTCACAAACCCTAGTCTTTTCTTTGTTTCAGTTTACTGTTTTGTGATGAACACAAGACCTAGTGTACTGATACTGTTACCGTTCCTGAAACTTGTGTTTTACATGTGCTGGATCTTCAACACTTTGAAGATCATCAACAGTTTGGTTCTCACACTGAGAAACAAAGGTAATTTCTCACCCTCACTCTATCTTGTTTTCTTTTGAGTTTGTTCAGTCACTGAACAATTTACTAACACACTTTGCTCTTTTCTTTGTATGTGAGACTGAGGATCAGCCACCTGCTGAAGGAAACTGACTCACACACACTGAACAGAAAGATGGTTATGCAGAAGAAGAAAGGAGCAGAAGACCTTTTGGGTATATGGTGAAAAAACTAGAAATGTAAATCTTTATTGCTTGTAAACTTTTTTACAATTCTGTACAACTAATTGAGAACTGGACTGTAATATATAGCTAAGGATATAGCCGTTGGTTAAAGCTCAGGGTAGTTAGGCTGTTAAGTCTGTTAGGCCTTTTTGAAAACAGTTTTTTTTTTATAACAAACTGATTAAACAGTTTTGCTGTTACAGGTTGTAACAAATTTTTAAAACCATAACAGACTTAACAGTTTTAACTAGGCTGAGTAGTTTTTAATTAAAGTAGGTGAGTTTTTTTTGATTACAAAACCAACACCCTACCTTAATCAAAAAACACCTTAAGGTTTCATATCCCTACCTTAATATGAACAGGTCTTATAACTTAGAAAATTAAGAGGCAAGTCTTAAACACAGGACAACCCCCTGGTAGGTCTTTTTAGATAGGTGGTCTAGGACAAGCCCCTAGACAATGACTTAGGTTGTTTCTTCCTAAGATCTTAGAAAGAAACAACATTTAGTTGCCTTCTAAGTTTTGAAAAACTTTCACCCTTTAAGGGTTTTGTAAAGATGTCAGCAGCTTGTTCCTTTGTGGACACAAAGTCTAGAACCAAACTGCCTTTAGCAACCTGTTCCCTGAGATAATGAAACTTAGTCTCTATATGCTTAGTCCTGCCATGAGAGATAGGATTCTTAGCAAGACTAATAGCTGACTTATTGTCCATAAACAGTTTTATAGGTTCAGATAGGTTAATACAAATCTCCTTAAGCAGAGTTTCCAACCAAGCTGCTTGGGTAGCAGCCTGACAAGTGATAACTCATGTTTATATGAGTTATTTATACTTATTCAAAGTTAAATCATGCAAGTTCTCTGGCAATAGTAGGTTGTTTCTATTAAGTTTCTGTTAGTTTATTGCTTTTCAGTTAGAAAGGGGCTAAATTACAAATTCTATGCATTTTGGCACCAATTGGCGCCTTTGTGAGCGTTTTGATGCTTCTTGTGTTTGTGCAGTAAACTGAACGTAGCAACGTCCCTCATCACGTCTGACGAAGGGCAGCAGAGCAAGAAAGAAATATCTTATTTTTGGCGCACAAGAAATGATGGTCAAAGATCTAGAAGTGCAGAAGATCTTCTCTCTCCTCATCGCTGACACGGCTGACGCACTGTAGCAGTGCAGTGTCATTTCAGAACAGAATTAATTTACAAGCAAGCTTGGAAGGTGGGGAATGACATCAGCAAGCATGTGACCTTCTGTTTTTTTTGGCTATTTAAACAAAGCTTATCTCTCTCTACGAAAGAAAAAGGGGGGAATCCATTCATCATCCACCTTCCTCCACTTCCAGAGGAGTTTTCTAAAAGAAGTTCTGGACACAGACTTCTTCATTCGAACTCTCCTCAAGCTCCATTTTTATTTCCATTCGCACCCATTACTGTGAAGCTCAGACGTTGCAACGTCTCTACAGCGTGCATGAAGGAAGGCTTCTTAGGCGTATCTTTTGCGTTTAGTCTCCTTTTCTCTATGTACGGTATTTGGATTTTAACTCCTCTTCTTTCTGTAAAGATGCTCAGCATGAGCTAAACATTTGTAGTTGGGTTGTTGTTTTGCATGTAATGAACCTCTAGTTTAATGCTATGAAGTATTGATGTTTATGCGTTTTAAATCTTTGCATGTTAATATTTCCAAACTTGTTTTGAACTGGCCACTTAAAATAAGTAGATTCATAGGTACAGAAATGGTCTATGAAAAGAACTCAAAGATTTATGTGAATGAAAAGGTGCACTAAAGACATTTAGGCATTTTTATCTAAGTCTAGACATAGAATGGATAATAGTTCATAGGACATTGCTGTGGGTACTTAAAATACAGGAGTAGGCCTACTTAGAACCTAGACATAGGAATTCTAGTACTTGAAGCTCTGACGTTTTGTGACTGAAAAACACAGCTCTTTTGCAACAGCGTTCAAACGTTATAACGTCTATGCAACATAGCATTTGTACGTATTAACGTGTAAACGTTATAACGTCTGACTAGAGGAGATTTATTTGCATGCAGCAATCCAACTCATACTCTTCCATATTCACAACCACTTCTTGTTTACTTGCTTGATTTATGTTACTAGTCTTAATACCTACTTTTAGTGCCGATTTATTACCTGTTTCACTTGTGTTTTAAAGACTTGAACTCTGAAAGTTAATCAATCCTCGTGGGAACGATCTCTTACTTTTATCCACTTTATTACTTGTACGACGTGTATACTTGCACTGATATTGCGACTAGAACACACACGAGCGCAACAACAAGCAGAAATATATTCTGCTTCACATGAAGACAGAGCCACAGTGGCCTGTTTTTTTGAACTCCAAGAGATAGGTGCCCCTTGGAATAGGAAAACATAACCACTGGTGCTCTTCCTGTCCAGCTTGTCTCCACACCAGTCAGAATCACAGTAGGCTTCCAGAGTAGTCCTTCCTGTAGCCCTGCCATTAGGAAAAAACAAACCATAGTTAGTAGTACCTTTTACATACCTTAGGATACGCTTGGCAGCATTCAAATGAATCTGCATTGGGCAGTTCATGAATCTGCTAGCAATCCCAGTGGCATACAAAATATCAGGTCTGCTGTGACACAGATATCTCAGGGACCCAATAATTTGCCTAAAGTAGGTAGCATCCACTTTAGTGCCCTCTTCTTCCTTTTGAGTCAGGTTTCCTTCAGCTGGATTAATTGCAGAATTGCAATTTTCCAGCTCAAACCTCTTTAGAACTTCCTTTGCATATTTTTGTTGATGCAAAATCAGTCCCTCTTTTACCCTTAGAAATTCTAACCCAAGGAAGTAGGTCAGTTTCCCAAGGTCAGTCATTTCAAATTCATCTTTCATAGATGTTTTGAAAATGGCTATTTCTTTAGGACAGCTCCCTGTCACAAGTAAATCATCCACATATATGCAAACAATTAGCAAATATGTGTTTATGTCACCTTTGACATAGACCCCATATTCAGTAGTACACCTAGAGAACCCATTCTGAACAAAGAAGGCATCAATCCTTTTGTTCCAGGCCCTAGGTGCCTGTTTAAGACCATATAAGGCCTTATGCAGGTGTAGCACATAGTCTTCCTTTCCTGTTTCAGTGAAACCAGGAGGCTGGTTTATGTAAACTTCCTCTTCTAAGGTTCCATTTAGAAAGGCAGACTTTACATCCATGTGATACATGTTCCAGCCCTTACTACAGGCTAGGGCAGTCACAAGTCTGATAGTCTCATGTCTTGCCACAGGGGCAAAAACTTCAGTATAGTCAATTCCTTGTTTCTGTTGGAAGCCTCTTGCTACCAATCTAGCCTTGTACTTAACTACTTTTCCCATAGGATCAAGCTTTAGTTTAAATACCCATTTAACACTAATAGCTCTCTTTCCTTTAGGTAGCTTAGTTAAGGTCCAAGTGCCATTCTTTTCAATAGAAGCAAGTTCTTCCCTCATTGCCTTTTTCCACTCTTTAGACTTTAGAGCTTCCTCATAGTCTAAAGGTTCCATATCTGCCACCATAGCAAAATGAATCAAGTCACCATCATTGGTGACCTGATTGTCCATTGCCATGTCAAAATCCAGCATCCTCCTAGGTGTTCTCCTCTCTCTTTGAGGCCTAAAAGGAGCCTGTACAGCTTGTTCAGGTTCCTGTTCAGCCTCCCCATTTACCTCTTCATGTGAACCTTGGTCCTCATTAGGTAAAATAGGGTCATCATTAGGTTGAACAGAACCTTCCTCATCAGAATTTATATCTTTAGGATCTGGTTCAGTGTTAGAGACCTCATCAATGGGTGTAGAGTCCACTGAACCAACTTGTTCAGCTTTATCCCAATCCCACTGCTTGTCCTCAAGCACCACCACATCCCTAGATACCTCAGTTTTATTAGTACTAGGATCTAGTAACCTATAACCCCCTGTAGGATGGTATCCCACAAGGATTAGAGGCCTACTCTTATCCTCAAGCTTAGTTCTCTTACTATCAGGTATGTGGCTGTATGCTATAGAGCCAAATACCTTTAAGTGAGATACGGATGGTATTTCACCACTCCAAACAGTTTCAGGCACCTTTGCCTCCAAACCTCTTGTAGGACATCTATTCAAGATATAGACAGCAGTTACTACTGCTTCTGCCCATAGCTGTTTAGGTAGTCCCTTTGTTTTTGTCATACTTCTGGCCATCTCTAGGATGGTCCTATTCCTTCTTTCAGCTACCCCATTGTGTTGTGGGGTATATGGTGGAGTCACCTCATGAACAACACCACAGGTGGTGCAGTATTCTTCAAATTCTTTTGAAGTATACTCACCACCACCATCAGTCCTTAATACTTTCAGCCTTTTACCACTTTGAGTCTCAACCATGGCCTTAAATTTCTTAAACACACTGAAAGTATCACTTTTGGCCTTAAGTAGATATACCCAAATTTTCTTTAAGTATTCATCTACAAAAGTAGCAAAATATTTGTTTCCTCCCATAGACATAGTGTCCATAGGGCCACACAGATCAGAGTATACAACCTCTAGTAGATCCTTAGACCTGTGTTCAGTGTGTTTATTCTTCCTTGGTTGTTTGCTTACTAGGCATGTTGTACACTTGTCTTTAGTGTCAACAACCTTAGGTAACCCTTTCACCAGTTGGTTCTTACTTAGGTTATCTAAGGCTTTAAAATGTAGGTGGCCATATCTGTTATGCCATAGCTTAGTGTCACTGTCTGCAGTAGCACTTAAACAAAGTGCATCAGTTTTACCTATGCTGGCCTTAAAAGTCCTATTACTTGCTAGTTGGGTAGTTAAAATTAGGTGATCATTCTTATCAAACAATTTCAACTTAGCATTTTTCATAAGGACTGAAAAACCTTTTTCAACAAGCTGTCCTAGGCTTATTAGATTACAACTAATTTCAGGCACATACAGCACATCATAGACTATAACTTTTTTCCCATCAACCCTTGTTAATTCTAAGTTTCCCTTACCTTTAGAAACTATAGTTTTTCCATCAGCACATCTAATAGAAGTTCTAACTGTGGGGTCAAAGTTAATAAGCCAACTTTTATTACTAGTCATATGATTAGAGCATGCTGAGTCTAAGTACCAGATTTCAGTGACAGTTTTACCATCATTTCCAGTTACTACTAAAACAACATATTCTTTAGCCTTTTTCAGATTAGTTTTAATCTTCCTATGTTCAGCTAATTTAGTTTCCTTACACAGCATACTATAGGCAACTTTATCTGATTCATCTGAGTCAGATTCAGATTCTTCCTTAGCCACATTGGCTTCAGAAACTGAACCTTTAGGATTTGAACCTTTTCTGGTGGGACATTCAGTGGCATAATGCCCCATTTTGTCACACCTGTAACACTGAACCTTAGACTTATCCTTTTTCTTAGGTGCAGAGTTACTTTCAGATGATTCAAATTTAGACTTAGGTTTAGGCTTACCTGCCTTTCCCTTAGATCCCTTGGTCTGTTTGTTGTTACCTCCTTTTTTGCCTTTCTTGTGTTTGGACTTAGCTGCATACATGGCTTGATCCTCCTCTTCAGAGTCTTCATTAAGGATCTCCATTCTGATTTCCTTGGCCTCTAGCTTGCCCTGAAGTTCTTCTAACTTCAGGTCTTCACCTTTTGTAGTTTCCTCAATAGTGTTAGTTACCACATACCACTTTTTAGGCATTGACCTTAGTATTTTCTTGCATAGGGCAGTTTCTTCAAGCTTTTCTCCTTGAAGGGCCATTTCATTTTTGATCTTCTTCACTCTGTTGAAGAAATCAGTAACTTTTTCTTCCTTTTTCATCTTAAGGCTTTCATACTGAGCTCTCAAAGCTTGAAGTTTTTCTTCCTTAATTGGAGCATTGCCAGTATAGTAAGCTGCTAGGGCATCCCAGGCAGCCTGTAACATCCTCAAAATAATTAATCGAATTATTTGGATGTTAACCCAATTAAATCGATTTAGTACATAACTAGTAAATTTATTGAGCGCTAAAATTATTTATTTGATGACATTAGATCGTTAACCGGATAATACGGGTCAAGGAAGTTTCGAAACCGAAATAAGGGATTAGATCAAGGTGGTAATTGGACCACGCTACCACTTATTTGTTAATTAAATAAGTATGTGTGTGTGTGTTAAATAAAAGAAGAAAGGAAAGAAAGAAGAGGATACGAACAGAAGAGAAACAGAGGAAGAAAAGAAGAGAAGGAAAAGAGAAAGAAGAAGAGGAAAGAAGAAGAGAAAGGAAGAAGAAGAGGAAACCCCATCCCCCCAAAATTCAGCACAATCACCATCTCCCTCTCCTCTACAAAACCCTATAACTTGGTAAGATTCTCTTCAATTTCCCCCCCCCCCTCTCATGACCTACGAATTTCTAGGGGTATTTGGAATTTATTTGTTGAAATCTTGAGTTGTGAGATGAAATTGATAGTGGAATCGTGATTAGGAACGAAGCCAAGAGCGGTGGAACGCGTTTGGGAATTCGAAACGAAGTTAGGAGCGGTTCGGTGTTGTTTGGGTTCGATTCGGCGATTTCGACACGTCGGTGATTTCGGCTCGGCAACGACTCTCGCTTCAAGGGTGAGTTCTACTCACGCTTAGGATGTTTTTGTGTCTCGTTAGTTTTTACGTTAATTGATTTCGAGAGATTTTGGAACGAAAACCGTTATTTGAAAAATAGCGCTTTGAATAAAATCCGTTTAAATTATATTTTGGATTGGATTGATTGATTGTGTGGTTTGTATTGGGTCTATTGTATTGGTTGTCAAATCTGTTTTCGATCGGAACTAAAATCGGAATTGAGCGGAATCGCGGTTTTCGCGCGAAACCGCTAAAATCTGCCCTTGACAGACCCCCCAGCTGTCTGTTTGCGCGCCGTTTGCGCGCGGCGCGCCACTCGCGCGCTAGTTGGCAGAAGCTGCTGTCTGTTCGCGCGCCACTCGCGCGCGGCGCGCCACTCGCGCGCTAGTTAGCAGAATTTCAGCAACTAAACACTGTTTTTCGTTTCGCGATAACTTTTGATCCGGAAACCCGATTGAGGTGTTCTAAGATGCGTTGGAAAGCTTATTCAGAGGCCTAACTGAATATTCTATTTTTAAGGTAAAAAGAACTGTTTTTGGAATCGTAAATTATGTCTAAAAGTGACGAATTAGTATGCGAGAGTGAATGTGGACTTAACTTGTAATGTTCAACTATTGGTTTGAGGTAAATGAACCTTGAGTTCATATTGTTGTAGATATATATATTTTATATCGAGTTTGGGTGACGACCCATGTTAACATACTAGGCGGGGAAGTCATGAACCCTTACCCTAGGCTCTGTGCCATTAGGAAACACTATTGGTTATGGGGTTCACCGGGATTTAGCACAGGATTGCAGTCGGTGTTATGTTGAAAGTTTGTCGTACGATACACCGGGATTTAGCACAGGATTGCAATCGGTGCCGTACTGTACGGTTCACCGGGATTTAGCACAGGATTGCAGTCGGTGCCGTACTGAGTCATAACACGTTCACCGGGATTTAGCACTGGATTGCAGTCGGTGTCGTGTTAAATTAAATAAGATTCATAATTGAAACGAGAGGGTTGATAGGGGTCTCGGTAGAACTCACTGAGATTGTATCTCACTGTTTAAATATTGTCGTTTTACAGATAAACAGGGACAGAAGAAACCTCAGAGGCACGAGTAGGTGGCTCCGGGAGAAGAATGATGACTTAGTTTATGTTTAAGTTAATTTCCTTCTGTTGTCCATGTATCTCAACACTATGGCATTAGTGTTTCGTTTATCTTTCTTTCCGCTTTCTTGTATGACTCTGATTACCACAGTTGCTGACAGTTATGGTCTGAGTACCGTATGATCTTATTTGTGTATAAGATGGTTATGTTGTATTTCAGCAAAATTTTATAATGGTATTCAGTGTCTAAACAGGAATTATTATCTCTGATGTTTTACATTTGTTGCACTTTGGTATTTTTACATGTTAAATATACCGGGGTGTTACAGTTGGTATCAGAGCGGTTGGACCTAGTCGGACTTAGCTTTTAGGGTCTTTGCTTTCTCCAGTCGTGATTTTCTTAGTATGCTATTAGACATTGAGCTTGATCAACTTAATACTTTGTGCATATTTCGCAGAATCATGGCCAGAAGAGGTTGAGGCGTTCCTCCTCCTGTTGATCCAAACATTGAATGGATGCAGAATGTCATTGAGAATCAACAGAAGATGATGCAGGATATGTTGCAAATGCAGCATGACCAAATGGCTCTGCAGCAGCCTAATGTTCAACCTCATCAAGAAGATCCTAACCGGACATATTTCCAATTTCAAAAGATGAAGCCCCCGACTTACAAGGGTGGACCGGATCCAATGACCGCCTACTATTGGATTGATTCAATGGAGAAAATTTTTCAAACCTTGCAATGCGGGGAAGAAGAGAAGGTAATATGTGCGGCAAATGTGCTCGAAGAAGATGCCCACACCTGGTGGTGTAATGCAAGACAAATGATGGAACTCCAAGGAACTCCCCTAACTTGGGACAACTTCAAGGAATTGTTTCTGAAGCAATATTTCCCTTCGGTAAAGAAGCTGAGTAAACAAGCAGAGTTTGTGAATCTTAAGCAAGGTGATTTGTCAGTTGGGGAATATGCTGCGAAATTTGAAAGACTGTCTCAGTTCTATGAGTTGGGGAGGTATGCCCCAAATGATATGTGGAAGATGCAAATGTTCAAAGAAGGTCTCCGAGCTGATGTGAGCCAAGGACTCAGTTCTTACACTTTGGTTAATTATCCTGCCTTAGTGCAACAAGCATATGTTGCTGAGGAGGATCTGAGGAAGATGTATGCTGAAAAGAAAGACTATTGGAAGGGCAAGAAAAAGGTTGCTGAATCTTCTACTCCAAGCAGACAATTCAAGGGAAACAGCTATAAAGGGAAGCAGGTTCAATCGTTCGATTCATCAACATTGAGGAATTGTAGGAGTTGCGGAAGGTATCACAGTGGTGATTGTCAACAAAGATCCAATAGGTGCTATGTTTGTAATGAAGAAGGTCATTATGCAAATCAATGTCCAACAAAGAGAAGCTTTCAAGGAGCACCAAATGCTCCTAAGCAGGGGCGAATCAATACATTGGATGCTCGAACCATCACACCTAATGATAATCTTCTGAGGGGTACGGGATCTCTTTTTAATAACTCAGTCAATATTTTATATGATTCCGGTGCAACTCATTGTTTTATATCACAAGCATGTGTCGATCGGTTGGGTTTAGCATTGTCTGAGCTATCCGAACCGATAACTATTTTAACTGCTGCCAAGGGTCGTGTCCAGACCCAATCGTTGTGTGAAAATTGCCTACTTGTCATAGGGGACAGACAATTTGTTGTGAAATTTATTTGCTTGCCTATGAGAAGTATGGACATTGTTCTGGGTATGAATTGGATGGCTGAAAATCATGTGATTATCAACTGTGCTGATCGAACCATTAGCTTCGCCTCCGAATCCGTAGGCTTGACACAGACAGATTCTGAAGTGATGATCTCTTACACCGAAGCAAGCCAGTCGTTATTCCAAGGTGCGAAAGCTATTCTTATTATGTTGTCTGCATCTACTGAAACGGGCTTAGACTTGTCATCTGTGCAAGTGGTAATTGAATTTCTAGATGTCTTTCCAGAAGAGGTGTCATCCTTACCTCCTGAGCGAGAGGTGGAATTTTCTATAGAATTGGTTCTTGGTACAGGATCGATATCTATTGCTCCTTATAGAATGTCTCCTTTAGAATTGAAGGAATTAAAGTCCCAACTTGAAGAATTGATATCAAAAAGGTTCATCCGACCGAGTGCCTCTCCATGGGGTGCTCCGGTGTTGCTAGTTAAGAAGAAAGACGGAAGCATGAGATTGTGTATTGACTACCGTCAACTCAACAAGGTGACGATTAAGAACAAATATCCATTGCCGAGGATAGACGACTTGCTTGACCAACTTCGAGGTGCAGTGGTATTTTCAAAAATTGATCTGAGGTCGGGCTATCATCAAATAAAGGTACGAGCCTTAGATATTCCGAAGACAGCTTTCCGTACGAGGTATGGACATTACGAGTTCGTAGTAATGCCCTTCGGTTTGACTAATGCTCCAGCGGTATTCATGGATTACATGAACCGAGTATTCCATACTTATCTCGATCAGTTTGTGGTAGTTTTTATTGATGATATCTTGGTGTACTCTAAGACCATTGAGGACCATGTTCAACATCTCCGCATTGTTCTGAACGTACTCCGAGAAAAGAAATTGTATGCTAAGCCGTCGAAGTGTGACTTCTGGATGCCGGAAGTGAAATTTTTGGGACACGTGATTTCCCAATCGGGAGTTGCGGTGGATCCCAGTAAGGTGGAAGCGGTGTTGAATTGGGAGCGACCAACATCTGTTACAGAAATAAGAAGTTTCTTGGGTCTAGCTGGTTACTATAGAAGGTTTATTCAAGGTTTTTCACAATTGGTTCTTCCACTTACTCGGTTAACTCGTAAGGGCCAACCGTTTACATGGGATGCCGATTGTGAGGAGTGTTTTCAAGAGTTGAAAGTTAGGTTAACTTCTGCTCCAATCCTAATTCTTCCAGATCCGTCTTTGGATTTTCAAATTTTCAGCGATGCTTCTGGAAAGGGTTTAGGATGTGTTCTAATGCAGAACCAACAAGTTGTAGCTTATGCCTCCAGACAGTTGAAGACTCATGAAGAGAACTATCCGACTCATGATTTGGAGTTGGCAGCTATTGTGTACGCACTGAAGATTTGGAGACATTACCTTTATGGGTCTCGTTTCGAAGTCTTCAGTGATCATAAAAGCTTGAAGTATTTGTTTGATCAAAAGGAGTTGAATAACAGGCAGAGAAGGTGGGTGGAATTTCTGAAGGATTATGACTTCGAATTGAAGTATCATCCGGGAAAGGCTAATGTTGTAGCTGATGCACTAAGTAGGAAATCCATCCACATAGCAGAGTTTATGATGCATGAAATGAAATTGTTGGAATCCTTTAGGGACTTGAATTTGAATGCAAGATCAAGGAAGAACCGGTTGGTGTTGAGCCATATGAGGATCACAAGTTCATTAAGGGATTCTATTCGCTTAGCACAGGAAATTGACGTGAAGCTACAATCGCAGAAATTATTGCCAGATTTTACCGAAGATAGTGATGGAGTGATTTGTTTCAACGGTAGGATCTGTGTGCCAGATAATGAAGATATTAAAAAGCAAGTGCTAGAAGAAGCACACCGAAGTTTATTTTCTGTACATCCTGGATCCACCAAGATGTATAGAGATCTAAAGCAGATGTATTGGTGGCAAAGAATGAAGTTAGAGATTGCTGAATTTGTATCAAAGTGCTTAACTTGCCAAAGAGTCAAGATAGAACATCAGAAGCCTGCTGGTCTGCTACGGCCACTAGATGTGCCAGTGTGGAAATGGGAAGACATTTCCATGGATTTTGTAATGGCGTTGCCAAAGTCTCAAGCCGGTAACGACTCCATTTGGGTAGTTGTAGATCGGTTAACCAAATCAGCTCATTTTATTCCAGTTCGTTCTAGCAGTAAAGTATCCAAGTTAGCTGAGGTGTATTTGAAGAACATAGTAAGGTTACATGGGGTTCTTACCAGTATAGTGTCGGATCGAGATCCGAAATTCACTTCTCGATTTTGGAAAGCTCTGAATGAAGCACTGGGAACTAAAGTACTTCTTAGTACCGCTTATCACCCGCAGACCGATGGTCAGACCGAGAGAACTATCCAGACATTAGAGGATATGCTCAGGGCTTCGGTACTTGATAACGGGAAGAAATGGGAGGATCATCTTCCATTGGTTGAATTCTCATATAACAACAGTTATCATTCCAGTATCGGAATGGCACCTTTTGAGGCCTTGTATGGAAGGAAGTGTAGAACTCCATTGTGTTGGTGGGAAGTCGGTGAGAACCGATTGTTAGGACCCGAGATGATTCGAGACACTACTGAAAAGATCCGCCAAATCAGGGAAAGAATGAAAGCTGCTCAAAGTAGGCAAAAGAGTTATGCCGACAAAAGGAGAAGGCCGTTAGAGTTTGAGTCTGGTGATCATGTGTTTTTGAGATTGTCACCAACAATTGGCACAGGTAGAGCATTACGGGTGAAGAAACTCAGTCCTCGGTATATTGGACCCTTCCAAGTTGTCGAGCGAGTTGGGCCTCTTGCATACCGTATCGCCTTGCCTCCACCATTGTCGAATCTACATGATGTATTCCATGTGTCTCAGTTGCGGAAGTACATTCCCGATCCGAGTCAACCGTTGGATTTTGAGACGATTGACCTCCGACCGGACTTATCTTTCCAACCTCATCCACATTACATCATGGAACGTGGCGAGAGGACACTACGGACGAAGTCAATTCCCATTGTCAAGGTGGTTTGGGATGGTTTTTCCCTCGAAGAAGCTACATGGGAGTTGGAGGATGATATGCGGACTCAGTATCCGTATTTGTTCTCTTGAGGTATGTTGTGTCTAATTTTGAGGACAAAATTCTTTTAAGTTGGGGAGAATGTAACATCCTCAAAATAATTAATCGAATTATTTGGATGTTAACCCAATTAAATCGATTTAGTACATAACTGGTAAATTTATTGAGCGCTAAAATTATTTATTTGATGACATTAGATCGTTAACCGGATAATACGGGTCAATGAAGTTTCGAAACCGAAATAAGGGATTAGATCAAGGTGGTAATTGGACCACGCTACCACTTATTTATTAATTAAATAAGTATGTGTGTGTGTGTTAAATAAAAGAAGAAAGGAAAGAAAGAAGAGGATACGAACAGAAGAGAAACAGAGGAAGAAAAGAAGAGAAGGAAAAGAGAAAGAAGAAGAGGAAAGAAGAAGAGAAAGGAAGAAGAAGAGGAAACCCCATCCCCCCAAAATTCAGCACAATCACCATCTCCCTCTCCTCTACAAAACCCTATAACTTGGTAAGATTCTCTTCAATTTTCCCCCCCCTCTCATGACCTACGAATTTCTAGGGGTATTTGGAATTTATTTGTTGAAATCTTGAGTTGTGAGATGAAATTGATAGTGGAATCGTGATTAGGAACGAAGCCAAGAGCGGTGGAACGCGTTTGGGAATTCGAAACGAAGTTAGGAGCGGTTCGGTGTTGTTTGGGTTCGATTCGGCGATTTCGACACGTCGGTGATTTCGGCTCGGCAACGACTCTCGCTTCAAGGGTGAGTTTTACTCACGCTTAGGATGTTTTTGTGTCTCGTTAGTTTTTACGTTAATTGATTTCGAGAGATTTTGGAACGAAAACCGTTATTCGAAAAATAGCGCTTTGAATAAAAATCCGTTTAAATTATGTTTTGGATTGGATTGATTGATTGTGTGGTTTGTATTGGGTCTATTGTATTGGTTGTCAAATCTGTTTTCGATCGGAACTAAAATCGGAATTGAGCGGAATCGCGGTTTTCGCGCGAAACCGCTAAAATCTGCCCTTGACAGACCCCCCTGCTGTCTGTTTGCGCGCCGTTTGCGCGCGGCGCGCCACTCGCGCGCCAGTTGGCAGAAGCTGCTGTCTGTTCGCGCGCCACTCGCGCGCTAGTTAGCAGAATTTCAGCAACTAAACACTGTTTTTCGTTTCGCGATAACTTTTGATCCGGGAACCCGATTGAGGTGTTCTAAGATGCGTTGGAAAGCTTATTCAGAGGCCTAACTGAATATTCTATTTTTAAGGTAAAAAGAACTGTTTTTGTAATCGTAAATTATGTCTAAAAGTGACGAATTAGTATGCGAGAGTGAATGTGGACTTAACTTGTAATGTTCAACTATTGGTTTGAGGTAAATGAACCTTGAGTTCATATTGTTGTAGATATATATATTTTATATCGAGTTTGGGTGACGACCCATGTTAACATACTAGGCGGGGAAGTCATGAACCCTTACCCTAGGCTCTGTGCCATTAGGAAACACTATTGGTTATGGGGTTCACCGGGATTTAGCACAGGATTGCAGTCGGTGTTATGTTGAAAGTTTGTCGTACGATACACCGGGATTTAGCACAGGATTGCAATCGGTGCCGTACTGTACGGTTCACCGGGATTTAGCACAGGATTGCAGTCGGTGCCGTACTGAGTCATAACACGTTCACCGGGATTTAGCACTGGATTGCAGTCGGTGTCGTGTTAAATTAAATAAGATTCATAATTGAAACGAGAGGGTTGATAGGGGTCTCGGTAGAACTCACTGAGATTGTATCTCACTGTTTAAATGTTGTCGTTTTACAGATAAACAGGGACAGAAGAAACCTCAGAGGCACGAGTAGGTGGCTCCGGGAGAAGAATGATGACTTAGTTTATGTTTAAGTTAATTTCCTTCTGTTGTCCATGTATCTCAACACTATGGCATTAGTGTTTCGTTTATCTTTCTTTCCGCTTTCTTGTATGACTCTGATTACCACAGTTGCTGACAGTTATGGTCTGAGTACCGTATGATCTTATTTGTGTATAAGATGGTTATGTTGTATTTCAGCAAAATTTTATAATGGTATTCAGTGTCTAAACAGGAATTATTATCTCTGATGTTTTACATTTGTTGCACTTTGGTATTTTTACATGTTAAATATACCGGGGTGTTACAGTTGGTATCAGAGCGGTTGGACCTAGTCGGACTTAGAACACAACCTGAAAGATTAGTAAACACACACTTACACAATTTCTCACTGTGTAAGTGTTTTAGACAGAAAAATATTAAAGAACAATCTAAAGGAAAACAGTAGAGTAGAGTAGATTTTTGCCCTGGATCGTTTATTGCTCTGAATATACCAGTTAAATTTTTCAATTTTTTTACACTGCAGGTTGTATTATCAAGACACAGGGGTGCAGTTATTAAAAGGCCCAGCCCAATACTCTGGTGGATGGGTAAAACCCGTGCGGAACCCAGCGGGTTGGCACTGTTGCAACGCGCGGATCCCACTTAAGTCACAAACCGGGTCGGTAACTGGAGCACTATAAAAGCTCAGTTCTCAGAAACCCTAGCTCATAACCATCAAGAAATTCTCTCTCTCTTCTTGAAGCTCTCCTCTGAACTTCGTCTTCTCCACGAAGATCCTTCTGATCTGACCCTTGCTGAAGCTTCTCCAACTTCAGTTATTCACAAGAAATGGAGCTATGAGCCTGCGCAACAAAACCTTTATGTTTGAAACGCAGTTTGAAGATTTCTCAAAAACCCTAGTTTCTGAGTTTCTTCTCTGATGGCTTTCCTCTTGCCTGGGTTTTGCACCGGACAGACACAATAGGGTAAAACTCTTGATCTTTTCTTGAAATTCTTTCTTTAACTGTTTGTTGTAGCGAAACCCTAATTTCTGTATTCTGACTTTTCTGTTCTGGTTGTTTCTGGCCTTGATCTTGCAGGATCTTCGCGTTACAGCAACGGATCTGCTCACCAGAGGTAGTTTTTCACAAACCCTAGTCTTTTCTTTGTTTCAGTTTACTGTTTTGTGATGAACACAAGACCTAGTGTACTGATACTGTTACCGTTCCTGAAACTTGTGTTTTACATGTGCTGGATCTTCAACACTTTGAAGATCATCAACAGTTTGGTTCTCACACTGAGAAACAAAGGTAATTTCTCACCCTCACTCTATCTTGTTTTCTTTTGAGTTTGTTCAGTCACTGAACAATTTACTAACACACTTTGCTCTTTTCTTTGTATGTGAGACTGAGGATCAGCCACCTGCTGAAGGAAACTGACTCACACACACTGAACAGAAAGATGGTTATGCAGAAGAAGAAAGGAGCAGAAGACCTTTTGGGTATATGCTGAAAAAACTAGAAATGTAAATCTTTATTGCTTGTAAACTTTTTTACAATTCTGTACAACTAATTGAGAACTGGACTGTAATATATAGCTAAGGATATAGCCGTTGGTTAAAGCTCAGGGTAGTTAGGCTGTTAAGTCTGTTAGGCCTTTTTGAAAACAGTTTTTTTTTTTTATAACAAACTGATTAAACAGTTTTGCTGTTACAGGTTGTAACAAATTTTTAAAACCATAACAGACTTAACAGTTTTAACTAGGCTGAGTAGTTTTTAATTAAAGTAGGTGAGTTTTTTTTTATTACAAAACCAACAATTTTATCCGTACATACACACACATATATATATATATATATATATATATATATATATATATATATATATATATATATATATATATATATATCCCTTGCTTCAAAAGGGAATATATCCTTATCCTTGCTGTGAGAAAAAAATAACGATACAATTGATGTACACTTACGTTATTTTTACCGAAGTTTTTCTACTTAATATTTCATCATAAACATCAAATTTCACCAATTTGATAGTTGATTATTTGCATATTATATTAATGATCTAGTACACAAAATTTTATACAAATAAGAAATTTGTAGTTATGTAATTTGACAATCGATTAGTACTATTATCTTAAAAAAAGTTTATTAAGTGTCAATATGAAGTTTTTTGATCAAATGGTTTTCAAATTTTATGAAAATTTGTGGAGTTGTTCAACTCAATAAGAACTTCAATTAGTTTGACGGTCAGATTGATAAAATTCAGTGTTTATAATGATTTATGTTGCGTTGAAATTCAAACAGTATAAAGAAACTGAACAAGTTTTAAGGTTCCTGAAAGGACTAAATGAACAATACTCTTCAGTAAAATCAAGTATCATGTTAATGGATCCTCTTCCAAGTATTGGAAAGGTGTACTCTATGTTAGTTCAACATGAAAGACAAGTAACTGTTACACTAGATGAATCAAAAGTTCTGGCTGCTGTCAATCATCAAGGAAGAGGAGGAGCCACACTAGGTAGAGGAGATCGTGGTGGTAGGTCCTCATATGGCAGGGGAAGAGGAACTAAAGTGTGTTCTCACTGTGGAAGGACTGGTCATATGGTAGACACATGCTATAAGAAGCATGGCTATCCTCCTCACTCACAGCAAACTGGTGCAGTGAATAACTGGACAGCAGAAAATGATGAAGAAGAAAATGGATCTGTCACATATGAGGAAGAGCAGCAGGACACTGGGAAAACAGCTTCTGGTCTGATGGGATCCACTCCGGAGCAGCACAAGGCTTTGTTGGCACTCTTGTAGAATGCAAGCACTGGGTAATCTCATAGCATTAACCACTTCACTACTATCAAAACAGGTATTATCTGTCTTGTCCCTAATCCTAATAGATCAAAAGCCTGGATAATTGATATTGGAGCTACAGATCATGTATGCTTCAGTATAAATTACTTCCAATGCTTAAAAAGAATCAAACCTATTACCATAAGACTACCAAATGGTACCCTTGTCACTACTGAATATGCAGGAACAATTTGTTTTGATAATGACCTTTGCATAAATGATGTCCTATACATACCAAACTTTTCTTTCAATCTTATTTCCATTCCCAAACTTGTTATTGATATTGATTGTGATGTGCACTTTAACAGAAAAGGATGTCTAATACAGGACGACCTTTGCCAGACGATGATTGGAAAAGCTGAGTTGAAGAATGGATTGTATAGTCTCATCACTCCATCAGTTAAAATCTCCACCAAACTTTCATTTCCAATTATAAACAATGTAAGAACCCTAGCTAAGATTGATGATTGTAATCTTTGGCATTTAAGATTTGGACACCCTTCATTTGAAAAGCTTGTTGAAATAAATAAATCTTTTCTATATGTTAAATGTGTCAAAACTGATATACCTTGTGATGTGTGCCATTATGCAAAACAAAGAAGGCTCCCATTCCCAAATAGTACTAACATAGTTGCTAAATGTTTTGATTTAGTACATATGGACATTTGGGGGCCCCTCTCTGTTTCAACAATTTTTGGACATAGATATTTCCTAAGTATGTGATGGATGACAAAAGTAGGTTTACATGGATTTTTCCTTATGAAATCAAAATCAGAAGCCTCACAGTTGGTAAAGTCTTTTGTCTCTTTAGTTCACACACAATTTGAAGTCAAAATAAAGTGCATAAGGACTGATAATGGTCCTGAATTTTTACTCAAAGAATTCTACAATGAAAAAGGAATCATACATCAAACTTCATGTGTTGGTACCCCTCAACAAAATGGAATTGTTGAGAGGAAACACCAACACATTCTCAATATCACTAGAGCTCTCCTTTTTCAGGCTAACTTGCCAAAGCATTTTTGGGGACATGCTGTGAACCATGCTGTTCACATAATCAATAGACTGCCTACTAAATTTCTTTCTCAAAAATCTCCTTTTGAAGTATTACATGCCATTTTATCTGATTTGCATCCTTTAAAAGTTTTTGGATCTCTTTGCTTTGCCTCCACTTTGAAGGCAAATAGAAAGAAATTAGATTCTCGCTCTAGAAAATGTATTTATTTGGGTTTTAAAACTGGAGTCAAAGGCCATGTGCTATTTTACCTAAACACTAGAGAAATATTTATTTCAAGGGATGTAGACTTTTTTGAACACGTTTTTCCTTACAAGTCTACATCACATGAAGGTTATTTATCTCAATGCTCCGAATCTCATTCTACACATATACCATACTTTGATGACCTTTATGAGGAAAACCAACACAGTGCCAACAATCCCATAAACACAGATAACAAAACAGCCAACCAAATCCCAGACTCGCCTTCTACAGAGCTCACTGAGATACCTTCTGATTTCACCACCAATGACACTCACATCCTAGACTCACCTCAAATGGAAGCCCTAACACCTCCTGACCTCACACCCAATAATGCTTACAACTCAAGCCCATCTCAAACACAAGCATCAACCCCATCTCAAGCCCAAGTGTCTCAAGCCCCACCTCAAATACAAGTACCAATTCCAACCACTGAACCTTAACTCAGAAGATCCTCAAGAATTAGACAGACCCCTAGCTACTTAGAGGATTACCATCACACCCTCCTTGCTGAGACAATTCATGCATCTAACTCAGCTAGCTCAATATCATCCACTGACAAGAGTAAGTATCCCATTTTTGATTATATTTCATATCACAACTTGTCATCTGCACACAAACACAACATTCTTAACCTTTCTTCCACCATTGAGCCCACATCCTATGAGAAAGATATTTGTGATGAAGACAATGACACCCCGTTGATCTTGGGAAGACCCTTCCTAGCTACTAGTAGAGCTGTGATTGATGTGGCAGATGGAACTTTGACATTGAGAGTCCAAGATGAAGCTGTGACTTTTAATAAGCTAAAGTCCATAGGCCCAGATAAGGGAAAAGAAGAGTGTTATTGTATTGAGGCGCCTGGCCCCATGATTAAAAAAAGAATTCACCTCCACTCATCCCTTGAGAATTCTCTTGTTGTAGCAGAAAATGTTGAAAAAGGGGGTGATACCGATGAAGAAGAAGTTGTGGGTATGTCAACATCTAGGAAGAGGAAACTTGAGCGTAAAAGAAAGTGTACCCAAGGAGCATTGAAGGAGGCACCGGAGAAGCAGAGTTCTCCACCTGAGCCAAATTGATGAATTCCCTCAGTGTCAAGCTCAATTAGGACGATAAACAAGCGCTTCATGGGAGGCAACCCATGGTAGAGGTAGTTGTTTTTGCATTTTGGTTATACTGTGTTGATATGACTTTTACATTGATGATCATGCACCATAACTCTGAACTCCTAGCTCTAATATTTTTTGCATTTTACCATGTTATCACTTTCACATCATATTTTATCATCAGGTAGTGTAAATTGTTTAAGGTAAAGGTTGAGGAAAATCTGGATCATATGTTGGCAAGCCTTTGAGAGTTCAACCTCTTAAAATCCCAGTCTTGGGGTGAGCCTAAACACTTATGCTATTGATTGTGTGAAAACTCCTTGCATGTATTATTATGCAGAACTTGAACTTGTGCTTAAATTGTCTTGCATGTGATTTACATACACATTGAGGCAATTCTTTTGATAACCCAGAACCTTTCAAACCACCTTATAAGTACTTATCTGTTGTTAGCCCCTTTGAGCCTAATTGTTTATTCTTATGCTGATCTAACACAGATTTACCTCAACTTAAATTGTTTGTCTGTTTCTTAACTTGGAGTTAGGTAGACAAAGGTATGCATGTTGTGGGGAAAAATCTAAGTTTGGGGTTGCTTATGGAATAGCAACGAACTAAGTTTGGGGTGGTATATACAAGAGATAGGAGAAATAACAAAGAAAAAGAAAAAGAAAGTAAGAATCCTTCTCTTGTGGAATGTTGTGGGGAAAAATGGGGAGTGTTGAGTGGTGAGATTGTTAAAGATGATAAAAAGGAAATTAGGCCTAACTCCAAGTTTTTAACCTACTTTCCCAAATAATATTCACCCTTACCTAAGCCCCGTTACAACCCTTAAGTCCTCAAATAGTGTGTATGCATATCATTTTGTGTAGACTTTTCTAGAACTTGTTCAAGCCTATGAAACGATGATGCATGTATTGTGAATTGAGTGACTACCTTATACACTTCAATTTGAGAAGCAATTAGTGAGATGTGTGAAAAAGAGAGAACTTGAGAATGCTTGCCTCTATATGATCTTGTGTTTTCCAATTCGATTTGTCTTGCTACTACATTGCCTGGGCTGATGACGTTGGTTGTAAGGAAGTGTTTAATGGTATGTGTGAAGGGTGTGAAAGCTTAATAATTGCTTGAGGACAAGCAAAACTTCAAGTTTGGGGTTATGGTGACTCATCGTCACATGCATATTGTTGTTCAGTTTGTAGCCAAAATGTCGTTTATTTGAGTTTAATTCAGTCAATCGTCAAGAGAATTGGCATAGTTTTAGATTGATGTATTAGGTTTTGAATTGTAACCAATTGCAATGGAACACCTTCAATTTGATGTGGCGTCAACTAGCGAACGAGACACTTGCCTAGTGACGAAACGGAGAAAAGAAGAAAGGAAAAGGATCTGCCAGTCTTCGCGACGCGACCAAGAAAGGTCGCGTCGCGACCAAGCATTTTTGTAGGCCATCGCGTCGCGATGCACCCGGGTCGCGCGTCGCGACCAGTAACCGAAACACATCTGTTTTATGCGAATTTTGCAGTTTGGAACGACACTTCGTCTCAGGTGCGATTTCAGGGTTTTGAGCAGCAGCAAGGGGCGATTTTGGGAGCTTCTCTTCACTTGGGAACAAGGGATTGAAGGATCCAATGTCTTCCTCCATGTGTAAACTCTCTTTAATCTTGTTTTTTATTCCTTTGATGATGTGTAACTAATTTCCTAGGGTTAGGGAGAGATGAATCTCCCCAAAACTATCATGTGAACTCTTTGCTATGATCAATTCAGTTGTTATTAAATTTATCAATGGCCTTTACCTCTAATCTTAATGCTTTACAATTACACATGATAATTGTATTGATTTAGGGTTTATGTTCACCATAGGAATATGGGCGTGTTTGCCTGAAATTGGGGTTTTAGGTCACAAACTTGATGATCATAGGAATATGGGATTGAGTTTGTGAATTCGTTAATTCTTGCGTTTAATGCTTTGTCTATTGGTGATTCGCTTAAGGAATTAGGGTTTCACATTAGAGAAAAGGGGTTTTGAGGCAAGGAATTGTCCTTAATCTAATCAATGAATTGAATCTGTTAAATTGGATAATTAATTTGAAATTGATTGAAGGTTCATTACATGATAGCATAGGGGAGAGGATTCGATTCCTAATCGTTTCGTTCTCGAATTTCTATTACCAACGTTCTATTTTCCGGATACTACAAATTACAAATCTATTTCAATTGTTTACATCTAAGAATTACCACACTTGCTTATTAACAATAACTCTCAATCCCTGTGGATACGACTATTGGTTCTTACTGTTTTACTATTACTTGCAACGATTCGGTACACTTGCCGAAATCCTAACAAGTTTTTGGCGCCGTTGCCGGGGATTGTTGATTTCATTATTAACAAGGCAAAGGAGTTAACTCTTAGTTGTTTATTTTATGTTTTAGTTTATCTTATTTTTGTTTTTTTTAGATAACTAGTTATTGTGTAGGACTTGTTGACGGTTTGTTTAGTGTTTCAGAGAGTTGTTTATGCGGGGGAAAAATTCACAAGAATTGTTGTTTGACCCCCAAGATTGAAAAATCAGCAAAGGCAATTCGGAAGAAAGCTAAGCTAGCAAAGCAACAAGCCCAGAGGGGTTCACAGGTACACTCAGTGGGAACCTCTACTCTGGAAGACCCCCCAACACAAGAGGTAGTAATGGCTGAAAATCCACCACCAATTCCTCCAAGGCGCACTCTCGCAGATTTTGGGAGAAGAAATCAGAGCGCTCAAGCCTACACCTTCCAACCTGTGGGAGCTGTTTCATTTGACATCAAGTCTTCTGTTCTCACTGCCTTGAAATCAGAGCAGTTTTCAGGGTCAGATGCGGAAGACCCCAACCAACACTTGTCCCAGTTCCATGAGATTTGCGAAACCACATATCCTGAGGGGGTTGATGAAAACTCCAAGAAAATGCGACTGTTTCAATTTAGCTTAACAGGTCGAGCAAAGGATTGGCTAAACACTATCCCAGCAGGAGCTGTCAATACTTGGAGTGACCTTGAGAACAAGTTCTTAGAAAGATTCTTCCCAATCTCTAAGTTCATCAAGAAACGGGAAGAGATCTCAAATTTCGAACAAAGGGACTCAGAATCTCTATATGATGCATGGGAAAGGTTTAAGTTATTATTAAAAAAATGTCCAGGGCATGGTATTGATGATTTTCTGCAGTTGCAAACTTTCTGTCATGGATTGCGACCGCAAACCAGGATGATGGTAGATGTCTCAACAGGAGGGTCTTTAGGTACTAAAACTTGGGAAGAAGCAAAACAGCTGGTCGAGGATATGGCTTCAAATGAGTATAGAATGCAAAATGACCGTGGAGCTGTAGTTAAAAAGGGCATGTTGGAATTGGACTCTAATAGTGCGGTGTTGGCCCAACAGAAGCTAATGTTGCTTCAAATCGAGTCTATTACCAAACAGCTGGCTGCTACTTTGGAAGCTAGATCTCAAACTCCAGCAACTGCTCAAGTAATGCAAGTTCATGACCATGGGACTCATTTGGAAGATGCTCTGACCCAATGCATGCAGATGACCAAGTCCACGTTCCAATCTCAAGAGCAAGCTATGAAAATTATGGAGAAAAACCATGAAACTTCTATGAAGAATTTGGAGGCTCAAATTAGGGAGTTGTCGAAGAAGCTTGCAGAAAAATCTAACAGTGGCTCTCCTGCTAGTACCAGTGACAACTTCAAGTATGAAAGTTGTAAGGCTATTTCATTGAGAAGTGGTAGGAAGTTGAAACCTGTGGAAGTGACCAAACCCAAGCCTGGAGAGGAAAGTACTGAAACTGAGGTGTTGAGGGAGGAGTTGAAAAACAAAAATGAAGGAGTTGAAAATGAGTTGGGAAGAAAAAATGAGGGAGTTTTGAAGTCTAACCAAAAAGAAAAATTGTTTAATGAAAATTTGCAGGTAGACGAGAAGCCCAAAGAAATTCTTTCATACATGAAGTTTTCATACCCTCAAAGGAGCAAGAAGAATCAGAAGGATGAGCAGTTCTCAAAGTTCATGGATATTTTCAAACGCCTTCAGATCAACATACCCTTTGCAGAAACTCTTGAGAAGATGCCCGTTTTGTAACAGCCCAGGTCCACCGCAGTGGCCACCCCGGTCCCACTGTTACCTCACGGTCTTGTCTACCCCTCTTGTAGAATTTTTGCCTTCCGTGGGAATCGAACCTTGCACCTGAGGCATAAGTGCAAGTTAAACCCCCTTCCCACTACCAATTGAGCGCGCGCTCAATTAGTAGTGGGAAGGGGGTTGAACTTGCACTTATGCCTCAGGTGCAAGGTTCGATTCCCACGGAAGGCAAAAATTCTACAAGAGGGGTAGAGAAGACCGTGAGGTAACAGTGGGACCGGGGTGACCACTGCGGTGGACCTGGGCTGTTACAATGCCAAGTTCATGAAGGAGTAGTTGACAAAAAAGAGGAAGTTCAAGGAAGATGAAACGGTGGATTTAACAGAAGAGTGTAGTGCCATCATTCAAAGAAAGCTTCCTCCTAAGTTGAAAGACCCCGGAAGCTTCACCATACCGTGCACAATTGGTAAGTTAAAAATTGGCAAGGTTCTTTGTGATTTGGGAGCAAGCATTAATCTGATGTCATTGTCTATGTTGAAAAAACTTGGCGGAGGTGAGGTAAAACCACCTAGAATGTCCTTGCAACTTGCTGATAGATCTATAAGGTATCCTTATGGAGTTTTAGAAGATGTTTTGGTAAAGGTTGACAAATTCCTCTTTTCGGTGGATTTTGTGGTTCTTGACATGGATGAAGACAATGACACCCCGTTGATCTTGGGAAGACCCTTCCTAGCTACTAGTAGAGCCGTGATTGATGTAGCAGATGGAACTTTGACATTGAGAGTCCAAGATGAAGCTGTGACTTTTAATAAGCTAAAGTCCATAGGCCCAGATAAGGGAAAAGAAGAGTGTTATTGTATTGAGGCGCCTGGCCCCATGATTAAAAAAAGAATTCACCTCCACTCATCCCTTGAGAATTCTCTTGTTGTAGCAGAAAATGTTGAAAAAGGGGGTGATACCAATGAAGAAGAAGTTGTGGGTATGTCAACATCTAGGAAGAGGAAACTTGAGCGTAAAAGAAAGTGTACCCAAGGAGCATTGAAGGAGGCACCGGAGAAGCAGAGTTCTCCACCTGAGCCAAACTGATGAATTCCCTCAGTGTCAAGCTTAGGACGATAAACAAGCGCTTCATGGGAGGCAACCCATGGTAGAGGTAGTTGTTTTTGCATTTTGGTTATACTGTGCTGATATGAATTTTACATTGATGATGATGCACCAGAACTCTCAACTCCTAGCTCTAATATTTTTTGCATTTTACCATGTTATCACTTTCACATCAAATTTTATCATCAGGTAGTGTAAATTGTTTAAGGTAAAGGTTGAGGAAAATCTGGATCATATGTTGGCAAGCCTTTCAGAGTTCAACCTCTTAAAATCCCAGCCGTGAGGTGAGCCTAAACACTTATGCTATTGATTGTGTGAAAACTCCTTGCATGTATTATTATGCTGAACTTGAACTTGTGCTTAAATTGTCTTGCATGTGATTTACATACACACTGAGGCAATTCTTTTGATAACCCAGAACCTTTCAAACCACCTTATAAGTACTTATCCGTTGTTAGCCCCTTTGAGCCTAATTGTTTATTCTTATGCTAATCTAACACAGATTACCTCAACTTAAATTGTTTGTTTCTTAACTTGGAGTTAGGTAGACAAATGTATGCATGTTGTGGGGAAAAATCTAAGTTTGGGGTTGCTCATGGAATAACAACGAACTAAGTTTGGGGTGGTATATACAAGAGATAGGAGAAATAACAAAGAAAAAGAAGAAAAAAATTTAAGAATCCTTCTCTTGTGGAATGTTGTGAGGAAAAATGGGGAGTGTTGAGTGGTGAGATTGTAAAAGATGATAAAAAGGAAATTAGGCCTAACTCCAAGTTTTTAACCTACTTTCCCAAATAATATCCACCCTTACCTAAGCCCCGTTACAACCCTTAAGTCCTCAAATAGTGTGTATGCATATCATTTTGTATAGACTTTTCTAGAACTTGTTCAAGCCTATGAAACGATGATGCATGTATTGTGAATTGAGTGACTACCTTATACACTTCAATTTGAGAGGCAATTAGTGAGATGTGTGAAAAAGAGAGAACTTGAGAATGCTTGCCTCTATATGATCTTGTGTTTTCCAATTCGATTTGTCTTGCTACTACATTGCATGGGCTGATGACGTTGGATGTAATGAAGTGTTTAATGGTATGTGTGAAGGGTGTGAAAGCTTAATAATTTCTTGAGGACAAGCAAAACTCCAAGTTTGGGGGTTGTGTTGACTCATCGTCACATGCATATTGTTGTTCAGTTTGTAGCCAAAATGCCGTTTATTTGAGTTTAATTCAGTCAATCGTCAAGGGAATTGGCATAGTTTTAGATTGATGTATTAGGTTTTGAATTGTAACCAATTGCAATGGAACACCTTCAATTTGATGTGGCGTCAACTAGCCAACCAGACACTTGCCTAGTGGCGAAACGGAGAAAAGAAGGATGGAAAAGGATCTGCCAGTCTCCGCGACGCGACCAAGCATTTTTGTAGGCCATCGCGTCGCGATGCACTCGGGTCGCGACCAGTAACCGAAACACATCAGTTTTATGCGAATTTTGCAGTTTGGAACGGCACTTCGTCTCAGGTGCGATTTCAGGGTTTTGAGCAGCAGCAAGGGGCGATTTTGGGAGCTTCTCTTCACTTGGGAACAATTCAGTTGATGATGTGTAAACTCTCTTTAATCTTGTCTTTTATTCCTTTGATGATGTGTAAATAATTTCCTAGGGTTAGGGAGAGATGAATCTCCCCATAACTATCATGTGAACTCTTTGCTATGATCAATTCAGTTGTTATTCAATTTATCAATTGCCTTTACCTCTGTTCTTAATGCTTTACAATTGCACATGATCATTGTATTGATTTAGGGTTTATGTTCACCATAGGAATATGGGTGTGTTTGCCTGAAATTGGGGTTTTAGGTCACAAACTTGATGATCATAGGAATATGGGATTGGGTTTGTGAATTCGTTAATTCTTGCGTTTAATGCTTTGTCTATTGGTGATTCGCTTAAGGAATTAGGGTTTCACATTAGAGAAAAGGGGTTTTGAGGCAAGAAATTGTCCTTAATCTAATCAATGAATTGAATCTGTTAAATTGGATAATTAATTTGAAATTGATTGAAGGTTCATTACATGATAGCATAGGGGAGAGGATTCGATTCCTAATCGTTTCGTTCTCGAATTTCTATTACCAACGTTCTATTTTCCGGATACTACAAATTACAAATCTATTTCAATTGTTTACATCTAAGAATTACCACACTTGCTTATTAATAATAACTCTCAATCCCTGTGGATACGACTATTGGTTCTTACTGTTTTACTATTACTTGCAACGATTCGGTACACTTGCCAAAATCCTAACAGCTGCTCTGATGAAAACCAACACCTGGGAACTGGTTCCTTTACCTGCAAATAAGAAAGCAGTGGGCTGTAAATGGGTCTTCAAATTGAAGCTACGTGCTGATGGATCAATTGAAAGACACAAAGCCAGGCTGGTAGCCAAGGGCTTTACACAAACTGTAGGGATTGACTACCAAGAAACTTATAGTCCAGTGGTCAAGATGACAACAGTCAGACTTCTCATGGCTGTAGCAGCCATTAAAAACTGGCACTTGTGTCAATTGGATGTTAACACAGCCTTCCATCATGGAGACTTGCTGGAGGAGGTTTATATGAAGCCACCACCTGGGATTGAGCTGCCAAATCCTAACCTTGTTTGCAAGCTACAAAGGTCCCTCTATGGCCTAAAGCAAGCTAGCAGGCAGTGGAACGCAAAACTCACTGATACACTACTCTCCACGGGCTACACTTAGTCAAAATCTGACTACTCTCTGTTTACAAAATCTTGTTCTACTGGTTTCGCTGCTATCCTTATATATGTGGATGATTTAGTGCTTGCAGGGACTGATCTTGTTGAAATAAATAGAGTCAAGGCTCTCCTAGATGAAAAATTCAGCATTAAGGATCTAGGAACCTTGAAGTACTTTCTGGGATTTGAGGTGGCAAGAAATACTGATGGCATCTCATTATGCCAGAGGAAGTATGCTCTTGATCTGTTACAGGAAGCTGGACTACTAGCTGCAAGACCATGCTCCACTCCAATGGAACCTCAATTGCAACTCTGCAAACCACTGGACAACCTATTGATAATCCTTCTATATACAGACGACTAATAGGCAAGATGTTGTATCTGACTCACTCCAGACCAGAGATTTCCTATGTTGTCAGTAAATTGAGCCAGTTCCTTGATGCTCCTAATGATACTCATTTACAAGCTGCAATGAGGGTTATCAAATTTATCAAGAACAATCCTGGCCAAGGTCTATTTTTCAGCTCAAAATCACCCCTAATACTCAAAGGATTCCGTGATTCCGATTGGGGGGCATGTCCTGACACTAGGAGGTCCACAACTGGATTTTGCTTCTTCTTGGGAACATCTTTAGTCTCATGGAAAAGTAAGAAACAATCTATTGTTTCTAGGTCATCCTCAGAGGCAGAATATAGAGTTCTCGCACAATCCACTTGTGAGGCTCAATGGCTTCTCTACTTGATGAAAGACCTTCACATTGATCATTCCAAACCAGTGGTAATCTATTGTGACAACAAATCTGCTCTACACATAGTAGCCAACCACGTTTTTCATGAGCGCACGAAACACATAGAAATTGACTGCCACATTGTCAGGGACAAGTTACAAGCTGGAATTCTCCACCTGCTACCCATCTCCTCAAAAGAGCAAGTAGCAGATATCCTCACCAAGTCACTCCATCCAGGTCCCTTCTCACATCTACAAAGCAAGCTTGGAATGATTAACATACATTCCAGCTTGAGGGGGCATGTTAAAGTCAATGCAGTCAATACAACTGAAGTCAACACAATTGCACCTAAAGTCACTACATGAGCACATCACACTGTATTTATCTCTCATTCTCAGTTTTAGCTAGCTATTCCTTTTTAGCTTTCAGTTATACAGTTTAGTTTTCTGTTTTGTAATCTGTTAGAGAGTTAGTTAGATCACTTTTAGAAGAGTTGTTGTATATATACACTCTGCTGTACATACGTTTCAGTCAATGAATGAATCTGTTATTTTTCTCTCTTCGTTCATTCTCTGTTTTCTGAGAATCAATCACCTTGCATTCTCAATCTTCATCAATGGAGTCCACTTGCTACATTTCACATGGTATCAAAGCTCCTTCCTAGGGGCTCTGCCACCGTCGCTGCAACATTCATTTCCTCTTCTTCTCACGTTCGTCAATTTCATGTTCAGACGAACGATTTCGTTTTCTCCAATTTTTAGGTCAAATTTCCTGGTTCGCCACCAATCTTGAAAGATTGATCTCATTTTACCGATAGAAACTCACGTTTCCCTACCAATTTCTTTCTTCTCGTTTCAATTTCTTGATTCGATTTGATATCCTTCCAATTCCTCATTCTTGACTTAATTTCAATGGCGAAAGAAGAATCACCTCCCAGTAATGTCAGCGTTGCTGCTGGAAACTCTGATAAGGATAAGTCATATCAAAATGATATGCTTAATCCGTATTTCATGCATCCTAGTGACAATCCAGGCACTACGATTGTCACTCCTCCTTTGAATGGAAACAACTATCACACTTGGTCGAGATCAATGACGATGGCTTTAAGATCGAAGAATAAGATTCATTTCGTCAACGGTTCACTACCTAGGCCAGATGATGATGACAGAAACTCAGTGGCGTGGGATCGGTGCAACACGATGGTTATGTCTTGGATCGTCAACTCAATTGTACCAGAAATTACTCAAAGTATTCTGTGGATGGACACTGCTGCTGAAGTGTGGAAAGATCTAAAGGACAGATTCTATCAAGGAGGTATATTCCGCACCTCCGATCTTCCAGAAGAAATCTACACTATTAAACAAGGTGATGGATCTATCTCTACTTACTATACAAAGTTAAAGAAACGGTGGCAAGAATTGGAAAATTTTCTCCCTGCACCTAAGTGTAGTTGTAACCTTGCTGATTGTGCCTGTAATACTGCATTGACTTTAACGTAATGATTTATCTAATTGAGTAATTCTGCTCAGAGTAGGTAAAAACATTAATTTTTTTATTTTTTATTCTTGAATACACCAACTAGTTATATATCCGCTATCCTTAGTCTCATCCAAGAACTCTTGTGATAAAGTTATAGATTCACCCATCACTACATCTGATCTTATTATCCATAAAAATGGTAACTTACTATTTGCTATTCCCCAAGCAAATTCTTTCAAGTGTTGCTCTGACATTATGGTTATACTTCCATAATTAACATATAGGACTGAACATGGTTCCCACTTGTCTAGCCATTTTATGCATTCTGAGTCATTTTTCCAAAAACTTGAACCACTTGCCTTAAAACCCTTTTCTATCTCAGAAAAATTTCTACTGAGCATGTGAAGTGGGCCAATGCTATATATATTTTGATTGTTTGGAATGTGTTTATGATGATTCCTGATGATTCCAAACAATTTCGTGCCTCAGAACCCAAGAAGTCAAAGTGTCAAACATAATATCGTTTAGATCAGTGACTCTCATGAAGCTTGGAAGATCTTTGAGTCTCATTTCATTCATTCCAGATATCCAATCTAAACTTGCATTCATTGTGCCATCAGTAATGAAATTTTCATCTGTAAGTTTGACAAAATATGAGGTTACCCAAGTAGCTAAGTTTCCCATTATGAATTAAAAATAATGTCATTTTTTTGTAGTTATAATTTGCCTCACGTAAAGCCAGGGAAAATATATAAACTTTTTTGGGTTACAAGGAAAATATATAAACCAATGTTAAGTATAAAAATAGTATATTTTGATTTTATTTTTAACTTTCTTGCAAATATGCAAAAGAAAAATCATTTTCTTAACTTTTTCAATAAGAAAAAAGGGGGATTGGTTATGTAATAGACAATAGTAGTTGAAAGTTAGTAATTAATGGCTTATTTTTACAGTTTTAAAATGTAGCGGAATTTTAGCGATATTATTTAATAGTTATATCTATACATAATAGCTTCATAGTAAAGACTATAATTAAGAAAAAAAACTAATTAAGAAAAGTACATAACTAAATATGCCAGTAACAGCATGTCATTGATAATTACAAGAACATTATATAAAAAATATATCTTATACAGATGAATGTCAATTCAAAATACGCCATTTCAACATTGGCCAGCAAACAAGTGACTGATTTTTGTACACAATCGAGCTCAGAGAGGAGTCAGAGGTGCTCGCATGCTTTAATATAATTAAGGTCCTAAAGTTAGCAATCCAAACTTTGGTCAGTATCTGGCTGCTTGGAAGCAATGGCCTCGCCATTCATCCTAGCACGTGCCCTGCAAACATCCTTTGCTGCTCTGCTAATGCTTCTTCCTCAGTCATCTCAGCAACATTGGTCAATTTACCACCTTTTATAGAGTCCTGCTGGAAGATTAAATCAATCAGAAAATAGCATCTCGTTAGTCTTTTTTAAAGTAAAATCACATACAACAGTAATCAGTTGCTTCAAGATTAATTTTAACTGATCAATAATACAGACCCTCCAATCTCACAATAGCCACAGTGAGCGTTTATGTAAGGGAACTCAGAAAAGTCATGAACTCAAATAAAACAAGTGTTTTGCCCATTTTGGGGAAATGGAGGGGTGAGTATGCTAATTTGTGTGATACCACTCAAGTATTCAGCATGCATAAGACAGTCATATTAAAAATAATTACCATGGTTTCCAGCTTGTGATGTTCGTATGCTGCATAAACTTCTTCAATGTACTCACCAAATCCAAGAACCTGGGAAAATATGTGCAAAACATTAGACAAAAATCATCAGGTAAACAGAGTTAAAAGTATCCAACGAACCCATTAATGGCTTGATTTATTATCACTAGTTTGTAGGAAAAAACAGAGTATAATCTTAACTAAAAAAAAGGTCACTACTACTTTGGCTTCCGGATGGGTAATATCTTGTCAGGGCATGAACTTTATTGTAAGGGAAACACCTTATTGTCAAGGAAGCACCTTAACTAAAAAAAAGATCACTACTAGTTTCCTTCCCTCTTCACAAAACAATTTCAAACCCCAAATTTAAGTCACCAAGAACCAGAAATTCGAACCCCAGAATAATCCAACTGCTGAGTGTAGGAAGGGATTACCTGCAACCAAAACGCCGAGACAGGAACATCATAAGATCTCAATTCATCCAATGGTTTCAGTGAAATGTTCAATCAGTTCAGAAGGCATGTTTCCATGCAATATCCGTCCTTCAACTGAATTTCCATGTATCTGAAGCTCCAGTGTACACAGAATTTTAAACAACAACATTTTATTTTAATTACATACTTATATATAAGGATTTGAGTCATATAGTTTTTCTTATACATCATATCTATACTATATACTAAAGGAAGCTTTTTTGGAGCCTCTAAGATGCTCCACATCATCTTCATTTAATTTCCAACTTATATCTCAACATTTCTTTTTTCCTTAATTAAAGTCCACTCAACCTATATGACATCCAATACTTAAAATGAAAACCCACTTTACCAACAATTATTAAATATGACAATATCTTTTCCATTCATTTTTCAGACTCACTAAATATTATATTAAATTTCAAATTAAATTATTATGGATGTTCATGACTTGCACCGCACTATATTAACAAATTATGTATTTTTCTTTATAACCTCCATAGAATTTAATAAAAAGTTTTAAGCAACACGTGCAAAGCACGGGTATTCCCCTAGTGTTATAGTAATTCAGTATATCATTCTGTTATGAAGATCCATATACACTTAATTTTCGTCAGTCAACAACACATTCTTTCATCTTTTGTACAATTGACCAAACCTTGATACCCATATTTATCAAAATGTTACACTGATTTTACTTTGTTTCCATATAGATTCATTCTTCATTTATACAATGCTCCATATTGTAATTTCTGTAACAATACCTGTATCTTAACTCTGTCAAGTCTAGAATGGAGAAGGAGCATATGTTGTACTCCAATCACCTCCTGCCCTGCCATTAACAATGAAAACTTATCATCAAAGACAGAACTTTGAGGAAAGAAATTGAAGACTGAAAATATCTGCTTAAAATCTTATAAAATAAGGTCAACTAAATATTAACACATACAGTTGAGGAAAGAAACTAAAGACTGAAAATCTCTGCTTAAAATCTTATTCTTCACAACTCTTATTACATAGAACATGGCAAGGTCTGTTGAATCATACCAGTAAGAAGGACTAACACTAGTGGAAAAAGAGGATTCAAAGTCGGATATTTTGGACTTTTAAAGTCGGATGTTGGTCCGACTTCTATTAGGGCGACTTAGAATGTCAGAGAGATTTAAAGTCGGGTTACAGTCCGACTTAAAAAGCCTGATTTTAAGTCGGATCAAACAGCGTCCGACTTTAATTACCCCGTGTAAAGTCTAATGTAAATCACTTTTAAAGTCGGATTGTTTGTTCCGCCCGACTTTAAATGTTTCATTTTATTTTAAAAAAAAAATCGTTATTTTGTGCTTCCCCTGCTCTTTATTCTCTAGCTAATATTACCTGACACCTGTGAAGACAAAAAAAAAAGATATCATAATTCAATTCATAGAACATATACACTTAAGGTGCAAAGCAACACACATTGCACTAGTAGCTAAAAATCAACCCATGTGCATGTGTATTCTATCAGGCACCATAGACATTGCACTAGTAGCTAAAAATCAACCCACTCTAGCTCTGTTCAATTGTTTGACCTTACTGCCACCACAAACAGACCATACACCTTAGGAAGCCCGTGACAGATACACCAAAGTCACCCTCTCGGACAAAGTAGCAACCAATTTTGTGCTTCCCCTGCTCTTTATTCTCTAGCTAATATTACCTGACACCTGTGAAGACAAAAAAAAAGATATCATAATTCAATTCATAGAACATATACACTTAAGGTGTAAAGCAACACACATTGCACTAGTAGCTAAAAATCAACCCATGTGCATGTGTATTCTATCAGGCACCATAGACATTGCACTAGTAGCTAAAAATCAACCCACTCCAGCTCTGTTCAATTGTTTGACCTTACTGCCACCACAAACAGACCATACACCTTAGGAAGCCCGTGACAGATACACCAAAGTCACCCTCTCGGACAAAGTAGCAACCAATTCACCATATATACCAAATAACTCTTTATTTCACCAACTCAGAACACCATGGTGCACTCCAAACATCAAACCAACAAACTTAATTAATAAGAGAGTCTCAAGCATTCTGCCAACAAATATGCAGAAATTACAGTTCAGCTGGGATTGGTTACATAGATAAAATATCACCATACACGAAAGTAAATAAATAATAAAAACTCCATGAAACTTAGGGATTAAGAGAGATTACAGTTCAGCTGTATCTACACTATTCAAAGAAACTATATCATATCAAAGAATAAAAGGAAAGAAGCAAAAAATAAGGAAAATTCAAAAAGAATCAAATATAAATTATAGCCAACTAGCAACCAGATCAGCTCCTTTACCTTTTCTTGGTTCGCTTCACCTTCAGACTTCTAAGATACCTCCCAAACTGCAGAAAGTGCCCAAAAGCATCACTACAGTGCACACTATCAACTTCCAGCCAACTAGCAACCTCCTGGGAGTGCCCAAAAGCGTTCAACACTTGGTATTTGTGTGTCCTTTTGCAAGTCTAAGCACTTATAAAACTTAGTCTGAGAAATTATATCCAGGTTACGCTATAACAGAAATCCAATTAAATAAAATTTTGTATATGTTTTGCCAGAACCTGTCTGTCGATACGCAAAAATACAAACCTGCCACAATAAACCATAATGGAAAACATGGTCACCTTGTAACTAACAACTACTACAAGCAAAAATCAACTAATAGAATCCAGATCAATAACCCCCCGTGCGTTACAAACACCCACCACAATCGGTTATAAGGGCCAATAGATATCAGAAAAATAGAACTGTGTCCCTCTCCAAATTAATCATATACTATTATACAAAGACAGAAGAGGAAAAAAATCCCCCCAATATTAATGAGACAAAGCAAATTTTCAAAAAAACTAATATAGGGAAAAGCAAAACACCTGCACAATTTACTCACCTTTAAGTTCTCCTTTTCAGCATCCAACTGCTGCTGCAGCATATTTATTTTCTGCCTTTGAGAAGCACATGCCTCCTACAAATAAAGTCACTATCTTATAAGTCTAATGAACCCAGTAGTGCATAATTAATCATCAAAAGGAAATGATCGAGAACAAACAATACGACACACCTTGAGAGCATTTCTTTTGTCCAATTCTGCAGCTAATCTCCATTTACACTCTTTGTATTCTGCTACTTCTTTAGTTAAAGGTTGTACTTGACCAAATTGGTAATCACGATCGTCTCTGATTTGTTTTAACTCTTTCCCGAAGGCATTTGAGATCGTTTGCTAACATTTCTTTCTGCTTTGTAGCCTCATCTTGAGAAGTCTAAGAAAAAATATAAAGCAGGGGAATTATTATACATGCTGAAGATCATTTAGAATTTGTTTTACTGCTCTGCACAAAAAGGTTGTATAACATGTTAAAAATTATTATACATGTTGAAGATCAAGTGCTTGCATGAAGAAGGATGTCAGTACAATCAAAAAAAGAACTACAAGCAAATTTATAATGCCAAGCTTATCAAATCTACTATTTTCCATTTCATTTCCACGAAAGCAATGGAGGGAGGGGAAAAAATTCAAATTTTCACTTCACTTAATTAGAAACATTTCTCGGGTATCAAATCCTCTATTGACACAGAAAGACCCGACAAAATTAAGCAAATATTACATTAAATAGCTTACTTTAAGAGATGCCAACTGCTCTTGCAAAGCGCTATTGTGGCCTCTTACTTTGCTTAGAGTCTCAACAATAGTAGTTTTCTCTGTTTCCAAATTTTGATGTTTCTCATTAGCTAATTCAAGGTCTGATTGAAGGCTGCTATTGTACTGCTGCAGACTCATATTATACTCCTGTGATCGTCTGTACAAGTCATCATTTGAAATGGCCTGCAAAAAACAACAGTTTCAAAAGGAGAGAAAAAAAATAAGAGACCCGTACTGCAGGAATCAAATAACCAATAAGCCCAAGTAAAATCATTCAATATAATGTAAGAAATAGTCGCAACATGCATTACCTTCCGCTCAGCAGCTGATTTCTCTTCGCAAACTTTCTCAAGTTCAGTTGAAAGACAAGCTTGCATCTTCTCAGCTGCATTTCTGGCTTCTTTTTCAGTTCTATGTAGTTCAATAGCTTCCTAGAACTGAAAAAGGATCGAAGTAATATTCAAGTAAAGATGAGTCACACGGAAACATGCATTATCTTTATTCCCCATAAACACACAACAAACGAAAGAGAACAATACAGGATAACAACACTTCCAGTGCTTAGATCACAACTTAAAAAACCAAGCAAAGAAAACACAACGTCACATTTATTGTAGGAAAAAGTGAACACAATTACACTAATTGCTTTCCAAATGCTCCTGTTGAAGGCAAAGAGGATATCTATTAGATTGCAGATGCATTGAACAATCATGCATGAAACCCAAAGAAGGATATACACTACTAAAGAACTTGATTCTAATTTTCACCATTAACTAAAATGGGAAGTAAAAAGAAGTACGTTACCTCCCGGTGGGATTCTTATTTTAAATAACAAACTTGAAGCAATTCCTAGCTGAAAATATTTGGTTTTCATAGTAAAAAGAGGCTCAATTAAAAGGCAAATGAACTTGGTCGACCTAGGTCTCCATATTGTTTTCATTTTTCATAAACCAACCAAATCTGGTACTTCATACATATTCAACCTCTTTAGCTCAAGGGTACAGACAAATCTAGAGTATATTAGGAGCAAGGGGAAAGACATATTCAACCCCTTACAATCAAACAAAGGGGAAATTAGGAGTAAATCAGTACCAACTATCATATAAACCAATCTATTTATTTCTGGTTCAATAAATATTAAACCTTGATATGAAATTTATCAAACTATCACAGCAGAATCAAAAACATCAAACCCTAACAAATTTCACAAAACAACAACACATATGACAAAACCCTAAGAATGTAAAAAGAGATACAAAATTCCTTTATTTCAATAAAACATAGCAATAGCAGTCATCTTAATGAAGATTCTCTGCTCAAGAAACGAATCAGCATAGGAGTGGTGGTTTACCTTCAGAAAAACCAGAAGAAAACGAATCCAAAGAAGGTGACGGTCACAAGGAGAGAGACGGTGACGAAGAGATAGATGGAGATGGCGGCCAAGAGGAGAGAGCCATGGAGGAAGGCAGCGATTTGGCGGAGAGAGCGACAGGAAGAGCGATGGGAAGAACGATGGAAGGCAGCGATTTGGTGGAGAGCCACGGAGGAAGGCAGCGATTTGGTGGAGAGCCACGGAGGAAGGCAGCGATTTGGTGGAGAGCGATGGGAAGAGCAATGGAGATTTAGGGTTCGGTTCTGTAGTTCTCGCGGTCGAGTGGTTTGGAGGAAGTATGGAACGATGGAATGATGGAACGATGGAACAAAAAAGAAGTCAAACAAAAATGCTAAAGAGGGAACGCGTGGGATGCTTTTATTATTTTGTTTCACCCAAAAAAAAAATGTTACACCTTTCACGTCGGGCATAAGCGTTATCCGACCTAAAATGGTGAGCGACAGAATTTTTCTTGCACGTTTATTACAAAATTGCCACCGCAACCAGTTTTTAAGTCGGATATATGGGGATCCGACTTAAAACCTCCAATTCTTTTCTAATTTTTGTACTAGTGTAAGACTCTAATCTTTGGATTTCCATTGATCTTGGCAAAACCTGCCAACATAACAATCCCAAAAGTAAGAAGCAGTGAAATTCTTCAATACTATAATGTCAAAAGCAAGAGGGGACAACAAAGAGAGTACATTGTATTCAACATTCATTCTCTTCCTATACACAACTAATTTCCTCGTTTTCAATAAAGGCATCAAATTTTCATTTTTTACCAATGCCAACATGGTCTGATACCACACATCACACTTCCAAAACTTCATCAAAGATCAAAAACAAAATCATTTGATAATAGATTGTTCCAGTAAATATTAAATGGATAAAAGCCAATAATTAAAAGTAACAGGTTAGGTTTGGTCAATGCCAGGATATACAATCACCTCTACTAGTATAGCACCAACAACATAACCAAAAAGAACATAGGTCCCCAATAGGAGTGATAAAAGCCGTCTCACCTTGGCAATTGATTCGTTAGAATCAATGTCTTCTGGATGTTCATGAGTTGCACTGCATGAGTTGATGCTGTCAAAGAGTCGGCCATCTGCATAGCACCAGGAAATAAACATTTACAAAACATAACTAACTGATGAACCACACATCAGTGCTTATAATGTTAACTACTAACATGTATGTCACCCTCCCTGATTTGTCCAAATCATGAACACCAAATCCTCAAATTAGCAGTAGGAGAGAATTCTAACTTGAAAATGCTCCAGCACTTGAGCTTGTCTCCAAGATTCATTTGCAAATGCTTTACCGGGATCAATGCAACAAAGTAATTAAACACAAACAGGTTCTGTAGTAGATGCATCAAACCAAACTATGCTACTTGTTATGTATTTAGCCTATTGAATCTATTGAAGCTAAGAAGGATAAGCCTTTCAGTACGGTGAAACTATGATACTTTCAATGTGTTCATTCTACAGACCCCTAGAATTTCAGGCAAAACTGAAAAGCAAGCTCAACATCTAACCTAGATGATTGAGGACACTACAATGTTGTTAGAAATAGAACAAGTAATGATTGAGGGCAATACAGTGTTGTTAGTTACCTTTCCAAGGACCATAGAAGAGAGGATGACTGAAAACAGAGGGAGTAGAAATATTGCAAAAATAATGCTAGCCAATAAATAACACACAACACAACACAATCAATAGTACAAGACAAAAACAAAACAAATGTAACAGTAACTCACACAATATAATGTTGATGAAAGTAGATATATACCTATGTGGAAGTGACCCTTGGTGTCTTAAAAATCCATAGAAACGCTACAAGGAGAGTCCCCACAGCAAATTGAAAAGCAGTGACAGTTGCAGGGAAATGGTACACCTTTAAGACTTGTAAGCAGAAACAATAAGATCAACTTACACAAACAAAATAGTTCCGAGACAAACCTAGCAAGAGTTTGAGGCAGCCTGCATGATTAATTTAGACATTTGGGGTCCAACTAGTGTGTCTTCATTGTATGGCCATAGGTTCTTTCTAACAGTTATAGATGACCACACAAGGCATACTTGGCTATTTTTAATGATGGCCAAGTCTGAAACCAGAAAACTTATGCTTGACATTGAGTTTGTTTGCCATGAGTTTTGTGCAAATTTTGGTTTTATTTTAGATCAGCAAGAACTGATCTTAGTTTTGTGCAAAAGAAAAGAAAACACTATGCCACATATGTTGTAGCTTTTTATTTTAAAAGATTAAGAAAGAAACACCCTTATTTGCACATAACAAACAACATGAAAGGAAAATTGGGTAAAGCAAATATTGTACCTCTTCTTTCAAATCCTAGGCTTCCTAGTGTTGTGGTACCCCACAATTATTTAATATGATATAAATGCCTCTTGGCATTTAAACTCTACTATCACATAGAAGGGCCAAAGTAAAAGTATGAAGCATAAAAAAATAGACAGCATATAAGAAACAAAAGAAGATACTAGCTTATGTTACAATAGCATGTCTAAGTATATGTCTAATGTATTATAAACCAACTACAAATTAAAATTGTTCCTTAGCAAATGAAATGATCAAGATATATAAATTTTAATTGGACAAAAAGGAACATACCTAAAAACTGGTTTGCTTCATAAAATGCCAAAGTTTTATCATCTGGGAGGCAGTGATAGGTAAATGAATTCTTAGCAAATAGAATTAAGATCAATTCAATCGTCCAGCTCCCATCAGCAAGATCGGAAAGAACTGATCACTTTCCATGGAAGATAATGTTCCATGTCCCTTATATTTAGTTTTTCTGTATCATTCAATTTCCCTTTCCCATCTCAAATATTCTATTGCCAATTCTAATAGTTAAAGAACCCCAATCATATGCTCAGGCTGCCTCATCTGTTGAAAATAACATGCAAGCTTAAATAAAATCACTTGAATCACTTAAAATCATTTGCAGGGAAATGGATCACCTTTCTAGGCAGGAAAATTTAGATAACGAACAACTATGTGTGAGAAAAAAACTAAAAAACCTGTATACGGAACTCAAGCAACTCCTTGCAAGAGTCCTTGAACAAATGCAACAAACCTTAACCTCTAATTTAGTTTCTCAACCACCGTCCTTGAACAAAGACAAAGAAAACATGTATACGAAACTCAGGCTTCTCAACCACCATCTGATTCCAAACCCTCAAATTTGAAAAATGGAAAAAGCCCGTTCACTAGGTTTCCGAACAATGCATTAAACCAGAAATTTCCCTAACAACTGAAACAAACTTTCATTTAATTTAATTTTTGAAATTGAAATTGAAGAAACGAAACTGTAAAATTGAGAAACGAACCCTGAAGTCCTCGATGTCGAGAAAGAGAGGGAACACGAGCAGATCCTGGGAGAGCGGTGAAATGTTAGGGGAATTGATTTGGGACTTGGGAGAGTGGTTTGCGACTTTCAGGAAGTTAGGTTGTTGCGAGATTGAGGGTGGAGGCCGAAGTTAGGTTAGGGTTTCGGGAAAAGTTAGGTTAGGGTTTCACAAGCTTAACGAGAGAACAGGGGTGAGGTGTGGTCACAGAGTGAGGCTGAGGGAGACGCGACGGTGGAGGGTGTGGGTGGAGACGCGATGGTGGAGGGTGTGGGTGGAGGCGCGACGGTGGAGGGTGACACGGTGAGGGAGGCGCGTCGTAGGTGAGGTGAGGAGAGTGAGAAGTGAAAGTGAAAGAGGGTCGAGTGAGACTCATTCACTTAAATCAGGTTTTTAACCTTTCCGGCGGATTTGCGATGAAAAGTCTGTCGCAAAGTATCAAGCTCCGTCGCAAATCCGTCGCAAACTAGCAAGCATCTATTTCAAGGCTTTTCTGATGAATGTTTTGGTCGCAAATCCGTCGCAAATTTGCATTTGCGACGGAATGGCTTCGTCCGAAAATTTTTGTGGGAAATCAGGCTTATTCTTGTAGTGAAAATACACTTTTTAAATCTTAAAAAAGTAAACCGCACTGGACACAAAATACTAATTTCTTTTCCGTAAACATAAACAATACTTTTTTGACAAAACAAGTTAAAAGTAAAAAAAACATTATATCATAATGAACCGTTAAACAAGTGAATCCGGTATTTCCCCACTTTTTTGGTATGAGAAATGTTTTGTCCACTATTTAAGTGAATCCAGTCTTGAAATGTAACTGCGTATTAATCAAATCCGCACTATCAAAAAAACCTGAAATAGAGGCAGACAAAATTCCGTCTCTAAAATCCATATTTTCCGTCTCTAAAATCATTAGCAACGGAACTTGAGACAGAATCATATTCTTCGTTGAACTAGTAAAATTGTCTTTGAATGAACTACTAAAATTGTCTCTTTGTAACTATTTGAATACCACTCTCCTTTAATTTTGTGTTGCAAAATCATTAATTATCCATTCACGATCAAGGTTTTTTGTAAAATTATTTTTAAGAGAAATCAAAACGAGACTATTTAATCTATTTTGAGATGTGACATATATATCACAAATAATATTTTAAAAATTTCAATTTAAAAAACTTTTGTTTTTTCAGTATAGTTATTATTATTCTATATATAAGCCATGCATGCACTAGGAAAATAATTAGATATTTTCAAGGAATTCAAAATCACATAATTTGATTTTGATTTAGCCGATAAAAACCTCTTTAATGACTTTTAATTCTACAAATAGAATTTCATTATCAAAATCATAAGAATCATTATATTTTATGTAAGTTTGAAGAAGTCTCCAACATAATTTCAAGTCATTATCAGAGAATAATCTAAGTTACTATATGTATGTGGGTAATTATAACTGGAACTAATATATAAAATAAAATTATTCAATGAATATGTATATATAGTACTAAATAGAGAATTGTTCTATCTCTATCTAAATAGAAAATTGTTCTATCTCTATCTACGTGTGTTTTTTTCTCAATCACTACATGAAACGGACTAGTTTTTTAAAAAATAATTAAAAAATAATAAATAATATAAATAATTAAATTTTCTCCATTTTTTCTCATAAATTTGTGGATCAAACATGTTAAGGGTTGAAAGTGAGTCAAAATCAAATCCTTTCATAAACGGCTTAGGTGACTGCACTATTCCTTCATCTGCACTAGAGCATCTTTAGTAGGGGTGTGTTAAATGGGTAAACTAAAATAATTTTTGTAGGCCCAAACCGCCACGTAGGATTTAAGCAATCTATATTTTTTAAGAAATTATATATGGTCCCACTTGCCTATATTTTTTAACTTATTTTCTGCAAGAGAAAGATTAATAAAAAAACATAAAAGAGAGAGTAAGAATGATAGAAATTAAGTTTAGTTTACCCCATATGACACATAGAAATGCTCCAATGACAGTCAACTATAAGCCACATCAAATAAATTTAGTTTACCCATTAGTCTCTTTGCTCTAAATATGAACATTATAGGAGTGGAATGCAAAACAAGTCCCATGGAAGGGGCCCGAATGATCATTCATTATAGTCATTGAATAATTTCACACCGCAAGTCCATGATGGCAAGAATATTTGCATAAAATCACCTCTGACTATAGATTAAAGGGGTGTTTGTTTCAAGTGTAGAATTAGCATTCCTGGAAATACATAAATAGGAAATGAGTATTTCCATGTTTGTTAAAAGTTTGAAAAAAAATATTCTCAGATATCAAGATTCCTATGAGTGAAATAACTTCCATCATTTCCAAGGATTTATTCCCAAGGAAAATGGTGGGGAAAAAGTTCTCATGAATATATGAATAAAAATCATGAGTAACTACTTATATTCCAACTCTTAGAATAATTCCTGAAAATGTTATAAATATTTACCAAACACAATTTTTACTAATACATTGGAATAAGATTCTCATCATTTTGTTTCTAAAAAATTCATTGGAATGAAATTACTATCATTCTTACTCTCTCTTTTATGTTTATCCTCCAAGGAGTAAGGACTGATTTGTTTTAATCTCTTAGAGGATAAACTAAAATTCATTAAAACAAACGAGTCCTTACTCCTTGGAGGATCAGTTCATTCAAGATCCTATTTTTGACAAGTTATTAACTATTGAATAAAATAAATGTTGGATATCTAGTATTATTAACTTTGTCTTCCTCCAACCAATCCAATTAAAGCATCCACACATGCTTTTTTTCTATAAGATTCTATCTACTAGTCCTATGTCCCGTGCTCCGCACGGGGCTTTCCTTATTTTCGTTTGTTAAACTCAGAGAAAATCATAATAATTATAAGTTATAACCGAATCAATAAATGGTTAAACAATTGGGTTGGATGAAAATCACCAAAAAATAGAGGCGCACCATGTTTGAAGAGGTGGGATCGACCGCATGTTTGGTTCTCTTAATAAGAATATAGAAATTGAAGATGTGGGACCCCAAGTTGGATAGGGTCCACTGCAGGTAATTGATGCGCAAAAACTGATAATTGTTGCGGTGTCAATGATATGACCATACAAAGTGATGGAAAGATGGAAAGAAATAATAAAAAATTAAAATGCAAGGCCCACCACACATATGGATGAGTATATAATTGGATATAACGCGCATATTTAGCGGAAATTTAATAAAATCGAAAGAAAATTATACAATTTAATGATTATTGACAAAAAAATGATTTAATGATTAAAAAAGTGAATGTCAAACATTTTTGAAGAACAAAAAATGGATGATCAAAATGGATCATTTGGAAATTTCAAAAACATTATCAAAATTTTGTATGTATTATAATTTTGAAAACAGTTTTCCATTAAAACAAAAATAGTTTTTTTCTTGTTTATGTAAATTAATGCAGAGGATATAATTTTTTATTAAATAATTAATTTATTTTTTGTTAGATGTTGAAGAATAGCTTTATAATCTTTTAATATATTTTCCCTATTTTTTATCTCATACTATTGTTAAACAAAACACTTAAAAGTATTATGTGTATCAAGTATTTTATTTTAAATAATTGGATTAATCAGTTTAATAGAAATAGTAATACATGACTAATGAGATTGATTTTAATGGTAATTAGACTCGGATCCCACCCCGAAGTATCGAGTTCGAACCTTGGGTGTAGCAAAAACTTTGTTAGGAGGCACTCGCCGTTATAATAGCTAAAAAGTATCTGTCAGTGTAAAAAGTTCCTCCTAAATTTTTTTTTGCTACACCCAAAGTTGGAACCCGGTACTTCCGGGTGGGATCGGAGTCTAATTACCACTAAAATCAACCATGTTAGTCATGTATTACAGATAATAATAAAAGACATATTTTCAGGTAAAACAAATTCTGCAGATATCATTTCGATCTTTATATTTTATAGAACTCAATGATCTAAATTTCAAAATTTTCTGATAAGTTTAGACTTTTTAGTGCAATACAAATTTACACTGACAGATATTTTTAGCTATTGTAATAAAATCCATAATTTTGTTGTAATATTTAGTTCTCTGGAGTTTTTATTCCCTCTCCATTCTCCTTGTTTGCCTCTTTGGTTGGGTATGTAATTATGTATGTCTGTCACTAATTTTTTCTGATTTTATTTTTTCTGATTTTTTTATCCTTCTTTAATGTCTTGCTTCCTCACTATGTCACTAAGTTTTATACAAGTGGAAGAACTATTCACTAAGTCGGCAAAGAAAACGTGTAGAATGTAAAAAAAATGTAAAATTAAAAAAATGGGTTGGAAAGTTATTAAAGGGCCCTAGCACATGGATGTATGGAAGTAATAATCGAATGCCTTGCGCGAATTCAACCGAAATTTCGACTGCAGCAAGAGTCTCGAGTATGATATAAGATAATGACTCCAAACGACCTATATATAGCTCCAACGAATCACAGCAATAATACTAGAGATATTTTGTGGTAGGAAATGTTTAAAATGGTCATGTCATTTTCAGTATTGCGTGGAGTGAGTGAAGCCCGTGGTGGCTGAGACAGAGACAGGTCCCCACCCCACTACGTTTCTTTTTGTTCTGTTTTTTTTACTATCGATGGCTATTCACGGAGTGTCTCAACGCTTTTAATGAATAACTAATTTCTACTCGTGTTTAGGATCAAATTTTGTACTGACCAACACCGAGTTTTCCCACTGCAGGAATCGAATTCGAGAGCACCGCATAGACTCCTCGTGTCTCAGGATAGATTAAATCACTGGACGAATGGTGTTGTTATTTCTTTTTGTTCCGTTGCTAATGAGTAACAGAAATGTTTTTTCAACTAGACCTTACGCCACTTATTCGTACTTTTTTTTTTGAGTAAATAAAATTATACTAAAAAGTCTACATTCAGCGTCATTGTAAGAAAACTATACGCATAGTATTTGTATGTTATTTCTATATGATTATGTTGTAAATAAAATGGTTATCAGTACAACTTTAATTAATTAAATTTAAAAAAAATTGATTTTTTCTCTCTTCGCAGAATTTCTTACACACTAAAGCTAATCGTATTTTGAATGATGTAAGCTTTTAGTTGTAATATTGAATTGTCGAAAGAAAACAACTCATTGTCGAAAGCAATTATGTTCCAATTTTGATCTTTAAACTTTAGAAATACAATAAATAGTCTCTAACTTATTTTGAATCTATCAAATTAGTCATTTAAATACTCTCAAAAAAGGAAAGAAAGTGATAGTTGAGAGACTAATTTGATAGATTTAAATAATTTAAAAACTATTTATTGTATTTTTTAAAGTTCAAGGACCAAATTAGAAAAAGGGTGATGATATAGAGACTAAATTATGGGTTTACTTGTTATTTGCTACCCTGCTATCTTCTCGCATTGACGCAACTCAAAATTTTTTTGTCTTAGATTAAATAACAAATAAATACCACACGTACATACTACCACTGGTCACACATGGGTTCGAACCTGAGAGCCGACGTTCCCGTATTGCTAAAAATGCCAAGGCAACAGTGAGAGACCCGCAATGCAAGTTGCAACAAATGGCTTATATCTTATTTTCACTTGTGTTTGGTAGATGTATGAAATTTACTCTTTTCCTCCCATTATAGTTTTTTTAAAAGCCAAATATTCTGTTAAAAAAACACAAATATTAGTATTTTAGCTTAAATATGTTTCTCAGCCCTATAAATAAGAGGTCGTTTGAGTTTAGTCCCTTCAAAAAAATGTCATAATTTTGTTGTAGTTTAATGTCCATTTAGTCCTTTCAAAGTAATTTTAGTTTCCACAGTCTTTAATATAAAGAACATCATGCATAAAGAACTCGCAATATCAGTGGGTTGGATTTTTTTAATCTGCTTAAATATTTTTTTCATTCTTATAAATATTCATACCTTGAATTGTTGGTCATTAATTATTTGTTTTTTTTGACAAAAAAGACTCAAACAACATTGTGAAGAGCCTCCTTGATTAACTTATGAAAATTATTGTAAGATGATCCTCGTAAATCAGTAGCAGCTTTTGCTTTTTGCTTCCATTCCAAGCTCTCTTGTCTTATTTCTTTTCCCTTTTCTCCTTCCATCATTTCCTTCACAAGTATTGTTATCTCCTCTCTTTTCACATCATGGTTAATTTCCATCCCTATTCTCCATGCATTGCACAAATACCTGCAATTTGTTTGTTGCTCAGCAAAGAAAGGCCAACAAATCATAGGCACACCCGAAGATATAGCTTCAAGTGTAGAATTCCAACCACAATGAGTTAGGAAGAGGCGAATGGATGGATGAGCAAGTACTTGGTCTTGAATACACCAACTAGTTATATATCCCCTATCCTTAATCTCATCCAAGAACTCTTGCGGTAGAGTTATAGATTCACCCATAACTACATCTGATCTCATTATCCATAAAAATGGCAACTTACTATTTGCTATTCCCCAAGCAAATTCTTTCAAGTGGTGCTCTGACATGATAGTTATACTTCCATAATTAACATATAGGACTGAGCTTGGTTCCCACTTGTCTAGCCATTTCATGCATTCTGAGTCATTTTTCCAAAAACTTGAACCACTCGCCTTAAAACCCTTTTCTATCTCAGAAAAATTACTACTAAGCATGTGAAGTGGGCCAATGCTATATATGTTTGGGTTATTGGCCCGAAGGGTATTAAGGGCTTCATCTTCCAATTCTTGGAACGTGTTCAAGATGATTGCCGATGATCTCAAACAATTTCGTGCCTCAGAACCCAAGAAATCAAACATAATATCATTTAGATCGGTAACTCTAATGAAGCTTGGAAGGTCTTTAAGTCTCATATCTTTCATTCCAGAGATCCAATCTAAACTTGCATTCAAGGTGCCATCACTAGCAAAATGTTCATCTGAAACATTCGAAAGATTGTTGATTAAACATTCTCTCATTAAGGGCCCCAACCAAACAAGCATTAATGTATTATCATTATTAAAGAGTAAATCCTCAATTCAGTTTTGAAGCTCAAGTGGTCTTTAAAATTTGCGACATCAATCAAATTAGACTTTGATGAGACAAATTTTTTAAATTTGTAGAGACTAATTTGAAATATTTCACAAATTTCAGATACTACTGATTATTTTGTATGTTAAGGATCAAGTAGGAGAGAGACTGGGGGGTAAGTTCAAGAATTAAAAATTGAGATTTAAATCTTTATTTAATCACTGAAAAATATAAGTGCAAAATATTAAACTCAATGGGTCAAAATAAAAATTATATAAAATGTTAAGTACCACTACTAATATTTTTTTCAAGGTGTATAGGTGTATAGGCCTATGATTATGTCTCTGTTTGGATAAACAACTTAATTAAGTGTTTATAGCATAAATCCATGTTTATCATATAAGTGTTTATGCATAAACTGTTTGTAGAATAAAAGATAAAATAATGTTAAACTATTTTTTTATAAACTAGTTGTTTTCATATGTTATCTCGGAGAGCTTACGGAATTTGACTCAAAACAACTTATGAACATATCATAAGCTCCACAAGGTACCAACAAGGGTTGGTCCAAGTGGTAACCTGGACTTGGATCCCACCCTAAGGTCTTGGGTTCAAATATTGGGTGTGGCAAAAACTCTGTTGGGAGGGAAGAACCACACGGGCCGGCAAAACCGGATACTCGTGTCCAGCCAGATTCCCCGGCGTAAATTAGTCATCAACAAAGCCGATGAAAACTACGCATCGATAACATGGTAAGAAAAAAAAAGCTCCACAAGCTCTTTCAAAGAGTCTCAAAAAGGATTATCCCAATAAATAAGCTCAAATAAGCCCAAATGACACCTTCCATTAAAATATGAGAAATGGGAAACAACCGGTCACTAAAGGGAATAAGCTTCTTTTTTTTTGTTATAAAAAATTTTGGCGAGTTAAATCCTAAAAACTCATCGGAATCGGGGAAAGCCTCAAGAGTCAAAAGTCTCTGAGATATCAATTTTTTTTTGGTGACTATACCATTTTTTTATGACACAAGTAATTATTAGCTATTATATAAAATAAAAAAAAATATGGATATCAAAGCATTAATTTTGCCTTCCTCCTATCAGTCCAAGCATCCACCACGTATAGCTATAGCTATGTATAGATTCTATAATGGCTCGAAGCGACATTTTTAGCTCTTAGCATCTATACTAAATTTTGTTTGTTTAGAATTTTAAAATAGGTAAATAGTAAAGCTATTTTCTGGAAGGAAATGTTTTTTAATCATTTGAACGTCTAAAACTCGTGAGATGGAGAAGCATGAGAGCAAGGCCACATGTTGCCAGTTGCCACTTGCCAGTGAGTGGATCCCATGGCGGCTCCGACACCGACACCGACCCACTATGTTTTTTCTCTGTTCTGTTGCTATCTTCTCGCATTGTAGCAACGGTGCAAAAGTGAACGAATAATTTTAGCCTATTGCTGATCCATGGAGTGCTCCAATATTTTTAATGAAATGACTAATTTTCGTCGGTGTTTATGAGGAAATTTTGTTCTAGCCAACACTGAATTTGTCCATTGCAGAAATCGAATACGGAAATACCAGTTTAGTCTATTTATGTTTATCTCATTAAGTAAGTACTTTTTTATTTTAGTTTATTTTTTACTCTTATCTTTTTCTTTTCAATAAAAACTTTTTTTTCATAGACAATGTTAGTGGGGTAGGGAAATGTTAGTTTCCCGGATTTGAATGTGTGCTTCCAGTTCCACTCATTTGGTGCACTAAATTAAATTAAAATGAGTAAAAACAATAAATAATCATTTAGTGGTTTAGTTTGAAAAATAAAAAATAAAAAGAAAGTGGGAGAAAAGAAATTTGAATATTTTATTTATAAAGACGAATTCATAACTTGACACAAAAAATATGTTATTCAAATTTTTTTTATTTGTTATATTAATTTCTTTTTAAAAATACATCACAATGAAAAAGGGTAACAGTGTAAATTCACAAAATTAACACTCTGTTTCACTTTCTTTTTTTTCAAAATGAGGAGTTTAGAAATATGAGGGGCTACTAGTATTTTAACTTGAATGACCGGTTATGCTACCGAATTGTTATTTGAGCTGACTTAAAATTGCATTATCTTAATATAAGGAAGCAGTTGACACATTTAGAATATAAGGGACCAAAATTGCATTATATTAATATTAGCGTGAAAGACCGAAAATACGACTAACCTAAAAATAACTTTATATAATATTTATGTATTGTATTAAATATGGATTTAATTAATTGGTGTACATATGTGCTGTAAATGTTTTTACAACTACAACGCATAAGGTATTATTATGGTTACTAATTGGTTAATTTCTTTTTAACGACGTGTCAATTTATAAGTGGTAGATTTTTTTTGTTACTTCTTTTTCTTTGTTACACTTTTTTTTGACAAGTTATTTGTTACACTTATAATTGGTCGTTAATGTAAAATATGTTATACACAAAAAAAAAACAGTATAGGCGACGGATTTTTCCGTCGCTAATGTGCCTTAGCGAGGGAATTAGCGACGGAACAAATCCCTCGCTAAAAATGGCCCCGATAATGGTTAGCGACGGAAGTTAGCGACGAAATTTAGCGAGGGAAATTTCGTCGCTAATCCTCGTAATCCATGTTTTTTTGTTAAAAAAAGCGCCCATTCGTCATTAAAGTATATTATAAAATTATTGTTATGATAATTATTATAATATTATTAATATTCGGTATATTATAAAATTATTGTTATAATATTATTAAATTATAATATTGGTATAATATTGTTATAAAATTATTGTGAAATATGGGAAGGAGTTTGTGTAGAGAGAGAGACGGTTACAGAGAGAGAGAGAGAGAGAGAGAGAGAGAGAGAGAGAGAGAGAGAGAGAGAGAGAGAGAGAGAGAGAGGGGTATGGTTAGAGAGAGGAGTGATGGTGAAAGTTAATTTTGTGGTGGTAGTGGTCGTGGTGGTGGTCGTGAAATATGGGAAGGAGTTTGTGTAGAGAGAGAGAGAGAGAGAGAGAGAGAGAGAGAGGGAGGGAGGGAGGGAGACGGTTAGAGAGGGGGGGTATGGTTAGAGAGAGGAGTGAGGGTGGAAGTTAATTTTGTAGTGGTAGTGGTGGTGGTTGAGGTGAAATATGGGAAGAGGGTTTGTGTGTAGAGAGAGAGAGAGAGAGAGAGAGAGAGAGAGAGAGAGAGAGAGAGAGAGAGAGGTGTGAGGATGAGAGGAGCTATGATGTGGTGGTGGTGGTGGTGGTGTAGGGCAGTGGCGGACCCAGGACCCCGGGGTCAGGGGTGTCAAATTTTTTAAGGCCAGTGTCAAATGGGTGCAAAACTTGGTCTATTAGTGCAATTTAAAATTTTCAGGGAGTTCAAAATTAAAATTTCAAGAGATTTAGGCTATTTATATAAGGTGGTAAGTACAAATTTTTTTCCCAGGGGGTTCAACTGAACCCCCTCATTATAAGGCAGATCTGCCACTGGTGTAGGGTGGGTTTGGGTAGAGAGAGAGGAGAGTAAGGGAGAAAGAGAGTGAAGTGTGAGAAAAGAAAAGAAGAAGAGAAGAGAGAAGAAGTGAGGAGGATTCGGTTTAATAAAAAAATTAGAATTAGCGACGGAAATTTAGTGACAGAAATTCAAATTAGCGACGAATTTTTTGCGACGGAAATTCAAATTAACGACGGATTCAAAATTTTACGCATTCCAAGGTCTGCGCAACGATCACGTCAGCATTAGGAGATCTGCGCAACGGTCACGGATTTTAAATTTAGCGACGGAATTTAAATTTTTTGTTAAAAAAAAGTGCGCATTCGTCATTATTAGCGACGGATTTTGGTTCCATCGCTAAAATCTCTCGCTACTTAAACATTAGCGACGGATTATGGTTTTCTCGCTAATTTTCCGTCGCTAATAAGGCGTTTTTTTTGTAGTGATACTTATACATGATATATTGTGTATATAAATTAAATTTATTAAATATTGTAAAATACACACCATACGGAGAGGCGGAAAATGAGAGTATAAACATGATCAACATTTTATTATTTTATTTTAGTGTTTGTAAAATTTATTCGGTGTTTATATCAGTCAAGTATGCAGATCATGTTGATCATAGTCCTCGAATAAACACCATGAATTTTACAACATGATCTACATACTTGACTAATATATATAAACACCGAATAAATTTTACAAACACTAAAATAAAATAATAAATATAAAAAACAATAAAGTGTATATTTTCAAAGACAAAAAAATAAGCAAAAACTTTGATAAGAATTAAACCATAAAAGATATATATGAGAAGACGAAAAAAATATTTAAACACATTAAGTTGTTTAATTATTATATTAAAATATAAAAAATAAAATAAAATAACTTCATTCCTTCCTTTTAATTTTAAACAAAAAAGTAGACAAGATACAGCACACCTTTGAATGGAAGAATGGCTCTTTGGACGAGTTGGTCGTACTGCAAATATCCGACAAAGCCACAAGCAGATGCTGTCCAGAGTTGTAGGTCCCGAATGCCCAATTCCTTTGCCACTCTTACCGCAAAGCCCATAGTGCCATCAGCAATTATGCAACTAACAGGAGGCACTTCAGGAGAAGAGTTAAGTTTCTTCACAAGCTCTTTAAACGGTGCATAACAGTTTTTCCTAGTTGCATCACACAACGGTGGAACATCTTGAGTTGCGTCCTTCTCTGATTCTGGTAAACCATCGGGTATGGTCTCAAATTGAAAATCTTGGAGACCCTTCACAAACTCTGCTCCAAGAGACTTGACCAAACGCTTGTGGTTGAACTCGGTGTTGACAAAGGTTAGGTGGAAACCTGAGCAACGGAGGAGTTTGGCTAACTGCATAAAGGGGTTTACATGCCCTTGTGCTGGGAATGGTACACATACAATATGGGGCTTTGGGGTATTATTAAGCGACTCCATCTTTTGTTCTTCTTTGGGAGAAGTAGTAGTATATATAGGATATTGTCTGTGTTTAAAATAACAACATCAGATAGAAAGCTTGTGGAGGAGGACTTGTTCTATGGCGGTGGATGGTTTAGTTTTCCTCTCCTTATCTTTTTTTTTTGGTCAGCCCCTCCTTATCTTATATATGGAATATCGACAATGGTTAATAATTAATTAACTACAGTTAATATACGAGTAATGCTATTTAGTCAAAATGTTTCAGTCAAAATAGTCAAAAATCAAGTTACAACACTAATTAACGAAGTTTTATAAGCCATTAACCAACATATTTTTTCACTGTTTTCTAGGTCATTGACTAAAAAATGTGAAAAAACAGGTTGGTTAAAGGCTTATAAAACTTAGTTAATTGGTATTATAACTTGGTTTTTGACTATTTTTTGTTAGAACATTTTGACTAAATAAAATTGCTATTAATATATATAGTACTATGATGACAGGCATCTATATATATTGTGTTGTTATTTAATCAAAATGGCAATAAAAAAATGTCAAAATGGCTATTAATATATATAGTACTATGATAGATTTTTCCTTTTATATCAACACAATAAAAAAAGATGGCAATTTTTAAGTTTATGGACAGTAAGAGTTGGAGTTTCCCTCTCGACTGTTACTCTATCATAATTATAATATAATTTTATAAGGCTTAATTATCTTTTCACCCTTACCCATTAAATCTAATTATAATTTTTTTGACAATAAATCTAATTATAATTAGCGAGTTGATTTTTGAACTCTCCTAAAAAATCAACATTTATCTAACATCTCTCATTCTTTCTATTAAAGAGTCAATAACTCTTAAACCCAATTGAGTTCCGTTAGACACAAGATAGTTGAGTGGTCGAATGCGTAAAATTAGGCAATTTAATTTTTGAAACTTCACAAAAAAAATTCAATTTAGTCCTTAATATTTACTGTATATAAAAAATAAATTAGATGGCTATTTTGAAGGAAAGAAAATAAATATGAGAGATTGGCATTTGATAAAATGTAGCTTATTTTATTTTATTATATAATTAAAGATAACGACAAAACTTGATAATAGAAGATGATCGAGATTGTTTTTTTTATAGACTAGCTATCCTCTGCGTGTAATTGAAGAGACTAATCTCTCGAGTCGGGTAAAACCACAATGGGCTGCAATGCTCTCTCTCAATAGATTTAACACTTCTACTTGTCAAAGGCTATATTCAAATTCGAAACCTTAGTTAAGTTATAAGAGACCTCAACCAAGATGACCGAGATTTTCAAACAACTGAAGACAAAATTTTGCCAAAAAAGTGAAAAAAAAAAGTAGTATGAAGAAAAAAAGCATTAAGAATAATTAATGGGTACTTTGGTGAATAATTGAAGACACAAGAGTAAAAAAAAATTAATTTACCAACATGATGTGACTGGCACAAGTGGTTTGGGAGAGTTCAACCCCTTAAATAGATTTCTGATTTTTTAAAGGATTAATTTTTATATTCACCGGGAGGATACATTGAATTACCAAAAAAACGTAACATGAATTTTTTTGAAATATTAATTTTTTAGACATAATATGATAATACAGTAGTATTAATTTTTGACACAGATATGTCTCTATTTTTTAAGTATCGAGTGCGTGTCGCTATCGAATACGTATCTGACACAGATATGTCTACATTTTTGAAGTATCGGGGCTTCAAAGCCTGGATCAAGTCTAGGAGTAAAAACTCCATTTAAATCTTCATGCAACAAATCTAAAAGTAGTATTAATTTTATATGTGCAGACAAAGTGACGACAAGTTGTTAACTCAGACACAAATTGTGGTTCTCATGCTCAAGCTCGAGCACTCACTATAGAAAGCGTATTGATTTTAATATAGAGTTTTTTTATTATGAAAAAAACACAGAAAAAATAGTTAAGGTTTTAATCTAAAAATCCATATAATATCGGCTTGAAGAGAAGTAGATATAGTCGGAAGGCATAGCCGCCAATAATGAACACAGTGAACAATAGGAATATAAGAATGAACGGAAGAGACATCATTGATGAAATTTATCAAACAATACACCAATTTATCAAACAAAGTGGACATTTATCTTAACAATTTTACTAAGATGACTAAAATAAATAAAAATAGTGACATTAACTAAAAACCAAGGTTCTAAATAAGGGTCGCGGTCACGGCCGCGGTCGCGTTAAGGCTTTCGCGTTTTCGGCCATTGCGGCTGTTGCGTTATAAGTCGCGGTCGTCGCGGTGTGAATTAATCACAATAATGCATAAATTTTATTAAAATTATTTGTCGCGGCCTTTTGTCGCGATAACGATCACTACCGAGACAGTTTTGTCGCGGCCGTTTTCAGTGTAACGGACCGTTTTTTAGAACCTTGCTAAAAACACAATTTAATTTTAATTTATTTAAAGCTAAAATAAAATAGCAGGAGAAGACACCTGTCAGGGAACCTGAGGTGTGCAAAATGCTGCTTGCATAACCAGATTTGTCAATGCCGTCCAGTTTGACCTAAAATCCATAAAAACCAATTCATCATCGTCCGTCAGAAAATCTCAGATCTCGAAAAATGGATTTTTTGCAGAATCAGAAGACTGCGGTGATAAGCATGGCAGTTGCTCTCGTTGCCATTGTTGGCGGCACCGCTTACTATTACTATCTCACCAAGAAACCTAAAGGTCCCATTTTTTGTGACTAATCCCCATTTGTTTAAATAAGCTGATTTCTAATTATTATTATTCTTTTTTCAAAAGGGTTTTGTCCTGGCTCTAATTTTATTTAAAAAAAAAATGGGCTCTAACGTGGGATCATGTATTGTCCTTATTTGAAGTTTCTATAATTGTTGGTAGGGTGCTTGGATCCTGAGAACTTCAGGGAATTTAAACTTGTGAAACGTACTCAAATCAGTCATAATGTTGCAACATTCAGATTTGATCTTCTTACTCCTACCTCAGTTTTGGGGCTTCCAATTGGACAACATCTCAGTTGCAGGTTTACATTGTTTGTTTTCTCTTTTCAATTAATTTCATAATGCTAGTGCTTAATTTCTAAGTAAGATAGCATAATTTGAGTGTTTGTTGTCTTCTTACAGAGGGAAAGATAGTGTTGGTGAAGACGTAATCAAACCTTATACTCCAACTACATTGGATACTGATGTTGGATACTTTGAGTTGGTTGTAAAGGTTATATACTATTAACTTATGTTTTTAGTATTTTATTATTCTTAATTAATCTTTCTTTTAAGCAAACAATAGTTATTGAATTTTTTCTGTCTGTATTGTTTGGCTAATAATTAGATGTATCCACAAGGAAGGATGTCTCATTATTTTAGGGAGATGCGTGAAGGTGATTACATGTCTGTCAAAGGACCAAAGGTTCTTAAAATTCTTTCCTTCTATCTGTTTTAATAATTCATCAGCTAGATGTTTTTTGAGTAGCTTCTATACACACTTTGACTGTTACATTACAATTAGCAAGTGAGTTTTGGTTGAACTTTAATGACTTGACCAAATTGATAATTTGAGAAGTTGTTACTCCTAAAAGCTCAAGCTACTGAGTTAAGGTTTATAAGCTAGCGGATTAGCATTGTCAAACAGAGACTAAAATTATGTAATGCATACTAATTTGCAATATACTTCAATGTCTACAGGGACGTTTTAAGTACCAACCTAACCAAGTAAGATCATTTGGAATGATTGCTGGTGGAACTGGCATTACCCCTATGTTTCAGGTATTGGATATGTAAAGGATTATTGAGCTTTTGTGTTGTGCTTATGAGTTATGCCTTCCTTTGCTCTTTGATTTTTTTAGCATTTTGAAACTTTGGATTAGTAATAATTAGATAAATTGTTTTTCTTATTGTTGAGGTTGCAAGAGCTATACTGGAAAACCCACAAGACAAAACCAGCGTTAATTTGATATATGCCAATGTCACATATGACGATATTCTTCTAAAGGTAAATCTTTTAAACCATTCCATTGTGCATTCACATGTGGCATGAACCTTTGATGCATATCATATTTCAGTTTAGAACTTGCTCTCAATTTCTAAATCATATTCATTATCATGATCAATCAAATTTTATATGAGAAGCTGGTGAAAATTTTCCTTCTCACTTTCTTGTTGAAGCTATAAACTTCTGTTGAATAAGTCAACATGTGAATCTCATGCAACATTGCAACAAATGTACTTTCCTGTGTGACATAATGCAAATTGACATAGCACATCCTTCTTTTCCGGAGAGATCTGATTACATTAGTACTGTAGTTAAGTTCGTTGAGAACATGACAAGAGTAGAAACTAGTTGCAGAAATCAGTGAATAATAAAAATATAATGGCCCATTGTTTATAATTCTTAAGCTTTATTGTGGTGAAGAAACTATTCCTGCTTGTTTTCTTTTGCAGGAAGAGCTGGATGACCTTGCCATTAAGTTCCCCAACCGATTTACAGTTTATTATGTTCTAAATCAGGTAATGAAACTCTTTTTAATTTCTTTTCACCAAAAGCTAGCCAATCAATTTGAAAAAAGTATTCATTTTTCCTATTTGTTTCAAAATATCTATCCTACTTGCATGGATTCCATCTTTAAATGTGTTCTTATGTTGATTTTGAATAAATATACTGTGCAGCCACCAGAAATATGGAATGGTGGAGTTGGATTTGTATCCAAGGAAATGATCCAAGAACATTGCCCTGCACCAGCACCTGATATTAAGGTCATTTTTGCACTCCATGTGACGCCCCATTTTCTCTTTCTCAATCATCCATAATGAAAATTGCTAACTAAACCAAATATTTATATTACAGATATTAAGGTGTGGACCTCCTCCAATGAACAAGGCTATGGCTGCTCACCTTGAAGCTCTTGGATACAATTCTGAAATGCAGTTTCAGTTTTAGTTCTTGAAAATGACTATATGCAGACATAAGCATTTTGAGTCCAATACACTTGACATTTTTTGGCATTTAATTGTAGATTTGAAAGAATAAATGCTACTGCAATAATCCATGTTAGAAATTTTACAATTGTTTAGATCAAAAGTTTTGTTGGTCTATGCTGTATGTAGGATATGGCTCCCCAACTTCATTGATAAGCCAGAGCTGGTGCCTGCTGGCATGTCCCTTTATTAGTATGTAAAACTATAAACTATTATTAACGATTGCACCATTCCTTGCTGTCCAAATTGATTTTATTTTTATTTTTATGTCTCTATTTTGCAATCGATTATCACTCGTTAGAATGCACACATCTGATATAACTAAGAATGATTCTTCATCACCTGAGCTCTATAAATATGCAAATATTGTAGTATGCACAACTCTAGAACATTTGATTTAATCTTACAACTATTAAAATTTAACTAGCTTTTTTCAGTTCTTCAAGTTGTATATTAACTATTGGCAAATTCTATGAAGGAACAATAACCAAACCAAGGTTAGATATGACTCTAATACCTAGTACAGTAGTACTTCATATGCGATCACTTAAATTCAATTGTTTTAGTAGACAATCAAATAAGTAAAAATCAACACATGACTGTTGCGTAAGACGCTAGCTACTAGTGAGAAGTGGGAATAGGCCTGGCCGACTGACAATTTTTTTAAATAGATAAGGTTAAAGTTTTTTTAAAAGCCTATTTAGTTAAAAAGACCAGGCTACAGGCCACAAAAAAAAAACCCTTCTAGGCCTACCAGGCCGGCCTACTTAACTAAATATAAATATTTTTTATTACTACTATTATTACGTTAAACTTTGTACTTTCTGTTCAATCATAAATTCACTTACATTTTCTGTTAATTTAAAAATATTGCCCTAGATCAACTTTTGGGCATATTAAAGATAATATTATAAAATAAAATTTAAATAGAATGTCCTATAAATATAATTCTCTAAAAGATTTTGTTAGATCTCGAATTAGAATTTAATCTCATTGACCTATTAGTTTGTTAGTCTATTTACAAAGTCTACACCACTCAAAAAAGTTGGTGAAATGAACTTTTAAACAGACTTTCAAATAGGTCATTCCAGACCTCAAAAGTAGGCTTATTACAGGCCACGGGTCAGGCTCAGGCTAACATTTTCAACGCAGGCCAGACTCGTGTCTTACAAAGTCCAGCTCGGCCCGGCGTATTCCCGCCCTACTGGTAGCTACCATTTCAAAATAAATTATAAGTTCAGGAAATGAAAAAGCAACCATTAACTTACAGCCAAAAAATGTAGTAGCATTCGTTTATGTGCGCCAACTACACATTTACAACGTCAGTAAATAAGACCTCTCTCTTTAATTACAAATGTATACTAGTATATCTGCCATATTTCAGGCTTTAGGCTTCTCTTTCACCTTCCCTCCCCCACATCTAGAAGACAAAGCCTAAAAGGACGATAAATAAATTACAATTGTGAAACAGCCAAAAAATCAATGAACTTGCACTGCATTCTGTCCCTTTGTACAATGTTAACTCATGCGGCTGTAGTCTGCCAAAAAAATATATCAAGGTTGTTCTAGAGCCCAGACTCACTCTTTCAGATATTGGAGGATCAAGAAAAACACTTGAAGGTTCTTCACAAATGAGCAACATTGAATTGAACAAACTCAAGGCAGAGATAGCAGAATCACCTAGGTACACGTGTGACAATATAGTGTCCCTTCTCAAGGTCATATATGGTTTTCAACTGTGGCTTTCTCCATTGCCGTACAAAGAATGCAGCAAGCAAAATTAAGAGAAGAAATGCAAATAATGAAAAATATGTGACTGATTCATTCCCAACAATCGTCCCAGCATCTATATGTTCCACCAGTTCATGGGGTTCTCCCATTGTTTCAATTATGAAAGATCCCAGTGTCCAATCAACATGATTGTTTATCTTCTGGTCCCCAAATCCAATCCTGCAAATAGTTATTATCTCAATTATACTCTTATAATTATTTCCTTCCATTAATGTCTCTGGATATAAATCTATAGCAACAAAACAAAGGTTATTGATTTGAGTGAAATGCAGATAATTACATGAAGACATTTTCTTCCATTAAGGGTAAATGTTACAGAAGTACATTATGGTGAATTACCAGACTGCAAGATGATTAGATGAAGACATTTTCTACTATCAGAAAGATTGCAAATCATCCGGGCAGTTAATGCAGGTGAATGGGAAGTTTGGGCTCTCACCAGTGGGTTGATAGTGTGCTTCATCTGAAGAGATTTTCAGTTTTCAAAATTTAATTTCCACAAGCTATAAAAGCATTTTCTACTGGTTCGTATATATGCAACATAATTATAAACAAAAAATGTTCATTTTCTGTTCAGTGTTAACACAGTGTGCCTTTCTGTTCACTTTAACTGCTGTAACAAATTGCTTATAAAAAAAAACTGCTGTAACAAAAAAAATCCATCCTGCCTATTTAGTTAGGAACATGGTAGCAATACCTTTTGTCCTCCATAGGGATTCCAAGAACATCATGTAATAGTGCCACCATATATGCAGAAGAGAAACAATACTTCAATAAATCCAGATAATCAATTTCGTTATGTTTATCTTTAAGAGCATCCCAATGATCTTCACAGTAATGTCGGCCTGCTGCCTCCAGCTCAAACAAAGAAGTCCTATGAGACATCCCAAGAATCTGAAGGAAGATAAAATAAAGTTAAACATAGTCCCTAAATGAAGCTTTCAGCGTGTTTTTCTTTTTATTCCACCGTGAAACAAATCAATGCCGAAACAATAAAATGAATATACTATAGGCTGTCTTTTGCAAAATTCAATACTCGATTATACTATGACGTAATTATATCATAAACCTCAGAAAAATATATAAGCGAATTTTTCCTTTGTGTTCCCGTGATTAGTAACATAAGCTCACATAAGCTTATAACACCACATGACTACATCAATTTTGAACCCAAAAGGCCTAATAAGGTTGCTTCAGTTTTAGTAACCAGAGGTACTATATTTTTTAAATATATCATCGTATCTCAGACTCAGTAGAAATGCAAACAAAACTCATACTAGAAAGCAGGTGTGGTTTCCTAATTCGTTCAAGATAAAATGAAGAAAAAAAAAATAAGGACAGACAAGAATAAAGCATAAGGCAAAAAATGCCTTTTGATCCCACCCTTTATCTGCCTAAGAAACTTCTATATTTTAAAGAAGCAAAATACAAACCTAGAAAAAAAAATCATAAGTTGTATTAGCTAAATCCCCCCAAACTCTTATGTGCCACACAAAAAATCATATATTTATAGTCGTTGCATGCTGAAGTAGAGTAAATCATGCAAATATACATGTCCTATTAATTTAACTTTGGTAATGCCTTTTGATCCCACCTTTTTGCCTAAGAAACTTCTATATTTTAAAGAAGCAAAATACAAACCTAGAAAAAAAAATCCTAAGTTGTATTAGCTAAATCCCCCCAAACTCTTATGTGCCACACAAAAAATCATATATTTATAGTCGTTGCATGCTGAAGTAGAGTAAATCATGCAAATATACATGTCCTATTAATTTAACTTTGGTTATTGTCGTTGTATATATTAACAAAAGGGAACTTATAAAAAGGTTGAACTTTGTCATAAATTGTGCCATTTGGCAGTAGTGTATTTATTTGTCACTTATGGCTAGGTTATACAGTCTGATAAATTAAATACAAATCGTTGAGTTAAAAAAGTGATGGTAGATTGAGAATAATATTTAACAAAGGACAAAGACCTTTTCATGTTTGAGAGAACCTTGTTGTTTAAAAAAAGGGTAGACTGTAGAGAATGGCTAACCAGCTCACTAGACAAACCTAGCTTAATGCAAGAAGAGAAACCATTACTGTCGAACCTCGGAAGTATATAAGAAGCTTCTCGAAGAAACTTGTTCAGCTGATAACTCATAAAAGGATGAAGTGATTTTACAAGGTGGATGCAGGCATCTATCTGTATAAAGAGCAACATGGTTAATATATTTCAAAGAGAGAGTTTACGCATAATAGAAAAAGAATAGTAATTGGGTGTTTAAGTTGGTAGAAAAAATCAAGCAGTACTCCCCACAATGCCAATCTAGAATATTCTTCCATCAATAAAAGAGGCATAGAAACATTGGGTATAAGACAGCTTCCCAGGAGCAAAAAAGAGATAAAACAGCGAAAGAAAGATTGTTAAATAACAGGCCTTGCAAAGTTTCAGAAATTAAAATGCGGCTTGCCAGAAAGAAATAAGAAAGACTGTCTATACTCAAAAATTAAAAGATAACTATACTTTCAGCAATTACTATATGTAATACGCATTGCGCTTTTTCCCAAAATCTTCCCTCTTTTCCTTTCCACAATCTCAAACTAAAGCCATCAACTAGCTCGTGTTGTGTTTTGGGACATTCCCATCCCATGGTTCAATGAAAATTTTATCAACACATGCTTCCTAAAATATCTATCATCTAGCTTTGTAAACTATGCTGTTAAGTGTTTAACCACGTGCAATTCCCAAAAGTGAAAACTCCCTATGGACCGGAACTAAAAACTTTTGGCATTAGGAAGATTTATGGGAAACTCAGGCAGTAAAAATATCAAGTACACACAACACGAGGCTCGGGTAACTTTAAAGGTGGCAGATCATATTAAAAAAACATACATTTTACTAGAAAAAAGGGAGCAAGCACATACAAATTTAAGTCAAACAGAAAATACCAAAACCACTATCCAACCTTCTGCTTTCTTTAATAATGACAGCGCTTCAGATCTGCATGTCGAAAAATTTCCAGCAGGTTGGAAGATTGGGTGTTTTACATAGCTTATGTTAGAGATCCGGGAATACTCATATGAGTCATATCCTCTAGGAATGCAAGGATTAACTAAATTTCTCCTGCTAGAATTTGAAGCTGCAAACCAATAAGCAAAAAGTAACAGCAAAAAGTTAATATCAAAGTAATGATTCACAAATGGTATTTATCTTTAGAACTTATGGATACCATGCAAAAAATACACCGACCCATTGAATAATAATAATAATAATAATAATAATAATAATAATAATAATAATTTTAGATTCTTTGTTCGTTTTCTATATGCACATACAAATGCTAACAACCAGCACATTAGCTCAAATGGAAAATTGAACACACCATTGAGATATGTTATTCTTAGGAACCAAAGAAATTGAATTGAAAAGAAGTAACAATTTTACTAAAAGAAAGAGAAAGAATAGGAGAGAGAGATCTCTTCCAAGGGTTTCCCTTCTACAACATAGCAATTGCTCGATTCATTAAATGCTTACAGATCTGAATGCTCTCCTTCTGCCCGAGCATCTCTCTACTTATTAAGTATGTCAATTCCCTCTAACTAACCAATTAATTAACTACCTTTTAAATATTTGGCTTCATTACAGTTTTGGTCCCCCTGTTTTCACCAATTCACGATTTTGGTCCCTAAAATTTTAATTTGACGATTTTGGTCCCCCTATTTTCCCAATTTGTAAAATCAAGGTCCCCCTCTTAATTGGTCAAAATTGAAAGTCAATTTTGACTGACTTATCCTACGTGGCAGTCCACGTACCCACGTGGACTGCCACGTAGGCGCACCCCCCCACCCTCCCACCCCACACCCCCCTCCCCCCACCCCCACCTTCTTCTTCCTCCTGAACCTCTCTCCACTGTCGCAAACATCTCCCTTCCCCCTCATAACCGTGAGCCTCCCCCTCCTCTCCAAAACCACCATCCCGCCTCCGCGCCTCACCACCGTCTTTTCCTCCACCACCGCACCCCCAACAGAGAGATTAGATGGTGCGATTCGGCGAGCGATTCGGCGATGGTGCGATTGCGATCTGCGACGAGCGAGAGCGACGAGCGAGAGAGGGAGAGCGACGAGCGAGAGAGGGAGAGCGACGGTGGGAGACCGGAGATGCGAAGGAGGGAGATGCGAGGAGGGAGAGCGACGGTGGGAGGCCGGAGATGCGAAGGAGAGAGAGAGAGAGGGTGTGGTTGGGGGGGTTCACGGAGGTGGGGGTGGGAGGGGGGAGGGGAAGAGGAACAGTGGAGGGGGTGGGGTTCACAGAGGTGGGGGGTGGGAGGGGGGGAGGGGGAAGAGGAACAGTGGAGGGGGGATCGGTGGGGAAGAGGAACAGTGGAGGGGGGGTGGGGTGGGGGGTGCGCCTACGTGGCAGTCCACGTGGGCTGCCACGTAGGATAAGTCAGTCAAAATTGACTTTCAATTTTGACCAATTAAGAGGGGGACCTTGATTTTACAAATTGGGAAAATAGGGGAATCAAAATCGTCAAATTAAAACTTCAGGGACCAAAATCGTGAATTGGTGAAAACAGGGGGACCAAAACTGTAATTAAGCCTAAATATTTTGAGCTTCATCGGTTTGTGTTTGTTATTTTTAAAAATTTTAAATGTGTATTTAAATTTGTATTGATGTACCTTTATTGGATTTTTTTTAAAAATGTCATAACTTGTAACCTTACCCAAACCTGTAGCGAGTACCAGCACTTTTCTCATCTTCGTGCAACAATGGATGCAGCCAACCAGATGAACTAATACGTAGCGACCAACATAGCCATGGTACAAAGGGTCTTAAAGAAGACAATACCATATGTGGGGGCATAAACTTTGGCAATTAGCCCAACCTTGATACAAGCAATTGTCCCCTACAGATTGATTTTAACTGAGTACGCTTATTTACAACCAAGTGAAGGTTTACTGATGAGTAACACAGCAACGGTGAAGGAAATTAACGTAAAACAGAATTTGATAGATGAATGTAATAGCCAAAACAGAGTTTAGGGAAGCAAAAACACAAGAAAGCAATAACAGGGTCGCTGCCTCTCCAGAGCGCAGTACCCGTCCCAAGCCAAAGCCCAAATAAAACAAAACCTAACCTATTCTTCCAAAATCACTTCTTTTATACTAATTAGGGTTAATTACTCTTTTGCCCCTCCTAACAAAAACATTGCCAAACTTCCCCCTTTTTGGCGCCTGCGCATTCGCATCAATACCCCCCCCCCCCCTAAAACTTCCACCTTGTCCTCAAGGTGAAACTCTGGAAAGTGGCCCTTCATGTCTTCAAAGTCTTCCCAGGAGTTCTCAAAGTCGGGGAGATGCTTCCACTTCACCAGAACTTCCAGCATGCCGTTCTGAGCCTTCCTCACAGCCAGGATGTCTTCGGGCCGGACCTGCAATTCAAGATTCTCAGCCAGGCAATTCGGTAAAGGTTGAACCGCAGCCGTAGGGGCAATGGCTTTCTTCAAAAGTGAAGCATGAAACACTGGATGAACTCTGCTCTCTGGTGGTAGCTTCAGTTTGTAGGCAACTGTCCCAATCCTCTCCAATACCTCAAACGGGCCATAGAACCGTGGGCTGAGTTTCTGATTCAGCCTCTTCGCTAGTTGTTTCATCTTGTAGGGTTGGATCTTCAAGTAGACCATTTCTCCAACCTCATAGGTCACCTCCCTCTTATGCTTATCCGCTTGTTGTTTCATACGATTCTGGGCTTTGCTCAAGTGGTCTCTCAAATCATGGAGCAATTCATTTCTCTCTTGAGTTAACTGTTGAACCTCGTCCACACAACTACTGTTTTCATCCCCCCTTACTAACACTGGGGGTCTCCTCCCATACAAAGCTTCAAACGGTGACATTTGAATGGAGGAGTGATAGTTGGTGTTGTACCAGTATTCAGCCCAGGGTAGCCACTTAACCCACCTGCTTGGGTTTGCTTCCGGTCAAACACCTCAAATAGGTCTCAACACACCTATTGACTACTTCCGTTTGGCCGTCCGTCTGAGGATGGTAGGCAGAGCTATATTTCAACTTGGAACCCGCAGCTGCAAACAGCTCGGACCAGAATGCACTCGTGAAAACTCGATCTCTGTCAGACACAATAGAGCTTGGGAACCCGTGTAGCTTCACTATCTCTTTCATAAACACCAGAGCCACATCCTTGGCATTGTACGGATGAGCCAGGGCTATGAAATGAGCGTATTTGGTGAGTCGATCGACCACCACCAGAATAGTATCCATCCCTGCTGACTTGGGTAAGCCCCCAACGAAGTCCATAGATATATCACTCCAAACCTGAGTCAGTATCGGAAGTGGTTGGAGCAATCCCCCCGGAGTCAAGGCCTGATACTTGTTCTGTTGGCATATAGCACAGGCCTGAACGTACTGCTGAATCCTCTTCCTCATCCCCTCCCAATACACCACACTTGCTATTCTTTTGTAAGTTCGTAGGATTCCTGAGTGCCCCCCCATAGCTGAGTCATGGAACTCCTCGAGAATCTTCCTGACCCGCGGAGAGTCCTTGGGAAGCACCAAGCGGTCGTGATAGTACAACCGTCCATTCCTCAAAGTATAACCCACATGAGTGTTCACCTTCGCAACTAGGTCTTGCACAATAAGTTTCAACCGCCCATCACCTTGTACCTCTTCCTCTGGACCATCCCACTCTTGGCATTGCACCATAGAGATGGCACTGTAATTGTGCTGCCTTGACAAGGCGTCGGCTGCTTTATTCTCGATTCCCGGCTTGTCTTTGATCTCAAAATCAAAGCCCAGTAGTTTAGTTATCCACTTCTGTTGCTCCTCCCCCATCACCCTCTGCTCCGTCAGGAACCTCAAACTCCTCTGGTCAGTATGTACCACAAAGTGCCTTCCTAGGAGGTAGTGTCGCCATTTCTGAACTGCTATCACAATTGCCATCAACTCCCTCTCATACACAGACTTGTTCTGAGCTCTATTGGATAAGGTTTGGCTCATGTATGCCACAGGCCTCCCCTCCTGCATCAGAACTGCCCCCAACCCTTTCCCAGATGCATCAGTCTCCACAATGAACTCCTTAGAGAAATTAGGCACGGCAAGAACTGGTAGTGTTGTCATGGCTACCTTCAGCTTCTCAAAAGCTAACTGAGCACTCTCATCCCAACGAAAATTGTCCTTCTTGAGTTGTTGCGTAAGAGGCCACACAATTTCCCATAGTCCTTCACAAACCTTCTATAATACCCAGTCAACCCAAGGAAACCTCTAAGGCTCTTCACATCCCTTGGGGTAGGCCAACTTACCATAGCTTTAACCTTGGAGGGGTCGGCTGCCACCCCCTCTCCTGAAATGACGTGACCGAGGTATTCGATCTTACTCTGGGCAAATGTGCATTTCTTCTGGTTTGCAACCAACTGATTATTTCTCAGAATATCCAACACACTCTTCAAGTGTTCCATGTGGCAATCCAAATCCTTACTATAGACCAGGATGTCATCAAAAAACACCAACACATACTTTCTCAAGATCGGTTTCAAAATACGGTTCATCAAAGCTTGGAAAGTAGACGGGGCGTTAGTCAACCCGAAAGGCATCACCAGGTATTCATAGTGTCCCTCATGGGTTCTAAAAGCAGTCTTGTGAATGTCTTCGCTCCTCATTCTAATCTGATGATACCCAGACTTCAAGTCAAGTTTAGAGAATATCACTGCGTTGCCAATTTCATCTAATAACTCATCAATGATAGGTATGGGAAACTTATCAGGCACAGTGTACTTGTTCAGGACCCTATAGTCAATGCAAAATCTCCATCCACCGTCCTTTTTCTTAACCAACAACACAGGGCTAGAGAAAGGACTGACACTAGGTCGAATGATACCGGCGGACAATATTTCATTAACAAATTTTTCTATCTCATCCTTTTGATAATGGGGATACCTGTATGGCCGGATGTTGGGAGCTGGCGCTCCAGGCTTGAGCACGATAGCATGGTCCAGTTCTCTCGCAGGAGGCAATCCTGTGGGTGTTTGGAACACATCTGAGAAAGCTTCCAGCACTTCCTTTACCTCGGGCAGTAGCTGCAATTCAGCCCCCTCTGCATTTCCCAATATTGGAGTAGGTATCTCTCCTCTTCACTTAGTAGGGCCTTCCGCATGGATTTGAGTGAGACTTGTTGTTTACTCAGTGACTGTTCCCTTCTAATCTTGAATTTCTGTCCTCCCCCTTCCCACTTGATGAACATGTCCTAGAAATTAGCCTTGATGTCACCCAAGCTAGCCAACCAATCCATACCAAGCACTAATTCAGTCCCTGCCAGAGTCATTAAATAGAATTTGAGTAAAATTGATCCCTTGCACTTGCACCTTGAGTCCCCTGCAAACCCCCTTGTGTGTGACCTTCTCTCCATTCCCCACCTCAACAGTATACTCAGGAGTGTCTTCTAAAGCCAATTTCAACTCCTCTACTAACTTGTAGGATATGAAATTACTAGAGGCTCCACAATCAATCAATATCAACACCTTTCTCCCATTAATGACACCTTGAAGGATTGATTTGAGGTCAAGCCCTCTTTGCTCTTGAGTGAGAGCAATAGAGTCTTTAGCTCCCCTTCCAACTCCCCTATCTCCTCCTCGGTCCCCCCTGCTCTCCATCTCCCTCACTCTCTTCATCATCAATCAATTCCACCCTAAAGTGTTTCATCTTACAAATGTGATCCTTGCCCCACCTTTCCCCACATTTGAAACACAGCCCCTTCTTACTAAGGTCCCTCAGCTCCTCCTGAGTGAGTTTCCTCCCCACCCCCTGTTTCTTCTCCCCTTCTCCCCCTTGATTTTTCAATTCTTGCGAGTTGCTGCCACTCCCCCAAACTCAAACTTGGGTTTGGTGATAACAGTCCTATGCTTCCCCGGGTCACTCCCCGAACTCCACCCCCCATTTCTCCACTTAGTCCCTTCACCCCTCCTCCCTTCTTCCTCTCGCAACGCCTTGTTCCTCTCCTCTATGAGTAACGCCCGATCCATCAACGCGTTCAATCCCCTAGTGCTATGGAGTTTCAACTCGGTTTGTATCTCCTCACGTAAACCATTGAGAAAAATGATTTCCAACATGCCTCTGTCACGCCTCTTCAATGGAGCCATTAACATTTCAAACTGCTCACGGTATTCCATCACTGTCCCTGTTTGTTTAACCCTCGGGATTGGTCCCAAAGGGTTGCTGACCAGATTGGGCTGAAAATGCCGTATGACGGCCTGTTTAAATTCTTCCCACATTGGCTCTGGGTGTTGTTCTTCCCACCATTGAAACCAATTTAGGGCCCTCCCATCCAAAGCAATCATTACTGCCTCCAGCATCTCCTCTTCTTCAACCCCATTAATTTTAAAGTACCGTTCCACCTTGACGAGCCACCCATAAGCTTCGCCTCCTTCAAAAACGGGGATCTCAAGTTTCCGCCCCCGGTGCCGGTGTCTCGCACGCAGGCTGTTTCCCCCGGAAGTCGCAGATTCGATGGAAGAGCCGCCTCCTCCGTCCTCCTCCGCGCTTGGCGTCGCGTCTCCTTCAAACGGAGCTCCAGCCGTTCCATCGACTCGCGCATGGCCTCCCCTTGCGCGCGCACTTCTAGCGCAAGCCCCTCGACTTCTTGCTCGAGCCGTTCGTGGCGTTCTTCCATGGCGGTCTTCTTCACCATCGTTCAAGCTCCGTGGGACAAGAGCTTTGATACCAATGATGAGTAACACAAACAGTGAAGGAAATTAACGTAAAACAGAATTTGATAGATGAATGTAATAGCCAAAACAGAGTTTAGGGAAGCAAAAACACAAGAAAGCAATAACAGGGTCGCTGCCTCTCCAGAGCGCAGTACCCGTCCCAAGCCAAAGCCCAAATAAAACAAAACCTAACCTATTCTTCCAAAATCACTTTTTTTATACTAATTAGGGTTAATTACTCTTTTGCCCCTCCTAACAAAAACATTGCCAAACTTCCCCCTTTTTGGCGCCTGTGCATTCGCATCATTTACCATAACGAAGAGAGATAAGATCTCATGTCAAGTAATGTTCTAAAGCCAACAATCTGTTTTCCACGGCATATCACCATCAGTACCACCCACCATAAGGCCTAGAAGATAGTCTTAGAAAATATGATAGCACTGAGAGTAGCAACAAAGGATTAAGAGCAAGACAAAATGTGCTCGAACCAAATAAAATCCATAACTGTTCGCTGTCAAAATGACATCCTTATGCACTTGAAAACTCCAACAATAGCTTTGGAAAAAATAGATTTGTTCGTCTTGGATAGCATGAACTATTGTGAAGTCTCCATAAATTGAATGAGGAAAGCACTCCACAACAGGGTGATTAACAATTCATAATGAACATTTAAAAAACATTCATAGTTTTCTTCTTAAGAAAAGTCATGCTTCATATTGTAATACTTTTCCTACTTCTGACTATCAATACATGACTTTCAGGTTTCAATGAGCATGATGGACGATATATATTGATGTAATTGAATTACTTTTTGCTACTGTATATTTTTGACCAAACATCATTCTCTATGACTCCATGCTCTTTTGTACAGCAAAAACACAGGTATTGCCAATCTCACACACTTTCAGAGGAAGAAAATAGCTTTTTTTCTAGGTCGTGCTCACCACTCAAGAAAAATGTTTATTAACAAATAAAACCAATAACTCAATACTTACAAAGCTTCAACTCTCGATATTTCAGTTCCTCCTCTAATGATTTCCATGCCATATCCTGCACAAGAATTTTGGATTTTGTTTACAATAGAACATTGATACAAAAGTTATCTAAACACATGTGACAAAAATTTGGTAGCAATTGAAGATCACATACAACACATTGTAACGTATCTTAAATAAATAAATAAATGAATCCTTAAAATTAAGGTTAGACTGGTAAATTCCAAAAAAAAAAACAGCATACCGTTTATGATGACTATAATACATTGGCAAATATCAGCACTCTTCACAATTCAAATCGAAACAAAAGGGTGGTAATCAACTTGCATATAAGAATCAGGAAAGGCTGGAATCGGGATAGAATTTTCGAATCATTACACACTATCATTTTTGAGTTGTGACACAAATAGGGAAAACTGCCTCTTCATTCACTATTTTGTTCACACCACAAAGCTGTTTTTGAATAAATGGTCTAGAGTCTAGACCAGCTAACATACTCCCCTTAAGTATATTAAAGAATTATCAGCCTTTTAACTTTTTTTTAATATTTAATATAAAGTGATTAGATTATGATTTATTATCTAGAACACAATTTTCAGATATTTTTCATTTCAATTGTGAACCTTATAATTCATGATTTCAGTTGAATTCATAATAAAAAATGTCAGTCCCTGATTCAAGATAGATTCATAACTTCCCAGTCATGCATATATGATAAACCTATTTTACTCTTCGAATAAGTCGATTAAATTATAAACTTTATTTTAATAATAAAGAAAATAAAAAACATATAAATTTGACAGCAGATCCTAACATGCATTATCCAAAACATGACATTTTAAAAAAAAATGGAAAACGGCAAGAGGATACCTGACCCAAGTGTGGCCAACTCCTAGTGTGAAGATTGTAAGTAACACCAGACAATCTTAAAGTCCGGGAAGATTGAACTAGCTTGGCATTAAGCACAGCTGAAGTTACCTGCAACATAATAAGTATACAATACAAAATCTATTTAGAAACTTGCCAGGAATGTTCATCAACAATCATTTGTTTTTATGTACCGAAGGAAATTTATTGTATTAGATAAACAAGAGAAAGTAAGGAGAAACAAAAGAACATCGATCACTGAACCAAAAAAAAAAAGAATGCAGCTGCAGGAATGGGTGACCCTTAAGTAATCTAAAAAGCTATATGATTTTTTTTTCACAAAGTAACTAAAGCTTCTAAGTTCTAGCTGTGGCAGTAACTATTGCCAAAACATTAACTTTTTACTTTCTAACACAACCAATGTGAAGTAGAACAAGGAAAATAAAAGGTAAGCTGGGAGTTTATTTTCTTCCTAATTGATTACGACAAAAGAATTATCCGCATCTTGAGGGCTTGAGGCTTGCCTCTTGTCCTCTAAGAGGAGTCCGACAATGATTTTAATTTGACCTGAACAAACAACGAAAACATGCAAGATAATTTCCTCTGATCATGAACACTTGTTTCTGGGCCAGAAAGATAATTTCCTCATGGCCCATAACTTCAGCCTCCACATTCCCAAAAAAAATGAAAAATTGCCCAACAAGTAAATGACCATTGTATGATATACCCCCTTACTTTCATTCATAAAAGATCAGATTAGATAATGGATAATGAAGTTATCATGTTATTCAACTACAATAATGAGAAAACAGGAAATAGACAATTCTCCAAGAAGAGGGTTCATCCCCAGCCCACATCAATTTTCTTTCTACGAAAAACTAGTTAAAATCCTTCATACCCTCACCTAACAGATTCCCTTCTTTATCCCTGCCCACATCAATTTTCTTTCTTACATGTCTAACTGTCCAACACATTCCCTCATCTCCAACGAGCTCCTTTTCATCTCCTTTCGGCTAAACGCCTAAACCCCTCTGACTCTGACACATCTTACATATGTTTTTCTAAGCTTAATGCTTAGGCTAGCCCACTAGCTACTAGGGCTGTTGGGACCTGATACCTTGACACTGTATTACATAATGTAAATTACAACAGGTGTGCAAAGATACATCCACAATGATAAAAGTTCCTGTGCAGTAATAAATGTTGATGCAAATTTATTCATCAGTACAAGAATGAAAATGTCATATAGAGAATGAAAAAACCTGCAAAGAAGCCCCACCAAGTTCAACTACTCCAGCTGTTTCTTGAGGCTCACGTCCCAAGTTTCCAAGAGCATAATTTACAGCAACCCAAGAAGAGATGCCTTGTTCGTTCCCTATAGTTAGATTATAAACTTCGTCATTGGCATGAATGACTATGCACTAACAAAATGAATATTAAAAGATAAAAATCAGTATAACTTCTAATGCTGAATACTTAAGAGACGGTAATAAGTGACATTGTTATATATTTTCCAAGGATTGTGTCTTTTGGATTCTCTTTGGTATTCTGCTGTTCCCAATCTCCTGATCGCTGTTTCAAGAAATTTCCTATCAATAATATGAGGCAGCCCCGTTTGTCTGGGCCACTTTGTAATCCTATTTGTTTTTAAGTTTCTTTACTTTTTAGAAACAGTCTTTAACCTCCATCATGAATGTAAATTATTCCTTAAAATGCCAAACCCACTATACATTACTAGCTAATAGAGGCTCCAATATCTATGTACTCTTTCCAGATCACTGGAAGCCCTTCTTCAGCACTACATAATCACCCTCAAAGACTATGTAACAGCTAAAGTTCACAGTAAAGGCAGCAACACCAAATACTGCCAAACAGAAGCTATCAAGAATCGCAACAGACGATCGTCAATGATCAACAGTTCCACCATTCCTCTATCACATAAATCCCCAATTACTCACAATAAAATTCTAATTTTACCAACCAGCAGAATCTTCAACATTTCCGAAAAAGCACCCTAATCCCTATGAATTCTGAATACTAAAAACTTCAATTTTGACAGGCTCTTAAAGACAAAATCTAACTCCTATGAGCAAAATAGCTGCAACATTATCATTCACTCCCCTACTCAAAGACAAAATTATGAATGGAATGGAACAGCTATCAAACAATATCCACGACCATGAATCGAAGATAACTGATTAGCAACTAAGCATTGAATAATGTGAGGTTAAGAAAGGTGCCTGAAATGAGGCGTGCCCATTGATCCTTGAACAAGAAGCCAGAAAGCCTAAGAACCTGTCTGCAACACTCAAGAACCTTCTCTCTAGTCTCCTCACCCAAACCCTCCAACTCCTCGGAAGCCACAAGCTGCACCCTCGTGCTCCCCCACTCCTTCCGAGGCACCCTCCCTTTCGCGAATTCCACCAGCTCAACAATAGAAGCCCGCACGGCATCAGGGTCGGAGTCAAAGGCAGAGAATCCAGGTCGGAAGGTGGATGAGGCGGTGGAAGATAAAAAAGGGAGGGGACCGCGGCCGAGGAAGTGAAAGAGGGAGATGCGGGAGGAGTCTGGAGCGAGGTGGAGGAGGAGGGCGGAGAAGGCGGGACTAGGTGAGGAGAAATTGGGGGCGGAATGGATTTGGAGGGCGGCGGAGAAGAGGTGGTAGAGGAATGGTGTTGTGAGGAGGAGAGAGAGGAAGAGGATGATGAAAAGGGATTTGGAGCGGGATTGGGATTGGGATTTGGAATTGGAATTGGGAGAAGAATAGAGAGAGATCATGCGAGGGTGGAGTTGAGTTCGGTGTGGTGGAATGTAAGAGGATGATGAAGAAGATGGCCTGCTTTGAAGCTTATTTGGGAAATCCATTGATGAGAACTGAGAAGAGAGGAAAGTGGGTAACACTTTGATATTCACTTCATCGCGCCACTTCTACTATATTACTTGTGTGACTACGTATATAAATTCCACAACAAGTTTTTGGCGTCGTTGTCGGGGATTGAGATAAATTTTATTGTTGAATTTCTTAGCGTATTAGTGTTGCTGTTACCACAGGATGCTATAGCATATGCACATGCTCAATTCACCAGAATTTCAATTTGATCCTGAAATAGAAAGGAGGTTCAGAGCATTGCGAAGGCAGCAAAAGTTACAGCAGAGAGCAGCCATGTCAGAACATAATTCTGGCAGAAGCTCCCATAGAGGAGGAAGAGGTGGCAGAGGTAGAGGTTCCCAACATGGTGGAACCCAACATGGCATTCAGACTGAGATTCCTGCATTCACAGGGAGAGGACCAGTCACAGATTATTCAGGCCCTGTGCATGACCCAGAAGAATGGTACTGGCAACAATTCATTCAGATAGGACCAGAAGGTATGGTTAATGATAGGGACAAGCCAATGAGAGATTATGCTCTTTTTAACCCTCAAGCCATGCAAACTAGCATAGTGAGGCCTCAACTTAATACAACTCATTTTGAATTTAAACCAATGATGTTTCAAATGCTTCAAACAATTCGTCAGTATGGTGGAACCATAAATGATGATCCACATATGCACTTAAAACAATTTTTGGAGATCTGTAGTAATTTCTCTTTTCCTGGAGTCTCTGATAATGCCTTTAGACTCAAGCTTTTCCCTTATTCTTTAAAGGACGGGGAAAAAGCTTGGCTAAACTCATTAGAACCTAACACAATCCATACCTGGAATGAGCTAGTAGAGAAATTTTTGGCAAAATATTTTCCACCTAGCAAAAATGCCAGAATGAGAAATGAAATCACTTCATTCAAACAAATGGATAATGAATCATTGTATGAAGCATGGGAAAGATACAAAGAGCTGTTGAGAAAATGTCCTCACCATGGCATACCTGTCATTATCCAAATGGAGACATTTTACAATGGATTGGAGCCACAAACCAGATTGATGCTAGATGCTTCTTCTGGAGGAGTTTTGCTGAAGTCATCTTACAATGATCCTTGTGACCTTATTGATGAGATAACAGCAAACAGTTACTCTTGGTCTACAGACAGGGCCACGCCTCAAAAGAAGGCTGAGGTACTAGAAGTCAATGAGGTAACAAAGCTAACAGCTCAAGTAGCTTCCCTCACCAACATGGTCAAGAACTTCACCACTTCCAATGCTATAGCATCTCCTCAGAACTGTGAGTCAACAGAAGATGCTGCTACAATTGAACAAGCCCCTCCTGGTGAAACCAGTTGTGTCTATTGTGGAGGAGGGCACATTTACGAAGAATACCCAAGCAATCCTGTATCTGTGAACTATGTGGGATTCAATAAAAACAATAACCCCTATTCAAACTCCTACAATCCTGGGTGGAAAAACCATCCCAACTTCAGATGGAACAATAATGCAGCAAGTTCATCTACTGATGCAGCACCAAATGCACCACCAGGATTTCCTGCTCAGCAACAACAAAGGCAGAATAGTCAGCCTGTTGACAACTCCTTGGAGACCATATTGAAGGACTTTGTGAAGGATACCAAAGACTTCATGAAAGACACTAAGGCGTCAATTCTATTTCATGATGCTGCTATCAAGAACCTTGAAAATCAAGTGGGGCAGATTGCTACTGCCCTAACTCAGAGGCCTAGTGGAGCTTTGCCATCAACAACTGAGGCATCTACTTCACATGTCTGTGGAAAAAATAGGTAAAGGCTATTTCATTAAGGAACGGTAAGGATTTGAAAGGATCATCAGAGATTCCAGCTGATGAAAACTCAAACACAAAAAAATGAAAAACCAGAAAAAGAAAAAAAGAATACTGATGCTATGGCACCTAAGGCTATAGCATCTGATGCTGCACCTAGCTCTTCACAAAAGATTGTTCCTGAGTATCCACCTCCTCCTTTCCTACAAAGGCTGAGGAAGGCTCATGAGGAATTACAATTCAGTAAATTCCTAGAGGTGCTGAAACAATTGCACATCAATGTCCCTTTGGTAGAGGCACTTCAACAAATGCCAAACTATACAAAATTCATGAAGGATGTCCTCACCAAAAGAAGAAGACTTGGTGAATTTGAAACTGTGGCAATGACTGGTGAAAGTAGTTCAATTGTTCAAAATAAACTTCCAAGGAAACTCAAGGATCCTGGCCGTTTCACAATACCCTGCTCCATTGGAAAATTTTACAATAGCATAGCTTTATGTGACTTAGAAGCAAGTATAAACTTGATGCCCAAGTCCATATACACTCAGTTGGGTATAGGAACTGCCAGACCTACTAGTGTTACACTTCAATTAGCTGATAGATCTTTAGCTTATCCTGAAGGCATAATTGAAGATGTACTAATCAAAGTTGACAAGTTTGTTTTCCCTGTAGATTTTGTTGTTCTTGACTTTGATGCAGATAAGGAAGTCCCCATCATACTAGGCAGGCCATTCTTAGCCACTGGAAGGACCTTAATTGATGTGCAAAAAGGGGAATTGACTATGAGGGTCAATGACCAAGAAGTAAAGTTCAATGTTCTGAATGCTATGAAGTATCCAGGTCCAAGTACAGAAGAATGCTTCTTTGTTATCTCTCTTGATCAAGTGGTCCATAAACACTTTCACAAGCAACAAGACCACTTGGGCAGAATTTTTGATGAAAATGAGAAGACGGAACTTGTAGAACAGGGAGCCATTCAACAGGAACCAAAATTCAGAGAAGCTTGGGTAAAAAAATATGAGTCACTAGATATTGAAAACTCAAGCCTCAAGAAGAATGTCCCCTCCATTGAACAACCACCCTCCTTGGAGCTCAAGGAATTACCTAAGCACCTCAAATATGCCTATTTAGGGGAGAATGACACTCTTCCAGTGATCATTGCTTCTAATCTCACACAAGATCAGGAACTTGATCTCATTACTACCTTAAAGAGGCATAAGCAAGCTATAGCATGGCAGATGGCAGACATCAAGGGAATCAGTCCAACAATCTGCATGCACAGAATAGTTTTAGATGAAAATGCGAGAAATAGCATTGAAGGGCAAAGGAGACTTAATCTTATCATGAAGCAGGTGGTTAAAAAGGAAATTATCAAATGGTTGGATGCTGGAATTATCTATCCAATTTCTGACAGTGCTTGGGTGAGTCCAGTGTAGTGTGTTCCCAAGAAGGGAGGAGTCACTGTGATAGCAAATGATAAAAATGAGCTGATTCCAACAAGAACAGTGACAGGATGGAGGATATGCATGGACTACAGGAAGCTTAATAAGGCCACCAAAAAGGATCACTTCCCTCTACCCTTCATTGATCAGATGCTAGACAGACTTGCAGGCAAAGAATTCTACTGCTTCTTAGATGGCTACCCTGGTTATAACCAAATAGCCATATTTCCTGAAGATCAAGAGAAAACAACATTCACATGTCCTTATGGGACATTTGCTTTCAGAAGAATGCCATTTGGGCTGTGCAATGCCCTTGCTACCTTTCAGAGATGCATGATGGCAACATTTTCAAACTTCATTGAAAAATCCATGGAGGTCTTCATGGATGACTTCTCTGTGTTTGGAGAAGACTTCCAGAACTGTCTGCTCAATTTAGAAGAAATTCTGGTGAGATGTGAAAAGACCAACTTGGTCTTGAATTGAGAAAAATGTCATTTCATGGTCCAAGAAGGTATTGTTTTGGGTCACAAGATCTCCAAAAGAGGATTGGAAGTAGATAAAGCCAAAATAGAGGTCATTGACAAGCTTCCTCCACCAGCAACTGTAAGGGGTGTTAGAAGTTTCTTAGGCCATGCTGGATTTTACAGAAGATTCATCAAGGATTTCTCCAAAATATCAAAATCATTGTGTCAGCTGCTACAGCATGACACACCTTTTATCTTTGATAAATCATGCCAACATGCATTCCAGAAACTGAAGACAGCCTTGGTCACAGCACCAATCATTGTGACACCTGACTGGAACAAGCCTTTTGAGCTCATGTGTGATGCTAGTGATTATGCTGTAGGAGCTGTCCTAGGGCAGAGGTATGACAAGGTATTTCATTCTATCTATTATGCTAGCAAAACACTTTGTAGAAGCTCAATTAAATTATACAGTCACTGAGAAAGAATTGTTAGCTGTAGTGTTTGCATTTGATAAATTCAGATCATACTTGGTAGGCACAAATGTCATTGTTTATACAGAGCATTCAGCCATCAAGTATTTGATTTCAAAAAAAAGATGCAAAACCTAGGCTAATAAGATGGGTTCTCCTCCTCCAGGAATTTGATTTCAAAAAAAGATGCAAAACCTAGCCTAATAAGGTGAACTTACTTGAAGCCTAGACATAGGATCTTGTCACGAAACCTTGGTGAAAGTGACTGAAAGGCACGCAGCTTATGCTATAGCACACAATGCAATAGCATCAGATGCTATAGCATTAACACAGAAGAGAAATTTACTAAGCAAAAGCAGTCCAACTAATCATTTACCATATAGTTTCCATATTTATTTCTTAAGCAATTTATCTCCTTATTTTACTATTCTCCATATTGTGACTTACTTTACACACCAATTCCCTGAGATATTCTAACTATAAATTAAGACCAGGTTCGACCTTTCTTTCTACTATATTACTTGTGTGACTACGTATACTTGCATATATAAATTCCACAACCATTTCCCCTGTCAAACTCGGGGCGAGGTTGGGTGGGTACCCGCGGATTCGGATTACGTTGCCATGCCTAGTGGTCTTTATCTTCTTTTTTTTCCATTTTGGTCCTTTATTTTTCATTTACGTTTTAGTTTGGTCTTTTTTTTGTGTTTTTCGTCCATTGATTTTAACGGATGTCACGCTGGCAGTTAACTGCTGACATGACGTCTTAAGTGCCAAGTATGAGGTGAATTTCATTGAATAAGGTGGCAATTCATTTTTTCTTTAAAACAAAAACAAATTACACATAATCATTTAAGTTTTAAAATTAAATTATAAAAACACAACAAAAAATCTAATAAAACAAAAAACGTTAAACGTTAAACATTAAACTGAAAAACAAAATGGAAATCTGGAAAATCTTTAACCCACACATCTTCATTTCCAAGTTCATCTCGAAAATTTTCAGATCTGGAAAAACGAAACAAAACCCACAAATCCCAGATCTGGAAAACAAAACGAAATCCACAAATCAAAAACGAAAAAGAAATGAATTAAGGGTTATGAAAAATGGGTTTGATGATGGGTTTGAATGGGAAGAAGAAACCCAGATTTGATATGGGTTTGATGATGGGTTTGAAAATGGGTTTGGAATGGGAAGAAGAAACTCAACCATGGGGTGTTTGCCGTGAAGATGAACAACCATGGAGTGGGTTGTTTGCTGTGAAGATGAACATAGATGAGGGGGAAGAAGAGGAGTTAGTGAGGACCAAATTGATACTAAAAAAAGACATAGTGGACCAAATTGAAACTAAAAGAAAACATAGAGCACCAAATTGAAACAATGCGTGCAGAGTTCATCTTCCTCGCCCATGTGATTGTTAACCCGAAAATTCCTCGCTCTACAGGTCGCCAAATGTAACAAACTTACATGTGTTTTAATCAAGATTCATAAAAAAAGAACCCCCATGGTGATTTATGGAACAATCAACCTTGTTGAGAGAAAGTACAGATCTAATAGTATAGGGTTCTTCGCTATCGATATCATCTTCCTCAAGTTCTTTATCTCTTAACAGACCTAACAATAAACTTTGTTATTGGTTCTTATGGTTTAATTTGGATGTTGGATATATAATCAGCTTCCAAAAACTAATTGCTGCAAACATTTATTGGGGTGAGTTAGTGGGAAGAAGATGAAGATGCAGTTTTTGTTTTTGTTAATTTTATTTTTCTGTTTTGTGTTTTTTGTTTTTGTTAATTTTATTTTTGCGTTTTGTGTTTTTTCTTTTAAATAAAATCTGAAATGCATGTGTTATTTATTTTTGATTTAAAGAAAAACAAATTGCCACGTCATTTAATGAATTCAAAGCCAGTCCGGACACTTAAGACGCCACACGTCAGATGTTTTCTGCCAGCATGGCGTCCGTTAAAATCAATTAACGGAAAACACAAAAAAGGACCAAACTGAAACGTAAATGAAAGATAAATGACCAAAACGGAAAAAAAAGATAAAAGACCAAACTTAAACTTTGATCAAAGATAAATGACCAAAAATGTTATTTAGGCGAAGCAAAAATACCCACAAAGTCATGTTATATAGGGGTAATATAAGAATCATACTTCTTTAGTTAATGTACCAAATTTACCCTATACCCTATTGATTGCCCTACTTTCTCTTTTCTCAATGCAAGTAAGTTTTGGTTTTCCAACCTTTTCTTTTCTTTTTTTACATTGTTCAAGAAAAGTTTATAGGGGTAATATAGGAATCATGTTTTCTTTTAAGTTTTTCTTAATCAGTGTGCATAATTGTCTTTTGTTTATATATGAAAACGGAGTGAGTACCTATTTTAAGCTCGACAAGATATCCAGTCCTTCAATTGATTTAATCAGAATTAATAATACGTCAAATAAATTTTTCACAATTACAATCAGGGGACGCATCAACATCTTACGTTAGTCTTTTGTTATTGATGTACATTTTGTTGCTTTATGTCCTGTTATATGAATGGCGTGTCACGTTATTTTTATAAACCCGGTTATAACTAACGTTATGTCGTCCAATTTAGTGACATGGACCGTGAAAGGAGCCCAATATATTTGCTCACTTGAAACTTTTTTCGTTCTTCTTCACCGAAAAACCCTAACCGACCTACTTCTTTAGAAACCAATTTTTTTAGGTATAAGTAATATATTAAGGGAGTATAAGGGGTAGTCCAACTCAATGAGGTACAAGGGAGAGGTGGTCTCGTTAAAACCTCTTAGGGACAAAACCCAGTGGAAAAAAAGACCCAAGAAGGAAAAAGAGTACTCCCAAAGCACAATACAAAACGAAAGATTGAAACAATTCGGTAAACACAAATTGTCCCTTAAATGTAGCCCATGTCTGTCATCAATCACGTAAAAAGCATTATTGCAGTAGAAAAGGCAAAAATCATAATGTGTATGCCTCGGATGCCAACCATCATTACCCATGTGAGAGCTAAAAATTGTATGCCTCTAATGCCAACCACCGGCCATGTGATTTGCAAGAGATTATACTATATTTATATTACAGTACTGCAACAGCGCCATCAAAATTGTGTCCTAAAACTGTCTTCAATGCCCACTAACACTACAACATTTTAAGTCTACGGCAACGCTTGAAAACTGTTGTTGAAAGTAGAAAAACCGTTGTCTTTTCCTTTGGCAACGGTTTTAAAACCGTGGTGTATGCGAGCGTTGCCTATGGTTTAGGCAACGGTTTTCTGCTAGCAATGGCAACGCTAACAAAAAACCGTTGCCATTGAGTGCTAACGCAACGGTTTTTCCCTCTACTTTTTGACAACATTTTAAAACCGTTGCAATATATGACAACGGTGGAAAACCGTCGCCTAAAGTAAAACCGTTGCCAATCACCAATAAATACAACAGTTTAAAACCGTTGCCATAGTCAATAAAAAATGAAAAAAAAATATTAGGTAGGTCAAATTTATTTTTTCCCAACAAAAGAGTTTAATGACCATCAATTAATTACACAATCCAATAAAAACATGTACTATCTACCTTTTGCCTACACTAAATTCTTGGTTTCTGAAAAACATCCAAGATTACAATTCACAACAAAATGAGAAAAAGTACGAAATCCTCAAAACAAGCTGTTACAATTTTCCTATGAAAATTCTATTTCTACCCTAGTTCTTTCTTGGTTACGAATCGTATTTCTCCAGAAAATATGAAGGACCACAATGGTTTTGCTCCCAAGCATAAAACTTGCTCAAAAAGAAGCCAGCCTACAAAAAATAGCATTGTATCATAACTAATCTAATCTAATAATAATAAAAGAAAATATGATATTTGGACCAAAAATAAATCTAGTGCATAAATAGTACCAATGTACCTTTGAGCAAGAAACCTGCCTTGTGAAATCCTTGAAACAGCTAATAAGACATTAATCATAGAAATTATAATTCAAATTTTAATATAATATTCTCCAAAACTCAATCCACATTGAAGTGAATAAATAAAGGCAAGAAAGTTTGGCATAGTTGATTCTTTGCTTCTAAACTTGTGTGATTTAGACACTTTTTTACATAATAGACATTTCACCAAATACCATGGACCTTTTCAACATATGCAGCTACAGCTTAAATGGACAGCATTTGAAAACATACCAGATACTGTCTTACTACTTAACACTTAAACAAATAGATCTAAATCCTAAGACAACAAGTTCCATCCACTAAACCACAATCATTGAATCTCATTTAGACTGCTAATCCATTGATTACATCTCATCTCTAAACCCTATAACCAAGTGTTAATACAATACTGAATATATACTTTCCCTTAATATTTTGACTATTAGATGTAGTATCAAGATCAAATCAACAGACAACACAGAGAGTTCTTACAATTGAATTATGCAAGGAAGAAACTTGAGGGCCCCCTTATCATTAGAAGCAAGAGCTTGTTTCCAACCTTGATCACACACACATGCAAAGGGGAAAGTACTATTGGTAGAAGGCTTGCAAGTTCCTTTCCCATATTCCACTTATTCGCAAACATCATCTGAACTCATCACACATTCAACAATCAAAACAGCATGTCAGAAATTCAGAAATCTTAAAGCTTCACCAACATGAACACAGTAATTGGAAAAAGGTTCAGAGTACCTCAGAGTACATGGTTATTCAATAATGACAGATATTCAAGCAAAAATGTGTTTCTGGTTCTTGCTAAATCCTCCTCAAATCTAAATCTTGCCGCATCCCGATACGAGCGCTTTCTCGCACTTTCTTTTTACTCACGTTGCGGTGAATTGGGAATGGAGGAGTAACTACTGTTCAGATCCATTTCCTCAGTCTTCGCATCCAGTAATTCTGAAGTTCCAGAAATCAAATGACAATTGCAAAATTGAACTATTCTATATTGATCCAGTGCAGAAAATCTGTTAGACTTATAGGGTTAGAGAATAAATATTCATAAACATATTTAAAGAGGGAATATGAGAGTAAGAAATTGGTCAATGCATGCTGCTCATAAACACCAGATACCTTTGGACAAGAAGTTTCCCAGTAGAAATAAAACACGTAATAAATTACAGGTAAACCAGATTCTTTAGATACCAATGCATCTAAGTTTTACAATATAAGAACCACCAGCATGATATGATATAGATTACAAAATTGAACATGTACATAAAGAATGCATTATAGATCACAATTTTGGTTTAAAGAAGTTATGTTTTTGCATAAATTCTACTAAAATTTGTTGGCATCAACTAGAAACTTTTCACGGCAAAATAAGCTCAAATTTCAACATGCTAATTCATTTAATAGAACAAGAATGAATAACTAATGACACTAATGTTTCAACTCACATCAAACTGACTAAAGTAAGCATCAATAGTGTATTCAATTGCAATTCCAAACATATTCATTCATGTATTGGATCAGGCCACACACCTTGACCTGTATTCCTCCTGAAAACCAAAAATGATATGATCAAGTTTCAAAACCAAATTGACTAGTGACTTCATTATGTGTTCATAGCTTTCTTACTTAAGAGAGACTTTACTACATTTATTTATGTAAGCATAATTTCTCTAGTAACACTGTTATATGTGGGAACTCACAACTAAATCCCAAAAGAATTAGATTGGAATCCCCTATATTTGAAGGTGGAAGTGGAGAAACTGACCCACCAAAGGATATCAAAAATCAAACTCCCTAATCTCAGTGCACTCTACATAGGAATTTGTGAGTACCTAAAAAAACAAGGTAAAAACTAAAAAGTAGAACAACAGATATTGAATAGTCTAGTAAATGTTAACGAATGAACAATCTAGTAAAATGTTAGGAATGGCAATGCTCTACAAAACTGTAGTTGGCCACTTTAGGTAGAATTTGATATTGGGGTTAAGGAAAAACTTTTGAAATCTAATGATTCTTCTATTATTATAATACCTTTGTTCCATGTTATATTCAACCATGATATTAATTTGTACTATCATACAGGTGGAGTGGAAAGTCTAGCAAATACTAGAAACCAACACAATCTTCAGGATCTAACTCATCCTGGATCAAGGAAATTCAAACCTCCACAAGCTTTCTTAGCTGCTTCCCATGCTTCAGCTTCTTTACTTGTGGTTGGAGTTTTCTTATAGGTCGCATATACATACCGAGTAGAAATTGCAACTGAAAGAAGCATGCTGGCACATGCCGTGTCTGCTTCGATAGCGTAGAGCTCCAATCCGTTCGTAAAACCTGTAACAGTAAAATGGTGAGTTTTTCTTATATAATGAGTCTGTTATGAAGAGCACAAGATAAATAGATAAGAAGAAAATATGATTATTTGACTTCTGTATCTGATAATACTCTAACATGAGAAGATGCAACATCTTGACCTGTATTGGATCAGGCCACACACCTTGACCTGTATTCCTCCTGAAAACCAAAAATGATATGATCAAGTTTCAAAACCAAATTGACTAGTGACTTCATTATGTGTTCATAGCTTTCTTACTTAAGAGAGACTTTACTACATTTATTTATGTAAGCATAATTTCTCTAGTAACACTGTTATATGTGGGAACTCACAACTAAATCCCAAAAGAATTAGATTGGAATCCCCTATATTTGAAGGTGGAAGTGGAGAAACTGACCCACCAAAGGATATCAAAAATCAAACTCCCTAATCTCAGTGCACTCTACATAGGAATTTGTGAGTACCTAAAAAAACAAGGTAAAAACTAAAAAGTAGAACAACAGATATTGAATAGTCTAGTAAATGTTAACGAATGAACAATCTAGTAAAATGTTAGGAATGGCAATGCTCTACAAAACTGTAGTTGGCCACTTTAGGTAGAATTTGATATTGGGGTTAAGGAAAAACTTTTGAAATCTAATGATTCTTCTATTATTATAATACCTTTGTTCCATGTTATATTCAACCATGATATTAATTTGTACTATCATACAGGTGGAGGTGGAAAGTCTAGCAAATACTAGAAACCAACACAATCTTCAGGATCTAACTCATCCTGGATCAAGGAAATTCAAACCTCCACAAGCTTTCTTAGCTGCTTCCCATGCTTCAGCTTCTTTACTTGTGGTTGGAGTTTTCTTATAGGTCGCATATACATACCGAGTAGAAATTGCAACTGAAAGAAGCATGCTGGCACATGCCGTGTCTGCTTCGATAGCGTAGAGCTCCAATCCGTTCGTAAAACCTGTAACAGTAAAATGGTGAGTTTTTCTTATATAATGAGTCTGTTATGAAGAGCACAAGATAAATAGATAAGAAGAAAATATGATTATTTGACTTCTGTATCTGATAATACTCTAACATGAGAAGATGCAACATCTTGACCTGTATTGGATCAGGCCACACACCTTGACCTGTATTCCTCCTGAAAACCAAAAATGATATGATCAAGTTTCAAAACCAAATTGACTAGTGACTTCATTATGTGTTCATAGCTTTCTTACTTAAGAGAGACTTTACTACATTTATTTATGTAAGCATAATTTCTCTAGTAACACTGTTATATGTGGGAACTCACAACTAAATCCCAAAAGAATTAGATTGGAATCCCCTATATTTGAAGGTGGAAGTGGAGAAACTGACCCACCAAAGGATATCAAAAATCAAACTCCCTAATCTCAGTGCACTCTACATAGGAATTTGTGAGTACCTAAAAAAACAAGGTAAAAACTAAAAAGTAGAACAACAGATATTGAATAGTCTAGTAAATGTTAACGAATGAACAATCTAGTAAAATGTTAGGAATGGCAATGCTCTACAAAACTGTAGTTGGCCACTTTAGGTAGAATTTGATATTGGGGTTAAGGAAAAACTTTTGAAATCTAATGATTCTTCTATTATTATAATACCTTTGTTCCATGTTATATTCAACCATGATATTAATTTGTACTATCATACAGGTGGAGGTGGAAAGTCTAGCAAATACTAGAAACCAACACAATCTTCAGGATCTAACTCATCCTGGATCAAGGAAATTCAAACCTCCACAAGCTTTCTTAGCTGCTTCCCATGCTTCAGCTTCTTTACTTGTGGTTGGAGTTTTCTTATAGGTCGCATATACATACCGAGTAGAAATTGCAACTGAAAGAAGCATGCTGGCACATGCCGTGTCTGCTTCGATAGCGTAGAGCTCCAATCCGTTCGTAAAACCTGTAACAGTAAAATGGTGAGTTTTTCTTATATAATGAGTCTGTTATGAAGAGCACAAGATAAATAGATAAGAAGAAAATATGATTATTTGACTTCTGTATCTGATAATACTCTAACATGAGAAGATGCAACATCTAGTCCAGAAACCAATGCCTTGTCGTCAATTTCAAGTTGATATCCAATAAATCAAGATCTAGCCGAGAGTTATAGCCAAATCTCGCCTTTGAGGCTAGGAAATCTTGAACCCACACATATAAATCTTGAAACACAATATAAGCTATTATAAGCTAAGAAAACTACTACTGTTATCTCACCTAAAAAAACTATTATTGAAACATTACATTACTGACATTCTTGAACCCACACATATAAATCTAAAACAAAATAAATATAATGAAACAAGTACAGAGTGACCAAAAACCTAAGAGACTTTGAGTTCCTCGACTTTGACACTTTGAGAATCTGGAATGCAAAAAAAGCTGGTCTGCTGAGAGACTTTGAGTTCCTCGACAGCAAGTTTGAGAACGACAGTAGAAGATGCAGCGTCTCAAACGCTAAACCTGAAGCAATTTATGAAAAACGTGATTGAGAAATTAATCAAGAGATGAATTAAACTAAACCTAAATCAATCAAAATCATGAACATGGGAAATTATACAAAAACTAAAATCAACCTAGAAAAACTTAGATTCACACTATGTGATGTTCAAGCAAAATTAGGGTTCAGCTTACAGGAACTTTGAGGCAAGTCAGGGAGGGGGAAGAGAGAGAGGTGCTCACTTTACAGGTACTGCGTTGTTCAACCTTCACATCCAAAAGAGAAGCCATAGACAATCGAGAATCTTATGAGAATTTGCTCAAGATAAAGCTATACCTCCAAAACGAGCGAGAGTGACGAAGCAAGAGCGGAGTGACGATGAGAGAGTCGGATCTCATGGCGTTGCGAGTGATGAGCGAGAGTGATGAAGAAGAGAGATGATGACACGAGAGGAGATGGAGAAGAGCGAGATGCAAGAGCGAGAGCCAGACGCGAGAGATAAATTAAGGCTACAGTGTAAAAATGTATAAGCGGTGGACTGTTCCCTTGTGTAGATGGAACCCGTTCTATTTGGGGTATTCTATGACAACGTTTTTTATTTTTTTTAAAATGAGCGTTCCCATATGTACAAAATGTTGTAGTGTAAAACACCAACCAGTGGCTGCCCATATGTTTCGATACCACCACAATAGCAACTGAATTCAGCAGTGTTCCTACGCTTTCTATATAGCTTCAAGGCAACCTATGGGGCAATTCAGCCTGCATAATTATGAGAGGATTTCCTACCCCTCCTAGAGATGACCCACCCCAAGATAATTAATATGTGGGCGACGGTCGACGTTAGATTAGCAAAAATATCTTGTTCCTTTAGTGCCAAATTGCCCACACCGTTGCCATCCGGGTGTTTTGTTGTTTTCAACTTCCTTCTTTTCAGACTCAGTCCAAACCGCATGAAGTCAGCAGTGGATTTGGTACCTGCAAATTAAGGAAGTACATATACACCATGGGTCAACAGCCTTATGCATTAGAGATGGTCAAGTTGCTTGATGCTCAAAACGAATACTTCAATGCTAAGTGGTGTCATATAAACGATCAATCTTGAACAAATCAAACTATTCCTAACCTGCCATATAAACAAGCAAAGTGGTGTCGACTAGTATCTATTGATCATTTTCTTTATTCTCAAATTCAGATTAAAATGTATGTAACATATTGAACTTTCGATTATTTATAGTTTTTGGAAAGAAAAATTATTTTAAGTTTAGTTATGCTCAAATCACTCTTACCGTGCAATGTTGCTTTTAGTAAATATAACAGATGTTGGGAAATATAGCTCAACTCATTTTTCGAGACTAGCGTCTATTGAACTATGTATTCTTTACTAGTATGTATGACTCGTGCGATGCACGGGTATACATAGCTTTTTTTATTTAATTTATATATACATAGCTTTTTTTATTTTTATTTATATATACATAGCTTTTTTTTTATTTAATTTGAAATCAACATGTTATTAAATTTGTATCTATATGAATATGTGTAGATATATAAATATAAATATACATGTACATCAGTATTTTCATGTTTTTACAATTGTCTATGGATTTTCGATTTTGAAGTCGTGTTATAGACAATTCAATTAATATCTAATTTATTTTGTATTGTAAAAAAAATAATTGCTATCTAATTATTTTGATAGTAAAGGAGTTAGAATACAACAAAAATCAATGATAAAATGGTGAGAGAATCTATAAGGATTTATGTTCCTTATGAATGCAAACAAATTTTTTTTTTTTGATAAGCAAGGTTAGTCATTAGTGGGGGTGGGGAAATGTTAGTTTTCGGGGTTTGAACCCGGGACCTCCTTCTTGCACTCCTTTGGTGCACTCATTCGGTATTTTCTAGCTTGCCAACTGAGCTACTTACTTAGATGAATGCAAACAAATATTTTAATATCGTATTTAAACTTCTTATTAGATAATAAATATCAAATAATTTGTATGGCGGACACTAAAAAAATTAACAAATTTATTGCACAATAGTTGCACTATACCAAAAGGGGAGTTGGGTCCCCTCCCCAAAGTTGTACCCGTCTTTTTTTGTCATAATTTTGTCGTCCTTCTTTCTTTCTTTGTTTTGGTTATTAATATAGTAACCTACCATAAAGAATATTAAAAAAGAAGTTTTTTTATAAAATAATGTTACTTTTATAACATACAAAAAAATGCTAAAAGAAGAGTTCCTTATAAAATAAAGATAAGAAATGAGAAATGACTAAATAGGAGTAACAATTTATTTTCATATGTGAGGATCCCTGCGGGTGGGTATTTTTCCCATGGTCAATTTGGGGATGGGGACGAAGACCGTGCTCCTCTCTCCGCCGAATATATTAAAACATATCCTCATTATAGATATATTTTTTTTGATCAAACTCATTATAGATATATATTATATTATAAGTAGTTTTCACAAAGTGTGGCAACAGATTTAAGAGTTTTCACAAAGTGTGGCAACAAAAACAATCATTAATTAAATTGACTACTGAAACTATATATACGTATCCATCAAATATATAAAATCATGAATATTTATATTTATAGGTAGAAAAGGGACAAATAAAATGAGTAGAATATATAATATGTGATATGTAATTTAAAACAACTAAAAGTGTATAACACAATTTGTAAACTGGGAGAACAATATTCATATACAAATATTACATTTTTTAAATTAAAGACCCTGATTACTGAATACACCGTCTTTGAAACCTTCTAACTTTCAAGAGATTTCAAAAAGCCTGGCAACAAAAACAATCTTGAATTTCACTACTAAAAATATACATACCATCCAATGCCAATGGAAGGTACAATAGATCACGTCAAATCTTTACATCTTGGTCCAATTTTACAAATTATTGATAACCATATCCATGTCTTCCTACCATAAAAAAGATTGAAGCTTAAAGGATTCAACACTACTAACTCCAGTTACATGAAAATTAAGCAATCGACACATTATCCACACCCCAGTTACCCCAAATATGACTTTTTTTAATTAAAAATCTTATAGGAGGATGAGAAAAATCGATAGTCAATCAAAAATAAAATGGTTAAATATGTTTTTGTCCCTATAAAATTTGGCATTTTTGTTTTTAGTCCTTAAAAAAAATTTCAACAACTTTTGGTCCCTATAATATTTGAGTTTTTTGCTTTTAGTCCTTAACGACTTTTAATAGCGCTTCAAAACTTTTAATAACGCTTATAAATGGTCAAAAAACGCTATTAAAAGTTTTGAATCGCTATTAAAAGTCCTGAGAGACTAAAAGCAAAAAATTCAAATTTTATAAAGACCAAAAGTTGGTGAAATCTTTTTGAGGGACTAAAAACAAAAAAGTCAAATTTTGTAGGGACCAAAAACATATTTAATTTTACGCAAACAAAACTTGGTTTACGCAAACAGGCAATTAAATGCAATTATATGAGACATGATTTTTTTTTTACGCAAACAAAACTTGGTTTTCGAAACTTGGTTTTTGAATGTTTCTAATCATTTTTAGGGGTGAGTACCAAAATTCAAATATATGGAGTCATCGACTTATTACAATTCTTATAGGATTCAAATGTATTCAAAATTTTGAAACGCATCTTATTACAATTATTATAGGAGCCGTTATATATTAGGAAAACGGGACCAAACATATTCAATTTGCATTAAACTCAATATAATATAAATTAATCTATACTATATACAATGAAGGCTTCTCTCAAAGCCCTCATTCAAGCGTTGTCCATGTAATCGTTTCATATAATTACACGTAACCAAATAAATTATGACATGTAGCTCTACATTTGATGACTCAACGCTTCAATTGAAATAAAGGCTGTAGAATATTCGGCCATATAATTCGGCACAATAACCACACTTTAATAGCCAACACATATTATAACAGTCAAGTATTGAATGCACATTTCAAAATTGACCTCAATTTCAGTAATCATTACCTCATACAACATACAGCCAGCAGGAATTTAATGACATTATAATGTATAACCAATCAGATGACACCAACGAATTTGAAATGGAACTAAATCAATTTTGAAACCCCAAATCAATACAAATATAGATATTGAGGCATATCCTTTTTGCATTATCATCTGGTATCTTCAAACTCTGATAATAAATTCACCATATTTTGATCCTGCACAACCATCAAAACCAAAAAAACAAAAAAAAAGAACTTCGTTATCTATTCTATTTACCATACAAGTGCAGTTTATTGTCAACAAAAACATACAAAGGAGTACTATAGAAATAATAAGAAATCCACTCTCATCACCATTGAGTTGGATAACATATAGGGTGAGTTCTATTATTATGTTCATCTTATTACGAATACTGCCTTGGAAAATCAGTTGTTTATAACATTTCAACAAGCTGATATTTGTTGAAGCTATACATAGTAGACAAGACTGGACCCGTCAATGTTGTTCTTTTTGACCGCGACGCTGCTATTTCCAAATGCTAATTTAGAATAGCATTTTATTATTAGACCCCATTTCCAGCTCCAACTACAAGAAATCTGGGATTGCCGGCTTAATTTGTGGGGACGTGTCAACACTCTTGGATGACTACGCGGTTACATTGCTCTAAAAACCTGCATAATTATAAGGTCATTAAATTCAGAAACATAATCCCACTTTAATAGCCAAATCATATTATAACAGGCAATCCCACTTTAATAGCCAAATCATATTGTATCAGTCAATTATTCATTGCATATTCCCAATCACATAACAGTCAACTATTTTAATGACACAAATGAAGTTGATATCTGACTTATAATAATGCCAGCTCATAAATTGAAATTATCCGCATAATTTACGGCCATTATATTCGGCCATATAATCTCACAGTAGCTGATGTAACAGCTAATTCTATACTATGAATCCATATTAAGTTTAATAGCCAAATCATATTATACCAGTCAATTATTCATTGCATATTCCCAATCACATTATAACAGTCAACTATTTTAATGACACAAATGAAGTTGATATCTGACTTATTAAAATGCCAGCTTATAACTTGAAATTATCTGCATAATTTACGGCCATTATATTCGGCCACATAATCTCACAGTAGATGTTGTAACAGCTAATTCTATACTATGAATCAGATGAAGTTTAATAGCCAAATCATATTATAACAGTCAATTATTCATTGCATATTCCCAATCACATTATAACAGTCAACTATTTTAATGACACAATTGAAGTAGCGACTTTTCCAGTTTTTTGACATATATGGAAATAAACATTATTATTTGTCTATTATTAAATAATAATTTATTTAAAATTGTTTTTAACAAGCATGCAAGACAAAAAAGGCATCTGAAGCGCGTCTATCATCAACACGGTTACACATTAAAAGGATACTACATACATTTAAGCCAGGCAGCAAAAGTATAATCCGTTAACAAATCTTATATTTAACCACAGTGTTAGTAGAATCGCATTGTAAACTAATTTATATTTAACCTGGCATGTTAGGTACCCCAACTGACCCGAACACACCTGCCTCATTTGGTGGATGCAGCATATGGAATCACGAAGAAGACTCTATTCCAGGTAATATACACAGAGACAAAACGACCATCAATAATGCACATGACTAATATAACCCCACTACCTATATTTATTACAGCCACCCCTCAGTCAATCATGTCATCCTCCACATTTTTCCATAAGATGGGGAGCAATCGGAACATAACACCCCAAACAGTGCCCCAATCATGTATTTCAACAGGTAAGAGTTTCTACCGTGCCAGCAAAGATATTAACGATAAACGATCACAATGACAACGAATCACAATTGGTAACAACATATTTATTAAAAAATGTGTGTTCTCAATAACAGATACACCAAATGTTTCGTCAATGATCAACTCTACGTCTCCGACGGAACCATGTACAAACCAATTCACGCAGTCATCTTTAGAGCAAGAAAATGCAATGGAAAGACGAAGAAACGTAGTTGATAACAACAGGACAAACACACAAGGTATGTTATTGTGTAATGTTCGCATTTGATCTAGTAAGGAATCTCGAAGTTTAAGTTTATACAAAATGATTTTATGCACTAATGATTTGTTGTTTGTATTTATTTTATTTTGACTTAGTCACATTCTTACAGGTCATGAAACCCATGCAAATAATATCACTCCAAACACAATAGAATCTGTATTAACACACCATGTAGACACGTCTAAAAGACCGACACGTCGAGGTCGACCAAGACTCCCAACATCATCATTGCCCACCATGAGGATAGATTTTGATATGGAAGTAGACACAAACATAGATGACACAACCTATCAGGCCACAGGTAATTTAATCTGCATGATAATAAAGCTAGCATTCTATGAAATTTCTGAATCTTATTTACTTTTATAATTCTGCTTACGAAGTTTATTTTAATTATTATGCACAGAACCACCAAACGAACACCAAAACTACGATGGTCGTTCTATACTGTATGACAAGTACGAGTCAGAGCGTATGTATTTCTATATGGCATTTTCACTAATTATTAATCATTGCGCAACAATTGTATATTTTAGTACATGTCTTGGTGATATTTAGTGAAATTGTATTTTACAACCTTTCTTGACTTCGGAGGACCAACTTATCGATGTAAGGAATGCATGGCTTTATTTTGGTTTCAAGAGAGGGCAGTTAAGAGTGACAGATCAAACACCCCCGACATTAGCATGTGTTGTATGAAAGGTCAAGTAGACATTCCACTACTACAACAGCCACCCCCTTTGTTGCTGAATCTTATTAGGGGACGTGACCATAGAAGCAGTCACTTTAGGGAGAACATAAGGGCATACAACAGCATGTTCGCATTTACATCCATGGGAGGGAAGGTTGATACCTCACGCAATGATGGTGGTGGTCCTCCACAATTCATATTGAGTGGTCAAAATTACCACCGTATTGGGAGCCTATTACCAACGGAAGGCCACACACCAAAATATGCACAGTTGTACATTTACGACACTCAAAATGAGATATCAAACAGATTGAGTCATTTCAGGTATATCTCAGAACTTCCCATATTTCATACCAACATAAAATACTTATTGAACAAATTGACATCATATTTATTTAGTGTACTCATGATCCATGAACTAATAGTTTAACATAAGACATTATTCTTCCAGCTCGAGTCGTAATTCATCAGGTCTGGATGCATCATTAGTAAAAGATCTGACACAGATGGTGGACCAGTATAATGTAATAGCACAAAAGTATAGGCAGGTCAGGGCTTTCAAAGAACAAAATCCGAATGAAAAAATTAGCCTACGACTGATTAGGCATAGATCCGCTGACCCAAGGACCCATAATACTCCATCATGTGATGAAGTCGCTGCATTGATTATTGGAGATGACTCCCACATTGAGCAGGGTAGAGACATTGTTGTTAAACATATGACTGGTGAGCTTGAAAGGGTCCACGAAACACACACTGCACTACTCCCATTACAATATCCTTTAATTTTTACCCGGGGAGAGGATGGGTTTCGAGAAAATATTCCCATAAGACAAAGGGGTGGTCAAGAAAGGTCGGCAAAAAGACAAAGGGTCACACTTAGGGAGTTCATTGCCTTCCGCATCCAAGAGAGAGAAGTAGAGTTTGGACAGATAGTCAGCGCACGAAGGTTGTTTCAGCAGATTGTTGTTGATTGTTATACTATGATTGAATCTCAAAGACTTTCGTACATCCGCAACAATCAACAACTCATTAGATCTGATGTGTTAACTGGGCTCCAAGACGCAGTTACTAGAGGTGAAACAGATGCATCTTCCATAGGTCGGCGTGTTATACTACCGGCATCTTTTACAGGGGGAGTTCGGTATATGTTCAATAACTGTCAAGATGCGATGGCTATTTGTAAGAGGTTTGGTTATCCAGACTTATTCATTACAATAACTTGCAACACAAAGTGGCCCGAAATGGTTGAGTTCCTTCAGACGAGAGGTCTCCAAGCATCTGACAGACCAGACATAGTGTCCCGTATCTTTAAGCTTAAGCTCGACCAGCTCATTACAGATTTAAGGACTAACGACATATTTGGCAAGGTTGACGCAGGTACTTAAGTAAAATTGGTCTTTTATGTAGTATTCCTTTTTTCACTCTGTTATTTGCACGCTAACAAATTACGCTTTTGTGTGTTTTTGTAATTGCTAATATCCATGTTTATGTTGCAGTGATGTATACAGTTGAGTGGCAAAAGAAAGGTCTTCCACACGCTCATTTCTTGGTGTGGTTAGCTGCTGCAAACAAGGTGAACACAACTACAGATATAGATAACATTATATCTGCAGAGTTGCCCGATCCTACTCTTTATCCCAATCTACATGAGGCTGTGTCGGCATATATGATGCATGGACCATGTGGTCGTGCGAACCCGAGTTCTTCATGCACGACCAACCAAAAATGTACAAAGTTCTTCCCCAAAAAGTTTGCACAGTCAACCACAATTGACGAGGATGGTTACCGAAATTACAAACGTATGGATACTGGCATAACCATCGATAAGATGGGAACCCAATTAGATAACAGATTTGTGGTTCCATACAATCCCCACCTGTTGATGAGGTATCGTGGCCATGTTAATGTGGAGTATTGTAACAAATCCAACTCCATTAAATATTTGTTCAAATATGTTAACAAGGGACCAGACCGTGCCACTTTACAGGTGTTGCGCAGCACAAACAATGGTGATGATGATGCCCCAGTCGACGAAATCAAGAATTATTATGATTGTCGATATGTGTCCCCATCGGAAGCTATTTGGAGGATTTTTGCATTCGAAATCCACCACAAGTGGCCTCCTGTGCAAAGGTTAACGTTTCATCTCCTAAATGAGCAAACTGTACCATTTCATGACCATGACAACATTCAAGATGTTATAGTCAGGGCTCAAAACTCGGATACCATGTTTCTTGCTTGGTTTGCAGCTAATAGACTGTACAGTGAGGGCAGAGACTTGACATATTCTGAATTCCCAACTCGATTTGTATACAACGCAAAAGGTAAGTATTGGCAACCAAGAAAACAGGGTCATAGCATTGGTAGGCTTAATTATGTTCCACCCGGTATCGATGAATTATACTATCTGCGGATATTACTCAACGTTCAAAAGGGGTGCAAGAGTTATAAGGCTTTAAGAACGGTTAACGGTAAGATGCACCTTACATTTGAGGACGCTTGCTTTCACTTGGGATTGTTGGAAGGAGATAGAGAATACGTGGATGCACTTACAGAGGCAAGCCAACTGGCATCTGGGAATCAATTGCGGAGAATGTTTGTGACTTTATTGTCTATGAACACAATGAACAAAGCCGATTTTGTATGGCAGTCCACTTGGAATCTCCTTGCAGATGGAATTTTGTATAACACACGAAGGCAGATGGACACACCAGGTATCATATAGATTACTTAATTTTGTAAATGTTTTGTCCACTATATTCCTTATTTACTCATTCATATTATTTGTCGTTTAGGTCTTCAAATATGTGAAGCAGAGTTGAAAAACATGTGCCTAATTGAGATCGAGAAGTTGCTCCGTCTTAATGGAAGATCACTTGCTGACTTTTCAATGCCATTCTCTACCATTACAGAAGGGTTTGATTTCCAAAACAAGCTGATAATCGATGAAACAAGGTATGACAAAGATGAAATGGCAAGGACTCACCAATCACTACTACAATTTAGGCTTTTCGCATCGGTTAAAAATGACTTTTCGCATCGGTTCCGTGTCCGTTATAGATTCAGGTGATGTTAAAAGTACGCACCTTTTGCATCAGGTACGGACCTGATGCGAAAAGTATTTTTCGCATCGGTTGTATTACCACCCGATGCCAAAAGTCCTTTTTAATTAGATTTTAGCACATTTTTGGCATCGGATTTTCAGAACCACCTGATGCGAAAAGTACTTTTCGCATCAGGTCCTAATGGGAACCGATGTTAAAACTAACATTTTTTTAAAAAAAAAAAAATTCACTTTATATCTAAAATCTGGCAGTGGTACTATACCAAAGATCAAGTAATTTCATTTTATATCTAACAGTAAACATTACAATGCTTCAACGAATTTGGAGTAATTTATTTGGATAACATAAAAGTAACAATGCTTCAAAAATAAGACAAAAGATAAAAAGTGAGCATGCAAGATAAAAGAAGAAAATGAACCACTACTCAGATGCTTAGCATTATCAAAGCTTGAGTGTGCTTCAGCTTTCTCCTTCCCATTTCTAGTCTTCTTCTTCTTATGATGTTGATGCTGAGAAAATTGTAGTTTGCTAAGGTGGCTTTCTATCTGATCTTTTGGGTTTGTTTTCCTCTTCTTATGAGGCTGAGAAGATTGCTGTGCAGATTTTGCTCTTTTAGCCGAGGAAGATGGCAAAACATCAAGAACTTTCACAGAACAATCACTCTCATCAACCTCCTTTTCTTCTTCAGCAGCAGTCCTAGTAGTAGTAGTAGCCAAATATCACCATCATCTTTTTTTCCATTCAACTTTCCATTCAGTTTTGTTTGGTAGCCTTAGAGTAACTGGATTAGACATTCCTTCCCAATACCTCGATCTTCATAAAACTTGTTGGCACTTTCTGCCATCAGAATCTTCCTTTTCTACTGAGTTGAGACCTTACTAAGAATTGAAGTAACAACCTGCAAATCCAGACACGGCTTGAAAAGGGACATTCAATATTATTATGCACAATGTTTAACTCACTATTATCATTATAGAAAATTAGAATTATGCCCAAGTAATTGTACTTTATACAAAATACAGATAGCTATATAGAAAACTAAAATTATACTAATTGTCTAGGAAAGCCCAGTAGAGAAAAACAAAATGGAACTTACTTGAAGAGGCGGCGATGCGAGAGATCGGGACAGCGACGGCGTGGACGACGCAGAGAGAACGGCGTGGACGCGAGAGATCGGGACAGCCCCATTATTGAATCATTGTCAGTTTCTTCCTGTCCAATGAGGCCATATGTCCGACATCAAAGAGAAAACAGTTTAGTATTGAGTTTTTATAAGCTCACCATCATTGAATCATTGTCAGTTTCTTCCTCAGGATCTCCATTGCTAAGCAAAGCCCCATTACCATCTGACTTCTCTTCATTGGAATCATCAAAATACCATTCAGCCTGGAATCAAAATAAAGGGCAGAAAACTATTATATCCATACTTGATAAGCCTGAATATAAAAGAAAACATCAGATATTACAATTGCAGAAATTTTGATTGAGCCATTCATAACATCCACAACTCTGTTTCTGTCTTAATAATGTTTAATAAAAGAGTTTCAACATATATGCTGGGAAGACATGACAGGCAAGAATTATAGAAGGATAAGCAAGCAGTTACATACATTTTCACAAATAGGCTGAGTTAGGCTTATGCACAAATTACTAAATAAATTTTAACCATCTAAAGAACAGTATAAAGCAAGCCTGAAACACATAATAAATATTTAAATGAGATAGGTAGAGTTCAAAAAATTTATCAGAAGAGAAAAATATAATTTGGGTCTCTATTTCTTGCTAGCATATGCCTATTTGATATCACCAAATTGAATAGAATTCAATGTCTGCCAATATTCTTCACATATTTGTCACCAAATTGAATAGAATTCAATGTCTGCCAAATCAAAAACTTACATCAATAAGGTCATAGATTTTATTGATGTGGAAAACATAATATTAACTTATCAACTTCACACTTCTTTTTGTGAGTGCTAAGAGCACATCATCAATAGATAATAAATAGCATACACTACACCAGTGAAATCAAAATATAAACAGCCTGACTTGGGCACATCATCATTAGCTAATAAATAGCATATGCTACATCAGTAAAACCTATACTGGACATGAGTTAAAGCTAATTTCCATTCTTTATCTGCCCGTCAATTGCAAAGTCATTAGAACTTGCAGTTTAATAGCCAAAACTTGTCTTCTTAATACACTCCCAACATTCATGCATAAGTTGGTCTATTCTTTAATGTCTATGTGGTAAGTAGACTTTTCAACAAATCTATTTTCAGCAAGCTTATAAAACAAATGGTAAGAAGAACCGATTACATTATGTGCTATTATAAGAAATGTTAAAAATGTGCTAAAACAAAAAACCTATTGTGTAGAATCTCTAAAAAAAAGTGTTTTGAGTTAAATTTCATAAAAAAAGGTCTCAACTAATATAAAAAAAGTTTAAGTTAATTGCTTGATGTTGGAATTCAAGAAATTATGAAGCTAATTCTCTGAGTTCCAAGGTCAACTAACTACGGAGCTAATACATGGAACTGATTCGTGAAGCTAACATTGTCAAATAACAGAACGAAAAATCTTTCAGTGATTATACTTCTTCCTTTCATTGAGTATATGGATTACACCGACAACTAATATTTATAAGCTCTAAGCATGTAAAGATTCTTTTACCAATCCATCTATCCATATGTTAAAAAGGAAGACAACAAATATCAACAAAAAATCTACAATATGGGAGGCACAAATAGCAAGTAAGATGAGTTGTAAGAAAGCATAAACAAATGGAAGTGGCAACAGATACCTATTTTATCCATTAATACTAATGTGCAACTCTTTTCCCATCTTTGTAGGCCTGTGAAAATTAACTCAAGATTACAAAATATATGAGCAGAGTTGGCAAGAAAATGGTACATATGAAGAAACTATAAATTTACTAAACTCATCAATACAATAAATCATAAAACTTCCTCCCAATGAGCAAATTTATGCCACTTCACATTGATCTCCTAGTTTTCTGCAGGTTAATTGGTAGTTAACAAAAATTGCAAGAGAGCTAGTTCCTAATCATGAAATAAGCAGTGACAGATCATCTGGCATACTTTAGTTGGGGTAAAAATACACATTATCTTCAATAAAAAAAAACCAAATAGATTATAGGCATAAAAAATCCAAATAGATACCTTTTATTAAAAACTCATACCTTGTTTGTCATCGATGTTGAACCATGAGATTGCCCAAAGAGTAAACAGGTACATCATCCTCTGTGATTGAGACTTGAAGGAAACAAAATGGAACCCTGAAAGATTTGAATCATATGAATGTTAGGGTAACTCAACAGGGAGATGAAACATCAAATCAACCATGCATCTAGAGAAGGGGATGAACTTTCCTCTGAGGTTGGGTTTGAGTTTAATCCCAGTGAAAACGATGCTTGAGACAGCGGCAACAGTTAGGGCAAAGGGCTGGGACGGCGTCGAAGATCGAGCGGTGGTGTGAGAAAAAAACAAATGGTAGAAGAGAGGGGAGCATGAAGATGAAGTACCTCAGATTCATGAAAAGAGGTGCGAGAGACATCGGAGACGAAGATGCCGAATTCATCAAAGGAGAGGATGAGTGAACCACCGTAGCTCCCTTCTTCGTTGGTGGCTGCTGGTCGCTAGCTTGGTGGAGGCCTGGATGGGTGGTGGTGCCGCGACCTGTTGGAGGAGTGGAGATGGATGCGGCGCGATTATGGACTGAGAAGAGAACTGAAAGCAAGAGAAAAGGGTTAGGCGACGCTAGAGAGAAGAGAGGGCACGATGGTTTAATCTCATTTTACACTTTTGATATCGGTTGTAAAGTACCTGATGTTAAAAGTCTGTTCTAAACACCATTTATTTACAAGTTTGCCACCGTGTCTTCACTTTTGGCATCGGTCATTTAGCAACTGATGTTAAAAATGTGTTTTATACCCATTTATTTACAAGTTTGCCACCGTATCTTCACTTTTGGCATCGGTCATTTAGTAACAGATGTTAAAAGCGTATTATGTGTGCCATTTATTTACTAGTTTGCCACCGTGTCTATTTTTAACATCAGTTCAATTTTAACCGATGTTAAATTGTGATGTTAAAAGCCTTTTTTCCACTAGTGAATCATTACTAGAGAAGTTGAACGACGATCAGAAGAGGGCATACGATGAGATTATGACATCTGTTACATCTGGAAGTGGTGGTTTCTATTTTGTTAATGGATATGGTGGGGCGGGAAAAACATACTTATGGAACACAACCTCTGCTGGATGTCGTTCGATGGGTATGATTGTTCTCAATGTTGCATCCAGCGGAATTGCATCGTTATTGCTTCCCGGAGGAAAAACTGCTCACTCAACTTTTGCAATACCCTTGAACCCACACGACGATTCCACGTGTTGTATCAATCAAGGTAGTCCAAGAGCAGAACTGCTGAAATACACGAAACTCATAATTTGGGATGAGGCGCCCATGCTACAAAAGAACTGCTTTGTAGCACTTGACCGTACACTACGGGACATAATGTCAACCGTCGATCGCGCTAATGTGGACAAACCTTTTGGTGGTAAAACAGTCGTACTTGGTGGTGATTTCAGGCAAATATTGCCTGTTATAAGGAAAGGATCAAGGAACCAAATTGTCTCTGCTGCAATCAATTCATCGAAGCTATGGGGACATTGTAAAGTGTTGACACTCAAGACCAATATGAGACTTGGCAGTTCAAACATAGAGTCTGAGAGGCTGGAAATTAAACAGTTTGCTGATTGGATACTCAAGATTGGTGATGGTAATGACATCGCAAATGAAAATGGGGAGAGTGACATTGACATTCCAGAAGATCTCCTAATTACGGAAACAACAAACCCACTTCAATCATTAGTTGATTTTGCATATCCGCAACTTCATACAAACATGAATGGCCAACATTTTTTTGAAGAGAGAGCTATTTTGGCTCCAACATTGGAGTCTGTGGAACAGGTTAATGACTATGTTTTATCACTAATACCTGGTGAGGTTGTTGAGTACTTAAGCTCTGATTCCGTTTGTCAGTCGGATGAGGATAGTGAAATTCAGAGCGAGTGGTTTACCCCTGAATTCTTGAATGAAGTGAAGTGTTCAGGTATTCCAAATCACAAATTAATACTTAAGGTTGGGGTGCCGGTGATGCTTATGAGGAACGTTGACCAAGCTGCTGGTCTATGCAACGGTACAAGGCTAATGGTCAATCACTTGGGAAAGAATGTTATAACAGCTACTGTACTTACAGGAAAAAACATTGGAGACAAGATTTTTATCCCTAGAATGAACCTGGTCCCCAGTGATCCCGGACTTCCATTTAGGTTCAGACGAAGGCAGTTTCCAATAACAGTGTGTTTTGCTATGACGATAAACAAAAGCCAAGGACAATCTCTTTCTCACGTTGGAATATATCTGCCTAAGCCCGTGTTCACACACGGTCAACTGTACGTTGCATTGTCCCGTGTTAAATCAAGAAATGGACTTAAGCTACTAATACTCGATGAAGAAAAAAATCTATGTCAGTCCACAAAGAATGTTGTGTACAGTGAGGTTTTTGATAATTTGTAGGGGAGATACTAATACGTGGACCGTGCATTTGTGGTATCATCAGCTGTTAGCATTGTATATTGTACGGTTGAATGGTTAATTTTTTTTTCCGAATTGAAAATAGTACTTAAATAATCTCATGGGGTTCAATGATTATATTCGTTTGCCACTAATACCATCATCAATATAAGGGAAAATAGGAACAAACAACATCTACATCTCAAAGAAACACGGATTAAAATACTTCCAATTTAAATTAAAGATTGAACAGAGAAGAAAATAATTAGGGAAATCAAATATACACAGATTTAAAGTTTCAATATGGGGAAATCGAAGGTTCTCCGAAATCAATTTGGGGGAAATCAGTTTCATAGATTCAACATTAGGGATTTAGGTTTTTTGGGGAAAATCAATTACTCACCTTCAATCGACCAACAATGGAAGATTCGCAGCAAAATGACAACCTCACAGAGTCACCAATGGATCAACAAAAAGGGTTCACGAACGGATCGAAGCCGGTCTCGGAAGATGACAGATTTAGGAATGGGAAGAGGCGGACAGAGGGAAGGCGAGCTCGAGGCGGAGGAAAGAGAGGTGGATGGAGGGAAGGAAAAGGAGACCTTCACTGCGTTTAATGGCTTGAGAGGTTGGAGCTGGAACAAGATAGAGACGGAGAACGGGAGGAGAGAAACGCGAGAAAGGAGAGAGAAATGTGTGGGGTGTGGCTGATTGCTAAAAAATATTTTTGATAAAAAATTTATTCACTTTTGTCAATAATAAATACAATAAAACTTATGTTTACTCTTTAAATACCACTTACTGTTTACGTCATGACCTATATTTAAAAACATATTAATTTGTCAAAAATTTAAAAATATTTTTAATAGTGATCAAGTTATTTGGTTCCTTTAAATTAGTCCATTTCTGGTATGTAGAAAGTATATACACAAGAATGAAAACAGTAAAATTAGTATATTTAAATATTTTAGTACTTTTTTTAATTCATAACACAAACAAAAAAACCAAAAAATTGGTTACTGATAATATACATACTCATCTAAGTCACTTTCCAAAAGAAATAGATGGACTATGAGATTAAAGTGAAACAAAATATGCTTAATTTAAAGTGTCATTATACCTTATATACAAATTTAACAGATTTATTTCATCAAATTTGCACCACCATCAAATAAGACTCATATTTATTTACTAATAAATTAATTTCACATCTCATATTATACACAACTTTGTATATTTCATACATTTGAATGAAGGATTACCAAATTTCAGGTTGTTTTTCAGTTGATGGTAAATTAAATCTACAGATGTGTATTCTTTTTTCTGAAAATAAAAGTTACATAATTATAAACATCTACTAATATATATATATATATATATATATATATATATATATATATATAAATATAGATACATATATACACAATATTTTAACAATAATATATTTTTAAAGGAACTTCAACAAATAAGATGTATACCCGTGCAGCGCACGGGTCATTCATACTAGTTATTAAATCAAAGTCAAGAATTGAGGCGGATTTATAATTGCCTATTTGTTTTGTTTAGTAGAATTGAGGCGGATTTATAGGGTAGTTAGTGTCGAGTATCAATTCAAATAATTTATGGAGTTGTTTTTAGCTAGATAATAAATGGCAATCAATTTATATGTTGGAATGTTTTTTTATTTATTTTTTGGTAACGTTTTTGGCATCCAATATATGAGTTTTATTCGGTTGTTAAATTACTGCATACATGGCAGTGGCGTGGTATTGTATGTGTTTAGGTGGACCAATAACATTTTGCCATCTGTTGGTTTTCTATTTGGGATTATTCATACTTGTATAATTAATAGATTCAAAATAAAACACTTTTTTTGTTGTATTGTAAATAAAACACTTTTATGTATACTTTGATGCATGCATATTCAAATCAATTTTTTAATTATTGGGAATTTATATTTTATATTTCATATATAATAATTGTTCTTGTATATAAAATGGGGGTGGTGCAACCCTTAAGACTACACAGCCTTACTAAGGGAAACCTCCCAAAATACATGAACCAAGAGTCCTCAATACAATGGTGGAGTGAGCTATTTATTTATAATACAAAGAGTGTCCTAGGGTGTTCTATATCACGGGGAGTCGGCCTACCAAGTCTGCTTTGCGCCGGCTGCCGAGGTGGTGGCCTCTTAAGTTAACGACTTTTCCTAGAACAAAAAGTAAATAAATTGACAACGTTTCAAAAAAGATCAAATAGGAAGAGTGTATTGTTAAGAACACACACGCACGTGTGTGTGTATATATATAATTTTTTATTTTCCTAATTTTATATTTTAAGCAAGATTTGATTCCAACAACTACTAAAATCTCACTTATGTTAGCACCTCAATTGTCACCAAGTGGATGCACACCGAAGTGTTATTAAAAATGAGCAAAAACATTACTTGAACGGTTGAACCTATTATTAGGAAGATTTATCCTATTGTAGTAGAAATATTCACTAATAGAACTAAGAATAATCCTACCAATGAGAGAGCCTTGAGAGGCAAACTTAAAGAAACATATATTACCTGTACAATATATAAGAGAATGAATGAAACGCATTCTACTAAACAAATGTAAACAAATACTCCACATATTTCTTAACTTTCAAGGAATTTTACTAATTGACTTGAAAGCAAGAATTACAATTAGAGAGTGACATTCGAACCTCACAAAAAGGGTGGTACAACCTGCACTGTGATGTCTGAAAATACCTCCACAAGCTACACGGACTGGAGCTCCTTTAGCATCCTCAATCGTATTACACATGATCCAATAGTTAGAAGAAGGGTAGTGACTAACTTCTTCAATCAAAGGAGCCTTTTGAGGTTTACCTACAGTTGAAAATGATTTTAAACTAACAAGTTCATTCAATTGAGTTTTTTTTTTATAAACCGGGTATCTCTACACGCAATTACAGAGACTAATCAATCACTCGAGCCAGGTAGGACTACAATGGGCGGCAAAGCTCATTCAATTGAGTTTGCTATCACTATAATGTGCCAATTCCATCTAGTTTTTTCTTGCCAACACTCTACTTAATAATTCAAGAAATGCTGCTCTAAATCCATTTGATCTCCTGAAACTTGTCTCAATTTTGTTAACAATATGCCACATAAGCACATCTATGTTAACAAATAGACTTAGACGGTGGGACTATATCGACAAACGTTTCGAAATTCTACGGTGGCCTTTAACAGTCCCAATGTGTAAGCTAAATTGCCCTTCTTACATATTGGCCACTGAAGCTTTAAGCTAATAAATCTCTATAAACTAAAAGTGCATTGAATATGATGGGCAAATCTATGCAATTATCTATGCAATGGCCCATGTTAAATGCCACCAATGTTTATTGTTTAGTAGACATTAATTAGATGAAACATACCAAAATTGTAAACCCGTTTACAAAGTTAAAAAAAATTGAGCAAATGTAAACGAGTACAATTCTGCAATACAATATCCACCCGAGAATTGGGAAATCATACAAAACATATGGTCCAATTAATATGTTCAATGCGACAAAAAAGAAAAGTCGCCAAACCATCTGGTCCCCAACTACACAGAAAAGAAATGATGGCATGTGCATCATATAAAATGGTACAGATGCTGCTGAATATTACACTACATGACTACAGCACATCAAATGTCTTGCCTTCGGAGAAGGGTAGGGTAGGATCCAACCAATTGCAGTTCTAATAAGCTATCAAACATGTGCAGTGAGAATGGTCCAAAGGAGCCACCGAAAACAGCAAGGGATCTGCTTTCTTTGTTCAAAGAGGGGTTCACTTCATTGACAGCTATACAAGCCACGATATATCACATGGGAGCCAACACCTAATGTTTTCCATGTTCCTCTAAAAAAATTTGTCCTATTTAAAAGATCCCCTTTTGTTTTTTTACACTTTCTTAAGATGACATTGTAGATATATCTTTGCAAGATCTGTTGTATTTCATGTGGCTCTTGACTAACTGCCCTGCAGCTATAGCAGACATCAGAGACAGCTCACCTGCTAGAACAGATCCAGCAACAATACTGGCCAAGAGTCTTGAGTTAGATCCTGGTGAATCCTTGCTTGCACCCTTTACACCGAGTAGATTCAAACAAGCAGATTGAGATGCAAGTTGAGTTCCACCTCCAACTGTACCCACCTGAGAGGACCAAAAATCATATACAAACTTAGTAATAATTGAATTGAAAAATTAAAAACTGAAAATATAAAAATCTATGAATAGAGATGGAGCTAAATCAAAATCACCTCAATGGAAGGCATAGTCACTGAGATGTGAAGATCTCTCCCATCATTGACAGCTTCCATCATGGTTATGCAATGGGAACTCTCAACATTTTGAGCTGGATCTTGACCAGTGGCTATGAAAACGGCGGAAACAATGTTGCTAGCATGGGCATTATATCCACCAAGGGCACCAGCAATAGCAGAACCAGCAAGATTTTTTAGCATGTTAAGCTCTACCAAGGCAGCCACATTGGTTTTCAATACCTTCTTCACCACATCCTCTGTGATAATTGCTTCGCAAACAACTGACTTTCCGCGTCCCTCAATCCAATTTACTGCTGCGGGTTTCTTGTCCGAGCAGTAGTTTCCTAAAGAGTAGAGTCAATACACAACCATCACATTTCAAGTCTATCTAATATTCCCATAAAAAATAACTTCAGCACCCCAGATTCTATTAATAGCCATCAAAATAACCAAACAAAGATCAATTAAAAGAGTTATCTTTTTCCAAGGGAGTACCATATTCTATTCAGTCTGTAACATCAGATAAAATCTATAATTTTAAAAAAAAAAATATGCTCATTTATGAGGAATTATTGAAGTCCATACAGGCATGCAAGTAAGGTGGGAAATTTAATGCCTAATTGGATTTGCATGACGCAAGAAAACCATAGTATTAGTACATAGGAACAATCCATCGTCATAATATGAAAGTTCATAGTGTGAAGTCACAGTTCCAATATTTCTGCATCAACTTCACAGCTCATACTCAGTTCATAGATCTACTGTAACAAGATACTAACAAGTAAAATCAATGGAAACTAGTCAGATTTCAACATGCAGACAAAGGAAACAAATCAAGCTCAAAAAATAATCCAAACAGTTCCTAATCTACATGCATTTGGGCATAAAAATAAATTACCAGATATGCCTATAACATCCATGTCTGGGAAATCACTTTGAAGGAAATCTAGGACATTTTGCACCCCTTTAGAAACCATGTTCATCCCCATAGCATCACCAGTGCTACAAGTAAATCTCACGTAAACATTCTTCCCAGCAATAGAACACTTAATACTCTGAAGCCTGGCAAATCTACTAGACCTGCAACACAAGAAACAACCATCCTTTTATTTTTCACTTTCTTCATTATTTTCTTTCCCAATTTTCAGAGGTTAATCCAAAAAACCATTCAATCACAGTGTCGAAACTTAAATACAAATATAAATAAAAAACAAAAAATCAATCAACATCAAAGAAAAGAACTACTACTACTACTAGTCTACTAGTATTAGTAATTAGTAGTACCTATTGAAAATATGAGACAAGGTATCAAAATTGAGAGGATCTTCTAAAAAGAGTTTGAGGCGTGCAGCTCTTTCAACGGTTGCAAATCTCACAACAGGCGCTCTACTCATCCCATCCTTCAAAACCACACTGCTGGCCCCACCACATGCATAGATTGCCTTACACCCTCTGTTAGTGCTCGCCACCAAACACCCTTCCGTCGTCGCCATTGGCACCGTGTACTCAACTCCGTCCAACAACAGTGGTCCCACCACCCCCACCGGAATCTGCACGTACCCTACCGGCATCTCACAGCACTGTCCTAGAATTGACTCGTAATCGAACCCTTCCAATGGTAAACCTCCAAGTGACCTTCCCGTCGTTCTCTGTAGCGCCTCACGGCGGATAGCCGCTGCACGGAAACAGTCGCCGAGGCGAGACTCGAGGGAGTAGGAAGGAACGGTGCCGGCGAGAACGGCGTCAACGATGTCGGTGTCGCTGTCGTCGACGTCGGGGGATGATGATGGTTCGGGGTTTGTTTTGGGGAATTGGTGATTGTGGAGGTGGGAGGGGCGAGGGGAAGAGACGAAGGATTGGACGAAGTGGATACCGAAAAAGCCGAGGAGGTAGATGAAGGAAGCGATGAGAGCGACGATGGCGGCGATGTCGGAGAGGGAGAGAAGGTGGAGAGGGGAAGAGGAACGGATCTTGTCGCGCCAGCGGTTGAGAAGGTAGTAAGCGAGGGAGAAGAAGAGAGTGAAGAAGAATGCGTTGGTTAGCTGGAGAGGGAGAGGGAGGGCGTCGGATGCTTTGGCCGCCGGGGATGGGGAACGGCGGCGGAGCTCCATTGTGTGTGTGGGTGGGTGGCAGGCGAGGGGAGAGAGAGAATGAGGATGGATGTGGATGGTCAGCGAAGTTTTCGGGGAAATGTTTAGTTTATTTATAGAGAAGAAAGGAAAGGAAGTGAGTGATTCATCATTTCTATTTCCAATTTTCCATATAAAGTGGACTGACTGTGTCTGCGTGTGTCTGCTTCAAATTAGACAAATTCAATAGTTTTTTTTTCTTTTTTTGGTAAACTTTTTTCTTTTTTTATTACAAAAATGTCGTATATATATATATAATATATATAAAAAGAAATACAATCGTGAAAATTACTTTTTTTTATCAAATCGTGAAAATTACTTTACTTATACTTTCTAGACTCCACTATAAGCAAAATCAAACTTTATTACATTGAGTACTTTATAGAAATTTAATTGTTTTTTTTTTAAAAGAAATTAATTGTTTCCTACGTGAATAACTTGGAAAATTGTTATGGATTGGGCCTCGATGGCCAATCCACCAAAAGGGGCCAATACCAAATGACCCAATTCATCCAACGGTGGAGATTGCAGACCTAGATCCAACAGCCCTCCTCCACTCTAGATACCTATAAATAAGCATTGATTGCTCACATTAATGGTATTCATCTCTCACATACTCTCACTTGTAATTGACTCACTCACTGACTTGAGCGTCGGAGTGTCATTGCAGATACCACCCCACCGATCCTTGGTGCCATCCTCATGCCTCCGGTTAACCTCAAAAAGGTGGAAGAAGAGGTCACAGGAGATTGGCCTCTCCAGATGAATGCACATCAACTCAAAAGCCCGGAGGAACGCCCACGAGTTGGGATGTAATTGGGAAGGAGCGAGGTTCAAGATCTCCAAAACTTCTTGTTGAAAGGCGGTGAAAGGGGGGCTAACGTGCATATCAAGGATCGTCACCCCGTACATAACAAATTTAAGAGCTTTCGGCCAGACGGCCACATGCTGGTCTTCAGCCATTCCCTCCACATTCCAGATCTGATCCTTCCGGGAAAGGCGATTGACAAAGAAACTCATATCGTCCCCGGTCCGATAGAGGGACCGTATTCCCCTCAAAGCCTCCGACACCCATGAATACTCCCGGGGAACAGTGAGAGGTAGGGACAAGGGAACATCGACCGGCCCTACTCCGGCTCGGGGATATTGGTCGGAATCACCTTCTTCATGCGCGGGCTCCCCGCAATGACCAAGACCGTCTTCGTTGTTGCGGCTCTCAGCAACCTCCGCATCACTCTCGTCCGAACTCCAGCTAGTACTACCTTGTTCTTCGCGGTCGGGCTCGGCGTCAGAATCATCCGAATTAAGGACCACTACCTCTGTGTTATCTTCATCTACCGGCTCGTTGCTGGGAACCCCGGGAGACCGGTCTTCTGCGTGAGTAGGAGCGGAGCCCAAGTCGTCTCGAACCTCGGGAATAATCGACCCGGAAGCCATTGTTTGAGCGAGATTAGGGCGATCTGTGTCAGCAACCCGACGGGTTTCTTTCGTCCTCGCCAGATCGATCCTGCAGAAATGGGGGCTTGACGAGTCAGGTTGATACGTAAACAGTGGGTCCACAACCAAGTCGGAACCCGACCTGACGACCCCCACTCTGTATCTATAAATGCGGTTTCGGAGAGAACCCGGTCGTAATCTAAAGACGGAAGCCGTAAGGAAAAAGAGGAATACTAACCTTGTAAGAAACGAAGCTCGTCGAACACTTGAAGTAGGTCGCAAACAGCAAAGGTCTCACCGAGACTCAGCACAACTCTGAAAGACGAAATAAACTCCGGATCGATTTTAAGACCGGAAGCAGAGCAATTCGCAGAGAAACAGTCCAAAATAAGGGGGATCCCCCCTTTCTATTTATAGGGAGCATGAAGGCCACAGATGGGCCTGGGCAGGCGCGTCGCCCCAAACGCCTAGGCGCGTCGTTCCAAGGCTAGCCCCTAGACAGGCACGTCGTTCCATGCGCCATCATTACCCCAATCATTCTCGAACGACGCGTTCCATCAATGACGTTGCCAGCTGGCACAGAAATCAAGGCGCAGGTATGACCGAACCGTTCTGTTTCCCTCGGCTCGCCCCGGTCTCTTGACCCCGCCGTGACTGGAATCTCTCAAAAGCGGACAGCCTCGAGTCACTCGACGCGACCTGAGTCCCTCAGATCGTCCCGGTATACCGTGAAGTACCTCACCCGAGTTTGGGCCCGACGTGATCTCTAAACGACAAGTCTAGCTCGCCCTAAGGCGACCCGACTTGGGGGGCTACTGTTATGGATTGGGCCTCGATGGCCAATCCACCAAAAGGGCCCAATACCAAATGACCCAATTCATCCAACGGTGGAGATTGCAGACCTAGATCCAACAGCCCTCCTCCACTCCAGATACCTATAAATAAGCATTGATTGCTCACATTAATGGTATTCATCTCTCACATACTCTCACTTGTAATTGACTCACTCACTAACTTGAGCGTCGGAGTGTCATTGCAGGTACCACCCCACCTCGGACCGGAGCACCAACTCGGACGACCAAGGACACACGTACCAACTATCTCGGACCGGTCTATCTATCCAAGATCGGATACGTAGCTGGAGATACGGTACCGAACAAAAAAAATTCAATATTCATTTTACCGATTTATTTTTTCTGGTAAGAGTAAGAAAAAAAGTAAAAGAGAGAACAAAAATAGACAAAACAAAACCAAATCTTCATAAAAAGGACTCTAAAGACATCAGATTGCAGATTTCAACTCTTGCTAGACAACTGAGTTACTTGCTCCTTTCTTTGCCAAAAAAATCTACAGTTGCATTTGCCTTCCTCAAAGAATGAGACAAACGTACATTTCAATCTCTTGCATTGAGCTCCTTAATATTGTAAATAATAACTGCATAATGATGCCACATATTCAGTTTTTCGCACTAGGCGAATAGCCAAAGTAGAGTCAGAGTAGCAGACAACATCACAGTATCCTTTCTCTCAAGTTAATCTTACACCATGGAAAAAGGGTCATTAACTCAGCATGGAGGTTATTCAAAAATCCCACAAATCTTGCGAATCTACAAATTCAATTACCATTAGCATGTCTCAGCAAACCACCAAACCCTGATGTACCTGAATTACCAAAGATGATCCCATCCACATTTTAAACAACCTCGGATCCTTCCTCTGGATGCCAAGAAACCAAACGGGGCTCCAATGAGCTAGAAGTAGGACACGAGAAAAGCTTCTGTAAGAGATTAGCCAGTTTGTAAATTTGCATCTTTAGCTGATAGATTGTGACATTTTCCTGAGCCAAACAAAACTGATTTCGAGCCCTACAAATCTACCAAGCAGCTGAAAGGAACAGAAACGGATTGGTATCTGCAATTCCTTTCTTTAACCAAGAGATGAAGTTTGTTTCCTTGAAAAAATTAATGTTATCAAATCCAATAGACATCCAGAGTTGATGAGGAAAATGACAATTCCTCAAGCAGTGGAGAAGGTCCTCATCTTCTACATTACATCTAGGACAATTGGAAGATATTAACATTCCTCTATTATGCAACATTGCTCTAGTAGAAAGGGCATCATGACAAGCTGTCCAAATGAATAACTTAATTTTTTTGGGAGCTGGAATCCTCCACACCCACTTCCAAGACTTGGAATTAGTATCTTCATTCAAAAACTGATTAGCGGTTGTTAACAAGAGATAGCCATCTTTCACTGTGGACAAACCATCCAAATTACCTTTTCAGGTAGACCATCGGGGATGTTATGATTCAAGTATTGAGGAAATGCCTTAATAGTAGCAGTGACATTATCAGGGAGATGCGTATAGAGTTGCTCTAGATTCCATTCTCCATTCTGAATAACATCCTCACCAACATTCAAATCATGGATATCTACATATAGAACATGGTTACTCAATTTTCCTTGATTAGACCAAATATCAAACCAAAAAGAAGAACCGTCATCACCCAACATGTATTCATACCTATCTCTTAAGGCCCCTCGAGCCTTCATAATCAAATTCCAAATAACTGAGCCAGATTTTTTTGGAATATCTAAAACAGAATTATTGCCAACATACTTGTCTTTAATCAATTGTACTCATAACTTATCTGCATTTCTATGAATGTCCCAAACCAATTTGCCTAGCATAGAAAAACTTCTCTCAAGTATATCCGTTGAAAGAAGTTTTTCTTAAATTAGTTTTTCTTAAATAAGTTACAACTAATTCTAACATAAACCGTTCCATTTCCTCTTGCATGGATGCCATTCATCGAGAAACATCTAACTGTTTCACATTTCTCGAAACTTGAAAGCTTGGTAGTTCAGCTTCCTCATAGTTTAGTCTGAGTGCCAATATGGTCTTCTTATCCGACATGTTGTTAATTGAACTTTTTCATTATTGACCTCTTCTAATTCTTGTTTCATGTGATCTGATTGGTCTTCAGATTACTTAAAAAGAATCATTTTCTTGAAGAGCGAGAAAATATTTTCTTGAAGGGCGAGAAAATATTTTCTAACTTTAAAATCCTTACCTCTCTAATTTTTTTTATCTCTCACTTCATTTACTTTATCTTCCCATCTTAAATTAATGTTTTGTCCTTTATTTCATTTCATTTTGCCTTAAATTACTTTAACTTTTTTAAAAAAAAAAAAAAGTTAGGCAATTTTTATCCTTCCACTTTCTACGTGGGACTTGGGTGGTCTAGTTTTTCTTTTTCTTTTTTATAAAAGTACTTTGGTGGTCTAATTCTTCCCTAGTTTTTCATTCATTCGCATTAAAGAAGTCCATTGTTAACATTCCGAAAGCAATTTAGCATACAAATTTTTATTGAATCTATCTATCTATTATATTAAAATTAAAATTAAAATTAAATTTTTTTTACATATGGCTACAAATTGATCAAGATGTGATTTTTTTTTTCGGACCATTGCTGACTACCTACAGAGTGTATCTAAGCTTTCAACGAAAGACTAATCTCCACTCGTGTTTATGATCAAATTTCGTACTGACCAATACCGAGTTTGTCCACTGCGGGAATCGAACCCAGGAACACCAGGTCGACCCCGTGTTCCATAGTAGATTAAGTGATTGGGCGAATGCGTTGGATATTGATATATGTGATTGTCGTGAGTTTCCAATTATGCATAGTAAGATAGGATGCCTTATTGATGTCTGTCTTCGAATTGTGTCGTGTCATTTCTCCCTTTGTCATTTTCATACATTGAAGATCTTCTTGCCGACTTATCATGCCAGGATTAATTAGTCTAATGTGATGTGACGAGGGGGAATATATTATACAGATTAGGAAAAGTAGATGTATTAACTCAATTATTATTTAAGAAACTGATATAAATAGATTTGTCGGGATTATTTAATAAAGGGGTTTCACAGGTCCCTTTTAAATAAAGTGGAACTTTTAGCATGTTGTGGAAGTGGAAGAACTACATGAAGTTTACTAAACAAAGATCGATCCATCGTATCATGTGCATAAACGTGAACGTTAGAACTTAGAAGTCATTATTTACATGAGAGTGAAAAGAGTAAGTCACACTCATTGGATTTTAGGTTCCTTAAGCGAGCTAAATTGTGCCCTTTTGTAGCCATCCTTTGGATCGAGAGCGAGTTTAACTTACAATCATGGATAGTGTTAAACTTTGTTAATGAAATCACTAGACTTGATTTGGTATGCTAGCATACTATACGGTTCGAATTACGTCATTGATTACATACTAAAATTTTAGTTTGGTCCCGTTTTTAATTTAATGTTACTATAGATGGTTGACTATATATAATGTTGTAGGTTGTTGTGGTTTCTACACATTCTGCATTTTAGGCTTTTCATTCAATTTATTTTTATGTTACTTCATTTTATATTTGGTAGTAATTTTAACTCTAGATCAAATTTTGTTTTTCAATGACATTCAAGATGCAATAGCTTTGAAGAGTTAAATATCAAGGAAAGAAAAAGATAAACTCTTGTTTTTCAGCAACCTCAGCGGTCTCTGCTTGTTTTTGCAAGAGGTTAAAACATGTTTCGATTTAGAAAAAGAAGATTTAAGAACATGAACCTTATGTTGAAAAGAGATCGAGATAGTGATGCTATGGTTTTAATTCAATTGAGCATGTGAAGATTGACTAAAAGCTATTTTTTTAGGGTGCTTTTTAAGGGTATGTTTAGGAGGGGGTTTTAAGAGGGGAAGGGAGGGGAGGACATATTTTTCAATTCTAAATTGAGAAAGCTATAAAATATTTCTAAACATAAATGAAATGTTATTAAAAATGTTTATATTGTTATCTATTAAGTTATTCTTTTATTTTTTTAAAATATCAAATATATATTAAAATATAGACAAATCTTTTTCAAGCCCTCCCCTCCCAAAACCCCCTCCCAAATATACCCTAAGTCTTTTATTGAAATAATAGCACATAGAAAGTGTAGAAGCTTGCTTTTGTGTAACTACCACATATAGATTGTAAAGAAATTGCACTCTTGGTTTATGTAATACTCATTTTGAATGGTAATCAACTACACCTAATGGTAATTCATTTTCTATCTCTGAGAGCATAGACTGGAGATAAAATATACATAAGTCTTATGTGGGTGCTGAGAGCAAAATTCAACAAAATGCGGGATTCAACTACAACAAAAAGGGACAATAGTATAGAGAAACAACAATAATTGGGACACTTGCTCAATTTTAACTAACCGTCACGGATTCAACAGCAATCCCACGAAATTAATGAGTATGTTTGTGATCTATCTAACTCTTACCTTTCTCTTTATGCAATCAGAAAGATCAAATGGAAAGATAGGGATACTTGGTTAAACTATATGGTATATGACCATAATTGCACTTAAGAACAAATACTAATCCTTCTAAAACAAACCTTTTTTTATTAAGAAAAGAGGGGTTTAAAAGCCCACAGAGGAAAACAAACTACAAAACAGCCGGACCTTCTTTATCCTCCAGGATGAACAAGGTGGATAAAGGCGGGGGCAAAGTCGTAAAACATGAAATTACAATTCAAAGATAAACTATTTCTAGCTAAGCAGTCAGCAACTTTGTTATTTTCTCTAGGGACCTTAGACCATCTGATACGAGCTTCCTCCACAATAATGTTTCGGATGTCATCAATAATAGAAGAGAGAGAGAGGGGTGAGTGGTAACCATATATATACATATGAGTGAGCATTAGTCTCTCGATAAGTAGCCACCAATATATGGTCCGAACAAAAGAAACTGTATAAACCAAACGAATCATATTCAACCACCTTGCAGTCTTCAATTGAACGAGTAATCAGGCGCAAAATGATACAAAATAACTAGCCCCACCAAAACAAGTATAATGAGTATCATCAAAAGCATTAGAAACAGCACTAGGACATTGATTCTCAACAAGCTCAGTATATTGATTCAGCTCACATTTTTTAGGGGAAGCAAAAGCACCAGTGCAACAATGTTTAGGTTCACCAGTAGTATAACAAGCACTTTTACAAGCAATCTTTCTTCTTTCATGACTATAAACAGACAACCAATCAGGACATTGATTTCTCCAATCTTTAAAACACATAATTTTCTGACACCTAGATTCCAATGGAGTCAACGTGACAGGCAAATTAAACCCATTTCTAAGGTCAACTTTATATGTACTAGTACCACCTTTTGGTACGAGGTTGAATTTGGTTAGTGTAACAGGTGGTTGAGGTGTATTGTAATGACAATGTAGATTATTAGCACCACAATCACCAGTTGCACAATGGAAACTTGTGTTGGGATTTCCATCACATCCTGTTCTTGCCCATATTATTCCTGACCATGTATCGGGGACTTTAAGGTCATATTGTTTTTCAGGATCTAATTTGATACCTGTGGGGACCACTCGCTTGCCTCTTTGGGTATAAACACCTGGCCATATTGTTTCATGACAACCATTACTGATTAGGATACTTGCATTACCTTTGGAGATAATAATAAAAGATAAAAACAAAAACACTTGAAGTTTTATTGAAGACATTGGCATGGCAGCAGTTGTATATGTTGTTTTCTTTCAATTGTTTGTTGTTTATTATTACTTGTTCTTTGTTTTATCCTTAGAATTATATATGAAATGTTTTGTAAACGTGTTGTTTTCCGTTTTTCTAGCTTTTCCTCTCTCCAAATTGATGGATATGATCCCCATTGCTCTTTCGATCATCCATTTTGTGCAGTTCTAAACTGTGGCCGAAAATTACTTTGTATTTTTTTTATTAATGGATGTTAAGAATTATAAGTCTTCGTGCAGGTGATATTTTTTTTTTAAAATAAGTTAAAACTTCTAATATATTTGGAAAACTGCTAATTATAAAAAAGGTGGTGTCCAAGAAACATTTTCCCTTATATATGAAAACAATGTATTGATCAACCTTACCTAGTTACCTTATGGAACCTAACTTGACTTACCTATTCTCATTTCTATTTCTCATACCTCTAAGTAGTGATATACTGATCGATATGGTTTATCTATTGAGAAATAGATCACATAGCTTACTTAAATGCCTTATATTGAAATAAGTTTTTAAATAGGATAAAAAGGGCAATGACTACATTGAACAGAATATCAACTACATATATATATATATATATATATATATATATATATATATACCAACAACAGAATATGCTTGTATCAAAATGGCATTGCAAAAGAAAGGTTTTACATTATCCAATTAGCTGAACATGTTCTTTTGTTTATTTTTTACAAATAAAAGTTCAGCTTGTTTGAGTATCATCATCATCTTTGTTTTTAGTGTCTAATTCACCTTCAGTTTCTTCAGCTGTATCTACAGGTTTTACATTTTCCATTTTTGACACGCGGAACATAGCCAAATGTGTGTCTCCTGACAAATGATAAATTATAACACAGGTTAAGTAGCCAAATCAGTATAGTAGTAGCTTCAAAGATTCATAAAACCTGTTACAGACTTAGAGTAATTAAGTACCAAATGTAATACAACTCCCAGAAGATAGAGTGTAAACTACTCCAGGTCTTAGCCGCTGGTCATCGATGAATGTACCATTCGTGCTATCCAAATCTTTAACTAGAAGATTCTCTTGTTTCTTCTGAATGTGTGCATGTGCTCCAGACACTACAAAGTATAAGGCAACTTAAGTATACAAAGAATTATTCAAAAGACAACTAGTATATGTCATCCACAATCTTTATGTATTTTAATGTCACAATATTATCCTTAATTAGACTTATGTGATTTTGCCTTATATATAATATTTTATGTATGTTTGCAATTGTAGAAAAACTAAGAGTCAAAATACAAAACAATTTTTCAAGTGGAAATTTGATACCTGTTGCAACTGGGATTACCAGATCAGCTTTCCCTGGAACACGTCCTATAGTGATCACATCACTCTAAATAATTCAAGATCAAAAACAAGCAAATCAATATAAAGCATACTTTAGCCACACAAATTACTGATATTAAAATTACTTACAGAAGCAATTTCATATACACCTGGCATCTCAACCTTGAAGCCTATATGCTTAGTATCACCATCACCTATCAAATATAATTTTTATTTTCAATGTGATAAAAAAACCTTATCAATCTTGAGATTTAAAAGAAAACCATATTCAAACAAATACTTAAAGATGTAACTAACCAATTGGTTCAAGAAGCCATGTTTCAGTAGCATTTGTTGTTGGTGTTGCAGCCTCTGATGATGCATAACTAGTTCCAAGGTTCCCCTTTCCTTTTGTTTTGGGTCTAAAAATGAAGCACTTGGGAAAATGATGATGGGTTGCTGAATTGAAAAAAGTTAGTGAAGTGGCATTGGAGGAGTGTGATAAAAGTGGTGAATTTAATAGAGAAGTTGAGAAGGTTTGAGACTTTGGAATTTTTGTAAGGTAGAGAGATTGTACAATGGCTTCCATTTGTGCTAGAATTGTGAGCTCTGTGACTGAGAAATGAAAACTAGTTGCTTTCTAGTTCTAGGAGTCAACATTAAGGTTGTTCTTGTTGCGACTTGAGTATGTGGCAACCATTTAATGCTTGACAAGATATTGGACAAGATAACTATATCTTCATATCTTGGAAAGTAGATTCTCCACGGTCACAAGATTCATGCATTCAGTTGCTCGATACCATTCGATCTTGATCTAAGGGCTCCAATATCAAGCACGTAAATCACGGGTATTAAGAATATTTAAAAAGTTTTTTCAAAATTTGAACTTGATCATGATAATAACAAGCAGTTAATTGTGTGAATGTGAGGAGCCGTAATAATGTTAAATTTGAACCAATCGATCTTGATCATGATAACAGTGCTTGTTTGTATTAGCTTTTTAGGGCCGTAAATCGTAATAATGTCAAATTTTATGGTCCTAAGTAGGGTTAGAAATGAGTCAAATTTACTCCAACTCAATTCGATAAGAATTAATTTAGCTTGAAACTCAACTCGAATGATCTATTTTTTCTAGCTTGAACTTGATTCAATTTAAACTACTGAACAACTCAATTCAAATTGTTAGCTCAAATCATGTGAATAAAAAATTAAACTTCAATTAAAATTTAAGTTAATTCGAATATAATGGCCAAACTAATTGTTCTCATTGCTCGATATTAGCAAAGTATAATCACCCCAGTTATGAGTTATAGAGACGATTCGTGAACCAAACGAAACGAGTTATAATTAGCTCAAGTTCAACTCATTTATTTAATAAACTTATTTTTCGGCTCAAGTCCGCCTCATGGTGCATGAATCAAGTGCTATGAGTTGCTTATCAAGTCAAGTCTTGAACTAATATTGAGTTGGTTTGGTTCGGTGTCAATCTTAGTCTCAGGGCTCCAATCGCAAAAGCTTGTGATAATGAGCTACGGCCAAACTTGATGTTGATTCATTGTAGTTGTCAGTGAGCCAAAAGCTAAATCAAACATAGCTTGAATCGTTTATGCCTTTTTAAAAGTTTATAATAATTAAATATTGAAAAACCCATTTTCTAATTATTTTTTACCCCAATTTTCAGGGTACTAAAGACTAAATAGTGTCGATAACTCTGGGCCAGCTGTCCTGCCCCTCGAGGCACCTACAATTCAGCGAGGGGATTAGTCACTGCGGTCGGCGGTGGATACCCTGGGTAAAACCAAAAAAATAGTGTCGATAACTCGCATAAAAAAAGGCGATTTTTTAAGAAAAAACTAAATTATGTAACAAAAATTGACTTGTTTGCATTGCTCAAGGACAGTACTCTACTCTATGATGGTCAAAACATTAGTGTTTTGGAGATTAGTCTATGAAGGACGTGGCTCTTTGACACAGCGTGTTGGGATCTGGCAATAACTTCTGATCAAGTGGCTTCAACCCTCTTCTAGACCAGTAATTTACAAATGAACTTTCTAGCTTCCTTACCTATCATCACAATCATAATAAAACCAGCTATCAGAAACAAGTGTAAGTAACTTCTATTTCTTTTTTCTAGCGTGTGTATTACACTTCTATTAGTCTTCAAACAGATTGAGATAAAACATAAATTAAAACATACAAGGGCTAATATGACATTTAACTGCTAATAAATATAACACAAATGCCAGGTAACTCTACAAAACAATTAAAAGGATCAAGCAGAGCAAGCAAATATGACATTTGCGAATACGACTATGATGAACACTACTAGGTTTTTCAACATTGCGACATATGGGACTTTTTGAAGCTTTAAAAAATAATATTATATTTTTTGAAGTTCAGTTAGCTAACTAACACAAGGGAAAGAAATTGTACAGATACGTTGAATGAACTGACATTGGTACATGGATCATTGCAGTTATTTAACTAGCAATTACTCAGTTGAGTTAGTTCAAACTGCTAACTTCAGGAGAATTTGTAACCCAAAAGAGAAAATGAAAACCAAAAACAAACCTGCTTAACAATAAATGGCTCCTCAGCAAGACTTATTGGCTCTGTCAAAATAGTTAGAAACCCATTTCGGTTGCCATAAACAATGTCCGTAAAGGGTCGATCACCCACCTGCCTCAGAATATTTATGGTTTAACATAAACATGAATCAAACTACTACAAAATAAGTAGTATCAAATAGAAAATAAGTATTACGAAAATCTTAATTACCATGATTAAGCGCGAAGATTCACAACCAAAATGCTTTTCGACTTCTTCAGCAGTACCAGCTGGCTTCTTCACTCCTGCAGCATACATACATACATACATACATACATGTATCAACATTAATCGTCTGTCAATTCTCCTTGGGGAATATTCCTCAATCCTAGGATTTTAATACAACAGAAGATAACAAACATTATAGAATTAAATTTTAAATATGAAAAGGCACGACTCACTGTGTCTGATTACTTTAATTCCAATTGTACCCTCAAGCATCCTAGCTTTCGAACCATCATGGTCATACTCCTGAAGTCCTGATTTACCGTATCAATAAAGCAACACTAAGCACATTGTATGACTATGTGAACACTTACTATCATAATTTCAGAACAAAATTGAAATGCTTCATGATAGAATTACCAGCAGAGTTACTAAATACAGCAATATCTGAACCAAACTCTGATTTACAACGTTCCAATGAAGACTCAAGCAGAGGCCACGGCGTTAAAGAGTATGGTGCCGTAATAGTATTATCTTTGTCAAAGACAACACCCTTAAATCCCTTTCTACGGAGCTCAGCCCAATCAATGTATCTTATATCAGGAACTGAAATATGGGGCAGTGCCAACTTTGGATCTTTCAAGATCACCAAAGTTGAACTTAAAATGCCCTCCATGTTGATTCTTTGGCCAAATGCTGCTTTCACATCTACCCACCACATTTTAGTGAAAAGTACCCTGTCTTTGTTGTTTTCCTCGAGTTCTCTTTGTTTGTCTACTTGATATTGACTGAGGTTTCTGGTTATTGGATTTTGATTACCAGTGTCTTCTGAGTCAGTGACCGAGAAAAACTTAAGAATGAATAGGTGTTTGTCGTTCTGATTTGAAATGGAATTGTATCTGTAATTGCTTTCTAGCCCCTTGCTGCAACTGTGGGTCTGAGGAAGACTTAGACCATAGCTGTTTCTGAGAGGGATTTGGCTATCTGCATTGGCAAGTGATAGAGTGGTGAGTTTTCTCTTTTGACGGGCATGATGATGGACGTTAAGATGGCTCGGAATTCGGTACCAGCAACTGGGAAGCTGAGCAGCAGCACTAGTAGACGGCATTTCTATAGTTTTTCTTGCTTAACTAATGCCTGACCACATGTTTCTACAGGTGTATTCTTCAATCATCTCTATTTATAATAATAATGATGAACATAATAAGACATATTAAGATTAAAACAAATTTTAGTTATGGGTTTATAATAATAATGATGAACATAATAAGACACATAACTAAACTCCCCCCTTCGAGGTCACGTACTACAATACGATATTCCACTTTACATCCAGAACCATAACTAAAAGCAAGATACTTGTTACCATCAATTATAGACACTGGTCTTCACCAAAAATCGATTGACTTTATAATGATGAAAAATACAGAGATAACTTTACATATGCAAACCAATTGGGGATTTGAGTTCCATTTACTAGTATTTTTTTACCATCACAATGAACTAGAATGACAGAAGCAACCCACAAGTGAACTCATGACTCAATACTAACCTATCAGGTAACCTTTTTTTGGCGATGCAGCCTATCTGGTAACTTATCCTATATCAACCACCTGCGAAAAAAGAAAAATTGCAGAAAATTAAGTAAAATAAATGAATACCCAGAATGTCTCGATTAAATACTGCTTCAATTTTAAGATCAAATGAAGTAAAAAATTGACCTTTTTAAGTTAGAATAGAATTCAGAAAGACTAAAAGTGCAGTGCAGATATTAATCATATGACAAGGCACTAGCCTGCTATGTTACTAAAACATTATGCAACCCTATTTAGTTTGGTATTAAACAATACTAACAAGCAAGAACAGAGCATTTTCCCACTAGGTGAGGTCGGTTACATACAAGGACTAAATGAAGCCATAATGTCCTATGATGTATTAAGTTCAAAAATAAACCAGCTAACTCTAAATCTCTCGTAGTGATTTATATAACCAATGACTAATGAATTATTCTCCATCTGGTAGTTAGCACTCTTTACTGGCACCTAAAACAAGACTCCACAATCTTTTCTACAAAAGAAACAGTGCCAATTTTTCCCATAAACGATTGTATCTCTAATTCTATCTTGTCTTGTAGTGTAACCGCCAATCCATCATAAAATTCTCATCGACACTAAGTTTACTTTCCCATTCACTCTTGAAAAAAATTGGGTTGAGATTCCAAAACACATCCCCTTGTCAAAACACAACTGAATGCAATACCCTCTAAGAATTCCAGAAGCTGAGAGGATGAAATCAGAATCACTGGCAAACAAAATTGAGAAACACGCCACCGTCAACCGAACACAAAATAGAAGCAAATATATACAGACAACGAAACCATAACTATTGAAACATGAAAAATCGCATCAAGTAGCAAAAGGGAAACCAAAAAAGTCGTCAGAGAGAGTGAAACGGAATTAGCCCCGTGCAAAACTTAACGGTTAACAAAAAAAAAACATAAAAAACTGTAACTAAATCAGAAAATGCATGTTTCTGAGGAAAGATACTGTGAATTTCATATTATTATTATCACATGTAAATTGGAAAGTTAGATAGAGAGTGAGAGAGGGATAACTCACTGAAAGGGAATGATGAATGAGGGGAATCGTAAAAAGGTGATAAGAGTGTCGGTTGTTTTGCCGCCGCTGCACTGTGTTGTTGTGTTGTGTGGTCGATCCACAACAACCACTAAGGACAGTGGCGGACCCAGGACCCCGGGGTCAGGGGTGTCAAATTTTTTAAATCCACAATTTGCTAAAAATATAATTAAAAACAATTATAATATATTTAAATAAATAAATTATAGATTTCATAATTGTCCTCTACGTGATTTCATATTCTGAAATCGTAGAATAATAAGCTCAGAGTCAATTTTATTAAATACATCACTCTCATAATGAGCTAGATCCACATTCATCAATTGATGACCTTGGTCTCTTTACTAAAAATTTATCCATTTGAAACTACAAAGGCACAAAGCCACAAACACAAACAGAAGCACAAAAACTACTCAAATTTGGGTATAAATTTCAACGTCCAAAGCACAAACAGAAGCACAAAGCCACAATCACAAATCAATTCAGGCTATTGGTGCAATTCAATTCAGAAAAACAATTTTCAGCACAAACAGAAGCACAATTCAGGCTATTGGTGCAATTCAATTCAGCACAAACAGAAGTCAGAAGCACAAAGCCACAATCACAAATTAAATTCAATTCAGAATCAAATCAATTCAATTCAGAATCACAAATCTCAGAATCACAAATCTCAGAATCACAAAAACAATTCAATTCAGAATCACAATCAATTCAGATTCACAATCAGAAACACAATTTTCAACCAAAATCAAATCAATTCGGATTCTCAGAATCAGAATCCCAATTTTTAGTTTAGGGTTTTCAAATTTCAACCAAATCAGAAATTACCAGCTAATAACAGAGAAGAAAAATGCTACAAAACATACCTCAGCTTCAGTTACAGAGGAAAACGAAGAAGAACAGTGGCGACGGCGAGGCGACGGCGAGGCGACCGCGACTGGCTGGCGAGAGAGAACAGAGAAGGCTTCGTTTGTGTATCGTGTTCCTGTCCTGCGCGAGAGAACAGAGAAGAAGAAGGCTTCAGTTCAGCGCCTAGCAAGAACGAACGGAGAAGGAAGAAGAACGGTGGCCGGCGGAGGCGGAGGCGGTGGGTGCGTGCGAAGGCGAAATTGCGAGAGTGGGTGTGCGCAAGTGCGTTTGCGAGAACGAGAGAGGGAGAGTCAGAGACACTGAGACACAGTGAGACACAGTGTGTGTTTTGGATAAGTGAACTTTGGGTATTTGGTGCAAATGAGTGCAAAATTTAGGCTACTAGTTTTTTACCCGTGCATACGCACGGGTGAGGTGATACTGTATGATCGGTGTATTACCATGAAGTCATAATAGTAATTTGAAAGATATTGATAAGTTGTGAACAATATCCAAAATGTATGATTTGAAATTCAAAGTGGAATATGCATCCCCGTTGACAATCAGAATTACATTGATCCATAATAATGTATCTGGACATTAGAGGTAAAATATGCATCCCCGTTGCCCCTCCCGTTTGCATCCTCGTTGGTCCTCCTGTTGGCACTCCCGTTGGCACTCTCGTTGCCACTCCCGTTGGCACTCTCGTTGCCACTCTCGTTGCCACTCCCGTTGGCACTCATGTTGGCAGTCCCGTTGGCGTTCTCGTTGGCACTCCCGTTGGCATTTTACTCCTTTTTAGTAATTATAAAATAGTTATTTGGTTTGTAGTGATTAAATTGATTGATTTTATTTTTTATGCAAAAATTAATTGATTTTACTCATTTTAATTGATTTTAGTAATTTTAGTAGTTTGAGTAAATTATAAAAATGAATAATTTTTATAAAAAAATATTTGTGTCGGAAAAAGTTCAAAAAAAGTAGGTTTGAGTAGTTTGAGTAAATTATAAAAATGAATAAATTTTTTTAAATAATTGATTATACTCCAATTATTTAGTTGGGAAAAGCATAAGATTGATATTTTGGTAGTAGGTAAATGGTAAGTTTGAAAAAGTGTGTGAGAGTAAAAAAGTTTGAAAAGGTGAAAAAATAAAATTACCTAAATATACTCCAATTGCTTAGTTGGAAAAATGATAAGATTGATATTTTGGTAGTGGGTAATGTATGGACTCAGACAATCATCAAAATAGAATGAAAAGTGTATGCATAATTACCTAATGTATGGAAAAATAAAATTACCTAAATATACTCCAATTGCTTAGTTTGAAAAAGTGTATGCATAATTCATTACTCCACCAATCATCAAAACCAGTGGCAGCATGATGCAGAATTTCAACATGATATTAATTAGTGTGTGTGTGTGAGAGTGAAAAAATATGAAAAATAGAGAAATGAGAGAATTGGAAAAAGAAATAGGAGAAGAGAGTAAAAAGTGTGAGGGAGAGTGAAAAAGTGTGTGAGAGAGTGAAAAAGCGAAAAAGTTTGAAAAAGTGAAAAAGTGAAAAGGATAAAATTGGTATTTTGGTAGTGGGTAAATGGTATAGATAGATAGTGGATAGTAGATATACTCCAATTGCTTAGTTGGAAAAATGATAAAATTGATATTTTGGTAGTGGGTAATGTATGGACTCAGACAAAATTTAATTAGTCAGAACTTTATCCCGTGAAAATCAAAACAATTTTAAAGTTAACAAATTTAATTAGCCTAAAACAAATATTAAAATTTTGTCAAAATTTGAAAATTTTAAAATAGTAAAGAGGAAAAATGAAGGGGATATGTAGATTAAATTAAAGTAGATATATTGTGAAAAATAGATAAATGGGAGAATTAGAGGAAGAAAGAGGAGAAGAGAGTGAAAAAGTGTGTGTGAGAGAGTGAAAAAATATGAAAAATAGAGAAATGAGAGAATTGGAAAAAGAAATAGGAGAAGAGAGTAAAAAGTGTGAGGGAGAGTGAAAAAGTGTGTGAGAGAGTGAAAAAGTGAAAATGTTTGAAAAAGTGAAAAAGTGAAAAGGATAAAATTGGTATTTTGGTAGTGGGTAAATGGTATAGATAGATAGTAGATTGGTGCAATTAAAAAAATTCAGGGGTGTCAAAAAAAATTCAAGGGTGTCAAAAAAAATTCAGGGGTGTCAAAAAAAAAATTTATAGGGTGGTAAGCAGAAATTTTTTTTTTTCAGGGGTGTCAGCTGAACCCCCTCAATATACACTGGGTCCGCCACTGACTAAGGAGCGAACGAACGAGACGACGCAACGATAAAGATTCGAATTTGGGTAACGTTTTGGATACGGTGTGGTGTGGACCTCTTTAGTTTCAGTCCATGATCTATGGACGGGTATATACGGAATAAATGCCCAAATTTGTCCCTTACAATTTTTTTACGGGACTAATTCGTTCTTGACAATTTTTTCACGAGACGAATTCGTCCCTAACAATTTTTTCTGGTCTCTGACAATTCTAAAATGGGACACGTTAGTCCCTCCATCCATTTTGACGTTGTCAGCACATCCAACATCTCCTACGTGACACGTTAAGTGCCACGTGTCACGTTAAATGTCACGCAAGTGTTTATTTTGGGACAAATAAGTCTCTAACTTTACAAATTTAAAAATGGGACAAATCAGTCCCTGACTTTTTTGGAAAGGGGACAAATCAGTCCCTGAAACCATAAGCCAGTCCCTGAAACCAGAAACCAATTTTCTCATTTCTCTATGCATCTTCATCTATCCAATCTCATCTACTTCTTCCCTAATTCTCTTCTTCTCCCTTGTGATTCCAAATTTACAATTTCGTTTTCCGATTTCATTTTGTTTTGGAATCCAACAAAACAAAATGTTATTATCCAATCTCCTTGACTTTTTGGAAAATAATTATTTTTATATTTTTGTTTTGAGTTCCAACGGGAAAAACGTTAGATGCTGATGCTAATCAAATGGGAAACAATTAATAAAAACAATTTATAGGATTAGCCTTTTTATAAATGATTTTTTTCACAAATGTCTAATTTGCAATTCCCATCATCTTATCTTTATGTTATTTTATTTTTTCTGATTTTTACTCCATTTATAAGATTTGAAGAAAGTGGTGGCTTTTTTTTAACTTTGTGCATTACAAGTTTTTTAAACAACTTGAAATATAACTTTTTCATCAACTTCCATATTTTTCTTTTATTATATGTCACAATTTTCAAAATATTTATAAGTTGAAAACAAATTATAACAAATACAGTGTCACCTCTGTGGATGCACGGGTATACTACTAGTTTCCTCTAAAATAAACCTTCAATTTGGTCCATAAACTATCATTCTCTCTCTTAATTGGTCACTGAACTATGATATTATAACAAAATCATCAAGTGTTCTCATTGCAAATTTCATTCTATCTTACCATCTTAAATAAACTCTGTTATGGTGATTATACTGTTTTATATTTACACCCCCCTCTCCAAAAGCCCAATTGATGAGAAGCCCAATCATAATTAAGAGAGTCCAATCTTCAATGGCCAAGATCAGCCCGCAAGATCGGACGGCCCAAAAACGCCAACACAAATACATCCAAACTCTATAAATACCCCATTCAATGCTCATTAATGGTAAGCACTTTTCTAACAGAACACTCATTCACTCAAATACTGACTTGAGCGTCGGAGTATCATTGCAGGTATAACATCGCCCCTCAAGATCGAACCGATCAAGACCGAACATCTCAACATCGCCTCTCAAGATCGAACCTCTCCAGATCGGACAAAGTCTTCTTCTCAAAGCCTGAAGACAGAGACAGAATCAAGGATTGAATATCTACTAACTGCGTAATACCGATCATAACATCGGAAGCACAGTACAGAACATTGGCGACCACAGTGGGAGCAATCAACACCCTATTTTCCTCACCAACTCCTTGAACTTATTAAAATGGCTCCAACGCGCCGCTCAATACCAACTAGTCACATGGCCGAACCTGAGCTCGGCCCTCAGCAAACCCCTGAAGGCCACATCCAGGAACTCACAAATTCATCGCAAACACGAAGCCGATGTCCCAACACCGGACCATCCCGAGCACATTCGGGCGCAGATGAAACGAGCTTACCATCTCCTCCCCAATTACTTCCGGCTTTGACGGACGCGGTTCAACAGCTAGTTCAGCTATTGGCTCGGCAAAAAGCGGTAAATGAAGAAAGGAACAACCGGTTCGCTAACCTCGAATCTGAAATAGCGAGGCTACAAGGTCGAAACGTTCCGGATCGGCAGTCATCCGGGCAGAGCTCCCTGGAGGAACGACGCCCAACTCGAAGAATACTTTTTCGTCGATCACCCCCACGGAGAAAGCTCAATCATCGTTCCCCCGCACGCCGTCAACGAGGGAATGGTTCCCGTTCTCCTCTGGCTCGACAACATAATGGTCTCAATCTTCACCTCTCCCCATACCATCACCGAGGGAATGATTCCCGTTCTCCATCAGCTCAACAATACGACGATCTTGATGATCCTCATTCTCCTCCACGCCGCCAACGAGGGAATGGTTCCCGTTCTCCTTTGGCTCGCCAGATTGACGATCTTGAAGGCTCGACCTCGTCAAGGAGACGATCAAGAAGCCGTGACGACAATCAAACACGACGATACAGACATCCTGAACCCCATCACAGACACCAACCACTATCACGAGGAAATCAAACTGGGCGAAAAGGTCCTTTCACAAAATCGATCGACAACTTCCGGGTCCCCCGGTATCTCGAGAAACCACCTGGAGGGCTGAAGACTTACGACGGAACGGGCGACCCCGACAGGCATCTAGACCAATTCGACACAACCATGCAGTATCGAAACGTACCCATGGAAATGAAATGCCGAATATTCCCTTTAACCCTGGATAAAATGCCTTCCGAATGGTTTCGAACGTTAAGATCAAATACCATTTCCTCATGGGACCAGCTAGCAAAAAACTTCTCAGTGCACTTTGCCCATTCCAAGAGCAAACCCAAAAACAAAAATGTTTTAGCATCTATTGTCCAGAAGGTGAACGAGCCCCTAAGAGAATATATAGAGCGATTCAACATCGAAGCTCTTCAGGTTCGGCAGTTAGACGACGCCTTCCGAATTTTCTTCATGGCCCAAGGTCTGCTCCCTGAAAGCTCGTTCCGGAAGCACATCAACACCTGGGAACCTAACACCCTTCAAGAATTCCTCGAGCTATCCCAGTGCTTTATTAACGAAGAAGAAAATTCCAAAGTCATCAAAACACCGTCGCATCCAGAGCCGTCGAAACGCCACATCGAGATCGACCCTCGTAAAAATTCGTGGAACGTCGGTAAGAAAAATCGCCATCAGGTATACACCGAACTCAACGTCTCCAACGCCCAGTTGCTAGGTGAATGTTGGAACGTCGAATTCAGGGACGTCAAGCCTCCCAAATCCTTACCTATCCGACCTGGGCAGAAGGCCAACAAATACTGCCGATACCACAAAAGCAATGGCCATGACACGAACCATTGCAACGCCCTAAAGGATGACATTGAAGATTTAATAAAACGTGGAAAACTATCTTCTTATGTCAAAAGGGAAGGTGAACGAACTGACAATTTCGGAAGAGAAAGAAATGAAATTCCCAGGGCAAAGGGAAAAGAAGTGATCGACCCGGACCACGAAGAACTGGATAAAAAACGCTCGGTTATCATGATGATAACTGGGGGATTCGATCATGAAGGATCGGGAAAATCTATGAAAAGAAAATGGAAGGAATTGTTATGCGTGGCTTCAACGTCAACAACCCCAGTCAAGACCAATCGACCTCCATTATCTTTTAGCGACAATGACCTCATTGACGGAAAAGCTAACAAACACGTACCCCTCCTAATATCGGCCATCATAGCCAATAAGGAGGTACGTAGGATCCTAGTCGACCAGGGGAGCTCATCAGACATCATCTTTATCGATCTCCTAAACAAAATGGGGATCGACAAAGAGGAACTCACCCCTTATCGAGGGACGGCTCTATCCGGCTTTAACGGATCTCGAACGAAACCCCTTGGGCATCTGGAACTAATGGTTACCTACGGAACCGAACCAATGGTTCGAACCGTCAAGACCAAATTCCTCGTCTTACCTTGTGAATCAATATACAACGGCATCATAGGAAGACCGACCCTCGGCAGGCTCGGGGCGGTTACATCCACCACACACTTGAAAATGAAGTTCCACTCTCTCTGCAACAGAGTTATCACTCTGAACTCTGACTTAGAGTCGGCTTCCAGGTGTTTTTTCCTATGGACGAAGAACGAGCGAAAAGCTCCGGAGCATGAAGGGGTTCCCCCTTCGGAAGAACTGTCGACTCCCAAAATGCCAAAAGGTAGACCGACTGAAGTTAACACCACCTCTAACTTAGAAACCGACTGCGATCCGAAGGTCGAAATTCAGAAAGACGTCGACGAGCTAACCAAAGAGCTCAAACGAAGAATCAAAAGACCAGAGCCTGATGGTAAGTTCATCGAAATACAGCTCGGCTCAGACCCCTCCCAAAATGTCAAAATAGGAACCGACCTCCCAGAAAAAATCAAAACCGATTTAACCCAATGTCTTAAAGATTTCAAAGACATCTTCGCTTGGTCGGCTGAAGACATGCCTGGGATCCCATCAGAGGTGGCCTGCCATCGACTCGCAATAAACCCAGAAGCAAAATGGATCGCCCAAAGAAAACGGGCTCAAAGCAAAGAGAAAGCCATTGCTGCCGCCTTAGCAGTAGACGACCTCATCCGAGCCAACTTTATCTCTGAGGTTAAATACACGACTTGGTTATCAAACCTAGTCCTGGTGAAAAAATCTAACGGAAAATGGCGCATGTGTGTCGACTACACCGATCTTAATAAAGCTTGCCCAAAAGATGCTTTTCCGGTCCCCAGCATCGATCGGTTAGTCGACAACGCTTCTGGCTTCCGGTTATTATCCTTCATGGACGCATACTCCGGATACAACCAGATCGCTATGTTTCCCCCAGATCAAGCTAAAACCGCCTTCATCACTGACCGAGGAAACTTCGCATACCGTGTCATGCCCTTTGGGTTAAAAAATGCTGGAGCAACTTATCAAAGAATGATGAACAAAGTGTTCCAAAACCAGATCGGTAAAAGCGTAGAAGTCTACCTCGATGATATGATCGCTAAAAGCAGAAGTGATGACGACCATATTAGCGATCTAAGAGCGATTTTTTGTGAGATACGAAAGAATAGAATGAGGTTAAACCCAGAAAAATGCACATTCGGAGTTCGAGCAGGGAAGTTTTTGGGTTTTTTCTTAACAGAAAGAGGAATCGAGGCAAACCCGGATAAATGTCGATCCGTCACAGAAATGCGAACTCCGACGTCCAAAAAAGAAGTGCAAAAACTCAATGGGATGATAGCTGCTCTATCTCGTTTCATATCAAATGCAGCATTCAAATCTCTTCCACTTTTCAAAATCCTCAAAAAAGAAGAAAGAGATTTCGAATGGACGCCTGAACAAGACGAAGCTCTGAAACAACTAAAAAAATCTCTCTCCGAGCCTCCAATTTTAACTCGACCAAATGAAGGGGAAACACTATACTTATATCTAGCGGTCTCAGAAGAAGCTTTAGCTGCCGTTCTAATACGCGAGCTCGAAACCGGGCAAAGCCCGATCTACTTCGCAAGCAAGGCTCTGCACGGAGCTGAAAGTCGTTACCAGAAAATCGAGAAAATCGCTCTAGCTCTCGTTGTCGCAGCTCGACGATTTCGAGCCTATTTTGTCGCCCACCAGGTAGTCATCCGAACTAACTACCCGATCAGGCAGATACTCCATAGACCCGATCTGGCTGGAAGAATGATCAAATGGGCCGTGGAACTCTCAGAGTTCGGTATTAAATATGAAGCTCGAACTACACTTAAAGCGCAAGTTTTGGTGGACTTCATCGCCGAGATGACACCTGCTAACACCGAATCTGACATATGGATCCTATACGTCGATGGGTCCTCAAATCCAAAAGGGAGTGGCGCTGGGATTATGCTAGAAAGCCCGACTGGGGTCATCATCGAAGTTTCCCTTACATTCGGTTTTCCCACCCCGAACAACCAAGCAGAGTACGAGGCTTGCATCGCCGGACTTCGCCTGGCAATTGACCTCCAAGTCCAACAAATTAGACTTCATACCGACTCTCTCTTGGTGGTTTCCCAGATCGGAAGTAAGTACGAGACCAAAGAACCGATCCTGCAAAAACACCTACTTCAGGTACAGTCGCTAATAGCTAAATTCAAAACAAGCGAGATAGTTCATGTCCCAAGAACGGAAAACCAACGAGCTGATATCCTCGCCAAACTCGCAAGCACAAAAACCCCAGGAAACCAGAGGACAACCATCCAAGAAACACTACACAAACCCAGTGTGTCTCTCGAGCCTCTGTTTAACCCGACCGTCTGCATGCTCGAGGAAACAGACAGCTGGATAACCCCAATTTTAGAGTACATCGTCTCAGGAACGGAACCCCCAGACAGAAACGACGCTAAATATATCAGGAGAAGAGCCTCGGCTTTTTCAGCCATCAACGGAACGCTCTACAAAAGAAGCCTCTCTTCCCCGTTAATTAAATGCATCGAGGGAGAGGAAGCGGCCTATGTATTAGCAGAAATTCATGAGGGAATCTGCGGCCAGCACATGGGAGCTCGATCTTTAGCACGTAAAACTCTTCGAGCCGGCTACTACTGGGCAAGCATGATTGGCGATGCTAGTGATCATGTGAAAAAGTGCAAGAAATGCCAAATCCACGCCAATGTGCACATAGCTCCCCCCACAGACCTCACGAGTTTATCCTCCACATGGCCCTTCGCATGGTGGGGAATGGACTTACTCGGACCTTTCGTAAAAGCACCAGGACAAGTCAAATTCTTGATCGTCGCCGTGGACTACTTCAGCAAATGGATAGAAGCGGAACCCCTGGCGACCATCACTGCAAAAAACTGCATAAAATTCTTCAAAAAAAGCATTATGAGCAGGTTCGGGATCCCCGAGGTAGTAGTAACGGACAACGGGACTCAATTCACAGACACGGGATTTCGCAAACTAATGTTCGAGCTTAAAATTAAGCACCATTTCACTTCAGTAGAACACCCTCAAACCAACGGTCAAGCAGAGGCTGCAAACAAAGTAATACTGAACGGGCTAAAACGACGTTTGGACGACGCCAAAGGAAATTGGGTAGAAAAATTGCCTTACGTCCTCTGGGGATACCGGACGACCCCCCAAAGCTCCACTGGAGAAACACCTTTTAGACTCTCCTACGGCAGCGAGGCGGTCATCCCTGTCGAGATCGGTGAACTTAGTTGGAGAACGGCAAATCCCAAAACACAAAGCAATAACGATCAAGCCTTAAGAGAAGAACTCGACCTCATCGATGAAATCCGAGATCGGGCCTCACTCCGAGAAGCAATCATCAAACAAAAAGTTGCAACCAGATACAACAACAAAGTCGTTCACAGAGATTTCGATCCAGGCGATCTGGTACTCAGAAGAGCTGACGTCGGTCAGAAAAACGCCTCCCAAGGAAAGCTCGCCCCAAACTGGGAAGGCCCCTACCGAATTTTATCTAAAACCGGTACGGGAGCCTTTAAATTGGAGACCCTCCAAGGAAGAAAGATCGAGAGGACTTGGAACGCAACAAAACTGAAAAGTTATTATCCTTAGAAAGAAATCATGTACTCCGATCTTATGTAAACTCGAAACAAATTATTAAAAAGAACTTGACCTTTCTTTTCAAATGCTTTCAAAGCTTCTCAAAGTTCTCACCAAGTCTCCGTACATTCTTGATTTTCATCAAAATGTAAGGACCAAAAACTCCCTCCACTGGGAATCAACCGGGACCGATCTTAGACGATCTCCCCAAGCGACCACCCAAAGTCGCAAACTCTTTAAGAAACAGTTAAATTCGAGCCGAGTCTTGGTAAACTATCTCAAAGAGACCCGGTCTTCAAGGATCGAAACGTCCTAAGAACGACCATCGGCCACAGCTGCCGATACCCCTATAGGGCGAGTTAAATCTAGGCCGAGTCCTAGTAAACTGTCCTATAGACTCCAACCCGGTAAATCGAGTTCCTCATTTACCGAAGTTCTTACATCATACGCAACGTGCAGAATTAAAAAAGCACTCAAAACCGGTAAATCGAGTTCCTCATTTACCGACGTTCTTACATCATACGCAACGTGCAGAATTTAAAAAGCATTCATTAAAGGTAAAGGTCTGATAAACATATTTCAAAAAAAAGTTACAAATATCCCCAGCCTAAACCGAAAGAAGTTCCGGATCTATACAAAAACTACATAGATAAAGCATACACCAGGAACTTCTACAAAAAGAAACACTATTAAAGCATCAAGAAGTGGAGGTCGGAAAAATCACAGTTTTCTTCTCCGTCCGAGCATCGATCTTAACGATCATACCCCCTTCAACCTCGTGGTCGGCATCGATGACCGACCGATCCAAATTAATGGAAGGATTGACCAAAGCAATTTGCTCCTGGGCACACTCAAAACCCTCCCTATACAGCTCAATTGCCGAATTAGCAGCTTCACGAGCCTCCTTCCTAGCCTCGTTTGCAATCTTCGTAGCCTCCTTAGCATGTTTTCTGCTTTGCTGAAGGGCTGCTTGAAGCTCCGCAATTCGAGCCTCTGCATCGCTATTTGTTCCGACCCCTACCTCGGATGCCTTCTTCAGATCATCTTCCAAACCGATAATACGAATCTCCAAACTTTTTATCTTCTGGTCAGCCTCGACCAATTGCCCCTCCAAAACTTTTTCCCTTTCTTCCAGCTCCTTTGCACGAGTTTCCGCAAACTCCGCCCGGCGTATAAGCTCCCCCTGGCTTTCCTTCAGAGTCTGAAGTTCTTGTTTTGTTCGAGCAAGCTCTTTCGACTTCAAAGATACATCGTCCACAAGCTTCGCTCTCTTAGACTTCTCGAGCTCCAACAAATCTGCAAGCACGAGAAAAAGAAAAATCAAGTTGAGGGAAAAAGGTCACAAAAACAAAAACAAACAGGCAAAAACACTTACCCTTAGCCCGTTTCTCGTATTTCTCTTTTTCGGTCTTATGAACCTCGACCAAATTTGACAATAATTTAACAGACGCCCCAACCGGATCCTCCCGCCATTGGGCATAGTTTTGTTCCAAGAAGCCCTCCTCTAAAGGTACGGCCTTGTTTTTGTGCTTCGGTCTCCTTGAGGTCTTACTCCTTTTTTCGGGCCTTTGCTCGCCACTTGCCTCGGTGCGCACCCTCTTCGCCGAGGTCCCTGCACCAACCTCGGGAGCAGCCGGGGGAGGAGAACTGGAAATAAGATCGACCAGAGCCTCATAGGCAAGATCCTCTTGAGTAACGGTGTTGATCGGGGAAGCAGCAGTAACCGTCCCAACAACAGTCTCAACCTGGGGAGACGTCGGAAGCGGAGCACCCACTTCCTCAGCATCTTCAGATATGTCAACACTCCTCATCGCCAGCGCCTTCATTACGACGAGCTTCTTTGGGGCCATGGTATCTGGAAAAGAAACAAAAATGGGTCATACAAACTACAGTCAAAGATGTGCAAAAATCAAAACAAGAAAAACGAACTACCTAAGACAAATTGCACTCGTTTTCGCTTCCCAGCCTGAACTATCTTAGCCGCAGGGATACCCCGATACTTATGTTTTGAAAACGGAATGTTATCAGAAATAAACATCAGGATCCTCTTAGTAAGAAGATCGGCAGCGTTCAATCGATCCTGACTAACAGAAAAGGAATTGGTGGATCGTTCAAAATGGGCCTGACTCCAACCAATGGGAAACTTGGTGGACACCAAAGTCCGACCATCCTCTGAAAACTTTCCCACTCTCTCGATCGCTTCATCGGTCACCGGTTCGACCCAGTAAAATAACTCCTTCCAATTCCCCTTCAATGAGTCCGCATAAGCTTTGAAAATCTTGGCCCCTCGCCTCGAGCGAAGACTGACATGCTCACGACCGGATTTATTTTCACTGCTGTTCCGATTGATCTCAAACAAATGGAAAAAGAGCAACGGCGAGACCGGCCTCTCCAGGTGAAGACACATTAGTTCGTAGGCTCGAACAAAAGCCCACGCGTTTGGATGCAACTGAGAAGGCGCAACATCCAAAGTCGCCAAAACCGTCTGCTCGAACCAAGTGAAAGGAGGCCGGATATTCATCTCATTTATCAGCATATGATACAAAGTGAACTTGAGCTCTCCAGGCCACAAAGCCACATGCTCTCCCTTTTTCATTCCCTCAACTCTCCAAATTCGCTTCGAGCGACCCGAAGCTTTCCTCCCGACCCTCTCCAAGTTAAACCCGTGCTGGTACAACGATTCGATCTCCAAAATATTTCTGGAAACCCAATCATATTGAGAGACCTCTCGCACCGGTACATCAAGGTCCCCACAACCAGTACTAGAGTACCCATCCAGAGAAGCAGCAGAAGCTCGGCTGGAACCCGGTTGACTCGAAGGGCGAGATTCAACTTGTTTTCCAACACCCCCTCTATCGAACTCATCGGCAGACTCGGAACTCGACACAGGATCAACCTCGGAGCCTGTCCCAAGATCGACTTCAGAATCCTCTGATTCCTCCACTGGGATTTCCTCATCGGACTCGGAAGTGATGGCCATCACCTCCACCAAGCAATCTTCCTCCGCATCTCCGGGAGTATCGTCATTCGGCTCATTAGCATCGGTCCCAGGAGAGGAACTTTCACTCTCAAAATTATCTTCCGCCTTATCACTCATAGGGGCGGAAGCAGAATGCTCTTGCACGTCCGGGGCGGCGACTTCAAGGGGCTCGGTACGAACCTCAGGGACTTCACCACCAGAAGCCATCGCGTTCGTAAACTCTTTCCGGTACTGAGTGACGTCTCTCCGAGTTTGTTTCGTCCTCGCCAGAGCGAATCTACAGGAATGGGGGACGAAATGTCAGGATTAAAGATCGAAAATGGGTTCGCGAGCAAGTCGAAACCCGACCTGACGACCCCCATTCTGAGATCAAAGGGGACTGGGGGAAGTCCAGGCACAAACGAAAAGAAAAATAAAGAAAAATCAAAAATAGACTAACCTCGGAACTGAGCCGCAAGTTGATTATATCTGGAGAAATACGGTTGTCGATCCACAGAAACCGACCTTAAAAGTACTTCGAAACTTTTCAAACTCGATTACTTTAAAAAAGCTCGGGAGCTCTCGAAGATCGATAAATCGAAGACAAATGATCAGCAAGCAATAAATGGGAAGGTGAGACCCTTTATTTATAGCAAAACGGATTTTGTGGGCCTGGGCCGGGAAGTCGAAACGTCACATCCACACCCTAGCCCATTAAAATTTGCACGATGAAGGATAAACGTCACCATCACGCGCCGCCACTGCGAAGAGACACCTTGTCAGAAACAGTAAAAATGACACTGATTCCAAGATTACACTGATTCCTAAGCAGCACTGAGTTCAGTACGACCATCTACCTCGCTCGAAAGCTCGACGGACAGTTAACATCGCTCAAGAACCCCAGCCTCGACATAAGCTCGAGACCGAAGAGATCTCCACTCAACAAAAACAAAAGTATAAAAGCTACGTCGCCCATCAAAGTCAAGATCGCTCCTCATAGCGACCAGACTTGGGGAGCCACTGTTATGGTGATTATACTGTTTTATATTTACACCCCCCTCTCCAAAAGCCCAATTGATGAGAAGCCCAATTATAATTAAGAGAGTCCAATCTTCAATGGCCAAGATCAGCCCGCAAGATCGGACGGCCCAAAAACGCCAATACAAATACATCCAAACTCTATAAATACCCCATTCAATGCTCATTAATGGTAAGCACTTTTCTAACAGAACACTCATTCACTCAAATACTGACTTGAGCGTCGGAGTATCATTGCAGGTACAACATCGCCCCTCAAGATCGAACCGATCAAGACCGAACATCTCAACATCGCCTCTCAAGATCGAACCTCTCCAGATCGGACAAAGTCTTCTTCTCAAAGCCTGAAGACAGAGACAGAATCAAGGATTGAATATCTACTAACTGCGTAATACCGATCATAACATCGGAAGCACAGCACAGAACAAACTCGATCTTTATTAAACTTGAATATCATTGGGTTAAGTGATGGGTTGGGGGTTTTAAAATTAGTCATATAAAAAATTAGAGTCGAGTTAGGATAGGTTGTAATATAGAGGTATGTAATATATGTTCTTTTTGCTGAAGTATGATTTAGGAACCTAATTGAATTGAATGGTTATTCTAGATGATATATATATATATATATATATATATATATATATATATATATATATATATATATATATATATATATATATATATATATATATATATATATATATATATATATATACGAGGGGCACTCCCGTTGGCACTCCTGTTGGCACTCCCGTTGGCACTCTCGTTGCCATTCCCGTTGGCACTCTCGTTGCCACTCTCGTTGCCACTCCCGTTGGCACTCATGTTGGCAATCCCGTTGGCGTTCTCGTTGGCACTCCCGTTGGCATTTTACTCCTTTTTAGTAATTATAAAATAGTTATTTGGTAATTTTTTGTAGTGATTAAACTGATTGATTTTATTTTTTATGAAAAAATTAATTGATTTTACTCATTTTAATTGATTGGCTTAAATACAGTTTTGGTCCCCCTATTTTGACCAATCCACGATTTTGGTCCCTAAACTTTTAATTTGACGATTTTGGTCCCCCTATTTTCCCAATTTGAAAAATCATAGTCCCCCACCCCAATTTTGACCCAGTTTGACTGAGTTATCCTACGTGGCAGCCCACATGGACTGCCACGTAGGCACACCCCCTACCCCACCCCCCCACCCCCACCCCACCCCCCACCCCCCCCCCCACCCCACCACCGACCCCACCCCACCCCCCCACCCCACCACCACCGACCCCACCCCCCACCCCCCACCACCGACGCCACCCCACCACCGACCCACCCCACCCCACCCCACCCCACCCACCACCCCACCCCCCCACCCCACCACCACCAACCCCACCCCCACCCCCCACCACCGACGCCACCCCGCCACCGACCCACCCCACCCACCACCCCACCCACCCCACACCACCCCACCCCACCCCCATTCACCGAGAGCGACGCGAGAGAGAGAGGAGGAGGAGAGAGAGAGGAGGAGGGGAGAGAGAGAGGAGGAGGGGAGATCTTCGTGCAGAGAGAGGGAGAGAGAGAGAGAGATCTGCGAAGGAGGGGGAGGGGAGGGAGACCGATGAGGGGAGGGAGAGCGAGAGCGACAGGGAGGGAGGGGGAGGGAGAGCGACGGGGAGGGGAGGGAGAGCGACGGGGAGGGGAGGGAGAGCGAGAGCGACGGGGAGGGGGGGGGGGGGCGAAGGGGAGGAGAGGCGAAGGGGAGGGGGACAGTGGAGGGGGGGGGGGGGGGGCGAAGGGGAGGAGACACTACAAAAAAAAAGGTCATTTGCGACGGCAAAGTCCCTCGCTAAATCACCAAATTCCCTCGCTAACAGTCATTTGCGAGGGAATTAGCGAGGGACAACGTCCCTCGCTAATTCCCTCCTCGCAAATGCGATTAGCGAGGGATTTGGGTCCCTCGCTAATTAGCGAGGGCAGTGTCCCTCTCTAGATCCCTCGCTAATGCTCAGCCACGTGGCCATGGTCCCTCGCTAAGTCCCTCGCTACTGCTCAGCCACGTGGCCACATTCCCTCGCTAATTCCCTCTCTAATGCTCAGCCACGTGGCCACGTTCCCTCGCTAACCCCCTCGCTAATTCCCTCACTAATGCTCAGCTACGTGGCAACCTTCCCTCGCTAACGCCCACGCTACTGCCCAACCACGTGGCCACATTCCCTCGCTAAGCCCCTCGCTAATTCCCACGCTACTGCTCAACCTGATGAAATTTTTATTTTATTTTATCTGCTTTTATACCTGTTTATTTTATTAATAAATAATAAAATCTAATAACATAAAATACATAAAATAGTTTAAAATAAAAATTATCCAATAACAAAATATTTGAATCAACAACACTTAATCTGAAATGTTATAACAAAATATTTAATCAACAAAACTAAAAGCTGCCACCATCAGACTCCTCAGCTTCCTCCTCAGCTTCCTCCTCAGCTTCCTCCTCATCTTCCTCTTCATCTTGCTGCTGCTCATTTTGCTTCATATTCTTAAAATACTTAAACATCAGCTCCTGCCTACGGGTCACCTTCTCATAATCTTGCTGCATCTTTCTCATCGCCTCAGAGGAGGTCCTGACCTCCTGTCGAGTCTCGTGCAGCTCCTGCTCCAGCCGCCTGATATGCTCTGTCTCCGCAGGAGTATAAGCTGGTCGACTCCGTCTTCTGCTGCTCTCGGCCCCAGACTGACTCATACATGGAGCCATGGGCCCCGTACCATACAGGCGACCCTTAGACCAACCTACTGTCTTCTCCCAATGTTTGTTTGCCAGATCTCTCATCTCAGGAGTAAGTTGGCCAAATGAATCAGGGTTCCAGCTCCCCTGAGTTAGCTGAGTCATGAACTCATTTATTTGCTCCTGTTTTGAATAACCACAAATTAGCGCTCCATTTTGACAAATGAACATTATATAATACAAATCAATATGTATATTTACCTGGGTCATCTTGGAGCGCTCATCAACATACTCGCCAGTGCCTTTCCTCACATGGGTGGCTCTATGCAGCTCAGGAGCAGTGATAGGGCGTCCTGCCTTCTTACTCTGTAAGATGAAACACATTTTTAAAAATTGCTAACTAATTAAATAATATAAAAAACACATAGATGTGAAAAATAATTTACCATTCTAGCAGCATGCTGAGCCTGGTTGATGGACCCACCGCAGTGAAGCGAGCCACCCTTTTCCGAGTTTCTATTATTTTTGGCTTTTGCAGCAGTGTCCTTGAAAGCCTCTGAAGCCCAATGGCTCTTGAAGGCATTCCAAATCTCATCACTCATGTAGGAAGGCTTCTTATCTTTACAGCGGAGCTTATAAAGCAAATCAGAAATTTGAGCGCCCATCCTTCTGAAAAAAATTCTCCGCACATTGTCATCGTCTTCTGTGTCCCAAGTTACTCTGGTCTGTATTATATTAAACGTTATTAAACATAAAATTTAAACAAACAATATAAGTAATGACAAAATAATTAACACTTACCCTAAAGAAGTCTAGCAGATCATTTCTTTCATCTTCTTCGACATTGCTCCACTTTTTATGGAACGTTTGAAAATATCGTTTGCGGATGACATGAGTGATGTTTGATGAAGCTACCTTTGCAGGAAGAAGCTACCGTTTGCGGATATATGGAGTAAACCCATCAGAGCACAAACCAAGCCGAACATTCCGTGGGTCTGAGGCAAAATCTGAATGCACTTGATCAAAGTGCTTCCACGCTTCACCGTCGGATGGGTGGCGTAAAATGTCGTCCGAGGTACGCCTATTGTCATAATGCCAAGTCATTTTCTGCGCAATTTCGGCCGATGCAAACATTCTTTGCAACCTTGGAACTATAGGCAAATAGAACATCGACTTTACAGGGATAGGTTTATAATTACGTTTTGCCCCTTTACGATCATGATACCTTGGGCTTCCACAGAATTTGCATTCAAGTAGCTCACCATCATTTTTACCAAATTCGTTGTTGTAAAACAACATGTGCCCTTTCTCACAACAATCAATCTTCTTAAATTTCAATCCCAGCTTCGAAACTAACATTTTTGCTTCATAATAACTTTTTTGTAGTGAGAGGCGAAGGGGAGGGGGAGGTGCGAAGGGGAGGGGGGCGAAGGGGAGGGGGGAGGTGCGAAGGGGAGGGGGGCGAAGGGGAGGGGGGAGGTGCGAAGGGGAGGGGAACAGTGGAGGGGGGAGGGGCGAAGGGGAGGAGAGGCGAAGGGGAGGGGGAGGTGCGAAGGGGAGGGGGGCGAAGGGGAGGGGGGTGGGGTTGGGGTGGGGTGGGGTCGGTGGTGGGGGGGTGGGGTGGGGTGGGGTCGGTGGTGGGGGGGGGGGGGGAGGGGGGTTCACGAGGAAGAAGAAGGGGTGGGGGGGTGGGGTGGGGGGTGTGCCTACGTGGCAGTCCATGTGGGCTGCCACGTAGGATAACTCAGTCAAACTGAGTCAAAATTGGGGTGGGGGACTATGATTTTTCAAATTGGGAAAATAGGGGAACCAAAATCGTCAAATTAAAACTTTAGGGACCAAAATCGTGGATTGGTCAAAATAGGGGGACCAAAACTGTATTTAAGCCTAATTGATTTTAGTAATTTTAGTAGTTTGAGTAAATTATAAAAATGAATAATTTTTATAAAAAAATATTTGTGTCGGAAAAAGTTCAAAAAAAGTAGGTTTGAGTAGTTTGAGTAAATTATAAAAATGAATAATATTTTTTAAATAATTGATTATACTCCAATTATTTAGTTGGGAAAAACATAAGATTGATATTTTGGTAGTAGGTAAATGGTAAGTTTCAAAAAGTGTGTGAGAGTAAAAAAGTTTGAAAAGGTGAAAAAATAAAATTACCTAAATATACTCCAATTGCTTAGTTGGAAAAATGATAAGATTGATATTTTGGTAGTGGGTAATGTATGGACTCAGACAAAATTTAATTAGTCAGAACTTTATCCCGTGAAAATCAAGACAATTTTAAAGTTAACAAATTTAATTAGCCTAAAACAAATATTAAAATTTTGTCAAAATTTGAAAATTTTAAAATAGTAAAGAGGAAAAATGAAGGTGACATGTAGATTAAATTAAAGTAGATATATTGTGAAAAATAGATAAATGGGAGAATTAGAGGAAGAAAGAGGAGAAGAGAGTGAAAAAGTGTGTGTGAGAGTGAAAAAATATGAAAAATAGAGAAATGAGAGAATTGGAAAAAGAAATAGGAGAAGAGAGTAAAAAGTGTGAGGGAGAGTGAAAAAGTGTGTGAGAGAGTGAAAAAGTGAAAAAGTTTGAAAAAGTGAAAAAGTGAAAAGGATAAAATTGGTATTTTGGTAGTGGGTAAATGGTATAGATAGATAGTGGATAGTAGATATACTCCAATTGCTTAGTTGGAAAAATGATAAAATTGATATTTTGGTAGTGGGTAATGTATGGACTCAGACAAAATTTAATTAGTCAGAACTTTATCCCATGAAAATCAAAACAATTTTAAAGTTAACAAATTTAATTAGCCTAAAACAAATATTAAAATTTTGTCAAAATTTGAAAATTTTAAAATAGTAAAGAGGAAAAATGAAGGGGACATGTAGATTAAATTAAAGTAGATATATTGTGAAAAATAGATAAATGAGAGAATTAGAGGAAGAAAGAGGAGAAGAGAGTGAAAAAGTGTGTGTGAGAGAGTGAAAAAATATGAAAAATAGAGAAATGAGAGAATTGGAAAAAGAAATAGGAGAAGAGAGTAAAAAGTGTGAGGGAGAGTGAAAAAGTGTGTGAGAGAGTGAAAAAGTGAAAAAGTTTGAAAAAGTGAAAAAGTGAAAAGGATAAAATTGGTATTTTGGTAGTGGGTAAATGGTATAGATAGATAGTAGATTATAAAAGAAGAAAGTTTTGAGTGAGAGTCGTTATTTTCTAAGAGACTAAAAAGTTTTTTTGAATTTTTGCTAGTGGTTCAATTGATTAATTTTAGTAGATTAGTTTTTTTTTATAAGCAATTTTAATAGATTAGTAGATGATAGTAGATAGTAGAAGATAGATAATACATTTACGGTGGTATTCAAAAATTATAATTATCAATGACAAATATTTATCCCGTTTTTTTTATATATCAGTGACAATTATCCGTGCTTTTTTAACTATCAGTGACAAATATTTTTAATATTTATTAGTACACCCAATATTCGAATCCGAGACCTTGGGGTGGGATCCAAGTCCAGTTACCACTTGGACCAACCTTTGTTGGTTAAGGTGTTTTGTTTAGTAATGTTGGTTTAAATTTAATTTTTTTACATTTTAATTTTTAATGTAAATTTACATTTAAATATAGTTTAATTAAATACCAAATATTTAAAAGTTCACTTGAATTAAGAGTAATTGTTCTATAAAAAACTAAATAAAACTTCCATATATATATATATATATATATATATATATATATATATATATATATATATATATATATATGTCATAAATAATGTCTGTAATTCCCTTTTTTTCAATTCTCTATTATCACTCTCCTTTTTTTTATTTTAAATAGAAAATAAACTTAAAGAAGTTTTCTATTTTAGATTTTTTTGACACAAGTTTTCTAAAAATATTAAAAGTTGGTTATGAACATCGTGAGGTCTATTATTTCTTTTTGTAGTTTATAAATTTTAAAATTTTCGATTGTTTGAAGAGTATATTCCTTTTTGTAGTTTATAAATTTTAAAATTTTCGTTGTTTGAAGAGTATAATAGTCTAAAAATTATTACACAAAAAAAGTTAGTTAACCGGAGAACTTTCATTATATATAAATATAAAAATAATTGAAAAATTCCCTTTTAAAGTGAGTCTGATTTATTTATATTATAGGTGAGGACATGAAGCTCACCATCCATTTCATTAAAGCTTCGTGACCATGCTGTCTAGTATGAAAGCAAAGATTGAAGCAAATCATTTATCTGTTTAATTCCTCCCAAACCATACAAATCCAGATTTTGTAGTATATATATGATCATGTTTGTTCCACAATGCTACTATTGCTAATCTATCTACGAGGTACATAACTGAGATTGGACTTAGGTAGTCACCGTGCTTCCATGATGTGTGGTAGCAATGGTCTATCAATTTCTATCAATTTTGTATAAAATTATTCTTCAATAATCTAGACATGGGTAGTTATTATTAATTTGCATGTACATTTATACTATTCATTATTGTCTTTGTAGTGTGTTTTATAGGGTGTGAAAGTAGAATTATCTCTGTGCAAAAACTATACTGTTGATGAAAAAATGCATAAAAAACCGTAACTAAATCTGAAAATGAAGAATGATACAGTTGATTTCATATTATTATTATTATTATTATTATTATTATTATTATTATTATTATTATTATCACAAGTAATTTCAAAATTGAGAGAGGAATAACTCACTGAAAGGGAGTAATGAATGATTGGTGGATTAGATAAAGAAAGGGAATCGTGAGAGAGAGGGGGAGGGAGGGAGGGAGAGAGAGAGAGTGTGTCAGTGCATGAAATCAAAAGACTTGCATGGTCATATAAACAAACCAGGTCCGGATTCCAGAACAACTATTGAATTTGGTTACTAAATTATCACATACTCTTAAGTTAACCTGATTGAGGCGGCCTAAACTTACAACCTAGCTAACTAAATTCTAATTTTTGATAGGGCAAATTTTTAAACCCTAACCCATTACTTAACCTATTGATATTCGAGTAAAGTATATTTAAGACAATATTATTGAGATATGCCTTGTAATTCTATTGTTTGTAATAATAGTAGGTGTAGTTATTAACCTAGTCGAAATGGGCCAGTCGAAATTATGGGTCTGGGTCTGTTTTATTGTATATATATAGACATTAGTAGTATGTAATATACACAACCTTTTTGCATAAGAATCAGTGCAGTCTTTACTATTCATTGATATTACCCTAATTATTCCTCTTGTCCCTTAGCGCCGCCACCTCCCTTTCTTGTCCCTTTCACGTGTTTATCCCCAACAAACTGGTATCAAGAGCTTGTTAGATCCTTACAAAATCTATCAATATTCATGGCAGCGCGAGACAACTCTGGTGGAGGTATTCCGGGGAACCTCCCTATCTTTGACGGAAAAGATTATGAACGATGGTGTGCGCAGTTGAAGGTGCTGTTTCGATATCAAGATGTCCTTGATGTCGTGAATGATGGTGTTCCACCCTTGGCAGCAAACGCCACTGAAGCGGTGAGGAACAACCACCATTCGCTGAGGAAGAAAGATGGAAAAGGGCTGTTTTTGATTCACCAATGCGTTGATTCCAATGTCCTGAACCTGATCATCGACAGTGAGCCAACAAAGGCAGCTTGGGACATCCTCAAGAACTCGTATGGAGGAGCAGATAGACTGAAGAAGATACGCCTCCAGTCGCTCAGGAAACAGTACGAGGCCTTGAAGATGACAGATGGAGAATCGATTGGAGAATTCATTACGAGGTTAGTAGCGTTAACTAATCAAATGAAAGGTAATGGTGAAACTGTGACTGAATCAAATAAAGTCGAAAAGGTGCTCAGATCCTTAACCCAAGAATTCAACTATGTTGTCACTGCTATCGAAGAATCCAAGGACCTAGATACGTTGAAGTTAGATGAACTTCAGGGTTCCTTAGAGGCTCATGAATTGAGAATAAGGCAAAGAAGTTCAGAGAAAGAAACTGAACAAGCCTTACTATCATACTCCTCTAAGAAAAATTGGAAGGCAAACAACAAAAAGGAGAAGGGTAGAGAAAAAGGATCAAGCAGTAAGCAGAAAGAGCAAGGATCTTTCGACAAGAAGAAGGGAGACCTGTTGAAAGTACAGTGTTATATAACTGTCAGCAATTTGGGCATTATAAGAAAAGTGTAAAAACAAGAAAGTTCCTAGAAATAAAGATGCTGAAGCCAAATTTGCAGATGATAGTGACACATATTCCGACTCAGATGGGTTAATGATAATGGCAGTCGAAGATGAGATTTATCTCAATGAAGAAGTTGCTGAAAGTAGCGAGCAAAACAGTGGGAACACTTGTATAAGTGGATACACTTGTGACGCTCAAAATACTTGTGCAATGTGTGTGTGGCAGGGCAGTGGTAACACTGGTGATGCCTCCAACATTGCCAGCAATGATGACGAAGAATTATCATTCATGACAGCTATTGACCCAGAATTACTGTTGCTGAAGGCAGATACAAATTCGACTGAAGAGAAGTCTGTCGAATGGTATCTCGACACAGGATGCTCAAATCACATGTGCTGTCACAAGGAGTGGTTTGTCGAATTAAAGAAGATTAGCAAAAGAATAAGGTTTGCTGATAATAGCAGAGTCACTGCTGAAGGAATTGGTACCATAAAGTTCCTGTCGAAAGATGGAAAATGGTGCTACATTCAAGAGGTATTCTATGTACCAAACATGAGGAGCAATCTGCTGAGTATTGGGCAGATGATTGAGAAGAAATTCACTGTCGAAATGGGTGATAATAGTCTCAGCTTATTCGACTCAAACAAGAAGATGATCTTGAAGGTATCGATGCAGAATAACATAACCTTCAAGATCAAGTTGCAAGTAGTCAAAGAGAAATGCCTAAAGAGTACTGTCGAAGAGGACCACTGGAAGTGGCACAGAAGATTTGGCCACCTAAACTTCAAAAGCTTGAGCCAACTACATGAAAAGAAGATGGTTCATGGGTTGCCTGCAGTAAAGGTACCTGTCGAAGTATGTGAGAGTTGTTGTAAGTCGAAGCAACCAAGAAACTCATTTAAATCAGAAGTACCTAGCAGAGTAGAAAAGAAGTTAGAGGTGATATTTTCTGATGTATGTGGCCCTTTCGAAGACAGTTCATTAGGAGGGAACAAGTACTTTGTCACCTTCATTGATGAATACACTAGAATGACCTGGGTGTATTTGATCAAAAGGAAGATTGAAGTACTTGTAATATTCAAAAAGTTTAAGGTAATGATTGAGAGGCAGAGTGAATGTGCAATCAAAATCCTTAGAACTGATGGAGGTGGTGAGTACAATTCACATGAATTTGTAAAATTCTGTGAAAATGAAGGCATTGTACATGAAGTCATTTCACCTTACACGCCTCAGCATAATAGAACAGCTGAGAGGAAAAACAGGACAATCTTCAACATGGTAAGGAGTATGTTGAAGGAGAAGAAGCTACCTCATAGTTTATGGGGAGAACTTGTAGCCACAACAGTATAGATTTTGAACAAATGCTCCACAAAGAGATTGATTGGGAAGACACCTGAAGAAACTTGGCTAGGAAGAAAGCCAAGTGTCAAGCATCTCAGAATAATTGGCTCATTATGCTATAGACATGTCCCTGAGCAATTAAGAAGCAAGCTGGATGATAGAGCACAACAAATGATTCTTGCTGGCTATCATTCGACAGGAGCATACAAACTGTATGATCCTGTGCAGAGAAAAATGGTGAAAAGCAGAGATGCCGTAGAAGGCTGTGAGAAACCTACAATGATGGACTTCGACGAAGTTCACGATCTAGATGATCGAAATGAAGCTGTCGAACCAGAACCTGTTGCTGTCGAACCAGAACCTGTTGCTGTCGAACCTATCAGAAGGTCACAGAGGGAAAGGCAGAGATCAGTAAGGTTAGAAGGATTCGACACGTTCCCAGATTCTGCTGTTACAGCAGAGGGAGACCTGACACATTTTGCATTAATGGCTGAAGCAGAACTAGTGAGCCCGGAAGAAGCTCTTAGTCACAAGCAGTGGAAGGAAGCAATGATTGATGAGCTGAAGTCAATCGAAAAGAATGGCACTTGCAAGCTAGTCGAACTTCCAAGGCAAAAGAAAGCTATAGGCGTGAAATGGGTCTACAAGACCAAACTCAAGCCCAATGGAGAAGTGGCCAAGTACAAGGCCAGGCTAGTAGCCAAAGGTTTCCTGCAGAAACCTGGTTTGGATTTCAATGAGGTCTTTGCCCCGGTAGCCAAGATCGAAACCATAAGATTGGTAGTAGCATTGGCAAGTCATAGAGGCTGGCCCCTACATCAACTAGATGTAAAGTCAGCATTTCTTAATGGACCTCTGGAGGAGGAAGTCTATGTTTGTCAACCACCTGGTTTTGAGTCGAAGGGTCAAGAAGACATGGTTTTTAAGCTTGAGAAAGCCCTATATGGACTCAAGCAAGCCCCAAGAGCGTGGAACAAGAGAATTGATGGATTTCTCTTGGTTCAGAAGTTCATGAGATGCACCAATGAACATGGAGTATATGTGAAGAAGAATGGAACTTCGACTCAGTTGTTGTTGTGCCTGTATGTAGATGATCTACTAGTAACTGGCAGCAATGAAGTCGAAGTCGAAGCCTTTAAGAAAGTGATGATGTCTGAGTTCGAAATGAGTGATCTAGGACATCTATCATATTTCTTAGGAATGGAATTTACAGAGTCGAAGAAGGGAATATTTCTGCATCAGTCGAAGTATGCAGCTGATATCCTGAAGAGATTCGACATGATCAACTGTAAGGAGGTTTCGACACCAACCGACACAAGCAACAAGCTGTCGAAAGATGATGAAGGGATTAAAGTAGATGCCACCCTCTACAAACAGATCGTGGGATCCCTGAGGTACCTGTGCAACACTCGACCTGACATTATGTTTAGTGTCGGAATGATCAGCAGATTCATTGAGAAGCCGAAAAGCTCCCATCTAGTAGCTGCCAAAAGAGTACTAAGGTATATAAAGGGAACACAAAGTTATGGTATTCTATTCCCTAGCAAGTCTGAGTCGAAGAATAGCGCTGAAGTGTTTGGTTACATAGACTCCGACTGGAGTGGAGACAAGAGTGATCGAAAGAGCACAAGTGGGTATGTCTTCATGCATGGATCGACACCCATCTCTTGGTGCTCGAAGAAGCAAAGTATAGTTGCGTTATCCTCTTGTGAAACAGAGTATGTGGCTGCTTCCTTTGCAGCATGTCAAGCATCATGGCTGAGCATGCTATTGGTCGAAATTGGAGTGCACAGGGTCGAAGCAATGAAGTTGTTGATCGACAACAAGTCTGCGATAGATCTCGCCAAGAATCCTGTCGCACATGGTAGGTCGAAGCACATAGAGACCAGATATCACTTCCTGCGTGATCAATTAAACAATGAGAAGCTGAATCTGGAATACTGCTGTTCGGAACTTCAAGTAGCTGATGCAATGACCAAGCCATTGCAAAAGGGAAGATTCGAAGAATTGAGAACAATGCTTGGGATGATGTCACTCAGCAATGTGAATTAGGAGGGAATATTGAGATATGCCTTGTAATTCTATTGCTTGTAATAATAGTAGGTGTAGTTATTAACCTAGTCGAAATGGGCCAGTCGAATGGGTCAGTCGAAATTATGGGCCTGGGCCTGTTTTATTGTATATATATAGACATTAGTAGTATGTAATATACACAACCTTTTTGCATAAGAATCAGTGCAGTTTTTACTATTCATTGATATTGCCCTAATTATTCCTCTTGTCCCTTAGCGCCGCCACCTCCCTTTCTTGTCCCTTTCACGTGTTTATCCCCAACAAATATCAAGTTGACCCGAAATACGAACAATTATAAAATTCTATTATAAACATTTTGTTATATAAATTTTTGTTATAAAAAGTGCGCAGTTAAAAAAACTCTGCCATATGCAATTATAAAATTCCACTAGAATAATTAACTTATGAAAAAATTTATTTAAAATTTAAAAATTTACATTTTAATTATTTCTAAGGTTAAAAGACTCTTGTTGATAAAAAAAAAAGGTTAAAAGACCGACTAAAATGTTCTCACTACAAGTTATATCAGCAATTTCAGCGACATGTAAACATCAGTTTCTATGGTAAAACTTTAGTGTGACGGAGTGATGGTGTGTGTTCTGTTTATTTATCATTTCGTTTAAATAGACAGAAAAATATAGACTAAATTACCTTTTAAATCTTTTAACTTTTTATTTAGTTTCAGTTTGGTCCCTTAATTTTTGAATGTTTCAATTGTATTTCCTATCTTAGTTTTTTAGTTTCAATACATTGTAGTCTTAACTATTATGGTTCGCCTTAGACTTGGTGCCATACTTTCATCCTAAAAATTTTTGTACCAAAAAAACCTAACATGGTTCATCAAAAAGCAAGACATGAAACACTGTTACGACAAGGGAGAGCCTATATTGCCAATTTGCCATATACATAACTAAGTTATATGGCCCATTACATTAAATCAATTGAAAATGTAACAAAAGTATTAGTTGAAAGTTGAAATTGGAATTCTTATTAGAATTTAACTAGTAAATTTGGCACAAAGTGCATTTGAAGGAAGTAAATCATGCTTAGGACCCATTCAATGGTGAAGCAGGAGGCAGAGTTCCATAGAGGAATGATGAAATCATGGTCAAAGCCCTTGCTGGTTGCCAACTCGGAACAAGATGCCCTGCTCCTCTTACTGTAACAAATGTCAATCCTTTGTATTTCACCACATATCCTCCAATCTGTAATTATTACAACTTAGTCACCCCTCAAAAAAAAATACTTTGTCTAAAATAAAGGACAATAAGTCAGCCATAGTTTATGAATTTGATGCAACAATTGGACTTGTGATGTTTGAAGTCTTTGTAATGGACCATTGGTTAACACAACTATTATTCATCTTGATAGCTTTTTGCTGTCTATTTAGATGTTCTTTGTGAATGAAAAACAAGAGGAAAATGTGTGTTATAATATAATTGAACTAATTTAAGTACCTCTTTTCCAGAATACCATGGACGCCAAGCATTCTGAATAGGAAGCTTGAGAGTGTTGATTGAATATCTTGAAGATGTGACTGGCACCCTTGCATCTGTGTCACCACTGTATAGAGTACTATATGTATGTTATGTAATTATTCTTGTGGATTCAAACTGTAATAGCATTGTTAATATAATGGAATTTAGCTTGCCTGTATATCCACAATTTAATGCCACTTTCACTTATATACTTGATGATGGGTAGGATGGTAATTGGGCTATCTTTCCAGCCAGGAATAATATCACTGTGAATTGTTATATTATAAAACAGAACACATGCTTGGTTAACATAGAAAGATACAGCTATAGAGGTCTCAAATAGGAGTATTATGCAATTTCCTAAAGTTATTATAAATGATAAATTTACCTGCAATGGGTCCAATTGGTAGGTTTTGCATGAAGAGCCCTTTGGACCTCTGGTCTATTTAGATAGGCAATACCGTAGTAATCAGAACACGGGTCAAAATCATATACCTGAAATCATGTGTCACAGGATTACTTGGAAAATCATGGATTCTCAAACATTTTTTATCATACTAGTTGAAATTAGTGAACTACTTTGGTATAAAGAAATACTTACAGAACCAGTTGATCCATTTTTCAGAGAAGAGTCATGACACTGTGGAGCATAAATGTTATAGAAATCTATGTTTCCTTTCTCAATTAAGGCCTTTCTTGTTGCATTGAGACAAATTGCTGAAGAATTTTCAGAACTGAAATCACAATACTTCTCAATAATCTCATGAGTTTGATCAGAGTTCAAAGCATGAGTCCAAAAGTAATCAAATAGACCCTTTGAATCTGTGTTATCATCAACCCAAGCATTCCCTATCTGAAAATTTTCAATACAGATAGTTAGTTACTTATATTATATGATATAGGCATGTAAATTATAATTTTCATATTAGTATTTGAAGTTTGAACATACAGAAACGCCTTTGAGGCTAATAATGGTTTTGTTATAGAGTTTATTGTTGAGTAGAATAGTATATGCAAGTTGAGGTGCATAATGACCAGCATAACTCTCTCCAGTTATGTAAAAATCTCTGGTTTTGTACTGTGGAAACCTCTCCAGCCAGTTGATAAGGAAGGTATAGGTATCTTTGGCAGTAGATTTATCTCCTGAATGGTTATAATCAGAAGTAGTGTTTGAGTAGGAAAAGCCTACTCCTGCTGGAGATTCCAAGAATAGCACATTTGCCACTGCATTTTTCAGAATGGTATATTAGTGAAATATTCATGTCTCAGAAGTGCATCATCACGTTACAAATATATATAAAGAAACAGTTTAGTCCAGACACAGACACGGACATGGACACACACACACATCAGTTATAATTTGAAAAATACAAGTAATTGAAGTGTATGTGTCAGTGTCGGATACTGAACACGTCTTCAATTGAAAGTGTCACTGCTACAATCTCACCTTCATTCCAAGCATATTTGTTACGGTATAGTGTTTTGCCATCAGAGTTGACTCTGAAGGGTCCTAGCTCCTCAAAAGTTCCATACCCCAATGAAGAACAACCAGGTCCTGTGAGTTTCAAACATTACGTTGTTAGTTATATTATATTTAAAAGGAAAATAATATCAACTATCAAGTGATATTTTTCCTTAGCTAAACTATACTATCATATCATGCATGTTTCTGAGATTGTTTTTACCTCCATTAAGCCACAATACTAAAGGTTTAGAAGAAGAGTTATAAGGAGACTCCACAAAATAATAAAAAAGTGCTCTTCCAGCCTTTTGATCAACAGTTACATAGCCTGAATATTGGTCAAAATTCACTCCATAAGGCTGGCCAGGCAATGCAACAATCTTATCAGCTTGAAAAGTCCCCTCTTGGGGTGCAACATAAGCTGAAGAATGTGTTTTCAATGTATCTTTCTCTTCCCAAGAAAGAGTCACAGGAGGATTCTGTGAGCTCCTAGACTGAATCAACTCATCAAGTTTATTAGTCTGAGTAGCTTTGCTATAGGGAAAAATAACCAAAAGACTCAAGTTGAGTAAACAAGCATAAAGAGCAACTGTCTTCATCTTGTTCTCTTAACTTGATTTCTATATCCTAACCTCATAAGTTTCTAACTATTTATAGATAAAGAAAAAAACAAGAGAGAGATGTAGCAATGCAATTGACCATGTATAGATCAGCCGGCTGATTAGTATAGCTTCTCCGGCCTTTCCTTGTTTCCCCTTTTCTAGAATCATATTAAGTTATTTAATAATTAATATAGCACTTGTGGTTAACTTAGAAAGTTTATGTATTTTATTTGTTACCAGTTGTACTATATCTTCATCCAGTTTCAAAGAGTTAGATTGATTTGCAAAAGAGTAAGGATTAGACACGATGGTATAGGACAGTACAAGGCAATCCAAGTTACAAGACAACACAAACAAAATAATATAAAATGAGGTTAATTGCTATGCACAGTGGGCATAAATTTTTTAACCCTCACAACCGGCAATAACGATTCATGGCATTTGTGACATATAAGATAGTTATTAGTTGACTTATTTACTTTTGATCGCATGTTTTTGATAGACAAAGTGATTAGTAATTAGTATGGTAGTTTTAGGGGGGAGGGGGTTCGAACCCGTTTGCCAACGTTTTTGATTGCACGTTAACTTATAATTGGTCGATGGTGTAAAATATTCGTACATCGACCATGTAAAATAGTCACTTAAAGATCGTAGGTTTTTGTAAAAAAAATTGTGAAATAGGCTTTTAATGCCAGATTTTTACAAATGCCAAGTCAGACCTAAAAGGTGGGTCTATGACAAGCCACAGATGAGACTCAAGCCTAACACTTTTAGGGTTTTTTTTGGTACCCCCATCACATCCCTATCTACCCCATCGACCCTGCGAAAAGACGCAACTGCCCTTCACAAAATTTAAAAATCCCGAACGTATCCTAATTTCAATTTTTTTTTTTGGAAATCGGATTTAGGTAAATCCGATTTCCACTAAAAATTTTAAAAAATTTAAATCGGATTTAGGTAAATCCGATTTCCACTAAAAATTTTAAAAAATTTAAATCGGATTTATTTAAGATGGGGTAGATTCGCTTTTAAAAGTAACAAATCAGATTTATCTTAAGTGTGGGTAAATCCGATTTGTTATTTATAAAAGCGGATCTACCCCATATAAGGTAAATCCGCTTTTAAAAATAACCAAAGCGGATTTACCTTATGTGGGGGGTAAATCCGCTTTGTTAACCTAATTAATAAATAAATAAATAAGTTAAAATTTTAGATACAAATTTCGACCGTCTTTTGGTTCTGTTTAGTGTGTAGTTCGTTAACACGTGACGATATTGTACGTCGGGAGAATAATTTAGGCTAAAAAATCAGTTTTCGGGCAACCTACTCAAATTGTAATGAAACCACATTCTTTAAATCCAAAAAATATTAATTCCATCGTTTTTGGGACCTCAAAATCCTAAATTCCATCGTTTACTATTTTTTATTAATTTTTTTAATTTTTCATAATCTCCAAAAAATCTGAAAAAAATTTGCATAACCTTATTTTGGTTTTATTAGATTTTTAGCGGTGTTTTTATAATTTTTGGATTAGTTTTGGCTGTTTAACGGATTTTTAGTAGCATTTTATAACCTTTTTTAAAAAATTAAATAAAAAACAATCTTTTTAGGGAAATCGGATTTACCTTAGGTAGGATAAATCTGATTTTCTCTTTTTAGGGAAATCGGATTTATGTACCCACTAGGTAAATCTGATTTCCAAAATAACAAAGCGGATTTACCTTCAGCTAAGGTAAATCCGCTTTGTTATTTTTGAAATCGGATTTACCTTTTGGTTACCCCCATCTGAGGTAAATCCGACTTTAAAAATAACAAAGCGGATTTACCTTAGATGAAGGTAAATCCGAGCGAATTACAAGTTGGACATAGGTATTTTTGGGTTTTAGTAATTTGATGGGGGTAGATAAGAGGTGATGGGGTAAAAAAAAACCCACACTTTTAACATAGGTCAGACCCGGGCTATGCAAAGCGCAACTCGGCCTTACCTATTCCCGACCCAAAGATTAAAAAGTGCAATACAGAAAACAAGAAAATAAAACAGCACAAGTTATAGACTGTGGCACTGTGCAGCTAAATGGATACTAAGTGAGCAATATAAATGAGCCAAGTCTCCTTTCGGTGGCTCGCGCCGTTCACATACTCACTCCGCACTTCCACTATCTCTTTCTCCCACAACTCACCTTCCTTTCTTCGCTTCTCCGTGCGTGCTACTTCTTCTAGGTTTGTTCTCTTTATCTTTCTATCTTCTCTCTTTTTTCAATTTTATTACCCCTGCCACTACTTTGACTCGATCGATACCCGGAAGTGGGTTTTCGTGTTTTGGACTTGCCCTTTATGATTTCTCTTTTTTTGTGGCCTTCAAAATTTGATTTTGATGCTCTCTATAAGTTCAATTTTGATGTTCACATGTGCTAGTTAATGCCTTCTCATGCTTCCCAGTCCCCCCTTTTAAGCTGGAAATGTTTTTTTTTTTGTTGGTGTAGTGAAATTTGTAGTAATAGTATGTGGTATGTTGAAGTTGGTAACTTAGTTTTTGTTTTGTTTAAGTTTTTGTTTTCTTAGCACCATGGATACGCTTTTTGTCTGTATCTCCCTTTCACTAGAGTAGTTTAACCAGCAGGCGGTTATATGTTAATGTGTTATTGTTTGGCTTTATTGAAAAATGTAGTAGGAGTCTTTCTTTATGTCAAAAATCGTTTTTTCTAAGATGGGGAGAAATGTCGGATGGTTTCTCTCTAGCTCTTAATATGTTATGGTTTGAATTAAATATGAATTTGTGTACTCTTTTGAATACAAAGGTTGAGAGACCAGACCAAGGTTGTAGGTTGCGAACTTATATTGAATACAACCTCCATAGCACCGACACTTCAATTACTTTCATTTTTCAAATTATTACCGGTGTCTACGTGTCAATGTCCGTGTATGAGTCAATGCTTCATAGAATACAACATAAAATTTTAAGTTGTACATTCATAAAAGATAAGTACAAAGGCCTAAAGGCTTTGTATCGATTTATTTTGATTTGGATTTGGCTACTCTAAAGTAAGTAATTCACTTTGAAGAGAAATCTGTACTTTAAAGTAATTGTATTTTAACTGTTGAAGAAAGAATCAAGGATGTGGATTTCAATAAAACTATAATTTGATATGTATATACATGTAATATTTTCTAGTGATTTCCATCATTGATTGAAATTCTTTTCCCTTCTAAAGTGAACTACTCACTTCAGAGAAGTCAAACATGATGATTTGTTTATATATGGTGAACTTTCTGGTATTTAAAATACTTGATAATAGAAAACACACCTAAATAAATGAACTTTTTGACAGTCTGGTAAGGTGTTGACTTAAATTTCAATGTCAAACTGACCCACCTTTATGAGGGAAATTGAAAAGCAATTTTGTTGACTGTCTTCTAGCTTCAGGTTCCATTCATCATTGGAAGTGTATCAATAATTTTTTTCATTATTTTAGTTTTGATGCTTTACATTTAATTGTTCTTTGTTCGTATTAAGTAAAATAAATTGTTCTTTGTTCGTATTAAGTAAAATAAGTTTCATAGGGAAAGCCACATGCAATTCATTCCCATTTATGAGTTCAAGCATTCATCATTTCTAACTGCATATCCAAAGATCGAAGTTTATTACAAATGTCTATTGTATACACTGTGCTTAGAATCTGAAGGGCCGAATTAGAGGGTCAATTTTATTTGAGGTCTTTGAATCATATGTTTCTTATTGTTGAAAATGTTAAACTTATAACATAAAAGCTGCTATTGTTTACTTTGTGTATTTGAGGTTTTTGAATCATTTTAAGTATTCAAAATGTGCATTTGTAATAACAGAGCGATGACATCTCATATTGTTGGCTATCCCCGCATGGGGCCCAAGAGAGAGCTCAAGTTTGCCTTAGAATCCTTTTGGGATGGAAAGAGTAGTGCCGAGGAACTGCAAAAGGTTGCTGCAGACCTTAGATCAGCCATCTGGAAGCAGATGGCTGAAGCTGGAATTAAGCATATTCCAAGCAACACCTTCTCATACTATGATCAAGTATTGGACACAACAGCCATGCTCGGGGCAGTTCCTGATAGATATAATTGGAATGGTGGGGAGATCGGCTTTGATATTTACTTCTCCATGGCGAGAGGAAATGCATCTGTGCCAGCTATGGAAATGACCAAGTGGTTTGACACCAACTAGTAAGTACCCCCCCACCCAAATATATTTCTTGATCTTGTGAGTTCTACATACAATTTTATTAAATAAAGTTGATGAGCGGTGTAGACTAGTGTGTGAATGAAGATTGGCAGAATTAGTTGTTATTTGAAATAGCTGTAATATACGTATTTGATATACATTCATCACTATATTTGATTTAAATACCTATAACATGTTGAATTTGGCAATTTGGTTTATATTTGTCATAGTTGTAACAATTTTATAACTATTATGGTACAGCCATTTCATTGTTCCTGAATTGGGTCCAGATGTTAAGTTCTCCTATGCATCACACAAAGCAGTCGATGAATACAATGAGGCCAAAGCTGTAAGTTTAAAGATTGCTCTATTATAACTATCTCAAAATTGAACTGGAAATTTTAATGATGAATTACTGAATACTTTGGTATAGGAAGAATCTTCACTACCTGATCAATAATATAAGTTAACCTGGGAAGAATGTGTGTCGCAGGAGAAATTTTTTTATTTGAATTGAATATTTCATCCACTGATGTTTACCAAGGGCATATTTCTACTTTGCAGCTAGGAGTTAATACCGTACCTGTACTTGTGGGACCAGTATCCTACTTGTTACTGTCAAAACCAGCTAAGGGTGTTGAGAAGTCATTTTCCCTTCTTTCCCTAATTGACAAGATCCTTCCTATCTACAAGTAAGGCCTTAATTTAGTGATATGTTCTTGAACCATAAATTAGAGTTGCTTTAAATTTTAATAGTACTTTGTAATTTATTTTAGGGAAGTGGTGACTGAACTGAAGGCAGCTGGTGCTACTTGGATCCAATTTGATGAACCTACCCTTGTCAAGGATCTTGATGCTCACCAGTTACAAGCATTTACTTATGCCTATGCTGAGCTAGAATCAACTCTATCTGGTTTGAATGTTCTGGTTGAGACATACTTTGCTGATGTTCCTGCTGAAGCATACAAAACGCTTACCTCTTTGAAGGCTGTTACTGCATATGGGTTTGACCTTGTTCGTGGAACAAAGACCCTTGATTTGATCAAGCAAGGATTTCCATTTGGAAAATTTCTTTTTGCTGGTGTTGTTGATGGAAGAAATATTTGGGCCAATAATCTTGCATCTTCCCTTAATACCTTGCAGGCACTTGGGGACATTGTTGGGAAGGGTACTTATTATTGACTAGTTTTTTTATTATATATAATCAGCACGCTGCAATCTAAATGTGAATCATCATTTTTTCCTGCAGACAAAGTTGTGGTTTCCACATCCTGTTCTCTTCTTCACACGGCAGTTGATTTGGTGAATGAGACCAAGCTGGACCAAGAGATCAAGTCTTGGCTTGCATTTGCAGCACAAAAAATAGTTGAAGTAAATGCCCTGGCCAAGGCATTTTCTGGACAAAAGGATGAGGTACATCATACCCATCGTGGTGTTTTGGCCCATACTCGATATTTTTCAGCTTCTTATTTCTTAACACCTGTCACTTTGCAGGTTTTCTTTTCTTCTAATGCTGCTGCCTTGGCTTCAAGAAAGTCCTCCCCAAGGGTGACAAATGAGGCTGTTCAAAAGGCTGTTAGTGTTCATCAGGATTTCATTTCTATTTTTTCTGTATTTGATAAATTTTAAGCCAGTAGAGTTCTTAAATTGGTTGTTTCTTTTCTCAGGCTGCTGCTCTTAAGGGATCTGATCACCGGAGGGCCACTACTGTCAGTGTCAGATTGGATGCTCAACAGAAGAAACTAAACCTTCCTATTCTTCCAACCACTACAATCGGATCTTTCCCTCAGACTGCAGATCTTAGAAGGGTTCGCCGTGAATTCAAGGCCAAAAAGTAAGCATGAACTCTTCATCTTAAAGTTATCTTCCACGTTCCATGATCGTTATATTTAATACTTATCATGCTATATGTTACTATATGAATAGGATCTCTGAGGAGGATTATATCCATTTCATTAAGGAGGAAATTAACAATGTGGTGATGCTCCAGGAAGAACTTGACATTGATGTCTTGGTGCATGGAGAGCCCGAGGTGTGGAGCTGATATTTCTTATTAATTCAGTAGTTTAATGAAGACATACTTCTTCTGTGAAAATATGATTCAAAACTATAAATATTGATTGGTTGAATTTTCTTTCCAATTCAGAGGAATGACATGGTTGAGTACTTCGGAGAACAATTATCTGGTTTTGCTTTCACTGCCAATGGGTGGGTGCAATCCTACGGCTCCCGCTGTGTCAAACCACCAATTATCTATGGTGATGTGAGCCGTCCCAAACCCATGACTGTCTTCTGGTCTTCAACAGCTCAAAGTTTGACCAAACGACCTATGAAGGGAATGCTTACCGGCCCTGTTACTATTCTCAACTGGTCCTTTGTAAGAGATGACCAGCCCAGGTATACAATAAAACTCTTATGGCTGCTGTGCAAGTCTAAATGATGATCATTTTGCAGGATATCAGCTTCATTTAACATTAACTATTTTGTTGTTAGATTTGAAACTTGCTACCAGATTGCTTTGGCAATCAAGGATGAAGTTGAGGATCTTGAGAAAGCTGGTATTACTGTCATCCAGATTGATGAGGCTGCTCTGAGAGAAGGTTTGCCTCTAAGGAAGTCTGAGGAGGCTTTCTATCTAAACTGGGCAGTTCACTCATTTAGGATTACAAACTGTGGTGTGCAAGACACTACCCAGGTTCAGCTTCACTTCTCTAGCTTCTAATCTTTACCTATGAAGCACCGACACAGACACGGACAACGGACACGACACGGACACACAAACACCGGTTTTTATCTGAAAAATACAATTAATTCAAGTGTATCGTGTCAGACACCGGGCACATCTTCTAACAGAAGTGTCGGTGCTACAGAGATATTTACTAATGATTAGCCATTCTTATTCATTTACCAAGCTTGTATTAATTTTACTATATCCTGTTGTTTGGCAGATTCACACTCACATGTGCTACTCGAACTTCAACGACATCATTCACTCAATCATAGATATGGATGCTGATGTGATCACCATTGAGAACTCCAGATCGGATGAGAAGTTGCTCTCGGTATTCCGTGAGGGAGTTAAATATGGCGCTGGTATTGGTCCTGGTGTTTATGATATTCACTCACCAAGGATTCCACCCACAGAAGAAATTGCGGACAGAATCAACAAGATGCTTGCGGTTCTTGAAAGCAACATTCTCTGGGTCAACCCAGATTGTGGCCTAAAGACGCGTAAATACACTGAGGTGAAGCCTGCTCTCACCAACGTGGTTGCTGCTGCCAAGCTCATTCGCAACCAGCTAGCTAGTGCCAAGTGAACTGATAATGATCCAAGATTAGAGTCGTATATGTGAGAAGATGTGCTATAGTTGGAAAACCCAATGCTTTATATTTTGAATAATGTATTGATATTAGATTTTGTCCTTAGTTTCTCGCACATGATGCTCTTTTCATTGTAGGTATGCATTTTAACAGTATATGAATATGCATATGAATAAGATGTTATATTGTCTATTTAGTTTATTTAGTATGTTTTGTTAGTAATGCTATTATGCTGCTTAAAATCTCAGAGAGATGCAACCTTTGCAGGCAACTAATCAGAGGAGCCTAAAATCTTGCACATTTTACAGAGGAGCTGTCCTTTTGTGTGTTTGGGTTTTGGTGTGGATTATTTAATTTCCCTATATTAAATAATTCTATGGCCCTTAAAATGTTAGCTTAAAATCTTGCACAAATTTTCGCAACATTTGTGGAACTACTGTAGGCTACAATGAGAGTTTTATGAAATCATGTTATTCTGAAATCACCATGTCAAACTTTGAACATTTTTATTTTTAGTATTCTTTTAGACTTGTTTTTAATAACTCTGAAATTTATAATTTGTCCACATCCGTTGGCCTTTTAATAAGTGAAGACTAGTAGGATACCCGTGCATACGCACGGGTGCTGTCGTGTTCTTTTTATGAATGAACTTACACAGTATTTAAATAGTCTAAACATTACCCTGTGAAAATAAAGACAATTTTAAAGTAGATAAAAAAGGAGATTCAAATAAAAAATAGATAAATATTAAAATCTAAAAATGTAAAAGTATCATTTAAAAACAATCTGTACATTTATCCCGTGTTTTTTTTATATATCGGTGCAGTGTTTTTTTATGTATCAGTGTTGTAATCCCGTGTTTTTATATATCAGTGCAGCTATCCCGTGTTTTTATGTATATCATTGCAGTTATCCCCGTATTTTTTTATATATCAGTGCAGTTATCCCGTGTATTTTTATGTATCAGTGCAGTTATCTCATAGTTTCAATTGATTATTTGAGTTGATTAGTAGATTATAGTAGATAGTAAAAGAAGTAGGTTATCCAAAGGAAATATTTATCCCGTGTTTTTTATATATCAGTGACAATTATTTGTCCTTTTTTGGTATTAGTGACAAATATTTGTCACGTGTGTTTTAAATATTAATCAGTTTAAATAGTCATTAAGCATTCTTATTTTTTTAGATAGTATGTTTATAGTAGTCTTCAAAAATTATAATTATCAATGGCAAATATTAATCCCGTGTTTTTTTGTATATCATCGCAGTTATCTCATGTTTTTTATATATCAGTGCAGTTATCTCATAGTTTCAATTGATTATTTTAGTTCATTAGTAAATTATCAATAAGAAATATTTGTTTTAAATATTAATTAGTAGTTTAAATAGTCTTTAAGTCCTCTTGTTTTTTAGATAGTAGGTTTGTAGTAGTAGTCTTCAAAAAATTTAATTATCAATGACAAATATTAATCTCGTGTTTTTTATGTATCAGTGCAGTTATCCCGTGTTTTTTATATATTAGTGCAGTTATCTCGTAGTTTCAATTGATTGTTTTAGTTGATTAGTAGATTATAATAGATAGTAAAAGAGAGATAGTAGATTATCAATAAGAAAATTTTGTTTTAAATATTAATCGGTAGGTTAAATAGTCATTAAATCTTCTTCTTTTTTAGATAGTATAGGTTTAAATCTTCTTCTTCTTGTTTTAAATTTAATTATCAATGACAAATATTAATCTTGTGTTTTTTTATATATCAGTGCACTTATCCCGTGTTTTTTAATATATCATTGCGATTATAGTAGATAGTAAAAGATAGATAGTAGATTATCAATAAGAGGTGATAGTAGATTATCATTAAGAGTGTAGACAGATTTTTAAGGTGATAACGTTCCAAAAAAGGTGATAGTTTTTTGTTTTTATTTTTTAGTGTGACTCATTTACATTTTTATAGGTAATTTTAGTAGAGTAGTGTTTATATAAATTTAGAAGTTTAGTTAAAAAAAACTAAAGTGAAGTGATAAGAGAAAGAGAAGAATTGTTTATGAGAAAAGTAAAAGTAAAATAAAAAGAAAAAAGGAAGAAAGAGAGTATAAGAGAAAAGTGAAAAGGAGGAAAGAGAGTGTAAGAAAAAAGAGAAAAAAAAGAAGAAAGAGAGTGTAAGAAGAAAAAGAAAGAAAGACTGGGTAATGACATTTTTACCCTTAAATTAGATATGTGTCTTGTTAATAAGATATCTAAATTGGTAATTTCATAGGAGGTTTGTTTGTATAAATAGATAAATAGATAAATAGATATCTCTATTGAATAGACAACATGGACTGTCCATATAATCACACAAAATAATGACATCATTAATGATGTCATTTCCACATAGACACAACCTGTACACCTCAGTCTGCAATAAAAAAAACCGAATATTAATCAGTGATTCCACCAACATGGCATTAAGTATCCCACAAAAATAGCATCAGATGGAGAGATGGAAACTATAAGCATAATAAGTGTATAATAAGCATAATTACTATGTAGTGAATCGAAATTCAAAATAATTGCCTTAATAAGTTTCCTATATGATACATATTTTTTAAGATCATAAATTCAAAATTCAAATTTTATTATCAATGGCATTAAGACATTTACATGTTTAAACAATAATTACTTTGGTTATTGGCACCAAAAATTAGTAGAATTTCTGTTTTGTTTGCCATATATTACATACGCATATGCATACACATATCTGCATTTTACTTGAAAACAATCTGCCCTATACCTATCTCTACACACAAAATAACCATAAACTCCAACCACATCATGCTTCCTGGGATTGTTCCTGGGAACCCATCATTTGCCGTTGTTGTTAGGGTTATCCAAATACAGAATGTTAGGATCTGAACAAGGGAAAAACTCCTTACACAAAGGAGATGGTGGGGATGGATAGCACGGTTTGTATATCAACAATGATATATTAAATATTTCTCTAGCATTTGTTTTATTAGTTATTTTCACGCATGTTTTTCTATTATATACACAGGGGATCGCATTCAGGCCGCTCACTACAAAAAAAACATGAATTAGCGACGGATTTTAGCGACGGATTGGAATTCCGTCGCTAAAATCAAAATTAGCGACGGAAATGCACAAAATTAGCGACGGATTGAAAACAAGGTATTTAGCGACGGAAATTGGCTAAATTAGCGACGGATTTAACATGGCGCGAAAATTGAAAAAAAAATTTGAATTAGCGACGGAAATCCGTCGCTAAATCCGTCGCTAATCTTTGGAAAATTGTGCCACTGACCGTTGCAGTTGATTTGACACGTGACCAGAGTTAGCGAGGGAAATCCGTCGCTAAATCCGTCGCTAACTGTTAATTTTTTTTTATAAACCCGAATTCTTTCTTTCCTCTTTCATTTCTTCCTCTTCCTCTTTCATTTCTTCCTCTTCTCCGTTTTTTCCTCTTCTTCTTTCATTTATTCCTCTTCCTCTTTCATTTCTTCTTACCACCACCACCATCATCTTCTCCCTTCAACACCACACCACCACCACCACCACCACACCATCCTCTTTCATTTCTTTCTCTTCCTCTTTCATTTCTTTTCCTTCTCCATTTTCCTCTTCCTCTTTCATTTCTTCTTACCACCACCATCATCATCTTTTCCCTTCAACACCACACCACCACCACCACCACCACACCATCCTCTTTCATTTCTTCCTCTTCCTCTTTTATTTCTTTTCCTTCTCCATTTTCCTCTTCCTCTTTCATTTCTTCTTACCACCACCATCATCATCTTCTCCCTTCAACACCACACCACCACCATCACCACCACACCATCCTCTTTCATTTCTTTTCCTTCTCCATTTTCCTCTTCCTCTTTCATTTTTTCTTACCACCACCACCACCATTATCTTCTCCCTTCAACACCACACCACCACCACACCATTTTTTTCTTCCCTTATCTCCCCAACCCCTAATCTCTCCCTCTCTCTATCTGAGAATAGTTTTTTTTTTAAAAAAAAAAATGAGGTTAGCGACGGATTTTAGCGACGGAAATCCGTCGCTAACTTTGGTCAGTGTCAGTGTCAAATCAACTGCAACGGTCAGTGGCACAGTGTTTTTAGCGACGGATTTTTGCGACGGATTTTCCGTCGCTAATTTTAGCGACGGATTTTATTCCCTCGCTAGCCATTAGCGACCAGCTTTTTAGCGACGGAATTGGTCCGTCGCTAATTCCGTCGCTAACAGTCATTAGCGAGGGAAAAACAGGCATTAGCGAGGGAAAAATCCGTCGCTAATACGCTGTTTTTTTGTAGTGGCTATCAGACGAGAATTGATTTACAAGTTTGATAACCTTCTACAATAGGGTTTTGTTTATATGATCGATTGCTTATAATTGTAGCAATTATCCCAAAGAAGAGGGGCAGAGTTTTGGTGTCAAGAAAATTCCAGCAACTCTCCCAAAGAAGATTATAAAAATTGAGAAGGAGTAGTCCATTTGGCAACATACTTTTAGTGTTTGGAGTTTAAGTCTATTTTGAATTCCTAGTTTTTCAATTTATATCTATGTTGGTCATGATTTTATTTCCATATAAGGATGTTTTGAGTACGGACTCAAGTCAATTTTGAATTTAGTCTTTTTCCAATTATCATCAACTTTTGTTAGACAGTTCTCTCTTATTTACAATTCTAAATCCATCCTTTGGACGTGTTTGTCAGTAATATTACTATTATTGTCAATAGATTGTTTTTTCGTGTTACAAATGTGTCACACTTGCTTTATTGTGAATCCTTTGTTGCAGCAATCGGTTCTTTAGCTATATTTGATATTAAAAAGAATCCTTTTTAATTCATATAATAACTGTAGAACGTAAATTTGAATTTAGAGAACTGATTCAAAATTACGTTAAAATAAAATATTAACTATTTGTTGTTTTAGGCATAGTAAAATTGTACATTTTTTAAACATTTATTTTGAGAGCACCAACAAAATTTTGTTGTGAATCAAAGCTATATTTGTTATTTGGCAATAAAATATAACGTTAAAATACCAGATATAAAATATAAAATTTCAATTGAATTAAACGAAATTGAAATTCAAAATAAAAATTGAAACTATCTTTGCTCTTTAAAAACATTCCAAATATGAAATAAAAATTTGGAATTAACACACAAATTTAAACAATAAGTATCAAAGTTCAAAATAATATACTAATTTGAAATTCAAACTAACTGCATTCATAAATTTCCTATTTAATTGTATGGATTGAATAGATTAATTCAAAATTTGAATGTTTTATTCAATGGCATTAAATTTTCCATTTTTTAACAATCGTATTTAATTAAATTTCCATCCACCACCATCGTGGAAGCCTCTTGGTTTTACTAATCATAAACATTCACAATACAGGTGAAAACAAAAGTTGAAATTAACAATACAAAAATAATAATGGTAGTAATAAAAGGCATATATATGGGGAGGGAGGGGGAGAGGGAGGTAATCCCATTTGAGTATGCTGCTTGAGTGTTCCATGTTCATACTATTTGTGTCTCCCCCACAATCTTTGTGCAGAGTAGATATTCTTATTCTTAAAACTTTGAAAACCGGCGTGAGTTTCTTTCTTCTACTTTTGCGTGTATAAACAAGAAGACAAAATTCAATAAAACAACAAAATAAGCTTCAAGAGATGAGAGGACCATTAACTGCACATGGCATAGTACAGTCAAAGTCTACCTTCACTTTTTCATGACCCTTCACGCCCAAAGCATTTCTCTACATGCAACCAACCGTATATCATTGTATGTGAGAAGGAGTTGGTAAAAATAATGGTAGTAATTATAAAATGCATATGGTGTGGTATCATTATATATATGAAATCTTGTCAATGATTTTTTAATATATGGTTCATACATTCATATTAACTCTTCTCATAGTAATATCATTTTAATGCAGTAAGGTTAGTGAGTGAATGTGAAAATGTACAAGTCGAAGTTGCAAGAGCTGTGCCACAAGAGAAGGTGGGGTTTGCCCAAGTACTCAGCCATGCAAGATGGTTTAGATCACAAGGCAAGCTTTAAGGCCTCTGTTGTTGTTAATGGTGAAACCTTCAATTCCCCAGCTGCCTTCACTTCTTCCAAACAAGCTCAAAACCAAGCTGCTATGCTTGCTTTCCTCACCCTCTCTTCTGCTCCTTCTGGTACCCCATTTCTTTATCTTTCTTAGTTTGCTTTGTTTTCTTGAAAAGTTGCTTTCTTTACTGTTTTTCCTTGCTAGGGGCCGGGATGGTTGTCCTGAAGTTGGGAATTCTGGTTTTTGAAATGAGTTATATGTTTTATTACTAGGATTGTTAACTCGTGTTCATTTAGAATCATAGGTGATTGACCTGTTATTGATCACAGTTTTTTTAGTTATTTATTTGTTTGCTTTTTGAGATTTATAACGGGTTTGGAACCACGTCGAAATATGGCTTATAGACGTTCACCAGGGGAATGGATCCTCTCCCGTGAGATTTTCACGAGGGGGTATCCAGTGAAATCTAGATCACTCATTCATATATTATCGCGTGATCTAGATTTCACTGGATACCCACTCGTTAGCTTTCACGGTCACATACAAGTCTACCATTTATTCAGTATTTATGAGAAAAAGTTTCCAGAAATTAAAACAATTCTTTTAGAAAGTTTCTTGTGTATTTTCCCTGCTTAGTGCTTACTATTATTATGCCTTTGAAATGACTATGTTGAAAACAATATGATGGTAGGAACTAGTAATGTGACATAAATTTCATAGGGTAGAAGATATAGCCCTATATTTATACAAATTTGAGTCCAATTAATGTTTGTGCTTTATGACCATTTAGGCTCTTCAAGTTCAACACCAACAATTCAATATGATTCAAAGGAGGAAGTTGGAGCCGCCAAATCTGAGGAGAGTCCAATTCCAACAACACATTCTTCAGTTGTTATAGATGGTAAAAACTTTTTTCCTCATCAATTTTCAAACTTAGCTTGTAGTCATTAATAATTTTGTTATAAATTCTTCAAGTAACTTCTCTTTTCTATTTCAACATTTATCTAATAACAACTATCAACAAATTCCTCCAGATACTAATCATTTGTGCAAAGGCCAGCTGCAAAATTATGCTCTTAGGAACAGTCTTGATCTACCTATTTATACGATTAAAACTGACGACGGCCCACCTCACGACACTCACTTTAAGGCTACAGTAGTTATTGATGGAAAATCTTTTGAAAGTCCTACATTTTTCAAGACTATAAAAGAGGCAGAGCAAGCTGCTGCAAAAATTGCTTTGATGTCATTGTCAATTGACATGTTTCAGAAGGCAAGTGTAATAATTTCTGATGTGATTCCTAATTAACATTTTTGTATGTTTTATTATCATCAAAAATTAGCTATAGTTGCATGCTTGTATTATATTTGCACTAAATTAGTTATAGTTGAATTTAAATTCATATCCTCCTTATTCAGGATGAATCTAGTCCATACAAGAGTTTACTACTGGAATTAACACAAAAGAAAGGCTTTTGCAAACCAACTTATAAAACTACACAGCTTGATTCATCTCATATGCCAACTTTTTTCTCAACTGTGAAAGTAATGGGTGAGGAATTTCATGGAAAGGCTTTTAGATCCAAGAAACAGGCTGAACATGATGCTGCAAGGATTGCTTACGTTGCCTTAAAAGAGTGTAAGTTAAGTTTCCCTTGCATAGTTAGTAGAATATAGATGAATATGATTATGTTTTGATAATATTTATGTCTTGCCTAGGTGGACTAGAGTTGTATGCTGCTATTTCTTCCGCTTTCAAAAAAAATAAAGTAGTGCAATCAACTCATGTATCAGACATAGAAAAATCCAAACAGAACCTCAACCATGAAGGTTTGTTTCTTCATCTTCAGTACAAATATAATATAACTAAGCACTTTTTTGAAATATTATGATCCATTGGGGTATGTTTATGGCAATGTGTTTTAACAGTTGAACTTTTGGACATGGAGTTAAATGGTGTCAAAGTCAACAATGAAGTGTACAAACAATCTTTTCCACACACTAGTGAGGAAAACTTGATTATGTGCAAAGGGAGCTCCCCATCTACATCCAAATCATTTCCAATTTCAGAGTCTGACATTTCTTGTCTACCAGATTTCGAGTCCAACAAGACAAAGACTTCGAAAACAAGTACTTACATGTTGTGTAACGACGGGTTCAAGGTGTATACAAGTTTCCCAAATATTGTATTCTCTGAGGAGATTACACTTCTGCCTATTGGTGACAATAAGTGGCTTGCAGTGAACCTGGTATTCCCAAATGATAAAGATCTCTGATTCTTGTGAAAGTTTCATGACTTTGCTTTTTAGTATTAACAAACATTATGTTAAGTGAAGGTTGTATTCAAGTAAAACTCAATATGACTTATTTACAACATAGATATTGCTATTAAAAAGGGTGCTTTTATTGGTTAACGTTATGGTTGAAGATACTTAAAAGTTGCACCCATTAACATGATGCTCTTTTCATTGTATTATAGGTATGCATTTTACAGTATATGAATATGCATATGAATAAAGATGTTATATTGTCTATTTAGTTTATTTAAGTATGTTTTGTTAGTAATGCTATTCTGATATGCTCAAAATCTCAGAAAGATGCAACATTTGCAGGCAACTAATCAGAGGAGCTATCCTTTTGTGTTTCTTTGAGTTTTGGTGTGGATTATTTATTTTCCCTATATTAAATAATTCTATGGCCCTTAATATGTTAGCTTAAAATCTTGTACAATTTTTCGCAACATTTGTGGAACTACTATAGGTTACAATGAGAGTTTTATAAAATCAATCATGTTATTGTTTTAATCTAGTAACTATTAAAATATGTAAGACTATTTACAATGGGGTAGTTGAAAAATTTATTAAGTAGTTGAATAGGTGTAATGGGGGTGTTGAATGAGTAGTTGAAAGGGATGTGGATTATTTGGTGTTGAATTTATTCAACATGTTGAATGCTGAAACAGTGGGGTCCGCGCGGAAAACATGGCGAATTCTGATTGGCTGCTGTGATTTTTGACATTTTTATCTCATCCTAATTATTTGGGATCAATTATTTCATAGTAAATCAAAATTCATCATTTTTTTTGTCTACAAATAGAGACTTGGTTCATTTGATTTGGGCACAGAAAAAAAATCGACTATTTTTCTCTAATTTTTCTATATAGCCTCCAATAAACTCTTGTTTGTAGATCTAAACATCTTTTTAGTGAAATGGATCTCAACAATAACCCTTTTAACACCCAATATTCTATTAATTACCCTTTCTATTAATATGTAATCACAAAAAAAAAACATAAAAGAAATGAAGAATATGAAATAAAAGTGGTGGGGTAGGTTGTTGAATTTTATTAAACAAAACCATTGTAGTGAATAAAAGTTGAATGAGTGTTGAATTATTAGGTGGAAGAGAGAGAAGATGATGTGGAGTGTTAAAAAGTGAAAAAGGAGGGTGTTGAAACATGAAAAGTGTTGAAACCATTGTACATAGTCTAAGACGTGTTTTGAACATTTTTATTTTTATTCTTTTGGACTTCTTTTTAATAACTTTCAAATTCTTAACCTGTTCACATCCGTTGAGCTTTTAATAAGTGAAAATGACAATTACAATTACAAGTGATAACAAAAGTTGAATGAAAAAAAATACCTGGTGGGAGAGGTCAGCCCCTTAAATAAATCTCAGTACCTTGGGATTAGTCTCTGCAGTTGCGAACGCAGGGGATACATTGGTTTACCAAAAGTTGAAATTAACAATGCAAAATCAATCCAAAATAATAATAGTAGTAATAAAAGGCACATGGGGAGGGGAGAAGAGTAATCCCCATTTTGAGTATGGCGCCAAACTTCATAGCACTTGAAAAATTTAACATTCCAGCTGTATACATACTGTAAACCGTGCACTGAGTAGGTTCCCAGGAAAAAGAGGTGGGTCACAATGGACACACTTAAATACCAAGTCTTTCCTTAGCCAGAACCTTTCTCAATCAAACTTCTTTTCTGATGTGGAAGATCAGACAAGCTGCAACCACAGAGCATACTAAGACATTTATACCCCACCGAACCAAAAGCTTTGATACCAGTTACTGGGAAAAACAACATAGAGAAATAAAAAGAGCAGAATCGGAACACAATGATTTAACGTGGAAAACTCCAAACCAGAGAATAACCACGAACCGTTGTCTAATGACAACCAGAGAATACCACTATGTGGTAATTGTTACAACACACAAACTTCTCTAAAAACACCCCCATGGCACCAATACACCCAGACCCTCCAAAGAAAATATTTAACTACATCTCACAACACTCTAAAACAAGAGTATAAGAGAAAAAAACAAAGTCAAATACAACTTAAGGTATTTTTGACTGGTGCATCTTGTAATGAAGAACTTGAGCCCATTATATAGCCTTGGTTTCCCTCTTCCTTCACAAAACTAAGCGATGTGGGACTTTTTCAAGATGTCAATTTCAATCAACTCCAACAATCTCCACATTGATTGTAATTGATCAACGAGACATCTTCCGCTTTCATTGTCTTCACCGACAATCATAGTTCAAAAGAACTATCATACTCCACCATAGAGAGTATACTTCAATTGAAGCTAAACCACTCCAAGAATTTATCCATGCCGAAAGCCATCGACATAACTTCTTCAAGATGCTCAATTCCTATCAACTCCAACAGATTTATGCAAGATAATTTTATGTTCTCATCAAATAATGACCTAAGTCTATCAATATTAAACAAAAATGCATATATCTCCTCATATGTGCTATATTGCTCAAGTTGTCTATTAAGTTAGTCAATTTATTGATCTACAATGTATAAAAAACAATGAGTCCTAAAGACTCCTCAGTAGACTTAAGGTTTAATTGTGTGTATTCAGACAAATTTGCATCATAGTGTTTCGTTCTATGAATTTGATGTTTTTGAACAAACACACATTCAATGTTCATTACATTCGCAATGAATTTAACACTAACAATAGTTTTTGCAAATCCATATTCTCTATATTTTCTAAGTGAGTAATCAAACCTTTTACTATATAATTCTATAGTTACATCAATGTGCTTGTCTTTCTTTTAAAACTTTTTATAATTTCATTAATAATAGATTACAACTCAAACCGACCAATCATAGCTAGCAAAAACTCAAAATTCCCAATTTCATGGTTTGCTAATTGAAGCTTTAGCTTTAATCGCATCTACACTCTTTTTGGGGTCTTGTGTGGCCGTACCTTTTGCACACCCTCAAGCAGCCCTCTGATTTTGGTATGAATTTTAAATATTTAGTACCCTAAATACTTATTTTATTTTAACCATTCGGCCCTCAAGATCAAATATAAATATTTATTATATATATATGTATAATCCATTTCGATAAAAAAAGTAGCACCCCTAAAAAGCGGGTCGTATACTATCGCACCACTAAAATATGTCCGGAGCAGCAGCCACTATAAAAATATTTGATTGAGATCACATTCTTCGCAAATTTTCATTAATTTCTTTTTACCTCAATACACATAGTTGGGAGTGGCGGATCTAGGAACTTGAGTTAAGTAATTAGAGGGTGCAAAAAATTTTAAACACACGCATTGCTAAAAATATAATAAAAATTAGCTTTAATATATTTAAAAGCACTGATATTTCGTACAAGACAAAATGTTAGAAATGTTGTCAAAAATGCTGATATGGCTGTAGTCGAATGATGCTGACTGCAGTCGAAATTCTGTAGTCGAATTTCAGAAGTAGAATTTCGACTGATGCTGTTGAGTGGCACGGACTGCTGCGAACCAAATGTGCAGAAACAGAAGCTGTCGAAGTTGAAGTAGCTGCTGTCGAATTGTACTGATGCTGTCGAAAATAAACCTGCAAACACAGAAATGTTAGATAAACAACCGGAGGCGTCTTGTGACTGCCCTGAAGAATTTATCCGCCTCTACAGCGCAAATTCCCTGAGGTACAACCGGGTCCTCTCAATCGCAGTAGCGAAAGAGGTATCAGAACTAGCAAGAAGAACTGGATATTGACAGGAGAGCAACCCAAAGCTCTTTTTCAAGAAATGTGGAAAATGGATTTTCTGATCTATTTTCAAGTGCAACTCGAAATTGTTTATATAGGCTTTAAGAAAATAGCTGTTAGAGACATAGGCTCCAGCAATCAATAGCCAGTCAAAACCGTTTCGAAAATCAATTGTAATCAAAATGTTTAACTCTGCGGTTACAGAATAAATGAGTTTAAAAGAGAAGAAGCCGTTGGAAGAAACTGACAGTTACAAAATAAAGGGGATTAAGTTTCAGTTTTCGACCAAATCTTTTCACCAGTCAGTTCGACCAACTTTCAGTTTTCGACCAGATTGTTTTGCCAATCAGTTCGACCAACTTGCAATTTTTCGACCTGAGCTTTCCGTTACAAAATGTTTCATAAAACATTTCGACCCATGATTGGGCGTATACGGATAGGCTGATAAAAGTAATATTTCATTTAATAAAATTAGTACAAAGCCAGTCGAGCGCGCAGGGGGGGGAATCGAAAGATTCGCACTGATCCAAGCCAGGTTGGTCCCTGTTTGTGTGCGCGAGGGAGTCCCTTCTAGTTGCTTGTTTACTAGCTCTCATTAAGCTTTAGTATATGAAGACTTTGGTGAATCCAAAGCCAAGCAATGTGGGACTTCTCACTTTTGAAATATCTTTTTATTTTCAATAAAATACAACAATCCCCCACATATTTCAAAAGTTGAAAAATAAGTTTAAAAAAGAGGTTTTCTGGGTTGACATCGTAGATGTAAAGTTTCGGAGCTGTATAGCAAGCTATGGAACCAGTCCTAGATAGATAAAACATAACATACTGTGAATTGGTATAGCAAGCTATGGAACCCAAGACGCATATTATATGTTAGAGGTTTCATTATCACATTACACCCCAACAATTCTTGCTGTTTTCGCGGTGTTGCGCTACTAGGCCCTGCGCGTGCTCGGTATTCATGAGTGCTCTAGAGACCTCGCCAGGATCTCATGCAAGCGGCCTCACTTGACACTCATATAGGTGATTTCATCAAGTGTATGCTGCAAGTCATACACCACCCATAAGGGCTATGAAAATCATTAAAAGCTTTAAGCTTATCCTTTTAACCCTACAGTCTAGCACCATCACAATAACACCATAGGAAGGGACAATAATGAAATTAATTTACTTGAATTAATTTCCAGTGCTAGCACTATTAAGAAGTAACTTGTTTTTACCACATTGAACCTTATTCATGGGATCTCCAATCACAAAGGTTGGGTTACCATCACTTCTTAATATCAGTTGGCTTTTAGTCCCATTCCCCTCGATGTTTCACATATCATTTTCTTCCCTAAGGGATTTGTCAGAGGATCGGCCAAATTCACTTCTGACTTCACATAATCGATCGATATTGCTCCATACTTTTGCAATTGTTTGACAACATTATGTCTTAATTGTACATGTCTATTTTTGCCATTATAGGTCTTATTCTTTGCAACGGCTATTGCTGATTGACTATCACAATGTATTGACACTGATGGTGTCGGTTTTATTCCCAAAGGAATACCAGCTAAAAGGTTCTTCAACCATTCAGCTTCAGTACCAGCCAATTCCAGAGCTACAAATTCCGACTCCATGGTCGATCTAGCAATGATGGATTGTTTGGCTGACCTCCAAGTTACCGCACCACCACCAAGTGTGAAAATGTAACCACTAGTGGATTTTGTCTCATCTGAATGAGATATCCAGTTAGCATCGCGGTATCCTTCTAATACTGCGGGAAATCCACTATAAGTAATACCATAAGTTATGGTACCTCTCAAATATCTCATAAGGTGAGCAATTGCCTTTCAATGATCCTGACCAGGATTGTGAGTATACCTACTCAGACGACCGACTGCGAATGCAATGTCTGGTCGAGAAAAGTTCATTAAATGTAGTAGGCTCCCAATTACTTGAGAATACTGATGTTGGTCAACAGGATCACCTCTATTTTTCTTTAAGCGTGAGTTAGCTTCATAGGGGGTACTCAAGGGGGTTGAGTCATAGTGTCCAAACTTCCTAAGAAGTTTTTCCACATAATGATCTTGTGATAGTGTGATACTATCACCTTCCCTGATGATTCTAACTCCTAATATTACATTAGCCTCACCCATATCTTTCATGTCGAAACTAGATGAAAGAAAGGATTTTGTTTTGATAACAATATCCAGCCAAGTACCAAATATGAGCATGTCATCTACATATAAACATATGATCACATGTTCTCCATACACAGTTTTAGTGTAAACACATTTATCAACTTCAGTTGTGGTGAAGCCATCTTCGACTAAGGTTCTGTCGAATTTTTCATGCCATTGTTTTGGTGCTTGTTTTAAACCATATAACGACTTAAGGAGTTTGCATACTTTGTTTTCTTGACCTGAAACTATATATCCTTCGGGTTGATTCATGTAAATTTCTTCTTCTAAGTCACCGTTCAAAAAAGCGGTTTTAACATCCATTTGATGAATAACTAGTTTGTGGATAGAAGCCAAAGCTATTAAAACTCTAATAGAAGAAATTCTTGTTACTGGAGCAAAGGTATCAAAGTAATCAATGTTTTGTTTTTGAGAAAAACCTTTTGCTACTAATCTAGCTTTGTATTTATCAATAGACCCATCAGGGTTATATTTTCTTTTGAAGATCCACTTGCATCCTATTGATTTTTCCCCAGGTGGTAAATCAACTAAGGTCCAAGTGTTACATTTGGAAATTGAGTCTATTTCAGTTTTAATGGCTTCTTTCCAAAATTTCGACTCAGAAGAAGAAGTTGCTTCAAAAAAGGTTTCTGGATCTTTTTCGACAAGATAAGTATAAAAATCATTTCCGAAGGATGTTTCTTTTCTTGGTCTTTTACTTCTCCTTAGTTCTTGATCCGGTTCCTCATGAGTTTCATCATTAGTACTTGCTAATGGTTGTCTAGATATACTATCATGTTTCAAAGGAAAAACGTTTTCAAAAAAACTCAGCATTTTTATTTTCCATGATAGTATTATTATCTAGAACATCACTTTTCACAACAAGGAATCTATAAGCAGCGCTGTGTTCTGCATATCCTATAAAAACACAATCAGAGGTTTTGCAACCAATTTTTCTTTTCTTAGGATCAGACAACATAACTTTAGCTAAGCACCCCCACACTTTTAAATATTTTAAGTTAGGTTGATAACCTTTCCACAGTTCATAGGGGGTCTTTCCGGTTTTCCTATGAGGAGTTCTATTTTGTATAAAACATGCAGTTAATATAGCCTCACCCCACAAGTTAGTTGGCGCATTAGAACTTATTAACATAGCGTTCATCATCTCTTTTAATGTCCTATTTTTCCTTTCGGCTATGCCATTAGATTCAGGTGAATAGGGGGAGTTGTTTCATGTATTATACCTTCCTTTTCACAAAAATCATTAAAAGATATGTATTCTCCTCCACGGTCGGATCTAACTCTTTTAATCTTTCTATCTAATTGATTTTCGACTTCAGCTTTATATGAAAGAAAAGCTTCAAATGCTTCATCTTTTTTGTCTTAATAGAAACACCTTAGTGTATCGCGAAAAGTCATCTATAAACGTTACATAATAATTTTTTCCGCCCCTAGTTGGAGTTTGTTTTAAATCTCCTAGGTCCGAATGAATTAAACTAAGCAGTTCAGTTTCACGATGTACTGGGGGACACGATTTCTTTGTTAACTTGGTTTCGACACATACATTGCATTTACTATGTTGATTATCACTAGTCGAGATCATGCCAAGACGTTGCAATTTAATAACATACTGAAAGTTAATATGACCTAGTCTAGCATGCCACATATTATAAGAGTCAATCAAGTAAGCAGAAGTCGAGACATTGTTATTGAAATCAAAAGTGTTGAGTACAAAAAGTCCATGATCATAATATCCCTTTCCAACAAAAATGTTGTTCTTGGTAAGAACAATCTTATCAGATTCAAATGTCACTTTGATACCATGCTTCAGCAGAACCCCAACAGAGATCAGGTTTGCCCTTATGTTAGGCACATGAAGCACATTTGTGAGAGCCAGAGTTTTTCCCGATGTGAGCTTAAGAAGAACTTTTCCTTTCCCCACAACTGGGACTGGATGTGAGTCACCCAGATAGATATTTTCTTCTCCTTCCCCTACAGCAGTGTAGGAGGTAAAAACTTCTCTATTAGCACATATGTGCTTGGTGGCTCCAGAATCCACCACCCATTTGTTCACATCAGTTGCCATGTTGACCAGAGAAACGACAGCAGCAATGACATCGTCATCCTCATTATCATCTCCACCAGCATCAGCCAAGTTGGCGTTAGCCTTAGGAGGATTGTCATTTCTCGCCCTATGCCTGCATTTAGGTGCATAGTGTCCTGGCTTTCCACAAACAAAGCAGTATCCTCTTTTCTTGAATTCAGTGCTATGAGTACCAGGATAATGATCATTGTTCCTTTTGTGATACTTTTGATTAGATGATTTCTTGGGATCGTACCTTTTGTTTGGAGAGACTGGTTTGCCTTTGTCGAACCTTGAAGGGTTGTTCATCACCATGTTTGCCCGTGAAGCCATTGATTTCGCCTTTGTTTTGTTGCTCTCTTTTCGGTTGGTATCTTCGATGATGATATGAGTCAGCAGCTCGTTCAGTGACAATTGTTTGTGTTTGTGCTTCAGTTGTTGCTTATAGTCCTTCCATGATTCTGGCAGCTTCTCAATCAGAATACCTGCAATGAACTCGTCAGGGAGAACTATGTTTTCAGCCTTCATTTCCTCTAGTAATTTGTGATACTGGTGATTTGAGTTTTGATTTCGCCAGTTTCACTCATGACCCAATTGTAGTAGTTGCTGATGACAAATTTCTGCTTGCTTGCATCTTCAGTGGTGTATTTGAGAATCATTGATTCCCAGATCTGATTAGCTTCCTTGTAGGTGCAGTAGATGTCGAACAATTCGTTGGAGAGGGTGCTGAGAATTGTGTGATGACACACTTTGTTGGCATGGGTCCAAACTTCGACCTGTTTGGGAGTAGCAGGATCGACAGGTTTGGAGTCAGTAAGAGCAGCTGCAACTCCGTGCATGTCAAGAAGGGAACTCACGCGTTCCTGCCACCTGTGAAAATTTTGGCCTGCGAAGACCTCAATTTTAGAGATGTCAGGGAAAGGTTTCGCATAAGTTACCGGGACAGCAGAAGGGATGATAACAGTGCTGTTGTTGATGGGAGCACCGTTATCATCGTTGTTGATTGCCTCAGCCATGATAAATTCTTCAGATTGTTGTCAAAAATGCTGATATGGCTGTAGTCGAATGATGCTGACTGCAGTCGAAATTCTGTAGTCGAATTTCAAAAGTAGAATTTCGACTGATGCTGTTGAGTGGCACGGACTGCTGCGAACCAAATGTGCAGAAACAGAAGCTGTCGAAGTCGAAGTAGCTGTTGTCGAATTGTACTGATGCTGTCGAAAATAAACCTGCAAACACAGAAATGTTAGATAAACAACCGGAGGCGTCTTGCGACTGCCCTGAAGAATTTATCCGCCTCTACAGCGCAAATTCCCCGAGGTACAACCGGGTCCTCTCAATCGCAATAGCGAAAGAGGTATCAGAACTAGCAAGAAGAACTGGATATTGACAGGAGAGCAACCCAGAGCTCTTTTTCAAGAAATGTGGAAAATGGATTTTCTGATCTATTTTCAAGTGCAACTCGAAATTGTTTATATAGGCTTTAAGAAAATAGCTGTTAGAGACATAGGCTCCAGCAATCAATAGCCAGTACAAAATAAAGGGGATTAAGTTTCAGTTTTCGACCAAATCTTTTCACCAGTCAGCTCGACCAACTTTCAGTTTTCGACCAGATTGTTTTGCCAATCAGTTCGACCAACTTGCAATTTTTCGACCTGGGCTTTCCGTTACAAAATGTTTCATAAAACATTTCGACCCATGATTGGGCGTATACGGATAGGCTGATAAAAGTAATATTTCATTTAATAAAATTAGTACAAAGCCAGTCGAGCGCGCAGGGGGGGGGGGGAATCGAAAGATTCGCACTGATCCAAGCCAGGTTGGTCCCTGTTTGTGCGCGCGAGGGAGTCCCTTCTAGTTGTTTGTTTACTAGCTCTCATTAAGCTTTAGTATATGAAGACTTTGGTGAATCCAAAGCCAAGCAATGTGGGACTTCTCACTTTTGAAATATGTTTTTATTTTCAATAAAATACAACAAGAAATACACTGTAAAACACGTAACCGACTAACACAACACGAAAGGTAATAGTAAAAGAATGTTTGATCCTTTGTTTCGTCGCTTTCTTATCGTACCAAGAGTCATTACTCTATATTTAAATAAATAGATTACACAACTCATAATTGTCTTCTATGTTATTTCATATTTTGAAATCGATGAATAATGAGCTCAATGTCAATATTATTAAATACATATCTCTCAATTATGTGAGTGTAGTGCATTAAATTGGTGAAAAATTAGGGACTTGAGTGCAAAACTAGAGGCTTTGGTGCCAAAAGATATTTTTAGAGTGTGCAAAAATATTTTTAATAGGGGTATTAGAACTAAAAAATTCCCAGGGTGTGCGGTTGACCACCCTAAATAGTTGGTGGATCCGTCGTTGTTTGGGGGAGGAAAGAGGTGGAATGATGTAAGTTCCGAGATTCTAAAGTTCCGCATAATTTTACCATTTGGTGTGAACCGGGTATCCTCTACGCGCAACTGTAGAGACTAATCCCTCGAGCCGGGTAAGACCACAATGGGCGGCAAAGGAATACCGAAGGAGTGCACCAAATGAACCAAAGGAGTGCAACTAGGAGGTCTGGGTTCATACCCGAGAAACTAACATTCCCCCACCCCCACTAACATTACCTATAAAATAACAATGGGCGGCAAAACTCTCCCTCAAGAGATTTAATGTTGTCGCATTCCGAAGGCCGGATTCGAACTCAGGACCTTAGTTAAGCTGGAAGAGACTCAAACCATCTCATTCAAATGCTCTTGGGTACCATTTGGCTACCCTGTGTGAGGTACTTTTCATCATATTTAGGTTTAATGAAGAATTCAAAATAGAAATAAAATTTTTGAACAAAGACATGTAAAGTTCGTTGGTAATTATAATTAAAAAAATGGGTGCTTTTAGAGTGAGTGAGCATATCAAATCCCCCACTGTTGAACTATTAAATATGACTATAGGATGTAGTATAAAAATTCATCAACAGTTGAGATTTAATACCAGTTAATTCAATCTTAACCATTCATAACATTTTACATAATAATATAATATCCTACTGTCAATTTTAGTGGTTCACCGGTGAAGAATTTGATTTGCTCTCTTACTATAAGCACCCTAAAATTATATTGTTAAATTTAAAAAGTGTTATCGTATCAAAAATTAAAAAATGTTAACATACTACTTGCTTAATCCATCTAAGAATTCAAAGATAAAATACAAAGAACTTGACGTAAATGTTGTTCTAAATCTAATCTAATCTAATGATAAGTATTAAAATGAATGCCTCAAGGCGCAACGGCACAATTTGTTGACCAATTTGAAATAGTGAGCAGTGAGCACGATCAAAGAAAGAAAAAACGGGAAACAGAAGGACACGTTACCCACATGCTATGCTGCCGTGTACTAAAAAATAAAATAATTTGTCATATAGTACACCTTTTTTCTATCCAAAAAAATGCTTTAAGACTTGCGTGCAAGGTGCAAACTTCGAATATTAGAATCAAGATTTCTGAAGAAACAAAAATAATGGTAAAACAAAGATCATAGTACTTTTTTGTGTTGATATAAACAGCCTAATCAAATCAAATCAAATGTCTTAATACAGGGATGGATGGATCCACATGTTATACAAGGGAGTAGTCAATGTAATTACTTCTTTTAACATAATTTTTTTTTATAAACCGGCTATCATCTGCGCGCAACTGCAGAGATTAATTCATAGAATCAGGTGGGACGACAATGGGCATCAAAACTCTCTCTAAAACGATATAACACTGTTACATATATCCCAAGGCTAGAGGCGAGCCCATAACCTTGGTTAAGCCGGAAAAGACGCTTACCGTATCATCCAAATACTTTTTTTTATCAAAAAATCTGTTACTACCATTAAAGAGCAAAAATAAACTTACTTTTCTCTTTTAAGTGTTGCTCTAAGTTTACTCTCTCTTCTTTAAAAAACTAGAAGAAAATGAATTTTGAATGCTTGTCTCACCACATAATTAGAGACAAATACTTTGTATACAATTGGAAATATATATATTTATATATAACAATTTTAATCCAGAGATGTTGAGGTCTTTAAAAATTTCTGATGTTCCTGTTGAGATTTAATCAAAACCTATCTTATTTAAAACATGGCTATTTAAATTATAGCCGTTGGTAGTTATTACAAACCTGAAGTAGTTTTAAAAAAATAACAAACTAACTACTTCTAGTTTATGAATAACAAACTAACTTGGTTGTCCCTAACAACCAAGTTTAAGTGCCTAACAGCTATATTGTGCCTAGAGAAAGCAATATAAATACATACATGTACAGAATAAGAAAATAACAATTTTTACAGTTAATAAAAATTCTCCTTTACAGTTTTTCAATAGTTTCCAAGCTGCCAAGTTTCTGTCTCTGCATTTTCTATACCTTCTGCTCCAATCTCATCTCTTCTGTGTTTTTCTTGATTGTGGTGGTAAACCAAGTGGTGTTGTACCTCGCACAATAAGAAAGAAAAGAGATTAGATACTATTCTCAGTGACTGAAATAGAAGAAAGGAAAGATAAGGGTTAAGAAGAGCTGTTTTTGTTACCTGTGAGGTTCTGAAGAAACTCTGGTGAAGCATTCGTGAGTGAGTTTCAAGATTGGAAACTCATTGTGATACAAACAAGAAAAGGAACAGTATCAGATTATTAGGGTTTCTAACAAAGAAAAGGATTCAAAGGGAAAATCACTGAGACTGTGATTTTACCTTTGTTTTGACCTTGTTGAACCTTGATCTGTACCTGTACCTGAAAAAACAAAATAACAGAAATTAGGGTTTCTGCAAATCTGAGTTCAATCAACCAAGAAACAAGGGAAAAGGTAAAGAGAAGAAGGTTTCTACCTTAAGTGAAGGTGATTCACAAGCTTGATCAAAGGATTCAAGCAGATCTGAGCAAACTAGGGTTTGCTGTTCATCGCGAAGTGAGAAGAGGAGATTGTGGTCTCAGTGTTTTGATTCAGAACAAAACCAACGAGGGTTTTGTTTCATCATCACCAAAGATCATCATCGACCAAAAATCAAGCTGAACCGCAGCTTCAATCACCGGTGGTGAGAGCTACGGCGCAGCAAGGTTTCAGCGAGAGAAGAGAGAAGAAGAGAACGGAGAAACAAGAAGAGAGCTAGGGTTCTTGATATTCTGAGCACAGTGAGTAAATTTAGGCTTAAATACTCCGGGTCAGTGCAAGATCCGCGTGCCAAATTTCAAACGGGTTCGGGTGCGCAGGAAACAACAAAAACGTGTGTTTGCTCAGCAAAGTCTTCATTGGGCTGGGCTGCCTGTAAAGCTGGGCTTTACAAGTGGCACCTCCCTCAGTTTTTGTTATACATCCCCCTGCAAATTCAACACAAAGAAGTGAGAAAAATTCAACATGGTATACACAGAGCTACTATAAACGATCCAGGGCAAATTACTCTAATCCCTACTCAATTCTTGTGTTTTCTTTAAAAGTTTCTTTCTATATTGTTTGAAAAATCTAACTGTGTGTGAAGTGTTTCAGTTTTTAATATGTCTAAAGATATGCAAACACATCCTAGTTTTGGGGCTCAAATTCCCATTCTAAATGGAAAGAATTGGGACAGATGGTGCCACCAAATGAAGGCAGTGTTTGGCTGCCAGGGAGTGCTAAAGGTTGTCAGAGATGGTGTGACACCAGTGACAGCACCTGCTACTGCAGAAGATGATGCAAAATTTGAAGAAGAAACCCAGAAAGACTGGAAAGCATTACATCTAATCCATATAGGATTAGATGACAGCAATTTTGATAGAGTTAGGGGAATTGAGAGTGCCAAGCAAGCTTGGGATACTCTTGATTCCTACTACAATGGTTCAACTGAGGCTAAGAAGGAAAAGCTGGAAGCTCTTAGGGCTCAGTTTGAAACCTTGAGGATGAAATGTGATGAGGATGTTGTGACCTACTGTGGTCGTGTGAAGAAAATAACTAATGCCATGACCTTAAATGGTCATACATTTACTGATGAAGAGGTTTGCAGGAAAATCCTAAGATCTCTAACCAAGAAATACTATGTTGCAGTGAACAGCCTTGAAGACACTCTAAGGGTAGAGGACTTGAAGGTTGAGCAGCTGCAAAGTAGATTAGAAGCCAAGGAGATAAGGCTCAATCTACTCAATGAAGACAGTGATGATGAAGACACTGCCTTCTTCACAAAAGGCAAAGGTAAGAAAGGCTCAAAGCCTGGCAACAGTAAGTCTTCCTCTAAACCTAGCTCTAACAAAAATAAGCCTAAAACTAAACCTAATTCTAAGAATAAGGGTGATTCTAAGAAGAAGGATAAATCTAAGGTTCAATGTTATAGGTGTGATAAATTTGGGCATTATGCCACTGAATGCCCAACCAGGAATAAGTCTAAATCAGAAACAGAAGCTAATGTTGCAAAAGAGGATTCTGATTCTGACAGTAATGTAGTGTTTAGTGCTATAAGTGATAACCTGAAACCTACACCTAGGGCAGAAACTAAGGTAACTAACATTGAATTTAAAAAGGGTAAAGACTATGTTGCACTAGTGGTAACTAAGAGTGATGGGAGCTGTATTACAGAGATATGGTATTTGGATTCTGCTTGTTCTAATCACCTTACAGGTAACAAAGATTGGCTAGTGGATTTCAACCCTAACAAAAGGACTACCATCAGATGTGCCAATGATAGGTCTTTACAAGCAACAGGTATGGGCAACATACTGTTGAAGAAAGAGGATGGTCAGGTAGTCACTATTCATAATGTGTACTATGTCCCAGGTATGAGCTGCAACCTAATCAGCTTAGGGCAACTTATAGAGGGGGGATTTTCAGTTATTATGAAAGACCTTAAACTCAAAATTTTTGATAAAAAAGAGAAACTGATTTTAACTTCTCAGTTGGCTAAGAACAGAACTTTTAAGACCAGCATTAGCACTATAGAGGCAGAATGCCTTAGTGCTACCACTGATCTTGAAAGTGTTCTATGGCATAGGAGATATGGGCATCTAAACTATAAGGGTCTTCAAAATCTTAGTTCTAAAGGCCTAGTGGAAGGTTTACCTAAGATTGAGAAACCTATTAGTGCATGCACCACTTGTCTGTTGGGTAAACAACCCAGGAAGATGTTCAAGACAGATTTAAAACTAAGGTCTAAACATCTTCTACAGGTTGTTTACACAGACATATGTGGCCCATTTGATGTGATTTCAAAAGGGGGGAACAAATATTTTTTATCCTTTATTGATGAGTTTTCAAGAAAGATATGGGTCTACCTGATCAAAACAAAAGATGAGGCTTTAACTAAGTTCAAAGACTTTAAAGCCTTAGTAGAAAAACAAAGTGGAAACATGCTTAAGACTCTTAGATCAGATGGGGGAGGAGAATTCACTTCAAAAGAGTTTGAAGCCTTCTGTACATGTCATGGAATTGTCCATGAGGTTACTTCTCCCTACACTCCACAACACAATGGAGTGGCAGAGAGAAGGAACAGGACAATTCTGGACATGGCCAGAAGCATGATGAAATTAAAATCTCTCCCAAAAGATCTATGGGGTGAAGCAGTTTCTACTGCTGTTTATCTACTTAACAGGTGTCCTACTAGAGGCTTAGATGATAAGGTACCTGAGGAAATGTGGACTGGGGATAAACCCAGTGTCACACATCTAAGGGTATTTGGATCATTAACCTATGGACACATACCTGATCCTAAGAGAAAGAAATTAGATGACAAGAGCAAACCTATGGTGCTAGTTGGGTATCACCCTACTGGTGCCTATAGGCTAATTGATCCTCTAACAGGAAAATTAGAAATATCAAGAGATGTTACTATACTTGAGGATGAGGAATGGGACTGGAATAAAAAGGAGCAAGCAGGCTCTACTGGTTCTGTTATGGTTAATGAAGGTAACACTGAGTTACCAGAACATCATCAAGGAATTGATGATGATGAAAGTGATGATGAGCCTATTGAAGGTGATGTTCAAGTTGAGGAACATACTGTTGAGCCAAACTCACCTGAGATAGTTCAACAGGAAACTGGTGGTGCTTATAATCCTATTAGGCCTGCTAGAGTCAGAAATCTACCTAGTAGGTTGGCTGATTATGACCTAGCAAGGGATAATGAGGTGGATGATGATGGAGATATCATCCATTTTGCTATGGTGGCAGATTCTGAACCTCTAGACTATGCTGAAGCTCTAAAAAACAAGGAGTGGAAAGTGGCTATGCTAGAGGAACTGGAATCTATTGAAAAAAATAAAACTTGGACTTTAACTAAGTTGCCTAATGGAAAGAGAGCTATTAGTGTTAAATGGATTTTTAAACTAAAGCTTGATCCTAATGGAAACATAGTTAAATACAAGGCAAGGCTGGTGGCACGTGGCTTCCAACAGAAACAAGGCATTGACTTCACAGAAGTTTTTGCCCCTGTTGCTAGACATGAGACTATTAGACTAGTGACTGCACTAGCCTGTAGTAGAGGGTGGGAAATGTTCCACTTAGATGTGAAATCTGCCTTTCTTAATGGTCCTCTAGAGGAGGAGGTTTACATAAGCCAACCTCCTGGGTTTGTGGACAAGAATAAGGAAGACTATGTGTTTCATTTGCATAAGGCACTGTATGGATTAAAACAGGCACCTAGGGCCTGGAATAAAAGGATTGATGGATTCTTTATTCAAAATGGTTTCACTAGGTGCACCACAGAGTATGGTGTTTATGTTAAGGGCAACCTAAATTCCTACTTACTGATTGTATGCCTTTATGTGGATGACCTACTTGTGACTGGTAGTAGTGCTAAAGAGATAGCAAGTTTCAAATCTTCTATGAAAGAAGAGTTTGAAATGACTGACTTGGGAAAACTGACTTATTTTCTTGGGTTGGAGTTCCTAAGAGTAAATGAAGGAATGATATTGCATCAGCAAAAATATGCCAATGAGATCTTAAAAAGGTTTGAACTGGAAAATTGCAATCCTGCAATTAATCCAGCTGAAGGAAACCTGACTAAGACAGAAGAGGGAGAGGCTACTAAAGTTGATGCAACTTTCTACAGACAAATAATTGGGTCACTGAGATATTTGTGTCACAGTAGACCTGATATACTGTATGCTACTGGTGTAACCAGTAGATTTATGAACAGCCCTTTGCAGATTCATTTGAATGCTGCAAAGCGCATCCTAAGGTATATAAAAGGTACCACTAACTATGGTCTGTTTTTTCCTAATGGCAGGTCTACAGGTAATAACAAGCTGGTTGGCTACTGTGACTCAGATTGGTGTGGAGACAAGGTTGACAGAAGAAGCACAAGTGGCTATGTGTTCCTATTTCAAGGGGCTGCTATCTCCTGGAGCTCTAAGAAACAGGCCACTGTGGCACTGTCATCATGTGAAGCAGAATACATTTCTGCATGTCATGCTGCCACCCAAGCAGCCTGGTTAGAAACCTTGCTTAAGGAAATATGTGTGGAGTTATCTAACCCTATAACACTGTTTATGGATAATAAGTCAGCTATTAACTTGGCCAAAAATCCAATATCACATGGAAGAACCAAACACATAGAAACTAAGTTCCACTACATTAGGGAACAAGTTGCTAAGGGTGTTCTAGTATTGGACTACTGCTCAACAAATGATCAGGTGGCTGACATATTCACTAAGGCTCTTAAAGGTGAAAGTTTTGCTAAACTTAGGAGGCAACTAAATGTTATTTCTTTCTAAGTTCCTAAGGAAGGAATAACCTATAGTCATGTCTAAGGGCTTGTCTTAGACCTTGTTTTAAACCTACCAGGGGGTTGTCCTGTGTTTTCTGAGTTGCCTACAGTTTCATTTCCTAAGTTTTAGCTCTAGTCTAGTTTAAGGTAGGGTTGTCTATCTTAAACCTAGGATTGTTTTGATTAAGGTAGGGTGTTGAGATTTAATCAAAACCTATCTTATTTAAAACATGGCTATTTAAATTATAGCCGTTGGTAGTTATTACAAACCTGAAGTAGTTTTAAAAAAATAACAAACTAACTACTTCTAGTTTATGAATAACAAACTAACTTGGTTGTCCCTAACAACCAAGTTTAAGTGCCTAACAGCTATATTGTGCCCAGAGAAAGCAATATAAATACATACATGTACAGAATAAGAAAATAACAATTTTTACAGTTAATAAAAATTCTCCTTTACAGTTTTTCAATAGTTTCCAAGCTGCCAAGTTTCTGTCTCTGCATTTTCTATACCTTCTGCTCCAATCTCATCTCTTCTGTGTTTTTCTTGATTGTGGTGGTAAACCAAGTGGTGTTGTACCTCGCACAATAAGAAAGAAAAGAGATTAGATACTATTCTCAGTGACTGAAATAGAAGAAAGGAAAGATAAGGGTTAAGAAGAGCTGTTTTTGTTACCTGTGAGGTTCTGAAGAAACTCTGGTGAAGCATTCGTGAGTGAGTTTCAAGATTGGAAACTCATTGTGATACAAACAAGAAAAGGAACAGTATCAGATTATTAGGGTTTCTAACAAAGAAAAGGATTCAAAGGGAAAATCACTGAGACTGTGATTTTACCTTTGTTTTGACCTTGTTGAACCTTGATCTGTACCTGTACCTGAAAAAACAAAATAACAGAAATTAGGGTTTCTGCAAATCTGAGTTCAATCAACCAAGAAACAAGGGAAAAGGTAAAGAGAAGAAGGTTTCTACCTTAAGTGAAGGTGATTCACAAGCTTGATCAAAGGATTCAAGCAGATCTGAGCAAACTAGGGTTTGCTGTTCATCGCGAAGTGAGAAGAGGAGATTGTGGTCTCAGTGTTTTGATTCAGAACAAAACCAACGAGGGTTTTGTTTCATCATCACCAAAGATCATCATCGACCAAAAATCAAGCTGAACCGCAGCTTCAATCACCGGTGGTGAGAGCTACGGCGCAGCAAGGTTTCAGCGAGAGAAGAGAGAAGAAGAGAACGGAGAAACAAGAAGAGAGCTAGGGTTCTTGATATTCTGAGCACAGTGAGTAAATTTAGGCTTAAATACTCCGGGTCAGTGCAAGATCCGCGTGCCAAATTTCAAACGGGTTCGGGTGCGCAGGAAACAACAAAAACGTGTGTTTGCTCAGCAAAGTCTTCATTGGGCTGGGCTGCCTGTAAAGCTGGGCTTTACAAGTGGCACCTCCCTCAGTTTTTGTTATACATCCCCCTGCAAATTCAACACAAAGAAGTGAGAAAAATTCAACAGTTCCGCATAATAGTTATGAATTTATGATGATGTCGATTATATCCTCCGGTATCCACTACTTGTAAGTTGTAAACCTCAAATCCATCCCTGACTTGCAATTCTTTAACAATAGAAAAGAAATATCATACTTTTTTATACAAAAAAGTGAATCATACTTTTCAACTTATTAATATTCGATTTTTTGTCCACTCACCACCCACCGACTTGTCCAAAATTCTTTAAAAAAGAAAACCAACAAAATCAAATAATATTAAACAAAGTAATGGAAAACTAAATTGGGGCATCGTTTTCTAAACTTATTTCCATAAGTTACTGAAACATTTGAAAATTGTAACCAAAAAAGATTCCGTTGTAACAAAAAAAAATTAATTTGAAAATTTAATACTACTTGATTTAGAATTTGTTTTTTTAGTAATAAAAACATTAGTTGGATGCAAGTAGAAGGCGTGGACCCCGCACTGATTGTGGGACCAGTGACGATTTCTCTCTCTATTTAGCAATCAAAGCCAGTAGTCGTCAGTCTACTAAATTCTGGATTTATTTCTCTGTCTCTTTTCTTCTCTGCTTCTTCATTCAACCTTTTCTGAGGTACTCAACTTTCTTTCTTTTTTCTTTTCTTTTCTGAGTTTATTGGATGTTTATCTAATGCTTGCTTTATTCTTGTCATAGTAATGCACCTCAGACACTAAATGTATTTCCGTTACTTTCTTTAACCCACTCTGCAGATTGCTCATACATTGAGGCTTTGAAATGGGGAAATCTTCAATCCCTATTGTGGGTGTTCTACTGCTATGCTTTCTGATTTCATTTTCAGAAGCTGGATACATTAAATATAAAGACCCTAAAGTTCCTTTAAACAGAAGAATCAAAGACTTGATTAGCCGAATGACTCTGGAGGAAAAGATAGGTCAAATGACTCAGATTGAAAGGACTGTTGCTACTCCTGAAGCTATGAAGAAATACTTCATTGGTAACTAAATCACTCATCATTATCACAAATCTAACGCTTTTCTATTACATTGTTTGATGCTGTATCTTTTTTTTTTTATTTTGATTTTTCTGCATCTGAGATTGTAATAGATTTGTGTAGAGGATATTTTTTTTATTATTGTTTTGATGTATTGAAGTGATATTATTGATTGATGAGTAGGGAGTGTGCTGAGTGGGGGAGGGAGTGTTCCAGCTCCTAAGGCATCTGCTGAGACTTGGGTAAAGATGGTGAATCAGATGCAAAGTGCTGCTTTATCTACTCGTCTTGCTATTCCTATGATTTATGGGATAGATGCTGTTCATGGTCACAATAATGTTTACAATGCTACTATTTTTCCACACAATGTTGGACTTGGAGTAACCAGGCAAGTACTTTGTTTTTGGAAAAGATTTAAGAAAAAGATGATAATCATTAGTTTGTAACTGGAATGATCTGGATTATACTGTTTATTAGGGATCCAGTGCTGATTAAAAAGATTGGAGAGGCCACTGCCCTGGAAGTTAGAGCTACAGGAATTCCTTATGTCTTTGCTCCATGTATTGCGGTAATGAAGCAGCATTTCAATATTCTGTTTTTTGAATCACATTTAATATTGATCAAGTTTACTGATATGTTGATGGATTGTGAATCCATAGGTCTGCAGAGATCCAAGATGGGGACGTTGTTATGAGAGCTACAGTGAGGACCCAGAGATTGTTCGAACTATGACTGAAATTATACCAGGTCTGCAAGGAGATATCCCTGGCAATTCCAGAAAGGGAGTTCCCTTTGTTGCTGGAAAGTAAGATTTCCTTTCAGGCTTGATTTTGTAGAGAAAATTTTATTGAGCAGACCAGCTGATTACAAATTAGTTAATACATAAATTGGCTATCCTTCAAATTTTTTTATGAATAAACTTCCAAAAGCACTTATGGTGGATTATTGTAATTAGTCTTGTATTATGTAAGGCTTGTTTAATTGCTAGAAAATATTTCAGAATATGCAATTCATTTATAAATTCTTTTGAGCAAAGTAATAGCATTTTATTGTATTTTATATGTTTTCTTAATTACCTTTGCTTTTTTTATGCCTGTTTCTGGGTGACAATATAAAAGTTTTGCAGTTATCAATATTCATAATTATAAATTCTTGAAATTAAAGTTTCATTTGAGTGTGGCACATGATCATTGATCAGTCTCGTTCTGGAAAAATATGATGCTTTAATGGGGTAGACCATACTGTGGTCATGAATTCCCCTATCAATCAGTTACAGTAGATAAAGGTTGGATTCCCCGGGCTTTTTGCAAGCATAAAATGGAGAAGATAAAAAGTAAAAAGATGGTGAACCCAAAAGCTACTTTTGAATGGTCCTTTACCTGTTTACCACTATGACGGGTCGTGGATACTTGGACTGTACAAATCATTGGGAAGGCTGGGTTCACCAACTTTTGCCTCCAAATGGCCAAGTTATTATATGGTGAAAATATCACACACGCGCGCTCACACACTCGCACATAATAATAATAATAATAATAATAATAATAATAATAATAATAATAATAATAATAATACAGCTTTGTCTCCCGAGGCAGGTAATAGAGAATTTTGACATGATATGTTTAGATTTAATGTTTCTCTGTTGCCTGATTTTTGGTTGACAAGGTTTCCCAATTTTCATATTAAATAATAATATCATCTCAAATTTGTTTTAATGCATATGCAGTAACAGTCTTAGCATTCCTTATGCTACTTTAGTTATTGTATGAATTGTATAGACCTAAAATAATGATGTTCCTTCATTTTAATTACTTTGACCCAGGAACAAGGTTGCAGCTTGTGCCAAGCACTTTGTAGGAGATGGTGGCACAAACAAGGGTATCAATGAGAACAATACTATAATCAGCTACAAAGGATTGCTTGGAATTCACATGCCAGCATACTATGACTCTATTATCAAGGGTGTTTCAACAATAATGGTCTCCTACTCTAGCTGGAATGGGATTAAGATGCATGCTAACCGAGATCTTGTCACTGGTTACCTCAAGAACAAACTACGCTTCAGGGTAATAAAGTTTATCTAATTAATTCTCTAGTGTAAAAAACTAAAAATTGAACTAAATTATTAAGAAAAAAATTCAGATGTAAACTCATATTAAGAGCTTTTTCTCCAATCTTTCAGGGATTTGTCATATCAGATTGGCAGGGTATTGACCGGATAACTTCTCCTCCTCATGCTAACTATTCATACTCTGTTCAAGCCGGCGTCAGTGCTGGAATTGATATGGTAAATATTAATTTCATTTTAAGGAGTAAAAGAAAGAAGTTAGTTTTTATTGTGAAATACTTTTTACTTAACATTTGTGTTATTTGCAGATTATGGTTCCGTATAACTTCACGGAGTTCCTTGATGACCTAACCTATCAAGTGAAGAACAATATTATCCCAATGAGCAGGATTGATGATGCTGTGGCAAGAATCTTACGAGTAAAATTTATCATGGGCCTATTTGAAAATCCACTTGCGGATCTAAGCCTCGTAAATCAACTGGGTAGCAAGGTACATTTATTTAATATCATTTGAACATGTGCTGAATACTTTTGCATTTCTTTCAATTCGAAGAGTTTATTTCTTAATCAAATATCATGTCTTAAACAGGAACATAGGGAGTTAGCAAGAGAAGCTGTTAGGAAATCCCTAGTGTTGCTTAAGAATGGTAAATCTTCCAAGAAACCACTGCTTCCCCTTCCCAAGAAAGCTGCAAAAATCCTGGTTGCAGGAAGTCATGCTGACAATTTGGCCTATCAATGTGGTGGATGGACGATTACCTGGCAAGGGCTTAACGGCAATGATCTTACCGTAGGTAAGTCAAGATCTTCATTGTTTGACTGAAAATTTCTCAGAAAAGCTAGAATTCTAGAATCCTCAAACAGGATGTTTGTGAGATTTTCTTTGCTATATATTTCACTAGGATGTACTCTTTTGCTTGTTGAATTCTTAATTTCGAACTGGCTTAATTGCAAAGTTGTGACATGAAAAGCATTCATATTTTGTACACGCTTGAGATATTTTTTAGCATAGCTTCCTTTTGTGAAAAACATACCGAATATCTGATAGAATTCCTTTTTGCTAACAGGTACAACCATCCTTGATGCTGTAAAGCGAACCGTTGATCCCGCAACCGAAGTTGTCTACAATGAAAATCCTGATGCGAATTTCCTGAAGTCAAACAAATTTTCTTATGCCATAGTTGTTGTGGGAGAACCCCCTTATGCTGAAACATTTGGTGACAGTTTGAATCTAACTATACCTGAGCCAGGTCCAAGCACTATCACCAATGTATGTGGATCTATTCAATGTGTCGTTGTTCTCATCACTGGCCGTCCTGTTGTTGTTCAGCCATATCTATCGAAAATTGATGCGCTTGTAGCTGCATGGCTTCCTGGCACTGAAGGTCAAGGTGTTGCTGACCTTCTCTATGGTGACTATGGATTCACTGGCAAGCTGGCAAGAACATGGTTCAAGACAGTTGATCAGCTCCCAATGAATGTTGGTGATAAACATTATGATCCTCTATTTCCATTTGGATTTGGTTTGACTACAAACCTTACCAAGTATTGAAACAACCTCATATAACATGTTCAAGATCACTGCTCTTTTTCACTAGAGCATCAAAACTATCAAATTTTTTTACCCTTCTAATGAGCGTCTTGGAAAAACTCCAATTATGAGATTCAACACTAGATTAGAAACGTGTTGTAGACTGGTACCTTGACAATTTTATTAGTATAAATGTAATTTTGTTTGGTTTTGGATCATTTAACAAGAGTAATTCTTGTCGGTGAAAGAACTACTTTTGAAAATTGATGTTAGTTCAATTACTAGTCAGTCTCAGTACTCTAGTGGAGTTAAGAGGAAAAATTCCTCAACACTTTCCCTTGGAGGAATTTGGTGTAGGATGACCCCTTCATGAAAAAAACATCGGAAGATTGAGTGTAGGATCTTGAACTAAGTTGTTGCAATAACCTTTGTAACAACTCTTGTTCCCATGTCCTAACTAGTTTATACTTTATAGGGCAAGAGAAGGGAACTAGGGGTGTGCAAATAAACCGGTGAACCTAAACCATACTAAAAACTGTAGGGTTTTTTTGTTGTACCCCCACACCTTCACTTTATACCCCCACAAAAAAATTTACTCCAAAAATACCCCTATAAAATTGTTAATAACAGATTTACATAAACCATACATAAATCCGTTTTGAAAAAAATTACAAAACGGAAGTTAGTTTAGGTAAATCCGTTTTTACCAAAATTTTGCCAACGGATATATTGAACAATTTATAAATCTGTTTTTGTAATTTTAACAAAATGGAATTACGTTTTTTTATATATATAAATTCGTTTTTGTTACATGCTGCTAACGGATTTACCTAATCATAAGGTAAATTCGTTTTGTTAATTATCAAAACGGATTTATCTAGGTTATAGGTAAATCCGTTTTTATTTATATTTAACGGACACGATTCCACTACCAGATTTGATCAACGGCCCACTTTTGTTCGTCTTGATAACTGTACCCCAACTGATATATTTTTAACGGTGTAGATTGCACCGACAATATCAACGGTGGATAATCATTGACGATTACTATAAATACCCACCACACCCTCATTCTTTTCACACCAACATTTCACTCCAAAATGGAAGTTTGTTCAACTCAGTATTCAAGCGAGAATAGGCTTACCGCTATTCACCATGGCGGTCAAATCACCATGAGAGAAGATGGTGTCTACTTCTCATGTCCAAAGCCTATTTTATGCGGACTCCGCCAATACATCACCTTCGACGGTTTGAAGGATAAAGTGGAGATCAAAGTTCAAGTGATTGGTAATGACCGTGAGGTCACTAGTATCACTTATCGCAAACCGGAGCGCGGGGACGATGGTCGCATTTACTTCTCGCCCATGAGGATCAAGACTGATGACGACGTACGAAGCATGTTGAACATCCATGACGACATTCTCCATAAAAGAGCAAAACTGTTATCAATGGCAATACAAATGATGTCATTGCAAGACCCAACAAGCCGATGGTAGGGACTCTAATTGTTGAGAGGGTGCTGAAGCTGCACCGAGGGGCCAGTCGTCACCGTGGTCAAGACGAAGGAGATGGGGTAATCCATAAGGCCGGGAGTGATGAGGTGATGGCGCTGAATTGACATCTGAATGTGCTGCTTGGAGAATTGTTTCTTGGAAGAGATCAACAATAACCAATACTTGCAGACTCACTTGAGTTGCATGAGGTACTTCACAGGAAGCCTACTCAGTATCTACTCTAAGACCTCGACCGGAAGAGACACTGAAAAACAAAATATTATACGGATAAAAAACAAATTTACGTAATTCCGAACAATATAAAACGGATTTAGGTAAATCCGTTAAGGTGAAAACGGATTTACTTACTTCTGTTGAGTGAAAAACAGAAGTACGTAGGTAGAAACGGATGTAGGTAGATCTGTTTAGAATGAAACGAATTTAGGTAAGTCCGTTTAGAGCGGAAAAAAACAATCTCTTCAACGGATATAAATGACAAATGATAACTATTTTGGGTTTTTGTAAAGTTTTAAGGGTATTTTGGTTATTTCACAGGTTGTGTGGGGGTATAGACTCAATGTGTGGGGGTAAAAAAAAACCCCAAAAATTGTATTAGGGCAAGAGATGGGCCAAGGGAACTGGGTACCACTGTAAAAATCCTGTACCATTCTTGATAAAACTGATCCATCCCATTTTCAGTGAAAAATTAGAATGGTTTTTTGATTAGAGAGTAGAGCTGGCAAAACAGGCTACCCGGCCCGCATCGGGCTAGCCCACATCGGGCTCGGGCTTTTATGAGCCGGGCCTAAAAGCCCAGGTTGAAATTCAGGCTCAACCTTCATGGCCCGAGCCCGACCCTATACGGGCTGCAGGCTTTTTGGGCCAGCCCGTATTATACGCTAATACTGATTAAAAAATTATTTAGAAAACAAAATCATATATTTTTAACGCCACCGACTGCCCACTGTGAGACTTTTTTTAACGCCAATGTGATCAAACATTCAATATCATATTAAATACCAAATATAATAATATTATGGAAGAAAGCATAACATTTCAAATACCCAAATATTATCTCCTCCAAGAAAGGATTCAAATGATCTCAAATTTTAAGCCACAGTAGCAGTAAGATGAATTGATATGTATTTTGGGCCTGTGTAATTGTGTTTTGGGCTTTTGATTCGGCCTACTATTTTGGGCTTTTGGCAATAAGACACATTTTTAAAAAAAAACAGCGGGCCTATGGGCTACCCATGACCCGAATGGGCTAGCCCGACACGGGTTTGGCCTTTTCTGGACTGGGCAAAAAAACCCGGATATAAAAATGGGCTCAGTTTTTGTGGCCAAAGCCATGTGATTTTTCGGGCTAGTTCGGTCCGGCCCAACGGGCTCGGCCCATTTTGCCTGCTCTATTAGAGGGGGAGAGAGAGAGTGAGAGTAAAGCTTTTTTGATTCTTCCCTTACACTTTTTAGGAAGCAATTGAGGAAGACCAAGAGGAGGAAAGGAGGATGTGGCACGAGCAAATAGCTAATAGCAGGGATGAGTATGGTCCTGAACTAAGAGTGGCCAAGATACATCGGGCAGGCCCATCAAGTGGACAGGAAGGTAACCCCAATGCCATCAGAATTGGCCCCACCATGCAGATCTACTCTGAAATTCCTGAGCTAGTCAAATACCCTTGGCTAAAGGGCGTTGAAAGGAAGCACTGGGCGAGAATGATAGAGGTAAGGGAGCAGATGCCAATGATGGAAGAAGCAGGGCAAAGACAGCTAGAGGCTGCTAAAAGAGATCACCTGGAGTGGGTCCATCCTAAGGTTGCAGCAAAGGAGGCACTTCAAAATCCCAAAGTCAATGAACAACCCCCCTCCACCACTATTCCAATGTATTCCTCTAAACCATGCCCTGGACTGGGACCTGACAACATAGAAAAGCTGGGATTGATAAAGGAGGATGTGGGTCTCAAAGAGCCTGTAATAACTAGAGACTATCCTAGCCCAAAAGATGAAAACATAAGATATGGAGGTGCTCCTATCACTAATGATCAAGCAAGAACTGTGAGGAAAAAGATACAAGTGAAGGAATGGAAAACTCCTAAAGGTCCAGATAAAGGAAAAGGGGTTTACTCACCACCCCCTGAGCTTTGAACACCAGAAGGAAAAGGCCCTGACCAGAGCTTCGCCTACTACCAACACAGGCCAGGCAATCCAGCACAAGTTGACTTGGAGAGAGCCCCCAAAATTACTGCTACCATCTCCAGTTCCCTACCATGTGGAGTTCCCATCAGATGAGGAAAGTGGCAGAGAATGCCACAACCTAGAAAGAGAGGAGGAGCAAGCCCTTGCCTTAGTTATGGGGGCTGGCCTGCACATCAAAAGGAAGTTTGTTAGCCCAGAAACATTGAACAAGGAAGATATCAACCAAAAAAAGTGCAAAACAGCACTCAATGAATGCAGTGATCACGTCTCAGGTGCTTTTGGAGAGTTTACAATGGGTAGCTATACCAAGACCTCAAAACATAGCAAGAAGACTGAGGGTGCAGGCAAGCCCCTGCTCCCTCCATCGCAATGAGCTGCATAAGCTGGAACTGTCGTGGTTTGGCGGCTGCCACGACAATTAGGGAGCTAACAGCTCTCATTAGAGAACAGAAGCCTGCCTTACTGTTCCTTATGGAGACTAGGGCTCATAAGGATCGTGTGGAGAGAGTCAAAAGAAGATTTAGGTATCAACATGTGTATTGTGTGGAAGCAGTTGGTACCTCTGGTGGCTTGTGCATGCTATGGAATGATTATTATGAAATCCGAATCTTGGATTCATGCAGCAGCTTCATTCATGTGGTGGCCAAGGAGAGAAGATCTGGAAACTTCCTTGAAGCCTCCTTTGTCTATGGCAACCCCACTTTCTCAGCTAGGAGGAATCTATGGCCTAGATTGACACGGCTTAAACCTCCTGTTGGTAGAGCGTGGGTGTGCTTAGGAGACTTTAATGAAATGTTGTTATCATCAGATAAGGATGGAGTTAGGAGAGTTGAGCCCATCAGGATGAGGTTATTCAAACAGTTTCTAGATGCTACGGGACTGATGGATCTGTCTCTGCAAGGCTGCAAATTCACCTGGATTAGTAATCCCAGGGAAGGCAACATAACTAGGCAAAAAATTGACAGGGTGCTCGCTAACTGTGAATGGAGACATTTGTTTCCTCATGCTCTTGCTATTGCCCTACCCATAGTAAATTCTGACCATGCACCAATCGTCCTAAAACCCAAACCACTCATTAGGAGTGGAAGATCTTTCAAGTATGAAGCAATTTGGGAGGAGCATGAGGTGTGCAGAGAGGTGGTTAAGCAAGGGTGGGAAACTAGCACTATGGGTGATCCTTGGCATAAATGGGAAACAAAGGTAACTCACTGCACAAGACATCTGACGAGGTGGAATGCGAATACATTTACAAATGGAGCTAAAGAAATTAAACTGCTCAAGGTAAGACTCCAGAGCATCCTCAACCTGCCTGGCGACAGTGTTGACTGGACACGTGTTAAGGAGCTAAGAGAAAGGATTGACCAGGTATGGAGGCAAGAGGAAATCTACTGGGGTCAGCGCTCCAGGGTTAAATGGTTAAACTGGGGGGAAAAGAACACAAAGTTCTTTCATGCATCAACCATCCAGAGGAGGGACAGGAACAAACTGTTTAGAATCAAAAATGATGATGGCATATGGCTAGAGGGACAGCAAGAGGTCATGAATGATGATGCCATCATTTTCTGTGGAAATTCTACTGAAGAGGTTTATCAACTGATCAAGATCATTAATGTGTTCACTAGTGCTTCTGGGCAAAAAGTGAATCTAAGCAAGTCAGGCATTATCTGTGGTGCTAAGGTGTCTGGGGCTACTAAGCTCAGTGTGGCTTCTAGCACTAGCATTCCCATATGGACCGATCCAGGCAAATACCTTGGGATTCCAGCCAGTGTTTTAAAAACCGGACCGGCTCGGCCGGTCGGACCGGGAACCGGGGGGGTAACCGAGTTGGTTCACGTTTTGGATCGGAAATGGTGTGACTCGGTGCGACTCGTTGTAAACCGGCCGGGTTTAGAGAAACTCGGTGACTCGGTGGGTTTAGAGAAAACCGGCCGGTTTATGCTTGAAATGAATTCTTTTTAATAAAAATGAATTGGCTGGAAAACAGGCTCCATAGGATTCGAACCTTGCACATAGAGGTGAGATTAAAGCTACTTTGCCACTAAGCTAGCGAATTGTTTTGATGTAACTTTGCAATGTGATATATTTATTTATATCTAATAGCAAAAGAAAACATATATTGTGTTTCATATATTATATTATATGTAACTCATATATATTATATTATATGTAACTGATTATAATAAATATAATAACTTGTTTAGCAAAAATAAACACCATATTTGTTGAGTACATAATATTAATTTGTGTGATCTAAAATAGATTATTATTATGTATGAAAAAATTTAAAAATATTAATAAATTAAGATATTAATTTTTATATTTTAGTAGATATAAAATAAACATAGTTATTAATTTTACAGGAACGAAATTTATATTATATACTATATAGGTATTGAAAATTCGGAAAATAGAGACCGGGTCCGAGTCATCCGGTTCCGGTTTTGGTCATGCGGTTCAACTGTCGACCCTTCGGTCCGACCCTTGACCCAGTGACCCGGTACCTTCACCGAGTCGGTCACCGGTTCGAGTTTTAAAACATTGATTCCAGCAGAATGGGGTGGCTCCAAAATAGTGGGTCTGAACTGGTTAAAAGAGAAGACACTAGCCAAGCTAGAGGGTTGGAAAGGTAATTTACTTAACAGTGCAGGCAAGGAGGTGCTCATTAAGTCGGTTATTCAGGCAATACCAAGCTATGTTATGTCAATCTTGTCCCTTCCAAAAACCTTTTGTAAGTCCCTGACTGCAGAGGTAGCAAGGTTCTGGTGGAGATCCTATGGCTCTAACAGGGGTATTCACTGGAGTAAGTTTGAGTCATTGTGCAGCCCAAAGTCTATGGGTGGCCTAGGTTTCAAGGAGTTTGGGAAACTTAATGTATCATTACTTGCCAAACAAGCTTGGAGGCTCATTCACGACCCTAACAGCTACTGGGCTTCAACTCTGAAAGGACTTTACTACCCCAACACAGACTTCTGGCACGCTAGTAACAAAAGAGGTGGCTCTTGGGTATGGAGGAGCTTGTTAATGGGAAGAGATCATCTTGCCTCTCAATGCATTTGGACAGTAGGTAGTGGCACAAACATAAAAATCAGTGAAGACATTTGGCTGAGTAGTGGAGATAGGGCAGTACTGAAACCTGAGGCTAATATTACTATGGTGGCTGATCTAAAGGGCCCTGATGGTCAGTGGGATACTTGCAAACTGGCTGCAAACCTAACTCCCTCTAGTGCTATTGCTGCAGTGAGAACTCCTACTTCTAGCTTTAATGACAAAGACTCTCTTAGCTGGCCACTTGCTAAGGATGGCTGCTATTCTGTAAAAACAGGTTATGCAGGGATGACTAAGCAGGAAACAAAAGATCACGCCAAACCTTCATCATCTGGTTCTACCCCTAGTGAGTTATGGAAGGCTATATGGAACTCCCAGGTGCCATCTAAAGTGAAGCACTTTGTATGGAAGGTGTGCCACGGATACCTACCTACCAAGGAGAATCTTTACAGGAAGAAAATCTCAACTAGTCCCATGTGCCCTATATGCCAGACTCAACCTGAAACAATTGAACACCTACTCTTGCTGTGTCCATGGACAAAACCAGTGTGGTTTATAAGTCTGGGATATATGCCTCATCCGTTGGGCATTGGGCTTACAAATATTACTAACTGGATCTTAGAGGTTATAAACACCATGTCTGATTCAATCACTAACATCACAGCCTGGATTTTCTACACCTGCTGGAAATTATGGAAGGGAAGGAATGACTATTGTCACAGTGGAGTTCAACCAAACCCTATGAAGACAATACAGATGATAAGAATTCTCTGTGCAGAGTTTATAACAGCTAATTCTAAGAGGGCAGAACAAACAATGCAGAGCCAGCAAATCCTGGATAATACCAATCGTGATTGGAAGTTATGGAGACCTCCCCCAACTAATCAAATTAAATTTAATGCTGATGCTACGTATAATGTAGTCACAGGCAAAGGGTATGCAGGAATTATTGCAAGGAATGAAGAAGGGCACCTGATTACAGCAGTAACAAAGAGAATCTTTGCAACTTCCCCACTAATGGCTGAAGCGGTCGCGTTGCGAGAGGCAATTTTCCACGTGAGAGCCCTCAACATCAACTGTGCTATTTTTGAATCCGACAATCAGACTCTCATCGAAGTGTGCAGAGGAAACAAACAAAGAAGGGAGTTAGAGGCTATAATTGCTGACATTAAGGTTCTAAAGAACCAGTTTGTGCACATAGGGTTTACCTGGACCAAAAGGGAGGGGAACGCTGTGGCTCATACGATTGCAGATCTGGCTACCAGAGGAAGACTAGAAGGTGCCTGGCAAACAAATCCCCCTGATGAGCTTAGGTTGGCGCTGGTCAACGACATGCAAGTCCTGTGGTTGTCCTGAGTCTTCTCTGAGTCTCAACCTAAACAAGTTTGGGATCTACATGATGGAGGTAGAACTCCTGCTTGGTGATTCAGATCGTGCAAAGCTCAAACAGATCTTCTCTTACGGTGGTCCTGCTTTGTCATCGGTGCTTCATCCTTTTCCTGCTAAGCTGGTAGGTGAGTTTTCAATGGCAGCACTAATTTCAGATCTTCCAGTTTGGGCGATAATTATGATGGTAGCTGTGAATAATTGAAGGGTGAGAGGGTAGCTGCGGTGCAAGATTTTGCCAAATTAGGGTATGGGACAACGATGGTGATAGAAGAGAATCTCGTTACTTTTATCCATTTTCAGCATGGTCTCTTGTGTAGCTGGATCGTGTGGTGATAGTGGGCTAGCCCAACATTTTCTCTTCTTGCACCCCTATTTTGTTGTATCTCCACCCTGATGTATCTAGTCTCAAGTCTTTATCTATCCTTTCATTTGAACTAGTAGGTTCAATGATGTCTACAGTGCTCACAAATTGTGTGATGCCTTGACAGTGTTACTTTGATTGTAGTGGTTTGGGCTTAGCCCATGTGCAATGAAATCACTCTTTCTTGACAAAAAAAAACCTTGAAATTGAGAACCTAGTGTAAAGCTTTAGGAAGTGTGCCCTTTAGTCCGAGGATTTTAACATCATTTCACCAATTTTACAGTAATAATTCAATCTCTTCATACTTTTTCTCAGTTTTAATAAGTCTTTTATCCTTAACTTCAAATGGGTATCTGTTTCTGTTTTCACAAAATATTTTCAACAATGACCTTAATTACGCCAGATTCATTCCTAGCATATCAAATGAAAAAAAGAGAGAAGAAAAAAATGTGTTACAATTCTTTCAAATTAGTTGACAATAAAAATAGAACTATATAGATAATTCAAATTCGATCTAATGTCGACATGGTGGCAGAGTAATCCCTTTATTCAAAAGAAAATTATTAAAGTTGTTTTATACTAAATCCGTTATTTTGTTTGACTCTCTAAACTACTCTCTAAATAATTTGATTGGGATATTTTGAGAGATTTAGTTTTGGCTTAAATATATGTTTAGCCCATTGTCAAAAAAAATGTTTAGCCCCTGCAAATATGTGTTTGATTCAATTTAGCCACTGTAAAAATAAAACTTTATTTTTAGCGCTTGCAAATATACGTTTGATCTAGTTTAGTCCCTATAAAAATAAAAATTTGCTTTTCGTCCTGGTAAATATACATTTTATCAAATTTGGTCCCTATAATATCTAAAATATTTGATTTTAATCTCTGCAATATGAGTGGAAAAATGACTAAATAAAATATTGTACATATTACAGGGACCAAACTGAATAAAACGGGGTTGTAAAAAAACTGAATAAAACATATATTTGCAGAGAATAAAAACAAAAATTTATTTTTATAGGGACTAAATTGGATAAAACATAACAGGGATGAAAAACAAAGTTTTATTTTTAAAGAGACTAAACTAGATCAAACATATATTTGCAGAGGCTAAACATATATTTAAGCCAAAATTAAATCTCTTAGAATATCTCGACCAAACTATTTAGAGAGTAGTTTAGAGTCGAGCAAAATAACGACTTTAGTATAGAACAACTTTAATAATTTTCTTTGGAAATCACTGCCCATAAGAGAATAAAGACATTAATAAACACTATACACTATCAAATAGACACACCTGAGTTTGAACCGGAGAGTCACTATCTTCATGTCATTGAAATTGTCAATACAAACCAACATTAAGAAATAGGAATAAATCCAAGTCTTTGTAATGATATTCATAAGTATTAACTTACTTTTGTCAAAAATATGATAGTTGAACTGAGGTGCTCGACCTTGGTACGAGAAAGAGAAGTCGAGTCCTAAGTCCGAATGTATGAATTGATTGGGTGAGCAATGTCTGGTCGTGCTCAGAGTCCTGCCCAGGTGGTGGTACCTGCAATGACACTCTGACGCCCAAGTCGATGGAATAAGAGTGCGAGCAGAGTAACAATATGGGTCAAAATTACTTATATAACCTTCTTAGTGGGAACAATGCCTCTTTATATAGAGTTAGAGGGACAGCGCTGGCCATTGGATCATCGTGGTCGATCTCGACCGTTGATCATGCGAGATGCAGCGAGGGTTGATCTGAGCCGTTGATCTTAGTGGATTCGGGTCATGATTCCTCCATCTTGATAATAGGTCGGTCTTTGACCTGCCCCGGATCGGTTTGGGCTGAAGGTCCAGTCCAGAACAGTTGCCCCCCAAGCCGAAGTCGTCCGCGGGACGAGTTCAGGCTTGAGAACGTTTGCCCCCCAGTGGGGTGGCCTAGCCGTTGCGCGGTCACCGGCGCCCAGTGGAGCGGCCTTTAACGGGTAGCTTAGTTCGTCCAAGCATGCTCGACCTACTGGGTGGTCTACTGAGTCGCGGCTCAGGCTCACCTCGCCCCATAGGCTCACGCGGGACTCAATCGTAGCCCGCTCTCTGTGCATGGATCGCCCTGGGTGGTCTACTGAGTCGCGGCTCAGGCTCACCTCGCCCCATAAGCTCACGTGGGGCTCAATCGTAGCCCGCTCTCTGTGCATGGATCGATCACCCTGGGTGGTCTACTGAGTCGCGGCTCAGGCTCACCTCCCCCCATAGGCTCACGCGGGGCTCAATCGTAGCCCGCTCTCTGTGCATGGATCGCCCTGGGTGGTCTACTGAGTCGCGGTTCAGGCTCACCTCACCTCATAGGCTCACATGGGGCTCAATCGTATCCCGGGCTCAATCGTAGCCCGTCCTCTGGAGCCGTTTTCCAGATCTCATTCCAAGGGGTTTTAAGAACAGGGAAATAAACTTTATCTCAAAGTAATGAAAAATGCCTTGTCTTATTACTGACGGACGGGCGGTGCTCGTTAAAAAACCCTGTGGGAAAAAGAGTCTCCCGCCCGATTATTACAATTTTATTCTTTTTCACGACGTTCGCCCCTCTTGGGGCTGTCTCTCAGTAGTTCCCCTTGCGACTGCTCGTGTGGCCATCGTCCTCTCTTTATAGTTCATGAATCTCTGAGATCAGCGCAAGAAAGTTTCTAAATCGGGCGGTTCGTTCACGCCCCCTTCAATTTCAAACAAAGTACCGATACGCAGTCCGTCTCGGAGGAACCACAGTCTCATGTCGTCTTCCAGTCCTCTTACGGCACCCGCCTCTTTGTTAAACCGTTCTACATAATCATGGAGTGTTTCCCCCGACTCATGTCTGATTGTTTTCAGGATTGCGTGCGATTTGGGTTTCACCATTGAAGCTGTAAAACGGGCTGAAAAACCCTGGCGAGCTGTTCCCAGGTGGAGATGGTGTTCGGCCTTAGTTCTGTGAACCATTCCAAGGTCGGCCCCTCCAGAGTTAGGGGAAATATCTTGCACCTGACCGACCCGTATGCTCCCCGGTATTGCATCGTCAAATCAAAGTATATCAGGTGGGCACCGGGGTCTTTCATGTCGTTGTACATTCTTAAGTCCGACGGGGGTTTTTCCATGGCACGAGGGATGGGATACTCGTCAATGTCTTGGGTAAAGGGTCCCATCCTCACACCAATCCTTTCTCTGCGAGGTGGTCGGTCCTCGAAGCGTCGGCCTCGATGACCACGTCGCCCTGGAGAGCCTTGGTAGCGATTCCGTCGTTCTGGCGACCGATTCTCGTAATGAGGGCGGGCATATTGATCACCTGATCTGATTCTTGATCGGGCGGGTGACCCAGACGAGTTGTATGAAGATTCTTGGTAAGAGGGCTCTTCTGGCCAATAAGTTGGATCGGTCGAGGAGGGTGGTGTTCTATGTGGCGTCAGATCCCCTCCTTGATTCCTTCGTCGAGGTGGGGACCGGTGGACGAGATGCCTTCTAGGAGGTGATCTATCTCGCCTAGATGGATTCCTCCTTTCGACCAGAGATTGATTGTCTTGCCGGCATTGTTCGGGTGCGATGTACTCCCGCCCCGAAGTCACTTGAGCTAACATTTCCAGAATCTGCTGTACGGCGTTGGCTGGTAGTACGATGTTTGCTTAGGTAGCCGGTCCAGAGGGTGTGCCTTGAACAAAGTTATCAACTGTAACCGGGACCCCCTCCGGGGTTGGTTGTGGTTGGTCAGGGATACCAAACACGCTCTGCAAGAGCGGGTTCCTCTGGCGGGGTGGTCTACCTCGCGGAGCCATAGGAACAGAGGTGGGATAACGCCTGGAGTGGTCCCCCTACCTGGCGCGCCAATGAACTGAGGTGCTCGACCTTGGTTCGGGCAAGAGAAGTCGAGTCTTAAGTCTGAATGTATGAATTGATTGGGTGAGCGATGTCTGGTCGTGCGCAGAGTCCTGCCCGGGTGGTGGTGCCTGCAATGACACTCCGACGCCCAAGTCAGTGGAATAAGAGTGCGAGCAGAGTAACAATATGGGTCAAAATTACTTAACCTTCTTAGTGGGAACAATGCCTCTTTATATAGAGTTAGAGGGACAGCGATGGCCATTGGATCATCATGGTCGATCTCGACCGTTGATCATGCGAGATGCAGCGAGGGTTGATCTGAGTCGTTGATCTTAGTGGATTCGGGTCATGATTCCTCCATCTTGATAATGGGCCGGTTTTTGGCCTGCCCCGGATCGGTTTGGGCTGAAGGTCTAGTCCAGAACAATAGTGAACCCCTTAGTTTAGTAGAGCATGACATAGTCTAATCCTCTATTATACAAATGGAGCTTACATTTTTTTTTTCGATAAGCAATGTTTCATTGATTAGAGCATTAGGGATGCTCAAACCCATAAATACAGGGTGAATTCAAAAGTTGTTGATACAGTTAAGTGCGTTGTTCCACCACAGCGGCGGTGACAAACTAGAATTTCTACCCACCCCGAATACAAACCAACACTAAGATAAATACTTTATATGAGCTACAATCGATTCAATCTTGACAGCTTCCTGTCTAAAGCACACGCCATTTCGCGCTAACCAGAGGCACCAACAAGTCGACAACCAGAATAAGTGTTTTACCTTCTTTGCTTTTTGCCGGTGCAAAATTCGCCAAACAACAGGAAGTGTTGGGGAATATCATGAGAGATCAGTAACTGGATGTCTAGCCATCGACTTACCTCACTCCAAACCCTCTAAGAGATGTTGCACTCCAAGAATAAGTGTAGCGCCTCCTCCCTATAAGTATTACAGAAAGCGCACATAGACCCCTCCTCCGAGAATCTATCATTACCCACATTCCGAAGATCACGCCACCACAAAGAATCTTTCCTTCTATCCGATGATGTTAAACTTTTGAATAGAATAGAGCTCAAATCACCATACCTAAAAGAAAGAATACCTCGCCAAGAAGCCTCATAATCCATCAAAAAACGCCCCTTCCATTTAGCCAAAAGAGATGTATTGAACAACTCAATATTTTTAACACCTAGGCCACCTTCCTCCTTAGACTTACACACCTTCTCCCAGGCCACCAAATACGTTCCTCGGACATCTTCTATAATACCCCACAAAAAGTCTCATTGTATCTTAATCAATCTCTTCAACACCATCTTTGGCGCCTTATAAAACGATAGATAGTAAAGAGAAATATTATTTAAGATAGAGTTGATGAGAGTTACCCAACCACCCATCGAGAGATAGCGCCCTTGCCACAAAGATAATCTCTTACAAAGTTTATCAATCACCGGTTTCCAAGTTGAGCAACGTCTTGGGTTTGCACCCACGGGGATGCCCAAGAACTTGAAGGGAATAGATTCCGTATGACAATGAAGAAAAGCAGAAGCTGAATTTAAGAAATCCTCCGAGACATTAATCCCTATAAGTTTGATTTTGTGAAAATTGACCTTTAACCCCGATGCAAGCTCAAAGCTTCTAAGAATCAATTTGATGCTCTAAAGGTTTCCCAAGTTAGCTTTCCCCAACATAATAGTATCATCGGCAAATTGCAACATAGAAAAATGGAGATTATCATGAACCTTATAATCAACAAAAGAGCCTACATCCACTGCCTTAGCCATCATAGCCGACAAACCCTCGACAACGATCAAGAAAAGGAAAGGCGAAAGAGGGTTGCCTTGCCTAAGGCTTTTTCTAACTTAAAAATTCTTAGTAGGATTACCATTGACCAACACCGACATAGAGCTAGAAAAAATACAAGCCTTCATCCATCTAATCTACTCCGAACTAAAACTCATCCTCTCCATCGTGAATACCAAGAACTTCCAAGAAATGAAGTCATAGGCCTTTTCAAAATCAACCTTGAAAAGCAAACAATCTTCCTTGTTTCACTTTGCCATGTCAACGATTTCATTCACCATCAAACACCATCTAAAATGTTTAGACCTCCCAAAAAAGTTGATTGACATTTAGATATAACACTGGGGAGTGCCTTCTTCAATCTGCTAGCTAACACATTTGCCAAGATTTTGTACATGCTCCCAATCAAACAGATAGGCCTAAATTCCCCCAAACTTTGGGGGTTGTCTTTCTTGGGGATTAAAGCAATAAAAGAAGCTGAAAAAGCCTTCGGGAGGGATGCCTTCACGTGAAATTCGTTAAAGAAAGCCACTATATCCTCACGCAATAAGCCCCAACTATCTTTTATGAAATTCAAATGGAGCCTACTTAAAAGACAACAATTGACACTTGACAAACACTCAAAGCATTCACAAAAATGCTTATTTTTTTAATACTTTTTTGGCTTAAATATCATTTTGGTCCCTGCAAATCAAATACAGAGAATACCTATTTGGTCCCTACAAAAAATCTTTTTTTTTTTTAAATTAGCATTTGCAAAATTTAAAAATATTTATTTTATTCCCACACTTTTCTACAATTTTTTCAAATTTTAAATTTTTAAAAATTGGCAATCCATTTGGTCCAAAAAAAATTGGCAATCCATTCCTTTAAATACCTTTTTGATGAGAGGGAGAGAGAGAGAAATAAAAAAAGGGTTTTTTTTAAACCCCCGCGCACCCTGTGAAAAGACGCTTATACCCTTGACCAGTTTACAAAATTACAATTACCTTATCATTTTTCACTTACATCTGTTTTACAGAGAGAGAGAGTCTGTCATTTTCGCGTAAAACGGATCTACATACATCCGTTTTCCTTCCAACGGATCTACCTACATCCGTTTTCCAGCAAACGGAACTACATACTTCCGTTTTTGACGAAACGAAATTACATACATCCGTTTGAAGACAACGGAAGTAAGAACTTCCGTTTACATCCGTTTCTTCTCAATAGATGTACATACATCCATTTTTTAACTATGTTTGTTTTTTAATTTTTTTTCGCAGCGCCTTTTCAAAGGGTCGGTGGCCGGATCCCCTGTGATTCACCGGGGTCGATTTTGCGAGGCGGTGGTGACCCGGTAGATACTCCTAGTCCTAGTACACGCACACGCATCAGAAATGCGGGACATGCGTCTCATCGGCGTAGGCGCGCCCAGGGGCAGGCTATGGAGGATGTTGAGGAGCAGCAGATGCAGGAGCAGTATCAGATGGATGAGGAGCCTGAGTACCATCATTATCAGCAGCAGTACCAGGCTGATGACCACCACTAGTATGAGGCACATGAGGAGCAGGAGCATGCTGACATAGGACCTATGGATGGTTCTCTCCTCACTGGATTTGATGCTCATGCAGTGTCTAAGATACTCGGAAACCAGGTAAATATAATTTAATATATTTATTTACATATATATATAGTGTTGTTATATAAATTTATAGATTAATAGTATAAGTAAATTTATTTATTTTTAATTCAGACATTTGTGCGTAACTTGAAGTATCTGCACATGGCAACAAAATCGGTCAGAGGTTGGTCCCTTATTCACAAAATCAGGGGTTTTGGGAGTATATTCAGCAGTCAGGATTAGTCCCCCATCGTCAGTTCAGCTTACATGACTGTGGATCATGAGCTGCTATCTGCTTTTGTGGAGATATGGCACCCAGAGACATCGTCATTTCACCTACCATTTGGTGAAATGAGGATCACTTTGGATGATGTGTTATGTCTGCTACATCTACCATTGGGCTGGTAGATATTTCCGGTCTCCTGCTCAGTCAGTTACCATTGATGATGCCATCCAGCCGGCTGTGAGGTTGCTTGGGGTTACTCTTGCTGAGGCGACAGAGGAGTGCATCGCCAGTAGGGGGCCATATTTCCGGTTTGACCGGCTGCTGGAGATAGTTAGCCGTCATATAGGCAAGGACCAGACTTGTGCTGTCAAGGGCATTCATCTTGCTTATTTTGGGGATGCAGCATTTTTTGTAGCAAGACTGGCACCAGAGTTGAGGCAAAGTGGTTGCTCTTACTGGAGGACATCACCGCAGCTGGCGGATGGGCATGGGGACCAGCAGATTTAGCTTTCTTGTACGACCAGCTGAGCTTTTCATGCCTAGAGGGTACCACTCAGTTAGAGGGGGTATGCCACACTGTTCATGGTAAGTTAATTTTTTTTTATTTTAACGAGTTTGTTTGATTTAATGTTAAATACTTTATTTTTAACGATATTGTTTATTTGTGCATTTCAGTCATGGATCTTTGAGTACTTTACTCAGATAGTTGTTCGGGGGGAGACTGGGACCACATCCGGGCCTAGGTGTGGGTTTTGGAAGAGGAGGAAGACGGATGCGGTCAAGCTGGATGAGTATAGGAGGAGGATTGATGCTTTGACTCTTAAGGATGTCATTTGGAGACCATTTGAGGGCCACCGGCACGAGAGACCCTTTGATCAGATGTCATTATATAGAGGTTTCTTGATTTGGGAGGACATCACTGTTCCCTACATGCCAGATAGGTGCCTCTCCGGCAATTTGGATACATTCAGGTGATCCTTGGTGATCCGCTTCGCGGTCGGCCACCGTATACTGAGATCACGATGCATATCACCAGGTGGAGGGACAGTGTTCAGGAGGTTTTGAGCACTACTGCTCCTGCTACAGATCTGGGTGAGCTTCATCAGCAGTACTTGCCATGGTACGTTAGGGTATCAGTTCCTCGTCTCCGTCCAGCACCCGCAGCACCAGCAGTAGCACCAGGTGTGAGGGGACCTGAGGAGAAACTGATGATTGTGAGCGAGCAGCTGCGGTCGGCACTTGCGTTCGGAGACATTCATCCTCAGTCTCGGACGTACAGATGGTTCGCGAGGTTGCTTGATTTGGTAGAGGGACGTGATTGATTTTTTTCGTTGTTGTAGTGTACGGTATTTTTACTACTTGGATTGTACTGTTTTAGACTAGTTTATTATATTAGACTATTAGACTATTTAAAATAAAATTTTATTTTCATTGATGCAAACATACAAACTAACATAAAAAATAAAACACAAACAACAACAAAAACATAAACAACAACAACAACAACAAATGCAGCTTTAAACTACTGGATAAAAATGGCGTAAAATGCCATGGACGCTCCGTTGATGCTTCACGCAGTGGCGGACTTTGAGAATATTCATAGGGAGGGCCAAGATAATCAAGTAATATGATATATGAATTTTATATAGCAAACATATATTATATTTCTTATAACTTAAAAAAGTGAATCTTTTAGCACGTTGGTAATTACGTTGATTTGCGATTAATTGGAAACTAGTTCGACCCTCATTGATGCTACTTTTAATTAACCTTTCTACATTTTATTTGTCCATTATTTGATCAACTGAATTCTAAAATAAGACCAAAAGAACAAAACCATCGAGAGAGAGAATCGAACTATCGAACTATTGAGCTCTCGCCGAAGTGAACAACACTCTACCGCTGGACATATTAATTATGAATATGTTCGCTAACTATTTATATATTTAGATAGTTAGTAGTTAATTTTAGAAAACTAGGGGTGGTTTAGTAATTTCACTTGTATTTTTTGGGGTGGGCCGTGGCCCTGCCCAGCCCATATAAAGATCCGCCACTGCGCACAATTCAAGTCATCATCATCACCCAAACCTTCCCAACAAAAGACACCAAAATTATTATTATTATTATTATTATTGTTGTTGGTTAAGCAATATTTTTATGTTGTCTATCTTATTTTGTTTTGTTCTATGTCCCTAATTGTTCTCAACGTGCAATGCGTGAACTCTGATTATATGATCTTGTCTTACAACAGTTGTGTCCTTTGTAAGATTTTGTTGTGATATTTTTGTGAAACTAGAAGAGTTGTTGTGAGTTTTACATAAATTAATTTATGATTATTTCAATTTGTGCTTGTGGTGCTAACCAATTTCAAGTTGGTTAAGATTCTGAGTAATGGAACAATGGTTTTGTTATAGGAAGCTATCCATACCGTTAGTTGCGCACCCTGATATATTTGGTTATTATTAAAAGTAGATGTTCCTCTAAGATCTCATATATTATAGCCTTTCCTAAGTAGTTATGATGTTAAAGCCTTAGTTTTTACCTTAGGAGTGAACCTTGGAAAGCACCATAAGAGTAGATGATAAAGGGAAGACATGTGTGATGTTTGTAGTTACGAGGTAGACAGTGGCGGATCTTCAAAAAAAATCTAGGGAGGGCCGTAAAAAAAACTATTATAATATGAAATTAAATACGCAGTTCATATTAAGCACAAAGTTGATCGACTTGATTTGGTGGATATGTCCAAATTGGAGAACGCTTTCCAGGAACAAGCAATAAATTAAATTATAATAAATTGTTCACAATCCAACAATAATCAAAAATCAAATTAAATTATGAAAAGAAACAAGCAACAAACAAAATCAAATTAAATTGTGTATCAAGCTATAACATCAGCAAGCAGCCAAGCAATAACATCAAGCAATAAATTGTGTATCAAACAATAATCAAGCAATCCAAAATCAGCAACAAAACCAGCAACAACAAACCAAAATCAGCAAGAACAGGAAGCCAAAACAGCAATAATCAATTGTCGACGGTAGCGTGAACAGGAAACCAAAATCAGTAAGTAATAAATCAGCAAGAGCAGGAAACCAAAATCAGCAATAATCAGCAAGAACAGGAAACCAAAATCAGTAAGTAATAAATCACTATCTTTACTTGTTAATGGAAGAAACACGTCGACGTCGACGTCGACGAACGGAACGAACGGCAACAACGCAGACGCAGGGGAAGTAGATGGAACCGAGAGAGATGGAACCGAGAGAGAAAGAGGAAGCAGATGAGAGCAGCTAGCGTGAAAATGGAGGATGCGTGGTGAGGCGCGAGCGGTAGGCGGTAGACGTGGAGTGGAACTGTGGAACCGTAGAACTTGTTGGAAGTGGAAGATGTCGATGAAACGTGAGCGGGAGAGAAACTGAAAGAGTATTGTTGTAATTTTAATTTTTCATTAAGGGTATTCTTGTAATTTCCAGCATATGAAATTTTTTTTTTCCTGGGGCGGGCCATGGCCCTGCCCAGCCCATGAGAAGAACCGCCCCTGGCTTCACGTACAGCTCCAACGACCTACGCTTCTGAAGCATGTCATGGATGTTCAACATGCTTTGTACATCGTCATCCGTCCTAATCCTCATGGGCGAGAAGTAAATGCGGTCATCGTCTCTGCGCTCCGGTTTGCGATAAGTGATACTAGTGACCTCACGGTCATCACCAACCACTTGAACTTTGAGCTCCACGTTATCCTTCAAACCGGCGTAGCTGATGCTTTCTCGGACCCTGCATAAAATAGGGTTTGGACATGAGAAGTAGACACCTTCTTTTGTCATGGTGATTTGGCTGCCATGGTGAATAGCGGTAAGCCTGTTCTCACTTGAATACTGAGTTGAACAAATTTCCATTTTGGAGTGAAATGTTGGTGTGAAAAGAATGAGGGTGAGTGTGGATATTTATAGGAATCGTCACTGATTATCCATCGTTGATATTGTCGGTGCGATCTAGACCGTTAAAAATATATCCATTGGGGCACAATTATCAAGACGAAAGTGGGTCGTTGATCAAATCTGGCAGTGGAATCGTGTCCGTTAAAATAAAATAAAAATGGATTTACCTATAAGGGACATACATCTGTTTCGTAATTTATGAAACGGATGTACCTTACTGCTAGCTACTTCCGTTAGCAAAAATTGTAGTAACGGATGTATGTTGACAAAACTTACTTTCGTTATGATATTTTTGTAAAACGGAAGTAGAATTTCTTATGTAAATCCGTTAGCCAATTTTTAAGTTAAACGGAGTTATGTCTATTTCAGTAAATCCGTTTTAGAGGAAAATTCCCGCCTAAAGTTAAACAATCCCTACCAATAGACCACCCACTTCGTCTTCCTCTACATTTTAGTTCTATGATTTCCCTCTACAATTTGTTTCAACTTTCTCACCACTACTCGGTCTTCCAACACCTACCATGGGCACCATTGTTGCCTTTTCTTCCTTCATCCTCTCAGAGGTATGCTTGTGGAACCCTAACCACCCATTCCTCAAAGATTAACATCTTCGTGAAACCCCAACAGTTCCTCCTCCGCCTCCAGTTTTATGGTTATTTCTTTCTCAATGTTAATTTTTTGTGTTATTGTAGTAAGCTTCACGCACAGAAGGAGGATTTTCATTGTTGCAGCTTCTTTTCTTATGTTAACATATCAATGAATTTAAGGAAAAAATGGAAAAAGAAGAGGCAATCTTTATCAAGAATAATAATGTACATTCACCTAATCTTAATTTGCTTCCCAATATATCTCATACTCATGTATATACTAATACAAATTATACACTAGTACTTCTCTTTTGTTTTTGCTCTCTAAGATGAGTTTCTATCTATTTTGTCATTTCCTAGCATATTTCTTTCGGATTCGAGGGCTCGGCCACTTTACAGCATATTCGTTAAAAGAGAAATGCTCATTAATTTATTACAAAGACAATGTTGAACGAAGAACGAAATACTTTGGTGCTTTTCACGTGCTTTTTTCCTTGCTTCTTATGTGTGGATTTGAACGAAATACCTCTTTTATGTGTGGATTTGAAACATCATGCCAATCACGTGCTTTTTTCCTTGCTTCTTATGTTTTTGGTTTTTCATGTTCTCCGTTGATCATGCTGTGAATCTCCATAAATTTTTGCAAGGTCAGATTTTACTATTTTCAACTAATGAAGGATTCCACCAAATTAATCTTATGAAGGCTAGGCATTTCTTTAATCATGTCTCTTTGAAGATATATTCTCATGACTTCCCTCCTTTCACATTTTCTCCTTGATTTTTTGTTTAGAATTTCAGTTTTTTCTTCATTCTTTTTAAAGCTTTATTCAGATTCTGTGCTCAAGTAGAAACAGATAGTCATCAATATAGACTCTGGGATGTTTAATAGGAGCACTTGAAGCTTGATTGGACTGGCTCTTGGAAGTGGAAGTTTGAATGTTGTGAGGTAATATTGTCATACTTGAATGTGAATCCCATTTCCTAAGTTATTCCTAATATGCTCAATATAAGATTGTCCTTTAATATCTTGAAATTGAAACATATTATCTATACAAGTGCAAATATTAATATATTCTCAAAATATCCTTTACCTTTGTTCTGCTCTGAAAATTCTTTTTGGTTTCTGCCGGCGACTGGGAAGCTTTATGGAGATGCTATTTCGTGGCCGCTATGTGCTTCTTTTGATGTCATCGTTTTCAATCTATTGTGGGTTAATCTACAATAAATTCTTCTCTGTTCATTTTCACATATTTGGTGTGTTCTTATGTTTATATATCCCAAGTATGTTTATTCTTATTTTTTATATCCAAGTATTTTACATTCTAATTAATTGTCATTCAGATTTTGTTCAACACTATGAAAATGAGATCTTTTGCTATTTTGTGAAATCTTTTTGATTGTTTGTCAGACTTTTCACAAAGTAGTTCATCTTCTAAGTTTAACAGATAGTATTTTTTAATGATTTTTATATCTGCATCTTAGAATGGATCTATTATACACCTTTGTTATAATTGATCTATTATAGACACCTTTGATGTTTTGTTTAGCTTTAGCAAATTGGTCTTTAACAATTGATACACAACAATGACATATGTCAAATGCAATTAAGTGATTTAATGTTGCTTATAAAAAAAACTGATTTAATGTTAAATATTGATGTCAATTGGTCTTTAAGTGAGGCTTTTCTCTCTCTATTTAGCAACGAAAAAAAATAAGATAAATATAGATTCGTTTTACAATTCAAAGGTATTCCCTAGAAAAAGTAAGTTACTTAAAACATCTGAAATTATAGATGTATGATCACTTAATTTTGAAAATTTAATAATCGATACTACTTGATTTAGAATCTGTTCTTTTAATACAAGTACTAATAACTAATAATAAAAACATTAGTTGGATGGAATGGAAGTGGGTGGCATGGACCCCACACTGATTGTAGGACCAGTGAGGATTTTCTCTCTATATTTAGCAATCAAAGCCTGTCCAGTAAATTCTGGATTTATTTCGGATTTTCTCTCTATATTTAGCAATCAAATAATAGGTAATTTTGGTGACTTTAGGCTTATTTTAGAGGGAAGAAGATGAGAGAGAAAATTAGATAAGATAAAAGAAAAAATAATTGGTTAGAAAGATAGACACAAATAGCTAAAAGTACGGTTTGTCTTTCCCGCCCTAAACCCGTCAATCCCTCCCCATTATTTATGTGTCTCTTCTCTTCTCTTCTTCATTTAACCATTTCTAAGGTACTTGGCTTTCTTTCTTCCTTCCTTCTTTTTCTTCTCTTTTCTGAGCTTATTGGATGCATGTTTATTTATCCCATGCTTACTTCATTCTTGTCATCTCTCACACGTTAAGTGTCCGTTTGGTTGAAACGAGAGAGAAAGGGAAGAGAGAATGACTTTGTATTGTTTGGTTGAAGCGAGAGAGATAGGGAGAGAGAAAGAGAAAAGAGAGAATGACTTACATTTGCACTAAGAGTGTATTTGTTTGAGGTGAAAGAGGGAAGAGAGCGTAAGAGAAGAGAGAATGAGAGAAGAGAGCTAACCAAACAATAGAAAGAGAGAAGAGAGAAAAGATTCTCTCTTCCCTCTTTCTCTTCAACCAAACGAACCCTAAATGTATTTCCGTTACTGTCTTTAATGCACTCTTTGATCTATCTCTATGAAATGGGTTTTTGATGTTGTTTTTTCAGTTATGTGTAATCCTGATTGTTTTCTATATCTGCAGGTTGCTCATACATTGAGGCTTTGAAATGGGGAAATATTCAATCCCTATTGTTGGTGTTCTCCTGCTATGCTTTCTTGTTTCATTTTCACAAGCTGAATATGTTAAATATAAAGACCCTAAAGTTCCTTTGAATAGAAGAATCAAAGACTTGTTGAGCCGAATGACTCTAGAGGAAAAAATAGGCCAAATGACTCAGATTGAAAGAGTTAATGCTACTCAGGATGTTATGAAGAAACACTTCATAGGTAAATCACTCAGCATTTTCACAAATCTAGAGCTTTTCTATTGCATTGTTTGATCCTGTATCTTTTTTTTTCCTGCATCTGAGATTGTGATGAATTTGTGTATTATTATTAGTGTTGTTGTTTTGATGTATTGAGGTGGTGATATTATGGATATGTAATGCAACTTATCATTCATGAGCAGGGAGTGTGCTGAGTGGGGGAGGGAGTGTTCCAGCTCCTAAGGCATCTGCTGCGGCCTGGGTAAAGATGGTGAATCAGATGCAAAGTGCTGCTTTATCTACTCGTCTTGGGATTCCTATGATTTATGGGATAGATGCTGTTCATGGCCACAATAATGTTTATAAGGCTACTATTTTTCCTCACAATGTTGGCCTTGGAGTTACCAGGCAAGTACTTTTTTTTAGTGTTTCGGAAAATATTTAAGAAAAAGATAATAATCATTAGTCTCATTGGAATCATATTTGATAATCATTAGTTTGTAACTGGAATGATCTTTTTTTATTAGGGATCCAGTGCTGATTAAAAAGATTGGAGAGGCCACTGCTCTTGAAGTTAGAGCTACAGGAATTCCATATGCCTTTGCTCCATGTATTGCGGTAATGAAGCAGCATTTCAATATTCTGTTGTTTGAATTACATGTAATATTGATCAAGTCTACTGATATGTTGATGGATTGTGAATCCACAGGTCTGCAGAGATCCAAGATGGGGACGTTGCTACGAGAGCTACAGTGAGGACCCTGCGATTGTTCGAATTATGACTGAAATGATACCTGGTCTGCAAGGAGATATCCCTGCCAATTCCAAGAAGGGCTTTCCCTTTGTTGCTGGAAAGTAAGGTTTTTCTTTCAGGCTTGATTTTGCAGAGAGTATTTTATTAAGCAGACCAGCTGATTATAAAGATGGTCCTTCATTTTAATTACTTTGACCCAGGAACAAGGTTGCAGCTTGTGCCAAGCACTTTGTAGGAGATGGTGGCACGAACAAGGGTATCAATGAGAACAATACTATAATCAGCTACAAAGAATTGCTTGGAATTCACATGCCAGCATACTATGACTCTATTATCAAGGGTGTTTCAACAATAATGGTCTCCTACTCTAGCTGGAATGGGAAGAAGATGCATGCTAACCGAGAACTTGTCACTGGTTTCCTCAAGAACAAATTGCGGTTCAAGGTAATAAAGTTTATCTAATTAATTAATTCTCTAATGTAAAAATTGAACTAATTAATTATGAAAAAAAAATACAGATGTAAATTCATATTAAGAGCTTTTTCTCCAATCTTTCAGGGATTTGTCATATCAGATTGGCAAGGTATTGACAGGATAACCGATCCTCCTCATGCTAACTATGCATACTCTGTTCAAGCCAGTGTCAATGCTGGAGTTGATATGGTAAATATTATTTTCATTTTAAGGAGTAAAAGAAATAAGTTTCTTTTTATTATGAAAAAACTTTTACTAAATGTGCTATCATCCTCTAGTACTAAACATTTGTGCTATTTGCAGATTATGGTTCCGTATAACTACGCGGAGTTCATTGATATCCTAACCTCTCAAGTGAAGAGCAATATTATCCCAATGAGCAGGATTGATGATGCTGTGACAAGAATCTTACGAGTAAAATTTGCCATGGGCCTCTTTGAAAATCCAATTGCTGATCTAAGCCTCGTAAATCAACTCGGTAGCAAGGTACATTTACTTAACAACAATATCATTTGAACATGTGCTGGATACTTTGTGCGTTTCTTTCAATTGGAAAGAGTTTATTCCTTAATTAAATATCATGTCTTAAACAGGAACATAGGGAATTAGCAAGAGAAGCTGTTAGGAAATCCCTAGTGTTGCTTAAGAATGGTAAATCTTCCAATAAGCCACTGCTTCCCCTTCCCAAGAAAGCTGCAAAAATCCTGGTTGCAGGAACTCATGCTGACAATTTGGCTTATCAATGTGGTGGATGGACAATCTCCTGGCAAGGGCTTGATGGCAATAATCTTACCGTAGGTACAACCATCCTTGATGCTATAAAACGAACGGTTGCTCCTGGAACTGAAGTTGTCTTCAACAAAAATCCCGACGCTAAATTCCTCAAATCAAACAAATTTTCCTATGCCATAGTTGTTGTGGGAGAACACCCTTATGCTGAAACATTTGGTGACAGTTTGAATCTTACTATACCTGAGCCAGGTCCAAGCACTATGACCAATGTATGTGGATCTATTCAATGTGTCGTTGTTCTCATCACTGGTCGCCCAGTCGTGATTCAGCCATATCTACCAAAAATTGACGCGCTTGTAGCTGCATGGCTTCCTGGCACTGAAGGTCAAGGTGTTGCTGACCTTCTCTATGGTGACTATGGATTCACTGGCAAGCTGGCAAGAACATGGTTCAAGACAGTTGACCAGCTTCCAATGAATGTTGGTGATAAACATTATGATCCTCTATTTCCATTTGGATTCGGTTTGACTACAAACCCTACCAAGCATTGAAACAACCTCATGTAACATGTTCAAGAACACTGCTCTTTTTCATTAGGAGCATCAAAACTATATCAATTTTTTACCTTTCCAATGAGTGTCTTGGAGAAACTCCAATTATGAGTTTCAACACTAGACTAGAAACGTGTTGTAAACTGGTACCTTGAAAATTTTATTAATATAAATACAATTTTCTTTGGTTTTTGGATCTTTTAATAAAAGTAATTCTTGCAAGTGAAAGAACTACTTTTGAAAATTGATGTTAGTTTAATCTCTAGTCAATCTCGGTACTCTAAAGTTTAAATACTAAATTAAATTATAAAAATGCTCAAATTTCATAAGGAACTCAAAAAGAATTGTTGGCTTAAAAGAAATATTGCCGAGGAAAAATAAAGAGTAAAAGGAAATAAAAAGTACTATAGATATAATTTTGAGAACTGGTACAATCATTGTAATGATCTCAAGCTTATAAAAAAATCATTATAATCTCAAGATTAGTCCATATTTCAAAAACATTACTATGTAATATGTATATCCATTCCCGAATCTGCGAGAAGGTAATAAAAATAAAAATAAAACTACAAAATTATTAGATAATTGTAGAAATGTTTATATACCAAATATCCATTTCTGCATTTCAAGTGCAATTTTCTAACTTGTTTTTATATAAAATGTTTATCCAATGTAAAACATTTTTACTTTACTATGTAATATGTATATCCATTCCCGAATCTGCGAGAAGGTAATAAAAATAAAAATAAAACTACAAAATTATTAGATAATTGTAGAAATGTTTATATACCAAATATCCATTTCTGCATTTCAAGTGCAATTTTCTAACTTGTTTTTATATAAAATGTTTATCCAATGTAAAACATTTTTACTTTAGAAGTTTCTGAATTCAACAATTTAGACCTAGTAATTGAAGTATCAAAAAACCAAATTTATTCAAATAAAAGAGATTGTTGAATTACATATTACTCAGATGAGAATATGAGAAATGAGAAGTTACCTCAATTTTTGAATATTTGAAATTTCAAATGTAGTGTGGATAAAAACAAAAATATAATATTCCTCCACATGAACTTAAATCAATCTGGTAAACAAATTCAAATTTTAAAAAAACTTAAATTAAAAAAATCTTTATCACTACCTTCATGAAATGTGAATATATGACAAATGAACATATAACTAATCACTATTAATATTATAATTGATATTGCTTAGCTGACTTCTTATTTTGGTAAATAACTTAGATGGGTTCAGTGATGAGGAGGAAAGATATGCTGTGTGTATGACCTACATTATCTTACAATTTACATCTCACACACAATATACCACTCTTAGCTCATCATAACACTAGTGAAGGCATTCTGCCAAACTACTACAAATAATTGACAAAAACAATGAACCATCAGAGTGTAGATTTTCCATTCAACATCAAATTTTGACATACAAACTCAAGATTGATATGTCAGCAAAAGAAAGTTAGTGACCAAAGACAGCAATGCAGTGGCTAGGAAGTAGTAACCCACAATCATTTGCTCATTAAACCAGATGCCAGACATTTCCCTAACCCACTCTAATCGAAATACTAATTCTAAATTATAACAAGTAATAGACATACCACATTGGATTGAATGATTGAACCTCCCAAATCCCAATAGATTTACCATTGCTAAAAATGACTGAACCTACAAACTAAAGATTACAACTAAACAAAGCTGGAGTCAAAGAAAACAACACCATGCAAACATGAACACTGATCCCATGTCTCTCAAGGTTGGTCTCAATGTTGACATAAAACTTAAAAAAACTACTTCAATTCTTAACAGAAGAATTCCACACATTCAGTGGCGGAGCCACATGTATTTGAGGGGTGTCGTGTCGTTTGCACAACCTCAAATTTTATTTGTCTACATTTTTGAACACCCTGAATTTTTTTCCACCTAAACTCCTGATTTTGCACCACATTCTTAACATATTCCCAAAATATAGACACCATAAGTACTTGTATTTGGAATAATTAGTCTAAATAAATATACTTTTGGTATTTATATTTGAGGACCGAGGTAGTAAAAAATTTGACACCCCCATAATTTCGGGTCCTTGATCCAAAACTGCACACATTACGAATCAAACCATAGACCTAGATTTATTGCTCAGGCATGTAAAATAAACTAAACATTAGCAAGCAAAGCAGCGTATCAACTAGCAGGTGAAAACAGCTAAACAAAACAACTAAGACAAAACAAAACTAGTAGAACAAAACCGCAAAAAACATTATCAGTAACAATGTCAAGCATTTCATTAAATTAAACAAAACATAACGCCCGCAAAATATTAGAATCATTCAGATCCAAACAAAAGGCTAACAAAACCAAGTTCTCACAGTAACAAAAATTAACATGAAAGTCTAATCGACGGTTTGCATGATATCTTCAGGAGCGAACTTGGTACCCTTTTCCTTATCAGCAGCAGCACGACCCTTAGCCTTACGATCAAGTAAAGATTTACGATCCTTATCCAAACGAAGCTTAGTGATAACAACTTTGGAAGGGTTAATTCCAACGTTAACGGTAGAACCGTTAACCTTCTCACGGGTAATACGCTCGATGTGAATCACCCACTTACGGCGATAAACCTGCACAACCTTACCTTCACGTCCCTTGTATGTTCCCCTAACGATTTGCACCTCGTCGTCTTTGCGAACCGGCATCGACCGCACATTGTACTTTGAACGGAGGTCGCCCGAGATTGGTGCACTCATCAAAACACGACGCACGCTTGACGGCGCCGTGAAATGAGCCTTGCGGCTCTTGCGACGGCTGCTTGAAACCCTTGGATTGAATTTCATCGTTTCTCTAGGTTTTGCGTTCTTCTGAGTTGTGCGGCGGCTATGAAACCGAGTGAGCGTGTATGTATGAGAAACCTGAAACCTAATTTTCAAGTTTTATATTTTCATTTTTGTTGTTGTCTTGGATTGGGCCATGTCCAATGACTAAGTTATTGGGCCTTCTGAACCAACTTCGGTGCTTTTTTTTTAGGGTTTGACTTTTCCCAACTCCCTCCTACTCACCACACACCCCTAAACCATGCAAAATGACCAAAATACCATTAATGAACCCAACGCATCGTATTTTTTTTCCGAAATTTTAATGGGTTCGACTATAGGCAACTGAACAGGGTCGATTGCCCTCAGTCGTACCTTATATATTTTGACACACATCCCTTTTTTAAAAATTTACAAGGTTCGGGTTACCTCAGCCGAACCCGTTCGGGTTGCCTCATCCGAACCCCCTTTTGTACCATTAATCATTTTCTTTACTTTCCTTTCCCTTCTCTACCTCCTCTTCCACCATCTTCGTTTTTTTAGCTCTGATACAACCCCTTACTCTCTCAAAATCAGCCTCTCCACAGGCTCTATGAATGAGGGACAGGGCTTTGAAATCTTTTATTTCACTCTCCTGATATTCTTTCCTTTGAGCAGAGGTTTCAGTTTCTGCTAGAGTTGGAAGCCCCTCTTTTACCACATGTAGACACTCATGTGCACCAAGAACAGGTCTCATCTGTATAGCCCAAGTCTCATAGTCCTTCCCATTGAGCTTGGGAACATAGCTGTTATGTCCACTTGTATTAGAAATCTTGTAATACACTTAGAACACAACTGAAAGAATTAGTAAACACTTTACACAATTCCTCACTGTGTAAATGTTAGAGAATTTAAAGAACAAGTTAAAGAAAACTTAAAGAAACAGAGTAGAGTAGAGAATTTTTGCCCTGGATCGTTTTATATGCTCTGATTATACCATATTAAATTTTTACAATTTTTACTCTTGCAGGCTGTATAATCACAAAAGAGGGGTGCAAAGATGAGAAGCCCAACACAGAAACGGGTTGCGGAAACCAGCGGATCGTGTACTGTTCAAGTACGCGGATCCTCTTGACCCGGTGTATAAAAAAGGCTTTGAAACCCTAGTTGACCAGAAAATCAAGATTCACGCCTCTATTCTTTCTCTTCTCTGTACTGTTCCTCTTCTTCCTTCAGCTTCTCTGGTTTCTACTTCTGATCTACACGATTTGAGGCTTGCAAGCTTCAAGATCTTTGTTGTTGTAACGATCTGGTTGTGCGATGAACAACCTGATGCTGAAAAACACGAGATTCTGGAATTTTCACGAAACCCTAGTTTCGTACTTCTACTCTGATGGCTCTCTTCTGCCTGGGTTTTCCACCGGTCACCACCGTGAAGGTAAATCTCTGAACCGATTCCTTAAATTCTTTCTTTAATTGCTTGATACAACAGAACCCTAATCTCTGTGTTGTTTCTTTGCTGTTTGAGCCACTGAGAACGAAGATGATCTGAGTTTCAGTAGCTGGATGGATGAGCAACACACATAAGGTAGTATTTCACTCTCTTAGTGAATTTATGTGTTTCTGTTTTGATTTTTACCGAAACCCTAAGTACTGTTTTCTGTTGCAGGTTACCTTGTGATTGTTCTTGATGAACAATCACCACCTTCAAGCCTTCAGTACTGCCTGGAAAAACGGTATAAATTCCTTTCGCTCTTATTCTTCTTTACTTCACTGTTTCAGTCACAAACAGATTGCTAACATGCTGTCTTTCTTTTCTTGTGAGGTACTTTCAACACTCTTGAAGATACTCACCAAGGACTTAAAGAACAAACACTGAATGGAGAAGAAGCAAAGAAAAGGAACTGAGCACACACCAATGTAAAAATACAACTTGTAAATTTTATTGATTGTAAACTAGTATATATCTGTACATGATAGTTTTAATAGGGGTGGACAGACCACCGAACCCGACCACTACCCGAAAAAACCGAAGGGAAAAAATGGGCATCGGTCGGGTGAAAGCGGATAGGCGGGTTGGGAAGGGAAAGAAATGGGCTTCAATGGGCCAGCACGGACGGATGCGGTGTGTGAGCCCAAATCCATCGGTGCCCGGACCCGACCGACCCATACTCTTTTTTTTATTTTTTAAAAGAAGATCTCGCTATACGACGTCGTTTCAAGCCACTCAACGTCTCAAAACATAAACCCCTCGTTTCCTTTTCAGTTCACATTCACAAACACTTCACGCTCTCTCAATGAACCCTAGCGCCGCAGCTGCGCTCTCCTCCATCCCGAAAACCTAGCGCCGCAGCTACGCTCTCCTCCGTCCTCCCATCCTACGATCACTGAAGTTGTGCTCTCCTTCCATCCGACGATCACTGAAGCTGCACTCTCCTCTCATCCCACGATCACCTGAAGCCACCGTGCTCTCGCATCATCTACTCATCTTCGATGGCCCAGTAACCATTCGTCGTACTCCGGTAAGCCTTCTTTACACTACGAAATCTCTGTTTCTCCTTCAAATCTCTGTATCGTTGTGCTTTAGTTTTTTATGTGGTCGTCGTTTTTAGATTTAGGGTTCACGGTTTCTATGGGTTTGATTTTTATCGTACATAGCACTAGATCTATCTCGTTTTGGTTATATTTCTCTGTTTCACTGCGTATTAGGGTTTCTATCTTTCAGTTTAGGGGTTTTCGTTTTTTGGGGTTTTCATTTTAGGGCTTTTGCAATTTCTGGGTTTAATGATTTAACGAGATAATCTGGTTTTAAGTTTTATTGTTTCACGAAGATGAATGGTTTAAAAACGCATGTGGTTAATTTTAGGGCTTTTGCATTTTCTGGGTTTGATGGTTTAACAAGAAAATCTGGTTTTAAATCTGGCTTTTGCATTTAAAAACGCATGTGGTTAATTTTAGGGCTTTTGCATCTGGTTTTAAATTTTTTTTTTCACTGAGTTTAATGGTTTAAAAACATATGTGGTTCATTTTAGGGTTTAATGGTTTAAATTTTATTTTTTCACTGAGTTTAATGGTTTAAAAACATAATGGTTTAATGGAAAGGAAATCAAGCAACCTTTGGAGCAAGTGTCAAAGAACTAAGAAACAAGGGAAGAGACATAGACAGATACATACCATAAAAGGTGAGTGTGTCTATAATTCTTATGATGGTTTTTTCTTACATTGTTCAATGATCTTTCTATCATTAATTTATCTTTGTCTAATCTTCACTAATTGATCTTTTTGTGTTGTATGTTGACTAATTAATTTGAGGTTGGATGCAAGAAAGGAAGGACAAGAAGGTGTAAATCTGTAAGTTATCAATCAATCGGTAAGGTGAATGAGTATGTATGTTTTAATTATTATTTCTTACTTGTTATTTGTGAAACTATTATTAGTTGTGAAACTGTGTTATAAGATTAATTTGTGAATCAATAAGTTAGTAAGTTATAAGCTTATAGTTAGTAAGTTATAAGAATAATTTGTGAAACTATTATTAGTTGTAAACTGTGTTGTTTTTACTTGTTTAAATCAAATATGTATGCTTTCTAATGCAAAGGTAGTTTAAAAACGAGCTGTAATGAATAAGCTTATACTTGTTTACATGAATAAATCAAATTTGTATGCTTTATAGATTTGTTCTCAACAATGGATCAGCTAGGCCAAAAACCTCCTCCTATACCAGAAAATGCCACACCACAATACCCTTCTCAAGCTGCCACTGGGCCAGCAACAGCTGCTGCAGCTGTAGTTGCTCCTAAACCTCCTCTTGGAAAGAAGAGGAAGCCAAATGCAAACAAAAAAATGACAACTTCTGAAGCCTGGGATCATTTCGTTAGATTACCGGACGAGGCGGAACCTATTGCAGCTTGCAAACACTGCCACATAAAATTCCGATGCGATTCTAAGATTCATGGTACATCTAACATGAAGGCTCACATTCCACTCTGTCCTTCATATCCTTATGCTCTAGTGAATGGCTCCAAACAAACAACTCTTACCTTTAGTCCTGGGGAAAAATCTAGTTTAGTCACCACTAGTACAAGATTTGATGTTGATGCTTGTAAAAAGGCGGTTGTTATTTTTGTAATAGTTGATGAGCAACCATTTAAGGTGGTAGATGGTGATGGATTTAGGTTCATGATGAGTCAAATGCAACCCCAATTTACTGTCCCATCTAGAAGAACTGTTGCTAGGCACTGCTATCAACTCTATCTTGAAGAGAAACAAAAATTGAAAAATCTTTTTAGATCTGATTGCTCAAGGGTAGCACTTACCACCGATTGTTGGACCTCAATTCAGAATCTGAATTATTTAACCCTCACCGCACACTTCATAGACAGCCAATGGAGATACCAAAAGAGGATTATAAGCTTTTGTGTTGTTCCTAACCATAAGGGAGAGACAGTTGGTAGGAAAGTAGAGGAGGTTCTTAGAGAATGGGGTATTAGGAATGTGTCCACAATTACTGTGGACAATGCAAGCTCTAATGATGTTGCTGTCGCGTATTTGAAGAAAAAACTGAACAATATGAATGGGTTGGTGGGGGATGGACAGTTTTTTCATGTCAGGTGTTGCGCTCATATTCTTAATTTGGTGGTGAACGATGGATTGAAGGACATGAGCAGCTCTATTTCTAGCATAATTAGAACAGCTGTTAGGTTTGTTAGGTCTTCACCTCAACGTTCTGCCAAGTTCAATGAATGTAAAGAATTTTCTAGTATAACTTGTAAAAAATTGTTGTGTCTTGATGTTTCCACTAGGTGGAACTCGACATACATGATGTTAAATGCGGCTGAAAAGTATCAGCCAGCCTTTGATAAACTAGAGTATGAAGATGTGAGTTATGCCGAATTCTTTGGGGCTGCTGGAATTCCTAGTGCATCTGATTGGGATAAAGTTCGTGTGTTTCAGAAGTTTTTGAAACTGTTTTATGATGCTACTAAAGTTTTCTCAGCCTCACAGAGTGTTACTTTGCATGCTGGGTTTTCCCAACTCTCTTCCATCCTCATTGAACTCAATAATTCTGCCATGAACCTCAACACAATTCTTGCTACCGTGGGTATGGAAATGAAGAAAAAATATGAGAAGTATTGGGGGAAAATTGAAAATATTAACCAGCTTCTCTATTTTGGTGTTATTTTTGATCCTAGGTATAAGTTGAGGTATGTTGAGTGGTCATTTCAAGAAATGTATGTTTCCAATCCCACCTTTGCTACTGAACTTTTCAGTTCAGTTAAAAATAATCTTTTTAAGATGTACAATTGGTACAAGGATGAATATGAGAAGAAAAATAATGTTGGGCAGCAAGCTGTTAGTCCTTCAGTAGGTGGTGAAACACCTGCAGTTTCTGAAATACTCTCAACTCAAGCAAGAGAACATGCATTTAAGCAACATTTGCGGGAAAAGGATTCTATTGATAAGAAAAATGAACTAGAGAGGTTTTTGGGTGAACCTAATATAGATGCATCAGCCACATTTGAGATTTTAGCTTGGTGGAAACAAAACTCAGGCCGGTACCCTGTGTTATCTACCTTTGTTAGAGATCTTTTGGCCACACCAGTTTCTACTGTGGCATCTGAGAGTGCATTTAGCACTGGAGGGAGGGTTTTAGATACATATAGAAGCTCCTTAAGCCCTGAAATGGCAGAAACTCTTATATGTACTCAAAACTGGTTGAAGCCTTCTTTCTTCCAGATTAAAAACCTCAACATAGATGAAGAGTATGAGGATTTTGATAACATTGTAGCAGGTATAAATTAAATGATTTCTGGTTTTTTGATAATATTTGCTTTCTAATTCTATATCAACTAATATTTGTTTTTTATGTTCCATAGAATTTCAATGAGGGGTTTCTGTGGATGATGGAGCTGCTGGAGTTGGCTCATCATCTCAGTCACAGCCAATTAATATTGGCAGTGGCTGAGAAGAATTTCAGTTAGTCTCTCCTACACTAATAACTAATTTATTGCTTCATTTAGTTGTGAATGTATTAACAGCTCAATTTTTAACATTTGCAGTCATAACTTTTTTGCTTTTTTGGATTCACATGGCTCACATATTATAGCCAACTATATAGAACCTTGTTTGTTCTTTTGGAGTCTTTCATGGCTCACTACATGATCCAATTATCCAACTTCATGCAAGGGAACTTCTGTTTTGGGTATGAATGAAGGTAATGCTTTCCTAAATACTCTCTAATAGTTTCTTGCATTCTGTTTTATGTTTTAATAATTACTCTGTATCTGGCTGTTTTTGTTTCAGAAATTAAGTTCATTTTGTTGGAACTTAGGACATTGGTCGAGATTAAATAGATGCTTCCATATAAATCAGATTGAAGTCTGCTGTTGTTTAGAACTGATAGGGGTAAGCACTGAAATTAGATTGAATTCTGCATCTGTCCTAAATTAAAATCAGAAGTCCTTCATATTGAAATCAGTTAAGGATATTAAAATCATATTGAAATCTGCATTTGTTTTACTTTAGGATATTAAAATCAGATTGAAATCTGTTGAAATCTGCTTCTGGTTAAAATCTGTTGTCGAAATTGCTGATATGGTTGTAGTCGAATTATGCTGACTGCAGTCGAAGTGCAGTAGTAAAGTTTCGACTGATGCTGTTGAGTGGCAAGGACTGCTGCGAACCAAGTGAGCAGAAACGGAAGCTGTCGAAGTCGAAGTAGCTGCTGTCGAATTGTTCTGATGCTGTCGAAAATGAACCTGCAAACACAAAATTGTTAGATAAACAACCGGAGGCGTCTAGCGACTGCCCTGGAGAATTTATTCGCCTCTACTGCGCAAATTCCCCGAGGTACAACCGGGTCTTCTCAATCGCAGTAGCGAAAGAGGTATCAGAACTAGCAATAAGAACTGGATATTAACAGGAGAGCAACCCAGAGCTCTTTTTCAAGAAATGTGGAAAATGGATTTTCAGATGTGTTTTCAAGTGCAACTCGAAATTGTTTATATAGGCTTTAAGAAAAATAGCTGTTAGAGACATAGGCTCCAGCAATCAATAGCCAGTCAAAAACCGTTTCGAAAATCAATTGTAATCAAAATGTTTAACTCTGCGGTTACGGAATAAATGGGTTTAAAAGAAAAGAAGTCGTTGAAAGAAACTGACAGTTACAAAATAAAGGGAATTAAGTTTCAGTTTTCGACCAAATCTTTTCACCAGTCAGTTCGACCAACTTTCAGTTTTCGACCAGATTGTTTTGCCAATCAGTTCGACCAACTTGCAGTTTTTCGACCTGAGCTTTCCGTTACGAAATGTTTCATAAAACATATCGACCCATGATTGGGCGTATACGGATAGGCTGATAAAAGTAATATTTCATTTAATAAAAATAGTACAAAGCCAGTCGAGCGCGCAGGGGGGGGAATCGAAAGATTCGCACTGATCCAAGCCATGTTGGTCCCTGCTTGTGCGTGCGAGGGAGTCCCTTCTAGTTGCTTGTTTACTAGCTTTCATTAAGCTTTAATATATGAAGACTTTGGTGAATCCAAAGCCAAGCAATGTGGGACTTCTCACTTTTGAAATATCTTTTTATTTCCAATAAAATACAACAATCCCCCACATATTTCAAAAGTTGAAAAATAAGTTTAAAAAAGAGGTTTTCTGGGTTGACATCGTAGATGTAAGGTTTCGGAGATGTATAGCAAGCTTTGGAACCAGTCCTAGATAGATAAAACATAACATACTGTGAATTGGTATAGCAAGCTATGGAACCCAAGACGCATATTATATGTTAGAGGTTTCATTATCACATTACACCCCCACAATTCTTGCTGTTTTCGCGGTGTTGCGCTTCTAGGCCCTGCGCGTGCTCGGTATTCATGAGTGGTCTAGATACCCCGCCAGGATCTCATGCAAGCGGCCTCACTTGACACTCATATAGGTGATTTCATCAAGTGTATGCTGCAAGTCATACACCACCCATAAGGGCTATGAAAATCATTAAAAGCTTAAGCTTATCCTTTTAACCCTACAGTCTAGCACCATCACAATAACACCATAGGAAGGGACAATAATGAAATTAATTACTTGAATTAATTTCCAGTGCTAGCACTACCAAGAAGTGACTTGTTTTTACCACATTGAACCTTATTCATGGGATCTCCAATCACAAAGGTTGGGTTACCATCACTTCTTAATATCAGTTGGCTTTTAGTCCTATTCCCCTTGATGTTTCACATATCATTTTCTTCCCTAAGGGTTTTGTTAGAGGATCGACCAAATTCACTTCTGACTTCACATAATCGATCGATATTGCTCCATACTTTTGCAATTGTTTGACGACATTATGTCTTAATTGCACATGTCTATTTTTGCCATTATAGGTCTTATTCTTTGCGACGGCTATTGCCGATTGACTATCACAATGTATTGACACTGATGGTGTCGGTTTTATTCCCAAAGGAATACCAGCTAAAAGGTTCTTCAACCATTCAGCTTCAGTACCAGCCAATTCCAGAGCTACAAATTCCGACTCCATCGTCGATCTAGCAATAATGGATTGTTTGGCTGACCTCCAAGTTACCGCACCACCACCAAGTGTGAAAATGTAACCACTAGTGGATTTTGTCTCATCTGAATCAGATATCCAGTTAGCATCGCAGTATCCTTCTAATACTGCGGGAAATCCACTATAAGTAATACCATAAGTTATGGTACCTCTCAAATATCTCATAAGGTGAGCAATTGCCTTCCAATGATCCTGACCAGGATTGTGAGTATACCTACTCATACGACCGACTGCGAATGCAATGTCTGGTCGAGAAAAGTTCATTAAATGCAGTAGGCTCCCAATTACTTGAGAATACTGAGGTTGGTCAACAGGATCACCTCTATTTTTCTTTAAGCGTGAGTTAGCTTCATAGGGGGTACTCAAGGGGGTTGAGTCATAGTGTCCAAACTTCCTAAGAAGTTTTTCCACATAATGATCTTGTGGTAGTGTGATATTATCACCTTCCCTGATGATTCTAACTCCTAATATTACATTAGCCTCACCCATATCTTTCATATCGAAACTAGATGAAAGAAAGGATTTTGTTTTGATAACAATATCCAGACAAGTACCAAATATGAGCATGTCATCTACATATAAACATATGATCACATGTTCTCCACACACAGTTTTAGTGTAAACACATTTATCAACTTCAGTTGTGGTGAAGCCATCTTCGACTAAGGTTCTGTCGAATTTTTCATGCCATTGTTTTGGTGCTTGTTTTAAACCATATAACGACTTAAGGAGTTTGCATACTTTGTTTTCTTGACCTGAAACTATACATCCTTCGGGTTGATTCATGTAGATTTCTTCTTCTAAGTCACCGTTCAAAAAGGCGGTTTTAACATCCATTTGGTGAATAACAAGTTTATGGATAGAAGCCAAAGCTATTAAAACTCTAATAGAAGAAATTCTTGTTACTGGAGCAAAGGTATCAAAATAATCAATGTTTTGTTTTTGAGAAAAACCTTTTGCTACTAGTCTTGCTTTGTATTTATCAATAGACCCATCAGGGTTATATTTTCTTTTGAAAATCCACTTGCATCCTATTGATTTTGCCCCAGGTGGTAAATCAACTAAGGTCCAAGTGTTACATTTGGAAATTGAGTCTATTTCAGTTTTAATGGCTTCTTTCCAAAATTTCGACTCAGAAGAAGAAGTTGCTTCAAAAAAGGTTTCTGGATCTTTTTCGATTAGATAAGTGTAAAAATCATTTCCGAAGGATGTTTCTTTTCTTGGTCTTTTACTTCTCCTTAGTTCTTGATACGGTTCCTCATGAGTTTCATCATTAGTACTTGCTAATGGTTGTTTAGATATACTATCATGTTTCAAAGGAAAAACGTTTTCAAAAAAACTCAGCATTTTTAGTTTCTACGATAGTATTATTATCTAGAACATCACTTTTCACAACAAGGAATCTATAAGCAGCGCTGTGTTCTGCATATCCTATAAAAACACAATCAGAGGTTTTGCAACCAATTTTTCTTTTCTTAGGATCAGGCAACATAACTTTAGCTAAGCACCCCCACACTTTTAAATATTTTAAGTTAGGTTGATAACCTTTCCACAGTTCATAGGGGGTCTTTCCGGTTTTCCTATGAGGAGTTCTATTTTGTATAAAACATGCAGTTAATATAGCCTCACCCCACAAATTAGTTGGCGCATTAGAACTTATTAACATAGCGTTCATCATCTCTTTCAATGTCCTATTTTTCCTTTCGGCTGTGCCATTAGATTCAGGTGAATAGGGGGGAGTTGTTTCATGTATTATACCTTCCTTTTCACAAAAATCATTAAAAGATATGTATTCTCCTCCACGGTCGGATCTAACTCTTTTAATCTTTCTATCTAATTGATTTTCGACTTCAGCTTTATATGAAAGAAAAGCTTCAAATGCTTCATCTTTTTGTCTTAATAGAAACACCTTAGTGTATCGCGAAAAATCATCTATAAACGTTACATAATAATTTTTTCCGCCCCTAGTTGGAGTTTGTTTTAAATCTCCTAGGTCCGTATGAATTAAACTAAGCAGTTCAGTTTCACGATGTACTGGGGGACACGATTTCTTTGTTAACTTGGTTTCGACACATATATCGCATTTACTATGTTGATTATCACTAGTCGAAATCATGCCAAGACGTTGCAATTTAATAACATACTGAAAGTTAATATGACCTAGTCTAGCATGCCACATATTATAAGAGTCAGTCAAGTAAGCAGAAGTCGAAACATTGTTATTGAAATCAAAAGTGTTGAGTACAAAAAGTCCATGATCATAATATCCCTTTCCAACAAAAATGTTGTTCTTGGTAAGAACAATCTTATCAGATTCAAATGTTACTTTGATACCATGCTTCAGCAGAACTCCAACAGAGATCAGGTTTTCCCTTATGTTAGGCACATGAAGCACATTTGTGAGAGCCAGAGTTTTTCCCGATGTGAGCTTGAGAAGAACTTTTCCTTTCCCCACAACTGGGGCTGGATGTGAGTCACCCAGATAGATATTTTCTTCTCCTTCCCCCACGGCAGTGTAGGAGGTAAAAACTTCTCTATTAGCACAGATGTGCTTGGTGGCTCCAGAATCCACCACCCATTTGTTCACATCAGTTGCCATGTTGACCAGAGAAACGACAGCAGCAATGACTTCGTCATCCTCATTATCATCTCCACCAGCATCAGCCAAGTTGGCGTTAGCCTTAGGAGGATTGTCATTTCTCGCCCTATGCCTGCATTTAGGTGCATAGTGTCCTGGCTTTCCACAAACAAAGCAGTATCCTCTTTTCTTGAATTCAGTGCTATGAGTACCAGGATAATGATCATTGTTCCTTTTGTGATACTTTTGATTAGATGATTTCTTGGGATCGTACCTTTTATTTGGAGAGACTGGTTTGCCTTTGTCGAACCTTGAAGGGTTGTTCATCACCATGTTTGCCCGTGAAGCCATTGATTTCGCCTTTGTCTTGTTACTCTCTTTTCGGTTGGTATCTTCGATGATGATATGAGTCAGCAGCTCGTTCAGTGACAATTGTTAGTGTTTGTGCTTCAGTTGTTGCTTGTAGTCCTTCCATGATTCTGGCAGCTTCTCAATCAGAATACCTGCAATGAACTCGTCAGGGAGAACTATGTTTTCAGCCTTCATTTCCTCTAGGAATTTGTGATACTGGTTGATTTGAGTTTTGATTTCGCCAGTTTCACTCATGACCCAATTGTAGTAGTTGCTGATGACAAATTTCTGCTTGCTTGCATCTTCAGCGGTGTATTTGAGAATCATTGATTCCCAGATCTGATTAGCTTCCTTGTAGGTGCAGTAGATGTCGAACAATTCGTTGGAGAGGGTGCTGAGAATTGTGTGACGACACACTTTGTTGGCATGGGTCCAAACTTCGACCTGTTTGGGAGTAGCAGGTTCGACAGGTTTGGAGTCAGTAAGAGCAGCTGCAACTCCGTGCATGTCAAGAAGGGAACTCACGCGTTCCTGCCACCTGCGAAAATTTTGGCCTGCGAAGACCTCAATTTTAGAGATGTCAGGGAAAGGTTTCGCATAAGTTACCGGGACAGCAGAAGGGATGATAACAGTGCTGTTGTTGTTGATGGGAGCAACGTTATCATCGTTGTTGATTGCGTCAGCCAAAATAAATTCTTCAGATTGTTGTCGAAATTGCTGATATGGCTGTAGTCGAATTATGCTGACTGCAGTCGAAGTGCAGTAGTAAAGTTTCGACTGATGCTGTTGAGTGGCAAGGACTGCTGCGAACCAAGTGAGCAGAAACGGAAGCTGTCGAAGTCGAAGTAGCTGCTGTCGAATTGTTCTGATGCTGTCGAAAATGAACCTGCAAACACAAAATTGTTAGATAAACAACCGGAGGCGTCTAGTGACTGCCCTGAAGAATTTATTCGCCTCTACTGCGCAAATTCCCCGAGGTACAACCGGGTCTTCTCAATCGCAGTAGCGAAAGAGGTATCAGAACTAGCAAGAAGAACTGGATATTAACAGGAGAGCAACCCAGAGCTCTTTTTCAAGAAATGTGGAAAATGGATTTTCAGATGTGTTTTCAAGTGCAACTCGAAATTGTTTATATAGGCTTTAAGAAAAATAGCTGTTAGAGACATAGGCTCCAGCAATCAATAGCCAGTCAAAAACCGTTTCGAAAATCAATTGTAATCAAAATGTTTAACTCTGCGGTTACGGAATAAATGGGTTTAAAAGAAAAGAAGTCGTTGAAAGAAACTGACAGTTACAAAATAAAGGGAATTAAGTTTCAGTTTTCAACCAAATCTTTTCACCAGTCAGTTCGACCAACTTTCAGTTTTCGACCAGATTGTTTTGCCAATCAGTTCGACCAACTTGCAGTTTTTCGACCTGTGCTTTCTGTTACGAAATGTTTCATAAAACATTTCGACCCATGATTGGGCGTATACGGATAGGCTGATAAAAGTAATATTTCATTTAATAAAAATAGTACAAAGCCAGTCGAGCGCGCAGGGGGGGGGGAATCGAAAGATTCGCACTGATCCAAGCCATGTTGGTCCCTGCTTGTGCGTGCGAGGGAGTCCCTTCTAGTTGCTTGTTTACTAGCTCTCATTAAGCTTTAGTATATGAAGACTTTGGTGAATCCAAAGCCAAGCAATGTGGGACTTCTCACTGTTGAAATATCTTTTTATTTCCAATAAAATACAACAAAATCTGCTTTTGGATATTAAATTCAGATTGAAATCTGTTGAAATCTGCTTCTGGATATTAAAATCAGATTTAAATAATGTTGTGTTGCTTTACAGTTTCTGGTTTAAGGTATCTTTTTGGCCAACCAAGTGCTGATATGCTATTACTTAGGCTATTTAGCTGCAAGTAACAAGGTTAGTGCTATTAAGTGGTTGATTTATTTATTATTACTGGATTAAGTTATTATTACTGTTTTAATTAATGAAAGTTACTATTTTATTATGCAGATTGCATATTCTAGGGGTTTGTGAACTTTGAAGTTGTGAACTTCATTAAGCTTCTCTAAAGAAGCTGTAAAATTCCCCTTGCATGGGTGTATGATGTAATTTAGCCTTTAAACTTAGATTTATTACTATTAAGTATTGCTTGCTTTAGTTGGTTGGTTATTAATTTGGTTGATGATGGGCCTGTGATTATAATAGTTATTGCCACATACTTTGGTAATTGGCAGCAGTAAACTATTTTAACTTGGTTTAGGTTTGACCTCTTTTATAATGATGTGTTATCATTTACAAATATGTTTGTGTTAGAATTTAGTTTAAAATTTACTAGGACAGGTATGATAATGGCCATGAATTTAGGCCAATTTATGTTTGAATGTTTTTTCAAAAAATTCTGATAATATGAAGAGTTTTGATCAAGAGACTCAGCCTAGTAATTTACTTGGTATTAAAATTAAATTTTCTAGGCCCAATACTTTATTTAGAATTTTTAAAACAGCAAAAAAAAACTATGGATAAAAAAACTAGTTTAAAATAAGCAATTGGGCCAGTGAAGGCCCAACCCGTAACTACCCACCCACCAAACCGTCCGCACCCGCAAACCTGAATCCGCCAAAAACCGTTTATTGAAATGGTCGGATTTGGGCCTCCCAATCCAATCCGTGGATTGCTTCGGATGGGCCAATTTGGGCCCGAATCCGACCCAACCCGACCGATGTCCACCCCTAATTTTCAAGTTTTATATTTTCATTTTTTTTGTTGTCTTGGATTGGGCCATGTCCAATGACTAAGTTATTGGGCCTTCTGAACCAACTTCGGTGCTTTTTTTTTAGGGTTTGACTTTTCCCAACCCCTCCTACTCACCACACACCTAAACCATGCAAAATGACCAAAATACCATTAATGAACCCAGCGCACCGTATTTTTTTCCGAAATTTTAATGGGTTCGGCTATAGGCAACCGAACAGGTTCGATTGCCCTCAGTCGTGCCTTATATATTTTGACACACATCCCCTTTTTTAAAAATTTACAAGGTTCGGGTTACCTCAGCCGAACCCGTTCGGGTTGCCTCATCCGAACCCCCTTTTGTACCATTAATCATTTTCTTTACTTTCCTTTCCCTTCTCTACCTCCTCTTCCACCTTCTTCGTTTTTTTAGCTCTGATACAACCCCTTACTCTCTCAAAATCAGCCTCTCCACAGGCTCTATGAATGAGGGACAGGGCTTTGAAATCTTTTATTTCACTCTCCTGATATTCTTTCCTTTGAGCAGAGGTTTCAGTTTCTGCTAGAGTTGGAAGCCCCTCTTTTACTCTTGCAGGCTGTATAATCACAAAAGAGGGGTGCAAAGATGAGAAGCCCAACACAGAAACGGGTTGCGGAAACCAGCGGATCGTGTACTGTTCAAGTACGCGGATCCTCTTGACCCGGTGTATAAAAAAGGCTTTGAAACCCTAGTTGACCAGAAAATCAAGATTCACGCCTCTATTCTTTCTCTTCTCTGTACTGTTCCTCTTCTTCCTTCAGCTTCTCCGGTTTCTGCTTCTGATCTACACGATTTGAGGCTTGCAAGCTTCAAGATCTTTGTTGTTGTAACGATCTGGTTGTGCGATGAACAACCTAATGCTGAAAAACACGAGATTCTGAAATTTTCAGGAAACCCTAGTTTCGTACTTCTACTCCGATGGCTCTCTTCTGCCTGGGTTTTCCACCGGTCACCACCGTGAAGGTAAATCTCTGAACCGATTCCTTAAATTCTTTCTTTAATTGCTTGATACAACAGAACCCTAATCTCTGTGTTGTTTCTTTGCTGTTTTAGCCACTGAGAACGAAGATGATCTGAGTTTCAGTAGCTGGATGGAGGAGCAACACACATAAGGTAGTATTTCACTCTCTTAGTGAATTTATGTGTTTCTGTTTTGATTTTTACCGAAACCCTAAGTATTGTTTTCTGTTGCAGGTTACCTTGTGATTGTTCTTGATGAACAATCACCACCTTCAAGCCTTCAGTACTGCCTGGAAAAACGGTATAACTTCCTTTCGCTCTTATTCTTCTTTACTTCACTGTTTCAGTCACAGAAACAGATTGCTAACATGCTGTCTTTCTTTTCTTGTGAGGTACTTTCAACACTCTTGAAGATACTCACCAAGGACTTAAAGAACAAACACTGAATGGAGAAGAAGCAAAGAAAAGGAACTGAGCACACACCAATGTAAAAATACAACTTGTAAATTTTATTGATTGTAAACTAGTATATATCTGTACATGATAGTTTATGTATATATATACACTGATTGGACACATTACTGGCTGTTAGGCACAAGTTTGTTATATAACAAACTCGATTAGTTAATTATTGGGATGTAACTAACTTAACTGTTCTGTTGTACAACAACCTACAACAGCTTTATTTTTAATTAATTTGTAAACTAGCTGTTAGGGTTTTTTTTAATTTATCAAGGGTGAATTTGATTATAAATTCCAATACTAAATAGCAGGGGATTTCCGTGCATAAACGGAACTGTGTCAACAATGAACCTGAATCATCTCTCACTAATCACTCTGCTGCATTTTCTGGTACTATATTTGTTTATTTATATATATATTATTGCTGCTTTTAATTGTTGTTATTAATTTATGTTGCATCACAGTTGCTATTTATTAGTTTACAATCTTGGACTTGTCTCTGCTGGAAATTCATAATGAGTGTCCATTGTCACCGGATGAAATGGTGGCATGAACGTTTTAACTATGAAGTAGCTGGTTAAACGTTTCCATCTATGTTTTGCCTACCAGAAATTCTTTGATGTTTACCAATGTCTTTATCATTATGAAACACTGAAGAGAGTTAATTGGTTCTAGGGAGATGAAGTGTGATAGAATGATAGGAAAGATGATCTGATGCTAGGTGAAACCCGAGCATAAGGATCAGGGGAAAAGGCTTTCAAAGTGAGTTTCCAAATAAATATAATGATCATTCATTATCTTGAATAAAAACAGCGGTGCATCGTGGACCTCTGAAGGGTGTTGGGATGGCTTTGAGTAATAAGCTTGAAGAATTGGCATTGATTAGCTGTGAAGAAAAGGAGTGAAAGACGGTGGCCACCTTCACATGCGAAGAAAAGGAGTGGAAGACGACGAGAGAACAACGACCACCTCCTGCACCGCTGCACCCCTCCTCTGCACCGCCTCGTTGCTCCTTCGTACTGCTGCATCGCTCCTTCTCATTTCGTCTTCGTTCCTCTGCGTCTTTCCTTCCACTTGAAATTTTTTAACTTCTTTTTCCGCTCTCATGCATTCTGCTGCCTCATGTCTAAACTTCTCAATTAGTTTATGGTAGATAGGAACTTCCGCCGTTACGAACGATGTTGTTGGCGCAGACAACAGGGTTATTATGCCTTCTCCTTGCATTAAGAACCCCTATTTGAAAGATGTTTTGCAAAAGGAAATAGATCCTTTTGGAACCCAAAGATCAAAATGTGCAAGTATGAATCTTGGTCAGTTCTTTTACTCATCCTTTTATATAACTATGGAGAAAATATTAAGCAAACTGCATGATAAATCTTGCTTATGCTTATGTTAAAACGAGAAACAAGATCAACAAAATGCAGCGACTACCTCTTGTTTGGATTGACTTGGAAATGACTGGTACATGTAGATGGGCTATCTGGAAAGTGTTTTACTTTTTTGTATATAATATAATATAATATTTTTAGTTCTGTTTTTCTTTTGTGTTTGATTGGTATGTTCATAAAACCCTAAATAGGTCAGTGACAAAGCTAATGCATTTTAATTTATCATATGGTAGTACCCATTTTCCTGTGCTAGATTAATGCTTGACATTTAGGTACTTATAAACTGAAAGTTATTGAAAGCGTGTTTCCAACTACTAATAGAGTTTAAAGCATCACATGTTTCTTCAATATGTTTTAGTAGTTACACTTTGTTGCTATAAATTAAAAGCTTGATTATTGCTTTTAAGATGTCTCAGCTGTTGATAAAATTTAACATTACAACATAGATGTTATTGGCTTTTATTAGTTTATATTTGAAATTTTTTTATCATTGAAAGCAATTGCTTAATAGAAAATTGATTTTGTTCCAAAATTCTCACTAGCCCCTTAATTATATCAGAAATGCTATTTTGACCACTTTGTGGACCAGTTTTTGGACCAATATACGGATACACTCATACACATACTAATACGTATTATAGTAGTTGGTTTTAATAATAATAAATTGTTTTATGTTTAAAAAACTGAAAATACAAAATCAAAACCCAAAGTCATTTTTCCCTGAACCTTCTTCTCTCTCAACGCGACGGCGACAGGCAAACCCCAACCTTCTCTTCTTCTCTCTCAACGCGACGGCGACAGCCACGCCACCGTCTCAAGTTCTCTCTCAACCCCAACCTTTTTCGGTTCAAGTTCTTCCACCGTCTCAACCGTCAGCTCCGGCGAAGCACATCCACGTCGGCGTCTCGTGTTGACTCTCTCAGCTCCTTCGTCTGCGAAACCATCAGCATTTCTGTTTCTCTCACTGTCGATTTGATACAGTATTCAAAAAAATTTGCAAGGTCAGGTATTTCTTTGATTTTCCTTTTCATTTTCTGCTAGCTAATCAGTTTTTTGTTTTGGTTTCTGTAATGTCACCAGTGAGTTGATTTGCTAGTTGTAGCATGTTGCTTGTTAATAGGTTGCTTTGGGCCTAAAATGGTTGATTTGCTTGTTAATAGCTTTTAGTTTCTATGTCTCTGTATATCGTGGATTGCATTTGAAAAAAATGGTGCAATTTGGGGTTGGAAGTATATCATCTCAAAATCAGAAAATAATATGGTTTTGTGTAGTTATAGTGTTGACATGCTGTTGTATGTTACTATTTTATTTGATTTCAAGTTTGCATTTGGAGTATTTTAAATGGGAAGAAATGTGATTTTATTTGTTGCCATAACAATGTTTATTCTGATTGCTGTTTGAAATATGGCTTTTTGGTGCTTAAGGCATTATTAATAAAGTAGTTCCATTTGAATCTATTAAGGAAGTTATTTCTCATTTTGGAGGAGTTTTTGAGGTATAAAGTAGTTCCAACAAGCTTATCAATTGTTTTTGCCATTTGTGACTTCTTCCACTCATGTGGCTCTTGTTTCCATCACTACTGCCATGCCACTATAAGCTTGTTTATCTGCAAAACTTACACCCATTACATTTGGTAGTTCCCTGTTACAATTCTTGTTGCTTGCACATAAGTTGAGAAAATATTGGAGATACTTCAAACATCAGTGATTCAGTTCATTGTTTTATACTTATCATTACTTTCTCAAGTTTCTTATTGGGAGGAAATTAGTTTTATTAAAACGGAAAACTGGAATGGAATGCATACAGGGATGAGTTAGAGTTTTACAAGGCAACATTTTTTTTCTGCTAGATGTTACTTATTTTCTCTAATATAATATAAAGCATTTAATGAATGTATTGATATACATTTGAACTATAATTCAGTGACCAGCCTGCAGTTCAATTGTTATTTGGATTTTGATGCACTGTAGTGTAAGTATTGCATCTGCTTTGGATTCTGATCATTTCTCCTCCTAAGAACTTTCCTTCTGTTCACTTGAAATGGTAATGGTAATGGTAATTGATGTGGTAACTTAGAAAACCTGTTGTTTGTTGTTTGGTTTATTTTGATTGGCATTTATTTTGATTGTCAATGGAAATGATATTGTGCAAAGTGGTAAAATATTTGTAGGTTTGATACAAATGTGTCTGGTTAACTGTTTAGAAAACCTGGGTAATTGATGTGGTAACTTGGTTAATTATTGTTAGAAAACCTGGGTAATTGATACAAATTGAATTTGAATTTAGTGTTCATATTTGAATTTAGTGATTGATTTTGTTTATGCAATGTTTGTTGATTCAGTTACGGCACAGTTTAGTGTAAGGAACACTAACAACTAACACTGTTTTTAGTGATTGATTTTGTTTATGAAGTACATTAATTGAAGTATATATTTTTTCCACAGCAAACGTATAATAACGTTCCATTATGGGAAGGACCAAAGAAACTGAGGTAATTTTATTTTCACATAGTTTAGAAGTTTTTACAATTGTCCTTAAGTTAGTCATTTACCATGTTCTATAATTGAGTATAACTCGGTGTTCTTGTTATTGTGTCTTAATTGATGTATTTTTCAGATCCGAGTGAGACACACAGTAAAGACTCAGGCACTAGTTGAGATTAATAGAAACTTAAGTCCACTACAAAAGAAACGTCTTCTAACAACTCCCTTCCATTCCTTGATTGATCTTGTTGAAGAGATCAACATTAGTGGTGTTTTACTTAGGGAAGTTTTGAGAAGGTGGGATACACATAGTGTAGGTATTAGAGTAGGGAATAGGCTAATTTCATTTTCAAAGTTAGATGTTTGTTTTGGGTTGGGGCTTCGCATAGTTGGAGACCCTGTTTTTGATGATGATAGAGTTGACTCTAGAGTCAAACAGTTGTTTGATGGGGAAGTAATTAATATGCCCAGTATTGTTAAAAAAATGGGAGACCTAACATCAGATGAATTTGTAGAGGACTTTTGTAGGCTTTACCTTCTCCTTGCTTTTGCCACTTTTTACTTTCCCCAAACCACCCGCACGATCAATACCCTACCCTTTAGCTTATTGGATGATTTAGATAGCCTTCATAGGTATGATTGGGGTGGTAAGGTTTATAACAACTTAGTAGGTAGCTTAAACCGTACTGCTCCCCTCTTGAATGAACGCAAGAACATTGAATCAGTGAGTATTGCCGGGTGTGCAGCTCTACTTCAGGTACAATTCTGTTATCCTTTTTAGAGTTGTTATTAAATTAAACAAAATTTAAATTTGATTGTTGAATCTATTTTGTGATGTAGATTTGGACCGTTGAACACTTATTGTTGCGGCCTACTCCACAAAATACACGTTTTCCACGGTTTTTAGCTTGGTTTGACGTCCCGTCGGGAAAGTGTATAGTTGGTAGAATATTTGAAAGCAAAAAGGTTAGCTGCAATGCGTTTAGTTTAATTCATTTAGTGTTTAGTTTCCTAAATTATTGGAATTCGTTAATGTGTAGTTTCATTCATTTAGTGTTTACTTTCCTAAATTCAGTTTCATTCATTTAGTTTTATTGGTGAATTGATATTATATTTTTGTATTCAGTTTGTTGAGGTTGTGGCGTTGAGCGAAGGAGACCGATCAAATGAAGTCGTCAATGAAGCTATTGAGGAGATTGAAAGGAGATATTGTGAAGGGATATTTACCAAAGAAAAGGAGATTAACATTAGGCTTTCGAGTGTTGAGGATAAAATCAAAGTCTATAAAACAAAAGATGATAGAAGGGCATCAGGAAGCAATGAAATTGGTGTGAGTGATCATGTCCCAGGTGCGTCCTATGCACCTACCGTCGCAAATGGCTCAAAGGCGACAAGAGATCAAAAAAAATTCAAAAAATTGCTGTATTCTTTGTACAATTTTTGCACCCGCCCAAGCACATCGACAACGGCGAACGAGTACGTGTTAGTTCTTTTTAGAATATATAACTGGAAGGTACTTGAAATTTTGTTGTTGCCAATGAGTAGAAATTTTGACAACGTGCTTGTTCTATGGCGATGCAGAACGTTGGTTAGGTTGGATGACCACATTCTTACAAGAATGTCTCTCGAGGGTCTTGCACCAAGGAAATGGGTGGACAACCTGGTATTCAAATGCACCCAATATTGAATTGTGAATTCCATTTGTTTTTCCAATATTGTTTATGAAGTTTAATTTTAGGGTAAATTTTTGTTTTCAGCTATTCTGTTTTATTTCGCCGATGTTGATGGAAGAAGAATTGGAAAGAACCGGTTTGCTGACCCGTTTCCTATTTAATTCCTTCTATGCTGTGAGTCCATCTTAAAATCCTTTATTTGGAAGGATTTGAGTTTAAAAATTAGTTAGTTAATATAGTTATGATGAGAATATTGATTTTATAATGTAGGCGGAAGTGATCAAAGAATTACAATATGGACAAGCCGGCACCCAAAAAAGATGGACTTTACGACAGCATTTCAAACATGTTTCATTGAAAGAATTGAAGTCAACCCCCATGGATGTCTTAAGGTCTTCAGAGATGGTAAGTTAGTTGGAATTAGTGGTTTTTTTTTGTACATTCAGCCCCCTTGGAATACTCTGAATCTTCTATCATGAATTCACTAATTGTGCTTCTGAATTCACTGCTCACCTCACTGTGTTTCAGTCACATTCAGCAATGGTGCATGACAATCATGCACACACACACACACACTCACAGAAAGAAGGAAGTGAATCTGAGCGACAAAACGAGTAACAGAAGAGTAAACAGAAACTGAAAAGATGAAATTGTATTCAACTGAAATGTGAATCTGTTACAGTAGTATTTATATGCTGTTTGAGCAAGAAACTGATTATCGCAATTGAATGCCAACTAGGCTGCCATTTTTTGCCACATCTATTGTGGCTTACAAGTTCATTTATTCAATCTACACTTAAACAAAATACACAAACTGAATTAACAAAATAGAATGGAAAAAAAACTGAAGATGTTACAGGAGTCTTTTGATTAGCTTTCAACAGTACATATGTGTATTATGAATATTACCTAATAATTTATTAATAAATGTGTTAGATTTTTGCACCGGCCTGTTACAATGGACATTGGGTGTGCTACGTGGTAGTTCAACACGAACGGAAGATGTACGTGTTGGACTCCTTGACAGATGAACGAAACGATTCTTGGTTGTTGCTTGATAATGCAATGGTAGTGTCCTATTCTAACACCTTAATATATCTTTTTTTGGTCTTCTAATTAAATTTGACAACGTTTGTAATTGTGATTTTTTAGCGCATTCGTTTTGAAGAGCTGTTGAGTTACGTTTGTGATAATTCTCTGGAGACCGTTTATGAAATAATGCCCAAACAACACAATAGGTAACTCATTTTACATGCGTTCTTGGGAAAGTTGTTATGTTTACAATAGATTTTTATTGTTTTTATGTTTATGTATTGAAATCCATATTCCCTTCCAATACAGTCATGATTGTGGAATCTATGTTTTGAAATACTTGGAATTCTGGAACGGTGAAGGAACCATGCCACAATACTCACAGGTTAATCATTATTTATTTTTATGTTTCTGTCTTTGAAATGTTATGGGAACAATGCATATATATATTAACTCTACTTCTCTTTTGTTTAGGATGATGTACTTCAATTTCGTCAATACTTTGTTTTGAAATGGGTACTTGATCCACGAAATGTGTATAGGGCAGAGGTATTAGAAAAAGCAAAGGTTCCACAAGATTTGACTTTGCTAACATCATTATGACTTTATTGAGAAAGATGAAGACACTTTGAGATGTTGCTTTGGATGAACGAGAGGAGCAGAAGATGATTATGAGGGACACTTTGAAGAGATTCAGATGTTGCCTACACGATGAGGGAGGGAGACTCTGAAGAGATTGAGATGATAGATGAATGTACTTACTTAGTTAATGTTTATAACACGTTTGTTAAATGTAAAAAAAACATGGGTAATTCTGAAGCCTGGTTGGTGATATGGTCTAAAAAAGAAATGTAGCTTTAATTTTAACACCACATGTCAGTAAGCTTAATATTGTGCTTACATTTTGAGCAGGAGTTGGTGGTAAGATATGGTTAAAATCAGAAATTTAAAATGAGAAATTTAGAAATTTTAATTAAATTGACAGGTTGGCTAGTTGTCAGTAAAATATGGGGAATTGGGCACGTAGGTTGGTTATCAAATACAACATAAACAATTAACCATAATTTTTTATGTCTCATTCATTGTGCTTACATTTTGAGCTGGAGTTGGTGGTAAGATATGGTTAAAATGAGAAATTTAAAATGAGAAATTTAGAAATTTTAATTAAATTGATAGTTTGGCTAGTTGTCAGTAAAATATGGGGAATTGGGCACGTAGGTTGGTTATCAAATACAACATAAACAATTAACCATAATTTTTTATGTCTCATTCCTTGTGCTTACATTTTGAGCAGGAGTTGGTGGTAAGATATGGTTAAAATGAGAAATTTAAAATGAGAAATTTAGAAGTTTTAATTAAATTGACAGGTTGGCTAGTTGTCAGTAAAAGCTGGGGAATTTGGCACGTAGGTTGGTTATCAAATACAACATAAACAATTAACCATAATTTTTTATGTCTCATTCCTTGTGCTTACATTTTGAGCAGGAGTTGGTGGTAAGATATGGTTAAAATGAGAAATTTAAAATGAGAAATTTAGAAGTTTTAATTAAATTGACAGGTTGGCTAGTTGTCAGTAAAAGCTGGGGAATTTTGCACGTAGGTTGGTTATCAAATACAACATAAACAATTAACCATAATTTTTTATGTCTCATTCCTTGTGCTTACATTTTGAGCAGGAGTTGGTGGTAAGATATGGTTAAAATGAGAAATTTAAAATGAGAAATTTAGAAGTTTTAATTAAATTGACAGGTTGGCTAGTTGTCAGTAAAAGCTGGGGAATTTGGCACGTAGGTTGGTTATCAAATACAACATAAACAATTAACCATAATTTTTTATGTCTCATTCATTGTGCTTACATTTTGAGCTGGAGTTGGTGGTAAGATATGGTTAAAATCAGAAATTTAAAATGAGAAATTTAGAAATTTTAATTTAATTGACAGGTTGGCTAGTTGTCAGTAAAATATGGGGAATTGGGCACGTAGGTTGGTTATCAAATACAACATAAACAATTAACCATAATTTTTTATGTCTCATTCATTGTGCTTACATTTTGAGCTGGAGTTGGTGGTAAGATATGGTTAAAATCAGAAATTTAAAATGAGAAATTTAGAAATTTTAATTAAATTGACAGGTTGGCTAGTTGTCAGTAAAAGCTGGGGAATTGGGCACGTACGTTGGTTATCAAATACGACATAAAATGAAGGTTACAATTAAAATGAGAAAAACTTGAATAGTTATAAGGGAATAAATTTTTGTCATTAAATTGAGCCAAAAAAAAAAATTAAAACCGTTGGATTACAAGGCCCACGCCAGAACCCTTAGATTAGAACCCAGTTGGATTCGCTGAACTTCAACCCCTCTATTTCCTTTTACTTGGTTTCGACTAATCGGTTACCGTCTTCAACCCATCGATCCAGTTCTTCGCTCCATCAAGCCGTCCATCCAGTTCTTCAACCGCAGTTCTTCAACCCATCGATCCATGGAACCAGAACCCTTAGATTGTGTTTTGTATATTTGACTTTTACTTTTACTCTTTCCAAACACAATATCATTGTGTTTTGTATATTTGACTTTTACTTTTGCTCTTTTCTTTACTATTGAGTTTCATTTAAAAGCGTTCTTTTAGGAAAGTTTTTTCTCCTTTGAATAATTTTTTACTTGATTATTATAAAGGATGATAATGGGCTGTCAAAGGGTTTCATTTTCAAATCATATTTACCATGCTTATTCTAAAAATAGATTTTTTTTTACAATTGGTGGTGACTGATGCCATTTGGGGTGACTAATTATTATAGGCAGGCAGGAGGCACTTGAAGCAAAAGAGAAAGAGTTGCACAAAGACAAAGGAAAATGTTGCTCAATGCAAATGATCTTCTAAAGGCATCAACAAATAGTGCATATAATGAATTTGAAGCACATAGAAGCTGCACAAAGATAAAGATATGCACAAAGCCAAAAAGGCTTCTAGAGTGTTTAAGATTTTAGTTGTAAAGTAGTTTTAGGACATAATGGATATAATAAATTATAGTTCATTTGTAAACTATTTCCTTTCTAAAGTTTATGTAGTTTATGTAAATGCCTCACGGTTGATGAAAATGCCACTATGTCATCAGGTTGATTTTTTGCTACACATTGTATAAACGGTGTGTAACCTCTTAGGTTTATCAAAATTATTAAATTTTGGATGAAGACAACATATTGTGTCCTAAGGCATTCATATTAGTGGTTGTTAGTTTGTCAAATAGTGTTCAAATAAAATCTAATTTCAGTTTGAATTAGATAACCAAGTCACCTTCACAATTACCCAAGTTTTTCTTATACATGACCAACCGGTTATTTTCATCTTTTTCTTGTGAAAGTGACCATGAGACTACAAGAGGGTTATAAATGAGTGGCTTAGGACCCACAAGTGAAAGTACATAGACAAGAGGTGTTCAAATGACATCTAATTTCTGACTTAGAACCATATCACCAACCTCCCTTTACAAGTACCCAAGTTTTTATCGAAATTCACCAACCTGTTATTTTAATATTTTCCCTGTGAAACGGACCATGAGACTTCAAGTGGATACTAAAGGAGTGGGTTGGGTCCCATAAATGTATGCAAAAGGATATGGGTTACCGTGTTCAAATGACATCTAATTTCTGATTTTGAACCATATCACCAACTGCCATTCACAATTACCCACCTTTTTATTGAAATTGACCAAGCTGTTATTATTATTTTTTTCACTGTGAAACTAACCATGGGACTTCAAGTGTGTACTAAAGGAGTAGGTTGGGACCCATAATTGTAAGCATAATGACACAGGGTGTTCAAATGACACAATTTTTAAATTTGAACCATATGACCAACTTCCCTTTACAATTACCCATGTTTTAATTAAAATTGACCAACCTCTTATTTTCATATTTTCCTTGTGAAACAAACCATGAGACTTCAAGTGTGTACTAAACGAGTGGGTTGGGACCCATAAATGTAAGCACAATGACATGAGTTGTTCTAATGACAACTAATATCTGATTTTCAACCATATCACCAAGTGGTCTTCACAATTACCCAAGTTTTTATTAAAACTGACCAACCTGTTATTTTCATATTTTTCTTGTGAAACAAACCATGAGACTTCAAGTGTGTACTAAACGAGTGGGTTGGGACCCATAAATGTAAGCACAATGACATGAGGTGTTCAAATAACATCTAATATCTGATTTTGAACCATATCACCAAGTGTTTTTCAAAATTACCCAAGTTTTTAATAAAAGTGACCAACCTGTTATTTTCATATTTTCCTTGTGAAACAAACCATGAGACTTCAAGTGTGTACTAAACGAGTGAGTTGGGACCCATAAATGTAAGCACAATGACATGAGGTGTTCAAATAACATCTAATTTCTGATTTTGAACTATATCAATAGTCCCCCTTCACAATTACCCAAGTTTTTATTAAAATTAACCAACCTGTTATTTTCATATTTTCCTTCTGAAACTGACTATGAAACTTCAAGTGTGTACTAAATGAGTGGGTTGAGACCCATAAATGTAAGCACAATGACCAGAGATGTTCAAATGACATCTAATATCTGATTTTGAACAATATCACCAAGTGTTCTTCAAAATTACCCAAGTTTTTAATAAAATTGACCAACCTGTTATTTTCATATTTTCGTTGTGAAACAAACCATGAGACTTCAAGTGTGTACTAAATGAGTGGGTTGTGACCCATAAATGTAAGCACAATGACATGAGGTGTTCAAATAACATCTAATTTCTGATTTTAAACTATATCCCCAGTCCCCTTTCACAATTACCCAAGTTTTTATTAAAATTAACCAACCTGTTATTTTCATATTTTTCTTCTGAAACTGACTATGAAACTTCAAGTGGGTACTAAAGGAGTTGGTTGAGACCCATAAATGTAAGTTCAAAAAATGACATGAGATGTTCAAATGACATATAGTATCTATTTTTGAACCATATCACCAACTGTGCTTCACAATTACCCACGTTTTTATTAAAATTGACCAACCTGTAATTTGCATCTTTTACTTGTGAAACTGACCATGAGACTACAAGTGGGTACTAAATGAGTGGGTTGGGACCTATAAATGTATGCACAAGGACATGAGTGTTCAAATGACATGTAATTTCTCAGTTTGGGTCCCAATCCACTGTCATTTGAACACCCAATGTACTTGTGCTTACATTTATGGTTCCCAATTCACTCATTTTGTACCCACTTGGCCATTTATAAGAAAAACTTGGGTATTTGTGTAGGTGAGTTAGTGATATGATTCAAACTAAGAAAAATATGAAGTCCCAATCCACTCGTTTAGTACCCACTTGAAGTCTAATGGTCAGCTTCAGAAGAAAAATATGAAAATAACTAGTTGGTCAATTTTAATTAAAACATGGGTAATTGTAAAGGGAAGTTGGTGATCTGTTTCAAATTGAGAAATTATATGCCATTTGGTGAGCTTAAGCATATATGAATGGAACATTCCTATTCAAGTAAGGAATTCATTTATACCATTAAATAATCATATGCTTAAATATTACACAAATGAAATAAAATTCATATATAACATGCTTAAATAATAGCCAACCAATGGTTTGATTACATTACATTAAGAAATAACCTTATCAAAGAAGGTTATCATGCAGAATAAGCTACATATGTCTAAACTTCACAATGGCTAAAAGACAGAGATCCTTGAAAAGATGCATCTAGCAATGCAACAAGAGCACTCCATTGAACTAAAAGCATAATACAAAATTTACAATCACAATAGTGGTCAAGTAAATCCTCTTAATCCCTTTTTACAACAATTGACCCAAATTTACAATCAAAATAATAACAACAATAGTCCAACAACACAACCATTCGCTTGATGTGGCTTCCATGTACTAATAACTTACGACTTCGTCTATCTATCACTTACAGGGCTATAAATGTTTATCACCACAATTTTAGAACTAAGGAAAATTTAAGCACAACCATTCGCATGATGTGGCATCTGAGTACACTGTGAAGGCGCTTAACCAATTTCAGAAATAAGGAAAATCATGTCCAAAGTTCATCATCTGCAGAAATCATCGTAGCACCGGATCCTCAAGCCTCTGCAAATGTGAACATGACATAGAATCAACCATTAGAAATAAAAAGAAAATAACCACTTAAGTCATGATTGAGATACTGAGATTAACTACCTCCTGCATACTATAAAAATTGGCAAAAAGAAGTTCATTAATAAAATCTTCAGGAACATTGAACTGTTGCTTTGCTGACAATGACATTGCCCTTTGGAAAAACCATGAAGCACTCAAATTGGGCTGCATTAAACAAAATAATGGCCAGTTATTTGGTTTCATGTGAAAAACATTGAAACCTTTTAGAAAACCATGATACAGGTGATTGTATGCCACTAGCATCACCAAACTACAGAACAAAATTTCATTGTTTTAATATTACTTTATAGATTTTAGATGACTTAGTTTCATAAATGCTTTGTAAGTGTAAACGGTAATTTACCTGTAAAACTCTATTAAAACCCTAGCACATAAAAATTGAAAATTCACATCATCAAGCAGATAATCAGTAATACTAATTATTATAACTTTTCATAACCATTATCTAGAAGCTTACCAATGACACAAGGCCTAAAAGTGTTGAACCATAAAATCATTATTAGATGGGAACTTAAAAGTTGAATCAATATTTGCAGCTGACGTTCATGATGACTATAACCAACAAAATTCACAGCATCTCTATGTAGCAAATAAGTTAAGAAAAGACATGTAAATAAGACATTGTTAAAGAAATTAAGGTTAACAGATCTTTTATAATAGACATGAAAAATAATTCTTACCAGTTTCATCAGTTGGAAATGTTGGAGATGTTGTGGTGGCAGGTTTCTCATTCAATTGTGGTATGGACCAGACTGTACGGAACATGCCACCTACAGGTGCATTACTACCTTCTTCTGTAAATGCTGGAACAGACCGGGAACGATGAATTGGTAATTGCAGTCCTTTCTCCTGTAAAATGAGGGAAATATAAATCAGATGCAATCAAATAAGTGTTGCAGACTTCAGAGTATATATCTTTAAGAATATTTTTAAGAATATTTTTAAGTATTCCAAAAATATGAAAATAACAGGTTGGTCAATTTTACTAAAAACTTGGGTAATTTGAAGAACACTTAGTGATATGGTTCAAAAACAGATATTAGATGTCATTTGAACATCTCATGTCATTGTGGTTACATTTATGGGTCTCAACCCACTCCTTTAGTACCCACTTGAAGTTTCATAGTGAGTTTCAGAAGAAAAATATGAAAATAACAGGTTGGTTACTTTTAATAAAAACTTGGGTAATTGTGAAGGGGGACTGGTGATATAGTTCAAAATCAGAAATTAGTTGTTATTTGAACAACTCATGTCATTGTGCTTACATTTATGGGTCCCAACCCACTCGTTTAGTACACACTTGAAGTCTCATGGTTTGTTTCACAAGGAAAATATGAAAATAACAGGTTGGTCAATTTTAATAGAAACTTGGGTAATTGTGAAGAACACTTGGTGATATGGTTCAAAATCAGAAATTTTTAAATGAAGGATACCAACAGCTTTAAGTTGTAGCAGCACACTTATTCCTATTTATAACATACACTGGAGGTTGGTGGATAGATTTAAACAAGAAAGGGCAAACATAATAACAAGAACAACAACAACAACACAAACCTTGTCCTTTCTGCGAGTAGAGTAACAACACTGAAGATCAAAAACATCAGAAGCATCCTTGAGGGCTCAAAGTTATTCAAGTAGCTAGAATTCAAGATTCCACCAACAAAAAACTTTAGTAGTGTAGCAACCAAGAGCTTAATGCACAAGTCAATGAAAGCACCAATTGAAATAACAGAGAGTTCTAAGTGCTTGAGCCTCCCAGAAACCCCTGGTACAGGATTCTAGACCCGGACTCGGAATGTTTTAGGACTTGATGCATATCTCACCACAGCTACCCATATATGCCACACTCTCCAACTAGAAGAAATAAGGTTCCTGGCAAAATATGACCACTTAATGATTAATATATAGCACACAAGGATTCACCATATAATTTTCAAGATTTTGAAACATCAGATGCAACACATAGAAGTTTCTATAGAGAAATACCATGCTTCATTTGTATTTTTTAACAAATAAATACATACTCTTATATCATAGATTCCAAATCTTGTTTCTTTGATAGGCTACTATGCTGATGGAAAGCATAGATTCCTTGTATATGAATATATGCAAAAGGAGAACCTGCAAGATCATTTGAATGGTTTGTTACTTAGTCATGTACCCAAAATCCACACCATCATCAAAACTACTACTCATATCAAGTTTCTATTGATCTAAACCTGATTATGGGAATTGGAGAAAGAAACATGGATTGGCCTCTAAGACTGCAAGTGGCACTAGGAGCAGCAAAAGGGCTTGTTTATCTCCATTCAAGTTTCGATGTTGGAATTCCTATTTTTCATAGAGGTTTCAAAATGGTCAAAATTCTCTTAGATACCAACTTTGAAGCAAAGGTATAAATAACTTTCCAATAATGACTTATAATACTTCCTTTTAACAATATGTACAGAGCTATTTATAATTATCAGTGTTTTGTAGATACCTGATTTTGTGCTTGCCAAGTTAATGCTAGAAGGGGAGGAGACACATGTGACAGCCAGAGTTATTGATTCATTTGGCTATTTTGATCCTGAGTATAACCTATGCCATAAGCATATTCATTTGCTTAAAAGTATCAATACTTTCACATAAAGTTTCTTCCATAATTTTCATCTTATTAACTCTTAAAAACAAAACAAAACAAAAAAGGAGATTTTACTATAGAGTACACATTCTTGCAGAAACAGATGAAGCCAAAGATGAAACAAATAACCAAAATCAAACTTTTAGTAAAAGATGCAAACAATTAGTGCTTGAATATGAACTAAAAGATGCAAACAATTCATTTGCTGTAAATATATGTTAAATAACTAAATATGATATAATTACAATCAATGCAACATATTGCAAAAGTTGGCAAGCTACTCACACTAGCCATTGCTTTCCCCCCATGTACAGATGCTGGATTTGAATGAGCAATTGGGCTTACGGGTAAGGATGATCTTTTCCTCCCTGAGGGTTATCAACAACCAACAGCTTCAACTATAGTGAGCGATGAGATAAGACTTCTCGTAAGAACCGAACCTTGCACGAATGGATGCAACAAAAAGCTTCAACTAATGGAAATTATTTAGACACACATCATCAATTCATGAATGGAAACTACCTAAACCCCCCAATCTCTACAAAATTAAAATCCCTAAAAATAGAAATGGGCAAGAACTGAACCTTGTTAAAAAAAAAGAACCGAACCTGAAGGTTAAGGCCATTGACCGACGACAATGAAATGACGCTAGGATCCGTCTTTGTTGTAGTGGAAGATGAATCAAACACTTACAGTAACAGTGAAAATAGAATTGATGAAGCAGAATCCAAGCTGAAACTCACCAACGAAGAGACGAAGAAGCTGAAACTCACCAATGAAGAGATGTTGCAGCGAATGAAACTCTGATTTGGTTCGATTTGATGCAATAAACGCTAAGTTCTAACCAGCGAATGCGATGTCACTGCGATTTGGTGCGACGTTAGCAAATGCGATTTCGTGCGGTTAGGGATTTTTTGGAAGAAAAAGGAATACGATTAGAGATTTGAGGGAGGAATACAACTCTATTCAAACAACCGATGCTAAATGTCATTTTACACATTTTAGTTTCCTTAATTTTTTATCATACCGTTACTATTCACGTTAAAAGAAAACCTACAGATTACACAAAACCAGCTTCACATTTCTAATACCTCAGTACAGTTCTAAACCTGGAGATTGCATCACAGACATACACAAAACCAGCTTCACATTTCTAATACCTCATTTTACACAAAACCAGCTCACATACAGTTCTAATACAATATGCAGTCACAATTCTAATACATTACACAAAACCAGCTTCACATTTCATCTAGTACAATTCTAATACCTCAGTGTTTACATTAACAGAAAACCAGACCATATAAAAAATTTGTTCACATTTCATCTAAACTAGAAATAGAAATAGAAAACCAGACCAAATAAAAAATTTGTTCACAATTCTAATACTATTAAAAGCTTGATTATTGCTTTTAAGATGTCTCAGCTGTTGATAAAATTTAACATTACAACATAGATGTTATTGGCTTTTATTAGTTTATATTTGAAAATTTTTTATCATTGAAAGCAATTGCTTAATAGAAAATTGATTTTGTTCCAAAATTCTCACTAGCCCCTTAATTATATATAGCCTCAATTGCATTGGGTTTAGTTGTCCAGCTCCTTTATGGATATGTCACTCTTCCCCTTTATGCACTTGGAGTTGGTTCCTGGTCTTGCTGCCATCCTCTTCATGGATTTTTTGATAGAGAGGTCAATTAAGTTGTTGATTAGCTTTACAAGGGCAAGAAAGTCTGTTTCATATGCTGGTCTCATGGGGAATTCCTCTGGGAAATATGGAAAAGCTTTGGGAATTCCTCTAAGAATTTCTTTGTAAAAAAAAAGGTACTAAATCTGAATCTGTAGGTTTGTTTATGATTACTATGAAATGAAGAAACTACTAGGAAAGGGTGAGTTATTGTTAAGCTTTATGTGCAAATCAAAGATGAATAGTTTCTCAATCACTTTTTTCTTGTTTACAAGCCATGGGAAAATTTATGGTTTTATCTTCAAATACTCCTAATTCATGTAAAATGTTGAGAAGGGAGAAGAGCTGAAGTAGAGACAGCAAATCACAAAAGCAAGAGCATAATTGTTAAGTTCATCAATGCATCTATCAAGTGTTTAACTTCATTCGTAGGTGTGAAGTTATGGTAGCATCATTAAACTTGTTATAAGCATAGGAATAAGCTTCCATGTGGTAACATCATTAAACTTGTTATAATCACATAGGAATAAGCTTTCATGTTTTGCACATTGCTCACTACCGTTTGCTTTGCATTCAGGAGATCTAACTTAGATGGATTGGATCTTTGAATGGCTAGTGATTCATCAAAAAAGACCATGAAATCGGATACTTATCCCTTACATAGTTTCTTCATAAAAAACTAATGAATGCTGTGCTTTTGCTTTTTTAACCAATGCCTTTTGAGGTCTTTAAATCATGATCCTTTTACGGCTAATTTCTTGGAACTTGTAATTTGCAAGGGATTTATTCTAAAAACAGTTTTTTTCTACAATTGGTGGTGACTAATGCCATTTGGGGTGATTAATTATTATAGACAGGCAAAAGGCACTTGAAGCAAAAGAGAAAGAGTTTCACAAAGACAAAGAAAAGATTGCACAAGGCAAAGGATCTTCTAAAGGCATCAACAAATAGTGCATGTGATGAATTTGGATTGTGTGTGGCTGTGGAAGTTTTAGTTGTTAAGTTGTTGATAAGGTTAATTTGTTAAGTTCGTCAATGTATCTATTAAGTGTTTAACTCGATGATCAAGTTGTGTTGAGTTGTTAAGTTTATGTTAGTTGTTAAGCTAAGATACAATTTATGTTGTGTTGTGGTTGGGCTGTAATTCTGCCATGTAACTTGAAGAAATAGTATTATTCTAGAGTTATTCAACTCTTGAGACTACAATTGTAATTATTGTTATTGTGTGAAATCTCATTTGCAACTCACTCATACAGACTCAAGTTATTCAATGAGTATCAATTATTAATTGTAATTAATAAAAGGAGGGTCAAAACTACAGCTGAACAAACAACAAGAAGCACAAGGACACAAGTGAAGACAAGATTTTTGATAACTTGGAAATATATTGTAAATTTGTAACATATTTCTTGGCCAATGTCTGTTTCCAGCCTTAGTTTAGCATTTCATGCACTTAATTTAGACTTAAGTACAAAAGTTAAATGTACTCTCTCACTCAGGAAGCAAAGAAGTATACCGGATTTTGTCTTTTTATATGTTTAGACTCCTATTTGAGAGTCCTATTTTATTATTGTTATTAAATGAAATCTCAAATGCAAGTCACTAAATCAGTGAGTTGAGACCTATAAATGTAAGCACCACAACATTGAGTGTTCAAATGACATGTAATTTTCTCAGTTTGTATCAGATAACCAACTGACTTACACAAAAACCCAAGTTTTTTTATACAAATCATCAACCTGTTATTTTAATTTTTTCCTTGTGGAACTGACCATGAACTACAATTGGGTAATAAATCAGTGGTTTGGGACCTATAAATGTAATTATAAGGTTATGAGTTGTTGAAATGACATCTAATTTGTAAATGTTTGTATGTAATCACCAAAACTGACCATGAGAATACAATTGGGCACTAAATAAGTGGTTTGGGACCTACAAATATAAGCACCAACTCATGGGTTATTGAAATAGCATCTAATTGTAAATGTTTCTATCAGATCACCAAGTCACCTAGACAAATACCCAACTTTTACATAGAAATGACCAACCTATATTTTCATCTTTTCCTTGAGACTGACCATGAGACTACCATTAGTACTAAATCAGTGATTTGGGACCTATAATTGTAAGCATCATCAGGTCATGGGGTGTCCAAATGACATGTAAATTTTCAGTTTGTATCAAATCACCAACTCACCTAAGCAAATACCCAACTTTTAAGTACAAATGACCAACCTGTATTTTCATTTTTTCCTTGTAAAACTAACCATGAGAATACAATTGGACACTAAATAAGTGGTTTGGGACCTATAAATATAAGCACCAACTCATGGGTTGTTCAAATGTTATGTAATTTCTCAGTTGATATTTGATCACCAACTCGCCCCCACAAATACTTAACATTTTAGAACAAATGACCAATCTGTATTTTTATCTTTTCCTTGTGAGACTGGCCATGAGATTACAATTTAGTACTAAATCAGTGGTTTGGGACCTATAAATGTAATCATAAGGTCATGGGTTATTGAAATGGCATCTAATTGTAAATGTTTCAATCAGATCACCAAGTCACCTAGACAAATACCTAACTTTTTCATAGAAATGACCAACCTATATTTTCATCATTTCCTTGAGACTGACCATGAGACTACAATTAGTACTTAATCAGTGGTTTAGGACCTATAATTGTAAGTTTCATCAGGTCATGGGGTGTCCAAATGACATGTAATTTCTCAGTTTGTATCAAACCACCAACTCACCTAAGCAAATACCCAAGTTTTACATACAAATACCAACCTATTATTTTCATTTTTTTTCCTTGTGAAACTAACCATGAGACTAAATTTGGGTACTAAATCAGGTTTTGTGATGCTTTAACTAGACCACAAGAGAAAAAAAAAGAATAAAGCTGGTTGGTCATTTCTTAAAAAAAATGTGTTAAATTGAATTGGCCATGTGGTTAACTAGTTCGAGTCTTTAAGTTCATATTGTGTATGTATTGAATCTCGTGGACAAATTTTGTTTAAATTAGTTAAATTGAACCAAAATTTGAAACTAAATATTTGTAAATTGAAGAAAAGGATATTAAAAGATAGCTAAGAAATTTCATTAAAATTGTATCCAGAATAATACAATTTCATCAAGTTATAAGGGAGAACTACAACCCAACCACAACTCAACATATTGTATCTTAACAACTCGATAGAAATTGATTATCAACTTAACAACTTAACAAATACATTGGTGAACTTAACAAATTAACCTGATCAACAACTTAACAACTACAACTACGACAACCACACACAATCCAAACTAGTTTAAATGCATTTATGAACTTCCATATGCCTTACCAGCTGAGAACACCTTTGTCATCAGTACAAAATTGATGCCGAGAGAAACACAGCCATCAACGTTTAGTCCAAATTCCTTCACTTTCTGAATCGTGCAAATTGAATCATTGAAAACCTTCAAGATTCAAGATTAACTTACATTTTCATTTGTAGTGATTAAAGTTATATACTACTCAAATTTAGCAAACTCATTTTATCCTCTATTTTAATTGAAGTTACTATGATTGACATTGCTATTGACATTGCTACACCAACAAAAGCGCATATTTTCTTGTAACATGATTTTACACACACACACATATCAAATATTCCTGTCTCACTAACCAAAATTTGAAGCATATAAGCTGCAAGTGGAAGTAACCAAAGACAAAAGCACTTTTTAGTAGGAAAACGATAGTCTGCTAATACCATTCTCATATATGCTGTCAGTGATAAAACTATTTTAAATGTATACTCTGAAGAAGTTAACCCAACGCAGTGCTTACTTTAGCGAGCAAGCTATGAAATTACCGATCTATTCTGGAAGAGATAGAGACACTACAGAGATGATGTTTACAGAGGAAAAGAAATACACGCACAACCTGAATTGGGGATTTGATAATTGAATTGGAGAATTCTAATTTTGAAGAATTAAACCACAAAAGTGTGAACTGATTTTAATCCATTCCTTTGGTGTTGGGCCTTTTTGGTGGATTGGCCATTGAGGAGGCACCACCATCGTTCGCCACCACGCAGAAGAGGGAGGCAGGAATCTGGAACTCCCCCAACCGAGGCTTATGACGAGACTTATTACCCCGGGGACTCGACTCATCAAAGCTCATCATTAGCATCTTCGTCCCCAAGGCGGCGTTCTATAAGCCGGGGAAGTCCCCCGAGGCATGAACGTCGGCGACCTCGATCTCCCGGATCCCCTGCCCGACACCCTATCAGAAGGCCTCCTCCGAGGGAAAGGTCCGCGTCGCGGAAGGGACCCTTCACAGCGGAGATTGACTATTTTCCGGTACCCAAGCACTTAGAGAAGCCCCCAGAGGGTTTAAAGATGCATGACGGGACGGGCGATCCCGACCGACATCTGGATTACTTCGACACGATGATGCAATACCGGAATGTCCCAGAGGAGATCAAATGCCGAATTTTCCCTCTCACTCTTGAAAAATTGGCTCTGGACTGGTTCAGAGCCCTCAAGCCAAACTCGATCTCATCTTGGGACCAGCTTGCAAAGCTATTCTCGGCCCAGTTCGCCCATTCCAAAATGAAGCCTAAATCTCGCAAAGTCTTGCAAGCCATCCGGCAAGGAGAGAACGAGTCTCTCCGAGACTACATTGAAAGATTTAACAAAGAGGCGGCTCAGGTCCGGAACTTAGACGATTCATTTCGACTATTCTTCATGGAAGCCGGTCTGCGGGAAGGAAGTCTGTTTCAGATCGATGTCGGAATCAACTAAACTGAGTCGCTTGCCGAGTTCCTCCAGCGATCTCAAAAATACATTGACCATGAAGAAGGCGCTGTTGCAAGAAAGACAGATGCCGACCCCGGAACGAGCAAGCCTCGGTATGAAAAGGAGGCCCCGGTGCGTCAGGCAGCAGAGGCCCGTTATGAAAGGGAACCCCGGAACGACAATAGGCTCCGACCTCGGAACCGACACCAACAATATTCCGATCTGAATGAAACAAGGGCCAGGATTCTGGCGGAATGTATGAACGCTGAGTTCAAAGAAGTCAAGTTCCCTGATCCGCTCCCACACAGGCCGGGACAGAGATCCAACAAATACTGCTGGTACCACCGGAGCAAAGGGCACGATACAAATCGGTGCAATGCTTTGAAGGATGACATCGAGGACCTGATTAAGAAAGGGAAGTTAAGCCAGTACGTGGCTAAAGCACCCAGACACGAGGGCGAGGTTAAGGAGGAAGAAGCCGATCCGAAACGAAAGGGTAAAGCCCCGCAAAAACGAGAAGAGAGCTCGGAGGACGAGCGCGATTATCGAAAATCAAAGGGCCGACCTGTGATGATGATGATATCTGGGGGCTACCCCGACGAGGCATCGGGCAAAACAATGAAAAGAAAGTGGAAAGAAGTCATGTGTGCCGCTTCCACCTCCGCAATCATCTCAGGCCCGGAGCGCCCTCCCTTGGCCTTCGGCGACCGAGACTTATTGGATGGCAAGCCAAATAAGCACATACCCCTCATAATCAGGGCGGTCATGGCAAATCATGAGATAAGAAGGATTATGGTCGACCAGGGGAGCTCCGCTGATATCATCTTCATCGACCTGGTGAGAAAACTGCAGATCTCAAAGGAAGACTTCACCCCTTACCGGGGGTCGGATCTCTCGGGCTTCAACGGGTCTCGGACCAAACCTCTCGGCTACTTGGAAATGATGGTCACCTATGAAGAGGAGCCGCTGGAAAGGACGGTCAAGACCAAGTTCTTGGTATTGCCATGCCCCTCGGTCTACAATTGTATCATTGGGAGACCCACCCTTGGAAGACTCGGAGCCGTGACTTCAACGGTTCACCTCAAGATGAAGTTCTACTCGTTGAGTGACGAAGTTATCACCCTTGACGCCGACCTAGAGTCCGCCCAAAGATGCTTCTATCTTCATGTCAAGGCAGACAGGCAGGCCTCAGAAGAGGGGGTTCCCCCCATAGAGGCAAGGACTCAGAAGAGCCAAAAGAAGGAAAGAACCGGTCCAGTGGCCGAGGTCAACGTCACGGACCTCGATGCAAGATATGACCCGGACAGCTCGGAGGAAGAAAGCGACGACGAGTTAGCACGAGAGCTAAAGAAGAAGATTAGGCGACCTCAACCTGATGGGCAGTTCATGCAAATCCAGCTGGGAGAGAACCCGAATCAAACTGTCCAGATCGGATCCGATCTCCCTGATGAGGTAAAAACAAAGCTCACCCTCTGCCTCAAGTCCCACGCCGATCTCTTTGCGTGGTCAGCAAAGGACATGCCCGGGGTTCCCCCAGAGGTTTCCTGTCATCAGCTAGCAGTGAACCCCGGGGCAAAATGGGTCGCCCAACGCAAAAGAGCTCAAAGCCAGGAAAAGGCAGCTGCTACGGCTAAGGTCGTTGAAGATTTAATTAAGGCTGATTTTGTAAAAGAGGTCAAGTATACAACTTGGCTCTCAAACCCTGTACTTGTTAAGAAAAGCAATGGAAAGTGGCGTATGTGCGTTGACTATACCGATCTTAATAAGGCCTGTCCTAAGGACGCCTTCCCTGTTCCTAGCATTGATCGGCTCGTCGATAATGCTTCAGGTTTTCGCTTACTGTCGTTCATGGATGCTTATTCCGGATACAATCAAATTCCGATGTTCCCCCCCCCCCCCCCCCCGACCAAGAGAAGACGGCTTTTATGACCGACCGCGGTAATTTCTGCTACCGGGTCATGCCATTCGGTTTGAAAAATGCGGGGGCCACTTATCAAAGGATGATGAACAAGGTATTCCGAGATCAGATCGGTCGTAACGTAGAAGTCTACCTCGACGACATGATTACAAAAAGCGAAAGGGAAGACCTCCATATATCCGATCTGGAAGAGATTTTTGCAGAAATTCGAAAAAATAATATGCGGCTAAACCCGGAAAAATGCACCTTCGGAGTCCGGGCTGGAAAATTCTTGGGTTTTTATCTCACGGAAAGGGGCATTGAAGCCAACCCGGATAAATGCCGAGCGGTAACAGAAATGCGGACCCCGTCCACTAAGAAAGAGCTCCAGAAACTCAACGGCATGATAGCTGCGTTATCTCGCTTCATTTCCAACGCCGCCTTCAAATCACTCCCATTGTTCAAACTGCTTAAGAAAGAAGCAACTTTCGAATGGACTCCAGAGCGGGACGAGGCACTCTCCCGGCTCAAAAAGATCTTGTCCGAACCTCCCATACTAAGTCGGCCGAGCCCAGGGGAAGATTTATTTTTGTATCTAGCCATATCAGATGAGGCCATCGGAGCCGTGCTTGTCAGGGAGACCGGAGCTGGCCAAAGCCCGGTATACTTCGTGAGTAAAGCTTTGCATGGACCGGAGGTGAGATATCAGAAAATAGAGAAGATCGCCTTTGCTCTACTCATCTCGGCACGCCGCCTCCGACCCTATTTCGTCGCCCATCAAATCGTGGTACAGACTAATTATCCAATTCGGCAGATCTTGCACCGACCCGACTTAGCAGGACGAATGATCAAATGGGCAGTAGAACTCTCCGAGTTCGGAATCAAATACGAAACAAGACCGGCCATGAAAGCCCAGGCACTTGCCGACTTTATCACAGAGATGGCACCCGCCGATCCGGATGACGGGGTGTGGACACTTCACGTAGACGGGTCCTCAAATCCAAAGGGAAGTGGTGCAGGGCTAATGCTCGAAAGCCCAACGGGCATCGTAATCGAAGTATCACTCACATTCGGTTTCCCTACCTCAAACAACCAGGCGGAATATGAGGCGTGCATAGCTGGACTCCGGCTTGCGATCGACCTCAAGGTCTCCCGGCTTTCCCTAAATACCGACTCATTATTAGTGGTATCCCAAATCGGGAAACAGTACGAGGCTAAAGATCCGATCTTGCAAAGGTACCTAACCCAAGTACAGGAGCTGCTCTCCCTTTTTACGTTCACGGAAGTGAAGCACGTTCCAAGAGCGGAAAATATCAGGGCCGACATCCTTTCCAAGCTTGCCAGCACCAAAATTCCGGGGAATCACCGGTCAATAATCCAGGAAACACTGAGCAAGCCGAGCGTAATCTTGAACCCGGAAGCAAATCTTTCTATTAATGTAGTAGAAGAAAGCCAGGGTTGGATCGTGCCATTAATAGACTATATCAGAACGGGGAACGAGCCTCCGGACCCGAGCAAAGCCAAGATCCTCCGGAGGAAGGCCTCCTCTTTCTCCATAATCGATGGAAGCCTCTACAGAAGAAGCCTGTCGGCACCACTGTTGAAGTGCATCGAAGGAGGAGAAGCGGACTACGTCCTGGCCGAGATCCACGAGGGAATCTGCGGGCAACACCTTGGAGGTCGATCCCTGGCTCGAAAGGCATTAAGGGCGGGATATTTCTGGCCAACCATGGAGACCGATGCAAGAAATTATGTAAAGAGGTGCAGTAAGTGTCAGATCCACGCCAAGGTCCACATAGCACCCCCTACGGAGCTCACCAGCTTAAGCTCGCCGTGGCCATTCGCTTGGTGGGGAATAGATCTCTTGGGGCCATTCCCAACTGCCCCCGACCAGATCAAATACCTCATAGTAGCGGTGGATTACTCCACCAAATGGATTGAAGCTGAGCCCCTGGCCATCATCAGCGCTAAGAATTGCATCAAATTCTTCAAGAAAAATATAATGACTAGATTCGGGATCCCCGAGGTTGTAGTCACGGACAACGGAACACAGTTCGCCGACAAAGGCTTCAGGAAACTCATGTCAGACCTTAAGATCAAACACCGGTTTACCTCGGTAGAGCACCCTCAGACAAACGGTCAGGCCGAGGCTGCCAACAAAGTCCTTCTCAATGGACTGAGGAAACGACTCGACGAAGCAAAGGGAAACTGGGTTGAAGAGCTACCTTACGTGCTGTGGGCCTACAGAACTACTCCACAGAGCTCAACGGGGGAAACCCCTTTCCGACTTTCGTACGGGACAGAAGCCGTGATTCCGGTGGAGATCGGGGAGCTGAGTTGGAGGACACTCCACCCGAAACCTCCGGGGGACAATATCCAGGCGTTGAAGGAAAACCTCGACCTCGTCGACGAGGTCCGAGGTCAGGCTTTCCTTAAAGAAGCAATAATAAAGCAGAGGGTAGCAGCACGATATAACTCGAAAGTGATCCCCAGAGACCTTGAGATCGGTGATTTAGTTTTACGAAGAGCCGATGTCGGTTTGAAGAACGCCGCACAGGGCAAGCTCGCCCCCAACTGGGAAGGACCTTACCGAGTTTTATCTAAAACCGGCAGAGGTGCCTACGAATTGGAGACCCTGTCCGGCAAGGCGATCCCAAAAACTTGGAACGCAACCAAACTGAGAAAATACTACAGCTGACTCTCATCTTACCTAAAGAACGGTGTATACCGACATCGTAATCCATGCTATCTGAAGAGCGGTGTATACCGACGTTATTCTTATTTTATCTGGAGAATGGTGTATACTGATGTTATCAATTATGTTTGCGGTGTATACCGATGTTGTAACTCATCTTATCTAATGAACGGTGTATACCGATGTTATCCTATATGGTTGCGGTGTCTACCGATTTTATCGCCTATTCTATTTTCCTTTAGCTGACCGAGGTTTGTCGCTATCCTAAGGGGTGAGTTCGATCTGGGCCGAGTCCCGGTAAACTACCCCGAAGGCGATCATTGTTACGACTATTTGGCCGAGGTTGCCACAACCCTAAGGGACGAGTTCGATCTGGGCCGAGTCCCGGTAAACTGTCCTTAAGGCGACGTTTACCACTTGAGCGAATCAAACGCAAGTGCACAAATGTAAAACAACAGTATAAAGACTAAACCGAGGTAAATGAAACCGGAAACACATTAAATCACATTTTCATTACAAATTATCCCGGATACGGCCGGGTCCTCTAGTTCAAAAAGGTAATGGCATATTACAAAATTCCGGTTCCGCCCGGAACCCGAGGCTTTATTTCCCCACCGGTTCCACCCGGAACCCAAAAAGCAGCAAATTCAGAACTTCCCCATCAGCAGCAATCACGGCAAGGAAGGGGGAGGGTAAATGATATCGAACACTTCAGAGTCACGATAGGGCCGGACAATACGCCCATCTGCTACGGTATGGTTCAAGCGAATAAACCCCCGGTCCAGAGAAAGGGAGGGATGGATGACAGTGACTTGAGCAAGGGCTTTTTCGAAGCTCTCCTCGGCCACGTCCATAGCCAGTTGAGCCACCTCCACCACCTCGCCCTCCAAGGTTTCTGCTTTGGCACGTACCTCTTGAAGCTCCCTTTCCAATTCAGCGACCCGAGGCGAAGAATCAACGCTAGACCCGACCTGGGCCTGCCTCGCCTTCACAAGATCGGCCTCGAGTTCCTGAATCCGAGCCCTCAGGGAAGAAATAACCTCGGCAGACTGCCTATCTTGACTCTCGAGATCTTGGATTCGAACCTCGTGTTCCATGCACAAGTTAAGGGCAGAGTCCCTCTCCTTTTCAAATTTTTCCGCAGCCGCTTTAAGCTCGGCCTGATCCCTCTCCAGAGTCTCGTATTTCTTTTGCAACTCCTCCCGGGCTCTTCTTTCGTTGTCCCTCTCCACCAGGGCCCCTGTAATAATAGAAACAAGGAAGTCAGCAACCGAGATAACCAAGAAAGAAAGTCAAAAGTGCACCTCAGAGCTTGGGGTCACCTTTTGCCTGATTCTCTGCCGCGACCTTCTGAAGCTTTGTCACGTCGGCCAGATGCCGGAATAACCTGAGAGACGCCTCAACCGGGTCGACCCGGGAATCCTCCAAGTGCTTCTGCAGGAAGTCGGCGTCAATAGAAAGGCCGAAAGACCTAGAAGTCCGGTGCTTTCCATGACGCCCCTTTTTTGAAGCCCGAGCAGCCGGGGCATGTGAAGTAGAAGCAGGGTCTGCTTGCGGTAGGGGGAGCTCCCTTTTTCGGTGCGAGAGATCCGCAGCCCGATCCTCTGCTCCAACCGAGCCTACCTCCAGGATGGTGCTGATCGGGACGGCAGCAACGGATTTCTCCTTTTGAACCCCGGCCTTCCTTTCTGCAAGAGCTGTCAGGCGGGAGAACTTGTCCGGCCCCATGCTATCTGCAAAGTAAGAAAAATAAACAATGTTAGAAGAAACGGCAGTCAAAAAATTATAATGGGCGGGGTTATCTACCAAGAAACCTACCAAGAACGGCGACTACTTGAGATTTCGACCCGGCCCCGACCAATCGGGCTACGTCAATCCCAAATTTCTTGGGATCCCGGTAGACAATCAGGTCGGCAAAGTTCGTCAAGATCGCCAATGTGTCCTGATCAACCTGGGATAACCGCCCTAAGCCGACGGTGTAGGAATGAGGCCTCCGGTTGAAGTGAGAGAGAGACCACCCCAGTTGAAACTTTGTGAACTCCAATGATTTCCCGTCCACAGAATATTGGCCGACGTGCCTCACTGCCTCCTCATTCACGGGCTCCACAAAGAAATACTTATTTTTCCAGTTCTTAAGAGAGTCGGAATAAGGCATGAAAATCTTTACCCCTCTCTTAGCCCGGAAGCTCACATGTTCCCACCGATCTTTGGTTCCGTCTTCATGCCTCCGGTTAACCTCAAAAAGGTGGAAGAAGAGGTCACAGGAGATCGGCCTCTCTAGATGAATGCACATCAACTCAAAAGCCCGGAGGAACGCCCATGAGTTGGGATGTAGTTGAGAAGGAGCGAGGTTCAAGATCTCCAAAGCCTCTTGTTGAAAAGCGGTAAACGGGGGGCTAACGTGCATATCAAGGATCGTCACCCCGTACATAACAAATTTCAGAGCTCTCGGCCAGACGGCCACATGCTGGTCTTCAGCCATTCCCTCCACATTCCAGATCTGATCCTTCCGGGAAAGGCGGTTTACGAAGAAACTCATATCGTCCCCGGTCCTATAAAGGGACGGAATCCCCCTCAACGCCTCCGACACCCAGGAATACTCCCGGGGAACAGTGAGAGGAAGGGACACGGGAACATTGACCGGCCCTACTCCGGCTCGGGGATATTGATCAGAATCACCTTCTTCATATGCGGGCTCCCCGCAGTGCCCAAGACCGTCTTCATTGTTTCGGCTCTCAGCCACCTCCTCCTCACTCTCCTCCAAACTCCAACTAGTACTGCCTTGTTCTTCACGGTCGGGCTCGGCATCAGAATCACCCGAATCAAGAACCACCACCTCTGTGTTGCCTTCATCTACCGGCTCGTTGCTGGGAACCCCGGGAGACCGGTCTTCAGCGTGAGTAGGAGCGGAGCCCAAGTCGTGTTGAACCTCGGGAATAGCTGACCCGGGGGGACTAGCACGAATTTCCATCGACTCTCCAATTCCGGAAGCCATTGTTTGTGCGAAATGAGGGCGATCTATGTCAGCAACCCGACGGGTTTGTTTCGTCCTCGCCAGATCGGTCCTGCAGAAATGGGGGCTTGACGAGTCAGGTGGATACGTAAACAGTGGGTCCACAACCAAGTCGGAACCCGACCTGACGACCCCCACTCTGTATCTACAAATGCGGGTCCGGAAAGAACCCGGTCATAATCTAAAGCTAGAAGCAACAAAGAGAAGAGGAAAACTAACCTTATGAAAATCGAAGCTCGTCGAACAATGGAGGCAGGTCGCGGACAGCAAAGGCGTCACCGAGATACAGCACAACTCTGAAGAGAGGAATAAGCTCCGGAACGACTTTAAGATCGGAAGCAGAGCAATTCGCAGAAAAACAATCCAAGTAAGGGGGATCCCCCCTTCCTATTTATAGAACATTAAGAAGGCCACAAATGGGCCTGGGCCTAGGCTACGTTTCCCAAGACTAGCCCCTAGACAGGCGCGTCGTTCCAAGCGCCATCATTACCCCAATCTTCCTCGAACGACGCGTCCCATCAATGACGTTGCCAGCTGGCACAGAAATCAAGGCACAGCTATGACCGGATCGCTCCGTTTCCGTCGACTCGCCCCGGTCTCTTGACCCCGCCGTGACCGGAATCTCTCAAAGCGGTCAGCCTCGAGTCACTCGGCGCGACCTGAGTCCCTCAGATCGGCCCGGTATGCCGTGAAGTATCTCGCCCGAGCTTGGGCCCAACGAAATCTCTTAACGACAAGTCTAGCTCGCCTTAAGGCGACCCGACTTGGGGGGCTACTGTTATGGATTGGGCCTCAATGGCCAATCCACCAAAAAGGCCCAACACCAAAGGGTCCAATTCATCCAACGGTGGAGATTGCAGACCTAGATCCAACAGCCCTCCTCCACTCCAGATACCTATAAATAAGCATTGAATGCTCACATTAATGGTATTCATCTCTCACCTACTCTCACTTGTAATTGACTCACTCACTGACTTGAGCGTCGGAGTGTCATTGCAGGTACCACCCCACCTCGGACCGGAGCACCAACTCAGACAACCAAGGATACACGTACCAACTATCTCGGACCGGTCTACCTATCCCAGATCGGATACGTTCCATATGCCTTACCAGCTGAGAACACCTTTGTCATCAGTACAAAATTGATGCCGAGAGAAACACAGCCATCAACGTTTAGTCCAAATTCCTTCACTTTCTGAATCGTGCAAATTGAATCATTGAAAACCTTCAAGATTCAAGATTAACTTACATTTTCATTTGTAGTGATTAAAGTTATATACTACTCAAATTTAGCAAACTCATTTTATCCTCTATTTTAATTGAAGTTACTATGATTGACATTGCTACACCAACAAAAGCGCATATTTTCTTGTAACATGATTTTACACACACACACATATCAAATATTCCTGTCTCACTAACCAAAATTTGAAGCATATAAGCTGCAAGTGGAAGTAACCAAAGACAAAAGCACTTTTTAGTAGGAAAACGATAGTCTGCTAATACCATTCTCATATATGCTGTCAGTGATAAAACTATTTTAAATGTATACTCTGAAGAAGTTAACCCAACGCAGTGCTTACTTTAGCGAGCAAGCTATGAAATTACCAATCTATTCTGGAAGAGATAGAGACACTACAGAGATGATGTTTACAGAGGAAAAGAAATACACGCACAACCTGAATTGGGGATTTGATAATTGAATTGGAGAATTCTAATTTTGAAGAATTAAACCACAAAAGTGTGAACTGATTTTAATCCATTCCGTTTCTGATACGAAAACTAAGGGATTAGTACATGAAAGAGTGATTTTGAAGCCTTACAGTGGAGACGACGATGACAGCGAATGCAGGTGGCGTGTCGGCTGGCGCTACAATGCGTGAGGGTGTGTGACAGATTTACACTAGTTATTTACCATTTTACTGCAGTAACTTTACTTTTAGTGTACTAGCCCTAGTGTGTACTACACTTTACCTATTGTACTACAATTTATATTTCAAGTATTCTAGAAGCCTATGAGCTGTACATGTTGTACTAGCCATAAAGAAAATATCTTTCATTTGATTGGTTGTACTAGATTCTATATATTTTCTCCATCATTAATGAAAGGGTTGAATCATTGGAAATCATTTATCCTCTTTCTTTCCTCACCTTTACTGTGTACTAGCAGAATTTAGTACTTGAGCTTCTCTTTCCGGAATTTATTCTACCATTAGATTCCCTTGAGAGTACTCACACTTATCACAATTACTCCCTTAAGTCCAAACTGTGACAATTGGTATCAAAGCAAGAGCCTGGTACCACAATGACGACACGCAACCAATCTGTAGCTGAGCTTGATCGAAAAGTTGAGGATAACAACATGGCGGTGAATTCACGAATTGATGAGCTCCATGATGCACTAAACGCGATGAATGGAAACATAGTTGAGATTCGAACACTCCTCCTTACGCAAGGAAGAGGACCATCGCAAGAGAGTAACAATAACACGCCACCACCACCCCCACCTCTGATTCACACCATTCCTACACCACCGCCGCGAAATCAAACTAAGAACCCCAATCGAAACTATTCCACAAGGATATCGAAGGTAGTTTTCCCCAAATTTGACGGCAAGAAGGTTAAGGACTGGCTATACAAGTGTGACCAATTTTTACTCCTCGACGAGACACCTCCGAAATCTAGGGTAAGATTGGCTTCGATTCATCTTGAGGGACTTGCATTACAATGTCATCTCAACTATATGAGGGGAAGATCCGATGAATACCCTCTTTGGCCCCAATATGTTGCGGATGTGAGGCGTCGTTTTGGTGATCTGTACGAAGACCCCTTGGCTGAGCTCATCCAGGTAAAACATTCAAGCTCAGTACAATCGTTTATTGATGAATTTAAATTAGCTCAAACCCAGGTCAGCATTTTGCCTGAGCATGCTTTGAGCATCTTCTTAGCCGGCCTAGATCCCCAAACACAAGCCCGCGTTAGGATGTTTAACCCCACATCAATTGCACAAGCTGCGAACCTAGCAAAATTACACGAATCCACCAAGCCAACAACCCCAAAATCAACCACATACAGACCACCATTCACCAAAACTACCCAAACACTACCCTCCAAAGAGCCTACCCCTAACCAAAAACCCTTATACACCAAGACCAATAGGACCATGACCCCTGCAGAAATGTCAGAGCGTCGGGCCAAGGGCCTCTGTATGTTCTGCGATGAGCCCTTTACCCCTGGACACCATCTCAAACACCGTAGGGTTCAAATGATGATGATGGAATTGGAAGGAAATGACCCTCAAGAAGAAGAAACACTTGTGTTAGAACCTGTCCTGGAAGAAGTTACTCAGCCAGAGCCTGATGTTCCACAAATGTCTTTGCAAGCATTGACTGGGGTTACTACTTATCAAACAATGCGTGTTAGGGGTCTCTACAATAAGAAGGCATTGCAAATTCTATTGGATAGTGGGAGCACACATAACTTCTTAGACCTTGGCATGGCTAGGAAGCTTGGCTGTAAGCTAGAGGAGGTAAAACCAATGGCCATTACTGGTGGTGGAGGAAACAAGCTGGTAGCTCCTTATATTTGCAAGGGGTTCACTTGGTCAATGCACAATCATGAATTCTCCGCTGATATGATTGTATTGCCATTGGTGTGTTGTGATTTAATCTTGGGCATTCAGTGGTTGAAATCACTAGGACCAATATTGTGGGATTTTGATAAATTGCAAATGGAGTTTTCTGTACAAGGCAGCAGGGTACAGCTCAGGGGAACCAGGCCTTTTTGTATCAAGCACATCACAAATGAGGCTCTGAATACAGCAGTTGATCAAGGTGCAGAGTTGTGTTTTCTCCAAGTTAATGATTCCACTCCTCAGTTCATCATTCCTATGTGTACAGTCCCTCAATCAGGTACTCTGAACCCTAAATTACCTATAGAAATTGAGTTGCTGTTAGAACAGTTTGGCGATATTTTTGAAGAGCCATCTCAGTTACCCCCTGCTAGAATTGGTTTTGATCATAAGATTCCACTAAAAGATGATGCTATGCCTGTTAACATAGACCTTATAGATATTCAATCATCCAGAAAAATATTGTTGATAAGCTTGTAAGTGAAATGTTAGCCTAGGGAATTATACAGTATAACAATAGTCCATTTGCCTCACCAACAGTCCTAGTTAGAAAGAAAGATGGTTCATGGAGGTTATGTGTAGATTATAGAAGGTTGAATCATTACACCATTAAAGATAGATTTCCAATTCCATTAATTGAGGATTTAATGGATGAGTTAGGAGGTGTAACACCCCCTTCTAATAAGCTAATATTTAATTTATAAAATCAGAGTTTTCGGAAAAACCTTTCAGCGCAACCCAAGAGGGTGCTACATTTTCACCAAATAAAACATATAAAACATATAACAACATCTGAAACTCATAATACAATAAAGTATGTGATACATAGCACATTGATCGGGACGAACCCTAAAACACTTGTTTAGTTACACCACAGTTTACATAATCACCACGCAGCGGAAAATAGCATGTTTCATAAACATATTTAAATACATCATCAAATACTAGTTTGAACAACTTTCATTAAACAGTCACTAGACTAATCGCCCCCCGGTGCTACGTATCAGAGCAGACACAACCGACTAGAAGAAAGCATGTGAATACCTTCACTCGCTATCACCTGCACGTTGCCGACATGAGAAGCAACATAAAGGCAGTAGCGTGAGTCTCTTTACATAAATAATAGCATATAGGATAAGCATTATATTAGGGAAGGCAGCTAGAAACACTAATTCACAATAGGGTCATCAAGGGTCATCACCAACACATCAACTCATAAATCATCAAGGGTCATCACCAACACATCAACTCATAATCATCAAGAGTCATCATCAAATGCATGAGTATATGCATGAATGCAATATGCATGTGGATCCATTCTCACCACTTTAAGCCTAGAGGGCATCACAACACTTTGGGCCGAAGCCCCCACCACTTTGGGCCGAAGCCCCCACAACACTTTATGCACATGGTTTATGAGACGCCATGACAATGCACCACAACACAACACATACACAACAATGAGTAATAAGCAAACTCACCAACAATCATTAGATTCACCATTATTATTACTCAACTCAACATCATCAACAACATAAGCCTTGAGGGAAATCACCACTGGCCGAAGCCTACATCACCACTGGCCGAAGCCTAACTCACCACTTTAATTACCTCAACAATAGATACACCTCAACTTATAGCTCTAAGGCTAGCATTTAACTCAACAAATACATCACCTCACAGTTATTGGACCAGACTGTCACACAAGGACCAAATTGACACTCCAAGGACCAAACAGTCACACCGGGACAATACACAAGGGCATGCCACACTTTAGCGCCCCACAACCAAGCACCCACACACGAGACACGGACAGGCAAAAATGAGCGAAACTGAACTTAGGCACTTCGGGCAACATCGGGCAGCACTAGTGCAGAATTTCCTACAGCAGTGCACCTACTTCGGCGAATTAATTAAAATAGCAAATAACATCGGATTTTAACAAAAGACCACTCATTGGAAAGCCCTTTAAGTGTAGTTTCTGCCTATGTATTTCATTTTTCAAAATAAGTACCCAGTTAGTACAGTTTTTCCAAACACTACACAGGGGTACCAAACTTGGACAGAATTTCTTGCTCAACTTGCAACCAAATTTTCTTTCTCGTTTCTTAATGAAATTTGATGAAACCAGTGCCTACTTTGTAGAGAATTAAGTCTATTTTCCAATGAAACAAGAATCATTCAAAACGGAATTCAATTGAGGACACAAAACCTTCAAAAACCGAACCTACTCACAGTTTGAATCCAGAAATTTGACCTAATTTGGGAGACTCATAACTTGAGTTACACAACTCCAAATTGAACGAAACCAGTGGCAAAACGACTGGCGTTAAGTCTATTTTCAAAAAGAATAAACCACATAATTTTTGGACCCACTAAACAGTACCAGTTTTCAGAAAACCGAAACAGTGTCAGAATTCACAAAACCGTAAATAAGTAAAACTCATCAAAACATCCCAAATGACAACATAGTGACATAACACCTCAAACACCAATTTCAACACCAATTCATTTAGGCAATTTATCAAACATCTTGCAACCAACATATTTTCATATTCAATTTCATTGAAACAATTTATCAAACACCTTGCATGCATAGTTCATATCATGTTCATTTCACATCAATCAACATAAATTCACCAAATTAGACTCAACCATAACAACAACCATAAAAAAAATAACACAACAATCAACAAATTAAACCACCCTAGAACCTAACCCACACATAATACATATCATACAAACTATTATGGGTGTAAAGGAGAGCCCCCTAACCTTGGAAAAAATGAAGAACTGGGAGGAACTCTAAGCAACCACCAAAAACCATCAAGCAAGCAAGCAAGCTTCCCTTCTTTCTCCCATGAGTTCCACGCCATCTCCTCCCTTTTCTTCTTTCTTTAATTTATTCTTTCTTGACTTTCTTACCTACTCTTGTTGACCTTCTTCTTTTCACTCACTCTCTCCTCACGCCTCCACCTCTTCTCCCCTCACCATCACTTTTCTTTCTTTCTTCTTTTCCCTTTCTTCCTTTTCTTCTCTCCTTTCCTTTCTTTCTTTTTCTTGTTTCCTTCGTTCCTTCTTTCTGTTTCACAAACAGTGCCGCTCCCTTTCTCCTTTTAATTCCTTTCTTTCCTTTTAATTTAACCCTAGGCCCAAATGACCTTTGGGCTTTATTACTTACACCCCCCCCCCAATTAATTAAACACTTCCTCCATTTAATTAATTCCGCCACTCCCTAATTACTTAAACACCTCTCAAATAACATAAAACTCCAAATTAATTAATCTACTTAAATAAATATTGTAAGCCTTAAATAACTTAATTAAACAATTAATTAAATTATTTTGGGGCGTTACAGGAGGTGCTAGTGTTTTCTCTAAATTGGACCTCAGGTCAGGTTACCATCAGTTGAGAATGGTTGATGGAGAAGAGTACAAGACTGCATTTAAGACTCACAGTGGTCACTTTGAATACCTTGTGATGCCATTTGGCCTCACCAATGCCCCAACATCCTTTCAGTCACTCATGAACCATTTATTCCAGGACTATCTCAAAGTTTGTAATTATCTTTTTTGATGACATTCTGGTGTATAGTTCTTCTTTGCAGGAACACATTGATCACTTGACACAGGTTTTCTCTACTGTGAGACAACATCATTTGTTCCTTAACAGAGCTAAGTGCCACTTTGCAACTACCAGAGTGGAATATCTTGGGCATTTCATCACTCAAGAAGGGGTATCCACGGATCCTGTGAAGATTCAGGCTGCTAGTAATTGGCTTGAGCTCAAAACTCTCAAACAACTCAGAGGCTTACTGGGATTGGCAGGCTATTACACGCGTTTTGTGAAGGATTTTGGCAAGATTGCCAAACCTCTCACTAATCTTCTTAAGAAGGATGCATTTGTCTCGTCAGAAACTACTCAAACAGCATTTTAGTTATTGAAGCAGGCTTTAATTACTGCCCCTGTTCTGGTACTTCCAGATTTCAGTAAAACCTTTGTGTTAGAGACAGATGCTTCTGGAAAGGGTATTGGAGCTGTGCTAATGCAAGACAACCATCATGTAGCTTACATCAGCAAGGCATTAGGGATCAAACAGCAGGCTCTGTCTATTTATGAGAAAGAGCTCTTGGAAATTGTCTATGCCATTTAGAGATGGAGCACTTACTAGGCTCACAGACCTTTCATTATTCGCACTGATCAAAAGAGCATCAAATACATGGTTGAACAAAGGCTCAACACTCCTTTCCAACAAGCATGGATGGCAAAGCTAATGGGGTTTGAGTTTGAGATTCACTATAAGGAAGGAAAGGAAAACAAGGCTACTGATGCTCTTTCTAGAATAGAAGGAGCAGAGTTGATGGCTCTTGTTCTCAACAATGTCACTGATGATTTGTTAGCTCAGATTAAAAACTCTTGGACACAAGATGCTACTGTACAGCAACTTCTCAAGGACTTGGCTGCTGATCCACAGTCCCATCCCAAGTTCAATTGGAAGGATGATTTGCTGAGAAGGAATGGAAAACTTGTAGTTGGAAATGACTCCGTGGTGAAGAGTACTATCCATCAGTTGCTTAATGACTCTGCCATAGGGGGCATTCAGGCAGAGACAACACCCTGGCTAGAGTTAAGTCATTATTCTTTTGGAGAGGCATGACTAAAGAAATTTACAACTATGTTAGAGAGTGTATTGTGTGTCAAAGACATAAACCGGAGCAAGTGGCATCTCCAGGGCTACTGCAGCCACTTCCAATTCCTGGCAGAATTTGGGAAGCTATCAGCTTAGATTTTATTGAAGGGCTCCCTCAATCAAAAGGCAAGCAGGTGGTTTTAGTTGTGGTGGATAGACTAAGTAAGTATGCTCACTTCTTAGCTCTCCACCATCCATACACCGCACTTGATGTAGCTCAGCTATTCCTTGATACTATTTTTAAATTACATGGAATACCTTCTTCAATCACTAGTGATCGTGATCCTATATTCATTAGTGAGATATGGTAGAATTTTTCTCCTTGGAAGGTGTAGCTCTGAATAAATCCAGTGCATATCATCCACAGAGTGATGGGCAGACAGAAATTGTTAACAAGGCTCTTGAAACTTATCTGAGGTGTATGACTTCTTAGCAGCCCCAGAACTGGTCTCATTGGTTGCCTTTGGCTGAGTTTTTGGTATAATACAAACTTTCATTCATCTATTAGGACTACTCCTTTTGAGGTTGTATATGGCCAAGCACCACCCATCCACCTCCCTTACCTTCCCGGGGAGTCTACTAATGCTGCTGTGGATAGAACTCTCACTGCCAGAGAGGAGGCTATCAAGTTACTGCAATATCATTTGGTGCGTGCTCAGAACAGAATGTCACAGCAAGCAAACAAACACAAAACTGATCGTGTCTTTGCTATTAGGGATTTTGTCTTCCTCAAACTTCAACCATACAGGCAGTTCAGATTGAGGAATCAAGATTTTCACAAGCTTAATCCTAAGTTTTTTGGACCATATCGCATCACGGATAGGATTGGCAAGGTAGCCTATCAGCTGGAGCTCCCTTCAACTACCAATATCCACAACGTTTTCCATGTTTCTCAGCTCAAACGCTGCACTGATCCTTCTGTTGCTGTTATTGATCATCCTGCTGCTCCTGCTGTTATTACATCCAAGGGAGAACCTAAAGCAATTTTGGATAGAAAGATGGTGAAACGTGGGCGCAGGACTGCAGCAAAAGTGCTTATTAAATGGAGGAATTTGGCACCTGAATTGGCTACTTGGGAGTGGTATTATGACCTCCTGCGTGATTTTTCCTCTTTTCACTCTTGAGGACAAGAGTGCTCTTATGGGGAGGGTAATGTGACAGATTTACTTGTCACTAGTTATTTACCATTTTACTGCAGTAACTTTACTTTTAATGTACTAGCCCTAGTGTGTACTACACTTTACCTATTGTACTACAATTTATATTTCAAGTACTCTAGAAGCCTATGAGCTTTACATGTTGTACTAGCCATGGAGAAAATATATTTCATTTGATTGGTTGTACTAGATTCTATATATTAACCTCCATCATTAATGAAAGGGCTGAATCATTGGAAATCATTTATCCTCTCTCTTTCCTCACCTTTAGTGTGTACTAGCAGAATTTAGTACTTGAGCTTCTCTTTCCTGGAATTTATTCTACCATTAGATTCCCTTGAGAGTACTCACACTTATCACAATTACTCCCTTAAGTCCAAACTGTGACAGGGTGTGAGCCTGCGAACGTTTTGCCTGAAAGACGTTATAAATCCTATTTTCATCGCTTCATCTCCTTAGATTTTGCTTTGTCCGAAAGACGTTATAAACCCTTGTGTGTGCATCCCATTCTCGTCATGTTTGCAAGCCTTTATTTGTTGGCTTCGGTTTGCTCATTTAAAGACTGGGTGTTGTCTCTTGTGTGGGTTTCATTAGCGTTTTGTTAGTCAAGTCTAACGTGAGTGGTGTTTGGTTCGTGCGTATTCAAAATCGGTATTATTATACGGTGTTGCAAGTGGGTGTTCTGAAGGAGGAGAATAATGGTTGCGGGAAGTGATGGCGCGCGAAGGAAGAGAGGAATAGAAGAAGAGTCGTGTGAAGGAAGCCAAGAAGGTTGAGGGAGGGTTTGTTCGTGAAGGAAGAGAAGAAGGTTGACAGAGAGGTTTTTTTATTTTTTTAATTTTCAATAAAACGAAACGTATAATTGAGTTTGTATTTTTAGGTGTACTGTATCGCATAATATACTGTATTTTGGTCCAACTTTTGGTACAAAGTTTGGTCCAAATAACATTATTGTAGAATTTAGAGGTAAAGAGTGATTGGAATATTCGCTGTGTATTCATTCATCAAGTACTGCCATATATAGGCAAGTTAGTTACAACCATCAGGAAGAAATATTCTTTCCCTGCCTACAATTCTAAGCCAACTCATCACTTCTAGCATTCACCGACCTACATGCTTCTAGCAGCATTTCTTGTCAACATAATAAAAAAAATAAAAAAAAGAAGCATAACACTAGTGAAGGCATCAGAGTGTCTTGGAGAAACTCCAATTATGATCAGGAGCATCAAAACTATATCAATTTTTTACCTTTCTAATGAGTGTCGTGGAGAAACTCCAATTATGAGATTCAACACTAGATTAGAAACGTGTTGTAAACTGGTGCCTTGAAAATTTTATTAAAATAAATATAATTTTCTTTGGTTTTTGGATCTTTTAATAAAAGTAATTCTTGTTGAACCAGTTCGCCTGGCCAATTGGTCTAGCCTACCGCCGGGACACTCGGGGTCGTCACGGTTTGCTCTCGTGTTCGATTCCCTGCGGTGACAAACAACGGGTTGGCCAGTGCAATCGTTGACAGGAATGTCATTGGCCCAACGTACGAGTGCAGATTAGTCATTCGTTGTCAGCGTTGGGACATTGCGTAGGTAGCGACACTGCGTGGATAGCCAGCGATGTTCCCGAACCAAAAAAAATATTAATTCTTGTCGGTGAAAGAACTACTTTTGAAAATTGATGTTAGTTCAATTTCTAGTCAGTCTTGGTCATTGTTATTAATTTCAAACTAGTGATCGAGCTAGTAATGGCATTGGATCACCGGATCACTGAGCAAACCGGCGAGTCAGTGATCAAACCGCATGACCCAATTTCTATTAAAATAATTCAAAAAATTATAATATATACTAAGAAAATAGTTGTATTTGTAACTTTAATTAAGTAAAATGATAAGAGATATTTTAATTTAATAATAACTAAAATATCTATAAAATCATAAATATGTTGTCTTGTATACTTTTATTAATGGTGTAAGAGCTAAATATAAAACATTGTGCTATATATATATACTAGACCTTGCGCCTGTGCTATGCACAGGTCTTAAGTTATAATATATAATACGTATTTTGCTCTAATGAAACATCAATAAATGTGGCTTGTTATAGAGGACTAAATATAAACCAATAGCTAATGACCTGTGTGTCCCAAATAGCTAATGAAATGTGTGTCCCAAATATAAACCAATAGCTAATCAAATGTGTGTCCGAAATGGCCGTTTGGCCCACCATAATGTTTAGCCCGCGGGTTGCCGGGCGAAGCGGGCCGGGCAACGCGGTCTGGCGGGCAACAATACCTTAGCTCTGCCCGCCTTTTTTTGGTTAAACAAACGGGCTGGCCCGGCGGGCGAAGCCCATTTTGACATCCCTAGCTGGGGTGGGGGGTGGGGGGAGGGGGTGGGTGGTGGGCAGGCGGAACAACGGGCTAGCGGCCTGGCCCGTCAATTTACACTGAATTTAAAAAGAAAGTGCTAACGGGCGGGGGGGGTGTGGGGGGGCTGGGGGGGTGGAGGGTGGGTAGGGGGTGGGGGGGGAGGGGGATTTGCCGCTCAAATGCAAAAAGGCGATATTGCATTAATATAGGGGGATATATATATATATATATATATATATATATATATATATATATATATATATATATACTTCTAGCATGAGAGTTTAGTTTGTGTGTGCCCATGTCGAGACGAAACCTAGAAATGACCACGTAAAGTTACTTTTAGAATAATTTTGATTTATCTCGAAACCTAGAAATGACCACGTAAAGTTCCTTTTAAAATAATTTTGATTTTTGAACATATATATTCATAGGAGAAAGACATCCATCGATCAAAAGGATGATCCTCAACTTAAGCCTAAACTATGCGCAAGGCAAAAAACATACAAACGTTTGATACAAAGGAAATCTGCTTTCACGTACAAAGGAAATCTCCAATGGTGAAAAAGACCAGAAATAGTGTATCAGTGTACTTTCCATTTAAATGATGAATTTATTACTTACTAACGTACCCAGTTTTGTAAAAGGGAGGCTTGGGCTTGGACTGTGAGGTGTAATTTATTCTTTGCGAAAAATAATTATTTTTTTTTTATTTTGGTGCGTCGCTCGCTAACTGTCCAGATTCGTTGAACTGACCAGATACACTGACCTAGCCGTTTTTAGCTGTTGAGGATTTTTCTCCAACAACTTGACTTGTGCAGCAAGTAGGCCATTCTTATCTGTTGAGGATTTTTCTCCAACAACTTACTTGCGCAGCAAGTCGAGTTTTTTTCCTATAAATAGGACATTTCCTCACTTCATTCTTTGCACCGAAAACTCTTTCCTTCTCTTCTCCCTCCCCAATTTCCTTTCTTCTTAAATTAGAGTGGTATTCATACCATATTAGAGTGGTCTTAGTACCATATTTGAGTGGTCTTCGGACCATAATATGAATGTGTATTTCTTAAGCGAAATTTTACCGTGCAGTGATATTTCGTTACAGTTTTGACTGGGCTGTTTTATCCTGGGGACGTCGTGGTTGATAGCCTACCTGCACAATTTTGAGCAGTGCCACGAAAAGTCTTAAAGAGAGCAACCTAGTCCGCGACTCAACCTAGTAATTTCTTCGCACTACGCCAGATTTAATAAAAAAGAGCGCAACCTTTAGTAGCGCTTTAAGGAAAACGCTACTGAAGGCCAAAACACGCTAGAGGATCCGTAGCGCGCCTATTAAGAAAACGCTACCCATGCCTAAACACGCTAGCTAATTCGTAGCGCTTTTTGGGAAACGCTACCTATAACCAAAACACGCTAGAGGAATAGGTAACGCTTTACGCTAAAACGCTACCCATTGAAGAGAGCGCTCAGGTTGATCTGTAGCGCTTTTACAAAAACGCTACCCATTGAAGAGAGCGCTAGAGGATCCGTAGCGCTTTCGAGAAAACGCTACCCATTGTATTTTTTATTAAAAAATTTTAATTTCCTTTGTTTTCGTTCGTTCTCTTCACACTTCACTCTGAAAACACTCACGTTCACCTGAAAATCCTAACTTTCACCAATGTTCGTCGTTCTCTGTCACGTTCGTTCCCAGCAACCTCACGTTCACCAACGTTCACGTTCTCTCTCGCTCCCTCACACTCTCTCGCGTTCTCTCTCCGTGCCCCCTCCACTGTGACACCGTCGTGGACGCCGTGCTCTGTTGCAGCTATTTCCGCCGTGGACGCCGTGCTCTGTTGCAGCTATTTCCTCCACTGTGAGTACTACCCTTTTCTCTTTCCATGGATGACCCTTTCCTACTTTGTGTTTTCCTTCTCTTTTTCCTCTCTCTCATCTTTGCTCTGTTGCTCTCTGTGAGAACGCGGCGTACAACACCCAAACCACCATTACGCCGCCGAGTGCCGTCTCTACTCCGACGAAATCCTACCACGGGCGACGCAGACGGAACTACGAAAGTCAGATTATATTTATATCTCTTTTTCTCGTAAGTTTTGAGTTTCCATTTTGGAGACTAAGTTTGCAATTGTTATAATATTTCATATTAGTGATGCTGAAAGCATACCAATTTGTTTGTCATTCTCTTATTAATGATGCTGAAACTTGAAAGCATACCAAACTGTTTGTCATTATCAATGTAAGGGCAGTAGTATAGAATAAAACTAAATCTATTGTAGTGCTTAGAATGAAACTGTTATTATAAAAATGTTGTAGTGCTTAGAATGAAACTGTTTGTCATTATCTATGTAAGGGCAGTAGTATAGAATGAAACTAAATCTGTTGTAGTGCTTAGAATGAAACTGTTTGTCATTCTCTTATCAATGATGCTGAAACTTGAAAGCATACCAAACTGTTTGTCATTATCATTGTAAGGGCAGTAGTATATCAATGTATGAGCTTTACAAAATGTTATAATGCAAGTGATATAATGCAACTGGTATATCAAATTATTTTCTTATCAGTTTGATATAATATATCATAGACATAGTAATGTTACTTTTTAAAGCTTCAAATTATTTTATTGCAGGTTAGATGACATCATCTAGTCATGATAGTGCGCATGACAATTGTCATGAAAGTGGTGCTGGAAACAAAAAGAAGTACACTCCCCGTGGAATGACCGTCAAAAAGAATCTCATCAATCGGATAAGTAAAGGACATCCTAAAATGAAGGTCCTTTGGAATGTTAAGGGTCAGCCTACTGGGCAAAACGGCACAAATTTGACTACATTCATTGGTAGTAAGGTGAAGCAAGTGGTACCAATTACAATCAATAGTTGGAATGAGAAAGGTAATATCGTTTTGGCTAAACTCAAAGAGGATCTCTGGTTGATAATACAGGTATATAATTTTAGATCTCTTGAGTTATCTTATTTAATAATTTTGTAACCATATTTATACCAGTTTCATTGAATATGTGTAAGCAGAATTGTTTTGATGTGGATGAGTCTCGAAAAGACTACTTACTCATGGAAGCTGGAAGGTTACATCGGAAGTTCAGAACTTATCTATCAAGTAAATGACTGAGAGATGATGATGGGAACATCAGACATGAGCCTCCATCAGTATATGCTGGATTTATATCATTGGAGGATTGGCATTTATTTGTAAAAAGACGCACTGAAGATCCGAAATTTTTGGTTAGTACAATAATCTTTTAAGTTACATATATATGAAAATTATATATTATGCATTAATATATACTTATCTTCCTAAATAGAAAGTAAGCAACGAGAATCGAGATAGAGCTTCAAATTCTGAGTACCCTTATAGAGGAGGTTCTAGTGGATATCAAGTTATTGAAGAAAGATTGGTAAGGCACAATAAGCTTAATTTCTTTTGATTTAATGAATCTTTTGATTTATAATTTCTAAACAATTGGTAAATTTAAATAGTTGGTGGAGGACGGGAAATATCCTACTCAAGAATCCATTGGGCGACATGTGTTGTGGGTAGAGGCCCGACAAAACAAGCCTGGTGAGATTGTGGATCCTAAAACTAAGGAGGTGTCGGAAAGAATTGTAAGTATTTCCAAAATTCAAATCTTGTTTTGTAATTTTTATAATCGTTATAATGTCTAATAATTTTATATACTTATGCTCGTGAATCAGGAAGCCATATCACAGGGAGATGTAACTGATTGCTCTGGTGAACAAGATATAATTGCTCGTGCCTTGGGAAGGGAAGAATATTCAGGTCAGGACACGGTGTTGTGGATTTGGCATTCCTCCCACCTCCATGTTTGGACCAAAGAAGCGTGGAAAAGAAGATAACTGTTGTAAAGAAAATAAAGAGTTGCCGAGCAATGTATTTTGAGCTAATGGCAGAAGTTCGGGATTTAAAAGAGAGATTTGGGGTAACGCCTAAGGAACCATCTCTTGCCCAAAATAGTGTACGAGATAGCTGCACCATTGCGTCAACCAAGGTATTAATTATTACACGCTCTCTTTCTTGTACATATATATATTACATCAAATACCATATTCATTTTTGTTTATAATTGATTTAGGGCAACAATGAGTGTGAACTATATATCTCAAACCCACATCAAATGGTTGCAATTTGCTTCTTATGTAACCAATTGGGTGCCTTAATGCACAATTTACCCATACCTGAAAATCATCTGAGAGTCAGAATTGACTGTGCAATTGTGGGGTCTGCACCATTGCCTGTTCCGGTTGACAGTACAGATTTAAGGATTGTGGATAATGCAGTTGGTACCTTTGTGGCATGGCCATCACACCTTGTCTTTGTAAGTGACAATATATTTGTTGGCCACTCGTTGACTGATTGTCATATATATATATATATATATATATATATATATATATATATATATATATATATATTTATATTGTGTGCTAATAACTAATTATTTTTTATATATATATAGGTAAAATCTAAAGACAAAAGTCTTAGCAAGGCAAAATCACGACCTTCCCTTTCTACTGGCAAGACAAAAGTGTCTCGACCCTCCCCTTCTATTAATGGAAAGGAAAAAGTATCAAACAAAAAAGCTATTAGTTCTTCCAATGATTCCAAAGAATTCATCACTTATATAAAAATGCACGCGTTAAATAAGATGACTGATATAAGCAATTTTTTCATACCATTGGATGAGGAAGTTTTGGGACTCGAGCAAGATCTGACGATCAATCGTGAGGATCTCCAATGTGTATATCAGAGCGAGTGGGTAATCGTTACTGTTATTAGAGCATATATCAGGTACTATGTCTTTTTATTATTTAACATTATTGATTTTTTTTCTATTATTTCGTTAATTTAATTAATATATATATATATATATATATATATATATATATATATATATTAATTATAGGTACTTGTACCATGACATATTGGTCCCTTTCTAACGAACACAAAGATTTGTGTTCTTATGCCCGGAGCGTACTTATGTGCGCAATGTTCCCTCCAATCAAAAAGGTGCAACCAAAATTATGGAAACAAACAAGCGTGAAGTTACAAGTTATATCAGTCAACGCTTGAGGCTTGCTCAAAATACAAGCTTTGATACCATGTTTTTGGCACCGATTAACTTAAGGGGGTGAGAAATTTAATCCATCAATCATATATAACATGCATTTTTGAAATACTTGTCATTTATTTATTCAAAATTTTAATTTGTAGGGAACATTGGATATTGTTGGCAATCGATCCTAAGAGAGATGTGGTGTACTTCTTAGATTCATTACAAGGTCATTACAACAACTACCCTAAGTTGATCGGGATAATAAATAGGTGTGTATTTGGATCTTTCTCATATTTCATAATTAAATTGTATATGTATATATTTCGATTAAAATAGTTATATATATGACGTTGTGTTCAGTTGTTTGGCAACATTTTGGGCACTGAGTGAAACTAGGACCATGTACAGGAAGCCAACATCTGAAACAAAATGGATGTCAATAATTGTAAGTTTGTAATCAATATTCATTATATATTTATTTAAATTTTTTGGTCAAAAAAAATATATTTAATATAATTTAACAATTAACTAATCTTTTGTTTTATAGTGTCCCAAACAACCAAATTCCAATGATTGTGGTTCCTATGTTATGAAGTATATGAAGAAAATCATCACTCACAATCAAATGGAAATTCCAAATGAGGTATCTACTAAGATTTCTTTTTGATATTGATATTATAATAGTTTCTCCAATTTAACCATTTTAATTCTAATTTTATTTTTTCAGTATTTTCCTGATTGTCAGTTCAAGGAATACTCTGATGAGCAACTTACTGAGCTCAAGGGAGAGTGGTGTCGCTATGTTACCGGTTTTATTAACTAACCAACTTTGAATTTGATGTAATATTTTTAGATATAATGTAATGAAAGTTGTTCATTTGATTTGGATACATCTTTTGGTGCATGATTTGGAAATACATATATATATATATATATATATATATATATATATATATATATATATATATATATATATATATATGTTGATATGTATATATTGGATGTTGTGTACATGTCCAGGGAAATGGATTTGAAATTTGTAATCTAAAAGGGAGAGCATCAGTAGTATTGGATACATCTTTTGGTGCATGATTTGGAAATATATATATATATATATATATGTTGTTAGCTTATATATGTTGATATGTATATATATTGGATGTTGCGTACATGTCCAGGGAAATTTGAAATTTGTAATCTAAAAGGGAGAGCATCAGTAGTATTGGATACTCGTGTAGATGAATAGTAGATAGTAGCGTTTCATTTGAAAAGCGCTAGCTATTCTCTTAGCACCTTTTGGGAATGAGTAGTGCTTTCAATAAAAAGCGCTACCAATTCCTAAGAGGCGCTAAGAGAATGAGTAGCGCTTTCCCTTAAAAGTGTTACCCATTCTAAAGAGGTGTTAAGGCAATGAGTAGCGCTTTCTCCTAAAAGCGCTACCCATTCCTAAGAGGCGCTAAGGGAATGAGTAGCGCTTATAAAGAAAGCGCTACACATTCCTATCAATGGGTAGCGCTTTTAAAGCGCTACTCATTGTGGGAGTGGAATCCGTAGCGCTAAGATTAGTAGCGCTCGGAAAGCGCTACCTATGGCTAAAAAAAGCGCTACCCATTCCTAAATCTGTTGTAGTGTTGGTGATTGATTTTCTGAAATACTTTTCTGAAACTCGAAAACAACAATTTTAAGACGTTTCAAATTTAGCCATGACTACCGAAGACATTACTGGCTCTGATTCTGCTGTTTCTAACTTCAACAAATCGTTTCATTTTCAAGAATGTCAATTAAAACAATGGCAACAAAATAAATTTTTATTAAATATGAAAAATGTTGCCAACATTTAAAAGATGACATTCAAGTGCTCACTGAAACAGATCAGAAAGGAAGAGATAAAATAGCTAAAGAAATATTCCTATAGAAAGAGAATAATTTTCTCTATACTATTTATCGATAGAAAGAGAATGATTTTCTCTATACAGTTTGTCATTGGAAAGAGAATAATTTTCTCTATACTGTTTTATAGAAAGAAAATGATTATCTCTATATTATTGTTAATTCTACGGAAAGAGAATAATCATCTCTATAAGAATGAATTTTTTTAATTCATATTGTTTGGGAAAAGTTCTGGCTAGGAAAGACTTGGTACTTAAGTGTGTCCATTGTGACCCACCTCTCTTTCCTGGGAACCTACTCGAACCAACAATTTTGAAGTTGCATATTTTTATTATTCATATCTTTTGTTACCTTTAGTGGTTAACGCTAACGGTTAATGATCTTAAATCATAGAATTGCTTTTTGGAAATAACATTATTTTTGAGAAGTTATACTTTTTACTATATATTAATACTGATTGCAATATAATTTTCTAGTAAAGCTTTCAAAAATTAAGACGGTAATCAGGCTCAAAGGAACATCAACTCGAATGGGACCCCCCAAATTTCCCATATTCTAAACTTCAACTACCACCTAGAAATGACGCTCCTCCTCTATTTAATTGTTTCAATTGCGAGAGACCAGGTCATATGACACGCAAGTGTATGAACAGGCCAAGCTCTGCCCCGCGGGCTAACCTGACTGAATAGCAATTTGTTGCTATAGTTTCTGAAATCAACATTGTTGGTGAATGCGAAGGTTGGTGGATGGTTATTGACTATGTTTTGAACATAAACTGTTGTTGAAAATAAGAAAATGATACTGAGTCTGGTGAAAACTTTCTTTAAACAATGATTTTTTACGCAGTGTTTGACTTTGACTTTGTACACTATACTATTCTTTTCAATAAGAGCTAGATAGCATTTTTCAAAAGTTATTTCCTTAAATGACTTAAGAAAAAAAATTGTGATTTTTGTAGTCAAGCAAAAATTTTCAAGACTTCGCATAAATCAGTAAGAAAATCTGAGTATTAGTTTTGACTCACTCAGATATATGCGAATAAGATAGAACATTAACCAAAAATGGAAAATGATAGTTTGTCACTTTTATTTATAATTGCTTTGACTACATTGTAGTATACTTTTTGAAAAATAAAAGTGAAGTGCTTGACATATTCAAATTTTCCATTACAGATTTTTGAAAATCAATTAAGTAGAAAGGTTAAGAGTTTTTATAGTGATTGAGGAAGAGTATGATTCCCATTAGTTTTAAGGAATTATACATGAAACGACTGCACCATATTTTTTCTGAAATGAATGGTAAGGCAGAAAGAAAAATAAAATCTTTATTGAATTGGTTTTTGCTATTTTGTTGAATTCTAACACTTGATCTCTCTTGTGAATTTTTTTTTAAACGTTGGTTATGTTATGAATAAGATTCGCTGAATCTAAAGAAATAAAAATTTTCCTTCGGAGATCTTGAAGAAAAGACAACCCATCTTGTCTTATATTTGAATTTGGGATTACTTGGCTTATGTCATAATCCCAAAAAGAGTTAAACTCGCCAGTAGAGCCTATGAATGTGTATTCATTGGGTATGCAGTAAATAGCAAAACATACAGGTTTTATGACCTTAATGTAAAAGTGATCATAGAGTCAAATAACGTTGACTTCTATGAAAATAAATTCCCTTTTAAATCAAGAAATAGTGGGGGCACTGAACTAGTCAAGTTTCTATGCCTAGAAACGTTGAAAACAACGAATAAAGGGAAATAGAACCTCGAAGAGATAAGAAAGCACAAGTTGCTAAAGAATATGGAACCTATTATACGGTCCATAAACTAGAGGAGGATACATATAACATTCAAGAAGCTTGTCTTCATTGGATGCAGATTTGTGGCAAGAAGTCATAAAACAACGAGATGGATTCTCTAGAGTCTAACAAGACCTTGCACCTAGTTGACTTGCCTCCTGGTTGCAAACCGATAGGTTGTAAATGTTTTTTTTGAAAAATAAACTAAAATCCGAAGGCACTGTTGATAACGACAAGGCCCGCTTGTAGCCAAAGATTTTAGTCAAATAGAGAATATAGATTTCTTTGACACATGTTCACCCGTTACTAGAAATACATCCATAAGGGTACTAATTTCTTTGGCCGTGTTTTTAATTTAGTAGTACACCAAATGGAGGCATAACTGAATTTTAAAAATGGTGAATTGGAAGAAGAAATCTATATGGAGCAACCTGAAGTTTTGAAATTCTTGGGCAATAAAATAAGGTCTGTAAGTTGGATAAGTCTCTGTATGGTCTTAAACAAGCTCCTAAACAGTGACATGAGAAGTTTGATTATCTAATTATATTTAATGGGTTCAAAGTGAATAAAAGTGACAAATGTATTTATTACAAAACTGAAAATGACATTTGCACTATCATATGTCTCTATGTAGACGGCTTACTCATAATTGGATCAAACATTCATCCTATAAATAAAGTGAAATCATTGTTGTGCAACAACTTTGATATGAAAGACCTCGGAAAAGCAATTGTAGTTCTTGGTATTAAGAATACTAGGTCCGAGAAAGGAATTTTGTTTGGATCGAACTCATTATATTGAGAGGATCTTAAAGAAATATAACTACTTTGGTTGTAAACCTTCTTGCTCATCATACGATCCAATTGTCAAACTTTTTAAGAACACTGGTAACATTATTAGACAAACGGAATATGCGAGCATCATTGACAACCTAAGGTATACCACTATATGTACTAGACCTGACATTGCCTATGTCGTGGGATTGCTGTGTAGGTTTACCAATCGACCTAGTATAGAACATTGACACGCTATTGAGAGAGTCGTGTGATACCTTAAAAGGACCATGAATCTCGGATCACATTATCAGAGAATTCCAGTTGTACTTGAAGGATACAGTAATGCTGATTGGAATACTCTATCAGATGATTCCAAAGCAACTAGTGACTATATATTTAGTATATATGGTGGTATTGTCTCCTGGAAATCCAAGAAACAGATCATTTTGGTTCAGTCCACTATGGAGTCTGAAATGATAGCGTTGGCAACCGCCAATGAAGAAGCTAGTTGGTTGAGATGCTTACTAACAGAGATTCCTTATGGGAAAACCGACGCCAGTTGTGTTGATCCACTGCGATAGTACCGCGACTATTGCAAAATAAAGAATCGTTATTACAACGATAAAAGGCGACAAATATGTCGTAGGAACAACATTGTTAGAGAAATTCTCTTAAAAGGAGCTGTGAGAGTGGATCATGTACGCACTGATTAGAACTTAGGTGATCCTTTGACGAAAGGATTAGCCAAAAAGAAAGTCCAAAATACATCTCAAAAGATGAGACTACTGCCATTAGAACCATGAGTCACTCACGATGGTAACCCGACCTAAAAGACTGAAGATCCCAAGAATTAGGTTCAATGGGTAATAACAAGTTGTGAAGTGATAGGAGATGAACATGCCACTATAAGTAAAGAAGCATGATTCCTGAAGCGATGTAAGGTTGAGGTAATAGAAACTCTTAATGAGATCTATGGAAGTGGGGCCGCTTCCTATGGAATTCTAGGCAGAAATTCCTAGAGCGTTCACTAAACTGGGATAGACGTGCAGGGCCATAAAAGCACAGGCTTTTGAGAATACACCTTTGGAAAAGGTTGTGTGTGGTTTTGATGATTAGAGATAGAGTTCAAGACTACGAGTCACTCTTGTTGAATCTAAATCTTAACCGCTATGTAAAGGTTCAAGACACCTCTGCTTATGCACAATCTTATGGAGGCGTTTGACGCTAATTCTGAAACTTCTTTTTAAATTCAAGTGGGGGATTGTTGGAACCTTGGTGTTGGTGAATTGAAAAATCCCACATTGCTAAGACTGGGCACTTTAAGAGTGCTTATAAGTGTGAACTTCACACATTGGTTTGGGGCCCAAGGGGTACCCAGTTTTGTAAAACGGACAGCACGCACACTAACTGATCACCACACACACGTGCGCCGTTGGACCGGATCGCCTGGTCGGGACGGGTCGGGCCTAGGCTTGGGCTTGGGCTGTGAGGTGTAATTTATTCTTTGCGAAAAATAATTATTTTTATTTTATTTTGGTGCGTCGCTCGCTAACTGTCCAGATTCGTTGAACTGACCAGATACATTGAACTAGCCATTTTTAGCTGTTGAGGATTTTTCTCCAACAACTTGACTTGTGCAGCAAGTAGGCCATTAATTCTTATCTGTTGAGGATTTTTCTCCAACAACTTACTTGCGCAGGAAGTCGGGTTTTTTCCTATAAATAGGATATTTCCTCACTTCATTCTTTGCACCGAAAACTCGAAGCAGTACCGAGTTTTCTTCTCTTCTCCCTCCCCAATTTCCTTTCTTCTTAAATTAGAGTGGTATTCGTACCATATTAGAGTGGTCTTAGTACCATATTTGAGTGGTCTTCGGACCATAATATGAAGGTGTATTTCTTGAGCGAAATTTCACCGTGCAGTGATATTTCGTAACAGTTTTGACTGGGCTGTTTTATCTTGGGGACGTCGTGGTAGATAGCCTGCCTGCACAATTTTGAGCAGTGCCACGAAACGTCTTAAAGAGAGCGACCTAGTCCGCGACTCAACCCAGTAATTTCTTCGGTGATTGATTTTCTGAAATACTTTTCTGAAACTCAAAAAGAACATATCCTAAGTTAGTCATTCTTGTAGAGGAATCAGACCTCAAAAACAAATCAGTCCCAACATTAGCAATATCCAATTTTATGCCTTCAATAGCTTCGGTTCCCTGAAAAAAATTAGAAAATAATAATAATAATAATAATAATAATAATAATAATACTTTGCAATAATGCCAGTCATATATACCTTTCATGTTATATTTCATAATCAGATTTATACATGCATGCATGTATTTTAATATACAAGTAATTCCATTTTCCACTATCTTACCTTGTTTTTTAATACATCAACCACTTCTTCAGCTTTCCACAATCGACTTCGTTCTCCAGGATTTTTGATAGACTCTTCATTTACAATCTCCCGACCCATTTCTTGTATCAAGTCATGCATTTTTATTTTATAAGTCCCAATAGACCTCTCACCCAATCACTACACTCTAGTTTGAAGAAGCATGCTATGTCAAGAAATATGTCCTTTTTAGTACGATCTAAGTCATCATAACTCCATTTCAATACATTATAAATTTCAACATCCGAAATATTATGGAGTTTTTTTAAGTCACTTTCCCATGCTTTCTTACTTAACCAAGGCGTGCACCCAAAACTTTTAATGCCAAAGGATTGCCTTTGCAATAGGCAATTGCACATTTTGAGAGCTCTTCATATCCAACTTTAGGATGTTTTTCTCCAAAAGCATTCAAACAGAATAGCTCAAGAGAGTCACACTCGTTCAACTCCTTGACCTCATATTCCATGAACATGCCTAATTACCTGCTTATCTCTAGTCGTTACAATCACTCTACAATCCGGTCCCAAGAAATTAGTATCCATCATAAGATTTTCTATTTGTTTTGAGGTTGCCACATCATCCGATACAATGAGAAATTTTTTACCCAAAAGCCTTCTCATGATCGAATGAGTTTCTACGTAGGGTGCATCAAGACGAAGATTTTCTTCCTCTAATAAGGCCGAAAAAAGTCTATGACGTACAACAATAAGTCCATGTTTTTTTATTCTTCCCTTACATTTTCTAGGAAGCAATAGCCTTGAAATTGAAAACATAGTTTAGCAAATCTAAGAATATAAATCCAATGTAGTCTCCAAGTGGGTCCTACACCTAATTTTGGCTCCAAACTTCCCACTTTCCCTCCAAACTCCCCCCTCCCCCCCACCCCCCTCCCCCCCTTTTTTTTTCTTCTTATTTTTTATATTTTCGTTTTTTAAGAATACATTTAAATTTAAGAAAAAAAATTAGATCTATAAATAGAGGAAGTTTGTTCCTCAATAATCAGATTGGTGAAAATTAATTTCCTGATAAATTATGTAAAGTGTGATGCTAGCCACTCTGTTTTAAGATAATTTCGAGTCTAAAAAAAATTAGTTGTTCAAAGGAAATAGTAATACAAAACAGTGTGTTTTGGGGTTCTTAAGTAGTCGGAAAAAAATTAACTATTCAAATATGCAGAGTTTATTCCTTAGTAACCTGTTTGTTGAAAAAAAGAGTTTTTATGTAATGTGATAATGACTTACTTGATTATCATTTGTTGTTTATATTTTAATGGATCGATTTCATTTTTGTCACTAACTACTTTCTTTTCATTCTATACAACATTCGTAATTTTATATTTTAAGGGTACTTTATGGTTCACTAGAAATTTTAACTCTTCAAATAGCGGAAATCGATTCGTCCGTAATCAGATTAGTGAAAATGAAAATTAATTTCACAACAAATATGTTCTACCTTATAGTTGGGCCCCTTCTATTAATGAAAATATCTTCATATATACATCCACTCCCCACTTTTGCGCCAAACCCCCCCTCCCCTCTCTTTTGTTTTTCTTCTCATTTTTTATATTTTTATTTTTTAAGTATAATTTAAATTTAAGAAAAAAAATTATATCTATAAATAGATGAAGTTTGTTCCTCAATAATCGGATTGGTGAAAAATGAAAATTAATTTCCCGATAAATTATGTAAAGTGTGATGCTAGCCACTGTGTTTTAAGGTAATTTAGAGACTAAAAAAAATTAGTTGTTCAAAGGAAATAGTAATGCAAAACAGTGTGTTTTGGGGTTCTTAAGCGGTTGGAAAAAATTAACTGTTCAAATATGCAGAGTTTGTTCCTTAGTAACCTGTTTGTTGAAAAAAAGAACTTTTATGTAATGTGATAATGACTTACTTGATTATCATTTGTTGTCTATATTTTAATGGAGCAATTTCATTTCTCTCAGTAACGACTTTCTTTTCATTCTATACAACATTCGTAATTTTATATTTTAAGGGTACTTTATGGTTCACTAGAAATTTTAACTGTTCAAATAGTGGAAATTGATTCATCCGTAATCAGATTAGTGAAAATGAAAATTAATTTCGCAACAAATATGTTTTACCTTATAGTTTTCTCTTATTGGCTAAACATAACTTAGTTGTTAAAATATGACTTCAATTACTATTAATCTAATTTTGGTCTTATAATGCTTCAGTGACCCTAAAGTTTTGGCCCCGTGCATCGCACGGGTCACGGCGCTAGTAAAGCTTTAAAAAGAGTGGTCTTTCCTATGCCACCCATGCCCCATAGTCCGAGGATTCTAACATCATTTGACCAAACTTTCAGTAATAATTTGATCTCTTCACACTTTTTCTCAATTCTAACAAGTCCCTTATCCTTAACTTCAAATGGCATGGGTACCTATGTTTCAGTTTTCGCAAAATATCTTCAACAATGACCTTAATTACGTCAGATTCATTCCTAACATATCAAATGGAAAAAAAAAAGAGAGAAGAAAAAAATGTGTTACTAGTCTTACAAATTAATTGCGAATAAAAGTAGAACTACACAAATAATTCAAAATCGGTCTAATGTCAACATGGTGGCAGAGTAAAGCAAGAAAGTGAAAATATAGTTTTGGATAATGAAAATCCAAAGAAAATGATTATTAATGTCTCTATTCTCTTATGGGCAATGTCTCTATTCTCTTATCTCTAATTAGTTGGTTGTTATTTGCCGTACCCTAATTTTGTCTTACTAATCAAAAAATTCAAAAAAGGTTTTATTCTCGTTGTGCCACACATCTTTTAAGCGCGCGTGTCTTTAGCACTCTCGTGCAACGTTGTTTTGATGTTCGTTTTTATTTTTTGTAATCGTTAAAACCAGTAAATTTTGAGCAGATTTTGTGAGTTTGTAAATATAGTTTTTGTGTAGTGGTTATGCCGGTTTTTCCTTGTTTTTATGTGCACAAGAACTAGACCGAGTTGTAGAACAAAGTGTGAGGGGAAGGGGTGAAGTTTGGAGCGACTTAAGAAAGGGAATAATGCAGCAAAATGGGCTATTTGATCTGTTGAAATGAATGCTATAGACCCACGTTGTAACATCCTCAAAATAATTAGTCGAATTATTTGGATGTTAACCCAATTGAATTAATTTAGTACTTAATTGGTAAATTTATTGAGCGCTAAAATTAATTATTGATCGTCATAGGATCGTTAACCGGATAATACGGAATAAGAACAATTCGGAACGAAATAAGAGATTAAGGACAATATGGTAATTTGACCACGTTACCACTTATATATTAAATAAATATATATAAGTGTGTGTGTGTGAGTGAAAGAAAGAGAATTAAAAGAAAGAAAGAAAGAAAGAAAGAAAGAAAGAAAGAAAGAAAGAAAGAAGAAGGGAAGCGTGAAACAGAGAGAGCCGTGAGAGAAGAAAGAAAAGAAATGGAGAAAAGAAAAGAATGGATTTGGAAGAAGAAGAAGAAGAAGAAGAAAAAGGGCCAACATAGACTCATCAAAACACAATCCTTCCTTCACAAAAAATGATCTCCTCATCATCCTCTTCAATTTGGTACCAAAATCATCACCTACAACTCACTCACTCTCATCTTGCCATTTTCGAATTGAAGGAAGAAGAGGAGGAAATCATGAGTTTCTTCTTCTTTATAGTATGTTGGAGGTTTAGGAAACTCAAATAGGAGTTTGGTTACTAGTTTGGAGTGAAGGAATCAAAGATTGGAGAGTTAGGGTTTCATTGTCAAAAATTGGGGTTTATGTGAATAGTGATTTGAAGCTTGAAGACGATGAATAGTGATTTCATGGAGGTTTTGTGGTTGATTGGAGGTTCAAAGCGTTGGAAGCGGATTTGGGCGTCGCCGGAAAGTAAAGTTTATGCGGGGAACGTTCGTGTGGTTGTGTCGGAAAAGCAATTTCGCGGAAAGTCTCGGCTATTTGTGATTTTCATCACAATCGGTGAGTTTTACTCACGTTTAGGTTTATTCCGTTTTGAAATGAATTTTATGTGATTTGGTTTCGAAAGATTTTGAGTCGAAAATGTTATTTTGAAACACATCGCGTTTTGACGAAATTCGTATATGGCAACAGTTTTGATTGGATTGATTGATCGAGTGATGTTATTGGATGTATTTTTGTACTGTTTTGGTGTTGGGATTGGACTGGATCAGGTACCCGAAGTGATCGGAATTGGTCGGAACGACGAAAAACGCGAAAACGGGATAAAAATCCAAGTGCTGTCAAAGACGCACGACCCGTCCACCCCAAGCGCACGATCCGTGCGTCCAAGCGCACAGTGCAAATTTCCTCATGCGCCCCAAGCGCACGGTCCGTGCGCAGTGTTCTGTCCAAAATTTCCAAAAATGCCCAAAACGATCCCGATCGATTCCAATCCTCTTCTAATCCAGCGCACGACCCATGCGCAGTGTTCTGTCCAAAATTCCCAAAAATGCCCGAAACGATCCCGATCGATTTCAATCCTCTTCTAATCCTTTCCAAACACTTCTATAATCATATTAGGCTTATAATGCAATGATTTTGGGTATATTTCAAAAGAGTTTTATAAAATACTTTTGAAGTTGAAATCGTTTTGAAAAATCGAATGATAGTACACGGGTACGGATATGTTTTATTAATAGCAAAGCGGACTATGAGTCCTACGTGGTAAGGTATAATGCAAATGAACTACGGGTTCATATGATAGTGGATATATGTGTATATTATATCGAGTTTTGGGTGACGACCCATGAGACTAAAATACTAGGCGGGGCAGTCATGATCTCTTACCCTAGGCTCCGTGCCATTAGGAAAAAGGCTACTGGTAAGGGGGTTCACCGGGTATATGGCAATGGATTGCATTCGGTGTTATGTTAAAAGTTATTGTGCGATACACTGGGTATATAGCAACGGATTGCAGTCGGTGTCGTACTTTATTTGTTGTGTGATTAACAGGTTCACCGGGTATATAGCAACGGATTGCAGTCGGTGATCTTTTAGAAGATGAATAATGCGATTCACCGGGTTTTTAGCAGTAATGCAGTCGGTGCCGTGTAAAGTTAAAAGAGACTCATAATTGAACCGAGAGTGTTATTAGGGGTCTCGGTAGAACTCACTGAGATTGTATCTCATTGTTTATATGTTGTTGTTTTACAGAGAAACAGGGAAAGAGAGGACCGCAGAGGCACGAGTAGGTTGAGCTCGGATGGTTGCTGATGACTTAACTTTATGCTTAAGTTTATGTTTCCCTTTGTTGTTTATGTACAGAAACACTATGTCTTTGGTGTTATATCTTTTTTCCGCTTTCTTGTATGATACTGAATACTATAGTTGCTGATGGTTTACGGTCTGAGAACCGTATCGTCTTGTTTGTGTATAAGACTGTTTTGTTTATATTCAGCGAAAAAATTATAGTGATATTCAGTGTCTAAGCAGGAAATATATCTCTGATGTTCTAGGGATGGTACACTTGGGTATTTTTACTAAATAAAAATACCGGGGTGTTACACACGTGGTTCTCCTTGTAACCACCACTCGCATCACCGGGCACTTCTCTTTCTCTCCGCCATCGCACTCTCCCTCCGTCAGCACCCTGCGCTGTCGCCTCCCTCTCCCTTAGGTCTCCCTCTCGTTCTCGTTCCTATCCATTTTTCTCTCTCACCGTAATGCTCTCTCTCTCTCTCTTACCTTCTCTATTTAGCGAAATATTTTGCATCGTTTCTCTCTTCCAGAAGGCCCGTGCAGCGCTTAAGTGAAGAGGAGATGAATTAGGTTTAGTTTTTTTACATTTGTAGCCTTAAATAGTTAGGTTTTAACTTGTGTTTTTTTATTTTAATTTCAGAATACTTCCAGCACCCCCTCATTTTAATTATATAGCTCCCCACGCAAGCCCATCATTTCAAACCCAGCCTAGTTCACGCAAACAAACTGGGCTCTGCTAAACGCACCCCATTGTTTAATGATACAACCCCTCTATTATCTACACCCCACTTTTATAATACAGTACCTCTTTTGCTAACCGCGCCCTTCTTATGACTGTTTTGCAACCTATTCCGTTTTTGAAAAAAAAAATTCCTTATACTTTTTTTACCACTCTTGAAAAATCAATTTTTATCAAAATATTAATTAAAAAACACCAACACACAAATATTTTCTACCCAAGAACTACGTGTGATTTGATTCTCTACCAGGAGATACGTAGGAGCAGAGGGCGACCGACCTCTGTCAATTGCATTAATAAAAACCTTTTTTTAGTTCTTTTGTAAATTTCTTATTTCTTATTTTTTTCAAAAAAAAACAAATATAATTAAATGTCCTCTTTCCAAGTCTTTTTCTTTTAATTTGAAAATAAGGGTAAAAATAAATTTTTAAATTAATAAATGTTTACACGTTTAGTTAAAAGGTAACCTTCCTTAGAAAGGATGTCGTACGGTGCTAATACCTTCCCTATGCATAAACGACTCCCGAACCTAAACCTGGTCCGCAAACCTCCTTTATCCACTCAAAAGGGATTTTCCGATGTTTGCCCTTAAACTAAACTTTGGTGGTGGCTTCATTTTTGAACTTCGAAGAATCCCTCCTCCGGATTTTTCGGTCGCTACAGCTGGCGACTTCACTGGGGATGATTAAGAGAGTCAAGCCCAATTAACTAAATGTGTAAGTATTTGTTAATTTTATATTTTGTTTTTGCCCTTATGCTTATTTTATTTATTTATTAGCGTTTCTTTATATTATTGAACCCTTAGGGTAGACGACTTTTTATTATTGTTGTTGTATATCTTTTCCAGCTTGGTTAGTTTAGGTATTTTTCCCTTATCACACACCTCACTTACACTTTTGCACACACTTTTGAGTGGGGCCTATACCCGGGTCTGCAAATAACCTAGGACGAGTGGAGATTATTATTAGTGACAGTCATTCTGGATTTTATCTGTCTGACTCTCATGAAAGTCTCAGCCAGAGTACGCTCTTTTATGGTATTCCACACCTGGTAGCTAGCTATCGTTGTGGATCGTATCATGAAGGGGATTTTAGCTCTAGAGACCTGTGTGAGGAAGTGAATAGAGCCACTTGAGAGATTGATCACATAAGTGACCCTAGACCATGTTGAAAATCCCAATTTAGACATGACCCACCAAGGACACAGGGGCATTATACTTACCCTCTCTATTAATCTGGTTAGCGTTTCTCCACAAATAAAATCACTCAAAAAAAAACATTTTCATGCTTCTTTCTTTCATTTGCATGCACATGAGGCGACATCATCATACCAAAAAAAATCATCATGCATCCATAACAAAGTAAGATCATTCTTTTCACACGCATCTCATTATCATTGCGCTACCATGCATCTCATCATCCTAGAAATATCATTTGCTTCATTTGTCCATCTTGCATATCCCCACTAAAAAAAAACATCACTGTGATATTATATGTTCATTCACCATTCCCTTCATGCATTATAAAAAATAGGGGGGGTCATTCATTTCTTTGACATCCATTTCACATGCTTTATTCCCATGCATCATAAAAAAAAACAAAAAGTAAAAGTTTTTCCTCTTACATGCACCTCATATTCCTACATAACCTCCCACACGCATCAAAATAAAAATCAGAAATTGCTTCATTTTTTTTTATTATTGTATCATTCATCACCCAATGGCCTTTAGTTAGCTTCTTATTCTAGTTGAAGCATAAAAAAAACATACCCTCTTAATGTATCCTTCTATCACATTGTTGCTCATGTACAACAAACATCCATATGCTCCTGCATTATACTTTATTCAAAGAAAACATATAAAAAAAATTACCATGCACTCATACTAAAATCATTCTTCCATAAGCATTTCATTGTTATTGCCCCATCACGCATCTCGTCTTATAAAAAATAACAAAGATATCATTTTTTTTTCAAAATTGCATTCATCTTGCATATCCGTAAACCAAAAATACTACCCCCATATTATATAAAAGTTATGTTCATTACTCCTTTTCACGCATAAAAAAAAAATCGCTGCGAGTGTCATGCATTTTGTTTCCTCGCACACAAAAAAAACAATTTTTACCCATATAACATTAGCATATCATTTGATCAAAAAACATTAGCATCATATTTAACATGCACCGACATTCATTCATAATCATTCAAAATCATGATCACACAATGTAGGTATCACATCATTTGTAAAGTCTTGAATTACATTTCAAAAAAAAACATAACATTCATACATCATTTCCCTCATGTTGCCATCCTAGTTTAAATGCATCAATTCCATATTCATGTATCATTTTCCAAATAAAACAAAAAAAATTATTTCATTATAATTGTATCATTCATCATCCCATAATTAAAAAATGAGAGTTTGCATACATGTTGCACTACCTCTTTAAAAATGAAAATAATTGCATTTAGGATCAAACATTTATTTCTTCATGCATACATGCATTTGCATATCCGTCATCATGGGCATTATATGTTGCTAAAAAATAATCACCGCACATTCATAATAAAACCATTCTTTTCACATGCAGCCCATTATCATTGCACTACCATACATCTCATCATCCGGAAAATAACAAAAATATTTTTGTATTTGTCCAAATTGCATCATCTTGCATATCCATATAGAAAAATATATATCGCCTTGATATTATAAAAAAGATAAGTTCATTACTCCTCTTCATGCATCATAAAAAAAACAAAAACAAAAGTTTTTCATTCTTATCGACTTCAAACACATTATCATCCAGCACGCATCATTTACAAATAAAAGAAAAATAGTGCCACTTTCTTGCATCATCCATCATCCAAAATATATAGTATGTTGCATTGCCCCCAAAAAATCATTTTGGATAGTTAACCTCTCCAAGTGATCATTCATTCATGCATTTCACACATTTGCATTTTCATCATGTATATATATATTATCATGTGTTCAAAAATTGATGAGAGATGAGGCGAGGTTGGTTATTTCTTCTTTGAAAAAGTTTAGCTTAGCTACAAACTCAAGGTGTTTTCAGACACTCAATTTTCAAAAAAAAATTATTCACTGTTTGCAGCTCATTCACAATTTTCTTCAGCAAAATGATGCATCTCATCAGTCCCATGATAAATGATCCAAATGGTCCATTTTGTTAACTAATGTGTTATCAAAAATTTCTTCTATCATGTCGCTAACTATGTTAACTCTCTGTGAAGCATTCGTATAGTGAACTTGTATGCAATGTGCATTTACTCTTGTTTGAGTCAGTTAGTATATCTTTCCTATCATCATCCCTTGTTCATGTCTAATCCCACCCCAACCACCCCATGTGGTGCATATTCTCCACACAAGTACCTAGTCGACTACTTGGTTGGTTCCCAATGATGAAATTTCACAAACTAACACTTTAGGCCCCCATGCTGGGGCAAATTTGTGATCACTAGATATTTTGTCAACATTGTATTTCCTTGGTGCAACTCCTTCACAAAAAAAAAATCAAAAAAGACCTGTTAGGTTGAAAACTCGCGAGAAATTAGGGCACATAAAAAAAGAGCAGATATGTAAAGATAAGTAAATTGTTATCTTAGAATTAATTTTTGAGAAAACAAGCAATCATGATTTGAAATGATGTTTGGCCAGCCTTCTATATCCTAAAAAAAAGACATCCAAAAAGAAATACTCTTTGCTACCCATTTCGAGCCAGAAAAATTTAAAAAAAAATCAAAAAATCTTTTAGACACCCTAGACAAGGATCAATTTCACATCAAAGATGGTGTATCACTTTTATCAGCTCACTCAGCTCAAAAAGGAGAAAGTGAAAATCCCACACAAAAAAGGTGAAATTCAAAAAAAGATGATCGAAAAATCCTGAAAAAAAAAAAGCAAAAGCAATAGAAAGTGTGAGCTGATACATCATACCATCAAACACATAAGATATCCTTGTCTGAATAAACCCTCAATGACCGACTGCTTTTGTTTTCTCAAAGTTTTAATTTTAGGACAAGTAAGTTTATTTATTTACAATATATTTACTTTAAAAAGAAAAAAAATAAAAATAAAAATTCAAAAGGCTTGCACTCCAAGATTCATTCAAGTTACACTGATATCAAGACAAGATTTAGTGATCACCAAGTTGAAATTTTCATCGTATCAAAACCCAGAACTATCATAGTCTGTGGGAGTCACCTTAAAAGAACCAAAAGTTTAGACTGGGACCATAACCTAGATCCCAAAGTGGGGCAGTCCCTTCACCTTTCATGCTTCTCGAACTTGGGGAAATTTTCCAGCGTCCATCCCATTCATATACCACATCTAATCCATATAGCCATACGATCAATTCCAAAAACCCACGACCCTAACTCAGTCACCTTTCACAACCCCACTAAAAACAACCATTTGAAATACCATTCCAAAGTGGGGCAATCCCGTCGCCATTCACTCCACCTAAAATCGGGGAAATCTGCCCTACCCATCTCATCCCCTTGTCATATTCACATCCATAAGACCATACCGGGGAAATTTCTCAACCCACCATCCTAAACACAGCTTTTCACAAACCCTAGTCAAGGCAACCTTGCCCTTGTCATAGTTGGGGCAACACCAAACACTATGGGTTGAGACAAAATCTTTCGCCTGCCACCCTTCATTCCAAAGTCATGGCGTTCCCAATTCATCATCTACTACACCCCTAGCTGTTGTCACCACTAGACAGGGGCAAATTATGCACTCACCGCCATCAACTCTAAATTGGGGCAGTCCTACATTTCTTGGATTGGGGCAAGCCTACCTTTCCTGACTTTGGCAAAAACTCGTCACGTGTCATATCATACCCTAGATCAGAAACCAAGTTAACTGACTCATTCATCTATATTTGAACTATTATGCGTATTTGCTAAACAATGCTTCAAAGAGAGAAAACACAAGTTAATAATGTGAAGTTGGAAACTCACGTAGTTAACTTTGTGGACCTAAAATTCAGTCATCATGGGACACCATAACGAAAGAACAATGTGAAGGAGCTTGCAAATGCAATCAAATACTTTTGCACATCAGTGTCTGGGAATAACAACCTTGAGATTACCAAAGTTTGAATTCAAATCAAATCCAATTTTTCCAATAAATGATGATTCCAGAATTTTCACTTCTCTGCTTCTCGCATCAAAAGTCTCATTTCTCATCATTGCAAAAAATCTTTCTGCATCACCAATAAATCATATCATAAATCATTGCACCATACATTTTATTCCAACATCAAGCCATGCATCTACCACAACTTTTGCATCTAAGCATTACATTCGCACATTCATTCGTTCATATACTTACATCATATATTAAAAAAAAGAGCAAAAAGGAAAGCAATCATAGCATAAATCATTCCACATGCAGCCATGCATTTCATCGTAGCACCTGCATCTAAGCAGTACAATTGCATTCATATCTTATCTACATCCACTTACAAATGTTTGTTAACTTTCTCATTCCATCAGGTTCAACACTCATGGTATACCCATTTCATTCATTATCCCACCATATACCAATCGTTGCACGTTCATCACATCACATACATAATATTGTTTGCTTCGATAGATGTGCCAAGTGCCGGTCTCATCGTTGCCCTAAATAAGGTTTTTTTTACATCACTAATCATATCATTGTACCATGCATTCGCGTGTTTTCCTTTATTCACCATGGCATTCGCATCAAAGCATTACATTTGCATCACATTCGCACTCTACATTTCAAACACTCATTATATACTAAGAAAAAAAAGCAAGAAAGCAAAAAGTGGAAAAATTGCTCATTCCATTACATTCATCATTCCACCAAAATTAATCAGCACAATCACATTCATATCTTATCTGCATTCACACACGTCGGGTTATCGAGCAGCCGACGGATCATCCGACCCCGGGTCCTTCAGACTAGCTGGGTCCGCCAAAAAAAACACAGTGCACGTCCTTCGAGGTGAGCAAATCAGGTCAACGACGTGATTTTGCCCCCATGGCCGCTCGAAAAAGGCCACCCCCAAGCAGACCGTTTTACTAGTACCATTGCTAGTTCGCGCTCCATCAGACCCATTGGTCCATCAGGCTTAGGCATGCCCTTCAGACCCCGTCAGTCCTTCAGTTTAACTCCAATCAATGCGCCAAGCATTGACTGCGAATTAGACAACTAGAGCCCCAGTGCTCCTTTAGATCCCCGGTGATCCTTATTTGCTTTTGTTCTATGTAAACCCAGTTTTTCATGAATTTCTCAACAAAAAAAAATTACAAAATTAGTGTTCTTTTATCTTTATTTCTATTTTACTCGAGAAATTTGGAAACCCTTCATATTTCCTAGTAAAATATAAATAAAGAGGGGCAGCTGTCATGCCCTAATTTTGTCCGACTAATCAAAAAATTCAAAAAAGGTTTTATTCTCTCGTTGTGTCACGCATCGTTTAAGCCCGTGTGTCTTTAGCACTCTCGTGCAACGTTGTTTTGATGTTCGTTTTTATTTTTTGTAATCGTTAAAGCCAGTAAAGTTTGAGCAGATTTTGTGAGTTTGTAAATCTAGTTTTTGTGTAGTGGTTATGCCAGTTTTTCCTTGTTTTAATGTGCACAAGAACTAGATCGAGTTGTAGAACAAAGTGTGAAGGCAAGGGGTGAAGTTTGGAGCGACTTAAGAAAGGGAATAATGCAGCAAAAAGGGCTATTTGATCTGTTAAAATGAATGCTATAGACCCACGTGGTTCTATGAGCACTACGATCCACATGGTTCTATGAATGCTATAGACCCACGTGGTTCTATGAGCACTATGATCCACATGGTTCTATGAGTGACCCACATGGTTCTATGAGCGCTAGCGATCCACGTGGTTCTATGAGCGCTACGATCCACATGGTTTTATGAGCGACCCACGTGGTTCTATGAGCGCTAGCGATCAACATGGTTCAATGAGCGGAAGCGATCCATGTGGTTCTATGAGCGAAAGTGAGCAGTGTCTGCTGCGCTGGACTATATAAATAGTGCGCTTTCATTCTCCAAAACACACTTTTAGACGGCTGGAAACCTTTGTCATACCCTAATTTTGTCCGTCTAATTTATCAAAAAAAATCCCAAAAAGTTTTTATCCTCGTCGTGACGTATCGTTTTAAACACGTGTGTGTCTTTAGCGCTTGTCATACAACGTTTATTTTGATGCTCGTTTTTTATTGTTGATATTGTAGTTATTAGATTATTTATTATAGTTGGTGCAAAAAAATACAAAAAGTAATTGAGAGCATAATAAGCTTTTTGGAGCTGAATAGTCAAAAGTTTTATTACATGGTCAAATTTTTTACATAGACAAAAACAGCAAAAAGAAATAGTACAAAAATCAAAATACAAAATTCAAAAAAAGAAAAAAGAGGGAAGGGGCGCAGGAGCAGCTGCCCTAGCTAAGGTGTCCTTTGGATTCCTCCCTTGATGCTATCCTTTGCACCCCAGTACTGTCCTTCCTCCATTGTTAGCTACTGTCCTTTTGCTGACTCAAATGGTGTTGTCCTTTGCGCCCTTGACTGTCCTTTCTCTCCTCACCACAGTACCCTTAAATTTGCCCTAATTGCTGTCCTTTTGATTCCTCAGCACCACACCAAGCTGCCTATAAATACAAAACAGACAGCAACATATAGATAGACGAAAACACACAGTCAGAGTACCACCACCTCACGCCTCCTCACCTCCCACCAAGTCTCACTGTCGCCTCTGCCACTCCACCACCACAGCCACCCTCACCACACCAACACCCTATCACCACCCCAAGACCATAACACAGAGACCTATTGAAAATAAGAAAAAAAGAGGAAAGAAGAAGAGGAACAATACAAAAAAGGGGAGAGAAGGTTCCTCCGAACCACCACCGTTGATGCCGCCGTGACATCCGGCGAGCACAATCACCACTGGCGCCTACCACCGTACACCACCAGAAACTACACCGCGCTGGCCACCACCTCCAAAACCACCATCAAACCCTCTCACGCTATCTCACCAACAACCACCGCCATGACAACCCTCCTCCATCATCGTAACCACCGCCGTGAGCCACACCAAACCTCCACCACGAACACAGCCATCAACGAATATCGTGGCCACCATCTCTCTCCTCACGAACCACTCCTACGGCTTCTTCTTTCTCCTTGTAACCACCACCCGCACCACCGGGCACTTCTCTCTCTCCGCAACCGCACTCTCCCTCCGTCAGCACCCTGCACCACCGCATCCCTCTCCCTTAGGTCTCCCTTTCGTTCTCGTTTCCTATCCATTTCTCTCTCACACCGTAATGCTCTCTCTCTATCTCTCTTATCTTCTCTGTTTAGCGAAATATTTTGCACCGTTTCTCTCTTCCAGAAGGCCCGTGCGGCGCTTAAGTGAAGAGGGGATGAATTAGGTTTAGTTTTTTTATGTTTGTGGCCTTAAATAGTTAGGTTTTAACTTGTGTTTTTTTATTTTAATTTCAGAATACTTCCTGCACCCCCTCATTTTAATTATATAGCTCCCCACGCAAGCCCATCATTTCAAACCCAGCCCAAATCACGCAAACAAACTGGGCTCTGCTAAATGCACCCCATTGTCTAATGATACAACCCCACTTTTATAATACAATACCTCTTCTGCTAACTGCGCCCTTCTTATGACTGTTTTGCAACCTATTATGTTTTTGAAATTATTTTTTTTTCCTTATACTTTTTTTACCACTCTTGAAAAATCATTTTTTAATCAAAATATTAATTAAAAAACACCAACACACAAATATTTTCTACCCAAGAACTACGTGTGATTTGATTCTCTACCAGGAGATACGTAAGAGCAGAGGGCGGCCGACCTCTGTCAATTGCATTAATAAAAACCTTTTTTTAGTTCTTTTGTAAATTTCTTATTTCTTATTTTTTTCAAAAACAAAAAAATATAATTAAATGTCCTCTATCCAAGTCTTTTTCTTTTAATTTGAAAATAAGGGTAAAAATTAATTTTTAAATTAATAAATGTTTACACGTTTAGTTAAAAGGTAACCTTCCTTAGGAAGGATGTCGTAGGGTGCTAATACATTCCCTATGCATAAACGACTCCCGAGCCTAAACCTGGTCCTGCAAACCCCATTTATCCACTCAAAAGGGATTTTCCGATGTTTTCCATTAAACTAAACTTTGGTGGTGGCTTCATTTTTGAACTTCGAAGAATCCCTCCTCTGAATTTTTCGGTCGCTACATTATTGTTAGGGCTCTTTGTAGTTAGTTGTTAGTTGAAAGTTTGTTAGTTGGTTGTTATTGTTGTTAGGATTCATAGTTAGTTGTTAGTTGGTTGCTCATTAGTTTGTTAGTGGATTGGGTGCCTTGAGTTGTACACTTGTGAAATGGTATGAACCAAGCAATGAAAATAATTCCCTTCTAAATCTATTTTTTTAGGAGGCCCTCTGTCCTCGAAATCAGAGATTCCAGGAAAACTTATTCATAGAGAAAATTTTTACAACCTTGAGGACAAGGTTGATTTTGATGGGGTAGGTAATGATATGATCATGGAGGTTAATGAAATAATGAGTCTTAGGATATTCTAGAAGCGGCTTTTTAGGGATATTATCTTATTAGTTTGTTATGTAGCAATGTTATTGTGTGGGTGATGTATCCTCTTTATGGTGTGTATCCACTAGCTTATATAAGCATTGTATTGACCTCATAATGGGTATCAAATGAAATATATTCAAAGTCTATTAGGATTACGTCTCCAAGCAAAAGCAATTACGTCTCCTAATTTTTTGGCTTTATTACAATTTTGGTCCCCCTATTTTCTCCAACTCACGATTTTAGTCCCCCAAGAATTTTTTTCACGAATTTAGTCCCCCTATTTTCACTAACTCACGATTTTAGTCCCTCGAGAATTTTTTCACGAATTTAGTCCCCCTATTTTCCTAATTTGTAAAATCAAAGTCCCACTCTAATTTGGTCAAAATTGGTGCCGAGTTGTTGGTCACTTATATACGTGATTATATCTACTGTTCACAAATTCTAATTGGTTTGCTTTTGAAGGAACGATGGTGGGTTTGCTTGGTTTGGGATTAGGGTTCGCAAAAGGAGAGGAAGTATCGAATGAAGAAGAAGATGGAATTTTTATTTATTAAATAGAATAATTAAAAAACAATTTTTGTAATAATAATAATTTTTAAGTTTAAATTCCAACAAGGCAAACTGGTGTGTCAGCCGAGTATGATAAGTGACTCACAACTCGGCGCCAATTTTGACGAAATTAGAGGGGGACTTTTATTTTACAAATTGGGAAAATAGGGGGACTAAATTCATGAAAAAAATTCATGGGTGACTAAAATCGTGAGTTGGTGAAAATAGTAGGACTAAATTCGTGAAAAAAAATTTATGGGACTAAAATTGTGAGATCTGTAATTAAGCCAAATTTTTTTCCTTTATTTGTAGAACTAGAATGCCTTCTGAAGCTTTGAACAGAACATATGACCTTGACTGTTAGTTAGAAAACTGATTAAATGTGGTAGTAAAACAAAAGTAAAGCTTGAATTGTTCTTCAACTAATACATAGTCATCATGTATACAACTGTATTTTTGGGAAAAAAAATGTATACAACTCTATTGATAAATTGTTCTTCAACTAATACATGGTCCTATCAAATCTAATCTAATCTAATATCTAATATCTAATCTAATCTAATATTTAATCTAATCTAATCTAATCTAATCTAATCTAATCTAATCTAATCTAATATCTATTTTAGACATTGTATTTTACTTTTTGACACATCACCACTTTTGTGGACAACAATGTATTTTACTTTTATTTCTCATTTTTTTTAATTCTATTTTCTCTTCTTCTCTCTCTCTCTCTCTCTCTCTCTCTCTCTCTCTCTCTCTATCTCACATTTCCCAATATTTATCACTTTTTTACACATCTACTATTTGTGGCCCCCACACTCTTTATTTAAAAATATTTCTTTTCCCAATTTTTTAATCTACTATACAATACAATATAATTAAACTAATATCAAATGATCTACAATTTACTCATATTTACTATCTAATCTAATATCTATTTAGACAAACAAACCACACTCATCTAACCAAGGACAACATTGTAATTTACTATCCCTTTTTTCAAATTTCTTCTCCCAATGCATTTTCTTCCCACTCTCACTTTTTTCCTACTTTTTTTTCAAATTTCAACTTTCTATCTACTAACCAATTTATCAATTTATACAAACAAACCATACTTAAATTACCCAAACAAGTCTCCTTATTTACTTCACAACTCATATAACTAAGGATAACATTGTAATTTACTATCACACCTTTTTTCAAATTTCTTCTCACTCCTACTTTTTTACTACTTTCTACTACTTCTTTTTTTCAATTTTCAAAATTCAAATCAAACCCACCCACTTTCTTTTTCCACTATCTACTATAATCTACTAATCAACTAAACTAATCAATTGGAAATACGAGATAACTGCACTGATATATAAAAAACACGAGATAACTACACTGATACTAATCAATTGGAACTACGAGATAACTGCACTGATATATAAAAAACACGGGATAACAAGAGATTAATATCTAACTATCTATTTATCAAGGTTGTCAAAACCGGACCGGACCGGGCGGTTCGACCGGTTGAACCGGGAACCGGACCCCTATCCGGTCCAGTTGAACCCCAAAACCGGATTGCTGAAGAACCGGGAATTGAACCAGAAAACCGGCCAAAAACCGGGAACCGGACCAGAAATCGGTCAAAAACCGAGAACCGGACCAGAAATCGGCCAAAAACCGGGAACCGGACAGAAAATCGGATTTTTTTTATTTTTCTTAAAAAATGGTATCTCATGTTGATTTTGGAAAAAAAATGATAAATGATGTTGAATTTTGGTATATGGGATATTTTTTATACATTTTTATAATTAAATTGATAAAATAAGTAAATAATTAAAAAATAAATGTATACACTAATATTACTACGAGAGTATTTACATTATACTAGTATCTAACTATCTATGATTGTTGAATATTATAATTTTATTATGTCATACTATGATTTTTTTTTTGTTTTTTATCCTTTATATATTGTAAAAATATATTAAATAATGTATTTAATTAATTCCGGTTCAACCCCCGATTCAACCGGTTGAACCCAAGAACCCCTGAACCGCTACCTCTTCCGGTTCAATGTTCGGTCCGGTTTTGATTACCTTGCTATTTATACAAACAAACCACACTTAATTTGCCCAAACAAACCACACTTAAAAAGGACAACGTTGTAATTTACAATCACACTTTTTTCAAATTTCTTCTCACAATACACTTTCTTCTCACTCCTACTTTTTTTTCCTACTTTCTCATATTTTTTTTTCAAATTTCAAAATTCTAATCGAACCCACTCACTTTCTTTTCCCACTATCTATTATAATCTACTAAACAACTAAAATAATCAATTGAAACTACGAGATAACTGCACTGATATATAAAAAACACAGGATAACTGTACTGATATATAAAAAACACGAGATTAATATCTAAAAAAAAAAACTTAATGACTATTTAAACTACTAATAAATATTTAAAACACATGTGATAAATTTTGTCACTAATACCTAAAAAGGACAAATAATTGTCACAGATATATAATAAAACACGGGATAAAACTTTTTTATTAATAATCTACTGTATATCTTTTACTATCTACTATAATCTACTAATCGACTAAAATAATCAATTGAAACTACACGATAACTGCACAAATATATAAAAAAACACGGGATAATTTCACTAAAATATAAAAAACACGAGATTAATATCTAAAAAAAGAAAACTTAAAGACTATTTAAACTACTAATTAATATTTAAAACACATGTGACAAATTTTGTCACTTATACCTAAAAATAACAAATAATTGTCACAGATATATAATAAAACACGGGATAAAATTTTTTTATTGATAATCTACTGTCTATCTTTTACTATCTACTATAATCTACTAATCAATTAAAATAATCAATTGAAACTATGAGATAACTGCACTGATATATAAAAAAACACGGGATAATTGTATAGATATATAAAAAAATACGGGATAGCTACACTGAATATATAAAAAAAAACACTGCATTTATATATTTAATAATCTACTATCTATCTTTTACTATCAACTATATATAATCTACTAATCAACTAAAATAATCAATTGAAACTACGAGATAACTGCACTGGTATATAAAAAAACACGGGATAACTATACTGATATATAAAAAAAACACGGGATAACTGCAATGATATATATATATATATATATATATAAACACGAGATGACTGCATTGATATATAAAAAAACACGGGATAACAACACTGATATATAAAAGCTCCAAAAGATGGCTTACTATTTTCAAATGAGAGTTTCTTAGAGAGCACATTCAACCAACACATTTTTATTTTTATAAAAGAGCAGTGGGTTCAATATATATATCAAAACATACCCTACTATTCGTCTTAGAAGAAATCAACATTGCTATAAACATAACATACGAAGTATGAAGGTTAAGAAATTGCCCTCAAACCATAGAGGATAGATAAAATCAAAAGAATGTGACAATATTATTGAACGAATAACTGAATATTAACTTAAAAAACCTTGCAAGTAGGTACTCATTTTACAAGTTTACAGATGAAATTAGAAGAACATGATACATAATGACCTAAAGGCAAAAGCTACCACCAGTTACTCCTATGTCCATCACTGCTAGAATGACCAAACCTTGATGCTGAATATCTATGATGGAAAGACTTAGCTGATCCTTGGGAATTTGAGGCTTCAGGTTGTTGACCCTTCCACACATTGGAAGATTTAGAACTTGGCCTACGACTTCCACCACCGTACAAATGACTGTCAGTGCTTCTAGCAGATGGTGTTCCCGGAGACTTCCAACTGCTCCTTTTGGACATAGTTGAAGAGAATTCTCCAGGATGCTCGGACGTCCAGCCACCTCTACTCTTTGATTTCTTAGGACTTTGAAATTGAAAGTCATTTTCTTCGCTAGGATGCTCTGTTGTCCAGCCACCTCTACTCTTTCTTGATTTCTTGGGGGTTGAAAAGCCTCTTTCTTCTGTAGGAAGCTCCCTCATCCAACCACCTCTACTCTTAGATTTTTTAGGTGTTGTAAAGCCTCTTTCTTCTGTAAGAGGCCGTTTCTTTTTATGCATCTTACCCAGATCATGAGGTGCAGACCTATGTCCCTTGTAATCATTTTCTTTATAGGATCTTCTATTTTTTGTGTTTGAGAACTCACGATTCTTCTTCCCAGCCTGTGCAGGAAAACATAGTAGCTAAGAATCTAATTACACCATGCTGCAGGTAAATATGGAAAACCAACAATATAAAACAAAAAGCAAACAGCTGTATTAATTTTAGTAACCTTAATACATATTTTGAAGCGTACCTTGATAGAACTTGTGCACTCTCGGGCAAAATGTCCCCCTTCACCACACCTATAGCATGAACTAGGGGTGGCAGTACTGGTGGTCTCACCTCTCAGCCTTGAACATGCCTACAGTGATTGATCCCCAAATTTATACAGGACAATAGTTTAATTTAAAAGAAGCAATCCATGTGTGACATCAAAACTTCTAACAGTATCCAGTAAAACATATTTGAGCAAATCGTATCAACCTCTCAAGGTTTCTCGAAATGAAACTCCCGCACAAACTACACCCAAGCTTATATTACTTCTATGAAACTAAAGGAAGGAAACGTTTCAGCTCCATAGATCTAACCATTGTTTATTGAGTTATTGTAGACATGCAAACCAGTGTTTTAAATCCCGGATAGCGGAGCGTAGCGGCGAGCCTAAAAAACGCTATAGCGGAAAGCGGGATGACCGCTATTTTGAAATTTCATACACAAATCTAACATAAATACTATATGCATGAAAATTATCAAAAATAATACAGAACAGAAATAGGAAGCAAACTGAGATAGAGTTACAGAACAAAACTGATAGAATTACATAACAAAAATAATACAGAACAGAAATAGGAACCAGAGCAGAGAGGAAGGTTGCGTAACAGAGCCTGTGTAATAGAGAAGAGGGGAAGGGAGGTCGCATGCAGAGAGAACATATGGAAAGAAGTCGCTAGCAGTGAAGAGAAGAGAGGAAGGACACTGTCTGCGTAACATGGGAAAGAAGATGGAGCACCAGTGAAAAGGTGGAGAAGTGGAGAAGAGTCGTGTTCAAGACACAAGGAAAGAAAGTGTAACAGGAAAGCACAGTCTTTTAACTTATATTATATTTAAAAACCCTAAATTTTTAATCTTTTAACTTAAACGCGAAACACTGACGCAAACTACACCCAAGCTTATACTTGCTTCTATGCAATCAGAGGAAGGAATCGTTGCTGCCGTAGATTTAACAATTGTTTAAGTTATTGTAGACATAGACGCCAATTCTTTTACTATAGAGATGATTCATACAGACCACTATAACATCAGGTGATCCGTGCGATCAAGGCTTGTTGTTAATTAAGTTATTGTAAAATATTGACCTTTTTAAGTAAAATTGTATTTTAAATATAAAAATACGGAAAACTTGCACCTAACAAAATAGGATGACTGATAACCATTGGGAAGTTTGGGACAAAGACAAAGGTAGAGAGAGTGCTTCATATAGCTGCCATATTTTCTTGTCTCCAATCACTAAGTAGCTGAAATTTCATACCTAAATTAGCATATCATTCACTTGTTTCCATGCATGTATTTTGGACCTTAGCTTGTACAATCAGAGCATAGACAGTATTCACTAACTATAAAGAACGAGATATTTTGGTGATGATCACAAGGTGTAGACGCATTTGCTAGGTATGATCAGCATCCATTCATTTTAGGAAATATCTAACTGAGTTTTATAATTGCTTCTGATATTTCTTTTCATTAAAACAAGAGCTATTGTTGCATATGTAGACAACAACCAAAGTTGTTTCCTACTAGGTGGAGTCATCTACAATTCTACATGAGTCACACTATGTCAAAATATCCTGTCATGAATAATGCCAAAATATCCAATATGATAAATCATATCTAAATATAAGCCATTTAACTTCAAATCCTTCTTAATGGTTTGGCCTACAGTTTTTCTTGTTTCGCCAATGTGTAACTATTGGGCTATCCTCCATCTAGCCTACCCTTCCTACTAATGCTTCTACATGTCTTCTCCACATATAGTAAAACCAACCAAGACATGGCCCTACCGTCTTTTCTATACCATAGGTGCTACTCCAACTTTTATGGTTGCATCTATGCAAATGTATTACCTAAATCAAGCTTTAGCTTGAGTCCCCTTTGGTTACTATTACCAAGAAACGAAAATTGTTATTGACAACACAATACAAGGAAACTTTTGAAGGGAATCAAGAAAGTTCAATAGGCTTTCATTAATGGCATGTGTTTGGAGTAAGGAGTAGGTTTCCTTCACCGAGTCACTTTTTCCTCTATTCATTAACATACGTGTCACTTTGCTATTAAATGGAAATGAATGTAAGAGCTTTTTAGGTTATTTTAACTTTTAGTTTTTATCACATTACTTACTTACATACATCAAAGAGAGAGTTGGATAGTAAGAGTAGTCTAGATTATGCAAAACAGGGATGCTTGTATCTCAGGAAAGACAAAAAAAAAATTAAATAAAACTTACCAAACCAGTATGACCCAACTGACCACATTTGTAACAAGAAATTTCTCCTGGTGTTGCATCATCAGTGTTGGCACAACATATGTGGCCAAATGTCTTGCAGAGATAACATTGAATTTCCTAATTAAACGAAAGAAAGAAATAAGGTGTCACGGACTGAGCAATTCATATCCAAAGTAGGACACTAATATTATGCAAACTCAACCAAAAAATCTTGGCAAGATTGCTATGTAAAAGGAAAAAATAACAAGAAATAGAACAACCTTGAGATCATCCAAGGAATATTCATTCTTGCATGAGAACATATCATGCCCCGAATTTCCACACTTCAAGCAAACCGTCAGGCTTTTAGAAGCACTGATGTGCTTCTCAGGACAGTCTTTAGCACGGTGACCACCTTTCTTGCAGATAAAGCAATCTTGTGCCTACAGGAGCATCAACCAGATCTTAATATAAACACTTAGAAACCTTCATATGTCAATAGGCAAGCAGACACACCTTAGTACATTGCTTTGCATTGTGTCCCAAACCACCACATACATAGCACGGTTTCTGCCGCCTCGCTGCCGTACAGTTAACCGCGGCATGACCTTCCTCGCCACAATTATAGCATGCTCCCCAACTACTATCTGGAGGATCGAAATATCTGGGACCCCGCTGATAGAAAAGAAACATCGAGTGATATACCCAACTAAGCCTTCCTCGGAGTATAGTATTTTGAAAGTCAATCACATTTTAGATCAAATATTTCAACTCACAAGCAGCTTACGCAGAACAATGTTGTCACCTATCTGAACTGCACTTGCTTCCACAGACTCGTGCTTCTCTGTGGTTTTTATTATCTCTTCCACTTCTTGTTCTGCAGCTATAATAACCTACAGAAAAAGGAGAAGCCTTGAAAAATCAATAAATCCTACACAAAATTGTAATTCTGAGTGGGTATTAAGATTTGATTTTTTACCAATTAAATAGAATAGTTTCCCAGCTAAAAACACCCAACAATTTTTTAATTAAAAGCTTTTAAAAGCAAATATTGAAATGCAGCTATAATAACCTACAGAAAAAGGAGAAGCCTTGAAAAATCAATAAATCCTACACAAAATTGTAATTCTGAGTGGGTATTAAGATTTGATTCATTTTTACCAATTAAATAGAATAGTTTCCCAGCAAAAAACACCAAACAATTTTTTAATTAAAAGCAACTATTGAAATGCAATTCCATGTCTTTTTCTGCAGCTATAATAACCTACAGAAAAAGGAGAAGCCTTGGAAAATCAATAAATCCTACACAAAATTGTAATTCTGAGTGGGTATTAAGATTTGATTCATTTTTACCAATTAATAGAATAGATTCTCAGCTGAAAAACACCCAACAAATTTTTAATTAAAAGCTTTTAAAAGCAAATATGGAAATGCAATTCCAATCCCCCCTCCCCCAAATCTGTTTCGATTTTCAATATATTAATAACCTGGCTACAAATTTTGAGTTTAACCCTACCTAAGGAAGTTCAATTTTACATAAAAACAACACACAACAAAATCAAAAATGGAAGAAGCCAAACGCGGAATAAGACTTACACTTTGATCCCCGGACTCCACCCTCAGCTTTGTCGTTTCCTCCTTCTCCATTACTTCCAAAGTAGCAATCCCTTCAGGCCCATCCGAACCGGCGCCGGTTGGCGCCACCACAAGTTCGGGTTGCTGCAAAGGCGAATCGACACAATCGATACCGTTGAAAAGGGCATCGTTCGGGGAGAGCTTCGCCTCACGCATCCGCATCGCCTTTTCGACGATCTTGAGACTCAGATCTTGGTTAGCTTCGTCGTCGTCGTCGCTGCTGAACACAAGCAACGGCGTAGAAACGCCATCGACATCGTCGTTCAGTTCACCAACTTCTTCGCCCTCACTTACCTTCACTTTCGGCTTCTCTTTCCTCCCCATGTTCTCCAGAGTTCACAGATGCAAACCCTAATAATAACCCAGCTCCCAGAAATGCAATGGTAAGTTTGTCAAAAAAAAAAACTTAAATATGTTTTAGGCCCCTGCAAATATAGGGTGTTTTGGTTTAAGTCCACTGCAAAAAAACATTTTTTGTTAAAAAGCCTTTGTAAAATGAAATATTTTGTTATAAGCCCTTCTCAACATATCCAGCAATCATAGCATTCCATGTTAAGGCTAACATTTTAGTCATAGAAGGGCTTATAACAAAATATGTCATTTTGCAAGGGCTTTTAACAAAAAAAAAAATTTGTAGGAGCTTAAACCAAAACACCATATATTTGCAGGGGCCTAAAACATATTTAAGCCAAAAAAAAATATACAATGGTAAGTAATTTTTTTTTTCGAAAAAATTGATAAAATAAAAATAAAATTATTTTCAAATAATTTATAGGGTGCTTCTAGGTTATTCTTTTTTTTTAAGTTTTTGGTTACTCTTTTTTTCTAAAATTATAATTGGTAAAAAAGAATAGCATTTTCTAACAATTTGGAATACTTTTAGAATTATCCATTGTTCTTACAAATCAACAAGGTTTGAGTTCAAAACCCACTCCAAGTGGGAGGGGAGAATCAGGCGGATCGACAAAGCTACATGTAATCAGTTAGGTTTTATGGTGTAGATTAGTCATCGGTAAAAGTTGGTAAATATTGAGCATCAATAACATGATAACAAAAAAGAAAATCTACATGAACATTTTAAGTGTGTTTTGTCTACACTAACATGTTTTCCAAACAATTTCCTAGAAACCAAATATCCCCGCAACTCTTCTAACTCAAGGTATAACTCTGAAGTTCCTATGTTATTAGCTCCTCCTCCTAAAAGAAGATAGATCTTGTTGTTACACTAGCATAGTTCACTAGTTGATTAACTATATTTTTTACATTTTACATATAGTGATATGACTTCGATTTTGTAATTTACATAACAAGTTAGTTCATTGGTTTTTATACTATGCAAGTGAGGACCTATAAGGAAAAGGAGTGAATAAAACATATTATGTAAAGAAAACTATGTGATAATAAAGAAGGATTGAAAATATTGTACATGACTGATTTTTCTAAACAGCTAGAGTAGGTAGTTTTCATTGTTTTTAGGGAACATGTTATCCTAAACCAACTACACTTGGGGGTTCGCCTCTATGATTGTTGTTATTTTAGACAATTAGTTTTGTTTCTCTTAGAAAGACAAGATTGAAATGGCGGTCCACCGTATCTTGTTTTCTTTCTTCCAAAAGGCTTAATCGCGTTAGAGTGACGTCTTATTATTTCAAGCTTTTATGACCTTGATAGTGATGACTTTCTTGTATTCAAAGCACTTTCCAATTCTCTTAAAGTGGACTTATTTGAGAATGGAATTTGAGTAAATTGATCGTGGTCAATTTGAACCCTTCTTCGTTCACAATTTTTATATTTTTGTGAGACATTTCACCTGCCTCTTCTTAATGATACAAATTTGTTGTACCACACGCACATGAAATCTAAAGATCAATAGAGCCACAAACACACGTGCACACCTACACAGGAATCGTCAATAAAGTCGTTGAGTCGAGTCCTTTTGACTAGGAAGGTGCATATTCGCTATTTAGGCGGTAAAAGTGGGGAGGAATCAGAACCGCGGGGAGGATCATTTAAGCTCATCAACAACGAGCATGTGACTATTCATAGGCCTAAGCTAAGAACCACTTGGTGTAACATCGAGAAGGATGGGGCCTCCACCGCCTATGCCGCCCATGGAATTCGCTCCGCCTAGTTGAAGACACGATATTTCTCCATCACAATTTCCAACACACCGCTGCAATGTGGGAAAAAACCCATTGGGCCAACTCACATGATAGATGATGAGAAAGCCTTTAGCTCCACTGTCTCCTCCTCCTAGCGATGATGTTCATATTTTTGCCCCACCTTGGTCTGGAATTCCCCCTCCACCAAACACTTCAAATCATCATGATCAACAACAACAAAAATGGTAGAATGAATTTGTTTCTCCTTACTAAAACCCTAAAGATATGGACATTGAATTTCTCGTCACAATTCAATATCCTATTTGTACTTAGGAAGTAATTGTTGCTTGTACGACCTTTCACTATTCTTTTCATTAGGGATTTTTTATGTCGTGATGGGTTTATGTTACATTGGAACAACATTAGTGTTTTGGAGGAAGTTATTGCACTTGTGGTGTGGTGCAAATGAAATTTCGGTGGTGCTATTATTAAAGTGATTGGGCTGTTTGATGTGTTGTTGTTTGGGCCTCGCTGCGGTTTTTTCATTGTGGGTCGGGTCATTTTTTAATCATGAAGCAGAAGCTGAGTTTCCTTCATATATTCCGCGTTTCGCATTTTCCTCATCATCATCAGAAGGTCGCGTTCCAGAAACAGAACAGAGGAGAGAATCGCAACACAGTGAGAGGCGAGATAAACAGAATCACGAGAGAGTGAAGTTACACTTTGTAATTCGTCGTTTTCTTCTTTCTCGCGGAAAGTCAGCGACGGTTTCACAGAGAAGAAGAAACTGATTTCTCTGTTTGTAAATCAATACTCATTCATAGTGGATTCAATTGCTCGGATTCAGACCCCCAGATGTAGGAGAAATCCGAACTAGGTTAACAAATTCTTGTGTTCTTCCCCCTCTCCCCTTTCTTTGTTTTTCGATTTCACTTTTTTGCGCTTTCTTTAATTCTGTTTCGTTTTTATTTCAATTTTGTTTTTCAATTCATTCGAATTGTGTTTTACGGTTTCTGTTTTGCAATTTCTGGAATTGGCTGCTGGCTATTGTTGTTGATTATCGTTTCAGGAACAACAATTGGTATCAAGAGCTTTGATTTGCGATCAAGAAACGATGGTTTCAACAAAGTACGAAGTCGAGAAGTTCAATGGGAAGAACGACTTCGGGTTATGGCGTGTCAAGATGAAAGTAATGCTAGGCCAACAAGGTCTCGCGGGTGCGCTACTTGGAGAAAAGGGCTTGCCGGTAAAGATGTCTGCAGAAGAAAAGGCGGAGGCTTTAGAGAGGGCACATGGTGCGCTAATCTTGAGTCTTGGTGACAAGCCTCTCCGGGAAGTGGTAAAAGAAACCACTGCAGCAGCTATTTGGAAGAAATTGGAAGACTTGTACATGGTAAAATCAATTGCCAACCGTTTGTATTTGAAGCAAAGGATATACACCTTCAAGATGCAACCGGGAAGGTCCGTGGAAGAGCACATTGACGAATTCAACAAAGTCATTCTTGACCTCAAAAATATTGATGTCAAGATTGATCACTACAACAAAAATGGCAACCGGCGGCGGTTATTCTGCGGCGGTTATGGCAAAACCGCCGCCGGTGTAAATCTTGCGGCGGTTTATGCGGCGGTGATGTTAATCGCTTCAATAAGCACGTAAACTGCAGCGGTTTGTGGGAATACTGCGGCGGTTTTGAAAATATTAATAATGGGATTCATTCTGCGGCGGTTATGGGCTTATACCGCGGCGGTTTTGAAATTTTCCGTGCAAAAACAACTCTCCCTCCCTTTTTTGTCAAACCCCCCCCCCCATTTTTTTGACCAAAGCGTTTCTTTTGTTTTTATTTTATTTTAATAAAAAAATTAAACTCCTCAGTTTCTTTTCTCTCTCGAAGCGCTGATTTCTCAGTTTCAAGTTTCAACTCTCTCACCATTCTCAGTTCAACTCCTTCGCCCCACGACGACGACGAGAAGCCCTTGATTTCTCTCTCTCTCTCACGATTCTCAGTTTCAACTCTCAGCTTCCTTCGCCCACGACGACGACGAGAAGCGCTTGATTTCTCTCTCTCAACGATTTCAGTTTCAACTCTCAGCTTCCTTCGCCCACGGCGACGACGACGACGACCAGCTTCGCCCACGACGACGACGACCAGCTTCGCCCACGACGACAACGACCAGTTTCGCTCACGATTCTCTCGCCTCCGGCACACCCAACCAGGTGCGTCTTCTTTCTTCCTCTCTCTCTCTCTCTCTGAGATTCTCTCTTTCTTTAGGGTTTTCGGTTTTAATCCCTTTTATCTCTCTGAAATTCTCTCTTTCTCTGTGTAGTAGCCACAAACTCAGAACCCTAATTTTCACTCAGAACCCTAATTTTCAGAAAAACCCTCATTTGAGCATGTTGAGCGAGAACCTTAATTTTCACCTGCCCTTTACCCATTTGAGCTTCTTTCTTCGTTCCATGAAGAAGGATTTGAAATTACATGGTTTGCCATTTGGAGCTGAAAGTATGAACCAATGTCAGTGAAATTGTCATGTTATTGGAAACATCTGAAATTTGAAATGCTCATCTGAGCAAGGCTACAAGTGCACCTTCCAAAATTCAAACTCATGTTTTGTTTCTCAAGTCAAAGGGGATGACTGTGATTTCCCTTTATTATTGTTTTGTCTATTAAGGGAAAGTTGTTAGTCTGCTACTTGTGTCTTCATAGACTTTTAGTGATGCCACATTATATATATTTTCCTCTAAAAAGGATAGTTCATTAAAAGGGAGTTTTGTGTCATCCAATTTTAAGCAATGATTTGGTGTCTAAACTGAACATGAATATATATATACGTTTCTAACAGATTCGGTGGTAAATCAGTAAATCTAATGGTGCCTCAAGGAGTGGTTTTTGAACATTTGAAGTGCTGTTTATACAGTTTTTCATGACTTTTATTAGTTAAAGATTGCTGATTTCTTTTGTTAAGTTCTATTTTCCTTTTTATGTAAAGTCTTTAAAACTGATTCACTATTGTTTGATGTTATTCTTTGTGATACTTCTGCTTCATATTGGGAAATTCAGGGTTTGCCATGTGTGTCAAATTGGGAAATTCAGGGTTGAGAGTTGAGATTGTGAGATGCTTGATGCTTCCCTTCTTTTCCACTTTCTTATTTTTTTTTCCCAGTTTGAAATTTAACCTGTCTGATACTCTATTTCTGGAATTAAACTATTATGCTGTCATAACTTTATTTTGGAATTAAACTATTATGCTGTCATTCATTAAACAATTATGATGTCATAACTTTATTCTGGAATTAAACTATTGGTTTTATTTTGCTTTCATAACTTCATTGGTTTTATTAACTATATTGGTGACATCTAAGTTTTAACATCTAAGCTTCTTTAACTAGAGATTTTCATTGAATCTTTTGTTTCATTAACTGATATTTTACTAAATCTTTTAAGACTAATTCTTATAATTATTTTTGTTTAACTTCAGGCTGCAGATTTACGTTCACCTGCTGAAGCAATGCGCTCTTCATCTGCTAGTCATGCCCCAACACATCATGGACCAACATCTACTCTTTAGATTTAGGATTTGTTATTAACTAGTAATGTTGAAAAACATGTTCTTATATTGGGGAAATTTATTTATACTCCTAAACCCTGTATCTTTTGATATTTTGGGACAGTAGTACCTTTTGATATTATTGTTATTTTACTTTAGAAGTATGAATGAATGACTTTATAATTTTATGTCTTTAAATAATTTGAGAAAATATTGTTATAAATAACAACAATTTTTGAGCCTTTAAACTAAAAGTAGTTTTGTCTTCAGGTTTTGAACCACAGCAAACATCGCTCCAGATAAGTAACGAATATTCCATCACAGAAATGGTTTAGTGGCGGTTCTGAACCGCCACAAACACCCACAAAACAGTCGCAGCCGGCTAAGAACACTGGCTTTAAGAATTGTTTAGTGGCGGTTTTAAACCGCCGCTAAAACCCAAACCGCCGCAAAATGCCCACCAACCGCCGCAGAAATATAGGTGACAACGAACTAGTTAGCGGCGGTTAAGAACCGCCGCAAATTACAAACCGCCGCTTAAACCGTCGTTAAATACTACTCCAGGCGGTTATTCCAGCGGTTGTTAAAACCGCCGCAGAGTTCCCTCGCGGCGGAGGTAACTGCAGCGGTTCTGAAACCGCCGCCAGTGGAATTTTGCGGCGGTTAAAACCGCCGCAGAATGCTTTTGGAACCGCCGCCGCTTGTCTATTTTGTTGTAGTGGATGATGAGGATAAGGTTATCTTACTTGTAAATTCTTTACCTAAAACGTATGAACATCTCACTGATGCTTTACTTTATGGTAAGGAGACATTAACCCTTGATGATGTGCAATCCGCACTAATATCAAAGGAACTTAAGAGGAGATCCGAGACTAAGAAAGAACAGAATGAAGGTCGATTTGTGAAAGGGAATTCTGAAAAGAAAGGCAAGAATAAGAATAACAAGAAATGGGATAAAAAAAATGTACGAAGGATAACAAGTGCTACATTTGTAAGAAAGAGGGTCATTGGAAGAAGGATTGTCCAAAATGGAAATCCAAGAAAAATGGTGATTTCACTAATGATGAAGGAAGCGTCTCAATTGCTTCCGAGTACTATGAAGGAGACGTTTTGATTGTGGAAGAAGTCATTGGGTCAAATTCCACAAATGAGGAAATATGGATTTTGGACTCTGGCTTTGGTCATCATATAACTTCAAGAAGCGAAGTTATAGGGTATTGTGATGGTGATGTGTTGATGGCCTCTTCATCCATCAACAAGGATCACTGGGTGTTGGATACAGGTTGTTCGTTTCATATGACTTCCAATATGGAGTGGTTGATTGGCTATAGGCAAGTGAATGGCGGACAAGTGGTAATGGAAAACAACACAGTGTGCAAGATTGAAGGGATAGGTTCTGTAAGACTTAGAATGGATGATGGCACTATAAAGATACTTCCGGAGGTGAAGTATGTCCCTGGTGTAAAGAGAAATCGAATCTCTCTTGGTGTGCTTGAAGCGGCGGGTTGTTCTTTTAAGGGGGGAGATGGTATTATGAAGGTGATCAAAGGCTCTCTAGTGGTTATGAGAGGATATAGGGATCATGGCATATACATTCTCAAAGGTACAACAATTACCGGTAGTGTAGATGTGGCTACCTCAAGCATGGAATCGGTGAGTTCGGATAGGGCAAGGTTGTGGCATCAAAGACTCGGGGCATGTGAGTTCTAAGGGTATGCAGATATTGGAAAAGCTTGGTGTGTTCGGAAAGGACAAGCTTGGAGGGTTACCTTTCTGTGAACATTGCGTATTTGGAAAGATGCACAAGGTGAGGTTCAAGACAGGACAACACAATACAGAAGGCTTGCTGGACAATGTGCATAGTGACATTTGGGGACCGGCAAAGATTCCCACACTTGGGGGAAACAGGTATTTCATAACTTTTCTTGATGATTGTAGTAGGAAGGTATGGATTTATCTTTTAAAAACTAAGGATGAAGCTTTTAAAACATTTAAGGAATTGAAAAGCTTAGTTGAAAATAAAACCAATAGAAAGGTTAAGGTGCTAAGAACAGATAATGGCTTAGAGTATTGTAATGATGCGTTTACAAATTATTGTAAAGAACATGGAATCACTAGGCATAGAACTGTTAGGCACACACCTCAGCAAATGGCCTTGCTGAGAGGATGAATAGGACCATATTGGAGAGAATGAGGTGCCTTCTCTCCAATTCTGGGATGCCTACTAAATTTTGGGGCGAGGCCGTCTATACGGCTTGCTATTTGATTAATTTGAGCCCCTCCACCGCTATCAAACTAAAAACACCTCAAGAAATTTGGTTAAATAGGACTCCTAGTTATGATCATTTGAAAGTTTTTGGTTGTGTTGCTTATTATCATGTGAATGAAGGAAAGCTAAACCCTAGGGCAAGAAAAGGGTATTTTGTTGGTTATCCTGCAGGTGTGAAAGACTATAGGATTTGGAGCCAAGAAGACAAAAAGTGCATCATTAGTAGAGATGTGAAGTTCCAAGAAGCAGAATTGTTCAAGGGGACTAGAGACAATCAAGAGCTAGTTGAAGACAAGCAAGAGCTAGAGAGTTTTGAGCTTGAGGTGGAGCATGAAGCCACTAACAATGCCCCACCCCAAACTCAAGAGGTAGTGGAGCCGGATCTGGGACATCAAACAGATGGTGAAGACAGTGATCAAGATCTCACAGATTACAACTTAGTTAAAGATAGAAGCAAACGGGTGGTGAAACCTCCCCAAAGGTTTGGCTATGCAGATATGGTAAGTTGTGCTCTCTATACCGCGGAAGAGGTTATTAATGAAGAACCAAGGAACTACAATGAAGCTATTAATCACAAGTATAGTGATAAATGGGTTGTTGCCATGACCGAAGAAATAAATTCTTTGGATAAGAACAACACATGGGAACTAGTTCCTAAGCCAAAAGGAGCTAGGGTGGTTGGTAGCAAGTGGATATTCAAGAGAAAAGAGGGAATTCTGGGAGTTGAAGAATCAAGGTTCAAGGCAAGGTTGGTTGCAAATGGATACACTCAAAAGGAAGGTTTGGATTACAACGAAATTTTTTCACTGGTAGTCAAACATTCCTCTATTAGAATCATCTTGTCTATGGTTGCTCACCATGACATGGAATTGGAGCAAATGGATGTAAAAACCGCATTTCTCCATGGAGACTTGAAGGAAAGTATCTTAATGCAACAACCGGAAGGTTTTGAAGCCAAAGGAAAAGAAGATTGGGTGTGTCATTTAAAGAAGTCTCTATATGGACTCAAACAATCTCCTAGACAATGGTACCTAAGGTTTGATTCCTTCATGACAAAAAATAAGTATGTTAGAAGTAAATTTGATTGTTGCATTTACTTCAAACATCTATCTCATGATAATGGTATCTACTTGTTATTGTACGTTGATGATATGTTGCTTGCAAGCAAGGGTATGACTTCTATTGTAGAATTGAATAATCAACTTAAAAGTGTGTTTGATATGAAGGATCTTGGTCCGGCTAAGAGGATTCTAGGTATGGAGATAACAAGGCACCGGGACAAAAGGAAGCTAGTCATATCTTAAGAGAGTTACTTGAATAAAGTGGTCAAAAGGTTCAACATGTGTGATGCTAAGGCTACCTCTCTGCCCTTAGCACCACACTTCAAGTTGTCTAGCACTCAAGCTCCTACAAATAAGGAGGACAAAGAATACATGAAGGCAATTCCATATGCCAATGCAATTGGTAGCGTAATGTATTCTATGATTTATTGTAGACCGGATGTAGCTCAAGCAATGAGTGTGACAAGCAGGTTCATGGGAAATCCAGGCAAAGACCACTGGCAAGCGGTCAAATGGGTTCTAAGGTACTTGAAAGGGACAACCAAGGTTGGTTTGGTGTATGGCAAGGGTGAAGAAGATGCAAAAGTGATTCATGGTTTTGTAGACTCCGACTATGCTAACGATCTTGACAAAAGAAGATCTTTGTCCGGATATGTGTTTACCTTGTATAGAAATACTATTAGTTGGAAAGCCTACAACACATTGTGGCATTATCAACTACCGAAGCGGAGTATGTTGCTCTCACAGAAGCAATCAAGGAGGGATTGTGGATTCAAGGTTTGGTTAGTGAGCTTGGCATAAGTGATGATCTTGTATGTATATCTTGTGATAGCCAAAGTACTATTCACTTGAGCAAAAACCAAATGTACCATGAGAGAACCAAACACATAGATGTTAGGTTCAATTTCGTTAGGGACATTGGGGAGAAAGAGGAAGTCGAAATTGTCAAGGTTCACACAAGTGAGAACCCCGCAGATATGCTCACCAAACCGGTTCCTGTGAGCAAGTTTAGGCATTGTCTAGACTTGCTCGGTGTTAACATCAAGTAAGTGATGTCATGGTCTTTGAATTCGAGCTAATGGAGTTATTCTACTATGATGGAATTTGCACCAAGGTGGAGATTTGTGGTGTGGTGCAAATGAAATTTCGGTGGTGCTATTATTAAAGTGATTGGGCTATTTGATGTGTTGCTGTTTGGGCCTCGCTGCGGTTTTTTCAATGTGGGCCGGGTCATTTTTTAATTATGAAGCAGAAGCTGAGTTTCCTTCATATATTCTGCGTTTCGCGTTTTCCTCATCATCATCAGAAGGTCGCGTTCCAGAAACAGAACAGAGGAGAGAATCGCAACACAGTGAGAAGCGAGAGAAACAGAATCACGGGAGACACTACAAGAATTACTTGCATTACTGGCTAGACATTTCTGGCGGAATCAATCAGCCAGTAAGTTTTCTGGTGGAATTATGCGATTTCTGGCGGATTTAGTCTTCCAGTAAGTTTCTGGCGGATTCCATAACATTTCTGTCGAATTTAAACAGCCAGTATATTTACTGGCGGATTGAGTAGGAATTTCTGGCGGAAATTAATTGAAAAACTAAAATAATTTTATAAATAATTATATCCGCCAGTAATTGCATTTACTGGCGGAAATTTCAGTCAGAAAATACCCTCAAAAGCTGCGCATTGACTGTCAAAAATGGCCAGTAATGCAGTTCCGCCAGTAACACGCATGTTCCGCCAGTAACGCAGTTCAGCCAGTAACAGGAAATTTCCGCCAGTAACGTATCCGTCAGTAAATGCATTTACTGGCGGAAATTTCAGCCAGTAACATACCCTCAAAAGCTGTGCATTGACCATTAAAAATGGCCAGTAATGACATCCGCCAGTAACACGCAAAATTTCGCCAGTAAATGCAAACACGCGTCAGTCCAGTTCCGCCAGTAAATACATATTTCCGCCAGTAATCACTCTCTCCACCTTTTCATCCGTGCCAGCTTTTCATCTCTCTCTCCACCTTTAAACACTCTCATCTCATTTCATTTTTTCATCTCTCATCACCACCAACCTTCATTTCTTCATTTCTTCATTTCTCATCACCTCATTTCTTCATTTCTCATCACCACCAACCTTCATTTCTCATCACCACCAAAACCTCCACAAAACAACAGCAGAGCCACCACCTTCGCACACCCTCCTTTCTCTCTCATCACCGCGGGCCACAATTCCTCTCTCTCTCACCACCGCTAAACCACCATGAACCACCACCACAGAACACTATCACCCTTCTTTTATACACAGCACCCTTCTTTTATTTTTAAACTCAGAACACTATCCACACCCCTCTGGTTTTAACAATACAACCCCTACAACCACACAACCACCCCAAAACCACTACCACCGGAGGGTCGCCGGAGCACCGTCGTCGCCACCTCTGCCAGGAAGACTTTGGTTCTCACTTTGCTTCAAACAACAAGCTTTTTAAAAAATTAAATAAAAAAAACGAATTAAATATTTAAAACAACAAATTTTAAATACAAAAAAGCTTTTTAAAAATATTTTTTTAAAAAAATATATAATACATTACTGGCGGAATTTCAGCCAGTAATGACTGGCGGATTTACTGGCCGAATTTCCGCCAGTAATTACTGGCTGAAATTCGGCCAGTAAATCCGCCAGTCATTACTGGCTGAAATTCCGCCAGTAACAATTACCTGCGGCCGTTTTTCTGGCTGATTACTGGCGGACTAAATCCGCCAGTAATGTGCAATTTCTGGCCGAATTTCAGCATTACTGGGGGATTGAGTTAGCCAGTAATAACTTAAATTCTTGTAGTGAGAGTGAAGTTTCACTTTGTAATTCGTCGTTTTCTTCTTTCTCGCGGAAAGTCAGCGACGGTTTCACAAAGAAGAAGAAATCGATTTCTCTATTTGTAAATCAATACTCATTCTTAGTGGATTCAATTGCTCGGATTCAGACCCCCAGATGTAGGAGAAATCCGAACTGGGTTAACAAATTATCTTGTTCTTCCTCCTCTCCCCTTTCTTTGTTTTTCGGTTTCACTTTTTTGCGCTTTCTTTAATTCTGTTTCGTTTTTATTTCAATTCTGTTTTTCAATTCATTCGAATTGTGTTTTACAGTTTCTGTTTTGCAATTTCTGGAATTGGCTGCTGGCTATTGTTGTTGATTATCGTTTCAGGAACAACAGCACTACAACTTGAGTATTAAATATATAAATTGGCTATTTAAATTGTTGAAAAATAGACTATGGGTAAGGAGGGGGGGTGTTCATCCAACCCTAAAAAGTGGGACAAATATGCAAAAAGAAAATTAAGCTATCAAACATTTCAATCTAAACCTATAAACCAATCCTAACAACTTAGTTTAAGTGTATATTTAGAATTACGTTGAGAAATTGAAAAACATGTAAGGAAAATGAAGCTTGTATAACTTCTAGGTCACCACGAAGATTTCACCGCGATTTTCATATAATACAACCATATACTAAATATCTAACAGATTGAATGTTTCACAAACTTGTGGTCATTTATGGACCATTTGACGCAACTAGTTCATGCTAGTCATAGCCTCTAAACCCTTGGATTAAGAATCAGCTTATCGAAAAAAATAATACTAATGTAGATCACTTCATGGATCGAACACCACATTCTTCATCAACCAAATAAACACCACCACTGCGACAGAGCCATGATATCACACAACCCATTCCAAAACGAGCCCAAGATTTGTTAGTCTATATCAGTATCAAAGAATCACCAATCTCTTTTTAGAAGAAAGATTATTGAAAGCTCGACTCACGCACATGCAGGTCTTGCGCTGCAAATTTATGATTCTCGCAAAGGCATAAATCACAAGGAAGAAATACACACTTCCTCACACTTGCAGCAAACTCTTGAAACCTTATATTGATTTACTGAAAATCGAGATTTCTTCTATTTTTTTCGACTCCTTGATTGCTATCTTTTTTCTATTAGTTTGGTGTTTATATCTCATTTATTTGGTGCTTGCGTCCCTACTTGTAGATGTTTTTTTTCAACCTAGTTTCTTGGGCGATTTGTTTGTTCCTTTATACTTTCTTGAGATTTATTTCCTATTTTACAGCTTCTGCACCGCCTCTACATTTGGATAGCCTTTCATTGTTAATGTTTCTAGTTTTTCAAGATCCTGATGCTAGTTGGTTGGATTTTTATTTATTTTATGAAATTGTTTTTGTTGAGATAACAGTTGTCCCTCTTTCATAAACGATTAAACGACATCATCCAAGAGTGGGTAATAGAGTTCGTTCACTTACATTTGCAATAATACACAAGGATAAGCCGTGGTATTTCTCAAAATACTTAACCTTTATATAAAGAGTTAAAGACACTTATGAAAAGACCATTTATCTAGTTAAATGTGATCTTTCCTTTAGCCAGATTGTGGAAGAAGAGAGAAACATTTTGGGAAAGGGAGTTTGGGAATTCAATGTTAGGATGTTTGGAGAGATTTTGCTCAACGGTATGGGTTTAGTCCTCACCGCAACTATGGGTTTGATTCTCACTACAACTACTTGGAATTTGGTTTGTTTTGTCGATTTTCTCCGAGGCCAAATTGATGATTTTTGAAAATTTTAAAATTGAGTATTGTATTAAAAAACAAGTTAAAATGCACTTTTACTCCTTTAGGTTATTTATTTGTTCCCGTTTTAGTCCTTTAAGTTATTTTCTCTAGTTTGGTCTCTAGAGTTTCAAATTTGTTACACATAAGTCCTTTTTTAAGACATTTCATCCATATGCACTAACGGATGATGATGTGTCTGTTATGTGTTGATGTGACACCTGCAACAGCTAATATTACGTGGCAACAACTTATCTGACTTGGATTTATTTGAATAATTATTTAAATCATCTTCTTCTCCCCCCCCTTCTCTTCCCAAATCAAACCTTAAATCTCTAAAGCTAAAAGAAACCTTCAAATCTTTCACAGCAATGGATCCCATTCTCATTCTCACCCTATCAACTCCCAAAATCGCAACTCTAACTCATATTTTTGTTTCTAGGGTTTTCACCATTATTGCATAAACACTACAAGAAAAACCCGTTTTTCCGGCGGAAAAAATCCGCCGGAAATGCACCAAATCCGCTGGAAAAGTGACGTTTTCGGCGAATTTTTTCCGCCGAAAATCCGTCGGTAAAATGCTCGTAGGTAACGGTTTCCTGCGGAATTTCCACCGGTAATTTCCGGCGGATTTTTTCCGCAGGAAATGTGCGTTTCCGGCGGATTTTTTTTAAAATATTATTTATTTATTTTTAGTAAAAATCGGCCGGAAATTCAAAAAATCCACGGGAACATTTCCGGTGGATTTTTTGAATTTCCGGCGGATTTTTAATTTTTTTTCCAAACTTTATATTTAATTAAATAAGAAGTAATAAAAAATGAAGTAGAATATGAGAACAAATTTATATAGAATAGAATGAGAAGTAATAGAAAAATTAGAATGAATAAAAATGAAAGAGAGTTGTGTAAAAAAAAGAATGAAAGAGAGTATGGAAAAATAATATAGGAGAGAATAAGAATGAAAAAGTGAGAAGGAAATATAACAATGAATGAGTGTATGAGAATGAAGAAATAATAAGAAGTGAGAAGGAACAAGAATGAATGAGAAGGAAGAAGGTGTAAAAAAAAAGAATGAAAGAGGGTATGGAAAAATAATATAGGAGAGAATAAGAATGAAGAAGTGAGAAGGAATAAATATGAATGAGAGTATGAGAATGAAAAAATAAGAAGTGAGAAGGAAGAAGAATGAATAAGTGAGAACTAGTGGAAAAAATGCCTTTTATAACTGTCATTTATATCGGTTAAAAACGGCCTGATATTAAAAGTGACGCGGTGGCAGTTTTGTAATTAAAATTACATTTTTTATATCGGTTGCCACTGAAACCGATATAGAAAGTGCAAAAACCATCTTTCATATCGGTTCCCTTGCATAACCGTTATAGAAAGTCTAAAAATTTTGGCTTCCATAACGGGTCACAAAACCATCCGTTATAGAAACCAAAAAAATTAGGCTTTTACAACCATTGGCCTTTCTTTCCTCGGTCTCACTCCCACTTTCCTCGCGTGCCTTTCTCTTCGCAAAAATTTTGCTCTTCCCTTGCTCTCTCCGCCAACCGCCATCGCCCTCACTCTCTCCTCTCTGCCGCCAACCGCCATCGTCCCCGCTCTCTCCTCTCTGCCGCCGTCTTCATCTCTCTCGTCGTCGCTGTCACTGTCATCATAACCCAGAACCGTTCCCGTGCCAGATTCGGTTTGCTGCTCCTCACGCGTCACTGTCACCATAACCCAGAACCGTCCTCCGCTGCTCCTCACGCCTCCTCCGCTGCTCCTCACGCCTCCTCCGTCGCTCCTCATAACCCAGAACCGTTCCCGTGTCAGATTCGGTTTGCTTTCTCTAACTCTCTTCTCTATTTCAGTTTTCAATCCCTTTTTAATTTTTTTACTAATTTGGGATTTGTTTGTGTTTTCGTAAAATCCTCTCAGTCCCATTTGTGATTTTTATTTTGAGTCATTGGATCTGTTTTCATTCCTCTCTTTCAAGGTATACTTGTGTTGCCTCCACTCTTCAATTTTAGGGTTTTTCATGTTTGCACTGTTTTGCTTTTTGTTGTAAATGCTGATTTTGTAAATCCCTGTGGTTGTAAATGCTGACAAAATCATGATTATGTAGCTTTTTGTTGTTGGAATGAAAGAGCCAGTTCTTCTTGTTGTTTTCATGGCAAGATCGCTTGGTTTTGCTATTGAAGTTAAGCAAGGAGAGTACGCATGGGAAGCAAATGATCAAACTCATAAGAAACCTACAATTCGTATTACAGAAAAATTAATGATAAAGAAAGGTCAAAAGGTAGCTGTTTGTGGATCAGTAGGGTCTGGAAAATCAAGCTTGCTATGTAGTATGCTTGGTGAGATTCCATTGGTTTCTGGTTCAGTGAGTAAAGTTTATGGGACTAGAAGTTATGTACCTCAAAGTCCATGGATTCAGTCAGGGACTATAAAAGAAAATATGTTGTTTGGAAAGAAAATGAATAAGGGCTTGTATGAATCTGTTTTGGATGGTTGTGCTTTGCACCAAGATATTAACACGTGGAGTGATGGAGATTTGACCATGGTGGAGGAGAAGGGAATAAATTTGAGTGGAGGACAAAAACAGCGAATTCAACTGGAAAGGGCTATTTACAATGATTCAGATATTTATTTCCTTGATGATCCTTTTAGTGCTGTTGATGCTCATACAGGAAGTCATTTGTTTAAGGTTAGCATAGCATTGCTATTTTTGATGTTAATGTTAATGATGTTTTTTTCATTCATGCTTTCACTAAAAAGTGTAAATGTTGTGCAGGAATGTCTAATGAAACTTTTATATGACAAAACTGTTGTTTATGCTACTCATCAAATGGAATTCTTGGAAGCTGCTGATCTGATTTTAGTAAGCTACTGAACACTTTGTCTTCCACTGATGAAATTACTGCCAGTGTTTGCTTGCCCTCTAACACCAATAGTATACTTTATGTTAGGTTATGAAAGATGGAAAAATAGTTGAGTCAGGAAAGTATAGAGATCTTAAAGCATGCCCAAATAGTGAACTTGTTCAACAAATGGCTGCTCATGAAGAGACAGTAAACCAAATTCCATGCCACAAAGATGATTCTGTTAGTTGTAGACCGTGCCAAAAGAATCAAATTGAAATTGCTGAAGAAAATATTCAAGAAATCATCATGGCAGTTATAGAGGAGCACTTGTCACATTAGTTGTTCCAGTTAATCAAATTAGTTGTAGACGAGTAAAATGGAGTGTTTACTCAACATTTGTCACATCAGCTTATAGAGGAGCACTTGTTCCAGTTATCCTTCTCTGTCAGATTATCTTCCAAGTTATGTAGATGGGAAGCAATTATTGGATCTCTTGGGCCACAGAGCAAAAGGGAAGAGTCAGCAATGGACGGCTCATGGGAACATTTGCTCCTCTGTCTGGTGGGAGCTCCATTTTCATATTGGGAAGGACTGTCTTAATGGCAGCAGTTGCAAGGACTGTCTTAATGGCAACAGTTGCTGTGGAAACCGCTCAGCGCCTTTTTCGTGGAATGATCACATCAGTTTTCAGGGCACCTGTTTCATTTTTTGATACCACACCTTCAAGCAGAATTTTGAGTAGGGTAAGTTTTATTGTTATTTTCTATCTGATAAGATTATTGCTATCAGTTTTATTCAAATTTCAACCATTCCTTTTGTGATGATTGCAGTCATCTACAGATCAAAGTACAGTATCAGTTTTATTCAAATTTCAACCATTCCTTTTGGAAGGCACCAATCTTGCATCACTTCTCAGAATCAATTTCCGGGGCTACCACAATCCGCTGTTTCAATCAAGAGAAAATGTTCTTGACCAAGGCTATGGCATTAATCGATGATTATTCTCGGGTAGCCTTTCACAACTATGCCACCATGGAATGGTTCTCTGTCCGAATCAATTTTCTCTTCAATTTGGTCTTCTATTTTGTTCTCGTCATCTTGGTTACTTTGCCAAGGTCTACCATCGATCCCAGTAAGTTCCTTCCTTCCACATACATCCTGTAATCACAATAGAAGTTCACAGTTCATACATAGCTTTTTGGTATTTGATCCTTCTAGATGTGACTGTGATACCTTGATTCTCATAAAGTACAAGTGCTTGGTGATTGATATCCATGGCTAGTGCTAAATATATATATCTTGAATATAAATGTTTAGCTTATGCTACTCCTTTGACGATTAATTGTTTCCTCTGATTTTCAGGCTTGGCAGGTCTTGTAGCTACGTATGGTTTGAACTTAAATGTCCTTCAAGCTTGGGTGATATGGAATCTTTGCAACGTCAAGAACAAAATGATATCAGTAGAGAGAATATTACAATTCTCTACAATACCAAGTGAAGCACCATTAATTGTTCAAGATTGCAGGCTTGAACCAGAATGGCCAAGGGATGGAAAAATTGAATTTCATAACCTTCATATTCAATATGATCCCACTGGTCCAATGGTTCTCAAAGGCGTCACTTCTGTCTTCCCAGGACAAAAGAAAATTGTAATAGTAGGGAGGACAGGGAGTGGAAAATCAACTCTGTTGCAAGCCCTTTTTCGAGTGGTGGAGCCTTTGGAAGGATGTATACTTATCGATGGTGTACATATTGCAAAGAATTGGCCTGCAAGATTTAAGATCTAAGCTTGGTATAATTCCTCAAGATCCAACATTGTTTTTAGGTACTGTAAGGACGAACTTGGATCCTTTGGAACAACACACAGATTAGTGCCAGAACTAGCTTAGTTGTTTTTTGGTTGTTGTGTTGTGTAAGTTTTACCGTAGTTTTTGTATAGATTTGTATGGATATGCCTGTTAATGTGAGTTCCACTCCAGTTACAGCTATATAAGATAACAGTTTGGTTTGTTCTCTCATTGGTGTCACTTTTTTTTTTAAAAAAAAGAGACTTTTCATATCGGTTCCCATAGAAAACCGATATGAAAAGTCTCTTTTTTTTTTTTAAAAAAAAGACTTTTCATATCGGTTGTCTATGGGAACCGATATGAAAAGTCTCTTTTTTTTAAAAAAAATAGACTTTTCATATCGGTTTTAGGGGCGACCGATATAAAAAAACTTTTCATAACGGTTCAAGAACAGATATGAAATGTCCCTATTTTTTATATCTCCTTTTTCGGCATTGGTTCGGGAACCGATATGAAATGTCAATTTTAACCGATATAAAAAGCCTTTTTTCCATTAGTAATGAGAAAGAAGAAGAAAAGAGAAATGTAGAAGAGTGTAGGAGAAAGCAAGAAGTAAATAAAGAGTGAAATGGGAGAATGAAAAGAGTGTAGGAGAGAGTTTTATTTATAGACATTTTCGAACGGTTCCGGCGGATTTACCGGCGGTTTTTTCCGTCTAAAATGTGCATTACCGGTGGATTTTTCCGTCGGAAATTTCCAACGAAAAAATTCGCTCGTAATGTACATTACCGGCAGATTTTTTAAAATAAATAAAGAATTAATTTTTTGAAAAATCCGACGGAAATGTGCATTTCCGGCGGAAAAATCCGCCGGTAATGCACATTTCGGGTGGATTTTTTTAAAAAAAAAATTAAAAAAAACGCCAGAAACGCGCATTACCGGCGGATTTTTCCCGCTGGTAATGCACATTTCCGGCGGATTTTTTTTTTAAATTAAAAGAAAAAATTAAATATTTTTTTTAAAAAATCCACTGAAAAGTCTATTTTTTCCGCCGGAAATTTACCGGCGAAAAAAATCCGCCGAGAAAACAAGTTTTTCTTGTAGTAAAATGAAGCTTTACTGTCACGACTTTTTGGTTTCATTTTGGTTCTGTAAATTTTTATTTGGTTTAAAATAGGTCTTCTAAGTTATTCTTTAGTCTCAAATAGGTCCTCTAAGTTTGTTTAAAGTTCCATTGTAATTTATAAAATGATTGATTCGTTTTTTGAGTTGTTTTATCTTTAACTTTGTCTTTTAGGTTGTGTTTTGATATAATCCCACTTATGTAATTCAAATGATGTCTTCTTTCAAATTTTTTGGTTGAGTTCACTTAATAACACAATACAAAGGACCAAAATGAAGCTAAATGATATACTTAAAGGACCAAATTGAAACCTAACAAATAACATGAGAGAGCCAAATTGAAACCATAACACATACTTAAATGATCTAATTGAAATTATAGCATGAACATAAATGATCTAATTTAACCATAACATAAGCCACATAGACAAACTAGGATTACAGACAATATCTCATCTGTTTCTCAATTGTCCTTTCGCAACTTCAGTTTGGGAAGGAGTCAGCGCTTGGATTGGCGTTGATCTAGACTTGTCCAAGCCTCTGGAGGAGTTATTCTTTGGATGTGCAACTTTGTGCAAAGGGAAAAAATCAAAGCGTACGAAACATATGTTATGGCTAACAACTTGCTGGAGCATTTGGCTCGCTAGGAACAGAGCCATTTTTAAAGAGGAGGAAGCAAATGTTGACTCCACGGTAATCCGCATCAAGAGCTTATCTTGGAGTTGGAGTGTTTATAGATTAGATTTCCATTCATCTGTTTCTATTTCATCATGGTGGTCTAACTCACTACAAGTCCTAAACAATTTGTAACAATTGTTGGTTGGGTTTGAGCACTCCCAGTGCTCCTTGAATGAAATTTTGCTTATCGAAAAAATAATAAATTATGAATTACATAATTAGATCAATTAAACATAAATGATCTAATTTAACCATAACATAAGCCACACCGACATAAAAATCTAGTTTATAACATAAACATCATTTGAATTACATAATTAAGATTACATCAAAACACAAACCTAAAAGATAATTTTTTTTGAGAATAACCTAAAAGACACTTAAAGATAAACAAAAAAAAGTAATCATTTAATAAAAATAAACTAGGAGAGGAGTTTGGGGGGTTTAGGGAAAAATTTTACTCTTCATCACTAAAGAATTTACACTATTAGTTTTAAGTCATCCCCTCTAAATTCCCAAACACACCCTAAATAAAAACTAAGAGGACCAAAATGAAACAAAAAAGTCATGACAATAAAGCTTCATTTCTGAAACACTACTGAAAACCCTAAAACATAAATGTGCGTTAGAGCTGCGATTTAGGAAGTTAAAACCGCGAGAATGAGAATGTGATCCATTGCTGTGAAAAGAAGCCATGGCTGATGTGAGATTAAAATATTTCTTTTAACTTTAGAGATTTAGGGTTTGTTTTGGAAAGAGAAGGGGGGAAGAAGCGGATGACTTAAATAATTATTTAAATAAAATCTATGTCAGATAAGTTGTTGCCACGTAATACTAGTCATTCAGGTGCCACATCAGCTCTTAACTCAGATAGACGAAATGTCCAAAAAAGGACTTATGTGTAACAGATTTGAAACTTAAACGACCAAATTTGGGAAAAAACTTAAAAGACCAAAGCGGAACAAATAAATAACTTAAAGGATTAAAAATACATTTTAGCCAAAAGAATATACCAAAGAGTGGAAATATGTTTTGCGCGGTGCACCACCCCGTAAAAGGCTACATAATTCATTAAACTCATTCATGCCCTCCTCGATAGTCTGCAGAGACCCTCAATTTAATCCCGAACTATCTACCCTCTCTATTATTTAGAAAATAATTGAGGGATTAAACTATAATATATAGTCTCTAAATTATTATATATAGGTTTAAATACGTTTTTACACCCTGCAAATAAGGGGTGTTTTGCTTTTACCCCCTGCATTTTTTTTTTAAAAACACATTGCAAAATTCACTTTTTTGCTTTCAGTCCTTCTGTTAGCCAGACGTTACAAAAACGTCTATGTGGCTAACAAATATCTGAGTTGTTTTTTTTTTCTAATTTTTTTTTATGTTGACTGGGACACTTCACCACACCACACTTGCCCTCCACCACCACACCCACTTGCGCTCCCTTCACACCTTGATGTCTGTCTTCCCTTCCCTCCGTTCACACCAGATCTGCCATCTTCACACCAAATCTGCCATCACCATCGCCTCCTCTCTCACAGCCACCCTCATTGTCACTTCCACACTCTCACAAACCCTCGCCATCACTGTCTTCCCCTCCCTCCGTTCACACCAGATCTGCCATATTCACACCAGATCTGCCATCACCGTCGCCTCCTCTCTCATAGCCACCCTCATCGTCACTTCCACACTCTCACAAACCCTCGCCGTCACTGTCTTCCCCTCCCTCCGTTCACGAATCTCGCCCCATCGTCCATTCGTCTCCGTTCGCATTGTCAACCACCCCACACCACTGTCTCTCAGTTGTTCCCTCTCTCAGACCGTCGTTCGTCCTCCACTTCTCTTCCTCAATCACCTTCTCTTTCTCTCTCCCTGAAACTTCCCTCTCTCTCCACGAAATTTTCAAAATTTCCCTCTCTCGTAGAAGAAACAAGAAACCGCAAGCCACCACGACCACCACAGAAAAAGGGAGAAGAAGATCTCACCACAACCACCATTTTCGCGAAGCCTCGTCCCCCTTTTGCCAGATCTGTTCCCCTTTTGCCACAGTAACCCCTCCACCATAAAAACGAAACGACCCCAGAAAGAGGGAGAAGAAGATCTCACCACAGCCACCTCTCACCACAGCCACCTCTCACCACCACCACCTCTCACCACAGCCACCTCTCACCACCACCGAAACCGTCACCTCCCCCCTCTCCATTTTTGTCGTTGGCGGCGGCGGGCACCACCACCATCACAACCACTCCCTCAGATTTCCCTCTCTCAATACTTCCCTCCCTCAGATTTCTCTCTCTCAATACTCCTCTCTCTCTCTCGTTGGGCTCTCTCTCTCTCTCTTCCCTCTCTCCCCCGTAGATTTCTCTCTCTCAATTAATTAAAATTAATTAAAATAAAAACTAATGACATGGCAGCCCAGTCAACATTAAAAAAAATTAGAAAAAAATAAAAAATGACACGTAGACATTTTTGTAACTTCCATCTTAACAGAAGGACTGAAAGCAAAAAAATGATATTTGCAAAGTGTTTTTTTTTTAAAAAAATTTGCAGAAGATAAAAGCAAAACACCGCCTATTTACAATGGGTAAAAACGTATTTAAACCTTACATATATATATATATATATAAAATAATTCGGAGACTATTTATTATATTTTTATAATAGTTCCGTAATTGGGAAACAAACCGAGGGTTAACTCGGATTCTATTACAATCAATTTAAGAACTAGGCCCACAGCTGAACGCGAAATCTCTCAATTGCCCAAACCCCCAAATAAAGACCAAAGACAAAGACCTCTTTGCTTCTTCTCTCCCCCCCCCCCCCTCTCTCTCTCTGGAACCAGCTTCTGCTGATCTCCTTCTCTCGCACACAACAGACTACTCTCTCTCTCTCTCTCTCTCTCTCTCTCTCTCTCTCTCTCCCCCTCTCTCTGAAAATTCCCCATTCACTTCCGAACATTAACCGGCGCAGGTTCCAATCAGCTCAAAGCAAATTCACGATGACCGTGATGATGTCCGCTCCCATTGACGTACGTTTTTCCCTAACCTTTCTCTCTCTCTCTCACACACACACTCACTTTCCGCGCACCTTGATGTTCCTATGATTGCTCGACCGGGTCGGGTCAATATGATTTCCACTTCACTCACGTGGGGTTTTCGCTTCGTATTATTTTGACGTTTTTGATCTGTGCGAGTAAAAGTTTCATCGCAATTTCGCGTCTTTGGTGCACTTTGTGTTTCGATTTTAGGGCTTTGTTTGGGTGGTGTTTGATTAGGGGTTTGATATCGCGGTGGATCCGGACTAGGTTTGACGTGTTTGGTTTTTGTGTGCAGCAACAAGAGGACGAGGAGGTGCTCGTGCCACACGCGGATTTACCCGAGAACAATCACCAGCCTATGGAAGGTACTTGTTTACCCTGCTTCTTTTGATCCGTGTGGAAAATCTCTTTTATTTATTCATTTGTCGAGGAACAGTGTTTTACTGTTTAGTTAGCATTTTTATGATCTAATTGAATTGTCCGTAGTGTTTGGGGAAAGTGGTTTATGCGGTATTGCTTGGTTGACAAATATATAGTTTGTATGAAGAGGAGAGCTGTGTGAAAAGTTGGTTTAAGAAATGTAATTTTGTAGGTTTCATGTTATCATTTGTTAAATGAAGAAAAGTCCTTTCAGTGAATGTGCTGTTTGGATCAATTTTTGCACAAATCCGCTTGTTGGCTAGAAGCAATACAAAATAATCCAACTCCAAATGTCCAATCGTTGATTGCTTTGCATTTTGGAATTTCAGTGCCTTTTGTTGGTTGTGCTATTAATTATCTCGCCTGTTTTTTTGAGTGACTTTCCTGGAAAGTTATTGAGGGTGTAGCTTGGTCATGTCATAATCCCTCCCTTTTTGTGTTTGAAGTTTTAAGATAATTGCAAACAGGATAGCTAATTGTTCATTTTGTTCGTGTGATGATTGTAGTGGTAGCTCAAACTGAAACTGCCAATACTGTGGAGAACCAGCCTGTCCCTGACCCTCCGCAATCCAGATTCACTTGGAGAATTGACAACTTTTCTAGGGTGAATACAAAGAAGCTCTATTCAGAAATATTTGTTGTTGGTGGTTATAAATGGTACTTTTCTTGGAGATTTACCAAATTGGTTAATGATGCTCAATTTTTTTTGGTGTGAATATTCTCTCCTATGTTTACTTGATTTCAGTGTTTTTTGGTCCTGAATTGTGTTTTATACTTGACAGGCGTGTGCTTATTTTCCCAAAAGGAAACAATGTGGACTATTTGTCCATGTATTTGGATGTCGCAGATTCAACTAGTTTGCCCTATGGTTGGAGTAGATATGCACAGTTTAGCTTGGCAGTTGTTAATCAAATCCATAATAAGTATTCCGTGAGAAAAGGTAGTCCTTTTAGTTTGATCTTTACACTTGTTACAAGATGACACAGATTAGCCAGCCCATAAATGTTTGTAGGATATTGCATTGCTGGATTTTAAAGTGAAGAATTTAGCAAGATGTTTATTGCAATTAATGGAAGATAATTTGTAATTCAATTGCATGCTGAAGAGTGAAGATTCTTTTGTAATGAATAATCTTTGATCTTTTATTTTCAGTCAATCTATTTTTATAAATCTTTTGACAGCTTTACCCATTCTTTAATTATTTTGCTTTTCATAATTTATTTTATGCACGCCCTTCTGTTCTGAATTCACTATAGGTAGGCTTGCAGCATTTTATTAACCTTTGATTCCACCTGCATGCACCATCTATAATCTATTTCTGTCAGTTGAACTTGTTATTGTTACCTGTATTGAATTTTAAAAAAGAAAAAGAAGAAAATGAAAATTTCAATAATTTTTGAACTTAACCATGGATCTTGTCACTTCATTTTACTTGTTATGCAGACACACAACATCAATTTAATGCACGAGAAAGCGATTGGGGTTTCACATCATTCATGCCTCTTGGTGAATTGTATGATCCTAGTAGAGGGTATCTCATGAATGATACACTTATAATTGAAGCCGAGGTTCTTGTTCGTAAGATTGTTGATTACTGGAATTATGATTCAAAGAAGGAGACCGGCTATGTTGGGCTTAAGAACCAGGGAGCTACCTGTTATATGAATTCTCTACTCCAAACTCTGTACCATATTCCCTATTTTAGAAAGGTTAGAACTGTTGGTCTTATTTTGTCTTGCCTGAAGTTCACTCGTCTGATTGGAAAGTCACGTGTTAAGTTGGTTCCTTGATATCAAATTCCAGGCTGTATACCATATGCCAACAACTGAGAATGATATGCCCTCTGGAAGCATCCCTTTGGCTCTGCAGAGTTTATTCTACAAACTGCAATATAGTGACACCAGTGTTGCAACAAAGGAGCTGACGAAGTCTTTTGGATGGGATACATATGATTCTTTCATGCAGCACGATGTTCAAGAACTAAATCGGGTCCTCTGTGAAAAACTTGAAGACAAAATGAAGGTATCAGAAAGGCATTTGGTTTATTTGACTGACATTTGGTATATTTGACTATTTGTCAATGGTTCTTTATGGTGAGTATGTTTATTTGTTGTCAGGGAACCGTTGTTGAGGGAACTATACAAAAGTTATTTGAAGGACACCACATGAACTACATAGAGTGCATCAATGTGGACTACAAATCAACTAGAAAGGAGTCATTTTATGGTAATTTCTTATGTATTGTGAATTTAATCATTTGTTTAGTTGTGCCTTGTCACATGATACTAATTTTATTTTATTTATGCATGTTAGACCTTCAGCTTGATGTCAAAGGTTGTCGTGATGTTTATGCTTCCTTTGATAAGTATGTTGAAGTTGAACGTCTTGAGGGGGATAACAAATATCATGCTGAACAGTATGGTTTGCAGGTTAGTTGCAATCAATAAAAGCTGAAGTGGCTTATAATAAACTTCAAGTGTCATTTGGAGAAGTTAATGTTCTTCTAATACAAATGAATTTTCTTTTTCTTTTGTCATTGGTTTTTGATATTTTTATTCTATGTCTTTTATGAACTATTACCATTTCAAAAGTAAAAAAAGAAATAGTGGGTGTGTCACTTAAGTCTTCTGCATCAATGTTGGTGGCCAGTTTTTAATGCATCTATTGTCTATAGAAATCTGATGCATCTTCCCATATATTAGGCCAGAGAGAGCAAGAGAAACCAAATATGACAACTCTATTAATTTGGATGGTGCCTTGTGTTAAATTTTTGAAGTCCTTGAAATGTACTTAGAGAAGTTTTTGAAGGAAAGATTATTCATAACATCTTTCGTGCAGAGTGAGTGAGCAAGCTTTGCTTCAATTTTTCTTTTCCTTTCTTTCCCATATTTGTCTTGCCTTATCTACTTTGGAGGATTTCTTATCCTTAATACTGTGCTTTTTGGCCTCTTTATGGAAAACTCCTCTCTGCCTCTTCACACACACGAAACGCCCATGCACACATAAGCAAAACAAAAAGCCACAAATCCATGGCAATTTTTTTGGCTGCTGGGAATAATGAGCCATTGGTTGCTTTTCTTTTATTAGGTTGTAAAATGGAGAACAACTTTTAATTTTAGGCAAAGATCTGTATCTTTGTCCTCTCGTCTTCCTCCACATTCTTCTTTTCTCCTGTGCATTCTGCATTTTGGTGCTAAGAGCCATGTAATAGTAATCAAGATTCATTAAGAAAACAGTAAAAAGTGAGAGAAAACGGTAGAAGTGACCGGAAATGGAATGAGTTAGAGTCCGAGAAACTTTTTCTCCGTGAATTGATAATTTTGAAAACCAAGTTAAATTGTTACAGATTCTGATATTTATAGTTAGGCATAGATTCCCAGTAGACTCTGACTCCAATTGCCTGACATTTGAGTCAGTTTGACTGGCAGCTAACCGTTAAGCTAGTGGGTTGTGAAGAAACATTCCACGAGGTCCATCGTTGGGAAAATCTAAGTCCCATATTGACTAGAGATGGTGCCAAAATGTGCTTATAAAACTTGAACACTCCTCACCTTAAAACCGGTTTTGTGGGGTTGAGTTAATGCGCATATTGGTGGTTTTGTGGGGTTGAGTTAATGCGCATATTGGTTTGTTGATGTTTATCAATTCTAGTATCCTGTGCTACTAGCAGCAACTCATCTATGTTTCTAACTGTGTACGGATCCACACAACTATTGATTGAAATGATGAAGTCAAGGATCACATCTATTTGATCTTGCATAGACACTGGCTCAGCAATTAAGATAACAAAATCAACGGCTGACTTGATTTTTAAGCAGACACTTAGATAGTGCAGCCTCCTTCTTAGTCCACAGATTGGCCTAGGTTGCGCTGATCTTTCATTGAAAATTGTATTGGAATTTTTGGATTTACAATGAAGCAATGCAGTCTATGTGCTTTGCTTATGGCTTCCACATGTTGTTTCCTATGCAAAAAGTTCTTTCCATCAAGAGAAACACATGCATTCAGTAAAGAGAGATAGAAGCAGGGGCCTAAGCTACGGATGAATCTACTGTCTGAAATGGATTGAGAGTGAAAACCATGGGTTACAGGTTAGAAGAGAAGCTAGTGGTGATGTCTCCGGAATAAATAATCTATCTAATAAAATGTCAATATATCTCAATGTGCTCAGCCCTCATGAAATATTGAATTTGAGGCAATACACAGTGCAACTTGATTATCACAAATGGGTGTCAATGTGTAACTTCAAATCTACCTTCCTAAAGTAACCTTTCAAGCCATATGAGCTCACAAGTAGTTGATGTTATGGCTCGATATGATGCTTCTGCATTTGATCTTGCAACAATATTTTGTTTCTAACTTGACTGGGAGATAAGTTTGACCCAATGAATTTACATCACCCAATTTTTTGTTAGTTTGGACTAGTGCCAAACGTGGCTTAAACACTTAGCTGCCACCCAAATATGGCTTGACTAGTGACACCTATTGTAAAGCATTCAAAATATTACTTTTATTCATGAATAACTTCCATAATCTTAAAAATTAAGAATGAAAAAATATCCGATCGTTGCAAAATGCTAAAGACTTATCAAGTACTCTTCGTTTGTTTCCAAAGGATCAGAATTCCATTCCTCCCTTTCTTGTTCCTTTTTAATCATTGCTTACTCATGATCTTTTTTAGTCACCCCCTGTTTGTCGCTCCTCCCTATTCATTTGGTCCCAGAAATCATAATGCCTCAATAGTAGGCCGCCCAAGGTTCAAGAACAGCACACTAAGTATTCCAGTTGCAGAACACCTTAGTAGGTTGAGGTTCTTCTCTCCTAAAATATCACACAAGTCCACTACTCAAGTTTCTTCCCTTTCTCCAATTCTGAATCCCTCTAGAGTGTGGGCAGTTAGGGAAATTCTCACTCTCAATTATAAAATCAGTGTTTTCACCCCTTGGTTTATTGTTGCATCATCTTTTGGCTGCTATGTTGTTATGCTGATTATGAAATGCACTGATAGCTATTTCAGAGTGGAGGACCTTCATCCCACCTTGCTCTGGTGTGCTATAATGCCACTATTTGGCGTGATTACTTTTTAACACTAGTTGGATAGGCTACTAGGATCTAATTGACACCATTGGACTCCAAAAATCGTAGTTCGATTTAGAAATTTTTTAGGAAGGTGAATGGTTTTTATTAATATTTTCTTAAGGACTGACCATTTTTTTTGCCTTTTCAGAATTATAATGAATCATTGAATTGTGTATAATTTAACACTTAACTCTTCAGTTTCCAATTTATTATATTACTCAGAAGTAATTTATTTGTGTATTTCAAGCATTTTCTTTATTTACTTGGAACAATATCATGATAGTTCACGAAGTTGCTTGTTGTATTTGTCAGAATGGAAACATCTAAGTATTTTAAATTTTATTGAGTTTGATTCATATACTAATGCACAGTTATATGGTAACATTATTTCAGGATGCTAAGAAGGGTGTCCTATTTATTGATTTTCCTCCCGTCCTTCAGCTTCAGCTGAAAAGATTTGAATATGACTTTATGCGGGATACTATGGTTAAGGTTGGTAGTAGTCCCATAAACTAATTGCTTTTTACCCCCCTCCCCTTGATATTTGTTTTGCAGTATGCAAGGAAGTTAGTACTAGTAGTATCTCTCTATTTAGAAATTTCACTACTTGCGCTAAAACTGAGGTTCAATTGGCTCACCTGTTGTAAAGTAAGGTGCATCTGGTGTGCTCCAACTCTACTATGAAATGGCTATGAAGAATTGGCATGCCATGTTTTCCTTCATTGTTAATTAGTGTAAACTCATTGGTGGTATTGTCAACATTACTATTTTATTCATGCAAGAATGTGATTTGGCATGCATATGGTATTTGGGAGACAACTTGGACTAATTTGGTTGGTGGTATTACAAGATTTTCACTTGTCCAGTGCTTGGGGCAGCTTTGTTGGAATTTGAAGGATAGTGTGTTATGAAAACGAAATACTTAGTGGAAATCAAAGGACGGACATTGTTTGTTAACATTTGCTTTATATTGAAATTCTTTGTTGATTTTTTCTTTTGTTCACTGCTGCTGTCCGTGTGTGCTGTATTTATGCATATTTACTTCCATGATTTGAAACCATTACACAGAAGGAAGATTTTTTGCAAGAGTGAGCAAAGGGATTAGCTGTTATCACGAGTTTTTATATTTCTGTCAATTTTCTTTCATTAATGATGGAGAGATGGCACTCCTTTTTAATTCATGGAATATTCTCTTTATGCCCTCACAATGTAGATTAATGACCGTTATGAGTTTCCCTCACAACTTGATCTTGATCGTGAAAATGGAAAATATCTATCACCTGATGCTGATAGGAGCGTCCGTAATCTTTACACACTTCACAGGTAACTTAATGACAATGTCTGCAGTATTGTTGCACATTTTATGACTTTATTGCGTGTGCTAATGACGTTTCTAATTTGTTTATTTGCTTTATCCCTTCATAACTATTGATTTGTGATTTTTTATTTTATTGTGGATGATTGGGTATGTAATTCCCAATTTAATCTTTGATTAATTTGATTGTTGAAATCATTTGCATTCACTGTGCAAGTTTTGTATGCAGCTATTGCTCTATATCTTGGTAGAGTTTTCTCCCCATATATTTGTATCTATTGCTATCAGTTAAAGCTTTTATATCCAAATGAAAGGAATATGGCTGTACATGTTGGCAGAGATTTCTCCCCATGTACTTTTATTTGTTGCAATCAGTTAATGCTATATATATCTGAATGGAGTAATTTGTGTGTATACGTTAGTTCATCTTTTATCACAGAACAATCTCATTTATAAAAGATGTTTGTCAACGTTGTTATTAGGAACACACAAAAATTATTTTGGTAAGCTTCCTTTCAAATATTTTCTGCAGCATCAGTATGAGAAAAATTGGTTTGAAGGAAATATAGAGAGAAGAGAGGAAACAAGATGTAAAAGGGCAGAATGTCGTGTGAAAACAGAGATTGTAGACTAGGATGGCTAGTTTTTTGAATGTATGCTGGTTTGCACAAAGTTTTACATACAACAATGTATGAATAAAACAATTTATCTTGGAGAGAAAAATTACTAGGCCCATCCAAATTAAATCAAATAGGAGAAGATCAGAAGATATTTTCCAAATCATCAAGAAACCTTTTCTTTCCATGTGAGTCAACTATTGGATCAAATGAGGCCACTGGGTTGTTAAAACTTGGCTTGACTAAGACCATTTAGGTAGAGGCCTTTTTAATGGTTAAACTTGGACTTTCATTGGTCTTCCTTTAATGTTGTTCTATTAGACTGTCCTTTATCTTGTCTACACCTCTTACTGGGCGTGGATTCGTATTCTCACATGAACAGAGCATCTTAGGTACGATTTTGTCAATTTTTCATCAACTTCCTCTTTGATACATGCATTCCTCACCTATCTGGTCTCATATTCTTTCATATATTTCAACGTTCTCATCTCCACCACACCTTTTCGTTTCCTTGGTGGCACTAAATTGCTCAACATTGAGGATCATAACTATCTGGCTTTATAGCTATTTGGTAACAAAATTGCAAGCCTGAGAGCCACCTTCCGTCCATTCACAAATAATGCCTGAAGTATTTCTTGTTCTACTTTTCAACCTAGCCTGATTCCTAAAATTTCCACCCCCCGAATATTTAACCACTTTTGTATCGTAGAGCCAAGATGCCTAGATTGTAGGACAATATGTGGCTTGTTATGATCCTGAATTTTCATTTCCAAGTCAGTGGCATTTGTTTAAACTTACATTTGATTTACTCTATTTTACTTGAACTGCAAACCATTTGGTTTCTAAACTTCTCTTCACAACTCTTGTTATACTGGTTCCTGTCTGTATATGCTTTGTAATTACATCCAAAACCAAGTATTGAAGATTAGGGAGTAGAACCTTGGTATAATCTTGTTGATCACTTAAGAATTAAGATCGTTATATTTGAGGGGAATGCTTTTTTGCTTGAAAAGCATTTCATGAAAGCTGTATAAATGATGTGATTGGCTGAATCCATGTAATTGGGGCTTGCAGTTATTTCAAATTACCTTTTCTTTAGATTGTTTTCTTTTTGTAATCAACTTGGTAAAAATTTCTCAAACTGAATAGTAGATTTGTCTGTAATTAATGAAGTCAGAAAAGCTATAAGTTTCTATGTATCGATGCTACTGACGACCAGCACTATGAACTTAGTTTTATGCATATTTGGTCTTTGATGTTCTGTTTTGTAACATACTTCAATCTTTTTCCCCCAGTGTTTTGGTTCACAGCGGCGGTGTGCATGGGGGGCATTATTATGCTTTTATCAGGCCGACTCTCTCTGAACAGTGGTACGTAATGGTGTTAAGAGATCTGTGTTTGTTCACTACCATTTGAGCCAGCATGTGTTTGTGCATAGGTGTGGTTGTAACACGGGCATGCATAAGTAGCTACTAGCTATTAGCTACATTGAACCACAATTACTTGCCATGTGTGATACACATTGTTTAGAGATCTCAAATCATGTTACAAGCATCTATTTGTTTATGTGCACAATCATTTTGGCAACTACTAATTGCAAAATGTTCGAGGCCAGTGTCATCATGACAGTTACAGATTCAGATATTCATACTCATTCAGTGTTGAAATGAATCGGTAATTAGGATGATTGTGAGTCTCACTGATAGTTAAATGAATGCTAAAATATGAAGTAAAAGCTGTTGTGTTCTATTTTTTTCAGTTAACTTTTTTCACGTACTCTACTTTTATCATATCAAGCGTGTATTGGGAGATTAGTTGAATGAAGAATGTTCTAGGTAATTCTTAGAATTTGGGCTTAGTGCCTAACTCAACCCCACAAAACTGACTTGTAAGGCAATGATTGCCAAGTCTTACAAACACCACTTAGGTCGATTTCTAGTTGATGTGGGACTCTCAAGTCTCAACACACCACCTCACACCTAAGGATGGACATTTGGAGCACGGAAAATTGCGGGTAGAATAATAAGTATCTCAACACACAACCTCATGGCTAGGGATGGGCATCTTGAGCATGGAAAATTGCGGGTAGAATTACATAGACTTCGGCCCGATAAGGATAGGCTCCGGTACCATCTTAGGATTTGGGTTTAGAGGCATAGTCAACCCCAAAGCCGGCTTATAAGGTGAGGACTGTCCGAGCTTTATAAACACCACTTAGGCCAATCTCTGGTTGATGTGGACTCTCAATAGTATTATTTGAAATCGGGCCGTTGTAGTAGTAGGCAATTGATTTGAAAGGATACATAAGTTACTGTATTTTTTTGTCCAACAATTGTTCTATTTGAACACGGCTACTAAGCAACATATATGGGGGCGCTTTACCTTCTTTTTTGCTGTTTTAAAATTCCTTTTTGGCTGTCCCTGCCCATCACTATATTGAATATGGGACTGGTTCTCAGGTATAAATTTGATGATGAGAGGGTGACAAAAGAAGATAATAAACGAGCATTAGAGGAGCAATATGGTGGTGAGGAGGAGGTAATTTCTTGACTTCCATTGGCCATGGCATTAAATCCTCTTTGAATCTTTATCTGTTAATGATTGAATCACTCGTGTTTTAACAGTTACCTCAGACAAATCCTGGTTTCAATAACGCCCCATTTAAGTTCACCAAATATTCAAATGCATATATGCTGGTGTATATACGTGAAAGTGACAAGGACAAAATCATATGCAATGTGGATGAGAAAGACATCGCTGAACATTTAAGGGTAAGCATATGTCTTATATACTTTTAATACTCAGAATGAAGTAACCCAAGTTAAATAGAAACATGTTCATGTTTGTCATATGCTTGTGAGTTTCACTTCCAAAGCTATTTAGTTGCTACTTTATTTCATAATGAATCCAATAATGTATGTCTCAGCTCAGCTGTTGCAATAAACTTGATGACTGCCATCAACTTATATTGTTTTTTCTGTCATTTTTTCTCGATCCTGAACTCTAATTTTGCTTTCTAATTGGAACTGCTGCATGATTTATAAAACCCTAGCCAAAATTAAGCCAATTTCAATTTTTTCCTGTCCCCAGATTTTTTATTATTGCTTTATTTCTGTTGCTTTATTCTGAAAATCAAGCATGGGTTTTTCTAATGGACTCCGGTGCAGGAGAGGTTGAAGAAAGAACAAGAAGAAAAAGAGCACAAAAAGAAAGAAAAGGCAGAGGCCCATCTTTATACTATTATAAAGGTTTTAGTTCTTGACCCTGATTTTTGTTTTTGGGAATCGTTTAAGCTTTATTTTCTTTTTCTTCACAAAAGTTCTGTGACTTACACATCAAATTGTATTTGATATTACTGATAGCATGTAATTTCTTAGGTTGCCAGAGATGAAGACCTTGCAGCTCAGATCGGAAAGGATATATACTTTGATCTTGTAGACCATGACAAAGTGAAGAGTTTCCGTGTTCAAAAGCAGACATCTTTTAACCTTTTCAAGGTATTATCGTCAATCATCGTCATTCGCTTGGTGGTCTGGTCTTGATAATAATTTTTGTTTATTGAATAAATTGGAATAGAGGGCACATTATTGTTTTCAAATTAAGTTCTTTAATAGCATTCATCATTTATGATACACTTGAGAGAGACAATATAAAATTATCAGTAGTCAGAAATTTTACGATGGTTCTACCCAGAATTTTTTTGGATGAATTCTATCTTTATCGTGATAAATTGTCAAATTTTATTCTCAGATCTAATTAACTGTCATGGAACTTTGAATTTTAGTTTGTGGGACTTCAATATGTACAAATCTTCAATGGGAGAGAGTTCTTAATGTAGACCGATACTAAAATTCGAAATTCGAAATTTATTGCTTTAGTTGGAAGATGATAAATATATTACATGAATGTGATAGTTGTAATAATTTACTATGCTTATGATGATTGCTTAGTTTATTTTAGAGTTTTTGTTTAAATGGTATGTTTTACAAGCTTGACTTTTTTTGTGTGTGCATAATCTGTGATGTACAGGAAGAGGTTGAAAGAGAGTTTGGTATACCAGTTCAATTTCAGCGCTTTTGGCTATGGGCTAAGCGGCAAAACCATACTTATCGGCCTAATAGACCATTGACGCACATTGAGGAAGCACAATCTGTAAATTTTCTTTCTTGCTTGGAGTTTTCCCCATTGACCCTGATTGTTGCATTTTTTGATTCAAGGGAGATGTAAAATTATAAGATCCTAATATGACAGCTTTCTTATTACATGATTGACCTTGATCATATTTTTTGTACTATAGCTTCAAATCATCTTATGTCAGCTTTCTTATTACATGATTGTGCTATCTGGATGATTAGATTCCATTTATCGCGCTGAATGTATAGTTAATTATTTGTGGGTGGCTTCTTCGTTGTCATTTATTTATTTTTCACCTTTTTCCAACTGTTTTCTATTTCTTCAAAATGAAAAAAAACAAGCTGAAGTATTTTCTATATTATTTTGGTCCCGTGGTTTGTATTTTTTGTTCTGGGAGTGCTCAGATGTTTAAGATTCTTGTCTAGATAATGCTCACTTCTGAGGGTTCTAGTTCACCGCATTGCAGGTTGGACAATTGAGAGAAGTGTCAAACAAGGTTCACAATGCAGAACTGAAGTTGTTTTTAGAAGTGGAGAAGGGGATGGTAACATTTTTATTATGGAACTTACATACTATCTCAATTGCATGAAGCATTAATGTCCAAACACAATCCTGTTGAAAATCTCTATTTTTGTATAGGATTTATGTCCCATCGCACCACCTGATAAGACAAAGGATGAAATATTAATTTTCTTCAAGCTATATGATCCGGAAAAAGAGGAGCTGCGGTACTGAGTAGTTTTTTTTATATTAAGATTTTGTGTGTAACTAAGACCTGGATTGACATGGATTTGTTTTCTTGTAATGACAGTTATGTTGGAAGGCTCTTTGTGAAGTGTACCGGCAAGCCATCAGAAATTTTAACGCGCCTAAATGAAATGGCTGGTTATGATCCTGAGGAAGATATTATACTTTATGAGGTTGGTTTGTATTGTTTCCTTTAATGTAAATTTAAAGCAGAATTCTTGTATGACAGAAATAGAAAAACCTTTTTTATGACTTGGGGGCAGGGTGCTGTTCAAGCCTAGCAAGGTCTGTTATGATTAATGAAACAACTGGATTTTGTAGCTGGGATGGTAATCATAACTCATGAGTGCTATAACCTAGATTGTGTGAGGCAATTTACTTAGACCGAGCCTGCTAGACCTTTGGGTCTTAATTCATTTGGTTCAACAATGGTTGAACCAAATGACGATAAATAAATAAAAAGTATTATATTGGGGAAAAAGTAAATAAAAAAATAATTTCTAACAGCTCTACCCAGTTCAATTAATAGTTCAACTGCAGTTCCAGGTGGTTCAACCACATTGCAGTTCGAATGGAATTGAACCAATTGCGAAACTGGTTCTTAAAACTCTGATAAAAGCAACTGCAAAATTCTGGCAGTAGGGATTCATTATCTAAAATTTTATGTCTTGTTCTGTTTCATGTTCTTCTGTTTTGGGATCATGAAATCTTTCTAAGTTTTACCTTGTAATTTTCTAAATTTAGCCACGAATGTATACTGAGTTATCAGTTGGAAAGTGACTGGTGTTGGCTAGCTCCTTACCTGTTTAACCTTTGGGCACAAGTGCAGTATATATTTACCATAGTATGTTTTGCTTCAGTTTTTTAGCTATTAGATTTTCCTGTGGATGACATTAGTGCAGCATAGCTGATTAAGTCCATTGCATGTTGTTAGCATAAGTCCTACCAAAAAGGGAAGGACCTGTAGTTGTTATGACATCTTTTGTTTCTGATCTAGATGGGGCTTTGTTCACGCTGAGTTGTAACATTATTGAATTGACCGAGCAATGTTCTTTTGCAGGAAATTAAGTTTGAACCGACTGTCATGTGTGAACCTATTGATAAGAAAGTAACATTTCGAGCAAGCCAGGTATATTCATAATTGAAGTGCAAAGGGGTGTTTGGTTCAGCTTTTGAAAAAATATTCCTAGGAATCTCAATAATGGTATTAATGGGAATGAATGGTGATTGCAATGTCTTGTTGATCTAAATTCCACTGATTAGTTATTGTCATCTTCTGACAATGGCAGAGGGCAGTGAAATTTTGTTGACAGGTGGCAGTGGCCATGGTTAGCTGCTGTCTACTGCCAATAATGGCAGAGGTTTGCAGATTCTGGTGATTGGCGATGGCGGCTTAAGTTGCCAATCACCATCAATTGCAGATGATAGCAAAAGTGCTCTCAGGAATCAATTTAGACAGGGAATAATTTTTGAATAGGTTTGCCAAACATAGAAATCATCGTTCCCATGTAAAAGGTTCCCAAGATTGATAACACAATACCTGAACCAAATGCCCCAACTGAGTTACTGACTGTATCTTCTGTTGACATATTGACTTGTATTCAACTATTCTTCATTTGTAGCTAGAGGATGGAGATATTATTTGCTTTCAGAAAGCTCCTTCTGTGGATAGTGAGGAACATGTCCGCTATCCAGATGTGCCCTCATATTTAGAATATGTGCACAATCGCCAGGTATGCTCACTTTTGCTTTACTAAATGCAGTTTGTTTGGTTTTAGGTGATGGGGATATTGAACCTTCCAGAAATTTTATTCAGTCATTTTTATATCTAAAGTACCTTTGCATAGAATCACTCTGCACACAGGCTTGTCCATATCTGCATGTGTAAGCAATCTTGCAAGTTCATTATGGTAATATTAAAAACTAACAGCTGAAATTACTTGTCTATTTGCTGTACTCTTAGGTGGTTAATTTTCGATCTCTGGATAGACCTAAGGAAGATGACTTTTCCTTAGAGATGTAAGCCTCTTAAAACTTATTGGACTAGATTATTATATTTGATACCATTAAACTGTTTTACTTGAGAGCTGATGCAAAACTTTACATATTATTATGCCAGCTTTCCATCCTTATTCTTATACTCTCGTGTAATTGGACTTCTAGGTCAAGACTTTATACATACGATGATGTGGTGGAGAGAGTAGCTCAACAACTTGGCTTGGATGATCCATCCAAAATACGGCTTACCCCACACAACTGCTATTCCCAACAACCAAAACCCCAGCCTATTAAGTACCGAGGCGTGGATCATTTATCTGATATGCTAGTTCATTACAATCAGGTATTTATTGTTATATCCTTATTATTTATTCTTGAGAAATGTTACAACTCATTTCTTTCTTCAATGTCAGACCTCAGATATACTATACTATGAAGTACTTGACATCCCTCTACCAGAATTACAAGGTTTGAAAACTCTGAAAGTTGCATTTCATCATGCCACCAAAGATGATGTAAGTATGGTGACCTTATTCTCTTCCATTTTCATCTATATTTCTCATAACGTTGTATTTCTATAAATTGTTTGATCAGGTGGTTAGTCATACTATCAGACTCCCAAAGCAGAGCACTGTCGGGGATGTCCTAGATGATCTTAAAACAAAGGTGAAATTTTTAAGATTTGATTCATTGACTGCTTACATTACCTCGCAGATAAGAGCCTTGCACTGCGCTCTACAACAGATCACAACTGATCAAAATTAGCACACATGGCTTCATCTAAATTCCGAAAGTCAAAAAGGAAAATAATTGTGCCACATGGGTGAAGCCATCATTGTCTGTTTTAGCAGCTGTGAGCAATGTCGTAAAATCATTGTCTGTTATATCGCGATTTTGTACGATTTTACGATTTATATCGCAATTTTGTTAACTATGGCTGTGACTGCAAAATGTTGACCAAGTTCTAGTTTTTTCAATTAGTGTCGCCAATTTCTCCATTAATAATTTTTCATATGAAAGTCTGTATAATATAATTCTGTATTATGCTCACATTTTACGATTGTTGCTCAGGTGGAGTTGTCTGATCCTAATGCCGAGCTTCGGCTACTTGAAGTGTTCTATCACAAGATATATAAGGTATGGAGTCATATTTGTGTTAATGACTCGTGAATTTGTTACTATTTTTTGTGAAAGCTGCGAATGATATTATCTGGAATCACAATAAAATTTACTGAATTTAGTTTTCAATTATGAATTATCCTATTGCACGCACTTCTGCCTTTCCGGTTCTACTGTCTGTTTTTAAACAGATATTAATTAACAAAGTCCGTTTATCACTTCCTGGCACTTCGTCTGTGCAGGTCTTCCCACCTAATGAAAAGATCGAAAACATTAATGATCAATACTGGACTTTGCGAGCTGAGGAGGTAGGAATCTCTTTCTATGAGTTGGACTAGAAATGAGGGGGAGGGGTTTAGTGTATGATGTATTTTATTCTTTTATATTCTCAAATTGTGTAACACTGCCAGACTACTAGTCGGATGGGCTTTAGATTTTATTTGGAATTATTTGATTTTTCTCATAAGATAAATGAAACTTGTTTGTTGATTTATTCAAATTCTACAGATTCCAGAAGAAGAGAAAAATATTGGTCCACAAGATCGTCTAATTCATGTATACCATTTTACTAAAGACACAGCTCAAAACCAAATGGTAAACAGTTTTAATGCATTCATTTTGTTTTATATATTCTTAAATATTTTGACGTCTTTAATATTTCACACTGACATTATTTGTGTGAGAAAAGTATGGTAATTTTGTTTCCTTTAAAATTTACAGCAAATTCAAAACTTCGGAGATCCTTTTTTCTTGGTTATACATGAAGGTGAAACTCTAACTGAAATCAAAGAGCGAATACAGAAGAAACTTCAAGTTCCCGACGAGGAGTTTAGCAAGGTATTTTCACATTTATCTGGGTTGTTATTTGTTAAATTTCCTACCCTAAGTTATTTTGTTTTGGCTGATGGTTTCATTGAACAAAAATGGATAGTATATTTGATTTCAGTTTACCTAACTGTTGTCATATTTCTTGTCTGGCCAGTGGAAATTTGCTTTTCTATCACTAGGGCGTCCTGAGTACCTTCAGGATTCAGACATTGTATCCAGTCGTTTTCAGGTGCACTATTGAAACTTGATTGTAATTTTGTTTTTCCGTTATACTAATAATCAGCACTATTTTCATGTTGAATTGTTGTTTACACCGCATTTTCTTGGTACCATTCTAATAGAGGAGAGATGTTTATGGTGCTTGGGAACAATATCTTGGCTTGGAGCATACTGACAATGCTCCTAAAAGATCATATGCTGTCAACCAGGTTGGTAAATTTTCTAACAAGAGCGAGATTTTTGAAGTACTTTTCAGTCTTTTGGGATGTATTTGTTCACTCTTCTGATTAGTTTTAAGTTTGGAAAACTTGTTTTGTTTACACGATTCAAAATACATGGCTTTTGTTTTCAGAATCGTCACACGTTTGAGAAGCCAGTAAAGATTTATAATTAGGAAAGCACTATAAATGAGTTAATGCGTGGGATGAATTCGGCATTATTCTACACCTTTGGGCTTGTAAACACGGTGAAGATAGCAAAAGGCTACTCTGTATAGGCAACTAAAGAAATTAGCAATTCAGATGGTGTCTGCGGACTTTAAGTGAACTATGTGGTATTTAATTCTTTCTGTCAATGGAGTAACATTGCTATCAACACCTTTTGTATCAGCCGACCACAGTGCCTTGAGCTATTTAATACTTCCGTTTTTATATGGAGGTTCTTCAAGTTGAGGTCATTGGTCATCATCATTGAACTGTATCAGTACATAAGATTTTTGGATTAGTGAGTGTATACAAGGTATAGTTTGGTTGGCTTTTGTTTATTTTATTTATTGCTTCCTGATTTTGTCTAGTTAGAAGTGTTGATCCAAGCGAGGACTTCAAAATGGTGAAGCAAAGACAGCTTTTTATGTCATGTTGTAAAAGAGATCTGCCATCCTCCATAAATCTGTTGTTAGCATAAAATTTTTACCATTTCATAAGGCCTACTGTTTTTCTCACTTAACCTAAATATAATAGGACATGCGAAAAGGAATGGGTAATACTAGTGTTTTCTCACTTAACCTAGATGGGCAATCCGCCATTGGATTGACGATGAATTCCCTTATTTACTTTGACCAAAAAAAAAAATTCCCTTATTTACTCTGACGTGTGAAAAAGTTATAAGCCAGTGAGAGGTTTGAATAAATAGAGGAAATAGATTAAGCTCGAATTTTTGTTTCTATTTGATTCAGATGCTGCTTTGAATGAAAATGGTCATTCATTTTCCTCATTTGAGTTTAATGAAGGCGTTGCTTTTGTTACCTCTTTAGTAGCACTCATGCAGAAAGGGATCACATTGGATTGAGGGAAAAAATAAAATGCAATGGATCCCACTTTTAAAGGCTGAAGTGATGTCATTGTCAGCTCGCGCAAATAGAAAACCAGAAATAGTGGATACATAATCACATCAGCAAAATACCATTGCGATCCAAATCAAAATAATAACCACCAATAGAGACATTTTGACGTGTTTTGAAGACTTTTCCATCTGTCTATTTATTTATCCATTATAGAAGGCAAAGTGTAAATCGTGGATGCAATATCTTAGCTGTTCTTTAATTCAGTTTGCAGTTGTTATCAACTCGTTTTTGTTGAGTTGTCAATTGTTAGGTTGCAAGTTGTCCTAATTTGCGATTTTTGAGCAATTATTATAAACGTGGATTAGGGGTTATAAGTTTTCTTCGATGTATATTTGTGTATTTGGTTGTGATGAAAAAAAAATGATTTTTTAAAAAATGAATTTACTTATAAACGAGTTGAATTTCAAGTGATTTATGTTTGAATATGTTAAAAGAAAAATGAATTTTATCAATTCATGTTTTTAGATAGTTTGGTAGTTTTTCTTAGTATTGAAAAACCATATCTTGAGAAGATTTTTTGTAGCCGAATATGCAATATTTCATTGGTAACAAGTAGAGGCTCATATCTTACAGAGGAAACATCATCAGGTCCTTTAAAGGATAAATCCACATCAAGTATAGTTGAAGCTCTAAAGATAATATTAAACATATGATCAGAACCCGAAACAACCTAGATCCAATTGAACTAACGAAAATAAACACAAAATTAAACACCTAACTTACAACAGAAATTTAAAAAACTGAGAAAAGACCACGATGGGCCATAATAGGCACACAATGCATTGCTGCACAACTTAGGCAGAGATGCAAAATGTCATACGGTGCAACATAGTTCGCAACTCAGCCATTTTTTTATTCGTCTTAGTCATGGCACCATAAGTTTTAAAACGTTCCAATTTAATTTTTCATGGTTGTCGAGCATGAAGTTGTTCAGGTTGGTCAATATTTTGTTTCACGATCAATAGGCATGCAACTTGAAATAGTAACAGTTAGAGATTGACACCTAGGCTCTTTAGCAGAGTCACATGAGAATTCTGCAATTTTACTACTCTCTTTGTTCCTTTTTAACTATCAGTTTTTTAAAAGAAGTTTATTCCTTTTTACTTATCATTTTGATAGTGTTCTGTACTGTGCTTCCGATCTTAGAGATTGGTATTACGCAGTTAGTAGATATTTTATCCTTGATTCTGTCTCTGTCTTCGGGCCTTGAGAAGAAGATTTTGTTTGATCTGGAGAGGTTCGATCTTGAGATGTTCGATCTTGAGATGTTCGATCTTGAGGGGCGATGTTGTACCTGCAATGATACTCCGACGCTCAAGTCAGTATTTGAGTGAATGAGTGTTCTGTTTAGAAAAAGTGCTTACCATGCATTAATGAGCATTGAATGCTGTATTTATAGATTTTGAGTGGTGTTTGTTGTGGCCGTTTTGGGCCGTCCGATCTTGTGAAATGATCTTGGTCATTGAAGATTGGACTCTAATGATGTTAATGGGCTTTCTTAATAATTGGGCCTTTGGAGGGGGTGTAAAGAGCAAAGACTTATAATTACCATAACAGATAGTCTCAAGTTACATTAATTATGTTTCTCAAGAGTAAAGCTTGTTAGTACGAAACGAAGGCACATGAAAAAATATAAGCAGGCCTAGCAAATGTTGGTTTAGTGGTGAACGGTGAACGGTTTCTCACAATCACTGAATTCTCAAGTTCCAGTTCGTCACCGTCACGCGTTTCCAGTTCATCACCGTGGCGCGAAAATCATCTCCAGTTCGTTGTCGTCGCGCGTCTCGTCCTTCTCCGTCGTGTTAGATATTTCCCCAGCGTGATACTCTGTTGTTTTCTTCAGGTTAGATATTTCTTCGCGTGTCTTGTCCTTCGCCGTCGCGTTCTCCCCAAGGAAACCGTTCTTTGCCGTCGCGTTCTTCGCCGTCGCCGTCGCTGTCATTATCTGTATGCCTCTCTCTCTCTCTCTCTCTCTCTCTCTCTCTCTCTCTCTCTCTCTCTCTCTCTCTCCCTTTGTTGTGTTCATTTCCATTGTAAGCACATGCATGTACTTTTTGAAGTTGGATTATGCTTCAATGAAGGCATGAACTAGTTAATTTGAAATGGTAGGTAAGTTTTTTAAGTTTTAATTTACTAGCCATTGTGTTACTAGTTTGTTGTTAGTGGTTAAGTGCTTCGTTTTGGTATCTGTGACCACTAACCGCAAACTAGTAACACAATGGTTAGTGGCTACTAACCATTGTGTTACTAGATCATGGTTAGTGAGTTTTTGGTATTTGATTTTATTTGACTTAGATTTTGAAAATGACCTGTATACTTCTTGGCTTCAGTTACTGAGATCTCTAATAATATGATGATATTAGATGCATGGAGATTGGGGGTTGGACATTAATGCATATGCATTAAGTCATCTTTCAATTTTTGTTTTGAAGCTCATAGTCATACTTCACTGGTTTGTTATTTTATTGATTCACTGGATTGTTTATTTTGCCATGGTGCTTTGACTGCAAGATGTGGTCATAGTTGTTTTGCTTTCCCTTCACTTTGGTTGGAGAGCTTAAGTGTATGGTAGTATGTATTGGTTCTAGGCTAAAGGTGTACTTGAAATATAAACAAATATCTGAAAGCATATCAGTGGACACAAAAATTAAAATTCATTACTTCACTTGACATGTTTTAGCTTTAAGCTCTTTAGTTTGATCAAAAAAAGCTTTAAGCTAGTCTTTAGAACATTGGAAACGAGATTCAATGTGTCCCAATAAAATAACTTCATATTTCTGGCAGTCTAACTAGAACTGAGAGTGTGTGATGTGGTACAAGTTCAATGGCTGCGAAAGAAATGTCTTAATTGATTCAATGTCCTTGTCATATATGCTTAGAAATTATTTGACGATTAGATCATATATGCTTAACACTGGTTGGTGGCGACTAACCACAGATATGCATAACTGTGGTTAATGGCCACTAACCACAAAATAGTACAATTGTGGTTAATACTTGTTGGATTGAAGCATATATGATCTGATATGCTTTATTTGGATAAACCGATGCATATGTAAGTCAACTAATTGTATTATGGAATTTTTGGAACACAGTTGCTCTTATCGTCAGCTATTTCAAGGGAAAAGAGTTGCTCGCCGGACAAACGAGATCAATCCACGGCTCCCCAAGACTTCACTGGCAAGCTGCAGATTTTCAACAGCTTCATGAAATGGAGGAGGCTCAACATTTCTACACTCGAATATGTAAGTTTTCATTGAATATTTTTTTAATATAAAAGATCCTCATCCGTGATATGCTGCAAGGTATAAAAGGGATATATCTTGCGACTATGGTTAGAGTTATTGCTATGTAGAATTAGTTCCGTATCTGTGACCACTAACCACAAACTAGTACCCCGATGGTTAGTGGCCACTAACCACAGATTGTACAATAGTGGTTATTACTTGTAAGATTGATAATGTGATTCTAATTTTAGTTTTTGATTCTAACTTCATGGTTGTTGCCCACTCATTTTTTAACATGACCTATATTGCAGATCCTGATCCCTACTATTGCTCAATCCCACTTTGTCACGTATGTGCTCAACTTGAATATGCGGAGATATGAGTATATAACAAGCTTTCAACGGTTTCCAAGAAAGGATGAAAGTGACACATTTTCAGTATTTGAAGCCCTTGGGGACACGTTGATGACTGAAGCACGCAGTTTTGTTGCGAAGAGATACAATGTCATGCAAAAGACTTGTCCTTATAAATGGGAAGAATTTGAGTGGCATGATCCACAAATGGTACAACAGCGAGATGGAGATAGTTGTGGTGTATTCACAATGATGTTCCTAAAGAAATGGCGTGGAAATGAAAATGACATGGATTCGTTTCGCAACTGGGATACATTGGGAATGAGTCAAAGGGTGTTTGCAACTAATCAATTCTGGATAGATCTCTGCTGCTCAATCATGAAACACCGAAGCAACTTGTTGAAGGAATCGATACAAGAGGAAGCAAACACCTTTTGTGAGCAATTGAAAGATGAAATAATGAAAAATGGAGGGGGAAAAAGGCTCTAGGAAAAAGAAGGAAAAATAGGAAAATTAGAATTGTTTCTTGATTGTAATTTTTTTTTAGATTGAGACACTATTGTAGTTGTAGCTGAATGAAGAAATTGAACTTTGGCTAGTGTATGGAATTTATTTAAGCTACTAGCTGAATGAAGAAATTGAATTTCTAATGTACTATTCTAATGAAGAAATTGAGACTTCTGGTATTAGCCACTATCGTACTATTCTGTGGTTAGTGGCCACTAACCACCGTTATGCATATCTGTGGCTAGTGGCCACTAACCATTGGGGTACCAATTCGTGGTTATTGCCCCTTACCACAAATGTGCATAACATTAGTTAGGATTATAATTTGCTCTTAATCATAATTTGTTTATTTAATTTTCATTCTCATTCCTTTACATTTTATGTTTAGGATTATGATTTCTAGTAGTTTTCTGGTAGAAATCCTATCTGGAATTTATTGAAGCTACTAGCTGAATGGAGATTGAGATTTCTGGTAGTTTTTTCTTACCCATACTACTAACCAGATTTGGCCCCTAACCACAGATTGTACAATAGTGGTTATTAATTGCCATGTCATTAAATTAACATTATCAAACTCAATCAGAATCACATTATCAAACTTCTATGCACACAATGTGACAATGGTATGTCAGTAAGCATACATTTACATGCCATTGTATAACAGACATTATAGTCTTAAGTATAAATGCATAAAAACTGTAAGAACAATTGTTTCTTCCTAAATTTTTATACAAGTTCTAAATGCAGTCTTAAGTATAAATGCAACATAGTAGCCTCTCCAGGTTGCAATGCCTTCGCCTTAATAGCAGACAAGTGGTTCTTCAAATCATTGCGTAGAAAACCAAGTTTTTCAACACCACCAGCAGCTCGAGCCATAGAGTCGTATGTAGCCCTCACTGATATCCCAGATGCCAAATAATTGGATATAACAACTTTCTGCTGTTCCGTGATTGTTCTATTAAGTGGCAAGAAGTGCCTATTGTCAACGTCGATCAAAGGATGATTGTGATGATTGTACCACTTGGTAATAACATACCCACCCTTGTGAGGATCCATCTTAAGCTTCATTGTCGCCAAACAACCCGTCCGCGTATCTTTCCTTTTATTCAAAACTTCCTTGCGAATCTTAAAACCTTGTTTGTGACACATCATATTCAGATAGTGAGGGATATCAGTGTTTTTATTCTTGCTATCACGATACACATTTGCCTTCTTAATGGTGAAACCCAAAGATTTGGCATAAGACCTGTAAAAAGCATATGCATCTGGCTCTATGAAAAACACGATCTTTCCAAGAATTAACATCTGAAGGACGATGAGTAACCTCTGTCAAAACCAAGTAAAAACAATCAATATCCAACAAACAACATCATAAAAAATATATTTATTATATAATAACAAATCAGCATTCAACCTGCAACCACAACTTCATCGAGTTTGTCATCGTGACATCCGACATTGGTACTTGAATCCATGCAAACATTATAAAGGAAACGAAAAAAATGAATTAGCTAAGCATAGGAAGGCAATGTCAGATAACACCAACCATAATAGTACACATATTTGGTTACACAAATTTTAACAAGTTAAAATCAAAGAATTTGACAATTATAAGTTAACAACCTGAAACAACCATATCAGTGAGATTTTCATCCTGACCATGACAATCCTGAACTGCAATAAAGAAATACAATGTAGTAAGTGGCAATAACCACAAATTAGTACCACAATGGTTAGTGGCCACTAACCACAGATATGTACAACACTGGTTAGTGGCCACTAACCACGCATTAGTACCAAAATGGTTAAAACAATGCATTACTAAAACTGAGACCGACACCGTAATAGAGAAAGATTACAAAGCAACAAGCGACTTACGAGCAAGTAAACGTGAAATGCTGATTGCTTCACCATGTTCATCAACTCCGAGCATATTGAAATCTGCAGAAAAACGACTTATGCGTGGAGGTTGTGTGAATTGGTTCTGTGATGCAGAAAAACAACTTACGAGCTGAATGAATGAAAATTCAAATAAGAAAAACGACTTATAGAAATGAAAATCGCTCATTAACTCAATCACATAATTCTTATTAACTCAATCGCTCATTAACTCAATCACAACTAATAAAAACGACTTACGTCTTGAATTCTTATCACAGAAATTAAAGAAAATCGCCACCATAGAAATGAAAATCACTCATACAACGATTTCTCAATAATGGAGATGAAAATCGTAAATCGGAGTTGTGCGCAATCGTAAATCGCTCATACCACAGAATTCATTTAATTATAAGTCAGAATTTGCATGTATAATCATAACAATAAAAGCTGACAACTAGCATGCATGGGTACCTCTTTGAAAAGGAAAGTTATAATTCAGTTTTAGCATTTTTACAAACACTTAGTATGCATTCTACACGAAGACACAACGCACTTCGCAGAAAACAGAAACCCACTTTGCGAAGAACAACAATTTGGAATACACAAATAGCAACAAGCAGCAACAAATTTCATAGAGCAATTAAGAAATCATGAATGCACCAAAGTGAGAATGTGATAACATCACTTACTTGTTGAGGAGTAAGGAAGAATGCGAGAAAAGAACCAACAGAGCGAACTGGACGCTCTGAAAATACAGTGGAGCAGGGATGATGATGTGAATTGAAATTAGCGGAAGAAAACGACGATACAAACTGAAAACACAGCGGAAGAAAATAAGACGCGTTTTGAGAGAAGCTTCGTTCGCGTGCGAGATCGTTGCCGGAGTGCGTGATGGATGCCGGAAAGTGGTCGTTGCCGGAGTGCTTGATGAAGGTTGCGCGCGCAGAACTGATGCGAAGCTCAACGTGAGAACGAAGAACGAAGATGCGTGATGCGTGATCAAAAATTGAAGGGTAAAAAGACAAATATGCCCTCGTTAAACACTGTCCGTTAGATTAAAATTTATTAAAGGGGCTCTGATCCAACGGCTGCAACAAATTTAGTAAGGAAAACTAAGCTTTTGGCTTAGTATTCTAAGCCGGTGCCTTTTCCTTCGCTCATTGTTTTGTTCATGATCTATAGGGATGGCAATGGGGCGGAGCGGGGGAGGAGGGTACTCCCCCATTCTCCGTCCCCACCTCCAAAGTTGTCCCCCGTCCCCATCCCCCATCCCCACTTCGGGGAGTTTTCCCCCTCCATCCCCATCCCCACGGATCTCCACGGTCCCCGCGGGGATCCCGATAATTAGTTAAAAGTTAGAAAAATATAAATTAAAATATAATAAAATTGAAAAAATATATAAAAGTAATGCTAGAAAACAAAACTTTAGCATTTTAATATAAAAATATATATATATATATATATATATATATATATATATATATATATATATATATATATATATATATATATATAAGTTAGTCTAACTTTTATATTTAAAGTTAAAAACATGTATAAAAAGATTAAAAAATTAACTTATAATATAATATAATATATATCTATAAAAAATATATTTATGTGATATATTCGGGGCGGGGTCCCCGCGGGGTGGAGGGTATGATTCCCATCCCCATCTCCACTTTGACTGTGGGGGGATTTCCTTCCCCGTCCCCGCTCCCACAGAGAAAAATTCCTCGCCCACGGAACACCGAATGGGACTATCCCCGCAGGGATCCCCACATTCGGGTAGAAATTGCCACCCCTAATGATCTACAATTCGAGAGGTTAATTAGTAATTTAGTACAGGCCGTCGATATGAGAGACTTTATATTTTGGATGAGCATAAAGTTCTAGATGTTGGATCCTTCCCTAAATCAATAGCCTGTTTCTTTTCAATTTTAAATCAAATTAGATTATTTTACTTTTGTTTTTGCTTTATAGGGCTTTTGGTCCCATATATTATACCTGCATAGTTTATCTAATAAATCTTTCATTTATGGAAACTTTGACTTATCCAATTTCAATTAGCCAACAATTCTACTAAAAAAAGGTTTTCTATTGTAGTCAGTAACATCCAAGTTTCAAAGGTCACTTACATTCATAGCAATTACAACCACATCAACTGCATATTTTTTTTTTTTGCAATTTTGCAAACTATCAAATATTATGATGTAATAACAAATTTAACAGAAACTTAAAACCTTGCCACTGAATAACTTCTAGGTCGACCACCTGACAAAGATTCTTTATTAGCCACCCTTGATTCTGTTGTTCCACGCATGTAAAATGCTGGTACTAGAGGAAGTGGCAAATCTATTGAATAACAGTGAAAATACAAAGCAATTGTTGCCATAGTAGGTCTCTGATCTGGATTTTCTTGCACACATAGTAGACCAATTTGTATGCACCTATTTACTTCTGTTTCTGAAAATGAGTGTGCTAATGTTGGATCCAACAATTCTAATTGTTTATAATCCCTCCATTTCTTCCAAGCCTGCATTCATATTGCCAAATATTTGTTCATTTACTTGTTTTTTTTTCTTTCTTTCTTAACTATATATGCAAAATGTGAAAAGTAGTCCAAATTGGAGTCTAATTAATAATATGATACTTACATGGCTCAAGAGGTCATCTGTGGAATTTACCCCATTAAAATCAACGTTTCTTTTTCCACTAACAATCTCAAGAATTATGACTCCGAAGCTGAATACATCTGATTTCACAGAAAATTGGCCAAACATTGCATATTCAGGAGACATATAGCCACTGCCAAACAACAAAAAATTGAAAAGATCGTCAATGATGAACATAAATATACTGCGTGATTTTTTAGTGCGCGAAATCATGATTTTTTACGTTGCTGCGACATCATGATTTTTTATGTCATTGCGATTGTACTCGGGGTCACACCAGTTGCATTTTGATAAAGGATAGGGACACGATCGCAACCCAAATTTAAACCAAAAATAAAATTTGTATCAATATATACTTACTATGTTCCTGCAATTATACTAGTATTTCCTTGCATTTGATCAATGGAAACAATCCTTGCCAAGCCAAAATCTGATATCTTTGCACTCATTTTGTCATCTAACAAAATGTTGCTTGGTTTAAGATCACAATGTATGACTTTGAGATGAGAATCCTCATGGAGATAAAGAATACCTCTGGCAATCCCTCTTACAATCTTGTAACGTTCAGGCCATGTTATTTTTCTATGGTTTCCAGTGCCTGTAAAAAAATTTATTTAGTCACAAATTGGTTGGTTAATTATAGAAGCATCAAAGAGGAAAATGGTTTAAAAGTTAATAAGAATAAAAGGTTAGAAGTACCATACTGAATAGGTAGTAATCAAGGCTTTTATTGTGCATAAATTCATAAATGAGTAATTTCTCATTCCTTTCCAAACAAAATCCTAACAATCTAACAAGATTTCTGTGTTGAAGTTTGGCTATTAGCAACACTTCATTCTTAAATTCTACAGATCCTTGACTTGAATTTCTTATGAGCCTTTTTACAGCTATTTCATCTCCATTAGGAAGTGTACCCTACAATAAAAACACCATCACCAAAAATTACATTATACATTGAACATTACAACAAAAATTGTTCACTATAGTTTAACAATTAAAAATAGAATAATAACCTTGTAAACATCTCCAAAACCACCTTCTCCAATCTTGTTATCATCAGAAAACTTGTTTGTTGCTATTCGAATCATATCGAAATCGAATTGCAAAGAGTTTATTTCTGTTGTAACATCTTCCCCAACTAGACCAAAAAAGTACAAAATAAGATAAGTACACTGCTATATTAAACTTTATAACATTGAGATATCACAAATAATGAAGATTATATTACAATTTTCTTTTTGGTAATGGTACTTGAGATTCTTCCTTGCTCTCCTACGTAGCACATACCACCCGAAAGCGAAAACCACAAAAGAGAAAATCATAACAGGAATAACTCCATGAAAAATTATAGATGCTAGTGTTCCACCACCTTTCTTTCTTTTTCCTGCAATAGAGATTAGTGTGTTAACTTATTTCAAACATTGTTCGAAAAATACTCCATTTGATCCTATTTATAATTTTTTTTTGCGGTTTTAGGTTCATTGAATAACTGTTGTATCTGATTGATAAAATAGACCAAATACATCAGTTATTCAATAAACCTAAAACTGCAATTTTTTCTCCTAAATAAGACCAGGTGAAGTACATAACTATCTTGTGTAGTGGAAAATGTTCAAACCTCTAGGTAATAAGAAGAATGGATAGGGACCATATCTAACAATACAACTTGGAAATAAAACACTTGCTCCTATCTTTCCACTAGCACATGAGTTATGAAGATAAGCCATTGCATCCCTTAAACATTGTTTGCAATTATCTTTAGAGAGATTTGGAGTACATTGAGCAAGACCAAACAAGTTTTTATCCTCATAAAAAATTGCATTCTTGAAAACAAATTTATTAGAACTAATTGGAGCATCATTAGCTTGAGTTAAAAGATCATCCATCGATGAACTTAACACTTTGTTGAAGCTACTCAATAGTCCTTGATAATCTTGTTTTTCTTGTACACACCTTGATGGAAATTCCTCTATAGTGTTGAAGAAAGATTGATTAGAATAACGCACTAAGCATTCATCAGACCAAATTATAGCTTCTTTGTTGAATACACATTTTGAGGAAAGTGTTTTGGTGGAGTTTTTCACACATTGTTCACAGTGATTTGTGTATCCAATGCACATGAAGAGACCATAAATAGTGTCTTTTTCACCAATTGTTGTGTTGTAGAAACCACGGTTTGTGATGTCAGAAGATTTGGATGAAAGTGAAGAAAATAGTTTGTTTTGGTTGAATTTATAAGTGCTGTTTGGACTAAAAGTTTCCAAACTTGTGCAGTTATAATGGATGAAAGGCGAGGTTGCTCCATTTGATGAAAAGATACAGAAGCCATGTATGTAGAATAGAAGAATAACAATTGAGAATGGTTTCATGGGGGAAGAGAAAGACATGGTTTGGGAGATTCTTTATGTTCAATGTTTAATGATAGTGAGAAGCATTACATATGCAATAGTAGGATTATATATTTGTAATCTAATATCATAACTTAAGTATGTTATATCATATATAATTTTGATAGATGATTTTGTTCTAATATTAGAATGATAGAAGTTTTATGTAAGTTATGACTTGTGAGAATGTATATCTATATCAACATTCTTGGACCATAGAAAGTAAAGAGATTTTCCAAAAAATATAGCATATGTAAGATAAATAATTCTAAAATTATATAACTATTCTTAATTATTATTTCCTAATATTTGATAACAAGTGTAGATCTTATAGACATTTAATGTACAAGCGATAGTTGAAGTGAGAGAGAGTTGAGGCCTTTCTATAAAGAGAGGAGACCCGATATACATCTATTTTTTAGTAGAGTGAGAGATGCATGTGAGACTTAAAACTAGGGTTTAGGCCGTATTTCCTTGAGTTCGGCATGCAACAACTAGACTTCTACTTTTTTGTTTCAATACTTTCAACGAATGAATAATCTCCACTAGCGCTTAGGAGAAAATTTCGCACTACTAGCCAACACTGAGTTTGTCCACTACAAGAATCGAAATCAAGTGCACCGAGTCGACCCCATGTATATGTCCCAAGATAGCTTATATCACTGGACAACGGTGTTGCTTAGACTTTTAATAAATCATCAAAAGTTTAATGCCGGGAACTAAAGTTGGAAAGACATACAAAATAAGTGGAGCATTAAATATCAAAGAGAAATTTTATAGAGACCAAACTTGAAATTTAGAAATTTTATAGCGATCACAGATGCATTTAACTCTTGTTAAAAACATATTTAACACTAAAATTAATGAGAATTTTGAGAAAATCTAAATGACAGACTTTTTTTTTTGTTGGACAAATTATTATGGGAGAGATTAACGCTCTTTGTTTAAACATCTTTTTTAATTAAGTGAATTTGCCATTATCTAAACTAAAGAACCAACACTTTTTATGAATGACGCTCTCGCTTATAGAATTGAAGTTTTTATTCATATTGAAAAGTTCTGGAATTATGACATTGGTAAATCATTATTAGAAGGTCGATATTTCAGCCCTTATCTATCGAAAGTGAAGTTACAAAGCCATTTTGGTGTCGCCAATGGCCAGTTTACTTTTACTTAAAAACATTTTTGGCCAATTTGTTACCCAAATGGCCATTCAAGCTTGCATTTATATATATAATCAGAATATCAATTTTGTTATCATGAGGAGTTACTTATTTATCTTATGTTTAATTAATGAGAAATGATGATAAGTACGAAATGAAAGCGACAAGTAATAATGTGTGCATCGCTTGTATTTTTATGAGAAATCAAATATAACAACCACTTAACGTAAAAAAGGATTTCATTTCTTACGTTTCGTACAACAATGTGTCGTATCAAATAGAATGGCTCTTAATTAATTTTTGTATTTTATAAGGGTGTCATTTTTGTTGTAATTTTGACATGTACTTCAACTAAAACACAATAATATAATTACAGACTGGCGTAGATATCGAGCGCGGCGTCTCAAGCATCTTAAAGAAGATTGATGCACAATACATAATATAATATAATTAATGTCATTAGCATATGTCTTAGAAGGGTAGCTCACATAATTGAGTGAAAATGACATCGTTGGTGAAAAAACGTATGCATAACTGTACACTCTCTTTACAACAATTGTGCCAATTTATTGAATTGAACCTCAGTTAGTTTTAGCAGAGAGTAGTGAAATGTTTAAATAAAAAATGCTACTGACTTCCTTGAATGCCAAGAGAAAAGGTGTAAATATAAAGTAGGCTAAATAGCACTTTTGTTCCTTTATTTGCTCCAGATTTCACTTTGGTCATTTATCTTTTTTTTTGGTCCATTTTGGTTCTTTATCTTCCATTTTCGTTTCACTTTGGTCCTTTATCTTTTTTTTGTCCGTTTTGGTCCTTTATGTTTCATTTTCATTTCATTTTGGTCCCTCACGTTATTATTTAATTCAATTAAAACATTAAAACAATTAAAACAATTAAAAAAATAAAACATAAACCCCCCCTCACCGTCCACCACCACCCACCACCACCCACCACCGTCCACCACCACCCACCACCACCCACCACCGTCAACCACCACCTCCCAAACCCAGATCAGCGCACCTCCCCCATCGTTTTCCCTCTCTCTCTGCGCACCTCCCCCTCTCGTTTTCCCTCTCTCTCTGCGCACCCCTCTCGCGTCGCTCTCCCTCTCTCGCCGCACCTTCCCCCCTCGTTTTCCCTCTCTCTCTGCGCACCCCTCTCTCGTCGATCTCCCTCTCTCGGCGCTCTCCCTCTCTCGCCGCACCTCCCCCCCTCGTTTTCCCTCTCTCTCTGCGCACCCCTCTCTCGTCGCTCTCCCTCTCTCGTCGCTCTCCTCTCCCTCTCTCGCCGTTTAGATCCAGATCCAGATTGAGGGGGGGGGGGGAGGTGCGCACCAGTTTCGTTCACAGTGAGGGAGATCCAGATCGAGTGGGGGGGGGGGGGGGGAGGTGCGCACCAGTTTCGTTCACAGTGAGGGAGTATAGGTGGTGGTTGTTGGTGGCTCACGGTGAGGGGGGAGGGGTTCACGGTTGGGGGGGGGGGGGGTTCACGGTGGGAGACCAAAAAATTGTTTTAATTATTTTAAAATAATTTTGTTTTAATTGTTTTAATGTTTTAATTGAATTAAATAATAACGCGAGGGACCAAAATGAAACATAAAGGACCAAAACGGACAAAAAAAAAGATAAAAGACCAAAGTGAAACGAAAATGAAAGATAAAGGACCAAAACGGACCAAAAAAAAGATAAAGAACCAAAGTAAAATCTGGAGCAAAGATAAAGGACCAAAAATGTTATTTAGCCTATAAAGTATTATCGTAGGCATGGAATGTAGGGGTACTCCAACCCCCACATTTGATGATGATGGTCTTTCCTAAACGTAGGCATGCATGAACGTTTGGCCACTTGTCTCTGAATTGAGTAGTGCTATATTTTTTTTTTGGTGAGTGGCGGGCACCGACGGAGGTATCGCCCCGGACCATGCAGTGTCCCAACGTTGACAACGAAAGACTAATCTGCACCGGGTTGAAATCTCCAACCCTGGCCAACGTGGTTTGCTCTGGCTGAAAATCGAACAGGGAAGCAAACCCTGACAACCCCCAACAGGACTCAGAAGACAAATGAATGACCAACTGAGCCAACCACGTTGGTTAGTAGTGCTATATAATGTGAAGGAAATTTTCGTGAAACATCACAGATCAGTGACACATTAATTTGACTGCTTTGCGTTTGCCGTTTAAGTTAGCCCTATTGTAAATGTAATTCAAATAGGCACTGTGTTAGTGGTACACTCATAGCCACCATTTAGATGAATGGGCCTTCATGATTGTGCCAAATCACTTCCAAGATGGAGAAGGAAGGGACTTGTATTCATGCCAATTAAAACTGAAGCCTATGTAATGGTTGGCTTCTTTCATTCAGTTCAGAAACATTTAGTTCATTAATACACATACCACTAATGGAAAAAAGACATTTCATATCGGTTAAAATTGACATTTCATATCGGTTCCGGAATCGATGTCGAAAAAGGAGATATAAAAAATAAGGACATTTCATATCGATTCCTGAACCGTTATGAAAAGCTATTTTTATATCGGTTTCCCCTAGAACCGTTATGAAAAGTCAGTTTTCGCTTATATTTGACATCGGTTTTATATGGGAACCGATATGAATACTGATTTTTAACATCGGTTTTCTATCAGAACCGATATGAAAAGTCAGGTTTTTTTTTTAAAAAAAACTGGTTTCTGTTCAGCAATATACATGGAACAATACTCTGTACATAAAAACGGTTAAAATGGATTAATAGATTAATGAACAATGTGATAGAAATATGATTAGTGATTACAAACACATAATCTGAACATTTGAATATTGTTCAAACCTCATAATCAAGGGAGTTACAACTCAAAAACTTTGCTAGCTACTGAGAGCATACTGGCTAGTGTTATTTCTGCAGTTTCTCTCCCAAAGGCAGCACCATCCTTGAGCTTTGATAATGGGCCGGTACATAATCTGTAATCATTCACATAATGCACTACTTTACCACCATTATTGAATTGTTTGATCCATGTACCCATGGCAACATCTTGTAATTTAAAAGAGTTTGACTATTCTTTCCTTGTGGTCATGGAAATAATTCTTTATTTTATTCACTACAAAAAAATAGCGTATTAGCGACGGATTTTTCCCTCGCTAATGCCTGTTTTTCCCTCGCTACTGACTGTTAGCGACGGAATTAGCGACGGACCAATTCCGTCGCTAAACCACTTGTCGCTAATGGCTAGCGAGGGAATAAAATCCGTCGCTAAAATTAGCGATGGAAAATCCGTCGCTAAAAACACTGTGCCACTGACCGTTGCAGTTGATTTGACACTGACACTGACCAAAGTTAGCAACGGATTTCCGTCGCTAAAATCCGTCGCTAACCTCATTTTTTTTTTAAAAAAAAGCTATTCTCAGATAGAGAGAGGGAGAGATTAGGGGTTGGGGAGATAAGGGAAGAAAAAAATGGTGTGGTGGTGGTGTGGTGTTGAAGGGAGAAGATAATGGTGGTGGTGGTGGTGGTGGTAAGAAAAAATGAAAGAGGAAGAGGAAAATGGAGAAGGAAAAGAAATGAAAGAGGATGGTGTGGTGGTGGTGGTGTGGTGTTGAAGGGAGAAGATGATGATGGTGGTGGTAAGAAGAAATGAAAGAGGAAGAGGAAGAAATGAAAGAGGAAGAAGAAAATGGAGAAGGAAAAGAAATGAAAGAGGATGGTGTGGTGGTGGTGGTGTGGTGTTGAAGGGAGAAGATGATGGTGGTGGTGGTAAGAAGAAATGAAAGAGGAAGAGGAAGAAATGAAAGAGGAAGAGGAAGAAATGTAAGAGGAAAGAAAGGATTCGGGTTTATAAAAAAAATTAACAATTAGCGACGAATTTCCCTCGCTAACTCTGGTCACGTGTCAAATCAACTGCAACGGTCAGTGGCACAATTTTCCAAAGATTAGCGACGGATTTAGCGACGGATTTCCCTCGCTAATTCAAATTTTTTTTTCAATTTTCGCGCCATGTTAAATCCGCCGCTAATTTAGCCAATTTCCAATCTGTCGCTAAAATCCGTCGCTAATCCATGTTTTTTTTTGTAGTGATTGCAGCAGAAATGACAATATACATGCATTCTCAAAAACAAAAGCTAAGAAAATCAGCAATTGGACCGGTCAAAGGATATTAAAATTGAGAAACAGGTTTTAATGGGCACCTTTTGCCAATACACTACTTGCTTGAGTAGGAAAAAACAACAAACATTTGGCAGGTAAGAGAATTACATGTGGCAAAATGAAAATTATGATAACTAAAATATGACATGGCTAGCAAACCCAGCAAAGCTACACCAACAATAACATTGAATCAACCTCACCAGCATCTTTTTGCAGTCAGAGTGAGGTCCTGATGAAGAAAAAAAAAGAGGTGGCTTATGCAAAGAATACCAAAAAAAGGGAAATATTAAGTGTTACCGTGAATAGCATGAGTGAGACATCATTGTTGGACAATGAATGTATAAAGAGATCTTGAACAATGCCTTAATTTTGAAAAACATCTCTAGTGTTTGGACTATATACCAATTAAAAAAGGGAGATCACTGCAATTTTTATTACTACAAAAAGAGGCATGAAGGGAACTATATGCCTCAGAGGGTTGGTTTATGAAATTGCATTTCAGTAAGCAGCTCTAGAGATTTTAATTTGGCATGAACTTGTTTTTTCTCCTTTTTCAAACTAATCTAATTCCAAAACAATATGTGTAAATATTTAATTGAAAGCTCAAAGTATTTCATACCCATCATGCAGGAGATTAGCAATAATCAAAATAAATTACCTTTTAATCAAAGCAAGCCAATAAAGTCCATAAACCATTCTGGTTTCAACCGTGTCATAGCCTGGTGGTTATATTGTGTGCAAACCAATGATGTGTACAAAGTTCTTAGTGGTTACTTGAGACTCTTGAGCATTCCATCCCATTCCTTTTTCATGTCTTCGGTATCTTGCAATTGACCAAAAGGAACAATCAACAAATATTATTTGTCAATAAGCACAAAAACAGATTTGCATGACAACTGAATGTATATAAAACTCAATCATCAGTCTTTCAAAACTTATAAGTACATTTAGACATGTATCGAGGCCAGTTATCAGTCATGAACCAATCGACTGTTTTTTGCTGATAAAAACCACTTGACCCTTCAACATTAGTTTATCCAATCCTTAACATAAAAATGAACCTCATAAAAAATCAACTCATCAAAACAATGAAAATAAAAATCCAAATACACAGCAAACTAAAACTCACCTTGTAACCATCAAGAGTAATTTTCATCGATTGTAGAAAATGAAGGAAAACTCCTCACGTTCCACCTCTGCAATAAATATTTTGTATTCCTAAAATCAGTTAAGTAAAACCCCTAAAATCACTAAAGAAGCCTAAAATTTGTATTCCTAAAATCCCTAAAATAATGAAAGGAAGAAGATGGGTTTCCATTATTTCATCTCTGGGTTTCGAAAATGAAACTTACTGTTCCTCCTGTAAGAACTGCAAGATCTTGAAGGCCAGAAACTTACTGTTCCTCCTATAAGCTGACCGTATCTTGCGAGGCCTTAATCTCGCAAGCATAACTCTGTGATCTACCAGATCCAATCACAAACAACACACACATATTTATTCAGATCCAAAACCAAGCCATCAAAACAAGGAAACACACACACACACACACACACACACACACACACACACACACACACACACACACACACACACACACACACACACACACACACACACACACACACACACGTGAAACGAAGAACGAATTTAATACCAGAATCGAAAAGCAAAAGAACTCATTGTTAGACGGCGATGGCAACGGCAACGTAGGGAGAGTGTGACGGTGACGACAAGCGACAGTGATGGCAGACGACGATGACAGCAGGCTACGGTAACAACAACACAGAGAGAGAGAGAAGGCGAGGGCTACGACAACGCATGGAGATGGTTGGGGCAGAGATAGGAGGTTCAAGGGAGAAGAGAGGAGAGTTAGGGAGAGAAGAGTGAAAACGAGAGTGAATGAAAGGATAGAATGCGAGAGGAAGAGATCGACCTGTGAATGCGAGAGGGTTTTGGAGTAAGCCATTCATTGCCTAATTTATTTTTGTTTCTATAACGGGTGGTTTTGTGACCTGTTATGGAAGCCTAAATTTTTGCACTTTCTATAACGGTTATGCAATAGAACCGATATGAAAGATGGTTTTTGCACTTTCTATATCGGTTCCTGTGGCACCCGATATAAAAATTGTAATTTTAATTACAAAACTGTCACCGCGTCACTTTTAACATCAGGTCATTTTTAACTGATATGAATGACAGTTATAAAATGCATTTTTCCCACTAGTGTACATGTCACACATATCAAACATAATGTTTTTTTTGGTACAAATCAAACACATAATGTAACAAAACGATTCACCATACAATGTCTCTTAAATTTATGGTATATATCAATGTCACCACTCTAAAGAAGAGCCTAAGCCACAACCATAGACATCAATCTACAAGTAACATCTTAGACTTGCTTATACTTAGCACTATTTTAATGTTGTCCAAAGCATTTCTTACTGCTATGCGACATGCAATTTCTTTCTTAGTGCCATAATTGGCACTTCCAACTACTTTTTCATTTATGAGAACATTAAAGCTCATAGATTCTTCCCCAAAAGCCACAAATTCTATCTTCAAATTTCTCTTTTGGCAAACTTCATTAAGCTCGGTTACTGGATGCTTTTGAGTAGTGTTTGGATCGATCATAGGTTCCAATATGTTTTTAAAAATCTGTCCAAAGAAATATTAATTAAAAGATAGAAGTGTAGAGAATTAAATTGACAAAAGAAGGAATTACAATAAGAACGTTTCCAAAAAATATATTTTTGTTAAATCAAGCAGGATGTTTTTATAATAAAACAATTATAGCAATTTATAATCATTGCGAAGATAGTTCGTTGAAGATTTTTTTAGCAAAGAAGAAGGGAGACTCGTTAAAACCTTTTGAAGAAAACCATCCTTAAGGAAAATCATCTAAAAGGAAAAAGAGTACTCCCCTCGTTATCATTAAAAAAGATAAAAAGGATGAGAACAGCAGAGAGTCCAAGGGGGTGTTGGAAGTTTCAGATTCACTGTATTTCACTCACACACACACACACACACACACTTGAGAGAGAGAGAGAGAGAGAGAGAGAATAACAGAATTCAGTTAGAGAGAAAACTGTAACCGTGTGCTCTGCACATTGCATCATTGGGATTGTTTATATAGTATATTACGTATGCTGAGTCAGCAATTAATGAAAGCATAGAAATCAAATCTAAGGGGAAACTTCGACACCCTCTACTTCGACAAGCAAGTTGAGAGTGGTCGAACTAGCCAAGTCGAAACAACTAGTCGAACTAGCTTACTTATTTAACACACCCCCTTAAGCTAGTTACTAACATAAGCAAATAACAACAAAATACAGTAGAATCTATCTACGTAAACTTATTACAATCAATCACATTCAGCATGCTCCTTAGCCTTTTGAATGTCTCTCTGCCTTCACTGCCTTGGTAAACAAATCAGCTGCCTGCATATCTGATCTACAGTAGCTCAGCTTCAGCCTTCCTTTTGTGACTTGGTCTCTTAAGAACTGATAGCGTGTCTCAACGTGCTTCGACCGTCCATGTGCCACTGGATGTTTCGCCAAGCTAATTGCAGACTTGTTATCGACATATAACTCCACAGCACCTTCCCAAGTCATGTTCTTCTCTATGGATCTAATCTCCTCTTTCATAGCTTCCATCCACTTCGAATTCAGCATTGCTTCCTGCCAAGTCACTGGTTCTGTTTCAGCAAGAAGTGCAAAGTGCACTATATCACCTTCGTCATTGACTGCACTATCAGTCATCACCTCATAGTCACTTAGTCTTGCAGGAACCTGTCTTTGTCTCATTGATCTTCTTGGTATTTCTCGACTACCCTCTTCACCATCATTCTCTTCGACAGGCTCAGTTTCACCTTCAAGTTCAGACTCTTCGACACCAGCAGGTACGTCGAATAAATTCTGTTCGACAGCAGTCGAACTTTCTCCCTTGTCACTCCACTCCCATGTCTTCCCCTCATCAAACACAACATCTCGACTTATCACAATTTTATTATTCACGGGATTCACCAATTTGTAACCCCCAGTCGAATGATAACCTATCATAACCATCACTTCTCCTTTATCATCTAACTTCGTTCTCTGCTGATCAAGCACATGTCGAAAACAAACAGATCCAAATACTCTGAAGTGCGACACGTTTGGCTTGACACCTGTCCAAGCCTCCTCAGGGGTGATGTCTTCCAATCTCTTTGTTGGACTTCGATTAATGATATATGCCGCAGTATTAACTGCCTCTCCCCACCATCTCTTAGGCATATTCTTACTCTTTAACATGCTTCTCACCATATTAAGCAATATCCTATTTTTCATCTCAGCCACTCCATTACGCTGAGGAGTGTATGAAGGTATGATTTCATGTGTTATTCCTTCAACTTCACAGAACTCATTAAACTCAGTATTCACATACTCTCCACCACCATCAGTTCTTAACACTTCGACAGTCTGTCCACATTGTTTTTTGACTAGGAATTTGAATTTTTTGAATACTCCCAACACATCACTCTTCCTCCTAATCAAATAAATCCAAAGTTTCCCAGTGAATTCATCAATAAATGTAACAAAATACTTGTTACCTGCAGGAGTTTCATGCACTATGGGGCCACACACATCTGAGGAAATCACCTGCAGCTTCCTCTTTGCTCTACTGGGCACACTTGGATTGAAGGAACCCCTAGGCATTTTACTCTCCACACACTCTGCACATACCTCCTTTGGAACATGCATATGCGACAGACCTTTCACTACTGTCTTGCTCTGCATCCTGTTCAAATCACCAAAATTCAAGTGTCAATATCTGAAATGCCATAGCCACTCTTCCTTGTCGACTGCTGTGGCTAAGCACTGCTGCATTAGCACACCTAATTCGATCTTAAATGTCCTGTTCTTGGAGAGAGTTGCCTTTATCAACAGCCTCTGTTCAGTGTCATACACCTTCATAGCATTGTCTTCCAGCACCATCCTATATCCCTTCTCCAATAGCTGTCCAATACTCAGCAAATTGCTCTTCATCCCAGGCACATACAGTACACCAGAAATGAAGCACAGTGAACCATCCTTCTTTCTTATCATTACTCTCCCCACACCTTCCACCTTCATGGTTCTATCATCAGCAAACCTCACTCTGCTCTTGATCGAAAAGTCAAGTTCGACAAACCAATCTCTCCTCCCTGTCATGTGTGTCGAACAGCCCATGTCTAGGAACCAATGCTCACCACTCTCACCTTCCTCCTTAGTTGTCACCATTTGCACTATTTCATCACTGCTCTCTGTCTCCTCAATCACCATCAACAGAGATTCCTCCTTCTCTTCCTCTTCTTTGGCCATTTTAGCATCATTGCTATTAGCATTGCTGTAGCACTCATTAGCAAAATGTCCATATTTCTCACAGTTATAACACTGTATATGGCTCTTGTCGAATCTTCTCCCTCTTCCTCTATATCCTCTGCCACCTACTCCCTCTTCCTCTATAGCTATCACCACTACCACTTCCTTGCTCATCACTGTTACTATTATCACCAGTGTTCGATTTGGAAGAGTTTGAGTTATAGAAATTACCTCTTCCTCTTCCTCCTCTGTAATTGTTTCTGCCTCTACCACGTCCTCTTTGATTTCCACCTGATTTGTTGCCTGTTTGCACTGCTAGAGCTTGCTCAGTGCCAGACTTCACCACTTTCTTCTCATTCATCCTCTGCTCACGCGCTTCAAGTGAGCCTTGAAGTTCTTCTATCGTTATCGTTGATAGATCCTTCGCCTGTTCGATCGCCACCGTGATGTGATCAAAACGCGAAGACACAGATCGCAAAATCTTCTCCACCACTATTTCATCAGACATCGTTTCACCACAATACAGCATCTGATTCGTCATAGTTTGGACTCTAGTGAAATACGCAGAAATCGTTTCACTCTCCTCCATTCCTAGCAATTCATACTGTCTTCTCAGAGTTTGAAGTCGCACCTTCTTCAATTTCTGATCTCCGGCGTAGGAACTCGCAAGAATGTCCCACGCTGCTTTGCTTGTCTCCGATTCACACACTGATGGAGGATCCACAATCCTTTCCAGTCGTTCTTCTTCATTTCTCTGTAAATTGCTTGTTGCGCAGCAGTCGCATTCACTAGTAACGGAGTTACTCCGTTCTGCACTAGATCCCACACATCCTGAGATCCAAGGATCGCCTTCATATTCATACTCCACTGATCGTAATTTCTTCCATCGAGGATTGGAAAGTTCACCTGAAAATGGCCGTTCGTCGTCATCGTGATTCACTCTCCCCGTTGAGACTTCACTCGTCTTCTTCACTCTGGATTCACACTCTGAAACTTCAACAATTATGCTCTTGATACCATTTGTTGGAAGTTTCAGATTCACTGTGTTTCACACACACACACACACACACACACACACACACACACACACACACTTGAGAGAGAGAGAGAGAATAACAGAATTCAGTTAGAGAGAAAACTGTAAACGTGTGCTCTGCACATTGCATCATTGGGATTGTTTATATAGTACATTACGTATGCTGAGTCAGCAATTAATGAAAGCATAGAAATCAAATCTAAGGGGAAACTTCGACACCCTCTACTTCGACAAGCAAGTTGAGAGTGGTCGAACTAGCCAAGTCGAACTAGCTTACTTATTTAACAGGGGGGACTAGTCCAAAACCCTTGGCAGAAAAATTATGTCAACGAAGACCATAATACGGAAGACCTGGCCTATTATGGGTAAAGTCCTCTAAAACAAAATTAGGCAGCAACTACCACCAAATGAAACACTCACTAAAATATTTGGATCTATGATAGAATTTTATTAAAAAAAAGAATTTTATTATTATTATTATTATTATTATTATTCCTATCTCATAAAAATAAAAATAAAATATTTGATGAATTTTTTAATAAGTCAAAAGTATAATTAATTTATTTGTAACGCCTAGAAATGCCGACAAAACTAACATTGTTAGACGTACCGTAACACCTAGCACAACTATATATTTTCAACGGTTACCCATATTCGAATCTGGTATTTTTATTTTATGTTTGTGAGTTTACGGATTAGTATAATTAATTTTGATTATGTGAAAGATTGGTGAGTACCTTCCAAACAAAGTCGATGGAAAAGCCACAATCAACTGACTTGAGTGTCAGAGTGGCTTGCAGGTACCCCCCGGGCGCTCACTGACCTCCTGCCAGGGCAGCAAGAGACCTTCCAACAGCAGTCCACCAAAAAGCTGCTCGGTACAGAACATTGGCAACCACAGTGGGAGATTTCTATCTTTCACACAATCATAACTCAAACTTTTCTCTTGCTACTCCATGGCTCCCAGAGGCAGACCCCAGATTCAAAGCATTGTCACTCCGCAACCCCAGTGAGAGGGCACTCCCGAAGGCATTGCTGGTTCCATGACGGACCAAGGCATTCAGGTCCCGACACCCCAGTCAGCCTCGGTTCAGATCCCCGTCCACCCTGAGGATGCGGCGACCATCTGCTAGCTCTTGGATCTGCTGTGCAACCGCACCCAGACTATGTTGCAGCAAGAAGCAAGAATGGTAGCCATGCCTGAGCAACCCCATCCTCACTGGAACACTCCTTCCCCAAGGAAAAGGAGCTCCAGGCGCCGCAGATATCCACCCAGGGGTCATCACAATCATCGCTCTCCACCTAGACGGAAGCGAGCTCGCCACTCCCCTCCTCGACGTGGCAGGTACCAAGGATCGGGTCCATCTCCAAGCACCCCTCCAACTTCGCCTGATAGTACATTCTGGCCTGAGGAGTCTCCCTCCACAACCTCATCACTCCAAGCCTCCGATTCTCGCAAGAGGTTGCGGAGCCGAGCCAAGTCCCATAAGAGACATCGCCATAGATCTACCTCGAGGAGATCTTCAGCCCGACGCGACCGTCGAGACATGGATCTCGGTGACGGGTCACCCCACAACTCACGATGGACCTCACATCGCCATAGATCTACCTCGAGGAGATCTTCAGCTCGACGCGACCGTCGAGACATGGATCTCGGGGACGGGTCACCTCACAACTCACGATGGACCTCACATCGCCATAGATCTACCTCGAGGAGATCTTCAGCCCGACGTGACCGTCGAGACATGGATCTCGGGGACGGGTCACCTCACAACTCACAATGGACCTCACATCGCCATAGATCTACCTCGAGGAGATCTTCAGCCCGACGTGACCGTCGAGACATGGATCTCGGGGACTGGTCACCTCACAACTCGCGATGGACCTCCAATGAAGGACCCTTCACTAGGAAGATTGACGACTGCCTAATTCCGAGGACCTTAGAGAAACTTCCGGCCCTCAAAATGTATGACGGGACTGGGGACCCTGACAGGCATCTGGCCTACTTCTTAGTCATGATGCGTTATCGGGGGGCAAATGAACCCGTCTACTGTAAAATCTCCCCCCTCACTCTCGAGAATTCCGCATTAGAGTGGTTTCAAGAGCTGAGGCCGAACTTCATCTCCTCATGGGGGCAGCTGGCGAGAACGTTCATAGCTCGTTTCACTGCCTCCCGACTAAAGCCCAAGTCTGAAGAAGTACTGAGAGCTGTCAGGCAGCATAACCACGAGACGCAGAGAGAGTACATTGAGCGCTTCAACAAGGAGGCTTCGTGTGTTAGAGGTTTGGAGGACAAACAAAGGTTGTTCTAAATGAAAGACGGGTTGAGAAAGGGAAGCCTATTCCAGATTGATGTAGGTATCAACAAGCCCAGGGACTTAGGTGAGTTCCTTCAAAGATCCCAGAAATACATGAATTATGAAGAGGACGAGTTGGCATACCGCGAGGCAGCCAAGGTTGAGGGCGACGATGAAGACACCCAGGAGGTCCACCAGCGAAAGGTAGCAGGAAGCAGGGACCATGAGGGGCGCTCCCGCAAATTTATAAATCGAACCCCCCTCGTCACATCCCGGGCGCAAATTTTAGCTGAATGCGCTAACACTGAGTTCAAGAGCGTGAAGAGACCAGCGCCTTTGGTGCTAAAAGATGGCCAAAACCCCCGAGGGGATGGTGCCGCTATCATCAATGCGGAGGCCACGACACCAATGGCTGCCAAGCTTTGAAAGACAATATTGGACGAAAGAGAAACTACTGAGGTGAGAAACTCAGGCAGTGGATCCAGAGAAGAAGCGGAGGTTAAAATGACGCACTGGGATGCGAGAGGTGATCCGGGCGCCAATGAAGAGCAGCCAGCGCCCATGAGGGAGCCTGGCAGGGCGCCAATAAAGAAGCAGCCAGCCGTGACTCTGAATAGGAAGCAGAGCATCAGGACCTGAGCCTAGGGCTAGACCCAGCTGAGAATCTTGTTGTTGAGGCGCGAATGCGAAATGTAAGCTCGATGTGAGTAATTAACGAAGTTTATTTTTCAGTTACAGTTTGCTCACTAAGCATTAACACTTGCCCCAAAGAAAATTCCCTAAGATCAATAAAGAAAAAGGGTCCAAATCCGCAGTTAGGGTGCCTAGTATTTCAAACTGACTTAGGTGGTCACAATCCCTTAGATGAGTTCTATCCAAGCCGAGTCTTGGTAAAAGGTGCCGGGGGTATTCTTCATGACAAATTGACCCGGTAGGCGTCGGCAACTCAACTGCCTAAAGCAAGCCAAACTTAGCAACTATCTTGAAAAAATCCCAAGTACAATAAAGGCACTCATGCAAAAGCACCCGCAAAGCATGAGACCATGAGGTCTTGGAAAGACGCAAAGATCAAGCAGGCATGAGACTACGAGGTCACGAACACCAAGGATATCCACCTACAAGGGCGTTGTCAAGTCTGCAGACCATAACCTCATATTTTTTTATCCGATGGAGGCGTGTGAATATGCGTTGGAAAGCCAAAAAGCAGAGCTACAGTTCTTCAGTTACGTTCAAAACCAAATTCTGATGTCTTGAAGGCCTAAACGGCGAAATACATGCCAGGGCGGGACACCTACCCTCGACCTCCCTCTCATTAAGGTGACCGGGAGGGCGTCTCAAAGGGGTTAGCATAAAGATAGCACACTTCATTGATATAGGAGAAGAGATCACCAAAGGAGCAGGAAAGGGAACCAAACGGGAAAGTTGCTGTGATCAGCTGACGAAATTAGCAGGCCCGACGACGGCACGAGCCGAAAGGGCGACCTCACCTACGAGGGCATCCTAAACGACGACGTCGAGTCAAGACCATCCCTCAAGATAAACTCAACTTGGGGGACAACGGTGGAACCAAGTCAATATCCACCAGAGGCACTGCTGGGGATCACCATCGAGGAGATCCCTCGAAAAACGCAAGTCAACATCAAACTCTGCCACGAGCTACGAAGCGGCATCGAAGTCGCAACCTCTGACGGGAGTTAAATTCAGACCGAGATCTGAATAAACTCCCCCAGAGTCCCACGAGGTGCGAAGCGGCATCGAAGTCGCAACCTCTGACGGAAGTTAAATTCAGACCGAGATCTGAATAAACTCCCCCAGAGTCCCACGAGGTGCAAAGCGGCATTGAAGTCGCAACCTCTGACGGAAGTTAAATTCAGACCGAGATCTGAATAAACTCCCCCAGAGTCCCACGAGGTGCGAAGCGGCATCGAAGTCGCAACCTCTGACGGAAGTTAAAATTCAGACCGAGATCTGAATAAACTCCCCCAGAGTCCCACGAGGTGCGAAGTGGCATCGAATATGGTCGCAACCTCTGATGGGAGTTAAAAGTCAGACCGAGTTCTGATGAACTTCCCCCAAGAGTTAACTGTGCCACGAGGCAATAAGAGATTATTCATCTAGATGCACAAGGCGATGACTTGCGCCCGGGGCCATCCGGCGCGTGCCTGTTATAATCAAGAGAGTCAAGCCTGACAAAGACCTCATGATCAAATCAAAGGAGGCTCGACTCTAGAACGGCTTCCGGATATAAACAACGAACTTGGCCAATCACTTTGTCGTAGGCAGCATAGAAGAATCTCCACCACCTCATGCTCAAAAAGGAGATCATCATTAGAAGAGGTAACGACGAAGCCAGGGAAGCCGGCTTCCTCCGAAGGCACGGTATCACTCACCATCTCTCAACCTGCAGGACAGGGGGCAGAACAAGCGGTTACAAGACAGACAGGAAAACTTGCAAACAACCCCCTCCCCTGAGGTTGGGGACTTCAACAAAACAAGACATGCCCGAACACCCCCTCCCCTGAGGTGGGGGACGTCAATAAAACTTGCAGACAACCCCCTCCCCTGAGGTTGGGGACTTCAACAAAACAAGACATGCCTGAACACCCCCTCCCCTAAGGTGGGGGACGTCAACAAAACTTGCAGACAACCCCCTCCCCTGAGGTGGGGGACGCCAACAAAACTTGCAGACAAACCCCTCCCCTGAGGTTGGGGACTTCAACAAAACAAGACATGCCCGAACACCCCCTCCCCTGAGGTGGGGGACATCAACAAAATTTGCAGACAACCCCCTCCCCTGAGGTGGGGGACGTCAACAGAACTTGCAGACAACCCCCTCCCCTGGGGTTGGGGACTTCAACAAAACAAGACATGCCCGAACACCCCCTCCCCTGAGGTGGGGGACGTCAACAAAACAAGACGTGCTCAAACAAAAAAAAAAGCTAGAAATATAAGCTGAAAGACAGCCCAAATCACCTTGGTAGTAATTTAGAAGCAGTAAAACTCGTGGAAATGTCAACGAGGTAATGGTAAGGACAAGAGAAGCAATTCCCCTCGACACCAAGCAAGAAAAGCAGGCTAAGAGACAAGATGAGCAGTAAAAAATAAAGTAAAGTGCCAAGCACACGCCTACACAAGTCGGCACCCAAGAGGGCGCCTGGCAAGGAGGGCGCCCATGGGGGCGCCTGCAAGGTAGCAACCAGCGCCCATGAGGGCGCCTGGCAGGAGCAGGGGGCACCTTAAGGGCACCTGGCAGAAGCAACCAGCGCCCATGAGGGCGCCTGGCAGGACCATGAGGGCGCCCATGAGGGTGCCTGGCAGAAGCAACCAGCGCCCATGAGGGCGCCTGGCAGGAGCAAGCAACGCCCAGCAGAGGGGCGCCTGGCAGGGGGTAGTCTGAAAGCAAATCCTTCGCAACAGGGTAATCAGCACTATGCAGTAAGGCACCCACGAGAGCACCGAACCTTGTCTCGCAAAATCTGCTCCACGATAAGCCACCCAGCACACGCAAGCAGGGAACAACACCCAAGGCACACAGGAGGGCGCCAACTCTCAAAAACAAACAAGCACCCGGGAAGGCGCCCATGAGGGCACCAGCATCAGGATGTCTTAGCACCTTGTCCCAAGGCGCCCAAGAGGGTACCAACATCAGGGGGCATGGCACAGGGCGCCCAAGAGGGCGCCAATCTCAGAGCATCCTGGCACAAGGCGCCCAAGAGGGCACCAACCTCAGAGCACTTGGCACAAGGCGACGCCAACATCAGGATACGTCACCCTAGCTTGGTGCCGGGCACAAGGATTACACCGAATGAGGTGTGGGTCACGGTCGCAACAAAGTGATCTCATACGACCCATCAAGACAGACAAAGCAACACTTAGAAAAAATTTCTCCTTTTTACTCTAGAGAGTGAAAATGACAAAACACGGTTGTTATAAAGGCAGTGTCCCGCGTAACCTCACAGATCCGGCAAACCAACGAAAATCCTTCAAGCCAAGACCATCCTTCGGAATAATCTCGACTTCGGGGGCAACTGTTCTGGAGTCAACCAAGCAGACCAATTAGCAATACCAGGGGGTGCGATTAGCGATGAGATATGGATCAGCCCAATCGATCCAGCTCATATCCATAACATGCAAGCCCAACACGCTTGGAGGGTCCAGATCGCCTCCACTGATCCGACGATCCACAACGAACAGCAATTTCCTATAAATTTCGGCTCGCATAGCCATTCAAGAGGTACACACTCTTCCTTTGCATATACACTGTCTTACTCTCATACTGACTTGAGCGTCGGAGTGGCTTGCAGGTATCCCTCCGGGCGCTCACTGGCCTCCTGCCAGGGCAGTAAGAGACCTACCAACAACAGTCCACCAAAAAACTGCTCGGTACGGAACATGTTGTGTTTGCAGAAGTGAGAAACAAAGAAATTATGGAGAGAATCAAATTTTATTTGTGTGACAAAGTAGCAGTACATCTACTATGTAATGATGGTGTGTGTTGTGCTGCGGTAGGAAAGTCGGGGAGAGTCCACGCCTTTACTTATTCAAAACCCTTTTAATAAATTACTTATTTTAGTTAATATTCTAGTCAAATTTAATTAGTACAAGAGGAAGAGTATTAAACAGAATATTGTTTTTTATAAGAAAATTGTTTTTAGGGTACAAGGATACTCCAACTATCTACTTTCTATATATCTATTTACTTTCTACTTTTTATCTTCTTCTATATCTATATAATCAATTTAGATGCTACAAAAATTACATTTTTGGTGCCTTTCTTACATTGTCAACCGTCCCATTTCAAGGTTATAATTGTCAAAAAACACAAAGACAAAACTAAATATCACGACCTATGTAGACTGCATACCTGATGTATCAGTTAAAGTGAATATCAATTTTATTATATAATCGATTTAGATGCTACGAAAATTACATTCTTGGTGCCTTTCTCACAATTCCAGCTATCCTTTTTCAAGGTTATAATTGTCAAAAAACGCAAAAAGATAAAACTAAATTTCATCACCTATGTAAATTGCAGACCTGATGTATCAATTAAAGTGAATATCAATTTTTCATGTTTCTCAATGCTTTGTCGTAGCGGTATCATGTCAACACTCAACCATTTTTTGGGAAACAACACCAGTGGAAAAAAGACATTATTAAACATCATTTATTATCGGTTGTTTGAACAGCCGATGCTAAATGTTGAACCGGTGGCATTTTTGCAATTAAATGGAAGATTTCATATTCCGCACCTACTTTTAGCATCAGGTGTTTAAATACCCGATGCTAAATGTATTTGCTTTAGACATTTAGCATCAGGTATTTAAACACCTGATGCTAAATGTCTAAAGCAAATACATTTAGCATCAAGCGTTTAATATACCCGACGCTAAATGTATTTGCTTTAGACATTTAGCATCGGGTGTTTAAACACCCGATGCTTAATGTCTAAAGCAAATTCACTAACTATCCTCTCGCGTTCACAAAACACGAAAGAAAGAAATCAGAGCCCTAGCTCCCTCCCCCTCTCTTTGTCACTGCGATCTCCCTCTGCCTCTCTTCGTCACCTCCCCCCCTTCCCCTTCTAGCTCGTCGTTTGTTCCCCTTCCCTTGTCGTTCACTCTCCTATTTTTCACTAGTCTCTCACTCTGAACTCGCGATGCTCTAGATCTGAATGTTAAGCACTCTTCTCAACTCTCAACTCTCAACTCTCGCCGTCACAGCTTCTCGCTGTCACTGGTTCTCCCCGTCACTGGTCGTCGCCTTCCCATGCTGTTACAGAGGATCCTCGCCGTCGTCCCCGCCGTCAGAAGAAGCTTTCGATTTTTTGTGATTTGTCTTCACTTTTTCCATTTTCGTCTTCATCAAGTGTTGTTAGTTGAGGACTCTGCTCCTAAGGTACAGGTTCTTCTTTCTACTTGTTTGTTATTTTCTTTAACAATGTGACGTTTACTATGGGAATCGATTTCTTCCTATTTGCGTGGATGACATGAATCTGCAATTGTTGCTTTGTAACGGCTTAACTTTGTGCTTTAATTTCTTTGTTTCGATAGGAACCGTTGGTTTGATTGGACTTTCAATTTGGTGAAGAAGACATGGAACTCATCATATTCTGAATACTTGAAAGGTTAGTATTGTTTGTTTGTTGTATAATAATTTATGAAACTTTGATGTGAAAATAGAAGAGTAATTATCTGTGATTAATTTTCATGATAAAATGACTATGATAGTACTATAAATAATTTGTTTTTCTCCTATTTTGTTCTGAAACCCTAATTTTTCTGGTTCGTCATTTTTTTGTGTTGATTTATGAGTATATTGAATTATTCTTGAAAGAAATAGAAGTGATCTGTAGCATCATTCTTTTTCCCTCTATTGGTGATCAATATTTCATGGATCTTGGTGATCAATATAAAAAATATTAACATTTCCTTTTCTTTTCTTTCTGTTTTTGTTTTCAACCTTCTCTTTTATATATTGTACTTGTTGTTATTGGATTTTTGGCTGCTCATTGCATATGGAGCGGTGATGTGATGTCAAACAGGTTTGTTTTACTTCTCAACTTTACCTTTCTATTTTCTTGTATCAATGCTATGCTAGAACATTTCACTACAAAAGGGGTGCTACATTTACTTGTGATGAACATAGTTCTATTAGTGGCATTTGACCTTTCAGTTTATTGTGTATTTTATCTTGTCTCCGATTGCATTCTTTGATAATGAAGAGATCGTCTAATGAAGAGATGATATAATCAATGTAAATGTTAGCTTGATGGTTCTTCCTTTCTCTTCTTTGAATCAGCGTGCTCAAAATGCTTGATAGGTACCAAAAGTGCAACTATGGTAAAGTAGAAGTCAACAAACCTGCCAAAGAGCCTGAGGTAGCTACTGGCCGTACTTGAAGTCAACAAATTAAGTATGTGATTTTTTTTGCTTAGTATTTTTATGAGATGAGAAAATATAAATACTAAAGTAGTTGAATGCATTTTTCACAGAATTGGCACTTATATTGACTTACAAAATACTAAGCAAATATAAATACTAAGGTCATTCTACATGTGGCATTCATGTTTTTCTTTTTATCCATCTTATATGCTTTCAAATTAACCCTTTCCTTATATTAAACATGTTCATTTATTTATTGTCATTGCTGTAGAGATTTGAGTTTCCATAGCATGAGCCATTTTTGTTGTCCTGAATTTTCAAATGCTTTTTATTTTCACATTGTAGGATATGACTCAAGCAACCCCAACTCAGGAGCTTGCAGCAAAGGATCTTCATGGATATGAGTGGAAGTTTAAGCATATAAATAGAGGTAATTTGGCACTTATATTGGAAGCCTTCTTTGTTTGATTTTAATTGCATAATCAACTTCTGGAATGGATGAGTATTATGACTTGCATTGAATGAGAAATGCTTGGCAACTAGTCCTTATATTGCTTCATTACCAAGGAGGCACTTGCTTCATTACCAATGAGAAATGTGGAAGTGTGATTCTGGCTAATCTCTTCCACTAATGTTATCTAGGTCAACCAAGGAGGCACTTGCTTACAGCCGGCTGGAGCACATTTGTCGTGTCGAAAAGATTAGTTGCTGGAGATGCTTTTGTTTTCCTAAGGGGAGAACATGGACAACTGAGAGTTGGTGTTAGGCGAATGGATAGACAGTAAAGTACTATGCTTTCATCTGTGATATCAAGCCAGAGCATACATCTTGGTGTGCTTGCTACAGCTTCCCTTGCTGTCATTAGCTTATGATCACAAGCATACTCCTTTTCCTTCTTTGTAATTACCATAATTCTTGTTCAGTTTGTGTTTTCAGTTTTTATATATGGCTATACTTGTTCTCTTCTTGAATATTATTCTAATTGTTGTAGACTGTAATTACCATAGTTCTTGAATATTATTCTCTTCTTGTATGAATTGATGTTGTAAGTGATGTTTGTGAGACATGTATAAAAAGAAACTAGACATTTAGCATCGCTTGTTTCAAACAAGCGATGCTAAATGTCTTTTTTTATCAAGAAAATGACATTTAGCATCGGTTGTTTCAAACAACCGATGCTAAATGTCATTTTTTTTTATCAAAAATGACTTTTAGCATCGGTTATTTGGAACAACCGATGCTATATGTCACTTTCAGGACATTTAGCATCGGTTCTTTGGAACAACCGATGCTAAATGTCACTTTCAGGACATTTAGCATCGGTTGTTTCAAACACCTGATGCTAAATGTCATTTTTCAGACAGCAAAAACAGTGATGAAATGGACATTTAGTTAGCATCGGGCGATAACCAACGCTAAATATCCAATTTAACCGACACTAAATATATTTTTTGCACTAGTGAAAAAATCTGGTCTTACAAAAAGAAAAAAGAAAGGGAAAAGACGAAAGGGAGAGAAAGAAGATTTGATTCTGATGTTTTATTTCTTTATAATTAAACTCATGTTTGAAATTTTTAGACTTTAACTTGTCAGATTTATTGGCAATTTGGCATAGAAAAATTGAGATTTAATGGGCTGTTGACATTAAATGAAACCACTATTTTATTAAGATTGACATATATAAATTATATAGTTTTAAAATTTGATAACTATTCTTGTTTATTGTTTCTTAATAATAACAAGCGTAGATCTTAAAGACATTTAATATATAAGAGCTAGATTGTTAAATTAAGAGAGAGTTGAGGCCTTCCTATAAAGAGTGGAGACCCGATGTCTAGGCATAGAGCCTTTATTCAAAGTTTTTCTGCGGTTATGTGATGGGGAAGGGCAGGAGCAGCTCTCTTGGTGGCTGACTTGGGTGTTTGGAATGGTGAAGTTTGGGTGTGGTCTACACCGTGGCAGCATCACACGGATTCGGTTCGGGTGGCTGAAGGCCAAATTTTGGACATCATTTTACTGTCAGTTAAGCCGACTAGAGGAAGGAAAGACGCATGGCTATGGCCACATGATACTTCCAAGAGTTTCACGGTAAAATCTTTTTATCATCAGCTGTCTTGTAGTGACATATCTTCCAACATTTCGAACCATCAGCACTTGTTAGGGGGACTATGGAAATCTATTGTCCCTTTGAAGGTTGTAGTCTTCGGGTGGAGGTTGCTGTTAGATTCCTTACTAGTGCGTGAGCAACTGTTGCACAGGAACGTCATTGATACGACCCCAACGAATAGCCAAGGGAACGGTGGGCCAGAATAATTAGCAAGTGACCCACCTGCAGAGAAAGAAGCACAAACCGAAGTGATGGGCCGCCCAAAACGTAAAACTAAGAAGCCTGCTTGGTTAGATGGATATGAGACCTGAAGGGATAAGTTCTTTTGTAACTGAAGACCTTTGGGATGATGTGGCTGGAGAGTAATTAATTTATTAACATTGTGTTATTTTACAATTTTATCTTTTAGCAGAATTTGTATCATTCTGTTGCAGCAGCATACTTAGTGCTTTATAAGTTGTACTTGAGGATCCATTTTGGTTATGCTGAATAAAATGGAACTCTCTTTCTTCAGAAAATTCTTTCCCTACCTTTCTAATTGGAGTTAACACTCACTCGAAGAGTGCTTCTATCACCTCCTGAGTTAAGTAGGTGTACCATTGGTGCTTTCATCATGGACAATGCTGAGCTCATGAGCGCCCTTCAAGCCAAAATGGATGCCCAATCTGTAGCATTGCGTGAACTATTGCGTAAGTCCCTTGATGAACATTCTGATTCGATTCATCGCACTCTACATGAGCACCTCCTCTCCGTGGACGCGAAGGTCGCCACCGTGCACGCCGAAATACAGAGACCAATCAACGGCGGCCCTAGTGCGGTGTCTCGCGCGCTGAAGCTCACCGTTCCCTGTTTTGACGGCTCAAATCCTGCCGATTGGATCTTCCAGATTGAAGCGTTCTTCGACTACCACAGCACACCGGAAGATTCACGACTCCAGATTGTCTCATTTCATCTTGAAGGGCGCGCTGCCGCCTGGTTCCAGTGGGCGACGCGTAACAAATTGTTGCCGTCTTGGTCTGTTTTCTTGAACGCGGTCAACAATCGTTTTGGACCCACCGCCTATGAAGACGTTGAAGGTGATTTATCAAAGCTTTCCCAAACAGGCACAGTTGCGGATTTTCAAGCCCAATTCGAAGATCTACTTAACAAAGTTACAGGTATTTCTGAAGCATTGTTGATCAGTTTTTTTATTACGGGACTTAAACGTCATCTCCGTCGAGAACTTCAGTTTCATAGACCACCCACACTGATGGAAGCTTTTGCTATGGCGAGAGTATATGAATCCCGTTTTGACGATACCTCTCCCACCTCCAAATCCTGGACCCGTAACCCAACCACCTCAAACAGCACAATAATAAACAATACCAACCCAACACCCACAAACCGACGGACAAACCGAGGTTGTCAACCGCAGCCTTGAACAATATTTGCGGGCCTTTACACAGCAGAAACCATCTTCCTGGGTCTCCCTCTTGCCTTGGGCAGAATTTCATTACAACACAAGCTATCATAGTGGGCTTAAAATGTCTCCTTTTGAAGCCCTCTACGGTCGCAAACCACCGGGCATTCCCTGGTACACCAGAGGGTCCACTACTCTCCCTGCCTTAGAGGATGCCTTACTAGACCGTGACGCTTTACTTCAGGCTCTCAAAGACAATTTACTTGCAGCTCAACATTGAATGAAACAACATGCCAACTCTCATCGCCGAGATGTCACTTTTACTGAAGGTGACTTAGTGCTGGTCCGCTTGCAACCGTATCGTCAAACTACTGCTCGGCAACACCGTTATCACAAGCTGTCCAAACGCTACTATGGACCGTACCCTGTCATTGAACGCATTGGGCAGGTCGCATATAAGCTACAGCTACCAGAAGGCAGCCGTATACATCCTGTATTTCACATTGCCAACTTGAAGCCCTTTCATGCTACGGACTTTCCTCCACCGGTTGATTTACCTCTGGACAGTCATGACAATCAACCTGTGGAGACTCCCCTTGCTGTTGTTGCCACGCGCACGACCTTAGTTCAAGGATAAACTTGTCGCCAAGTGCTTGTACAATGGCTTGGTCACCCTCCTGAGGAAGCTTCATGGGAAGACTTGGTAGCTTTTCAAGAAGCTTTTCCCACCTTCCACCTTGAGGACAAGGTGATTTTTGAACTCGGGGAAGATGATACGACCCCAACGAATAGCCAAGGGAACGGTGGGCCAGAAGAATTAGCAAGTGACCCACCTGCAGAGAAAGAAGCACAAACCGAAGTGATGGGCCGCCCAAAACGTAAAACTAAGAAGCCTGCTTGGTTAGATGGATATGAGACCTGAAGGGATAGGTTCTTTTGTAACTGAAGACCTTTGGGATGTTGTGGCTGGAGAGTAATTAATTTATTAACATTGTGTTATTTTACAATTTTATCTTTTAGCAGAATTTGTATCATTCTGTTGCAGCAGCATACTTAGTGCTTTATAAGTTGTACTTGAGGATCCATTTTGGTTATGCTGAATAAAATGGAACTCTCTTTCTTCAGAAAATTCTTTCCCTACCTTTCTAATTGGAGTTAACACTCACTCGAAGAGTGCTTCTATCACCTCCTGAGTTAAGTAGGTGTATCAGTCATCCACTCCGACCTAGAAGTTGGTTGTTCGTTTTGTAATTCCTCTCGCGAGTCTGTCGAACATCTTTTCATCACTTGTGGTTTTGCGCGTTCTGTTTAGCATATTGTTGGTACTTGGCTAGGTGTTGACGTGGATGTCTCTCTGGGTGTGGAGAATTTCTTTAGTAATTGTGGCCAGTGGTGTACAGGGAAGAAAGCAAAGCGGGTGAAACATCTCTTCTGGTTAACTACTTGTTGGAGGATTTGGCTAGCTAGGAACAGAGTCATATTCAAAGAGGAGGAACCAAATATAGAGGGGGTTGTTAACCGGATCAAGAACTTATCTTGGAGTTGGTGTCTTTATAAACTCAACTGTAATTCATCTTTGTCTGTATCTCTATGGTGGTCTAACCCACTTACATTCCTTAACAATCTGTAATCTAGTAGGGGGAGAAACAGTGGGCTAGGTTGATGTTTTCCCACTGTGGTGCATGTTGTACGAGGTACTCTTTTTCCTTCCTGAGTCTTTTTCCATTGACTTTTGGCTCAGAGAGGTTTTAAGGAGGCCCTCCCCCTTTCCTATATCTCCATTGTAAGGGTTGGGCACCCATTGTGCTCCATTCAATGAATTTTTTGCTTATCTAAAAAAAAGAGTGGAGACCCAATATACATCTTTTTTTTTATTAGAGTGAGGTGGGACTTAAAACTAGGGTTTGGGCCGCATTTCCTTGAGTCGGACATGCAACAATTAGACTTCTATTTTTTAGTTCCAATGCTTTCACCGAAGGATTAATCACCTCCTGTGGTTAGGAGTAAATTTCACACTGGCCAACACCGAATTTGTCCATTGCGTGAATCGAATTCAAAAACACCAAGTCAACCTCATATCCCAAAATAGCTTATACCACTTGGCCTACAGTGTTTGGTTAGACTTCTATTAAATCATCAAAAGTTTACTAACGGGGACTAGCTTATAAAAAAAAACTAACGGGGACTAAAGTTGGAAGAAGTACAAATAAGTGGAGCAATAAATATCAAAGAAAATTATTATAGAGGTCAAACTTGAAATTTAGAAATTTTATAGCTATTACAATGCATTTAATTCTTGTATATAACATATTCAACACTGAATTTAATGAGAATTTTGAGAAAATCTAAATGACAGTTTTTTTTGGACAAACTATTATGGGAGATATTGCTCTCTGTTTAAACATCTTTTTTAATTAAGTGAATTTGCCATTATCTAAAGAGCCAACATTTCTTATGAATGACAAACCAGTGATAAGTATATAGCTTAAAAGTTAGAGAGTGCGCTCTCCTTATAGGATTGAAGTTTTTAGGCTTAAATATGTTTCAGTCCCCTGCAATTATAGCGTGTTTTGTTTTAAGTCCCTACAATTGTTTTTAGTAAAAAATCCTTGCAAAATACACTGTTTTGATATAAGCCATTCCGTTAACCCAACGTTACAAAAACGCTGAGTTGTCATTTATTTATTTTTTCTAATTTATTTTTAATGCTGACTTGTAATGCCAAGTCATTATTTTTAATTTTAATTAATTTTTATTCTTCTCCATCTTCAACCTCCAACATTTCAACCTCCATCTTCAACCTTCAAAGTTAGATAAACATCTTCATCTTCATCTTCTTCCAACCCAGAAACACAAGCACGGTCCAGAAGAACAAACCCACAGATTTAATTCCAATGCAATGTGAATGAAGCATATTTGTGAATCCACATTATGCATTCGTGTGTTTTGTAAAACCCAGCATTTCGTTTCTGTTTCAATTTCCACTTCCAGCACCATCATTTCGATTCCAGTTTTGATTTCATTTTCCAGCATTCCAGTTTTGATTTCGATTACGTTTAGGAACCCTAACCCCAAATCCCAAATTAAGCTTTGGAATCAATTTGGGGATTTAGGGTAACTGGGTTTGGGGGAAAGATGTAAGCTTTGGAATGAAATCTTAGAGAAAGATAGAGGGAGATGAAGCACAGAGAGAGAGGGAGACAGGAACTGTAACTGTAGAGACTTCCATGGAATAGGAAAGAGGTTTGTTGAGAAGATGGTGGTGATGGAGAAAAAAAGAATAATGGAGAATAATAAAAAATAAAAAACAATGATTTGGATCGGCATAAAAAAAATTTGAAAAGAAAAATAAATGACACGTTATTTTTTCTGTTAGCCACGTAGGCATTTTTTGAAACGTCAAGTTAACAGAAGGGCCTATTTCAAAAAAGTTGCTTTTGCAGGGATTTTTCACTAATTTTTTTTTGCAGGAACTTAAACAAAACACACTATATTTGCGGAGGTCTAAAACATATTTAAGCCAAGTTTTTACTATTAAATATTGAAAAGTTACGGAATTATGAGATTGGTAAATCATTGTCCCAATAATTAGAAGGTTGATATTTGAGCCCTTATATCTATCGAAAGCAAAGTTACAACTTACAAAGCCATTTGGTGTCGCCAATGGCCAGTTTACTTTTACTTAAAACCATTTTTGGCCAATTTGCTACCAAAATGGCCATTCACGTTTGCATTTATATAATCAAAATATCAATATGTCCACTTTTGTTATCATGAGGAGTTACTTACTTGTCTTATGTTTAATTAATGAGACATAGTAATAACTAATCTACTATAGATCTACTATAGATTTATAACAATACTTCACATATGATTTTACCTAATTAGACTTTTCTATACTTGACACCTCAAATTATTAGGGGCAATTTAGTCTATTGATTACTCACTTTAATTTCCCTCTCTTTCTACCCCTTTTACTCATTCCACACTTTCTATTTATTCCAAATTATTTCCCTCTCGAATTTCAATATAAAGTCAACAACTTTTCCTCTGCCAAAATACTGTTCCTGACATGCCTAATTACTTTCTCTTTGGTCGGTTTTCTCTCTCTGGCAGTTCATCACTCATGGCTAATTTCTCAGTCTCTACTCTCTTCTCTCTCACCCACGCTGGCTCTCTTCTCTCTCACAATCTCTCAATTCCTCACTCTGTCTCTCTTCTCTCTCACAATCTCTCAGTGTCGATCTCGCTTATCTCTTCTTGCTTCTCTTTTCTCACCAACAACCTAAACCCCTCAGATTCGGTCACCCACACCCACGCCAATGTCCTCAATGTCGCTCTCTTCACTCTCACAATCTCTCAGGCTCTCTTCTCGCTAAAAAACAGGTATTAAGGTTTATTCTTCTCTCTCAGAATCTCTGAGTCTCGATCTCCGTTATCTCTTCTCGCTTCTCTTTTCTCAGCAAAAACCTAAACCCCTCAGATTCGGTCACCCACGCGAATGTCCTCACTGTGGCTGTCTTCTCTCTCACAATCTCTCAGGCTCTCTTCTCGCTAAAAAACAGGTATTAAGGTTTAGTTTTTCTTCTAATTTGCAATAACATAGATGTTCATCTGATTTTGTTTTTGTTTTGTTGTTCATAGGTTTTGATTTCATTTGGAAGACACTGTTTGGAGAACAGAACCAAAACCCTAAACGAAAATATAAGGTATGAACTGTTTGCTTTTTAATTTCTGTTTCAGTTAGTTTTGGGTTTTGATTTCTGTTTCAGTTAGATTAGGGTTTTGCTTTTGGTTTGTGTTTCGTTTCTGTTGTGTTCTGTTTCACTTAGTTTTGTTTTTTCAATTTTCTTCATAGTTTTTTTTGAAGATTACAGCTTTACGATTTGTTTGGTTTCAGTTAGGTCATTTAATTTGTTCATACCTTCAGTTAATTTGAAGCTGAGAACAGTGTGCTTTCAGTAAAACGAAGTTTGCTTTCAGTTAATTTGTTCTGTGTTCTTTTTTCCATGATTTATGAAGCTTTTATTTGGTACTCATTTTCTAATATCCTCATTATATATGATTTTTGTTTATTTATAATCATTTGCATTATTTGTAATATTTAGTGGCTTAAGTAGGGTTGTAATTGGTAAAATATGATTGCATAAAATACTGATGGCATAATCATAATAATGACATAATAAACATGACTTCACTAGTCTTTACCAACATAGTTTATGCTTCTATGGTTATCATTTATGCATATCTCCAGTACCCTTTATCAACATCAGTCATTAACAAGCTGTGGTGCATATCTCCAGATCTCCAGTGCCTGTTCTAATGGCAACAGCAAAATCAGTGCCTGTTCTAATGGCAAGACCAATTGATGCTATTATTGATGTGAACCCCAACAAAGAAGTATGGAAAGTTGCTGTAAAGATCATTGATCTTTGGACGAGTTTCAACAAACAGCAAGAAGATCATTATGAAATGATTTTTATGGATGCTAAGGTCATTTCTCAAGTTTTAGAACATTTATGCCCTTCCTCACTTACTTTTGGTTTATACAAAGTGTTTCTTTGACTGAGTTGTATTTTTGTAGGGAGACCGCATCTATGCAACTGTCCCGAGAAAAGAGATGCAATATTGGAGAGGTCGGCTAAGAGAAGATATGACATGTATCTTTCGGAATTTCAAAATACATCCAAATGACTTTCAATACAAAAAAACCACACACCCCTACAAAATGCTTTTCACGCCTGCAACTTCGTTGACCGAGACTGCTCTCCCACAAATTCAGCATCCCAAATATAACTTCAAAGACTTTGAACACATCCTCAACAAAAATTATGATACTCTATCACTATATGGTTAGTTATAAGTTACGTGACAGAATTATTTAAATATGTTCTCTACCATTTTAATGTTATGTTTTTTTTGTCAATTTCAGATTTCATTGGTACTGTATCTCATTTGCTTTTCACTCCAACTGATGCGCAAACAAAATCTGTCTTCACATTCACAGATCTCAGGTGTTGTATCCTTTCCGGCTTCCTTATATAAAACTTAAAATTATCAAATTTTTATTCTAACTTCTATCATTATAGAGGCCATTCACTCAATTGCACTCTATGGGATAACTATGCACAGGAATTTCAATGTGCTTACAGTACACGCGATGAGGCGAAACCGTTTGTTGTTATTGTGACCAATATGAGAATCAATCAGCCCACAGGTATGCCACAATTTCTTCTCATTCTTTTTCACAATTGGGACCTACAACCTCTACTATATCTTATAATTTATAAATTGTAATTTTGTAGGGAATTTTTGTTTGACGTTAGCCAACTCTTATTACTCCACCAAGGTCATTTTTAACCAAACGTTGCCAGAAATCAAGGACTTCATCAGCAGGTTTGTCTAATATTATATACAAATTTTAAGACATGTCTTCATTCATAAATTATCAACCTAACTATGCATTTTTTCACCCACTTTTCAAAGCCTGACTCCAAACCAATTGCTCCAACTCTCCACACAACTTTCATCACAAATCACTCAATCATCTCAGTTTTCGGAGTATGATCGCTTCATGTACAAGGCTCCAGCTTTGAGTATTTCGGAAATCAAAAAACTTCGTGAGGTTACTGTTAAACATCTCTAAAACACTTGAGCGATTAATTATTATGCCTGTTTTTAATATGTGCTTCATATTCTTCCTACAGGAAACAACTTGCACTACTGTTGGAACCACAAATAAGCTTATAGTTAACAAACAAGGTTGGACCATTCCAGGATGTATCAATTGCTCTAGACCATGGAGGAAAGATCCCCCACATCAATGTTTCTGTGGTGCCATTACAGAAGTTCCGGTTGATAGGTATACTTTAACTTCACAATTATCACTATTATTCAACGAAATATTACAAACACATTAATTTTGACACTCTTTAATTTCACAGGTACAAGGTTGAGTTGGAAGTGAAACACATGAATGTTGGGTACGGTTTCACATTTTGGGATAGTGAGTGCGAAGGTTTTTTGGGTATTTCAGCACCTGACCTCAGGAAGAGAATGATTGAGGTAATACATGGATATTTTTAATCATTACCCTTTCACATAAATATATAGAGTTGTTTTTGGTAGTCGGGTCACCTTTTATCAACAATTTTACAGGAAGGGGAATATGATCCCAACGAATACCCTCAACCATTAGATAGGTTGCTTAATCTTACCTTAGCATTCCGGGTTAAAGTTACCCCAAAGTGGAACAGTGCCTCAATCTCAAGATGCTCTGAAGACGAAGTGCTTATTGGAAAAATACTGGACAATTTTCAACATGCTGAGGTAATTATTAAATGTCATTGATTGTGTCCATTATATCAGCCACTGTATGCTCCTATTGAAGCTCCACTATGCACAAGTTACTTTATTTGACACCCTATTCTAATTATATTCCCAACTTCACTTTTTCACAGGATGGAGTTTCTTCTATTGAGAAGGCAAAATCAGTCATTTCTGATTCTAAACAACCCAATTATGAATCGGTAAACTCAGTTTTCCTCTTGCTTCTTTATTACCTTAAAATATGAAAACATGTTAGCCATTTTTTCATATCTCAAGTTCATTGATTTCTCAATTAGAGTGTGAATTAGTTGTGCATAGTTGATAATTAAATGGCCAAATTACTATTTTTAATTATGAATTGCTAAACTCAGTTTTCCTCTTGCTTCTTTATTACCTTACAATATCTTTACATCAGACATACTTTTTCATATCTCAAGTTCATTGATTCAACAATGACAGTGTTAATTAGTTGTGCATATTTGATAATTAAATGCCCACTTGACTATTTTTAATTATGAATTGGTAAACCCAGTTTTCCTCTTGCTTCTTTATTACCTTACAATATGAAAACATCACAGAGACTTTTTCATATCTCAAGTTCATTCATTTCTCAATGACAGTGTTAATTAGTTGTGCATAGTTGATAATTAAATGGCCAATTTACTATTTTTTACCTTGCAATTCTGAGCACATGAATGATATATACCAGAATTACTTATCTCTGTTTAAGTTTATCGGATTGTTACTAATTCAAACATCATGTTTTGTAGTTGTCGCAACAAACTTTTTCTGGGACCGCAGATTATGATCCTGATTTACTCATTACCAAAAGCCCAACTAAGCTTTTGACACTTGGAGGAACTTCTGATGAATTTAAAAGCCCCGAGTCGTCAACCGCAAAACAATCCTCAACCAAAATTGTTACAAATATCAAAATAGAAAAGTAGTTGGAAGATTGTAATCTAACAAACTGCACTACTCTACATATCTAATTTGTATAACTTAAGTCTTGGCAAACCATAAACAATGTCATGGTTGTTTAGTTGGAACAAATGTAGCAGTCAATCTACAGAAGTATCACTATATTAGATTTACATTGTATATCTTGAATCATTTATGAGAATGGTGTTGACATTGTTAGTTCTGAAGTTTTGTTCTCTGCATCCAGTGGTGATGAAATTTTGTTTTCTGCATCCAGTGGTGATGAAATTTTGTTCATCTACTTGGTTAATCAGAAAAGGTTTCTATGCATTTGCTTATTATATTAATCTCACGGTTAACTGTTTGAGTATTCTTTTAGTACTGATATTGCTTCAATGATTTTCTAATTCTAATTCAAATATAAATTGGATTGCTTTAACTATGCATGATGAATTTTTTTTTATTTAGGCTTCACAAACAGTTCCCTCATCTTAAGGCTTAAGTGTTGGGACTGAAGACACGATTTCTCCATCCTCTATCTTGCGGCATGAATAGATGTATGGATTATTTTAAGATTTCTAAAATTCCTCCTAATTAATCATCCACTATTTCTAATTTTTTTTTAATAACATGCTACTTAAAGTAGTGTGGTAACCCATTTGTTCGGACCTTTCATTACTTTTCATTACAAATAAAGTTAGCATCCAAATAGGAGTTACAATAAAAACAAATTGATTGGAAATATTTTGGGGACATATATTGTTGGCGTGTTCAAAACCGAACCAAACCAATAGAAAATCGCAAACCAAACCAAACCGAAAACCGCAGAAAATCGCTTCTTATTGGTTTAGTTTGGTTCTTTTTTCATTGCACCGCGCGGTTTGGTTGGGTTCGCGGTTTTGATTACAGAAACCGAACCAAACCAAACCAAACCAAACCGCAAGTAAAACTAAGACTTATTGACTTACAACCTTCCTTACTAACTTACAAGCCCAAATGCAACTAAAACTCAACTCTCACTCACTTACTATTTTCACTTCGTTTTAAATTATGTTTTGTCTTGGAAAAAACCGAACCAATCCAAACCGCATTAGTTTGGTTTGGTTTTATTTTAGGAAGCCAACCGAACCAAACCAAACTACATGTAGTTTTATCTTGCGGTTCGGTTCACTTTTTGTCTTAAAACCGAACCAAACCGCACCGCGAACACCCCTAATATATTGTCTTACCAAATTATACTTATTTGACTATATTAGTTTAATCAACTTTTCTTCTTTTGTTAGAACAAAAACGTACTACCAGCAAGCACCAAACTTCATATATTAGATAAAATATCAGTTTCCAACACCATCTCATCAACCCTTCATGCAGAGACTATACTGTCCTATCAACACTACAACCTACTTACCCTCCAATTTTTTATTGACAAAAATTACACTGCAAGTTGAAGAACAGCAAAGCAGAACATTTGTAAATATCAGTCTAAAAAATACGGGAAGGCAGAGGAGACTGATGAATGAACAGTGCATCTATCAGAGCAAAAAACTACAGGAATGCAAAGGAAACTGAGCACTATTCTCATAGGTAATTACTATTCTCATCCTGATTTCTTTTCACTTCTATTTCATTACAAAAATTAGCAATATATGGTATACGTTTCGTTTAATGTGAGAGATAGCGATTGTATGTTTGTTATATACAGTGGTTTCGGTTTGTATGGTCTCTGTTTGGGTAGATCATTTTGATTTCAGCTTTGGGAAAATATGAAAACAAAAACATATGGGAAATAGCAATATGCATCAATCATCTGCACATTGATTTCAGCATTTTGATTTCAGCTTTGATTTCAGCTTTGCTATCACATGGAGTTTCTACCTCAATAGCAATCTGCACAACACAAAATTTCTGCATCAATCATCTAAACTTAGTTGTATTAAGGTAATGTACTTACACTCTTTATTCATGTCTATGCTTTGTTGATTTTCAATTCATAGTATTACCTTTAACTATTAGATGGCTTACTCAAATGATCCCAATGTTCACATAAGGAAGTCTGTTTATGGGTTATTTTCAATTCATACTATTACCTTTAACTATTAGTTGATTTTCAATTCATACTATTACCTTTAACTATATTAGTTTAACTATTCTCTGATTAACATAAGGAATTTAATTTTAACTAAGCATCAAAACATTCAAAATTAATGGGAGGGCTTAAGCTGAATGCACACCAATGTGAGTTTACCAAGTGCAGATTTATGAAATTCTTATTGTAGGTACTCTTCTTTGGTTGAAATTGATTGTACAGAAGCTGGTACTTTAAAAACTAAAATTACATTTTGCAAAGTTCAATTATTTTTCTGCTGCATCATATATTTTTGTGCTGCAACAACTGGTCACTACAAATGCCCCCATTTAACCCCATCACATTATTTAACCACTTTTCTTTCTCTTTATATTTTTATAGGCATGGATAGCAAGGAATACAAAGAAAAGCAACTTTCATCGAGTGCAAGAAATGAGAGAAGTGAAATTCTCAAAGGAAAGTCCAGAGTAACTTTTAGAAGAAGTCGACCACAACATTTAATGCCTAATAGAACCTCAAATCCAATTACACCATTGTGTCCAACAACTTCCAAAGTTTCAAATCTGACCAACTAGGGACCTCACTTGCATCACTCTAATTTTAGTACTATCTCAGTCATTTGTAATTCTGAAAATGCAACTCCAACAACACAAAGTGCACAAACAAGTCCCCTGACTGATATCACAAATGGAACAATTAATCAAATAAGTCATACAATTGGACTTTCCACTTCAACCACGTTTCCTATATCAAATTTAACAGACAGCCATGAAATTGCTACCATTCAATCCAAAAGGAAAAGAAAGATGGTTGACACTACTGCTATTGGAATCAATCTTATGAATAGATTTGGCTATGTGAATTCAAATTTACCTTCTCAAACCCAAGGGGCATCAACTTCAAGAACGACTATACATCATAGAGCTTCTACGGTCAGCAATGGAATAAATTATGATTCTACAAGTGATGAAGAAAATTTCCAAGGTATTCTTTAAAATGTGAAATTCACTACGACGATTCTATTTTTTGTACCAAAATAACCTTCTTGGTCGTTTCTAACAGTAATTCCACTTTTAATAAACAGGCTTCGATGCAGAAGGAGGAAATAGCTCAGACGATGATTTTTTCCCCGACGCATATGTACCTCCTCAATCTACAAATCTAATTCAAGGTTGGGAAACTTGCTTGCTGTAGTAGTTGTATTTGAAGTCTCATTACTCTTTCACAATTTGGCAATGTTAATAACTTTACAAGGCATAATTTTTCAGAGTACTATGATATTGGTGATCAACACTTAGAGTGTCAATGGTGCGGGGCTCAAATGTGGTACCAAGAACGCATAGACAAGTCTAGACATGCTGCCAATCCTAATTTTGCACTATGTTGCTCTAAAGGCAAGATTCAACTACCTCTTTTGAATATGACACCCGATTATCTTTGCCATCTATTATTCAACAACCTCTCCAAGGATAGCAAGAACTATCAAGAACATATTCGGACTTATAACTTGATGTTTGCCTTTACATCTCCGGGGGCAAAACTAGACAGAACTTTTAACAATGGCAGAGCTCCTCCAACATTGCGTATTCAAGGACAACCATTTCACCGAATTGGGAGCCTCATACCAACACCAGGAAGTACGCCTAAGTTTGCGCAGCTATATATTTATGATACTGACAATGAGCTAAAACACAGAACTGCAAATTTCAGGTACGAATTCTCACTAATTTAAATTCATCTTTTAATCACAGCAAACACTTATTCACCACCAAATTTCCTAACAGATAATTTTCATTTATGCAGCAACAACTCTAAGATTGATCTTCAAGTTCTCCAACAATTAAAACTCATGCTTGACCAACACAATACTCATGCAAAGTCTTTTAGGATGGCAAGAGACAGAATGCAGGGTCTAAATGTTCCAAACCTTAAATTACGACTTATATCAGAGAGGTCAACATATGGAAGAATTTACAATCTCCCATCCGTTTCTGAAGTTGCTGCACTTATAGTAGGTGATGTTGACACTGCTTCTGTAAGGGATATCATTATGGAAAGGTGTAGTGGGAATTTGAAAAGGATTGATGAGCTACATACAAGCTATCTAGGCTATCAATATCCCCTACTATTTCCTTATGGTGAAGACGGTTATAGGAAAGATGTCCTTCATAGGGAAATGGGTCCCTACGTGCAAAATAGGAGAAATTGTCTTACAATTAGAGAGTACCTCACTTTTAGGATCATGTCAAGGATAATAGAACCATCTACTATTTTAAGATCCAGAAGACTATTTCAACAATTTTTGGTCGATGGCTACAGCATGTTGGAAGCTGACAGATTAAAATTCATTAGGCATAACCAACCAAAGTTGAGGGTGGATAAATATAGCAACTTAAGTAAATCAACAACACTACCAAACACAAAAGGCTCAACACAAGGAAAAAGAATTGTTTTACCCTCAAGCTTTGTTGGAGGTAAACATTATATGGATCAATTATATTATGATGGAATGGCCATCTGTGGGGCTGTTGGCTTTCCAGACTTATTTATCACCTTCACTTACAATCCTAATTGGCCTGAAATTTAAAGGGTGCTCAAACCTTTCAACCTGTCTGCTAATGATCACCCAGATTTTATTGCAAGAGTTTTCAAAATTAAGTTGGATGAACTAATAGTTGATTTGACCAAGAAGCATGTCTTTGGCAGAGTCTTAGCATGTAAGTTTTGTTGTTAATATGGTTGTTTTATTCTTTTCTATTTTATACTTTTCATATTCACTTTTCCTCATTTATATTCAGATATGTATACTATAGAATTTCAAAAAAAGAGGATTGCCACATGCTCACATCATCATATTTCTACATCCTACAAGCAAGTATCCATCTCCTGCGGATATTGACAACATCATTTCTGCAGAAATTCCAAATCCAGCCCATCATTTTCAACTGCACAAATTAGTGAAAACTCATATGCTCCATGGACCATGTGGTAAAGCCAACCCTTCTACTACTTGCACTAAATTGGGAAACTGCACAAAATTCTTTCCTAAACCATTCCAAGAGCAAACAATGGTTGATCGAGATGGATTTCCCGTGTACAAGAGGAGAGAAAATGGGCGCACAATAGAGAAGCCAAATTTTAGTTTTGACAACCGACATGTTGTACCATACAACCCCTTCTTATTGTTGAAATATCAAGCTCATATCAACGTTGAATGGTGTAACCAGGGATCATCAATCAAATACTTATTCAAGTACATCAACAAGGGTTACGACCGTATTACAGCTGCAATAGTCTCACCTGAACCTGATGAGATCAAACAATACCTTGATTATAGATATATCTCTCCAAGTGAGGCATGTTGGAGGATCTTCTCATTTCCAATCCATGGAAGAAAACCTGCTGTTGAAAGAATGTTCTTCCACTTACCTGGCCAACATGGAGTCTTATATAACGACTATGACATCATTGACCAAGTCATAGCAAATCCAACTGTATCTGAGTCAATGTTTACAGCATGGTTTCAGGCTAATAACACTTATGCTGAGGCAACGAGTTTGACCTATGTTCAATTCGTATCAAAATTTGTATATTTCAAAAGCAAACGGTTATGGAAACCTAGAACAAAAGGGTATACAATTGGCCGACTCATTTGGGTGCCTCCAAGCACCGGTGAATTGTATTTTCTAAGAATGCTTTTGAATTGTTCCAAAGGACCACTGAACTTCAAAGACATTAGGAAAGTTGGTGATCACGTACATGAAACATTTAGAGCATCGTGTTTTGCTCTTGGTTTACTCGAAGACGATGCTGAGTTTATCAATGCTTTGAAGGAAGCAAGTCATTGGGGTAGTGGTTACTTTTTAAGAAAGTTGTTTGTCATCATGCTCTTATCAAATACTATCAACAGGCCTGACCATGTGTGGGGTAAAACTCGGTCCATTCTGTCAGATGGAATTCTATATGAAAAGAGAAGGTTCCTCAACAACAAAGGTTTTATTTCTTTTTTAGTCCCATAATATTTCTATTGTCCTTTAGCACTTTCTTATACCTCTTTTTGATTTTAATCTGTAGACCTTCAAATCAATGAAGAAGACCTCACAAATCTAACTCTAATTGAGATAGAGACTCTTTTACAGAAAAACAAAAAAAGCTTGAGAGATTTTGTGTCAATGCCATTTCCAACTAATTACACTTCTCCTCAAATGGGAAATAGACTCATACATGAAGAACTTGATTTTGATATCCCTGTCTTACGTGAGGAATTCAAGCGATTGTTTTCATCTCTCACGGTATAAAACTATACTCATACTTCGAGCTCACATCTATTAATGTTGTTATCCAAATATAACACTATACTTATATTTTTATTCAATGAATATATATATATATATATCATGCTACATTTGCTCTTTATTAATGTTATTACAGATATGTATTCGAAGTACCACAGTAGTACTCTGCCATTTCTTTAAATATATTTCAACTTTTGTTTTGAATTTATCATACTACTTTAAGTTTTTAAGACTTTTATTTCTTCATCAGATGAACAAAGAACAATTTATGATGCTATCATGAATGCTGTTACGGAAGATAGAGGTGGAGTTTATTTCCTTAGTGGCTTTGGTGGAGCGGGAAAAACATTTATGTGGAATACTTTTTCTGCATCATTACGTTCAAAGGGTCACATAGTCTTAAATGTTGCTTCCAGTGGCATTGCTTCCCTATTGCTCCCCGGGGGAAAAACAACACATTCGAAATTTAAAATCCCAGTTCCCACATTAGCAAATTCAACTTGCAACATTGATCAAGGAAGTGAGCTAGCTGGGTTATTAAAGGCAACCAAAATGATAATATGGGATGAGGCTCCAATGACTCATAAGTTCTGTTTTGAAGCTCTAGATAGAACAATGAGAGATATTGTGGGATGTGGAAACAAGCTTTTTGGAGGTAAAATAGTCGTTTGGGGGGGGGGGGGGGGACTTTCGTCAAATCTTACCAGTAATTCCAAGTGGAAGTCGCTCTAATATCGTCCATGCATCAATAAATGCTTCCTACCTTTAGGATCAATGTCAAATGTTCCATCTAACAAAGAACATGCGCCTACACAGTGGTAACAACAATGTTGACCAAGATGAATTGAAACTGTTTTCAAATTGGATTTTAGATGTTGGGGATGGCAAACTCAACTTACCAAATGATGGATATGCCGAAATTGACATTCCAAATGATCTTCTCATCACTCATTTTGAAAATCCAATTGAAGCTATTGTGAAAAGCACTTACCCTGATTTAATGCATCACTATAAAGATCAACATTTCTTGCAAACCAGGGCAATTTTGGCTTCTAAAATTGAGACAGTTGATCAAATTAATGACTATGTTCTTCAACTTATACCAGGTTTCTAGCTGTCTCTTTGTTGTATGATGTTCATCCTATCTTTAATTATTATCATTCATTACTTTTTTTTTCATAGGTGAGGAAAAAGAGTATCTTAGTGCGGATTCAATTGACAAGACAGACGCATCTCATACAGCTTCTTTTGATGTACTAACCACCGAGTTATTGAATAGTCTTAGAACATCAGGGCTTCCAAACCATAAGATAAGACTTAAAGTTGGAAGTCCAATCATGTTACTAAGAAACATTGACCAAGCTGAGGGTTTGTGCAACGGAAGCAGATTGATTGTCACAAAGCTGAGAAAACATGTGCTAGAAGCAAAAATCATTTCAGGGAAAAATATTGGTAACATTATTTACATACCAAGAATGACCATGTCTCCATCACAATCACCTTGGCCATTTAAACTTATTAGGAGGCAATTTCCTATTATAGTTTCTTTTGCCATGACCATCAACAAATCACAAAGTCAATCTCTAGAATCAGTTGGATTATATTTGCCAAAGGATGTCTTCAGTCATGGCCAATTGTATGTTGCTGTCTCAAGGGTGAAAAGTAGAAAAAGGGTTAAAGATTTTAATACATGACAAGGAGAACAAACCTTTGGTAAAAACTACCAATGTTGTTTTCACGGAAGTCTTTCACAACTTATAAGTACATGTAAGTTTCAATTACTAAACCCTTGATCCTTTTATATATAACTTTTCAATCATCTCAAATATGCCAATTAATTGTATTATATGTGTTTTCATGATGCATTTGATTACTATTTTTTCATTTCTCTCACACTTCAAATCTAAACAATCTAATAATAACTACCATTTGAACTTTATAATTTATCATACTTCAACTTTTAATTTTATTTGGACTGTTACTATATTTATGACTTTATAATCTTCTTTGTCCCAGGTTTCTTTTCTGGCCTAACTCTTTTTGGACGTGTTTTGGTTCCCAAATCAAAGACAAAGTTGCTATTATCTGATGACAACTTCGGTCAACCCATTTTGCTAATGCCAATTATATAGATTAACTATTTTGGCTTGCCAGCTGAATTGTTATTTGTTTAGCTGAATTGTTATTTGTTTTGCTATTTCAACACAACTATCTTTGCCACTTTGATAACAGGAACCATTTTACTACCAAATATATGCAAATTGTTTGAGATACATTCCCCATGGATGATGATCACAAATTTTGTTACAATGTTACATTAATTGCACTACCTTCTACATACTCTTGCTATGCTTTCAATTGCTTCAACTATTGTTAAAGTCCTTTACGACACCTTTTATTATGATTTCAATTGGATGACTTACCATTAACATTTGCTCATAGCCATTTGTACAAGTTTAATATTTCAAACCATATAATCAGACCCTATGCACTACTTTTCATTTCAATTTTCATTTTGAAGTCTTTCTAATTATCATATTTTCAAGTTCATTTCCAGGTTTAATGTTTGCTTTGTATAATACTGCTATTTTATATTTTTAACAAACAAACAATTGCAAACTTTATATATTTCTACTTATTTTATATTAATGACATCTCAAATCAACATTTTAGTTTTAATATAATCATGTCACGTTACGCGATCAGCCCGTGCGGATGCCCGGGTATGGTACTAGTAAGTACGAAACGAAAGCTACAAGTGATGTGTGAACGGAGCCCCCAACCGCTATGCATCACTTATTTTTTTTATGAGAAATCAACGTGATTGAGTGAAAGGGACATCAATGGTGGAAAAACGTAGGCGTACAGGGTTCGAACTCTGCTCCCCCCTCCCCTCTAACAACTAACACACTAATTACTAACTACTTTGCCTATCTAAAAAAATATATGAAAACGGCTAAACGTAAAAAAACATTTCATTTCTTATGTTTAGTACGACAATTTATTGTACTAAATAGCATAGCTTTTAATTAATTTTTGTATTTGGTGTCATTTTTGTTGACATGTATATTTCAACTAAAACATAATAATATAATTACAGACCGGCATAGATATATAACGAGCGTGGTGTCTCAAGCATCTTAAAGAAGATTCATGCACAATAACAATATAATATAGGCTAAATAGCACTTTTGGTCCTTTATCTTTGCTCCAGATTTCACTTTGGTCCTTTATCTTTTTTTTGGTCCGTTTTGGTCCTTTATCTTTCATTTTCGTTTCACTTTGGTCATTTATCTTTTTTTTTGTCCGTTTTGGTCCTTTATGTTTCATTTCGTTTCATTTTGGTCCCTTACGTTATTATTTAATTCAATTAAAACATTAAAACAATTAAAACAATTAAAAAAATAAAACATAACCCCCCCCACCGTCCACCACCACCCACCACCACCCACCACCGTCAACCACCACCCACCACCAGATCTGTCTCTCTCTCTCTCTCTCTCTCACCGTGAACCCCTCCCCCCACTGCTGCGCACCCCCTCCCCCCACTGTTGCACCGTGGGTGGTTGCAACAGCGTTTAGAAGCAGCGGCGGTTATGGAGTTCTCCCACAAAGAGGGCGATGGCTAGAACACGAGGTAGGGGCTGTAATTGTTCAAATTGACGCCATAATCGAACTAAGGGGGAAATTTCGTGTTGAAAGGTGGAGTTTGGGGTCCAACCGCAGAGAGAGGAGTGAGAACGTGTGAGAGAGTGAAGTTGGGTTAGGGTTTTGCGAGTTGCAGATCGAGAGGAAGAAGAAGAAGCGTTGGACGGGTCGGGTCGTGGGTTCTGGGTCGCACTCGTGGGCTGAGAGAGAGAGAGAGAGAGACAGATCTGGTGGTGGGTGGAGGGGGGACGGGGTGCGCAGCGGTGGGGGGAGGGGTTCACGGTGGGGGAGGGGGGAGGGTTGGTGACGGTGGTGGGTGGTGGTGGACGGTGGGGGGAGGGGTTTATGTTTTACTTTTTTAATTGTTTTAATTGTTTTAATGTTTTAATTGAATTAAATAATAACGTGAGGGACCAAAATGAAACGAAATGAAACATAAAGGACCAAAACGGACAAAAAAAAAGATAAAGGACCAAAGTGAAACGAAAATGAAAGATAAAGGACCAAAACGGACCAAAAAAAAGATAAAGGACCAAAGTGAAATCTGGAGCAAAGATAAAGGATCAAAAGTGCTATTTAGCCTATAATATAATAGGCTAAATTATAGTTTTAGTCCCCCTATTTTCAAAAATTCAGATATTTGGTCCCCCTATTTTAAAACTCAGACATTTAGTCCCCCTATTTTAAAAAACTCAGAACATTTAGTCCAAAGGGGTTTTTTTTTTTGCTGAATTGGCCCTCTAACAAAAAAATGCTGACGTGGCTTTCATTAAATGACGTGGCAGCTGACTCAGCTTGCACACATCATTTAATGAAGCCACATAAGCATTGCCACATCAGATTTATTATTTATAATTATTAAAATAATTAAATAACTATAAGCTTCTCATGAAGACTTCTCGTTGAACGCTTCCAGATTCATCTTCTCGTTGAACGCTTCCAGATTCATCTCCCTTTTCTCCCTCTTCTCCATCGTTCTTCTCCCTCTTCTTCTTTCATCAACACACTTCCAGATTCATCTTCCAACAACAACAAAAACCCAGAAATTGCAAGAAGATGAATCTGGTCGTGGGTTTTTGGGTCGGGTTAGAAGAAGATCCACAAGAAGTAGATCTACCAGGGTTGTTTTCTTTCTCGGTTTCTGGGTCGGGTTAGAAGAAGATCGGGTCGTGGGTTTCTGAGCAGTAGGGAGTTTTCGAGAGGTGGAGAGAGGAGAGGAAGGAGGTTTGTCTTCGGAAGAGGAAAGCAAAGAGGGAGAGAGAGGGAGGGAGAGAGAGAAAGAGAGAGATGCAGATCGTGAGAGGGGGCGATTTATGGGTTCTGTGAAGAATAAAGGAGTATAAAAGGGAGAGGAAGAAGAAGATAAGAGAGGGATGATGAGGTTCGATGATGGATGGTGAGGTTCGATGAAGACGAAGTGGATGATGAGGTTCGATGAGAGAATAGAGATGGTGCGATGGAGAAGAATGAAGGAGAAGAGAGATGGTTCGATTTAGGGTTCAGCTGAATCTCATCTCATTTCTATTTTTGTTTTTAATGTTAATAACAATAATAATATAATTTATTAATTAATTTAGTTATTTAGTTATTATAAATAATAAATCTGATGTGGCAATGCTTATGTGGCTTTATTAAATGATGCGTGCAAACTGAGTCAGCTGCCACGTCATTTAATGAGAGCCACATCAGCACTTTTTTTTTGTTAGAGGGCCAATTCAGCAAAAAAAAAGAAAAACCCCCTTTGGACTAAATGTTCTGAGTTTTTTAAAATAGGGGGACTAAATGTCCGAGTTTTAAAATAGAAAGACTAAATATCTAAATTTTTGAAAATAGGAGGACCAAAATTTTAATTTAGCCAATATAATATAATCAATGTGATTGGCATAAAGTTGTCACCTCAGTTAAATAAATCTTTCAAGAGACAAGAACTGTCATGAGGGACAAGGGAGACAAATGATATATAATTTACCTTAGAGTATATAAGAAAATGATGGTGCTCAAACGAGTGCTTCCTCATTAGGCATTTTTGTGGTAGAACTCTAGATGCCATTATGAGGATGGGTTTTACTCTCTCTGTCACAAAATATCAACACCAAAAATACATATATTTAGACTATATTTAGACCAGGTACATATTGTTCTGGACTAAATCAAGAGGTCCATTCAGCAATACCAGGAGGTGTATTTAGCAATTGGATATGGATTGACCCAATCATTTCGGCCCATATCCACAACATACAAGCCCAATTAAGGCCATCACACTTGAATGGTTGAGATCGATTCTACTGATCCGACGATTCACAAACGGGCACGATTTCCTATAAATATCAGCTCCCATTGCCTTCATAAGGTACACACTTTCATTCCTAGCTAAATCACTCATCTATTCTCAATACCGACTTGAGCGTCGGAGTGGCTTCGCTGGTACCCCCAGGCTCACACTAACCTCCGGCCAGACAGCAAGAAACCTACCAACTGCAGTCAACCTAATACAGCAAAGTACAGAACACATATAGTTTTTTGTATTTGTATTTTGGGACGCAAGTAGTATTAAGAATCCGTCATTTTCAACAATGAGTTCTTGCATCAGATTTAATAATAAAAAAGTTCAAGAGATGAAATGTTAGGACGTGGGGCTACCTAGATTCATTAGGGAGCTTTTGAAGTTGATGAGATGGAAAGATGAAGTGATTAAGTTGTTAAACGAAATGAACAATGTGTAAGCATGCGTTAGTGTCAAAAATTACATTTTATACCATGTCAAAGGTATAGTTGCCTTGTTGGTTTATGAAGCAAAATACAAAAAATAAATGCATGTTGAAGACCAATCTTGTTGAGGAACATTTTGTTGGAAGAACACGTGTTAAACTAAAAGAGAAAAGTGGTGTTATTGAATACAAATATGTGTGAACAAGATATTCAAAAAAGAAAGTTTCGAAGATTACTTGAAGGTTGAGATGCCAGACGTTATCAAGAAATATCGAAGACTCAAAGTGTGTGATAGATTGCTCATAATTGATGCAAGTTGTGACAAAGAAGTTACTAGGTAGTTATCGGTGGTTTGTTTTTATTTCAAATAAGACAAGTGTATGACATAGATTAGGGAAGTTACTCCAAGAGACACTTGTCAAGATCTCTGCAATTAGGAAGTCATTTTCTTTGCCTATATATACTTGTAAGATCATTGCAATAAGGGTTGGAACTTGTAAGCATGCTATACATCCTAAGCCCCCGCTGACACTCACGAATAGACGAGTCAGTGCAATGTTCCCAACCATTTCAATTCCAATATTTTCTTTTACTTTTATTTTCTTATGTCTTTTCTGCTTAAAAGATTCATGATGCTCACTCCTTCCTAGGTTTGATTCTCGTGTTTCTTTTAAGCCCATTTTTACTACTTCGAATTCTGTTCATCTTATCAATCTTGAGTCCATTTTTTATTCGATTGGTGATGTGAAAGAATTCTTCTTTATTTTTGGCTCTAAATTTGTGATCGGAGTTACCTATACCGGAGAGTCTCATTTTCGTCTGATTCTTATTTTTGTGTTGATGGACTCGATTTCCAACCAAAAATCACCGTCAACAGCATGAGACTCACTAAAAGAATTCAAAAAGTAAAAATAAATCGCTAAATAAAAGTTGTTTCATCATTTAGAACATCCACAATGGTTTGAGTCAAAAAAAACATCCACAATGGAGCAATCTTTATTTGATAACTTAAATGAGTCTTTTTTGTAACAGCCTCGGCCCTTTTCTTTCTAGTAGGCTACCCCAGAACTGTACACCATGACCTTCTCCACCACCCCTCATTTTTTTGTAAGAGCCTGGGCCCCTTTCTTTCTAGTAGGCTACCCCAAAACTGTACATCATGACCTTATCTACCCCTGTAGAGTTTTTGCCTTCCGTGGGAATCGAACCATGTACCCTGAAACTCAAGTACATGCTCAATGCATTCCCACTACCAATTGTACGTATACCTTATTTATAGATTAACGTTGCAACTAATACATACTTAATCTGTCCAACATATCAACTAAAAAAATGCTAAACATGTCCCTTTAATTACCATACATCATTACTTTATGGTGACTACTACGTTACCTACCTTAAAAATTGGGGTGCCGGCACCTATATCAGTAGTTTAAAAATTGTTGGGCCAAGTGTCATACCATTTACCATGTCATTAGTATAGACTATCTTTTAGTAGTAACACAATATTTCATGTATTCGTAATTTAATCCTTCAATTAATTTTCAATTTGTACTTTCTACTTCTCCACGCATTCTTTGAAAATCTGTTTTCTTCATTGTTATGGATCCTTTGTTGTTGTTCATTTTTATGAATAACTGAATTTATAGGTGCAACGAGATGGTGAAACATAAAAACTGATTTTTTTATGATCTGATTTTTTCCGATAACTAAAAGAAATTCATTGAAATTATGACAAGTTGTTCTAAGAGCTATTTACAATTATGATCAGTCACAAAACCAGCAAAGAAATCACAACAGCAGCAGGGCCTAAAAAATAAGACTGCATAACAACCCTGCATGTAACTAAAAAAGGTCATAATGTAACAAAAAAATTTAAAAGCATTAAACTCTTAAAATCGTTGGGTATGGATATTGATTAGGAGTATTTAAAGCATTAATATATAGCATTAAAATGTTAAAAGATACTAATTGATTGTCATATTAAATGGGTGATGGTAATTAGAATCAATCCTAGACTTTTTTTTTTCTAGTTTTTTTAATAAAATATTTTTGTCATCTTCAACCTCTGGAGGGTCGGTACCTAAGATCCATTTTCGAAACCCGACTGAAACGCCTTATTAACAGCATCATTTTGGGTTTTTAAATCGACAAAAAAGTTATGTGTTCAACGAATTGATAATTTCCTACTATAGTTTGCATCAATAAGACCTTGAAACTTAGATCGGAAATCAAATTAAAAAATGGAAAAACTAGAAACCAACAAGACAACGTGGTAGATGACTGAGATACAAAATGTTAAGATCATGGCTAAGTATTATAAAAACTCATGACAACAATCTCACTCCATCAAAACCAGTTGATAAAAAAAATTAAATTACTATGATTCACCATCTTATTCCTCCTATAAATTGAGTTCTTCATAAAGAAGAACTAGGGATCAGTAACAACAAAGAAGATAAGTTTTCAAAGAACACATTGAAAAGAGGAAAGTACAAATTGAAAATTAACCAAGGGACAAAATTACAAATACATGAAATATTGTGCTACTACTAAAATTTAGCTTTTATTAATGACATGGTGAATTGATTGACACTTGGCCCAACAATTTCTAAACAATTCACATAGGTGTTGGCACCCCACTTTATTGGGTAGTGAACCGTACTACTCTGTCCTGATGGATCGGCCGATCTGATTGCTGGTCGTGCCTAGACAACCGTATGTCGGGAGCAGAGCTCGACTCGGGTTGTACCTGCAATGACACTCCGACGCCCAAGTCAGTGGGGTAATGTTCAAGGCAGGAATATTAAATGAATGAATAGTGTACCTGTCAGTGGGGTTTTTGACCCCTATTTATAGCTTCTGACAAGGTTCTGTGGCCGTCGGATGCTGCGGCTTGCTCTCAGCCGTTGATCTCGATTAGCCTGGGCGCTGTCCATGGATCGCTGGAGAGTTGGGCCAGTTCGCGGCCCATTTAGCTGGATTAGGAACTCGGCCCAGTCCATAACAGTTGTCCCCCAAGCCATACCCGATCATAGGTCGGACTCTGGCTTGAATCGGTTGCCCCTGGTCTGTTCTTAAGTCGTCTTGCAGTGATACTACGCCGCGCGCGTTGCATTCATGTACATTTCTTGGGAACTGTTGTCTTTCGGCTCTGACTGACGTGACGCGTGACTGCTCTGTTCTCGAGGTGATTGATTTGACATTTCAAGGGGGTAGGCAATGATGTTATTGTGCCCTTCGAGGCTAGCATTTAATGCGTAAGGCGAAAGATCTCGTCGTTTCACTTCCGGCCCACGATTTCGTGGTAGGCCCATTATATAAGGGGTTCTCCCCTCCTTCATTTGGCATTTGCGTTGTTTTGAGTTCTCTAAGGGCGACTTGAGTTCTCCGCCAGCGACCTGATCTTTTGGCTCTAATCAGGCGAGGTGCTTCGCGTTTCAAGCAGACAAATACCGCCCGTGGATCCACTACCCGGTGCGCGGTCTAAACTTTCGGTCTTCCGCTCAGGTCGTCCGATTCCTTTTAGAGCGGTTTACTGTCCTGATATCAAAGGTAACATTTCTATATATCCTTGCTTTGTTTCTTCGTTTACCGGGGAGGGGGTGTCAAGCTCGGGATCGATCTCGCTCCCCTTTCTAGGAAGTCGTTGTAGGCAGTCCTGAAATTCCGCCCCCTCATTGCAGGTTCTAGATCCCTGCACGTACTAAACAAACCGTGCGGGTCCTTGGGGAGCAACCTATTCATATTGCCGCGACATGCACCCGTGAAGGGACTGTTCCGACCATGACAAATGATCGCGCCGAGTCCTGCTCGACCTCTGAATCGGCTTCTAGTTCTACGTCGGGGAGTTCCTCCAGAACTCATTCCCTTCCTGGGTCGATGACATCGCCGCCCGCTTCGCCGGGATACTCCTGCAACCACAACGCCTCGCCAGTGATCTCGGTCGGCGACCATAACCCGGGTCAGTCTGGTGCGGAAGAAGTTAAGGAAAACACTCTGATTGATGAACCTGGGCCCGAGTCAGAGCCTAAGGAGGCGGCCTCCGTGCCTCCCCCGGTCAGAGACATTTCTTGGGTTTCAGAATCTCTACGTGGGATACGACCTTCGCTGATAGCTCTTGGGAGCGAGCTTGTGGAGATCTACAAGAAAATGGTTGGGGTTGAAGGTCAACAGTGGTCGGTAGAGGGAGCTTCGAGGGACGAGTCCATCGCCATCGTCCCTGGCGTGCTAAAATTCATGACGTATTCTATGGTGATCCTGAATTTGAGAATTCGTCCTCCTTTTACCGCCTTCCAACGAGAGGTCCTGAGACACCTTCTGGTCGCCCCATCCCAGCTGCACCCCAACAGTTGGGCGTTTGTGATGGCATTTGAGCTGCTGATGGGAGCGTTGGGCCGACCCTGCTCATTGATGCTGTTTTTTACTTTATTCGAAGTAAGCCACCGTGGTGAGAAGGGCACCAAGAAAGTGCGGTAGGAGCACCTAAGCTTGAAAGGCCACCCCGAGTACAAATTCTTCAAGCCGTATTCTGACTCGCTCAAACCACGGAAACATAGCTACATGTGGATTCTTCTTGTTTGTCGGAAAGCGTATAGGATGGTGGGGAACTTGAACGCCAAGGGAGAAGTCATGGGGTTCAAGTTCCCAGTCGCTTGGTTGAAGGCTCACAACAACAGGTCGGCAGCGACCTACCATATGCCGGAGTCCCGCCTTGATGCTACTGATAAAGAGACGCTTGATTTGCTGAAGAACCTGATTTCTTATCTTCCCGAAGAGTCTCCACTGATAAGGGTTTACCCGTTGGCAAGGGTGGCCACCAACATTGCGCTTCTTTCCGTTCTTGGTACGATTTAGGTCGCCCCGGGCGTTTTTATGATATTTGTTATGTGAGTTCCTTAGATTTCTTGACCGACGTTGCGCTTCTTTTTATTTTTGCAGATCAAATGGCTGGCGGTCTTAGCTTCCAGGACCTTGCGAAGATGGCGAAGAAGGGCAAGAAGACCCTGTATCAACAAGTCACTCTCTCGTCATCGTCTTGGAGCCCATCGTTGGAACGCAGACCCCCCTTGTCGGCTCAAGGGGCGATATGGGAGGGACTTTTGGGAAAAAGAGAGACCGTTCCCATGCTATGGCTGATGACGAGCCTGACATCACCGTTAACCCTTCCAACGAAGATCCTGGTCATGCTGCAAAAAAGTCCAAGGCGGGGAAGGATATTTGAAAAAAGTCTTCTCCAAAGTTGAACTTGGAGAAGTTATCAGTGTCGGACTTCGAGCCCTACCTCGAGAACTCTCTTGAAGCCGCTGCTGACATATGCCTGGCCGCCTCTGACTTGTTTAAGAAATGGAAGGACCAAGAAGATGAGCGATTTGCAGGTAGTAAACTTGAAGCCCGAAATTTGTGGCTGGAAGGTGATTTGCTTGATAAATCAGACAAACTGAAAAGTTGTTACAAATATCTCACAGCTTTGCGGAAGGAGCGAGATGATGCTAAGAAGAAATGCGAGGAGGCGGAGAAAGCTTTGAAGCCAACAGCTGAGGCCCTCACTGAGGCTAACAAGTCGCTGACCGTTCTCACTAAGGAGCGGGATGATGCCTTGAGCGCCAAAGCCAAGGCAGACGAGATGGTTAGATCTGGTGTGACCAAAATTGATGAACTAAAGACCAAAGTTTCGAACTTGGATAAGGAAGTTGAAGGTTTGAGGGCGAGTGTCACTACTCTGGAGAAGGAGAAGAAGGCGGCCATCGAGGAGCGGGACAGTGCTGAGGTTGATCGTGCGAGGGTTGTTGATGATGCCATGACCATCTGCAAGGAGCAGTTTCAGAATGCTTTGGATCAAGTCCAGTATGTCAATCCTGACGTGGTGATTTATCCTAACATCATCAAATTCGATCAACTGATCAAGGACGGTAAGATTATCCACCCAGGAGAAGTTGAGGAGGACGGGACAGTTATCAAGCCTGCGGTCGTGATTTTCAATCGGGTTGGATAACTTGTAATTATAATTTTTTGAAATGCCCTTTCAGGGTTTGAATTTTAGAGACCTCAAAGTCGTCTCTTATGTAATTTAAGTACTATGGAGTGCGGCCTCCTCCATACGCCTTTATTTGAAAGCCCGTGCGTCGATGCTTTTGTACTTACTTTATTTTCCTTTATTTTCTTTATTAAAGTGCACGAAATCATCCGCAGACAGTTTACCGGATCTTGGTCCAGATTGAACTCTTCCGTAGGTGTGCGACCATCTCTTTTGGTCGCTTCGATCGTTGCTTGGGTCGACCAAGTAATTTCGACCTGACGGGCAGTTTACCGAAGTTCGGTTCAAATTTAACTCGCAGCGTAGGTATTTGTGAATCTGGGCGGGCTAGTTCTCATCCCGTTTGTGATAATTAAGCATTTAAACAAGCGTATCATAGGGAAAATAAACACAGTAATTTCAAAAACTGCCTCGTCTTAATACTGACGGACGGGCGAGCCTCGTTAAAAAACCCAGTGGGAAAAAGAGTGCCCCGCCTGGTTTTAATTCTTTTCTTTATATAGTGATGTTCGTTCAACAGTTACATTTTCAAATGAAGTATCTTCTTAACTTGGTTGCATTCCAAGTCCTTGGGATCGCTCCTCCGCTCATTGTCTGGAGCTGGTAAGCACCATTCCGTCTTCGAGACGACCCGAGCATCAGCTTGACGGAGAACGAGTTGCCCTACGGCAAACTCCCTTGGGACTACCTTGGCATCATGTCGAGATGCCATCCCCTGTTTTACCAGTGTCTCTCGAAGGGTTGCTTGGGTGCGGAGTTCCTCGACCAGGTTGAGCTCTTCTCTGATCGCTGCATTGTTCTCCTACGGCGGCTTCAGATTCGCTGTCCTCCAACTTAGTTCCCCAATTTCGACCGGGATCAGAGCCTCTGTGCCATATACCATCTTGAATGGAGGTTCTCCAGTGGAGGAGTGCGAGGTCGTCCTATAGGCCCACAACACGTAAGGTAGCTCTTCCGCCCAATTCCCTCTGGCCTCGTCGAGTCGTCTTCTTAGACCGCACTGAATCACTCTGTTCGCAGCCTCAGCTTGGCCGTTGGTTTGGGGATGCTCGACTAAAGTGAAGCGCTGCTTAACCCCTAGCTCGGTCGTGATTTCTCTAAAGCCTTTATCTGTGAATTGGGTGCCATTATCTGTAATCACTACCCATGGGATTCCAAATCGGACCAGGATGTTCTTTTTAAAGAATTTCATGAAATTCCTGGAGGTGATGGTTGCCAGAGGTTCTGCTTCGATCCACTTTGTAAAGTAATCTACCGCAATTATCATATACTTCAGCTGGCCTGGGGCTACTGGGAATGGCCCCAAGAGATCGATCCCCCACCAGGCAAACAACCATGGTGCGGTCATGCTATTTAGTTCTGTCGGAGGAGCGACATGGACATCGGCATGCCGCTAGCACTTGTCACACTTCTTCACTAACTTCTTTGCGTCCTCGTTCATTGTGGGCCAGTAATATCCTGCTCTGAGCGCTTTCTTCGCTAGTGATTTCCCTCCTAGATGTTGCCCGCATATTCCTTCATGTATTTCTCTCAAGACATAGTCGACCTCTTCTGGTGTGAGGCACTTTAGGAGTGGCTTGGAAAATCCTCTGCGAAAGAGATTTCCCTTTATGACCGAGTAGGATGAAGCCCGCCTCCTTGTTAGAGTCGCTTCCTTTGGATCGTCTGGATCTTTCCCGTCTTGGATGTATTTGAGGATTGGGTCGATCCAGCACTCTCCTGGATCGATCACACATATATCTGAAGTAGGAGCGACCTCTAGCAGCACACTGGGTTGGGGTAGAACCTTTTGAATCACGCTTCTATGATTTCCAGAATTCTTCGTGCTGGCAAGCTTGGAGAGGATGTCATCCATGGTGTTCACTAAAATATTGGCAATTGGAACTAAGTTAAACTTTAAATATTTTGGAAATTGAAATACTAGACTATTTAAAGTTAATATTATTAAGTAGTTCACTAGTTTATAACTATGAAGAATAGGCTAATATATTATATATATTAGAGGCTCATATAGTATACGTACTCCATGTGCAATTTTTTTATAACTTTATTAAAAGTTCAAAACCATTGATCAACACTCACAGATGAAGATAAATATATATATATATATATATATAAAAATTAAACCCCAAGTTCTGATGCAGTAGCGCCAACATTGAAGATAATTAACTCACCAAAAGCAAAGCAATGATTATAATTAGAGATACTTCAACATTTATACCATAACAAGTTATACACATTCCAATAAGGTTTTCACAAGATCAAACTTGAATAAATGAAAGAAAAGGAATGTGTTAAACTAACCAAGAGTGCCGTGACAGTAGGTTCCAACAATCAAATGATAAACTTTGTTGCTAGTAGAATAAACTAATAAGGAGCATGAGACCAAGAACAAGAGGAATTACGCCATTGACTTGAGTGGGATTGGAACTGAGGGAGGAGACGCGTCGTCAAGTGCGAAAATTGTTCTTGAACATGGTGGCTATGGAGGTTCTCACAAAAATGGTGGTGACAGAAACATGAGTTAGAGACTTCAAACAGTTAAATCGATGACAGAATCGAACTCAGAAGGTTGTTTCGAGTGAGAAGGTGGAATTTCGGGTCTAGCCGTGGCTTGAGGAGGAAGAACGCGTGAGAGGAAGGAGCTGCACTAGGTTCTTCTGCGGCAGCTCTTTCGCGAGGAAGAAGAAGCCATGCGGGTCGGGTCCTGGGCTTGCCAATACACATGGGCTTAAGTGAGCTGAACTGGGGGTGCGCTTAGCAGACCAAACGGGGCTGTATGCGTAAAAATCCATTTTAAAATCATTCCTAGAGCCCAATTTCACCACAACTATCATTTTAACACCTCCCTAGCCCAAAATAATTTCTAAAATAAGTAACATCTTAAATAATAATATTTTATGAATAAAATAATTAAATAAAACACTAATATATCTTTGATATTGTACAAAAATATACTTTAATATCATCTCAACTTACCTTAATAATTCAAATACGCATAAACATATAAAATCACTTAAAACAACACACATTACTAAATTATATAATTACTAATGCAAAAGAAGCACAATATATCACAAAAACCATTGTTATTATTATATTCACTCATAAACCAAAAAAAAAGAAATACTAATACGAAAATTGGGGCGTTACAATTCTCCCCCACTTAGAACATTTTCGTCCTCGAAAATCTTATCGACCAAAACTAACACCCTCTCGCTAATAACTGCGGTCATCTAGTCAACTAGCGCTATCCACATTGCTGATCATTATTTCCTTGATTACCGGCGGTAAGTGATTGGGCGGCCGTCCCTCCTACTTGTTCAGCCCGGTAACTCGAGAAATAATGACCAGACTCACCACCTCCAAAACTCACCGGCTGACTACGACAATGCATATGGACATGGTTATGCTCTAACCAGTCCATACCCAAAATCACATCCAATCTACTCAACGGCAAACAAATGGAACCCACAACAAAGTCTCTGTCGAAGATCGACAAGGGACACTGAGAACACACCAGGCAAAACAAGACTCAGACGCTTACAAAAATCAGCAGCCATTAAACGATAGGTAGCACTAATATCGACAATAGTAACAACAACATCGATATTAACGACTTCGACAACAACAATATCACGGGCATCAATAACAATGACGGCAACAGCAACACCAGCAACCTCAACAGAAATAGCAACAACAATAATCACAACAATGAGGCTTTTAGAATTCACAAAATTATCCACCTAATAAGTTCATGTAAGCTTCTAGCTATAAAACAAATTCAGCAAAAGTTCGCAAATAATTTTAAGTACACATTTATTCTAATCACCTCTACAGTCATATTTCATGAGTTTTAGTGAAGCATAATCCCACCAATTAAACACCAAACATTTACATTTATTTAAATGTGTGAAAAGAGAAGTGACTAGACTCGAATAGATTACAAAAAGGCAAGGAGAAACGGAGTCCAAACACTTAACACCAAGTAGTCATACTCGAGAAGGAAATTAAAGTGTGCAAGTGTGCAACATCAAGAGTGTGGAGCAATTCTTTACTATCGTCTAATTGGAAACTATAAAGATACACTGTCATAGGACCGACACACTTCACAACTTCAATAGAATTGGAAGTACCACAAAACGAGAGCCAAAGGAAGATACTTTCATAAAAACCAATTTTCAAAGTGGAAAAACATCACATTAAAATTGAATAGAACGGTATTCTAATTATGAGCAAACAACAGTAAAACAGCGGCAAAAACGCGCTACAACAGCAGCGAAAAACAGCAGCCATAACACGCTACAACAGTGGCGCAAAACAGCAGTAAACAGGGTGGAAAACAGCACCCCTTTTTTTTTTTTTATAAAAACAGCAGCCCCTTTTATTTCACAAACAGCAGCATTTTTATTTTAGAAAAACAGCAAGACAGCAATTCTTGTTTGGCAAACAGTAGCACTATAAATTGGCAAACAGCAGTATTTTTAAATGGCAAACAGCACATGTTAATGTCATAGACAGCAACATCTTCATGTCATACAGCAGCATTTTTACATGGTCAACAACAACATAATTTTGTTCTTAATCTCATGGCATCATTCAAATAGTTATGAGCGTACCAATCAATCACCACACGAGTCTCACATACTCAATTAAATCTAAAACACACCATACATCACATCTTAAATCAATTTCAAATTACTCAATCACATGCTCTCATCCATATATATGAAAGATCGATCCCAACGTCATCAAATCACCCAATTCGAAATTCAACTCATCATATCATAAAATCAATCACGTGACAACATCAACAATTTCATAATCGTGCTAATCTACTACAGCACATTGAATCAAGTAATAGGAGTGCACGAAAGTCTCGTCGCACATTTTCATTATTAGATTTAAAAACCACATAAAACAAATCAAGATATTAGAAATAATAGTAATAATAGTATTATTAATAATAACAACAGCCAAAATCAAATCATAAGCAAGACATGCAACTCTACTCAGAGTCCATGCATCCAAAGCACATTGGAACACACATACAGTCCGGTTAGGACCGAACCACAAAAGACACTGCAACTGGACTACTCGGCCGGACAGACCGAACTGCTCTGATACCACTAATGTAACACCCCTTTTCTACCCCATAAGTTACGCGTCATTTATCAGAGTAAATTGTTTTCACAAAAATTAATTTGAATGAATAGAAAAGAAGTGCCACATCGTCATAAGTAAAACTCGTCATTGTCACTCGTCAAGGTTTTTGCATCATTCGTCATGAAATTTAAACTTTGAAAATTTCGTCACAGCGGAATAAAAATAGCAACTCGCCAAAATCCCTCAGACACGTCTCAAAACATCAATAAAATCATTAAACAGCCAGTTAAATAATTCAACAAACTTCACCCACGCCCCCTAGGTGTTACAGTATCAGAGAGCGACTCAAAACATCCCAACAGCTATCAAGGAAGGCAGCATGACCTTCACTCGCGGATACCTGCAGCGTTGCCACAGTAGAGCAACATTCCAAGCAGAAAGGGTGAGTCTTCAAACAGCATAAAGGCATATATAATAATCAATATATTAGAGGACAATATCTATAACTACCACGGCACACTTAACGTCGCATTACAACCATCACAGAGCAACATCGGCAACCAACGTCAAAAACACATCACAAGCAAAACGCGTCGTGTTTATGCATATGTATGAAAATGCAACCCACACCTGGGCATATGCATGATGGTACCATACTCGTCATAATAAGCCACTATGGGCACACCGTCACTGTTTTCTCGTCATAAATAAGCCACTATGGGCACACCGTCACTAAGAGGCCGAAGCCTATTCGTCTTAAAGTGCACATGCTATGAGACACTATGGACACATGTGCAACCACAAATCATCATAATCACAACATCATCAAAATATTGGCCACTAAGGGCAACAACGTCGTTTAATTAACCACTAAGGGTATCCTCGTCATAATCACATCAACGTCAAAATATTGGCCACTAAGGGCAACAACGTCGTTTAATTAACCACTAAGGGTATTATCGTCATTTTACTCAACACGTCATTACTTCGTCCGGGTCAGCCACGTAGGCGCCCGTGCAACATCACTCATTTTTATTTCCTTAAAATAGCTCTTTTCCGAAAATGATTGAGTCACCACAATTTTCTCAAAATACGAGGTTTGAAGGTTGGATCAACGGCCAAATAAATTTTCCAGAAAAATATTTTATGAGCCCCAAATTAGAATATTCAGATGGGCGTCTGAATAAGCTTTCCGAAACACCTCGGGACGTCTCAATCGGACTCCCGAGCCAAAAGTTATGCTAAAAATTAGTTTTTTTTTTTTGAAAAGAATTCGGGACGTCTCTGAAACAACACACACCTTATTTCACAATTCAACAACACAATTTATCCCGCATTTTTACAATTAATTCACACCACTCATTTAACAACAAACACTAACAAATCATCAACATCAAACATCAATAAATCACCAACAACAAACATCACAACTCATCTTATATTCACAACAACACCAACAGTTCAACAAGAAATTCAACATAATAACTAATACACCCTAGGCATCATAGAACTACCCTCCCACATACTAACCATTATATAAACCCTTATAATGTGAGACTCCCCTTACCTTGATTAAACCGAAGACAGAGTTCTCTCTACGGAATCACCAACAGAACCACAGCAACAAGAGCTCCTAGCAATTCACTAAAAGTCACCAACAATCCAAGCTCCCGAGCGCGACTTAATACTAGCGAGACAACAATGGACTCGAATGCGTACCCTCAGTCGATTTAGCAATAACTCGCGCAATCTTTTCCTGTCGGCGTACTCAAGTCTGATATCACAGTAAGCTTCGTTCGCTCTCGTACATTGATTCCGCTTCTCATCATTCATCCCAAACCATAGTCGACAACGCGTCAAGGACAACATCATAAACCAAATAATTATATAAGACGAATTAACTAGGCAACTTCTTTGTACATTGTCAAAATAGTTTTCAGAGAATATACTAAAATATTGGCAATTGGAACTAAGTTAAACTTTAAATATTTTGGAAATTGAAATACTAGACTATTTAAAGTTAATATTATTAAGTAGTTCACTAGTTTATAACTATGAAGAATAGGCTAATATATTATATATATTAGAGGCTCATATAGTATACGTACTCCATGTGCAATTTTTTTATAACTTTATTAAAAGTTCAAAACCATTGATCAACACTCACAGATGAAGATAAATATATATATATATATATATATATATAAAAATTAAACCCCAAGTTCTGATGCAGTAGCGCCAACATTGAAGATAATTAACTCACCAAAAGCAAAGCAATGATTATAATTAGAGATACTTCAACATTTATACCATAACAAGTTATACACATTCCAATAAGGTTTTCACAAGATCAAACTTGAATAAATGAAAGAAAAGGAATGTGTTAAACTAACCAAGAGTGCCGTGACAGTAGGTTCCAACAATCAAATGATAAACTTTGTTGCTAGTAGAATAAACTAATAAGGAGCATGAGACCAAGAACAAGAGGAATTACGCCATTGACTTGAGTGGGATTGGAACTGAGGGAGGAGACGCGTCGTCAAGTGCGAAAATTGTTCTTGAACATGGTGGCTATGGAGGTTCTCACAAAAATGGTGGTGACAGAAACATGAGTTAGAGACTTCAAACAGTTAAATCGATGACAGAATCGAACTCAGAAGGTTGTTTCGAGTGAGAAGGTGGAATTTCGGGTCTAGCCGTGGCTTGAGGAGGAAGAACGCGTGAGAGGAAGGAGCTGCACTAGGTTCTTCTGCGGCAGCTCTTTCGCGAGGAAGAAGAAGCCATGCGGGTCGGGTCCTGGGCTTGCCAATACACATGGGCTTAAGTGAGCTGAACTGGGGGTGCGCTTAGCAGACCAAACGGGGCTGTATGCGTAAAAATCCATTTTAAAATCATTCCTAGAGCCCAATTTCACCACAACTATCATTTTAACACCTCCCTAGCCCAAAATAATTTCTAAAATAAGTAACATCTTAAATAATAATATTTTATGAATAAAATAATTAAATAAAACACTAATATATCTTTGATATTGTACAAAAATATACTTTAATATCATCTCAACTTACCTTAATAATTCAAATACGCATAAACATATAAAATCACTTAAAACAACACACATTACTAAATTATATAATTACTAATGCAAAAGAAGCACAATATATCACAAAAACCATTGTTATTATTATATTCACTCATAAACCAAAAAAAAAGAAATACTAATACGAAAATTGGGGCGTTACAATTCTCCCCCACTTAGAACATTTTCGTCCTCGAAAATCTTATCGACCAAAACTAACACCCTCTCGCTAATAACTGCGGTCATCTAGTCAACTAGCGCTATCCACATTGCTGATCATTATTTCCTTGATTACCGGCGGTAAGTGATTGGGCGGCCGTCCCTCCTACTTGTTCAGCCCGGTAACTCGAGAAATAATGACCAGACTCACCACCTCCAAAACTCACCGGCTGACTACGACAATGCATATGGACATGGTTATGCTCTAACCAGTCCATACCCAAAATCACATCCAATCTACTCAACGGCAAACAAATGGAACCCACAACAAAGTCTCTGTCGAAGATCGACAAGGGACACTGAGAACACACCAGGCAAAACAAGACTCAGACGCTTACAAAAATCAGCAGCCATTAAACGATAGGTAGCACTAATATCGACAATAGTAACAACAACATCGATATTAACGACTTCGACAACAACAATATCACGGGCATCAATAACAATGACGGCAACAGCAACACCAGCAACCTCAACAGAAATAGCAACAACAATAATCACAACAATGAGGCTTTTAGAATTCACAAAATTATCCACCTAATAAGTTCATGTAAGCTTCTAGCTATAAAACAAATTCAGCAAAAGTTCGCAAATAATTTTAAGTACACATTTATTCTAATCACCTCTACAGTCATATTTCATGAGTTTTAGTGAAGCATAATCCCACCAATTAAACACCAAACATTTACATTTATTTAAATGTGTGAAAAGAGAAGTGACTAGACTCGAATAGATTACAAAAAGGCAAGGAGAAACGGAGTCCAAACACTTAACACCAAGTAGTCATACTCGAGAAGGAAATTAAAGTGTGCAAGTGTGCAACATCAAGAGTGTGGAGCAATTCTTTACTATCGTCTAATTGGAAACTATAAAGATACACTGTCATAGGACCGACACACTTCACAACTTCAATAGAATTGGAAGTACCACAAAACGAGAGCCAAAGGAAGATACTTTCATAAAAACCAATTTTCAAAGTGGAAAAACATCACATTAAAATTGAATAGAACGGTATTCTAATTATGAGCAAACAACAGTAAAACAGCGGTAAAAACGCGCTACAACAGCAGCGAAAAACAGCAGCCATAACACGCTACAACAGTGGCGCAAAACAGCAGTAAACAGGGTGGAAAACAGCACCCCTTTTTTTTTTTATAAAAACAGCAGCCCCTTTTATTTCACAAACAGCAGCATTTTTATTTTAGAAAAACAGCAAGACAGCAATTCTTGTTTGGCAAACAGTAGCACTATAAATTGGCAAACAGCAGTATTTTTAAATGGCAAACAGCACATGTTAATGTCATAGACAGCAACATCTTCATGTCATACAGCAGCATTTTTACATGGTCAACAACAACATAATTTTGTTCTTAATCTCATGGCATCATTCAAATAGTTATGAGCGTACCAATCAATCACCACACGAGTCTCACATACTCAATTAAATCTAAAACACACCATACATCACATCTTAAATCAATTTCAAATTACTCAATCACATGCTCTCATCCATATATATGAAAGATCGATCCCAACGTCATCAAATCACCCAATTCGAAATTCAACTCATCATATCATAAAATCAATCACGTGACAACATCAACAATTTCATAATCGTGCTAATCTACTACAGCACATTGAATCAAGTAATAGGAGTGCACGAAAGTCTCGTCGCACATTTTCATTATTAGATTTAAAAACCACATAAAACAAATCAAGATATTAGAAATAATAGTAATAATAGTATTATTAATAATAACAACAGCCAAAATCAAATCATAAGCAAGACATGCAACTCTACTCAGAGTCCATGCATCCAAAGCACACTGGAACACACATACAGTCCGGTTAGGACCGAACCACAAAAGACACTGCAACTGGACTACTCGGCCGGACAGACCGAACTGCTCTGATACCACTAATGTAACACCCCTTTTCTACCCCATAAGTTACGCGTCATTTATCAGAGTAAATTGTTTTCACAAAAATTAATTTGAATGAATAGAAAAGAAGTGCCACATCGTCATAAGTAAAACTCGTCATTGTCACTCGTCAAGGTTTTTGCATCATTCGTCATGAAATTTAAACTTTGAAAATTTCGTCACAGCGGAATAAAAATAGCAACTCGCCAAAATCCCTCAGACACGTCTCAAAACATCAATAAAATCATTAAACAGCCAGTTAAATAATTCAACAAACTTCACCCACGCCCCCTAGGTGTTACAGTATCAGAGAGCGACTCAAAACATCCCAACAGCTATCAAGGAAGGCAGCATGACCTTCACTCGCGGATACCTGCAGCGTTGCCACAGTAGAGCAACATTCCAAGCAGAAAGGGTGAGTCTTCAAACAGCATAAAGGCATATATAATAATCAATATATTAGAGGACAATATCTATAACTACCACGGCACACTTAACGTCGCATTACAACCATCACAGAGCAACATCGGCAACCAACGTCAAAAACACATCACAAGCAAAACGCGTCGTGTTTATGCATATGTATGAAAATGCAACCCACACCTGGGCATATGCATGATGGTACCATACTCGTCATAATAAGCCACTATGGGCACACCGTCACTGTTTTCTCGTCATAAATAAGCCACTATGGGCACACCGTCACTAAGAGGCCGAAGCCTATTCGTCTTAAAGTGCACATGCTATGAGACACTATGGACACATGTGCAACCACAAATCATCATAATCACAACATCATCAAAATATTGGCCACTAAGGGCAACAACGTCGTTTAATTAACCACTAAGGGTATCCTCGTCATAATCACATCAACGTCAAAATATTGGCCACTAAGGGCAACAACGTCGTTTAATTAACCACTAAGGGTATTATCGTCATTTTACTCAACACGTCATTACTTCGTCCGGGTCAGCCACGTAGGCGCCCGTGCAACATCACTCATTTTTATTTCCTTAAAATAGCTCTTTTCCGAAAATGATTGAGTCACCACAATTTTCTCAAAATACGAGGTTTGAAGGTTGGATCAACGGCCAAATAAATTTTCCAGAAAAATATTTTATGAGCCCCAAATTAGAATATTCAGATGGGCGTCTGAATAAGCTTTCCGAAACACCTCGGGACGTCTCAATCGGACTCCCGAGCCAAAAGTTATGCTAAAAATTAGTTTTTTTTTTGAAAAGAATTCGGGACGTCTCTGAAACAACACACACCTTATTTCACACTTCAACAACACAATTTATCCCGCATTTTTACAATTAATTCACACCACTCATTTAACAACAAACACTAACAAATCATCAACATCAAACATCAATAAATCACCAACAACAAACATCACAACTCATCTTATATTCACAACAACACCAACAGTTCAACAAGAAATTCAACATAATAACTAATACACCCTAGGCATCATAGAACTACCCTCCCACATACTAACCATTATATAAACCCTTATAATGTGAGACTCCCCTTACCTTGATTAAACCGAAGACAGAGTTCTCTCTACGGAATCACCAACAGAACCACAGCAACAAGAGCTCCTAGCAATTCACTAAAAGTCACCAACAATCCAAGCTCCCGAGCGCGACTTAATACTAGCGAGACAACAATGGACTCGAATGCGTACCCTCAGTCGATTTAGCAATAACTCGCGCAATCTTTTCCTGTCGGCGTACTCAAGTCTGATATCACAGTAAGCTTCGTTCGCTCTCGTACATTGATTCCGCTTCTCATCATTCATCCCAAACCATAGTCGACAACGCGTCAAGGACAACATCATAAACCAAATAATTATATAAGACGAATTAACTATGCAACTCCTTTGTACATTGTCAAAATAGTTTTCAGAGAATATACTAAAATATTGGCAATTGGAACTAAGTTAAACTTTAAATATTTTGGAAATTGAAATACTAGACTATTTAAAGTTAATATTATTAAGTAGTTCACTAGTTTATAACTATGAAGAATAGGCTAATATATTATATATATTAGAGGCTCATATAGTATACGTACTCCATGTGCAATTTTTTTATAACTTTATTAAAAGTTCAAAACCATTGATCAACACTCACAGATGAAGATAAATATATATATATATATATATATATATATATATATATATATATATATATATATATATATATATATATATAAATTAAACCCCAAGTTCTGATGCAGTAGCGCCAACATTGAAGATAATTAACTCACCAAAAGCAAAGCAATGATTATAATTAGAGATACTTCAACATTTATACCATAACAAGTTATACACATTCCAATAAGGTTTTCACAAGATCAAACTTGAATAAATGAAAGAAAAGGAATGTGTTAAACTAACCAAGAGTGCCGTGACAGTAGGTTCCAACAATCAAATGATAAACTTTGTTGCTAGTAGAATAAACTAATAAGGAGCATGAGACCAAGAACAAGAGGAATTACGCCATTGACTTGAGTGGGATTGGAACTGAGGGAGGAGACGCGTCGTCAAGTGCGAAAATTGTTCTTGAACATGGTGGCTATGGAGGTTCTCACAAAAATGGTGGTGACAGAAACATGAGTTAGAGACTTCAAACAGTTAAATCGATGACAGAATCGAACTCAGAAGGTTGTTTCGAGTGAGAAGGTGGAATTTCGGGTCTAGCCGTGGCTTGAGGAGGAAGAACGCGTGAGAGGAAGGAGCTGCACTAGGTTCTTCTGCGGCAGCTCTTTCGCGAGGAAGAAGAAGCCATGCGGGTCGGGTCCTGGGCTTGCCAATACACATGGGCTTAAGTGAGCTGAACTGGGGGTGCGCTTAGCAGACCAAACGGGGCTGTATGCATAAAAATCCATTTTAAAATCATTCCTAGAGCCCAATTTCACCACAACTATCATTTTAACACCTCCCTAGCCCAAAATAATTTCTAAAATAAGTAACATCTTAAATAATAATATTTTATGAATAAAATAATTAAATAAAACACTAATATATCTTTGATATTGTACAAAAATATACTTTAATATCATCTCAACTTACCTTAATAATTCAAATACGCATAAACATATAAAATCACTTAAAACAACACACATTACTAAATTATATAATTACTAATGCAAAAGAAGCATAATATATCACAAAAACCATTGTTATTATTATATTCACTCATAAACCAAAAAAAAAGAAATACTAATACGAAAATTGGGGCGTTACATTCTTCACTAAGCTTGGATTTTTTTGTGTAAACGCAGCAATAAAACCATTTCATTGTTTACACAAGGCTGCCCTACTCAAAAATTCTTAATTATCATTTAATTTGGCTACATAACTTCAGCTTTTGTTGCTAAAAAATTTAAAACATGCAGCTAATCATATTTCCTATTCAAACATACAAAACATGGCATAACTAAAATTAATTATACTTAATATTAAAAACACATAATTGTACTTAATCAAAACATCATTTAATAACCCTAAGGTCCTCCCCCAGACTTTAAAATTTGGCAGTGCCCTCACTGCTTGATGTATAACAAAAGGTAGAGGCCTTAAACAAAAACAAAATAAGAAAGAGCATAACCGGCGTGAAAAGCCAACAAGTCTTGCCTTTTTAGGCCTTCTTGAGCCTCTTACTGGCTCTTGAAGGGGCTGGTGCTGCTCTGGCTGTCTTTTTCTTCTTTGGGGGTGGGGGAGTAGTCTTCTCTGCCGCTACAGCAGTTGGAGGCGCTGGAGCGTTTCCTTCTTCCACTGATGCAGCTGTAGACGCTGCAGCGCCTGATCCTTTCACTCCTTCCTCTTTTTCTGCTTGCTTTTCTTCCTGCTTTCTCTCTCTTCCTGCACTGCTTCTTTTCCACCCTTCAAGTGTACCAACTCCTCAGCATCCTCCTCTTCAAAGGTCTTGTCACTTTCATCTTCAGTCAGAATTGCCTCAGGTAGTGTCACTAGATACTGCAGGCATAGTTGCTGCAGCATCTACTGTCTGAACACCTTCTTGTGGGTGCTCAGCCAGTTTGACTCCTGGGCTTCTCCTTGCTTTAGTGTAAGACTTCTTCACAGATGGGGTTGCAGGTTGTTGTTGCTCAGGTTGTTTTTGTGGTGGTTTTTGTGTTGGTTCAGGGATGGGGGTGGGGGTTGATGGTGGATTGACTTTGCTGGGTGGGGATTTTGGTTTCTGTGGGCTGGGGATTGGATCACACTGAATTTCGTCTACTTCCTCAGCTTCTGTAGTTTCAGTTTCTTCTTCACTTTCACTCTCCTCACCTGATGATTCCTCATCCTCCTGCTTCTTCATCTCCTTCATTACTGCAATAGTTTCTTCCTCATCTTCCTCACTTATATCCTCAATATCATCAGAATCTAAACTCTCCTCCTCCTCTACAACTTTTTGCACTTTCTTTACAAGGCTGGGCTTTGCTTTCCTTACTGGGCTAGACACAGCTTTCTTCTTTTCTTTCCTAGCTCCCTTTTTCTCTTCTTTTTCAGCTGGCTCTTCCTCCATTAGCCACTCAGGGAACTGAGGTGGGGAAATGGATGTCTTCCCTTTTGATATCTGGGCATACATTGCCTTCTCCCATTCAAACTTTTCCTTCACAAAGCTGCAGAGAACCTGCTGCTTCAGCGCCAACCGCTGTAGCGCTACAGAGTTAAGAGACGCTGCAGCGGCAGGTTTCTGCTTAACCTTAAAAACACATGGGAATGCCCCCAAAGGGGATCTCCTCTCTTCTTTCATCTCAATTTACACATCAGCATTTCGACATAGATCAGTAATTAAGCAAGGAAAGTACAGATTACCTCCTTTCTTAATTCTGCATTTCTCTATCTCCTTTGCAATTAATCTCCCCACATCTATCTTCTCACCAGCCATAATTGCGTCAATCACAATGAGCCTCTCTTTTTCCACGAAGGTTGTGTGAGAGGTAGGCAACAAAGAGTGATTGATGAAGCTACACCACAAGTTGGCCTCCTCACACAAATAAGCCTTCTTGATTTTGTACTCAGCCCCAAACTTGTCCCACGTAGCCCCTTCTACACAAATTCTTTTTCTGACTGCCTCCATTTCTTCATCTCCCCAGGTCAGTACTTTACTTTCCAAAGCTTTTCCATGATACCCTAGGTGAAAAATGTCATTGATGGTCCTAGAGTTGAAATTAACCGTCTCGCCCCTTACCACTGAGTGTGTTTGGGGCTTTCCTTCCTTGGGCTCCTCGATGCCAGCATAAAACTCTCTCACCAAGGAAGTCATGTACTCCTTACAGTGCTTGATGAAGTTTTCCCAACCTAGCGCTGTGACAGCGGTTGTGAAAGCTTCTGGAGCTTTATCCGCTTTGAACCCCCTTTCAGCAATGAAGTCCATTTTCCAAAATTTTTGAGGATCTGGAGTTGCTCTGGCCATGGCGGATTTAACAGGGTTGGATGGTTCTGGTTTCGCACTGGCTCCTTTTCCAGATCTTTTTTAAGCAGCTTGCTTTTTGGTCATTTTGCTTAAAGCTTTGCGTAGATGTTTATGGCTGTTGGGAAATACTGGGGTGTGCATTGGAACGAAGGAAGAAGGGTGGGAGGTTATGAATGGTGAGTGGTGACGATTAGAGCAAGTTCAGAGAGAAAAGAGAGAGAAAGAAAAAATGGTTGCGTGGGGAGTTGTAAAGATTGAAGTGACCGTTATGAGTGAAGTGGGAGAGAGAAAAGAAACTGATTTGATTGGACAAGGGCAAGTCAGGTCAATAGGCGTAGGTGTAGGTCAGGCCAGGGATAAGGGCAACAGTGCCAGCTCACCCTAAGTAAGATATTTTATTTTTTGTTTGACCACACCCAGCCCTGGTTTAACAACAACCGCTATCGCGCCTTTGTAACTAGTAACCGCTGCAGCGCTAAACCTGATTTCCTGCAAAAAGAATAAACTTAACAAAACAGAAAATTCGTTAAAATCCTTGGGGTGCCTCCCAAGAGCGCTTGCTTTAAGAGTCTGCAGCCAGACTTTCTCTTTTAGTTTAGAGATCTTTAAGCTCAACTGTGGTCTTGTTTCTTACCACATTTTCACCAAAATATTGCTTAATTCTTTGGCCAATCACTTTGAAAGTAGTGTTGGTTGCCTTATCATAGAGGTCCACAGCTCCATGGCTGTATATTTTTATCAATTGGAATGGGCCTGACCACCTAGATTTTAACTTCCCAGGAAACAATCTTAGCCTGGAGTTGTAAAGCAATACCTGTCCTCCTTCAGTGATATCTTTTTTTATCAATTTCTGATCATGCCACATTTTGGTTTTTTCTTTATAGATTGCTGCATTTTCTTTTTAGATTGCTGCATTTTCAATTGGTAGGTTTTTTCTTTATAGATTGCTGCATTATCAAAATGCCTAAGTTCTCCAATTCATTTAGCTGCAGCAATCTAGCATCTCCTGCTTTTTATAGTCAAAGTTGAGTTTTTTTAGAGCCCAATGGGCCTTGTGTTGAAGTTCAATTGGTAGGTGACAGGACTTCCCATAAACCAACCTATAGGGAGACATCCCTAGAAGTGTTTTATAAGCTGTTCTGTAGGCCCATAATGCATCATCTAGATGTATTGACCATTCTTTTCTTGAAGGCCCTACCATTTTTTCCAACATCCTTTTTATTTCTCTGTTTGACAACTCGTTTGTGGATGATAAGCAGTTGCTATTTTATGCTTAACTCCATATTTAGCCAACAGGGTCTCAATTAGTTGTTACAAAAATGAGATCCCTCATCACTTATGATGGCTCTAGGAGTTCCAAAACGAGTGAAAATGTTTTTCAATAAAAATTTACTCACAGACCTTGCATCATTGTTGGGTAGAGCAACAGCTTCTACCCATTTTGAAACATAGTCTACAGCTACCAAAATGTACAGGTTTCCATGAGAAGGGGGAAAAGGTCCCATAAAATCCATTCCCCAAACATCAAAAAGTTCAACCTTTAGAATGTTTGTTAAAGGCATTTCATGTTTGTTTGAAATGTTCCCAGTTCTCTGGCACCTATCACACTTTTTCACAAAGTCTTGAGCATTTTTAAAAAGTGAAGGCCAAAAATAGTAGCCAGATTGCAATACCTTTGCAGCAGTTCGGATACCACCAAAATGCCCACCACATGGTGCAGAATGGTAGTGCTGTAGCACTTGATTTTGTTCTTCCTCTGCCAAACATCTCCTCATTAACTGGTCTTGACACTTCTTGTATAGAAAAGGTTCATCCTAATAATACTGTTTGCTGTACGGAAGAACCTCCTTCTTTGCTGATAATTCATCTCAACAGGTACCACCTTACTTACTAGAAAATTTACTATGTCAGCATACCAAGGTGTTGCAGGTTCAGGCGCTACAGCGTCTAGTGTGTTAATACTAACCGCTATAGCGTTTGATGCTGCAGCAGTTATTGACAATAACTTTTCATCTGGAAAATGCTCCTTGATCTCCCCACCTGCTGTACCTGCAATGTCTCTTTCCAATCTAGACAGATGATCAGCAACTTGGTTCTCCACTCCTTTTTTATCTCTTATTTCTAAATCAAATTCTTGGAGTAGGAGAACCCACCTAATTAGCCTAGGCTTTGCATCTTTCTTTGTTATCAAGTATTTGATGGCTGAATGGTCTGTAAAGACAATTACTTTGGTGCCAACCAAATATGATCTAAATTTATCAAAAGCAAAGACTACAGCTAATAATTCTTTCTCAGTGACTGTGTAATTCAGTTGAGCCTCTACAAGTGTTCTACTAGCATAATAGATTGAATGGAAAATTTCATCATACCTTGCCCAAGAACAGCTCCAATGGCAAAGTCACTAGCATCACACATAAGCTCAAAAGGCTTACTCCAGTCAGGAGCTATAATAACTGGTGCTGTTATTAAAGCTTTCTTCAGTATCTGGAAGGCTTGCATGAATTGATCATCAAATATGAATGGGACATCATGCTGCAGTAGTTGAGATAGAGGTTTGGAGATTTTTGAAAAATCTTTTATGAACCTCCTATAGAATCCAGCATGCCCCAAAAAACTTCTTATGCCTTTGATGTTTGTTGGAGGAGGTAGCTTCTCAATGACCTCTATCTTAGCCTTGTCCACTTCCAATCCTTTTTTGGATATCCTATGCCCCAAAACTATATACCATAAAATGGCATTTCTCCCAGTTCAGCACAAGGTTAGTTTCTTCACATCTAATCAAGATTTCTTCCAAGTTGGATAGGCACAGATGGAATGTTTCTCCAAACACAGAGAAGTCATCCATGAAAACTTCCATGGATCTTTCAATGTAATCAGAGAAAATTGCCATCATACACCGTTGAAAAGTGGCAGGTGCATTACACAGGCCAAATGACATCCTTCTAAAAGCAAATGTGCCATATGGACAAGTGAATGTAGTTTTCTGCTGATCTTCAGGCAGTATTGCAATCTGGTTATAACCAGAATAACCATCAAGAAAGCAGTAAAATTCTTTACCTGCTAGCCTGTCCAGTATCTGGTCAATGAAGGGCAATGGGAAATGGTCCTTTCTTGTGGCTTTGTTCAACTTCTTGTAATCCATGCATATTCTCCAGCCTGTTATTTTTCTGGTTGGAAGCAGCTCATTCATTTCATTAGCAATTACTGTTACCCATCCCCTTTGGCAGACACTGCACAGGACTAACCCATGCACTGTCAGATATGGGGTACACAATACCTGCATCCAACCACTTAATGATTTCATTCTTCACCACTTCTTTCATAATCGGGTTCAACCTCCTCTGTCCTTCAATACAGTTCTTAGAATCTTCCTCTAACACTATTCTGTGCATACAGATGGTTGGGCTGATACCTTTGATATCTGACATCTGCCATCCAATAGCCTTTTTATGCCGCTGCAGCGCTTGAATCAGATCCTGCTCCTGCTGTTCAGAAAGATCAGAAGCAATTATAACAGGTAAAGCACTATTGTCCCCCAGATAAGCATATTTGAGGTGTGAAGGCAACTCTTTCAGTTCCAGAGTTGGTGGTTGTTCAGTGGAGGGGAGATCCTTTCTCATGTCAGAATTCTCCTGCTCCAAAGATTCATACTTCCTAGCCCAAATTTCTTTTACTGTCTGTTCCTCCTCTTCTGCAGCCTTTGTATCTTCAGTGCTGTCCAGTAACTGCCTCAGATGATCTGTGCTTTTCTGGAAGTGATCCTGAACCACTTGGTCAAGTGCAGACACAAAGGAGCATTCTTCAATATTGGGATCTGGAAATTTCATAGCTTTGAGGATGTTGAACTTGACTTCTTGGTCATTGACCCTCATGATCAATTCTCCTATCAAATCTTTCCCACTCCTTAAAGATATAGCTTTTACATGCTCATTCCCTGTAGTATTTGAAGTTGAGGCTTCTGTAGTGGATGGTAATGATCCATTAGCTCTTTGGGAAAGGACATTAGCTATCTGCCCCATCTGAACTTCCAGATTCTTAATGGAAGCTTCATGAGTTTTCATAGTTGTCTTACAATCACTCATGGAGCTTTTCAATAAACCTTCCATGGAATTATCTATGACAGGGGCATTCTGCCTTTGGTAGTTCTGAGTAAGGAATCCTGGTGGATTTGCTGGAGCACTATAATTAGGTGCTGTAGCGTTGTTGGCTCCCCATCTGAAATTGGGGTGATTCTTCCAACCAGGATTATATGTATTTGAATAAGGATTATTATTCTTGTTTAAACCCACAAAGTTCAAAGAGACAGGATTACCAGGACATTCTTCATACAAATGCTCTCCTCCACAATATACACAGCTTACTGACCCCGGAAAGGCTTGCTCAATAACAGCCACTATTGGTTCACGTGCCGCTGCAGCGGTAACCCCTACAGCGTTTGATGTGCTCATAGATTTTATCATGTTGGTGAGAGAGGCAACCTGTGTAGATAGAGCAGAAACTTCACTTATTTCATGCACCCCAGCTACCTTCTTCTGCTGAGCTAACCTTTCTGTGGGCCATTGATAACTATTTGTTGCAATATCATCAATCAGCTCACATGCCTCATTGTAGGAGGTTTTCAGTAACACACCCCCTGAAGAAGCATCTAACATTTGTCTGGTTGTTGGGTCTAATCCATTATAGAAGGTCTCTATTTGGATAATCACATGTATACCATGATGATGACACTTTCTTAACAGCTCCTTCCATCTCTCCCATGCTTCAAACAGTGTTTCAGCATCTTTTTGTCTGAATGCAGTAACCTCATTCCTCATTCTTGCATTCTTACTTGGAGGAAAATATTTTGCTAAGAATTTCTCAGCCATTTCATTCCAAGTATGGATAGAGTTGGGCTCTAGAGAAGTTACCAAGCCTTTGCTCTATCCTTCAAGGAATAAGGAAAAAGTTTTAATCTGAATGCATCATCACTTACCCCTGGAATGATGAAGTTACTGCAGACTTCCAAAAATTGCTTCAAGTGTAAATATGGGTCCTCTTGAGGAGCACCACCAAACTGTCCCACTGTTTGCAACATTTGGAACATCATAGGTTTGAATTCAAACTGAGCTGTATGGAGAGTAGGTCTTGCTATGCTTGTCTCCATTGTTTGTGGATCAAACACAGCATAGTCCCTCATTGGTCTATCTCTGTCATTTACCATTTGAGCAGGTCCTTCATTTATGAATTGATTTCTGTACCAGTCCTCTTGGTCATGTAAGGTGGGAGTGGGTGGCTGATGATGTCTACCTCTACCCCTTCCACCTGGTTCAGTTCCTCCTCTACCAGAATTAGATCTTCCACGTGGAATGGTCGCTCTACCAGAATTGGTTCTCTGACTATGCTCTGACATGGTGGGTCTGAGTCTTTGAAGATGTCTTAGTTTCCTGAACCTTCTCTCTGGTTCTGAGTATGGTTCAAATTCTGGTGGTTAAGACCTGGGCATACGCTGTAGCGCTTACTGCTGCAGCAACAAGAAACAACACACCAATGTAAAATAGGCACTAAGCTTACTAACAACTTAAACAATAAAAGTTAAATGCAATCCCCGACAACGGCGCCAAAAACTTGTTGTGCGAAAAGTAGATGTGCAAGTATACACAATCGCAACAAGTAATATAATGATAAGTAAAGATCGTTCCCTTAGGGAATGGAATTAAGCTAGTAGTTTAAGCAATTAGCAAATTAGTGGAATGAGCTAAGTGATAAATAAAAGTGTTGAGTTGTAAACATGATAAGTTGTGATAAAACAGTATTAATTTGAAGTATTTAAAGGTGAGTTGGATAGCTCAGTTGTATGTAAATCCCCAAGAGTAGTGTTTTATAATATTTAGACACTGTAGCGTTAAGCACTGTAGCGCTTCAGAATTCGTAGACGCTGTAGCGCCTTTGTGGCATGCCTTTCAGTCACTATCGTCAGGGCTATGTTACAAGACTCCTATGTCTAGGCTCTAAATAAGTTTTACCCCTGTATATTAAGCTCATACAACATTTGCCTTATGAACTATTACTCCCCTATGTCTAGGGTTAAGTAGTACTTCATTTAAAGGTTCTTTAAATGGTTTTCATTCATATCATTCCTTGAGTTCTCTCTGTGAACCATGTCTGTACCCACGAAGTTACCTTGTTTTAGTTGATCATTCCCAAACCAAGATTGAAAGCATTATAACGCAAGGAATGAAACGCAAACTTCATAACATTATATAAAAGCTACTCAAGGTTCATTACACACTAAGAACAATCCAACTACGTGATTAGCTCATAACAAGTTTCATCATCACAATATAACCAAATAAAATCATATTACCGTATGAAGACAAGAGGAGAAAGGTTGCAAAAGATGCACTCCAATGATCCCAAGTCATATACGTAGATGAAGCTTTGGCGTGAGCAAACCTTGAATAAAATCTAGAAGCTATACTAAAAATAAAAGCTTAAGAGTGGAATAACAATGGAGGAAAGCTATATTGTCAAGATAGATCTTCTCCAAGTTAAAACTCTTCTATGTCTACGTATATTATATCAAGCATTTTTCACTTATTTTACTAAGTCTTAATTAAATATTATCTTCACCCATGATCATAAAACTAGATATTATCCTTATAATCATAAAGCTACTTTACAAAAAGTGCTAATGATGAGAGTCACCAACTATCACATGGGTTCCATTTAGGAGGCGCCAAGTGTAGTTTAGCATCCACTTGGAAGTCAAAATATCAAGCTGAGAAGAAGAGATAAGGGTGATGACTCATCGTATCATCAAGTGGTCACACAAATATCTCGATGGACATCTGCCTTATAACGCTGTAGCGTCTCCTTGATAGCATACCGCTGCAGCACTAAGGCAAAACATCAAACATATTCACAAAGGCATTGATTATGCCCAAGGTTTAGGGAATTGACTTATAACCTGTATTTACTCTAATAATCACTTATTCACATATTTAAGTACTAGAATTACTTGAGAAGTGAGCTTGACTTAAGTATTAAGAGCATAAATAACCTATATAAAATAGAGTTATCAGCTAGGCTCGGAAAAATCTTTTATATAAAAGAATTTTAAATAGGTTAGGCACAAATCATGACTTTTTGTTTTTTAAAAGTGTAAAATCGATTCATGGCTCCCTTGTCAAAGGAAGAAATCGATTTTGGACTTGATTGTTTTTAAAAGAACTTGTTTTGGAAAGAAAACAGTCGATTGATGACTTTGTGTTTTTAAAGTGGTAAATCTATTATTCACTTGTTTTATAAAGCAAACAATCGATTTTGAACTTGATTCATCAAGCACAAAATTGATTATGAGCTTGATTGTGGGAAACACAAAATCGATTATCCACTTGATTTTTAAAATGTCTCATTTTTCCTAAAGCACATAATCGATCATAACCTTATTTATTTTAAAGCTCAAAATCGATTATGATATTATTTTGTTTAAGTACAAAATTGATTTTTACACTTAGTTTTAGAAGCAATCAATCGATCATTCTCTTATGAAGTTGTTCTCTTTTTAAAGCAAAGAATCGATTGTCATACTAAGTGGTTTTAAGCAAACAATCGATTTTTCACTTGTTAGAAAATGTTTCAACGGTCATATTTTTTTCCAAACTCTATAAATAGGCTTAGGGTTTCTCACGTTTTTTTAAAGCGCAACAACCTACAAAATCTAAAAAGAACAGAACGCGAACTCTCACCGTCACACTCATACTTCACGTTCTTCATCACTGGTTAGGTTGGGAATCATGCTAATCCAAATCTCTCATATGTCTCAACTACATCATTGTCATATGCTTGAGTGATTGGATCCTAGTTCTCAATTGTAAACATCTATATTTGATTGTTGTGAAATCCTGAGAGTTGTCTTGGGTAATTCAATTAGGGAGATTGAATTGTAGTGAAATCCTTAGCGGGGAGCTTGGGTTCTCAATTTGGGAAAATTGAGATTGGTGTGATAGCTATAGGGGATTTGCTTGCTTGTAAGACGTTGAAGAAGTTCTTCTCTTATAGTGGTTATTATCAAGTCCGAAGGTTGCAAAGCCGGAGGCTGAGGACGTAGGGCTTTTTATCCCGAACCTCGTAAAAATCACGGTGTACTTCTTTCCCTCATCTTTACATTGCATTTCCCTTATAATTGTTAATTGTTATTGTATTTGATATTATTGTGCTTAGATATCATTATCATTGTAATTGTTTCTGCCTATTGTTATAGCTTGCATAGTTGTTGCATATAGTTTAAATCATTTTTTCTGCATTCGATTTAAACCAGCATATTCAATTCTAAAAAAAAAAGATTTCATTTTTAGCATATAACCTTATTCACTATCATATAGTCGAACATAATCTGCCTGACTGGTTGATCGTTCCTGAGGACGATTTGATGGGCGACGAAGTAGGATCTCAATCTTCGAGCGGCCACCACTAGTGCTAACACCAACTTTTCATTTTTCTGATATCTGAGTTTTGGTCCTTGTAGCGCTTTGCTAACGAAATAAATCGGGTTCTGTTTGGAGTATGCTTCCCGAACAAGAACTGCACCCAAGGCTTCATCAGTGATTGCTAAGTATAGGTATAACGTCTCACCCGATTCGGGCTTGGTTAAGATGGGCGGCTGTAACAAAGCCGCCTTGAGCCGGTCCAAGGCTTGTTCGCACTCAGGTGTCCATTTTAACTCTGCCTCTTTCTTGAGTAATTTGAAGAGTGAAAGTGATTTGTTTGCCACTTTTGCGATAAATCGAGACAACGCTGCGATCATCCCGTTCTACTTCTGGATCTCTTTCTTGGTGGTTGGCGTTCTCATATCAATAACCGCCCTGCATTTTTCCGGGTTGACTTCGATTCCTCTTTCCGTTAGATAGAAATCCAGAAATTTGCCCGCCGTTACACCAAATGTGCATTTCTCGGGGTTCAGCATGAGGGAGTTTTTTCGGGCTTCTGCGAACACTTCACAGAGGTCGGCCAGGTGATCGAAATCTGCTTTGCTTTTGACGATCATATCATCAAGATAAAATTCAACCACCCGTCCAATCTGGGCATGGAATACTTTATTCATCATTCTTTGATAGGTCGCCCCTGCATTTTTTAAACCGAATGGCATTACTCGGTAACAATAATTCCCTTTCTCAGTCATGAAGGCCGTCTTTTCTTGGTCGGGCGGATACATGGCAATCTGATTATATCCTGAGTACGCGTCTAGGAAGGATAATAAGCGTAAGCCGGAGGCGCTGTCCACCAATCGATCAACACTTGGGACCGGAAACACATCTTTAGGGCAAGCTCGGTTTAGATCGGTATATTCGACGCACATGCGCCACTTTCCATTTGCTTTCTTGACTAAGACCACGTTGGATAACCAAGTGGTGTACTTGATCTCTATGACAAAGCCGACCTCGATCAGATTTTCAACTGCTTTGATGGCGGCCTGGGCCTTGTCTTCTTTCTGAATATGTCGTCTCTGGGCGACCCACTTGACCGATGGGTCTACGTCCAGATGGTGGCATGCTACCTTTGGTGGGATTCCTGACATATCAGTCGCACTCCAAGTAAATAGATCAACATGCTCTTTCAAACATTGCGTTAGTTGCTCTCGCACCTCGTCTGGGAGATCGATACTGATTTTGAGCGTTCTATTTGGATCGTCCCCCAGTTGGACTTGCGCAAACTCGCCATCGGGTTCAGGTCTTTTAATTAGCTTTTTAAGCTCCATGGTCAAGGCGTCGTCGCCCTCTTCCTCCTCGCTATCTGGGGTCGTATCGGGCATCCAGGTCGGCCACGTTGACTTGGTGGCCTCTCTTATTTTCTTCAGTTTCTGCTTTCTTGGTTTCCAACTCTCCTTGTTCTTTAAGGCTCATAAAATGACATCTTCTAGCTGAGTGGAGATCTGCTAGTAACGTGATCATTTCATCTGTGTCGGAGTAGAATTTCATCTTGAGATGAACGGTCAAAGCGACCGCCCCTAGTCTTCCTAGGGTGGGTTGGCCTATAATGCATTGATATACCGATTTGCATGGGAGCACAAGGAAGGGTGTCTTCACCGTCCTACATAATGGCTTTTCTACGTTGTCGTCCCCAAATGTCACCATATGAGTTTGAGGTGGCCAAAAGGCGTTGTAGACGACCCGTTAAAATCGATGGGGTCTGACCCTCTGTAGGGTGTGAGGTCGTCCCCTGATATCTTCAATACATCGAGAAAATCTTCGAAGATCATATCCGCCGAACTCCCTTGGTTGACCAGGATTCTTCTTACTTCGACGTTGGCTATTACTACAGTGATCAGGAGCGGGACATACTTGTTTGGCTTGCCGTCTAGTAAGTCATTGTCCCCAAATGCCAAGGGAGATCTTTTTGAGGAATTTCTTGGCTCTGAAGTTGAAGCTACGCTTAGGATTTCCTTCCACCGGCGTTTAATTGATTTGTTGGACTCCCCGCTTTCGATCAGGGACCCTCCAGAGATGACCAAGGCCATTGGTCGCCCCTTGGATTTTCGGGTGTCCACCTCCTCGTCATCGTCATCGTCATCGTCGTCTTTTCCTGTCTTAGTGAGCTCATTGACTACCGCTTTTCCCTTTCGAGGGGAGCGGGCTTGTCTCTTCTCTTCTCGGTCTTCTATCTGGCCCTTCTTGACATATTGGGTTAGCTTACCCCTATGGATGAGCTCTTCGATGTCGTCTTTGAGCGCCATGCAGTTATTCGTATCGTGCCCGTTACTACGGTGGTATCGGTAGTACTTACTAGACAGGCGTTGACATTCCTTGAGGACGAGCGATTCAGGCCTTTTGATATCCCTGAATTCAGTATTGGCGCATTCAGAGAGGATCTGGGCGTATGAGGTGTTCAGCTTTGTGCGCTCGATGAACTTTTGCGGCCTGCCTTCACGCGATGAGCCCCCTGCTCTCTTCTTTGCTTCTGGTCGCGCTCTTCATGGGGTCTTTTTTGCCTCCCCCTTGCGACCGCCCGGCTAGCCATAGCCGCTTCTTCGTAATTCATGAATCTCTGTGATCTTCGGAGAAAGATAGCTAAGTCGCGCGGTTCGTTCACACCAACTTCAATTTCGAATAGGCTGCCACACCTTAGGCCGTCCCTCAGGAACCATAGTTGCATTTTATCCTCTAATCCTCTCACAGTGGCGGTTTCCTTGTTAAATCGTTCGACGAACTCACAGAGCGTCTCGTTTTCCCCTTGTCTGATCGCCTTCAACACGGCTTGCGACTTAGGCTTCACCCTGGATGCTGTGAAGCGTGCTGAAAAAGTTCTAGCCAACTGTTCCCATGACGAAATGATGTTTGCTTTAAGTTCTCTAAACCATTCCAGGGCGGAATTCTCAAGGGTTAATGGGGAAATCCTACCTTCACCAGTTCTCTAGCCCCCCAGTATTGCATCATTAAGTCGAAGTGATCTAGATGAGCGTCGGGATCACCAATACCGTCATACATTCTCAGTGTCGGAGGCTTCTCGAGGGAAGGCGGGATTGGGTATTCGTCAATCTCTCTGGTGAAGGGTCCTTTGCGCGAGTCACCGTTTCCCCAATGTCGGCCTCGATAGTCACGTCGGGGGGCGATCTCAGTGAGTAGTGAAGTCGACTGTATCCATCTGGTGAGTACTTGTTATAATGATACTGGTCGTACCGATCATGCGATCTGCTTCGCGAGCGATGGGGCGACTTAGTGGACCCGTAAGAAGAGTTCTGGAATGAGGGCTTGTCCGGCCAGTAGGTGGGGTCTGTTGATGATGGGGGCGTCCTAGGAGGCGTCTTGGACCCCATTTGTCTCCCTCGTTGGGGTGGTGACCGGTGAACGTGACGTCTCCTAAGGGGCGATCTATGCCGCCTAGAGGGATTTCTTCTTCGGATCAGGGATTGAACGTCGACCTAGTTCAGTTCGGGCACCGTGTTCGCCGGTCCCAAAACGACCTCGGTCAGCATTTCCAAAATCTGTTGTACTGCCGTTGCTGGTAGCGTGACATATGCCTGTGGGGCCGGTTCGAAAGGAGCCCCAGGGACGGTGTCCTCAGCATAAAGGATTAGTCATATCATACAACATCAAAATATATATAAATATGCATCATATATTGATCACTAACAGTTGGATCATAGTTATGCTCTTGGGCTTACATAGGTTATCGTCTAAGTACCACGTCACAAAGATGTCCCAAAAGGTGGTACGGTCTATAAGTTTATATATATACCATAGGTTAGGCTGAAAACTAAGCAGCCAAGCTAATATACTGAAACGCCTAATAATCACTGTACCATAGGAAATAGTCAATTTGACAATGCCATGCTAGATCTAGGAGCTTCAATCAATGTAATGCCCACATCTATTTTTAACTCTCTTGCTCTTGGACCTTTGCAGGAAACAGGTGTTACCATCCAACTAGCAAATAGGAGTAATGCTCGACCTGCTGGATTGATTGAGGATGTTCTTGTTAAAATTAATGATTTGATTTTTCCTGCAGATTTTTACATTCTAGACATGGAGTAAGAAACTAAGTCCAGCAGGTCGCCTATCATTTTAGGCAGGCCTTTCTTGAGGACTGCAAAAACTAAAATTGATGTACATGCAAGGACTCTTTCCATGGAATTTGGTGATACCACTGAATTTTTTTGCATCTTTAATGCTAAGAAACACCCCATGGAAGAACATTCCCTTTGCAAAATTGAATTGCTTGATGGTTTGGTTGATACTTTACAGGTTGACACATTTCCTAGCTGATGTTGTGGATGTAGCTGTTCTGCCATTGAGCAGCCATTTGTTTTAGAGCTTGAACCACCCCATAGAAAATTTAACTATGTATATTCAGAGGGGGGTGGGAAGCTTCATGAGATTAATATAGCGGGGTTTAGATCTGAACTAAAAGAGAAGCCGCCAATCCTAAGGAAACACGGGAACAACATTGGTCTTGTAACACCCATTTTCTACCCGGAAATTTTTTGACAAAAATCAGAGTTCCAAAAACATTTTTCAATACACCCACAAGGGATGCCACATTTTCACCGTTAAACATCACACACCAATAATAAAATTTACCATTAAATAGTACGACATATAATAGTAACTCCATCACCATGCAGCGGAATAAAAATATAGGGTTCAACAATAATCTCAACATCACCATAAAACTTCAAAAATTAGAATAATAGAGACACTAATAAAGCCTAGCGTTCATCCCCCCGAGTGCTACGTATCAGAGCGACGACACCGACTCAACTAGCGAAGGTAGACATGCTTCACTCGCAATCACCTGCACGTTACCAACATAGGGGTAACATTCAAACAGAAGGAGTGAGATATCTACATTATAATAGCATATATGATAGGCAATATGCTAGAGTTACGACAACTATATCTACCGTTTCACAACAACATCAAAATTACGATCACCAAAAATTATCACCAACGTCATGAATAATGAATGAGATGTAACCCACACCAACGGGTATATGCATGTGGTACCAATCATCACCGATAAAATAGCCAATAAGGGCAACATCACCTATATGAGCATCACCATCATCACTTATAGCTCCAAGGCCGAAGCCTTCAGCACCAAAATAATGCATATGCAATATATGCGACACCATGAATAATGCACCAGAGGAAATTAACAACAACAGTCATTTAATTGACACATCATCACCAATATCAATAAGTGGTCATAGACCCATCACCTATCACCTTAGCCAGCAAAATCGGCACATCACCTGTTATATCATCACCAATAACACCAATCATCACCAATAACACCTACACCTATATGACAGTCTACAACTTGACCGACAATCACCGACCCCAAAGACACCAATAAATTTCCCACATCAATGGCAACATCAATTTTACAACACCGGGGACAACGACAATTTACGACACCAGGAACAGTACCAATTTACAACAAACAACGGCATTTGTTTACAGCAAACAGCAACGATAGCCTTTAAAAACAGCAACTCAAAAATGGAGACAGCAACCATGATTTTCCAGGAAAACAGTAACATTAAAACGGAGACAGCAACAGTGAATTTTCAGAAAAACAGCAACATCAAATGGTGACAGCAATAGTAATTTTCCATAAAAACAGCAACATGAAAATGGTGACAGCAACAGTGATTTTCCATAAAAACAGCAACATGAAAATGGTGACAGCAACAGTGATTTTCCATAAAAACAGCAACATGTAAATGGTGACAGCAACAACAATTTTTAGGAAAAACAGCAACATTTGTTCACTGTGACAGCAACATCAATTTTTAGAAAAACAGCAACACTTGTTCACTGTGACAGCAACATCAATTTTTGGAAAAACAGCAACACTTGTCCTACTGTGACAGCAACATTATTTTAGAAAAACAGCAACACTTGTTCACTGTGACAGCAACATCAACAAGACAGAAACTGGCGCCCAGCAACAGGGCGCCAAGTGAGACAGCATCACAAGAAGAAACTGGCGCCCAGCAGCAGGGCGCAGCAGGCAACAACAACAGAAACTGGCGCCCAACAACAGGGCGCCAAGAGCATCAGCAACAGAACAGAAACTGGCGCCCAGCAGCAGGGCGCCAAGTGCAACAGCGACACAACCAGACATGGCGCCCAGGGGCAGGGCGCCTAGCACAGCAGCAACAAAGTCAGACATGGCGCCGTAGGACAGGGCGCCTAACGCAACAATGGCAACAGCAGACTTGGCGCCCAGGAGCAGGGCGCCTGGCACAACAGAGGCAACACCAGACTTGGCGCCCAGCAACAGGGCGCCTAGGACATCAGCAACACAGGCAGGCAAACTGCAACAGCAGAACATGGGACATCACTGGGCGCCTAGGGCGCCCACAGCAACACAAAACCGCACCAGACTACACTGGGCGCCTAGGGCGCCAACTCCAGCAACCAAGACAGCATCACTGGGCGCCTAAGGCGCCACTTCCAGCAACAACAACAACAGGACATCATCACTGGGCGCCCAGGGCGCCAAAATCAGCAACAGCAGCAACACTGGCTCGGCGCCCAGCAACAGGGCGCCTCCAGCAGGGACCAAACGCAACACAGACACGGCGCCCAGGAGCAGGGCGCCGTTTCCAGCAACCAAAACAACAACATCAAATCGCACCAAACACCAAACACCAAACACCAAATTTCCCCTTGCACGACAACTCCAAAGAACCACAGCAGCAGAGCTCCTCTCCTCTTCCTCCTTGGTGCGCCGTCCCTCTCTTCTCCTCTCTTCGCAATTCTCTCTTTTCTTTTCTTTTTCTCCAACAATGCGCAAATGATCCCAAAACCCTAGCTAGGCTCTCACTCATGCGCCTATGCCTTGGGCTCTTGGATCACGGGCCCCCCGTCTACTACTCAGCTAATTACTAAGCACCACTCCCTAATTTAAATAAATGGTTAAATATGTTTTTAGTCCCTACAAAATCGGCTCATTCTAAGTTTAGTCCTTACATTAACGAAATAGGCGTTTTGGTCCTCATCTTATTTTACCGTTTTCAATTTTAGTCCCTCATGACTTTTAATAGCGCTTCAAAACTTTTAATAGCGCTTTTTTGACCTTTTATAAGCGCTATTAAAAGTCATGAAGGACTAAAATTGAAAACGGAAAAATAAGATGAGGACCAAAACGCCTATTTCGTTAATGTAGGGACTAAACTTAGAAGGAGCCGATTTTGTAGGGACTAAAAACATATTTTACCCTTTAAATAAAACACCATTTTATTAATTATTAAATATGACTATATTAATAAAATACCTAAATAATTTAATTAAATAAATAATTAAATTATTTGGGCGTTACAGGTCTAACCTCGGCGGGCATTCCTGCCAAGAAAGTGTGGAAATGATAAGTTGATTTCTAAAAGGGAGTTCTCCATTGGGCATAGAGTTTTATGGTTCAGACCCCGCCTGAAAATTATGGTTGGGAAACATCGATCCAAGTGGATTGGTCCTTTTGTTATTACTAACATTTTTCCTCATGGTGTAGTGGAAATAAAAAGTGAGGCGACAAACAAAGTTTTCAAAGTCGATGGAAAGCGCCTCAAGTTATTCCATGAGAGTTCCGCAACTGAAGATGCATCCATAAGAGAACTCTCATTGGAACATCCCACCTACACTGAAGTTTGACCAGGGAGTTCATCCTCCTTACTCTTATTTTATGCTTGTTGTTTTCATTGAGGAAAATGTATGATTTAAGTGGGGGGGGGGGGTGTCTTTTAGTAGCTTAATAGTTTGTCTTTTTCTTTTAATTTTTGCCTTGTTTTTCAGGTTTCCTTCAAAAAAAATTGTTATTTTAGCATGTTTTTCCACGAGTTCTTGGTTTGTACAAGTTGTGAGTGATTTTACTATTCTAGGACCATAGGTGTTTTGACATGACTTGATTTATTTCTTGTTGCTATTGGTATAATAAGTTGGATGCAAGCACTAGATTTTGCATCATCTGTGATAGTCAGTGTCCCTGGTGAGAATTAAGCATTTTATTGGATAGACTACATTTTGTCATTCTCTCCTTTCTTGTGTGTGACTCACTCATGTTTGTTAGTTACTCTAGAACTTGACTTGATTCTTGTTGAAACACTTGTTCACATGCATGTTTGAAATGATCTAGGCAATTCTGTTTTTTTTAGCTACTAGCCAAATAAGCCTACCCTAAATTTATTCCTTTGTGTAAGCCCCTTTGAGCCTTTTTATCCCATTCTTTGTTTTATAGCTCATTACAAGCCCAAAAGTGAAAAACAATGTTATTACCCAATCTTAGAGGGTGAAGGAGCTTTGAATTGAGAATTGTTAAACCCATAAGTGTGGGGGTTCCAAATTATTGCAATTGTGGTTTTCACTTGGGTTAGTCTTGGGTTCTCAACTGAAAGTTTGGCAAGTACATTTGTATAGAAATATTTCCCAAAAAGAAAAAAAAAAAGAGAAACAAAAGTCAAAAGAAAAGAAAAAGAAAAAAAAAGTGTGCATTTCTTTTAGTTTTTTTTGTTTCAAGAAGAGTGAAAGTTGTGTGGAGAGAGTTATGTGGAGAAGTATATCAAAATAGAGAAATTCATCATACCTTGTTGAAGTTGGACCCCTTTTTCTAACCTTTAAAAGTGGTGCTACACTTAACTAATATTCCCATTTCTAATTTCTTTTGAAAATATATTGATTCAAAGTAGATATGAATTTCGATTCTCAACTTACGTAAAAATAATTTTCTAAATGTGTGAGAAGCATAAAGGATTAGTCATATCAAACAACATCGAAATATATATAAATATGCATCATATATTGATCACTAACAGTTGGATCATAGTCATGCCCTTGGGCTTACATAGGTTATCGTCTAAGTACCACGTCACAAAGATGTCCCAAAAGGTGGTACGGTCTATAAGGTTATATATATACCATAGGTTAGGCTGAAAACTAAGCAGTCAAGCTAATATACTGAAACGCCTAATAATCACTGTATCAAAAGGTAGAGTTATAAGAGATTACAAGCCAGACTAATTCCCCAAAAAAACTCTTTTACTCTAAGTAGAACAAAAAAAAAACCCCCAACAACCACTAATGATATCCATTGGGGAGATCCCCAATGGTACCACTACTACCGGAGCCATCAAACGGTTCCCACTCAGGTACGACAGGTACATCAGGAACCACAGCATCCTGAACTACAGCCCCAGGCATTGCCACACCAGGAAACAAAGCTTCTATCATGCGGTTCATAGGCAACTCGATCTCTAAAGTATGATGAGTAGTAATAGTAGTCATGGGTACTCCCTGTGCCCCATCAGTGGTCTGAATTACACCAGTATAAGTTATAGTCTGAGTTAATGAGTCGATCTCCCAGATGGGATCTCCTATATCCTCCAGGAAATCTGCCTGTGCCCAGTGTGTCCGAAAGGCTCCCCCGATGCCATCTGAAATGTAAGGGGTGAAATACTCGTACACAAGTTTGCAACACGATGGTTACACAAGTTACATATAGTAGGATACAACCACAAGTAATAATGATATATAGACGTAATAAGTGACCCACATCAGACTAAATCCAGACTAAGAATTAATCGCACACAATCACCAAAACCTGCAAACACGACTAACAGTCTAGTGAAATCAATTATCGATAGTTAAGTTTAATAAACTAGATATGACACTTATCCTGAAATCCATCAACAAGGTTAGACTACTAACTAGAAATAATATACTCAACCTACTCCATGGAGATTTCTCTATCAACTTGAGCGTAAGACCGTTTCAACTGCCATAACATAATTGTTTGCAATGAGCAGATATCCAATCTATACCCCAATCATTCTGGCCCGAGCGCTGCACCTTATTATAGATAGTCCTGTACAGTCAGGCTCACTGTGTCGGGTAGTACGATTTCCCCCAGCCAGAGTTGATACAACTGACCATTGGTAGGAGTTCGAAACACAAGTGCCTCCAGAAGGCCTGTAGTCGACCCAACCGAACCTATCCTCAGTCTTATATACTTGATAGTACTATAAGAAACATCATGTAATAGCTCTTAGTAAAATAATCAGTCTTACTAATATAATCCATAATCAACTTGACAATTCAGTCCTTAGAATCCATAGAACAACTTGTGAAATACATCTTAACTTATCAGCCCTCATAAGTCATATCACTAAGTCTATTATTATATCACTAAGTAAAATAGACAACCAATATTCAAAATATACTAATTTTGACACATTTACATAGAACTCAAACAAATCAATATCACACAAATCACCTAAGAATAACTAGATAATATATATACAAGCAACACACAATTTGTGCCCATCAACTTATTATTAGTATTTTCCCTTATCTTGAAATTGTTCCAAACTAGCTTGATGGTCAACACTTGCTCCAAATTCTACAACACCTATTACTCATCAAAACAACTATGTCTTAACTCACTATAATCATAACTAAATCATAACTAAATTTATTTTACTAAAATTTTACTTAATACTTGTGTGTTACAAAATGCAATAGACATTTGTTTAAAGGAAAAATCCATTTGATAGACATAGTTTTTTATTCACAAATTGCAGGTGTATTGAGAATGTATCTAAGCTAGAGTTTAAAATTTTTGAATCAATGTCTAAGTATATATAAAGACATTTACATTTTAGCTGAAAAATGTAATCCTAGATATTTATTCTAATTCATCACCAAATTAATCAAGTTTTTTATGAATAGATATTCTATGTCATTTTAAAATAATGCAATATACTCTAAACCATTCTCTAATATTGAAATCAAGAGATAAAAAAAATTAATAAAAACAAATCAAAATCTAAACATCAGTTACTTAAACTTGGAAGGAAGTGAAACTAAATAAACTAGTTAAAAGTTGCATAGGCCAAAACAGTGCTGACATTAGTTTCTTGTTTTTGTGCAAATAGTTTCTTGGTTCTAATAGTAGAACAAGTAAAATAATATAAAGAATACTACTAGTATAAGAAAAGAGAAAGAAAGAATAAACAAAGAAGAGAGGGGTTTGTGATCTAACCTTGGAATTTCTTTTCAAAGAGTGGCGTGAAAAAACTGAATGGTGGGGCTTCTATTTATAGTTGTCATAGTAGGTTACCAGGTAATAGTAACACATACGTACCACCGGTTAAAAAAAATTCTGTTCATACCATTAGTTGTTAAAAACGGACCACACATTCTTCCTTCCCTTTTACTAGTTACTTATTTATTATACTGATAATAATAAAAGACGTATTTTCAGGTAAAAAAAATTCTGCAGATATAATTTCGATCTTTATATTTTATAGGACTTAACGAACTAAGTTTCAAATTTTTCCGATAAGTTTGGACTTTTTAGTGTCGTACCGATTTACATTGGCAGATACTTTTTAGCTATAATTTGATAGAATTTTAAACTCCAATTTCTCTGATAGCCTTCTATAACCTTTCTCTTTAGTTCTAAAATTATTTTTCTTAAAACAATCTCTAGATACTAAACTAATTATTATCTCAAATAAAGTAAATACACAATTATAATACACACAAAGGAAGTAAAAATTTAGGGTGTGAGAGAGAGAGAGAGAGAGAGAGAGAGAGAGAGAGAGAGAGAGAGAGAGAGAGAGAGAGAGAGAGAGAGAGAGAGAGAGAGGGAGAGAGAGAGAGAGAGAGAGAGAGAGAGGTAGTGGGTGTTGATTCCGCCGTCGGCGCGACATAAAGAAGGGAGTGGCGGGATGCGGTGGTGTGGACGGCGGAGAGAGAAGCAAAGAAGAGAAGGGGAGGAGCGAAATCAATGAAAGGGAGTGAGAGAAATGGAGGAGAGGGAGAAGGGGTTGAGAGATGGGAAATGAAAGTTGAACTTGAAAAGCTACAAAGAGTGCAAGAGAGACGATGTTGAGTAGCTGAGAGAAAGAAAAGGGGAAATGGAAAGAAAGATACAAATAAGCAGAGAGAAAGAAAAATAAATTAAATCTTTTATTAAAGTTTTTAAGTTGAGCACCGACTCACCATTGGAGCAAAATCAGTTTGGGTTGCTTTAAAATTAACTTGGCAAATGGGTCCCAATTAAACTCTATTAGGAACCCATGTGCTGGTTCATGGATGTAGATACTCTAAGAGGTTTGTTTCTTTGGTTCTCATTCCTATTTTTTAATATGAATGCACTATGCTCGCTAATGTTGTTCTCGGAGACCAAATTTTTGCTTGGTTAGAATAATTCGTATGTGGTATTTGACTGACTTGACCAAAGGGAAAACTTGGAGCTATGGACAAAACCATGTGTCAAATATACTACTCATGAGAAGATGTATTGTTTCTGTGACACACGTAATTTGTTCCCAGTATACAACGTACACTGTATCTTTTCACGAACTGATTCTTAATTACTAAAAGAATTTTTTTATTTAAATATTAAAATTACAATATTATTATATTGACTATATTTTAATTAAAATTGCTTAAAATAACACGTTGTTATAGTACTCGATTACAATTACATACACATTTAATTATTTATTTTATTTGTTATTTTATGTTGTTTTAAAACAATTTCCTTTTAGTAAAGTTTAAACTGAAATCATATTCCCGTGCATCGCACAGGTTACATACTAGTATATTTATATTTAATATATGAGATTTTTGAAAGGCAACTGGTTTGGGATAAAGTCGTGCAAGTTTATGTTATTTATTAGAAGGCCCCTATACATATTTGATATTCATAAATTTACCCCTAAAAATTAAGAAATTATAGTTACAGTTTAAACTTGTAAAAATGAGTTTAATACAATAAAAATTAAATATTTTACTATCATTTGTTATAAAAGTTGATTTTTTTTTATAAGAAAAATTGTATTAAGTGAGAATACTTCGGGGGGGGGGGGTCTTCCAACCTAGTACAAATAGGCAATATTTCATCCTATTTAACATAGAGGAATATTGAAAAGCATTTCCTTTGAAAAGATCGTTATTTTGTTCCAACCAAATCCCTACTAACCAAATAAGGTTATTCACACGAATAAACACTTCCCCTTTAGTAAAATCATCAAAGGAGGTAAAGTGATCGAGCCCTTCTAACTTGGACACCCATATATCCGCCCACACAGATCCTTCCACATATCAATAGCAACCCGACATCTGGAAAAAAATATGCGAAATAGATTCCTGCTGGCGAAAACAGAGCGGACAAACTGTCTCATGAACACCAGCGAGACATCCTCTTGCTTCTAGTGCATCTCTGCTAGAAAGTCTCCCCGGAAGAAGGTGCCACCAAAAATGCACACCTTTGAGGGTGTTGCTAAACGCCAAATAGCTTTCAACCCTGCTCTAAGATTCTCCCCAACATTAACTGGCTGTTCCATCTGTGATAAAATGTATAACGGGATTTCACATTAAAAGAATGTGGTTTATTAATTTTCCAATTCCAACAATCCAACCTCCTTGTTACTGGACAAAATTCAAGCAACATAGATATTATGATATTAAAAGTCTTCTTCTCAACTGAATTGAGCTCACGGCTCCAAGCAAAATTCCCATGACCTTTATCACCATCACAAACATACATCTCAGCAATCTTAATATGCTGCTGCATGAAAACCTCAAACAGATCTGGGAAGGCATCTTTAAAGGATGAACTGCCTAACCACTTTGTTGACCAAAAACATAAAGACTTGCCATCACCAACAACACAATTAACAACATCAACAAAAAAATCAAACCCAAAATTAAAGTCGTCCCTCAAGGTGACAATATCCCTCCACCAAAGAGAATCCATCCTACTCCACGTCACCCCTTCATTGCATATAAACTTAGAAGTCAAATCACAGTACCTGAAAATCAACAACATCCTCCAGATGATATTATGATTAGTTAGACATCTCCACTTTCATTTAGTCAACAATGGGATATTAAACAAAAAAGATTTTAACACCTAGTCTACCTTCATGTTTTGGTTGGCAAATACTATCCCAAGGGACCCAACATATCCTATTTTTCACCGCCAATACCTCCCCACAAAAAATCAAATCTCGTTGAATCTTTATCAATTCTTTAATAACAACTTTGGGTGCTTTGTAGAAGGTGAAAAAAAAATAAAGGGAGATACTATTCAACATAGAATTAATTAGAGTAACTCTACCTCCGATAGATGGTTGCCTACCCCTCCAAGTGGACAGTCTAGAGCGAATGGACTCAATGACTGGATCCTGAATCCAACAGGCTCTAGACTTCTGTTTAATTATGCTCTCCTTCTTGTGTAACAGTTTCCAAACCCCTCCTACACATCATAATTAACACACACACAGTCGTCTCCACCGAAACTATGTTTTGTGACACACAAACCCCTCCACCACATCATAATTAAACCACCAGATAGCCCAATAGAGGGTTTAACAAGCTAGTAAACCCCCTGGTTTTCCCACACTTAGAAATAGCATAATCCTCTATAACTTCTCTTTTCGTTTCTCGAATACAAGCAAATTCAAAGTTATCTGTTTTTATTAGAGTTTCCAATATTCTTCTCTTGGCACTATCACCCCAACCTCTGATGTTAAGAGAAAGGATATTCATGAGGAACCATTTACAACATTCACCCTCTTCTCTTTGGTAGCAGAATCCCTTATTTCTGCAGGCTTTTTTTTTTTGTATAACCCATTTAATCCCCAAAATACCCCTAGAAAATTTAAAACTTTTCGAAATTACATACCTCTTAGAGGTGATTCCGGAAAGTTCTAAAAAGTGGTTTCCGGAATTATCCTCTTTTGAGGTAATTCCGGAACACATTTTTTTTAAAGATTTCCGGAATTACCCCAAACGACATAATTCCAGAAGTCAAAAAATGTGTTCTGGATTTATGTGTTTTGGTGTAATTTCAGAATGTGTTCCAGAATTATGTGTTTCCGGAAATTTTTGAGGAATCTGGGGTAAAATCGTCCGTTTGGTGATTTATGGGGGTACAAGGTATAATAGGGGTACAAAAAAAAAGCCATTTCTGCATGTTCAATGGCACCTACATAGACTCCATCATTTACTTTCCCAGAGGCACCAAGCTTCTTAGCCTCCTCCCAAACCTTGCTAGCCACTCCCTTGCTTTTGAGAACCCAAAACCTATTGTTCCCATGATCAATAACAACTCGAAATAGAAGCATCACAAAGCACCACACCCGTAGAGAACAGAGAGGAACCATAGGAGGCAACACGATAACCATCGCTTTGGGACGAGGAACCTCCACCTGGAGCGGCGTCAATAGAGACCAAGACCAGGTCACAGTGAACCATGGGGATGCGTTGTCGCCAATTTGGTTTCTTCAACAACGAAGCGATGTACAGTTTTTTCTTTTTGAAACTGGGTTGCACTGATGGGTTCGGGTCTACACGATGGGCTTGACTTTGGATTGAAGGAAGGTCATTTGCACCAATATGCATTGGGCCAAAATTACCACTATTGGTCCAATCCCCATTTTCAACAAGGGTCATACTTCCTACAACCCTCCACCGGCCTACTTACTGAACACTCCAAAACCTCAAATATTCCAAAAATACCCGTCACGGGAAACATACTCCCAACCCCCAACCCCCCACGTTGAATTTTGGACTGGTACCGAACTTAGAGTAGTGTATTAATATTATCAATATTATATTTTCACTTGGAAATGTGAAAGGTACGATTCCAAACTTCCGTGGGGGGTGTTGATAATTGTATCAATATTATACTTTCACTTGTTCCATTAGTTAATTTCTTAATGTCATTTTTCTCTCTTGGGCAAAAAATGAATTCATCCACTACCTACGTTTGGTTCATCCTCAAATCTTGAAGCTCTTACACTTCAAACAACTAAAAACAACATTTGTTATGGATTGGGCCTCAATGGCCAATCCACCAATAAGGCCCAGCACCAAAGGGTCCAATTCATCCAAGGGTGGAGATTGCAGACCTAGATCCAACAGCCCTCCTCCTTCCTAGATACCTATAAATAAGCATTGAATGTTCTCATTAATGGTATTCATCTCTCACTTACTCTCACTTGTAATTGACTCACTCACTGACTTGAGCGTCGGAGTGTCATTGCAGGTACCACCCCACCTCGGACCGGAGCACCAACTCGGACAACCAAGGATACACGTACCAACTATCTCGGACCGGACTACCTATCCCGGGTCGGATACGTAGCAGGAGATACGGTCCGGATACGTGCATATCAAGGATCGTCACCTAAAAGAACGGTGTATACCGATGTTGTAATTCATTTTATCTGAGGAACGGTGTATACCGATGTTATATTCATTTTATCTGGAGAACGGTGTATACCGATGTTATCAATTATGTTTGCGGTGTATACCGATGTTGTAACTCATCTTATCTAATGAACGGTGTATACCGATGTTACCCGATATGATTGCGGTGTCTACCGATCTTATCACCTATTCTATTTTCCTTTAGCTGACCGAGGTTTGTCGCTATCCTAAGGGGTGAGTTCGATCTGGGCCGAGTCCCGGTAAACTACCCCGAAGGCGTTCATTCTACGATTATTTGGCCGAGGTTGCCACAACCCTAAGGGACGAGTTCGATCTGGGCCGAGTCCCGGTAAACTGTCCTTAAGGCGACGTTTACCACTTGAGCGAATCAAACGCAAGTGCACAAACGAAAAACAACAGTATAAAAACTAAAAACCGAGGTAAATGAAACCGGAAGCACATCAAATTACATTTTCATTACAAATTATCCCGGATGCGGCCGGGTCCTCTAGTTCAAAAAGGTAATGGCATATTACAAAATTCCGGTTCCGCCCGGAACCCAGGGCTTTATTTCCCCACCGGTTCCACCCGGAACCCAAAAAAGAAGAAACAGCAAATTCAGAACCTCCCCATCAGCAGCAATCACGACCAGGAAGGGGGAGGGTAAATGATATCGAGTGCATCAGAGTCACGATAGGGCCGGACAATACGCCCATCGGCTACGGTATGGTTCAAGCGAATAAATTCCCGTTCCAGAGGAAGGGATGGATGGATGACAGCAACTTGAGAAAGGGCTTTTTCAAAGCTCTCCTCGGCCACTTCCAGAGCCAGTTGAGCCGTCTCCACCACCTCGTCCTCCAAAGTTTCTACTTTGGCGCGTACCTCCTGAAGCTCCCTTTCCAATTCAGCAATCCGAGGCAGAGAATCAACGCCAGACCCAACCTGGGCCTGCTTCGCCTTCTCCAGGTCGGCCTCGAGTTCTTGAATCCGAGCCCTCAGGGAAGAAATAACCTCGGAAGACTGCCTATCTTGACTCTCGAGATCCTGGATCCGAACCTCATGCTCCATGCACAAGTTAAGGGCAGAGTCCCTCTCCCTCTCAAATTTCTCCGCAGCGGCCTTGAGCTCAGCCCGATCCCTCTCCAGAGTCTCATACTTCTTTTGCAGCTCCTCCCGGGCTCGTTTTTCATTGTCCCTCTCCACCAGGGCTCCTGTAATAATAGAAACAAGGAAGTCAACAACAGAGATAACCAAGAAAGAAAGTCAAAGAGTGAACCTCGGAACTTGGGGTCACCTTTTGCCTGATTCTCAGCCTCGACCTTCTGAAGCTTCGTCACGTCAGCAAGATGCCGGAATAACTTGAGAGACGCCTCAACCGGGTCGACCCGGGAATCCTCCAAATGCTTCTGCAGGAAGTCGGCGTCAATAGAAAGACCAGAAGACCTAGAAGTCCGGTGCTTTCCATGACGCCCCTTCTTTGAAGCCCGAGCAGCCGGGGCATTGGAGGTAGAAGCAGGGTCTGCTTGCGTTAGGGGGCGCTCCCTTTTTCGGTGCGAGAGATCCGCAGCCCGATCCTCTGCTCCAGCCGAGACTGCCTCCAAGACGGTGCTAATCGGGATGGCAGCAACGGGTTTTTCCTTTTGCACCCCGGCCTTCCTTTCTGCAAGAGCCGTCAGGCGAGAGAACTTGTCCGGCCCCATGCTATCTGCAAAGAAAGGAGAATAAACAAATGTTAAAAGAAACGGCAGTCAAAAAATCATGAATGGGCGGAGTTATCTACCAAGAAACCTACCAAGAACGGCGACTACTTAAGATTTCGACCCAGCCCCGACCAATCGGGCTACGTCAATCCCAAATTTCTTGGGATCACGGTAGACGATCAGGTCGGCAAAGTTCGTCAAGATCGCCAACGATTCCTGGTCCACCTGGGATAGCCGCCCTAAGCCGACGGTGTAAGAATGAGGCCTCCGGTTAAAATGAGAGAGAGACCATCCCAGTTGAAACTTGGTAAACTCCAATGATTTCCCATCCGCAGAATATTGGCCGACGTGCCTCACTGCCTCCTCATTCACGGGCTCCACAAAGAAATACTTATTTTTCCAGTTCTTAAGAGAGTCGGAATAAGGCATGAAAATCTTTAGCCATCTCTTAGCCCGGAAACTTACATGTTCCCACCGATCTTTGGTTCCGTCCTCGTGCCTCCGGTTAACCTCAAAAAGGTGGAAGAAGAGGTCACAGGAGATCGGCCTCTCCAGATGAATGCACATCAACTCAAAGGCCCGGAGGAACGCCCATGAGTTGGGATGTAGTTGGGAAGGAGCGAGGTTCAAGATCTCCAAAGCCTCTTGTTGAAAAGCAGTGAACAGGGGGCTAACGTGCATATCAAGGATCGTCACCCCGTACATAACAAATTTGAGAGCTTTCGGCCAGACGGCCACATGCTGGTCTTCAGCCATTCCCTCCACATTCCAGATCTGACTCTTCCGGGAAAGGCGGTTGACGAAGAAACTCATATCGTCCCCGGTCCTGTAAAGAGACGGGATCCCCCTCAACGCCTCCGACACCCAAGAATACTCCCGGGGAACCGCGAGAGGCAGGGACACGGGAACATTGACCGGCCCTACTCCGGCTTGGGGATATTGGTCAGAGTCACCTTCTTCATATGCGGGCTCCCCGCAAGGCCCGAGACCATCTTCATTGTTTCGGCTCTCAGCCACCTCCTCCTCACTCTCCTCCGAACTCCAACTAGTACTGCCTTGTTCCTCACGGTCGGGCTCGGCATCAGAATCACCCGATTCAAGAACCACCACCTCTGTGTTGTCTTCATCTACCGGCTCGTTGCTGGGAACCCCGGGAGACCGGTCTTCAGCTTGAGTAGGAGCGGAACCCAAGTCGTCTTGAACCTCGGGAATAGCTGACCCCGGGGGACTAGCACGAATTTCCATAGACTCTCCAAGTCCGGAAGCCATTGTTTGCGCGAAATGAGGGCGATCTGTGTCAGCAACCCGACGGGTTTGTTTCGTCCTCGCCAGATCGGTCCTGCAGAAATGGGGGCTTGATGAGTCAGGTTGATACGTAAACAGTGGGTCCACAACCAAGTCGGAACCCGACCTGACGACCCCCACTCTGTATCTACAAATGCGGGTCCAGAAAGAACCCGGTCGTGATCTAAAGGAAAAAGCAACAAAGAGAAGAGGAAACTAACCTTATGAAAATCGAAGCTCGTCGAACACTGGAGGCGGGTCGCGAACAGCAAAGGCGTCACCGAGACTCAGCACAACTCGGAAGAATGAAACAAGCTTCGGAACGACTTTAAGACCGGAAGCAGAGCGATTCGCAGAAAAACAATCCAAGTAAGGGGGATCCCCCCTCCTATTTATAGAACATTAAGAAGGCCACAAATGGGCCTGGACTTAGGCTACGTTTCCCAAGACTAGCCCCTGGACAGGCGCGTCGTTCCAAGCGCCATCATTGCCCCAATCTTCCTCGAACGACGCATCCCATCAATGACGTTGCCAGCTGGCACAGAAATCAAGACATAGCTATGACCGGAACGCTCCGTTTCCGTTGACTCGCCCCGGTCTCTTGACCCCGCCGTGCCCGGAATCTCTCAAAGCGGCCAGCCTCGAGTCACTCGGCGCGACCTGAGTCCCTCAGATCGCCCCGGTAGGTCATAAAGTGTTTCAGGCCCGGTGAAGTCTCTAAACAACAAGTCTAGCTCGCCTTAAAGCGACCCGACTTGGGGGGCTACTGTTATGGATTGGGCCTCAATGGCCAATCCACCAATAAGGCCCAGCACCAAAGGGTCCAATTCATCCAAGGGTGGAGATTGCAGACCTAGATCCAACAGCCCTCCTCCTTCCTAGATACCTATAAATAAGCATTGAATGCTCTCATTAATGGTATTCATCTCTCACTTACTCTCACTTGTAATTGACTCACTCACTGACTTGAGCGTCGGAGTGTCATTGCAGGTACCACCCCACCTCGGACCGGAGCACCAACTCGGACAACCAAGGATACACGTACCAACTATCTCGGACCGGACTACCTATCCCGGGTCGGATACGTAGCAGGAGATACGGTACCGAACAACATTGAAGATGGAGGCAGTGCTATGAGTGTCACGTCCTATTTTGAGAGATGAGTAATGTTATTTAGCCAAAATGTTCCAGTCAAAAATAGCCAAAAACAAAGTTATAATATAAATTAACCAAGTTTTATAAGCCATTAACCAACCTATTTTTTCACAGTTTTCTAGGTCATTGACTAAAAACAGTGAAAAAGCAGGTTGGTTAATGGCCTATAAAACTTGGTTAATTGGTGTTGTAACTTGATTTTTGGCTATTTTTGGTTAGAATATTTTGGTTAAATAACATTACTTTGACAGATATGCTTCTTCATAAATTCACCTTGGACCGTTTTTCTTCATGTCAGGATCTTGGTAAATGGGTTTGCTTCTTTTTTCGGTTTCAGATAATATTGCTAAAAAATGTCTTGTGTTGTTGATCAAGTTGAGTTGTATGTAATGATGAGGTTGATATATAGACAAATACTAGGATAAATTCTCAATTTTAACGGGTAAGGAAGTTTGGTTCCGAACCGGTATGGTTCCAAACTTTCAGACCTTTAAAAATTCAGAAGTGGAGGTGTTTGTAAATACATAAACTTTGGTTCCAGATAGGTATGAAACCAAACTTCCGTACCTGCGTAATTCCAAAAAAGAGGGGGTGCGCGCGTTTCCTTTGTGGAAATTTGGTCTTTTCACAAAGTTTGAGGATGCCCAGTAAGTAGCTGGGGTTGTAGGAAGTATGGCCTTCAACAAACAAATGTGTATCTCCTAAAGAATCCCATGGGCTTCACTATGCAGCCCAATATCATCATACTTATCCTGCTCCTCATCACGCTTGTAGCTCACATGTGACTTTGTCGGTGACTATTTTACGTCGGGGAACTTGGCTGGCCACGAGTTTCCGACTTTGCCGGCCCGTGTGGTTCTCCCCTCCCAACAGAGTTTTTGGCACACCAAAGATTCAAACCCAAGATCTTGGGGTGGGATCCAAGTCCAGTTACCACTTGGCACGACCCTTGTTGGTAAATATATACGGTTATATATGTGTATGGCAACAACAAATATTTTCATATACAATCAATTAACTGGTTAATTTTTAGTTTTTTTCTACAATGTGAATTTTTTTTTCGGACAAGACAGGATATTTGGGGTGTATTACCACCAAGACAGGATATTTGGGGTGTATTACCACTAAAAGAGGATATTTGGGGTGTTCCCGGGAACACAGGGAACACCCCCTGAATCCGCCTCTGTGCTGGGGGCGCTTCTGAACTAGAAAAAAAATCTGCCCTACTTTGGTATATAACCCAGAATGTATATTATTTTGGTAAATAATTTTTTTTTTGCACTAACATGGTTTTTTTGCCGTATTTTTCATTACAAAATCTCTAATGAAAATCCTGGATAGGGGTAGCTATTCTAAAATTCTGGATCCGCCCCTGCCCCAGCAGGGGCGACTTCTGAACTGTTTTTTGCAATTTTTTTTTAAAATTCAGTTCAGAAGTCGCCCCCCACCAGGGTGACTTCTGAACTGTGTTTTGCAATTTTTTTTTACAATGCAGTTCAGAAGTCGCCCCCCACCAGGGTGACTTCTGAACTGTGTTTCGCAATTTTTTATAAAATGCAGTTCAGAAGTCGCCCCCCACCAGGGTGACTTCTGAACTGTGGTTTTTTAATTTTTTATTTTATTATATATTAATATATAAATACCTAAATAAACTATAAATAAATTTATAAAAGTTATTATACTTATTTATAATTTAGTTACGTTAATATTTACGAAAAAAAATTAAGAGATTAAAAATTGGAACATAATATAATATAGAAAAAACATACCGGAAAGAGTCATCAACCACTATCATGCTAACATTCCAATGGGACGTCGTATCTTGGAGCTGTACGTGGACACAATACGCATTCCGGAAGAAATCATGCATCTTCTGCGACCACCCCCACCACAACAAATCATACCGGAAAGAGTCATCAACCACTACTGTACACTTCACTGTCAGGCCCATGTTCTGTACAGGGAAGAAGATGGTGTGTATTTTAGTGGTCCAAACAACATTTATTCCAGCCTTAAGAACAACATCACATTCGCCGAACTGAATGAAAAACTAACGGAAAAGGCGCAGCTGGAGGGTGAGGAGCAAACAATCACTCGTATCGTTTATCGCTTCCCCCGGATCGGCGAACGTAATCATATTTGGTGGAGCCCAGTCATTATCAAGAGCGACGGCGACGTTCGACGTATGTTTCAGCACCATGAGATGTTTCAATCTCATACTCGGAGTCCTATCGAATTGTGCGTCAAAACAAAAAATGTCCCACGATGAGATCATCCGTCGGGTTTTCCCTCCGGCGTAAAATGTTTGGTGAATTAGTTTCAATCATGTTTTCCTCTTCTTGTATTTCTGCAAATTTTGTTGTTAATTTCAGTGTTTTTTCTATATTATATTATGTTCCAATTTTTAATCTCTTAATTTTTTTTCGTAAATATTAACGTAACTAAATTATAAATAGGTATAATAATTTTTATAAATTTATTTATAGTTTATTTAGGTATTTATATATTAATATATAATAAAATAAAAAATTAAAAAAACACTTTTCAGAAGTCACCCTGGCGGGGGGCGACTTCTGAACTGCATTTTAAAAAAATTTTGCAAAACACAGTTCAGAAGTCACCCTGGTGGGGGGCGACTTCTGAACTGAATTTTAAAAAAAATTTGCAAAACACAGTTCAGAAGTCACCCTGGTGGAGGGCGACTTCTGAACTGCATTTTAAAAAAAATTTGCAAAACACAGTTCAGAAGTCACCCTGGTGGGGGGCGACTTCTGAACTGAATTTTAAAAAAAAATTGCAAAACACAGTTCAGAAGTCACCCTGGTGGGGGGCGACTTCTGAACTGAATTTTAAAAAAATTGCAAAAAACAGTTCAGAAGTCGCCCCTAGGGGTGACTTCTGAACTAGAAAAAAAATCTGCCCTACTTTGGTATATATCCCAAAATGTATATTATTTTGGTAAATAAATTTTTTTTTTGCACTAACATGGTTTTTTTTGACGAAAAATACAACTTTTTCAAAGAGTTCTATTTTTTTAGGTGTGTGTGCCTCATTCATCATATTCTAATAAATAATTTTTTTTTGCATGTTGCAGGGAAAAAAGTTAGGGCTCGTCTGCACTATCACTTGTTTATAGTTTGTCTTTAATAGTTTTACTTTAATAGTTTAATAGTTTGATAATCAGATAATAATATATCATGTACAATATACTTTAGGCTAAATAGCCCTTTTGGTCATTTATCTTTGCTCTAGGTTTCATTTTGGTCTTTTATCTTCTTTTTGTCTCGTTTTGGTCTCTCATCTTCTATTTTTGTTTCATTTTGGTCCCTCAATGATGTTTTCCGTCCAATAAGCTAACACACACCACACTGACAGTTAACTGCTGACGTGACATTTTAAGTGTCATGGCTGATGTGTATTTCATTAAATGACGTGGTATTTCATTTTTTTTTAAATTAATAACATAAAACTATGGTTCTAAAAAATATAAAGAGAAGAATATGGTTCTAAAAAAATATAAAGAGAAAAAGTATAAAACTAATTTAAATATGTTTCTAATACATGTTTGTGTGAAATGACCACTAATAAAATAAAAGCATCTATACAATGTTGAAACAAGATGATGCTGGGTTCTATCGTAAATGTGACTGAAGTTCACATGAGAGTAAATCCTGCAGGAGAAGTGATTGGGTAACATGTATGACTAATGGAACCAATATGGTGTGGCGTAGCGTGTTGTGGATGCTTTTTAGCCTACAATGTTTTCAGCCTGCGATGTGTGTGTCACTACAACATTTTAAGACATCAGCGACGCCTGAAAAGCGTTGAGTAAAGTCAAAAAACCGTTTGCGTATCTTTTGGCAACAGTTTTGAAACTGTGATATTTGCAGGTGTTGTCTATTGTTTAGGCAACGGGTCGGGTTTTTGCTAGCAAAGACAATGTCATCACAAAATCGTTGTCGTTGATTGAACAAAGACAACAGTTTTTGAAATATTCTTTAAGAGCGGTGTAAAACTGTTGCAGTCAATGGCACTGATTTTGGACCGATGTCTAATATAAAACTGTTATTCATATCATATACCATGTTTTAAAACTATTTCCATAGATAATAAAAAATAAAAAAATACTAATGAATTTTTAGATATCCATTTCATCCATATGCAAGTGAACAAAACTAGGTATAATATCATTCTTAGTGGGCATTGAGTAGGAAAATTAAATTTGTCTTCCTTGTGTATGCATTGGAAGACTTCCTTGTGTATGCATTGGAAGACTATTGGCCATACCACTAGTGATTGCAAAAAATATTAATGAATTTTTAGATATCCAACTCATCCATATGCAAGTGAACAAAACTAGGTATAATATCATTCTTAGTGGGCATTCAGTATGAAAACGTGTCTTCCTTGTGTATGCATTGCAAGACTATCGGCCATACCACTAGTGATTGCAAAAGAAAGATGCACTCTAAGCCTCGGGAAAAACATATTTATGTCTCCAAGCCTCAGGTCACTAATAATGTGAATTACAAGAAGAAAGTTTCCCAACAAGCTATACCTTTAAAGGTACAACAACGGCAAGGGGAATCTTCACCTAATGGAATTAGAGAAGAGGTCATGCAATCTAACAAAAAATCAGATGTCCATGACTCTGTAGCGTTGGATGATGGTAAGCCAATGTCACCTACAGTTATGCAGAAACACGAGATACCTTTAAACATGATCCAGAAGTTGACTGATGCCTCTACCACATAGACAGCAGATCCAAACATTCCTGCTCAGAGCTCTTCCACCTCTGTAGCTAGCCAAGGTGGTAGTGATTCTATCGACTCATTATTCACTCAACCTCCCACTACCAGGCAAGATTCGCTTATTGTCTCGGAGTCTGATGCTACTTCTATTCTAGTGGTAGCATCCGACATGAGAACTTCGGGAAAACTTTGGGATGATGTGTTAAATGGCGTTGATGATCCTATGACCTTAGGAACATATGCGCAGTATGATAAGTTTGCACCGGGTGTCCAAGACCCAAAAGAAGAATTCTCGACACAAAAAGAAATTGGTCCAGAATTCTGTAGGCTACAATACCCGTTCAAAGACAAATACTGTCTGTCTCTTTTTGGTTTGCTTATTGTTAGCTGGTCCCAGAATTTTCAGGAAAATTGTATCTGGCCAGAGTTGTTGGCTATAATTCCCGTTATCTAACTTTTGTAAGTTAGTTGATTCATTTTAGTTTCTAGGTTGGAGCGTTTTAGGGGGCTCGAGTTGGGGCTCCCTATTATTGTTTTTTTATCTTTTTTTTGCTAAGGGTTTTGATCTAGTCCCCCATTGATCTCTTTTCTGTCATCTTTTTTCAGCCATGCCACCATAAGTGGGCATTCGCGTTGCCGTTATAGGAGGCTCATTGCCTTCATAAGTGGGCCTTCGCAATTGATTTCAGCCATGCCACCATAAGTGGGCCTTCGCGTTGCCGTTATAGGAGGCTCATTGCCTTCATCCATGGAAATGAGAAAACCCTCCCTCGACTTTGTAATTAAAGATGAACCGGTAGACTTGTAAACTTCTGGTGTACAATATGTGCTTCAACTGCACAGATATATTTGTAGTACAAATCAAAGGAAAAAGCAGACAACTTTTCCACTACACTTATTTTATCCAAAATATGTCTCGTTATATAAAGATATTCAACATCTCATTCATTTCTTATTTCAGTATGATATCCATTTGGACGGATATCCTATAATGGTATCAATGTGTAAAAAAAATCACTAGATAATTGACAATACACTAGCTCTTCTAGAGCTTTCATTTACATTTTGCAAACTTCTGATTGCGAGTTGATAACAAGTACACATGTTACCATATGGCTTCTGGTCCCGAAGGCTATAACTAGATATTGTACATAATTTAGTATAAAATGCACATATATGATCTTAGTTGTATTCTAAAAACTTAGAAGAGCTATCAAACCTAACTCTATTTTTCGTTAGCTAATCAATAGCATTATAGTTAACAGACACTGACAGAATTCAATCATATTGAAGAATGGAAAATAAAATTACAAGAAAATAATAAAGGGGTAGAATGGAAAATAAGAGCATAAGAGTGTCTAGTTTTGTAGGACCAGTCATACAATTCTTCTTAATCCATTTTTTTTTAGAAAAACTTTTACATTGAATTCCAAAATTAAAGTTACATTTTTCCAAAATTCATGAGTTACTATTCCAATAGGAAGATCTTAAGCACAAATCATATACTAATGATATTTAAATAGGATAATGATAACATTTTACCACATCATTGATCATCACCACAACCTTTATTGTACCAAAATTATAATGTGAATCATTCACTTTTAGGAATGAACTTCAATCGATTGAGTGGCTTGTAAATACTCTTTAAATCACCATAACACATAATCTAGACTCATTCTATTCTCAAAAATATTTTCTCATTTTCCTATTACATGAGAATATTTGAGACATAAATTACATTTCCTTTGCTTCAAAATATACTAATTAAGATCAAATAGATCTTATAGATTTCAGTCATAATGCAAAGGCCCTGTTCTTCAGGAACTTGACCACAAATCTTCATAAGAGATGCCCAAAGACAAATATATTTTGTGCAATCCTCAAAGATGCTTGAATATTAACTTATTTGTTCTTCAAGAACAATACCACAAAACTTCTTCAACGATGATAAAAAAAAAATCATACTTTTAAGCAATCCTTCAGAGATGCTTGGATACTAAATTTTTAAGCTGTTCAGGAACTATATCATAAATCTCCGTAGGCAAAGAAACAGTTATTTGTGCAATCCTTCAGGGGTGCTTGGGTAATCGATTTATGGTTCTTCAAGAACTATATCACATATCTTCATCATTTTGATTCTATGATTTAGTTATCTAATATGAAATGAATAAGAAAATAACCAGGAGCATAGAAAGATAGACCCAAAACGACTTTTGGAAGATCCAGTAGTAAACATCATAATCTAATCAAATATATCAAAAAAAAAATGACGAGGTAATCAAGAGTATACTGGTTTTGTATAGGCCTTGATTGATAATTAACAAATCACCAAAATTTTAAAAGCCACAATCCAAAAAATAAATAAACAAAGACAAATTGGTCAACAAATCATATGGTAATCTAAAAACAAACAAACAAATAGATAAATAAAACTCTTTAAATCTTTTGATCAACAATCATAAATTATCTAAAAGAAAAGTGACATATAATAGCATATGATAAAAGTTTTACTAGTATCTACTTAATCAACAAATCAATTTAATTGTAAAAAAATTAATTTAGGAATTTTGATCAAAATGTTGCCAAGCAATGAAAACAATCGATCAAAGAATATTCTGAAATCATTTTAAAATCTTAGAAATATCCGGAAAACTATTAAAAGCTACAAACCGACATACTAAAAATAAACTGACTAAGGCATGGCTTTGAAAAAAAAAATCCACGTAAAAAATTGTGATCTAATACAAAGGTTTGAGGGAAAAGCATTTTTACACAATCATAGAGGTAACTTATATAATATTTCAGAAGATGAAAAATCCATTAGAAAGGGAAACCACAAACCTTGATTCTAAGATGAAAGATACAGCATTGCACAAAGGTATCCCATACTACACTTCAAGTAGTATCATAGAACAAACAAGAATCAATATTACCTTAAACAATTGGTGAATTAAACAAATCGCACAAGAAAATAATTTCAAATTAATACTAACTAATCATTTAAAACACTCATCAATCAACATACAGAGTTGTTGTAACAACAATAATCAAAAGAAAGTAAAACAAAATATTAATCAGAATGGTCTCACCCGAAAATCGAAATGCAGATGAAACCTCTAACCCCTTGATGATGCTTTTGTCATTCTCCAAAAAAAAAAACAATCGATCTCCAAGAACCTCAAATAGTGTGATGCCCCAATTCCTCTGATCCTCCACTGTAGAACTTCTAAATGAGAAGAGACAATGGGTTTGATATATGAAACCTTTCCCGATCTTGGATTGGTAGAACTTCGTGCTGATAACGTGTTATAAAATAAGCAAGACTATATCAAAAGAACAAGAGAATGAGGGAAGGAGAGAAGATGGAAGTCTTTGTATTTCTCTTCACGTGTGACTTTACATAGGAGTAAACCCTATTTATAAGGTTAGAAAAGGTAAGTGAATGATCAATCTTAAAGTTTCACTAACAACTCATTACATCAAGGAAAATGGAAGTCTAATAGGAGTGGACATCCATTATCATATGATTCATAACAAAGAAAACTTTATAATAGGATTGTAAAATCAAATACATGCGGCACTAAACGTGCTTAAATCAAATACATAGGAGTGGACAATTTTTTCAAGACACATTGGTCCCTGACAAATCCAAAACGAGACACATTAGTCCTTCCATCCATTTAACCGTTACCTGCTCACTAAATGTCTCCTACGTGGCACGTTAAGTGCCACGTTGTCACGTTAGATGCCACGGATGCGTTTATTTTGGGCCAAATTCGTTCCTGAAATTACAAATTTTAAAAAGGGACGAATCAGTCTCTGACAATTTTTGGGACAAATTCAACCCTGAGTCATCTTCAACCTTAAAACTGTGGTTTCTGAAACCATAAACCATTTTTCTGCCATTGAAGGAGAGAAGGACGCACCTGAGAGAGAAAAGGCCCAAAAATAGTTGTCCCTGTGAATTCTCAAATGATCAATCACAAACGAAATGTTGAAAAACTATATGTAAAGTGTGATGTTATACAATGCGTTTTAAAATTTGTAAAAATGGTTTATTATATTAAATGAGTTTAATAATATAAAAATTAAATATTTCTATGTTTAATTGATATGTTTTCTAAAAGTTGATTTATTAATTGATATGTTTTCTAAAAAAGGATAGAATATATACAATCATAATCAAAAGGATGGCATTATAATCATAACAATCATTGGGATTCCTTTGACCTCAACCTCATGGGACACATGGTCCATTTTATCATGAAACATAAGCAAGAAATGTTTTAACCAATCTATCAAGGAAAACATCACTTATTTACTTTGATTTAACCCACCTCGTTTCACATAAATCGTGGCTCAAGGAAAACATAGGCACACACCACACATTATGATTGCTTAATCAATATACATGGTTGGGGAATGGATTAGAAGGGAATTGGAACTATTTGGAATGGCTTAAAACATGTTTTGAAAGAGTGTAATTGTAACACCCCGGTTTTTCTTACATAGAAAATACCAAGATATACAGCATAGCATACATCAGAGATAACTTCCTGTCATTAGATATTGAACACAAACTAAAACTTGATAAAAATTCATCAAGCAATCCCTCATAGCAATAATAAACCTCCCATCATCCTAGTATTCAATATCCAATACAGAAATAACGGAAACGATTTATAACTTCTAATATCAATACAAGTCATAACATCGAAATTACAAAGACAACTGGGAAAACTCAGCATAAGCATATAAACTAAAACTTCAACATCTCCTTGAGACACCACGACTAGCTATGCCTCTTCGCCTTTGCATTTCTCTGTTTCTCTGTAAAAACCACAATTATAAAGGGTGAGATAAACATTATCTAAGCGAGTCCTATCGAGACCCCTTAATAACTCTCTCGGTTCATTATGCCTCTTTTTAACTCGTAGCCCTAATAAGCGACTACGTGAAACCTCTTCTTACATTGTTTAGCATATCACCGAGAACCATTTTCTATTCCCGGTGAGCCCATTCCACTGACCATTTTCTATCAAGCGGATTGACCATTTTTATCAAGCGGATTGACCATTTTCTATCGAACGGATTCCACATGGGCCTAGGTTCATAGGGCTCATGACTTCCCCTCCCCTAGTACACTAACCTCTTTATTAGGGTCGTCATCCTAGACCTCTATTTATATAATTTATATAAATACACCCGCATTGGGCCGTCTCTATAGCATAACCTCGACCTCAACCTCAAGCGACATTTTAGTCCGTTTTATCCTTTCGTGACATTATCCCACTCGTGGTTACTAACTTTTATTAACATAACATAGAACATCCTCATCATATCAACAAAACATAACATAATCACAATCAACATCACTGATAACCTTATTTTATATAGGTTATTTATGCTCCTAATACTTAAGTCAAGCTTATTTCTCAAGTAATTCTAGTGCTTAAATATGTGAATATATGAATATTAGGATAAATATAGGTTATAAGTCAATTCCTTAAAAGTTGGGCATAGTCAATGCCTTTGTGAATATGTTTGATGTTTTGCTTTAGCGCTGCAGCGTGTGCTATCAAAGAAACGCTACAGCGTTATATGACGGCTGACTATTAAGATATTTGTGTGGCCACTTGAGGACATGATGAGTCACCACCCTTATCTCTTCCTCTCAGCTGGAATTGTTGACTTTCAAATGGATGCTAAATTACACTTGGCGTCTCCTAAATGGAACCCATGTGATAGTTGTTGTATTCCATCATTACCACTTTTTGTAAAGTGCTTTAAGGATAATATCTAAGTTTAATAATCATCATGTAATATTATTATTCTATTAAGACTTAGATATTATTTAGATTAATTAAGATTGCTTCACCAAGAGGCAATATACGTAGACAAGTGTGGTAACTTAAAAGGAAGAGAACTACATACATACGTAGTAGCAATTCTCCATTGATACACACTTTTGAGCTTTTATTTTTAGCATAGTTTTCTAAGTTCTCATTCAAGGTTTTGCTCACGCCTCAACTTCATCTCTTGTATACTACTTGGGAACATTGGAGTGCATCTTTTGCAACCACTCTTCTCTTGTCTTCATACGGTAATACATACTCTCTAGTTGTATTATGTTGGTGGAACTTGTGATGAGCTAACTTTGTTGTAGTTGGATTGTTCTTGATATGTAATGAACCTTGAGTAACTTTTGTATAATATTATGATGTTTGTGTTTTATTCCTTGTGTCATAATACTTTCAATCTTGGTTTGGGAATGATCAACTAAAACAAGGTAACTTTGTGGGTACAGACATGGTTCACAAAGAGAACTCAAGGAATGATATGAATGAAAACCCTTTAAAGACATTTAAAGGAAGCACTACTTAACTCTAGACATAGGGGAGTAGTAGTTCATAAGGCAAATGTTGTAGGAGCTTAATATACAGGGGTAAAACTTATTTAGAGCCTAGACATAGGAGTCTTGTAACATAGCCCTGACGAAAGTGACTGAAAGGCACGCCACCAAGGCGCTACAGCGTCTAAGGATTCTGAAGCGCTACAGCGCTTAACGCTACAGCGTCTAATATTATCTAACATTACTCTTGGGGACTTACATAACTATTGAGCTATCCAACTCACTTTTAATTACTGCAAACTTAATACTGTTTTATCACAACTTATAATGTTACAACTTTTTACCTCCACTTGTTACTTAATTCTTTGCACTAAGATTCTAATCACTTAAACTTCATAGATTAATTCCAATCCCTGTGGGAACGAACTCTACTTATCAATATATTACTTGTTGCGATTGTGTATACTTGCACATCACCTTTTCGCACAACAAGTTTTTGGCGCCGTTGCCTTATTCAACCTCCTGTAATCCATGCATATTCTCCAGCCTGTTATCTTTCTGGTTGGAAGCAGCTCATTCATTTCATTTGTTATTACTGTTACCCCTCCCTTCTTTGGCACACACTGCACAGGACTAACCCATGCACTGTCAGAAATAGGGTATACAATACCTGCATCCAACCAGAATACTTTCACTTGTCCATATGGCACCTTTGATTTTAGAAGGATGCCATTTGACCTGTGTAATGCACCTGCCACTTTTCAAAGGTGTATGATGGCAATTTTCTCTGATTACATTGAAAGATCCATGGAAGTCTTCATGGATGATTTTTCTGTGTTTGGAGAAACATTCCATCTATGCTTATCCAACTTGGAAGAAATCTTGATTAGATGTGAAGAAACTAACCTTGTGCTGAATTGGGAGAAATGCCATTTTATGGTGCAAGAAGGTATAGTTTTGGGGCATAAGGTATCCAAAAAAGGATTGGAAGTGGACAAGGCTAAAATAGAGGTCATTGAGAAGCTATCTCCTCCAACAAACATCAAAGGTATTAGAAGCTTTTTGGGGCATGCTGGATTCTATAGGAGATTCATAAAAGATTTTTCAAAAATCTCCAAACCTTTGTGCCAACTGTTACAGCATGATAACCCCTTTATATTTGATGAACCATGCATATTAGCCTTTGATAAATTAAAGAAAGCTTTAATAACAGCACCAGTTATTATAGCTCCTGACTGGAGTAAGCCTTTTGAGCTTATGTGTGATGCTAGTGACTTTGCCATTGGAGCTGTCCTTGGGCAAATGAATGATAAAATTTTTCACTCTATATATTATGCTAGCAAAACACTTGTGGAAGCTCAATTGAATTACACAGTCACTGAAAAAGAACTATTAGCTGTAGTCTTTGCATTTGATAAATTTAGGTCATATTTGGTTGGCACTAAGGTAATAGTCTTCACAGACCATTCAGCCATTAAATATTTGATAACAAAAAAAGATGCAAAGCCTAGACTATTTAGGTGGGTTCTCCTACTCCAAGAATTTGATTTAGAAATAAGGGACAAAAAGGGAGTGGAGAACCAAGTTGCTGACCATCTTTCTAGATTAGAAAGAGACATTGCAGGTACAGCAGGTGGGGATATTAAGGAATACTTTCCAGATGAACAGCTGTTGGCAATGACTGATAACTCAATAACTGCTGTAGCGGTCAATGTAACAACACTTGACGCTGTAGCGGCTGAACCAGCAACACCTTGGTATGCTGACATAGTAAACTTTCTGGTTAGCAAGGTGGTACCTGCTGAGATGACTTATCAGCAAAGAAGAAGGTTCTTCCACACAATGAAACAATATTATTGGGATGAACCTTTTCTATACAAGAAATGTCAAGACCAATTAATGAGGAGATGCCTAGCAGAGGAAGAACAATTGCAAGTGCTACCGCACTGCCATTCTGCACCATGTGGTGGGCATTTTGGTGGTGTTAGAACTGCTGCAAATGTATTGCAATCTGGCTACTTTTGGCCTTCACTTTTCAAAGATGCTCAAGACTTTGTTAAAAAATGTAACAGGTGCCAAAGAACAGGGAATATTTCAAACAAACATGAAATGCCTTTAACAAACATTCTAGAGGTTGAACTCTTTGATGTTTGGGGAATGGATTTCATGGGACCTTTTCCCCCTTCTCATGGAAACCTATACATTTTAGTAGCAGTAGACTATGTTTCAAAATGGGTGGAAGCTGTTGCTTTACCCAACAATGATGCAAGGTCTGTGAGCAAATTTTTATTGAAAAACATTTTCACTCGTTTTGGAACTCCTAGAGCCATCATAAGTGATGAGGGATCACATTTTTGTAATAAATTAATTGAGACCCTATTGGCTAAATATGGAGTCAAACATAAAATAGCAACTGCTTATCATCCACAAACTAGTGGTCAAACTGAATTGTCAAATAGAGAAATAAAAAGGATGTTGGAAAAAATGGTAGGGCCTTCAAGGAAAGAATGGTCAATACATCTAGATGATGCTTTATGGGCCTACAGAACAGCTTATAAAACACCTTTGGGGATGTCCCCCTATAGGTTGGTTTATGGGAAGTCCTGTCACCTACCAATTGAACTTCAACACAAGGCCCATTGGGCTCTAAAAAAACTCAATTTTGACTACAAGAAAGCAGGAGATGCTAGATTGCTGCAATTGAATGAACTGGAAGAACTTAGGCATTTTGCCTATGAGAATGCAGCAATCTATAAAGAGAAAACCAAGGTATGGCATGATCAAAAACTGATAAAAAGAGATCTCACAGAAGGAGGACAGGTATTGCTTTACAACTCCAGGTTAAGATTGTTTCCTGGAAAGTTAAAATCTAGGTGGTCAGGCCCTTTTCAATTGATAAAAATATATAGCCATGGGGCTGTGGACCTCTATGATGTAACAACCAATACCACCTTTAAAGTGAATGGCCAAAGGGTTAAACAATATTTTGGTGAAAATGTGGTAAGGGACAAAACCACAATTGAGCTTAAAGATCTCTAATTTGAAAGAGAAAGTCTGGCTGCAGACTTTAAAAGCAAGCGCTCTTAGGAGGCACCCCAAGAATTCTAACAAAATTGTTATGTTTATTTTCTATACAGGAAATTAGGACAAACGCTGTAGCGGTTACTTGTAACAACAACGCTGTAGCGCTTGTTCTAAATCAGGGCTGGGTGAGGTCAAACAAAAATATAAAAAGATCTTGCTCAGGGTGAGCTGGCACTGTACCCCCATCCCTAGCCTGACAAGCACGTGCACCTACTCACCTGCAATTGTCAAATCAACAGTTCATCTTCTCTCTCCCACTTCACTCACAAAATCGTAACTTTAATATCCACAACTCCCCACACCACCATTTTCTTTTCTCTTTCTCTTTCCTAAAATCTCTGAAACTGCTCCCAACCGTTACACTCACCACTCATAACTTCCTCTCCTTCTTCTTCCTTCGTCCCAACACACACCAACATTTCCCAAAACACCCAGAAACAAATACGCAAAACTTGTAACCAACCATGACCAAAAAGCAAGCCGCACTCAAACGATCTGGTAAGGGAGCCACTAAGAAACCAGAACCCTCGCATCCTACGAAAAGCACCATGTCTAAAGCAACTCAAGATCCGCAGAGGTTTTGGAAGATGGATTTCATAGCTGAGAGAGGATTCAAGACAGAAAATGCTCCTGATGCGTTTTCAACCGCTGTCACAGCGTTGGGATGGGAGAGCTTCATCAAGCATCGCAAAGACTACATGACGTCCTTGGTACGGGAGTTCTATTCTGGGATTGAAGAACCTAAGGAGGGAAAACCTCAAACCCATTCACTGGTGAGAGGAGAAACTGTAAACTTCAACTCCAGAACAATCAATGATATCTTCCATCTGGGCTATCATGGAAAAGCGCTGGAAACTAAAGTTCAGAACTGGGGAGACGAGGAAATGGAAGCTGTACGAAAAGGATTTGTGTGGAAGGATCAATTTGGGACAAATTTGGAGCTGAATACAAAATAAAAAAAGCCTATCTGTGTGAAGAAGCAAATCTGTGGTGTAGTTTTATCAAACACTCCCTGCTGCCTACATCTCACACAACATTTGTGGAGAAAGAAAGACTCATTGTCATTGATGCTATAATGGCAGGAGAAAAGATAGACGTGGGCAGATTGATAGCCAGAGAGATAGAGAAGTGCAGAGTTAAAAAGGGAGGTAACTTATATTTTCCTTGTTTAATTTCTGAGTTATGTCTGGAGGCTGATGTAGAAGTAGAAATGAAAGAAGAAAGAAGATCCCCTCTTGGGGCATTTCCTTGCATTTTCAAAGTTAAGCAGAAACCTGCCGCTGCAGCGTCTTCTGACTCTCAAGCGCTACAGCGCTTAGAGCTGAAGCAGCAGGTCCTCTGCAAATTTGTGAAAGAAAAATTTGACTGAGAAAAAGCATTGTATGCTCAAATATCCAAAGGAAAAACATCAATTCCCCCTCCTCAATTCCCTGATTGGCTGCTGGAAGAAGAGCCAATTAAAAAGCAAGAGAAAAAGGGAGTTAAGGCAGAAAAGAAAAAGGTAGTGGCTAGTCCATCAAAGAAAACAAAGGCTAGTCCAGCAAAGAAAACAAAGCCTAGCCCAGTCAAGAAAGTGCAAAAAGCTGTAGTAGAGGAGGAAAGCCTGGATTCTGATGACATTGAGAACATCAGTGAGGAAGATGAAGAAGAAACAATTGCAGTTATGAAAGAGATGGAAAAGCAAGATGATGAAGAATCATCAGGAGAGGAAAGTGAGTCTGAAGAAGAAACTGAGAGTGAGGAAGAGGAGCAAGCTGAAGAAATACAATGTGATCCAACCCCAAGCCCAAAGAAACCAAAAACCACACCTTCCAAACCAACCCCCACTGCCAAAACAACCAATCCACCATCAACCCCTACCTCCATCCCTGAAACAACCAAACCAACACCTAAGAAAACACCTGCCAAGCAAGTAACACCAAAGAAGCCTGAACCAAAACAACCAGCACCAAAAGAAAAACCCACTGAGCAGCTCAAGAAAATTTACCAGTCATACATAAAGCCTAGAAGAGCCTCAGGTGTCAAACTGGCTGAGTACCCAGAAGAAGGTATTCAGCCAGTAGGTGCTACAGCAACTATGTCTGCAGTACCTAGTGACCCATTGCCTGAGGTGCATCTCATAGAAGAGGAATCTGAAAAAGAGGCTGCTGAGGAGCTGGTAAATATGCAAGATGAAACAGAGCCAGTGTTGGAAGAACAGGTGGAAGAAGAGGAGCAAACAGAAGAGGAAGAAGAAGTGCAGGAATCAGACGCTGCAGCGGCAGCAGTTCAGGAAGCAAGCGCTGCAGCGCCACCAACCGCTGTAGCGGCTGAAAGCCCTGCTCCACCTCAGCCAAAGAAGAAGAAGGCAGCAAAAGGAGCCCCAGTACCTTCAACAGCCAGTAAGAGGCTCAAGAAGGCCTAATAAGGCAAGAATTGTTGGCTTCTTATGCCAGTTATGTACTTTGTACTTTATTTTGTTGTTATGTTAAGGCCTTTCCCTTTCTTCTCAAGCAAGCAGTGAGGACACTGCTGAATTTAATTTCTGGGGGAGGACCTTATGGTTAACAGTGTTTTTAAATTAAGTACAATGATGTTTTTAAATATTTAGTATAATTATGCCATGTTTTGCATGTGTTGCATGTTTTTGAATATTTTGTATGCTTGAATGGGAAGTATGATTAGCTGCATGTTTTAAATTTCTTAGTAAGCAAAAGCTGATTCATATAGCCAAATATAAATAAGAATTTTTGAGTAAGGCAGCATTGTGTAAACAATGAAATGATGTTGTTGCTGCTTTTACACAAAATCCAAGCTTAGTGAAGAACCTAGTCAGCCAGGAATAATCTAAGGATAAAGTCAAGTTTTGGATAACCAAAGGGTTAGTCAAGTTTTCATTAAAAATTGAGAGTTGTTTTAAAAGCTAAGTTTGGGGGTGCATCGGTTATGTTAAGGCTAGGATCAAAAGATGAAAAATTGGCCTTTGCAAAATGAAAAATAAAAATGAATGTGGTCTTGAAAAAATTTGCAAAGCTGTTCCAAAAAGCATAAAAAGAAAATGCAAATAAGGAGCTCAGTAATGAAGATAGCATCTAGTTTTTATCATTAAAAACTAGCGCTGCAGCGTCTATGGACTTTGAAGCGCTACAGCGTCTGATCACCAAACCAAAAATTTATGCACTGACCAATAATCTGAAAAATGCCTAATTAAAGCCCTTTGCTGTGCTTTGAAGCCCCTCAGATCTTGTGTGAAATTGTTATTACACTCTTCTTTTTGAAAACATTCTTTGCCTAACCCAAAAGAAATCCATTCTTCCCAAACCTTAGAGAGATTCTGAAATTAACTAGGGACTAAGTTGAGCTTTGATATCACACACTCACAATTGAGCAGTAATGATTCTATTCGAATTGTGGACCACTATGGTGTGTGAAAATGATAAGAATTAGCTTATGCATAAATCCTGTTTAATTTAAAAGCTGCAGCTAGTTATATGAGCACTTTGTCTTGTTCAAGTGTCATTACTTGGGGACAAGCAATGGTTTAAGTTTGGGGGTGTGATAACCTTATTTTATATAGGTTATTTATGCTCCTAATACTTAAGTCAAGCTTATTTATCAAGTAATTCTAGTGCTCAAATATGTGAATATATGAATATTAGGATAAATATAGGTTATAAGTCAATTCCTTAAAAGTTGGGCATAGTCAATGCCTTTGTGAATATGTTTGATGTTTTGCTTTAGCGCTGCAGCGTGTGCTATCAAGGAAACGCTACAGCGTTATATGACGGCTGACTATTAAGATATTTGTGTGGCCACTTGAGGACATGATGAGTCACCACCCTTATCTCTTCCTCTCAGCTGGAATTGTTGACTTTCAAATGGATGCTAAATTACACTTGGCGTCTCCTAAATGGAACCCATGTGATAGTTGTTGTATTCCATCATTACCACTTTTTGTAAAGTGCTTTAAGGATAATATCTAAGTTTAATAATCATCATGTAATATTATTATTCTATTAAGACTTAGATATTATTTAGATTAATTAAGATTGCTTCACCAAGTGGCAATATACGTAGACAAGTGTGGTAACTTAAAAGGAAGAGAACTACATACATACGTAGTAGCAATTCTCCATTGATACACACTTTTGAGCTTTTATTTTTAGCATAGTTTTCTAAGTTCTCATTCAAGGTTTTGCTCACGCCTCAACTTCATCTCTTGTATACTACTTGGGAACATTGGAGTGCATCTTTTGCAACCACTCTTCTCTTGTCTTCATACGGTAATACATACTCTCTAGTTGTATTATGTTGGTGGAACTTGTGATGAGCTAACTTTGTTGTAGTTGGATTGTTCTTGATATGTAATGAACCTTGAGTAACTTTTGTATAATATTATGATGTTTGTGTTTTATTCCTTGTGTCATAATACTTTCAATATTGGTTTGGGAATGATCAACTAAAACAAGGTAACTTTGTGGGTACAGACATGGTTCACAAAGAGAACTCAAGGAATGATATGAATGAAAACCCTTTAAAGACATTTAAAGGAAGCACTACTTAACTCTAGACATAGGGGAGTAGTAGTTCATAAGGCAAATGTTGTAGGAGCTTAATATACAGGGGTAAAACTTATTTAGAGCCTAGACATAGGAGTCTTGTAACATAGCCCTGACGAAAGTGACTGAAAGGCACGCCACCAATGCGCTATAGCGTCTAAGGATTCTGAAGCGCTACAGCGCTTAACGCTACAGCGTCTAATATTATCTTAAACTTTTTATGCACTAAGATTAATTCTAATCACTTAAACTTCATCACAACTTATAATGTTACAACTTTTTACCTCCACTTGTTACTTAATTCTTTGCACTAAGATTCTAATCACTTAAACTTCATAGATTAATTTCAATCCCTGTGGGAACGAACTCTACTTATCAATATATTACTTGTTGCGATTGTGTATACTTGCACATCACCTTTTCGCACAACAATCAACACATAGGGTTGGGGAAGGATTAGAATGGGTTTTGGAATCAATTAGGAAGGCTTTGGACACATTTTAAAATCTGGTACAGAAAGATCACCACGGGTCGTGCCAAAATCAGCACGGGTCGTGCTGACTTATCAGCATTTAAAATCTGGGACAGAAAGATCAGCACGGGTAGTGCCAAAATCAGCACAGGTCGTGCTGAATTATCAGCATTTCTAAAAATCCTGTTTTCGTGTGAAATTCCCATTCCGATCGATTCCGAAACTTATTTCGATCGATACCCAAACATAACAACACATCATTCAGCAACAACAATCATCATACATATTATCAAATCATCTCATCTCCATCATTCAAACATTCAAAAGAAATACATTTTCACAATTACGGTTTTCGCAAAACAACGGCTTTCAACGAAATCGAACGAAACGAAGAACCAAAACATATTTTCAGTCACATGTAAGGTTGACACAATTAAAATGAAAACCCTAAGTGAGTATAGAACTCACCATAGTGTGATGAAAATCACAACAACAACCAATACGAAATCCAAACTATGCTCAATCGATCCAAACTCTCCAAAACGCTCTCCAATTCGAACTCGAACTACCCGAACTACTCCAAATCTGAATTCAGTAGCTAGAACCCTCTCCTTGCTACTCCATTCTACAATGAAGCTCCTAGATGACTCCAGCCAGCTCCCAATCACAAGTCTTTAACTTTACAATCGAAATTGCCAAAAACCGATTTCCTCCTAGCTTCAAACTTCCACAACTCGAACTCCAAATGCCCAATTCTTTCAAAACAGGACCAGAAGCGCAACCCAAACCCTCAAATACTCAATTTGACACAATAGAACAACAATCAGTTCCTAAACTTTGATTTATAGCTTCTAAACCAAATTGCATGAGAATAACTCATGATTTTCTCATTTGAGCTTGTGAGGGTCAACAATGGTGGGAAGAAGGATGGTGAATCAATGAAGGTGAAAAAATATATCATTGTTTAGAGGAGTGAAAATGATATTGATTGGGAAGAAGAAAATAAACATGCATTGAAGGGGTAATCTTCTCTCCCTCCCCTTTCCTCTCCCACTCCCACGGTTCCTCCCTCTCTCTCTCTCTATTCTCAATTCCTGTTTCTCAATTCAGCAACTGTTTTTTTTGTTTTTGAGTGTCTCATTTCCCTTTTAAAGGAGAGCTTTAATGAATGGCAATATGGGAATTTGGTGTTCAGCTGAAGGTAAGGAGTGAATAAAAGAAAGTTCCTCAAATGCCCCTCCATCTACTTACTAGCATTCAATTTAATTAATTCATAACTCAAACACTTAATATTATTTAGTAACTAAACACATAATTAATCTATCCAATCCATGACAATCACCTCATCATTAATTAATTAAGCTAAATTACTCAAATTAGCTAATTAATCAAACATAACCTCTTGCTAATTTCTATTAACTCAATTAGCTATATTGGGGATGTTACAATCACCCCAATGTAACATCCCCATAGTGGCTAATTCTAATTCTTGAAATTAGTAGGTGCTTTTAATTAGTTGTTTTCCAATTGATTTCATAGTGGGTAAATTGAGTTATTTTATAAATGACTAAGTGAAATATTTGTGTGCTTGTTTGCTAGTTTAAGTTAATTTTAATGGGGTAATGAATTGTGGGTGGTGCAAATAGTGGTGAATTGAGTTCAAGCCAAGCCCAGAATTAATTTTCTCAATCAACCCAGAATTATTTTTCTCAATCAACCCACTCCCACTTGTTTCTCCTTCAGCTGACCATCATTAAAACACTTGATTAGTTGTTCAAAAAAAAAAAACACTTGATTCTCACTTCCACAAAAGCCACATTCTCATTTTCATCAAAAACACAAACCACGCTTTTTATGAAACTGAGAGAGAGGAGAGTGGGTCGAAGAGAGAGTGAGGTGGAAGCTTCACTTCCATGGCAGCTAGTGAGAGTGTTGTGCTGAATGTTCATCTTTTATACTTCCATCTCATCTTTCAACATGCAAGAACATCATATATACACACATAAATTGGGAGAAGAGAAAAGATTGAAAGTGAAACCCATTTTCACTTCCTCAACCCCAAACTACTCTACAAACACTAACCCCAACGTCATTGTTTCTTCTACTCACCCCTATTTCAGTTTTAGTCACCTCTTTTACCTTTTTCTCCAAGAACCAGAATCTGAAATACACACCAATCCTATCTCAAATGCTTTGCATGCTTAGTTTTATGAAGTGTTAAAGTTAGTGGAGGTGTTAGGAGCTTAAAGGAATGAGATTGAAGCTTGGAATTGGACTCTTGGGGCTGAAGGTTGAACGCATGAAGGGATGGGAAAAGAGTTTTGTTGAATGGAAATTCTGTTGGTAACTATTACTTTTGTTCAGTTTCGGATTTGGGTGTTTCATCTCGTCAAATCGGTTTCAAAATTTCGGTCAAGCTGTCCACTCATGGTGACCAAAGCCACCCAAGTTGCATGTTCAGATTCTCACTACCACTGAGCATTAGGAGCTGTTCTAAACCAAACAATTCATCCAACTTCAGTTGTGAAACTTGCATTCAATCTTTGGATTTGTGGGTTTCGAATAGGTGTTCATTGGAGAGCTTTAGGAGAAGTTTTAGGGTGTTTGCATCGTGGTTTTGCTGAACTTCTTACTTCCTCTTTGAATTCGTGTGAGTTCTTTATTCTGTTTTGTGTTTGATTGACATGCATGTTGAATTTAGGAGTGTATTCTGAGTTCTGGAAGTTGCATGATACTAGTGGATGACTTAGAACTAATGACATGCTGAAATATTGAAATTGTGTTTGAGTTAAGAAGTTGGCATGTTCATTGGTTGTGGGTTTGATTTCGATTTGTTATTGATATATTGATGTTGTTTGGAGTGTTATTTGAATTGTTATTGATGTGTGTTGGGTTAAGAATCGATTGGGAAAGAAATCGGATCGAACGGATTAGTGGAAGTCGACGAAAATAGAATTTTGGGAAAACCTGCAGAAGGGGCACGACCCGTGCGCCCAGGGGCACGACCCGTGCGCCCAGGGGCACGACCCGTGCGCCCAGGGGCACGACCCGTGCGCCCAGGGGCACGACCCGTGCGCCCTCTTCTGCCCTCTCATTTTAAAAATCGATTCCCGCTTTCTTTTCGACGCGATCTCATCCCCGTTAAGAATCGAGTAACAAACTTTGCGTACTTAAACAATTAATTTTATTTCCGGATCTTAAAGTACCCCAAACCATATTATCTAACGTCACACTTCACACAATTTGTCACTAAATTAATTTTCTTTTCGACGAATTCGATTATGTAGGAACAAACTTCACGTATTTGAACAATTAAATTTTTTTTCCATATCTTAAAAATATACCCTAAAACACACTGTCTAGCGTCACACTTTACGTAATTTGTCACGAAATTAATTTTTCTTTTCAACAATCTAGTTATGAATGAACAAACTTCGCATATTTAGAGTTATCCATTTTTCTGTATGTAAATTAATTTTTCCTTTTCCTTATTTTTCCTTCTCCTTATTTTTCTGTATGGAAAACTAGAAAGTTATCCATTTTTATATTTGCCCATAATAAAATATGAGGCACACCTTATTTAGAGTTCTCGTTAATGAATAAACAATTGAGATTTTGTAATGAAAAAGACAAGTTTTTCAAAGAGTTCTAATTTTTCTAGGTGTACCTCATTCATCATATTCTAATAATTTTTTTTTTGTATGTTACAGGGAAAAGTTAGGGCTCGGTCTACACTAACAATTGTTTATAGTTCATGTTTAATATTTTGATATTGTTAGAGTATTTGTTAAAATAATAAGTGGTGATTAATCTGGTCATGACCTCATCATGGTGCATGTTGCATGTTTTTTCTTTGATATACGTTTTCTTTGATTTTTTGTTTCTTTGATTTCTTATAGGGTACTGATGACCTTCTCCAATTCAATAGCTATATCAGAGTTTAACTATTTGAGATTTAAGCTATAACTGTAGAAGCAATAACTAGACTTTTAAGTTTTTATTCATATTGGTGGATAACTACTATACCAACCAAAACAAATGCCAAAAGATGCTGTCATCTGAAATAACGAGCCAGTGTCATTGAAAAAAAGATCAACGGGGTTTGGGGAGCTATACACTCAAAGCCAGCTTTATAGACGAATATGAACCTTTATTGATTCTGTATTTTAACGACCACTACCCAACCCCATAAAGACCATTGTGTTGTGGGACAATGTAATTAATTTAAGATAAGATGATGTTTTTGTCAAAAAATAAAATAAGATAAGATAATGTAGACAACCAAAATCAAAAGTAGCAGCAAACAACGCGCTTCTACATTTTGAAAAACTCTTGTAGCATGTGGGATGTGTTTCTCTGTTTGTGTGTAGTAATGGCTAATTTAATTCAATAGTACACACGATGTAAACAAATAATATAGCTTATATGCATAACATGAAATAAACAAGTAATTTTACATTTATCACAAGTAGGTAGCTCAGTTAGCGAGCTAAAGGATACTAAAAGAGTGCACCAAATGAGTACAAGAAGGAGGTCCCCGGGTTCAACTCCCGGAAACTAACATTTCCCACCCCCACTAACACTGCTTATAAAAAAAAAGTCATTTTACATTTTTTAAAATTTACTTTTTTTAGCAGTGTCTAATCTTATATTCTATTTTGTTATAATTGTATTTTATTTATAAAAATCTACATGCAATCTGGTCATACCAGTACTAGTACTTTGCAAATAGTGGTGATAGAGAGTTACGGGTGGGGCACTTTGGATCATCTCCTTCCACTCTCCCTAAATCTCACTCATTCCTCTCTTTCTCTCTCTCTCTCTCTCTCTCTTACTTTCACTCTCTCTCATCATTAAAAAATTATAAATAAATGATGAGAGAGAGTGAAAGCAAGAGAGAGATAGAGAGGAAGGAGGGAGATGTAGGGAGAGTGGAAGGAGAGGATCCAAATCCACGGGTGTGGGGTTCAATGTAACATGTCTTTGTCTGAAGATAGATAGAAACTAGGAGTGGACAAAATTAGCGAACTCGCATAACCCGACCGAAACCCGAAAATGAAAAATGTCACCGGTTCGATTTTGGGCCAAATTCGGGTAGCTGACACGGTCTCCAATGGTCGGAGGCGGTGGGCTCTATCAGATCCAATGCAAACTGAACCCGACCAGTTCATATAGTTACTAATACTATTATATCAAAACACGTCGTTTTCAGTTCACATATATATTCATAACTCACGACTCTCACAACAGAAACAAGAAAAGTCTCACATTTCACTCTCAACAAAAAATGAAACCCTAGCAACCGCAACACCCTCTCCCTCTCCCACGAAACCCTAGCAGCGAACCTCTCCTCTCCCATGAAACCATCACTGTAACTCCAACGAAATACTCATTGCAACTCTCTCACAGAGCAAAGGAGCTTCTCAATCTCTATTTTCGTCATCATCATTTGGTTCGTTTTCCAAGTGGTAAGCTTTCTTTCTCATATTTTCTTCTTCCCATTATTTGGTAGTTCTTTACAAGATGGATATTTTGTTTTCTTTTGTTCGTTTACAACGGTTTCTGAGTTTCATATGGATTCACTCTATTTACGTTTTTGTGGGGTTTAAAAAATTTTAGGGTTTCAAAATTGTTGGTTTACAATGGTTTGAGTTCCTTTTGTCTTCTCTGTTTTAGGGTTTTGAAAATTTTAGGGATATGCTGTTTATATTTGTGAGTTCCTTTTGAAATTTTAGGGTTTCATATATGTTGTTTATATTTATGAGTTCTTCTGAGTTCCTTTTATATTCTGTTTATATGCTTTAAAGATATGTTTATATGTTCAGGGATTCATTTGGTTTCAGTTGGATCTTTTTGTATTCTATTTATGTGATATTTTCATTGATTATGTGATCTTTTTGTATTCTGTTTATATGTTTGAGTTCCTTTTGTTTACTATGTTTCTGGGTTTCATATGGCTTCACTCTACTTTTATTTGTATTTAGGTTTGAGTTTATATTTGTATTTATGTTTCTAACTCTATATTTGTGTTAATTTCTAGTTCTAGCTTTGAGTTTATACTTCATTTCTAGTCCTGACACAATACATTGTCTATCTCTTAGACTCTGGCTTGCATTAACTTTATATTTGTATTTATGTTTCTAACTCTATATTTATGTTTATGTTTATGTTTCTGACTCTATTTTGTTTTCTGTTGTTGATTTATTAATTTTATGCTTTGGATTTATGTTTATGTTTTTGACTCTATTTTGTTTTCTGATGTTGGTTTATTAATTTAATGCTTTGGAAAAGGAAGGAGCAAGCAATCTGTGAGGTAGGAGTTAGACCGTACGTGTTGTTTATAAGATTAATAAGTACTATTATTAGTTGTAAGCTTTTTTGCTTTTGCTTTGGTTATAAGCTTTTATATGTACTCAAAACTGGTTGAAGCCTTCTTTCTTCCAGTTTAAAAACCTCAACATAGCTGAAGAGTTTGACGATTTTGATAACATTGTGACTGGTATAAATTAAATGAATTTTGGTTGTTTGATAATATTTGGATTCTAATTCTATATAAGTTAATATTTATTTTTTATGTTGTATAGAATTTCAAGGAGGGGTTTCTGTGGGTGATGGAGTTGCTGGAGTTAGCTCATCATCTCTGTCACAGCCAATTAATATTGGCAGTGGCTGAAAAGAATTTCAGTTAGTCTCTATTACACTATTAACTAAATTATAGCTTCATCTTGTTATGAGTGTATTAACAGCTTCAATTTTTAACATTTGCAGTCATAACTTTTTTGATTTTTTGGAGTCACATGGCTCACATCTTATTGCCAACTATTGTATCAACTAAATAACAACCTTGTTTGTTCTTTTGGAGTCTTTCATTACTCACAACATGATCCAATGATCCAACTTCATGCAAGGGAACTTATGTTTTGGGTATAGATTCTTGCATTCTGTTTTAATTACTCTTATTCTGTTGTATTCTGCTGCTATTCTGTTTTAATTACTCTTAATTTTCTGTATTATATTTTAATAGATTTTGGAACCTTGGACATTGGTCAAGTTTAAAAAGAGGCTTATTCTGCTGCTGTATCTGGCTGTTATGGTAAGCTGTTTTATATTCAGTTTCTCTTATTATGTTGTATAGATTTTGTCTTGTTTTATAGAAGCTGTTTCTCTTATTCTGCTGCTGTATAGAAGTTGTATAGATTCTTTCTTGTTTTATAGAAGTTGTTTCTCTTATTCCTGCTGTTGTATTCTGCTGTCTAAAACTGTTTTATATTCAGTTTATAGATTCTGGAATATATTCAGTTTCTGTTAAATTTAATTGGAACTAAATGAAGTTTAGTAGTTCTGTTTTATATTCAGTTTGTAGATTAATTTGTTAAACTGTCTTGTTTTTTAGATTCTGGAAAAGTATCCAAGGTTATTTGGGGTGTTACTTTGGCTATTTGGCTATAAGTAACAAGGTTAGTGTTACTAAAGTGTTTGATTTATTTATTATTACTGAATTAAGTTATTATTATTGTTTTAACTAATGAAAGTTACTGTTTTATTATGCAGATTAAATATTCTAAGGCCTTGTGAACTTTGAAGTTATGAACTTCATTAAGCTTCTCTAAAGAAGTTGTAAAATTTCCCTTGCATGCATGGTGTATGATGTAATTTACATTTTAAACTTAGATTTATTAGTATTAAGTGTTGCTTGCTTTAGTTGGTTGGTAATTAATTTGGTTGATGATGTGCCTGTGATTATAATAGTTACTGCCCAATACTTTGGTAATTGGCAGCAGAAAACTATTTTAACTTGGTTGAGGTTTGGCCTCTTTTATAATGTGTTATCATTTATAAATTTGTGTTAGAATTTAGTTTTAAATTTACTGGGACAGGTATGATAATGGCCATGAATTTAGTCCCATTTATGTTTGTTCAAATAAATCTGATAATATGAAGAGTTTTTAACAAGAGACTCGGCCTAGTAATTTACTTGGTGTTAAAATCATATTTCTTAGGCCCAATACTGTATTTATAATTTTTGAAACAGCCAAAAAAACTATTGATAAAAAACTAGTTTAAAAAAAGCAATTGGGCCACTGAAGGCCCAACCCGGAACTACCCACCCACCAAACCGTTGGACCCACATAACCGAATCTGCCAAAAATCGATTATTAAAATGGTCGGATGGGCCAGTTTGGGCCCGAATCCGATCCGGCCCTACCGCTGTCCACCCCTAATAGAAACAAAAACTCTATGTTTTGGTCAAAAAAGTGGTCTACTCTATCCTCCCTCCTTTCCCATGCCATAGCCACCTAACTAAGTAGGACTATTGCATTTTTAGTAATAGAGTTAAGTTGCTTTCTCTTTCTTTATTGCCTTTTCCTATTTTTGGTAACGAAGACAACTTTTTCACCAACCACTCCACAACCACTCCTCTCCACACGCAAAGCACGCCTCTTCCTGTAAACACCTCAACCATCGTTGCTTTCCCTTATAAAGCAATTGCCCCACAACTCTTCTCCTACCATCCTCTTCTTTCCTAATTTCCCAATCTCTGTTTATCTCTATGTTTTTTTCTTTCTTCCTCGACGCTTGATCCACTTCATTCTTTTAATCAAGGAAACCACAATCGAGAGATGATTGGATTGAATAGAGATCCTATGTCTTTATCAGCTGTGTTTCCTTGATTAAAAAAATTTGTTGGATCTTCAGTTTCTTCTGCTATATTTACTTTCTGTTCCTTTTATTTTTCGGAATTCTAACCTGGTGATCTTTTACTTTCTATGTATTTCTTCCTAAACCAATTCAGTTGTTTTCTTCTAATACCTAACTGAAGAATTTATAATGTTTTTTTAGGCGAGTTTTTTTACTTTTGCAAAATTCCACGTTCTTTCTTTCTTTTTCGTTTATCTGTTTTATTTATCACAATTACAGTAAAGTTCATTTCATGAGCTGTGATGAGTCATAGAGACAGTCATGCATCACTCTGATTATTTGGTGCTGATAATTTTCTCATACCCTTAAATTCGGAGCTCTTTGTTTTGAACAAGTTATTTTTTTTCTTTCTAAAATCTAATTTTTGCAGTTTTTTCAAGTTTTCTACTTTTAGTTAATTTCTTTGCAATTTTTAGTTAACTTGTTTATAATTTCTAATCTGATGTCTTCCTTATGCTAACTTATTTTTAGTTTTAATTTTTAAAATTGCTTTATTTGTTATGTTAACTTATTATTAATCTGATGAAGAATAACAGAAGGGCGGACTGAATCGATGCTATGTTGATTGTCCGCCACTTCCAATTTCGTATGGAAAACTAAAAGTTAGCCATTTTTATATTAGTCCAAAATAAAATTGAGGCATCCTTTATTTAGAGAACAATAGAAATTTCTAATGAAAAAGACAACTTTTAAACTTCAAAGAGTTGAATGCAGCACTTCTCACACTATTTCTATTTTTGATTTATTAACAGAAGCCTTAGTTAGCATTTGTCTTAAATTATGGAATACTACTATTAGAAAATTGGGTTTCTCTCTCAACACCATCATCGCGCTCTCACTATAACTCTCTTTTCTTACCACTCTTTCTCTCTCCCTCTCAATCTCGATTTTTATTTAAAACTGAATACCAATCTCACCATAATGTGGACATCATGCTCATATTGGACACTATGCGAAGACTTTTAAGAAGATTAGAAAAAGATTGTGTAATCTTTCTTTTAAAACTTCTTAGCTCTTATTGAAAAGTGTTTTTTTAATAAGATTATTTAAAAAAGAATAAGATGATAAATGTTGAGGTTGTTATGTGTAGTCCAACTATTAATAAAGCTCTTATGAATAATATTGATCACTAGATTACATAAAATAATCTGCTTAATTTATCATGCTCATATCGGGAGATAATATTTGAAGAATTTCAAAGAGACAAAAAAAAAATTATAGCAACTTAGTTGTGGAAAGAGAAAACAAAATGTACCATTTGGTTTTTTCTTCTACTTACTAAATGCATGTGGCTTATTTTTGTAATCATATCAGTATACTATTGATAAATGCATCCAGTTTTATTTTTTTCTGCCCATTCGTCAATGCTCTTTATAGAAATATTTTTTTAAAAAAAGTTAAAGGGAATAAATTGAATGAGAGCTTTCTATCGAAAGCACATTTTACCTTTTCTATTTGTATATATGATGTTTTTTTAGCATTACTATTTTCATCTTTTGCGTATATTAGGACTCAATTGCAAATACTCCCAGTGTTTTAATCTCATTGAAAGTATTGGCTTTTGGTTCTTAAATGGCAATAAGTATAACAAAGATGAGGATAATAATACAAAAATATAGCATTGAATATACGGTGAGTAAAAGTAACTTTGTTTTTTTAGAAATCTCTTATATCCCTTTAACTTTTTTTTTATTTCTATTTTTTAGGTTATCTCAAAGTTGCAGATATATTTATTATAGAGAGCATGCACGATTGGGTAGAAAAGAATAGAGCTAGTTGTTTTTCTTAATAATATTGATAATCATTGATTACACAAAATAAGTCACTTGAATTTATCATGTCCAATTTGCAAGATAGTGTGAAGATTTTCAAGGAGACTTGAAAAAGAAATTATATGATCTAAGAGATGTATCATGGTTCGAGAGATGTAACAACCTTATGGTGGGATTGTTATTCGATCTGAAATGAGAAAGATATTGTTGAAAGATGGGAAGAAAATGAATACAAAAGACTTAAAACATTCCTCCTCATTTTCATGTTCATATGTGTATTTTATAGGGACAAAATCAAGTCTTTTTTTAGCACATACATGTTTTTTTTTTCATTTAAAATTGAATACCAATCTCACCATATATAATGTGGATATCATGCTTGTAACACCCTGATATTTTTACATAGAGAAAATACCAAGATATACTTTCATAGCATACATCAGAGTATTATTCATGTTTTATGGACATTAAACGACACTAAAACTTTGACTAAACATGTCAAAGTACCACTCATATTTAAAACTTCAAACCAAAGTAAATAATTCATTAGGTTCATAACTAGACATCCTCACCTCAATCCTAAGTTCAATATCCAAATACAGAAATAAAGAGGAAACGATATACAACTTTGAGTACGAGTATATATATATAATCGAAGTACTTAAAACGAGAAATACATAAGCAGCTAGCTAGTCTTCAACATCATCATGCGGAACATCATCTAGCCACGCTTCACTGCTTTGAACTTTACCTGTTTCTCTGAAAAACAACAACATTTAAAGGGTGAGATTACAAATCTCAGTGAGTCCTATCGAGACCCCTTACTACTCTCGCGGTTCATTATGCTTTCTTAACTCGTAGGAAACTACGTATCATGTCCCGTCCTCTTCTTAGCACATCACTTTGAACCATTTTTCTTTTCTTCGGTTCTCGGTGCACCCAATCCCGCTGACCTTGGAAAGCGGGCTACATGGAAGGTGCCTAGGGTTTGAGCTCCTGACTTCCCTGCCCTAGTATGCTAATAACTTAGGGTCATCACTCTATCCTTCATGTATATATGAATTATATACTTTGCATATCAGGGATGAACGTTTAAACATTAACTTGGCTTGGCATTACATGACTTGAAAATTAACATGGCTTGTACGGACTTATAGTCCCTTGAAAAAACATAACTTGTGTGTACTCACTTATACTAACTATGACTCAAGACAATTTCAAGTTAATATTATCTCGATCATAATCAAAATCATGGCATTATAATCCTAACAATCATTGGGATTCCTTTGACCTAAACCTCATGGGACACATGGTCCATGTTATCATGAAACATAAGCAAGAAATGTTTTAACCAATCTATCAAGGAAAACATCACTTATTTACTTTGATTTAACCCACCTAGTTTCACATAAATCGTGGCTCAGGGAAAACCTTTATACTTCAATCAAACATAGGCACACACCACACATTATGATTGCTTAATCAATATACATGGTTGGGGAAGGGATTAGAAGGGAATTGGAACTATTTGGAATGGCTTAAAACATGTTTTGAAATAGGGTAATAGAAGCGGACGCACGGTCCGTGCGCTAAGGCGCACGACCCGTGCGTGTTTTTAAAGATTTTGGCACGCAGAGACCGAACTGGGCGCACGACCCGTGCACAGGGGCGCACGGTCCGTGCGTCAGTATCAGTTTTCCAGAAATGCTATTTTCGTGTAATTTTGGCTATTTCGTTGGTTCCAAAATATGTCCTGATCGATCCCTGAACATAACAACTCATCAATTTGGCACCAAACAGCATTCATAATCAATTCAATCAATCACACATTTAGCCATTCAATCGCAATCTTTGTGAAAACGGTTTTAAGCGAACTTTTCGAAACGAAAAATAGTTTTACTCAGTTCAAGAACACATGTACATTCTTTTTCGAAATAAGAAAAACCCTAAGCGAGTATAGAACTCACCTTTGGCGATGAAAATCGCACACGACAACAATTACGCGAAGCCCAGATCCAAGATATCCCACTTGATGATCCGAAAGCTAACCCCAGCTCCCAAATTCGTATTTCAGGAGCTACATCCCCTTGGATAAGCCTCAATCTACAACGTGGTTTCAGAAATGGTTTGCTCTAGTCCTAGTAGTGACATGCAAAGCTTCCTACACTCTCAAAACTCCATATCTCATTTTTCAAGCTTGTAGGTGTGACAATGGTGATTTGTGATGGAGAGGGGTGTTGGTTTCGAAAAAGGTATCAGTGGGAAGAGGAAGAGAAGCTGAATCTAACGAGCTAAAAATGTATGACATGCATCCAGAATTTCTGGGTTTCCTCTCCTCTCCTTCCCCTTCTCTCTCTCTCTCTCTCGTGTCTCTTCTCCCTCTCTCAGCTTCCTTTTCTTTCTTAAATTCTGTTTGTGTTTTCAGCACATGTGTGTGTGTGTGTGTGTGTGTGTGTGTGTGTGTGTGTGTGTGTGTGTTATGTTTTTGTCTTAATGAGGTTGGGCCAGCTGAGGGGGTTTAAGTGGAATGGATGGAAAAGACCATATTACCCTTGTTTCTTAATGTCTCACTTAAATCTACTTCTAACTCAACAATTACTCCATAACTCATATACTTAGCATAATGTACCAAATATGCACAAAAAATAAATCATTTATTTCAATCAATTTCAAACATCTCATAATTAATCAATTATGCAATTAAATTAATTATAACATCTTGCTAATTTTTAAACTACAAAATTAGCCAAATTGGGGATGTTATTCGATCGTAAATGAGAAAGATGTTATTGGAAGACGGGGAAGAAAATGTTAATGACAATGATGTAATTTCTTTTTTTAGTCTTTTCAAAGTCTCTTGTAAATCTTTGTCTCCCGATTAACATGATATTTTGAGTTCCAGTTAATGAAGAAACTATAGAAATTTTGTAATGGAAAAGAAAACTTTAAAATTTCAAAAAGTTGAATGCAACACTTCTAACACAATATTTCTATATTTGATTCATAAACCAAAGGCCTTAGTAACCATTGGTTTTCTCTCAAAACACCACCACCACCTTCTCATTGGAACTCTCTCTCCTTACCACATTCTCTCTCTCTCTCTCTTCCAGAATTTATCATGCTCATAATGGGAGACAATTTCAAGCAGACTAAAAAAAGAAATTATAGCATCTTAGTTGTGAAAAGAGTAATGGGATAGGATTATGTTTGTTTTTAGTAGTGGGGTAGGTCGTTATTCGGTAGGAGCGCAGTGTATTGAAGGGTGGAATAGTCATGTGTTTTGCTTTATTGCACGTTGACTTGTACCATGGGTTGGAGTACCCTTTGTACTCTCTTCAATACATTTCTTTGCTTATCAGAAAAACACCTCACTGAGTTAGCTTCATTCGGTTACAAAACAGTTCAGATGTAGTTGCTCTGTTATGATTCAGTTACACTCTAGAGCCAAAGCTCACTTTGTATAAATGTATCTCAGCAACTGAATCAATGGAATCAGGATTAGATTCACTGAAACTCTCTCTTCCCAAAATCGATTTCCTTTTATTAATCTTAATTTACTTTTGCTTATAAAAAAATTAAATTAGGGTAGGCTTTTATTTGTATTAGTTTTTATGTTTTGTTTCTTTTGCATTCAGATTTTATACAATTTTTTGTCACTCTTTTTATTCGTAAACCCCACTCCCTCAGTGGCGGATCATGACTAAAAAGTCTGTGTAGGCCGTTAATGAAAGAGACATGGAAAGTCAGAAACGCGTGAATAGAGATACAGAAATGCAAATACAATTAATATATATATATATATATAAATTGAAATTATTTTTAAAAAAATAAAATGATTGACTGACGAGTACACGTGGCCAGCCAGATTCCCCGACGTAGATTAGTCATTGGCAAAGCTGGTGAATATTGCGCATCAATAACACGGTAACTAGAAAAATTTAAGAGACTAAAATGTAGTTTTTATTTCACATAGAGACTCAACTGAAGTTGTTTGTAAAAATATAATTTTAAATTTATTTGTTCTTTAAATTCTAAATATTTTTTTTTGAAAACTATCATCCATCTATTCATAATATCTAATTCTAATATACGAGATGTGACGGTATTAAAAATATGAATAAAATTTATACTCCAATATATATATATATATATATATATATATATATATATATATATATAATATATATATATATATATATATATATATATAGTTACAAATTACCTATACATCGAGTAAAAAAAATTACTAATCCATAAAAAACATATTTTTCTTATGTATTATATATATATATATATATATATATATATATATATATTAATATTGTATATTCAACTATAACAACAATCGAAAACCCAGAGCGTGAGGGTTCAGCGGTTGGGGCTGATCCTCCCTTAACCAAGGGTCGGGGGTTCGATCCCGCATTGGGTATGAAGCAGTGTTTAAAACTCTGGACCAGCTATAGGAGCGTGTGACTCATCCATGAGTCAAGGTCAACACCAATGTGACTCATTGACAACTCATAACAAGTCATAGTCAACTGTAATCAAGTAGTGTCATTATGTAGGTCTATTTCTCTCCTTAATTATAGCTATGGTGTATCAATACTATTCATTGTATAGTTGACCATCTCTCTCCATAGATAGAGAGTATACTCCTCATTGTAAATCAATCAAATTAATACACAATTATATTGTTTCATACCAGCTGTCCTGACCCTCGAGGCACAAAAATAAGATCTCTAAGCAAAGTATACTTCAAAAAGAAATAGAGACAACAAAAGAGCACTTCAACAAACATTTAGCTTAGGACTTGTTTTGCATTTAAAACCAAAACTTGGCAATTGGTCCATGATTTGGTAAGTAATGGTCTATGTCACGCCACATTTCCGGTGTTTATCAATCTATTGCATTTACAATCTTCTCAATCCAAATACTCGTGTACGATAACTGATCGGAACTGGTATTACTATAGAACTTATAGAAGAAATTCACAGCGATGCTGCGATTTCCTCGGAAACCATTTGGAGCTTCACCTCCAAATCGACGAAGTGTTTATCTAACGATTCTTGAGTGCAATCCTCACTTTCAACCGAATTTGTGCAATCCTCACTTTCAACCGAATTTTTAGTGCTCTGTTGCCAAGACACCATCGAGAGATCCATCAATGGTTTCTTGCTCTAAAGGAACAAATAGTTGATGCTGATCAACACCTCAATCAGAAGCTTCTCTAATAAGCGGTATCGTGTGGTGAGAGTGTTGAATTCCAATAACACCTCTGCGTTCAAAACAAAACCCTGGGATGAAACCAGTTAAGCCCAAACAACCGAACTTCTCAAGCCTCATCGCAATTGGTTTCTGCCGTGCCACCGAAAGTGGGCCCTTCATGTTTCCGTTATTAGAAGAAAGTGGGCTTTGTTCATCTTACAAGGTAATTTCGTGATATTTTTTTTTTACAAAACTCAATCTTTTTGGTAATTTCGTGATCCTGTAACAAACTCGGTGCAAATAAACAAGATGTTAGTGTTCAGCTATTCTTAACACTAACATGTCAAATATCAACATTTTCTTAACATGAAGCAACAAACTTTTTTTTAAAAGCAATGTATTCTCCAAGGCGACTATGGAGATTAATCCTTCAAGGTATACTAGATCCATTTGAGCTCCCCCAACAAATATTTTTTTTCTTTTTCCAAACGAACCGGCTAAAAAATCAAACTCGACCACATGATTAAGAGACTCCAATATGTTCAATTCATACACATCATGTTGGTACAAACTTTTTTGTCCTCCGCAAATAATGCATCTTCGTTAAAAATTCACTGCTTTTTTTAGGTATCAATAGATATGACCATAGTTATCAGAACCGGACCGGACCGGCCGGTCGGACCGAGACCCGGTGGTCTTCTCGGGCCGAGCAGCGTGCAGGACCGGATCTGCAGTTGGCCCGGTGATGACGTCATCGGACCGGTGAAAACCGGGTCGGACCGGTGGTCGGACCGGTTGATCCTTTTTTTTTTTAAAGATGAACCATTTATAAATTTTGCATGTTCTCACAAAAAAGGCTTGGGTGGGGTTCGAACCCCCTCCCTAGTATTCAACATTTCAACATTTTAACCACTAAGCTATCTATTATTTGTTGATACTGTCCCGCATTCATTAAATATAATCAATTCCGGATATGTTAATTTTTTTTGCACATTCCTTCATTAATAGTTTTGATTAAACACACATTTTTTTGACAAATTGATTCAAGTTCAACACTCATAAAATTTCTATATTAATAAATCTATACTTTCTTAGTATATATTATAATTTTTTGAATTTATTTAATATAGACCGGGTCATGCCGGTCCGACTAGAGACCCGCGGTCCGACCCCGGGTCTAATGACCCGGTGCCTTGACCGAGTCGATGGCCGGTCCGGGTCTGATAACACTGGATATGACCCATACTTGAATCTGTATTTTATGTAACTACAGATACAAACGAAATAAATGCTGAATTGCTGATCCCTATATTATAAAGAATGATGACAGTGATTCAGAATTTATATCTATATTCCCCATTAGATTTTTTTTGACAAGATATTCCCCATTAGATAAAAACAAAAGCTTTAATAATGCGGCTCATGAATTTTTTATAATTTGCCCAATACTGAACACTTATGCGGCTCGTGAATTTTTTATTTGGATTTGACTAAGTCAAAAAGGAGAAGTGGGCCGTGTGATATGATAACAGAGAATAGGGGTAAATATGTCAAACAGTTAATGGACTTTCAATAAAAGCCCATTAGGGTTCTGTTGCTTTCCTTTATATATAAGCTGCGATGCGATGCAGCCACCAAACTCATACCGTCCTCTTCGTTGCTAACTTTCCAATTCCTCTCTATCTCTCTCTTTTCTTCTTCGTTTATGTTTTTTTGTCAAACAGATTTTGTCTTTTAAAATGTAATTTTCGCAAAACCTAAATCCTATCCTATCAATAGATATAGAAAAAGCTCCAATAGACTACCAATTTTGTCTATCCATTTGATGGTGGCGCTTGATCCACTGCATTCTTTTAATCAAGGAAAATCACAGTTGAAAGGTGGTTGGATTGAATAGAGATCTTTGTCTTTTATCGACTGTGTTTCCTGTTAAAAAAATTCACTAGATCTTCATTTTTTTATACTATCTAAGTTTTGTTCTGTTCGTTTCTTTTTATTTTTGTTGATTAGATGTTACAGTAAAATTTCATAGTCATGCAGCTGATAATGTTCTCATACCATAAATTATGTTTTTTTTTATTTTTTCTGTTTTTTCAACTTTTCTACTTTTAGTTTTTTTTGCAAGCTTTATTTATTGATGATGGAACCAACTAATATGAGTTTTCAAGGAGATAATGTTGAAAAACTTTAAGGAGACTTAAAAAACGAAATGTATCATTTGGTTTCTCTTCCAATTTCTAAAATGTTGTACTTTCATTTCATTAATTTAGCCTTTTTTCCAAATTTCTAATAAATCTACTTTTTATAATTCTATCAACAATATTCATAAATTCTATGCTTGTGGCTTATTTTATAATTCTAATTAACAACACTATTGATAAATACAATTGGTTTTATTTTTTTGCCCATTCGTCTATCCACTTCATAGAAATGAGATCCCTTTAAAAAGTTTAAGGGAATTAAATGATTCTTTTTATTGGAAGAACCTCTTACCTTCTCTTTTTGTATATATGATGTCTATTTTTTGCATAATTATTTTTTCATTTTGCATATATATTGTTTTTGAAGAACAACTCATACTCTCATTGTTCTAATCACGAAGATAGCATTGAATATACATAGAGTAAAAGTTACTAGAAATCTCTTAAGTCCGTTCAACTTTTTTTTAAAAAAAATACATCTCTATTTTTTAGGTTATCTCAAAATTGTAGATACATCTAATATATTGAGCGAATGTCTAGAAAAGAATAGAGTTCGTTGTTTTTATTAATAATATTGATATCATCAATTACACAAAATAATTCTCTTGAAATATTGATAATGATTGATTATACAAAACTAGTCACTTGAATTTATGATGCACAATTTGCAAGATAGTTTGAAGATTTTCAAATAGACTTGAAAAATAAATTCTATCAACGAAATTCATAAATTCTATGCTTGTGCCTTATTTTTATAATTCTATCAACACTATTGATAAATACAGTTGGTTTTATTTTTTTCTGTCCATTCATTTATGCTCTTCATAGAAATGATTTGTTAAAAATATTTTGTGACAAATACATAACGTGTGGAACTATACAGCATGTTTGGGTATTTTAGCATTCATAAAAAATTTGAACCGTTTCAAATACACAAAGTTTGGTACTATATGTAAGTGTGATGTTATACAATGCGTTTTATGATAGAGAATGTGGTGGATGACAATCGAAGCTAAAGCCAACAAAGGAAACAGCAGCACCAAGCCTTCAGAATCTGATTGAAGCTTGAAGCTTCCAGTAGCATCTAGAGTAGATTAAAACAGATTACAGTTATGGCTGTTGCATTGTAACCAATTAACTGATTTCAGTTTCTTGGATTAGGAAGTTGTATATAAACCCTAAATCCTCTCTTTTGTAATCAAGCTGATAATTCATCAATTCAATGACAATTCAGTTTCAGTATCCTCTCTAGTTTTCCTTTATGGTATCAGAGCTGAAATGGGTCAGTTTCAGTATCCTCTCTACCTCATGACAGTCAGTCTCTCGCACAGCCAAACAATGTCACTGATCAGCCTATACTTCCTCCTCAGAATGCCCCACTCCCTGAACTACAACCAGTAAACACACACCCTATGGTGACAAGGTCAAGTACAGGTCACCTGAAGCCAAAAATTTTCATCACAGTGGCAGAACCATCCACAGTTAAACAGGCCTTGCAAGACCCTAAGTGGCAAGCAGCAATGCAAACTGAGTATGAAGCTCTCACCAAGAATGGTACGTGGTCTCTAACTAGTCTCCCTCCTGGCAGACAAGCCATAGGTTGTAAATGGGTCTTTAGAGTCAAACAAAACCCTGACGGATCAATTAACAAATACAAAGCCCGTCTAGTTGCAAAAGGGTTTCATCAAGTCCATGGTAAAGATTTTGGTGAAACATTCTCCCCGGTCATCAAACCAGCCACAATCAGGATCATTCTTACACTTGCTCTAACTCACAAATGGGAAATGCAACAAATTGATATAAACAATGCATTCATCAATGGGTTTCTCAAGGAAGAAATCTTCACGAAACAACCACCAGGGTTCACAAGCAGTGATAAAACTCAAGTGTGTAGACTGCATAGGTCTCTATATGGCCTGAAACAGGCCCCACGGGCTTGGTATGAAAGGCTGACTCAAGTGCTCCTTCAATTTGGATTTACATCCAGCAAATGTGACACATCTTTATTTGTATACTTAGCCAAAAGTACAATCTTGTATGCTCTAGTGTATGTGGATGATATCATCATCACAGGGACATCTCCCACACTCATTCATGATCTGATATTGAAGCTAAACAAGATCTTTGCTCTCAAGGAGTTAGGCAAACCTGATTATTTCCTGGGTCTGGAACTGAAACACCTGCAGAATGGTTCACTTCTGGTTACACAGGCCAAATACATTCAAGATCTACTTCACAAAGCCAACATGGCAGGATGTAATAGCATCTCTACACCTATGGTTACTCATCCAAAACTTAGCAAACATGGCAGTGATGTCCTGCAGAGTCCTCAGCAGTACAGATCCATAATTGGTGCGCTGCAGTATGTGACTCTGAGCAGACCAGAGATCTCTTACACAGTTAACAAGCTGTGCCAATACATATCTCAGCCACTTGAAACTCATTGGAAAGCAGCAAAGAGGCTCCTACGGTACCTCAGTGGCACACTACACCATGGATTACTACTGCAACCTGGTACAACAGGCGCCAAATTCTCTGTCAATGCCTACTGTGACAGTGACTGGGGAAGCGACGTGGATGACAGAAGATCCACTACTGGGCTGTGTGTCTTCTTTGGCCCAAATCTCATCACATGGAGTGCAAAGAAGCAAAGTTTGGTGGCAAGGTCAAGTGCGGAGGCTGAATACAGAGCAATGGCCCAAGCCACTGCAGAACTGCTATGGCTGCAATCCCTGTTAACAGAGTTGAAGGTACCTCACATGACACCCAATCTGTTCTGTGATAACCTGTCTGCAGTATTACTTGCCCACAACCCAATCTTACACTCTAGAACCAAACACATTGAGATGGACATACACTTTATAAGAGAAAAAATTGCCTCCAAAACCTTAAATGTGAAGCATGTCCCTGGAAGTCAGCAAATAGCTGATATACTGACAAAACCACTCGGAACAAGCTCTTTTCTGCTACTGCGTGACAAGCTCAAAGTAAGAAACTTACTTGAGCTTGACAAGGGAATGATAGAGAATGTGGTGATGACAATCGAAGCTAAAGCCAACAAAGGAAACAGCAGCACCAAGCCTTCAGAATCTGATTGAAGCTTGAAGCTTCCAGTAGCATCTAGAGTAGATTAAAACAGATTACAGTTATGGCTGTTGCATTGTAACCAATTAACTGATTTCAGTTTCTTGGATTAGGAAGTTGTATATAAACCCTAAATCCTCTCTTTTGTAATCAAGCTGATAATTCATCAATTCAATGACAATTCAGTTTCAGTATCCTCTCTAGTTTTCCTTTATTTTAAAACTTGTAAAAATGGTTTATTATATTAAATAAGTTTAATAATATAAAAATTAAATATTTCTATGTTTAATTGATATGTTTTCTAAAAGTTGATTTATTAATTGATATGTTTTCTAAAAAATGATAGAATATATACAATCATAATCAAAAGGATGGCATTATAATCATAACAATCATTGGGATTCCTTTGACCTCAACCTCATGGGACACATGGTCCATTTTATCATGAAACATAAGCAAGAAATGTTTTAACCAATCTATCAAGGAAAACATCACTTATTTACTTTGATTTAACCCACCTCGTTTTACATAAATCGTGGCTCAAGGAAAACATAGGCACACACCACACATTATGATTGCTTAATCAATATACATGGTTGGGGAATGGATTAGAAGGGAAATGGAACTATTTGGAATGGCTTAAAACATGTTTTGAAAGAGTGTAATTGTAACACCCCGGTTTTTCTTACATAGAAAATACCAAGATATACAGCATAGCATACATCAGAGATAACTTCCTGTCATTAGATATTGAACACAAACTAAAACTTGATAAAAATTCATCAAGCGATCCCTCATAGCAATAATAAACCTTCCATCATCCTAGTATTCAATATCCAATACAGAAATAACGGAAACGATTTATAACTTCTAATATCAATACAAGTCATAACATCGAAATTACAAAGACAACTGGGAAAACTCAGCATAAGCATATAAACTAAAACTTCAACATCTCCTTGAGACACCACGACTAGCTATGCCTCTTCGCCTTTGCATTTCTCTGTTTCTCTGTAAAAACCACAATTATAAAGGGTGAGATAAACATTATCTAAGCGAGTCCTATCGAGACCCCTTAATAACTCTCTCGGTTCATTATGCCTCTTTTTAACTCGTAGCCCTAATAAGCGACTACGTGAAACCTCTTCTTACATTGTTTAGCATATCACCGAGAACCATTTTCTATTCCCGGTGAACCCATTCCACTGACCATTTTCTATCAAGCGGATTGACCATTTTTATCAAGCGGATTGACCATTTTCTATCGAACGGATTCCACATGGGCCTAGGTTCATAGGGCTCATGACTTCCCCTCCCCTAGTACACTAACCTCTTTATTAGGGTCGTCATCCTAGACCTCTATTTATATAATTTATATAAATACACCCGCATTGGGCCGTCTCTATAGCATAACCTCGACCTCAACCTCAAGCGACATTTTAGTCCGTTTTATCCTTTCGTGACATTATCCCACACGTGGTTACTAACTTTTATTAACATAACATAGAACATCCTCATCATATCAACAAAACATAACATAATCACAATCAACATCAACACATAGGGTTGGGGAAGGATTAGAATGGGTTTTGGAATCAATTAGGAAGACTTTGGACACATTTTAAAATCTGGGACAGAAAGATCACCACGGGTCGTGCCAAAATCAGCACATGTCGTGCTGAATTATCAGCATTTCTAAAAATCCTGTTTTCGTGTGAAATTCCCATTCCGATCGATTCCGAAACTTATTTCGATCGATACCCAAACATAACAACACATCATTCAGCAACAACAATCATCATACATATCATCAAATCATCTCATCTCCATCATTCAAACATTCAAAACGAAATACATTTTCACAATTACGGTTTTTGCAAAACAACGGCTTTCAACGAAATCGAACGAACGAAACGAAGAACCAAAACATATTTTCAGTCACATGTAAGGTTGACACAATTAAAATGAAAACCCTAAGTGAGTATAGAACTCACCATAGTGTGATGAAAATCACAACAACAACCAATACGAAATCCAAACTATGCTCAATCGATCCAAACTCTCCAAAACGCTCTCCAATTCGAACTCGAACTACCCGAACTACTCCAAATCTGAATTCAGTAGCTAGAACCCTCTCCTTGCTACTCCATTCTACAATGAAGCTCCTAGATGACTCCAGCCAGCTCCCAATCACAAGTCTTTAACTTTACAATCGAAATTGCCAAAAACCGATTTCCTCCTTGCTTCAAACTTCCACAACTCGAACTCCAAATGCCCAATTCTTTCAAAACAGGACCAGAAGCGCAACCCAAACCCTCAAATACTCAATTTGACACAATAGAACAACAATCAGTTCCTAAACTTTGATTTATAGCTTCTAAACCAAATTGCATGAGAATAACTCATGATTTTCTCATTTGAGCTTGTGAGGGTCAACAATGGTGGGAAGAAGGATGGTGAATCAATGAAGGTGAAAAAATATATCATTGTTTAGAGGAGTGAAAATGATATTGATTGGGAAGAAGAAAATAAACATGCATTGAAGGGGTAATCTTCTCTCCCTCCCCTTTCCTCTCCCACTCCCACGGTTCCTCCCTCTCTCTCTCCTCTATTCTCAATTCCTGTTTCTCAATTCAGCAACTGTTTTTTTGTTTTTGAGTGTGTCATTTCCCTTTTAAAGGAGAGCTTTAATGAATGGCAATATGGGAATTTGGTGTTCAGCTGAAGGTAAGGAGTGAATAAAAGAAAGTTCCTCAAATGCCCCTCCATCTACTTACTAGCATTCAATTTAATTAATTCATAACTCAAACACTTAATATTATTTAGTAACTAAACACATAATTAATCTATCCAATCCATGACAATCACCTCATCATTAATTAATTAAGCTAAATTACTCAAATTAGCTAATTAATCAAACATAACCTCTTGCTAATTTCTATTAACTCAATTAGCTATATTGGGGATGTTACAATCACCCCAATGTAACATCCCCATAGTGGCTAATTCTAATTCTTGAAATTAGTAGGTGCTTTTAATTAGTTGTTTTCCAATTGATTTCATAGTGGGTAAATTGAGTTATTTTATAAATGACTAAGTGAAATATTTGTGTGCTTGTTTGCTAGTTTAAGTTAATTCTAATGGGGTAATGAATTGTGGGTGGTGCAAATAGTGGTGAATTGAGTTCAAGCCAAGCCCAGAATTAATTTTCTCAATCAACCCAGAATTATTTTTCTCAATCAACCCACTCCCACTTGTTTCTCCTTCAGCTGACCATCATTAAAACACTTGATTAGTTGTTCAAAAAAAAAAAACTTGATTCTCACTTCCACAAAAGCCACATTCTCATTTTCATCAAAAACACAAACCACGCTTTTTATGAAATTGAGAGAGAGGAGAGTGGGTCGAAGAGAGAGTGAGGTGGAAGCTTCACTTCCATGGCAGCTAGTGAGAGTGTTGTGCTGAATGTTCATCTTTTATACTTCCATCTCATCTTTCAACATGCAAGAACATCATATATACACACATAAATTGGGAGAAGAGAAAAGATTGAGAGTGAAACCCATTTTCACTTCCTCAACCCCAAACTACTCTACAAACACTAACCCCAACGTCATTGTTTCTTCTACTCACCCCTATTTCAGTTTTAGTCACCTCTTTTACCTTTTTCTCCAAGAACCAGAATCTGAAATACACACCAATCCTATCTCAAATGCTTTGCATGCTTAGTTTTATGAAGTGTTAAAGTTAGTGGAGGTGTTAGGAGCTTAAAGGAATGAGATTGAAGCTTGGAATTGGACTCTTGGGGCTGAAGGTTGAACGCATGAAGGGATGGGAAAAGAGTTTTGTTGAATGGAAATTCTGTTGGTAACTATTACTTTTGTTCAGTTTCGGATTTGGGTGTTTCATCTCGTCAAATCGGTTTCAAAATTTCGGTCAAGCTGTCCACTCATGGTGACCAAAGCCACCCAAGTTGCATGTTCAGATTCTCACTACTACACTGAGCATTAGGAGCTGTTCTTAGCCAAACAATTCATCCAATTTCAGTTGTGAAACTTGCATTCAATCTTTGGATTTGTGGGTTTCGAATAGGTGTTCATTGGAGAGCTTTAGGAGAAGTTTTTGGGTGTTTGCATCGTGGTTTTGCTGAACTTCTTACTTCCTCTTTGAATTCGTGTGAGTTCTTTATTCTGTTTTGTGTTTGATTGACATGCATGTTGAATTTAGGAGTGTATTCTGAGTTCAGGAAGTTGCATGATACTAGTGGATGACTTAGAACTAATGACATGCTGAAATATTGAAATTGTGTTTGAGTTAAGAAGTTGGCATGTTCATTGGTTGTGGGTTTGATTTCGATTTGTTATTGATATATTGATGTTGTTTGGAGTGTTATTTGAATTGTTATTGATGTGTGTTGGGTTAAGAATCGATTGGGAAAGAAATCGGATCGAACGGATTAGTGGAAGTCGACGAAAACAGAATTTTGGGAAAACCTGCAGAAGGGGCACGACCCGTGCGCCCAGGGGTACGACCCGTGCGCCCAGGGGCACGACCCGTGCGCCCTCTTCTGCCCTCTCATTTTAAAAATCGATTCCCGCTTTCTTTTCGACGCGATCTCATCCCCGTTAAGAATCGAGTAACAAACTTTGCGTACTTAAACAATTAATTTTATTTCCGGATCTTAAAGTACCCCAAACCATATTATCTAACGTCACACTTCACACAATTTGTCACTAAATTAATTTTCTTTTCGACGAATTCGATTATGTAGGAACAAACTTCACGTATTTGAACAATTAAATTTTTTTTCCATATCTTAAAATACCCTAAAACACACTGTCTAGCGTCACACTTTACGTAATTTGTCACGAAATTAATTTTTCTTTTCAACAATCTAGTTATGAATGAACAAACTTCGCATATTTAGAGTTATCCATTTTTCTGTATGTAAATTAATTTTTCCTTTTCCTTATTTTTCCTTCTCCTTATTTTTCTGTATGGAAAACTAGAAAGTTATCCATTTTTATATTTGCCCATAATAAAATATGAGGCACACCTTATTTAGAGTTCTCGTTAATGAATAAACAATTGAGATTTTGTAATGAAAAAGACAAGTTTTTCAAAGAGTTCTAATTTTTCTAGGTGTACCTCATTCATCATATTCTAATAATTTTTTTTTTGTATGTTACAGGGAAAAGTTAGGGCTCGGTCTACACTAACAATTGTTTATAGTTCATGTTTAGTATTTTGATATTGTTAGAGTATTTGTTAAAATAATAAGTGGTGATTAATCTGGTCATGACCTCATCATGGTGCATGTTGCATGTTTTTTCTTTGATATACGTTTTCTTTGATTTTTTGTTTCTTTGATTTCTTATAGGGTACTGATGACCTTCTCCAATTCAATAGCTATATCAGAGTTTAACTATTTGAGATTTAAGCTATAACTGTAGAAGCAATAACTAGACTTTTAAGTTTTTATTCATATTGGTGGATAACTACTATACCAACCAAAACAAATGCCAAAAGATGCTGTCATCTGAAATAACGAGCCAGTGTCATTGAAAAAAAATCAACGGGGTTTGGGGAGCTATACACTCAAAGCCAGCTTTATAGACGAATATGAACCTTTATTGATTCTGTATTTTAACGACCACTACCCAACCCCATAAAGACCATTGTGTTGTGGGACAATGTAATTAATTTAAGATAAGATGATGTTTTTGTCAAAAAATAAAATAAGATAAGATAATGTAGACAACCAAAATCAAAAGTAGCAGCAAACAACGCGCTTCTACATTTTGAAAAACTCTTGTAGCATGTGGGATGTGTTTCTCTGTTTGTGTGTAGTAATGGCTAATTTAATTCAATAGTACACACGATGTAAACAAATAATATAGCTTATATGCATAACATGAAATAAACAAGTAATTTTACATTTATCACAAGTAGGTAGCTCAGTTAGCGAGCTAAAGGATACTAAAAGAGTGCACCAAATGAGTACAAGAAGGAGGTCCCCGGGTTCAACTCCCGGAAACTAACATTTCCCACCCCCACTAACACTGCTTATAAAAAAAAAAGTCATTTTACATTTTTTAAAATTTACTTTTTTTAGCAGTGTCTAATCTTATATTCTATTTTGTTATAATTGTATTTTATTTATAAAAATCTACATGCAATCTGGTCATACCAGTACTAGTACTTTGCAAATAGTGGTGATAGAGAGTTACGGGTGGGGCACTTTGGATCATCTCCTTCCACTCTCCCTAAATCTCACTCATTCCTCTCTTTCTCTCTCTCTCTCTCTCTTACTTTCACTCTCTCTCATCATTAAAAAATTATAAATAAATGATGAGAGAGAGTGAAAGCAAGAGAGAGATAGAGAGGAAGGAGGGAGATGTAGGGAGAGTGGAAGGAGAGGATCCAAATCCACGGGTGTGGGGTTCAATGTAACATGTCTTTGTCTGAAGATAGATAGAAACTAGGAGTGGACAAAATTAGCGAACTCGCATAACCCGACCGAAACCCGAAAATGAAAAATGTCACCGGTTCGATTTTGGGCCAAATTCGGGTAGCTGACACGGTCTCCAATGGTCGGAGGCGGTGGGCTCTATCAGATCCAATGCAAACTGAACCCGACCAGTTCATATAGTTACTAATACTATTATATCAAAACACGTCGTTTTCAGTTCACATATATATTCATAACTCACGACTCTCACAACAGAAACAAGAAAAGTCTCACATTTCACTCTCAACAAAAAATGAAACCCTAGCAACCGCAACACCCTCTCCCTCTCCCACGAAACCCTAGCAGCGAACCTCTCCTCTCCCATGAAACCATCACTGTAACTCCAACGAAATACTCATTGCAACTCTCTCACAGAGCAAAGGAGCTTCTCAATCTCTATTTTCGTCATCATCATTTGGTTCGTTTTCCAAGTGGTAAGCTTTCTTTCTCATATTTTCTTCTTCCCATTATTTGGTAGTTCTTTACAAGATGGATATTTTGTTTTCTTTTGTTCGTTTACAACGGTTTCTGAGTTTCATATGGATTCACTCTATTTACGTTTTTGTGGGGTTTAAAAAATTTTAGGGTTTCAAAATTGTTGGTTTACAATGGTTTGAGTTCCTTTTGTCTTCTCTGTTTTAGGGTTTTGAAAATTTTAGGGATATGCTGTTTATATTTGTGAGTTCCTTTTGAAATTTTAGGGTTTCATATATGTTGTTTATATTTATGTTCTTCTGAGTTCCTTTTATATTCTGTTTATATGCTTTAAAGATATGTTTATATGTTCAGGGATTCATTTGGTTTCAGTTGGATCTTTTTGTATTCTATTTATGTGATATTTTCATTGATTATGTGATCTTTTTGTATTCTGTTTATATGTTTGAGTTCCTTTTGTTTACTATGTTTCTGGGTTTCATATGGCTTCACTCTACTTTTATTTGTATTTAGGTTTGAGTTTATATTTTGTATTTATGTTTCTAACTCTATATTTGTGTTAATTTCTAGTTCTAGCTTTGAGTTTATACTTCATTTCTAGTCCTGACACAATACATTGTCTATCTCTTAGACTCTGGCTTGCATTAACTTATATATTTGTATTTATGTTTCTAACTCTATATTTATGTTTATGTTTATGTTTCTGACTCTATTTTGTTTTCTGTTGTTGATTTATTAATTTTATGCTTTGGATTTATGTTTATGTTTTTGACTCTATTTTGTTTTCTGATGTTGGTTTATTAATTTAATGCTTTGGAAAAGGAAGGAGCAAGCAATCTGTGAGGTAGGAGTTAGACCGTACGTGTTGTTTATAAGATTAATAAGTACTATTATTAGTTGTAAGCTTTTTTGCTTTTGCTTTGGTTATAAGCTTTTATATGTACTCAAAACTGGTTGAAGCCTTCTTTCTTCCAGTTTAAAAACCTCAACATAGCTGAAGAGTTTGACGATTTTGATAACATTGTGACTGGTATAAATTAAATGAATTTTGGTTGTTTGATAATATTTGGATTCTAATTCTATATAAGTTAATATTTATTTTTTATGTTGTATAGAATTTCAAGGAGGGGTTTCTGTGGGTGATGGAGTTGCTGGAGTTAGCTCATCATCTCTGTCACAGCCAATTAATATTGGCAGTGGCTGAAAAGAATTTCAGTTAGTCTCTATTACACTATTAACTAAATTATAGCTTCATCTTGTTATGAGTGTATTAACAGCTTCAATTTTTAACATTTGCAGTCATAACTTTTTTGATTTTTTGGAGTCACATGGCTCACATCTTATTGCCAACTATTGTATCAACTAAATAACAACCTTGTTTGTTCTTTTGGAGTCTTTCATTACTCACAACATGATCCAATGATCCAACTTCATGCAAGGGAACTTATGTTTTGGGTATAGATTCTTGCATTCTGTTTTAATTACTCTTATTCTGTTGTATTCTGCTGCTATTCTGTTTTAATTACTCTTAATTTTCTGTATTATATTTTAATAGATTTTGGAACCTTGGACATTGGTCAAGTTTAAAAAGAGGCTTATTCTGCTGCTGTATCTGGCTGTTATGGTAAGCTGTTTTATATTCAGTTTCTCTTATTATGTTGTATAGATTTTGTCTTGTTTTATAGAAGCTGTTTCTCTTATTCTGCTGGTATAGAAGTTGTATAGATTCTTTCTTGTTTTATAGAAGTTGTTTCTCTTATTCCTGCTGTTGTATTTCTGCTGTCTAAAACTGTTTTATATTCAGTTTATAGATTCTGGAATATATTCAGTTTCTGTTAAATTTAATTGGAACTAAATGAAGTTTAGTAGTTCTGTTTTATATTCAGTTTGTAGATTAATTTGTTAAACTGTCTTGTTTTTTAGATTCTGGAAAAGTATCCAAGGTTATTTGGGGTGTTACTTTGGCTATTTGGCTATAAGTAACAAGGTTAGTGTTACTAAAGTGTTTGATTTATTTATTATTACTGAATTAAGTTATTATTATTGTTTTAACTAATGAAAGTTACTGTTTTATTATGCAGATTAAATATTCTAAGGCCTTGTGAACTTTGAAGTTATGAACTTCATTAAGCTTCTCTAAAGAAGTTGTAAAATTTCCCTTGCATGCATGGTGTATGATGTAATTTACATTTTAAACTTAGATTTATTAGTATTAAGTGTTGCTTGCTTTAGTTGGTTGGTAATTAATTTGGTTGATGATGTGCCTGTGATTATAATAGTTACTGCCCAATACTTTGGTAATTGGCAGCAGAAAACTATTTTAACTTGGTTGAGGTTTGGCCTCTTTTATAATGTGTTATCATTTATAAATTTGTGTTAGAATTTAGTTTTAAATTTACTGGGACAGGTATGATAATGGCCATGAATTTAGTCCCATTTATGTTTGTTCAAATAAATCTGATAATATGAAGAGTTTTTAACAAGAGACTCGGCCTAGTAATTTACTTGGTGTTAAAATCATATTTCTTAGGCCCAATACTGTATTTATAATTTTTGAAACAGCCAAAAAAACTATTGATAAAAAACTAGTTTAAAAAAAGCAATTGGGCCACTGAAGGCCCAACCCGGAACTACCCACCCACCAAACCGTTGGACCCACATAACCGAATCTGCCAAAAATCGATTATTAAAATGGTCGGATGGGCCAGTTTGGGCCCGAATCCGATCCGGCCCTACCGCTGTCCACCCCTAATAGAAACAAAAACTCTATGTTTTGGTCAAAAAAGTGGTCTACTCTATCCTCCCTCCTTTCCCATGCCATAGCCACCTAACTAAGTAGGACTATTGCATTTTTAGTAATAGAGTTAAGTTGCTTTCTCTTTCTTTATTGCCTTTTCCTATTTTTGGTAACGAAGACAACTTTTTCACCAACCACTCCACAACCACTCCTCTCCACACGCAAAGCACGCCTCTTCCTGTAAACACCTCAACCATCGTTGCTTTCCCTTATAAAGCAATTGCCCCACAACTCTTCTCCTACCATCCTCTTCTTTCCTAATTTCCCAATCTCTGTTTATCTCTATGTTTTTTTCTTTCTTCCTCGACGCTTGATCCACTTCATTCTTTTAATCAAGGAAACCACAATCGAGAGATGATTGGATTGAATAGAGATCCTATGTCTTTATCAGCTGTGTTTCCTTGATTAAAAAAATTTGTTGGATCTTCAGTTTCTTCTGCTATATTTACTTTCTGTTCCTTTTATTTTTCGGAATTCTAACCTGGTGATCTTTTACTTTCTATGTATTTCTTCCTAAACCAATTCAGTTGTTTTCTTCTAATACCTAACTGAAGAATTTATAATGTTTTTTTAGGCGAGTTTTTTTACTTTTGCAAAATTCCACGTTCTTTCTTTCTTTTTCGTTTATCTGTTTTATTTATCACAATTACAGTAAAGTTCATTTCATGAGCTGTGATGAGTCATAGAGACAGTCATGCATCACTCTGATTATTTGGTGCTGATAATTTTCTCATACCCTTAAATTCGGAGCTCTTTGTTTTGAACAAGTTATTTTTTTTCTTTCTAAAATCTAATTTTTGCAGTTTTTTCAAGTTTTCTACTTTTAGTTAATTTCTTTGCAATTTTTAGTTAACTTGTTTATAATTTCTAATCTGATGTCTTCCTTATGCTAACTTATTTTTAGTTTTAATTTTTAAAATTGCTTTATTTGTTATGTTAACTTATTATTAATCTGATGAAGAATAACAGAAGGGCGGACTGAATCGATGCTATGTTGATTGTCCGCCACTTCCAATTTCGTATGGAAAACTAAAAGTTAGCCATTTTTATATTAGTCCAAAATAAAATTGAGGCATCCTTTATTTAGAGAACAATAGAAATTTCTAATGAAAAAGACAACTTTTAAACTTCAAAGAGTTGAATGCAGCACTTCTCACACTATTTCTATTTTTGATTTATTAACAGAAGCCTTAGTTAGCATTTGTCTTAAATTATGGAATACTACTATTAGAAAATTGGGTTTCTCTCTCAACACCATCATCGCGCTCTCACTATAACTCTCTTTTCTTACCACTCTTTCTCTCTCCCTCTCAATCTCGATTTTTATTTAAAACTGAATACCAATCTCACCATAATGTGGACATCATGCTCATATTGGACACTATGCGAAGACTTTTAAGAAGATTAGAAAAAGATTGTGTAATCTTTCTTTTAAAACTTCTTAGCTCTTATTGAAAAGTGTTTTTTTAATAAGATTATTTAAAAAAGAATAAGATGATAAATGTTGAGGTTGTTATGTGTAGTCCAACTATTAATAAAGCTCTTATGAATAATATTGATCACTAGATTACATAAAATAATCTGCTTAATTTATCATGCTCATATCGGGAGATAATATTTGAAGAATTTCAAAGAGACAAAAAAAAAATTATAGCAACTTAGTTGTGGAAAGAGAAAACAAAATGTACCATTTGGTTTTTTCTTCTACTTACTAAATGCATGTGGCTTATTTTTGTAATCATATCAGTATACTATTGATAAATGCATCCAGTTTTATTTTTTTCTGCCCATTCGTCAATGCTCTTTATAGAAATATTTTTTTAAAAAAAGTTAAAGGGAATAAATTGAATGAGAGCTTTCTATCGAAAGCACATTTTACCTTTTCTATTTGTATATATGATGTTTTTTTAGCATTACTATTTTCATCTTTTGCGTATATTAGGACTCAATTGCAAATACTCCCAGTGTTTTAATCTCATTGAAAGTATTGGCTTTTGGTTCTTAAATGGCAATAAGTATAACAAAGATGAGGATAATAATACAAAAATATAGCATTGAATATACGGTGAGTAAAAGTAACTTTGTTTTTTTAGAAATCTCTTATATCCCTTTAACTTTTTTTTTATTTCTATTTTTTAGGTTATCTCAAAGTTGCAGATATATTTATTATAGAGAGCATGCACGATTGGGTAGAAAAGAATAGAGCTAGTTGTTTTTCTTAATAATATTGATAATCATTGATTACACAAAATAAGTCACTTGAATTTATCATGTCCAATTTGCAAGATAGTGTGAAGATTTTCAAGGAGACTTGAAAAAGAAATTATATGATCTAAGAGATGTATCATGGTTCGAGAGATGTAACAACCTTATGGTGGGATTGTTATTCGATCTGAAATGAGAAAGATATTGTTGAAAGATGGGAAGAAAATGAATACAAAAGACTTAAAACATTCCTCCTCATTTTCATGTTCATATGTGTATTTTATAGGGACAAAATCAAGTCTTTTTTTAGCACATACATGTTTTTTTTTTTCATTTAAAATTGAATACCAATCTCACCATATATAATGTGGATATCATGCTTGTAACACCCTGATATTTTTACATAGAGAAAATACCAAGATATACTTTCATAGCATACATCAGAGTATTATTCATGTTTTATGGACATTAAACGACACTAAAACTTTGACTAAACATGTCAAAGTACCACTCATATTTAAAACTTCAAACCAAAGTAAATAATTCATTAGGTTCATAACTAGACATCCTCACCTCAATCCTAAGTTCAATATCCAAATACAGAAATAAAGAGGAAACGATATACAACTTTGAGTACGAGTATATATATATAATCGAAGTACTTAAAACGAGAAATACATAAGCAGCTAGCTAGTCTTCAACATCATCATGCGGAACATCATCTAGCCACGCTTCACTGCTTTGAACTTTACCTGTTTCTCTGAAAAACAACAACATTTAAAGGGTGAGATTACAAATCTCAGTGAGTCCTATCGAGACCCCTTACTACTCTCGCGGTTCATTATGCTTTCTTAACTCGTAGGAAACTACGTATCATGTCCCGTCCTCTTCTTAGCACATCACTTTGAACCATTTTTCTTTTCTTCGGTTCTCGGTGCACCCAATCCCGCTGACCTTGGAAAGCGGGCTACATGGAAGGTGCCTAGGGTTTGAGCTCCTGACTTCCCTGCCCTAGTATGCTAATAACTTAGGGTCATCACTCTATCCTTCATGTATATATGAATTATATACTTTGCATATCAGGGATGAACGTTTAAACATTAACTTGGCTTGGCATTACATGACTTGAAAATTAACATGGCTTGTACGGACTTATAGTCCCTTGAAAAAACATAACTTGTGTGTACTCACTTATACTAACTATGACTCAAGACAATTTCAAGTTAATATTATCTCGATCATAATCAAAATCATGGCATTATAATCCTAACAATCATTGGGATTCCTTTGACCTAAACCTCATGGGACACATGGTCCATGTTATCATGAAACATAAGCAAGAAATGTTTTAACCAATCTATCAAGGAAAACATCACTTATTTACTTTGATTTAACCCACCTAGTTTCACATAAATCGTGGCTCAGGGAAAACCTTTATACTTCAATCAAACATAGGCACACACCACACATTATGATTGCTTAATCAATATACATGGTTGGGGAAGGGATTAGAAGGGAATTGGAACTATTTGGAATGGCTTAAAACATGTTTTGAAATAGGGTAATAGAAGCGGACGCACGGTCCGTGCGCTAAGGCGCACGACCCGTGCGTGTTTTTAAAGATTTTGGCACGCAGAGACCGAACTGGGCGCACGACCCGTGCACAGGGCGCACGGTCCGTGCGTCAGTATCAGTTTTCCAGAAATGCTATTTTCGTGTAATTTTGGCTATTTCGTTGGTTCCAAAATATGTCCTGATCGATCCCTGAACATAACAACTCATCAATTTGGCACCAAACAGCATTCATAATCAATTCAATCAATCACACATTTAGCCATTCAATCGCAATCTTTGTGAAAACGGTTTTAAGCGAACTTTTCGAAACGAAAAATAGTTTTACTCAGTTCAAGAACACATGTACATTCTTTTTCGAAATAAGAAAAACCCTAAGCGAGTATAGAACTCACCTTTGGCGATGAAAATCGCACACGACAACAATTACGCGAAGCCCAGATCCAAGATATCCCACTTGATGATCCGAAAGCTAACCCCAGCTCCCAAATTCGTATTTCAGGAGCTACATCCCCTTGGATAAGCCTCAATCTACAACGTGGTTTCAGAAATGGTTTGCTCTAGTCCTAGTAGTGACATGCAAAGCTTCCTACACTCTCAAAACTCCATATCTCATTTTTCAAGCTTGTAGGTGTGACAATGGTGATTTGTGATGGAGAGGGGTGTTGGTTTCGAAAAAGGTATCAGTGGGAAGAGGAAGAGAAGCTGAATCTAACGAGCTAAAAATGTATGACATGCATCCAGAATTTCTGGGTTTCCTCTCCTCTCCTTCCCCTTCCTCTCTCTCTCTCGTGTCTCTTCTCCCTCTCTCAGCTTCCTTTTCTTTCTTAAATTCTGTTTGTGTTTTCAGCACATGTGTGGTGTGTGTGTGTGTGTGTGTGTGTGTGTGTGTGTGTTATGTTTTTGTCTTAATGAGGTTGGGCCAGCTGAGGGGGTTTAAGTGGAATGGATGGAAAAGACCATATTACCCTTGTTTCTTAATGTCTCACTTAAATCTACTTCTAACTCAACAATTACTCCATAACTCATATACTTAGCATAATGTACCAAATATGCACAAAAAATAAATCATTTATTTCAATCAATTTCAAACATCTCATAATTAATCAATTATGCAATTAAATTAATTATAACATCTTGCTAATTTTTTAAACTACAAAATTAGCCAAATTGGGATGTTATTCGATCGTAAATGAGAAAGATGTTATTGGAAGACGGGGAAGAAAATGTTAATGACAATGATGTAATTTCTTTTTTTAGTCTTTTCAAAGTCTCTTGTAAATCTTTGTCTCCCGATTAACATGATATTTTGAGTTCCAGTTAATGAAGAAACTATAGAAATTTTGTAATGGAAAAGAAAACTTTAAAATTTCAAAAAGTTGAATGCAACACTTCTAACACAATATTTCTATATTTGATTCATAAACCAAAGGCCTTAGTAACCATTGGTTTTCTCTCAAAACACCACCACCACCTTCTCATTGGAACTCTCTCTCCTTACCACATTCTCTCTCTCTCTCTCTTCCAGAATTTATCATGCTCATAATGGGAGACAATTTCAAAGCAGACTAAAAAAAGAAATTATAGCATCTTAGTTGTGAAAAGAGTAATGGGATAGGATTATGTTTGTTTTTAGTAGTGGGGTAGGTCGTTATTCGGTAGGAGCGCAGTGTATTGAAGGGTGGAATAGTCATG